>CM039673.1:311803641-314303641 GCA_022496015.1 Hordeum marinum
TCAATGGCTCTCCAATCTCTCAATCCCGAGTCATTCCTCTTCTTCATGTCCTCAACAAGCAGATGGCTAGTATTATGCTCTGGAAGGTGTGGCCTTAGCTTCATCAACGCTGACCTAACATCCTCCTCAACATCTATGGAGGTAGAACCCTTGTTCTTGTTAGCAGCTGGAATCTCTCTAGAAAACCTCTTGGGTTTTGGAGCAGTGGGTTTCTTGGGAGCAGCTGACTTGCTCTTGGATGGAGATTGGCTTGGCATAGCATCAACAAGCAGCTTCTTCTTCTTAGGAGGAGCCTTGGGAGCTGGCTCTTCCTCCTCCTCAGCCTTGGCCTCTGCAGGGTCTTCATACATTGAGGTAGGTCTTCCCGCAACATGTATGATTATCTTTCTGCTTTTCTTATCTCCAACTTTCTTGGGCATGGACTTCCTTGGGGGATCAACAGGCATAGAAGCCCTAGCACTCTCATGTGCTTTTACTTCCTGACTACCTTCCTATACGAGGTAGCCTCGGTGGTAGGCTTCTTGGTAGTCTTCTCAGCCTTGTCCTGCTTTGCTTTGGTAGGAAGCTTCTCAAGCACAAAGTCAGAATCTTCTTCAACTGAGTTAAGTTTCCTCATTGCTCTGGTTGCTGCCTTGGGCAAATCTGGAGAGCTAGGAACATCATCATAGGAAGATGAGCTCCTATCAGGATTGGTCCCTGGATCTGTATCCACATTGAGCTCTCTAAGGTCATTCTGGCTATCACCCAAAACTAACATCTCTGATCCCGTGAATAGAGCATAGAAGAGCAGATAGGTTGAGTCATCACAAAATGGAGAAATTTTCACAAAATTTGAACTTAGAATTCTCAAGATTTGCATTCTACAAAGGGAATATTGGTACAACCGAGCTAAAAATTTTGGACCCACCGATACACATAGCCCGCTTCACAGAAACCTGGCACCTATTTTTGTGACACTGAAAATGGTTACTCGACTTCACCAAGACTGTCCTTATTAGACCTAAAACAGAATCGATACAACCGATTCTTGCACTTTGCTTTCATTGAGATTTGGATTGCGGACGACAAAACCCTAAAAATCCATTGTTCACTATTATAACGGAGAATTTTTGAGGATAGATCGATCTAAAATGGTGGCTTATAGATGGAACAATCCTAATGCGCATGATTTGGATGGAGGAGCGCCCAAGGGGTCGGAATCGTACCCTAGCTTGGTGACGAGTCTGCTACGGCGACGACGGTTGTGAAGATTCTATCGCCGACGATGACATCCAATGGCGGAGATGCTCGATAAGACAAGGTTGATGACTAGGGGTCCACGAACGATGGCTAGGGTTTTGGAGGAACAAATGTTTGAAGAAGTAATTTCAAAATTCAGGCCTGCCTCATTAAGTACCCATTGCTGTCGGTGACACCGGTTCAAAATTATCGGTGCCACCAAGTTCCTCAACTATCAGCTAATAGGGAAACTCGGTGAAGCCGAGAAGATGGAATCAATGTTACCGAGATTGAAAACTAGACCAACCCTATGCATTAATGAGACCGAGATTTTTGTGTTGGTTCCACCGAGATGCACTTGGGAGGTTTTAATGGTCAGTCCTTGTCCATACGGAACTCCAAGTGCTCCTCACACAGAGAGATCAAAAAGTACTTGTTCAAATTTTGTGATGCAACAAGAATAGAATATGAGACGAGTAAGCATAGATAGCTAGAGAGGGGTCCTAGGCAATCTTGTCCATCCAATTGGCAAAAGAAACTCAAAGTCCAAATAGAAACAATTGGATGTCCTCGAATGGATAAAGAAATACAGACCAACATGCTCACACAATAAGATGTCAAATGAAATCATGGCAAACATGCACGTACATACTAGCATCTATCAATTATTTTGGCGATGACATAGTCATCTATATATGAGTATATTGACTTTGGAGCCAAGTAAGAATACTTGATCATAGGTCATATTCATCATTTAAGCACGAGTGGGGTTACCACTTTTACATAAAGTTTGTTAATGTTGTCACATGCTATGAAATGATTCGACTCAAGTCTTAGAGTAAAGCTCCCCCTTTATGTGACATCCCCCCTTGAGAGGGACAAACTAACCTTGGGTTTTGTCGATGAAAACTTCATGTAGGTGAAGTAGTGATGAATGCACAAAGTTGATGAAGATCACCATGAGTTGGGACCATCCTTGTTGTTTCTTACTCTTCTGACCTACATGGGTTAGTCCCAACACACAAGATACAAACACAAGGATATCTATGAACATGGAGTGCAAATCATACATGATGATGTCTATTGATTTTGTTGATTATCTTGTCCCTTGCTTACCTTTGAGGGAATGTGTGACTCCTTGAACTATTGCATGGTGTTGATGTTGATTGCAACTAGTTCTTGCCAATAATGAATGCGAGTGAATTTCATTGGCAGAGTCACCCCTCAAGAACTTCTCTAGTTCTTCTTCTTGGAGATCCACATCAAGTTGATGGGGATCCCTGGTGTTGAAGTGACACTTTTAGAAGTTGAGCTTGAAGTAGCCTTGGGAACCCACTTCACCAAAGCTTGGGATTCATCTTCATATGAGTCAATATCCTCGTGAAGCTTGTCCTTGCCCTTGAGCTTGTGGTCTTGTGGTGGAAGGTCATCTTGAGCTTTTGTTCCCTTGGGAAGAGTATGTTCTTACATTTCTCTTTGAGGAACAAACTTGGTCTTGGGGTATTGACCTTCTTACCATTCAACTCCATTAGTGTTGAAGTAGCCAATGCCATGGTTCTTCTGGTATCCTTCGTGCTTGCGTACAATTTCCTCAAATTGCTTACACCTGGCAAGACTCTTGTACATACATTTCTCTACAATCCCTTTCAATAGTTCATTTTCTTGCTCAAGTGTAACTTGGATAAGAGAAGTGTTAGTGGGATCAATAGAACTACTAGAAGCAATATTGTTGGATTTATCATTTTATTGCTACTAATTAAAGAATCTTTCTTGCCTTTGATACTAGTTTTCTTAGCCTTAACTTGAATGTAGACAAGATAAGTTGTTTGGATAGATAAGAGAAAGTCTTCTTTTGAATATCGTCATTGATAGCTTTAAGAAATTCATGATCTTGCTCAATATTGAGCTTCTCGAAGCGGAGCTTCTCATGTGTCCTTACAAGCTCTGTATGGTATTGTACACTAGTCTTGTAGGCTAAGTTAAGAGTGTTTAGTTCTTGAGTTAGTCGCTCTATTTCGAACTTATCATCATCACATGACTTATCTTGACTAGAGTGATTACTAACAAGTTCATTTTGACTAACATCACCAGATTTTTCAAATAGCATGTCATCCTCATCACTATTGATATCAAGATACTTGGGGTCTGATACCTTGGGGCCTTTAGCCATGAACAAACTTCCACACCCTTCATTTGGTGAATCAAATATGTCATAGGAGTTTGTAGTCACTAGTGCAAGTCTGGCAACACCTTCAACTTGACTATAGTTAAGGTTAGAGTGATAGCTTCTCTCAGACTTCTTGTCGGATTTAGAGCTAGAAACCCATTCACCAACATGAGCTTGATGTCTTCTTCTTGAGTAGCTCTTGGTGTACTTGTCCTTCTTCTCTGAGTCCCTACTTCTCCTTGAGGTTCTTCGTTCATAACATCCATCCCTACTCCTCTCACTTCGAGGTGACTCATCTCTTGAGATTCGTCTTCTTCGTGACTCTTCTTTTCGTTTGTAGGGAGTCGTGTACTCATTGGAGTAGTGTCCGGGCTTCCCACAATTGTAGCAGTTTGGGTCATGACTTGACAAACGCTTCTCTTCATATCTGGAGTTGGAGCTTCGATCTTTGCCTCTATTGTTGTAGAACTTGTTGAATTTCTTGACCATGAGGCTTATCTCTTCATTGGTGACAAGGCTGTCGCTTGAAGTTGCGGGAGCATCACTTGTGGGTTTGTAAGCACTGCTAGACTTGTTGTGAAGCTCTTCCTTGTCTTTTAGTGTCATCTCATGAGCAATAATACTTCCAATCAATTTCGTAGGCTTGAGATCTTTATAGTTGGGCATCATTTGGATCAATGTGCACACGGTGTCGTATCTCTCATCCAAAGCTCTAAGCATCTTCTTGATGATGAATTTGTCGGTCATTTCTTCGCTTCCTAAGCCGACAATCTCATTGGTGATGAGAGCTAGCCTAGAGTACATCTCTGTGACTCCATCACCATCCTTCATCTTGAACTTGTCAAGCTGACTCTGAAGAACATCCAACTTGGATTCTCTCACGGATTTGGTACCTTCATGCATATCAACCAAAGTATCCCCAATCTCTTTTGCATTCTCAACACGGATGATTTTGTTGAATTCTTCAGGGCATAGGCAGTTGAAGAGAATGTCACATGCCTGAGCATTGTATTGCAACAACTTCAATTCATCTGCAAAGAATTCACCTTGCAATCCAACACAAAGAACAGCCCAAACGACAGGGTTATGATCAAGAATATGCATTTTCATCTTGTGCTTCCAACTAGCAAAATTGGTGCCATCAAAGTACGAACATCTACGGTGATAATTTCCCTCGCTAGACGCCATACTCTCCTAGGTTGTGAAACCAATGAAATGGAGAGCAAAGCTCTGATACCACTTGTAGGATCGGAAGTATGTCTACAGGGGGGTGATTAGACTACTTGACCAAATAAAAATTCTACATTTCCCAATTTTAAGTGTTGGCGGATTTTAGCAATGGTAGCAATTCAAGCACACCCTACACATGCATGACTAAGAGTATAGCAGCAGAAAGTAAAGACAAACAGATGTAATAGAGGACAGGGAGGACGATCAAACGCAATTTGAAGAGATGAAGAATTTTCCCATGGTTCCGATAGGTGGTCTTATCTGATACGTCTCCAATGTATCTATAATTTTTGATGATGGCATGCTATTATATTATCTGTTTTGGATGTTTTATATGCATTAATATGATATTTTATATTATTTTTGGGACTAACCTATTAATCTAGAGCCTAGTGCCAGTTTATGTCTTTTCCTTGTTTTTGAGTTTTGCAGACATGGAATATTAAGCAGAGTCCAAATGGAATAAAACCTTCAGAAGGAATTTTTTTGGAATGAAACAAATATATCAAGCTTGGAGTGCACGGAAGGGGAGGTGCCGAGGAGCCACAAGCGTGCTAGGCGCACCCCTGGCCGTGGTTAGTAGGCTTGTTGCCTCCCAGCAGGTCTCCTAACCCTAATTCTTGGCCTATAAATACCCAAATATTCCCCCAACACCATAAAGAGCCATGCAAATTCTTTTTCATCGACGGAAGCCTCCGTTTCTGAGAGATCCAATCTTGGAGCCTTTTCTGGTAATCTTCCGGAGGGGGTTTCGATCACAGAGGGCATCTACATCAACTCCATTACCCCTCCGATGATGCGTGAGTAGTCCACAGAAATAATTTAGAGCACAGTGGTGTTTGCGTTTTATAGAAATAATTGAACTCTTGTACCTCACTTATATTATTTTGAGAGTTTCTAAAACAGAATGGTAATTGGTCTCGTTTATGAATTTAGTCCTAATATGATAGGCATCCAAGAGGGATATAATAAAAACTTCCATATTAAGTGCATTGGGTATTTATGAGAAGTTTGATTCCTTACATAAATTTTTGAGATATAAAGATGGTAATATTAAGAGACATGTTAGGAAGTAATTGTGCTTTGGTAAAATACTTGTGTAAAGGTTTGTGATTCTTGTAGCATGCATGTATGATGAACCGTTATGTAAGGAAGTCAGAGCATGACTTGTTTATAGATTGTCGACCTTTGTGTGAGGGTCGGGGGTGCGCGATGGTTAACTCCTACCAACCTCCCCCCCTAGGAGCATGCGTTTAATACTTTGCTTCGATGACTAATAGACTTTTGCAATAAGTATTTGAGTTCTTTATGACTAATGTCGAGTCCATGGATTATACGCACTCTCATCCTCCCACCTTTGCTAGCCTCTCTAGTACCATGCAACTTTCGCCGGTACAACAAACACCTTCCTCGAAACAGACACCATATACCTTCCTCAGAACAGCCACCATATATATTTCCTCAAAACAACAACCATACCTACCTATTATGTCATTTCCATAACCATTCCGAGATATATTGCCATGCAACTTCCATCGTCTCCTTTTATGACTTGCACAATCACTTCCATATTGCATATAGAGTCATATTTTGTCATAGGTATCGAGTTGTAATTTTCTTTAGAGTTGTAAGTAATTAAAATTGTAATGAATCATTAATACAACATGTCCCATGTGAGTAAAGGATGATGGAAGATATGATTCCCTCACAAGTGGGGATGAGATTCCGAACTTTATGGAAAAAATAAAAGAGGCCAGCGAAGCCCAAATAAAATAAATAAAAGAGGCCTTAGATGCCCACCAAATAAAAAATGAGGGAAAAGATAGAAGGGACATTGCTAGTACCTTTTTCCACACTTGTGCTTCAAAGTAGCACCATGATCTACATGAGAGACAGTCTCCTATTTAGTCACTTTCATATAGCTAGTGGAATTTTTCTTCATCATGCACGTCCATTTAGTTTATTTTTGGGCTTTCATACACTTATAGCTCTAGTGCATCCGTTGCCTGGCAATCCCTACTCACTCACATTGATATCTATTAATGGGCATCTCCATAGCCCGTTGATACGGCTAGTTGATGTGAGACTATCTTCTCCCTTTCCTTGACAACCTCCACCATGTTCTATTCCACCTATAGTGCTATATCCATGGCTCATGTATTGCGTGATAGTTGAAAAAGTGTGAGAAAATAAAGGCGTGAAAAAAATTGCTTGACTCTTCATCGGGGTTGTGCATGATATAAATACTTTGTGTGGGGAAGATGGAGCATAGCCAGACCATATGATATTGTAGGGATAACTTTCTTTTGCCATTATATTTTGAAGAGATACAATTGCTATGCTAGTATGTTTGAAACATTTTTGTTTTTATATCAATATTTAGCTTTTGTTTTGAGTCTTACAGATTTGAATATTCAAGCCAAAATAAATAATATTACATGGATTAATATCTTAGGTAGAACTTTACATCAAAAATTCTATTTTTATCATTTACCTACTCGAGGACGAACATGATTAAGCTTGGGGAAGATGATACGTCTCCAATGTATCTATAATTTCTGATGTAGCGACCCGACTCAAAACGAGTCAAGCCTCTGTGTGTTCTGTGCCATCCCTGGATCAGTATGCTGGCACACACAGTACATCAATGTATATATCAAAGTGCAATCACATGTAAATAACGTAAAACTGATATATACCTTAAAATAGTAGCGGAATACAGTCAACAGGAGTGGAGTCCCAATAACACCAACGGCAGGTTGAGTGTAGACCGTAACTCTGCATCGTACTCTTACCCGTCGTAGAAGAGTATCTGCAACATAAGACGTTGCAGCCGTGTAGGTCGGTACATGGAATGTACTGGCAAGGTCACCATAGTAGAACAGAAGAATAAAGACTATTCCATATGCAAATGCTTTGTGGCTCTGTGTCTGAGTTTTTGCGTAAAAGCTGATTTTATTTTCCTACAACAAAGGAATATCAGGAATTTCACTATGGAATTACCTATCATGACATGGTTCCGCCAACCAGTGTCTCAATGCCCATAAGTATCATAAGTTACCCACAATTAGTTATCAGTCTAGTGTTGAGAGTTCAGAGAGAGATCCAAGTCCAGAGGCTCAAATTGTCCGTAACCGGGGACACGACTAATCGATTAGGTTTAACTCTGCAGAGTGTTGTGTACTTTACCCACAAGATTCGTTCCCTCCTGGTAAGTCCTCGCACTGCATGGTGTTTGAGAACAGGATGAACGAAACATGGTTTTTCAGAGTGCTTCCCCGACTATCCGACAGTGCCCATCCAATCCTAACGTCCACTACATCTCGTAGCACTGCCTAGACAGAGTCACAACAAAGATCAACCAAGCCAGAGCCCATAATGACTTGTGGCTACACAGGTAAGCTTTCGGGCATGAAGTATTCATCCTTCCCTTTGAGTCTAGGTGAGGCTTTCCGCGTGAATACTGGCCATCTCCAGCAACACCTAGGCAAATCCAATGGCTTCTCTAGGGTGCCATTCCAACCATCCCTCACCCAGTAGTGTGTATTGAAAAACTTGTTTCTCGAGTCTCGAAGTCTTGAGGTCTTGAATATTCAGGTCTTGAAGAAGCCTTCATGAAATCGTCGTTTTGACGTGGAGTCCTCCTTCTCACACCACTCACGAACACTCATACCAGACCCCGTCTACTTTAGCATAGCATTGCACTAACTAGCGTTCCCTGGGCTTTAGTAACAAGTGGTGGGTTCCTACCTCATGCATTCTACTCAACTACAAGAATTTCAATAACAATATGGGAGGGATTTGTTGAATGATGTCACTACATGCAATAAAACATAGGTATGAAAAGATGGTCAAAGTGAACTTGCCTGGTATTACTTGATGAAGATAGTCGCTCTCACAATCTGGATAATTCTACTCGTCACACTCCAAGAAATCTATCGTAAGTAAATAACATTCAATAAACATTCATGCCAAAACAAAGAACCGAAAGAACGCAAGAACAAAACATGTCTTGGAGCGAATATAACAACATACTAGGGTTAAATAAGAAAGGATAGGTTCTAACTCTGTTGTAAAGTGAAAGTGGAGGAATCAACTCAAAAGAGTTAATGGATGATGAACTATTTCTATATAAGCTTAGGTTGGAGAGACTACGAAAGACGATCCAAAGTATGGGAGAATAACATGAACGTTGTTTGACAAATAGTATAAGGCATAAGAATTTATTTGTAGAAAGAATTTAATTGAAAAGTTCAAAAGAAGTTGAACCGACGTACGATGGTTATGAATAGAAATATATGACACGAGTATTTAGGGGCAAAAGGAATCAATTGAAAAGGTGTTACAGTTTGCAAGATATGATCAAATGAAGGTTCAGATTCAAATTGAATCGCTCCAATTTGAAAGGTTCAAAGATTCAAACTAATGATGTTACTATATATGGGAAGTCAATATGAATGTGTAGAAAAAAGAATTACTAGGTTCAAAATGACGGATCAAAAGTTATAAGCAATTCAATATGACATTGAATTAGGTTAGTACGATGTGTGAACACATTTTGGGGAATAATAGAGAAGTATGAGCAAGATTGAAATTATATGTTGAAACGATAACACTAATGATGTGAACGGAAAGATTACTTTGATACGGATCCGACGCAATTGGATTCATCGGAAACGGAGCTATGGATAAAAAGATATGATCAAAAGAAGTTTGAATATAAATCTGAATAAATTTCGAAATTTGAAATTTTGAAAAAGTTGACGTGATAGGTATATTGGATAGGTGAGGTCAAGACGAAAATTTAGACGTTGGTTTCATCTAATTTTGATAAATGAGTAGAAAGTTATGGCTATTTGAAAATTTTGGGCCAAGCTATTTTACGGAGAAACAATGCTATGTCTAAAAGAATTGTAGGACTAATGAGTAAATACGGAGACTAATTAATAATCTAATTACTCTATCGTATACTACTATAGAAATACTAGTCTAGGAATATTAAACTACAAGAGTATAAAAGAAAATATAAAGAGAATACCTTTAGAATGCAGAGAAGATATAAATCCAAAGAGGAGACGACTTCCAGAAATCCCGCCGGAGAGAAGATTTTTTTTATAAAGCTAGTCAAACCGAAACGATTCGATTCAACCCGAAGTGGATGACTTTTGGGTTCACCTATGGGTCTATATTTATAGGTGGAAGGGAGGTGCAAAGGTCTAAAGCTAAGCGAGGTGGGACTAAAATCATAGACAAAGAGGAAAAGAGAGAAGAAGAGGGCCACATGGGCTTCGGTGGCTGCAGAAATATTTTTTTGTCCCGGATGAACAGTGTCCGCAATGAACAGTGTTTCCTGTTTTTTTTTAAAAAACCAGCAAAGAAAAACAAATAAACAAAAATATAAAAACATTTTATATAGGAATATTATATATCAAAATTTTCCCTAAACTATTTCCTAGAACATGAACATTTTTTAAGGCTGAATAAAATATTTAAAAAATAGTATTTTTTTGCAATAACTCCAAAATGAAAAGAAACTAGAATTTCAAATAAATGGCAAATAGTTTTTATTGTAAAATTTGAGTCAAAACATTGTATCTGATTTTTGAGTGTCATTTACCTCCTCTCATTTGATTTTATAAGAGGGTTTTGAAAATATTTCAACTCAAAATTGAATAGGGATTCGAAATAGAAATTTTTGGAAAAGTCATTTTATTCCCTATCATTAAAATTTCAAAAGTTTCAAAATTCCACTCAATTTCACACAATCAATCACACAAAATTCAAGCAAACAATCCTACTTATTTATTTAATATAAAATTCCAAAATTTAGAATTTTGGGATGTTACAAACTACCACACTTAAAATTAATCTCGTCCTCGAGATTCGAAAAGGCTAGAAAGAATAGGTTAGGGTTGGGGTCTTCTAGCAAAACCATTGACCAAGAAGGCGTGGGATCTACCACACTTAAAATGAGAGTTGCTAGTCCCTCAAGATCATGATAGTCCTCTGGGTGCATCTGTCTCTGCACATACTTCACTATAGCTCCTTCGATGACGCTCTTCCGTTTTAAAATCAAAATCTCGTGTTCTCATAACAAAGTGTATTACCACCGATACTGGGTCTTCTTAGCTGCCAGGTCTCGCGTTCATTCTAAGTAACATATCGACAATCTCATGGTGTTCTACCATTAGTGGTTATCCTGCAATGAAATGGGTCTTGGCTTCATTCCTCACCGTAAAAATTCCTACGTGTGGCAACAACTGCCATGTACAAGGGTTTTGCATCATACCTTTCTAAGGATTAAACAAAAGCTTCAAAGAACGTCGTCTCTTTACTATGGGTAAGTCACTCAGATTTACCATTCCGAATAGCAAGAGAATGATAAGAGTAAGTCGTCATGGTGGCCAAGCCATGTTGCACTGAAATCATTACCTTGTATAAGGTTTAGTAATCTCGTATTCTAGCACTTGGTCTTCCTCACAAGCGTTGCAGAAAATTTCTCTTGCCAATGAACGAAGTTCGGATAAATCCATTGATTCTGCAAGCTAAGCATAAACATCTATCGTTTGTTCACCACTCTCAGGTTTTCGTATACTCCTAAGAAAAACATTTGCTAGTCAGTCGTAGCTTCTTCCAAGTTTCTTCCTTCACAAAGGTGGGGCTTGATCCTTATCAATCCTAAGGTCAGTGAGTTGTGGGTTCACTTGAATACTTGAACAGCTTTAACTCACTCTTGGGGTTACTATCGTTCCATATTCCAACATTACCTTTAGTTCACTACACCATACCCTTGAGGTAACAATTTATAGACCTATTATTGTCTGGATTCCACTCCATGGAATTGATTTTCCTTTCCATTGGTTTGTTTAACCTTGGGTATGGTTTCATCACGATCATTCCTTTTCTCAATATTCCAACTTCAAAGACACATTGTCACAAAGGTTATCATCCAGATAGTTTGAGGTGGTTACACATTCTCTTCATCCGTATTCACTTATCCAAATTCCTTAATCGGGAGGTACCTGTGGTCACTACCACACGTAAAATGAAATGCACTCAGGTCTGCTTAGACCAAATTTTTTTCTCGTATCCTCGAAAATTGGTCGGAGACTATTGCTCTTAGAATGGCAACTCATATAGTTCAACACAGGAGAGTCATGACATCATAAATTCCATTGATCTCATGACTTTTATTACAGACACTGAGACTTCCGTTACATAACTTCATTCTCTTCTTAAAATTCCAAAATACTTTATTACAAGTGTTGCCATCCACATAGTTTGGTATGGGTCAGCTTCACTCCCAACTTTATTCCTTTATCCCCTCTTGGAGATATTTTAGTACCACTGGAACTTTGCGATGTGCTCCTTGAAATCACCCATCTTCTCCTTGATAAGGGTGGACTTGAGCTTCATCTCCATCATCTCCGTATGCACCTCATGCAGGTATTCCTGAGGATGACGGAGTCTTGCTTCAAGTATTTCTCCAATATGCCATATGGCTTCCATGGCAGCTTCACGAACAGCGTCAAAGAACGTTGCTCGTGGTACACGAGATATGAAAAAGTATTGTCCCATAGTCTTTGGGCATACTCCTTTCTCCGGGTAGAGGCGTACCTCCACATACCAGAGTTCCACTCCAGTTTCCATGAATGGGTAGTCTTTATAGAATGCATCTCCTTCCAGATTGATGTGCTTCATCATATCCTTCAGGATCTTTGGGTAATCATGGTCACTAGTCAGGGTCATGATCGTCTCCGGCCCTTGAGAAAAGACTCATTGAGGGTAGTCATCTGTAGGTATCAGAAAAAGTACTCAAAAATTAACATGTGTTTCTTCTTGGGTAAGCATCCTTATCATCCAAACCAAACTTATACTTCCGAACATGTTGCAGAGTACTGACACCCTCAAAAATAGTCGGAGATCTTTTTTCATGGGGTAACAACTCATACAAAAATCATGACACAACAAATTTCATTGATTTACGAAGTTGTTACAATCTCAGAGACTTCCTTTACAAAATAATGTCATGAAACCAAGAGTGCTTCATGATACACTTATTTGCATCTTCACAAATTTACTAACTCATTCTAGCTTTCTTCTCCTTTGGACATTTACTAGCGTAATGTCCTGCTTCCTTGCTACGAAAACAGATGATTTCTGACAAGTCTCGGGGCTTCTTGATGTTGGTGTTTGCTCCTTGGAGTTCTGGTTCCTTTCTTGGGCACTTATTGGCATAGTGGCCCATATCCTTACACTTGAAACATCTGATATGACCCAGGTCCTTCTGTTCAAGGGCTTGTCCCTTCCTGAGGTGTTTTGTTCCGATCAAAACTTCAATTTCCTGTGTATCAAACTCCACTTCTTCTGTCGGGAAGTTTCCCAAATACTCTTTTCTTTCCTTCGTACAGTCTTGCGAGAAATGTCCTTCTTCCCCACATGAATAGCAGACATTGGAGTAAAATCTGGTTAGGCCTTCTCCATTAGGGTCTTCAACATCTTCCTTCGTCATAAGTTCTCCTAAGTTTTCTATGAAGGTTACCTCCATGGCTTCCTTCTGTTGCTTGATGACTTCTTGTACCTTGGGGTACATTTGGCAGTGAGCTAGGTAATGCGTAGTTCCTCCACACAAGACACATGTTACCTGCCTAGTTGGGCATTCCTCAGCTCGGTGATTTTCTTCACAATGATGCCATCCATCCTTGTGTTCTTCCTGGGTGTGTCCTATCTCTCCACATATCTTGCATGCACAAATCTTCTTCGCAACGGGGCTTCTGGGTGTTGGTGACAACATGAGACTTTTGTAGAGTCATCTTGAATTCTTCCCAAGTGATGGATGCTTTCCTATCATGGATAGCTTCATGCATCTACCACCAATTTGCAGCTCCTTTTGCAAGGTACCGAAGAGCATACTGTACCATCTCGTTCCTTGCAACATGGTTACTCCTTAGGTGATCCTCCATGTTCTGAATCCATTCTTCTGTCTCTAACGGAGTCATTGATCCAAAATACACGAGTCCAACTTCATTCGTCATCTATTGGGTTCAACATTTTGGGATGTGATGCGAGAGAGAGAAAGGAGGGAATACACACAATACAAACAATGGTTTTGAAAATAGATTTTAGTTGTGGCTGTCGAAAAATGTACACACAAATGACAGCTCACAATTCATCGTATCTAACGTAAGTACAACAGGGGTTTGGTCTTCTAGGGCATAATATCTTGGAAATTCTTCATGGTCTTCAATTTCTTCGGGTCTTCACAGTCTTCAACTCGTGTAACTTCAACTCTTCTAATGCATGGTGAAATCTTCTTTACTTTGAAGTGACCATCAGTTCTTTTGATATCTTGTCCTTCTCGAAGTAGCCTCAGTTGATCCTTAATGTGGTCAAAAAGGGGAGGGGTATTGTCTAAACATTTGAGGTAAGAAAGAACATTTGATAAAGCTCAAATAAGATGAGAAGTAAAGATTCTTTTGAAAACAAAGTTGGAGAGAAATTGTTTCCTAAGGGCTTTCCAGTTTCTAGGGTCACGTCCTACAGTCAACATGTGCTCTGATACCATTTCTGTAGCGACCCGACTCAAAACGAGTCAAGCCTCTGTGTGTTCTGTGCCATCCCTGGATCAGTATGCTGGCACACACAGTACATCAATGCATATATAAAAGTGAAATCACATTTAAATAACGTAAAACTGATATATACCTTAAAATAGCAGTGGAATACAGTTAACGGGAGTGGAGTCCCAATAACACCAATGGCAGGTTGAGTGTAGACCGTAGCCCTGAATCGTACTCTTACCCGTCGTAGAAGAGTATCTGCAACATAGGACGTTGCAGCCATGTAGGTCAGTACATGGAATGTACTAGCAAGATCACCATAGTAGAACAGAAGAATAAAGACTATTCTATATGCAAAGGCTTTGTGGCTCTGTGTCTGAGTTTTTGCGTAAAAGCTGATTTTATTTTCCTACAACAAAGGAATATCAGGAATTTCACTATGGAGTTACCTATCATGACATGGTTCTGCCAACCAGTGTCTCAATGCCCATAAGTTTCATAAGTTGCCCACAGTTAGTTATCAGTCCAGTGTTGAGAGTTCAGAGATAGATCCAAGTCCAGAGGCTCAAATTGTCCGTAACCGGGGACACGGCTAATCGATTAGGTTTAAATCTGCAGAGTGTTGTGTACTTTACCCACAAGATTCGTTCCCTCCTGGTAAGTCCTCGCACTGCATGGCGTTTGAGAACAGGATGAACGAAACATGGTCTTTTAGAGTGCTTCCCTGACTATCCGACAGTGCCCATCCAATCCTAACGCCCACTACATCTCGTAGCACTGCCTAGACAGAGTCACAACAAAGATCAACCAAGCCAGAGCCCATAATGACTTGTGGCTACACAGGTAAGCTTTCGGGCATGAAGTATTCATCCCTCCCTTTGAGTCTAGGTGAGTCTTTCCGCGTGAATACTGGCCATCTCCAGCAACACCTAGGTAAGTCCACTGGCTTCTCCAGGGTGCCGTTCCAACCATCCCTCACCCAGTAGTGTGTATTGAAAAACTTGTTTCTCGAGTCTCGAAGTCTTGAGGTCTTGAATATGCAAGTATTGAAGAAGCCTTCATGAAGTCGTCGTTTTGACGTGGAGTCCTCCATCTCACACCACTCACGAACACTCATACCAGAGCCCGTCTACTTTAGCATAGCATTGCACTAACTAGCGTTCTCGGGGCTTTAGTAACAAGTGGTGGGTTCCTACCTCATGCATTCTACTCAACTACAAGAATTTCAATAACACTACGGGAGGGATTTGTTGAATGATGTCACTACATGCAATAAAACATAGGTATGAAAAGATGGTAAAGGTGAACTTGCCTGGTATTACTTGATGAAGATAGTCGCTCTCAAATCTGGATAATTCTACTCGTCACACTCCGAGAAATCTATCATAAGTAAATAACATTCAATAAACATTCATGCCAAAACAAAGCACCGAAAGAACGCAAGAACAAAACTTGTCTTGGAGCGAATATAACAAGATACTAGGGTTAAATAAGAAAGGATAGGTTCTAACTATGTTGTAAAGTGAAAGTGGAGGAATCAACTCAAAAGAGTTAATGGATGATGAACTATTGCTATATAAGCTTAGGTAGGAGAGACTACGAAAGACGATCCAAAGTATGGGAGAACAACATGAACGTTGTTTGACAAATAGTATAAGGCATAAGAATTTATGTGTAGAAAGAATTTAATTGAAAAGGTCAAAAGAAGTTGAATCGACGTACGATGGTTATGAACAGAAATATATGACACGAGTATTTAGGGGCAAAAGGAATCAATTGAAAAGGTGTTACAGTTTGCAAGATATGATCAAATAAAGGTTCGGATTCAAATTGAATCGCTCCAATTTGAAAGGTTCAAAGATTGAAACTAATGATGTTACTATATATGGGAAGTCAATATGAACGTGTAGAAAAAAGAATTACTAGGTTCAAAATGACGGATCAAAAGTTAGAAGCAATTCAATATGACATTGAATTAGGTTAGTACGATGTGTGAACACATTTTGGGGACTAATAGAGAAGTATGATCAAGATCAAAATTATATGTTGAAACGATAACACTAATGATGTGAACGGAAAGATTACTTTGATACAGATCCGACGCAATTGGATTCATCAGAAACGGAGCTACGGATAAAAAGATATTATCAAAAGAAGTTTGAATATAAATCTGAATAAATTTCGAAATTTGAAATTTTGAAAAGTTGACGTGATAGGTTGATTGGATAGGTGAGGTCAAGACGAAAATCTAGACGTTGGTTTCATCTAATCCTCATAAACGAGTAGAAAATTATGGCTATTTGAAAATTTTGGGCCAAGCTGTTTTATGGAGGAAAAATGCTATGTCTAAAAGAATTATAGGACTAATGAGTAAATACAGAGACTAATTAATAATCTAATTACTTTATCGTATAATACTATAGAAATACTAGTCTAGGAATATTAAACTACAGGAGTATAAAAGAAAATACAAAGAGAATACCTTTAGAATGCAGAGAAGATATAAATCCAAAGAGGAGACGACTTCCAGAAATCCCGCCGGAGAGAAGAATTTTTTTATAAAGCTAGTCAAACCGAAACGATTCGATTCAACCCGAAGTGGATGACTTTTGGGTTCACCTATGGGTCTATATTTATAGGTGGAAGGGAGGTGCAAAGGTCTAAAGCTAAGCGAGGTGGGACTGAAATCATAGACAAAGAGGAAAAGAGAGAAGAAGAGGGCCACATGGGCTTCGGTGGCTGCAGAAATATTTTTTTGTCCCGGATGAAGAGTGTCCGCAATGAACAATGTTTCCTGTTTATTTTAAAACACCCAGCAAAGAAAAACAAATAAACAAAAATAGAAAACATTTTATATTGGAATATTATATATGAAATTTTTCCGAAAAATATTTCCTAGAACATTAACATTTTTTAAGGCCGAATAAAATACTTTAAAAAATAGTATTTTTTTGCAATAACTCGAAAATGAAAAGAAACTAGAATTTTTCAAATAAATGGCAAATAGTTTTTATTTTAAAATTTGAGTCAAAACATTGTATCTGATTTTTGAGTGTCATTTACCTCCTCTCATTTGATTTTATAAGAGGGTTTTGAAAATATTTGAACTCAAAATTGAATAGGGATTCGAAATAGAAAATTTTAGAAAAGTCATTTTAGTCCCTCTCATTAAAATTTCAAAAGTTTCAAAATTCCACTCAATTTCACACAATCAATCACACAAAATTCAAGCAAACAATCCTACTTATTTATTTAATATAAAATTCCAAAATTTAGAATTTTGGGATGTTACATCTGATGATGGCATGCTATTATATTATCTGTTTTGCATATTTTATATGCATTAATATGCTATTTTATATTAATTTTGGGCTAACGTATTAATCTAGAGCCTAGTGCTAGTTTGTGATTTTTCCTTGTTTTTGAGTTTTCTAGATATGGAATATTAAATGGAGTCCAAACGGAATAAAAAATTCAAAATGAATTTTTTTGGAAGGAAACAAGTCATCCAAGCTTGGAGTGCATGTTAGGGGAGGTGTCAGGGTGCCACAAGCCTGTTAGGCGCGCCCCCTGGTCGTGCCTAGCAGGCTTGTCGCCTCCCAGCAGGTCTCCTAACCCTAATTCTTGGCCTATAAATACCCAAATATTCCCCCAACACCATAAAGAGCCATGCATATACTTTTCCGCCGCCGGAATCCTCCGTTCCCGAGATATCCAATCTTGGAGCCTTTTCCGATAATCTGCCGGAGGGGCTTTCGATCATGGAGGGCATCTACATCAACTCCATTACCCCTCCGATGATGCATGAGTAGTCTACCACATACCTATGGGTCCATAGATAGTAGCTAGCTGGCTTCTTCTATCTCTTTGATCTTCAATACCATGTTCTCCATGAACTTCATGGAGATGTATCCGATGTAATCCTCTTTTGTGGTGTGTTTGTCAAGATCCGATGAATTGTGAGTTTATGTTTAGATTATCCATGAATCTTATCTGAATCTCCTCTAAATTATTATTTGCATGATTTCATATCCTTGCAAGTCTCTTTGAGTTATTGGTTTGGTTTGGCCAACTAGATTGGTAATTCTTGCAATGGGAGAAGTGCTTGCTTTTGGGTTCAATCTTGTGCTGTCCTCACCCAGTGACATACTAGGTGTAGCGAGGCACGTATTGCATTGTTGCCATCAAGGGTAACAAGATGGGGTTTTCATCATATTGCTTGAGTTTATCCCTCTACATCATGTCATCTTTCTTAATGTGTTACTCTGTTCTTCACGAACTTAATACTCTACATGCACGCAGGAGTCGGTCAATGTGTGGAGTAATAGTAGTAGATGCAGAATAGTTTTGGTCTACTTGACATCGACATGAGGCCTATATGCATAATCATTGGCTTGGATAACTACATGATTATTCGCTTTTCTATCATTGCTTAATAGAAATTTGTTTACCCACCATGATATTTGCCTTCATGAGAGAAGCCTCTAGTGAAACCTATGGCCCCCGGGTCTACTTTCCATTATATACTTTCAGATCTATAAACCAAAAATACCAAAAATACTTTGCTGCAATTTATTTACCTTTTACTTTGCATTCTCATTTACATCTGTATCTATCAGATCTAATCCTTGCAAATAATCGTGAAGGGATTGACAACCCCTTTATAGAGTTGGGTGCAAGAGTTTGATTGTTTGTGTAGGTGAATCAATTGGTGCCTTGCTTGTTCCTCCTACTGGATTGGTACCTTGGTTCTCAACAACTGAGGTAAATACTTATCTACTTTGCTGCATCACCCTTTCCTCTTGAAGGGAAAACCAACGCATGTTCAAGAGGTAGCAAGAAGTCTGCCACCGTTGCGGGGGAGGATACACATCAAGCCTACCAAGTACCCATAACAAACTCATCTCTTGCATTTATATTTCTTATCATTTGCCTCTCGTTTTCCTCTCCCCCAATTCTAAATGATTTTCAAAAAATACCAAAAATACTTTCCTTTTTGTTCGCCCTTCTTTCGTTCGCCTTTTGTTTGCTTGTGTGTTTGATAGCTTGTCGTGTCACGATGTTTGAGAATACCAAGTTGTGTGATTTTTCCAATACTAATAATAATGATTTTATTAGTACCCTGATTGCTCCCGCCACTAGTGCGGAATCTTATGAAATCAATGTTGCCTTGCTTAATCTTGTTATGAAAGAACAATTTTCTGGCCTTCCTAGTGAAGATGCCGCATCCCATCTAAATATTTTCATTGAGTTGTGTGATATGCAAAATAAGAAAGATGTGGACAATGTTATTGTGAAATTGAATATATTTTTGTTCTCACTTTGAGATCGTGCTAAAACTTGGTTTTCATCTTTGCCTAAAAATACTATTGATTCTTGGAATAAGTGTAAAGATGCTTTTATCTCCAAGTATTTTGCGTCTGCTAAGATCATCTCCCTTAGGAACGATATAATGAATTTTAAGCAACTTGATCATGAGCATGTTGCACAATCTTGCGAGAGGGTGAAATTAATGATTAGGAATTGTCCCACACATGGTTAGAGTTTATGGATGATTATATAATATTTTATGCGGGATTGAACTTTGCTTCTAGAAATCTTTTAGATTCGGTCTTGCGTGGTACTTTTATGGAAATCACATTAGGATAAGATACTAAACACCTAGATAATATTATGTCAAACTATTCTCAATGGCACACCGAAAGATCTCCTACTAGTAAAAAAGTGCATGCTATTGAATAAATAAATTTTTTGAGTGAAAAGATGGATGAATTGATGAAATTGTTTGCTAGTAAGAGTGCTCCTATTGATCCCAATGATTTGCCTTTGTCTTCTTTGATTGGAAATAATAATGAATCTATGGACGTGAATTTTGTTGGTAGGAACAATTTTGGTAATAACATGTATAGAGGTCATTTCGACCGTAGTCCGTTTCCTAGCAATTCCTCTAATAATTATGGTATTTCCTAGAAAAAATCCTATGAAATTATAATAATATGCCCTCTGATCTTGAGAATATTGTTAAATAATTTGTTCCACCTTGCTTGAAATGCATCGAACATGAAACTGCTAATTCTTCACCTGAATGTTCAAATGCTTCTATTGCTGCAAATTCTTCAATTATCTCCGTGGTCAAAAATCCCTCATATAAAGATACCACAAGTATCACTGACAAAAATGCAGGGTTGAAGGAATTGTAGGTGACAAGCATATACGAAAGTCTCAAAGGGCATCAAACCCTTTGCGATGTGCTCAAAAAGCTGATTCTAAACAGGAACCCTAGGAAAGAGGGTATTGAATTTGAGAGGAAACTCAATGCTGATGGGTCTTACTGGAAACCTGAGTAGTACCCCAAGACCTCATGGGTTGCTGCAAAAGGACCTCTGGAGATCCATCCACTTTATCTGGCTTTACTTGTGAAACTTCATATTCCTCTGATGAGTCATTTGACTCCAACTACAAATTGTTCCAAAATCAGAATGGTGAAGTGTTTGCCAGATTTGTTGGAACTAACTGCAGGAACGGTTCTCCTATGAGGAAAATGTGGGTTCCCAAGAGTTGCTTGGAAAATCTTCAAATGAATGTCCTCATGACACCACCTTTGAAGAAAAGGAACCACATATCAAATTCCTCATATGGACCAAAGTCTTCACTTGGACCAAATTCCTCAACTGGTCAAAAGTATCATTCTTGGGCTAATGCATTTGTTTCGCAGGGAAAATCTAAGAGTTCTGAATATGTGCATTAATCTATAAATCATTATGTTCATAAGTCCTCGAAGAATTTCTCGGCTTATTCATATGAGTACTCTAACCCCTCTCTTGTGAAACAAAGTGCGCTAGCTTCAATGCCTCCCTTCTCATATGGAGCTCGCAGAATGATGAACTCTTTCCCACCCCTACAGTGTGGGTGGTGAAGAAATTAAACTAATCTCTTATGCAGGGCCAGGTCTCCAGACGAAATTGAATGTCTGATGAATTTTTTGGAGACCTGAGGAAATGCTTGAAAGGACGCAAGCTAATCATGCAGAAATGAATTTCTCATTTCTCACATCCTCACACTACTTTAGTTACTATGTTGTGTGATGAAATTATGTCTCATGAATTTGATGTCATATTCTTCACTCTCAAGCATATGAGTTCATAAGTTGTACTAATTCATCTGCAGGATGAAACTCCAAAAGCTACCGAGTGGGTCCTCGACAGTGGATGCACCAACCACACAACTGGTGACAAGACTCTACTTATGAATATACCACTTGCCCCATCTCATCTGAAGCATATCACTTACGCTGACAAAGGAAAAAAGTAAGGTACTGGGCCTAGGTAAGATTGCAATCTCAAAGGACCGACACATGGATAAGGTGATGCTTGTCAAATCCCTCGGATTCAACCTCATGTTCGTCTCAATGCTTTGTGATCTTGATATGGTTGTCATCATTGGAAAATATCGTTGTGTTGTTTTCATGGAATCTTACAAATCCAAAGTCTTCGAAGGCTTTAGGAGAGGAGACTTGTATATTATTCATTTTTCTACATGCCATCAACCTGCCACATGCCTACTTGCAATATCTTCAGAAGGCTGGTTGTGGCATCGACGACTTGGACATGCGGGCATGAGGAACTTGCACACGCTCGTGAAGAAAAAGCACGCCATTGGCATTGAAGGTGTTATATTCCTCAGGGACCACCTCTATGGTGCTTGTGACTCTGGAAAGATGACCAGATGCAAGCATCCCTCAAAGAAAATCATGACCACTACTCGACCCTTGGAATTGCTTCAAATGGATCTGTTTGGCCCCACTCATTATGCCACACTAACAAATACTTCATGTTTGTATGGCTTTGTTATTGTTGATTATTACTCTCGTTACACTTTGGTGCATATTATTCTATACAAGTCTGATGTGCAGGATGTCTTCAGACGATTTGCTTCAAGGGCCTCAACAAACTTCGGCGTCAACATCAAGCACATCATGAGTGACAATGGGACTGAGTTCAAGAACACTAGTCTTGATGAATATCTTGATGAACTTGGTATTACTCATGAGCTATCTTCCCCATATACTCCTCAACAGAATGGTGTCGTGGAGTGCAAGAACAAGAATCTTGTTGAGATGGCTTGCACTATGGTTGATGAATATAGGACTCCTCATCGCTCCTGGCCTGGGGCAATGAATACTTCTTTCCACATCATCAACAGGGTATATCTTCAAAAATTCTTCAAGAAGACTTCATATGAACTTATCACACACAAGAAAGACAATGTGAGTTATCTCAAAGTACTCGGTGCTAAATGCTGGATTAGAGATCCTCAACACAGTTCTAAATTTGCACCGAAAGCACATGAAGGTTTTATGATTGGTTCTGGAAAGGACTCGCACACCTACAGAGTCTTCAACACCTATGACAACAAGGTTGTTGAAACTATAGATGTGTGGTTGGATGAAACTAACGGCTCGTAAAGAGAGCACCTGCGTCCTGTGCTAGATGAAATGTCTCCTGAGGAATCCATTAAGTTGAAGGCAACTGAAGATATCATATTCATACTCAACCTATTGACAAAGTCATCCAAACCAATGAAGACATTCATGCTGATACACCTGAAGAAAATGGTGCTGAAGAAAATCCTCATCCTCGTCAACCTGCTCATCCAAGAGTGGCAATTAAAGTACATATTGACAAAATCCTCGACGACATCAATGCACCAGGTCCCCTCACTCACTCAAAAGCTTCACATTTGTCTAACTTTTGTGGGCATTTTTCTTTTGACTCTATCATAGATCCCACCAAAGTTGATGAAGCATTCATGGAGCCTGAGTGGATACAAGCTATGCAAGAGGAATTGCATCAATTCACGCTCAACAACGTGTGGGAACTTGTCAAGCGGCCAGATCCTTGCACGCATAACATCATAGGTACCAATCTACCGCAACAAGCAAGACGAAAATGACCTAGTGGTGAGGAATAAGGCTTGTCCTGTAGATCAAGGCTACACACAGGTTGAGGGAATTGACTTTGATGAAACTTTTGCACCTGTTGCTAGACTTGAGGCTATTCACTTATTGCTTCTTATGCTAACTATCATGATATCATCTTTTATCAAATGGATGTGAAATATGCATTCCTCAATGGTAAGCTTGAGGAAGAAGTATATGTTGCTCAACCCCCATGTTTTGAAGACCCTAAGCATTCTGACAAAGTCTCTAGGCTCAACAAGGCCCTTTATGGCCTCAAGCAGGCCCCTCGGGTGTGGTATGACACTCTGAAGGAATTCCTCACGAAGAAAGGCTTCAAACCCGGTTCACTTGACCCCACTCTTTTCACAAAATCCTATGACAATGAATTATTCATGTGCTAAATGTATGTAGATGATATTATCTTTGGCTGTACTGAGAAACATTATAGTGATGAATTTTCTTATATGATGAGTGAAGAATATCAAATGTCTATGATGGGGGAGTTGAAATTCTTCTCAGGCCTTCAAATTTGTCAACAACACAATGGCATCTTCATCTCACAAGAGAACTACCTCAAGGATGTTTTGAGGAAATTCAACATGCAAGACTGCAAAAGCGCCAAAACTCCAATGCCTTCAAAAGGCCACCTCCGCATTGACAAAAATGGTAAAGATTTCGATCAGAAGGTATATCGCTCCATGATTTGCTCTTTATTATATCTATGTGCATCTAGGCCAGATATTATGCTTAGTGTTTGCATGTGTGCCTGATTCTAAGCAACACCAATGGAAGCACACCATAAGGCTATGAAACATATTCTTCGATACTTAGCTCACACACCAATGCTTGGATTATGGTATCCCAAGGGCTCAAATCTTCACCTCGTGGGATACTTAGATGCTGACTTTGCTGGAGATCGTATGGATTGCAAGTCAACCTCAGGCTCATGTCATTTCCTCGGACGATACTTAGTCCGTTGGTCCTCACAGAAGCAGAACTGCGTGTCATTATCTACTGCTGAAGTTGAATACATTGTTGTTGGTTCCTGTTGCGCTCAGTTGCTATGGATGAAGGAAACCCTGAAGGACTACAAAATCAAGGTGAAGAATGTGCCTCCCTACTGCGACAATGAGAGCGTTATCAAGATTCCTTACAACCCAGTTCAGCATTCCAACACCAAGCACATCCAGATTCGTCATCATTTTCTTTGAGATCATGTACTCAAGGGTGACATCTCCATCAACCACGTGGACACTGAAGAACTACTAGCTGATATCTTCACTATGCCCTTGGATGCAAAGAGATTTTGCAAGTTATGGTGTGAGCTAAATATCTTAGAATCTTCAAATGTTCTTTGAAAAGACACACATCCTAACACTTATGCAAAGTTGACGACTTAGATATGCAACACACAAGTAACGTTTTTCTTCAATCAATGAAGAATAACCCTCTAAGAGTGAAGAAATTAATGAAGAATTTGATCCTCAGAACCCTACGACAATTGTACGCGGTGTCTGAAATCATCATTCTTATGTGGTGGGTCACGACACCAACCATAGTTGAAATTCTTCAAAGTTGAGATTTTCATCATTTTGCAAATTCTTCAGATTTTCGAATTCCTCAACTTTGTGAATTCCTCAAAAGTTCAAATTCTTCAAACTATGCAATTGGTATTCTTTGTTGGCTATATATAGGGCCGGTCTATTTGACAACACCCTTAAGACCTTATTCTAACATCAAAACGCCTTATTATGACAACACTTGGATCCTCGCTATGACTATGAAACCTAAAAAACCCAGGCCTGCCACCACCTTCTCCCCCTCGCCCCCACTCCTACCCACCTTGTTTCCCACCACCCGCAACACCTACCCACTCTACCGATCTTCTTCCCCTGCCCCTACTAGCAACCAGCACCGCCCCGCCGGCTTCCTCCCCCATCTCCCTGATTTCCCCCTCCCCTTTGCCCGCCTTCATCCCTGGGACCAAGCATGTCGCTCGGTTGCTGATAAGTATCCAACGTATCTATAATTTTTTATGATGGCATGCTATTATATTATCTATTTTGGATGTTTTATATGCATTAATATGCTATTTTATATTATTTTTGGGACTAACCTATCAATCTAGGGCCAAGTGCCAGTTTCTGTGTTTTCCTTGTTTTTGAGTTTTGCAGATATGGAATTGAAAGAACAACATTCTCCTTTGGTGGTCTTGATAACTCATGACAACATACATTGTCTCTTGGACTAACACCTCTATCTAGTGTATTTCAGATAATAGTCCATGAAGATTTGAGTTGGCAAAAAGGGTTGAGGAGATTGGGGAATGACCCCAAGATTCAAGGAAATAGGTTGGCCAAGCTTCAAGCAAGAGGACTCTACATTTTACATTTGTGAGAAATCGCTTTGAGTCTATAGGAAAGCCAATACTATTAAAAGGGGGTAAAGTGTTGATGGTGAACAATATGCTCAAGCGTGCACAAGTGACAGTCACCAAAACATCCACAAACTCTCCCAACAAAGTCTGTCCTAAGCCAATCATGCCAAATCAGTGCAACCAACATTCCAATCCCGGTCCCACCGAGTTCCAAACCCTAGATACACTCAGCAACCCTAATACTCCGGTGAAGTCAACACTTGCACTCAGTGCCATCGAGTTGGGTTGCCAAGTTTCTGTTACGCAAGTTCACATATTCGGTCCGAACGCAAATGGTGAATCGGCGTCACTAAGATTGGTAAATCTGACCATTGGTCACCTTGTCGGTGCAACCGAGAAATGTATATCAGTCACTCCAAGATTCAAAAGTTGCCACTTTTTGTCACTTCAGTACCACCGAGAATTACACACTGGTGTCACCGAGTCTGACTTTTTGTGTGTAACGGTTGGATTTTTGGGGATGCCTATATATACACCTTCACCACCACCCACTCGAAAGAGAAGCATTCAGAACTATTCCATACCTATCCGACTTAGTTTTCTAAGAGAGAACCACCTACCCTTGTGTTGAGGTCAGGATCTTCCACTCCAACCATATGGATCTTGATTTCTTGCCTCCCCAAGTTGCTTTCCACCAATCCCATCTCTTCTACCAAGCCAAATCTATGAGAGAGTGATTGTGTGTTGAGGAGTCTATCATCTTGAAGCACAAGAGCAAGGAGTTCATCGTCATTACCGATCCTATTACCTTTTGGAGGGTGGTGCCTCCTAGATTGGTTAGGTGTCGCTTGGGAGCCTCCTACTTCGTGTTGTTGAGTGAACCAAGAAGTTTGTAAGGGCAAGGAGATCGCCTACTTCGTGAAGATCTACCCATAGTGAGGCTAGTCGTTCGTGGACGGAAGCCGTATGGAATAGTTGAGGTTGCTTCTTTGTGGAACCCTTTGTGGGTAGAGCCCTCCATGGACTCTCGCGACCGTTACCCTCCGTGGGTTGAAGACTCCATGAACATGGACGTACGATAGCACCACCTATCGGAACCACGGGAAAAATCATCATGTCATCACTTGTGTTTGATCTTCCTAACCCATCTCTTTACTTACATGTGCAATGTCTTGACTATCTAGACTTGTTAAAACTATTAAAATCTACCAACCAATTAACTTGGGAAAAGATTAGGTTTTAAATTTCTTCTAGTAGTCTATTCACCCCCCTCTAGACACGCCTCTCTCGATCCTACATGGATATTAAACGGAGTCCAAACAAAATAAAACCTACGGAAGGAATTTTTCTGGAAGGAAACAAGTCGCCCAAGCTCGGAATGCATGTCAGGGAAGGAGTCAAGGTGCCACAAGCCTGCTAGGCGTGGGCCCCCTGTCCGCGCCTAGCAGGCTTGTTGCTCCCTGGCAGGTCTCCTAACCCTAATTCTTGGCCTATAAATACCCAAATATTCCGCCAACATCATAATGAGCCACGCAAATACTTTTCAGCCGCTAGAAGCCTCTATTCCCGAGAGATCCAATCTTGGAGCCTTTTTCGGTAATCTGTCGGAGGGGGCTTCGATCACAGAGGGAATCTACATCAACTTCATTGCCCCTCCGATGATGCGTGAGTAGTCCACCACAAACCTACGGGTCCGTAGCTAGTAACTAGATGGCTTCTTCTCTCTCTTTGATCTTCAATACCATGTTCTTCATGATCTTCATGGAGATCTATGTGATGTAATCCTCTTTTGTGGTGTGTTTGTCAAGATCTGAGGAATTGTGAGTTTATGTTAAGATTATCCACGAATCTTATTTGAATCTCCTCCGATTTCTAATATGCATGATTTCATATCCTTGCAAGTCTCTTTGAGTTATTGGTTTGGTTTGGCAAACTAGATTGGTAATTCTTAAAATGGGAGAAGTGCTTGGTTTTGGGTTCAATCTTCCGGTGTCCTCACCCAGTGACATAGTAGGGATAGCGAGGCGCATATTGTATTGTTTCCATCAAGGGTAACAAGATGGGGTTTTCATCATATTGCTAAAGTTTATCCCTCTACATCATGTCATCTTTCTTAATGCGTTACTTTGTTCTTCATGAACTTAATACTCTAGATGCAGGTAGGAGTCGGTCGATGTGTGGAGTAATAGTAGTAGATGCAGAATTGTTTTTGTCTACTTGACACGGACGTGATGCCTATATGCATGATCATTGCCTTGGATAACTACATGATTATTCTCTTTTCTATCAATTGCTTGACAGTAATTTGTTTGCCCACCATGATATTTTTCTTTAAGAGAGAAGCCTCTAGTGAAACCTATGGCCCCCGGGTCTACTTTCGATTATATACTTTCAGAACTATAAACCAAAAATACCAAAAATACTTTTTTGCAATTTAGTTACCTTTTACTTTCCATTCTTGTTTACATCTATATCTATCGGATCTAATCCTTTAAAATAATCGTGAAATACTTATCTACTTTGCTGCATCACCCTTTACTCTTCAAGGGAAAATCAACGCAAGATCAATAGGTAGCAAGAAGGATTTTTGGCGCCTTTGCTGGGGAGGAAACATAGCAAGTCAAGACAAGATCTCTCCCGTCGACTTGCCAATTTCTGGCGCCATTGCCTGGGAGGATACACATCAATCCTGCCAAGTACCCATCACAAACTCATCTCTTGCATTTACTTTATTTGCCATTTGCCTCTCGTTTTCCTCTCCCCCACTTCTAAAATGATTTTTTATAAAATACCAAAAATATTTGCCTTCTTGTTCACCCTTCTTTCGTTTGCCTTTCTTTTGCTTGTGTGTTTGATTGATTGCTTTGCCACCATGTCGGAATCTAGGGAGACTTCCAATGAAAAGGTGTTATTCAAGATTTCTTCACTTGTGCAGGAATGCTTCCTACTTTAGGAGGTTCCATTCTTAATAAAACTAATAGTCTTGCGGCAATTTTTGTTAATAAGTGAACTTGAGAGGCAATTTTTGCATATGCACCCTTGCATACAAATGATTTTTCTTGAGTTCTCTAATATTCAACATTCTTCTGTTAAGCTTGCCGTCGCTATATTCCTAGCCCACGAGTTTAGATTTATCATGAAAGAGGCTAGTGAAATTTTTGCTTATTATCGAATTAATGGTGGATGTCCCCCTATTGAGGAGATCCTATTTAATCAAGAAGAGATAATGAGACTACGATCTCCGGATCAAGTTGCTTATAATGAAAATTTGAGAAAAAGGTCCCTACCGAGGTTTTAGTTGATAAGATTTCTGAACTTAATGATAATTTTTCTATACAAAATAATGGATTAGAGTTCATTCTTATAAAAAGGATCATGGCCTTTACCCAAAGGAAAGCTTATAATGATGAATTGATTATGCACTATAAGGGGCCAAAGGAGGAACCTATCCCTCCCGCACTTGATCTTAAGGATCCCTATCCTATTAAATTCACCCCTTTTGATTATTTTTGCTTGCCATAAAGGAAATTAGATTATGAAATAAGGGAGTACGAGATGAGAATTAATGATTTCCCTTATTAATATTATGACAATACCTAGATCTATTGCGTTTTGCCTAGCTAGGGGCGTTGAACAATAGCACTTGTTGGGAGGCAACCCAATTTTATTTTTGTTTTCTGCTTTTGCTTATGTTTTGTAGTGTTTCCCAGATTATTACTTATGTAGTAATTGTGTTTTGGTGTTTTAATTAGTGTTTGAGCCAATTAAAACCTATGTGGTGATCTATGGTAGTTGTTGATTTGATCTTGCTGAAAAAAGAAACTTTTGTGCTCAGTCCAGGACTTTTCTAATTTTTTCAGAGCGTCAAATTGATCAGAAATTTTTACACAACTTTTATATAACTTCCCCAGTTTTTTTGAGTTACATAAGTATATGAAGTTTCCAGATTGCTATAGACTGTTCTGGTTTCGACATATTGTGTTTTCTTTGCGTTGTTTGCCTATTTTGATGAATCTATGGGTTGTATCATGTGGTATGAGCCATGGAGAAGTTATATTACAGTAGGTATAGCACCAATATAAACAAAGAATGAGCTCACAACAGTACCTAAATTGGTGATTTATTTTCTTATACTAACGGATCTCACGAGTTTTTTGATAAGTTTTGTGTTGTGAAGTTTTCATGTTTTGGGTAAATATTTGATGGACTATGGAATAAGGAGTGACAAGAGCCTAAGCTTGGGGATTACCAAGGCACACCAAGTCATATGCAAGGAAGCCAAAGAGCCTAAGATTGGGGATGCCCCGGAAGACATACCCTCATTAGTCTTCAATCCATCGGTAAATTTACTTGAGGCTATATTTAATTCACCACATGATATGTGTTTTGCTTGGAGCATCTTGTATGATATGAGTCTTTGCTTGTTAGTTTGACACAATCATCCTTGATGCACACATATTTTTAGAGACACAAGCTGAATCATGAATTTGTTAGAATACTCTATGTGCTTCACTTATATCTTTTGAGTTGGGCTATTTTTCTCTATGTGCTTCACTTATATCTTTCAAAGCACTGTGGTGTTTGCATTTTTATAGAAATACTTGAACTCTCGTACCTCACTTATATTATTTTGAGAGTTTCTAAAACACCATTGTAATTGGTCTAGGTTATAAATTTAGTCCTAATATGATAGATATCCAAAAGGGATATAATAAGAACTTCCATATTAAGTGCATTGAGTATCTATGAGAAGTTTGATTCCTTTCATAAAGTTTTGAGGTATAAAGATGGTAATGTTAAGAGATGTGTTAGGAAGTAAATTGTGATTTGGTAAAATACTTTTGTAAAGGTTTGTGATTCCCGTAGCATGCATGTATGGTGAACCGTTATGTAAGGGAGTCGGAGCATGACATGTTTATAGATTGTCGACCTTTGTGTGAGGGTCGAGGGCGCACGATGGTGAACTCCTACCAACCTCCTCCCTAGGATCATGCGTTTAATGCTTTGCCTCAATGAATAATAGACTTTTTCAATAAGTATGTGAGTTCTTTATGACTAATGCTGAGTCCACGGATTATACGCACTCTCACCCTTCCACCATACCTATCTCAAAACAACCACCACATATCTTTGCTCAAAACAGCCACCATACCTACCTATTGTGGCATTTACATAGCCATTCCGAGATATATTGCCATGCAACTTCCACTGTTTCCTTTTATGACATGCACCATCACTTCCATATTGCATATAGAGTCATATTTTGTCATAGGTATCGAGTTGTAATTTTCTTTTGAGTTGTAAGTAAATTAAAGTGTGATGATTATCATTATTAGAACATGTCCCATGTGAGGAAAGGATGATGGAAGCTATGGTTCCCTCACAAGTGGGGATGAGATTCCGGACATTATGACTAATAAAATAGGCCAGTGAAGCCCAAATAAAAAAATGAATAAAAGAGGCCTTAGATGCCCACACCAAAAAAATGTGAGAAAAGAGATAAGGGACATTGCTACTACCTTTTTCCACACTTGTGCTTCAAAGTAGCACCATGATCTTCATGATAAAGACTCTCCTATTTTATCACTTTCATATATCTAGTGGAATACTTTTCTGCCGACATCAGAACGATCCACACAAATACTTTTCCGCCGTTGGAAGCCTCCGTTCCCGAGCAATCCAATCTTGGAGCCTTTTACGATAATCTGCTGGAGGGGGCTTCGATCACGGAGGGCATCGACATCAACTCCATTGCCCCTTCGATGATGCGTGAGTAGTCCACCACAGACCTTCGGGTCCATAACTAGTAGCTAGATGGCTTCTTCTCTCTCTTTGATCTTCAATACCATGTTCTTCATGATCTTCATGGAGATCTATCTAATGTAATCCTCTTTTGTGGTGCGTTTGTCAAGATCCGATGAATTGTGAGGTCATGTTCAGATTATCCATCAATCTTATTTGAATCTCCTCTGATTTCTTACATGCATGATTTATATCCTTGCAAGTCTCTTCGAGTTATTGGTTTGGTTTGGCCAACTAGATTGGTAATTCTTGCAATGGGAGAAGTGCTTGGTTTTGGGTTCAATCCTGCGGTGTCCTCACCCAGTGACATAGTAGGGATAGTGAGGCGCATATTGTATTGTTTCCATCAAGGGTAACAAGATGGGGTTTTCATCATATTGCTTGAGTTTATCCCTCTATATCATGTCATCTTTCTTAATGCGTTACTCTGTTCTTCATGAACTTGATACTCTAGATGCAGGCAAGAGTCGGTCGATGTGTGGAGTAATAGTAGTAGATGCCAGATCGTTTTGGTCTACTTGACACGGACGTGATGCCTATATGCATGATCATTGCCTTGGATAACTACACGATTATTCCCTTTTCTATCAATTGCTTGACAGGAATTTGTTTACCCACCATGATATTTGCCTTCAAGAGAGATGCCTCCAGTGAAACCTATGGCCCTCGAGTCTACTTTCCATTATATACTTTTAGATCTCTAAACCAAAAATACCACAATACTCTACTGCAATTTATTTACCTTTTACTTTCTGTTCTTGTTAACATCTATATCTATTGGATCTAATCCTTGCAAATAATCGTGAAGGGATTGACATCCCCTTTATAGTGTTGCATGCAAGAGTTTGATTGTTTGTGTAGGTGCCACCATTGGTGACTTGCTTGTTCCTCCTACTGGATTGATACCTTGGTTCTCAACAACTGAGAGAAATACTTATCTATTTTGCTGCATCACCCTTTTCTCTTCAAGGGAAAACCAATGCAAGCTCAAGAGGTAGCAGTTGCCGACATGGATCCGGGTGCGCCGCCCCCAAGCGCCCCGGAGGACTGTCATTCTGAATCTGCCCCCGCCGCCCGTCGTGGCCTGCCTACCTCACCCCTATCATGGAGATGCATGGCCACACGGATTTGCCTGCATCTGGTGCTCGCCGTTGCTCTCCCTAGCAACCTCGGTTACCAGATCCACTCCCGATCTGCAAGGTCATTGTCGCCGGCCTCCGGCGTCCACCGCGCTCCTCCCACTGGTGTCCATCGAGGTCCGAGGGATCGACCTCCACCTTTGTTCTGCATCCCTACAATGCATCTCTATCCCTCCATGGCTCGCGTGGATGGGCGAGCTAACCAATGGGGTGCTAGCTTGTCGTTCAACCGGGCTTCCGTGCTGGCTGGGGGACAAGGGTCATGCGACTTCCCCTTGATCCACTCCTTGGAGCCCACTATGGTGTCATGTATTCCTCCTCCCGGCTGGGGTGATCTTCAGTCCGCATGCAGTTTGGGAGGTGTGCTCATGGAGTTCGTGGCAGTGTACGCTCTGAGTCACCACAGTCTGCTACACTGTCCTGTGTAGTGCGCTGGTGCACAGGAAGCGTCCGAAACCAAATGGGAAAAAAATCACCACTCGTCAGGCGACAAACAAATTCACCTTGTTCTTGTATATGTGAAAAGAAAAATGTAAAAAATTGTAAAATAGATGCAGTCCATTGGTGCATTGCATGTGGCTCATGTGTCAAGTTTTTCCTGTATTTAATTTTTAGGCTTGGTTTACAGAAAAAGAAATGTTTATGACAAACAAAACACTAGTGGTTATGACAAACAAAACATGCAATTTATTTTGATTTGGGTCGTGGCTCACTACCACCGATGTGGCGTTGTTTGTTCCAAAAAACTAAATTGCATTGGACTTGAAGTGCACTTAGCTATCGCATGCGGTTCACTACACTTGGCCTTTAGCTAAAATGAAATTATTGAAGAAATTTTAACTAAATATTGATGATAATGCAGTTCTTTCTGTCGACATTGCAGTGCGGTTTTCTGTCAGATGTAGTTCACTCCGTTGATTTTGGTGTCGCAAAAAGTAGAGTGAAAAATGACAAACAAAAATTATGAAATTATCTTGCCTGTAGGATGCAGTGCGGTTTTTCGTCTGAAGTAGTGTGTCCTTTTGTCTGATGCGGTTCACACGTCGATTTTGGTGTCGTGAAGAAACAATGTCCGCATTTCAGTAATTTCAGAACTGCTCTTAAACCATAAGGAATTATAGACTGTTATACATGAAAAAGTTGCCCCTCGTCGACATATCTCCAACGCAGTATCATTTGCATCGTTCCAACGAGCGGTTTGGAAAAAAAATACGAAAATACGCTCCCTGCCACTCGTAGGCAGCGACACCATTTTTAAAATTGCTTTAAAAATGTGAGGAATCTCAACAAATGACCAACATATGAAAGTTGCGCCTATTACATAGCTTCCGCACAGCATATCACACGTCTTGTTTTAATAAACGGTTAGAAAACGATAGTGAAAACCGTACCAAAAAATTCAAAAATTTGAAAAACAGTATTACATTTTTTAGTAAATTTGAAATTATTCTCAAACCGTAAGGAATTAGAGAAAGTGATCTACATGAAAAAGTTGCGCCTTGACAATATATTTTCAGCACCATATTATTTGACTCATTCTGATGAGCGGTTTAGAAAAAAACGCGAAAATACGCTTGCTACAACTCGTCAGGCGACCACCGTTTTTGAAACTGCTCTTAAACCGTGGGAAATCGCGAAAAGTGGTTAACATGGAAAAGTTATGGATTTTCCGTAGCTATCCAATTGTATATTACAAGTCTTGTTCGGCCAAACGGTCGAGAAACTGGAGCGAAAATGGTAACCAAAAAACGCGTGCAGTTTGTTCTGCTCACATTGCAGTGTTCATTTGATAGGGGTGGAGTGCTCCACCATTAACTCTACAGTTCAGAAATGTTGTTCGAATAGTTATTCTGACATCATTGTGAGAATATATATTTGAGTTTTCAAGTCCACAATAGCATTCACTTATTGCTAATTCTTCAAGTTGATTTTCCTCTAAGTGAATGTGATCGTACCCATTCCCCTCTATGCTAAACTCAACCCAGTCTGTTCACAAATTCTTCGTAGGCATTCTACATTGAAAGTCGTTCAAAGTATTCACTCAGTCCTTGTCAGTTAAAGCATTTGCAAATGAAAACTTTAAAATTTTCACTTTCAATTTTTGGCAGTTGCCGCTCAAACCGACTCCTATTCCCACAACTAGATAAGCCACGATCCCCCACTATCTCCACTTCTTAGATCATGGGTGACACATGTCATGTAGAGAGCAAGGGTTAGGGGCATTCTGGTCCAAAATCTCGTGCCAATTAGTTTTACTCCTGCTATAAATACCCCTCCCCTTCCCCTAGCTCGAGTTACTCCTCACTTCCATCTCTCCCGATCTCAAGACCTAGCGTCGCCACTAAAATCATTGTCACCGGAGAGGAAGATCTTCACTACCTCGACGTCGCTATCATCATACTCACAACGGCCATGGAACTCTTCACCCCGCCGCCGCTGTAGTTGTCTCCCCCTGCCATGCTTGGGCATGGGAGATCCAAATTTACGGACTTCGCCAATTCACGTCACTGTTCGTCGTGTTCTTCATCAGGATAAATAAATCCTAATTTTATTGCCCTACTTTGATCTTCATGATTCTAACAAAATCCTCAACAAGTGTTTTTCTCTTCAAGTATTATCTATACAAACACCTCATATGTTCAATTCCCTTGATGCGTTTCTCTAAGTTATGATTTTCTTCAAGATTCATCAATTGTGTGGATCCCCAAATCTGCACAACTTTGGAACCTAAGACAAAGAACACTTATTCAAATTCCTCAAGACATCTATGGTCAAAATCCTCAACTTGATATATATTGAATTGTTTTTGAGAACGTGTATGACCACTTCAAATTCTTCGCACCTATACTCTGTTCACAGGTGCAAAATGTCTGCTGATGAATCACTAGGTTCTTATCAACTTAACTCATTTGTAGTGTATCTTGAAGAAAAATTGCATACTTCATCAGAATCTTCAAGAGTTCAGATTCCTCAGAAGAAGAAAATGTCTGATGAAAGAAATCCTTGGAAAGGAGGTAAGAAGAGAGAAAGTCGCACTGCTTTTGAGATCCCTGATGAACTCTATGCCGGATATTGCACACCTGATGAAGCTATTCATGGGAAGGCAACAAAAGAACAGAGGAAAATCAGAATTTAGAGGATTGAGACGAGGTGGATATGCGAGTGGAAGGAATATCGCTATGTCACGGACAAGTACATGAGGAAATTCGCCATAAAACCTCCGTGCAAAAGAGCTCCTCCTGTCGCCAATCAAGAAGTTGATCCCACCAGCATTGCACATGGTGAGGACTTTCCTGAAGAGTGGGAAAATATCAACGAAAGCTTCAGAGGGTGCCAAAGAGGCAGTGAACAAATTCAATGAGGACTCTATTGTTGCTGCTGCAGCTGCTGCGTCTCTTGATGAAACCGTGACAAAGAAATATATGCCCAAGAAATCTGCCAACAAGCCAAAGTCCTCAAGGCCAAGTTCCTCAGGCATACAAATTCCTCAAGACAGGCAATCTATGGTTAATGTCCCCTCAGGATCTGAGGATGATGAAGTTTGACGGGGGATAACCCCGGGGTAGCCTTAGTGGGTCTTCTACTCCAACTTTCCAAAACAACAACATGGTGGGCCATCTCCTTCCGAGGACCGGCTCCGTACAGCGGGCTACACATGGTCGGCTACGCGCGGCCGGCTATGACTAGTCGGCTGGCCAGAGGCGGGGCCCCTAGGGCCCCTATTCGGCGGTGCATCAGATGCCATAGTCAAGGTACGCGCGGCAACTGTGGCCCCCATCACGTCGAGGTTCAGCGCCCGCGTGGCCACATTGGCGGCAGCAGTGCGTCTGACTCTGGCCGACTGTGACCGAGCGCTAGAACAGTGCCAACACGCCTTCAACCACTCCATTACCTGCCTCGGCGTGGCTACAGCGCAACCGGCTATACCGCTAACCACGGCCGGCTGCCACAAGACGATGCCCCGAAGGACAACCCGTGCCGCGACGCGGCCGGCACGGGGACCTACCATGCGGGCCCGACCAGCTCCTGACGGGACTCCGTAGCCGGCGGGCCCTACCAGTGCCAAGACCCCTCGACCGGGGTCCCCCTGGCCGGCTAGAGAGGCTGCCAGCCGGGGCCCTCCCAATGCCTTCTATTTATATTGTAATTCGGGGGATTCGCCTATAAAAACCCCCGGGGCCCCTATGCAGCATGGATGAGGACACACACCCACACTCCCACGTAGAGAGGCACCAAGGGCAGCCCAGCTCCTTCTTCCTCCTCTACCCGAACACCACAAGGAGCACCATTGTAGCCCTCTTCGGATCATCAACCAGATGAGCAGGACTAGGGGTTTTACCTCCCACGGAGGGTGCCAAACTTGGCTACATTGGTGTCTCGCACGTCCTTGCCTAATCCCGTTCCCAGAGCCCGTCGGCATCCTTTCGTCCCCAACCACTCTCGATAAGCCTACCCATGGCATTTGTCCTGAGAAAACGACGACAATTGGCGCCCACCGTGGTGCCATCCGCGATGCCGGCCGGAGTCACGCTCCGGGAAGGACCCTTCACCACCTCCCCCAGCTGCCCCACAGGCGGCCGGAACTACATGCTCGTGAGGCTTGCTCCTGCGGGCCCTGTGAGGGACGCTGCCGGCCTCTTCGACGAGCGCCTCGACAGCGGATCCTCGCTCGACATCACGGTGCTCACCGAGCGCTTTGGCAGGCTGAGCCTCACTGACGAGCCTACGGCCGATGCGTACGATAGTCGGGTACTCGACTACACCGACCCACCCTCGTCCGTGGGTGCACACACCTCAGGCAGGGTCGACGGCTCCCGCGTCCACGCGGTGGTGATGACCATCGCCTCCTCCACCTCTTCTGGCGGTGTGCGAGCCGAGGCCAACACGGCCACCGCCCATGCCATACCCTCCGAAACGCTCAACGCCACCCTTCGGGGTTTGAGCACCCGCATCACTGCGACATAGAACTCAGCCACCGTCACACCCGAGCTGGAGGAAGACTGCTGTTATTGGAAATATGCCCTAGAGGCAATACATAAGTGTTTATTATTATATTTCCTTGTTTATGATAATTCTTTATTATCCATGCTATAATTGTATTGATTGGAAACACATTACATGTGTGGATAGATAGACAACACTTTGTCCCTAGTGTGCCTTTGGTAGACTAGCTTGTTGATCAAAGATGGTCAAGGTTTCCTGGCCATTGACATAAGATGTAATTTGATAAGGGATCACATCATTAGGAGAATGATGGGATGGACAAGACCTGACGAGGATATGTACCTAGGGTAGGGTCCTAGGCAAGGCCTACATAGCCTACCCAAGGACACTACATTGGAGGACTTGAAGATCAAGCATAAGCTTCCGACTGGATTCCATGAGACGTTCAAGTCAATCGACATTCAATCCACTCAGAGTCTTCTTCCTTCACTCGACAGTCGGTATACCTCATTCTCAGTTGACAACAAAAGACGAGGAGCCACCATCAAGAGGCCAACGGGTAGTCGTTAGTCCTTCGTCATTAGTAGCATTTATTATGTATGTTACGAGTAACGCCAATCTTTAAACCCACGATCGGACCCTTAGATGCTGGGCACTTAGGAGGGGCAGCAAACTCTATATAAGCCGTCCCTCCCCTCTGGCACAAGGGTTCGCAACCATTGTAATCTTAACATTCCACATGACATAAGTTCCCAAGCACTGAGACGTGGGGCTGTTGCCTCCACGAGAGGGGCCTGAACTCATACATCCGTGTGTACACCCTCACCGTATCTAGGACTCTGCCCTCTCCATTCGTACCCCTACCTTCTACTGTCAGGCTCGTTCCCATGACAGTTGGCGCCCACCGTGGGGCAGGCGTCTAAGCGACTTCTGGCGAGGTTGCATTTTTCATCCTTCGACATGTCTTCCGGCGGTGTTTTCGCTCTAGGCTGCGAGATCCGTTTTGGTGCGCTCACCTTCGTCGCCGACGATTCGGCATGGCTTCAGGAAGCGCCTCTCGATGTCGAGGCGCCCCCAGTTCGCGGGGCCGCGCACTTCCACGCGAGTTCCTGCAGCATGTTGCTGCGTCAGCCATCGACTCCCTATACGTCGACCCCCCTCGCTATTCGCAGTAGCAAGCGGTCCGGCCGCTCATGACTCCAGCGCTTGGTCAAGCATGCAGTGGCATGTGAAATTTCTTCTCTGCAGATCGCAGCGCTCGAGCCTGCCGAGTCTCTTCATGGCTTGTTCGAGTCGTATTCCAATCCATCCGATATCCCTTCCGAGTGCAAGAGCTACGATCCAGCAGTGGAAGTCCTTATGGTGGGCTCTCATCAAAGCCCACCGCCGGGCTTTGGCCACGGCAAGTGTGATGCTGGTGGCGCGTCGAATGAACAACCACGTTGCGAGGGGGAGGTTCTTCACACCCCCATCGTTGGTATGACCGCTGAGGCCCAGGACTTGGAGGGCACGCGCAATCGGCTGGAAGAGCTTCAGCGCGAACTCGACGAGCGCGCTCGCCAGCGTCCACCTGTTGCCGGTTGATGACAGCGATAGCTGTTCCCGACTATCTCCCGCAACGATGTTGAGGTATATCGAACTCCTGTGTTAAATGTTGTTGTTGCTGCTATGATAGCAGATTCCATTCAGCCGTCACGGTCAGAGGCTGGAAGATGGTTGATGTAGATCAGAGCACTATTAGATGCAGCGCAGCGTCAGAATTCTGTAGTTTCATAGTCCCGCAACAATACACAGCAACTCACCCAGGGTCGAAACCGTTCAGTCGGCACATGGCCCTGGATCACCGCTGTGTTGTAGGGGTGGGGGCTTTCGCAAGGATGAGGTCAGAGATCAGTTTCACCGTGAAGACCACGGTCGAGTGCCCGCTCCTCCGCAGGGCGGTCCGCGCGTGGCCCGGCACCCGGACAATAGGCGCTCGTTCGGTGATGAGCGGAATGCGGAGTTTGATGCCGAGATCTCCTCACCCAGAAGCGGATTGACAGGGGCAGAGCCCATAGAGAAGGCCGAGATAGAGACTTTCCGAGTGGTAGCTCAGCCGTGTTTTCTAGTACTGAGTGTTTCAGCAGAGCCATCCGTTCTGCGAAGATTCCCCCCAACTTCAGGTTGGCGCCTGGGATCGGAAAATTTTCTGGTGAGTCCAAACCCGAGACTTGGTTTGATGATTACCGAGTGGCTGTACAGATTGGTGGCGTCAATGACAACATCACAATGAAGCACTTGTCCTTGATGCTAGATGGTTCAGCTCGAGCTTGGTTGAATCGCTTGGCTCCTTCTAGTATATATTGCTGGGAGGATCTTGCCCGGGTGTTTATCTGAACCTTTGAGGGTACTTGCAAGCGTCTAGCAGGTTTGGTCGACTTACATCATTGTGTCCAGAAGCCCGATGAGACTTTGAGAGACTATATTCAACGGTGGTCCACTTTGCATCATACAGTGGAGAATGTGTCAGAGCACCAGGCTCTATGTGCTTTCAAGGCCGGTGCGAGATACAGGGAGCTGTACTTGAAGTTCGGGCACACGGGTGATATTTCACTGGGCAAGATGATGGAAATCGCCACTCGGTATGCCAATGGCGAGGAAGAAGACCGCCTCCGTAGTGGCAAAGGAAAGGCAGTCGCCAAGAGGCTGGTGGCAGTAACAATCGGAAACAGAATTGAAAAGCTGAGGGTCCGGTTCAAGCAGAAGCAGCAGCACTGGCGACCCAATCAAAGAACAAGGGAAAGGCTAAAGCACAGTATGCCCCCAAGAAAGGAAAAAAATCACTCAGGAACTGATATCATGGATCAGGCATGTGTAACCCAAACGAGGAAAGATGCGGAAGGCAATGTGATTTTTCCCAAGCACACCACTCGACAGTGTTGGACCCTTATCTAGCAATTAAAGGGGGACCTGCCGAGTGATAAATCTCCTAAGAAGGGTGATGAAGATGAAGATAAAGAAACATTCCCGTATGTCACTTCTACCCTTGTGATTTTTGCTGATGTCGAGAGCAAGAGTCGTTTGAAAGTCATCAACAGAGAAGTCAACATGGCTATACCTTCAACTTCCAGCTACCTCAAGTGGTGCCAGTATGCCATCACATTGGACCAAATAGACCATCTGCTTATGTGGCCACTCCTGGTCGACAGACTCTGGTAGTTGATCCGGGGGGGGGGGGGGGCAGTCGACTCGGAAAGGTCCTCATGGACGGTGGCAGCGGCCTGAATATCCTCTATGCAGATACCCTGAAAGGGATGGGCATTCCGATGTCCCGACTTAGTGAAAGCAACATGCAATTTTATGGGGTCATCCCAGGGAAGAAGGCCATGTCACTCGGCTAGATAGCATTGGATGTGACATTCGGGAATGACAAAAATTTCTGAAAAGAAAAGCTGACGTTTGAAGTCATGGATTTCTAGAGTGCCTACCATGCCATTTTGGGTCGACCCCCATATGCACGTTTCATGACCCCACCATGTTATGTGTATCTCAAGATGAAGATGCCAGGCCCTAAGGGCGTGATCATGGTCACTGACAATCGACAGCGGGCCGAAGAATGCCTCCAACAAGGCTCCAAGATCGCCGATCACCAGATGGCCTTGGTCGAGCTGGAAGAGTACAAGAAAACCATTGACCGTGCTGATTTTCTCCGTGCTAAGAAGCCGGATTCCGAGTCGGCATTTCAGTCGGCAAGGGAAGTGAAGAAGGTGCATATCCACCCAACGGATCCTACTGCTGCCCCGACGAATATCTCATCAACACTCGACAGCAAATAGGAAGCCGAGCTCATCTAGTTCCTCCATGAGAACTGGGATATCTTCGCATGGAAGCCTGTTGACATGCCGGGGGTTTCCAGCGAGCTGGCTGAGCACCGTCTGAGAGTGGATCCGAAAGCCAAACCCGTTAGGGAGCATTTGCGTCGTTCAGTGGCGGAGAAGCGCAAGGCAATCGGCGAAGAAGTGGCCATCTCTTGCAAGACAAGTTCATTCAGGAGATTTACCACTCTGAGTGGCTCTCGAATGTTGTGATGGTGCCAAAGAAAGATAAGTCTTTGCGTATGTGCATTGACTTCAAACATCTCAATCGGGTATGCCCGAAGGATCATTTTCTGCTCCCCCGCATAGATCAAATTATTGACTCGACTTCGGGGTGCGGGCGTTTATCGTTTCTGGATGCTTACTTTGGGTACCATCAGATCCGTTTGTATGGCCCGGATGAAATAAAGACAACTTTCATCACCCCATTCGGGTGTTTCTGCTACATCACTATGCCATTTGGTCTCAAAAATGCCGGCGTAACTTTTATGCGCATGATTCAGAAATGTTTACTTGACCAGATCCCTCGGAATGTCGAGGCGTACATCAATGATATAATGGTCAAGTCCCGCAAAGGTTCCGACCTGCTGGCCGACTTGGACGAAACATTCTCCAATCTGAGGAGATTCGACATAAAGCTAAATCCGGCCAAGTGTACTTTCGGCGTCCCTGGCGGCAAATTACTCGGTTATCTTGTTTACGAATGGGGGATCGATGTCAACCCTGAGAACATCAGCGTCATTACCCGAATGAAGACTCTCGTGCGAGTGCATGACATTCAGAAGCTCACAGGTTGCTTGGCAGCATTGAGTCGATTCATTTCTTGTCTTGGTGAGAAGGCTCCGCCTTTATATCAATTGATGAAGAAGTCCGACACGTTCGAGTGGACTCCCGAAGCCGAAGCAACGTTTGTTGAGCTCAAAGCCATGCTCTCCACCCAACCGATGCTTGCTGCTCCTGGCAGTAAAGAGCCCTTGCTCCTGTACATCGCGGCCACAAATCAGGTTGTCAGTACAGTGCTAACTGTTGAGCGGGAAGAAGAGGGTAAAGCTTATACAGTCCAACGGCCAGTCTATTATGTCTCAGAAGTTTTGTCCCCCTCAAACCAATGATATCCACACTATCACAAGCTGGTTAATGGTATTTACCTATCAGCAAAGAAGGTGGCGCATTATTTCCAAGACCACTCGATTTTAGTCGTCAATGATGCTCCTTTGTACGAGATTTTCAATAATCGGGATGCATCAAGTCGAGTGGCTAAGTGGGCAATCAAGCTTGGACACTTTGACATCAGATTCGAAGCCAAAAAAGCAATCAAGTCCCAAGCATTGGTAGATTTCATGGCCGAGTGGATTGAACAGCAACATCCAATGCAAGTTGACTCGACGCATTGGACAATGTTCTTTGACGGCTCTAAAATGTTGAATGGGTCCAGTGCTGGTGTTGTCTTGATATCTCCCAGGGGTGACAAGCTCAGCTATGTCTTGCAAATTCACTTTGATTCCTCCAACAATGAGGCAGAATATGAAGCAGTTTTGTATGGGTTGCGAATGGCTATCTCACTGAGCGTCAACGCCTGGTGGTTTATGGCGACTCAGATCTAGTGGTGAATCAAGTGATGAAAGAGTGGGATGTTCGAAACCCTGCTATGAATGGTACTGCAATGCCGTCCAAAAGTTGGAGAAGAAATTCGAAGGCAAGGAACTTCATCATGTTACCCGACTGAAAATCAGGCGATCGACGAGCTATCCAAGATTGGGTCCACTCGACGGCCTGTCCCTAGTGGTGTGTTCTTAGAGAACTTGCACACTCCTTCGGTACAAGAGGATCCTTTCACCGAAGAGCCCCCACAAGCTTTGAGTTCCACTGACCCGGTAGAAGTCGATGTCCCTGCAGTGATTGATCTGGTCATGGAGATTCTGGTTGTCACTCCCGATTGGACTGTATTGTACATTGCCTATATCCTCAGACAAGAGCTCACTGAAGATGAAACAGAGGCTCGACAGATTGTGCGTGGGTCCAAAGCTTTTACTATGATGGGAGATCAATTGTTCAAAGAGAGTGCGACTGGCGTTACCCCTCGAGGAAGGTCGAATGATTCTGGATGAGATCCACTCGGGAACTTGCGGTCATCATGCGTCCTCATGGACGATTGTCGCCAAAGCATACAGAGCTGGTTTCTTCTGGCCCCGGGCTAATGAGATGGCTAAAGACATCGTCGATCACTGTGATGGATGCCAGTTCTATGCAAACCTATTACAAGAGCCAGCCTCTGCTCTGAAGACTATTCCCCTCGCCTGGCCATTTGTTGTTTGGGGACTCAACATGGTTGGTCCCTTTCGGACCGAAAAAGGTGGTTTCACTCATTTGTTGGTTGCAGTCAACAAGTTTACCAAATGGATTGAAGACAAGCCCATCAAGAAATTGAACTCCCGTACGGCGGTTACATTCATGAGAGAGATAATTTTCCAATATGACATTCCTCACAGCATTGTCACAGATAACGGCACCAACTTTGACTCGGAAGAGTTCAGAAACTTCTGCACATCTCAGGGCACTCGGGTAGATTATGCATCTGTCGCTCACCCACAAACCAATGGGCAAGTCGAGCAAGCCAATGGCCTCATCTTGAAAGGTCTTAAGCCTCGTCTCATGCGCGACCTGGATCATGCCGCTGGAGCCTGGGTAACTGAGTTCCCGTCTGTGTTATGGTGCCTAAGAACTATGCCAAATCGGTCGGCTGAACGAACTCCTTTCTTCCTGGCCTATGGTGCTGAAGCTGTCTTGCCGAGTGACTTGTTTTGCAATTCTCCTCGAGTGGAACTGTATTCTGAGGATGAAGCCAAGCAGGCTAGGCAGGAAGGTGTAGATCTCCTGGAGGAAGAATGAGAGATGGCTTTGATCCGGACTAGTGCCTATCAGCAGGATCTGCGGCGCTTCCATGCGAAGAATGTCAAGAGTCGATCATTTCATGAGGGAGACTTGGTGCTTTGAGTGAATCAACACTGACCTCACAAGCTTTCTCCTTCATGGGAAGGTCCTTTCGTCGTCACTAAGGTGCTTAACAATGGAGCCTATCATCTGCATAATCTCATGAAGATGATAGACGAGCCACGAGCCTGGAACGCAGATGTTCTCCGGCGTTTTTATACTTAAGAGACAGAAGAATCTTCTGATGTAATAAGAATACTTCATCAATGCAATTCAAATTTTTGCAATATATATTGTCGATTCCGATCGTACAGTTTCACTCTTGCGAATACTCCAAGTGTTGAGCAATCCTCTCACTAGGGGGCTTAGCTGTGAACATGCTTTCACCTAAGTTAAAAACCTTGTTGGGTGGATAGCAGTCCATTCACTTGACATCTTAGCTGCGAATCGACATTCGCCTAAGTTCGAAAAACTCCGAGTGATGAGCAATCCTCACACTCGGGGACTTAGCTGCGAACATGTTTCGCCTAAGTTAAAAACCCTGTCGGGTGGATAGCAGTCCATTCACTCGACGTCTTAGCTGTGAATCGACATTTGCCTAAGTTCGGAAAACTCCGAGCGATGAGCAATCCTCACACTCGGGGGCTTAGCTGTGAACATGTTTCGCCTAAGTTAAAAACCTTGTCGGGTGGATAACAATCCATTCACTCGACGGCCTATTTGCGAATCCGTCTTTGCTTAGGTTCAAAAATACTCCGAGTGGCGAGCAATCCTCACACTCGGGAGCTTAGCTACGAACATGCTTTCGTCTAAGTTAAAAACTCTGTCAGGTGGATAGTATTTCATTCACTCGACAGCCTATTTGCGAATCCGTCTTCGCTTAGGATCAAAAATATTCTGAGTGTTAAGCAGTCCTCACACTCGGGGGCTTTGCTGCGAACATGTTTTCGCCTAAGCCTAAAAACAAACTCAGTCGAACAAACGATTGAAAACCAAATACGAATAAAATCCAAAGTATAAATCGTGGATAAACATTTCGTAAAGAAGCAAATGTGCTCAGGCCTAAGGCCTGAATGAAGTTTTAAGGGATACAGTTTCACTCGGCATACCGAGGCGAATAAAAGTGTTTCTTCCGAAGGTCAAGTTTTTCAATCATCCGATGGGCTGGCTGGCTCAACAAAAGTTTCCAAGTCAATGCCATCTGCGATTCTGGTAGCTGCGTCGATGAAGGTCTCCATGAAGTCCTCAAACTGAAGCTTCTTTGTGTTAACCACTCAGAGCTCTTTCAGCTTTTCCTCCCTCACGTCTCTACAATGGACCCTGACGAGTGATATCGCCATGTCGGCACCGCAGCGAGCAGAAGACTTCTTCCATGACTGCACTCGACTTGGAAGGTCATTCAGACGTGCAATAATGGAGTTGAGGTCGAGTTGAGGAGTGTCCTCGGGCCATAGCTCCTTATCAATCCTCTCCATCGCATATTTCAGTCGGACAAGATATGCCTAAGCGCCCTGGAGACGGAAATTGAGTTTCAGCATGTTCATGGCCATCGTGTCTGCGACATGAGACTTGGTGGGGTCCAGGTTGGGCTCAATCTCTTCTGTCTCCTTTTCAAAGTCTTGGCAGAATTCTGTTGAAGATAAGGAATGAGAGGAGAGTGGGTGAGGTATGATCTTCATGGATTTTACAAAGTTCAGTCGACAAGAGACAATCACCATCGAGCATGATGTACATCTTCCTCGAGAATTCGCCCAAATGCCTCTCCAGGCCATTGCTCCTTTTGTTCAGCTGCTCATCCCTTTTGACAAGATCCACGCACTCTTGCTTCAGCTTTGCGTTCTCCTCCTCCAGCTTCTAGGCAGCCACTAGCTTTCGATCTGCAGTCTCGGTTTTGTCCTTGGCCACCCGTTGGGCGTCGACGAGTGCTTTGTCCTTGTCCTCCAGCGCCTTCTTCATGGAATCTAAAGAAACAACATTGTTGAGTCACGCTTGGAGTCGACGATTTTCATTGCGCATGTCTGTTCGAGGGAGAGCACTCGGTTCAAAGCATGAAAGTTGAAGATAGGAATGCAGAGAGTCGATGGTTGTTACCTCCTAGAGATTTCAGCTCAGCCCGCGCTTGCTCCAGAGCATTGTTGGAAGCTTCCAGATCCACCACAGTCGGTTCCTCTCATCCTCAAGATCCTTGTACTGCGTTCCAAGTTTGCAAGCCCTCTGAAACCAACAAAAGAAAGAAATTCAATCGACAAAGTAATACCAAGGACGGTCGACTGGGTTATGAATACCGTCGAACGATGTCTTACTATCCTGGAACAGTGTCATATAATGGTTGACCTATGATGTCCATGAAGCCCACGTCTAGGGGAAGAAGAATTCAAGCAAAAAGTCCACCCAACATGTTGAGTGGCTCTGGCGCTCCACATGCCGTAAACAAATTCAAAACAGTCTCTATTAAGAACCCCGCCGGTGCAAGCACTCGATGGCGGTCTCGGGGACTACACCCAGTGGGTGCACTCAGAGTGCCCGCACTGAGATGGTTAACACTCGACCTGTCGAGTAACTCGTCAGAAAATAAAATGCACTCAACATGTCGAGTGCCTCCCGTACTCCGCGTACGACGGAAATCCCGATTTCAAGTTTTCAAGACTACTGCTTATCGTCTGCGATTAGCAGTAGCCTCGGGGACTACACCCAGTGGGTGCACTTAGCATGCCCCCATTGGTTACTGAAACATTCAACAAGATCAGCCCTGTCAGAACATTCATTCGTCTCTCGACTCGTCGAGTGACGCGCCTCCCTGCTTTATGAAGTTCAATATATCCTTATGTAGCATCATATAATGGTTTATCAATGATATCCATGAATCCTGCAAGGTAGCTTCAGAGTGGTGTGATCAAAGGCAAAATGTATCTCGCATACAACAAACTCTAAGACCCCTGCCGGTGCAAGCACTCGACAGCAGTCTTGGGGACTACACCCAGTTTGTGCACTTAGCGTGCTCCCACTGGATCTGCCAATTCTCGATCAGTTGAGTGGCAGAAAACATCCATCACTCAATCCTTTGAGTGACACGTCCCTCCCCACTCTATGAAGTGCAGTCTATCCTTATGTAGCATCATATCATGGTTTATCAACGATATCCATGGAACCTACAAAGTAGCTGCGGAGTGGTGCGACCAAGGGCAAACGTATCAAGCTTACGACAAGCTCTAAGAACCCTGCCGATGCAAGCACTTGACAGCGGTCTCGGGGACTACACCCAGTGGGGGCACTCAGAGTGCCCCCATTGAGACGGTTAACACTCGATCCATCGAGCGGCTCGTCAGAGAAAAAAAATGCACTTGACACGTTGAGTGAGTCTAGTACTAAGCGTACTATAGATCCAAAACCTACTCGACTAAGGCCTGATCTATTCAAGTGGAGAAATTTCAAACATTCTACGAGTGGAAAATAAACACCCACTAGGTGTATAGTCAAGAAAAGACCGGAATTCAATCGGAAATGTACTTACAATCAAACTTACTCGTACATTGGTGCGGAGGGCCGCACTGACATCATCAGCCAGCTTGTTGGCCTCGTACGCATCTTTGGTTCATAGCATTATCTGCTCTGCCTGGATCATAGCCTCCTTCGCAGATCCGGTCTAGTCTTCCGGGACACGATGCAGAGAGAAATCCTTCATGGGGGGGATCGGCGTAGTTGCTGGGGCAGCTGAAGCAGTTTAAGCAGGTCCGGTTGGAGTTGATGTCATGATGGTCGAGACAGCTAGAGGGGCACTCGACAGAGGTACTATAGGATCAGCTCTGATTTTTGTCGAGTCGCCCATCCCCTGGGAAGACTCTACAGTCGACCGCCGAAGCGTCTGCACTAATGAAGCTCTTCGGGTGAGGGGCGCGACATGTCTAGGTGTTCCTCGTCGTCTTCAGCTGGATGACCTTTGCAATGTCAACCAACAGTGTTAACTTTTGCAAGTGATGAATCTCATTCGGATGAATCAAGAACTTATTGACCTCTGTGAGAAGTGGGAGCATTAGCAGTGTCAATGTCCATCACTTCCCATCCTTCTCGAGGAAGTGATGTTACATACGTAGCAGCTCTGACGGATCAAACAACACTTGGTTGGCAACAACACAAATTCACAATCGAAGGAAAGAATTACAGAGTAAAACACTCACGTGGATACGACATGCACGGCCATCTTCATGCGAGGCAAGGCTTTGCAAGGTGTGGCCATGGTCACTTTAGGTTGCTTCGTCGATCGTTCGCTCGAATCGACAGTCGAGGGGCGGCTCCGCTTCGGGTTCTTCTCGCTTGGGCCCGGAGCCCTGTCCTCGGCAGCCGCAGGATCTTGGCGAGTCTTGGTGCGGCGTTCCCTGCGAAGAGATGGCTCGACTTTTGGCTCGTTTTTGTCTGAGTTTTCGTACTCGTCCTCGGAGTCTTCTGAACTATCACCGTCCATGCTGCCACCTTCACTCACAACTCCATCTTCAACATGGTTCCCGTTAGGAATGTGCGAGTGCTTGTGCGTCCACTCCTGCATGATTCAAGCAAAGAAGTCAGTTCATAAGCCAATATATCACTCGACAGTACAAGTACATCAGTCGACACTGCACAACTCACCAGATTCTTCGGCGGGTTTTCGGTCAAATAAGGTCGGATCCTCTTGGCTCCCAAAGGGTGGTCGCATGCTCCAATGATGCTCCGAAGCCACTGCTTGACAGTTTTTTGCAGAACCTCTTTTGGGTGCGCCATGGTTGAGTCCTCAGGGCCCGCATAGTGCCACATGGTGTGATCTCTGGCTTGGAGAGGCTGAATACGTCGACTGAGAAATGTCTCCCATAGATCCATGGCAGTCACTCCACCCCGGATCAGTTGCACCATAGCTTCAACCAAGATTCCCACTTGGACATGTTCCTCTTCGGTCAGCCTCAGAGAATTGGGGACAGCTGGATGGTCAGGTGTATAGGGGGGAAGGTGAGTCGACATGTTGGGCGATGTTGCATCTTTGCAGTAGAACCAAGTCGACTGCCAGCCTCTAAAAGACTCAGGAAAATTCATGGCAGGGAAACAACTATGGGCTCTTTTCTGAAGTCCTAAACCCCCACACAACTGAAGCACATGAGTCTTCCCATCAATATGGAGAGCTTTCTTCACGGTCTGGGATCTGACCGTAAAGATGTGCTTGAACAGCCCCCAATGGGGAGAACAGCCCAGAAAACACTCGTACAAAGTAACAAAGGTAGACAAGTATGCAATAGTGTTCGGTGGGAGATGGTGCAGTTGGGCGCCGAGGAAATTCAAGAACCCTCTAAAGAACGGGTGGGGTGGCACAGAGAAACCTCTTTCAACGTGGGAGAGAAGGAGGGCCCATTCCCCGTCGTGCGGCTCTTGCTCGCGCTCTCCCTCCGGCAGCCTCTAGGCGCCGTCCTCCACGAGCCCATCGGCGACAAGGCCCTTCATGTCCTCGTGAGTGACTATGGAGGGGGAAAGTCCCACTGCATCCATCCTGCCGGTGCGGTGAACCGAGCGGTCGAGGGCTTCTTGCCCTTGAGCTTCGTCGCCCCCTTCTTAGCACGCTCCAGCTTCTCTATGGTGCTCTTCGTCATCACCACGGCGGCTCTCGTCGGAGAAGAACAAGATGAGGCACTGGAGACAGGGGAGGTGGAGGAAGAGAGGAAGGATGGGGAATAGTACTGTGCCAACCACGGCATCCCGAGATTTATATCCCACCGAGTGCCTCGCTGACTGGTGGACCCGTGAGATCACCGCGCACGCCAACCATAGTCTGCGTCCAGTACGTGGCGAAATGACCATTGTGGATATCGAGGCATCGTGCCCCCACTTGCCCTGATTGTGGCTTCATCATCGCATGCACGCGTACTCTCCAAATTTTCATATCTCGTGAAATCCGGGTCTGACAGACCGACCCGTCACCTCCAAAGATGCTTTCAGTTCACTCAGAGCAAAATAGGCATTAAACATCCACTCGGACACTTTCAAGGCTAAATGGATCCGGGCGAATGTAGAAGAGTTCACTCGACGCAAGTTTCATTGAAGCCCCGAATATCGTTTGGAAGATTTGGTGTGTAGATCCTGAATTGACATCAATACTCAGAGTTCAATCGACGCAAGTTTTGTTGAAGCCCCGAATATCATTAGGAAGATTTGATGCCTTAATTCGAGATTGGCATTGATACCCACATTTCACCACTCGAACCCCGATCCATTCGAGGGCTAATGATGAGGATATGTACCTAGGGTTGGGTCCTAGGCAAGGCCTACCTACCCTACCTAAGGAATCTACATTGGAGGACTTGAACATCAAGCATAAGCTTCCGACTGGATTCCATGAGACGTTCAAGTCACTCATCATTCAATCCACTCAGAGTCTTCTTCCTTCACTCGACAGTCGGTAGAACTCATTCTCAGTCGACACCGGAAGACCAGGAGGCACCATCAGGAGGCAAATGGGCAGTCATTAGTCCTTCGTCATTAGTAGCATTTATTGTGTACGTTACCAGTAATACCAATCTTTAAACCCATGATTGGACCCTTAGATGTCGGGCACTTATGAGGGGCAGCGAACTCTATATAAGCCACCCCTCCCCTCTGGCACAAGGGTTCACAACAATTGTAATCTTAACATTCCACACGACATAAGCTCCCGAGCACTGAGACATAGGGCTCTTACCTCCACGAGAGGGGTCTAAACTCATACATCCGTGTGTACACCCTCGCCGTAGCTAGGACTCTGCCCTCTCCCTTCGTACCCCTACATTCTACTGTCAGGCTCGTTCCCACAACAAGACCCAAACTATAAACGTAGCATATAATCGTGTCAGTTCATTACTACAGTTTTCTCCATGTCAAGTATATGTTCCTACGACCATGAGATCAAGCAACTCACGGACACCGAAGGAATGCCTTGTGTGTATCAAACGTCAGAACCTAACTGGGTGACTATAAAGGTACTCTATAGGTATCTCTAAGGGTGTCTGTTGGGTTGGCATGGATCAAAACTGGGATTTGTTACTCCGTGTGACGGAGAGGTATCTTACGTCCCACTCGGTAATACAACATCACAACAAGCCTTGCAAGCAATGTGAATAAGTGTTAGTCACGGGATGTTGTATTACGGAATGAGTAAAGAGACTTGCCGGTAACGAGGTTGAACTAGGTATGGAGATACCGACGATCGAATGTCGGGCAAGTAACATACCGAAGAACAGACGGAACATTATACGGGATTGACTGAATCCTCGACATAGAGGTTCGACTGATAAAGATCTTCGTAGAATATGTAGGAACCAATATTGGTATCCAGGTCCCGCTATTGGTTATTTATTGTAGAGGTGTCTCGGTTATGTCTACATAGTTCTCGAACCCACAGGGTCCGCACACTTAAGGTTTGGTGACGTTTTGATAGTATAGAGTTATGTATGGTGGTGACCGAAGGTTGTTCGGAGTCCCGGATGAGATCCCATACATCATGAGGAGCTTCGTAATGATCTAGAGGTAATGATTGATATATAGGATGTCCTGTTTTGGTCATCGGAAAAGTTTCGGGCTCATCTATAGTGTATCGGGAGTGCTGGTAGTGTACCGCGGGACCATCCGGAGGGGTATTTCGACCCAAGAGGCTACATGGTCTGTGGGAGGGCAAATACCAGCCCTTAGTGGGCTGGACAAAGTCCTACACAAGGCCCATGCGGCTGGGAAGAAATTCTAAAGTGGAAAAGGTGGAAAAAGGCAAAAAGGTGGAAATAAGGAAGGAGTCCTAATCCTACTAGGAGTGGAGGAGGACTCCTCTTCTCCACTTTGGCCAAAGAAAAGAGGGGTTGGCCCTTGCGCCAAGCCTCCTCCTCCTCTCCTCCTATATATACTTGAGGTTTTAGGGTTTGGGCACATAGATTTTCAGCCACGTGGAACCCTACCCTCTAGTCCGTAGTTTCTCCTCTAGATCGGTTTCAGCTCTGCTTAGGCAAAGCCCTGCTGAGATTGCTCCACCACCATCGCCCCAGCGCCATCACACTGCGAGAAAACTCATCTACCTCTCCACTCCCTCTTTCTGGAACAAGAGGGTGGAGATCATCATCAAGCCGTACGTGTGCTGAATGTGGAGGTGTCGTCTGTTCGGTGCTTGATCGGGATGGATCGTGATTGGATCGCGGGACGCTCGGCGATTTGGATCACGAAGACGTTCAACTACATCAACCACGTTTCTTAATGCTTCCCACTTAGCGATCTAAAAGGGTACGTAGATGCACTCTCCCTCTTGTAGATGCTCATCACCATGGATAGATCTTGCGTGTGCGTAGGAATTGTTTTTGTTTCCCATGCAATGTTCCCCAACAGTGGCATCATGAGCTAGGTCTGTGTGTAGATGAGATCTCGAGGAGAACACAAAGAGTTTGTGGGCATTGATGCTTAGATTGCTTCCTCCCTTGGTCGTGTTTTCGTTCAGCGGTATTGTGGGATGAAGCGGCCCAGACCAACCTTACTCATACACTTACGAGAGACCGGTTCCATAGACTCGCGTCTAACTTCGTTGCACAAAGATGGCTGGCGGGTGTCTATTTCTCCTACTTTAGTTGGATCAGATTCGACTAAGGAGGTCCTTGAGATGGTTGAAAAGCAACTTATGTATCACCATTGTGGTTTATGGGTAGGTGAGAATTTTTTTTGCTAGATACTTGTAGCAGCCACGTAAAACATGCAACAACAGTTAGAGGACGTCTAACTTGTTTTTGCAGGGTATGTTCTGATGTGATATGGTCAATTACATGATGAGATATAAGTGATATATGAGATGATCATGTGTTGTATAGAATATCATGACTTGCATGTTGATGAGTACGGCAACCGGCAGGAGCCATAGGGTTGTCTCTAATTATTGTATGACTTGCGTATCAATCATTAAGCGCTATGTAATGCTTTACTTTATCGCTAAACGGTAGCAATAGTAGTAGAAGCATGGTGGGTGCCGGTGACGATGGAGACACGTTGATGGAGATCATGGTGTCATGCCGGTGATGATGGAGATCATGCCAGTGCTTTCAAGATGGAGATCAAAAGCACAAGTTCCTGGCCATATCATGTCACTTATGATTTGCATATCATGTCAAGTTCCTGGTCTTAAGTGAATATCTGAGTTATGAGTTCTGAAGTCACTTAAGACAGTGTGGAATTGTTTCACGGTTGACACCGCCTAGAACACCACAGTGTCATGGTGTGTCTGAATGTCGTAATCGAACCTTATTAGATATGGTGTGTTCTATGATGTCTCTTGCTGATTTTACACTATCGTTTTGGGGTTATGCATTAGAGACAGGTGCATTCACTTTAAATAGGGCACCATTGAAATCCGTTGAGACGACGCCATATGAACTATGGTTTGGCAAGAGGCCAAGGTTGTCATTTCTTAAAGTTTGGGGATGTGATGCTTATGTCAAAAAGCTTCAGCCTGAAAAGCTGGAACCCAAAGCGGAGAAATGTGTCTTCATAGGATACCCGAAAGAGACAGTCAGGTATACCTTCTATCTCAGATCCAAAGGCAAAGTGTTTGTCGCTAAGAACGGAACTTTTCTTGAGAAAGAGTTTCTCTCGAAAGATTGAGTGGGAGGAAAATAGAGCTTGACGAGGTTATTGAACCTTTACTTCAACCAGAGAGTAGTGCAGTTTAGAAAGATGTTTCTGTAGAGTCTACGACAGTTGAATAGGAACTTAATCATGATGATCATGAAGCTTTGGATCAAGTTACTATTGAACCTCGTAGGTCGACAAGGGCGCATACTGCTCTTGAGTGGTACGGCAACCCTGTCTTGGAGGTTATGTTGTTGGACAACAATGAACCTACGAGCTATGGAGGAGCAATGATGGGCTTGGATTCCGAGAAATGGGTAGAGGCCATGAAATCTGAGATGGGATCCATGTATGAAAACAAAGTATGGACTTTGGAAGTATTACTTGAAGGGCGAAAGCCCATTGAGAACAAATGGATCTTTAAGAAGAAGATGGACGCGGATGGTAATGTCATCGTCTATAAATCTCGACTTGTGGCAAAGGTTTTTTCACCAGTTCAAGGAGTTAACTATGATGAGACCTTCTCACCCTTAGCGATGCTTAAGTCCGTCAGAATCATGTTAGCAATAGCTGCTTATTTTGACTATGAAATTTGGCAAATGGATGTCAAAACAGTGTTCCACAACTGTTTCTTTAAGGATGATGCAACCAGAATGTTTTGTCGATCCAGAGAATGCAGACAAAGTTTACAAACTCCAGCGATCCATTTATGGACTAGTGCAAGCATCTCGGAGTTGGAATAAGCACTTTGATGAGGTGATCAAAGCGTATGGGTTTATACGAGTTTATGGAGATACCGACTATCGAATCTCGGGCAAGTAACATACCGAAGAACAAAGGGAACATTATACGGCATTGAATGAATCCTTGACACAGAGGTTCGACCGATAAAGATCTTTGTAGAATATGTAGGAACCAATATGGGCATCCAGGTCCCGCTATTGGTTATTGACCGTAGAGGTGTCTCGGTCATGTCTACATAGTTCTCGAACCCGCAGGGTCTGCACATTTAAGGTTCGGTGACGTTTCAGTAGTATAGAGTTATGTATGGTGGTGACCGAAGGTTGTTCGGGATCCCGGATGAGATCCCGGACGTCACGAAGATCTCCGGAATGGTCCGGAGGTAAATATTGATATATAGGAAGTCCTGTTTTGGTCGCCGGAAAAGCTTCAGGCTCATCGGTAGTGTACCGGGAGTGTACCGAGGGACCATCGGGAGGGGTATTTCGACCCAAGAGGCTACATGGGCTGTGGGAGGACAAATAACAGCCCTTAGTGGGCTGGACAAAGTCCCATACATGGCCCATGCAGCTGGGAAGAGATTCCAAACTGGAAAAGGTGGAAAAAGGGAAAAAGGTGGAAATAAGGAAGGAGTCCTAATCCTACTAGGAGTGGAGGAGGAGTACTTCTCCTCTCCACTTCGGCTGAAGAAAAGAGGGGCTGGCCCTTGTGACAAGCCTCCTCCTTCTCTCCTCCTATGTATACTAGAGGTTCTAGGGTTTTGGCACATAGATTTTCAGCCATGTGGAACCCTACCCTCTAGTCCGTAGTTTCTCCTCTCGATCGGTTTCAGCTGTGCTTAGGCAAAGCCCTATTGAGATTACTCCACCACCCTCGCCATAGCACCGTCACGCTGCCGGAGAACTGATCTACCTCTCCGCTCCCTATTGCTGGATCAAGAAGGCGGAGATCGTCATCAAGCCGTACGTGTGCTGAACGTGGACATGCCATCCGTTCGGTGCTTGATCGGGACGGATCGTGATTGGATCATGGGACGCTCGGCGATTTGGATCGCGAAGACGTTCGACTACATCAACCGCGTTTCTTAACGCTTCCTTCTTAGGGATCTACAAAGGTATGTAGATCCACTCTCCCTCTCGTAGATGCTCATCACCATGGATAGATCTTGCGTGTGCGTAGGAATTTTTTTGTTTCCCATGCAACGTTCCCCAACAGTCGCCTCCTGTTCTAGGACGCCAGCGCCCTCACGTCCGAGCAGCGCTGGATGGAAGCCACATAGCTGGAGTGCATCTCCGCCTATGGTATCACCCTGGATGGCACCGAGCCCAGGCGGCGGGGGGCCATGCGCGACCGCGGCCGCGTGGTCGCTAGGATCCTCGACGGCAACCTGCCCGTGTATGACACCCCCGTGGCCAACCTACGAGTCACCAAGGTAGCCTACGAGGATCTAGCTGCCTTGGAGGGCGAGGAGCGTGCCTCACGCGAGCAGCACATCAAGGACCTCATCGACACTGCCAGCACACAGCAGGCACGATCCCATTGGAGCCTTCTTTGAGGCTCCCCATCCCGAGGGCGAGGGCACTAGGGCTGCTAGCTGTTAGCAAGCTCAACACTCCAGCTCCCCTCGCGCCTCTGGCTGGCGGGTCAACGGAAGCAATGTATGATGTCCCCACTCGCGCAAGAATGAGAAGCCGGCTGTGAACAGCCGGCGCAATGACATGTCGGTTAGCGGCAACCACCGCAAGGAGGCACCAGCTGGTGGCAACTGGTGCAGCCGTGGGCACACCCTGCCTCCACGACGGGAGCCAGCGTGGTCCGTCCCGCCGACCGTCCGCACCAATCTCATGGCCCGGCTCGGAACACGGGTCCCCCATAGCGAGAACGATGCGTGCCTCCGCCTCGACCGACTAGCATAGTCGGCGTTACTCGAGGAGGAAGGCTCGGTCGGTCCGGCGTGCTTTGGCCCCCGGATCCGCAACGAGCCATTCCCGACCGGTTTCACACTTCCATGTGACACCCTGAAATACAATGGGGCCGCCAAGTTGGAGGACTGGCTGATCGACTACACCACCGCGGTCGGCATAGCGAGGGGGAACAAGCGTGTAGCTGTCCGCTACTCCCCCCTCATGCTGATTGGCTCAGCCCGCACTTGGCTGAACAACCTGGCTATTGGCGGCATCAACACCTGGACGGACTTTGAAGAGGCATTCATCCGCAACTTCACCGGAACATACAAGCGGCCCGGCCGCCCCCGCGAACTGGCCATGTGCGTTCAAGGCCCGGACGAGGCCCTTCACGACTACCTCACCGGATGGACCAAGATCCACAACTCCTACGAAGGAGTGCACGACGTGTAGGCCATCCAATACTTCATCGAGGGTTGTCGCGATGGCACCTACCTCAAGCACAAGCTCCTGTGCTCTGAGCTAGCAACGCTAGCAGATCTCATGGCCAAGGCGGACAAGTACGCCACGGCCGACTCCGTGATCTGGGTCAACGTCAGCATGCCCAGCAAGGCAGCTCCGCCGCCGGCTGCGTCACGATCGGCTGCCGACAACCCGCAGCCGCAGAACAACAAGCGTAAGGCCGACCAGCCGGACTCTCGCTATGGGAGCCGGAAGATCACCACCATCGAGGAAGAACGGCTGTCTGCCCAGGCATCCGGTTAGCGGCAGTGCCTCAGCAAGACTGCCTAACAGCCCAAGCTCACCTTCGAGCAGATGCTCGACCTCCCCTACAAACATCATTTCGGGGCCAAGCCCTCCACGCACACGCTCAAGCAGTGTAGCTTCTTGCAAGGGTTGGCCCGGGGGGAGGGCCTTCCAGCTCCTGCTGTATCGCCTCTTCGCGCGTCAACGCCGGCTCCGGCTCCCGCTCCGGCCCCGGCTCCGGCTCTGGCACAGAAAGATGGCCGCCTGGTCGACTAGTTCCCCAACCGAGATGGTTCCTACGTCATATTGACTATCAAGGAGACGGACAAGCACTCCCAGCGTCGGCTCTAGCGTGAGGTGAATGCCACCATGCCTTTGACTCCCCAATTCCCGCACTGGTCCGAGAAGCCGGTTACCAGGAGCCGGGCTAACCACCCGATCGTGATGCCAAGCCTCAATAGCTACGCCTTCATCCTCGATCCCACCATCGTCTCCAAGAGACGCACCTACCACTTTTCGTGGGTGTTGGTTGACGGGGGCATCAGCATCAACATCCTCTACCGTGACACGATGCTCAAGCTAGGGCTCAAGGAGGAAAACCTGCAAGCTAGCCGGATGGTTTTCCACGGCATCGTGTTGGGAAAGTCCTGCACCCCCATCGGCAAGATCAAGCTCGATGTCCTCTTCGGTGGCCAGAGACACTTCCATTGTGAGTCGATATGGTTCGAGGTGGTGGACCTCGATAGTCCCTACCATGCATTGCTGGGACGGACGGCTCTCGTCAACTTCATGGCAGTTCCCCATTTACGCCTAACTCAAGCTCAAGATGCCGGATCCCAAGGGCATCATCACCATTGCCGGCTACTACACGATATCCATTGACTGTGCGCGCGACGGTAGCCGGCTGGCCGAAGCCTTGGAGATAGTAGAGGAGAAGTGGCAGCTCGACCGGCTCGTGGCCCACACCTCCGGCCAGCCGGCCATGCCAGCTCGTCTGTCTCAGTCAACCGGCAAGGCATCATTTCAGCCATCCAATGACACCTACAGGTGCCGCTCGACCCGGCCACCACAAGCAGTGTATCACCATAGGTGCCCGCCTTGACAGCAAATAGGAAGGCAAGCTCTTTGACTTCCTCCATCAGAATCGGGAAATGTTTGCATGGTCTCCGAAAGACATGTCGGGTGTTACTAGGAAGTTCACCGAGCACAAGCTTCATGTGCGGTCAGATGCGAAACAAGTCAAGCAACCCCTGTGCCGTTTCTCCGAGGAGAAGCAGCATACTATAGAAGAAGAGATCGCCCAACTGCTCGCAGCCGGCTTCATCATGCAAGTGTTCCACCCGGACTGGCTGGCGAACCTAGTCCTGGTGCTGAAGAAAAACAAGACTTGGGGCATGTGTATTGACTACACGAGCCTGAACAAGGCATGTTCCAAGGACCCGTTCGCCCTGTCGTGGATTGATCAAGTTATCGACTCCATGGCTGGCTGCGACCACCTGTCCTTCTTGGATGCCTACTCAGGCTATCAGCAGATCAAGCTGGACCCGGTCGATTGGCTAAAGACCTCCTTCATCACCCATTTTTGTTCATACTGCTACATCACCATGTCCTTCGGCCAGAAGAACGCGGGCGGTACCTTTCAGCATTGCATGCAGAAGTGCCTCCTGCCTCAGATAGGCAGGAACATCCACGCCTTTGTTGACGACATCATCGTCAAAACCAAGAAGCACTTCAGCCTCCTCGATGACCTTCGAGAGGCATTCACAAACTTGTGCAAATTCAAGATCAAGCTCAACCCGAAGAAGTGCGTCTTCGGCATATCAGCCAGCCAACTTCTAGGTTTCTTCGTGTCCGCTCGCGGCATCGACTCTAACCCAAAGAAGATCAGGGCGATTGACCGCATCCCCAAGCCGACCCGGCTCCGCAAAGTCCAAAACTTTACCGGATGCCTTGCCTTGCTTAGCCGGTTCATCAGCCGACTAGGGGAGAAGGCCCTGTCCCTCTACGGGCTCCTACGGAAGACGACTCTACTCGACCGGGCCGCGACTCCATAAAGAATTTGACCATGTTCAACTGGCCCGACGAGGCGGACGAGGCCTTCCGCTGCCTCAAACGGGCTCTCACCAGCACACCCATCCTTGCCGCGCCGGCTGAGAAGGAGCCCCTTGTCACACCATGTGTTTGTTTCACCTTGTTATGCTTGGCCTTACTGGAACCAATTAAAACTTTTTGAGTGCATGCCTGTTTGAACTATTGTTTGTTTTATTGTCTTGTTGAGTTTGTTTGGCACTCTTAGGTTTTGCTCTTGTCTATATTCATCTTCCTTGAACCAAACTTCTTGCCCAATGATCATGCCATGTGAATAGTGCCCAAAACTATTTTTTATCAAATATTCTTTTGACCAAAAAGAATTTATTCAAATTAGGTTTTCAAAAAACCCTGAGTTGAGGTTTGCACTGCAAGTCCTCAAATTGGGTGGATCATTTTCCCCAAAGGCTTTATTTCAAACCTACTATATTTATGATTTTCTAGAACCACCAAATATTAATTTTAAAGATCATTTTACTATTTTATTTAAAAGCTTTTTCTTAAGGCCAAAAATGGTTTTTCATGGGTAATAATTATTTGAATGCTTTGAAAATATTTGAGAAAATTTAGGGAAGCTCAATGGACATACATTTTCCATATATATGAGTTTCAACACATGGTCATGTTCAAAATCATGGGCAAAACCCCTCAAAACCCTTTCTGTACAAATCAAGCTTTTGAAATATTTCTATAAGAAATATTCTCAGTAAATTCCAAGAAAATTTCAGCAAGTCAACATTGTCATAGTTCATGATCTTGCATAGTTCCATCTCAATACGAATTCTTTGATTCATGAAAATACTCCAAAACCCTCTCTGTCCAGACTCATATATGAACAACTTTACATTGTGAATTTTTTCCCTTGGCCCCAAACTTTGTGGACATGTTCTAATCCCCAAATGATGATGCTACACCAAGTGGTGCATCAAGGAGATTAGCTTAGCATCTATAGATCTACAGAAAGCAGATTCTATTGATTTCTAGGGTTTTACAAGGTTCCATTGCCAACTTACCTCAAATACTCTCAAACTTGGTGGTCCGAACTAATTTTTACCTTCTGTTTGATCCTGTTAAAACCCATGGCAAGAAAACTCCATTTACTAGCCCAAACCTTGATCAAACACCTTCTCCAGAATGGAAAAATCATCGTTTGACCCCCTTATGCTGGTCTATTTGGGTTCAAAGTTTTACCACAACCCTGTAGTGTTTCATTGCACCTCCAGTAACATTCTCTGGACAAGCCTCAAAGCTTAAGTGGGGTAAAAATCCAGATTTCTCCTCTAGACAACCTCCTTTCTCTCTCTTCCTTGGCCTCTCTCCTTCTCCCTAAGCTCACTAAAGCATCCAAAGCCTCCCCACATTGTTTTTGCATCCCTGGATCCACTGGACAGGGTTGGCCAAGCCCAGAACGCCATTGCCATGCCATACGCGTGCTCTGGAGCGTGCTACAGTGCCAACAGGCACTGTAGCCGCTGCCCATTGAATGGCCCCGATGGCCTCGGGCCTCCCCCTCTTGCCACTTGTCCCCCTTCGGCGTCCGCACCATAGCACCCTGTCGGCCCGCTCTTCCCTTTCCCTCCAACGGCTCCGCTCGCACGCGCCGTTGCCGCCTGGTTCGGCCAACCTCGAGCCTCACACGCGCATCTGTCTTCTCTCTCTCTTGCTCCCGTCGTCGTAGACCAGCCCCAGGAACACCCCCAGCCTCACCCCGTCTCCTTCCACGCCTTCTAGCCATGGCCCCAAGCTTGCCAGCACACCAGCCAATCGATGGACCGCGGCTCGCCTATAAAAGGCATCCCCGAGCTCCCCTCTTCTCTCCTCTTGCCCTCTCCTCTTACCAATCAACCTCCCAAGCCCTTATTTGAGCCCCGGAGCACGAGTGCTCGAGATTGACCAAGGTGCCGCCACAGCGGAGCTCCGTCAATCTCAGGACATAGGCCCGCTCCGGCGCTCCCATCACCTCCATCAAGCCCGCGGCTAGCTCCGGGCCCGTCCCCATCTCGCCTCCGTTCATCTTGAATCAAGGATCGCCAACTCCGACCCCCCTCCCAGAGTTCTTCCGTCGCCGGCAAGCCAGGGCACCTCTGGTCTTCTGTCCACCTCTAGAGGAACGACGACTCGATGCTGAGCCTGTTCCTGCCTCCAGCTTCCCTCGCCATGCCTTCCTTCGCTGCCGGTGAACACCACTGGCCCTTGGTTAGAGGTGGATGACGACCTGCCAGTGGGGCTAGGTCGTCAGCCCCTTGCACCCCTCCTGCGTCCCTCTCCCGCACTGGCCCGCGGAGCCTGCCTGTCTAGTTTAAACCCGACGCGGCGCGGGCGCGCAGTTCTCCTGGGCGGATTTACTCCGGGCCGACCCAGTTGTTGCCAGATCTAGCCCAGGGCATAGTCCCCCCTTTGTTTTTATTTTTCTATTTTGTCCTCCAAAAATTCTACTTCATTAAATAAAAATCCTATGCCAAATATTTTTCTACCATAATTCTTGTAATATTCTGTAGAACTTTATAATCCATTTCTGGAATATTTTGAAAATATTTTGTGTGCTTTTTTATTTTAAAATCCCCTTGTGGAATTTTTCGCCTATCTTATAAATAGTTTGAAAAAACCTTTTCACCCCAAAACCTTAGACAAATATTCTTAGAATTGTTTGTAGTATTTATCAGAATAGGGTAGCATTTTATTAGTATATTTTTGTGCTTTTTTGTGTGATGCTTATTATTCCCGTTATTTATCATGATGATAGATTGCGCTATTGACGAGGGAGTTGGACACGAACACTTTGAAGACCACGAAGACTTTGTTAACCCAGGCAAGCACCCCTTTGACCATGTTAAGAAACCATTTTCATGCATGTCATATAGCACCTTATTCCTTTTTGTTGATCATGTGATATGGTGACCACTTAGGTGGGATGCCTCCGTTACTTTTACCATTGATACTTGCGTCTTGCATGACCCTACCATCCGTATGAGGGTTCTGCGGATGGGAGTAGATAGGATGCTAGTAGATGCTATGCAAGTAGGATCGGGAATATGCATGGTGATGGAAACAAAATGATTTCAAAGACTTCTTGAAAACCTTGTCGGGTGCCACTAATGCCCGAGGGAGATGATATTGAGTTGGGTAACCAATTGAGAAAGAAGTGGTGTACCGAAGCTAGTAAGTGTGTGTGGTTTTCATAAATGGATTAGTGTATGTTGCAACTGTTACTCCAACCTTACATGCACAACCATGATACACCTTCTGGGATGGAGCTTTGTTGATTACGTTGGTGGGTACTAGCATGGAGCCCGCATTACTAGTGGCGGGAGTGGCGCGGTCACTCTCGATATGGGGTCGTTCCGGTTTGGACGATCATGCGTTGTCTCCACAAGCACCGGGCACACCTTTGGTCCCTACATGGATGCTACGTGTGATGTACATCATGTGGGATGTGTACCAATTGAGTTGACTCTTTGTTTAGTATCGCTAGGGGAAAGGCATTGTTCGGCTGCTTACCTCGGGTATGTTAAATACCACGAGTCATGGATGACACGGAAGTTCCCCGAGTCTTGTGGGTAAAGTGCGCAACCTCTGCAGAGTGTAAAAATATTCGAATAGCTGTGTCCACGGTCAAGGACAGTTGGATGACAGCTCTTGTGCTACGTCCAAGCGCTTACTAAACTTGGTGTGTGGGTGGGTGGGTGGGTGAGGGTGACAAAGGTGATACTTGAGCTAAGTCCGATGATTTGGCATGATGATGAACATGATATGTTCAACCCCCTTTACAGGATGATAGCTGAGACTTGTTCACATGAGTACCTATTAACAGTTGTTGCACGCTTACTCAAGGTTACTTGATCATATCATTGCACTTAAAATCAACTTTCTGCAAAACTTACCTACTTAGTGCTATATAATGCATTTTATACCTTGTTCCACAACTTGGGTTGCTTGCGAGTACATTCAAAGTACTCATTGGCTTGCCACTGGTTATTTAATTGTCCAGGCATGGAAGAGCAGGAGTATGGTGAAGAGTTCGTTGGAGACGGACATGCGATCTAGGATGCTTCCTAGTCATAATGCATGTAGGTTTAAGGCAGATGGCATGGGTTCACGCTTTCGACCAAGATTTTCGCTGTTTGTTACGTTTAAGTTTTTGGCCCTTGCAGCCCTATCTATGTAAGACTTGACCTCCATGGTCTTTATTTGTGTAAGACGGTATGCAAGGATGTAAGACTCTTGTTATTCAGCTTTTGTGTCTTCGGTGAGGATTGATCTCTGGGATCACTATACACGTGCATTTGGTGATCACGACTTATGAGTCGGAGTCCCCACAGAGCTGGTATGAGAGCTATCCTGACTGTAGGAAGCCCTTAGTTAGCATTGACGTTAGTTAGGATAAAATCTTGTCAAAATTGTGCCTAGTTGCTAGGTGCAACAAAATTTTATACCTCTCCTCTCTTCTAGTCTAATTCAAACTCTTGCCGACTCTCGTCCATTCAAAACCTAGTAGATGGCCCTCATACTTGAAGCCCTTCTAGAACTTGGCTTTCCGTACTCCTTGGGGATAGCCTAGAGAAGTCCCAGTTTTGCCAACCTCCTATTTCCGTCTACCACGAGCACTCGGTCGACGCTATCACAAAGTATTGTCACGTTGAAGTGTTCGTGAAGGCAAATGACTCCCCGACCAGTTGGGTCTATGAAGGACCACAGATGGAGACCCTGGCACTCGTAGTCAAGATAGCTGCACGGAAGACACTCACTCACCTTCGAGGAATCATTCCAGGGAAGGCCGACGAGGCCGCTACTCGTTACCTACCCATTAGAGTGGACAACATCGGTGAAAGCCAGACACTAGTCCCATACAAAGAGGATGGCGTACCTCTCAGGTTCCAGACCTACTTCAGCCTTTTTGTCGATAGTTTGGTTCACATCCTGATTAAGGAATCTGTGAAGCTTCGCTAGGAACTTCACCACCTTCGAGAGCTACTCCGCCAAACCATTGACATCTTGAACCAAGGACGAATAGCGACCTCTGGATTTTCGTCACATATTTCGGGTATGGCAAGCATGGGCATCATGCCAGAAGGAGTCCCAACAAGCAATAAAGTCTTCCTTCCTCTTGGGCAGGAAGTAGAGTGCTCCACCACCAGAGTTCGAGAACCCCGAGGGTAGGATCAGTCATGTACCCCTAATGCGAAGTCGAGTCCATGTAATGGTTCATATGAAACCATGTGTGTTGTTTTTGTTGTTTGTGTTCCGGTGCGAGTCGCACTTTTTGCCTTAGTCAACCTGCAAGCGAGTCCATCATATCTTATATTAGAAAATGTGTTGGTCTTTTGACCTTTGTTTTACCACACTTGCACTCGAGCAACCCCCTTAGGCATGCTTTTCCATTGTTCCCTTTCCTCTCATCTATCCCATTGGTTTGACTTGGCTGCTCCTAACAGGATGGTGACTGCTACCCACAACAACTCCTTCGCCAACTCTAAAGCCGACAACTCAAGCCAGCAATAGGGAGCTGGTGGGACTGCTCAGGCTGGAGGACACCAGGAGCAGCCACAAGGTGACATTCCCCTGCCACCACCTCCACCAGAGAACATGACCATAGCTCAGTTTCTCAAAGTTCTCTAGGAGGAACGCCAAGCCAACAGTGTTGCTATTCAGTAGATGGCCCAAGTCCTTGTGAACAACCAGCACCAAGGCAGGAACGACAATGGCTGCTCCACTCTGTCTAACTTTATGAGGAATTCGCCCCCAACCTTCACCGAGACTGCTGAACCCTTGGATGCTAACGACTGGATCCGCCCCATCGAGGACGTCCTTGCACTGGTCAATTGCAATGAGAATCGTGAGAAGGTGCTTTATGCTTCTCACTGCCTCGGGGGTACCGCCAGAGCACGGTGGGATGGATTCAAGGTCATGCAAGGTGATCGTGTGATCACTTCGGATGACTTCAAGGAAGGATTCCGTACCATCCACATTCCTTCTGGGATCATGCCTATCAAGAAAACAGAATTTCAAGCGCTGAAGCAAGGAAGTGGCTCTATCAAGGTGTACCTGTAGAAGTTCAACCTATTGTCAAGGTATGCACCATAAGATGTCAACGTGGAGGCTACCAAGAAGGAACACTTCATGGAAGTACTTCAGTAGACCCTGTAGTATCAGCTCATCGTCTGTGACTGTCGTACCTTCTTCGACCTGGTGAACAAGGCCCTATGCTGGAAGACAAGCGTCGTTCCATAGACGACACTCGCAAGCGCAAGATGATCAGCAAGTGTAGCTCCAGCAACCAGAAGCCTCGCCCCTAGAAGCCAACCTATCAGCCGCAGCAGGCTAGACCTCCTGCGCCTCATCTTAGCTACCAGCCTCAGCAGTATGCCAATCCAGGCCAGCTTACAACAACCCCAATAACAACAACAGCGGTGGGAACTACAACAACAACCCTAGGCAAGTCACTTGTTTTGGATGTGGTCAGCCAGGACACATCTCTAGGTTGTGTCCCAACAAGAAGCCAGATGCACCATGCCCCAATGCACCGAACCAAGGTCAAGGTCATGGAGCACCACCAAGGACCCCGCACCTCGAAACCAGCCCAACAATGGCAAGGGTCGTGTGAACACGTCACCGCTGAGGAAGCCCAGGATGACCTTGACGTCATACTAGGTATGTTCCTCGTCAACTCAACCCCAGCAATAGTACTGTTTGATTGTGGAGCTTCACATTCTTTTGTCACCCAAAGTTTGCTCTAGAGAGTGGCATGAAGCCTACACCCCTGGGTAGTCGTATGTTGATACAAACCCTGAGATCAGTTATGAAGGCTGGGATAGGTTGTAAGGGAGTTGAGATTAACATCAACAGGGTAGATTTCCTAGCAGGCCTTATCATCCTGAAGTCAGAAGGTTTGGATGTGATCCTAGGCATGGACTAGTTAACCAAGCACCAAGCCCTTCTAGACTGTGCCAACACCTTGGTTACCATGACCAATAGCCAAGGAGTGGAAGTCAAGTATGTCCCCAACCCTACCTCCACTCAAGCCCCTCAGGCTAACTGTCTATCGGGAATTGAGTTGGATCAAGTGCCAGTGGTATGTGAATACCCGGATGTATTTCCTTATGAGATGCCCGGAATGCCACCTGACCGCGACATTGAGTTCATCATTGAGCTAATGCCCGGTTCAAGGCCCATCTATAAGAAGACCTATCAGATGGGATCCGAAGAGTTGGCTGAATTGAAGAAGCAACTGGCAAATCAGCTCAGAAAAGGATTCATTCGCCCTAGTGCCTCTCCTTGGGGATAGTCTGTTTTGTTTGTGTCAAAGAGGGATGGAACTATCAGACTCTATGTCTGTTGGGGATATAACCCCGTGGTAAGACCTGCCCAGGTGGGGCCGGGTCATACCTGGCGGCTCATAATCCAGACCAATGAGGCGGTCCAGAAGACATAGGCCTGGACATCTGGCGGCTTGCCAAGATGGGCCAAGACGAAGGCACAGACGGAAGATGGTATGAAGACCTAGGCGGTTAAGCCGCCCGGAGACGGCTTGCCCAAGATGGCAAGGTGGCATAGAGCTAGAGTCAGATACGTTGTAGGAGTCGGTATGAGACTTGCGTAACACGTGGTCTTGACCTCCTATATAAAGGCGAGACCCGGGGCGACTTAGACAGAAACCAATCAATCGAGAACTAGGTCAAGCGAATCCGCTCCCTTCTAATCGATACTCCAATCTTTACAACACAAGCAGGACATAGGCTTTTACCTCTTCTTGAGGGGCCGAACCTGGGTAAACTCCTGTCTCTCATCTCAACCAACCCCTTTGAGTCCATCACCTTAGCGATGGCCTCGAACCTAAGCCCTTGGAAATCCGCCGTGACAAAACCACGACATTTGGCGCCCACCATGGGGCTAGCGCTTGGTGGTGTTGAGTTCTCAAAGGGCTCTTTCCCAAGGATCGAGGGGTACGTTGTTGGCAGGATGAACAAGATTCGTCGTGGTCGACTCTACATCGACGACGCCGGCTAGGGCCCCGAGACCGACTCTATCGAGTACGGTTTCTGGGTTCCCTCGGTAGAATCCACGTCTTCATCAGCAAGATTGGCGGATCTACACGCGGGCCGGATGTCTGCACCGACATCGTCGAGCTGGCTTGGCACACGCAACCCGCACGACACATGCAACCCGCCCGTGCTAACCCGGGCAGGAGGCATGTCTTTGTCGGCTTCACTCAGGGCATGGATCTGGAGGGTTCCATGTCACAAGAAACTCTCGTCTGTTCGGAGGATGGATCTTTGAGCAAAGAGATGGAATCAATCTACCAGCTTCACGATGGCAGGATCAGGGGCTACGACAAGCTTTACCCTGAGTCGGAGTGTCATGAGCCGGAGGATCATGGGCCGCCAACTCAAGTGGTCGTCTTCATGGCGGCTTCAGCGTTGGGCCCAAGCAGTATAGCCGCCGGGGCAGCTGGGTCGGGGGCCGACCCACCACTAGCTCAGGTTCTTCTAGATTTGATGAACGAGCTTACAACCCTCATGGCGATTGAGTTCACGACTGAGAATCAAGCAGCCCGGAAAGCACAGATCGCAAGACTGAAGGATGAGATAACTGAAGTCCAATAGGGGATTAGCGCGCTGAAGGCTCAGATGGATTCAGAGGGAGAGCGCCTTAGGGTGGAAGCTTTCCGCCTTGAGCTGGAGAAGCAATTTGCAGCAGCGGTTCAGCGAATGAGGAATTAGTCCCGCTTGCCGGATCAGTATGAGGCCAGGAACCTTTTCAACACACCGGGAACGGGACGGACAACGGAAGCACCTGGAAGTTGGCCGGCGGCTCGGCAGCAGTAGCGTAACCCGCCCCAACGGAACCAGACCTCACCAATGGCTTTCCCAACGCCGGCAGGTCACTATTCAAACCCGGCGGAGAACATGGTGGTAGTAGCAACCCAGCTTGGTACGATCCCTATCCCGGATGAGGCACCTTTCGCAGAGGAGGTGTAGAACGCTATTGTATACCTGAAGATGGCGATGGCCTAGCAGGAGAAGTACACTTACAGCCAGATTCGCGTGCATTCAACCCCCATCCCTAGCCGCAGCTACAGCCGGTGCTATGAGTCGTCGGCACTTTCCAGCAGTGATTGACACCGGGACCCGCCACGAGATGACCGGGCGGTTCTAGATGCTCAGGCGCTGGTGGACCGGGCGAGAGCACAGCAAGAGGCGGCGACTCTAGCGGTGGCAGTAGCTCATCAAGAACCCGCACCTTCCTTCTCGGCAAGAGCAGGAGTAACTTCCAGGGCTGTGGGAGTGCCGTGTTTAGTGCCGGCTCTGCGGAACGAGCGTCTGCCGAAAGATTTCAAGGGCCCTCGCAAGGTCCCAAATTACACTGCTGACCTGCCTCCAGAGGCTTGGACTGAAAGCTATGAGCTAGCCATGGAGATGTTAGACATCAATGATGCAGTATGTGCCAAGTATTTTATCATGATGCTGGAAGGGTCGACTCGCATGTGGGTGAAGGGCTTGCCACCCAACACTATTAATTCCTGGGCCGAGTTAAAGGCGAAGTTCATAAAAAAGTTCCAAGGAAGGTGCAAGCAGCCCATGACGTTTGTGGATTTTGATCATTGTGTGCAACAGGAGGATGAGTCGGCTCATCATTGGGTCCGGCGGGTCTCAACTATCATCCACTCATCTGAACAGATTACGGCGGCTCAAGCAGTTTTGATTCTGGAGAAGAATTGCCACTTTATGCCTTTGGAGCAGAAGCTTGGCCGGCTCAAGCACTCGTGTCAATACATGGGGGAGCTCATGGTGGCTCTCACGAAGTACGCCAACTCTGACAATATGAAGGATCCAGGCTTTGATGAGGAGAAGCCTAGTCAGGGTAAGAATAATAACAATGGCAAGGGTGCAGCAGGCAATGGCAACCATGGCAAGAGGAAGAATCAAAAAGTCAAGTCAGAGTTGGTGGCAACCACCAGTGCCGGGAACAGTTGTGCTAAGGGCAATGGGAACTTCAGACAACCCTTTAATAAGGGTAAAACTCCTTTCAACGTGGAGGAGATGCTCAACGAACCTTGTCCGGAGCACAGCTGGCCCGATATTGTGGCGGGTCATACATGGAGGAATTGCCACATTATGCGATAGTTTCGAGATTACAGCTTGCAGCAGCATCGTAACAATGGAGGTGGCCCGCCGTGTGGCTCAGGACCAGGCGGGTTAGGAGCCGGTCTTGGCTCTGGTGGTTCAGGATCCAGCTATCAGGGTCAGGGAAATCAAGGAAATCATCATCAGAAATCTGGTGGCAGTAATTAGCAGCAGAGTAACCAATCTGGGTATCAGAGTAACCCAAAGCAGCTCAGCTCGGGTGAGTATCATGTGTTTACAACCTGCGTTGACAGGCAAGATCACAAGTTGTGCAAGCGGGCGGTTAATACGATCACACCGACTCTCCTGCAATACTTGAAGTGGTCTGAATACGATATAACTTGGACTAGAGACGATCATCCGCCGTGTGCTGACGACCCGGGATGGCTAGGTCTGGTGGTTGCCCCCCAAGTGGGAGGATATGTGTTCACTAAGGTACTTATGGATGGTGGCAGCAACATCAATATCCTGTATTATGACACTTTCCGCCGGATGAAGTTGCTTGATAAGGATCTTAGGGCTTCCTCGACAGTCTTTCATGGTGTGGTGCCTGGCAAGTTGGCCTACCCAGTGTGTAAGATCTCTTTAGAAGTTGCCTTTGGTGACGAGTACAACTACAGGGTGGAATCCCTGTGGTTGTACTCGTACCCATCTCCATATCATGCTCTGTTTGGATGACTGGCTTACGCTAAGTTCATGGCTAGGTCTTGCTATGTCTACTTATAGCTCAAGATGCCCGGGTTGAACAAGACGATTACTGTGCATGGTGATCGGAAGACGGCTATTGAGTGTGAGGAAGGAGACGCAACTTATGCAGAGTCAAGTTGCACTGAAGCAGAGCTCAAGTTCTATAAGGAAAATGTTGACCCGGAGGACATGACTCCACTCAAAAATCCTACCACAAAATCTGAGCCACCCCTCAAGTTTTCGGCGGATGATACCAAGTTGGTGGATTTCACTTCGGGAGACTCATCGCAACAATTCACTATTGGGGCTCATATGCATCCCAAATAGGAAAGCGCGCTCATTGAATTCATCCGTGAGAATCGGGACATCCTTGCATGGAAGCCTTCTGACATGCCGGGTGTATCGAGAGAGTTCGCTGAGCACCACCTTAATGTGGATCCTAAATTTAAGCCGGTCAAACAGTTCCTTCAGCGGTTCAATGAAGAGAGGCGCAAGGCCATTCGGGAGGAGGTGGCCCAGCTTCTGGCAGCGGGGTTCATCGTTGAAGTGTTTCACCCAGAGTGGCTTGCTAATCCGGTGCTAGTTCTCAAGAAGAACGTCACGTGGCGTATGTGTGTGGATTACATGGATCTTAACAAGGCCTGTCCGGTTGACCCGTTTGCTCTCCCCCGTATTGACCAGATTATTGATGCCACAACGGGTTGTGACAGCTTATGCTTCCTAGATGCATATTCTAGTTATCATCAGATCAAGATGGCAGTCAAGGACCAAGAGAAGATGGCTTTCATCATGCCTTTTGGTGCTTTCTGCTATGTATCTATTCCATTCGGGCTCAAGAGTGCCCAGGCGACTTACCAGCGTTGTGTAGAGAACTGTCTTAACAGTCAAATTGGATGCAATGTGCATGCATATGTGGATGATATTATGATCAAATCAAGGAAGAAGGAGACTCTACTTGACGACCTGAAAGAAACTTTCGACAACTTACGGGTCTACAAGATGATGCTCAACCCCGCTAAGTGTGTTTTTGGAGTTCCTACAGGCAAGCTTTTCGGTTTTCTGGTCTCTGAGCATGGCATTGAGGCTAATTCGGACAAAATAAAGGCTATTACTTCTTTGTCTGAGCCGGCGTGCATCAATGATGTTCATCATTTGGCGGGTCGAATCGCTGCGCTAAGCCGTTTCATAAGCCGCCTTGGTGAGAAGGCTATCCCTTTATACCAGATGATGAGGAAGACAAACAACTTTGTCTGGAGTACAGCGGCGGGTGAGGCATTTGAGGCACTCAAGAAACAACTCACTGAGCCGCCGGTCTTAGCTGCTCCAGCTGAGAAGAAACCTTTTCTCTTATACGTGGTGGCCAATAACAGGGCAGTTAGCGCCGCGATCGTTGTTGAGCGTAAGGAGGTAGGGAAACAGTATCCGGTTCAGAGGCCGGTTTACTACATTAGTGAAGTCCTGACAGAGTCAAAACAGAGGTACCCACATTGGCAGAAGCTGATATATGGGGTGTTCATGGCGAATCATAAGCTAAAGCATTACTTTCTGAGACACCAGATCACAGTGGTTAGCTCTGACAGAGAAGCCACAAGCAGGATTGCTAAGTGGGCATTGGAGCTTGGACCTCTTAATCTGAAATACGTGCCTCGCACGGCGATCAAGTCTCAAGCCTCGGTGGATTTCATAAATGACTGGATCGAGTGTCAGGCACCTGAGGAGAAGCCGGATAACACGTACTAGACGATTCACTTTGATGGATCTAGGCAACTAGAAGGATCGGGGGCAGGGGTTGTATTACCTTCCCCTAAAGGTGACAAGTTCTGCTGTGTGCTAAGGTTAATGTTTCCTTGTACTAACAATGCAGCTCAGTATGAAGCTCTACTTCATGGCCTCCGGGTGGCTAAGGAGATGAACTTGAGCCGGGTTAGATGTCTTGGCGACTCAGATCTCGTAGCCTAGCAAGTTTCAGGCACATGGGATTCCAAGGACCCGCAGATGGCTTCTTATCATCAGGCGGTGGATGTTATCGCTGGTCATTTCAAGGGCTATTAGGTGGATCATGTTGATCGTCGCAGGAACGAGGCGGCTAACGCCCTGTCAAGGCTGGGCTCTCAGCATAAGCCAGTGACGCCTAACGTTTTCTTAGACGTACTACATCACCCATCAGTTAAGTTACCTTCAGAGGAAGACTTGGCTATACCTAATCCGGAGGGGCAGCTGGTGGCGGCTCTACAAGCTATCCCTAACTGGATGCTACCTTACCTAGCATACTTGACACGCGGCGAGTTACCTGAGGATGAGAACTTCACGAGACAGATCATTAGGAGGTCTAAGTCTATGACAATCATCAATGGTGAGTTACATAGGTACAACGTTACCAGGGTCTTTCAATGTTGTGCCTCACCTGAAGAAGGCAGAGAAAACTTGAATGACATTCACGCTGGCGATTGTGTCATCACGTCGGCTCAAAATCTCTGGTGGCCAAGGCTTTTCGACATGGTTTCTTCTGGTAGATGGCTCATAAAGATGCAGAAGACTTGGTTTGCAAGTGCAATGGATGTTAGAAGGTCGGCCGACGTGCTCACGGGACGGCTCAGGAGTTGCGAATGATTCCAATCACCTAGCTGTTTGCAGTCTGGGGGCTTGATATGGTCGGGCCTTTCAAAACTTCCAAGGACAAGAGGACCCACCTCTTGGTGGTAGTGGACAAGTTTACCAATTGGGTAGAAGCTAAGCCGGTCAGCAAGTGTGATGTGGCTACGGCTGTTCAGTTTGTTAAAAAGATGATCTACTTCTTTGGTTACCCTCATAGTATCGTGACAAACAATGTTACGAACTTATCCAAGGGGGCTATGCAATCGTTCTGTGAAAGTGAGCACATCCGACTTAATGTCTCTGTGGTTGTTCATCCAAAATCCAATGGTCAGGCAGAGCGTGCTAACCAGGAAATTTTGAGAGGCATCAAACCCCGGCTTATGGTTCCTTTGCAATGAACGTCGGGTTGTTGGGTAGAGGAGTTGCCATCAGTCTTATGGAGCATTTGAACCACTCCCAACAGATCAACATGCTATACACCTTTTTTCATGGTTTATGGTGCAGAAGCCATGTTACCAAGCGATATACATCATGACTCTCCACGGGTCGTGGCTTACGTTGAGGCGGATAATGAGACAACGCGTCAAGACACGTTGGATGCTTTGGATGAAGAGCGCGATCTGGCGGCGGCTCGATCGGCGATTTATCAACGAGACCTGCATCGCTATCATAGCCATAGAGTTAAGACCCAGACGTTTCAAGAAGGCGACTTGGATTTGCGGTTGATTCAAGACCAGGAAGATGTGCACAAGTTATTCCCTCCATGGGAAGGACCTTTCGTGGTTAGCAGAAATCTCAACAACGGGTCATATTACCTCATTGATATACGAGACGAGTCAAGCACTTCTGGGCAGGAAACCCACCAGTCGTGGAATATAGCTCATCTTCGACCTTACTATACTTGAGTCATCAACACCCAAAATTGTGCACCATCATTTTACATATCACATATATATATGAATAAAGTTGGCATCCCTGCAAGCCGGGGCCTCTGCCGTTTCGTATATCACGTCATCATTGTACATATCATCTAGGGGGCTTCCAACCCACTAGGTTAAGCTTATCACACCCTTTTTATAGGCTCTTAAGCCACAGTCAGGCGGGTTATATACCCAAAAGTTGACTCCGTCAACAAGTTCATCTAGGGGGCTTCCAACCCACTGGGTTTAGCTTATCACACCCTTTTGATCGGCTCTTAAGCCATATTGAGGCGGGTTCTATACCCAAAAGTTGACTCCGTCAACAAGGTCATTTGGGGGCTTCCAACCCACCAGGTTTAGCTTACATACCCTCTTCATCGGCTCTTAAGCCGCCGCAAGTTTGAGTTGAACATGCATGTAAGCTAATGCTGCTGCGGTATGTGACCCACCGAACTCTTACCAGTTAATCTCGCCTAGAGACCCTGAGACGGTTCAAAGAGGTTGATGGCCAATCTCGATAGAGACCCTGTACTAGTTAAGGTTAAATTGGCGGCTCTTGTCACGTGAGGGCCGGCTTACGAAAAGCGAGGACATACGCACTCATCTACTGCCGACTCTCCGCTATGTGGCCCATTTCATACTCTTAGACAATTAATATTTGAAAGACCATGTATTGTTTATGGTTAAAACAACGAATTTATGTCACATGAGAGGTAGTTTATGGGCTACCAGGGTACTTATGCCCTGTCGTGTCTCTATCTGGTTCGTTACAATCCTATCAGTTAATCTCGCGTAGAGACCTTGAGCCGTTCAAATAGGTTGACGGCCAATCTCGATAGAGACCCTGTACTGTTAAAGAGTTCTAGTAGCGAGTCAACCCAGTAGAACCGACACATGAGTTTATTGAAAAAGCAAAGTAAGGAAAGATTTAACATCTCCGGGTTATGCTATTCTAAGTCATCCTCACAAGAAATGTAGAGAGTATTCTGCTGTTTGATTCTTGCAGGTTGTCTCTTAAGATAAGCCGCCATGAAATTTGGTATGATTGAGGCACAAGGAAGATAAAATATATTAAGCCATGCGATCTCCTATGTGCACGATGGCATAGTTCAGGCAAGACAAGGTTTTTCTAAAGCCTATTACAAAGCTCTCAACAGAGCCCAAAAAGCAAGACTTAAAGTTTTTTACACTGCTCAAAATTACGGCGGTTCAAGTAGCCGGGCTATGCCATTGAAGTATCAATTTGATCAGTTGGACGGCGGGTCATCCTGCTGTGGGTCTTCAACCTCCTCGATCTAAAGATTGTCCATGTCCCAGTTGCAGTTGGTCAAAGCTTCAAAGTTGGCCTCTTCAATGAGGGGAGACGGGTCAATGTCAAGGGTAAAGAGATACTTACAGCGTGCAGGAGTTAAATTCTTGGCTTCGAAGGTTGGGCCACGCACTCGCTTGTTCTCAGTGTTGTAAGCCGCCTGGTATGTTGATAGATTCACTTCTTCCGCCAACACTGATGCAAGGACCCTAGAGGCCTTCATACAATGAGCATAGTCGTCTTTGGTGAATTTTGAGCCATCATCCTTCTTTGACGGAAAGCCATCCATCATATCTTCCGTAGTTAGCTCTCGGGCAAAGGCCTAAGCCCGGATTATCGTAGCAATTGCTCCCTTTCGAGCGGCTGATCGTTTGAGCTCTTGAATTTGCTTTGGCAGGGTTGATAACACTTCTATGACTCCTTTCATGAACTTGGGGATGCTTTCTTTGTTCAGCATAGCTTTGATAGCGCAAAGGGTCCCGCAGTACAACTGCTCTGACAAAGTGTAGACGGCTTTCAGCTGCAACAGGCTGTCAGCACCAAGTTGACGGTTATTTGACCTACACGAGACGGTTTTTATGTTATAAGCCACCTGCACAATTTTTCAAGCAAGGAAATTTGTTGAGTATTTAGTCCTTACCAAATATAGCACCAGTCATCCTTGAGATATGGCATTTCAGGGTCTGCAACTCGTCTGAGACATGTTTGAGCCGCTGGTCAGCATCGTCCGCACGCTTTGTCAGGGCGGCTTGCTTCGCTTTAGTGGTCTCCTTGAAACCAGCAAAGTCGGATTGCACCTTCTTTAGTTCCTCGATGGCAACCCGATATTTTTCTTCTACTACACCTTGGGCAGTTTACTGGAGGGCAAGTTGATCTTTCAAACCAATTAGATCAGACTCGACATTGTTCAAGGCGTCCTGTGACATGCAAAAGCAAAGCAGGGATAAGTCGCCAGGATAAAAATTATCTGATGGTCAGCTAAGGAAATATAATGCAAGTCTCAAGCAGATTGCAAGCAATATACTCGACACTTGGGGGCTAATGTCTGTTTGCTCTTCAAGTTTACAAGGCAGTTCCGGCTCAACTTCGTCAAGTTAAGCCGGCACTTGAGGGCTAAAGCGATGCTTTCCAAATTTATAGTAAAGTTCCGGCTCATCTTCATCAAGTTAAGCCGGCACTTGGGGGATACATCGGTGCTCTCTAAAGTCTACAAGGCAGTTCCGGACCATTATTTCTACATTGACTCGGACTTGGGGGCTACCATCGATCAACTCATCAACACTGAGTACCATCTCAACATATACATATTAAAGCCGATACTTGGGGGCTACAGGCTAAGGGGTTCTACTTATGAGATGGATTGGAAGACCCGGTTTACCATTGATAAATATTAAACAAGCTCTTGAGGTCTACATAAGGGTATAAGGAAAGGAAGGAGTACCTCATATTTTTTCTTCATCAGGTCGACAAGTTTGAGCTCCATATACCGACTTGTGGAGAGACGGTTCAAATAACCAGCATGTAGTTCATTGGCAGTCAATTTCTCTAGCACGGGGAACTCAAAGTCCAGTTTATCAGAAGCTTCAATTTTGTTAGTGTGCTTAGTCAGCACATCAGGTTGAGGAGATTGAAAGCCAGTACCAGTAATGATGACGTCCGAAAGAATTGGATCTTCGGCGTCTTAGAACTGGTCCTTGGAGGACTATCAATTGCCATTTCAGGGGCCGTCGGCTCGGAGAACCAACGGGTGTCTTCAGGCGCATTCTTGGTAGCCGCAGTGGGCTCAGTGTGAGCTACCAGAGAGTCCGGCTTAGCAGTCTCTGGCTCTTTGGCAGAGGGTCCAGAGGTAGACCCACCAGTCTTCCTTCGTTTTGCTTGAGCCCTAGAAAGCACAGAAATTTATTATATGAAGATCAAGGATGACAAAGGATATGATGCAGATGTAAAAGCACGTACTCCGGGTTAATCTTCAGAGGCGGCAGCTTGGTTGCTGTGGAGTCGCCTGACAATGGGAGTGTTTCCTATAGACAATTAAAGCAATATGAAGCAGAGCAAGGTTATAACAGGAGCATACTTTGCTCGTGCTGAGGCTGACATCTGATCCGGAAGTTCGGTCATGGTGCGGAGACGAGTAGGATGGTAACCCGGCAGTGGATGCTCTCCCTCTGGAGATGTGTCTTTACAATAAAACCAAGTCTTGCTCCAGTTCTTGCGGTGACTTGGCATCCGGGTAGCAGGGCAAGCCATATCTCGTCTTCTTTGAATGGAGACTCTGCCGAGCTCTAAGCTTGGGCTGGCCGCTACTTCTGTCTGGCAGTTTACATAAAAGTACACACGGAAGAGGTCAACTGATGGCTCTTCTTGTAAGTAAGCTTCGCAGAGGATTTGGAAGTTGCACATATTTGAGACGGACTTGGGTGCAATATCCTGAGGATGCAGTTTGAAGAAATGGAGGACGTCTCAGAATTTTTTTGAGCTGGGCGGGCTGAAACCACGTGCAAGGTGGTCCACAAAGATAACTATTTCACCCTGTTGAGTGATGGGCTTCTTCTCATTGCCTAGAACCCGCCAATGAATGACCTCCTTGGACGGCAAGGTTCCTGCGTCTAAGAAGTCTTGCAGAAACTCTTCGGTTACTGTACAGCCGACCCAGTTGCAAGTGGAACATGCCCGAGACATGTTGGCGGGTTAAGACAGTGAAAGGTAGCGGTACGCGGCGAATCTGAAAGTGACTTAACAACTAAGGCGGCTGAGGAAATTAGATATTATAATGCTATGTCGTCGGCATAGTGTGTTGAGAGAGTTGCCGATGCAATGGCGGGTTAAGTTGGCAGAGCAACGAAGGAAAATACAACTAAGTGTGGAAAACAGGTTTCACATGTGGTGTTTATAATTACGGATCTACAGACAGAGGAAATGCAGATTTATTTCAAACCTAAATGATGAACTGAGGGAAAAACTGACAAGTTCGAGGGCAGTAAAAGGAAGGAACTACATGTCTACACTAGGATATTGATGATTTCACACGATCTACCACAACGAGAAGATAAGCGCTACAAGATCTACTGGGTTATTTATCGTTTGGCATTACGACGAACTCACGCTCTAATGGGGCCAAGGAACTCGGTGGACTTGAATACTAAGCTACGATCTAAGGGAGGAAGAAGGACTTACCAGAGGTGATGTGGCAGACAAGGGCGAGATTCTGGTCCGGTCAGGTTGATGCAGTGGCCTAGGTTGGCGACGGCGATGGAGTTTCACCGGCACGAGGGAGCTCGGGGGCAATGGCGTCGAGAGGAACAAGAAGAGGTGGTGGCAGTGGAGGAAATGAGATGACTCTTCACGGTCCTATTTAAGAGGCTAGAAGGCTGAATGGGCGCGGGAATCAAGGCAGCAAAAATTGACACACCAAGACGGATGCCTCGATATTCGGGCCGACAGTTTTAATGAAAGATCCATTCTGGTCGTCGTGGAATATTTTTGGCATATTCGATGTGACGTCTCGGCAGGTTACATGTCTTGTTTGCAGGTAATGGAGTGTGAGACTCACTGCCAAGTAAGTTTGAAGATTGACATGAGCAAGCTCAAATCAACCTGGGGCCTAATGTCGGGGATATAGCCCCATGGTAAGACCCACCCAGGTGGGGCCGGGTCATACCTAGTGACTCATAATCCATACCAATGAGGCGGGCCAGAAGACGTAGGCCTGGACATGTGGCGGCTTGCCAAGATGGGCCAAGACGAAGGCCCAGACGCAAGATAGTATGAAGACCCAGGCGGTTAAGCCGCCCAGAGATGGCTTGCCCAAGATGGCAAGGATGCCCAAGATAGAGTCAGATACGTTGTAAGAGTCGGTATGAGACTTGTGTAACCCGTGGTCTTGACCTCCTATATAAAGGCGAGACCTAGGGCGACTTAGACAAAAACCAATCAATCGAGAACTAGGTCAAGCGAATCCGCTCCCTTGTAATCGATACTCCAATCAATACAACACAAGCAGGACGTAGGCTTTTACCTCTTGTTGAGGGGCCGAACCTGGGTAAACTCGTTTCCCTCGTCTAAACCAACCCCTTTGAGTCCATCACCTTAGCGATGGCCTTGAACTTAAGTCCTTGGACATCTGCCGTGACAAAACCATGACAGTGTCGATTACTGTTCTCTCAATGAAGTCACAATAAAGAACAAGTACCCACTCCCCAAGATTGAAGACCTGTTCGATCAGTTGAATGGAGCCAAGGTGTTCTCCAAGATCGACCTCAAGTCTGGGTACTACCAGCTGATGATCAGACCCCAAGACATTCCGAAGATGGCGTTTGTAACACGGTATGGCCTGTATGAACACACGGTCATGTAATTTGGGCTAACCAATGCCCGTTCCTACTTCATGTACCTCATGAACAAAGTCTTCATGGAGTACTTGGACAAGTTTGTTGTCATCTTCATTGATGACATACTCATCTTCTCCAAGTTTGAAGAAGAGCATGAGCAACACTTGAGATTGGTCCTAGACAAGCTTCGAGAGCACTAGCTTTATGCCAAGTTCATTAAGTGTGAATTCTGGCTGCACGAAGTTGGATTCTTGGGTCATGTGTTGACTGCCGAAGGATTGTAAGTGGATCCTGTCAAGATTGAAGCCATGACTGAATGGCAATCCACAATTACCGTGAAGGAAGTCAGGATCTTCCTCAGAGTCACGGGATATTACCGCAGGTTTGTGGAAGGGTTCTCGAGCATTTCCCAACCCATGACCCGGCTCTTGAAGAAGGACAAGAAGTTTGAATGGACAGCTAAGTGCGAGGAAAGATTCCAGGAGCTCAAGAAGAGATTGACCACGACCCCAGTTTTGACCACCCCCGATATTCACAAGGATTTTGTGATATATTGTGATGCATCGAGAACCGGGCTTGGAGGTGTTCTGATGCAAGAAGGCGGAGTCATAGCATATCTATCTAGACAGCTATGTCCTCATGAAGAGAACTACTCTACTCATGATCTTGAGGTGGCAGCCGTAGTTCACGCCATGAAAACCTGGCAACATTACCTTCTGGGGAAGCGATGTGAGATATACACAGACCACAAGAGTTTGAAGTATATTTTCACCCAAAGGGAATTGAACATGAGGCAGCGACGATGGTTGGAGTTGATTAAAGATTATGACCTCAGTGTTCAATACCACCCCAGAAAGGCTAACGTGGTAGCAGATGCCTTAAGCAGAAAGGCTTCTTCCTTGAATGCTATGATTAAGGAAAGGCTACCCACCCTGTATGAAGAGCTTGAAAGCTTTGGTTTGGAACTAGTTGCACCTGGGTTCTTAGTCAACCTCGAAGGAAAGCCTACCTTGATGGATGATATCAAAGAAGCTCAGAAGGGACACGAGAGCATTCAAGGCATCAAGAGGAAGATCAAGGCAGGCAATGCTCCAGGATTCTCGGTGGATGAACAAGGAGTTGTATGGTTTGGAACTCGCATCTGCGTACCCAACACAGAAGAGCTCAAGAATTTGATCTTACATGACACTCTGTATTCCATCCATCTAAAAGCACATTTGCTCCTTTGGTGGTTTTGGTAATTAATAACAACATATAAGTCATTGAACTAATGTTTCCACCAAGTATATTTTAGGAAATGTTCACTGATAGGATTGTCAAAAGGAGATTGTGGACATACCCCAAGATACAAGGAAATAGGTTGGCCAAGCTTCAAGCAAGAGGACTCTACATTTTATATTTGTGAGAAATCACTTTGAGTCCATAGGAAAGCCAATACTATTAAAAGGGGGTAAGGTTTTGTTGGTGAACAATATCCTCAAACGTGCACAAGTGATAGTCGCCAAAAACATCCACAACTCTCCCACCAAAGTTTGTTCTCTACCTAACACTAAAAATCGATGCAAATAACTTTCCCATACCGGTGCCACCGATTCCAGAACATAGACAGACTCTACCAAACCCTAGCCACTTTGGTGCAACCAATTCCATACCGGTGCCACCGAGTTTAGGTTGCCAACTTTCTTTTATGCAAATTCACATTTTTGGTCCCACCGAGAATGTTGGATCAGCGTCACCGAGATTGGAAATCTGACCGTTGGTCACCTTATCGGTGCAACCGAGTTTCCTATATCAGTCTCACCAAGATTCAAAAGTTGCCACCTTTTGGTCACTTCGGTACCACCGAGATTAACACATCGGTGTCACCGAGTAGGTTATTTTGTGTGTAATGGTTGGATTTTTGGGGATTACTATATATACCCCTCCACCACCACCTACTCGAGTGATAAGCACTCAGAACTATTCCATACCTATCCTATCAGACTTTCTGAGAGAGAACCACCTACCCTTGTGTTGAGGTCAAGATCTTCCACTCCAATCATATGGATCTTGATCTCTAGCCTCCCCAAGTAGCTTTCCACCAATCCCATCTCTTCCACCACGCCAAATTTGTGAGAGAGTGATTGGGTGCGAAGGAGTCTATCATCTTGAAGCACAAGAGCAAGGAGTTCATCGTCATTACCGAGCCTATTACCTTCTGGAGGGTGGTGCCTCCTAGATTGGTTAGGTGTCGCTTGGGAGCCTCCTACTTCGTGTGGTGGAGTGAACCAAGAAGTTTGTAAGGGCAAGGAGATTGCCTACTTTGTGAAGATCTACCCATAGTGAGGCTAGTCCTTCGTGGACTTTTGCGATCGTTACCCTCCGTGGGATGAAGACTCCATAAACGTGGATGTACGATAGCGCCACCTATCGGAACCACGGGAAAAATCATCGCGTCTACAACTGCGTTTAATCTTCCTACCCTATCCCTTCTATACATGCTTGTTGTTACTTCCTGCTGCTATATACTCTTAGACTTGCATGTGTAGGGTGTACCTGACTTGCCATGAAATGCTAAAAACTGTCAACCCTAAAACTTGGTATAGGCAAAACTTTTAATTGGTCAATTAGTCTAATCATCGCCCCTCTAGACATACTTTTGGTCCGACAACTGGTATCAGAGCTGTGGTCTCCATTGATTAGGTCTCACAACCTAGGAGAGTATGGTGTCTAGTGAGGGAAGTTGTCACCATAGAGGTCCGTACTTTGATGGCACTAATTTTGCTAGTTGGAAGCACAAAATGAAAATGCATATTCTTGGTCATAACCTTGCCGTTTGGGCTGTTGTTCGTGTTGTCTTGCAAGGTGAGTTCTTTGCGGATGGACGGGAACCGGATCGTGAAGTGGCCGCGGATGAGCTGAAGATGTTGCAACTCAATCCTCAAGCATGCGACATTCTTTTCAACTTCTTATGCCCCAAAGAATTCAACAAAATCAGCCATCTTGAGAACGTAAAAGAGATTTGGGATACTTTGGTTTATATGCTTGAAGGAACCGAGTCCGTGAGAGAATCCAAGTTAGATGTTCTTCAAGGTCAGCTTGACAAGTTCAAGATGAAGGATGGTGAAGGAGTCGCGGAGATGTACTCTAGGCTAGCTCTCATCACAAATGAGATTGCCGGCTTAGGAAGCGAAGAAATGACCGACAAATTCATCATCAAGAAGATACTTAGAGCTTTGGATGAGAGATACGACACCATGTGCACATTGATCCAAATGATGCCAAACTACAAAGATCTCAAGCCTATAGAAGTCATTGGAAGGATTGTTGCTCATGAGATGACACTCAAAGATAAGGAAAAATTTCATCACAAGTCTAGCGGTGCTTACAAAGCCACAAGTGATGCTCCCACAACTTCAAGAAACAACCTTGTGAACAATGAAGAGATAAGCCTCATTGTAAAGAAATTCAACAAGTTCTACAAGAAGAGAGGCAAAGAAAGAAACTCCAACTCAAGATATGAAGAGAAGCGTTCATCAAGTCGTGACCACAATTTCTACAATTGTGGGAAGCCCGGACACTACTCAAATGAGTGCATGGATCCCTACAAAAGAAGAGAAGAGTCACCTCAAAGACGAAGCTCAAGGAATGAATCACCGCAAAGAGAGAGGAGTAGAGATGATCGTTATGAACGAAGACACTCAAGGGGAAGTAGAGATTCGGAGAAGAAGGACACGTACACCAAGAGCTACACAAGAAGAAAACATCAAGCTCATGTTGGTGAATGGGTTTCCGGCTTCGACTCCGACAACAACTCTGAGAGAAGCTATCACTCCGAATCCGACTATAGTCAATACGTTGGTGTTGCCGGAATTGCTCTAATGACTACCAACTCCTACGATCTATTTGATTCACCAAACGAAGGGAGTGGAAGTTGCTTCATGTCTAAAGGCCCCAAGGTATCACACCCCGAGTATCTTGATTTTGATAGTAATGAAAATGACTTACTTTGTGATGATGACTTCCTTTGTGATAAAACTAGTGATGTTGATCAAAATGAACTTGATAACTCTCATGCTAGTCAAGATGAGTCATCTGATGATGATAAGATGAAAATAGAACAACTAACTAAAGAACTAAACACTCTTAAGTAAGCTCAGTTATCTACTCTCGAAGATCATAGAGAGCTTGTGAGAACTCATGAGAAGCTACGCTTCGAGAAGCTCAACTTGGAGCAAGAGAATGAGTTTCTCAAAGCTATCAATGACGATCTCCGAAAGAAGACTTCATCTTATCTAGCCAAATGACTACTCTTGTCTACTTTCATGCCTCAAGTTAAAACTAAGCAATCTAGTAACAAAGGCAAGAAAGGTTATTCATCTAGTAGCAAAAATAAAAATGCTAAACCCAATGATGTTGATTCTAGTAGATTTATTGATTCCACTAATGATGATTCTCTTAGCCAACTTACACTTGAGGAAGAAAATGTTTTATTGAAAGGAATTATAGAAAAAGGTATCTACAAGAGTCTTGCGTATGTAAGCAATTTGAGGAAATTGTATGCAAGCACGGAGGATACCTGAAGAATCGTGGTGTTGGCTACATCACGCAAATGGAGTTGAATGGGAAGAAGGTCAATATCCCAAGCCCAAGTTTGTTCCTCAAAATGAGAAGTATGAAAATACTCTCCCCAAAGGGACAAACACTCAAGATGACCTTCCACCACAAGATCACAAGCTCAAGGGCAAGAACAAGCTTCAAGAGGACATTGACTCATATGAAGATGAACCCCTAGCTTTGGTGGAGTGGGTTCCCAAGGCTACTTCAAGCTCAACTACTACAAAGGGTACTTCAACACCAAGGATCCCCATCAACTTGATGTGGGTTCCCAAGAAGAAGAACTAGTAAGTTCTTGGGGGGTGACTCCGCCAATGAAATTCACTCACATTCATTATTGGCAACGACTTTTTGTACTCAACATCAACTCAATGCAATAGTTCAAGGAGTCACACATTCCCTCAAAGGTAAGCAAGGGACAAAGTAATCAACTCATCACTGGACATCATAACATATGCTTTACACTGCATGTCCATAGATATCCTTGTATTTGTCTCTTGTGTGTTGGGACTAACCCATGTAGGTGAGAGGAGTAAGGAAACAACAAGGATGCTCCCAACTCTTGGTGATCGTCATCAACATTGAGCATCCACGACTACCTCACCAACATGAAGTCTTCATCGACAAACCCAAGGTTAGTTTATCCCTCTTACGGGGGGATGTCACATTAAGGGGGAGCTTTACTCTAAGACTTGAGTCAAAGCATCTCTTAGTATGTGACATAATTAAATGCTTTATGTAAAAGTGGTAACCCCACTTGTGCTTAAACAATGAGTATGACCTATGATCAAGTACTCTTACTTGGCTCCTAAGTCAGATACTCATATATAGATGACTTCGTCATCGCCCAAGTGATTGTTAGATGCTAGTGTGTTTGTGCATGTTTGTCATGATTTCTTTTGACATATTATTGTATGAGCATGTTGGTCTGCATTTATTTTCTCATTCGAGGACATCCAATTGTTGCTATTTGGTTACTGATTTTCTCTTTTGCCAATTGGATGGACAAGAATGCCTCGGACCACTCTTTAGCTATCTATGCTTTCTAACCTCATATTCCATTCATGTTGCATCACAAAATTTGAACAAGTGCTTTTCGATCCCTCTGTGTGTGGAGCACTCCGAGTTCTGTATCGACAAGGACTGACCATTAAAACCTCCCAAGTGCATCTCGGTGGAACCAACCCCACAATCTCGGTCTCACTGAATGCCTAGGGTTGAGCTGGTTTTCAATCTCAGTACTGCCGATTTCATATTCTCGGTTACGCTGAGTTTCCCTATCAGCTGACAGTTGTGGAACTCGGTGACACTGAAAGCATAAAATCGGTATCACCGACAGTGGAGGGTATATATGTTGTGGACCCGACGCTTTGAAATTTCTATCTTCAAAAGTCGGCCTCAGAACCCTAAGCTGCCATCATGAGACCTCTGGTCGTCGCCTTGTCTTCCTGCACTCCTCTGCCGTTGGGAATCGCCGCCATCGACGAAATCTACTCCATCGTCGCCACCGTAGCAGATCTGCACCAAGTTAGGGTACGGATTCGACATCCCTTGCGCTATCCCTTCTGATTCTTGTGCATTGGACTTGATTTTCTCTATAAGCCACTCATTGCACTTATTCCTATCCACAAGAAATCCCCATAGGCTAGCGAACCATTGATTTCTAGGGTTTTGCCTTCCGACCGACGCAACTCGGTAGAACCGAATCAAGAAAATCGATACCACCAATTTTCGTTTATGTGTGCTGAGAACTATCTCAGCTAAACCAAGCACTCCTTTTTGGTCTCACCGAAAAGGGTGCCAGGTTTCTGTTAAGAGGGACAGTCAGTCTCGGTGTCACCAAAACTTTTGCTTCGGTCTTACCGATTTGTTTCTGACAGAATGCAAAACCTTGAAAATCCTTTGTTCAAAATTTCAAAAACCACCTGATAATTTTGTGATGACTCATGTACTTATGCTCATCTATATTCCATTCACAGGGTCAGCATGTCAAATGCAGAGGACAGTCAGAACATGCCAGAGCAAGGTGCAGACATGAGTTTAGGCACAAGCCCAGAGCCCAGTTCATTTTCAGATCCAGGCACCCCCAGCTCCCATGGGTTGCCTAAAGCTGCTACAAGGACCGAAAAGAGGGTGAACACAGATGAAGAGGATTCAAACTTTATCCCTCAGGAGATTCTTACTAAGAAGCAAGAGAAAGCTGCTAAGAAGTCTGCTACTGAAGCCACTTCTTCCAGGATGGTTGTCAGCAAGATCTGAGCTCCTGCTTCAACATTCAAGGCTCATGAGACTGCCAGAGCAACTATCTCAGTTGAAGTCCCCAAGAAAGCTATGCCTAAGAAGGCAGGGGAGAAAAAGTCCAGGAAGAGGATTATTCATGTGACTGGCAGAGGAAGCAACTGGTGCTGCTGCTGAGGAAGAGGAGGATGAGCTAGCTACAAAGGCTCCTCCCAAGAAGAAGGCCAAGAAGCTCATGGTTGATGCTATGCCAAAGACTAGCACATCCAAGAAGCCTGCTGTTGTGAAGCCTAAGAGGACATCCAGGCAAATTCCAGCTTCTAAGAAGAACAAAGGGAGTGCTTCCAAAGCTGAAGAGGATGATGACTTGACAACTTTGATGAAGCCAAGACCACATCTTCCAGTACACAATGCCAGCTACCCACTAGCTGAGGATATGAAGAAGAGGAAGGATTCAAGATTGTGAGCTTGGAGAGCTATAGATCCTTATGCCCAGAGGAAGAAGACAGCTATGACTACAGATTTATACCAAGGAGCAACTTGATTTGTATGAGACTGTGCTCTTTGACAATAGTCTAGCTGTGAGTGACATGCGGTATGTTGACTGGAAATTCATCAAGGAGAATGAGGACTACTTTCCAAGTGTCCAAGACAATTTCCATTGCATAGATTTGGATGAGTTTGTTGGCAGAGAATTCATAGCTTGGAATGATGAGATGATCATGCAATTCTACTCCACTGCACATTTCTATGGAGATGGTAGAATTGTATGGATGACCGAAGGTGCAAGGTATGAATCAACTGTTGAAGAATGGGCTGCTATCTTAGGAGTTCCTCAAGCACAGGATGGTGACTTGGATGAATACTCAGAATCCAAGGCGAGCCGCAATGCTATGGCAAATATGTATAAGGAGATCCCTGCTGCCAATGTGAAGTCTCATAGGCTAGGATCTATCTACTTTCTGAGGCATACTTTGATGCCCAAGTCAGGAGATGACAAGATGATCAGCCACAGTGCTCGCACAAGACTTGAGGCCCTCTTCATCAGCTCCTGCTACTGTCAACACAACTCCTGCTCCATCTGCTCCAGTTCCTCCAACTGTCACTCCAAATCCATCCACGACATCTGCAGAAATCTTCGCCGACGCTATTATCTCGACTCCTTCATCAACAACCAGAGGAGATCAGCCCAAGAACGATTAAATGTATATGTTTGAACTTTTTGGTAACTTGTTGCCAAAGGGGAGAAGTGTATATAGATCTTTAGGCTTCGAGCGAGAGAGCTTTTTGGTGTTTGCTGCTTTTCAAAACATTTGGTTCTTTTGGTTTGGCGTGATATACTTTTGCGTCTATGTGTGATGGAACTATTTCCTATCATCTTAATGCTTATGAGATGATCATTCACCTTCGCTTGATTGTGTTGTGCGTTTTTATTCATTCTAATTATTCTCGCACACCACCAAGTTGTATGTGACATGGAATAAGTGCCCCACATACCTAATCGATTGTGCATTTGCATTCAAACGCAAATTCAAAATAATGCACAAATTTAGGGGGAGCTCTTGCTTATCACATACCTCTCAAAGCGATGATTATATTCATTGATTTTATCATATGTCGAAGATTTGATCTATATGTTGTCATCAATTATCAAAAAGGGGGAGATTGAAATAACATTTGCTCCCTGGGTGGTTTTGGTAATTAATAACAACATATAAGGCATTGAAGTAATCTTTCCACCAAGTATATTTCAGGAAATGTTCAATGATAGGATTGGCAAAAGGAGATTGTGGACATACCCCAAGATGCAAGGAAATAGGTTGGCCAAGCTTCAAGCAAGAGGACTCTACATTTTATATTTGTGAGAAATCACTTTGAGTCCATAGGAAAGCCATACTATTAAAAGGGAGTAAGGTTTTGTTGGTGAACAAGATGCTCAAATGTGCACAAGTGATAGTCGCCGAAAACGACCACAACCTCTCCCACCAAGAGCAAAAAATGGAATCGGCAAGACTGTTGCATTTTGTATACCTGCGCTAGAGAAGATTGATCAAGACAAAAATGCTATTCAAGGTTTCTTCTGGACTAGTATGTGTTATTTTGTACATGGAATTCGTGAAATTAAGTACATGGAGTTCCTAAAATTATGCAACGATCAAATATAAGCATATTCGAAGTGATCATATCAACCTTATCTTTTGTTTCTTATATTCAGTTGTTATATTGGTCCCCACGACGAATTGGCTTTACAAACATCACAGGTCTGCAAGGAACTTGGGAAACACTTGAAGATTCATGTAATGGTTACTCCTGGAGGAACAAGTCTAAAGGATGATATTGTCCGTCTTTATCAACCTATGCATTTACTTGTGGGGACGCCTGGTCATGTTTTGGACCTTACAAAGAAAGGCACTTGCATTCTGAAGGATTGTTCAATGATTATTCTGGATGAGGTATTTTAAGACTTGTTGTAGTTGTCATTGCTTGCATTTTAAATTAATACACACTATATCTTTCAAAGGCCTTCTCTAAAGAACTTTTTTCGTATGGCATTCTGCCACTGCTTCTTTTATTATCTATTTTACAAAACACTATATTTCACAAAAGGGAAATGAAACAAAATGTATATCAGTAGATTCTTTCTCCACCTTAAAATTGTTTGTTGCTAGTTCATGAGATATATTATCACTTCTCCATTCCAAACTAACTGGATTAAGAAATTGCCTTTTTTACGTGGAGAGAATCGACATGGACAATATGTCCTGAAGTTAGGTTGGCCTTAGATAACGGGCTAGTTTGGTTTGAGACCTGGCGAAAATCTGCCTTGCTTGGAGCTTCCTGAACCATGCCTGGATAGCGTTTGGTTGGTGTCCAGAATAGTCAAACACTAGCCTGGCCTAGAGCACCTAGTGTAGTCATTAGCCTGGCTTAAACACCAGGCAAATTCATTAGCCTGGAGTGCTGGACCAGGCGTTCCGGATCAGTAGCCTGGCACCAGCCTGGGAATCTAATCGTACCTTTTCTAGCGTTGAAAGCACACTTGCTCCCATGGTGGTTTTGGTAATTAATAACAACATATAAGTCATTGAACTAATGTTTCCACGAAGTATATTTCAGGAAATGTTCAATGATAGGATTGACAAAAGGAGAGTGTGGACATACCCCAAGATTCAAGCAAGTAGGTTGGCCAATCTTCAAGCAAAAGGACACTTCATTTTATATTTATGAAAAATCACTTTGAGTCCATAGAAAGGCAATACTATTAAAAGGGTGTAAGGTTTTGTTGGTGAACAATATGTTCAAACGTGCACAAGTGATAGTCGTCAAAAAAGTTCACAAACTCTCCCACCAAAGTCTGTTCTATACCTAACACTCAAAATCGGTGCAACCTACTTTCCCATACCGGTGCCACCGATTCCAGAACCTAGACAGACTCAGCCAAACCCTAGCCACTTCGGTGCAACCGATTCCATACTGGTGGCACCGAGTTTAGGTTGCCAACTTTCTGTTACGCAAATTCACATTTTTGATCCCACCGAGAATCTCGGATCGACGTCATCGAGATTGGAAATCTGACCGTTGTTCACCTTATCGGTGCAACCGAGTTTCCTATATCGGTCTCACCCAGATTCAAAAGTTGCCACCTTTTGGTCACTTCGGTACCACCGAGATTAACACATCGGTGTCATCGAGTTGGTCATTTTGTGTGTAACGGTTGGATTTTCGGGGATGCCTATATATGTCCCTTCACCACCACCTACTCGAGAGAGAAGCACTCAGAACTATTCCATACCTATCCTATCAGATTTTCTAAGATAGAACCACCTACCCTTGTGTTGAGGTCAAGATCTTCCACTCCAATCATATGGATCTTGATCTCTAGCCTCCCCAAGTAGCTTTCCACGAATCCCATCTCTTCCACCATGCCAAATCTGTGAGAGAGTGATTGGGTGCTTAGGAGTCTATCATCTTGAAGCACAAGAGCAAGGAGTTCATCTTCATTACCGAGCCTATTACCTTTTGGGGGGTGGTGCCTCCTAGATTGGTTAGGTGTCGCTTGGGAGCCTCCTACTTCGTGTTTTGGAGTGAACCAAGAAGTTTGTAAGGGCAAGGAGATCGCTTACTTCGTGAAGATCTACCCATAGTGAGGCTAGTCCTTCGTGTTCGGAAGCCGTTATGGAATAGTCAAGGTTGCTACTTCGTGGACCCTTTTGGGTGGAGCCCTCTGTGGACTCTCGCGACCGTTACCCTCCGTGGGTTGAAGACTCCATAAACGTGGATGTACAATAGCGCCATCTATTAGAACCACGGGAAAAATCATCGTGTCTACAACTGCGTTTGATCTTCCTACCATATCCCTTCTATACATGCTTGTTGTTACTTTCCGCTGCTATATACTCTTAGACTTGCATGTGTAGGGTGTAGTTGACTTGCCATGAAATGCTAAAAACTGTCAACCCTAAAACTTGGTATAGGCAAAACTTTCAATTGGTCAAGTAGTCTAATCACCCCCCTCTAGACATACTTTCGGTCCTACACCATCCTGGAGGAACCAAGAGGTACCAAGACCTCAAGGCAAGATTCTAGTGGCATGGCATGAAACGACAAATAGGCACATATGCCACAGAGTCAAAGCTGAGCATGAACGACCCGCTGGACTACTACAACCCCTCAAAGTGCCTGAATGGAAGTGGGACACATCGGGATGGACTTAATCACCGGATCGCCAAGGTCAAGCAAAAGACATGATTACATTTGGGTCATTGTCGACCATCTGACCAAGGTAGCCCACTTCATCCCTGTCAAGACCACCTATACAGGGAACCAACTGGCCAACCTCTACATCAACCGGATTGTAAGCCACCGTGGAGTTCCTAAGGAGATCGTGTTAGACCGAGGCACCCAATTCACCTCAAGGTTCTGGAATAGATTCCAAGAAGCCTTGGGAACCAAGCTCTCCTTCAGCACTGCTTTTCACCCCCAGACCGGTGGACAGATGGAACAAGTAAATGAGATACTCGAAGATGTGCTTCAGGCTTGTGTTTTGGCGTATGGAGCCAAGTGGGAATATTGCCTACCATTCGCCGAGTTCTCCTACAACAACAACTATAAGTCGAGCCTTCAGATGACACCATTTGAGGTGTTCTATGGATGCAAGTGTCTTACTCCCCTCAACTGATCGGAAACCGGAGAAGGGCTAGTGTTTGGCCCAGACATCCTCAAGACAGCCAAGACTAGGCAGAAGAGCTACGCCGACTCTCACCGTCCAGACATGTTGGGGATATAACCCCATGGTGAGACCCGCCCGAAAGGCTCCGGGTCACACTGGGCGGCTCGTACACCAGTTCAAGAGTGGGCCGTGAAGACTTAAGCCCAAGACATTTGGCGGCTTGACAAGATGGGCCGGAGCGTGGCCCGGATAGAGAAGACCCGGGCGAGAAAGCCACCCGGAGACAACTTGGTCAGGAAAGGCAAGTTCAGATAGAGGTAGACTCGGACATGTAATGAGAGTCGGATACACTTGTATGACCCATGGTCTTGACCTCCTATATAAAGGCAAAACTCAGGGCGACTTAGAGATCAGGCTATCGAGAACTAGGTCAAGCAATAGATCCCTTGTAATTGATACATCAAGCAATACAAGCACAAGCAGGACGTAGGCTGTTACCTCATCTTGAGGGGCCAAACCTGGGTAAATTCTTGTCCTTCGTCCCCACCAACCCCTTTGAGTCCATCACGTTAGCAATGGCCTCGAATCCAAGTCCGTTCACCCGGACATCTGCCAAGATAAAACCACGATAGTTGGCGCCCATCGTGGGGCTAACCCTTAGTGGTGTTGAGTTCTCAAAGGGTTCTCTCCCAAGGCTTGAGGGATACATGGTCGAAAGGATGAATAAGAGTCGCCATGGCCGGCCCTACATTGACGACGCCGTCTCTATGGAATATGGATTCTGGGTTCCTTTCAACGGGATCCATGTTTTCATCGGCAGGATTGATAGATCTACGCTCAGGCTGGACGTCTGCACCGACATCGTTGAGCCGGCCCGGCGCGCGCAACCCGCCCGTGCTGTGCAGCCCGCCCGGCTGTGTTAACCTGGGTCAGAAGCACGTCTCTGTGGGCTTTACTCAAGGTATGGATCTTTAAGCTTCTGCATCGCAGGAGACTCTTGTCTATTCAGAGGATGAATCTTCGAGTGGGGAAACAAAGTCGATCTACCAGCTTCACAACGGTGGGCTCAGGGGCTACGACGAGCCTTACCCTGAGTCGGATTGTTCTGAGCCGGATGATCTTGGACCAATGGTTCATGCAGCAGTTTTCATGGTAGGGTCGGCCCCGGGTGCGAGTAGCACGGCTAATGGAATAGCAACCTCGGGGGCTAACCCGCCGCCGCTGGCTCAAGTCCTTCTGGATCTGATGAACGAGCTCATGACCCTGATGGCCACTGAAGTTACACCAGCTAACCAAGCCACGCGGAACTTAGAGATTGTGAGGCTCAAGGATCGGATGGCGGAGGAGCAACAGAGGATGGCTGAGCTAAAGATCCAGATGGAGGAAGAGGTAGAACGTATTAAGATGGACGCTTTCCGCCTTGGGCTGGAACAACATTCGGCGGCTCGGTGCATTGGATGAGGCATCAATCCCGCTTACCAGAACGTTATGAGGCTAGGAATCTCTTCAATATGTCAGGAACGGGACGGGCAATGGATGCACCTGGAAACCGGACGGCGGCTCGACCGATGCCACACCCGGCACGATGAAACTAGTCTTCACTAGTGGTCTTTCCAACACTGGCGGGTCATTATTCTAACCCAGGTGAGAACATGGTGGCCATGGCCACCCGGCTTGAAACAATCCCTATTCCGGATGAAGCACCTTTTGCGAAAGAGGTATGGAATGCCATTGGATACCATTAGATGGCGATGGCCTAGTAGGAGAAGTATACTCATAGCCGGAGCCGCGTTCATTCAACCCTTCTCCCCAGCCAGAGCTTCAGACGGTGCTATGAGTCGCCAGTGGTTTCCAGCAGCGATCGGCAGAGAGGACCTCTGGGGACGATCAGGCGGCTCTAGATGCACAAGCGCTCATAAACAGGGCGAGAAACCGGCAAGAGGCAAAAACTTTGGCCACGGAGACTCACCAAGAGCCTGCACCCTCTATGTCAGTAGGAGCAGGAGTAACAACCAGGGCCGTGGGAGTGCCATGGTTATCGCCGGCTCTACGAAGTGAACGGTTGTCGAAGGATTTCAAAGGACCTCGCAAGGTTCCGAATTACACTGCCGATTTGCCTCCGGAGGCCTGGATCGAAAGTTATGAGCTGGCTATGGAGATGCTAGATGTCAATGAGGCGGTGTGTGCTAAGTACTTCATCATGATGCTTGAAGGTCTGGCTCGCACGTGGTTAAAAGGGTTGCCACCCAATATCATCAATTCGTAGGCCGAGCAAGGTTCATCAAAAAAATTCAAGGGACTTGCAAACATCCCATGACCATCGTGGATCTCGATCATTGCGTCCAACAGGAGGGTGAGTCGGCTCATCATTGGGTCCGACGGGTGTCGACAATCATCCACTCATCTGAGCAGATCACGACGGCTCAAGCCGTGCTGATCTTAGAGAAGAACTGTCACTTCATGCCTTTGAAGCAGAAGCTTGGCCGGCTCAAGCGTACGTGTCAGGACATGGGAGAACTCATGACGGCTCTTACGAAGTACGCTGACTCTGATAACACGAAGGATCCGGGTTCTGATGAGGAGAAGACCGGCCAAGTAAGAATAATAACCCGGGCAAGGGTGCGGCGAACAATAGTAACCAGAGTAAGCAGAAAAACCTGGAGGTCAGGTCAGAACTGGTGGCCAATGCAAGACCGGTCAGATTCATCTGAAAGGCAATGGGAAGTTCAGACCGCCTTTTAATAAAACATGACTCCTTTTAATTTGGAGGAAATGCTCAAAAAGCCCTGTCCGGAACACAGCCAAGCCAGTAAGCCTTCAGCGCACACATGGGGTGATTGCCATATCATGTAGAAGTTCAAGAATTACCACATGCAGCAACACAACAACCACGGCGGTGGCCCGCCGGGCGACTCAGGACCAGGTGGGTCAGGATCCGGTCATCATGGTCAGGGCAATCAAGGAGGACATCCGCATCACTCTGGTAACAACAACTAGCAGCAGCATAACTAGTCTGGGTATCAAATTAATCCAAAGCAACTCAGTTCGGGCCAGTATCATGTTTTCATGACCAGCCTTAACAAGCGGGATTAGAAGTTGCGCAAGCGAGCGGTTAATGCGGTTGCTCCGGCTTTGCCGCAGTACTTGAAGTGGTATGAATATGACATAATGTGGAGCCGGGAGGACCACCCGTCATGTGTTGATAACCCGGGGCGGCTGGCCCTAGTTGTTGCCCCCCAAGTGGGAGGATATATGGTGAATAAGGTACTTATGGATGGAGGCAGCAGTATCAACATCCTCTATTATGATACCTTTTGGCGGATGAAGCTGCTTGACAAGGATCTTAAGCCCTCATCCACCATTTTTCATGGTGTGGTGCCATGCAAGTCGGCTTATCCAGTGGGCAGGATTTCATTGGAAGTCGCGTTTGGTGACGAATATAACTATAGGGTGGAGTCCTTGTGGTTTGAAGTGGTCAAGATCAAGAGCCCTTACCATGCGTTGTTTGGGCGGGCGGCTTATGCTAAGTTCATGGCTAGGCCCTGCTATGTTTACTTACAGCTCAAGATCCCCAGAATAAAAGGTACGATTACCGTTCATGGTGATCGAAATACGGCTATTGAGTGCGAAGAAGGAGACGCGGCTTATGCAGAATCCAGTTGTGCTCAGGAGGAGCTTAAGTTTTATAAGGAGAATGTTGACCCGGAGGATATGACCCCGCTGAAAAAGCCCACAACGGAGGTTGAGCTGCCCCTCAAGTTTTCAGCGGATGATATCAAGGCAATAGATTTCACTCTAGGCAACTCATCCAAACAGTTCATCATTGGGGCTCACATGGATCCCAAATAGGAAAGCGCACTCATCGAATTAATCCATGAGAATCGGGACATCTTTGCATGGAAACCTTCTGACTTGCCAGTTGTACTAAGAGAGTTCGCTGAGCACAACCTTAATGTGGATCCTAAGTTTAAACCTGTCAAGCAGTTTCTACGGCGCTTCAATGAGGAGAGACGCAAGGCCATTGGGGAAGAGGTCGCCTGGCTCTTGGCGGCGGGTTTCATCGTCGAGGTCTTTCACCCGGAGTGGCTTGCTAACCCAGTGCTTGCGCTCAAGAAGAACAGCATGTGGCCGGTGTGCGTGGATTATACGGACCTTAACAAGGCCTGCCCGACTGATCCCTTTGCTCTCCCTCATATTGATCAGATCATTGACGCTACAGCGGGTTGCGAAAGCCTATGCTTCCTGGACGCTTATTCAGGGTATCATCAGATCAAGATGGCAGTTAAGGACCAAGAGAAGACAACTTTCATTACACCTTTTGGAGCCTTCTGTTATGTATCTATGTCGGGCTCAAGAGTTCCTAGGCGACTTATCAGCGTTGTGTGCAGAATTGCCTTCATAGTCAGATCGGGCATAATGTTCACGCTTATGTGGATTATATTGTGATCAAATCAAGGAAGAAGGAGACCCTTTTGGACGACTTAAGGGAAACCTTTGACAATCTTCGGATCTATAAGATGATGCTTAACCCGTCCAAGTGTGTCTTTGATGTTCCGGCTGGCAAGCTCTTGGGATTTCTGGTTTTTGAGCATGGCATTGAGGCTAGCTGTCGGGACCCTGATCCTAAGTCATATGAATCCAGAATGTAACACATCACATCACTTTGTGGCCTCACGCACGGTAAGATCCATGGCTGTAGCCTTACCTTAGCCGGGACCATTTGCGTCTTTTGGATCACGTATGTGAACATGTCGTTGGCAATCAAATGACAGAGAACCCGGGCCGACATTACTAGTCATAGAACCCAAGTGGCACATCCATACGGAAACATGCATACGTAACCCAGCAATGCAGGTGTCGGCCTCAACCGTGTGTAGACGAGTCATAGCAGGCTACAAGGACTCCATTATGCCGTGAGACATGAATGCCATCACTGCATGTAGACGAGTCCTAGCAGGCTACAGGGACTCCATTACACAATGAGACATTTCCCCAAAGGGATAGACACAACAACAAAGAAGGATACATGCCAGTCAATCAATGTGTCCGGAGCAGTAGCAAGCTACCAGGGCTCGGTGGAAGCACAAAGAGGCAGTTTCCCGTAAAGATTACTACTAAAGGCACACGACTAGGTGTCGGATCCCATACATACCGTTGCACGTCACACGTACGCACGACATGCCCGATATGCATAGATACAACTATGGCATCACAACATAACCATACAACAACACAACTTTTATTTAAGAGGCTCAGATGAGCCTTGCATAATATGTTCTTACATATGGGGGTCACATGACCCGACAGTAAAGTCATACAGACAAGTTCATACAAACCAAGCAGAAGCATAAAGCTGTCTGGGTACAGACAGATGAAAGGGTAAAAAAAGCACATGGCCTAACTATCTACAGCCCGCCACATGGCAATAGGTCATAGCTGGGACACCAGCTATTCGGCATCGTCGACATCTAGATAGAACCCACCTAATGGGTCCTAAGTCTCATCTGCAACATTAATTAAGCAAACATGAGTACAAACGTACTCAGCAAGTCTTTAAAGCAGACCTAGACTATTCATGCTCATGTATCAACAAGGGGAGTGGTGGAGTTTATGCAGCAATGCTAGCTTTGACTCATGGCTAACCTACACTACACAATTCTAACTCCTTGTTTAGATTTTAGATATCGCACACGAGTCCACTAACTCCATAACAATACACCACCATGGATTCACTTCCCTCTCACGGGAAAGTGCCATCCATGGTACTCACACTTGTCTTGATATTTTTTATGAGTATCCATTTGATTATCTATGAACAGCATAAGTTCTCCAAGTAGTCCATATCCGAGGACGCGGCTACTCGAATAGTTTTATTCCCTGCAGGGGTGTACTTCTTCACACACACTCTCGCCACTTATCGTTGTGTGCTCATAAAACCATGCACCTCGGCAACCTTCAAGCAGAAGCCCACCGAGGGAGTCGGCCACGACCGTTAATCAAATAAGACCTCTAGTCCAGGCTATCACCTATTTGAGACTGAACCCGCATGGAAGTCCGGCCGAAGTTTCCGCTACAGCCCCAAACAATGTGCGCAGGGTTCCCAAGCCCACCATCCGGGTGACCCTTGGTACACTGTGCCACTGCCTACCGCATCGTAACCCACCCCTAGGGTCAGTGCTACGCACAGCCTCCAGCATGCTATAAACACTAGAAACTACTTGCAACTCCTAGACTAAGGACTAAGCGATTGATAAGTCCAGCGGGGTCATATTTCAGGGCCTAGCATGTGGTAGTATCTAGTCTTGGATCACAAATACGGAACTCAGTTCCTAAGAACGGTCCCAATGAGACAACCCGCTATGTACTCCTACATAGCCTCTCATCGCTACCTTTACCAACTCGGGTTCATCATAAGCTTATCACATCAGAACATCATTATTTCACTCCAGTTCATCACCCAGATGAATCAGACCTGACACAACTCTAAGCATAGCAAGCATAGCAGGAAAAGTAAGCTAAGCACATCATGGCACAAGCATCTACCAGGTATGCTAGGTTGCAAGGTTTAGCTATTTACTGTGACAATGACAGGTCATGCAAAAAAATAGGTCCATCTACCGTATATGACAGACAAGTGAATGTTTGTCCTAATGCAATAAACAAGAGCAGGAGCGAGAGAGTGGGATGTTATCGGGATGATCAAAAGGGTTGCTTGCCTTGCTGGGAAGCGGGAAGGTTTTTTCCTTCGTTGGAACACTCGGAGGTATCCTTAGAAGCAGGGCCTATCGCAATGCAGATAAATAGCAATCAATACATGCAAGTGCAACAATATGATGTATGATCATGGCATGGTAGCATGTATAGTTGAGCTAATGCAACTAATGTCCAAGTTAATTGGAAGTGAGTTTGAATATAGGTTCAAAATCATTCTCCATTTCATATTCCATATATTAACCTATTAATAAATGTCAATGTTCATCTATATATACTTCTCTAACATGCATGAGAATAGCACCATTGGATTCATTGGATTTTTTTGATAAATTTTCATATATAAATTATTTTCATCTGATTTACAGATTAATTTATATGAATTTTCGAAGTTTCAAACATTTTCTGGAATTATTTTAATTCAGAAAAGTCATTACCGCATCAGCATGACATCACTATGACGTCAACTAGTCAACAGGACGTTGACAGGTCAAACCTGACCAGTGGGGCCCACTGGTCAGTGACCCAGTCACTAACTGGATTAATTATTTAACTAATTACTAATTAGATTAGGGTAGGGCCCACTGGTCTGTGGGCCACTAACTTAATTAATTTAGTTTAATTATTTTTTTAATCTAATTCTAATTAGAAAGGGGTGGGCCCACTTGCCAGTTGACCTAGGGTCAAACCCCATGGTTAGCACCGGTTGACTCGCCGGCGTTGAGCCGCCGGCGACGTCAGAGATGGCGGAGGGGGTCGGAACCCCTCCTCCTATGACCAAAAGGACGGCGGAGGGCACTAGGAGGGCCTACGCTCAAGCGTGCGTCGATCTAGCCCCAAACCAGAGGCTGGGGTGGTCGGGATCGACGCCGGCGATGAGCTTAGCGGCGGCGGAGGCTCGGGTAGGTTCGACTATGGTGCTAGAGGGCATGAGAGAGATGGGGGAGAGGGGGAAGAGCACCAACAGCTCACCGCGGTTCCAGCAGAGGCAACGACAAGGTCGGGGGAGGTCCGGATGGGGCGAATTGCCGAAGCAGGGCTCCGGTGGCCGGCGGGAAGGAACGGCGATGGCGCGGCGCTGAAGGCTCCTGGCGTCCTCTGGCTCTGCTGGGAGGACGAGGGGATCGCGGAGGCTCTCTAGAGTGCGACAGGGGGGACGCTAGCTAGGCAGGCAGCGATGGCGAGCTCAAGGAGGGCTCGGCCATGGCAAGGGGAAAACAGAGGAGACGAGGGGGAAGAGAGAGCGCGCGAGAGAGAGAACACGCAAGGGAGAGAGGGGAGAAGAAGAGGGCCATGGCAACAGGCCTCGCGCTGGTGCTCTCGGATCCCTCCAGGAAGCAGCCAGGCAGGGAGGAGGTGGTCGGGCGCATGCCCGCACACGGCGAGCGCATGCCCGTGTCCTCCTGGCGAGAGGACAGGGATGACTGGCATGGGCCAGTTGGGTCGGTTCCCCCTGGGCCTCTGCCCTTTTTTATTTCTTTCACTTTCTGTTTTTTCATTTTTGACATTTGTTTCATTTGTTTTTCAGGTACAAATGCTATAATAAAATATCACAAATATTTTATAATATCTGGTTTGAATATTTCAAACTCCAATAAAAAGTTTCAGGATAATTTGACATCTGAAATATTAATATTGCTTTATTTGGCATTTTTAGAGGATATATTATTTATTTTTGAAATGCTATAACTGTTCAAATAATTTAAATGACCCCTGATATATTCATGACCACATTTATCAGACATATGGGACATTTTAGATGAGCATTTTGGATTTGTTGATTTTTCACAAACTTCGAATTGGTTTGATTCAAATGAGGGTTTGGGGTTTCCTTTAATCCCCATTTCAAGTTAATGCAAAAATGAAATATGATGCACACACACATGCTGTCCTATGACAACTAGATAGGGATGTGACAACTCACCCCCACTCAAAAGAATCTCGTCCCGAGATTTTGAAATCGTCGGGAAGAGCGCGGGGTACTCTAGTCGAAGACGATCTTCTCTTTCCCATGTGGCCCCCTTTTCAGAATGGTGTGACCATTGAACCTTGAGAAACTTGATGTTCTGACGCCGAGTGGTACGCTTAGCTTGATCAAGAATACGAACATGGTATTCTCGATATGTAAGGTTATCTTGGAGATCAAGCGCTTCGCGGTGCACTTCACGGACAGGGTCCGAGAAGCAACGCCTGAGTTGCGAGACGTGGAAGACATCATGAACCTTGGAATGATGCGGTAGAAGTTGCAATTGGTAGGCAACCTCTCCTAGTTTAGGAAGAATGTGAAAAGGTCCAATGTAACGAGGACCCAACTTGCCCTTGATACTGAATCGATGGGTACCCTTCAGAGGTGTAACCCGAAGATAAGCCTTCTCGTCATCTTCATAGGTCACAAAATTATGATGGCGATCATATTGGCTCTTTTGACGAGACTAGGCCATTTTCAACTTTTCACGAATAATGCAAACTTGCTCCTCTGCATCCTGGATCATATCCGGGCCAAAGAGTTGCCTCTCTCCGGTTTCTGACCAGTTAAGAGGTGTTCGACACCTTTGTCCATAGAGAAATTCAAAACGGGCTTTGCCCAAGCTTGATTGATAACTATTGTTATAAGCAAATTTGGCAAATGGAAGACATTTCTCCCAATTCATATCGAAGGACATAACACAAGCTCCGAGCATGTCTTCGAGGATTTGATTGACTCGCTCAACATGACCACTTGATTGCGGGTGGAAAGCAGTGCTAAAGGATAGATGAGTCCCCATAGCGGTTTGGAAACTTTCCCAAAATCGGGAAGTAAAGATACTTCCGCGGTCTGAGTTAATCTCCAATGGAACACCATGAAGAGAAACTATTCGAGAAACATATAACTCTGCTAGCTGGCTAGCAGTTATACTCTCCCGAACAGGAAGAAAACGAGCCACTTTGGAAAGGCGGTCAGTGACCACAAAGATAGCATTATTCCCTCTCTTAGTCCTGGGAAATCCGGTAATAAAATCCATACCGACCTTATCCCATTTCCATTCAGGAATAGCTAAAGGTTGAAGGGTGCCAGCAGGCCGTTGATGTTCTGCCTTTACGCGACGACAAACGTCGCAGTTAGCAACGAGCTGAGCAATTTCTCTCTTCATCCTGGTCCACCAGAACCTCTGGTGTAGGTCCTGATACATCTTGGTACTACCAGGATGAATTGTAAGAGGGGAATCATGAGCCTCCTTAAGGATCAAATGTCTTAAGCGTGTGCTCTTGGGAACCACCAACCAGTTCTGAAAGAACACAACACCCTCATCGTCCTTGGAGAAATCTTTAGCGTTTCTGCTAGCAATATTCTCCTTGATCCGAGATATACCCTTATCGTACTTCTGGACAGCTACTATTTGATACTTAAGAGTAGGTTTCGCCAACAGGTTGGACAGGAATCCTTGAGGAAGAATATGGACGTTTAACTTCCGAAATTCCTCATAGAGAAGTGGTTGACCTTTTTGTAACATCAGGTTGTTACAATAAGACTTACGACTTAGTGCATCAACCATGACATTGGCTTTTTTCGGGTTGTAAGTTATCCCTAAGTTGCAATCTGTAATCAACTCAACCCACCGTCTTTGCCTGAGATTCAAAGTTCACAACGATTACCTAGAAGGTAATGTCGCCAGGTTTTCAATGCATGGACAACAGCTGCAAGCTCAAGATCATGTGTTGGATAATTATCCTCATGTGGATGCAACTGTCGAGATGCGTATGCAATCACATGACGATCTTGCATGAGAATGCAACCTAATCCTTGTCGTGAGGCATCGCAATACATAACAAAGTCCTTAGAGAAATCTGGTGGCACCAGAACGGGAGCAGAGGTCAGTCATCTTTTCAACTCTTGAAAACTATGCTCGCATTTTGGCGTCCACTCGAACTTTTTTTATCTTTCTTGAGGAGTTCAGTCAGAGGTTACCCAACCTTGGAGAAATTCTCGTCAAAGCGGCGACAATAGCTCGCTAAGCCAAGGAAACTCTGAACTTGCTTAACCGATTCAGGTTGAGTCCAATCAAGGACGGCCTGAACTCTCTCGGGATTGACAGCAATACCTTTACCAGAGATCATGTGGCCCATATAGGTCACTTCTGGCAACCAAAATTCATAGTTGGAGAATTTGGCATACAGACGATGCTCTCGAAGTTTCATCAACACCAGCCTTAGATGCTCGGTATGTTCCTGTTTGTTCTTCGAGTAGATGAGTATGCTGTCGAGGTAAACCACGAAGATTTTATCCAAATACTCCATGAAGATCGAATTCATCAAGCGAGAGAAGGTGGCTAGGGCATTGGTTAAACCGAAGGACATGACGGTGTACTCGTATTGGCCATACCGAGTAACAAAAGCCGTTTTTGGAATGTCCCCGTTTCTAATTCTGATTTGATGGTATCCCAACCTCAAATCCATTTTGGAAATCGTTGATCATACAAATCGTTGATCCTGGGGAGCGGATACTTGTTCTTTATAGTGACCAGATTCATTGGCCGATAATCCACAACCATCCGATCCGATACATCCTTCTTCTTGATGAAGAGGACGGGGCAAGCCCAAGGATAAGAACTAGGATGGATGAAAACTTTCTTCAAAGCCTCATCGAGTTGAATTTTAAGTTCTCTAGTTCTAAGGGTGCCATCTTATAGGGTCTTCTGGCTATTGGGACAGTCCGTGGAATGAGCTCTATCACAAACTCAACATCTCTGACAGGTGGAATTCCTTGCAGTTTTTCTGGAAAGACATCTGGAAAGTCATAGACTACTGGAATATCTTCTATTTCTGGAAGAGGGCTAGCATTGAGGGAATAGAGTTGGCGCTTGGCTGCTCGAGTAGAGACATTGACTATCTCACCCGAGGGATGTGTGAGTTGAACATTCCTAGTATGAGTACCAATCTTAGCATAGTGGGCTTTCATCCAGTCAATGCCTAGGATGATATTGATGTTCGAAGACTTGAGGGCAAAGATGCTAGGAAGACTAGCCTATAAACAAGGATCTCATTGTCATAAATTTCTGAGATGAAAGAATGAGATGCCCCAGTATCAAATAGAATAGATGCTAGATGACTATTGATAAGGAGCATACCTAGGATAACATCAGGATCCTCAAGGGTTTCCTCAGCAGAAACATAATTCACTCGTCCACGAGGAGGAGCTGGCTTCACATAGAAAGCTTTTCCCGGCTTCCCACGTCCAGCCGGCTTAGCATTGTTTTGAGGGCACTCATGGGAGTAGTGTCCTGGTTCCCCACATTTGTAGCAGACCATAGTGGCATGGGGAGCAACATTGGCAGGAGGACCTCTGTAACATCCCAAAATTTCATTTTGGAATGTTATGAAATATAGCTATGCATCATCATCACATTGTTTGAATGAAATGAATTGTTGAAGTTCTTCTTTTGGATTTCTAAAAGGCCCTTTTCCTTTTCTCCATTTACTTGTTTCACTTATTTGACAATCTCTGGAATTATTCAAAAAAAAGAGATGAGTAACATGACACTCCACACCAGGAGCATCTTGGTGAACTATTTGAACAATAAAACCATGGGTTTATTTGAATGTTTATCTCAAAAGTATTTAAAGTCAATTAGGCATTTTCTAAAAAATTTATTAAGTATTCATTTTGACAGAGCAAAAATGTTCATTAAATAGCATTTATTCCCCTGATCATTTTGAGATATATATTCCCTATGTTTGGAAATGATTTGAATGCATTAAAGGATTCTAAATGTTCTGGAAAATAGAAAAGGAAACGTATTTAAACGTTTTAATTACCAAACCAGCCGGCCCACGGCCTTTAAGCCCCGAGATCACTCCGGATCGGTCACCGATGCACTGATCCCGCCACCTCTCTCACTGACCCACGGGACCCACCATCCGACCGCTTCATCAGCGCGCTCATCCCCTTCCCCTCACCCCCGACCTTGCCGGCGATCCCTCCCCCGCGGATCTCTCTCCTCTCTCCCTCTCTTGACCCCACACCTCGCCTATAAGTAGCCACTGCCTCGCTGCACTCCATTCCACCCCGAGCCCCTCTCTACCCTCGCCACAACACCACCGCACCACCTCGCCGGAGTTCTGACTCCAACCGAACCCCCCAGAGCTCCTGGCCGTCGTCTCAGTCATCCCCAGCCCTGTCTGACGCCACCATTCGACGTTGGATCTTCGTCCCCATCGTCTGAGCTCTTTGGACGCCGCCCCCAACCACCGCACGACCATCTCCGACCACCTCCGACGTTCGGTCGCCGTCGACCTCGCCGGAAACCTTGACACCCCTCTGTAAGCCACCGCACCCCCCTGGACCGTTCGATCCAGATCCGACGCGTTAGATTAGATCACTTAAAATCCCGAACCGGTATCCTCTAACGTTCGGTCGTCCGCCCGCAAACACCCGCCCGCGTGCTCCTTCGACCAATAGGAAGTCGCCACATAGCCTTTGTCCATTAGCTAATTATTTTTCTTTTTCTGTTTCTGTTTTAGAAAACAGATTGTGTTTTGATTTTATTTTTGTTATATCTTTTAAACTAATTAGTTTTTTAAAATTATTCTTTTTGCATTAGGTCAAAAATTTCATGTACTTTCATCTTGTAGTATTAGATTTCAAATTTGAACTTTAAAATTTGAATCTAACCAACTTTGCTTAAATTACTAAAATCTATATAACTAGAGTTTAAAAATATATTTTTGTATGAATCTTTTTGCGACTGGTTTGTATTAGTTAGACATATCATCCTACATAGTTTGAGAATTTTTAGGATGAATTTGGTTAGGGTCTTTAACAAAAACAGAATCCGTTTAGTTCTTAATAGAGTTTAGTTAGTTTGATTTTTGTTTTAGTTTGAATCTGATTTAGTTTAACTTTTGTTTTTAGATTTGATTAGGTTATGTTGTTTCAACATTAGGTGTATTATTTTCTGTGAATAAAAAATATTTTTTTGTTCTTTTTGTGCTCTAGTTTAAATAGGTAAATCTTATTTTCACCTTTAGTATTGTTTAGAAAAAAATGCTTTGTAGTAACTCTTTTTGCACAAATTTTTTATAATGAAATACTTTCTGTTTTCTAATAAAGATTTTGTACTTACTTTCTGTTATCTAAATGGCTAGTTGTTCAAAACAATTTTTGACTTGTTATGTCTTAGTAGAGACTTGACACCAAAAATTTTAGAGTCTTATACTTTGAGTGATTCTTCCTTTTGATTGTGCTATGTATTTGTTGAAGTACTTGTTTACCTTGCTGTTGTGTGAATTGTATTGTGGTTATGCTTATTGTGTGCTTTGTTTGAATTCGGTAGATCATCCGGAGTGCGAAGCTTGTTATCTAGAGTCACTTGAGTACGAGGATCGTCAGCAAGGCAAGTCACTTTGACCATGTATACCTATGTTTTTATTGCATTAGTTCTACCATCTCCCCAATTGCATGCAAAGTAGGTAATTTGGAAACTTGGTTACTTGATGTAGTATCATGTGGTAGGCACCCCTCAACCCTTTGACACATTGGCCCCGGGAAACGTTGATTTATTTTTTTGCTATGCTATTAGTAGACGGGGTTGGTTGTGTGATTCGTGAGAGTTGTGAGATAATAATTTCAAGACCTACAAGATGATCAAGACTTCAAGACTCCAAGTTTTCAACATACCTCTGGGTGGATGATGGTTGAACGGCGCCCTGGACAAACCAGTGGTTAGCCTAGATGTTGCTGGAGAAGTGCTAGTATTCATGCGGAAAGGTCCACCCAGGCACAAAGAGATGGATGGATGCTTCAAGACCCAAGGCTTACCTGCACAGCCACAAGCCATTATGGGCTCTAGCTTGGTTGGATATCGTGGTGACCCTGGACAGGCGGTGCTACGAGATGTAGAAGAACGGTAGGAAAGGATGGGCACCGACAGAGTCTCGGGGAAACCCTTTAGAAGACCATGTTTTGGTCATCCGTTTCTCAAACACCCTGAAGTGCGAGAAATCCAACGGAGGCAATCAAATCTTGTGGGGAACGTGTGCAAAACTCTATAGAGTACCCAAAACCTAATCGATTAGCCGTGTCCATGGTCATGGATAGTTTGAGCCAAAGGAACTGAAACTATCTGGAATTCTCAACACAGTTAAATATATCGATGTGGGTTTTAATGAAAACTTGGGTATGAGAATTGGTTGGTGGAACCATCTCATTAATCAACCAACATTGTAGTAATAACTTTTGCTCTCTCTCTAGGAACCTGGAAGGAGCTCTGCATCATCGACCTCTTCCTCGTCTTTGTCGTCGCCTCCCCTACTTCCTCTCCGGCGACCGTCTTTGACCGCTTCCGACATCGTCTACGCCTTTGGTAGGCCTGCGGTGAGCATCTGGTTCTCTGCCATGCCTCTCCCCCTCATGCGCGCGCGAGCTCGTCGTGTCCAACGAGCCCGTGCTCGTTCCTGCCGGAGCTCCGCTATGATGGTGGTTGCTATCGTCGGGGTTTTGTTGCGCACTAGATGCGGGTTGCGACCCTGTAGTAGCCTCTTTTCCCCGCTCCATTTTCCCTCGCGTGTGAGGCCGTGGATCACCGTAGTATGCCGCCGTCGTGTTCTGTCGCGTGTGTGCGTTTCCATCGGTTTCGTCAGTCTTGCGCTGTGTGTGTGTTATGACAAGCAGAGCCCCCCCCTCTGTTACCAATCGCTCGCATAGCCCAGTGGTATGGTTCGGGGGAAGATGACCACCAGGTCAGGAGTTCGAGCCCGAAGCTCCCCCTTTTCCATTTTTGTTTTGCATTTGTTTTTTTCCTTTGTGTTTTCTCCCTTCTGCAAATGTATGTGAGTGTAGATCCATTCCAGGGTATTCTTTTTTTGTCCCTTGTTTTCTTTTTGTTTTATTACTTTCAATATATATATATGTATATGTGGGTGTGTGGTGCACTTGCATGTGTAGATGTATGTGTGTATGCATGAGAGCACATGTGCATGTGTATGTTTTGTATATAGGAGTGTATATGTATATGTGTGTGTGCTAGAGTGTGTATGTGCATATACATACATGCATATACGCATATGTTGTGGTAGTGTGTGTATATACATGTTGTAGAGGGTGTGTATGTAAGTACATGAGAGGTGTGTGTGTGTATGTGCTATATGCTCTAAGCATATATGGACATGTGTGTGTAGGGGACTAGTGGGTTTTCCCACTTGTCATACCCCTTTGTTGATATATGCTTGTCATGTAGGTTTTGTCATCTCATTTCCTTTCTTAGCTAAGTTGCCAACATGCTCATGCCCATTTAAGTGCATTTTCTATCTACAGTAGTTATGCCATGATTAGTAGTGGATAGATTGCTATTTGTTTGTGCCTTGTTGTTTCACACGGGCATATGAGTATGACCCATGGTTTTGTGGTAGGAAGAGCCAATGAACTCATTGGAACACTCAGATTCCACTTTTGAGCAAGTTCATAAATCTGTCATTTCAGCTGAGATGTCATTTTGTCATTTTTACATGATTTAATCTATGCTTGCTTTGGGATATGTGCCAACTAGGAAGTGCTAGTGTTTTGTTTCTAATATGTCATGGTATTTTTGATTAACATGATAATCACCCATAGAAGTGGGAAACATGCTGTTAAGTTGCCTACTTGATGTTTCTGTTTCAGCATGCTAAAAACTACTAAGTCTGAGAATCTCCTGTTATTTTTATGCCATGAAGAGTGGGTCACATCTAGTTATTTGTAGTAGATATTGCCTTCTACCATACTGTTAATTTTCATGCCAATAGGAGCTCTCTAGCATATTTAACTACTGCTGTCAACTTGTGACTTTATATTCTCAGATTCCAGAAAACTGGAATTTTCACAGTCCCAGAAAACTGTTTCTTCATGTCAACTTGATTGCTTCATGCTTATTGATGTGAGCCTCCTTTGCTGATTGCGTAATTGGATAAGTTGATGTGTGTGTTTAGTAGATTCTATCCATATCTTGTTTGTGGCTGTAGGGTTCCTGTAGCTCAAGTGGTGAGCTGTAGAAGTTGCTATGTTGCTGTTTTGTGGCAGATTGTGGGTTTTATCGTTTTGTGACTTGTGGGAGCTATGCTCCATGGAATTGATTGATTCTTGAGGCTATTGTGGTTGGTTTTTCATCACCTATCCAGTGGCTACCTTGGAATGCCAAGAATTAGCCATGGCTTGGTGGTCTTGTGAATTTGCCTCCGTACCTTGTCGTGAGCGTATCGTGAGAACCGTAACTCCGTTTCTTGCGTTCTTTATATGCATTTCTATAAATTTTGAATGATGCATCCATATTTGCCATGATCATGCATGTTAAAATAACTTAACATGAGGTTCTGTTCAGATTGATTAATAGACACACTTTGCATGTGAAACATGACTAGTTTTGGATTGCCATGTTTAATTCTTCATAAATGAATCATGCATCATCTTGGTTGTGCATTGCACCTTGGTTGGATGTTTATCGTTGCTGTTTCTCTTGGGTAGACGCGAGTGTTGATACCGAGTACGAGGACCCAGGAGAGTACAACTACGAGGATCCCGCTACTTGTTCCGCTGAAGAACCAACAGGCAAGATGATCGTACCCGGATCCCGATACTATTTTTGCTTGCTAGTTTTTGGCTCTTATCGTTACGATTGCGCTACCTACTACTTGATATCCGCCCCCATGTTGCCATGACAGCCTCTAACCTCCACATCCTAGCAAACCTTTGATTGGCTAAGATACTGCTGCTCAGCCCCTCTTATAGCATTCTTAGTTGCAGGTGCAGGTTGTTCCATGTGATAACATGGATTTGGATATCACAATATTATCTATTATTTAATTTAATGCACATATATATCTTGGTATTGGTGGAAGGCTTGGCCTTTTGCTAAGTGATTTGTTCAGCTGTTACCGCCATTTGTTCCTTGTTACCGGTGTTATGTTTTCCATATTTTGCGCTCCTAACATGCTCGGGGTTGTTATGGGGACCCCCTTGTTTATTCGACAGAGATTCAAACTTGTCTGGCAAGACCCAACATTGGTACTACATTTGCTTAATAACTTAATAAAATTTGCATAGGGTCTTGCAAACCCGTGGATAATTTAATCAACCCCCGGGCCAGTGCTCCTCACGAGTGTTGGTCCAGACTAGAGCACTGTGCGGGGCCAACTCAGGGCAACTTGGGAGATTTCTATCAGCCCTACGTACACGTAGCTCATCTGACATGTCCTGAGAACGAGATACGTGGCTCTTATCGGGTTCGTCCACACGTCGGGTGGTCTTGCTGGATTTGTTTTACCTTTATCGAATGTCTTGCATGTGGAGTCTGACTTTCTTCGGGTTTTCTCAAGGTGTTGGAATTCCTTTGGAATTACCTATGATGACCGCGAGATCCGAGGTCGAGGCTATTCCTGCGGAGTGTGGTTAATTTTGTGATGGATTAGTTGGAGCACCCCTGCAGGGTTAAATCTTTCGGAAAGCCGTGCCCGCGGTTATGTGGCAACTTGGATATTTGTTTAACACCCGGTTATAGTTAACTTGAAGTAAATTCTAATTAAAATACACCAACTGTGTGAGTAATCGTGATCGTCTCTGCTCGTGAACACGATCCGAGAGAGAACACGGTGGGGTTATGATTGACGTAAGTAAGTGTTCAGGATCTCATAGAGATCATACTAGATTCGATCATTGATCGTAAGCCACTCATATTTATTTTCATGTTGCGCAAGTTAGCCACCATAAATGCTTAGTGCTGCTGCAAACTAAACACTTACCCCAACCCAACCTTTAAGCTTGAATAGTCTCGGTACCCGGGCACATGATAGCTGAGTCCTCTGTGGCTCACAGTTTACTACAATACTCCAGGTATAGGTTCAGATGAGCTTGTGCAGGATGATCTCACCCAGCTCTAGTGGGAATATGATGAGGAAAGAGGCAGGATGTACGTGACTTACCCGGATGAGTAGAGGATCATGGTCGTGATCTTTGGGATAGCGAGATAGTATCATTTGCATCTGTTTTATCGTTTGATTTCGTCCGTAGTCGGACCCTGTCTTCATCTTGATGATTTGAACTCTGAGTGAATTGTAATTTAGCATATGGCGAGTGTAAGCCAAACTTGTATACTCATCTTTTCAGTAATGTATGATGTGATGATGCTATACTTGCTAACGGCAAGATGCGCCTCTATCCCTTGCGGGGCCCTCGTGCCTTAAAAAGGATAGGCGTGCATCTTGGGCGTGACATTACGTCTGGGGCCGGCTTAATGATGCAGAAAGGCACCAGCCCAATGGCGCTGCAAGCTCGTGACGTCTCATGGACAAGGCTCCGGATGACAGTTGTAATATCATCTTCGGTTAATGTCGACCGGTTGAAGTAGAGAGCTTCTCTGGCTCAAAGGCATAATCCTCCAAGAGATCCAGTAGCGGATCAAGTCCAATCCCGTCAATCCATTGGCCATGAGGGCTCTAATCTTGGCATGAGCTGGCTCGTGCCTTGCACGTTCAGAGGTTGACAACCGGCCGGGAAGCTCGGAGGTTGTATTGAGCCAGGAGGGGCGGTAACCCGGCAGCGGATGCTCACCCTCCGGGGAGGTATCTTTGCAATAAAACCAAGTCTTATTCTAATATTTTGGATGACTCTGCATCTGCACAGCCAGAAAGGTTATATCCCAGCGCCTCTGAATGGAAATCCCATCGAGTTCCAAGCTTGGGCCTGCCTTCACTTCGGTCTGCCGATTCGCATAAAAGAATTCCCAGAAGAGGCCCATAGACGATTTAGTTTGCAGGTAGACCTCGTTGAGCACTTGGAAGTTGCATATGTTTGAGACAGAATTAGGGGCGAGGTCTTGAGGATGCAGCTTGTAAGAGTGAAGGACATCCCGGAAGAATTTTGAGCCGGGGGGTACGAACCCACGTTCAATGTTATCTGAGAAGACAACTACCTCGCCCTCCCGAGGAACGAGTCTCAGCTCATTACCCGGAACCCGCCAATGGATAACTTCTTTTGCGGGAAGGGTGCTCGCGTGCACAAAATCCATCAGGAACTCATCCGTGATACAAGAGCCGACCCAATTGCATGAGTTGGATGCACGAGACATGGTGGTGGCTTAAACAACTGCGCAAGATAAGCAATGAGTGGCAAGTCAGGGAACGGCAGACGTCTACAGGCAGTGACAAGCTTAATATCTAAAGATTAAGCCGCCAGGATCCGGCTGGTGAGAGTCGGAATACATGGCGGGTCAAGATTATGAAAGGACGAAGTAAAATTCGGCTAAGTGTGGAAAACAGATTTTGCAAAGTAGCGCTAAAATTGCGGATCTACAAAACAGAGGAAATATTCCTATTTTCAGACCTAGAGACGAACTAGTGAAAGAAGAAAAAGTTTAAAACGACAAGCGGAGCTGTGGAGAATCTACGTAGCATTAATATCGGTCTCCTACATAGCGGTGCAGTGGGGACGAGATATCGTCAAAAGTTCATGGGCTAAGTGTGACCGGCATTGATGGAAGCTCGAGTTCTGAGCGGCGGCGGTGGAGCTCGATGAAACCTTGCTGAGGATGGCTACGGATCTAGAGGGAGAAGGACTCACTGGCACCGGCGCGGCGAACACGGAGAAAGCTCTAGAATGTATAGGTTGATGCAGCGGCCTTGTCGACGACGGTGAGGAGACGACACCGGAATGAGATGCACGGAAGCGGAGGCGTCGAGAGGAAGGAGCGGAAGAGTGAGTGAGGAAGAAGGTAATGCCGCCCCTCACGGTCCTATTTAATAGGAAAAGGTGGAACAGGCGCAAAAATCCAGGCGTCAAAAATCATTTGACCAAGGCAGGCGCCTTGATTCCTGGTTATCCATTTAATAGGGGAAGATTCGTTGCGTGCGTCAGAGGATCTTTTCTATATATTTGACATGACGTCACGGTGGGTCATTATTTTCTAGGAGACTAGCCGAGGAGTAAGAAGAAGGCTGAAGTGAGCAAGCTCAAATCAACCTGGGGCGTAATGTTGGGGATATAACCCCATGGTGTGACCCGCCCTAAAGGCTCCGGGTCACATCGGGCAGCTCGTACGCCAGTTCAAGAGTGGGTCGTGAAGACTTAAGCCCAAGATATTTGGCGGCTTGACAAGATGGGATGGAGCATGGCCCGGATAGAGAAGACCCGGGCGAGTAAGCCGCCCGGAGACAACTTGGTCAGGAAAGGCAAGATAAGATAGAGGTAGACTCAGACATGTAATGAGAGTCAAATACACTTTGTATGACCCATGGTCTTGACCTCCTATATAAAGGCGAGACCCAGGGCAACTTAGATATTAGGCTATCGAGAACTAGGTCAACCAATAGCTCATTTGTAATCGATACATCAAGCAATACAAGCACAAGCAGGACGTAGGCTGTTATCTCATCTTGAGGGGCCGAACCTGGGTAAACTCGTGTCCTTCATCCCCACCAACCCCTTTGATTCCATCACGTTAGCAATGGCCTCCAATCCAAGTCTATTCACCCAGACATCTGCCTTGATAAAACCACGACAGGACATGAGTTTCCGTGTTGGAGACCATGTTTACCTCCGTGTCACGCCTCTCAAAGGAACCAAGTGTTTCCACGTCAAGGGAAAACTTGCACCAAGGTACATAGGCCCCTTCAATATCACCGACATGCGAGGAGAAGTTGCCTACCAGCTAGAGCTACCTTCTGAGCTATCAGATGTGCACAACGTGTTCCACGTATCACAGCTCCGGAAGTGTCTTCAGGTTCCCAACCGCCCCGACCTCTACAAGGATATCGACCATCAAGCCATCGACCTTCAGCCAGACCTCACTTATCGTGAGAGGCCAGTCCGTATCCTGGATGAAGCGGAGCGTTGCACCCGAAGCCGCACCATCAAGTACTTCAAGGTCCAATGGAGAAAGCACACTAAAGCAGAAGCAACCTAGGAGCCTGAAGACTATCTTAGATCCGAGTTCTCTTATCTCTTTAGCACTTAGCCTAGGAATCTTGGGGACGAGATTCTTGTAAGGGGGTAGGTCTGTCACACCCTGTGTTTGTATCACCTTGTTATGCTTGGATTTACAAAATTTGGAACCAATTAAAACTTTTTGAGTGCATGCTTGTTTGAATTATTGTTTGTTTGATTATTATTTTGAGTTTGTTTGGCACTCTTAGGTTTTACTCTTCTCTATATTCATCTTCCTTGAACCAAACTTCTTGCCCAACGATCATGCTATGTGAATAGTGCCCAAAACTATTTTTATCAAATATTATTTTGACCAAAAAGGATTTATCCAAATTAGGTTTTGAAAAACCATGAGTTGAGTTTTGCACTGCAAGTCCTCAAATTGGGTGGATCCTTTTCCCCAATGGCTTTATTTCAAACCTACTATATTTATGACTTTCCAAAACCTCCAAATATTAATTTTAAAGATTATTTTACTAATTTATTTAAAGTCTTTTTCTTAGGCCAGAAATGTTTTTCCATAGGGAAAAATTATTTTAATGCTTTGAAAAATATTTGAGAAAAATAGGGAAGCTTAGTGGACATATATTTTCCATATATATGAATTTCAACACATGGTCATGTTCAAAATCATGGGAAAAGCCCCTCAAAACCCTTTTTGTACAAATCAAGCTTTTAAAATATTTCGATAATAAATATTCTCAATAGATTCCAAGAAAATTTTAGAAAGTCAACATTATCATAGTTGATGATCTTGCATAGTTTCATCTCAATACCAGTTATTTTGATTCATGAAAATACTCAAAAACCCTCTCAGTCCAAACTCATATATGAACAACTTTACATTGTGAAGTTTCTTCCCTTGGCCCCAAACTTTCTGGACATGTTCTATAAGAGCAGGGTCGGACTATGGACGAAATCACACGATAAAATGACATCCATCCTTGCTACCCCAAGCTGTCGCCTGGAACGCATCCTAGATTGATGATGAAGAAGAAGAACACCAAATCAAACAAGCGTCGCTCTCACGTCAAAGCATCACATTACTTGTACCCGCAACGGTTGTTGTAGTAATCTGTGAGCCACATGGACTCAGCAATCTCATTTCCAAGGGTATCAGGACTATTAAAGCTTAATAGGTGAGGTATGGTTAAGTGGTGAGGCTGCAGCAAGCGAATAAGAATTTATTTGAGGGGCTAGCTTACGAATACAGAAAGTAAAGTGGGTGGTCTACGCATGATGGACATGAACTAGTAATGATCACGAAGTGATCCTGAACACCTACTTACGTCAAACACAACCCCATTGTGTTCTCTCTCGGATAATGACTCACGAGGAGAGACAGTCACGGTTACGCACACAATTGGTGTATTTTTGTAGAGTTTACTTCAAGTTTGCTATGACCGGGTGTTAAACAAGTTTTCCAAGTTGCCACATAACCGCGGGCATGGCTTTCCAAAAGATTTAACTCTACAGGGGTGCTCCAACTCATCCATCACAAATTAACCACACGCCATGTTGGAATTCCTCAACCGCGGAATCACCCATAGTATTTGTGGAATCCTGATGGAAAATCTCAACTTCGAGATAGCCCGAAGTGTCGTCAAAATCCCACACACAAGACGTTCGAGAAAGGTAAAAACAAGTCCAGCAAGGCCACCCGATATGCCGACAATCCCGATAGGAGTCACGTATCTCGTTCTCAAGCCACGACGAATAAGTGACGCGTACGGAGGCTTGATAGAAATCCCCCGAGTTGCCCTGGGGTGGCCCCGCATAGTGCTCTAGTTTGGACCAACACTCATGAGGAGCACTGGCCCCGGGTTGTTGATTAAGATCTTCGGGTTAATTACTCCCTATGCAGGTTTATTAGTTATTAGGTAAATGTAGTACCAATGTTGGGCCATGGCAACCAAGCTTTATCCTAAAACGAAATTCAAGGTGGTCCCCATAACAACCCCGAGCATGTTAGGAGCGCTCAATATGGAACATAACACTGCTACACAAGTAATTAGGGGCGGCAAACGTGAAATAAAACACCGAGCAAAAGGCCAAGCCTTCCACCTTTTACCAAGTATATATGTGCATTAAATTAAATAGCGATAATATTGTGATAACAACAAAGAATGTCCATGTTGCCACATGGAAGCAATTACACCAGCAGCCAGAAACGCTATAAGAAGGGCTGAGCAAGCGGTAACATAGCCACACAATGGTTTGTTGGGAGGTGGAGGTTAGAGGCTTATCATGGCAATGTTGGGAGGCTTGACAAACAAGTGGTAGGTAGCAAGACATAACGATAAAAGCGGGACAAATAGCATAGCAATGATAGTAGTGGTATCCATGGAAAAGTGTCATTTTGCCTAACATCCCGCTCGGAAGAAGAACGAGTCCGTGAAGAAAACGGGTCAACCTAGTCGAACGAATCCTCACACTCCGAACCTTTCGGAACTCAATCGAGAAGAAACAATCCAGAACAAACAATCAACACATGAACAACACCACAACATATGCATGACATGATGCACAATCAAATATGATGTTTGTTATGCATGACATGGCAAGGCATAACAATCAACTTCTACACATTAACTAAAGCTCAATATGCAACGAGTTGCATATTGACGAAACTCCACATTCGAATATTTAGTTCACTCTCATTTAGGTACACGACAATATTAAATTTTGTTAAACATGCCAAGAGTTGAAGCATAAATAAACTATCTATATAGGCATCTTAAATGAGGCCGGAAACAACTATAGCATTTCCGAAATGACCCCATATGTTAATTTCAAAATTGGTTAAGGTCTGAACTAAGCATATTTTATAATTGTTAAAAACATAATAAAGTATTTCATGCAATTCTACATGTCATTCTAGTCGATTTACATATGTAGAACATCACAAACGAAGCTACGGTCTAAAAGTTATGACACACACAAGATGAACATGACATGAATGCAAAATGCATGAAAATGATAACCACAAGAATTTCAAAACGTGGATTCAACAATATAATATGATTCTACATGAAATTATAAGCAAGTTTCATATATGGCATGTCCAAAACGGAGCTACGGTTCAACCACAACAATGAACACAAGTTTTATATGAAATCTGCCCAAAACAGCAACATAACATTGTGCACACATGAAAACAACAAGCTACAAGATTCTAAAATGCACAAACTAAACGTCGAGCAGTAGCATAGAACACACACTTCATTTCATCTTCACATATCATACTCAAAAGAGGCATGGATCACATGGTAGGAAGCTCACAACATGGCTACTTGGAAACACTATCACACATAGAGAAAATAGCAGTTTTTAACATTGCAGTTTTATCATGAAGGCATATTGAAAGCAGTAAAACAATAAGCTATAGGGCATATTATGACATGAAACTTAACAGCATGGTAGTAAAAATTATAAGCTACAAGTAACTCCACTACACCAACCACAATGGACCCATAGATCACTAGCAAAACACATGGCAAGAGAAAAACAAAATATTACAGATTGCGGACTGAGAAATATTTAGCATTTCAAATCAGCAACATTGATAGACATGTTTATATGATGAGGCTACACCTAAACATGAGGCTCATGGCGTAGAAACCCTATCAATATCAAGTGTCCATGGCATACTACAACATAATCCAAAACATAACTCAAAAGAGGCATAGGTTGCTTAATACAAGCACCGCAAAAATGGAACTTAGCGTTAACTGATTTCAGTTTTAAATAGCAACTAGAGAGCAAGAAATACACGTTATAATGAACTCCTACCTAGAAATCAGAGGCATGGCATCAAAGTAGACATCACATAGGGACATTCTCATCAAGACACCACGTGCAAAAGGCCTACCGATGAGAGGCAATCATCCACGCAGGTTTGAGTAAAATATTAGTTTACGACCTACGACAGGATGCATTTTTGCAATGCAATTTACAAAAAGTATAAGAATCCTATAATGCATGAAAATGCATCCATGATGTAGAGCACAACTTGTAGACCAATTCAATATATAACATATTACCGTACGATGGATGGATTACGAGATACAAGCATGGTAACATGGCAACATGATGATTTTGAGACAGAAAAGACTTGGTGGAATTTCATCTCGTGGAAAACTGGGATGACATAGAGCATGGACGGCAGCAAGGTGCGGCGACGATGTGGCGAAGGCGCAGTACGGTGGGATGCGGACTGCGGCGTGAGGGGCAAGCGATGGCAAAGGCGGCGGCGCGAGGCTGCGCTCCGATGGAGTTGTAGCCATTAGGCGGCGTGGCGGCGGCGGAGCTCCCTGCCAGCGCTAGGGTTTCGACGAGAGGAGTGCGGGGTGCGGGGGCTCGGGCTGGTTCGGGCACGGGGTGGGCTTGGCCCGGGCACTGGCGGGCCGCGACGGCACTAGAGGTTAGGGGCGCCAAGTGGCGGCCATGATTGGTCCTAGCGGCGGCTAGCGGCGGCGTGGGGGGTTTTGGCAGCGACAAGTGGTGGCGGTGGGCTGGCCGGCGCTGAAAATGAGGCAAGGCTGGCGGCGTCTGCGAGGTGAGAGTGGGTTAGGGGTGGTTTTGACTATGATTGTCCAAAAATGGACTAGAGGGCTCTATTTATAGCAGGGATGGCTAGGTTAGGGGGGTTTGCTCCATTTTTGGACTCTCCGATCGTGATCGGACGGCTCCGATCGTGGGATTAGGCTAGGATGGGCTAGTGGGCTGTGTAAAGGGGGTGTGGGCTGAGAAGAGAGGGAGGTCGGTGGCCTGTGACAAAGGTTTTAAACACCAAAGACGTCCGATAATAAACCAATGACCACATAGTTATGATTGACCGTTAGGGTATCAAACGAACTCAGAATGCGACAAAATTTGGTAGGCAGTCTACCTAGAATATAACAAGACCGGACGCCAACTTTATGCGATCTGAGAATATTTTACGTGCTCCTTAAAAACATTATTTTTTAAACGATGTCGCGGGCGCGTGTGTGTGTGGTTGGTCTCGAAAGGTTGACGGGACGAACAAAGAGAACTGACAGGTACTCATGGATGCAAGTTTTCGAAAACGAGTGACGATGCTATCCAGATGATGCGAATGATGCAATGATGAATGCGACAACCAAACGAATCACACGGCAAGAATGGAAATAAAAGGAAATATTTTGGAGCGTCGATCTCGGGCTGTTACAACTCTCCCATACTACAAGAGGATCTCGTCCCGAGATCTAGAATGAGAAGGGGAAGAGAAAGGGCAAGAGGTAAACTTAGTTGCTTCTCTGACAAACGAGTGAAACCAATGATCATTGAAGGTTTGGAGGAGATGAATAATGATATGTGAAACAAGCAAGACTTCAAAATAAATTTTGGTAGCACTTCGGTAGGAAAGAGAGGCCAAATTTGATATGATGGAAAGAAATTGAAAGAGAGAAACCAAACTTTGGTTGGATTAGAATCAAAACTTCATAAGATGTTAGGATCATGAAAAGATTTCACAGCACTCCAGTTAATGGAAAAGCAAGGGAAGAACATGATCTTAATCAAACTATATTTGAGTTGAAAAGAGCGACACCAGAATGCCTTAGAACAAAAGAATAGAAGCTAGATCTTTGGAGAGAAGAGAACAAAGAAGAAAATGACAACTTCTACCACCATTGAACTTGATAAACATGGTTGAAGGTAGTTGTTGAAAACCAACAACGAAAAGAATAAGCTTGTTGTGTGCTTATAGACGACATCTAAAAATAATGAGGTGATAACCAGCCACGATGGAGAACAATCAATTGATTGAGAGCAACAAGATATGCAAAACTTCTTTCAACAAGAGGAGGAAGAGGAAACGTGGATCATTTATGACACCATGATAGCAACAATCCTTAGGAAATGCTTTAGGTGAAATCCAACCCAAGATAACTCTGACAGAGACATGATGGGTTTACTTATCTCATTCTTGACAATTTCGTTTGAGACTCATCATAATCAAGAATTTAATAACACCATCTCAAAAGACAATGGAGAAGGAATTGAACTTAGAAATCGAAGATAAATAACACTTGAGCACCTCCAACAAGAACCTTGAAGAACAATTCGAGAAGAATTACATCCTTAACAAACCACCATGAAGAAGCATTGGGATGAACTTCAGAATGAAAATATGAAGCTTGACATTGAAGGTAGAAAAGAACAATATAGAGGTATTTCTATGAATTAGATGAAGCTTGGAGACAAGATACTTGAGAAAACTAGGAACTCCGGAAAAGGAAAGATGAGAGCACTTGAAACTCAGAATTGATATCATGCATAACTCCGAAAGAAGGATTGAAATCACTTGATGAAACACGAATAATATTTATGTTATGCTTATCCTTGATCAAGTTAAATTGATGAAAAGCAACGGATTTGGCATACCACTTATTCTTTTGGAAAAGATAGGAAACATAGATATAGCACAAACTTGAAGAGGTCTTGAACGAGACACCGGTAGGAATTTGAAATGAATGAAGATACTGCGAATGAATGGAGATACATGAAAACGAAGAGATCATGATCCGCCTAGAGAAATCTTGAACGAAGCATCGGAATAATTGAGATACAAACAAAGGTACAACAATTGAGAAGAATTTGAGAACAAAAGTTGAAAGCTAAGAACGAGGAATCTTCTAAAATGATGGCCTTCCGAGGATCGAAAAATGAATGCCACTCTAAAATGCACCGGATAGATATGGGTGGAATTTCTCATGATTGGAAACAATTCAAGAGGATAGCATCAAGTAGAGCTGATGAATCTTCAAGAGAATGGAGCAAGATTTAAGAGAATCTCTTCTTCGGACTTCAATGAAGAGAATGATGATGACAAAACCACCAAGAATTACCGAGACACTCCGGAATAACGAATAAGGAAAGGTTGAGACAACGATGGAAATGATTTAGAAGCAATCTTCAAGAAGGCATATGACTGATGAAATTCATTCTTACATCATATTAGAAGAGAACTTGAGAACATCTTTGGAAAGATTAGAAACCACCATTGAGACAATTGCTTAGAAAGAGAGATTGCACCAGTACAAATTAAGAAATTGATGAAGTGAGAACCTCCAAAATAATTTGAAAGGACTGAATGCAAACACGAATATTCTGAGATATCTTTGGCACTTCGGATAGAATCAAAAGAAGAATAAACGAGAGAGGCTTGGATAAGAATTTCCAACATGGGCAATCATTGAACGAATGAGAAAGGATATGATGAACACCGAGAGCTTGAATTGAATTCACTGGAGAAGAATAACACAAGACAAAGAATATGAGGATATATCTTGAAACTAACTCCTAAGAATCTTCACAAGGAATCATCGGAAAAAATACGAAAGAAAAGATAGTGACAGCAACAAATGAATAGAAAAGGCACTTGGATTAGAATTTAATCATTGAAGAAAAGGGTGGGAGGCTGGGGAAATAAGAAAACTTAGGATGGATGAAATGAACTCCGGGAAATAATAAGAGGATTGATCTTGCAAATATTGAAAGGATTGAATTCACTTAAAGAGAGCACACCGAATGGAAAAGAATTGATATGTTAGCTTGATTGAGCAAAAGAATTAGCACTCCTACAGAAATATGAGAACACTACTTAGAAAAGATATGAAATCACCACTTGACATCGAAGTAACTCAAATTACCATACTCCACAAAACAAAGGATGAGGCTTACGAAACAAGCGAGAACAAATACATACACATTATGCACTTGTTGGAAATATAAACCTAGGTACCTACTTGAATTACCACCTAAGAACTCCCAAAGCTTCCTAGTTATGCAATCTGGTGTTGGGGATACAGGGAGGCAAAATATCTCACACGACTAACAAGCCCTACACTCCAACTGCATCCATCTGTCAACACATAACCAGAGGCTTCGGAACTCCATCTATCTCGGACCCTCAAAAACACAACGATACCAAACATGGCAGTACCCCGGACGCCTCCCCAGTACTGGGTGACTCCGACCTTATCTCGCCACAAGAAGTAGTGAACCAATTTCGAACTTCCTCCATCCTGAGATACTAAGGAAATTGAATGATAACTATGTGCAAAAATCCCTCAGAGCTCTACTCCTCGATAATAGGAGGCACCAAGTACAAAACTCCATCACATCGGCGTCATATAGATTCCAAAATATCCGCGTGATCCTAAAAAATATTTGAGTGAGAAGAGGAGTAGAATAAAATTCCTAAGTTGAATACCTCACTAGAGTATAGAAGAGGAGTAAAACAAACCTACTCTCCGATATATAACTAGACTCAAAAATTTTTTAACTAGACTCGACTCGGCCGTGTTCGATCAATCAAGGGGGATCCTACCTCGGTACAGGCTCTGATACCAACTTGTCACACCCAAGATGCGATCCTATCCTTATTTAGGCATGAGGGCCTCGACAAGGATAGAAGCACATCTCATCGTGTTGCAAGAATGGATATCACTACAAGTACATTTACAGAAGAGATGAGTTTATGGAATTGGCTTACACTCGCCACAAGCTACATAAAGATCACATTGATGCAACAACATATTCAAACATCATACAGAAGAGCAGGGTCCGACTACAGATGAAATCAAACGACAAGATGACATCCATCCTTGCTACCCCAGGCTGCCACCTGGAACCCATCCTAGATTGATGATGAGGAACAAGAACTCCAAATCAAACAAGCATCGCTCTCACGTCAAAGCGTCGCATTACCTATACCTACAACTGTCATTGTAGTAATCTGTGAGCCACAGGGACTCATCAATCTCATTTCCAAGGGTATCGGGACTATAAAAACTTAATGGGTGAGGTATGGTTAACTGGTAAGCCTGCAGCAAGCGACTAAGCATTTATTTGAGTGGCTAGCTTACGAATACAGAAAGTAAAGTGGTTTGTCTACACATGACAGACTTGAACTTGTAATGATCACTAAGTGATCCTGAACACTTACTTCCGTCAAACATAAGCCCATCGTGTTCTCTCTCGGGTAAGGACTCACGAGAAGAGACATTCACGGTTACGCACATAGTTGGTGTATTTTATTAGAGTTTACTTCAAGTGTTCTATAACCGGGTGTTAAACAAGTTTTCCAAGTTGCCACATAACCACGGGCACGGCATTCTGAAAGATATAACCCTGCAGGGGTGCTACAACTCATCCATCACAAATTAACCACACGCCACGTTGGAATTCCTCAACCGTGGAATCACCCGTAGTATTTGCGAATCCTGATGGAAAATCTCAACTTCGAGATAGCCCGAAGTGTCGTCAAAATCCCAAGTGCAAGACATTCGAGAAAGGTAAAAACAAGTCCAGCAAGGCCGCCCGACGCACCAACAACCCAATAGGAGCTGCGCATCTCGTTCTCAGGCCACGACGGATAAGTGACGCATACGGAGGCCTGATAGAAATCCCCCGAGTTGCCCCGGGGTGGCCCCGCACAGTGCTCTAGTTTGGACCAACAATCATGAGGTGCACTGGCCCGGGTTGTTGATTAAGATCCTCCGGTTAATTACTCCCTATGCAAATTTATTAGTTATTAGGCAAATGTAGTACCAATGTTGGGCCTTGTCGGACAAGCTTTATCCTAAAACAAAAATCAAGGGGGTCCCCATAACAACCCCGAGCATGTTACGAGCGCTCAATATGAAACATAACACCGGTACACAAGTAACTAGGGCCGGCAAAAGTGGAACAATAAAACGAACAAAAGGCCAATCCTTCCACCTTTCACCAAGTATATATGTGCATTAAATTAAATAGCGATAATATTGTGACAACAACAAAGAATGTCCATGTTGCCACATGGAAGAAATTGCACCTGCAGCTAGAAACGCTATAAAAAGGGCTGAGCAAGCGATAACATAGCCACACAATGGTTTGCTGGGAGGTGGAGGTTAGAGGCTTATCATGACAATGTTGGGAGGCTTGACAAACAAGTTGTAGATAGTGAGACATAACGATAAACGCGGGACAACTAGCATAGCAATGGTAGTAGTGGTATCAAGGGAAATGTGTCATCTTGCCTGAGATCCCACTTGGAAGAAGAACGAGTCCATGAAGGAGACGGGCCAACGTAGTCGAACGAATCCTCACACTCCTCGAACGCTTTCGGATCTCTATTGAGAAGAAGCAATCCGGAACAAACAACGAACACATGAACATCACCACAACATATGCATGACATGATGCACAATCGAATATGATGCATGTTACGCATGACATGGCAAGGCACAACAATCAACTTCTACACATTAAGTGAAGCTCAATATGCAACGAGTTGCATATTGACGAAACTCCACATTTGAATATTTAGTTTACTCTCGTTTAAGTACACGACAATATTAAATTTTCTTAAACATGGCAAGAGTTGAAGCATAAATAAACTATCTATCTAGGCATCTTAAATGAGGCCGAAAACAACTTATAGCATTTCTGAAATGACCCCATATGTTAATTTCTAAATTGGTCCAGATCTGAACTAAGCATATTTAAAATTGTTAAACAACAGAATAAAGTATTCCAAGCAATTCTACATGTCATTCTAGTCGATTTACATATATAGAACATCACAAACAAAGCTACGGTCTAAAAGTCATGACACGCACAAGATGAACATGACATGAATGCAAAATGCACAAAAATTACAAGCACACGCACTTCAAAACATGGATGCAACAAGATAATATGATTCTACATGAAATTCTAAGCAAAATTTCATATATGGCATGTCCAAAACGGAGCTACGGTTTAACCACAACAACCAACACAAGTTTTATATGAAATCAGCCCAAAACAGCAACATAGCATTTTGCACACATGAAAACAACAAGCTACAAGATTCTAAAGTGCACAAACTAAGAATGGGGCAGTACCATACAACACACACTTCATTTCATCTTCACATATCATACTCAAAAGAGGCATGGATCACATGGTAGGAAGCTCACAACATGGCTACTTGGAAACAGTTTCAGACTTAGTGAAAATAGCAGTTTTTGACATTGCAGTTTTATCACGAAGGCATATTGACAACAATAAAACAATAAGATACAGGGCATATTATGGCATGAAACCTAACAGCATGGTAGTAGACATTATAATCTACAAATAACTCCACTACACAAACCACAAAGGACCCATAGATCACTAGCAAAACACATGGCAAGCCAACGACAAAGTATTACGGATTTCAGACTTAGAAATATTTAGTATTTCAAATCAGCAACGCTGATTAGATTTGTTTATATGCTGAAAACTACACCTAAACATGAGGCTCATGGCATGTAAACCCTATCAACAGCAAGTGTACATGGCATACTACAACATAATCCAAAACATAACTCAAAAGAGGCATGGACTACTTAATATGAGCACCTAAAAAATGGAACTTAACGTTAACAGATTTCAGTTTTAACGCGATAGCAACTTGAGAGCAATAAATACACATGATAATGAACTCCTACCTAGAAACCAGAGGCATGGCCTCAAAGTAGACATCACATAGGGCCATTCTCATGAAGACACCACGTGCAAAAGGCTACCGATGAGATGCAATCATCCACGCAAGTTTAAGTAAATTGCCAGTTTACAACCTACGACGAGATACACTTTTGCAATGCAATTTAGAGCAAGTATAAGAATCCTATCATGCACTAAAATGCACCAATGATGCATAGCGCAACTTGTAAACCACATTCGATATATAACACATTACCATATGATGCATGGATTATGAGATACAAGCATGGCAACATGACAACATGATGATTTTGAGACAGAAAAGACTTAGTGGAATTTCACCTCGCGAAAATGATGACACGGAGCAGGGACAGCGAGATCCAGGTGGCGGGGCGGTAGCAAGGAGTGGCAATGATGCAGCAATGGCGCGGTGCGATGGGGTGCGGGCTACGGCGCAAGGGGCAAGCGACGGCAAAGGCGGCGGCACGGGGCTGCACTCTAATGGAGCTCCGGCCATCAGGTGGCGCGGTGGCGGCGCTAAGGTTTCGGTCGAAGGAGAGCGGGGTGCGGGGGCTCGGGCTGGTTTGGGCCCGGGGCGGCTTAGGGCGGGCCTGGCCCGGGCTCTGGCGGGCCACTTCGGCGTTGGAAGGTAGGGGCGCCAAGTGGCGGCCCCTGGTTGGTCCTAGCGATGGCTGGCGGTGGTGCAGAGGGTTTTGGAGGTGTCAAGTGGAAGCGGTGGGCTGGCCGACGCTGAAAACGAGGCAAGCCTGGCAGCGGCTGCAAGGTGAGAGTGGGTTAGGGGTGGTTTTGACTATGGTTGTCCAAAACTGGACTAGAGGGGTCTATTTATAGCATGGATGGCTAGGTTAGGGTCGTTTGCTCCGTTTTCGGACCTTCCGATCGCGATCGGATGGCTGGTTGGTCTCGTGCGTGTGTGTGGTTGGTCTCGAAAGGTTGATGGCACGAACGGAGAGAATCGGCAGCTACTCACGGATGCAAGTTTTTGAAAACGAATGACGATGCTATGCAGATGATGTGAATGATGCAATGATGAATGCGACAACCAAATGAATGACACGACGAGAATGGAAATAAAAGGCAATCTTCTGGAGCATCGGTCCTAGGCTATTACATGTTCTAATGACCAAATGATGATGCTACACCAACTGGTGCATCAAGAAGATTAGCTTAGCTTGTATATCTATAGAAAGCGAATTCTGTTGATTTCTAGGGTTTTCCAAGGTTCCATTGCCGACTTCCCTCAAATACTCTCAAACTTGGTGGTCCCCACTTATTTTACCTTCTGTTTCATCCTGCTAAAACCCATGGCAAGCAAACCGCATTTACTGGCCCAAACCTTGATCAAACAACTTCTGCCAGAATGGAAAAATATCTGTTTGACCCCTTATGCTAGTCTATTTGGGTTGAAAAGTTTACCACAACCCTGTAGTGTTGCATTAGACCTCTAGTAACATTCTCTGGCCAAGACTCAAAGCTTAAGTGGGGTAAATATCCAGGTTTCTCCTCTAGACAACCCCTTTTCTCCCTCTTCCTTGTCCTCTTTCCTTCTCCCTAGGCTCACCAAAGCATCAAAAGCCTGCCCACATTGTTTATGCCTCCCTAGACGCACTGGACAGGGTTGGCCGCGCCCAGAACGCCTTTGGCATGCCATACACGCGCTCTGGAGCGCGTTACAGTGGCGACAGGCAGTGTAGCCGCCGCCCACTGCATGGCCCCGGCGGCCTTGGGCTTCCCCCTCTCGCCACTTGGCCCCCCTCAACGTCCGCACCAAGGCACCTTGTTGGCCCACTCTTCCCTCTCCCTCCAACGGCTCCGCTCACATGCATCGTTGTCGGCCGGTTCGGCCAACCCCGAGCCTCACACGCGTGGGCTCTCCTCTCTCTCTCTCTCTTACTCCCGCTCGTCGTAGACCAGCCTCAGGAACACCCCAGCCACACCATCGTATCCTCCTACGCCTTCTAGCCACGACCCCGAGCTCGCCGGCACACCAGCGAATTGGTGGACCGCGGATCGCCTATAAAAGGCATCCTCGAGCTCCCCTCTTCTCTCATCTGGCCCTGTCTTGTTCCCAACCGACCTCCAAAGCCCCTATTTGAGCCCCCCCCCCCCCCGAGCACGAGTGCTCGAGATCGACCGAGGCACCGCGACGGCAGAGCTCCGTCGATCTCGGGACACATGCCCGCTCCGGCGCTCCCGTCACCTCCATCGAGCCCGCAGCTAGCTCATGACCCGTCCCCACCTCTCCCCCGTTTGCCTTAGGGCAAGGATCGCCGACTCCTACCCCCTCCCGAAGGTCCTTCGTCATGGGTGTTCATCACCGGCGAGCCAGGGCACCTTCGGTATTCCCTCCACCTCTAGAGGAACGGTGGTTCGACGCTGAGCCTGTTCCCGCCTCCAGCTTTCCTCGCTGTTCCTTCCTTCGCCGCTTGTGAGCACCGCCGGCCCCTGGTCAGAGGTGGATGATGACCTACCAGTGGGGCCAGGTCGTTAGCCCCATGCACCCCTCCTGCGTCCCTCTCTCTCACTGTCCTGTGAGGCCCGCCCGTCAGGTTTTAAACATGATGCGACGCGGGCGCCCGATTCGCCTGGGGCTGATTTGCTCTGGGTTGGCCCAGTAGCGGCTAGATTTGACCCAGGGCACAGTCTGTAACGCCCCAGACACACCCACCAGTGGTCTTTACTCCTGGCGGGATCTAGACTGGCCTCACACATCGATACTGGCCTTTTCTGCGCACTTTGTCCTCACTCATGCGCACCCGGGGCCAATGTGGGGACCCCGACTCATAAGTCGTGATCACCGAATGCCCGTGTATAGTGATCCCAGAGATCAATGCTCACTGAACACACAGAAGCTGAATAACAATAGTCTTACATCCACACTTAACGTCTTACACAAATAAAGACCACAAAGGTCTAGTCTTACATAGATAGGGCCACACGGGCCAAACACTTAAACTAGAACAAGCAGCAGAAATCTTGATCAAAAGCGTCAACCCATGCCATCTGCCTTAACCTATAGGCATTCTGACTGGGAAGCGTCCTAGTTCGCATGTTCGTCTCCAACGAACTCTTCAATGTACTCTTGTTCTTCCATGCCTGGAAAATTAAATAACCAGTAGCAAGCCAATGAGTACTTTGAATGTACTCGCAAGCAACCCAAGTGTGGAACGAGGTTACAATGATGCATGGTATAGCTCTAAGTAGGTAAATTTCTGGAAAGCTAATTTTGTATGCAAATGACATGATCAAGTAACTAGTAAGCATGCATCAACAACTAGCAGGTATCCATATGAACAAATTGCAGATATCATCACAAGTAGGGGTAGAACATCTCATCTTCTTTCATCATGCTAAGCCATCGGAATTAGTTTAATTCCCTCGCTAAGTCATCGGACTCATCTCATGTGACCTCTTGTCACCATCTCATCCGTGCTCTCACCAAGTTTCACGAAAACATCCGGACATAGTCTAAGAAGGACCTCCAACTGTCCATGACTGCGGATGCGGCTATTCGAATAGTTTTACACTCTGTAGTGGTTGCACACTTTACCCACAAGACTCGGGGAACTTCCGTGTCATCCATGACTCGTGGTATGTAACATACCCAAGGTAAGCACCCAAACAATGCCTTTCCCCCGGCGATACTAAACAAAGAGTCCACTCAATTGGTACCCAGTCCTCATGATGTACATCACACGAGCCTCGCTCTAATCGTACCATCCATGAGGGGACCAACGGTGTGCCCGATGCCTGTGAAGACAGCGCATGATCGTACATACCGGTACAACCCCATATCGAGAGTGACCAGGCCAGTCCCGCCACTAGTAATGCGGGCTCCTTGCCAGTACCCAGCAAGGTAATAAACAAAGCCCCGTCCCATAAGGGGTATCGTGGTTGCGCATGTAATGTTGGGATGGTCAGCAGACATTATAACTCTCTGTTTTTGAAAACACATACTCACCTGTTCCGACACACCACTTCTTTCTCAAGTGTTCGCCCATCTCATCAATATCTCCCTCGGGCATTAGTGGCACCCGACGGGGTTTTCTAAAGTTATTGACATCATTTCTTTCTTCACTTCACTATGCATAAAGTCCCTTCCCACTTGTGTAGCATCTACTACCAACCTAACTACACCCACCCGCACGACCCTCATAAGGTGGTAGGGTCATGCATGATGCAAGTGTAAATGGAGAAGTATCGGAGGCATCCCACCGAAAGGGGAACACCACATCACATGATCAATTATAATGAAAGTAAAGTGCTATATGACATGCAATAAAAATGGTTTCTCATCATGGCCAAAGGGTTGCTTGCCTGGCTCCATAAAGTCTCCGACGTCTTCGAAGTCTTTGGGTCCAACTTCTTCGTCAACAGCGCAATCTATCGTCCCAATAAAATAACGATGAAAATAAGCAACACACAAAACAGAGCACTCAAACTACTATAAAAATGTTAACCTACTCTGATAAATACTAAATGTCGTACTAAAAATATTTCCCTAGGGTTTGTAAATAAATTAACAGGGGCAAAAAGGTGCCCAAATATAGGTTTTAAATAAAAATGTACTACAAATATTTTCAAACAGTTTTACAAATGGCGCTATTAAATTCTATGGATTATTCTAGGAATTTAGGTGCAAAAATAATTGGAAGGAGATTTAATTTGGGCCTTGTGGGATTTTTGTAAAATCCCACAGAAAAGGAAAAAGAAAAAGGAGAGGAAATGGCCACTGGACTGGGGCCAGAGGCCGCTAGAGGCTGGGCCGGCCTCGCGAATGGTCAGTTTCAAACCTGACGCGCGGGGCCCGGTCACTAGTGACACGAGGGGGAAGAGAGAGAGCACGGGAGGGAGGAAGAGAGGCCGACAGGTGGGCCCCACCTGTTGGATCCTTCTCCCACCTCGGGACAAGGAGGGGGAGAGCTCACCGGCGGGGGCACGGGGCACGACGATGGCGGGCGATGGTGGGAACATGCTCGGGGAAGAGTCGCCGATCTCCTGGAGGTGGAAAGCAGGCCGGAGGTGGCCGTAGTCGTTGCCGGCGAGCACCCACGGCGGAGGTGGCTTCGGGAGGTGGTCATCGAGGCCGATTCAGCGTGCAAAGAGGACGGGAAGGAGGGGGGATCGCATCAGGAGGGCAAGGGAGGACCAACGGGAGAGATATGGGGGCCGGAGAGGCTTCGTACCCAGAGATTGACGGGAAGATGGCCACGGCGGCCCTCGGGTCGATCCCGAGCACAGAGACATCGGGGGCTCTCAGGGGCGCTCAGGGAGGTTTCTAGGGAGAGAAGAGGGGGGAAGAGGGGAGAGAGGGACCCGGGAGGCCTTTTTATAGCGGGGGCACGAGTCCACCGACGAGCCGTGCGCTAGGGAGGACGTGGCCGAGGCCAGAGGGAGAGGGAGGCTCACCAGACTGCTCGGGGGCAGTCCTAGGGCTGGTCTACGACAAGCGAGAGCAATGGGAGAGAGAGAGGAGGACACACGTGTGAGGTTGCGGGTTGGCCAAGTTGGGCGACGCTTGGCACACGCGGGAGGAGGGAGGAGGAGGAGGAGAGAGGAGGGAGGCGACAACTTGCCGTGTCACGGACATCGAGGGTATCTCGGGGGACACGCGGGGAGGCCCAAGGTGCTCGGGGCTGGCCATTGGGTGGCGGCTACGGTGCGGGAGCACACTGTAGCACGCTCCAGAGCATGCATATGGCTGACATTGCTGCTGCCTGCGCGCTCTGGGGTGCCCACCTTGTCCACTAGCTCTTGAGGGAATGAGGTAGAAAAAGATGCTGTCTAGGGGTGAAAATGGGGGTTTTACCCCACCTCCTGGTGACCTGAGGACCTGTTTTTTTTACTGGAGGTACTTGGGCAATGCAAGAAGATGTGGTAAAAAGTTGGGGGCAAGGGTAAAAGGGAATGGAGTGAAAAATCTGGTTTACAAAATCACCAAAAGGTGTTTGATGGAGTTTTGGGCAAGAAGATTTTACCAACTTACTAAGACACTCCCCAAGGTCAAGGGGTAGGTAAAGATGAGAGGTTTCACCAAATTTGAGCCCAAGGGGGAAAAGTTGACAATGGAGATTTGATAAACCCTAGAATTTAGGAGAATCAGATTTCTATAGATCCAATGATGCTAGGCATTTACCCTTGATGCACCACTTAGTGTATCATCACTATTTGGCCATTAGAGCATGCCGACAAAGTTTGAGGCCAATGGGAGACACTTCACACTGTAAAGTTGCTCAAATTTGATTCTAGACAAGAATGTTTTGGGATGGTTTGATGAATCAAATCAACTTGGATTGATATGAAACTTTGCAAGATCATCACCTATGATAGTGTTGACTTGCTGGAATTTTCCTGGAATTTATTGAGAATATTTCTTATATAAATATTTCAAAAGTTTGATCTGAACAGAAAGGGTTTTGAGGGGTTTCGCCCATTATTTGATCATGCCCTTGTGTTGAAATTCATGTATATGGAAAATATATGTCCACTGAGTTTCTCTAAATTTTCTCAAATATTTTCAAAGTATTTAAATATTTTTTCCCTATGAAAAACCATTTATGGCCTTAAGAAAAAGCCTTTAAATAAATTATGAAAATAATTTTTAAAATAATATTTGGTGGTTTTGGGAAGTCATACATATAGTAGGATTGAAATAAAGGCTTTGGGAAAGAAGGGTCCACCTGATTTGAGGACTTGCAGTGCAAACCTCATTTTTGGGGGTTTTGGAAACTTAAATTAAATAAATCATTTTTAGTTAAAACAAAATTTGATAAAAATAGTTTTGGGCACTATTCACATGGCATGATCATTGGGAAAGGGGTTTGGGACATGGAAGATGAATATCAAGTGAAATAGAACCTAGTAGTGCCATAAAACACAATCAACAAGCAAGCAAACAACATAGCAAGCAAGCACAAGCACATAGAAAAAGTTTTAGTTGGATCCAAATTTTATAAACCTAAACATAACAGTGTGCTACAAACATGAGGTGTGACAACCAACTTCCCGATCGGTCACCCATCCTAGAACTACTCCAAGCCAAGCACGCTTAACCTGGGAGCTCTGTTCGAATGGGCTCCCGGAAAAGAAAGAATTCATTATTGTTATAATTAGTCTATCGTCCCTAATAAGCCAGAATATCACATACACCACCAGTCAGAGGAACCAACGTCCTTGTCGGGTCATAGGAACGTTCCCTCTTGGCACAAACGTCTGTACTTCCAGTCCGATACATGTGTCATTCCGTGTGCCACGACGGGTCACAAACTTCATGAACAACATGACCGTGCACCTGTCGGCAAACATCCGTGTAACAGCGAGGGTCGGCTGTAATACAAACTTGTAACGCCCAAGATGTGCGCCTATCCATATTTAGGCATGGGGGCCTCGACAGGGATAGAGGCGCATCTAGTCGTTTCGCATGTACAATATCATCGCATACATGTATGAAGAGAGGAGTATATGAGTTAGCTTACACTCACCACATGCTAAATTACGATTCCGCACAATTTATTCAAACATCATCAAAAGACAGGGTCCGACAACGGACGAAAACAAACAAGAAAATAAGCAAATGAAACTGTCTTGCTAGCCCCAAAGATAACGACCAAGGCCTCTCTACTCGTCTGGATAAGTGATGTACATCCTGCCATGTTCCTCGTCATACTCCCACTGGAGCTGCGTCACATCATCTGGCACGGTCTCATCTGCACCTGCACCTGTATTTGTTGTAGTAATCTGTGAGCCACGGGGACTCAGCAATCTCACAACCGGGTACCGAGACTATTCAAGCTTATTGGGTAGGATAGGGGGGTAAGTGGTAAGTTTGCAGCAATACTAAGCATTGTATGGTGGCTAACTCACGAGAACATGAATGTAAATATGGTAGACTACGTAAGACAATTGAGTTCTACCATGACCACTAAGTGATCCTGAACACGTACTTACATCAAGCATAACCCCACCATGTTCTCTCTCGGATCATGTTCACCAGCAGAGACGATCACGGTTACTCACACAGTTGGTGTGTTTTATTGGAGTTTACTTCAAGTTAACTATAACCGGGTGCTAAACAAAATATCCAAGTTGCCACATAACCGCGGGCATGGCTTTCCAAAAGATTTAACCCTATAGGGGTGCTCCAACTAATCCATCACAAATTAACCACACTCCATGGGAATAACCTTGACCATGGATCTCGTGATCATCCTAGGAAATTCCAAAGGAAAACCGACACCTCGAGATAGCCCGAAGAAAATCAAAGTTCCTCACGCAAGCCATTCGAAAAAGGTAAAACAAGTCCAGCAAGACTGCCTGACGTGTCGACGAACCCGATAAGAGCCGCGTATCTTGTTCTCAGGAGACGACCGGATTGTCCAAACTTCCGGTAGGCCATACACAAAGTTGCCCCTGGTGGGCACCGGCGGTTGACATTTTGGACCAACACTCATGAGGAGAACCAACCCAGGTTGTTGATTAATTATCCATGGGGTTGCAAAGCCCTATGCAATTTTATTAAGTTGTTTAAGCAAATGGTACAAATGTTGGGTCTTGCTAGACAAGTTTTAATCTCAAACGAATAATCAAGGGGGGTCCCCATAACAATCCCGAGCATGTTAGGAGCGCAAAATATGGAAACATAACACCAACAACAAGTAACTATGGCGGTAAAAGTGGAACAAAACACCGGCAAAAGGCCAAGCCTTCCACCATACCAAGATATATATGTGCATTAAATTAAATAGCAGAAAATTTTGCGATATCTCCATATATCTATGCTATCACATGGAAACAACCTACACCTGCAACTAAGAACGCTATAAGAGGGGTTGAGCAGCGGTATCTTAGCCAAACAAGGTTTGCTAGGTAGTGGAGGGGTTAGAGGCTATCATGGCAATGTAGGAAGCTTGACATTCAAGTGGTATGTAACGCATATGTAACGATAAGAGCGAGACATCTAGCAAAGCAAAAATTGTGTCGGGAACTGGGTACGATCATCTTGCCTGTTGGTTCTTCAGAGGGACAAAGAGCGGGGACCTCGTAGTGGTACTCTCCTGGATCTCGTACTCAGGTTCAACACTCGCTTGTACCCAAGAGAAACAGCAACAATTAATAACCAACCAATGTGCAATGCACAAACAAGATGATGCATGATTCATTTGAAGTATTTAGCGTGGCAATGCTAAGCTAGTCATGTTTCTCATGCAATAGTCAAGTTATTTACAATTCTGGACAGAACCTCATGTTAAGTTGTTTTAACATTAATGATTATGGCAAATATGCATGCTTCATGCAAAATTGATGCAAATGCATATGTAGAACGTAGGAAACGGAGTAACGGATCTCACTCTACGTTCACGGCCAGGTATGAAGGCAAAATACAAGATAAGGAAGGCCATGGCTATTCCTTGGTATTCCAAGGTAGACACTAGTTAGGAAATTAAAAAACAACCACAATAGAGCCAAATATCAACCAAAATAATGGAGCATATCTCCCACAAGTCACAAAACACCAACACTCACAATCTGTCCCAAAACAGCAACATAGCAACTTCCACAACAAATATATAGAGCTATAGGAAGTTTTCAACCACAACAAATATATGTCAAAAGAAAATACCATGGCATAATACACATGAAACACTACCACTTCCATGTTGACACCAATATCAAAGCAAGCATGGATTAATTCTAACTAAAATGACAAAATGGCATATTTTGACAAAATGACCAAACCAATTACACCAATGGATTCATTGGGAAATTCTACCCCAATTTCATATATCATACTCATATATAAGCTTTTGCAAAACTCACAAAACCATGATAGAAAATAGCATGCCACTCTTATAAGTTAAAACTTGCCATATTTGCTCATAACCAAAAATGCTCATTTACAGATTTACAAAATTACCAGAAAAGGAATTAATCTAATTAAACACAATAAAGCATTAAAAATAAAAAAATAGATAGGAGGGGCCCACCTGGCATAGACACCAGGGCCCCTCTATGTGGATGACAAGTGGGCCATAGCCCACTGTCATACACACACAAGCACATACACACAAGCAACACACACACACACTAGATCTAGCTGACCACAGAGGATCCACTACTGCCCACACACACTCAGGCACACACCACACATGCACACAGTCACACTAGATCCTATGTGGCCACACCAGATCCCATAGACGGCCACACACACGCAGGCATAAATCAAAAAAGAAAAGGGGGGAAAGGGGATCAAACCCACGACCTGTCGGTCGTCCCCCTAGCGCGCTACCACTATGCTACGGGCCGGGTCTTGACAGAGAAGGGGCTTGCCTCCTTATGAGCACAGACAGGTGCTCCTTCCTCTGCTTTGCAGGAGTGAGGCAATGATAGCGAGAGAGGCAACTCCGACGACTTCCGGCGAGGAAGACCATCGGCGGGGGTGCGGGACTGCAAGGCGAATCCATCCCCGAGACAATCACAGGCTAAGGGGCAAGGCGACGAGCACCTCGAGCTCATGACTGAACTCGGCCACGGAGACGGCAGGAGCACGCCACAGCTCCTCAGCGAGGCGATGCGAGAACTACCCACACAAAGAGGCTAGGGAGGCTACGCGGCTCCACGGCCATGGACGCAGGGGAGGTGGTGCATCGCGGCGCACCTGAAACTAATGAAAGCACCATACTTTGACAGAGCATGGGGAGCGCGACAACGGCATGCCGTTGCCGCACCCTCTATGCTCCGACCGAGCAACGGCACCTTAAACACCCAAGATGTGCGCCTATCCATATTTAGGCATAGGGGCCTCGACAGGGATAGAGGCGCATCTAGTCGTTTCAAGTTGGTATCAGAGCCAGGTTCGAGATCAATCACAAACACAACTTGCCGGTGCAGAGGCATTCCTGGAAATTCTTCGGGAAAGACATCTTCATACTCACAAACCACCAGAATCTACGAAATAGCTGAGATTTCACCCTTCTCATTAAGAGCAAAGAGACAAATCGTGTCATCGCGAGTAGCGAAAATGATCACGTCTTCTGAAGGATGAGTCAATTTAACTTCCTTGGCTTGACAATCAACATACGCCTTGTAACGCCCCGGACACACCCACCGGTGGTCGCTACTCCTGGCGGGATCTAGACTAGCCTCACACATCAAATACTAGTCTTTTATGTGCACTTTGTCCTCACACATGCGCACCCGGGACCAACTTCCCGGTCGGTCACCCATCCTATAACTACTCCAATAAAAGCATGCTTAACCTGGGAGTTCTGTTCGAATGGGCCTTATTGATATGAGTAGTCTATCATCCCTAATAAGTCAGGCTATCACACAATCCCCCTTTTCTTTTCCTTTTTCTATTCTGTCCTCCAAAAATTTACTGCATTAAATAAAATCATATGCCAAATATTTTTTCACCATAATTCTTGTAATATTCTATAGAATTTTATAGTGCCATTTGTGGAATATTATGACAAAAAATTATATGCTGTTTTATTTTGAAAACCCACTTTTGGCATTTTTAGCCGCCGTTATAAGTAGTTTCAAAAAATCTTTTTCACCCCAAAACCTTAGACAAATATTCTTAGAATAGTTTGTAGTATTTATCAGAATAGGGTAGCATTTTATTAGTAGATTTTTGTGCTTTGTTTTTGTGTGATGGTTATTATTCCCGTTATTTATCATGACGATATACTGTGCTATTGAGGAGGGAGTTGGACCCGAAGACTTTGAAGACCCTGAAGACTTTGTTGAGCCACGCAAGCAGCCCTTTGACCATGTTAAGAAACCATTTTCATGCATGTCATATAGCACCTTATTCCTTGTTGTTGATCATGTGATATGGTGACCACTTCGGTGGGATGCCTCCATTACTTTTACCGTTGATACATGCATCGTGCATGACCCTACCATCCTTATGAGGGTTGTGCGGGCGGGAGTAGATAGGATGCTAGTAGATGGTACGCAAGTAGGATCGGGAATATGCATGCTAATGGAAACAAAATGATTTCAAAGACTTCTCGAAAACCCTGTTGGGTGCCACTAATGCCCGAGGGAGATGATGTCGAGTTGGGTAACCACTTGAGAACGAAGTGGTGTACCGGAGCAAGTAAGTGTGTGTGGTTTTCAAAAATGGATTGGTGTAACTTGCGACCGTTACTCCAACCTTACATGCACAACCATAATACCCCTTATGGTACGGGGCTTTGTTGATTACTTTGGTGGGTACTAGCATGGAGCCCGCATTACTAGTAGCGGGAGTGGCGTGGTCACTCTCGGTACGGGGTCGTGCCGGTATTGATGATCATGCACTGTCTTCACAGGCACCGGGCACACCGTTGGTCCCTACATGGATGCTACGTGTGATGTACATCATGTGGGCTGTGTACCAATCGGGTAGACTTTTTGTTTAGTATTGCCAGGGGAAAGGCATTCTTCGGGTGCTTACCCCGGGTGCTTACCTCGGGTATGTAATATACTGTGAGTCGTGGATGATACGGAAGTTCCCCGAGTCTTGTGGGTAAAGTGTGCAATCTCTGCAGAGTGTAAAACTATTCGAATAGCCGTGTCCACGGTAAAGGACAGTTGGATGACCACTCTTCTGCTACGTCCAAGCGCTTACTAAACTTGGTGTGTGTGGGGGATGAGGGTGACAAAGGTGATAGTTGACCTAAGTCCGATGACATGGCATGATGATGAACATGAGATGTTCAACCCACTTTACATGCTGATAGCTGAGACTTGTTCACATGAGTACCTATTAACAGTAGATGCATGGTTACTCAAGGTTACTTGATCATATCATTGCACTTAAAATCATCTTTCTGCAAAACTTACCTACTTAGTGCTATATCATGCATTGTTATACCTTGTTCCACAACTTGGGTTGCTTGAAAGTACATTCAAAGTACTCATTAGCTTGCCACTGGTTATTTAATTGGCCAGGCATGGAAGAGCAGGAGTATGGTCAAGAGTTCGTTGGAGATGAACATGCGATCTAGGATGCTTCCCAGTCAGAATGCCTCTAGGTTTAAGGCAGATGGCATGGGTTCATGCTTTCGACCATGATTTCCGCTGTTTTGTTACATTTAAGTGTTTGGCCCTTGTGGCCCTATCTATGTAAGACTTGACCTCCATGGTCTTTATTTGTGTAAGACGGTATGTAAGGATGTAAGACTCTTGTTATTCAACTTCTGTGTGTTCAGTGAGCATTGATCTCTGGGATCACTTTACACGTGCATTCAGTGATCACAACTTATGAGTCGGGGTCCCCACACCCCTGTTCACCTACATCGCGGTGACCACGCGTGTCATCAGCGTCGTCTTGCTGGTGGAGCGATGGAAGGAGGGCAAGACGCTGCCGATCTAGCGCCCCGTCTACTACCTCAGCAAGGTCCTTTCCGCCTCCAGGAAGAACTAGCCCCACTACTAGAAGATGTGCTAGGGCATATACTTCGCCGCCCACAAGATCAAGCAGTACTTCCAGGAGCATGTCATCACTGTGGTGAGCACGGCGCCGCTGGGCGGAATCATGAGCGGCCGGGATGCCACCGGCTGGATAGCCAAGTGGGCTATCGCCTTCGCCGACTACGAGATCTGGTACGAGCCGTGCACCACCATCAAGTCACATGCGATGGACGACTTCCTCGTCGACTGGGCTAAAACACTGTTCGTGCCACCTCCACTCGACTCCACGCACTGGCGCATGCACTTCGGTGGCTCGAAGATGCAAGCCAGCCTGGCAGGCTGCATCACCCTATCGTCTCGGAAGGGAGACCAACTCAAGTACGCGCTTCAGATCCACTTTGTTGCCTCCAACAATGTGACCGAGTACGAGGCCCTCGTCCACGGCCTCCGACTCACCAAGGAGATCATCATCCGGTGCATCCTATGCTTCGGCGACTCCGATCTTGTGGTCCAGGAGGTGTCTGGAGAATGGGACACTAGAGACGCCAACATGGCCAGCTATCTCTTCCTCGTCCAATAGGTCACCAGCTCCTTCGAGGGTTGTGAGTTCCATCATGTCCCCCGAGCGGACAACGAGGCGGCCGATACGCAAGCAAAAATCGGCTCCACTCAGCAGGCTATCCCATCCGGCATCTCCCTCGAGCGGCTGCTCAAGCCTTCGACAATCCATCCCCCGAATTGGAATCCATCTTCGTGCCGACCGACGCCGTCGGCCCCTCATTGGATCTGACTGCCCAGCCGGATCCATAGGCCCTGACTGCTCAGCCGGCATCACTAACGCCAGCTGGCGAGGCGGCCGTGCCGGCTCTGCCACCCCACGCCCCCACGATCACCGACTCCGAGCCTACGGCCGTCAAGATGACAATCGACGCCCCTCCAGCTGCCTTAGTCCCGAGGATTGGTAAGCTGGTCCCGCGGGCTAGCGAGCCAGCCCTGTGGACTGGTCAGCAGGCATGGGGGCTCCGGCCGCCTCCTGGTCGAGCCCGAGGCGGCTTCTATATCGGCACCTTCTTGGGCCCAGCCCATCCTGGCGTTCCTCTTGCACGGCGAGCTCCCCCTGAAGAAGACAAAGCATGACCGATCCAACGTCGTGCCCCCTCCTATAGCATCCTCAACCATGAGTTGGTTCACCGCAACACAACTGACATGTATCAGCATTGTGTCAAGCCCAAAAGAGGCCAAGAGATCCTTCGAGATATCCACCAAGGCGAGTGCGGGCAGCACGCCGCCTCAAGGACCGTGGTGGCAAAGGCATTTTGCCATGGATTCTACTGGCAGATTGCTCTTGAGGAGGCGACGCAGCTCGTCGACAAGTGTGAAGGGTGTCAACGCTTCAGCACGCGAAGCCACCTGCCAGTTGCGGCACTCAAGACCATCCCTCTGTCATGGCCCTTTGCCGTCTAGGGCTCGACATGGTGGGGACGTTCAAGACCGCTCGAGGCGGCATGATGCACCTGCTGGTGTCCGTCGACAAGTTCACCAAGTGGATCGAGGCCCGGCCCATCAAGAAGCTGGACGGTTCCACGGCTATCTAGTTCATCGAAGAGATCACGGTCCTCTACGTCGTGCCAGAGAGCATCATCACTGACAACGGCACCAACTTCCCCAAAGGCGCGCTAGAACGCTTCTGCACCAAGCAAGGCATCCGGCTCAACCTTGCCTCCGTCACCCATCTGCAGTCGAACGGTCAGGCCGAAAGAGAAAACGGCCTCATCTTGGCCAGCATCAAGCCTTGGCTCGTGACACCCCTCATATGATCAGTCGGCTGCTGGATCGAGGAGTTGTCCCCTGTCTTATGGAGCCTCAGAACCACACCCAACCGATTAACCGGCTTCACGCCCTTCTTCCTCATGTACGAGTCTGAGGCGATCATCCCCACGGACATCGAGTTCGACTCCCCTCACGTCTACCTGTACATGGAGATGACTGCAAAGGAGGCAAGAGAAGACAGTGTCGACCTCCTCAAGGAGGCCTGTGAGCTGGCGCTAAGCCGCAAGGCTATCTACCAACAGAAGCTTCGGCACTACCGAAGCAAGCGGATTCGGCCCCTTTCTTTTCGCGTGGGGGGCCTGGTCCTTAGGCGGATCTAGCGGGAAGCCAGCCAGCACATGCTTCCCTCCCCATGCGACGGCCCGTTCATCGTCATCAAGGCGCTGCACAACAACATGTACCATATGATAGACGCCTAGAAGCCGCCAAAAACGCAAGAGAGACGGCTCCGGCGAGGAGATGGAGCGCCCGTGGAACGCGGCGCTCCTCCATCCATTTTACTGCTAAAAACTAGTGTATGTATGTACGCTCCCCTTTTCGGTTTATGAATGCAACGGGTGCCCCAAGCCAGCTCTTGGGACACGCCCCTTTCATTTCCTTCCAAAAATGTATTCGTCTCACTCATCGGCACCCAGCACTAGCTCCCGGTCCCAGGGGCTCGCCGGCTAGCCCTGGCATCTTTCCTCGAAGCCGATCAAGTAGTGTGAACTAAACTGAGCCTCCCACTCCTCCTAGCTACAGACTGTCTCCCGACTGTCCGGCTGATGGGTCCTCGGAACAACGAAAACTTAGCGCATGCGAAAAAACGATCGCAAGGGGATCGCTGGCTAGGGCTAGCCGAAACTTCTTTTCGTAGCCTCTGCCACTCACCTTACCCGAAGCACTCTTGCGGTTCCCAAACTTATGACCGTCTCTCCCGAGGCGGACGCCCCGTCATAGCTACAGACCAGCTCCCGGCTGTCCAGCTGGCGGGGCCAAAACAAAGGGGGACAAGACTTTGAGTAGACGGAACCAAAAGGGCAAAAGGGGGGTAAGGCTGAGCCGACATGCATAAAACAACATTTCAGCAACCAAAAGTTCAATAAATTATTAAAGGCCCATGGCCAAGAGTTCATTACATCTACACCCACAGTGGGTGGAACTGAGGTTTGACGAAATGCAAAAAGATAAAGGGCCCTAGGTGGTGGCAGCGCCGTCTTATCCTCTGCCGCCCCCCGCGGAGGCTGACGTAGAGGCCCTGTCCTTGGCTTCGGCATGGTCCACATCGGCTCCCGTCTCCGAGTCCCGAACCGGCTCGGAGTCGGCATAGTCATCGGTGCTAGAGCCTGCGTCTTCACCGTCTGTTTTTGCACCGCTACCCTATGGGTCATCCAGTGCGAGCGCATGCTGGTCCTCCGGAACCGCCTCGCCGTCTGCCCTGCGCTTAGGGACATACTCATCCCATGCAGCAAAGGAAGCAAGGTCGTTTGCCCTCACCACTCGTGCGTAGGCAACCGCCTCCAGCTCTGAGTCGATGCCGGCACGCTGGGCCATGAGGAGCTCCAGATCGAGCTCGGGATACCAAGACCTCGCGATGTGAAGCGCCATGCCCGCGCCCGCAAGCGCGGCGGAAGTCCTCCATGCGTTTGCCGCGGGGTCCCGAACTCCGGCCACCTCGACAGCCAGCTCATGGAGGTTGGTTCCACCGCACCCGGCCAGAGGGTGCGAATCAGCACCTTGCCAGCCGCCTGGAGCCGCTTCAAGGCCTGAACCACGTCCGTTAACCGCACCCTGGCGACGAGCCCCACCTCGTCCAAGGTCTAGGGGCAAGCTACCCAACGATGACCCTTTCAGCCCGCTGGTCCTCACGGTGGGCCTCCGCGGCCACCTTTGAAGCCTTCTGCGTACCAGGGAAAAGCCCTAAGAAGAGAAGAAGACTTACCGCGCATCATTCGGTCCACCCGGGATGAGCAAAGAAGAAAATCGGAAACCTAGAAGTAACGCGCGGAAAGAACGAGATGGCAAAGACTTACCACATAGCATCCGGTCCACCTCGTTCCCATGCTCCCGCAGCGCTGCCTCCCTAGCCGACCACTCGTGGAGTCGGCGCTCGTGCTCGTCATGAGCCGCCTGCGCCTCCTCGGCCACCTTCGCCAGTGGGGCATCCTTGGCCTCCAGCTCCTGGCGGAGAACCTTCTCCGGCGCCTCCACCTCCTGACGAAGAGCCGTCTCATGGTCTGCCAGCTCTTGGCGGTGGGCCACCTCGCGCTCGGTCATCTCCGCCTACACCCGGCCCGCCTCCTCGTGGAGCTGTTCACACTCCAAGGTCAGGAGGCTCCGTTGGTCGCCGAGCTCCACCACATGGCGACGAAGACTGACCGTCTCGATTTGGGTGGGTGCCTAGGATAAAGAAGTATATGTTGAAAGACAAGAAAAGAAATGGGATTCGGCCCTCCTCCGCGGCAGCCGGCCCAAATCCCGAGGGCTACACCCCCACTGAAAAGTTACAAGGATCCTACCTTGCAAGTCCGAGGATAGGGTCACCAGCCGGCCCTCGTTTTCCCGATACAGGCCCAGCAGTGTGTGGTATGCGGCCACCCGATGGTCGTGCGCTGCCGGCAAAGAATGAAGACGCAAAGGCTCGTTTAGAATCGACCCGCCTGTGCTCCAGTCGGCTCGAGTCTCGTGGGCTACACCCAATGGGTGCACTCACACGCCCCCACTAGAAAAAGGCAAAAAGGCAAAAAGAAAAGTGGGAACTTATCCTGATGGCCTGCTCCAAGTTCACCAGCCGGTCGTTGGCGGCCCGGGCATCCTACGTCGTTTGGGCATGGCAGGCGGTAAACGCGTCGATAACGGTGGTCACTGCCGCCCCAAGGGCGCTTGGCACGCCGCTAATAGGTGGGCCGCCGACTGTAGCCCAGTTTTGCTACGGCCGACCCCCATTTGCAGGCCCGGTCGCTCCCTTGCCCGAGGTCACCATTGTACCAGGGGGCCCAGATGATGGGCCCACGTCAGCCGTCCCTCCGGATGTCACGATCTCCCTTGATGGCGCTCCGCCTCCGGCTGCGCTACCCGGTTCGCCTCCGGTGCCGGCACTTCCGGAGCCGACATCTCCAGAGCCCGATCCTCCAGATCTAGAACTTTGACCCCCGGAGGCTCCTCTGCCACCAGTGGCACATCCTCCGCCCTTGATGGTGCCGCATCGCGGACCGCCTCCTCTCCTCCGCCCATGCTGGCCGCACCCGCGCTTGTCGCCGTGAACACGTCTTCTACTGCCTTCGCGTCCACTCCGCTCGCCGCGCGGGGTCGTGATGGTCCTTGCACCTCCTGTCCCGGTAGCGGGGGAAAGGATCCCACGACCGGCCGGCTACCTCCCCGCTGGCTCCTCTCGATAGCTGCATATTCTTTGCCGCCTCCTCCCACGGGCGGCGCTCCTCATCACACCGCTCCTCCTCAGCCGCCTCGAGGTCACGCCATGCTTCGCGCTCCCTCTCCTCGACGGTGCCCGGCGGCGCTGACCCCGCAGTCTCGCTAGCCGGGGTCCTCCTTAGGGCACGCGCCTCCCTGACCGGGCAAGATAAGGAAAAGAGGGAGGGAAAATCAAACAAACACGATGATAGTTGGAAGAAAATTCAACTTAGCTGATGACGACAGGGACCGCCCTCCTCGTAGGGCCCGTTGGGGCAACCCGCCGTTTCTTTCGCTGCCTCCGTGGCTACCGCCTGGCTGCTTCCCCTTGCCGCCTCCGGCCACGTCGCCCGAGCAGGGTTCGTGGTCGGTGCAGCGAAGACGCTTCCTCGACGCCGTGACGTCTCCCTCCGAGGCCTCGGGGGTCCTCCGGAGCCTTTGCACCATGCGTCTCCTCCGACTCAGCATTATCGTCGGTCCAATCCCACAAATGTGGCTGGGCAGGGAACTCACCCATCGACTCTGTCACCTCCATCTCCATCTCCTCCCCGCAGACTCCAGGTGCGTCGGCCGTCTCCAAGCTCGTCGGCTCCATGTCATCGGCATCTTCGATCTCTTCGGCATCCGACTCAACGACGTCGGGAGCTGGCTCCCTATAGTTGTGCAGCTGCGGGAACACCTACGCATGGGAAAAACCTTTCGTCATTAGGCCAGGGGCTGCGCCGCCTCCAGAAGGGGTGGGGCCGAGGCAGCTGCAGGCCAAAACGCATCAAGAACCGCCGGAAGAACATGCTCACCAGCAGCCCGAGCCCGCGGAGGAAATGCTCCGCAAACATGACAACTTCGCCCCTCCTGCGGGGTTGGGATTTCTCCGGTCTGGCGATGCGCGCCTCTAGATGCTCCGTCGGCGGTAGCTTGCAGCGGTGGCGGAGATTCTCATTAAAGTGCTCGTGAAGTCGCTGCCATCCCATGCGCCCTTGGTCGCCATGTCTCCCAAGGAGGCATGCGGTCACGGCGGCGAGTGTGGATGCTTGGTCATGGTGCGGGCCCTCGACGGCAGCAGACGGTGGCACAGCGTGTGCGCGGGCCCTTGCCCTCTTTCTCTCTCACGCGGCGGGGAGGAGGAGGACGACGAAGCTGATGCGACAGGGGAGGGGGAGCAAATGTGCCATTATCTTCCTCTCCCTCTGCCATTTAAACCCCGCGTGGTCGAGCATGGGGAGCGGATTTGTTGCGCACGGCCCCCACGATCCCCGCCACACGCGGGAAGGGAGTTATTATGCTTAGGGACGCCAACTGGCGGCCCGAGCTGTAGAAGATCCATGCGTGCGGGCCGAGGCCACAGTCCTGGAGGGACCCGCCCTACGGCCCGGTCCTGTCCGTTGCGTGGCCTGTCAAACTACGGCCCCCTATGCCCCCCAGGTGGCATGGCTTCTCTGCCCATCGGAGCGCCCGAGGCGACACGCAAAGCGTCAGCCGGCTGCGGAGCCGGCCGTTCCGCACCCACGCTTTCTGGCTCCTCAATCGTGTCGGGGTACGAAAAAGCTGGATTCAAGCTGGTGAGGTCCACCGCGATCTGCCAGCAGGCCTCCCTTGCTTCGGGAACTACTAACGAGGGATAACCCTGGGGTAGCCTCAGCGGGCCCTCTACTCCAACTTTCCAAAACAACAACAGAGCAGGTCATCTCCTTCGAGGACCGGCTCCGTGCGGCCGCCTACCCGTGGTCGGCTATGCGTGGCCGGCTATGACTAGCCGGCTGGCCAGAGGCGGGACCCCTAGGCCCCCTATCCGGCGGTGCATCGGATGCCATACTCAAGGTATGCGCGGCAACAGTGGCCCCCATCTCGTCGAGGGCCAGCGCCCGCATGGCCACAATGGTGGCAACATTGCCTCTGACTCTAGCCGACTATGATCGGGCGCTAGAACAGTGTCGACACGCCTTCAACCACTCCATTACCTGCCTAGTGTGGCTACAACGTGGCCGGCGGTACCACTGACCATGGTCGGCTGCCACAAGACAATGCCCCGAAGGACAATCCATGCAGCGAAGCGACCGGCACAGGGACCCACCATGCAGGCCCCACCGATTCCTGACGGGACCTTGGAGCCAACGGGCCCTACCAGCAACAAGACCCCTTGACCGGGGGTCCCCCTGGCCGGCTAGAGAGGCTGCCAGCTGGGGCCCCCAGTGCCTTCTATTCATATTGTAATTCGAGGGGTTGGCCTATAAAACCCCCGGAGCCCCCCATGCAGCGGGGACGAGGACACACACCCAGACTCCCATGTAGAGAGGCAGCAAGGGCAGCCCTACTCCATCTTCCTCCTCTACCCGAACAACTCAAGGAGCATCATTGTAGCCCTCTTTGGATCATCAACCAGACCAGCAGGACTAGGGGTTTTACCTCCCACAAAGGGCCCCGAACCTGGGTACATCGCGTGCATCGCACCGTCCGTGCCTAATCCCGGTCCCGGAGCCCATCGGCGTCCTTTTTGCCCCAACCACTCTCAATAAGCCTACCCATGGCATCTGTCATGAGAAAACGCCAACAAAGTTGATGATGAAGAACTTGTTGATCTCATCAAGGACAGAGAACAAAGGGCAGGAACTGCTAAGGGTAGCTCTGCTTCTCTCATGTTGGATCCAAAGCTGATACTTAACTTCATCGACATCTGGCATGAGGATCCCAACACCCCACTTTCCGCACTAGTCCTACCTCTTGGTGTAAGTCATGTCCTCACACACTTCATCGCCGAGGAAAAATGGAAAAGGGAACAAGCTCGGAGAGCCAAAAGGAGGAGGGCCAGGAAAGAAAAGTTCATGAAGAACAATGTGATGAACCTGACTCCCAACCAGCTTGTCACTGTCCAAATTGAAATCAGGTGCCTCAATGAAGAACAAGAGCGATATGATGTCAAATGGAAAGGCACAAAACTGAGGTTTGTCAATGCAACTCAAGCTGCAGCCAAGGACCACAACACAAGGGTTGCTGCCAGTTCAGCTGCTCAAATTCCTCAGGCTGGATCATCTGCTCAACCTATTGATGAATCTGCAAGGGCTGATGACTTCACTACTCGAGTGCTTGAAGAAACACATAGGCCAGCCTAAGAATCTGCTAAGCCTAAAGAACCTGAAAGGGCAACTGCATTAGTTGTACCTAAGAAACTGCACCAACTTCCTCATCACTCAGGATTGCAAAATTCACAAAGATGAAGAAAGTCACACTTCCTTCTGCATCGGAAGCGAAGAAGACTAAGGCTGCTGAGAAGGGGGATGCCAAGAAAATAAAAGCATCAACTCCACCAAAGTCCTCAGAACCCAAACGGATGAAGACTTTGCGTAGTTCCTCAACTGAGCCAATTGGTATTGTCCCGATTTCATCAATGCCATCATATGAAGTTGTACCACTTGGTGTAGACTACGTCTTGCCAAATAATGAATCTGAAGATAGACATTCTCCTACTTCCACAGAGCAGATGGACGAGGAAATTGTTGTTGAATATATTGCTTCAACTCCTCCGAGTGCATTGCCCTAGCCCCAGCTCACCGCTGAAGAGGATGGAGTTGAAGAAATTGAAGAAGATGTGGACATTGGCAACACAATGCCATTGATCAATGATTAATTTTGAAACTCAACACCCAAATTCACCAATGGCTATAGCTCTAACTCAAATTCCTCTGTCCCCAACCTAGACTAAGTAAATTGTGACAGGATCTGAAGAAAAGGCTGAAAATGAAGAACTTCAAATTGCATCAATTGAAGAAAGACATGTTGAAGAAGTTCTGAAATCTTCTCATGAGATTGTGGCTCACATTCCTCGGGCTGAAGAAACTGTTGTTGTGTTAATAGAGGTGTTCAAACCCATTGTCACGACATATTCATCCTAAGCCAAGAAGTCCTTACTCGAATAATGTAAAGTTCAACAAGTATAGATTCTTCGATGAGCATCATTTCTTCACAGCAGAAAATCCCTATGACAAGTCAAGAATCAGACGTTAGTGGTTTTGGACTCATGCTTAGATGAACTTCTATGAAATCATTCTTATTTCTTAAGGAGAAAGTCTTCGAGCACATGCATGTTCCTCATTTGGACATGGAGTCCCTTCCATGCTTTTCCCATGTGCTGGTTGTTCTTCATGATGCAGGCCTTCTTCCACTTTGCTATGAAATTGGCGATTGGAACGAAGAGTTTATTCTTCAGTTCTATGCTAATTTGCACATCTCACGAAATGATGAAGACATCAACACATGGGTTCTTGAATTGATGACTGAAAATACACATCTCATAGCACCAGCCACCGAATTGCTCCGAGAACTTCCAGTCACTCCTCCTTCCCCTAATGCAAGGATGATCTATGATGAACCTGAACTACAAAATAATCGTATGAAAGTGTTGATGGAGCCTATGAAACCTCGCCAAGCTCCAAGACCAACCTTCCTTGTGAAGGATTTGCTTGATGTGCCCAGGACACTCTTCAGGATTATGAAGAAAACACTGTGTCCTATCAAAGGCCATAACTCTGAAGAAGAAGAAGTTATGGGCATAATGAAGAATGTGTTGTTCAATCTAATCCATGGCATTCCTATCAACTACCATGACTTCTTCATGAGGAATTTGGGAAACATTGCAATGTCACCATTTGAACTGAAGCCTTATGCTCCTTGCATTATGAAGTTCATCAGAAAAAGGACTTGAATTGCTTATGAGGTAGACTTCATCAATCACCTCGGTTACTTGCCCCCTCTTGAAGTCATCAAGAGGCAGATTTCCTCATCTGAGGGTAAAGGCAAAGATCCTATCATTGATGAAGGGAATCGTCCATTGCATGGTCTGATTTGCCAGCCTGCCTCTTACTCCACCAAAGATGACACTGCCATCAAAGACACTACTGCAAAGCCTTCGACTCATATCCTCAAGCCCTAGCCCCTCGTGTGATGACCGATCGTGATCTTATTATAAGTCGTCATTAGAAGGTCGATCGCAATCACAAGTGGGTCAAGCGTCAGTTTTGTTTACTTCTTCGAGACATGACAGTCACGCACAACTTTGTGAGGAAGAACCAATACTATCTTCATGAAGTCTTCAACCACACTTGGCCCATTCTGTCTCACGTCTAGACTCCTGAAGAACTCAAATAGATGGACCTTGATCAGAACCTTGGCTGGGCTCGCCCTCCTCAGAAGAAATTCAAGAAGGTTCAAGTTCCTCAGCTGGTTACAAGCTCATAATCTTCATCATGCGAGACATATGAAGTTGAGGACATTCAAGACATTACTACGGGCCCTGCATCGACAAACGACCGTGACAATGCTGGCGCTCCTCCACCACCTTCAAGGTGAAATTCTTCAAGGGAGTTAGTCCTCATTTTTCGTCCCTTTTGGTCACCGATGACAAAGGGGCGGGGATTTGAGTTAGTCTTCAAGTGGGTCTCTATATATGGGTTGTTTTTGTTTAAGTTACAACTATTGCTCTTCTGAAGCTTTTGTTGGTTGAGTTGTAAACTTAAGTCCCACGGTGGTCTAACGCTTTTGAACTGCTTTCAGCATGCTTATTTTGTTAAGTACTTTAATCCATGCATGCTGAATTTTGTCAGACACCATTTTTCATCATGCATTTCAAATCCGCATGATATATTTTTTGAAATGCGTGCATGAATTACAAGATATACGGGGAGTTCTCCATGTCTTCAACCTACCATGTGCATTTGTAGTCCAAAGAAAATTCCTCAAATATGCACATCTTCAGGGGGAGTTCCTCCATATCTTGCAATCAAATTCCTCAAACACAGCACTTACACTTCATATGTTTATCCCCGTTGAAAACTTAACCTATTTTTCATCAATCACCAAAAGGGGGGAGATTTTTAGTGCATCTAGTGCCCCTTAGTGATTTTGGTGTATTGAAGACTTATAGGTTAAGGAACTAATGTGTTTGTGAGTATACACATGTTTTATAAGTCACTGAGGAGTTTGATATATTTGGAGATTATCGACCCCTAAAAATGAATGTCTTCAGCTGAAGACTTTCGTGAAGACTTTGGTATTCCCTGAAGACTTTGAAGCTAAAGAATTCGGTGTGACCTTAAAGATATTAACGAGGACTATTAAGTGTGAAGACTTTTGTTTTCGTAGTTTAATTTCCTTTCTTTGAGTCATAGGAAACACCGTACTATTAAAGGGGGGCGAGGTAATAGTAAGGAAAATTTCCAACTGATGCTCAACTCAAAAGCCTCAACCTACCCAATCCTTCGAGTGAAGCCTTTAGAAATCTCTTACAGTTCAGTCAAGTTCTTCAGTGACAGAGACGATGTTCTTTTGGTGTCTGAGGAAATTGGTCTGACTGAGGAGTTAGGATTGCGCCGGTGCGAATTGCCTATGGTGAGTAATATGATAATACATGAGGAATTTGACAGTTCAAATTCCAACCGTTGTTGTGCTTTGTGCCAGTTATCCAGATATCTTATCCACATAACAGTCATATCATTGGGGGGCATTGATGTCTTATCATTTCGGGTTGCACCCTGACATAAATAGCCTCCCCCCACAACCACTAGTTGGTTGGCTTCTACGAAAGAGATATTGACACTTTTCATTTGAGAGCAACCCATACTCCGAGGACTTTGAGAGAAAATCATCGGTGAGGAAAAACCCTAAAAGCAAACCACCAAACCCAAAGTGATTGAGCATCACTGAAGAGATTGTTCCTGTGTGGAACCGACACTTTTTACCTTTGAAGATTGTGCATCTTCCAGACGGTTAGCGCGTCATGGTCTAGAGCATCCAGGAGTAAATTGTGGATCGCCGGGTGACCAGTTTGTGAGGGTTTAGGAAGTCTAACCAGAAGACTTACCACGAGTGTTGTGCAAGGAATCTGTGACCTTAGCTCAAGGAGAATACGAGAAGAACTATGTGTCCTGGGACTGTGTGTCCTTTTGTTTAAATACCAAGCCGCTCCAAACCAGACGTATAACTGTCAGAGCAGTTGGAACTGGGTCATCAAATCATTGTCTTCGCCGAGCTAGCTGGTTCCATTTCCTCAACCCTTCTATTTCCTCGAATACTTGTTGATGAAATTGGTCGTAACCATTTGAAGAATTTGACTGAAGACTTTCTCAATTTCCTCATCTCAAATTCTTCAATCACCCTATTCTTCACCTGCTTATCCTGTATCACGCTACTTGTAATCTGTGCATGTTATATTTCAACATGATGACTATGTCATTGCTCTGTTTCTCATGCACTTGAGTACTTATTCCACTGCTAGCAGTTCATCACATTTCAAATTCCTCAAGTTTAAATTCCTCAGTGATGAATTTGTAAAAATCGCCTATTCACCCCACTCTAGTCGATATAACGCACTTTCACACCTCTAGAAATCCCTACTTCCCTCTGCGAAGGGCCTATCTATTTACTTTATGCAATTTTTATTTCAAGTTGAGTCTCCATCTTCTCTTATAAAGAACCAACTAGGAGGCACTATGATCGTACTTGAGAATTAGGTGTAGCTAATATTTGAGTGTGTATTGTGAATGACTCAATGATTGAGCATGATGGTCTAGGGATAACTTGCTTTTGCATTTATATTTTGAAAGACATGGTTGCTTGTTGATATGCTTGAGTATTAAAGTTTTCATGTCAAAACTAGACTATTCCTTTGAGCCATTTAAAATTCCAAATGTCCATGCTATAAATAAAAGAATATATGATGAACATGTTAGGCACCATTCTACATCAAAAATTCTGTTTTTATCATTTACCTACTCGAGGATGAGTAGGAATTAAGCTTGGGGATGCTAATACATCTCCAACACATCTATAATTTTTGCTTGTTCCATGCGGTTATATTATCAATCTTGAATGTTTTACAATCATTTTATAGCAACTTTATATCATTTTGGGACTAACCTATTGACATAGTGCCAAAGTGCCAACTGCTTTTTTTTGCTTGTTTTTTTACTTCGCAGAAAATCGGTACCAAACTAAGCCCAAATGCTTCTCGAATTTTTGGATATTTTTTATGGACCAGAAGAACCGGGATGGGCCAAACAACCACAAGAGAGGGGGGCCAGGGTGGCCGCCATCCACTAGGGCGTGCCAGAGGCCCCTAGCGCAGCTTGGTAGACCATGCCCACCTCGGGGCTCCCCTCAACTGACTATTCGCCCTACAAATTCTGAAATGTCCAGAAAACCCAAGGGGAGTCCATGAAATACAATTCCAGACACTACAATTTCCAGAACCTCAAGATCCAATCTAACACCATCACAGAGTGGTTCATCTTCAGCATAGGTGCATCTCCGGTGATGCATGAGTAGTCCACTTTAGACCTATGGGTCCGTAGGAAGTAGCTAGATGGCTTCTTCTCTCTCTCTCTATGATTCTCAATACAATTGTCTCTTGGAGATTTATTTGATGTGATGACTTTTGCGGTGTGTTTGTTGGGATCTGATAACCCACAAGTATAGGGTATCAATTGTAGCCTTTCTCAATAAGTAAGAGTGTCAAACCCAACGAGAAACTAAAGGTAGAACAAATATTCCCTCAAGTTCTATTGACCACCAATACAACTCTATGCATGCTTAACGTTCGCTTTACCTAGAACAAGTATGAAACTAGAAGTACTTTGTAGGTGTAATGGGATAGGTTTGCAAAATAATAAAGAGCAACCAAATAAAAACTAGGGGCTGCTAAGATAATGTAACAATTAAGTTAGTTTAACGAGTGTGGAAAAGTGGTGGTAGGAGTTGCGGAATTGTCCCTAGGCAATCGATAACTAGACCGGTAATCATTATTGCAATTTTATATGAGGGAGAGGCATAAGCTAACATACTTTATCTACTTGGATCATATGCACTTATGATTGGAACTCTAGCAAGCATCCGCAATTACTAAATATCATTAAGGTAAAACCCAACCATAGCATTATAAGGTATCAAGTCCTCTTTACTCCCATATGCAACAACCCACCTACTTGGGTTTATGCTTCCGTCACTCAAGCAACCCACAATAGGAAAATTATGAACACATTGAAACACACTACAACAAGGATCCCTCACGCTTGAGCGACACGGAGATAAGCATAGGACAGCACCAATAATAAAACATGCAACCCAAACCAATCATGATCATCAATCAACCCATAGGACAACAAAAATCTACTCAGACATCATAGGATGGCAACACATCATTGGATAATAATATGAAGCATAAAGCACTATGTTCATGTAGATGGTACAACGGGTTGCGGGAGAGTGGACTGTTGTAGATAGATCGAGGAAGGTGATGGAGGTGTTGGTGAAGACGACGGAGTTGTTAGAGTAGATCTCCGTCACAATGATGGCCCCGATGGCATTCCGGTGCAACCGGGAGAGAGGGGTAGAGAGCCCCCCTCCTTCTTCTTATTCCTTGACCTCCCCCTAGATGGGAGGACGATTTACCCTCTGGTCCTTGTTCTCCATGGCGGCAGAGGGGCAGGAGCCCCTCCGAGATTGGATCTCTCTCTCTGTTTCCTTCTGTTTGTGCGCTCCAGATTTTGGCCTTTCACCGTTTCTTAAATATCCGGAGATCCGTAACTCCGATCAGGCTGAAATTTTCAGGGTATATTTATCCAAAAATTAGCTTTCCTGCAGCAAAAGGATCGCTCCAAATGACCTAAGGGCTGGGCACAGGGGCCCATGGCACCCCAGGGGGTAGGACATGCCTAGCAGGCTAGTGACCTCCTCGGCATCGTCTCGTGTTGATTGTTTTTCCCAAAAATCACATATATTCCAAAAAAATCTTTGTAAGCTTTTATCGTGCTTGGACTCTGTTTGATATGGATTTTCTGTGAAACAAAAAAAGTAACAAACAGGAACTGGCACTGGGCACTAGATCAATATGTTAGTCCCAAAAATAGTATAAAAAGTTGCCAAAAGTATATGAAAGTTGTAGAATATTGGCATGAAACAATCAAAAATTCTAGGTATGATGGAGACGTATTAGCGTCCCCAAGCTTAATTCCTGCTCGTCCTCGACTAGGTAAATGATAATAAAGATAATTTTTGATGTGGAATGCTACCTAGCATAATCTTGTTCATATAATATAATCATGGCATGAATATTAAGACACGGGTGATTCAAAGCAATAGTCTATCATTTTACATTAAGACAATAATACTTCAAGCATACTAAAAAAGCAATTGTATCTCTTCAAAATATAATGGGAAAAGAGAGTTATCCGTACAATATCATATAGTCTGGCTATGCTCCATCTTCCCCACACAAAGTATTTATATCATGCACATCCCCGATGACAAGTCAAGCAATTGTTTCACACCTTTTATGTTCTCAAACTTTTTCAACTCTCACGCAATACATGAGCGTGAGCCATAGATATAGCAATATAGGTGGAATAGAACATGGTGGAGGTTGTGAAGAAAAAGGAGAAGATAGTCTCACATCAACTAGGTGTATCAACGGGCTATGGAGATGCCCATTAATACATATTAATGTGAGTGAGTAGGGATTGCCATGCAACGAATGCACTAGAGCTATAAGTGTATGAAAGCTCAAAGAGAAACTAAGTGGGTGTGCATCCAACTTGATTGCTCATAAAGACCAAGGGCAATTTCAGGAAGCCCATCATTGTAATATACAAGCCAAGTTATATAATAAAAAATTCCCACTAGTATATGAAAGTGAACAAATAGGAGACTCTCTATCATGAAGATCATGGTGCTACTTTGAAGCACAAGTGTGGAAAAAAGGATAGTAGCATTGTCCCTTCTCTCTTTTCTCTTTTTTTTATTTTTATTTTTTGGTGGGCATCTAAGGCCACTTTTTTGGGCCTTGCTGGCCTCTTATATTTTTCATAAAGTATAGAGTCTCATTCTAACTTTTGAGGGAATCATAGCTTCCATCATCCTTTCCTCACATGGGACAATGCTATAATAATGATAGTCATCACAATTTTATTTACTTACAACTTAAGAATTACAACTCGATATGTAGAACAAAATATGACTCTATATGAATCCCTCCGGTAGTGTACCGGGATATTCAATGATCTACATAGCAAATGACATCAAAAAACGGACAAGCCATCAAAACACCATACTAGCTATCTTACGATCATGCAAATCAATATGAAAATGATGGCGTGTGTCATAATAAATGTAACTGTGGAAGTTCCATGGCAATATATCTCGTAATTGCTATGGAAATGCCATAATAGGTAGGTATGGTGGCTGTTTTGAGGGGGGATATATGGTGGGTTTAATGCACTGGCGAAAGTTGCGCTGTACTAGAAAGGCTAGCAAAGGTGGAAGGGTGAGAGTGCGTATAATCCATGGACTCACATTAGTCATAAAGAACTCACATACTTATTGCAAAAGTGTATAGTCACCGAAGCAAAGTATTAGACGCATGCTCCTAGGGGAGAGGTTGGCAGGAGTTAACCATCGCGCGCTCCCGACCCTCACACAAAGGTTGGCAATCAATAAACAAATCATGCTCCGACTTCCTTACATAACGCTTCACCATACGTGCATGCTACGAGAATCGCAAACCTTTACACAAGTATTTCTACCAATCCACAATTACTCACTAGCATGACTCTAATATCTCTATCTTTATATCGCAAAACTATTGCAAGGAATCAAACACATCATATTTAGTGATCTACAAGTTTTATGTAGGATTTTATGACTAACCATGTGAATGACCAACTCCTGTTAACTCTCCAAATAGATATAAGTGAAGCATGAGATGTTAATTCTTTCTACAAAATATATTCCCACGCTCTAACAAATGTAAGTAAGCAAAAGAGCATTCTACAAATGGTGGTTTTCTATGTGTAGAGAAACAAGCAATCCAAACTTCAAATGATATAAGTGAAGCAAATGAAGCATTCTATAAAGCCATACTCAAAAGATATAAGTGAGGTGCAAAGATACTTCTGTAAATTAACCAAGGAATTTCGCATACCATCATGGTGCATTATTAAAATAAAAATAAAAAGCACATGATGCTCCAAGATTTACACATATCATGTAACGAATAAAAATATAACTCCAAGTAAAATTACCGATGGTTGTTAGAAGAAAGAGGGGATACCTTCTGGGGCATCCCCAAGCTTAGTTTCTTGGGAGTCCCTGAATATTACCTTGGGGTGCCTCGGGCATACCCAAGCTTAGTCTCTTTCCACTCCTTATTCCTTCATCCATTGTGATCTCACCCAAAACTTGAAAACTTCAATCACACAAAATTTAACAAAACCCTCGTGAGATCCATTAGTATAATAAAGCAAATTACCACTTTAAGTAATGTTGATAACCAATTCATATTTTGTTTATGCATTGTAGCTACTGGAATACAACTTTTTCATGGCTTATACCACTGATACAATCGATAATTGCATCAAAACTAGCAAAACAATGCATCAAAACAGAATCTGTCTTAAACAGGACAGTCTGGAGTAATCTGAACATTTACTATACTTCTGTAACTCTAAAAAAATTTAAACATTGGGAAACATAAAATAATTGAATATAAGTACTGTGTAAAAATTTCAGAAATTTTGGACATTCCAGTAAAAAATGTAAATTCGCGCACTACAGCCAAAGTTTCTAGTTTTACACATCACATACCAAACAAGCAATTTAAACATCCTAAAGGTAATTATTGGCAAATTAATTTCAAAATACAATGTATTTGTACAAGGGGATAATTATTATTTTTGAAAAGTTTCTGTAATCAAGATTCACAAAGTCTCCCTGGGCATGAACAAAGTTCAAGGCTAGCCCCCACTTCAACGTTGCTCGTCTTTCTCACTTTCATTTTTCTTTTCGAAAAAGTTTTAAGTTCCCCACTTTATTTTCTTTCCTTTAATTATAAAAAATCACACAACAGAATAAAATGACTCTCTAAAACTTCCGGGTTGTCTTCCTGGCAGCGCTTTCTTTAAACTATTAAGCTAGGCATATAGTGCTCAAGTAATGGATCCACCCGGATCCCAAGATATATCAAGGCCAATTTTAATTAACAATGATTTGTAATTTAGTAGTGACCACAAGGTAACATATATCATGCAGCAATGAAGTCTAACTCTCTTCCTATGCATCGGCATATCATAAAGGAACAATTCATGCACACGAAGTAAAGGCCAATGTATAGTATAAATAGTTTCTTGCAATTTTACCGTATTGGAAACATAGAGAGTAGGACATGTAGTTCCTTTCTAATAATAATTGCAAGTAGGAGCGTCAATCACATGCATATTATATTTATCAAAATTATCATGTGCAATAGTAGAAGGCAACCCATCTATATAATCCTTAATAAGTGCAAACTTCTCCGGTATAGTGTAGTTGCGAGAATTCAAAAAGATAATAGGACTATCATGTGTGGGTGCAATAGCAACAATTTCAAGTTTAACATAAGGAACTATAGCATATTCATCTCCATAAGCATCATTCATATTGGCATCATGGCCACAAGCGTACAAGCATCAAGTTCATCAAAAAGGGATATCTCAAACGAATCCAAGGTATCATAGCAATTATCATTACATTCATCCTTAGGTAAGAATGAAGGGAAATTTCTTCTTGCAAAGTATTAGTCTCTTCTTGGATAGCAGAGATATTCTTAATAAATTGATCAATGTGGGCATTAAATTCATAATTGGCATAAGAATAACGAAGCATAGCCGAATTTTGGGATCGATAAACAACATCATCATAATCTTCATACTTTTCAAACAAAGATTCAATTTCATAAGCACCCTTAAAAGCAACAAACTCTTCTATTTGTTCCATATGATAGTAATCATATATACCATTAGCATAAGAAGCCAAGGTTTCATTATCTCTAAATTTACATGAAAAGGAAGGTGTTTAGCCTTCATCCTAGAGCAACAAGTAATATCATATCTCAAGCATAGATTCCAAGCAAACCATTTCAACATATAAATCTGATCCCATAACAGATTCCATTTTTGAGTCAAGCGATAATGCCTAAAGTATTCATGTTGATCCAACATGTATCCCATGATATAATTGAATGGGGTTTTCTTAGGATTATTAAAGTAGTGCATAATATCTTTCACATAACGAGCATCGAGGGTTTTAGGAGGTTCCCCATGAGTAGCAAGTACACCTAATTTTTTTGGTATTTCGTGTTCCATATCCATAACTAAATATAGAGAACAACTTAGAATAGAAAATAAAATCTACTTAGTGAGAAAGCAAACAGGCACACACGAGAATATTCGCACCACACTATTGCTCCCCGGCAACGGCGCCAGAAAAAATGTCTTGATAACCCACAAGTATAGGGGGTCAATTGTAGCCTTTCTCAATAAGTAAGAGTGTCGAACCCAACGAGGAGATAAAGTTAGAACAAATATTCCCTCAAGTTCTATCGACCATCGATACAACTCTACGCATGCTTAACGTTCGCTTTACCTAGAACAAGTATGAAACTAGAAGTACTTTGTAGGTGTAATGGGATAGGTTAGCAAGATAATAAAAAGCACATAAATAACAACTAGGGGTTGCTAAGATAAAGTAACAATTAGTTAGTTTAACAAGTGGAAAAGTGGTGGTAGGAGTTGCGGAATTGTCCCTAGGCAATCGATAACTAGACCGGTAATCATTATTCCAATTTTATATGAGGGAGAGGCATAAGCTAACATACTTTCTCTACTTGGATCATATGCACTTATGATTGGAACTCTAGCAAGCATACACAACTACTAAAGATCATTAAGGTAAAACCCAACCATAGCATTATAAGGTATCAAGTCCTCTTTACTCCCATATGCAACAACCCACCTACTCGGGTTTATGCTTCTGTGACTCAAGCAACCCACAATAGGAGAATCATGAACACATTGAAAAACACTACAACAATTATCCCTCATGCTTTATCTACACGGAGAGAAGCATAGGATAGCACCAATAATAAAACATGCAACCCAAACCAATCATGCTCATTAATCAATCCATAGGACAAAAAAATCTACTCAGACATCATAGGATGGCAACACATCATTGGATAATAATATGAAGCATAAAGCACCATGTTCAAGTAGAGGGTACAGCGGGTTGCGTGAGAGTGGACCGTTGTAGATAGATGGGGGATGGTGATGGAGGTGTTGGTGAAGATGACAGAGTTGTTGGAGTAGATCGACGTCATGATGTTGGCCCCACTGGCATTCCGGTGCCATCGGGAGAGAGGGGAAAGAGCCCCCCTCCTTCTTATTCTTACTTGACCTTCCCCCTAGATGGGAGAATGGTTTCCCCTCTAGTCCTTGGCCTCCATGGCGGCGGAGCGGCAGGATCCCCTCCGAGATTGGATCTCTCTCTCTGTTTCCTTTTGTTTGTGTGCTTTAGATTCTGGCCTTTCACCGTTTCTTAAATATCCAGAGATTCGTAACTCCGATCAGGCTGAAATTTTGAGGGTATCTTTATCCGAAAAATAGCTTTCTTGTGGCGAAAGGACAGATCCAAGCAACATAAGGGCCGGTCACAAGGGACCAGGGCACGGCCAGGGGGTAGGTCGTGCCTGGCAGGCTTCTGACCTCCTCATGCATCGTCTCGCGTTGATTCTTTTTCCCAAAAATCACATATATTCCAAAAACATCTCCATAAGTTTTTATCGTGTTTGGACTTTGTTTGATATGGATTTTCTACGAAACAAAAAACATGTAACAAACAGGAACTTGCACTGGGCACTTGATCAATATGTTAGTCCCAAAAATAGTATAAAAGTTGCCAAAAGTATATGAAAGTTGTAGAATATTGGCATGAAACAATCAAACATTATAGATACGATGGAGACGTATGAGGATCCGATGAATTTTGAATTCATGATCTGTTTCTATCCATGAATATGATTTGAGTCTTCTTTGATCTCTTATGTGTATGATTACTTATAGCCTCATATTACTTCTTTGAATCTTTGGTTTAGTTAGGCCAACTAGATCGATTTTTCTTGCCATGGGAAGACGTGATTTGTTATGGGTTCGATCTTGCCATGTTCTTTCCCAGTGACAGAAAGGGCTGCAAGACACGCATGTATCATTTCTATTAAGGATAACAAGATGGGGTCTATTGCTACATCAATACATCTTGTCTACATCATGTCACCGTTCTTATTGTGTTACTCCGTTTTCCCATGAATTTAATACACTAGATGCATGCTGGATAGCGGTCGATGTGTGGAGTAATAGAAGTAGATGAAGAATCATTTTGGTCTACTTATCTTGGAAATGATGCCTATATAATTAATGATCATTTCCTAGATATTTTCATGATTATTTGATCTTCTATTAATTGCCCAATAGTAATTTGTTCACCCACCATGTGCTATACTCGTGAGAGAAGCCACTAGTGAATCCTATGGCTCACGCGTTTACTTTTCCAACATATTGCTTTCCTATCTACTATTTTGCCTCTTTTTTCTAGGTCTATTATACAAAAAATCAAAAATACCTTTCTTCACTTTTTGTTTACTTATTTTATTTTGTGTTCTTGCTAGATCTATTTGCCAAAACTATCATGACCTAATCTATCTTTTTACCGTAGAGAGCTTGACAACCTCTCTTTCGCATCGGGTTGCAAGTATGTTATTTGTATGTAGGTGCTACTTACGTGGGTGCGTGATCCTCTACGGATTCATACCTTGGTTTCATAACTGAGGGAAATACTTAACGTAGTTGTGTTGCATCATCCCTTCATCTTTGGGGAAACACTGACGCGGTCTCAAGACACGTCCGGTCCTCTTGCAGTTGTTGATCACTAGGTACTGGCAACATGGGTTGCCTTTCGTAATATGCGCTAGGAGATCCGAGACCCACAGGTGCATCAAGAATTTTAGGACGAACTGGTGGAGAACCTATTCGATGTGTTTTAATTTGTGTTCGAATTATGAGCTTGCTTGGTTGAACTATTTGATTTGTATTGATTTCAGTGATGAACTTTTCATAAAAAATAGTTTTTGTTGGATTTGTGCTGAAGTGCGCTGAATTTGGGCTGAACTTGGGCCGAATATGCACCGAATTTGGGCTAAAATTGCTAGCTTGGGGGGGGGGGAAGCGACCTGGGCGGTCTGGGAACCCGAGCCCCCCAAGCCAATTTTAGTGTCGGTTCGCCCCCAAGCGGTGCTATTTCAAGCCCTTGTGGCCTGAACGGCTGGAGATGCTCTTAGCAGTTAACTTTCCATCACACATTCTTAGTTCATGATGTGTAACAGTGATAGTGGAAGATCGAGATTGTTTGATATTTATTTTGTAGTTAGAGATTGCCTGAGATTAGTTAGAATTATTTCCATATTTTCTCTAGGAGCTATCTTGCCCTACAAGTCTTGTACTCATTATATACTCGCCCTCGGGGTTCAATAATACATCGCATTACAACAATCCCTCTCTATTCTGTCATGGGAACAAACACCTATGGGACCGCGGGGGGCCCTTTCGGTTCGGCAAGGGGGCGAGCTGGCACAAAGATCCGGTCTGATGAGCTACACACGGGGAGTTTTTACCCAGGTTCGGGACGCACGGATGCATAAAACCCTACACCTGCTTTGTTGTAATGATCATGTTCTAGGGTTCGAGCTACAGGAGTGCCATGAACGACTGCTACTTGAACTTGGCGGTTGTTCATTGCCTAACTGTCCGAAAGCTCAAAAGCTAAAGAGTCCAAAGGTCCAAAAGTCCTTTTCTGTAACGCCCTGAGGCTCCTTTTATGCTTAAGGGAATCCCAATAGTGGCGTATAGTGCGCGCACGGGACGCACAGTGCTGCTACAATGCTATCATGCCTAACCCTAACGGAATAGGACAAGAGCATTAAATGCACCATCAGGAGCCTCAGTCCGTTAGTGGGACGAGACGGGGGTCGTCCCATCAGTGCCGCTTACCTCCTCCAATGTCGACGCTGTGACATGCGTCCAGGTGGATCAACACCTGTCCTGTGCGCTAGCGGTGCTTGCCGGGGCCTCGCCTTGCTAGGACCTTGCCTTACCTGGGCCTGGAGGCTCTACGGCCCTCCTGACAAGGTCTTGTCAGTAGTCTTGAGTCTTTTGTGCTGGTGCTTGGTAAGTCTTCGCCGGGTCATGCCGTCGGGGCGGCTACTACTACCCGTGCACGAGTAAAGGGGAACTAGATGGCACAAGAACTCTAGTGCACCGACAGGAGCCCCCGGGCCTAGGCCATACACGTCGCGAGGCGTTGTTGGGCTAGGCCCAAACAGTGCACGGGCACGCATGGCAGGGGCCCTACAGTACTGATCATTGAGCTCGCTGCGCTTCCCCACGATGCCCATTGAATGCGGGTAGTGGGATACGTGCACGACATGGCTGTTACAACAGTGCATCTACGAAACATTTTCGCATCATCTTCTCTTTGGTAAAAAGAGACCGCTCTATACCTTCCCCATAAACAGGAGACTGAAGAGTTGATGCCCATTCACCCCTCGTATTTCTCAACATGAGAACCGCTGTCGTCTTCCTCCGCGAGCCCAAAGCAGAGCTTCTCGCATCCGTTAGGGCCCTCTCCCCGCTCCCACCTACTCCTCGTCCTCGGCCTCCATCCCTGCCATCACCATGCCGCCCAAATCTAGCAAGGGAAAGGAAACAGAGGTCATCTCGGAGAACAAGGCGGCGAAGATGCAGAGGGAGCATCTCATTTTCCCGCCTAGGCTTAGTCTGGGCGTCCTGAAGAGGCAGTATCGGTGGGCGTGGGCGACAGCGACAGCAGGGCACCCTGCCACCGTCGTGAGCTCGGGTCCTTCTGAGGAAGATCCAGGGAAATAATGTTTTTTCGCTGATTACTTTTATTCCGGGATTTGCCCCCCTTACTTGAACTTTTTCATCGACCTTATGCTTACTTACTGCTTCCAACTCCTAGATTTTACGCTGAACATCATAACCTCCATGGCGGTTTTAGCACATCTCTGCGAGAACTTTGCCGGACTGACCCCCAGCACCGCCCTCTACCGCCATTATTTCAACCCCCGCATCCAGCAAGGCGAAGCACTTTCTGGCGCCGTCACATGGATTCCTCGACCAGGAATCAAGGAGGCCTACCCTGAAGGGGCTTATTGCGATAGGGGGGATGAGTGGCAGGGCAATTGGTGCTGGCTCCGGGAGGAGAAGCCCCAACCCTTCTATATGCTGCGGGAGACCGAGATGGTGTGCGACGACGACTAGAGCACCCTCGATCATTGGGACGGGAGTCTCACGGTCGCGACCACCAGGACCCATCGCCTCAGGGCTGCCGGCCTCTCCATGGAGATGATAGCGATGACTTTCTTCGCCGTCACATCGCCCCCTTGTAGAACAAGGGGAGGCCGGCCTGGGATTTTAGGAATGCAGCGGACATCATGAGGTTGGGCCCTAGGCTAAACCACAATCTAATCACCATGCAGCACAGGGCCCTCTGCCAGAAGTTGTTCAGGAGCATCTTAGCGATCGAGCTACCGGCAGGTGTGATCCCCTTGTGCAATAATTCGGCCTTGGGAAGAATCATTGCCATGATGCCGGTGTTAGACACCCACAGTCTTGAAGAAACTTGGATGGAGCCGTCCGCGGAGGTGGTGCAAGAGTTTTTCGACAACCTGTTGGAGACGGCCATCCGCAAGGACGAGGGCCTCGTCCGTGACACCACCGAGGAGGAGCTGGCGTACATCGCTAGTAGGGCGAAAGAAGCGGCGCTTGCCGAGGAGGCCGGCAACGTCGGCTTTTTAGAAGATGAAGCCAGGAAAGGGGAGGTATCGCCAAGCGGAGATCTTGCCGGGTAGGGCGATCTCACCGAGGAGAGAGGCGACACGTCTGCCCTGGGCCACCTTGCCGGGGACACGTCCGAAGAGGTGCCGCTCGAGGAGGTCCCGTCCCTCATCCACAGGAAAAGGCGCGTCCTTATGAACGCTGCCTCCGGGCTCCCAGCTCGGCAAGCTTCTTCAAATAAAGCGGCCTCCGGCAAGGGGGCAACCAACAAGGCCATGCGGCAGTGCAAAGTCCACCAACAGCCCACGCCTACCGCGGCCAAGCGGTCTAAGGGCACCCCTCCACCCCCTTCCATAGGCTACATGACAGAGGTCGCCTTCGGCCTTTCTGCTCTTAGCTCGGGGAGGAAGAAGAAGAGTAAGGATCCCGCCATACTTTCCCAGCCTTCAGGTCTCCTTCCCTACTTCCTAATCTGTTTTTGTTTTTCTCCACAGGGACACGGAAACGATGGCGCAGCGTGTCACGAAGAGGGCGAAGACCTTGATGGTTGAGGGGTCATCGGCAAGTGCCTCCGGCACGCCGAGAGCGACCATCACCAATTCGGAGAGTTGACCGTGCCGCAGTCCCCGATTCATCCCTCGGTGGAGCCCCCGGCATGAGTTCACTACTCATTTCCCACTGGTAGGCGCTGGGACGTGCATCTATACTGCTGACATCACTGGACATGCAGGGGGAGGATGGCAACAAGGGGAGTCGTCGGCGACCGCCCTGGATTCCCTGCCCAGGGACTTTTCTCTGTCCAGGACTTCCTCCAGCACATTTTATCGTGACGAGGGAGGGCTGGCAAGCCCGGGGACTGGCGGGTCTCCGCCAGCAATCGTTGTAGGTGAGGATATTCCCCTTCTTCTTGGGGGCCATGGCGACGATGAAGGTGGGGTTTAGGTCACCAAAATGGGTTCGTAGAACCTCTCACGCCTCCCTACCAGGCGCGCCAAAGGTGTCGTGGGAACAAACACCTATGGGACCGCGGGGGACCCTTTTTGTTCGGCAAGGGGGCGAGCTGGCACAGAGAGCCAGTCTGATGAGATGCACACAGGGAGTTTTTACCTAGGTTTGGGCCGCTAGGATGCGTAAAACCCTACTCATGCTTGGTTGTATTGATCCTATTCTAGGGTTCGAGCTATAGGAGTGCCATGAATGGCTGTTACTTGAACTTGGCGGTTGTTCACTGCATAACTGTCTCAAAGCTCAAAAGCCAAAGAGTCCAAAGGTCCAAAAGTCTTTTTCTGTAACGCCCTGGGCCTCCTTTTATACTTAAGGGAATCCCAATAGTGGCATATAGTGCATGCACGGGACGCATAGTGCTCCTACAATGCTATCATACCTAACCCTGACGGAGTAGGACAAGAGCATTAAATGCACCATGAGGAGCCTCAGTCCGTCAGTGGGACGGGACGGGGGCCATCCCATCGGCGCCACTTAGCTCCCTCCAACGTCTATGCCATGACATGCATCCAGGTGGATCGACACCTGTCTTGTGCATTGGTAGTGCTTGTCAGGGCCTCGCCTTGCCGGGACCTTGCCTTGTCGAGGCCTAGAGGCTCTACGGCCCTCCCAACAAGGTCTTGTCGGTAGTCTTGAGTCTTTTGTGCCGGTTCTTGGTAAATCATCGCAAGGTCCTACCGTCGGGGCGGCTACTACTGCTCGTGCATGAGTAAAGGGGCACTAGATGGCCCAGGAACTCTAGTGCACTGACATATTCCTTCCACATGATATCATAGCAACCTCTATCTCAAACCCTAGCCGATGCCGCCGCTTCCGCACTGTACTGCCCCTCGGGCGGTCGATCTCCATGATCGCAATCAGGGCCTGCTTTGCCCGTAAATAGGGTCTAGTGACCCGATTCCAAAATATCAGAGTTTCTATGCATACTGTGCTAGTCCCTAGATCAAACTTGCTAGCAGACACAGTACTTGATGAAATAGTACAAAGTTCAATCACATAGTTTATTACATTGAGGTCCTCAAAAGAGTATTTATTTCAATAATATGGCTGAAGCCCATCTAAATAAAATAGTTGTGGAAGCTTCATAGGTAAATGAGTCCTTCTAACTCCACGGGAAAATAAGTGAGTGCAAAACAATGACTTGTCGCACCTTAATCCTCGTCGGAAAACTCTACAACGTGAGACGTTGCATCCGTGTAGGTCAGCACATGGAATATGTCGGCAATGTCACCATAGAACAATGGTAAAATTCTATTCCTACATGCAATTTTGGCTATGGTGGAGGCACTAAGTTTAATTTTTGCATAAAGTTATTTTCCCTATGATAAATTAATTAAAAGTATTACTACAATTATTATGGTATTATTGAGATGGTTCCTCCAACTCAATCCAATTACCCAATTATTACATAAAACCCAATTTATTCACTAAATTCTGAAGGTGTTGAGACCACTCGATAAACCGCTTCTAGAGCCGCAAGTTGTCCATAACCGGGGACGCGGCTAACCGATTAGTTTTTGACACTCTATAGAGGTTTGTGCACTTTTCCCACATGATCGGAAGATCGAGACAAGTTCTTTTAAAGACTTTCCCTTAGCCACCGGTAGTGCCCATCCTAACTATATCCCACTACCTCTCATAACACTACCTGGTAAGATTCACTAAAATGATTAACCTAGCCAGAGCCCATAATGGCTTGTGGATGCACACGGAAGCTTCTAGTCAAGAATTGTCGTATGGTCCATTTTAACATGGGTGGCTTCTACCTCTTGAGCATGCGTTGGTTTTCCCTTGAAGAGGAAAGGGTGATGCAGCGAAGTAGATAAGTATTTCCCTCAGTTGATGAGAACCAAGGTATCAATCTAGTAGGAGGAACAAGCAATTCACCAATGGTTGCACCTACACAAAGAATCAAACTCTTTCACCTAAAGCTGTAAAGGGGTTTTCAATCCCTTCACGGTTATTTGCAAGGATTAGATCTGATAGATATAGATGTAAATGAGTGTGGAAATTAAAAGATAAGTAAACTGCAGCAAGGTATAGATGTAATAATATATGATGGAAAATAGACCCAGGGGGCATAGGTTTCACTAGAGGATTCTCTCTTGAAGGTAAACATCATGGTGGGTACACAAATTACTATCAATCAATTGATATAAAAGCGAATAATCATGTAGTTATCCAAGGCAATGATCATGCATATAGGCATCACGTCCGTGACAAGTAGACCGAAACAATTCTGCATCTACTACTATTACTCCACACATCGACCGACTCCTGCCTGCATCTAGAATATTAAGTTCATGAAGAACATAGTAACGCATTAAGAAAGATGACATGATGTAAAGGGATAAATTCAAGCAATATGATGAAAACCCCATCTTGTTATCCTTGATGGCAACAATACAATACTTGCCTCGCTACCCCTAATATGTCACTAGGTGAGGACACCGCAATATTGAACCCAAAACCAAGCACTTATCTCACTGCAACAATTACCAATCTAGTTGGCCAAACCAAACCAATAACTCGAAGAGACTTGCAAGGATGACAAATCAAGCATATAAGAAATCAAAGGAGATTCATGGATAATCTGAACATAAACTAACAATTCATCGGATCTTGACAAACACACCACAAAAGAGGATAACATCGGATAGATCTCCATGAAGATCATCAAGAACATGATATTGAAGAGAAAAGAGAGAGAAGAAGTCATGTGGCTACTAGCTATGGACCCGTAGGTCTGTGGTGGACTACTCACGCATCATTGGACGGGCAATGGAGTTGATGTAGATGCCCTCCGTGATCGAAACCCCCTCCGACAGATTACCAGAAAAGGCTCAAAGATTGGATCTCTCGGGAACAGAGGCTTCCGGTGGCGAAAAAGTATTTGCGTGGCTATTTTTCATGTTGGGGGAATATTTGGGTATTTATAGCCCAAGAATTAAGGTTAGGAGACCTTCCAGGAGGCGACAAGCCTGCTAGGCACGGCCAGGGGGCCCGAGCCTAGCAGGCTTGTGGCGCCCTGGCTCCTTCCCAGACGTGCACTCCAAGCTTGGATGACTTGTTTCCTTCAAGAAAATTTCCTTCCAAAGGTTTTATTATGTTTGGACTCCATTTAATATTCCATATTGGCAAAACTCAAAAACAGGAAAAAATAGAAACTGGCACTTGGCTCTAGATTGATATGTTAGTCCCAAAAATAATATAAAATAGCATATTAATGCATATAAAACATCCAAACAGATAATATAATAGCATGCTATCATCAAAAATTATAGATACATTGGAGACATATAACCATCCCCAAGCTTAATTCCTGCTGGTCCTAGAGTAGGTAAATGATTAAAACAGAATTTTTATGTGGAGTGTTACCTAACATATTTATCCATGTAATATTATTTATTGTGGCATGAATATTCAGATCTATAAGACTCAAAACAAAAGCTTAATATTTATATAGAAACAATAACATTTGAAGCATACTAGCAAAGCAATTGTATCTCTTCAAAATATAATGGCAAAAGAAAGTTATCCCTACAATATCTATGGTCTGGCTATGCTCCATCTTCCCCACACAAAGTATTTATATTATGCACAGCCCCGATGAAAAGTCAAGCAATTGTTTTCACAACTTTATTTTCTCAAACTTTTTCAACTCTCACGCAATACATGAGCGTGAGCCATGGATATAGCACTATAGGTGGAATAGAATATGGTGGACGTTCTCAAGGAAAGGGAGAAGATAGTCTCACATCAACTAGGCATATCAACGGGCTATGTCGATGCCCATTAATAGATATCAATGTGAGTGAGTAGGGATTGCCATCCAACAGATGCACTAGAGCTATAAGTGTATGAAAGCTCAAAAGTAAACTAAGTGGGCGCGCATCATGAAGAAAAAAAATTCCACTAGCTATATCGAAGTGACAAAATAGGAGATTCTCTATCATGAGGATCATGGTACTACTTTGAAGCACAAGTGTGGAGAAAGGTAGTAGCAATGTCCCTTCTGTCTTTTCTCTCATTTTTGTGTGTGGGCATCTAAGGCCTCTTTCATTCATTCTTTTTATGTGGTCTTCGCTGGCCTCTTTTATTTTTCATAAAGTCCGGAATCTCATCCCCACTTGTAAGGGAATCATAGCCTCCATCATCCTTTCCTCACATGGGACATGCTCTAATAATGATAATCATCACACTTTTATTTACTTACAACTCAAGAGAAAATTACAAGTTGATACCTATGACAAAATATGACTCTATATGCAATATGGAAGTGATGATGCATGTCATCAAAGGAAACGATGGAAGTTGCATGGCAATATATCTTGGAGTGGCTATGTAAATGCCATAATAGGTAGGTATGGTGGTTGTTTTGAGGAAATATATATGGTGGCTGTTTTGAGGAAGGTATATGGTATAACAGCGAGAGTTGTGAGGTAAATAGAGAGGCTAGCAAAAATGGAAGGGTGAGAGTACGTATAATCCATGGACTCAACATTAGTCATAAAGAAGTCACATACTTATTGCAAAAGTCCATTATTCATTGAAGCAAAGCATTAAACGCATCCTCCTAGGGGGGAGGTTGGTAGGAGTTAACCATCGTGTGCCCCCCACCCTCACACAAAGGCTTACAATCTATAAACAAGTCATGCTCCGACTTCCTTACATAACGGTTCACCATACGTGCATGCTACGGGAATCACAAACCTTTATACAAGTATTTTTTACCAAATCACAATTTAATTCCTAACATGTCTCTTAACATTACCATCTTTATATCTGAAAACTTTATGCAAGGAATCGAACTTCTCATAAATACTCAATGCACTTAATATGGAAGTTTTATTATATCCCTTTTGGTTGCCTATCATATTAGGACTAAATTCATAACCTAGACCAATTACCATGTTATTTTAGAAACTCTGAAAATAATATAAGTGAGGTAAGAGAGTTCAAGTATTTCTATAAAATGCAAACACCACCGTGCTCTAAAAGATATAAGTGAAGCACATAGAGCGAAATTGCCCAACTCAAAAGATACAAGTGAAGCACATAGAGTATTCTAATAAAATCATGATTCAGTGTGTCTCTATACAAAGATGTGTGAAGCAAGGATGATTGTGTCAAACTAACAAGAAAATACTCATATCATACAAGACGCTCCAAGCAAAATAGATATCATGTGGTGAATAAAAATATAGCCTCAAGTAAATTTACTGATGGATTGAAGACAAAAGAGGGGATGCCTTCCAGGGAATCCCCAAGCTTAGGATCTTTGGCATCAGTGAAAATTACTTGGGGTGCCTCATCCCCAATCTTAGGATCTTGCCACTCCTTATTCCATAGTCCATCCAATCTTTACCCAAAACTTGAAAACTTCACAACAGAAAACTTAACAGAAAACTCGTGAGCTCCGTTAGTACAAGAAAATAAATCACCACTTTAGGTACTATTGTGAACTCATTCTTTATTTATATTGTTGTTATATCTACTGTAATCTAACTTCTCCATGTCACATACCACATGATACAACCCATAGATTCATCAAAATCGGTAAACAAACTCAAAGAAAGCATAATCTATCAAAAACAGAACAGTCTGTAGAAATCTGGAAACTTTGTATACTTTTGTAACTCAACGAATTCTGAACAATTAGTTAAACCTGGGATATTTATAAATAAATCTTGTGTAAAAATTTCAGATCAATTCGACGCTCTAAAAAAAATTAGAAAATTCCTGGATTGAGCGCAAAAGTTTCTATTTTTCAGCAAGATCAAATCAACAACTACCATAGATCACCCCAAAGGTTTCGCTTGGCTCAAAAACTATTTAAAACACCAAAACACAATTACTACATAAGTAATAATGTGGGAAACACTAAAAACAGAAGAAAAAACAGAACACAAAAATAAAATTGGGTTGCCCCCCAACAAGCGCTATTGTTTAACGCCCCTAGCTAGGCAAAACGCAATAGATCTAGGTATTGTCATCCTTGGTATTGCCAAATTTTGTGAGGACTTTCCAGGGGGTTCTTTCCTATTTCCCCCATTTGTAGGGGGAGGATCCATCTTGGTGTCCAAAATATCCAAACGCTTATTGCAAAGGGTAATCAAAGTATTCAAACAATTAATGTTCCCGTTGATATGTTTTAGGGGTTCGTGATATTGTTGTAACTCGACCAAGTGTTTGTGTAAGTCACCCAATTTGTCTAGAACTTGAACTCCCTATTGTGAGAAATAAAACCCCCTTTTTGGTGGAGGAACCCCCAAAATCCCCTCTAAAACTTCATAAGCTGCATTTGTGTCAAGCTCAATAAAATTTCCTTTTTTGAGGCGAAATCTAGAAGCTCCCTATGAGGCAAAGCTAAACCAATGTAAAAAAATTCTAAGAAAAACTGTCGCATCTTTGATACGTCTCCATTGTATATATAATTTTCAATTGTTTCATGCCAATATTCTACAACTTTCATATACTTTTGGAAACTTTTTATACTATTTTTGGGACTAACATATTGATCCAGTGACCAGTGCCTGTGCCTGCTTGTTGCATGTTTTCTGTTTTGCAGAAAATCCATATCAAACGAAGTCCAAATGGTATAAAAACTTATGCAGATTTTTTTGGAATATATGTGAATTTTGGGAAGTGGAATCAACAGAAGGCAGTGCTCGAGGGGCCCACAAGCCTGCCTGGCACGCCTTGGGGGTAGGGCGCGCCCTAAGGGCTTGTGGCTACCACTTAGGTTGTTTGGAGCTGTCCTTCGGCCGCAAGAGATATATTTATATAAGGAAAATCCCCTCAAAATTTCAGCCCGACTGGAGTTACGGATCTTCGGATATTTAACAAATGGTAAAAGGCCAGAATCTGAGAGCGCAGAAACAGAAGGAAACAAAGAGAGAGAGAGATCCAATCTTGGAGGGGCTCTCGCCCCTCCGCCGCCATGGAGGCCATGCACCAGAGGGGAAATCCTTCTCCCATCTAGGGGAAGGTCAAGGAATAATAAGAAGGAGGGGGCTCTCTCCCGGTAGCGCCGTAACGCCGCCGGGGCCATCATCATGACAGCGATCTATTCCAACAACTCTGTCATCTTCACCAACACCTCCATCACCTTCCCCCATCTATCTACAGAGATCAACTATCCCGCAACCCGCTATACCCTCTAATTGAACATGGTGCTTTATTCTTCATATTATTATCCAATGGTGTGTTGCCATCCTATGATGTCTGAGTAGATCTATTTTGTCCTGTTGGTTGATTGATGATCATGATTGGTTTGAGTTAAATGTTTTATTATTTGTGATGTCCTATGGTGCTCTCCGTATCGCGCAAGCGTGAGGGATCCCCATTGTAGGGTTTGCAATATTTTTATGATTCACTTATGGTGGGTGGCGTGAGTGATAGAAGCACAGACCCGAGTAAGTAGGTTGTTTGTGTATGGGAATAAAGAGGACTTGATACCTTATAATGCTATGGTTGGGTTTTAACTTAATTATCTTTAGTAGTTGCGGATACTTGCTAGAGTTCCAATCGTAAGTGCATATGATCCAAGTAGAGAAAGTATGTTAGCTTATGCCTCTCCCTCATTTAAAATTGCAATAATGATTACCGGTCTAGTTATCAATTGCCTAGGGACAATTCCGCAACTCCTACCTCCACTTTTCCACACTTGATAAACTAACTTACTTGTTTATTTATCTAAGCAGCCCCTAGTTTTTATTTACGTGTTCTTTATTATCTTGCAAACCTATCCTATCACACCTACAAAGTACTTTTAGTTTCATACTTGTTCTAGGTAAAGTGAACGTTAAGAGTGCGTAGAGTTGTATCGGTGGTCGATAGAACTTGAGGGAATATTTGTTCTACCTTTAGCTCCTCGTTGGGTTCAACACTCTTACTTATTGAGAAAGGCTACATTTGATCCCCTATACTTGTGGGTTATCAATCTACTTTTAGATTGGAAATACGATAAGATTCCATTAACCTATACCAAGCATCTTTCAAATTTTCCCCTTGTTTTTGTTCGAAGTAAAGAACTTCAAAATTTGGTGACAAGGGGGACGTGGTAATACTAGACATAGAGGACCAGCAAGAAAGAAACAACCAAAAGAGGGAGAATAGAGAAGCGAATCTTTTTGGTATTTTCTGAAAATCATTTTAGAAGTGGGGGAGAGGAAAACGAGAGGCAAATGGCAAATAAACTAAATGCAAGATATGAGTTTGTGATGGGTACTTGGTAGGCTTGGTGTGTATCATCCCCGGCAATGACACCAGAAATCCTTCTTGCTACCTCTTGAGCATGCGTTGGTTTTCCCTTGAAGTGGAAAGGGTGATGCAGCGAAGTAGATAAGTATTTCCTTCAGTTGATGAGAACCAAGGTATCAATCTAGTAGGAGGAACAAGCAAGTCACCAATGGTTACGCCTACACAAACAATCAAACTCTTGCACCTCACGCTATAAAGGGGTTGTCAATCCCTTCACGGTTATTTGCAAGGATTAGATCTGATAGAGATAGATCTAAATGAGTGCGGAAAGTAAAAGGTAAGTAAGTTGTAGCAAGGTATAGATATGAAAATGTATGATGGAAAATAGACCCGGGGGCCATGGGTTTCACTAGAGGCTTCTCTCTTGAAGCCAAATATCATGGTGGGTAAACAAATTACTGTCAAGCAATTGATAGGAAAGCGGATAATCATGTAGTTATCCAAGGCATGGATCATGCATATAGGCATCACGTTCGTGACAAGTAGACCGAAACGATTTTGCATCTACTACTATTACTCCACTCATCGACCGACTCCTGCCTACATCGAGAGTATTAAGTTCATGAAGAATAGAGTAACGCATTAAGAAAGATGACATGATGTAGAGGGATAAACTCAACAAATATGATGAAAACCCCATCTTGTTACCCTTGATGGCAACAATACAATACGTGCCGCGCTACCCCTACTATGTCACTGGGTGAGGATGTCGCAAGACGTTGCAAGAATTACGAATCTAGTTGGCCAAACCAAACCAATAACTCGAAGAGACTTGCAAGGATATGAAATCACGCATATAATAAATCAGAGGAGATTCATGGATAATCTAAACATAAACTCACAATTCATCGGAACTTGACAAACACACCACAAAAGAGGATTACATCGAATAGATCTCCATGAAGATCATGAAGGACATGGTATTGAAGATCAAAGAGAGGGAATAATCCATCTAGGTACTAGCTACGGAACCGTAGGTCTGTGGTGGAGTTGATGTAGATGCCCTCCGTGATCGAAACTCCCTCCGGCAGATTATCGGAAAAGCCTCCAAGATTGTATCTCTCGGAATGGAGGCTCTGGCGGCAGAAAAGTATTTGCGTGGGTCTTTTTAATGTTGGCGTAATATTTGGGTATTTATAGGCCAAGAATTAGGGTTAGGAGACCTACCAGGAGGCGACAAGCCAGCTAGGCGCGGCCAGGGGGCCGCGCCTAGCAGGCTTGTGGCGCCTTGGCTCCTCCCCTGACGTGCACTCCAAGCTTGGATGACTTGTTTCCTTCCAGAAAAATTCCTTCCGAAGGTTTTATTCCGTCTGGACTCCGTTTAATATTCCATATCTGCAAAACTCAAAAACAAGAAAAAACAAAAATTGGCACTTGTATCTAGATTAATAGGTTAGTCCCAAAAATAATATAAAATAACATATTAATGTGTATAAAACATCCAAAACAGATAATATAATAGCAGGCCATCATCAAAAATTATAGATACATTGGAGACGTATCAGTGGCTTTCCATAAAGAGTAATCACCGGGTCCTCCAGTAATACTCGGGGAAAACTTGGTTACTCCAAGGTGCCCCTCACCATGCAACCGTTCCACCTAGTGATGTATTAAAATTTACTTCAGCTGATACTTAAAATTATTATCTCTCAACTTGCATGAATCAAGAATACCACCCCGTCTACATAAGCATGGCTAAGCAATTCTAACAACAACAATTTCCGGGGTGATCAAGTGGACATAGGTTCCTACCTCATACTACAATTCATTGCCAAAAATTCCCAATCCTACTCATGCAAAGTCTAATGGTGGAACTAATGCATAGTAAAAACATAGGTACATGGAAAAATATGGTCAAACTTGTGAACTTGCCTTGCTGAGAGTTGTTGGAGTCTAACGATTGATAGTATTCTACTTTGCACTCCAAACAATCTAAAGTAACAAATAACAGGCATACAATAAGCAATCATGGTCACATACAAACCGACAAGATCATATGCAAGACAAAGATCAAAAGAAACATCAAAACTCAAACAAATTATCAAAACAAGTTTATGGACAGAAACAATTTTTTAAGAGAAGGAAATATTATCAAACTTTAGTTTAGCAGAAAGTATTTTCTATTCATTTTAATTAGTAAAAAGAATCGACTAAAAATGTTTTATGCCCTATTTAAGACCGATCTTAAACTTGATCAGATTCGATTTTTATAATGCCAAACATTATTTTTATTAGTTCACTGGTTAGACATAACATAAACAAAACAGTAGCAAAAAGAATTACTCAAAATCCAATCTTAATTACCTAAGAGAGCTATTCCCACTAACCTATTTATCTAAACATGTAGCCGATCCACAGTAGCATCAATACATGTCATGAGTTATCCACCCACACATTTCGTTTGCGGAAGTTAGGGCATAGCCAATGCATAGCCCCAGGGTGATGCTCCACATGCCATGCAGGATCGGATGTAGGTTTAGATGGTGTAACGGGATCCTCAATAGGAGATAGGTGCTTGAGAAGAAAAAGTGTGGTCCGGCGCAAAAAGTTGAAAAGTTAGAGTGGAAAGTATAGATGCATGTGTATTGGAATCTTTATTTTCGTTTCTTTGATGAGGTCAGTGGTGGTAGCTTGCATTGAAGAGAAAAATCAATGTAGATGCCTCAAACTACTTTTTTTCATGGGGTATATGTATCCATATGCCACCATTATACATGCCCTTAGTCCATTACTCCTTCCTTCCTCTTCTCAGTTTCGCTTATTTATGTCTTTCATCGTCCGTGTCGCTTCAGTTTCCGTCCTTCCACCGATGAAGATGTGGATTTCGATCCAGTTCCGTGCCCACGGGGCTCCTATATATAGCGCATAGTACTCTCTGTTCCGCGTCATCGTTACCCTATGTAGGATCAAAAGTAGGTCTAGAGGGGGTGATTAGACTACTTGACCAGATAAAAGCCTAACATTTTCCCAAGTTAATTGATTGGAAGATTTTAGCCAAATCAAGTTCACCCAACACATGCATGTCTACGAGTATTGCAGCGGAATGTAAAGACAAGCATATGTAAATAGGGTAGGGATAGGAATATCAAACGCAACTGGAGACACAAAGATTTTTCTCGTGGTTCTGATAGGTGGTGGTATCGTACATCCACCTTTATGGAGACTTCAACCCAAAGAGGGTAACAGTCACAAGAGTCCATGGAGGGCTCAATCCACGGAGGGTCCACGAAGTAGCAACCTTTTCTATTCCATGATGGCCTATGTCCATGGAGGACTAGCCTTACTCGGGGTAGATATTCATGAAGTAAGCGATCTCCTTGCCCTTACAAACTTCTTGGTTAAACTCCACAATCACGAAGAAGGATGCTCCCAAGCGACACCTAACCAATCTAGGAGGCACCACCCGCCAAAAGGTAATAGATGTGGTAGTATGATGAACTCCTTGATCTTGTGCTTCAAAATATAGTCTCCTCAATGCTCAATCAATCTCCCATAGATTTGGAATGGGTAGAAGAGATTGATTGGATGGAAATCAACTTGGGGAGGCTAGAAATCAAGATCCATATGGTTGGAGTGGATGATCTCGATCTCAACACATGACTAGGTCGCTCTCTCTCAGAAAATTGGATATGGCAAGTGGGTGTGTGTTATGAGTGCTTCTCTTGTGAGAAATAGGTGGAGGAGGAGTATATAGCGCGAGACAGCGAGGGTCCAAGTGAGCGAGAAGGCGTCGAGGCCTCCCCGGCAGCGGTGACTGACGTCGCTTGAGATTGCGTTGGTATTTCCCCAAAGTGGAAGGGATGATGCAGCACAACAACGATAAGTATTTTCCTCAGTTATGAAACCAAGATTATCGAACCCGTACAAGAACTACGTAACACTATTTAAACGGTACTTGCACACAAAGAACAAATACTTGCAACCCGATGCGTAAGAGAGGTTGTCGATCTCCCCATGGTAAAAAAGATAGATTGGTTTGCAATAGATTGGATAAATAGAATGCGTAAGAACACAAAATAAAAGAGGCAAATAAAAAGTGCAGCAAGGTATTTTTGTTTTTTTGGAATGGTAGATCTAAAAGCAAATGCGTAAAAAGATAGATCGGAAAGCCATATGTTAAAAGATAGACCCGGGGGCCATAGGATTCACTAGTGACTTCTCTCATGAGTATAGCACATAGTGGGTAAACAAATTACTGTTGGGAAATTGGTACAAGATCAAATAATCATGAAGGTATCCAAGGCAATGATCATTATATAGGCATCATGTCCAAGATTAGTAAACCGACAATTCTGCATCTACTAATATTACTCCACACATCGACCGCTATCCAGCATGTATCTAGTGTATTAAATTCATGGAGAAACGGAGTAATGCAATAAGAACGGTGACATGATTGAAAGGATCGATATGGTTGACTAGAGGGGGTGAATAGGCAACTACCAATTTTTAGGCTTTTCTTAGCAAATTAGGTTTAGCAACAATTAGGTTGACTAGATATGCAACTAGGTGAAGAACATATATGATTCTAGATACAACAACAGGATATAAGCTTGCACAAAGTAAAGGTAAAATAACCACAAGCGGAACCATTGGAGACGAGGATGTGTTACCTAAGTTCCTCCCCTTTGAGGGTAAGTACGTCTCTGTTGGAGCGCTGTGGAGGCACAATGATCCCCAAGATGCCACTAGGGCCACCGTATTCTCCTCACGCCCTCACACAATGTGAGATGTCGTGATTCCACTAGTGGTGCACTTGAAGGATGCAACTAGACCTTTACAAACAAGGTTGGGGCCCTCTCTACAACTTAATTGGAGGCTCCCAACGAAACCACAAAGCTTCACCGCAATGGAATAAGGCTTCGAGGTGACCTCTTCCGTATAGGGTCCTCAAACACCCAAGAGTAACAAAATCCACACAAGAAAGTATGGGGAATCAATTTTCCTTTGGTGGAAGTGTATATCTAGGTCTGCTCCTTCAATCCCTAGCAAATCAACAAGTTTGAGTGGCTAGAGAGAGAGATCGGGCAAGAAAGCTTGCTATGCATTAATGGTGGAGAGAGAGGTAAGAGATAAGATGGAGGTCGAAGAACCACCCCTTTATATAGGGCCCTCACTTTCCAACAGTTACAACCATTTTATATGGATGCTGTACAACCGATGATGCGGGCGCTAGAACCGGTAGGACCGGTACAACCACCCAACAATCGGCCAACCACTGCATCAAAACAGAACCTGAAGCAGTGGTTCCTCCCTGGTGCAACCGCTCGACTCGAGTGCTGCACATGGCAAAGTCCCGAGCGGTACAACCGCTTGGGACACCGGTAGTATCGTGCTATAGTAATATAGCGGTACAACCGCTAGGGCCAGCGGTACAACCAACCTACATGGAAGGAAAGCAGGGCCTCTCTCTCTTTGATGGAAGGGAATGAGGTGGGTGCTAAGGATGCGTGTGTGTATTGATTCACCCCAAGACCTTCCAACGAGGATTCCCTCTTAATAGTACGGGATCCCTACGACCAAAGAAAATAAACGCGTAGAGAACACTATCTTCCTTCTTTTTCTTCCAAAGGGAATGCCTAACTGTCTAGTGTCTCACACATAGTACATGAATAACTTGACACACGGTTAGATAACATAGTGAGGTGTCATCATCACCAAAACACTAAGGTAAGAGAATGCCCTTACAATCTCCCCCTTTTTGGTGGATGATGACAACAACACAATTTGCATTGATGATATAGAAAATAAAAGCGGAGCTCCCCCTCAATGTGTGCACCAGATGATATATGTGCAAACATTAGCGCTCCCCTTCGATTTTTATAGAACAACCAATGGGTACAAAAGAAGGAATGACATTAAAGAGCATTTGTACGGGATGATACATAGAGCTTAATAACAAGGTCATCAATAATCTCCGGCTCTACTTAAACGCAAGGAGTCTCCACATAAGATAGGTTTGTAACCGACTAAGAGCAAATAAGAGTTCAACTCGGATGCCACAAAATGACAAATGAAAGACAACCATGACACGCATGCATATCCCATCATAATATAACTCTCTTTCCCTTTGGCATCAAGACACCAAAAAGGAAAAGAGCAATGTTAATGCCCCAAAACTTAGTAGACCTCGTCAGAATCGTCAGTCTCCTCGGAATCATCATCCTCCAACCCATCACCATCATCCTCATCATCATCCTATGGAATGCCATCATCAACAGCGGCAGCTAAGGAGGAGGCAGCAGGCTGACTAAAGATCTCATCATCAGTCCAAGTGCTATGCTCGGAGATCCACTTCTCCTCAGGAGTGATGATTTTCTCAGAACCAATGTCTACCTAAAGATGAAGAGACCGCATAATCTAAAGTTGTATGTGTCTGGAAATCTTCTCATTGACATGGGCTTCATAGAGCTTCTTTTGAACATGAATCTGGAGGCAGAAGGTCTTCTTAATCTTGGCGGTGAGCTTAGTGATCCAAGATGGCTTGGCCCCTACTAGGAGCTCAAAGTCACTGTCACTGGAAGTAGCATACACATCCTCAAGGGAGCCAACGGGAAAGCGAGGCTAAACATGCTTCTTCTTCCGGAGTTGCTTGACCTCATGCTTGTTGAGGTTGTCCGGAGAAGTGAGAGGGTCTCCAGGCCTACGAACTTCCCACACAGAGTTGAGGAAGCACATGATGTAGGGAGCATACGTGGGGACCTTCCTGTAGAAAATTGTGTTGTACATCTCCTCCCAGAACCACTTGGAAGCATCAAATGTAACACCAGAGCCAGCTTTAGTCATCATGGCAACAAGTAGATCAACAAAGTATCCTTGAATCACATCTTGATTTCCAACCTTAGGCAGAAGAACATTCCAGAAGACACGATGTAAGATATCATAGACCTGCTGCAGGTCCTTAGAGGCTCCAAGAATGCCATGCCTGAGAATGTACAAGGGGGCTAACTCCTTCTTATCCATGGGGGTAGCCTGGTCATGAGGACAGATGCAGCCATTCCTAGTGAGCCTAGTATCATCATACCCAAGTGCATTGCAGAAGGCACACCACAGAACCTAGAAGAATTCATCACGACACATGAAGGAAAGGTGACGATCCTCATCAGTGCCGAAGTGGACAGTAGCATAGAACTAGTGAATGAGATGCACGTCAAACGGATAGTTGATAGTCATGAGCTTGATCAAGTCAAACTCCTCACATAGTGCCAAAGCCTCTCCCAAGTAATCCATGTTGTTCCTCCAGTACTCAATGTCAATTTTCCATTTCTAGGCAAACTTGTTCTTGTATGGTCATAGAGCTCATGCACAATCTGCATTTGTAACTCATTCCTGAACTGAGGGGTGGACCACGTGGGAGCAATGGGGACCTCATAAGGATTTTGAAAGCGAACTCGCTCCTAATCAACTTGCTTCCAGGAGTGCACAGGCTTGGCAGACTTTTGCTTGGCAGCTAAAGACTTCTCACGATGAGTGGGCTTGGTGGGGATCACAACTTCCTCTGGCTCAGATTCATGAATGAGCCTACACATGCAAGCTCGTTTCTTCGACTTCTTCTAAGGAGCAGAACAAGAGCTATAGCCACCAGTAGACACACACAAGAGGAGCACACAATAGAAACCCAGACAAGATGAGAAGATTGTATGCAAGAATAGGAATATATTAGGTGTGAAATAGAGAAACAAAAACAGTGGGACATGATTCAGAGAAGCCGGTTGAACCGGTCACCACAGCGGTTGTACCGCAAGTGCAAGCGGTTGTACCGCTACTCGGGAACCGGCGCATCCAGATTTGAACAATGCACCACTATTTTAGATTCTAAGCATCACAACTAATAGGAAATGAATATAGGATCTCTTCCCTCCAATAGTTTGACTAAAAATGCGGGAAAACGAGCAATGCCCTAACAATGGACTATCCAAAGGAGAGAATCCAAGAACAAGAGAAATGGGGCACTACCGGCGTCCATGGGAGATGATCAGGGAGGAGAAGGGCCTCCACGAAGCAGATCCGAGAGGAGGATGTGGATCCAGGGCGCCGGGGCACTCTGGGATGATGGTGATGGCGGTCGGCGACTAGGGAAGCAGAAGGGGAGTCGGGCACAAAGGGGAAACTAAATACCCCTTTGGCCCGGACCTCCCTTTTAAGTGCCCGAAGACGCGACCGGTTGTACCACTCGGCAAGGTAGTTGTACTGGCCCTCGTACAAAACCTGGGAATTAGCGGTTGTACCGCATAAGTCCACCGATTGTACCGCTGGGGTGGGACAACAGGATGGCCAGCGGTTGTATTGCTTGGACCACCGGTTTTACTTCCTGGCCACAACCACCACCACCATGTTTTCATAGTGTACAATTGGATGAGAGGGTTTCGAGATGAGGAGTGCTCGGGATAGAGACAAGGCACAGGTGTATGGTGGGGTAAGCTCCATGGTTGCAAAAACAAAAACTCAAAAAGTCAACCATGGAGGATGCCCACACCTAGGACCTACAAACTCGAGCAAGAACAAATAGAAGTCAAGAAACACACACTTAGGACACAACATGATAACAAATGCCTCACTCGAAAGGGGGGTGGCCAAGGCCACCTATGTTTGAGTCAATTGGTATGGGACCACGAAGATTTTAACCTTGGGTCCATGATAAAAACTCGTCTTTGGAGCACAAGTGTCAAAAAAATGACTAATGTTAAAGATGAGATTGATTTGTGCATAATAAGGGAACAGAGAGATCATTCATAGAACAACACTTCCCCTATGTTCATGTATACATCTAAGCAACATAGCATGATGAGTGTGGTGGTGCGTGTAAGTTTTCAGTCCACATTGCTCGAATCAATGATATTTAGCTCATGCCTTAACTCGAAAAATCTTACTTCATCCAAAGGCTTTGTGAACATATCAGCAAGTTGCTCATTAGTGTTGAGAAGGATAATATTGATCTCCCCGCGCTTGACGTGCTCCCAGATAAAGTGATGAAGAATATCAATGTGCTTCGTCTTGTAATGTTGAACCGGGTTGTTGGAGATCATTATTTCACATTCATTGTCACAGTAAAGAGGCACTTTGTCACAAGTGACACCATAATCCTTTAAAGTTTGCCTCATCTAGAGACTCTGTGCACAACAATTTGTGGCAGCTACATACTCGGCCTCGGTGGACAAGAGAGAAACACAATTTTGTTTCTTTGAAGACCAAATTAAGAGCGACCAAGGAATTGGCAACCTCCAGAAGTTGACTTACTTTCCACATGGTATCCCGCCCAATCCGAATCCGAATAACCTATGAGCTCAAATGAAGCACCTTTAGGGTACCATAAGCCAAAGTTTGGGGTATGAGCCAAATATCAAAAGATTTGCTTGACTACCACAAAGTGTCTTTCCTTGGGTGCAGAATGAAAACGTGCACAAATTCCCACACTTAACATAATATCCGGCCTATATGCACAAAGGTAAAGAAAGGATCCAATCGTGGGGAGGTACCTTTTGATCCACTTCTTTATCATTGGGATCATTGTCAAGATAGCATTTGAGAGTCATAGGAGTGTTGGCCTTGGGCGGATTGAGCTCATTCATGTTGAATCTTTTGAGCATGTCTTGAGTATATTTAGCTTGGTTGATGAATGTTCATTAACTTTGTTGCTTGACTTTGAATCCAAGGAAGTACTTCAACTCTCCCATCATGGACATCCCAAACAATTTGGTCATTAGTTCAACAAACTCTTCATTGAAATATTTGTTAGGAGAACGAAATATAATATCATCAACATACGGTTGGCATATGAACAAGTTCCCTTTAACCCTCTTTGTTAAAAGAGTGGGATCAATTTTCCCAATTTCAAACCCACGGTCTTGCAACATCTCAGTAAGGTGCTCATACCACACACACATGGGGCTTGTTTAAGACCATATAGAGCCTTATCAACAATGTACACATGATTGGGGAACTTGGGATCCTAGAACCCCGGGGGTTGCTTCACATAAACCAACTCCTTGAGTGGACCATTAATAAATGCACTCTTCACATCCATTTGATATAATTTAAAATCATGATGAGAGGCATATGCAAGCAACATGCGGATAGATTCAAGACGTGCAACGGGAGCAAAGGTTTCACTGTAGTCAATACCCTCGGCTTGGGAGTAGCCTTGTGCCACCAATCTTGCCTTGTTGCGAATGACAACACCGTTTGCATCTTGCTTGTTCTTGAATATCCATTTGGTTCCAATGATATTGTGGTTCTCTTTTGGGCTTGGCACCAACTGCCACAATTTGTTGTGCTCGAAGTTGTTGAGTTCATCGTGCATGGCTTCGAGCCATTCTTAGTCCTCGAGCACTTCTCGCACCTTAACGGGTTCAATACAAAAAACAAACGCATGATGTGCACAAAAGTTTGTTAATTGTTTACAAGTGGTTACCCTGTCTTCAAGCTGTTGTAGACGTTATCCAAGACATGTTCTTTATATTTAAGCTTGGTGGTTATCTTGGCGGCTCATCTTTCTAAGATCTCCTCCATGGAAGGTTGTGGAGCACCATTTTGGGATGGTGGAGGAGCATCATCTCGATGACCTTGATCGTCATCATGAGCTTGCTCTTGACCTTGAACATGGTCTTGATCTTGAGCTTGCTCGGGGGGGTGAACTTGACCTTGAGCATCACTTGGTGGAACATCACTATCATGAGATTGATTTTTCCCTTGATCTTGTTCACTTGATTGAGGGATTTCACTTGTTTCTACGGAAGCGTGTGGGTTTTGGGTTGGTGATGGTTCCACTGGAATGGAACATTGTCCTTCTCCTTCGGCCACAAGGGGTTCCTCAATGGGTAGCAACTGTCCCACACCCATTCTTCGTATGACTTGGGGAGGAATTTCATCCCCTACATCACAAAGACCACTTCTCTCCACTTGGGAGCCATTATTTTCATCAAACTTGTAGGATCAAAAGTATGCCTATAGGGGGATGATTAGACTACTTGACTAAATAAAAAGTCTACCTTTTCCCAATTTTAAGTGTTGGCAGATTTTAGCAATGATAGCAAGTCAAGCACACCCTACACATGCATGTCTAAGAGTACATCCACGAAGATAGGGAGGAAGATCAAACACAATTTGGAGACACGGAGATTTTTCCCGTGGTTCTGATAGGTGGTGCTATCGTACATCCACGTTTATGGAGACTTCAACCCATAGAGGGTAACGGTCGCGAGAGTCCACGGAGGGTTCCACGAAGAAGCAACCTTGTCTATACCATGATGGCCTACATCCACGGAGGACTAGCCTAACTCGGGGTAGATGTTCACGAAGTAGGTGATGTCCATGCCCTTACAAACTTCTTGGTTCACTCCACAACACGAAGTAGGAGGCTCCCAAGTGACACCTAACCAATCTAGGAGGCACCACCCTCCAAAAGGTAATAGGCTTGATAATGTCGATGAACTCCTTGCTCTTGTGCTTCAAGATGATAGACTCCTCAACACTCAATCACTCTATCACAGATTTGGCTTTGTAGGAAGAGATTGATTGGGTGGAAAGCAACATGGGGAGGCTAGAGATCAAGATTCATATGGATGGAGTGGAATGTCGTGATCTCAATACATGAGTAGGTGGCTCTCTCTCAGAAAATCTGATGGGATAAGTGGGGATCTGTTCTGAGTGCTTCTCTTTCGAGTGAGTGGTGGTCTAGGGGTATATATAGGCATCTCCAAACATCCAACTGTTACACCTAAAGTGACCAACTCAATGACACTGAAGTATAACACTCAGTGGTACAGAGTTGCTCCAAAGGTAGAACCTTTTGAATCTCGGTGAGACCGATACAGAAATCTCGGCAGTACCAATCAAGTAACCAACAGCCAGATTTCACAACTCAGTGAAGCCGATCCAAAATCTCAGAATATCCTATTTTGAGACTCGAGCTAACAGAAAGTTGTCAAGATGAACTTGGTGGCACCGAAGCAGAATTGGTTGCACCGAAGATCTAGGGTTTGGGAAGGTTCCGTCTAAGTGGGAAATTGGTGGGACCGAGTGGGAAATATTGGTAGCACTGATTTTCATGATAGGCTTGGACAAACTTTTTTGGGAGAGTTTGTGGGTGTTTTTGGTGACTATCACTTGTGCACATGGAGCATTTTGTTCACCAATAGTACCTTAACCCCTTTTCATAGTATTGGCTTTCCCATGGACTCAAAGTGATTTCTCACAAAGTAAAATGTAGAGTCCTCTTGCTTGAATCTTTGCCAATCCTATTCCTTGCATCTAGGGGTCTCTCCACAATCCTTTTGCCAATCCATCATTGAACTTTTCCTAAAATATACTTAGTGGAAACATTAGTGGAATGAAATATATGTTGTTATTAATTACCAAGGGAGGAAATGCACTTTCAATCTCCCCTTTTTTGGTAATTGATGACAACTTATAGATCAAATCTTTGACATATGATATAATCAATGAATATTATCATTGATTTGAGAAGTATGTGATAAGAAAGAGCTCCCCCTAAATTTGTGCTTTATTTTGAATTTGCGTTTGAATGCAAATGCACAATCGATTAGGTACATGGGGCACTCTTCCATGTCACATACAACTTGGTGGTGTGCGAGAATAATATGAATGGATATCATAGCACAACACAATCAAGCAAAGTGAATGATCAACTCATAAACATCACAAGGATATGAAATAGTAGCAATACACATAAAGTGTATGATCAAACACCAACAAAGTTTAACACAAACAAACCAAAAGATATCAATGTTTTGAAAATCGATAAGAAGCAATGCTCTCTCTCTTGCGCGCGAAGCACTAATAATCTATACAACTTCTCCCCCTGTGGCAACAAGTTACCAAAAAGTTTAAAGGAATAGAACTAAACGATCTTTTGGGGGCTGATCTCCTCCGGTAGCTGATGAAGGATTCAAGAGAACAGCATCAGCGAAGACTTTAGCAGACGTTATGGACGGAGTTGGAGTAGCAACTAAAGGTGTTGGTGGAGCTAATGGAGCTGAAGGAGCTGTAACAAGTGCTGATGAAGAAGGCCTCGTCTCTCGAACTGGCATTGTAGGAGTCCTAGCTTGAGTCCTGAACTGAGTGGCTATCCTGAGAGGTGCATTATCCTCATCATCATCTGTAGTGTGGGGATTGGGCACACCATCAACTCCTTCTTGAACTCATTCACAGTCACTATGAGCCCATCCACCTTGTTGTTGAGAATATGGAACTTGTTATCAACAATCCTCACAAGGCACTCCTGGTTATTCAAGATGTTCCCGATGTCCTTCTGCATACTGAGCACAGATCTAAGGAGAAGATCCATATGCTCACTCTGGGTCTTTGGCACCTGAGCACTCGCATCTCTGGATGCATGTGCGTGTGTTGTAGCTGAGGTGGGATGATCTGGGTCCATGACCACAACATTGTCTTCTATCTCTTGAAAGAGTGGCAAATGTGGTCGATCAAGTGCATATATGTGCTTCTCCATCTAGGAGTTGATAAGAATCTGTATATATGGTGCATAACCACATGATCGCTTCTGATCTGCAGCAATCCTCTTCAGTATCTTAGCTATCAAATCCATCACTCTGAATCTGGTGTGTTGATCAAGATGGGGCAGCATGTTGATAGAGTAGCCTCTGACCATTTTCTCATCCCATACTTAGGCAACAAGGTGTGCCTCGAGATGGTGTTGATCATGCATAGACCAGCCTGGAGGAAGAAGATGGATCCAATCTTATGAGATTGTAGATTTGCAGCAAGGATTTCCTTGTACATTTTCTTCATGGCATTGTGACTTACCTTGGGCTCAGACTACACATCTAGGCCCACTCCTCAACTATGGATTCACACCTAGTGCCTTTTGTCATCCATACAATCCTACCATCTCCATAGAAATGTGCAATGGAGTGGAATTGCAAGATCATCTCATTGTTCCAAGCAGTGAACTCCTTACCAACAAACTCATCAATACCAATGAAGTGGAAGTTATCTTGCACACATGGAAAGTAATCTTGGTTCTCCTTGATGTACTTCCAGTCCACATACCTCATGTCACCCACTTCAAGGCTCTTGTCAAGCGGGATTTTTTAGAAGTCTTGTTGTTCCTTTGTGTAGAACATTTAGTCTACAGCCGTCTTTCTCCTCTGAGAATATGGATCAATGGCTCTCCACTCTCTCAATCCTGAGTCCTTCCTCTTCTTCATGTCCTCGGCAAGTAGATGGTTGGTATTGTGATATGGAAGGTGTGTCCTTAGCTTCATCAACACTGATATTACATCCTCCTTAGCATCTTTGGAGGTAGAACCCTTGTTCTTGTCAGCAGCTGGAATCTCTCTGGAAAACCTCTTGGATTTTGGAGCAGTGGGTTTCTTGGGTGCAACTGGCTTGCTCTTGGATGGAGCTTGGCTTGGCATAGCATCAGCAAGCAGCTTCTTCTTCTTCTTAGGAGGAGCCTTGGGGGCTGGTTCTTCCTCATCCTCAGCCTCAGCTGGGTCTCCATACATTGACGTAGGTCTTCCCATAACATGTATGATTCTCTTTCTGTTTTTCTTCACTCCAGCCTTCTTGGGCATGGACTTCCTTGGGGGATCAACACACATAGAAGCCCTAGCACTCTCATGTGCTTTCACTACCCCTGAGCTGGCATATTCCTTCCTAACTACTTCCTAGATGAGGTAGCCTCATTGGTAGGCATCTTAGCAGTCTTCTTAGCCTTGTCCTGCTTAGCCTTGACTAGAATCCCCTCAAGCACAAAGTCAGGATCTTCTTCATCTGAGTTGAGATTCCTCCCTTCTCTGGTTGCTGCCTTGGGCAAGTTTGGAGAGCTAGGAACATCATCATAGGAGGATGAGCTTCCATCGGGACTAGTGCCTGGATCTGTGTCTACACAGAGCTCTTTGAGGTCATTCTAGCTATCACCTAAAACTGACATCTCTGACCCTGTGAATAGAGCATAGAAGAGTAGATAGGTTGAATCATCACAAAATGTAGAAATTTACTCAAATTTGAACTTAGAATTATCAAGATTTGTATTCTGCAAAGGGAATATCGGTACAACCGAGGGCAAAAATTAGACCCACCATGACACATAGCCTGCTTCACAGAAACTTGGCATCCATTTTGGTGTCACCAAAAACGGATACTCGGTTTCACCGGGACTATGCTCAGTAGACCTAAAACAGAATTGGTACAACTGGTTCTTGTGCTTCGGTTTCACCGAGATTCGAATTGCAGATGGCAAAGACCTAAAAATCCATTGTTTGCTATTCTAACAAAGAATTTTTAGGATAGATCGATCTCAAATGGTGTCTTATAGATGGAATAATCCTAATGCGCATGAGTTGGAGGGACGAGCGCACAAGGGGTCAGAATCGTACCCTAGCTTGGTGACGAGTCTGCTACGACGACGGTGGTGATTATTCCGTCAAAGGTGGCGACATCCAATGGCGGAGGCACTTGGGAAGACAAAGGCGATGACCAGCAGTCCACGAACGGCAGCTAGGGTTTGGAGGAATGCACGTTTGAAGAAGTGAATTCAAAAGTCGGGTCCACCACATTAAGTACCCATCACTATCGGTGACGCCGGTTCAAAATTATCGGTGCCACCGAGTTCCCCAAGTGTCAACTGACAGGGAAACTTGATGAAGCCGAGAAGATGGAATCGATACTACCAAGATTGAAAACCAGATCAACCCTAGGCATCGGTGAGACCGAGATTTTTGTGTTGGTTCCACCAAGCTGCACTTGGGAGGTTTTATTGGTCAGTCCTTGTCGATATAGAACTCCGAGTGCTCCTCACACAGAGAGATCGAAAAGTACTTGTTCCAATTTTGTGATGCAACAAGAATAGAATATGAGATGCGGAAGCATAGATAGGTAGAGAGGGGTCCTAGGGTGTGATAGTCCAAGTGTTGTCCCTTGCCATTTATGGTCATGTAATCTTGTGAACCTATGTTGCCATGTGTTGGTATGATTATGATTTTGCTCCATTATCATTTCCATATCATGCATCATGCATCATGCCATCATGCTCATCATATCATTTGCATAATTATTGTTGCCTTGATAGTGTTTGTGGAGTATTGTGAGTGTGGGTGTTGTGATGTGAGGTGATATGTGGTTCAATGCTTGAGTGCTTGGTGTGTTGCCCTACTCACATTTCTTGCCTAACCCCCCCCCCCCCCTCTTTCATTTCAACTCAATAAAAAACCCTTTTTCTTGCTCCTATTTATTTTTGTGTCACAATCAACTTGTCCTATTAATATTTTAAAAATGTTCTGATGCTTGGGTTAATTGATTATAGTGGGTATATAAGCTCTTCCATGTGTGGCTGTGGTTTCCGTTAATATCACTAAATTAAACATCAGGATATATTGAGGAAGTAATTTTTTTGTCCTTAAAATGTCAAGTCCATTTTGGTTAAATAGTGCATTATTTAGTGAGTCCCAATCTATTTTTGCTTTCACAAGATCTTTTTCCAGCTGTCTGGTTTTGGCTTGTGTTGCTGTTGTTTTAAAAATAAAGAAAGCCTTTTTGTGAGAGGGAGAGAGTTGTCCCCTAGCTGGGCCTCTCCTGGCCCAGCAGCAGCGAGGCCGAACGCTAGCGCAGCCCAGCCGGCCTCCCAGCGTGCATGTTCGTTCTCCTCTGTACGGCAGCACATCCAGAGTAGCCACATCGCCAAGTCCGGTGATTTGATGGCCCTCCGTCGACCCTAGCCCCTTTATAAGGTGTCCCCGACCTAGCCCTAGCATCCTTGGCCCCATTCAGTCCCTCTCCCACCTCGCGCCGCCGCTCAGGTATGATCCCACGCCATAGTCGTCGGCTGTCTGCCATGCTCCGGTCGAGCTCGAGCACGTGCTCGGGTTAGCCCCTCTCCATCGTCCTCTTCCTCCCCGAAGGCGAGGATCGATGCCCTGGAGTCCCTGAAGTCTACTTCATCTACACATGCGATACCATCAACCCTGGAGCCCCCTCATCATCGGCGTCTTCTTCCTCTACATCTCGAAGTAGGAGCGTGTCGGAGTTCTTCGACTCGCAGCCATCGCTCCATCCTGTCCCACGCCTCCTATCTGTGTCCAAGGTAGTGGAGGTATACCCCTCCTTCCATTCCTCTCGCCCACTTCGTTATTAGCCTCATGTACGTGTAGTTTCATCCGTGTCAATTTTGCGCTCTCGGTGCCCTGCCCTTAGATGCAGTATGCGTACTATTTTTTACCTTCCATTCTTGCTCCCCGCGCGTCGGGTCATTGTCCCTCACACTCCTAGGAAAATCCTGCATCCCCGCCATGGTTCCCTTGCCCCGGTGGTCATCGTCAGGCTCGCCAGTGTCGCCGTTAGCCTCTTGTCGCGCTAGGTAGAAGGGGCAGCCAACCTTCGTTGGAGAGTCTCCTTAAGAGGGGCCACGCCCACCCTAAACCGTCAACTCCCTCCTAGCCTAGTGATTGAGCCCGCAAGTCTCCACCCGAGAGATTTTGGGTTCGATCCCAGCTTCTTCCTCTGTCATGTTCTCTAAAAATTTATTCAGTTTCTCAGAGTTTAGACCCACCTCTGTGTTTTGTTCAATATGCGTAGAGCCCCTCCTTGAGCACTAGTCACGCCCTAGTCCACTTTGTCTGACCGAACCTAGTAGATCAAAAGGTTACAGGTTTGAAACCCCACCCGGGCACCTTTTTTCCAATTAATTTCTTAGGCCGCAAACAGCCCACATGTCACCTCCTAGGGGCCCTCGTGTGCATGCCAAGTGGCCCCCTTTTTAATTTTTCTTGCAGTGTTTTATTTCTCTGTTTGTGTGAGTTTTTCTTAGGCAAGCATATAAGTATGATACATGATTTCGGGGTAGAAAGACCCAAGGAATCCATTGGTGCAACTAGATTTCACTTTTGAGAAAGTTTGACAAACTGATATTTTCTTCTGTGATGCTACTTTGTCATTTTTGCATGAATTAATCCATGCTTGCTTTGGGACATGTGCCAATATAAAAGTGTTAGTGTTTTATGCCTATTATGCCATGGTATTTTTGTTTGACATGAGAATCACCCATATAAGTGAGAAACTTGCTGCAAAGTAGCTAACTTAATGTTACTGTTTTCACCATGCTAAATATTTCCAAGTCTGAGAATATGTTATTATTTTTATGCCATGGAGAGTGGGAGCCATCTTGTGATATGTTGAGAATTATCTCAAGCTCAGTGCTAGTGTTTTGATGTATATGTTGTCTTCTAGCATCCTGTTAATTTTGATGCCATGAGGTGGTCTCTATCACCATTAGTTTCTGCTGTCAACTTGCTACCAGATTAAATCAGATTCCAGAAAACTGTTATTTTCACTAAGTCCGAGAAATCGGTTTCATCATGCCAACTTGTGAGCTTCATGCATATTGATGTATGCCTCCTTTCCAGAATGTGTAGTTGGATAAGTTGTTGAGCATGTTATGTAGTTTATGTCAATGCCTTGTTTGTGGTTGTAGGATTCCTGTAGCTCAAGTTGTTGGCTGTGAAAGTTGCTATGTTGCTGTTTTGTGGGAGATTGTTTGTTTTATTGTTTTATGACTTGTGGGAGCTATACTCCATGGAATTGCTTGATCTTTGGCTCTATTGTGGTTGGTTTTTCATTGCCTATCCAATGGCTACCTTGGAATGCCAAGGACTAGCCCGGGCGTATCGTCAGAACTGTAGCTCCGTTTCTTCCGTTCTTCATATGCATTTTTATCGTTTTTGCATGACGCATCCATATTTGCCATGTTCATGCATGTCTAAATAACTTAACATAAGGTTCTGTCCAGATTCACTAATAACAAACCCTTTGCATGAGAAACATGACTAGTTAGGTTTTCCATGCTAAAACTCTTCAACTAAGCATGCATCATTCTTGCTTGTGCATTGAACCATGGTTGTTTGTTTATTCTTGTTGTTTCTTTTGGGTAGACGCGAACGTTGAACCTGAGTACGAAGAGCCTGGCGAGTACAACTACGAGGATCCCGCTACTTGTTCCACTAAAGAACCAACAGGCAAGATGATCGTACCCGGATCCCGATACTATTTTTGCTTGCTAGTTGTCTCGCCCTTATCGTTACTATTGCGCTACCTAACACTTGAATGTCAGCCTCCTAATTACCATGATAGCCTCTAACCAACCACCTCCTAGCAAACCTTTGATTGGCTAAGTTACCGCTGCTCAGCCCCTCTTATAGCGTTCTTAGTTGCAGGTACAGGTTGTTCCATGTGATAACATGGATTTGGCATATCACAATATTATCTGTTATTTAATTTAATGCACATATATATCTTGGTATTTTTGGAAGGCTTGGCCTTTTGCTAGGTGTTTTGTTCCGCTGATACCACCATAGTTTCTTGTTACCGGTGTTATGTTTTCCATACTTTGCGCTCCTAACATGCTCGGGGTTGTTATGGGAACCCCCTTGTCTATTCGGTTGAGATTAAAACTTATCTTGCAAGACCCAACATTGGTACTACATTTGCTTAATAACTTAATAAAACTGCATAGGGCTTTGCAACCCCGTGGATTAATCAACAACTCGGGCCAGTACTCCTCATGAGTGTTGGTCCAACCTAGACAAGCTTATTAACGCCGCCTGGGGCAACTCGGTGATTGGCGTGGTAACCATCGCTCATCCATCATGTCCTGAGAACAAGATACGCGGCTCTTATCGGGTTCATGGACACGTCGGGATTTGTTTTACCTTATCGAGTGTCTTGCGTGAGGAGCTCTAACTTTCTTCGGGCTATCTTGAGGTGTTGGAATTCCTTTGGAGTTTCCTAGGATGGTCACGAGATCCGTGGTCGAGGCTATTCCCGCCGGTTTGGTTAATTTGTGATGGACTAGTTGGAGCACCCCTGTAGGGTCAAATCTTTTGGAAAGTCGTGCCCGCTGTTATGTGGCAACTTGGATATTTTTTTAACACCCGGCTCTAGTTAACTTGGAGTAAACTCTAAAATAAATGCACCAACTGTGTGAGTAATCGTGATTGTCTCTGCTCGTGAACATGATCCGAGAGAGAACACGGTGGGGTTATGATGGACGTAAGTAAGTCTTCAGGATCTCATAGAGGTCACTCTAGATTCGATCGTTCATTGTAGGCCACATATTTATCTTCATGTTACGCAAGTTTAGCCACAAATTAATGCTTAGTGCTGCTGCAAACTAAACACATACCCCAGCCCAACCTTTAATCTTGAATAGTCTCAGTACCTGGGTGCATGATTGTTGAGTCCTTGTGGCTCACAGATTACTACAACAATCCAGGTACAAGTGTAGATGAGTTCGTGCAGGATGATCTGACGCAGCTCCAGTGGGAGTATGACAAGGAAAGAGGCAGGATGTACATGACTTACCCGGATGAGTAGGGGTCCATGGTCGTGATCTTCGGGACTAGCGAGATAGTTTCATTACATCTGCTTTTATCATTTGTTTTCCGTCTGTAGTCGGACGCTGTCTTCATATTGATGTTTGAACTCTTGTGTGGAATTGTAATTTAGTACGTGGCAAGTGTAAGCCAACTCATATACTCATCTCTTCTGTAATGTATGATGTAATGATGCTATACTTGCGAACGACAAGATGCGCCTCTATCCCTTGCGAGGCCCCCGTGCTTTAATATGGATAGGCGCACATCTTGTACGTGGCGTAGGGATTCTTGTCCATCCAATTGGCAAAAGAAAATAAAACTCCAAATAGAAAAAAATGGATGTCCTTGAATGGATAAAGAAATACAGACCAACATGCTCACACAATAAGATGTCAAATGAAACATGCACATACATACTAGCATCTAACAAGCATTTTGGCGATGGCATAGTCAACTATATATGAGTATATTAACTTAGGATCCAAGTAAGAATACTTGATCACAGGTCAAACTCATCGTTTAAGCACGAGTGGGGTTACCACTTTTACATAGAGTTTGTTAATGTTGTCACATGCTATGAGATGCTTTGACTCCAGTCTTAAAGTAAAGCTCCCCCTTGATGTGACATCCCCCTTGAGAGGGATAAACTAACCTTGGTTGTGTCGATAAAAACTTCATGTAGGTGAAGTAGTGATGGATGCTCAAAGTTGATGAAGATCACCATGAGTTGGGAGCATACTTGTGAGGACGCCGACTCATAAGTCATGATCACCGAATGCACGTGTACAGTGATCCCAGAGAAGCTGAATAACAAGTGTCTTACATCCACATTTAGAGTCTTACACAAATAAATACCATGAAGGTCTAGTCTTACATAGATAGGGCCACAAGGGCCAAACACTTAAATAGAACAAGCAGCAAAAATCCTGACCAAAAGCATGAACCCATGCCATCTGCCTTAACCTACAGACATTCTGACTGGGAAGCGTCCTAGTTCGCATGTTTGTCTCCAACGAACTCTTCAACATACTCCTGTTCTTCCATGCCTGGCCAATAATAACCAGTGGCAAGCCAATGAGTATTTTGAATGTACTCGCAAGCAACCCAAGTTGTGTAACAAGGTAATAATGATGCATGATGTAGCACTAAGTAGGTAAACTGCATAAAGCTAATTTTTGAATGCAATGACATGATCAAATACCTAGGTAAGCATGCTTCAACAGTTGGCAGGTAACCATATGAACAAGTTATAGATATCATCATAAACAGGGGTTGAACATCTCACGTTCATTCATCACGTCAAGTCTTCCGACTTGTCTCAAGTATCACCTCTGTGTTAACCACACACATACTCCCACACTGAGTTTGTGAAATCAACCGGACGTGGCATGAGTAGCACCACCCAACTGCCCTTGACCGTGGACACGGCTATTCAAATAGTTTTACACTCTACAGAGGTTGCACACTTTACCCACAAGACTCGGGGAACTTCCGTGTCATCCACGACTCGCGGTATATAACACACCCGAGGTAAGCACCCGAACAATGCCTTTCCCATGCGAATACCAAACAAAGAGTCCACTCATTGGTGCCATCCCTCATGATATACATCACACGTATCATCCATGAGGGCACGCAATGGTGTGCCCGGTGCCTATAAAGACAGCACATGGCCTTCCACTTCCGGGACGACCTCGTCTCAAGAGTGACCACTTCACTCTTGCCACTAGTAATGCGGGCCCCTTGCCAGTTCCAACCATAGTAATCAACAAAGCCCCATCCCATAAGGGGTATGGTGGTTGTGCATGTAAGGTTGGGATGGTCGACAAATCTTAAACCCTCCGTCTTCAAAAACACACCCTCATCTTGTTCTGGCACACCACTTCTTTCTCAAGTGGTCACCAGCTCATCATCATCACCCTCGGGCATTAGTGGCACCCGATGGGGTTTTCGAAAAGTCTTTGAAATCATTTGTATTCCCATCACCATGCATAATCCCGATCCATTTGCGTAGCATCTACTAGCACTCTATCTACACCCACCCGTATAAACCTCATAGGATTGTAGGGTCATGCACAATGCAAGTGTCAACGGTAAAAGTATCGGAAGCAACCCACTAGAGGGGTCACTACTCCACATGATCAAGTATAACAAAAGTAAAGTGCTATATGGCATGCAATGAAAGTGGTTTCTTAACATGGTCAAAGGGATGCTTGCCTAGCTCAACAAAGTATCTGGGGTCTTTGAAGTCTTCGGGTCCAACTTCCTCATCAACATCGCAATATATGGTTGCGAATAAAAGCGATAAAAATAAGCATCACACAAAAATAGAGCACACAAGCCACTATTAAAAATGCTACCCTAGTCTGGTAAATATTAAAAGCTATACTAAAAATATTTGTCTAGGGTTCTGAAGTTAAAAAGGTTTTCAAAAATATTTAAAACAGGGTCTGATATTGCCAAGTAGGGGTTTTAAAATAAAATAGTATATAAAAGTTTTTCAAATATTTTTACAAGTGGCACCTATAAATTCTATGGAATATTCTAAGAATTTAGGTGGAAAAATAATTGGATGTTGATTTAATTTGTGCCCTGTGGAATTTTTGGAAGAACAAAGAAAAAGAAAAAGGGAAAAGATTCACTATGCCTTCTCCGACCATAGTACCGAAGCCGAGCCGGCCCAGAGGGGAAACCGACCCAGGCTAAGGCGCCGCGCGCGGCAGGTTTAATATTAAACCTGCCCTCGGGCCCTTCTTGCCAACAAGAGAGGAGGGGCGATGGGATGATAGGTGGGCCCCACCTGTCATCCCTCTGCCCGCGATAGGGAGCAAGGGAGGCTCACCGGAGGAGTTGCGGTCGACGACATAGCCAGCCAAGGGCACAGGCGTGCTCGAGGGAGCGTCGCCTGTCGCGCGGGGCTGGAGGGGGCTGCCGGGGCAGAGGGAATCGTCGGCGAGAGAGAAACCCTCATGGTGGCGAGGGTTCGGCTAGGGCTCGAGCTCCCGAGCACGGGGCAAGGGGGCTGGGCATAGGGGAGAGACTAAGGGGAGGAGAGAGCGAGGGGACCCGACCACCTGGCACCTTGCGGACGTCGAGGGTGGCCAGGGGACATGCTGGGGAGGCCCGAGGCTGTCGGGGGGCGCCAGGCAAGGGCGGCTACAGTGCGGGAGCACACTGTAGCGCGCTCCAGAGCGCCCATATGGTGTGCTCTAGCATAAAATAACCCCACCAGCGTGCCCCTGGTGTCTTGGGGTTACTGGAGATGCCCATGGGCTAGGACAAGCTAGGGGAGGGCTCTCGAGGTGCCTTAGGGTAGAAGGAAAGGTGAGAGGGAGAGAAATGGGTGTTGTCCAGGTAGGCCTGGGCATTCGGTATAAACAAAAAATTTGGTTTCTACCATTCGGTTTTTATGTAAATTCGGTTTCCAAAGTTGAAAACCGAAAAATACATCTTAAAATGGCTAACCAAAATTCGGTTAACCGAGTTTTTGATTTGGTATTTGGTTTATACCGTATTAACCGAGTGTGTCAAACTAGATTGAGCCGCATGCCTGGTATCCTTCCTCATATGCTATTATATAGCCTATCTATCTAATTCCTTGTGCATCATTGGCCTAGGTGGGACTAAACAACCGATAGTGCCTGGTACAAGCACATACAATAGCCTCGTCAGAGTAGAAAAAGAAGCCCACAACGGCTTCTCAGCTTGGGCCTTGCATGCAGTACTTTTTTGCAATAAAAAATCACCCTGATCCAGCCGGCTACATGTGCTCCTTGTCTCAATAAAAAAAGTTGCATCCGCTCCTCTTACACGCACGGTCTCGAGCGGGAGAGCAATCTAGTTTGACCCTTTGTTCAGCCCCTTCACATATGCTCAGTTTTTTATTCGGTTAACCTGGTAATACCGAACCGAGAAAACTCGGTTCGGTTAGCAAGTGTCAAAACCGATTTTTCTGTACTATAAGAAAAAACCGAAATTTTGGTTTGTTTGGTTTCGGCATCGGTTCAGTCTTCGGTTCATTGGTTTTTATGCCCACCCCTATGACTAGGGGTAAAAATGGAGGTTTTACCCCCCGCCCCAATTATTGAGCTATACCCCTGAGGAATTTACTGGAGGTACAAGGTATCTACAAGAGGTTGTGGTAAAAAGTTGGGGCAAGGTAAACAGTAAAAATGGTGAAAAGGGTAGTTTCTAGAATTGACCAGAAGGTGTTTGGAGTTGATTTGGTCCAGAAATAATTACCCACTTACTGAGATATTTAACAGGGTCAAATTCTAGGTAAAAATGAGATGGATCACCAAGTTTGAGCTTAAGTGTGCAAAGTTGGCAACGGACACTTTGTGAACCCTAGAAACTAACAAAATCTAGTTTCTGTAGATCTAGTTATGCTAAGCTTTTACCCTTTATGCACCACTTAGTGGAGCATCATAATTTGGTGATTAGAGCATGTCCACAAAGTTTGGGGTCAAGGGGAGAAACTTCACAATGTAAAGTTGTTCAAATATGAATCTGGACAGGAAGGGTTTTGGGATGGTTTGAGGAAACAAATCAATTTGGATTGACATGAAACTTTGCAAGATCATCACTTATCATAGTGTTGACTTGCCGGAATTTTCCTGGAATTTATTGAGAATATTACTTACAAAAATATTTCAAAAGCTTGATTTGAACAGAAAGGGTTTTGAGGGGGTTTTCCAATGATTTAAACATGCCCTTGTGTTCAAACTCATATATATGGAAAATATATGCCACTAAGTTTCCCTAAATTTTCTCAAATATTTTGAAAGCATTTAAATAATTTTTCCCTATGAAAAACCATTTCTGGTCTTAAGAAAAAGCCTTTAAACAAATTATTAAAATAATCTTTAAAATTAATATTTGGTGGTTTTGGGAAGTCATAAATATAGTAGGTTTGAAATAAAGCTTTTGGGAAATAAGAATCCATCCAATTTGAGGACTTGCAGTGCAAACCTCATTTCAGGGGGTTTTGAAAACCTAATTTGAATAAATCATTTTTGGTCAAAACAAAATTTGGTAAAAGTAGTTTTGGTCACTATTCACATGGCATGATCATTGGGAAAGAAGTTTGGGTCAAGGAAGATGAATATGTAGAGGGATAGTATCTAAGAGTGCCATACATCACAATCATCAAGCAAACAAATATCAATTCAATCAAGCACAAACATTGAAAAAGTTTTAGTTGGCTCCAAATTTTATAAATCCAAACATAACAAGGTGATACAAACACATGTGTGACAGACCTACCCCCCTTACAAGAATATCGTCCCCGAGATTCCTAGGCTAAGCGCTAAAAAGATAAGGGAACTCTGATCTAAGATAGTCTTCACGCTCCCAGGTAGCTTCAGCTTTAGTGTGGTTGCTCCATTGAACCTTGAAGTACTTGATGGTGCGGCTTTGGGTGCGGTGATAAGTGAGGTCTGGCTGAATATTGATGGCTTGATGGTCGATCCTTGTAGAGGTCGGGGTGGTTCAGAACTTGGAGACACTTCCGGAGTTGTGACACATGAAAGACATTGTGCACGTCCGACAGCTCGGAAGGTAGCTCTAGATGATAGGCAACTTCTCCTCGCATCGCGGTGATCTTGAAGGGGCCGATGTATCTTGGTGCCAGCTTTCCTTTGATGTGGAAACGCTTGGTTCCCATGAGAGGCATGACCCGGAGGTAGACATGGTCACCGACACAGAAGCTCACTTCTCGGCGGTGGGAGTTAGCGTAGCTCTTCTATCTAGACTTGGCGGTCTCAAGGCACTCTCGGACGAGTTGAACTTTCTCTTCGGCTTTGCGGAGGATGTTTGGTGCAAAAGCTAATCCTTCTCCGATCTCTGAGCAGTTGAGGGGAGTACGGCACTTGCGTCCATACAACACCTCAAATGGTGCCATCTGAAGACTCGACTGATAGCTGTTGTTGTAGGAGAACTCGGCGAATAGTAGGCAATCTTCCCACTTGGCTCCATACGCCAAGACACAAGCGTGGAGCATATCCTCAAGTATCTGATTTACCCGCTCTGTTTGCCCACCGGTCTGGGACTGAAAGGCATTGCTGAAGGAGATCTTAGTTCCCATGGCTTCTATAAAACTTCTTCTAGAATCTTAAGGTGAAGTGGGTTCCTCGGTCCGACACAATTTCCTTTGGAACTCCGTGAAGACTTACGTTGCGGTTGATGTAGAGGTTAGCGAGTTGGTTTCCATTATAGGTGGTCCTGACGAGAATGAAGTAGGCTACCTTGGTCTGGTGGTCGACAATGACCCAAATTGAATCATGTCCTTTACTTGACTTGGGTAATCCGGTGATGAAATCCATCCCGACTTTATCCCACTTCCATTCAGGCACTTTGAGAGGTTGCAATAGCCCAGCAGGTCGCTGGTGCTCAGCTTTGACTCTCTGGCATATGTCGCACTTAGTGACAAATGTGCCTATTTCCCTTTTCATGCCATGCCACCAGAATCTTGCCTTGAGGTCTTGATACATCTTGGTTCCCCTAGGATGGATGGAGTATGGAGTGTCATGATCTTATTGTAAGATCAGGTTCTTGAGCTCCTCCTTGTTGGGTACGTAGATGCGACGCCCAAACCATACAACTCCTTGTTCATCCACTTAGAATCCTAGGGCCTTGCCTGCCTTCATCTTCCTCTTGATGCCTTCAATGCTCTCGTGTCCCTTCTAGGCTTCTTTGATATCATCCATCTAGGTAGGCTTTGCTTCGAGATTGGCGAGGAATCCGGGCGCAACCACTTCGAAGCCAAAGCTTTCATGTTCTTCATACAGGGCGGGTAGCCTTTCCTTAATCATAGAATTCAAGGAACAAGCCTTTCTGCTTAAGGCATCCGCTACCACGTCGGCCTTTCCGGGGTGGTATTGAACACTGAGGTCGTAATCCTTGATCAATTCCAACCATCTTTGTTGCCTCATGTTAAATTCCCTTTGAGTGAAAATATATTTCAAACTCTTGTGGTATGTGAATATCTCACATTGCTTCCCCAGAAGGTAATGTCGCCATGTCTTCAAGGCATGAACCACGACTGCCAACTCGAGATCATGAGTTGCATAATTCTCTTCATGAGGTCGTAGGTGTCTGGATAGATATGCTACAACTCTGCCTTCTTGCACCAGAACTCCTCCGAGCCTGGTTTTTGATGCATCACAATATATCACAAACTCCTTGTAAATATCGGGGGTGGCCAAAACTGGGGATGTGGTCAATCTCTTCTTGAGCTCCTGGAAGCTTTCCTCACACTTAGTTGTCCATTCAAACTTCTTGTCCTTCTTCAAAAGTTGGGTCATGGGTCGGGCAATGCTCGAGAACCCTTCCACGAACTTGCGGTAATATCCCGCGAGCCTGACGAAGCTCCTGGCTTCCTTCACGGTGGTTGGGGTTTTCCATTCAGTCATGGCTTCAATCTTGGCAGGATCCACTAATAGTCCTTCTGCAGTCAACACATGACCCAAGAATCCAACTTCATGCAGCTAGAATTCACACTTGCTGAACTTGGCATAAAGCTGGTGCTCTCGAAGCTTCTCTAGGACCAATCTCAAGTGCTCCTCATGCCCTTCTTCAGACTTGGAGAAGACGAGTATGTCATCAATGAAGACGACAATGAACTTTTCCTAGTACTACATGAAGACTTTATTCATGAGATACATGAAGTAGGCAGGGGCATTGGTTAACCAAATGACATGACAGTGTATTCATATAGGCCATACCGAGTCTCAAACGCTGTCTTCGGAATGTCTTGGGGTCTGATATTCAGCTGATAGTACCCATACCTGAGGTTGATCTTGGAGAACAGCTTGGCTCCGTTCAACTGATCAAACATGTCTTCAATCTTGGGAAGCGCGTACTTGTTCTTTATTGTGACTTTATTGAGAGAACAGTAATCGACACAGAGTCTGATAGTTCCATCCCTCTTTGACACAAATAGAACAGGCGATCCCCAAGGAGAAGCACTAGGGCGAATGAGGCCTTTTCTGAGCTGCTCTGCTAGTTGCTTCTTCAACTCAGCCAACTCTTCGGATCTCATCCTGTAGGGCTTCTTATAGATGGGCCTTGATCCGGGCATAAGCACAATGATGAACTCAATGTCGTAGTCAGGAGGCATTCCGGGAAGCTCATCAGGAAACACATCCGGGTATTCACATACCACTGGCACTTGATCCAACTCAACTCCCGATAGACAGTTAGCTTGAGGGGCTTGAGTGGCGGCAGGGTTGGGAACATACTTGACTTCCACTCCTTGGCTATTGGTCATGGTAATGATACTCTTGGCACAGTCTAACATGCATTGGTGCTTGGTTAACAAATTCATGCCAAGGATGACATCCAAGCCTGGTGAATCCAGAACTATAAGGTTTGCTAGGAAGTCAATCCCGTTGATATCAATCTTCACTCCTTTGCACCCTATCCCGGACTTCATAACTAAACCCGGGGTTTGTATCAAAATGCGACTACCCAGGGGTGTAGGTTTCATTCCACTCTCTAACACAAATTTTTGGGTGACAAAAGAATGTGAAGCTCCACAATCAAACAGTACTGTTGCTTGGGTTGAGTTGACGAGGAACATACCCAGTATGACGTCCGGGTCTTCCTAGGCTTCCTCTGCGGTGACATGATTCACATGTGTCGAGACCCCGATCCTAAGTCATAAGAATCCAAACAGTAACATTTCACATCACTTTGCGGCCTCACGCATGGTAAGTTCCACGGCTGCAGCCTTACCTTAGCCGGGACCGTTTGCGTCTTTTGGCTCACGTATGTGAACATGTCGCTGGCAATCATATGACAGAGAACCCGGGCCGACATAACTAGTCATAGAACCCAAGCGGCACATCCGTACGGAAACAGGCATACATAACCCAGCAATGCAGGTGTCGGCCTCAAGCGTGTGTAGACGAGTCATAGCAAGCTACAAGGACTCCATTACGTCGTGAGACACAAATGCCATCACTGCACGTAGATGAGTCGTAGCAGGCTATAGGGACTCCATTACACCGCGAGACATTTCCCCGAAGGGACAGACACAACAGCAGAGAAGGATACATGCCGGTCAATCAATGTGTCCGGAGCAGTAGCAAGCTACCATGGCTCGGTGGAAGCACAAAGAGGCAGTTTCCCGTAAAGAGTACTACTAAAGGCACACAACTAGGTGTCGGATCCCATACATACCGTTGCACATCACACGTACGCACGACATGCCTGATATGCATAGATACAACCATGGCATCACAACATAACTATACAACAACATGACTTTTATTTAAGAGGCCCAGATGAGCCTTGCATGATATGTTCTTACAGATAGGGGTCACATGACCCGACACTCAAGTCATACAAACATGTTCATACAAACCAAGCGGAAGCATAAGCTGTCTGAGTACAAACAAATGAAAGGGTAAAAACACATGGCCTGACTATCTACAGCCTGCCACAGGGCAAAGGTCGTAGCTGGGACACCAGCTATCCGGCATCGTCGACATCTAGAAAGAACCGACCCGAAGGGTCCTGGGTCTCATTTGCAACATTTATTAAGCAAACATGAGTACAAATATACTCACCAAGTCTCTAAAGCGGACCTAGGCTAACTATGCTCGGGTATCAACAAAGGGGGGAGGTGGAGTTTATGCAGCAATGACAGCTTTGACTCATGGCTAACCTACACTACTCAATTTTAACTCTTTTTTTACATTTTATAAACCGCACACGAGTCCACTAACTCCATAACAATACACCGCCATAGATTCACTTCCCTCTCCTCGGAGAGTACCATCTACGGTACTCACACTTGTCTTGATATTTTTATGAGTATCCATTTGATTATCTATGAACAACATAAGTTCTCCAAGTAGTCCATATCCGAGGACGCGGCTATTCGAATAGTTTCATACCTTGCAGGGGTGTACTTCTTCACACACGCTCTCGCCACTTATCATTGTGTGCTCATAAACCATGCACCTCGGCAACCTTCAAGCGGATGCCCAGCGAGGGAGTTGGCCATGACCGTCAAGCACATAAGACCTCTAGTCCAGGCTATCACCTATTGAGACTGAACCCGCACGGAAGTCTGGCCAAAGTTTTCGTTACGGCCCCAAACAATGTGCATAGGGTTCCCAAGCCAACCATTCGGGTGACCCTTGGTACACCGTGCCACTGCCTACCGCATCGTAACCCACCCCTAGGGTCAGCGCTACGCACGGCCTCCAGCATACTATAAACACCAGAAACTACTTGCAACTCCTGGACTAAGGACTAAGCGACTGATAAGTCGAGAGGGTCAATTAAGTATCCCGACCTGTGGTAGTAACTAGTCTTGGATCACAAAAATGAACTCAGTTCCTAAGAATGGTCCCAATGAGACAACCCGCTATGTACTCCTACATAGCCTCTCATCGCTACCTTTACCAAATCGAGTTCATCATTATATCACCACATCGGAGCAACATCGTTTCACTCAGTTCATCACCCAGATGAATCCGATCTGACACAACTCTAATCATAGCAAGCATAACAGGCAAAGTAAGCTAAGCACATCATGGCACAAGCATCTACCAGGTATGCTAGGTTGCAAGGTTTAGCTATTTACTGTGACAATGTTAGGATATGCAGCAAAATAGGATCATTTACCGTGTATGACTGACATGTGATCGATTGTCCTAATGCAATAAACAAGAGCAGGAGCGAGGGAGTAGGATATTATCGGAACGATCAGAGGGGTTGCGTGCCTTGCTGGGAAACGGAAAGGTTCTCTCCTTCGTCGGGATACTCGGGGGTATCCTCAGGAGCAGGGCCTACCGCAATGCAAATAAGACACAATCAACACACGGATATGATGCATGATCATGGCATGATAGCATGTATAGATGAGCTAATGCAACTAGTGTTCATGTTGATTTGAAATGAATTTGAATATAGGTTCAAAATTGTTCTTCATTTCAAATTCCATTTACTAACCTATTAATAAATGTCAATGTTCACCTATTTAGACTGCTCTAACATGCATGACAGTAGCACCATTGGATTCATTGGATTTTTCTGATAAATTTTCATATATAAATTATTTTCATCTGACTTAAAGATTAATTTATATGAATTTTTGAAGTTTTGAATAATTTCTTGAATTATTTTTAAACTAGAAATTGCTTTTATTATGCCAGCCTGACGTCATGATGACATCGGCAGGTCAAAGGCGCCAGCCCAGGTCAAACCTGGCGGCTGGGCCCCACCTGTCAATGACACAGGCATCTAATAGTTTTTTTAATTAAACTAACTACTAATTAGCAGGGCTGGGCCCACCTGTCAATGGCATAGGGGGGATTAATTAACCTGACAAGGGGGCCCACCTGCAGGGCTCAGGCAACGGGCTCGTCGCCGGCGACCCCTGGTCGCGGCGGCGTCCATGCTGCAGGCGACGGGGGCAACAGCCGGAGGCACTAGGGCAAAGCCCCTGCTCGCCCACTCCCAGGGAAGCTAGCACAGGTCGTGGGGGACGCCGGAGCTCGTGGCTACGATGCCGGAGGCGGCGGCCGAAGCTCAGCTAAGGGAGGCCTTGGCGCTAGGGCCTGCGGGAGGGGGCGTAGGTCAGGGCGGCACCTACGGGCCCGCGCAAGCACGTCGGGGTGCTCAACTAAGCACGACGGGTGCTCTGGCCGCGATGGCCATTAATGCCGCTGGCGGGGAGCTTCGAGCGCGACGGGACCGGCAGCTACGGCAGCTAAACGCCAAGGAGAAGGAGGGGAATCGACGGAGGGGCTCACGGCGCAGCTGATGATAGAGCTCGCGGGCTCGGGGAGGCGCCGGCGCAACGAATCAGCGGCGGCGACGGCTTCAGGTGCCGACGGGGGGAGAAGAACAGAAAGGGGAAGCGAGAGGGAGAGAGGTGGTGAGAGAGAGGGAGGGAAAAGGGCCACGGCGACGAAAGGGGGGCGATGGCGCTCCCATAGGGCTCCACGGCAGCCAGGCAAGCAGGAGGTTGAAGACGGTGGGGCTGGTTGGGCCAGCTGGGCCAGCTCCACCTGGGCCTCCTCTTCTTCTTTTTCTAGGCACGAGGTTGAAGACGGTGGGGCTGGCTGGGCCAGCTAGGCCAGCTCCACCTGGGCCTCCTCTTCTTCTTTTTCTTTTCTTTTTTCTTTCTATTAACTGATCTGACATTTGTTTATTTATTTGCAGGTACAACTGACTTTGCAAAATATCCCATATATTTTGTATAATGAAGTTTGAATATTTGAAACTTGTCTAAAAAGTTTCAGGATATTTTGAAAACAAAAATATTGATAGTGCTTTATTTAATGATTTCAGGAGCCTCATCAATTATTTTTGAATTACTTTGATTGTTCAAATAATTAGAATAGTCCCTATTATAATCATGCCCAAATTTACCAGACATAGGGAACATTTCTAGTGGGAATTTTGGATTTGTTGAATTTTCACCAAATTTGAGTTGTTTTGATTCAAAGTTAGCTTGGGGTTTCTTTTTATTCCCCATTTCATGTTGATGCAAAACGAAACATTATGCAAGCACAATAATATTCCTAGGACATCTAGATAGGGTTGTGACAACTCACCCCCACTCAAAAGAATCTCGTCCCGAGATTTTGAAGTCGTCGGGAAGAGCGCAGCGTAGTCTAGTCGAAGGCGATCTTCTCTTTCCCATGTTGCCTCCTTTTCAGAATGGAGTGACCACTAAACCGTAAGAAACTTGATGTTCCGACGCCGAGTGGTACGCTCAGCTTGATCAAGAATACGAACAGGGTATTCTCGATATGTAAGGTTATCTTGGAGATCAAGCGCTACGTGGTCTACCTCACGGACAAGTTCCAAGAAGCAACGCCTGAGTTGCGAGATGTGGAAGACATCATGAATTTTGGAAAGATGCGGCGGAAGTTCCAATTGGTAGGCAACCTCTCCTCGTTTAGCAAGAATGTGAAAAGGTCCAATGTAACGAGGAGCCAACTTGCCCTTGATACCGAATCGATGGGTATCCTTCAGAGGTGTAACCCGAAGGTAAGCCTTCTCGTCAATTTCATAGGTCACAGCCTTATGATGGCGATCATATTGGCTCTTTTGACGAGATTGGGTTGTTTTTAACTTTTCACGAATAATGCGAACTTGCTCCTTTGCGTCTTGGATCATATCCGGGCCAAAGAGTTGCCTCTCTCCGGTTTCTTACCAGTTAAGAGGTGTTCGACACCTTCGTCCATAGAGAACTTCAAAAGGGGCTTTGCCCAAGCTTGATTGATAACTATTGTTATAAGAAAATTTGGCAAATGGAAGACATTTCTCCCAGTTCATACCGAAAGATATAACACAAGCTCGGAGCATGTCTTCGAGGATTTGATTGACTCGCTCAACTTGACCACTTGATTGCAGGTGGAAAGCAGTGCTAAAGGATAGATGAGTCCCCATAGCGGTTTGAAAACTTTCCCAAAATCGGGAAGTAAAGATACTTCCATGGTCTGAGTTAATCTCCAAAGGAACACCATGAAGAGAAACCATTCGAGAAACATACAACTCCGCTAGCTGGCTAGCATTTATACTCTCCCGAGCAGGAAGAAAATGAGCCACTTTGGAAAGGCGGTCGATGACCACAAATATAGCATTATTCCCTCTCTTAGTCCTGGGAAAGCCGGTAATGAAATCCATACCGACTTATCCCATTTCCATTCAGGAATAGCTAAAGGTTGAAGGGTGCCAGCAGGCCTTTGATGTTCTGCTTTCACGCGACGGCAAACATCGCAGTTAGCAACATACTGAGCAATTTCTCTCTTCATCCTAGTCCACCAGAACCTCTGGCATAGGTCCTGATACATTTTGGTACTACCCGGATGAATTGTGAGAGGAGAATCATGAGCCTCCTTAAGGATCAGCTGTCTGAAGCGTGTGCTCTTGGGAACCACCAACCGGTTCTGAAAGAACACAACACCTTCATCATTCTTGGAGAAATCTTTAGCGTTTCCGCTAGCAATATTCCCCTTGATCCGCGATATACCCTTATCATATTTCTGGACAGCTACTATTTGATCCTTAAGATTAGGTTTCTCCACCAGGTTGGATAGAAATCCTTGAGGAACAAGGTGAAGGTTTAAATTTCTGAAATTCCTCATGGAGAAGTGGTTGACCTTGTTGTAACATCAGGTTCTTACAATAAGACTTATGACTTAGTGCATCAGCCATGACATTGGATTTACCCGGGGTGTAAGTTATCCCTAAGTCATAATCTGTAATCAACTCTACCCACCATCTTTGCCTGAGATTCAAATCCGGCTGGGTGAATATATATTTTAGACTTTGGTGATTAGTGTAAATTTCGCAACGATTACCCAGAAGGTAATGTCGCCAGGTTTTCAGTGCATGGACTACAGCTGCAAGCTCAAGATCATGTGTTGGATAATTATCCTCATGTGGACGCAACTATCAAGATGCATATGCAATCACATGACGATCTTGCATGAGAATGCAACCTAATCCTTGTCGCGAGGCTTCGCAATAGATAACAAAGTCCTTAGAGAAATCAGGTGGCACCAGAACGGGAGCAGGTCAGTCGTCTCTTCACCTTCTGGAAACTATGCTCGCATTGTGACGTCCACTCAAACTTTTTATCTTTCTTGAGGAGTTCAGTCAGAGGTTTTGCAACTTTGAAGAAATTCTTGACAAAGCAGCGATAATAGCTCGCTAAGCAAAGGAAACTCCGAACTGGCTTAAGCGATTCAGGTTGAGTCCAATCAAGGACGGCCTGAACTCTCTCGGGATTGACAGCAATACCTTTACCAGAAATCACGTGGCCCAGATAGGTCACTTCTGGCAACCAAAATATACACTTGGAGAATTTGGCATACAGGCGGTGCTCTCAAAGTTTCATCAATACCAGCCTTAGATGCTTGGCATGTTCTTGTTCGTTCTTCGAGTAGATGAGTATATTGTCGAGGTAAACCATGATGAATTTATATAGATACTCCATGAAGATCGAATTCATCAAGCGAGAGAAGGTGGCTGGGGCATTGGTTAAACTGAACGACATGACGGTGTACTCGTATTGGCCATAACGAGTAACAAAAGCCGTTTTTGGAATGTCCCCGTTCCTAATTCGAGTTTGATGGTATCCCAACCTCAAATCCATTTTGGAGAAGACAGAGGATCCAGCGAGTTGGTCATACAAATCGTTGATCCTGGGGAGCGGATACTTGTTCTTTATGGTGACTAGATTCACTAGCCGATAATCCACAACCATCCTATCTGAACCATCCTTTTTCTTGATGAAGAGAACGGGACAAGCCCAAGGAGAAGAACTGGGACGGATGAAACCTTTCTTCAAAGCCTCATCGAGTTGGACCTTAAGTTCGGCTAGTTCTAAGGGTGCCATCTTATAGGGTCTTCTGGCTATTGGGACAGTCCCTGGGATGAGCTCTATCACAAATTCAACATCTCTGACAGAAGGAATTCCTGGCAGTTCTTCTGGAAAGACATCCAGAAAGTCATGGACTACCGGAATATCTTCTAACTCTGGAAGAGGGCTAGCATTGAGGGAATAGAGTTGGCGCTTGGTTGTTCGAGTCGAGACATTAACTATCTCACCCGTTGGATGTGTAAGTTGAACATTCCTAGAATGAGTATCAATCTTGGCATAGTGGGCTTTTATCCAATCCATACCTAGAATGATATTGATGTCCGAAGACTTGAGGGCTATCAAAGATGCTTGGAAGACTAGCCTATCCACCAAAATCTCATTATCATGACTCACTCTAGAAGTTTGCCATTTCGAACCCGGAGTCTGCACTACTAAAGGAGTAGGCATATCACAAAAAGACATGTTATGCAACTGTGCATAACTTTATGAGATGAAGGAATGAGATGCACCAGTATCAAATAGAATAGATGTTGGATGACTATCGACAAGGAGTGTACCTAGGATAACATCGGGATCCTCAAGACCTTCCTCAGCAGACACATAATTCACTCATCCACGAGCAGGAGCTGGCTTCACGAAGAAGGCTTTTCCTGGCTTTCCACGTCCACAGGCTTAACATTATTCTGGGGACACTCACGGGAGTAGTGTCCTGGTTCTCCACACTTATAGCAAACCACGGTGGCACGAGGAGCAACATTTGCAGGCGGTCCTCCAAATGATCTGACTGGAGGGTTCGGCTGAACTGGGCAAGGCGCCTTGAAGGATGGCCTCGCATTGTATTTTGGCGGCAGAGCTACGTTGGGCACCCAGATCCGGTGTTTATTGGAGAATGAGCCAGATGCGGGGTTGATGTCATGGTTGTGCTTTCTCGTGGCCTCATAATCAGTCTGTCCAGTCTCGGCATTGATAGCCTTGTTGACGAGAGCCTGGAAAGTGGCGCACTCATACAGGCGTAGGTCTCGACGGAGCTCAGGGTTAAGTCCCTTGCGGAACCTAGCCTGCTTCTTGGCATCAGTAGAAACTTCCTCAGGAGCATAGAGAGCAAGGTTTCCAAACTCACGACTATAAGCATCCACTGACAGTCTGCCCTGGGAGAAGGCACAGAATTCCTCTCTCTTCCGATCCATCAACCCTTCCTAGATGTGATGGGTACGAAATGCAGTACTAAACTCTGCCCAAGTTGGTGCGGGGCCTGCGACGCATGGCTTCAAAATTCTCCCACCACAGATTGGCGGGACCTTCTAGAAAGTAGGTTGTAAAGGTCACCTTGTTGGCCTCAGTCACATTGGCAGCCCAGATCTTGCGATACATGCTAGTCAGCCAGTCATCCACGTCGAGTGGGTCGACCGAATGATGATACTTGGGTGGGCTCAGTCTGATGAAATCACCAAGTGATACGCCATCATTGAGGTCATTGCAGGGAGCACATGTTGTGTTCAACTCGATTCTTTCCAACAGCCTATTGGTCTCCCTCTATTCCTTTAAGCTTCTAGCATTACTTCCGGCAGAGAAGGCGCATGTGGCAGATCTTCTTGCCTTGGCTGGCTTCCCTCACCCTACTCGGGGGCAGGCACGGGGTTATTCCTAGTTGCCACCATCCTGCAGAAACAATCCCACAGCTTATTCATAGGGAACAAAGACTCTAAGACATAGAATAAGGAATGTACTGGACAACATGGCATGCAGGGTAAACACCAATCAACATGGTAACACAACTTCCATATGAACACCATGATTCATACACACCATGACATAGTTCAGTACAAGCCAAGCTGAAAAACAACTACGGAGAGATGACACAACTCATCGAAGGCATTACAAGCTTCCTATACATTATCTATCTACACCTCCGTAACTCAACTCTCAACCTCATCATATCCCACAAGACACACAGGACTATGGCGATACGATTACTACCATACTAGAACTAACATACACGTACTCAAGCATCGCCGTAGAATGCCTCATACAGGTTACCCCCAAGACCTGGGAGCTGAACCTGAGGATCTGGAAACACTCTAGCCTGTGATCCATGGGTGCCATAAGGACACGGATGTGGCCTTGGTCCCCTTGTCGGCAGCAACAACGGACCTCGAAGAGGGGTGATGCCTCCAACATCAGGCCAGCCTATGTGTGCTAGCAGATGAGTCCGCGATGGGGTCAGCATCTCTAAATCTCCATAGCCGGTCTGCACGACAGGTGCCAACTTCGTCAGGGCTGTCCAAAGACGTGCACGGGTGGCATAAAGCTCCATGTGAAGGGTCCGTGCATCACGATCCCTGTTCTCCAACATCTGAGCGGTCACCTGCAGCCTAGGGTCCTCATGGGAATGATCATAGTAGGCTGCACTAAGATAACCATCCTCTCCTCCCATAGAAGCAGGAACATAACAAAACTCGGTGTTCTGAAGCAGACCATGGTGGAACCTCATGATAGTCAGCATGGTGTAAGCGGCCTCCTGGACTGCCATATCTATGGTGACACCTAATCCATAAGTCTAGTGAAGCGGCTCTGCAGCTCCAGGGTATGAAGGATAAATCTTGACGGTACACAGATACTGACTCTGGTTGAAGTCTCGATATTGTTCCTCCACTGTGTACTCTGGGTACCAACGGTATCCTGCCTCCATCATGACTCTGACCAACATGGCCGTGTGACCCGGTACATTGATGCACCTAGTTAGACGGACCACCTGACGGGAAGGACGAGGGGGCATCTTAAACAGAGAATGATGCAAAGACATAAGAAACTCTAGTAGAAATTGGACAACATAACGGCTGTAATTTCTCAAAAATGATTTTAAGACAACTGAAAAAGATTGGAAAAGCATAACTCGACTTTCTAGACTCAAATCTCTTCTCCATATGTTTGTCACACCAACAATAATTGAATACCCACATTCACGTACAAAAGGCTAGCTAGTGATCCATGGTTAGTAACTCGGCATCCTAAGGAATGGATGAGTAGCCTAGTTCCTATCCCTGAGGAAAAGATGAGAATGACTCAGCATAGAATAACTTGGGAAGAGGAGTAAAAAGAGCCTTACATTCCCTTCCACAATCAATTCCCCTACTTTTCTATAGTGTTTCTAGACTCAACTTCGACCGGTTTGGCTTGGTAGTCCTACAGTCAGTCAGGCTCTGATACCAATGCTATCGGGACCCTGAGCCTAAGTCATAAGAATCCAGACTGTAACACATCACATCACTTTGCGGCCTCACGCACGGTAAGTTCCATGGCTATAGCCTTACCTTAGCCGGGACCGTTTCCGTCTTTTGGCTCACGTATGTGAACATGTCGCTGGCAATCAAATGACAGAGAACCCGGGCTGACAGAACTAGTCATAGAACCCAAGCGGCACATCCGTACGGAAACAGGCATACATAACCAAGCAATGCAAGTGCCGGCCTCAAGCGTGTGTAGACGAGTCATAGCAAGCTACAGGGACTCCATTACATCGTGAGACACGAATGCCATCACTGCACGTAGACGAGTCGTAGCAGGCTACAGGGACTCCATTACACCACAAGACATTTCCCCGAAGGGACAGACACAGCAGCAGAGAAGGATACATGTTGGTCAATCAATGTGTCCGGAGCAGTAGCAAGCTACCATGGCTCGGTGGAAGCACAAAGAGGCAGTTTCCCGTAAAGAGTACTACTAAAGGCACAAAACTAGGTGTCGGATCCCGTACATACCGTTGCACGTCACACGTACGCGCGACATGCCCGATATGCATAGATACAACCATGGCATCACAACATAACTATACAACAACATGACTTTTATGTAAGAGGCCCAGATGAGCCTTGCATGATATGTTCTTACAGATAGGGGTCACATGACCCGACACTCAAGTCATACAAACATGTTCATACAAACCAAGCGGAAGCATAAGTTGTCTGAGTATAGACAGATGAAAGGGGAAAAACGCATGGCCTGACTATCTATAGCCCGCCACAGGGCAAAGGTCGTAGCTGGGACACCAGCTATTCGGCATCGTCGACATCTAGAAAGAACCCACCCGAAGGGTCCTGGGTCTCATCTACAACATTTATTAAGAAAACATGAGTACAAATGTACTCAGCAATTCTTTAAAGCAGACCTAGGCTAACTATGCTCGTGTATCAACAAAGGGGGGAGGTGGAGTTTATGCAGCAATGCCAGCTTTGACTCATGTCTAACCTACACTACTCAATTTAACTCTTTGTTTACATTTTATAAACCGCACACGAGTCCACTAACTCCATAACAATGCACCACCATAGATTCACTTCCCTCTCCTCAGAGAGTGCCATCTACGGTACTCACACTTGTCTTGATATTTTTATGAGTATCCATTTGATTATCTATGAACAACATAAGTTCTCCAAGTAGTCCATATCCAAGGACGCGGCTATTCGAATAGTTTCATACCCTACAGGGGTGTACTTCTTCACACACGCTCTCTCCACTTATCGTTGTGTGCTCATAAATCATGCACCTCGGCAACCTTCAAGCAGATGCCCAGCGAGGGAGTCAGCCACGACCGTCAATCACATAAGACCTCTAGTCCAGGCTATCGCCTATTTGAGACTGAACCCGCACAAAAGTCTGGCCGAAGTTTCCGTTACGGCCCCAAACGATGTGCGCAAGGTTCCCAAGCCCACCATTCGGGTGACCCTTGGTACACCGTGCCACTGCCTACCGTGTCATAACCCACCCCTAGGGTCAACGCTACGCACGGCCTCCAGCATACTATAAACACCAGAAACTACTTGCAACTCCTGGACTAAGGCCTAAGCGACTGATAAGTCGAGAGGGTCAATTAAGTATCCCAACGTGTGGTAGTAACTAGTCTTGGATCACAAACACGGAACTCTGTTCCTAAGAACGGTCCCAATGAGACAACCCATTATGTACTCCTACATAGCCTCTCATCGCTACCTTTACCAAATCGAGTTCATCATTATATATCCACATCAGAGCAACATTGTTTCACTCAGTTCATCACCCAGATGAATCCGACCTGACACAACTCTAAGCATAGCAAGCATAGCAGGCAAAGTAAGCTAAGCACATCATGGCACAAGCATCTACCAGGTATGCTATGTTGCAAGGTTTAGCTATTTACTGTGACAATGTCAGGATATGAAGTAGAATAGGATCATTTACCGTGTACGACTGACATGTGATCGATTGTCCTAATGCTATAAACAAGAGCAGGAGCGAGGGAGTAGGATATTATCGGAATGATCAAAGGGGTTGCCTGCCTTGCTGGGAAACGGAAAGGTTCTCTCCTTCGTCGGGATACTCGGGGGTATCCTTAGGAGCAGGGCCTACCGCAATGCAAATAAGACACAATCAACACATGCAAGTGCAACAATATGATGCATGATCATGGCATTATAGCATGTATAGATGAGCTAATGCAACTAGTGTTCATTTTGATTTGAAATGAATTTGAATATAGGTTCAAAATTGTTCTTCATTTCAAATTCCATTTACTAACTTATTAATAATTGTCAATGTTCACCTATTTAGATTAGTCTAACATGCATGACAGTAGCACCATTGTATTCATTGGATTTTTCTGATAAATTTTCATATATAAATTATTTTCATCTGACTTACAGATTAATTTATATGATTTTTTGAAGTTTTGAATAATTTCTGGAATTATTTTTAAACTAGAAATTGCTTTCATTATGCCAGCCTGACGTCATGATGACGTCAGCAGGTCAAAGGCGCCAGCCCAGGTCAAACCTGGCGGTTGGGCCCCACCTGTCAATGACACAGGCCTCTAATGGTTTTTTTGAATTAAACTAACTACTAATTAGCAGGGCTGGGCCCACCTGTCAATGGCACAGGGGGATTTATTAACCTGACAAGGGGGCCCACCTGTAGGGCTCCGGCGACGGGCTCGTCGCCGGCGACCTCTGGTCGCGGCGGCATCCGCGCTGCCGGCCACGGGTGCGGTAGCCAGAGGCACTAGGGCAAAGCCCCTGCTCGCCCGCACCCAGGGAAGCTAGCAGAGGGCGTGGGGGATGCCGGAGCTCGCGGCTACGACGCTGGAGGCGGTGTCCGGAGCTCGGCCAAGGGAGGCCTCGGCGCTAGGGCCTGCGGGTGGGGGCGCTGGAGGTCGGGGCGGCACCTACGGGCCCGCGCAAGCAAGTCGGGGTGCTCAACTGAGCATGGCGGGTGCTCTAGCCGCGGTGGCCATTAACGCCGGCGGCGGGGAGCTTTGGGCGCGACGGGAACGGCGGCTACGGCAGCTAAACGACAAGGAGAAGGAGGGGAATCGACGAAGGGGCTCACGACGCAGCTGATGATGGAGCTCACGGGCTCGGGGAGGCGCCGGGGCGACGAATCGGCGGTGGCGGAGGCTTCGAGTGCCGACGAGGGGGAGAAGAACAGAGAGGGGGAGCGAGAGGGAGAGCGGCGGCGAGAGAGAGGGAGGGAAAAGGGCCACGGCAACAAAGGGGGGGGCGCTGGTGCTCCCAGAGGGCTCCACGGCAGCCAGGCAAGCAGGAGCTGGCTGGCGCGCCGCTGCCACACGCCCTCCTGCCTACTACCAGGAGGTTGAAGACGGTGGGGCTGGCTGGGCCAGCTGGGCCAGCTCCACCTGAGCCTCCTCTTCTTCTTTTTCTTTTCTTTTTTTCTTTGTGTTAACTGATGTGACATTTGTTTATTTATTTGCAGGTACAAATGACTTTGCAAAATATCCCATATATTTTCTATAATGAAGTTTGAATATTTCAAACTTGTCTAAAAAGTTTCAGGATATTTTGAAAACAAAAATAATGATAGTGCTTTATTTAATGATTTCAGGAGCCTCATCAATTATTTTCGAATTACTTTGATTGTTCAAATAATTAGAATGGTCCCTATTATAATCATGCCCAAATTTACCAGACATAGGGAACATTTCTAGTGGGCATTTTGGATTTGTTGAATTTTCACCAAATTTGAGTTGTTTTGATTCAAAGTTAGCTTGGGGTTTCTTTTTGTTCCCCATTTCATGTTGATGCAAAACGAAACATGATGCAAGCACAATACTACTCCTAGGACATCTAGCTAGGGTTGTGACAACATGACCCTTGCCATTGTTGGGCTGGTTGTGGGGAGCGGGGTTCCTTGGTGGTGCTCCACGGGCTTGACCTTGGTTTGGCGCATTGGGGCGCGGTGCATCTAGCTTCTTGTTGGGGCAGATCTTAGTGATGTGTCCAGACTGACCACATCCAAAGCACGTGACTTGCCCAGGGTTGTTGTTGAAGTTCCTGCCACCGTTGCTGTTAGTGGGTCGTTGTAGGCTAGCCTGGGATTGGCGTACTGCTGAGACTGGTAGCTCGGACGAGGCACGAGAGGTCTAGCCTGCTGTGGCTGATAGGTTGGCTTGGCTAGGGCTGGCTGCCACGGGCGAGGCTTCTGGTTGCTTGCGCTACCCTCGCTGATCATCTTGCGCTTGCGAGTGTTGTCTATGGCACGACGCTTGTCTTCCAGCATGAGGGCCTTGTTCACTAAGTCGAACAAGGTACGACAGTCACAGACGATGAGCTGATACTGCATGGTCTATTGAAGTCCTTCCATGAAGCGTTCCTTCTTGGCAGCCTCCATGTTGACATCTTTAGGTGCATACCTTGACAGGAGGTTGAACTTCTACAGGTACTCCTTGATAGAGCCACTTCCTTGCTTCAGCACTCAGAATTCTCTCTTCTTGATAGCCATAATCCCAGAAGGAATGTGGGCGGTGCGGAATCCTTCCTTGAAGTTATTCCAAGTGATCACACGCTCACCTTGAATGGCCTTGAATCCATCCCACCAAGCTCAGGCGGTACCTCTCAGGCAGTGAGAGGCATAAAGCACCTTCTCACGATCCTCATTGCAATTGACCAATGCAAGGAGGTCATCGATGGTGTGGATCCAGTCATCAACAATCAATGGTTCGGCAGTCTTGGTGAAGGTTGGGGGTGAATTCCTCATGAACTCAGATAGAGTGGAGCGGCCATTGCCGTTCCTGCCTTGCTGCTGGTTGTTCACAAGGGCCTGAGCCATCTGCTGGATAGTAGTATTGTTGGCTTGGTATTCCTCTCGGAGAACTCAGAGAAACTAAGCTATGGTCATGTTCTCCGGTGGAGGTGGTGGCGGGGAAATGTCGCCTTGTGGCTGCTCCTGGTGTCCTCCAGCGTGAGCAGCCCCACCAGCTCCCTGTTGCTGGCTTGAGTTGCCAGCTTCAGGGTTGGCGAAGGATCTGTTGTGGGTAGCAGTCACCATCCTGTTTGGAGCAGTCAAACAACTGGGACAGACGAGAGGAAAAGCAACAATGGAAAAAGCGTGCCTATGGGGGTTGGTCGAGTGCAAGTGTGTTTAAACAAAGGCCGAAAGACCAACATATTTTAAGATAGACGAGGGAGTCGCTTACATGTTGCCTAAGGCAAAAGCACGACTTGCATCGGAACACAAACAACAAAACAAACAACAACACACATGGTTTCATACGAACCATTACATGGACTCGAGTTTTCATGAGGGATACATGACTGATCCTACCCTAGGGGTTCTCGGACTCAGGTGGCAGAGTGATTGGTCTCGTAGTCATGCTCCATTGGGTCTTCCACTTGTTCATCATCTGAACGGGCATCATTCCCGATCAAAGGTGTCGGGGAACGAGGAGGTCCATCTCGAGGGCGCTTTGCTGGCGGGTCGGTGAAGAGCTCACAGTACTCCTTCGCACTCATGCAATGACGACGTGTAGGTGTATCACTAGCTGGGGTTACTCCTCCTCTGTAAGCAATAGTTGGTCATCCCTTGGGGGCTCCATCCTTCTTGATCTTGTCTGGCTTTGTCTTCTCTTGACGAAGTATCTCCCGAGTGTGGTGAAGTTCCTCACAGAGCTTCACAAACTCCTTCATCAGGTTATGAACCAGACTATCAGCGGAGAGGCTGAAGTAGGTCTAGAACCTGAGTGGTGTGCCATCCTCCGTGGATGGAATCATCTTCCAACTCTCGCCAAGATCAACCTTCCTAAAGGGAAGGTAGCGTGTAGCTAGCTTGTCAGCCATCTCTGGAATGATGTCTCGAAGGTGTAGGAGTGCCTTGCGTGCAGCTGTCTCGACTGCAAGTATCATGGTGTCCATTTGTGGTCCTTCAAAGAACCAGCTAGTCGGGGAGTCGTTTTCCTTCATGACCACATCCACGTGGTACTCCTTCATGACGGCAATGACCCAGTGCTCGTGGTAGAGGAAAATGGGTGGTTGGCGAAACTGTCACTTCTCTAGGCTATCCCCAAGCAGTAAGGGAAAGTCGGATGTCAGGAAGGCTTCGGGTACAACGGCCATCTACAAAGGTTTCAAAGGAGGAGAGTCGGCAAAGTGTTGTGTGAAGAATAGAAGAGGTAAATAGTGCACAAATCCTAAGTATAGACGCTAGGTGTAGTTTTGAAAATTGTTTTATTCTGACTAATGTCCATGCTAACTAAGGGCTTCCTACAGTCAGGATGGCTTTGATGCCAGCTCTATGGGGACCCCGACTCATAAGTCATGATCACCAAATGCACGTGTACAGTGATCCTAGAGATAATTGCTCACTGAACACACAGAAGTTGAATAACAAGAGTCTTACATCCACATTTAGCTTCTTACACAAATAAAGACCATGAAGGTCTAGTCTTACATAGATAGGTCCACAAGGGCCAAACACTTAAATAGAACAAGCAGCGGAAATCTTGATCGAAAGCATGAACCCATGCCATCTGCATTAACCTATAGGCATTCTGACTGGGAAGCGTCCTAGTATGCATGTTCGTCTCCAACGAACTCTTCAACATACTCATGTTCTTCCATGCCTGGCCGATTAAATAACCAGTGGCAAGTCAATGAGTACTTTGAATGTACTCGCAAGCAACCCAAGTTATGTAACAAGGTAATAATGATGCATGATGTAGCACTAAGTAGGTAAATTGCGGAAAGCTAATTTTTGAATGCAATGACATGATCAAATAACTAGGTAAGCATGCTTCAACAATTGGCAGGTAACCATATGAGCAAGTTACAGATATCATGATAAACAGGGGTTGAACATCTCATGTTCATTCGTCACATCAAGTCTTCCGACTTGTCTCAAGTATCACCTCTGTGTTAACCACACACATACTCCCACACCGAGTTTGTGAAATCAACCGGACGTGGCATAAGCAGCACGACCCAACTGTCCTTGACCGTGGACATGGCTATTCGAATAGTTTTACACTCTACAGAGGTTGCACACTTTACCCACAAGACTCAGGGAACTTCCGTGTCATCCACGACTCGCGGTATATAGCACACCCAAGGTAAGCACCCGAACAATGCCCTTCCCACGGGAATACCAAACAAAGAGTCCACTCGTTGGTGCCATCCCTCATGATATATATCACACGTATCATCCATGAGGGCACGCAACGGTGTGCCCGGTGCCTGTAAAGACAGCGCATGGCCTTCCACTTCCGGGACGACCCCGTCTCAAGAGTGGCCACTTCACCCTTGCCACTAGTAATGCGAGCTCCTTGCCAGTTCCAACCATTGTAATCACCAAAACCCCGTCCCATAAGGGGTATCGTCATTGCACATGTAAGGTTTGGATGGTCGAAAAATCTTAAACCCTCCATTTTCGAAAACACACCCTCATCTTGTTTCGGCACACCACTTCTTTCTCAAGTGGTCACCCAACTCATCATCATCACCCTCGGGCATTAGTGGCACCCGACGAGGTTTTCGAAAAGTCTTTGAAATCATTTGTGTTCCCGTCACCATGCATAATCCCGATCCATTTATGTAGCATCTACTAGCACCCTATCTACACCCACCCGCGTAACCCTCATAAGATGGTAGGGTCATGCACGATGCAAGTGTCAACGGTAAAAGTATCAGAAGCAACCCACCAGAGGGGTCACTACTCCACATGATCAAGTATAACAAAAGTAAAGTGCTATATGTCATGCAATGAAAATGGTTTCTTAACATGGTCAAAGGGTTGCTTGCCTGGCTTAACAAAGTCTTCGGGTCCAACTTCCTCGTCAATAGCGCAATCTATCGTTGCGAATAAAAGCGATAAAAATAAGCATCACACAGAAACAGAGCACACAATCCACTATTAAAAATGCTACCCCACTCTGATAAATACTAAAAGCTATACTAAAAATATTTGTCTATGGTTTGGAAGTTAAAAAGGTTTTCAAAAATAATTAAAACAAGGGCTGATATTGCCAAATAGGGGGTTTTAAAATAAAATAGTATATAAAAGTCAAATATTTTTATAAGTGGCACCTATAAATTCTATGGAATATTCTAAGAATTTAGGTGGAAAAATAATTGGATTTAGATTTAGTTTGTGCCATTTGGAATTTTTGGAAGAATAGAGAAAAAGAAAAAGGGAAAAGATTCACCGTGCCTTCTTAGGCCACAGTACCGAAGTTGAGCCGGCCCACAGGGGAAACCGGCCCAGGCTGACGCACCACGCGCGGCAGGTTTAATTTTAAACCTGCCCGCGGGCCCTTCTTGCCAGCGAGAGAGGAGGGGGCGAGGGGATGACAGGTGGGCCCCACCTATCATCCCTCTCCTCGCGACAGGGAGCAGGGGAGGCTCACCGGAGGGGCTGCGGTCGACAGCATGGCCAGCCAAGGGCACGGGCATGCTTGGGGGAGCGCCGTCTGTCGCGTGGGACCGTAGGGGGCCGCCGGGGCAGAGGGAATCGCTGGCAAGGGAGAAACCCTCACGGCGGAGAGGGTTCGGCTCGAGCTCGAGCTCGCAAGCACGGGGGCAAGGGGGCTGGGCACAAGGGAGAGGCTGAGGGGAGGAGAGAGCGAGGGGACCCGACCACCTGGTGCCTTGCGGACGTCGAGGACGGCCAAGGGACATGCTGGGGAAGCCCGAGGCTGCCGGGGGGCACCGTAGGGGCGGCTACCGTGCGGGAGCGCACTTAGCGCGCGTCAGAGCGCCCATATTGCGTGCCCTGGCATAAAATAAGCCCACCAGCGTGCCCCCTAGTGTCTTGGGGTTACTGGAGATGCCCATGGGCTTGGAGAAGCTATGGGAGAGCTCTGGAGGTGCCTTAGGGTAGAAGGATAGGTGAGAGGGAGTGAAATGGATGCTTTCCAGGGGTAAAAATGGAGGTTTTACACCACCCCCCCCCCCGCCCAATTATTTAGCTATGCCCTTGAGGAATTTATTGGAGGTACAAGGTATCTACAAGAGGTTGTGGTAAAAAGTTGGGGGCAAGGTAAACAATAAAAATGGTGAAAAGGGTAGTTTCTAGAATTGACTAGAAGGTGTTTGGTGGTGATTTGGTCCAGAAAGAATTACCCACTTACTGGGATATTTAATAGGGTCAAATTCTAGGTAAAAATGAGATGGATCACCAAGTTTGATCTTAAGTGGGCAAAGTTGGCAATGGAAACTTTGTGAACCCTAAAAACTAACAGAATCAGGTTTCTGTAGATCTAGTTATGCTAAGGTTTTACCCTTGATGCACCACTTAGTGTAGCATCATAATTTGGTGATTAGAGCATGTTCACAAAGTTTGGGGTCAAGGGGAGAAACTTCAGAATGTAAAGTTGTTCAAATTTGATTCTGGATAGGAAGGGTTTTGGGATGGTTTGATGAACCAAATCAATTTGGATTGAGATTAAACTTTCCAAGATCATCACTTATGATAGTATTGATTTTCTAGAATTTTCCTGGAATTTATTGAGAATATTACTTGTAGAAATATTTCAAAAGCTTGATTTGAACAGAAAGGGTTTTGAGGGGTTTTGCCCATGATTTGAACATGCCCTTGTGTTGAAACTCATATATATGGAAAATATATGTCCACTGAGTTTCCCTAAATTTTCTCAAATATTTCGAAATCATTTAAATATTTTTGCCCTATGAAAAACCATTTCTAGTCTTAATAAAAATCCTTTAAACAAATTATTAAAATAATCTTTAAAATTAATATTTGGTGGTTTCGGGAAGTCATAAATATAGTAGGTTTGAAATAAAGCTTTTGGGAAAGAAGAATACACCCAATTTGAGGACTTGCAGTGCAAACCTCATTTCAGGGGGTTTTTAAAACCTAATTTGAATAAATCATTTTTGGTCAAACAAAATTTGGTAAAAATAGTTTTGGGCACTATACACATGGAATGATCATTGGGCAAGAAGTTTGGTTCAAGGAAGATGAATATGGAGAGGGATAGAATGTAAGAGTGCCATACATCATGATCATCAAGCAAAGAAACATCAATTCAATCAAGCACAAACACTGAAAAAGTTTTAGTTGGCTCCAAATTTAATAAATCCAAACATAACAAGGTGATACAAACACAACGTGCGACAATTGTTGTTTCTTACTCTTCTCACCTACATGGGTTAGTCCCAACACACAAGAGACAAACACAAGGATGTATATGGACATGGAGTGCAAAGCATACATGATGATGTCCATGGATTTGGTGATTACCTTATCCCTTGCTTACCTTTGAGGGAATGTGTGCCTCCTTGAAATATTGCGTGGTGTTGATGTTTATTGCAACTAGTTCTTGCTAATAATGAATGTGAGTGAATTTCATTGGCAGAGTCAACCCTCAAGAACTTCTCTAGTTCTTCTTATTGGGGGCCCACATCAAGTTGATGGGGATCCTTGGTGTTGAAGTAGCACTTGTAGAAGTTGAGCTTGAAGTAGCCTTGGGAACCTACTTTAGCAAATCTTGGGATTCATCTTCATATGAGTCAATGTCCTCTTGAAGTTTGTCCCCTCCCCTGAGCTTGTGGTCTTGTGGTGGAAGGTCATCTTGAGCTTTTGTTCCCTTGGGAAGAGTATGTTCATACTTCTCCCTTTGAGGAACAAACTTGGGCTTGGGGTATTGACCTTCCTCCCATTCAACTCCATCCTTTGTGCTTGCGTATAATTTCCTCAAATTGCTACCATCCAACAAGACTCTTGTAGATACCTTTCTCTATAATCCCTTTCAAAAGTCCATTTTCTTGCTCAAGTGTAACTTGGTTAAGAGAAGTGTTAGTGGGATCAATAGAACTACTATAAGCAATATCATTGGATTTATCATTTTTATTGCTACTAGTTGAAGAACCTTTCTTGCCTTTGTTACTAGTTTGCTTAGCCTTAACTTGTGGAGTGAATGTAGACAAGAGAAGTCATTTGGCTATATAAGAGGAAGTCTTCTTTCGAAGATCATCATTGATAGTGTTAAGTAATTCATGCTCTTGCTCCAAATAGAGCTTCTTGAAGCGGAGCTTCGCATGTGTCCTTTCAATCTCTCTATGATCTTGTAGAGTAGACTCATGGGCTAACTTAAGAGTGTTTAGTTCTTGAGTTTGTTGTTCTATTACCAACTTATCATCATCACGCGACTTATGTTGACTAGAGCTACTACTAAAAAGTTCATTTTGACTAATAGCACTAGATTTGTCAAATAGCAAGTCATCATCTCCTGGCAAGTCATCCTCATCACTATTGAACTCAAGATACTTGGGGTGTGATACCTTGGGGCCTTTAGCCATGAAGCAACTTCCACTCCCTTCATTTGGTGAATCAAATATGTTGTAGGAGTTGGTAGTGACTAGTGCAAGTCAGGCAGCACCTTCATCTTGACTATAGTTAGAGTTGGAGCGATAGCTTCTCTTAGAGTGGTTGTCGGATTCAGAGTCGGAAACCCATTCACCAATGTGAGCTTGATGTCTTCTTCTTGAGTAGGTCCTGGTGTACTTGTCCTTCTTCTTCGAGTCCCTACTTCTCCTCGAGGGTCTTTGTTCATAACGATCATCTCTACTGCTTCTCTCTCTTCAGGGTGACTCGTCTCTTGAGCTCCGTCTTCTTTGTGACTGTCGGCGTCCTGGGAACGGGGGTACCTAGCCCTGCCAGCCTGCGGCCCAGGACATGGCCCACTTCATCTACCGGGCGTGGCCTGGCGCAGCTCTACTCAAGACAAGGCCCTCGCGAGAACCCTAGGCTCGCGAGGAAGAATGGCACCAAGACCGGCAAGGATGGGCCTCCTCAGGCCCGCTCACGATCCATGGAGATCTCTATGCAGAGCTTGGCCTTAGGAGTCATAGGTGACGCAATGAAGGATAGGCAAGCGCCAGCGCGCCAGGTGGTGCAGTTTGCCCTTCGGTGCAAAGGGAGCAAGGACATACACAGGTTCCAAGGCGCCGCTCCAAGGGATTCCATTCCAGTGCAACAAGGCCACGACCACGATCCCCGCATAGCGGATGTGATCGCCGAGCCCACCACTGCATCATCGACAACCACTTTGCAGACGAAGACCACCTTTGGACAGGGCGGATGTACTCATGTCCCCCTTCAAAATTGGTCGTTGTGGGATCCCTTCCCGCCATTGTAATAAGGGAACAGGACCCGGGCAACCCGTATATATAGAGACGAGGCCAGACCATATAGCGGATCTAACACTTAGCCATTCGACGAACCACCACAAGGCAGAGAGTCAAGAACACCACTCGAGCGCCCTCACGAGGCTCGAGCCCACTATACTAGTTCATCCACTACACCTCCCTGAGAGGTAATCCACCAAAGCAGGAGTAGGGTATTACGCCTCACAATGGCCCAAACCTGGGTAAACTGTCGTATTCACCTTCTTCCTCGTCATCGTGCAAGTTCGCTGTAGCAACCATCGAGTAGCGTGTTAGATTGGGCGAGGCTATAGGGGCTCTTCGCACATGCCCCTGTGTTCGAACCTTGAGGGTTTTGCAGAGCCCAAAATCTGACATTTGGTGCGCCAGGTAGGGGGCGTGTCGGAGCATCCCCTCTCTCGGTGACCGTCAAGCCCTGGTTCGGCAACTCCATGGCACGCAAGATTCTCGACGCCAGCCGGCCCATGGCGCATGGTGGCGCCGGGGCGGGCGGGGCCGACCGCACGGTTGCCTGCATCCTCAGCAGATCACAGCCGCCCCCCTCGAACCGTCGAGTCAAATAGTTCCTCCGCCATGTAGGAGCAGTCCGGCCGTAGCCCGAGCTCATGCCGCCCCAAGCGTGGCCGAAGATCGACGTCACCTTCGTCCCCGACGACCACCCCAAGACGACGGCGGCCACCGGGGTGCTCCCCATGTTGTGCATGCCCACCATAAGTGGTGTGGCTGTCTCCAAGACCCTCATAGACGGTGGTGCCGGCCTCAACGTCATCTCTATGGAGGACTTTGACGCGCTGTAGCTGCCCCGCGATCAACTCACACCTTCAGGGCCCTTCGCCGGGGTGGTCGAACGATCTGTCGTCCCCGTGGGGCGGGTGCGCCTCCACGTCACCTTCAGCACCCGTTCCAACTTCCGAACCGTGCAAGTCCACTTCGAGGTCGCCCACATCCACCTTCCTTACAATGCAATACTCGGCTACCCGCGCTCACCCAGTTCATGGTGGCAACGCATCTAGGCTACAACGTCGTCAAGATGCCCGGGAGCGATGGCATCCTCACCGTCCAGGGAAACATCAAGGACGCATCCCACGCGCTCAGGCTCACCTACAAGTCGGAAACCGCGGTGTGCCCCAGTGCTGGTGACGCCACACAAGACATAGGGGACTCCGAGGGTGTCCTCGACGTCGTGCCGGTAAAGAAGAGGCAGTTGTTCTCCTAGAGCCGGCAGAGACGTAGCGGGTGCCAGTGGACGAAGAAAACCTCAGGATCAAGAGGAGGCGTTGGTAGCGTTCTTCCGTGCGAACAAGGACGCGTCCGCATGGAGCGCCTCCGGCCTGGTGGGGGTCCCAAGGGACGTGATCGAACACCACCTCATGGTGTGCCCGAACACGCACTTGAAAGCACATTTTCTCCCTTGGTGGTTTTGGTAATTAACAACAACATATAAGTCATTCAACTAATATTCCCACTAAGTATATTTCAGGAAAAGTTTAGTGGTGCGGATGGCCAAAGGATTGTGGAATTACCCCCAAGATGCAAGGAAATAGGTTGGCCAAGCTTCAAGCAAAGTAATGGTGAATCGACGTCACCGAGATTTGTAAATCTGACCGTTGGTCACCTTGTTGGTGCAACCAAGAATTGTATATCGGTCACTCCGAGATTAAAAAGTTTCCACTTTCGGTCACTTTGGTACCACCAAGATTTACACATCGGTGTCACCGAGTCTGACTTATTGTGTGTAATGGTTGGATTTTTGGGGATGCCTATATATACCCCTTCAGCACCACCCACTCGAAAGAGAAGCACTTAGAACTATTCCATACCTATCCTACTCAGTTTTCTGACAGAGAACCACCTAACATTGTGTTGAGGTCAAGATCTTCCACTCCAAACATATGGATCTTGATTTCTAGCCTCCCCAAGTTGCTTTCCACCAATCCCATCTCTTCTACCAAGCCAAATCTATGAGAGAGTTATTGTGTATCGAGGAGTCTATCATCTTGAAGCACAAGAGCAAGGAGTTCATCATCATTACCGAGCCTATTACCTTTTGGAGGGTGGTGCCTCTTAGATTGGTTAGGTAACGCTTGGGAGCCTCCTACTTCGTGTTGTGGAGTGAACCAAGAAGTTTGTAAGGGCAAGGAGATCGCCTACTTCGAGAAGATCTACCCATAGTGAGGCTAGTCCTTCGTGGATGGAAGCCGCATGGAATAGTCAAGGTTGCTTCTTTGTGGAACCCTCCATGGGTAGAGTCCTCCATGGACTCTTGTGACCATTACCCTCTGTGGGTTGAAGACTCCATGAATGTGGATGTACGATAGCACCACCTATCAGAACCACAGGAAAAATCATCGTGCCATCACTTGTGTTTGCTTTCCTAACCCTCTCTTTACTTATATGTGCAATGTCTTTATTTTCCGCTGCTACACTCTTAGACATGCATGTGTAGGGTGTTACTTGATATGCTATGAATGCTAAAACTTGCCAAGAATAAAAATTGGGAAAAAGGAAAAACTTTTATTTGGTCAAGTAGTCTAATCACCCCCCTCTAGACCTACTTTCGATCCTACAAGTTGTATCAGAGCTTTGGTCTCCATTGCATTGGTTTCACAACCTAGATGAATACGGCATCTCGTTAGGGAAATTATTACCATAGAGGTCCGTACTTTGATGGCACTAATTTTGCTAGTTGGAAGCACAAAATGAAAATGCATTTGCTTGGTCATAATCCTACCATTTGGGTTGTTGTTCGTGTTGGATTGCAAGGTGAATTCTTTGCGGATGGAAAGGAACTGAATCGTGAAGCATCTGCGGATGAATTGAAGATGTTGCAACTCAATGCTCAAGCATGTGAAATTCTCTTCAACTACCTATGTCTTGAATAATTCAACAAAATCAGCTGTCTTAAACACGCAAAAGAGATTTGGGATACTTTGGTTGATATGCATGAAGGAACTGAGTCCGTGAGAGAATCCAAGTTAGATGTTCTTCAAGGTCAACTTGACAAGTTGAAGATGAAGGATGATGAAGGAGTCGCTGAAATGTACTCTAGGATAGATCTCATCACCAATGAGATTGCTGGCTTAGGAAGCGAAGAAATGACCGACAAGTTCATTATCAAGAAGATAGTTCAAGCTTTGGATGAGAGATATGACACCGTGTGCACATTGATCCAAATGATGCCCAACTACAAAGATCTCAAACCAACAGAAGTGATTGGTAGAATTGTTGCTCATGAGATGACACTCAGAGACAAGGAAGACCTTCATCACAAGTCTATTAGTGCTTACAAAGCCACAAGTGATGCTCCCGCTACCTCAAGCGAAAACCTTGTCACAAATGAAGAGATAAGCCCCATGGTCAAGAAATTCAACAAGTTCTACAAGAATAGAAGCAAAGATATGAAGAGAAGCGTTCGTCAAGTCATGACCGAAACTGCTACAAGTGTGGGAAGCCCGGACACTACTCCAATGAGTGCTCGGCTCCCTACAAACGAAGAGTAGAGTCACAAAGAAGACGAAGCTCAAGAGATGAATCACCTCAAAGAGAGAGAAGGAGTAGAGATGATCGTTATGAACGAAGACCCTCAAGGAGAAGTAGGGACTCGGGGAAGAAGGACAAGCACACCAAGAGCTACTCAAGAAGAAAGCATCAAGCTCATGTTGGTGAATGGGTTTCCCGCTCTGACTCTAACAACCACTCCGAGAGAAGCTATCACTCCAACTCCGACTATAGTCAAGATGATGGTGTTTCCGGAATTGCACTAGTGGCAACCAACTCCTATGATCTATTTGATTCACCAAATGAAGGAGGTGGAAGTTTCTTCGTGGCTAAAGTCCCCAAGGTATCACACCTCGAATATCTTGATTTCGATAGTGATGAATATGATTTTCTTTATCATGATGACTTGCTATGTGATAAAACTAGTGATGGTAATCATAATGAACTTGGTATTTCTCATACTAGTCAAGATAAGTTAATTGACGATGATAAGATGAAAATAGAAGAAATAAATAAAGAACTCAACACTCTTATGTTAGCTCATGAAACTACTCTTGAAGAACATAGAGAGCTTGTAAGAACTCATGAGAAGCTACGCTTCGAGAAGCTCAGTTTGGAGCAAGAACATGAATTTCTTAAAGCTATCAATGACGATCTCCGAAAGAAGACTTCATCTTATATTGCCAAACGCTAATCTTGTCTACATTCATGCCACAAGTCAAATCTTAGCAAACTAGTAATAAAGGAAAGAAAGGTTCTTCATCTAGTAGCAACAATAAAAATGCTAAATCCAATGATGTTGCTCCTAGTAGTTCTACTGATTACACTAATGATGATTCTCTTAGCCAAGTTACACTTGAGCAAGAAAATGCTTTATTGAAAGGAATTATAGAGAAAGGTATCTACAAGAGTCTTGAAGGGTACAAACAATTTGATGATATTGTACGCAAGCATGGAGGATACCGGAAGAATCGAGGTGTTGGCTAATTCAACGCTAATGGAGTTGAATGGGAAGAAGGTCAATATCCCGAGCCCAAGTTTGTTCCTCAAAAGGACAAGTAAGAAAATACTCTTCCCAAGGGGACAAACATTCAAGATGACCTTCCACCACAAGACACCAAGCTCAAGGGCAAGAACAAGCTCCAAGAGGACTTTGACTCTTATTAAGATGAACCCCAAGCTTTGGTGAAGTGGGTTCCCAAGGCTACTATGAGCTCAACTTCTACAAGTGCTACTTCAACACCAAGGATCCCCATCAACTTGATGTGGATTCCCAAGAAGAAGAACTAGAGAGTTCTTGAGGGGTGACTCCGCCAATGAAATTCACTCACATTCATTATTGGCAAGATCTATTTGCAATCAACATCAACCCTATGCAATAGATCAAGGAGTCACACATTCCCTCAAAGGTAAGCAAGAGACAAGGTGATCAACAAATAAATGGACATCATTACACATGCTTTGCACTCCATGTCCATAGATATCCTTGTGTTTGTCTCTTGTGTGTTGGGACTAACCCATGTAGGCTAGAAGAGGAAGGAAACATCAAGGTACTCCCAACTCTTGGTGATCTTCACCAACCTTGAGCATCCACCACTACCTCACTAAGATGAAGTCTTCATCAACAAAACCCAAGGTTAGTTTATCCCTCTTATGGGGGGATGTCACATCAAGGAGGAGCTTTACTCTAAGACTTGAGTCAAAGCATCTCTTACTATGTGACAACATTAAATGCTTTATGTAAAAGTGGTAACCCCACTTGTGCTTAAATGATGAGTATGACCTATCATTAAGTACTCTTACTTGGCTCCTAAGTCAAATACTCATATATTGACGACTTCGTCATTGCCCAAGTGTTTTTAGATGCTAGAGTGTTTGTGCATGTTTTCCATGATTTCATTTGACATCTTATTGTGTGAGCATGTTGGTCCGCATTTATTTTCTCATTCGAGGATATCCAATTGTTGCTATTTGGCTTTTGATTTATCTTTTGCCAATTGGATATACATGTCACATCGCTAGCTAGATGTCTTAGGATAGCATGTGCTTGCATCATATGTCATTTTTTCATCAACATGAAATGGGGACTCAAAGAAACCCCAAGCTCACATTGAATTAAAACAATTCAAAGTTGGTGAAATTTCAACAAATCCAAAATGTCCTTTAAAAATGTTCCCTATGTCTGATAAAATTGGACATGGTTATAACAGGGACCATTTTAATTATTTGAACAACCAAAGCAATTTAAAAATAAATGATAAAGCTCCTGGAAATGATAAATAAAGCATTATCATTATTTCTATTTTCAAAATATCCTAAAACTTTTTAGACAAGTTTGAAATATTCAAACGCCATCATAGAAAATACATGGGATATTTTATCAAGTCATTTGTACCTACAAAAGAAATTCAAAAATGTCAGAAATAGACAACAGAGAGAAATATAAAAGAAAACGAAGAAAGAAGCCCAGGCCAGGCCGGCCCACCTGGCCCAGGGAGGTCATCGTTCTCCTAGCGGCCAGGAGGACGGGCGTGTGGCCGGTGTGCGCGCACTGCCGTGCCTCCACGCCGGCAGCTACCTGCCTGCTTCCCCCTCGCCGGCGCGACGGGGATAAGCTCCCAGAGCCGTCCCCATCACTCTCTCCCTCTCTCTCTCGTCCGCCGCTTGCTCTCTTCCCCTCTGTCGCCATGGCCACCGAAGCTTCGCCGCCGTAGCGCCGTCGCTCCAGCCGCTCCCCCTCGCCCCTGATCCCCTCAATTGATCCGCCTCGATGCCCTCATCCTTCTAGCCGAGCCACGCACTGCCGGGAGCTCCCTATCGCCGCCATTGCCGTCGTCTTCAACCTCCGGCCGCCGGCAAGGAAGTGAAGCTCGCCGCTGATCAAGGCCCTCCCCGAGCCCACTCTCGACGTCTCTGCAACCACCGTGAGCCCCTGGTCATTTCCCCCTTCTTTCCCCCTTCGAATGAGCTCTCTAGTGTCGAGTTCCTTCGAGCCCGAAAGCTTCTCGCCGCCGGCGAGGTCGTGGCCACCGTTGCAGCGGCCCAAGCTTGCGTCTCAGCACGCGGTCGTGCTCAGGATGGTCCCAGGCAGCCCTAGGAGGCCTTAGGTGCCTCATTTGAGCTTCGGCTCGACGAGCCCGTGCTCGCCCGAGCTCTGGTAGCCGCCGTGCTCATTGCCGGCGTCAATCCCGACCATCTCAGCCCTTGGGAGGTGTCGAAATGGATGCTCACGTGTGTGTAGGTTCGTTTGGTGCCCTCCGCCACCCTTTTGGTCGCCGGAGGAGGGATCCTGAACCCCTCCGCCGTCTCTAGAGCCACCAGCAGCTCAACGTCGGTGGATCTTGCCGAAGTTGACCACGGGGGTTTGACCCCTGGGTCGCTGGCAGGTGGGGCCAGGCTCTGTTAATCAAATTAGTTAGCAACTTAATTAATTAGTTTAATTAAACTAATGGCCCACTGACTAGTGGGCCCTACACTAATCTAATTAGTTATTAGTTAATTAATTAATTTGTTGGTGACTGAGTCACTGACCAGTGGGCCCCACTAGTCAGGTTTGACTCTGGTCTGGTTAGCCGACCAGCTGGCGTCACAGTGACGTCAGGCTGATGTCATATTTCATTTTCTAGTTTAAAAATAATTCTTGAAATTATTCAAAAGTTCAAAACTTCATATAAATTAATCTGTAAATCAGATGAAAATAATTTATATATGAAAATTTATCATAAAAATCCAATGAATCCAATGGTGCTATTGTCATGCATGTTAGAGAAATCTAAATGGGTGAAAATTGACATTTACTAATAGGTTAGTGTATGGAATTTGAAATGAAGAACGATTTTGAACCTATATTCAAACTCATTTCAAATTAACATAATCACTAGCAGCATTAGCTCATCCATACATGCTATCATGCCATGATCATGCATCATCTTGTTGCACTTGCGTGTATTGATTGTTTCTTATCTGCATTGCGGTAGGCCCTACTTTTGAGGATACCCCCGAGTATTCCAACGAAGGAGAGAACCTTCCCGCTACCCAACAAGACAAGCAACCCTTTTGATCATTCCAATAATATCCCACTCTCTCGCTCTTGCTCTTGTTTATTGCATTAGGACAGTCGATCACATGTCAATCATACACGGTAGATGATCCTATTCTACTGCATGACCTGTTATTTTCACAGTAAATAGCTAAACCCTGCAACCTAGCATACCTAGTAGATGCTTGTGCCATGATGTGCTTAGCTTACTTTGCCTGCTATGCTTGCTATGCTTAGATTTGTGTCAGGTCTGATTCTTCTGGGTGATGAACTGAGTGAAACAATGTTGTTCTGATGTGATGATCTTATGATGAACACGATTTGGTAAAGGTAGTGATGAGAGGCTATGTAGGAGTACATAGCGGGCTGTCTCATTGGGACCGTTCTTAGGAACTGAGTTCCGTGTTTGTTATCCAAGACTAGTTACTACCACACATTGGGATACTTAATTGACCCTCTCGACTTATCAGACGCTTAGTCCTTAGTCCAGGAGTTGCAAGTAGTTTCTGGTGATTATAGCATGCTGGAGGCCGTGCGTAGCGCTAACCCTCGACGTGGGTTACGATGCGGTAGGCAGTGGCACGGTGTACCAAGGGTCACCCGAATGATGGGCCTGGGAACCCTGCGCACATCGTTTGGGGCCATAGCGGAAACTTCGGTCGCACTTCCGTGCGGGTTTAGTCTCAAATAGGTGATAGCCTGGACTAGAGGTCTTATGAGATTGACGATCATGGCCGACTCCCTCGCTGGGCATCCGCTTGAAGGTTGCCGAGGTGTATGGTTTTATGAGCACACAACGATAAGTGGCAAGAGCGTGTGTGAAGAAGTACACCCCTACAGGGTATGAAACTATTCCAATAGCCGCGTCCTCGGATATGGACTACTTGGAGAACTTATGTTGTTCATAGATAATCAAATGGATATTCATAAAAACATCAAGACAAGTGTGAGTACCGTGGATAGCACTCTCCCAGGAGAGGGAAGTGAATTCATGGTGGTGTATTGTCGTGGAGTTAGTGGACTCATGTGCGATATCTAAAAATGTAAACAAAAAGTCAAAATTGAGTAGTGTAGGTTAGCCATGAGTCAAAGCTGGCATTGTTGCATAAACTCCACCACCACCACCACCCCTTGTTGATACATGATCATGAATAGACTAGGTCTGTTTTAAAGACTTGTTGAGTACATTTGTACTCACGTTTGCTTAATAAATGTTGCAGATGAGACCTAGGAACCATCAGGTGGGTTCTTTCTAGATGTTGATGATGTCGAATAGCTGGTGTCCCAGCTATGACCTTTGCCCTGTGGCGGGTTGTAGATAGTCAGGCCATGTGCCTTTTTACCTTTTTCATCTGTCTGTACTCAAACAGCTTTAAGCTTCCGCTTGGTTTGTATGAACATGTGTGTATGAATTGAGTGTCGGGTCATGTGACCCCTATCTGTGAGAACATATTACGCAAGGCTCGTCTAGGCCTCTTAAATAAAAGTCATGTTGTGGTATGGTTATGTTGTGATTCCATGGTTGTATCTATGCATATCGGGCATGTCATGCATAAGTGTGACGTGCAACGGTATGTATGGGATCCGACACCTAGTTGTGTGCCTTTAGTAGTACTCTTTACGGGAAACTGCCTCTTTGTGCTTCCACCGAGCCATGGTAGCTTGCTACTGCTTCGGACACATTGATTGACCGCCATGTATCCTTGTTTGCTACTATGTCTGTCCCTTCGGGGAAATGTCTCGTAGTGTAATGGAGTCCCTCTAGCCTGCTACGACTCGTCTACGTGCAGTGATGACATTTATGTCCCACGACGTAATAGAGTCCTTATGGCTTGCTATGACTCGTCTACACACGCTTGAGGCTGACACCTGCATTGTTGGGATACGTATGCCTGTTTCCGTACGGATGTGCCACTTGGGCTCTATGACTAGTCATGTCGGCCTGGGTTCTTTGTTGTTTGATTGCCAGCAACATGTTCAGATACGTGAGCCAAAAGACGCAAACGGTCCTGACTAAGATAAGGCTGCAGCCGTGGAGCTTACCGTGCGTGAGGCCGCAAAGTGATGTGATATGTTACAGCCTGGATTCATATGACTTAGGATTGGGGTCCTGACAGCGTTGGTATCAGAGCCTGACTGACTGTAGGACTACCAAGCCAAACCAGTCGAAGTTGAGTCTAGAAACACTATAGAAAAGTAGGGGAATTGATTGTGGAAGGGAACGTAAGGCTCTTTTTGCTCCTCTTCTCAAGTTATTCTATTCTGAGTCATTCTCATCTTTTCTACAGGGATAAGAACTAGGCTTCTCATCTAATGCTTAGGATGACGAGTTGCTAACCATGGACCACTAGCTAGCTTGTTTGCAAGAGTATGTCGGTATTTGAGTGTTTTTGGTGTGACAAACAGATGGAGAAGAGAATTGAGTCTAGAAAGTCAAGTGGTTATGCCTTTCCAATCTTTTGAAGTTGTCTCAAAATTCTTTTTGAGCAATTACAGACGTTATGCTGTCCAATTTCTCCTAGAGTCTCTAATGTCTTGCATCATTCTCTGTTTCAGATGCCCCCTCGTCCTTCCCGTCAGGTGATTCGTCTGACCAGGTGCATCGATGTACCGGGTCACACGGCCATGTTGGTTAGAGTTATGATGGAGGCTGGATACCGTTGGTAGCCAGAGTATAAAGTGGAGGAACAGTATCGAGATTTCAACCAGAGTCAGTATCTGTGTACCGTTAAGATTTATCCTTCATATCCTGGAGCTGCAGAGCCGCTTCACTGCACTTATGGATTAGGTGTTACCATAGATATGGCAGTTCAGAAGGCCGCCTATACCATGTTGACTATCATGAGGTATCACCATGGTCTGCTACAGAACACAGAGTTCTGTTATGTTCCTGCTTCCATGGGAGGAGAGGATGGCTATCTTAGCATAGCCTACTATGATCATTCTCATGAGGACCCTAGGCTGCAGGTGACCGCTCAGATGTTGGAGAACAGGGATCGTGATGCACGTGCCCTTCGCATGGAGCTTTATGCTACCCGTGCACGTCTTTGGACAGCCCTGACGTAGTTGGCACCTATCGTGCAGACAGGCTATGGAGATTTGGACATGCTTACCCCATCGCGGACTCATCTGCCAGCACACGTAGACTGGCCCGATGTTGGAGGCATCACCCCTCTTCGAGGACCGTTGTTGCCACCAACAAGGGGACCAAGGCCGCATCTGTGTCCTTACGGTTCCCAGGGATCACAGGCTAGATTGTTTCTAGATCCTCAGGTTCAGCTCCCGGGTCATGGGGGTAACCTGTATGAGGCATTCTACGGCGATGCTTGAGTACATGAATGTTATTAATAGTATGGTAGTATTCGTATCGCCACAGTCCTATGTGTCTTGTGGGATATGACCGAGGTTGAGAGTTGAGTTCCGGAGGTGTAGATAGATAATGTATAGGAAGCTTGTAATGCCTCCGATGAGTTGTGTCATTTCTCTGTAGTTTGTTTTTAGCTTGGGCTTGTACTGAACTATGTCATGGTGTGTATGAGTCATGGTGTTCATATGGCAGTTGTTATTACCATGTTGTTTGGGTGTTTACCCTGCATGCCATGTTGTCCAGTACATTCCTTATCTCATGTCTTAGAGTTGGTGTCCTCTATGTTTAAGCTGTGGGTTTGTTTTCCCAGGATGGTGGCAACTAGGAATAACCCCGTGCCTACCCCTGAGCAGGGCGAAGGAAGCCAGCCAAGGCAAGAGGATCTGCCACATGCGCCTTCTTTGGCAGAAGTGATGCTTGAAGCCGAAAGGAACAAGAGGGAGACCAATAGACTATTGGAACGAATTGAGCAGAACACAGCACGTGCTCCCCGCAATGATCCTAATGATGGCATGTCACTCGGTGATTTCGTCAGACTGTGCCCACCCAAGTATCATCATTCGGTCGACCCACTCGACGCGGATGATTGGCTGACTAGCATGCACCGCAAGATCCGGGCTGCCAATGTGTCTGAGGCCAACAAGGTGATCTTTGCAACTTACTTTCTGGAAGGACCCGCCAATTTGTGTTGGGAAAATTTTGAATCCATGCATCCCGCAGGCCCCGCACCAACTTGGGCAGAATTCAGTGCAGCATTTCGTACCCATCACATCCCGAAGGGCTGATGGATCATACGAGAGAGGAATTATGTGCCTTCACCCAGGGCAGACTATCAGTGGATGCGTATAGCCATGAGTTCGGCAACCTAGCTCGCTATGCTCCGAAGGAAGTTTCAACCGATACCAAGAAGCAGGCTAGGTTCCGCAAGGGACTTAATCCTGAACTCCGTCGAGATTTGTGCCTGCATGAGTGCACAACTTTCCAGGCTCTCGTCAACAAGGCAATCAATGCCGAGACTGGACAGACTGACTATGAGGCCACGAGGAAGCATAACCGTGACTTCAACCCCGCATCTGGCTCAGGCTCCAACAAGCGCCGGGTGTGGGTGCCCAACGCAGCTTTGCCTCCAAGATACACCGCAAGGCCATCCTTCCAGGCGCCTCGCCCAGCTCAGCCCCACCTTCCAGTCAGGCCATTTGGAGGACCGCCTACCAATGTTTCTCACCATGCCACCGTGGTCTGCTACAAATGTGGAGAACCGGGACACTACTCTCGTGATTGTCCTCAGAACAATGCCACGCCCGCTGGACGTGGAAAGCCAGGAAAAGCCTTTTATGTGAAGCCAGCTCCTGCTCGTGGACGAGTGAACTATGTGTCTGCTGAGGAGGCCCTTGAGGATCCTGATGTTATCCTAGGTATGCTCCTTGTCAATAGTCATCCAGCATCTGTTCTATTTGATACCGGGGCATCTCATTCTTTAATCTCAGAAAGTTATGCATAGTTGCATAACATGTATTTTTGTGATATGCCTACTCCTTTAGTAGTGCAGACTCCGGCTTCAAAATGGCAAACTTCTAGAGTGAGCCATGATAATGAGATTCTGGTGGATAGACTAGTCTTCCTAGCATCTTTGATAGCCCTCAAGTCTTCGGACATCAATATCATTCTAGGCATGGATTGGATGAAAACCCATTATGCTAAGATTGATACTCACACTAGGAATGTTCAACTTACACATCCATCGGGTGAGATAGTTAATGTCTCCACTCGAACAGCCAAGCGCCAACTCTATTCCCTCAATGATAGCCCTCTTCTAGAGCTAGAAGATATTCCGGTAGTCCGTGACTTTCCGGATGTCTTTCCAGAAGAACTGCCAGGAATTCCTCCTGTTAGAGATGTTGAGTTTGTGATAGCGCTCATTCCAGGGACTGTCCCAATAGCCAGAAGATCCTATAAGATGGCACCCTTAGAACAAGCCAAACTTAAGATCCAACTCGATGAGGCTTTGAAGAAAGGTTTCATCCGTCCCAGCTCTTCTCCTTGGGCTTGTCCCGTCCTCTTCGTCAAGAAGAAGGATGGATCGGATCGGATGGTTATGGATTACCGGCCAATGAATCTGGTCACCATAAAGAACAACTATCCGCTCCCCAGGATCAACGATTTGTATGATCAACTCGTTGGATCCTCTGTCTTTTCCAAAATGGATTTCAGGTTGGGATACCATCAAATTAGAATTAGGAACGGGGACATTCCAAAAACGGCTTTTGTGACTCGTTATGGCCAATACGACTACACCGTCATGTCCATCGGTTTAACCAATGCCCCAGCCACCTTCTCTCGCTTGATGAATTCGATCTTCATGAAGTATTTAGATAAATTCTTCGTGGTTTACCTTGACGATATACTCATCTACTCGAAGAACAAACAAGAACATGCCGAGCATCTAAGGCTGGTATTGATGAAACTTCGAGAGCACGGTGTGTACGCCAAATTCTCCAAGTGTGAATTTTGGTTGCCAAAAGTGACCTATCTAGGCCACGTGATATCTGGTAAAGGTATTTCTGTCAATCTCGAGAGAGTTCAGGCCGTCCTTGATTGGACTCAACCTGAATCGGTTAAGCAAGTTTGGAGTTTCCTTGGCTTAGCGAGCTATTGTCGCCGCTTTGTCGAGAATTTCTCCAAGGTTGCAAAACCTCTGATTGAACTCCTCAAGAAAGATAAAAAGTTCGAGTGGACTCCACAATGCGAGCACAGTTTTCAGGAGTTGAAAAGACGACTGACCTCTACTCCCGTTCTGGTGCCACTTGATTTCTCTAAGGACTTTGTTATCTATTGCAACGCCTCGCGACAGGGATTAGGTTGCATTCTCATGTAAGATCGTCATGTGATTGCATACACATCTCGACAGTTGCGTCCACATGAGGATAATTATCCAACACATGATCTTGAGCTTGCAGTTGTAGTCCATGCACTAAAAACCTGGCAACATTATCTTCTGGGTAATCTTTGCGAAATTTACACTGGTCACCAAAGCCTAAAATATATTTTCACCCAGCCGGATTTGAATCTCAGGCAAAATACGGTGGGTTGAGTTGATTACAGATTACGACTTAGGGATAACTTACACCCCAGGGAAAGCCAATGTCATGGATGACGCACTAAGTCGTAAGTCTTATTGTAACAATCTGATGTTACAACAATGTCAACCACTTCTCAATGAGGAATTTCGGAAGTTGAACCTTCACCTTGTTCCTCAAGGATTCCTATCCAACCTAGTGGCGAAACCTACTCTTAAGGATCAAATAGTAGTTGTCCAGAGGTATGACAAAGGTATATCTCGGATCAAGGGGAATATTGCTAGCGGAAACACTAAAGATTTCTCCAAGGACGATGAGGATGTTGTGTTCTTCCAGAACCGGTTGGTGGTTCCCAAGAGCACACGCGTAAGACAGCTGATCCTTAAGGAGGCTCATGATTCTCCTCTCACAATTCATCCAGGTAGTACCAAAATGTATCAAGACCTACGCCAAAGCTTCTGGTGGACTAGGATGAAGAGAGAAATTGCCCAGTTCGTTGCTAACTACGACATTTGTCGTCGCGTGAAAGCAGAACATCAAAGGCCTATTGGCACCCTTGAACCTTTAGCTATTCCTGAATGGAAATGGGATAAAGTCGGTATTTATTTCATTACCGGATTTCCCAGGACTAAGAGAGGGAATAATGCTATATTTGTGGTCATCGACCGCCTTTCCAAAGTGGCTCATTTTCTTCCTGCTCGGGAGAGTATAAATGCTAGCCAGCTAGCGGAGTTGTATGTTTCTCGAATGGTTTCTCTTCATGGTGTTCCTTTGGAGATTAACTCAGACCATGGAAGTATCTTTACTTCCTGATTTTGGGAAAGCTTTCAAACCGCTATGGGGACTCATCTATCCTTTAGCACTGCTTTCCACCCATAATCAAGTGGTCAAGTTGAGTGAGTCAATCAAATCCTTGAAGACATGCTCCAAGCTTGTGTTATATCCTTCGGTATGAATTGGGTGAAATGTCTTCCATTTGCTGAGTTCGCATATAACAATACTTATCAATCAAGCTTGGGCAAAGCCCCTTTTGAATTTCTCTATGGACGAAGATGTCGAACACCTCTTAACTGGTCAGAAACCGTAGATAGGCAACTCTTTGGCCCGGATATGATCCAGGATGTAGAGGAGCAAGTTCGCATTATTCGTGAAAAGTTGAAAACAGCCCAATCTCGTCAAAAGAGTCAATATGACCGCCATCATAAGTCTATGACCTATGAAATTGACGAGAAGGCTTACCTTCGGGTTACACCTTTGAAGGGTACCCATTGATTCGGTATCAAAGGCAAGTTGGCTCCTTGTTACATTGGACCCTTTCGCATTCTTGCTAAACGAGGAGAGGTTGCCTACCAATTGGAACTTCCGCCGCATCTTTCCAAGGTTCATGATGTCTTCCACGTCTCGTAACTCAGGTGTTGCTTTTCAGACCCTGTCCATGAAGTAGACCACGAAGCACTTGATCTCCAAGATAACCTTACATATCAAGAATACCCTGTTCGTATTCTTGATCAAGCTGAGCATACCACTCAGTGTCGGAACATCAAGTTTATCAAGGTTCAGTGGTCACACCATTCTGAAAAGGAGGCCACATGGGAAAGAGAAGATCGTCTTCGACTAGAGTACCCCACGCTCTTCCCGACGACTTCAAAATCTCGGGACGAGATTCTTTTGAGTCGGGGTGAGTTGTTACATCCCTAGCTAGATGTCTTAGGATAGCATGTGCTTGCATCATATGTCATTTTCCATCAACATGAAATGGGGACTAAAAGAAACCCCAAGCTCACATTGAATTAAAACAATTCAAAGTTGATGAAATTTCAACAAATCCAAAATGCCCTTTAAAAATGTTCCCTATGTCTGATAAAATTGGACATGGTTATAACAGGGACCATTTTAATTATTTGAACAATCAAAGCAATTTAAAAATAAATGATAAAGCTCCTGAAAATGATAAATAAAGCATTATCATTATTTCTGTTTTCAAAATATCCTGAAACTTTTTAGACAAGTTTGAAATATTCAAACTCCATTGTAGAAAATATATGGGATATTTTATAATGTCATTTGTACCTGCAAAAGAAATAAACAAATGTAATAAATAGAAAAAAGAGATAAATATAAAAGAAAAAGAAAAATGAAGCCCAGGCCAGGCCGGCCCACTTGGCCCAGGGAGGTCATCGTCCTCCTGGCAGCCAGCAGGACGGGCGTGTGGCCGGTGTGCGCGCGCTGTCGTGCCTCCACGCTGGCAGTTGCCTTCTTGCTTCCTCCTCGCCAACGCAATGGAGATAAGCTCCCAGAGCCGTCCCCATCGCTCTCTCCCTCTCTCTCTCGCCTGCCGCTCGCTCTCTTCCCCTCTGTCGCCATGGCCACCGAAGCTTTGTCGCCGTAGCACCGTCGCTCCAGCTGCTCCCCCTCACCCCTGAGCCCCTCAATCGATCTGCCTCCATGCCCTCGTCCTTCTAGCTGAGCCACGCACCACCCGGAGCTCCCTATCGCTGCCATCATCGTCGTCTTCAACCTCCAGCCGCTGGCAAGGAAGTGAAGCTCGCCGCTGCTCCAGGCCCTCCTCGAGCCCGCTCTTGACGTCTCTGCAACCGCCGTGAGCCCCTGGTCCTTTCCCCCTTCTTTCCCCCTTCGAATGAGCTCTCTAGCACCGAGTTCCTTAGAGCCCGAAAGCTTCTTGCCGCCGGCGAGGTCGTGGCCGCCAATACAGCGGCCCAAGCTTGTGTCTGAGCATGCGGTCGTGCTTAGGATAGTCCTAGGCAGCCCTAGGAGGCCTTAGGTGCCTCGTTTGAGCTCCGGCTCGACGAGCCCGTGCTCTCTCGAGCTCCAGTTGCCACCGTGCTCATCGCCGGCATCGATCCCGACCATCTTAACCCCTAGGAGGTGACGGAATGGACGCGCGCGTGTGTGTAGGTACGTTTGGTGTCCTCCTCTGCCCTTTTGGTCGCTGGAGGAGGGATCCCGAACCCCTCCGCCGTCTCTGGAGCCATCGGCAGCTCAACACCAGTGGGTCTTGCCGGAGTTGACCACGAGGGTTTGACCCCTGGGTCGCTGGCAGGTGGGGCCAGGCTCTGTTAATCAAATTAGTTAGCAAATTAATTAATTATTTTAACTAAACTAATGGCCCACTGACTAGTGGGCCCTACACTAATCTAATTAGTAATTAGTTAATTAATTAATTTGTTGGTGACTGAGTCACTGACCAGTGGGCCCCACTAGTCAGGTTTGACTCTGGTCTGGTCAGCCGACCAGCTAGCGTCACAGTGACATCAGGCTAATGTCATATTTAATTTTCTAGTTTAAAAATAATTCCAGAAATTATTCAAAACTTCAAAAATTCATATAAATTAATCTGTAAATCAGATGAAAATAATTTATATATGAAAATTTATCAGAAAAATCCAATGAATCCAATGGTGGTGTTGTCATGCATGTTAGAGCAATCTAAATAGGTGAACATTGACATTTTCTAATAGGTTAGTACATGGAATTTGAAATGAAGAACGATTTTGAACCTATATTCAAACTCATTTCAAATTAGCATAATCATTAGTTGCATTAGCTCATCCATACATGATATCATGCCATGATCATGCATCATATTGTTGCACTTCGTGTATTGATTGTTTCTTATCTGCATTGCGGTAGGCCCTGCTTCTGAGGATACCCCCGAGTATTCCAACGATGGAGAGAACCTTCCCGCTACCCAGCAAGGCAAGCAACCCTTTTGATCATTCCGATAATATCCCACTCTCTCGCTCCTGCTCTTATTTATTGCATTAGGACAATCGATCACATGTAAGTCATACACGGTAGATGATCCTATTCTGCTGCATGACCTGTTATTGTCATAGTAAATAGGTAAACCCTGCAACCTAGCATACATGGTAGATGCTTGTGCCATGATGTGCTTAGCTTACTTTGCCTTCTATGCTTGCTATGCTTAGAGTTATGTCAGGTCTGATTCATCTGGGTGATGAACTGAGTGAAACAATGTTGTTCTGATGTGATGATCTTATGATGAACACGATTTGGTAAAGGTAGCGATGAGAGGCTATGTAAGAGTACATAGCGGGCTATCTCATTGGGACCATTCTTAGGAACCGAGTTCCGTGTTTGTTATCCAAGACTAGTTACTACCACATTGGGATACTTAATTGACCCTCTCGACTTATCAGTCGCTTAGTCCTTAGTCCAGGAGTTGCAAGTAGTTTTTGGTGTTTATAGCATGCTGGAGGCCGTGCGTAGCACTGACCCTTGGGGTGGGTTATGACGCGGTAGGCAATGGCACGGTGTACCAAGGGTCACCCGAATGCTGGGCTTAGGAACCCTGCGCACATCGTTTGGGGCCGTAGCGGAAACTTCGGCCGGACTTCCGTGCGGGTTCAGTCTCAAATATGTGATAGCCTGGACTAGAGGTCTTATGTGATTGACGGTTATGGCCAACTCCCTCGCTGGGCATCTGCTTGAAGGTTACCGAAGTGCATGGTTTTATGATCACACAACGATAAGTGGCGAGAGTGTGTGTGAAGAAGTACACCCCTGCAGGGTATGAAACTATTCGAATAGCTGCGTCCTCAGATATGGACTACTGAGAGAACTTATGTTGTTCATAGATAATCAAAAATATATTCATAAAAACATCAAGACAAGTGTGAGTACTGTGGATGGCACTCGCCCAGGAGAGGGAAGTGAATCCATGGTGGTGTATTTTCGTGGAGTTAGTGGACTCGTGTATGATATCTAAAAATGTAAACAAAGAGTTAAAATTGAGTAGTGTAGGTTAGCCATGAGTCAAAGCTGGAATTGCTGCATAAACTCCCCCCCCCCTCTTGTTGATACATGAGCATGATTAGACTAGGTCTGTTTTAAAGACTTGCTGAGTACATTTGTACTCACGTTTGCTTAATAAATGTTGCAAATGAGACCCAGGAACCATTAGGTGGGTTCTTTCTAGATGTTGATGATGCCGAATAGCTGGTGTCCCAGCTACGACCTTTGCCCTGTGGCGGGTTGTAGATAGTTAGGCCATGTGCCTTTTTACCTTTTTCATCTGTTTGTACTCAGACAGCTTTAAGCTTCCACTTGGTTTGTATGAACATGTGTGTATGAATTGAGTGTCGGGTCATGTGACTCCTATCTGTAAGAACATATTACGCAAAGCTCATCTGGGCCTCTTAAATAAAATTCATGTTATGGTATGGTTATGTTGTGATGCCATGGTTGTATCTATGCATATCAGGCATGTCGTGTGTACGTGTGACGTGCAACGGTATGTATGGGATCCGACACCTAGTCATGTGCCTTTAGTAGTACTCTTTATGGGAAACTACCTCTTTGTGCTTCCATCGAGCCATGGTAGCTTGCTACTACTCCGGACACATTGATTTACCGGCATGTATCTTTCTTTGTTGCTGTGTATGTCCCTTCGGGGAAATGTGTCGCAGTGTAATGGAGTCCCTGTAGCCTGCTACGACTCGTCTACGTACAGTGATGGCATTCGTGTCTCACGACGTAATGGAGTCCTTGTGGCTTGCTATGACTCCTCTACACACGCTTGAGGCCGACACCTGCATTGCTGGGTTACGTATGCCTATTTCCGTACGGATGTGCCACTTGGGCTCTATGACTAGTCATGTCGGCCCGGGTTCTTTGTTGTTTGATTGCCAGTGACATGTTCACATACGTCAGCCAAAAGACGCAAATGGTCCCGGCTAAGGTAAGGCTGCAGCCATGGAGCTTACCGTGCGTGAGGCCGCAAAGTGATGCGATATGTTACAGCCTGGATTCATATGACTTAGGATCGCGTTCTCGACAATACAAGAATGCGTAGGACCACTTCTTTAGATATATATGCTTTCTCACCTCATACTCTATTCATGTTGCATCACAAAATTTGAACAAGTGATTTTCGATCCCTTTGTGTGTGGAGCACTTGGAGTTCTGTATCGACAAGGACTGACCATTAAAAACTCCCAAGTGCATCTCGGTGGAACCAACCACAAAATTTTGGTCTCACCGAATGCCTAGGGTTGATCTAGTTTTCAATCACGGTACCTCCGATTCCATCTTCTCGGTTACACCGAGTTTCCCTGTCAACTGACAGTTGAGGAACTCGGTGCCACCGAAAAGTTAGAATCGGTGTCACCGACAGTGGTGGGTATATAAGATATGGACCCTGATGCTTTGCAATTCAATCTCATTCTTCGCGCCTCAGAAACCTAAGTTGCCGCCTACGAGACCCCTGGTCGTCGCCCTTTTCTCCTTGCGCTCCTCTGCCGCTGGGAATCGCCATCGTTGACGAAATCCTCTCCCTCGTTGCCGCCGTAGAGGATCCGTGCCAAGCTAGGGTACATATTTGATCTCTTTTGCGCTCCTCGTCTGATTCTTGCGCATTAGATTCATGTTTATCATTGATACACTCTTTACACGTATTCCTATCCACTCAAAACTCCATAGTCTCGCTAATGATGAATTTTCTAGGGTTTTGCCGCCCGCCCGCTAAATCTCGATGGAACCAAAACAGACATATCGGTCTCACCGATGTGAAATTCGGTGTTCTTGAGAACTAACTCGGTGGAACCGAGTACCAGTTTTGGTTCGACCGAAAAGGGTGCCAAGGTTCGGTTAAGTGAGTCAGTCAGTCTCGGCCCCAACGAAAATTTGGTTCGGCTGTACTGATAATCATTTGACAGAATGTAAAAATCTTGAAACATTATTGTTCATATTTCAAAAACCAGCCTCATTTTGTGATGACTCATCTACTTCTGCTCTCCTATACTCTATTCACAGGGTTAGTATGTCAGATGTAGAGGACAGACAAAATTTGGCAGAGCGAGGAGTTGATATGAGTTCAGGCACAAGCCCAGTGTCCAGTTCTTTCTTAGATCCAGGCACCCCCAGCTCCCATGGGTTTCCCAAGGCTGCCACCAGGACCAGGAAGAAGCTAAATTCTGATGAAGAAGATTCCGACTTCATTCCTGAGGAGATTCTTGCCAAGAAGCAAGAAAAGGCTGCCAAGAAGTTAGCAACTGAAGCTACTTCTTCTAGAAGAGTAGTTAGCAAAGTATATGCACCTTCTGCAACTATGAGAGCACCTGAGAGTGATAGGGCCACAATGACTATAGATCCCCCAAGGAAGTCTTTGTCTAAGAAGGCAGGGGAGAAGAAGTCCAGAAAGAGGATTGTCCATGTGATTAGCAGACCTACCTCCATGTAAGAAGATCAAGAGGAGGCTGCTGGTGCTGCTGCTAAGGAAGAGGAGGGACAACATGTTGAGATAGACCCTCCCAAGAAGAAAGCCAAGAAGCTTATGGTTGATGCTATGCCAAATACTAGCACTTCCAAGAGCACCAAGCCTACATCCAAGAAAGTTGCTGCACAGAAGTCCAAGAGTACTACTAGAGACATTCCAGCTTCTGAGAAGAACAAAGGGACTGCCTCCAAGACTTGAAGATGATGCTGACTTGACTACTTTGATGAAGCTCAGACCACATCTTTTAGTACATGAGGCCAGCCACTTAGTTACTAGACATGAAGAAGAGGAAAGACTCAAGATTGAGATCCTAGAGAGCCATAGATCCTTATGCCCAGAGGAGGAAAACTGTTGTTGACTACAGATTCTACACCAGAGAGCAACATGATTTTTATGAGACAGTGCTGCTTGACAAGAGCCCAGCTGTTAGCGATATGAGATATGTCAATTGGAAATTCATTAAAGATAATGTGGACTACTTCCCAAGTGTCCAAGATAATTGCATTGGTCTGGACAAGTTCATTGGCAGAGAGCTTACAGCATGGAACAACGAAATGATCATGCAATTCTACTCCACTTCTCATTTCTACTAAGATGGTAGAATTGTATGGATGACAGAAGGTGCAAGGTATGAATCCACTGTTGAGGAGTGGGCTGCACTTCTAGGAGTTCCAGAAGCTCAGGAAGTTGATCTGGATGTATACTCAGAACCCAAGGCAAGTCACAATGCCATGAAGGATATGTATACTCCTATCCCCGCACACAAGGTGCAATCACACAAGCTAGGATCCATCTACTATCTGCAAGCAGGCCTTCGAATAATGAACACTATTCTGAGGCATACCTTGATGTCCAAGTCAGGAGATGACAAGATGATCCAAGGCTACTCCATCAACATGTTGATCCAACTTGACAGGAACACCAGGATTAGAGTCATGGATTTGATTGTTGAGACAATCAAGAGGGTTGCTGCTGATCAAAAGCGCTCTTGCTGCTATGCATCGTACATCCAGTTGCTTATCAACTCTCAGTTGGAGAAGCACATTTTTGCTCTAGATCGTCCACATCTGCCCCTACATCCAGATCTCGAGGATAATGTTGTGGTGATGGACCCAGATCATCCCACATCTACTACAACACAGGCAGAGGCAGAAGCAGTTCGAGCCGCTAGTGCTCAAGCCCCCAGATCCAGAAACGAGCAAATGGATCTTCTGATCTCAGCCATCTAGGGCATGCAGAAGGATATCAAGGGGATTCTGAACAACCAAAACAGTCTAGTGAGGATCTTTGAGACAAGGATCAAGGTTCTTGGTGATAAGGTGGACAAGTTCTCGAAGACAGTTATAGAGCTTCAGAAGGAAGTTGACTCCGTGCATATCCCTTGGGTCTCTTGTACTTCTTCAGATGATGATGAGGAGGAGGATGGATCACCTCTCAGGTTGGGCACCCAGTTCACTACTCAGGCTAGATCAGTCACAGTGCCTGCACCAGACTTGAGGCCCTCTTCATCAGCTCCTGCTACTGTCATCACAGATCCAGCTCCATCAGCTCTAGTTCCTCTAGTGTCCACTCTAGCTCCATCCACGACATCTGCAAAGATCTTCGCCGACGTTGTTATCTCGACTCCTTCATCGACAACCAGAGGAGATCAGCCCAAGAACGCTTAGATAGATGCCTTTGAACTTTTTGGTAACTTGTTGCCAAAGGGGGAGAAGTGTATATAGATCATTAGGCTTCGAGTGAGAGAGCGTTTGGTGTTTGCTGCTTTTTCACAAAACAATTGCTTTTGTTTGCCGTGACACTCTTTTGCTTTGATTGTGATACACGCTTGATGATGTTTGATCATACGCTTTGATGTGTGATGCTACAGTTTCCTATCATATTAATGCTTATGTGATGTTCATTCATCTTTGGTTGATTGTGTTGTGTTATGATGTTCATTCCAATTACTCTCGCACACCACCAAGTGGTATGTGACATGTACGAAGTGACCCATGTACCTAATCGATTGTGCATTTGCATTCAAACACAAATTTAAAATAATGCACAAATTTAGGGCGAGCTCTTGCTTATCACATACTTCTCAAAGCGACAATTATATTCCATGATTATATCTTTGTCGAAGCTTTGATCTATATGTTGTCATCAATTACCAAAAAGGAGGAGATTGAAAGCACATTTGCTCCCTTGGTGGTTTTGGTAATTAATAACAACATATAAGGCATTGAACTAATATTCCCACTAAGTATATTTCAGGAAAAGCTCAATGATGGGGATGGCCAAAGATATGTTGGAGACGTATTCATATCCTCAAGCTTAGTTCCTACTCGTCCTCGAGTAGGTAAATGATAAAGACAGAATTGTTGATGTGGAATGCTCCCTAAATGTTCATCACATATTCTTTTCTTTTATAGCATGGACATTTGGACTTTTAGATGGTTCAAAGGAATAGTCTAGTTTTGACATGAAGACTTTAATACTCAAGCATACCAACAAGCAACCATGTCTTTCAAAATATCAACACTAAAAAAAGTTATCCCTAGCCCATCATGCTCAATCATTGATCCATTCCTGAAACACACTCAAATATTAGCTACACCTAATGCTCAAGTAAGATTATAGTGTCCCCCCAGTTGGTGCTTTATAAGAGAAGATGGAGACTCAAATAAAGGTAAAAAATGCATAAAGTAAATATATAGGCCCTTAGCAGAGGGAGGTAGGAATTTGTAGAGGTTCCAGAGCTCAAAGTTTAAATTGAGAGACAAAAATATTTTGGGTGGCATGCCTTTCTTGTCAACGAAAACGACTGAGAGCTTTCAATACCTTTCCATGCTAGATATATCATAAGCAGTTCCCAAACAGAAAATAAAGTTTATTACTTTTTCCACAATTTTTCACAATCCATGGCTAGTCGAATCCACGGTTGCCTTCCATACCAACACTTTCCAAGGAATATATTATTTCACAACATAAAGTAAATTTCTTTTTCATTTCGGGACTGGGCATCCCTACTATCGCCATACTCTCGTGCAATGACAAGTGAATAAACACTCATCTTGAGTATAATATATCTAGCATGGAAAAATATCGGTCACCCCTTCCGCTTCATGAGCGGTACGAGCACACAAAAGGGAAATTCATTTTGAAGATTAGAGATGGCACATACACATTTGCTTGGAATAGCATAGAAATACCGCATATAGGTAGGTATGGTGGACTCATATGGGAAAACTGGGTTTAAGGATTTTCGATGCACAAGTAGTATTTCTACTTAGTACAAGTGGAGGAGCAAATAGATTGAAAAGCGACTAATGAGGAAACAAAAATTCTCACAAGCGACCATTAAGCATAACTAACACCGAATAATGCACCATAAGTGGGATGTAATTTCATTGCCTAACTATTGACTTTCGTGCTTGCATAGGGAATCACGAACCTTAACATCAATATTCTTACTAAATCATAATTACTCACTAACATAACTCACATATTACTATCACCCTGTCTCAAAACTATTACAAGGAATCAAGTTTAATTTTTCCAATGGTCTTCATGAAAGTTTTTATTATATCCCTATTGCATATCTATCACTTTGGGATTTGTTTCATATATTGCCATTGCTTTTGACCAGCTCAAATAAATTTAAGTGAAGAACATGAGCATAAAAGTTTCAGCTCTCAAAATAATATAAGTGAAGCATGAGAGAATTTATTAAAAATTCACTAACTCTCAAATTAATCTAAATGAAGCATGAGAGTATTTATTCTAAAATTTAAAGAACGTCGTGCTCAAAAAGATATAAGTGAAGCACTAGAGCAATTCCATAACTCAAAGAATTTAAGTGAATCATGCGGAGCAATTCTAACAAATCATAGCATAATTTTGTCTCTCTCAAATAGGTGTGTCCAGCAAGGATACTTGTGACAAAATAAAAAATCAAATCAAGCAAAGAAAAATATAATACAAGATGCTCCAGGAAAAACTCATGATATGTGACGAATAAAAATATAGCTCCAAGTAAAATACTGATGATCGTTAGAAGAAAGAGGGGATGCCCTGAGTGGCATCCCCAAGCTTAGTTGCTTGTTCATATTTGGATATTGTCTTGGTGTGCCATAGCATCCCCAAGCTTAGGCTCGTTTCACCCCTTAATTCGTCATCCATCATGATCTCACCAAAAACTTGAAAACTTCAATCACACAAAACTCAACAAAATCTTCGTGAGACCCGTTAGTATAATAAAGCAAATCACCACTCTAAGTACTCTTGCAAACCCATTCATATTTTATTATTGCATTATACCTACTTTATTCTACTTTACCATGGCTTATACCCCCCCCCAATACAAGCCATAGATTCATCAAAACAAGCACACAATGCAACGAAAACAGAATTTGTCAAAAACAGAACAGTCTGTAGTAATTTGTAGTCTAACCATACTTCTGTAACTCAAAAAATTCTGAAACATTAGGAAAACGTCAAAAATTTGTATATTAATCTTGTGTAAAACATTCAAAAAAATTGTCGCTTCTGTGGTTTTCAATAATTCTTTTACTGGACGCAAAAGTTTCTGTTTTTCAACAAGATCAAATCAACTATCACCCAACATGATCCTAAAGGCATTACTTGGCATAAACACAAATTAAAACATAAAAATCACAATCATAATAGTATCATAATTGTGTAAACACTCAGTAACTTAAATAAAAAGGTAAAAATAAATTTTATTCATTGATTGCCTCCCAAAAAGCTCTTTCTTTATAGCCATCAAGATAGGCTTATGACAAAAATGATGCTCACATAAAAGGCATGAGTTAAAGCACAAAGAGAGCATCATAAGACATGTGACAAAAACATTTAAGTCTAACATACTTCCTATGCATAGGTATTTTATAAGCAAAAAATCTATGGGAGCAAGAATCAACTAGCATAGGATGGCAAAGCAAGCATAACTTCGAAACTTTGAACACATAGGGAGGAAACTTGATATTACTGCAATCCCTACAAGCATATGTTCCTCCCTCATAATAATTTTCAGTAGCATAATGAAGGAATATCACAATATAACTATCACATAAAGCATTCTTTTCATGATCTACAAGCATAGAAAATTTATCACTCTTCACATAAGGAACTCCTTTCCATTCATGGTAGTGGGAGCAAACTCAACAAAATAACTATCATGTAACACTTGATTGTCACAACCAAATTGAATATTAAAATATTGATGACAAGTTTCATGGTTATCGTTACCAATTATAGCATACATGTCATCACCCAAACTTGGGGAACAAAGACTATCGTCTTCATCAAGCATAGCATCCCCAAGCTTGTGGTTTTGCATATCATTAGCATCATGGGTATTAAGAGAATTCATACTAGCAACATGGCAATCATGCTTTTAATTCGAGGAACTATCATCAGTCACCTTATAAATTTCTTGTTTCAACACTTCATCAAAACTTTCAGATTCCGGATTTTCAAACAAAACTTCACAGAGATAATCAAGTGCACTCAACTCACTAGCAATTGGTTCATCATAATTTGGTCTTTTGAAAATATTCGCAAGTGGATGAGGATCAATATCAATAGATTTTTAGCAAGTGAAGATGCAAGAAAATAGAAGGCACATGAAAACACAAGCAAACATAGCAAACAAGCAAAAAAAGGCAAATGGAAAAGGAGGGTGTATAGAATGGCAAATTTTTGTGAAGTGGGGGAGATGAAAACGAGAGGCAAAGGGAAAATAATATAAATTGCAAGGAGATGAGATTTTTGATTAGGAACCTGATAGATGTTGGTTTTGTCTCCCTGGCAATCGTGCCAGAAATTCCTTTGACATAGCTTGAGACTGCGTTGGTATTTCCCCAAAGAGGAAGGGATGATGAAGCACAACGACGGTAAGTATATCCCTCAGTAATCAAACAAACGTTATCGAACCAGTAGGAGAACCATGCAACACTATGTAAATGGTACGTGCACATGAACAATACTTGCAACTCGACGCATAAGAGAGGTTGTCAATCTCCCCATGATAAAAAGATAGATTAGTTTGTAGTAGATTCAATAAATAGATCGCCTAAGAACACAAAATAAAAGAGGCAAAAAAAAGAGCAGCAAGGTTTTTTTGGAATAGTAGATCTTAAAGCAAATGCGGAAAAATATAGATCCGAAAGAAATATGTTAAAAGATAGACTCGGGGGTCGTAGGTTTCACTAGTGGCTTCTCTCATGAGTATAGCACACGGTGGGTAAACAAATTATTGTTGGGAAGTTGATAGAAGATAAAATAATCATGACGATATCCAAGGCAATGATCATTATATAGGCATCACGTCCAACATTAGTAGACCAAATTGATTCTGCATCTATTACTATTACTCCACACATCGACCACTATCCAGCATGCATCGAGTGTATTAAGTTCATGGAGAAATGGGGTAATGCAATAAGAAAGGTGACATGATGTAGACAAGATACATTCATGTAGGAGTAGTCCCCATCTTGTTATACTTCATAGAAACCATACATGCATGCCTCGCTGCCCCTTCTGCCACTGGGACAGGACACCGCAAGATCAAACCCACCACAAAGCACCTCTTCCCATGGCAAGAATAAGCAATCTAGTTGGCTTAACTAAACCAAAGATTCAAAGAATAAATACTAGGCTCTAAGTAATCATGCATATAAGAGATCAAAGAAGACTAAAAAGTTATTCATGTATAGAAACTGATCATGAACTCAAAATCATCGAATCCCAACAAACACACCGCAAAAAGTCATTACATCAAATAGATTTCCAAGAGACCATTGTATTGAGAAAAAGAGAGAGAGAAATCCATCTAGATATTGCCTATGGACAAGTAGGTCTATTGTGGATGATAACCCACAAGTATAGGGGATCAATTGTAGCCTTTCTCGACAAGTAAGAGTGTCAAACCCAACAAGGAGATAAAGGTAGAACAAATATTCCCTCAAGTTCTATCGACCACCGATACAACTCTATGCACGCTTAACGTTCGCTTTACCTAGAACAAGTATGAAACTAGAAGTACTTTGTAGGTGTAATGGGATAGCAAGATAATAAAGAACATGTAAATAAAAACCAGGGGCTGCTAAGATTAAGTAACAATTAAGTTAGTTTAACGAGTGTGGGAAAGTGGTGGTAGGAGTTGCGGAATTGTCCCTAGGCAATCGATAACTAGACCGGTAATCATTATTGCAATTTTATATGAGGGAGAGGCATAAGCTAACATACTTTCTCTACTTGGATCATATGCACTTATGATTGTAACTCTAGCAAGCATCCGCAACTACTAAAGATCATTAAGGTAAAACCCAACCATAGCATTATAAGGTATCAAGTCCTCTTTACTCCTATGAAACAACCCACCTACTCCGGTTTATGCTTCTGACACTCTAGCAACCCACCATAGGAGAATCATGAACACATTGTAACACCCTACACCAAGGATCCCTCACGCTTGCGCGACACAAAGAGCACCATAGGACAGCACCAATAATAAAACATGCAACTCAAACCAATCATGATCATCAATCAACCCATAGGACAACAAAAATCTACTCAAACATCATAGGATGGCAACACATCATTGGATAATAATATGAAGCATAAAGAACCATGTTCAAGTAGAGGGCAAAGCGGGTTGCGGAGAATGGACCGTTGTAGATAGATGGGGGAAGGTGATGCAGGTGTTGGTGAAGATGATGGAGTTTTTGGAGTAGATCGTTGTCACGATGATGGCCTCGGCGGTGTTCCGGTGCCACCGGGAAAGAGGGGGAGAAATCCCCCTCCTTATTGTTCTTCTTGACCTCCCCCTAGATGGGAGGAGGGTTTCCCCTTTGGTCCTTTTCCTCCATGGAGACGGAGGGGTGGGAGCCCCTCCAAGATTGGATCTCTCTCTCTGTTTCTTTCTGTTTTTGCGCTCCTAGATTCTGGCCTTTCACCATTTCCTAAATATCTGGAGATCCATAACTCAGATCGTGCTGAAATTTTGAGGGGATTTTTATTATAAAATATCTCCCTTGCGAAGAAAGGATAGATCCAACCGCCTTACAGGGTGACCGCAAGGGCCTAGGGCGTGGCCAGGGGGTAGGGCACACCCCCTGTCTTGTGGTCACCTCGGACATCGTCTTGCATTGATTCTTTTTCCCAAAAACACATATATTCCAAAAAAATCTCTATAAGTTTTTATTGTGTTTGGACTTTGTTTGGTATGGATATTATATGAAACAAAAAACATGCAACAAACAGGAACTGGCCCTAGGCACTGGATCAATATGTTAGTCCCAAAAATAGTATAAAAAGTTGTCATTTACGCATATGAAAGTTGTAGAATATTGGCATGAAACAATCAAAAATTATAGATGCGACGGAGACGTATCAACATCCCCAAGCTTAATTCCTTCTCGTCCTCGAGTAGTTAAATGATAAAAAAGATAATTTTTAATGTGGAATGCCACCTAGCTGTCACGCCCAAGATGCGCGCCTATCCATTTTAAGACACGAGGGCCTCGCAAGGGATAGAGGTGCATCTTGTAGTTAGCAAGTATAGTAACATTGCATCATACATTACGGAAGAGATGAGTATACAAGTTGGCTTACACTCGCCACATGCTAAATTACAATTCCACTCAGAGTTCAAGTCATCAAGATGAAAAAAGGGTCCAACTACGGACGAAATCAAACGATAAAACAGATGCAAATGAAACTATCTCGCTGCCCCAAAGATCACGACCAGGTCCTCTACTCATCCGGATATGTCACGTACATCCTGCCTCTTTCCTCATCATACTCCCACTAGAGCTGGGTAAGATCATCCTGCACGTACTCATCTGAACCTGTACCTGGAGTGTTGTAGTAAACTGTGAGCCACAGAGGACTCAGCTATCATGTGCCCGGGTACCGAGACTATTCAAGCTTAAAGGTTGGGATGGGGTAAGTGTTTAGTTTGCAGCAGCACTAAGCATATATGGTGGCTAGCTTACGCAACATGAAATAAATATGAGTGGCCTACGAAGAACGATCGAGTCTAGTATGATCTCTATGAGATCCTGAACCCCTACTTACGTCAATCATAACCCCACCATGTTCTCTCTCGGATCGTGTTCACGAGCAGAGATGATCACGGTTACTCACATGGTTGGTGTATTTTAATTAGAGTTTACTTCAAGTTTACTATAACCGGATGTTAAACAAATATCCAAGTTGCCACATAACCGCGGGCACGGCTTTCCGAAAGATTTAACCCTGCAGGGGTGCTCCAACTAATCCATTACAAAATTAACCACACTCCGTGGGAATGCCTCGATCACGGATCTTGCGGTCTTCATTGGTAATTCCAAAGGAATTCCAACACCTCGAGTAAACCCGAAGAAAGTCGGACTCCACACGCAAGACTCTCGATAAAGGTAAAACAAATCCAGCAAGACCACCTGACGTGTCGACGAACCCGATAAGAGCCGCGTATCTCAGTCTCAGGACACGACAGATAAGCTACGCGTACGGAGGCCTGATAGAAATCACCCAAGTTGCCCTGGGTTAGCCCCGCACAGTGCTCTAGTTTGGACCAACACTCATGAGGAGCACTGGCCCGGGGGTTGATTAATTATCCACGGGTTTGCAATACCCTATGCAATTTTATTAAGTTGTTAAGCAAATGTAGTACCAATGTTGGGTCTTGCCAGACAAATTTTAATCTCAACTGAATGAACAAGGGGGTCCCCATAACAACCCCGAGCATGTTAGGAGCGCAAAGTATGGAAAACATAACACCGGTAACCAGGAACTAATGGCGGTAACAGCGGAACAAATCACTTAGCAAAAGGCCAAGCCTTCCACCAATACCAAGATATATATATGCATTAAATTAAATAACAGAATTTATTGTGATATTCAACTCCATGTTATCACATGGAACAACCTGCACCTGCAACTAAGAACGCTATAAGAGGGGCTGAGCAGCGGTAACTTAGCCAATCAAAGGTTTGCTAGGATGTGGAAGTTAGAGGCTGTCATGGCAACATGAGGGCTGATATCAAGTGGTAGGTAGCGCAATTGTAATGATAAGAGCGAGAAACTAGCAAGCAAAAATAGTATCGGGATCCGGGTATGATCATCTTGCCTGTTGGTTCTTAAGTGGAACAAGTAGCGGGATCCTCGTAGTGGTACTCTCCTGGGTCCTCGTACTCAGTATCAACACTCACGTCTACCCAAGAGAAACAGCAACAATAAATATCCAACTAAGTTGCAATGCACAACCAAGATGATGCATGATTCATTTATGAAGAATTTAACATGGCAATCTAAAACTAGTCATGTTTCGCATGCAAAGTTTGTTTATTGATGAATCTGGACAGAATCTCAGGTTAAGTTATTTAGACATGCATGAACATGGAAAATATGGATGCATCATGCAAAATCTATAGAAATGCATATAAAGAACGCAAGAAACAAAGTTATGATTCTCATGATACGCTCACGACAAGGTACGGAGGCAAAACACAAGACAACCAAGCTATGGGCTAATTCTTGACATTCCAAGGTATCCACTGGTTAGGTGATGAAAAACCAATCACAATAGGCTCAAAAATCAATCAATTCCATGGAGCATAGCTCCCACAAGTCTCAAATCAATAAAACTCACAATCTGCCATAAACAGCAACATAGCAACTTACACAGCCCCCAACTTGAGCTACAGGAGTCCTACATCCACAAACAAGATATTGACAGAATCTACACAACACACTCTCCAACTTATCCAACTAGACAATCAGCAAAGGAGGCACACATCAATAAGCATGAAACTATCAAGTTGCCATGATGAAACAGTTTTCTGGGACAGTGAAAATTCCAGTTTTCTGGAATCTGAGATTATAAAGTAGCAAGTTGACAGCAGTAGTTCAACATGTCAGGCAGATCCTATTGGCATGAAAATTAATAGCATGGTAGGTGGCATTATCTAATACAAATAGCTAACCCTGAGCATGAGCAAATACCAAACATATCACTAGATACAACCCACTCTTCATGGCATAAAAATAATAGCAGATTCCCAGACTTGGTCATATTTCAGGTTGGCAGAAAACAACATCATCATAGCAACTTAACAGCAAGGTCTCCATTGATCTGGGGAGTTAGCATAAATAAAAAAATATTGGGACATTCCCAACAACTTTAACTAGCATACTCATGTTGACAGCAACTTCATATCATGCATGGAAAAAATCCAAATAAATTGGACAAAAGCCTATCACAGCAAAATAAGCAGTTTTATCAAGTTGCCCCAAAGTCAAATCTGACTTCACCAATGGATTCCTGGGTTGATTCTACCCCAAAATCATTACTCATACTTCTATACTTGCTTGGATCAAGTGGGAGATACCCTAGGTCGAAAATGTCCTCCGAAGGGCATGGGTGACTTATGTCACTTATCAACATTAATGAAAATGGCCCAAAAGGGCATGTACTCTTTGATACTTACTGGAAATGGATAAATATCATCTTAGGAACATTATATCATGGCATAGCATCATTTTCAAGAATGAAACTAGCTAGAAGAGAAACTATACTCAAATGCTCATAAGAGAGAAACCTACACATGGAGCTACTCATGCACCTACACTCACTGCACCACACTCGCACAACTACCTCTACACATGCACAAGTAGGTATGCAAATCACATACCACACTCTCATACATACATACCTACACATGGCATCACATACACACATGAGCATACACTCACTTATGTGTGTGTGGGTGCTCAACACACAGATACATGTGCACTCATATATGCACAAGTGCATATATGCACATGTACAAGTATGCCTCACACAACACACACACACACACTTGCACCACACATGCATGTGCATACCCATGCACAAACACCTCTCTCAAATAACACCACACACACACTCTACATACATGCACATACACTCCCAACACATATATACACTACACATGGATATGACCTGCCACAAAACACACACATACATGCAGCATGTTGCAATTAAAAGAAAACAAAAGAAAAAAAGGAAAACAGCAAAAGGGGAAGGCTGGGATCGAACCCACGACCCCCTGGTCTCCACACACATACGCTACCACTGCGCTACGACGCCGAGCGTTAACAGAGGAGGAGAGTTGCCTAACTAGTACACACGCACACAAGCGTTGCTGACGAAACTGAACCCGAAACAGAGCAACGGCGACAGGCAACGGCGGCGGGGAATTCCAGCGAGCCACGGGTCCTCGCGGCGGGCTGGCGACTCTAAGAGGTTGCGGGGACGATGGGGAGTCCATCCCCATGCTTGGGCTGCTACGGGCTCAAGCACGGAGGCGCCGCGGGGCACGACCCGACGCAGCTACGCACAAGCTGCGAGCTTTCCAGAGCACGCGAGCATGAAAGCGAAACAGGCACGACGAATCCTATGCAAGGCTAACGGCGGTGAGCAGTGGGGAAATGGAAGCGATGATCACCTAACTACCTGCTGGCGAGACGACGTTGATGCGGAGGCACCTAGGCGACGACGGCGAGGAGGAGAAGTCCGGCGAGCTTCGGGTCCGGAGACGCAGAAGAAGAAGGGCTCGGGGAAGCAAAGAACTGGGCCTTGGGGTTCCCTCGATTGGCGGGGACGAAGGAGATGTCGCGGGAACCTCTCCTTGCTTCACCAGCTCGACGGGGTGGTGGCGAGGAGATCGCCCGAGCATGAGCAGCGGCTTGGACAGAGCGTCACGGGCATGGCTACGGTAAGAGCTTAGGAGGCTGCTTACCTACGGTGGCAGGAAAGGAGAAGGGGGGAATGGAGAGAGGGATCCTAGGGCTAGGCCTTGGACGCAATATAAAGGGGCTAGGGTCACCGACGGCCGTCAAATCGGCGCCATGACCGACGTGGACCTCCTGGATGCTCTGCCGTACAGAGCTGGGAGAGACAGACTGTTGGAAATATACCCTAGAGGCAATAATAAATTAGTTATTATCATATTTCCTTGTTCATGATAATCATTTATTATCCATGCTATAATTGTATTGATCGGAGACTTAGATGCATGTGTGGATACATAGAAAAACCATGTCCCTAGTATGCCTCTAATAGACTAGCTCGTTGATCAAAGATGGTTAAGGTTTCCTAGTCATGGACATGAGATGTCATTTGATAATGGGATCACATCATTAGGAGAATGGTGTGATGGACAAGACCCAAACTACAAACGTAGCATATGATCGTGTCAGTTTATTGCTACTGTTTTCTGCATGTCAAGTATATGTTCCTTTGACCATGAGATCATGCAACTCACGGACACCAGAGGAGTGCCTTGTGTGTATCAAACGTCGCAACGTAACTGGGTGACTATAAAGGTGCATTACAGGTATCTCCGAAGGTGTCTGTTGGGTTGGCATGGATCAAGACTGGGATTTGTTACTCCGTGTGACGGAGAGGTATCTCAAGGCCCACTCGGTAATACAACATCACAATAAGCCTTGCAAGCAATGTGACTAAGTGTTAGCCACGGGATCTTGTATTACGGAACGAGTAAAGAGACTTGCCGGTAACGAGGTTGAACTAGGTATACAGATACCGACGATCGAATCTCAGGCAGGTAACATACCGAAGAACAAAGGGAAACATCATACGGGATTAACTGAATCCTTGACATAGAGGTTTGACCGATAAAGATCTTCGTATAATATGTAGGAACCAATATGGGCATCCAGGTCCCGCTATTGGTTATTGACCATAGAGGTGTCTCGGTCATGTCTACATAGTTCTCGAACCCACAGGGTCTGCACACTTAAGGTTTGGTGACGTTTCGGTAGTATAGAGTTATGCATGGTGGTGACTGAAGGTTGTTCGGAGTCCCGGATGAGATTCCGGACGTCATGAGGAGCTCCGGAATGGTCCGGAGGTAAAGATTGACATATAGGAAGTCCTGTTTTGGTCGCCGGAAAAGTTTCGGGCTCATCGGTACTGTACCGGGAGTGTCGCTAGTGTACCGGGGGACCATCGGGAGGTGTATTTCGACCCAAGAGGCTAAATGGGCTGTGGGTGAGTAAATACCAGCCCTTTGTGGGCTGGTGGAAGTCCCACACAAGGCCCATGCAGCTAGGAAGAAAATCCCAAAAGGAAAAAGGTGGAAAAAGGCGAAAAAGGGCCAAATAAGGAAGGAGTCCTAATCCTACTAGGAGTGGAGGAGGAGGACTCCTCCCTCCTTGGTTTGGCCGACCCAAGGGCTGCCTTTCTGGCAGACAAGCCTCCTCCTCCTCTCCTCCTATATATACTATAGGATTTTAGGGTTTTGGCACAAGATTTTCAGCCACGTGCTACCCGTTCCTCTAGATCGGATTTCTACAGTGCTTAGGCAAAGCCCTGCCGGCATAGCTCCATCTCCAGAGCTCCGTCACGCTGCTGGAGAACTCTTCTACCTCTCCGCTCCCTCTTGCTGGATCAAGAAGGTGGAGATCATCATCAAGCTGTACGTGTGTTGAACGCGGAGGTGTCATCCGTTCGGCGCTAGATCGGAAGCACCGTGATCAAGATCGCTGCACGGATCGTGGTGAGTTCGCGGGACGGATCGTGATGAGTTCGTGGCATGGATCGTGATGAGTTCGTGGGATGGATTGTGACGAGATCACAGGACAGATCGTGATGAGTTCGCGGGACGGATCGTGATGGGATCACGGGACGGATCATGATGAGATCGCGAGACGCTCGGCGATTTGGATCGCGAAGACGTTTGACTACACCAACCGCGTTTCTTAACGCTTCCCGCTTAGCGATCTACAAAGGTATGTAGATCCACTCTCCCTCTTGTAGATGCTCATCACCATGGATAGATCTTGCGTGTGCGTAGGAACAATTTTGTTTCCCATGGAACGTTCCCCAAAAGTGGCATCATGAGCTAGGTCTATGTGTAGATGAGATCTCGAGTAGAACACAAAGAGTTTGTGGGCGTTGATGCTTAGATTGCTTCCTCCCTTGGTCGTGTTTTGGTTCAGCAGTATTATGGGATGAAGCGGCCTAGACCAACATTACTCGTGCGTTTACGAGAGACCGGTTCCATTGACTGACGTGTAACTTCGTTGCACAAAGATGGCTAGCGGGTGTCTGTTTCTCCTACTTTAGTTGGATCGGATTCGACTAAGGCGGTCCTTGAGAAGGTTTAAAAGCAACTTATGTATCATCGTTGTGGTTTATGCGTACGTGAGAATTGTTCTTGCTAGAAACCCGTAGCAGCCACGTAAAACATGCAACTACAATTAGAGGACGTCTAACTTGTTTTTGCAGGGTATGTTGTGATGTGATATGGCTAATTACATGATGTGATTTATGTGATGTATGAGATGATCATGTGTTGTATAGAATATCACGACTTGCACCTCGATGAGTACAGCAACCGGCAGGAGCCATAGGGTTGTCTTTAATTATTGTATGACCTACGTGTCAATCATTAAGCGCTATGTAATGCTTTACTTTATCGCTAAACGGTAGCAATAGTAGTAGAAGCATGGTGGGCGCGACAACCCCGATGGCGAAACGTTGATGGAGATCGAGATGATGGAGATCATGGTGTCGTGCCGGTGATGATGAAGATCATGCCGGTGCTTTCAAGATGGAGATCAAAAGCACAAGTTCACGGCCATATCATGTCACTTATGATTTGCATGTGATGTTAATCCTTTTATGCAGCTTGTTTTGCTTAGGACGACGGTAGAATTATAAGGTGATCCGTCACTTAAATTTCAAGATGAATTGTGTTCTCCCCAAGTGTGCACTGTTGTGAAAGTTCGTCGTGTTGAGACACCACGTGATGATCGGGTGTGATAGACACTACGTTCACATACAACGGGTGCAAGCCAGTGTTGCACATGCAGAACACTCGGGTTAAACTTGACGAGCCTAGCATGTACAGACATGGCCTCGGAACACAAGAGACCGAAAGGTCGAACATGAGTCATAGAGTAGATATGATCAACATGATGATGTTCACCATTGAAACCACCTCAACTCACGTGATGATCGGACTTGAGTTGGTGAATTTGGATCATGTATCACTCGAATACTGGAGGGATGTCAATTTGAGTGGGAGTTCTTAAGTAATATGATTAACTGAACTCATTATCATTAACATAGTCAGTAGTGACTTCGCAAAATTATGTTGTAGATTACTAGCTCACGATGTAGCTCCCTTGAATTTTTATATGTTCCTAGAGAAATAGAGTTCAAAGATGATGGTAGCAATATTGCGGACTGGGTCCGTGATCTGAGGATCGTCCTCATTGCTGCACAGAAGTCTTATGTCCTTAATGCACCGCTCGGTGCGCCAACTCCTCTAGCGTCATTTGTAGATCTTGTGAACATCTGACAGGCACGTTCTGATGACTACTTGATAGTTTAGTGCGTCATGCATTACGGCTTAGATTTGAGGTGACAAAACGTTTTGAACGTCACGGAACATATGAGATGTTCTAAGAGCTGAAATTAGGATCTCAGGCTCGTGCCCGTGTTGCGAGATATGAGATCTCCAACAAGATTCTTTGCCTGCAAGATGAAAGAGAATAGCTCAATCGTTGAGCATGTGCTCAGATTGTCTGGGTGCTACAATCGCTTGAATCGAGTGGGAGTTGATCTTCCAGATAAGATAGTGATTGATATAGTTCTCCAAGTCACTGTCACTAAAGCTACTAGAACTTGGTGATGAACTATAAAATGCTAGGGATAGAAATAATGATCCCTAAGCTATTCGTGATGTTTGACACCACGAAAGTAGAAATCAAGAAGGAACGTCAAGTGTTGATGGTTAGTCAAACCACTAGTTTTGAGAAGGGCAAGAGCAAGGAGGGAAACTTGATGGATAGCAAGTCAGTTGCTGCTCCAGTGAAGCAACCCAATGTTAAACCCAAACCCGAGACTAAGTGCTTCGATTATGAGGAGAGCGGTCGCTGAAGCGGAACAACCCTAGATACTTGGTAGATAAGAGGGCTGGCAACGTCAACAGAAGTATATTTGATATACGTGTTATTGATGTGTACCTTGCTAGTACTCCTAGTAGCACTTTGGGTATTGGATACCGGTTCGGTTACTAAATGTTAGTAACTCGAAAGAAAAGCTACGGAATAAACGGAGAACTAGCTAAGGGTGAGGTGACGATGTGTGTTGGAAATGTTTCCAAGGTTGATGTGATCAACATTGCACGCTCTCTCTACCTTCGGGATTAGTGACGAACCTAAATAAATGTTATTTGGTTTTTTGCGTTGAGCATGAACGTGATTAGATCGTGTTTATTGCAACACGGTTATTCATTTAAGTTAAATAATAATGGTTATTCTGTTTACATGAATAATACCTTCAATTGTCATGCACCCAGTGAGAATGGTTTGTTGAATCTTGATCGTAGTAATACACATGTTCATAACATTGATGCCAAAAGATACAAAGTTAATAATCATAGTACCACATACTTGTGGCAGTGCCGCTAAATGTCATATTGGTATAAAGCGCGTGAAGAAACTCCATGCTGATGGATCTTTGGACTCATTCGATTTCGAATCGGTTAAGACATGCGAACCATGCCTCTTGGGCAAGATGACTAAGGACCCCGTTTTCTGGTTTGATGGAGCGGGGAAGTGATTTATTGGAAATGATACATGTTGATGTATGCAATCCAATGAATCTTGTAGCATGCGGTGGATATCATTGTTTTCTTACCTTCACTGATAATTTGAGTAGATAATAGTGTATATTTACTTAATGAAACGCAAGTCTGAATCGTTTGAAAAAGTTCAAGCAAATTCGGAGTGAAGTTTAAGATCATCGTGACAAGAAGATAAAATGTCCACGATGTGATTGTGGAGGTGAATATCTGAGTTGCGAGTTTGGTATACAACTTAAGACAATGTGAAAGTTGTTTCACAACTCACGCCACCTGGAACACCATAGTGTGATGGTGTGTCTGAACGTCATAGTCGTGCTCTATTGGATATGGTGCGAATTCTGATGTCTCTTATCCTTTTACCACTATCATTTTGGGGTTATGCATTAGAGACAACTACATTCACTTTAGATAGGGCACCATCTAAATCCGTTGAGATGACCACGTGTGAATTATGGTTTGATAGAAACCTAAGCTGTCATTTCTTAATGTTTGGGGCTACAACACTTATGTGAAAAGGGGGTTTTCACCTAATGAGCTCGAACCCAAAGCGGACAAATGCATCTTCATAGAATACCCTAAAGATAGTTGGGTAAACCTTCTATCTCAGATGCAAGCATAAAATGTTTGTTGCTAAAACTGGGTCCTTTCTCGAGAAAGATTTTCTCTCGAAAGAATTGAGTAGGAGCAAGATAGAACTTGATGAGGTTGTTGAACCTTTGTTCAACCAGAGAGTAGTGCAGCGCAGGAAGATGTTTCTGTGAAGCCTACGTTAGTTGAAGAGGAATTTAATGATGATGATCATGAAGATTCGAATCAAGTTACTATCGAACCTCATAGGTCGACAAGGACGTGTACTGCTCCTGAGTGGTACGACAACCCTGTCTTGGAGGTCATGTTGTTGGACAACGATGAACCTACGAGCTATGGAGAAGTGATGATGGGCCCGGATTCTGACAAATGGTTAGAGGCCATGAAATTCGAGAAAGGATCCATGTATGAAAACAAAGTATAGACTTTGGTAGACTTGCTCGTTGGACGGCAGGTCGTTGAGTACAAATGGATGTTTAAAATGAAGACAGACGCTCATGGTAAATGTCACCATTTGTAAAGCTCGACTTGTATCAAAGAAGTTTACAACAAGTTCAAGGAGTTGACTACGATGAGACTTTCTCACTCATAGCGATGCTAAAGTGTGTTGGAATTATGTTAGCAGTTGCTGCATTTTTCAATTATGAAATCTGGCAGATGGATGCCAAAACATCGTTTCCTTCCTTAAGGAAAGGTTGTATGAGATACAACCAGAAGGTTTTGTCAGTCCTCAGGATGCTAAAAGGTGTGCAAGCTTCAGTGATTCTTCTATGAACTTAAGCAAGCATCTCGGAGTTGGAATATACACTTTGATGAGGTGATCAAAGTTTTTGAGTCTATACAAAGTTTATGAGAAACTTGTATTTACAATAAAGTGAGTGGGAGCACTATAGAGTTTCTGGTAAGCATATGTGGTTGACATATTGTTGATCGGAAATGATGTAGAATTTCTGGAAAGCATGAACGGTTGTTTGAAACGAGTTTTTCAAAGGAAGACCTGGATAAAGCTACCGAATTGTTGAGCATCAAGATCTATAAAGATAGATCAAGAAGCTTGATGAGACTTTTCAATAAGTACATACCTTGACAAATTTTTGAAAGAATTCAAAATGGTTTCAGTCAGAGAAAGAGTTCTCGCCTGATTTGTAAGGTGTGAAGTTGAGTAAGACTCAATGCCCAGTGACTGCAGAAGATAGAGAAAAGTCGAGTGTCATCCCCTATGCATCAGCCATAGGCTCTATCATCTATGCAATGCTGTGCACAAGACCCGATGTCAGCCTTGCCATAAGTATGGCTAGAAGGTTTCAAAGTGATCCTGGACTGGAGCACTGGACAACGGTCAAGATTATCCTTAGTAACTAAAAGACTAAGGAGATGTTTCTCGATTATGGAGGTGATAAAGGGTTCGCCGTAAAGAGTTACGTCGATGCAAGCTTTAACACCAATCTGGATGACTCATAGTAGCAATCTGGATACGTATAGTGGAGCAGCCATTTGGAATAGTACCAAGTGGGGTGTGGTAGCAGTGTTTACGGTTTGACATAGAAATTTGCAAAGTACACACGGATCTGAATGTCGCAGACCCGTTGACTATAAGACCTCTCTCACATGCAAAGCATGATCAAGCCCCATAACTCATTGGGTGTTAGATTCATAACAATGCGAATCACATGGTGATGTGAACTAGATTATTGACTCTAGTGCAAGTGGGAGACTATTGGAAATATGCCCTAGAGGCAATAATAAAATAGTTATTATCATATTTCCTTGTTCATGATAATCGTTTATTATCCATGCTATAATTGTATTGATCGAAGACTTAGATGCATCTGTGGATACATAGACAAAACCATGTCCCTAGTATGCCTCTAATAGACTAGCTCGTTGATCAAAGATGGTTAAGGTTTCCTAGCCATGGGCATGAGATGTCATTTGATAACGGTATCACGTCATTAGGAGAATGGTGTGATGGACAAGACCCAAACTACAAACGTAGCATATGGTCGTGTCAGTTTATTGCTACTGTTTTATGCATGTCAAGTATATGTTCCTTTGACCATGAGATCATGCAACTCACGGACACTGGAGGAGTGCCTTTTGTGTATCAAACATCGCAACGTAAGTGGGTGACTATAAAGGTGCATTACAGGTATCTCCGAAGGTGTCTGCTGGGTTGGCATGGATCAAGACGGGGATTTGTTACTCCGTGTGACGGAGAGGTATCTCAGGGCCCACTCGGTAATACAACATCACAATAAGCCTTGCAAGCAATGTGACTAAGTGCTAGCCATGGGATCTTGTATTAAAGAACGAGTAAAGAGACTTGCTGGTAACAAGGTTGAACTAGGTATACAGATACCGATGATCGAATCTCGGGCAAGTAACATACCGAAGAACAAAGGGAAACATCATACGGGATTAATTGAATCCTTGACATAGAGGTTTGACCGATAAATATCTTCATAGAATATGTAGGAACCAATATGGGCATCCAGGTCCCGCTATTCGTTATTGACCGTAGAGGTGTCTCGGTCATGTCTACATAGTTCTCGAACCCGCAAGGTCTGCACACTTAAGGTTTGGTGACGTTTCGGTAGAATAGAGTTATGCATGCTGGTGACCGAAGGTTGTTTGGAGTCCCAGATGAGATCCCGGACGTCACGAGGAGCTCCTGAATGGTCCGGGGGTAAATATTGATATATAGGAAGTCCTGTTTTGATCGCCGTAAAAGTTTCGGGCTCATCGGTAGTGTACCGGGAGTGCCGGTAGTGTACCGGGGGACCATCGGGAGTGGTATTTCGACCCAAGAGGCTATATGGGATGTGGGAGAGTAAATACCAGCCCTTTTTGGGCTGGTGGAATTCTCACACGAGGCCCATGCGGCTAGGAAGAAAAGCCCAAAAGGAAAAAGGTGGAAAAAGGCAAAAAAAAAGGGCTAAATAAGGAAGGAGTCCTAATCCTACTAGGAGTGAAGGAGGAGGACTCCTCCCTCCTTGGTTTGGCCGACCCAAGGGCTGCATTTTTGGCAGCCAAGCCTCCTCCTCCTCTCCTCCTGTATATACTAGAGGATTTTAGGGTTTTGGCACAAGATTTTCAGTCACGTGCTACCCGTTCCTCTAGTGCATAGTTTCTCCTCTAGATCGGATTTCTACAGTGCTTAGGCGAAGCCCTGCCGGTAGCTCCACCACCATCTCCGGAGCTCCGTCACGCTGCCGGAAAACTCTTCTACCTCTCTGCTCCCTCTTGCTGGATCAAGAAGGCGAAGATCTTCATCGAGCTGTATGTGTGCTGAACGCGGAGGTGTCGTCCGTTCGGCGCAAGATCGGAAGGACCGTGATCAAGATCGTGACACGAATCGCGATGAGTTCACGGGACGGATCGTGATGAGTTCGCGACACGGATCATGATGAGTTCGCGGGACGGATCGTGACGAGATCGTGGGACGGATCGTGATGAGTTCGTGGGACAGATCGTGATTGGATCGCCGAACGGATCATGATGAGATCGCGGGACGCTCGGCGATTTGGATCGCGAAAACGTTCGACTACACCAACCGCGTTTCTTAACGCTTCCCGCTTAGCAATCTACAAGGGTACGTAGATCCACTCTCCCTCTCGTAGATGCTCATCACCATGGATAGATCTTGCGTGTGTGTAGGAAAATTTTTGTTTCCCATGCGACGTTCCCCAACACACACACACACACACGGGGGAGAAGCTGGGCCTGCGCTAGCTAGCTGGGCTGCGTTGGGGAGGCTAGGCCTGCCTTGACTCCCTCTCTCACCCAAGAGCACAGAGGGCTTCTATGTTATCTTTTTTAAAACCAACACTAACACTTAAATCCCCAATGCATTTTAAAAGGTTTCTAAGCAAAACAAAAATATTTTTGAGAAGAAAAAAATGTGCTCATTTTACTAAAAATGTTAAGTTGAAATTTTAGCAAGTTATGTTAATACTCAAATAAAAGGGGAGCTCCTGTTTAAATAAGAATACAAAACAATCAAACCCCAAACATCACAAGCAACACACCCTAAATTAATAAGAATATTAGGGCCACCTCTTGAACATCTTTAATTAATTTTTAAAACAACTTGATTCTACTATGAACATTACATGGGAATAAAAGGCCTATGGTGGAGTTTAGTTGAAGAAAGAAAGGAGAGGGGAAGGAGGAGAAGTGCACACAAGAATCCAAGCACCCTCAAGACCAACACCACACAAAGGCACACCCACATCATTTCACTCCAACAAACACATGAAGGCAAGTAAGGCATGATGGATGGGATGATGCATGATGAAATGATGCAAGAATGCAAACCACACATGGGAGACAAGTTGCAACTCATACATAGCTCATGACACAAGGTTCATACATGGGGTTACATGCCATACAAGGAAGGGACAGCACTTGGGCTGTCACACTAGCATAATCTTGTTCATATAATCTAATAATGGCATGTATATTCAGATCCATAAGACTCAAAACAAAAGCTTAATGTTGACATAAAAACAATAATATTTCAAGCATACTAACAAAGCAATTGTATCTCTTCAAAATATAATGGCAAAAGAAAGTTATCCCTACAAAATCATATAGTCTCTCTATGCTCCATCTTCCCCCAGACAACGTGTTTATATCATGCACAACCCCGATGACAACTCAAGCAATTGTTTCACACCTTTTATGTTCTCAAACTTTTCAACTCTCACGCAATACATGAGCGTGAGCCATGGAAATAACACGGAATAGAATATGGTGGAGGTTGTGAGGAAAAGGAGAATATGGTCTCACATCAACTAGGCGTATCAACAAGCTATGGAAATGCCCATGTCAATGTAAGTGAGTAGGGATTGCCATGCAACGGATGCACTAGAGCTATAAGTGTATGAAAGCTCAATAAGAAACTAAGTGGGTGTGCATCCAACTTGCTTGATCATTAAGACCTAGGGCAATTTGAGGAATCCCATCATTGGAATATACAAGCCAAGTTATATAATGAAAAATTCCCACTAGTATATGAAAGTGACAAAATAGGAGACTCTCTATCACCAAGATCATGGTGCTATTTTGAAGCACAATTGTGGAAAAAATACAGTATCATTGTCCCTTCTCTCTTTCTCTCATTTTTTATTATTATTATTTTGGTGGGCATCTATGGCCTATTTTTTTATTTGGGCTTCATTGGCCTCTTTTATTTTTCATAAAGTCCGGAGTCTCATCCCAACTTGTGAGGGAATCATAGCTTCCATCATCCTTTCCTCACATGGGACAATGCTCTAATAATGATGATCATCACACTTTTATTTACTTACAACACAAGAATTACAACTCGATACTAGAAAAAATATGACTCTATATGAATGCCTCTGGTGGTGTACCGGTACGTGTAATGATCTAGCATAGCAAATGAATTCAAAAAACGGACAAGCCATGAAAACATCATGCTAGCTATCTTACGATCATGCAAAGCAATATGAAAATGATGGTGCGTGTCATAATAAACAGAACGGTGGAAGTTGCATGGCAATATATCTCAGAATGGCTACGGAAATGTCATAATAGGTAGGTATGGTTGCTGTTTTGATGGAGGATATATGGTGGGTTTAATGCACCGGCAAAAGTTGCGTGGTACTAGAAAGGCTAGCAAAGGTGCAAGGGTGAGAGTGCGTATAATCCATGGACACACATTAGTCATAAAGAACTCACATACTTATTGCAAAATACTATTAGTCATCAAAGGAAAGTATTAGATGCATGCTCCTAGGGGAGATGTTGGTAGGAGTTAACCATCGCGCACTCCCGACCCTCACACAAAGGTTGACAATCAATAAACAAATCATGTTCTGACTTCCTTACATAACGGTTCACCATACGTGCATGCTACGGGAATCACAAATCTTTACACAAGTATTTCTACCAATCAACAATTTCTCACTAGCATGAATCTAATATCACCATCTTTATATTGCAAAACTATTGCAAGGAATCAAACACATCATATTCAGTGATCTACAAGTTTTATGTAGGATTTTATGACTAACCATGTGAATGACCAAGTCTTGTAAACTCTCTAAATAGATATAAGTGAAGCATGAGAGTTTCATTCTTTCTACAAAATATATGCCCACGCTCTAAAAAATATAAGTGAAGAAAAATAGCATTCTACAAATGGCGGTTTTATATGTGTGAGAAACAGACAATCCAAACTTCAAATGATATAAGTGAAGCACATGATGCATTCTATAAAGCCATACTCAAAAGATAAAAGTGAGGTGAAAAGAGCCTTGTATAAATCAACCAAGTAATTTCTCATACCAGAATGGTGCATTATTATCAGAAAAATAAAAAGCACACGATGCTCCAAGACTTACGCATATCATGTGACGAATAAAAATATAGCTCCAAGTAAAATTACCGATGGTTGTTAGAAGAAAGAGTGGATGCCTTTTGGGGCATACCCAAGCTTATTTTCTTGGGAATCCTTGAATATTACCTTGACATGCCTCAGGCATCCCCAAGCTTAGTCTCTTTACACTCATTATTCCTTCATCCATCGTGATCTCACCCAAAACTTGAAAACTTCAATCACACAAAACTTAACAAAACCCTCCTGAGATACATTAGTATAAGAAAACAAATCAGCACTCTAAGTAATGTTGCCAACCAATTCATATGTTTTTTTGCATTGTATCACCTGTACTATAATGTTTCCATAGCTTATACCACCGATACAATCGATATTTTCATCAAAACGAGCAAAACAATGCATCAAAACAGAATTTGTCAAAAGCAGAACCGTCTGTAGTAATCTGAACATTCACCATACTTATATAACTCTAAAATTATGAAAACTTAGGACACAATAAACAAATCATATTAGTATTGTGTAAAAATTTCAGAACCTTTTGACATTCCAGTAAAAAATGTAAATTCACGCACTACAACCAAAGTTTCTGTTTTTGCACTGCACACACCAAACATGCAATCTAATCGTCCTAAAGGAAAATCTTGGCAAATTATTTTTATAAAACAATGGATTTATACAAGGGTATAATTATTTTGTTGAAAAGTTTCTGTAATCAAGATTCACAAAGTTTCCATGGGCATGAACAAAGTTCAAGGCTAGCCACCACTTAAACGTTGCTCGTCTTTCTCACTTTCACTTTTATTTTTGAAAACGTTTTAAGTTCTCCACTTTATTTTTTTGTTTTAAAACTAAATAAAATCACACAATAGAATAAAATGACTCTCTAAAACTTTTGGGTTGTCTACCTAGCAGTGCTTTCTTTAAAGCCATTAAGCTAGGCATAAAGTGCTCAAGTAGTGGATCCACCCGGATCCCAAGGTATATCAAAGCCAACTTTAATTAGCAATGATTTGTAATTAAGTACTGAGCACAAAGTGATATAAATCATGTGACAACAAAGTCTAACTCTCTTCCTATGCATTGGCATGTCATACAAGAACAATTCAGGCACACAAAGTAAAGGCCAATGCATAGTATAAATAATTTCTTGCAATTTTATCGTAATGGAAACATAGAGAGGTGGAGATGTAGTTCCTCTATCATTATAATTGCAAGTAGGAGTAGAAATCACATGCATATTATATTCATTAAAATCATCACATGCAATAGGAAAACACAACCCATCAATATGATCCTTAATAAGTGCAAACTTCTCCGATATAGTGTAGTTTGGAGAATTCAAAAGGATAATAGGAGTATCATGTGTGAGTGAAATAGCAACAATTTCATTCCTTACATAGGGAGCTATATCAAGTTCATCTCCATAAGAATAATTCATATTGGCATCATGGCCACAAGAATAGCAAGCATCAAGTTCATCAAAAAGGGATATTTCAAACGAATCCCAGGGATCATAGCAATCATCATAGCATTCATCCTTCGGTATGTGTGAAGGGGTGTTAAACAATGTATGAGTTGAAGAGTTACTCTCATTAGAAGGTGGCACGGGTAGCTAGTACGCTCTTCCTCCTTTTGTTCTTTGCGCTCCTCCTCATCTTTTTCATCACATGAGCTCACAGTGTCATCAATTTCCTCTTCCATAGATTCCTGCAAAATATTAGTATCTTCTTGGATAGTGGAGACTTTCTCAATAAATTGATAAATATGTGGATTATATTCAGAATTGGCATAACAATAATGAAGCATAGCCGAATTTTGGGATCGGTAAACAACATCATCATAATCTTCATACTTTTCAAACAAAGCTTTAATTTCATAAGCACCCTTAAAAGCAACAAACTCTTCTATTTGTTCCACATCATAGTAATCATATATAAAATTATCATAAGAAGCCAAGGTTACATTATCATTAAATTTACATGAAAAGGGAAGGTGGTTAGCCTTGATCCTAGAGCAACAAGTAATATCATATCTCAAGCATAGATTCCAAGCACACCATTTCAACATATAAATTTGATCCCATAATAGTTTCCCTTTTTGAGTCAAGCGATAATCCCTAAAATATTCATGTTGATCCAACATGTATCCCATTATATAATTGAATGGGGTTTTCTTAGGATTATTAAAGTAGTGCATAATATCTTTCACATAACGAGCATCGAGGGTTTTAGGAGGTTCCCCATCTCCATGAGTAGCAAGTACACCTAATTGTTTTTGGTATTTCATGTTCCATGTCCATAACTAAAGATAGAGAACAACTTAGAACAACAAGTAAAATCTACTTAGTGATAAAGCAAAAGAGCACACACGAGAATATTCACCCCATGCTATTGCTCCCCTGTAACGACGCCAGAAAAAGGTCTTGATAACCCACAAGTATAGGGGATCAATGGTAGCCTTTCTCAATAAGTAAGAGCCTTGAACCCAACGAGGAGATAAAGGTATAACAAATATTCCCTCAAGTTCTATCAATCATTGATACAACTCTATGCACGCTTAACGTCCGCTTTACCTAGAACAAGTATGAAAGTAGAAGTACCTTGTAGGTGTAACGGGATAGGTTCGCAAGATAATAAAGAACATGTAAATAAAAGACAAGGGGCAGCTAAGATAAATTAACAATTAAGTTAGTTTAACGAGTGTGTAAAAGTGGTGGTACGAGTTGAAGAATTGTCCCTAGGCAATCGATAACTAGACCGGTAATCATTATTGCAATTTTATATGAGGGAGATGCATAGTCTAACATACTTTCTCCACTTGGATCATATGCACATATGATTGGAACTCTAGCAAGCATTCGCAACTACTAAATATCATTAAGGTAAAACCCAACCATAGAATTATAAGGTATCAAGTCCTCTTTACTCCCATATGAAAAACCCCACCTACTCGGGTTTATGCTTTTGTCACTCAAGCAACCCACCATAGGAGAATCATGAACACATTGCAACACCCTACAACGAGGATCCCTCATGCTTGTGCGACACGGAGATCACCATAGGACAGCACCAATAATAAAACATGCAACTCAAACCAATCATGATCATCAATCAACCCATAGGACAACAAAAATATACTCGGACATCATAGGATGGCAACACATCATTGGATAATAATATGAAGCATAAAGAACCATGTTAAAGTAGAGGGTACAATGGGTTGTGGGAGAGTGGACCATTGTAGATACATGGGGGAAGGTGATGGAGGTGTTGGTGAATATGACGGAGTTGTTGGAGTAGATCATCGTCATGATGATGGCCCCGACGGCATTTCGGTGCCACCGGGAGAGAGGGGGAGAGAGCACCCTCCTTCTTCTTCTTCCTTGACCTCCCCCCTATATGGCAGGAGGGCTTCCCCTCTGGTCCTCTGCCTCCATGGCAGCGGAGGGGCGGGAGCCCCTTCGAGATTGGATCTCTCTCTCTGTTTCCCCCTGTTTTTGCGCTCCCAGATTCTGGCCTTTCACCGTTTCTTAAATATCCGGAGATCCGTAACTCCGATCAGGCTGAAATTCTTACGAGATTTTTATTATAAAAATATCTTCCTTGCAGCAAAAGGAGAAATCCAACCGCCTTACGGCATGACCACAAGGGCCCACGACGCGGCCAAGGGGTAGGTCGCGCCTCCTGGCTTGTGGTCACCTCGGGCATCGTCTCGCGTTGATTCTTTTTCCCAAAAATCACATATATTCCAAAAAAATCTTCATAAGTTTTTATTGCGTCTGGACTTCATTTCGTATGGATATGCTGCGAAACAAAACACATGCAACAAACAGGAACTGGCCCTGGGCACTGGATCAATATGTTAGTCCCAAAACTAGTATAAAAAGTTGCCAAAAGTATATGAAAGTTGTGGAATATTGGCATGAAACAATCAAAAATTATATATACGATGGAGACGTATCAGTAGACAACTTACGAATCATCAGAGAGGCACCCATGAAGACGATGCACCCCTCCGTGATGGTGTTAGATTGGATCTCGTGGTTCTGGAACTTGTGGTGGCTGGAATTTTGTTTCGTCGACTCCCCTAGGGTTTTTGGAATATTTGGGTATTTGTAGAGCTGATAAGCGGTGGAGAGGCGTCCCGAGGAGGGCACAACCCACCAGGGCGCGCCAGGGGCCTCTGGCGTGCCCTAGTGTCTTGTGACCTCCTTGGCCCTCCTCTCTTGTGCATATTTGGTCCTCCAGGTGTCTTCTGGCCCAAAAAGATCTCCAAAAAATTTCATGATGTTTGGGCTTCGTTTGGTACTGATATTCTACGAAGTAAAAAACAAGCAAAAAACAACAATTGGCACTTGGCACTATGTCAATAGGTTAGTCCCAAAAAATGATATAAAGTTGCTATAAAATGATTGTAAAACATCCAAGATTGATAATATAACAACATGGAACAGCCCAGCCACGCGTTGGAGATGTATTAGTGATGAGCTCGGTGATGCAGCCTAGCCACGCGTCGTAGCCAGCATCCGTCGGGCGGTAGCGAGGCAGCTCGCGTGCCATGAGCAACGCCGCCTGTGCGTTCACCCTCTCGAGGCAGACGTGAGAGGAGGAAGCCATGGCAGTGCGGCCCTCCCACTGCACTGAGGAGTCCTACTGCTCATGGGCTACGGGTCACTGGCTATGATGGCTTCGGCGCCTACGGCGGCGGCCGCCCCGACCTACAGGCGTGGTCTCATGACCCGGGCCGCCCTGCGCTTGGCTCGCAGACGGCGAGCGTTAGCCATGGGGTTGGTGAAGCTGGAGCCAAAATGGATCTGGAGAACTTTGGTGCACCCCTACCTGGCGTGCCAAATGTCGGAATTAGGGCTCTGGGGACCCAAAAAGGTTCGAACTTTGGGTGCGGTCGCTCTCCTGCCCTGCTCCACCTCATGACCTCACGGCGACTCTCCGGCAACTCAAGCTAAGGGAGACAAACGAAGAACACCACAATTTACCCAGGTTTGGGCCACCTCATGGTGTAATACCCTACTCCTGCTTGTCTGGATTGCTTGAGGGTGAGGACGAGTACAAGGTGTGTTCTTGCCAACCAGGGTCAATCCCTTTCTACATTGGCCGGTTCCCCCTCTTATAATGACCTTGGTCCTCTTCCTTCGAAAACACAAGGAGGGAAGGGTTGCCACAACGGCCAGTTTGAAGGGGGACAAGATTGCAGTTTATCCTAGAAAAAGTAGTATTCGCCCACCAAAGCTTCCTGTCGTGACATGCTGGTGGGCTCGGGGGTGACCTCCGTCCTGTCGAGCCGCCGGCCTTGGTCCTCTTTCACCAAAAAGGAAACCTCTAGGCATTGCTTTGGGAATCCGTGAGCTGGCCTTGCTCCCTTAGCACTAATGCGGAAAGCCTCTCTGTCTGCGCCTACTGGTACGACTCATGGTGCCGCCCTGCGTGGCCCGCGTCATCCATGTGAAGGGGCAGGGTTGTGCGACCCCGCCTATCCATCCTTGGCTAGTCCAACCTGCGTGGGTCGTTGGGGTAACCTCAGGAGGCGACCCCGTGACGAGGGCTCTGGGAGCCTGACTCAAGGGGGAGCTCCTCTAGCCTCCTGATGACATTTGTCGGCGTGCACCTCGCGAGGAGGGGGTCCTCGTGAGGGTCTGGTTCATGAGGCCTGGCGGGGAACCTTCCTTGGGACACGGCACGCACCATGCCTTGGGCTGTAGGCAGATGGGCCTAGGTACCCCTAGTCCCACGGGCCCGACAAGGTCCGATGCAAGAAATAGGAATGGATCTCAAACATCTCGGCGTCGTGGTTCGGCCGCAAACATTAAGAATCTTGGTTTTTAAATTCCATTAAGTCCAAATCTCACCTTAAATTCATGAAACTTGGCATGATATGATACTATGGCGCATATATGTCGTATTAAAAAAATTGTCCAATTTGGGACAAGTTTGGGTACCCGCCTCTTACAAAACGGGGCTTATCACAAGAAGCTTCATAGTTCTGATAGTGGCGAAACGACATTTGCTTCCTCTTATCTCCTTGATTTTTTTCTAGAAGCAACATATACCAACAGGAGTGTCATGCTAAAATACGGAATTATTCAGGGTTTGTTTGCCCTTTTTAATACATTAACTTAGTTTCTACGCATTTAATGTGCATAATTCAAATTTGGACTACAAGCACATGCTCCAGTGCACCAAAATGGGTTGAAAAATTACGTATGTCTCCTTGGGTGCATGTTTAGGTCTTATGCAAGAAATGGGAATGCGTTTCAAACATCTTGGCATCGTGGCTCGGCCGCAAACATTGAGAATCTTGTTTTTTAAATTCCCGTAAATCCCAAACTTACCTAAAATTTATGATACTTGGCATGGTGTCATGACATGGCACATATATGTCATGGTAAAAAAATTTCTCAAATTGCGACAAGTTTTGGGACTAGGCTCTTATAATCTGGAGCTTTTCACAACAAGCCTCGTGGTTCCGATAGGTAACGTGTCACCTCTATGGGAGAAACGACATTCGATGCCTCTTCTCTCCTTGAATTTTTTTTAGGGGCAAGATAAACCAATAGGAGTGTCATGCTAAAATATGGAATTATTTAGGGTTCATTTGTATTTTTATATATTAATTGAGTTTTCTAGGTATTTAATGTGCATAATTCAAATTTGAACTACATGCATATGCTCTAGTGCACCAAAATGGGTTCATAATCATATATGTGTCCTTGGGTGCATATTTAGGTCCCATGCAAGAAATGGGGATGAATTTCAAACACCTCGATGGCATGGCTTGGTTGTAGACATTGAGAATCTAGGTTTTAAATTTCTCATAAATCCAAAACTAATCTGAAATTCATGAAACTTAGCATGATGTCATGGCATGGCACATATATGCAGTGGTAAAAAAATTCCACTTTGGGACAAGTTTGGTAAAAACTTCTAACAAAATAGAGCTTCTCACAAGAAGCCTTGTCATTTTGATTGGGAACATATGTCATCTTTGTGGGCGATATGACATTGATGCCTCTTATCGCCAAGTTTTTTTGTAGAGGAAACATAGAACACTAGGAGTGTAGTGTTAAAGTTTGGAATTGTTCGGGGTTTGTTTGCCCTTTTTATACATTAACCAGGCTTTCTAGGCAGCTAATGTGCATAGTTCAAATTTGAACTACAAGCACAGACATTGGCGAGTGCACCAAAATGGGTTAAAAATCATATATGTGTCCTTGCGTGCATGTTTAGGTCTCATGCAAGAAATGAGATGAATTGCAAACATCCCGGCACCTTGGCTCACCCGCAAACATTGATACACTTGGTTTTTAAATTTCTGTGAATCAAAAACTCATCACAAATTCATGAAACTTGGCATCGTGTCATGACATGGCACATAAAGGCATTGTAGGGTTTTGTTTTCCAAATTGAGACATGTTTTCAGTTTTTTTCTTCTAAAGCTAATATTGACAATATTTGTTTAAATTATAGTGAATCCAAAACTCGCACGAAATTCATGAATTTGGATGAATACCCACAAGTATAGGGGATCGTTGGTGGCCTTTTTTAATAAGAAGGAGTGTCGAACCCAATGAGGAGCTAAATGTAGAATTAATATTCTCTCAAGTTCTATCGATCACTGATACAACTCTATGCGCAACAGTGTTCACTTTACCTAGTACAAGAAATAAACTAATTTGCGGGAATAAAAGTAGAAGTGCTTTGTAGGTGTAAGAAGATGCTTTGTAAGATAATAAATAACATGGAAATAAAAGTTAGGTGTTGTTTTTATAAAAGAAAAATTAATTTAGTTAGGGAGTGTGTAAAAGTGATGGTAGGATTTGCGAGATCATCCTAGGAAATTGATAACTAGATCGGTAATCATTATTGCAATTTTATATGAGCGAGAGCCGAGAGGAATGAGCTAACATACTTTCCATACTTGGATCATATGAAATTATGATTGGAACTCTAGTAAAGATCCACAACTACTAAAGACACTTAAACTAAAACCCAACCATAACATTAAGTAACAAGTCCCCTTTACTCCCCGCAACAATCGCCTTACTCGGGTATAATATTTTGTCACTCTCGCTACCCACTATAAGTGAATCATGAACGTATTGCAACACCCTACAACAGGAATCCCCCAGATGTGCGCGACATGGAAGTCACCATAGAACAACATCAAAATAAAACACGTAAGTCAAACCAATAATGAACATCAATCAACACATAGGACAAAAGAAATCTACTCAAACATCATAGGATGGCAACACATCATTGGATAATAATATGAAGCATAAAGCACCATGTTCAAGTAGGGGTACATTGGGTAATAGGAGAGTGGACTACTTTAAATAGATGAGGGAAGGTGATGGTGATGCTGAGAAAGACGACGAAGTTGTTGCTATAGATCGCTACCACGCTAGTCCCCGGGCGGTGCTTGATACGTATCCAATGTATCTATAATTTTTTATGATGGCATGCTATTATATTATCTGTTTTCGATGTTTTATATGCATTAATATGCTATTTTATATTATTTTCGGGACTAACTTATTAATCTTGAGCCAAGTGTCAGTCTCTGTTTTTTCCTTGTTTTTGAGTATTGCAGATATGGAATATTAAATGGAGTACAAACGGAATAAAACCTGTGGAAGGGATTTTTCTAGAAAGAAACAAGTCATCCAAACTTAGAGTGCACGTCAGGGGAGGTGCCAGGGTGCCACAAGCCAGCTAGGCACCCACTGGTCGCGCCTAGCAGGCTTGTCGCCTCCTAGCAGGTCTCCTTGTTGGAAATATGACCTACAGGCACCAATAAATTAGTTATTATCATATTTCCTTGTTCATAATAATCGTTTATTATCCATGCTAGAATTGTATTGATCGGAAACTCGGATACATGTGTGGATACATAGACAACACCATGTCCCTAGTATGCCTCTAACGGACTAGCTCGTTGATCAAAGATGGTTAAGGTTTCCTAGGCACGGACATGAGATGTCATTTAATAACGGGATCACATCATTAGGAGAATTATCTGATAGACAAGACCCAAACTATAAATGTAGCATACGATCGTGTCAGTTTATTGCTACAGTTTTCTACATATCAAGTATCTGTTCCTATGACCATGAGATCACGCAACTCACTTACATCGGAGGAGTACCTTGTGTGTATCAAACGTCGCAACATAACTGGGTGAATATAAAGGTGCTCTACAGGTATTTCTGAGGGTGTCTATTGGGTTGGCATGGATCAAGACTGGATTTGTTACTCCATGTGACGGAGAGGTATCTCAGGGCTTGACGGGGATATACCCCGTGGTATGACCCGGCCTGGCGACTCACAGGAGACCGGGCCGAAGACATGACATCTTATTAATGACCCGGCCAGGCGACTCACAGGAGACCCGTTAAAGACATGACATCTTATTTATGACCCGGCAAGCGGGTCACGGGATGACCAAGCCCAAGACCCGGCGGGTGAGCCGGTGCCAGGCGGCTCACAAGAGAAGGCCCACAGGAGAAGGCCCACAAGAGAGAAGGATTCCCTTAAAGGAAATAAGACCTGGAGTAGGATTCGTGAGAGACTAGTCCTAATCCTACTCCTAGTAGGACTCTATTTGTAAACCTACCCTCTCCACTTATATAAGGAGGGGTAGAGCACCCCTAGAGGGACAAGTTCTCAAGAGACACAAGTCTACAAGTTTAGACAACACAAGAGATTAGAGGTAGCAATTAGCACCCTTGTAACCGAGAGATCTTCATCATCATCAATATCAGACAAGCAGGACGTAGGCTTTTACCTCCATCGGAGGGGCTGAACCTGGGTAAACCTCTGTGTCTTCTCGATTCCGATCAACCCCTTCAAGCCGCCACGTAGTTGCGTCTCGCCCCGACCCTAAGTCTGTTGACCCGGACATCTGCCGTGACAAATCCACGACAGTTGGCGCCCACCATGGGGCAAGCGACGCTAGTGTCTTTGTTCTTGGAGGGAGCTTCTTCAGGGCTCGAGATGTGTGCGATTTGCCGGATGAAGAAAAAAAATTTTTGAAGGATTTACATCAAACCGCAAGTTCATCAGTTGAGTCGTCGGGATCAACCTGGTTACCCACTGCCTGGTTATGTACTAAGACTAACTACGACCGGCCTTCGATTAGTTGCGGTGGAGGCGCTCGATTTATCGGCCGCTGACCGCATGCATGTACGAGGCGTCACGCGTGCTTGTCTTCTCCACACGTAATCTCTAGAGTTACAAGCTACCGGATCAAGCGCAAACGGGACTCGAGATTCAATGAAAGGAAAAATTCACTATATTAGCCAGACCCGAAACCGATTGCTATAGCTCACGTAGTAGCTCAACCCGGATTCACCATTGCTAATGTGGTCGCGACACAGAATCATGGACGGGCGCAACCCGGATTCGACGCTGCAGATGCACTCTGGCCTGCAATGTACTGAGTCGGCCTCACCGCCGCCGCACCGTGAGCCGCTGAACCATGAGCCGTTACCGCCGTCGTGCTTTGAGCCGCCGGAACATGGCCTCCGTTGCGCCTGCCCGACTCTGCTGTTGTGGCCGCTGTGGTCTCGCCTCGCCACGCTCGCCACTCAAGCCGCTGTTTTGGCCAACCGTCGCGCCGCACCAGTCCCACCAGTTTCACCTCCAGCAGTGGTGGTTCCCCCCGTGCCCACCTGCTGCGCCAGCACTGTTGAGCCGCCGCCGCAAAGCTCTATCTCTGCCGTGGGGCACCACCGCCAAGCTGCCACCGCGAGCTTCCGCGTCGCCGCCGCCGGAAGCCCCGCCTCTGACACGGACCAGTGCCACCGAGTTGCCGCCGCGAAGCTCTGCCTCTGTCGCGGACCAGCGCCGCCGAGCTGCCGCTACGAAGCTCCGCCTCTACCGTGGACAAGCGCTGCTGAGCCACCGCCGCGAAGCTCCACCTCTGCCCACTCGCCTCCTGTGCCAAAGCCGCCGAGCCTTTGCTCTGGCTCGTCCGCCATTGACTGGCCGAGCCCCTGCTCTGCTTCAATTCGAGCCGGACCGAGCTGCTGCATTGCTTCATCACCGCAACCGCCCTACGCCCGCACTGTCTGCTCTGCCCCGTGCTTCCGGCTGAGCCGGCCTCCGCGCATCTGTGCTCCGCTGCACCAGCTACTGCACCTCGACGGCATGCGGTCGAGTCAACTTTGCCCTGCTCGCCATGATGCTATTTTGCCTCTCCCTGTGTACGGACGGCGGAAGGATAAGGCAAGGAGAAGGATCGGTTGGACAGGGTGGTTTAAAAAAATCAATCAGAGGTGGGGCTTGTTTGGACAAGGACATCCGTTTCGTCAGTTTATGTCCATCCGCGCACAGATTGTCGGCAGTTTCTGCAAAAGTCATCAGGTGGTATTCTTCTAATTATTATTTCATTAAATATCACCAAATGGGTTGACTTCGAGCTATGCTATTATATGCGCAGGTTAGTCAAACTCATGGCCAGAGTATGATCCGGTCCTCGCGCGCCTTCTTCAGGGGCCACGTCTGCATATGTGCCATGATGAGCTAACGAACGGATGCATACAACCCGCCGGTCATACAATCAGATCTACATCAAGGAACCACTTTACAATGCCGTGGCTGTCTCTCGCTGCCGAGCCGGCTTACCATGCCACAACGACTGACCGTCTGTGCTGGTTTTCAATGCCACAGGTGACTCACCGATCGCACCGGCTTATAATGCAGTGACCGTCTCTCGTGATCATGCCATCTCTCATGGCCGCGCCGGCTTACAAATGCCACGGACATCTCTTGCGCACCGGCTTACAACACCGTAGCCATCTCTCGTGACCACACCGTATTCAAACACTCCCGCTGATTTCTACGTCTACATCAAACGCGCTAGTGGATGCATACAACAGTACAAAGCCGCCCAACTAACAGTTCTGAATCGCTGTCCTGCGGTCCAATCTACATTGGCATAACACTGCTGGACTCATCAATATGAGCCGCCCAAACGGACGCGCACAAGACGCCACCCACATTGTGATCTACATCAACATATCGGTGGGTGCTCGTCGATACGAGCCGTCCAATAGACAAGCGCATAAATTGCCGCCACTACAGTTTGGTTCACTTCAAACAAACAGCCGAAACGAACCATCGACCAGATCATTGAAACAATTCATACGGGATCATCTATAACCCGCCACGGTCAACCTCAAACTTCCAGTGAAGGTCCTCAAGCCGCCTCTTCAAGTCAACTTGAGGCTCGGGGGCTACAGACATGGCAAGACACATTTGGTCGTTTTCAATGAGAAGCCCGGGTCTTTGCAAGATGAAATTTTCCGGCTAAAAAATTTGAGTTGAAGTGGTTTGTTCGCCGTCAAAACGGCTGATCTATCATCCGGCTTTATGCCCTATCAAGCGCTGTTGCAGGGAGGCTTCTTGCCTTCGGGTATAGCTTACATCTCCCCTGCACAGTCTGCTTTTACGTTGTTGCAAGGAGGCTTCTTGCCTTCGGGTATAGCTTACATCTCCCTTGCACAACCGGCGTTATGCCCAATTAAGCACTGTTGCAAAGAGGCTTCTCGCCTTCGGGTATAGCTTACATCCCCTTTGCACAGCCAGTTGTTATTAAACTGTTGCAAGGAGGCTTCTTGCCTTCGGGTATAGCTTACATCTTCCTTGCACAGTTGGCATTATGCCAAATTTGGTTACATTAAGCGTTGTTGTTGATGGAGGCTTCTTACCATTGGTATAGCTTACATGACCCTAAGACAACAGCGTGTACACCAAATTCCAGTTGCTTATCAACTGCGGCCATCGAAGGGGGCTTCTTACCGACGGGTATCGCTTATCTCACCCTAATGGCCGGCTTTATGCCACTTCCGATTACTTATTAACCGCGGTTGTCGAAGGGGGCTTCTTACCGACGGGTTCGCTTATCTCACCCTAACAACCGGCGTTTACGCCAAAACTCAGTTGCTTATCAACTGTAGCTGTTGAAAGAGGCTTCTTGCCTTCAGGTATAGCTTACATCTCCTTTCAAACAGCCGGCTTTATCAGTAAGCCGTGGTTGTCGATGGAGGCTTCTTGCCTTCGGGTATAGCTTACGTTACCCATCGACAGCCGGTGTCCGCGCCTACAACTATAGCTGTTGAAAGAGGCTTCTTGCATTCGGGTATAGCTTACATCTCCTTTCAAACAGCCGGCTTTATCAGTAAGCTGTGGTTGTCGATGGAGGCTTCTTGCCTTCGGGTATAGCTTACATTACCCATCGACAGTCGGCGTCCGCGCCTACAACTGTAGTTGTTCAAAGAGGCTTCTTGCCTTCGGGTATAGCTTACATCTCCTGTCAAACAGCCGGCTTTATCAGTAAGCCATGGTTGTCGATGGAGGCTTCTTGCCTTGGGGTATATCTTACATTACCCATCGACAGCCGGCGTTCGCGCCTACAACTGTAGTTGTTGAAGGAGGCTTCTTGCCTTTGGGTATAGCTTGCATTCCCTTCGAACAACCGGCTTTATGCCATTCCGGTTGACATGTCAAATGTGGATCATTCAAGGGGGCTTCCCACCTCCAGGTAACATGTCGGCTTATCAAGCCAGGTCAGAACAAGGTTATGACAAAAGGAGAAATGTTATGAAAGGTATACATCTCCGGGTTGAGATTCTTTAAGCCGCCCTCACAACAATGCAGAATATATTCAGTCTTGTTCATTTTTGCAGGTTTTATCTCTTAAGATGAGCCGTCGTTAAAGTATTCTGCCAAAGCAAATGGGTTTTTAATAGCCAACATGGCTGGATCTTCATGGTTTATCATAACCAGTAATAAATGATTGCGATTTTTTCAAACCAGCTTGGAGAGATTATTATCTTTCAAGAGTCGCCCTATCAGATATAATGTCGTGTCATCTAATTGGCCGGTTCTCGGATCTCTTTAATTGTGCTCTGTAGTAATCTACAACACTCACGGATTTCTCAAACTTATATTTGCCGGGTTGCACCGCAACCACGAACAGGAATTTCATGTCAAAGACAAAGGAATTATTCCAGGATATTCATTCCGGGTTATATTACGACCACGGTCAAAGATTCATTCAACAAATTATGGTGAGACGTATTATTCTCACATAGTCCCGAGTCGCCGCAGGCAGACGACCCGGCACTTGGGGGCTACATTATCCAAGTCCAAGTTTATATCAATTATGCAAGTCCCATGTCGCTGCAAGCATGCACCACGGCACTTGGGGGCTAATGCAAGCCAGTTTTCAAACCATTACATTGTCAGCAAGACCATATTATCTCAAGGAGATGAGCCGGCCCTTCTATAGTTTTCTAAAAGTCCCAGCCCAGTAATTCTTACTGACCCGGCACTTGGGGGCTACAGTATTCAGTTGTTCCAATAGATTAAGAGATTCAAATTGAAGACCCGGCACATCACATTCTGATGACCCGGGCCTTAGGGGCTACACCCGCCGAAGCGTTCTAATGAGCCGGTCCTTGGGGGCTACACCCGCCGAAGCTTTCTGATGAGCCGGCCCTTGGGGGCTACACCCGCCGAAGCATTATAAGATATAAGGCAATTATAAGTCCCAGGTTGCTGCAGGCAGGACAACCCGGTACTTGGGGGCTACATAGTCCAAAATGTTATTTGCAAAGCACCAAGTTAAAATGGATAATCTCGGAGCTTGGGGGCTACAGGTAATATGGACATATCAAAAACTTTGAGGAGAATTTTCAAGATATTAAATATCGAGTTCAGTTGTTAGACCCGGCGTCACCAACACTTATGACCTGGTGTTATCAAAAGATCATAACCCGCTAGAGTTTATATAAGCCGCCCTGTTTCACAACAATGGAAGTCCGGCTCTACATCAGATGGATTTTCATCCCAATATTTATCAAGTCATCAGGATTCTAGTTATTTAACCCGGAGTCACCAACAATAATGACCCGGCATCATCAATGATTATGACCCGGCGGAGATGACCCGCCAAGAGTATTGCAAGCCGACTCAATGGCATATGGGTGTTCTATTCTCAATATTTTTCAAAAGACATTGACAAGCAAGATGATTATCAAGACGACTCATTCATATGGAGAAAAGACCTGGATTTCTGAGAAGCCATTTTATAAGCCGGCCAAAGGAGCAAGCCGGCCACTTAACATATTTGTTACTCTTATTTTAGGAGATTACCATGAATAAATTCAAGCTAACCTGGGGGCTAATGACGGGAATATACCCCATGGTATGACCCGGCCTGGCGACTCATAGGAGACCCGGCCGAAGACATGACATCTTATTAATGACCCGGCCAGGCGACTCATCGGAGACCCTTTAAAGACATGACATCTTATTTATGACCTGGCAAGCGGGTCATAGGATGACCAAGCCCAAGACCCGGCGGGTGAGCCGGTGCCAGGCGGCTCACAAGAGAAGGCCCACAGGAGAAGGCCCACAAGAGAGAAGGATTCCCTTAAAGGAAATAAGACCCGGAGTAGGATTCGTGAGAGACTAGTCCTAATCCTACTCCTAGTAGGACTCTATTTGTAAACCTACCCTCTCACTTATATAAGGAGGGGCAGAGCACCCTAGAGGGACAAGTTCTCAAGAGACACAAGTCTACAAGTTTAGACAACACAAGAGATTAGAGGAACAAGAGATTAGAGGTAGCAATTAGCACCCTTGTAACCGAGAGATCTTCATCATCATCAATATCAGACAAGCAGGACGTAGGATTTTACCTCCATCGGAGGGGCTGAACCTGGGTAAACCTCCGTGTCTTCTCAATTCCGATCAACCCCTTCAAGCCAACACATAGTTGTGTCTCGCCCCAAACCTAAGTCCGTTGACCCGGACATCTGCTGTGACAAGTCCACGACAGGGCCCACTTGGTAATACAACATCACAACAAGCCTTGCAAGCAATGTGACTAAAGTTCTAACCACGGGATCTTGTATTACATAACGAGTAAAGAGACTTGTCGGTAACGAGATTGAACTAGGTATGGAGATGTCGACGATCGAATCTCGGGCAAGTAACATACCAAAGAACAAAGGGAACAACATACGAGATTAACTGAATCCTTGACATCGAGGTTCAACTGTTGGGGATATAACCCCGTGATATGACCCGGCAAGAAAGTTCCGGTTGATATTGTTCAGCTATAAGCCGGCCCATGGAGACATGAGTCGGTCGGAGGCCCAAGAAGATTGGCGGTTCTTACTGTGGGCCGGACGACAGAGAACCGGAGGTGCAAGACCTTCCAAAGGATGATTTGGGTGATAAGGTAGAGATAGACTCGGAGATGTAATGATGATCCGGTTGTACAATTGTGAGACCTGATGACTCTGACCTCTTATATAAAGGCGGAGCCGGGGGTGGCTTAGAGATAGGCTATCGAAAACCAGGGCAAGCTTTTAGCACCTTGTAACCGATACATCAAGAAATAACAACACAAGAAGGACGTAGGCTTTTACCTCGACTTGAGGGGCCGAACCTGGGTAAACTCGTGTCCTTTGTCTCGTCTAACCCCTTTGAGTCCACTACCATGGCGACGGCTCTGAACTCAAGTCTGGTAACCCGGACATCTGCCGTGACAAAACCACGACATCAACCGATAAAGATCTTCGTAGAATATGTAGGAACCAATATGGGCATCTAGGTCCCACTATTGGTTATTGACCGTAGAGGTGTCTCGGTCATGTCTACATAGTTCTCAAACCCGCAGGGTCTGCACACTTAAGGTTCGGTGACGTTTCGGTAGTATAGAGTTATGTATGGTGCTGACCAAAGGTTGTTTGGAGTCCCAGATGAGATCTCGGACGTTTCTTGGAGCTCCGGAATGTTCCAGAGGTAAATATTGATATATAGGAAGTCCTGTTTTGGTCACCGGAAAAGTTTTGGGCTCATCGGTAGTGTAGCGGGAGTGCCAGGAGGGTGTCGGGGGACCATCGGGAGGGGTGTATCGACACAAGAGGCTACATGGGCTGTGGGAGGAGGTAAACCAGCCCTTGGTGGGCTGGCCGAAGCCTCCCCTAAGGGCCCATGCGGCTGGAGTGGTTTGAGAGGGAAGAAACTCAAGGTGGAAAGAGTTTCCAATTGGGAAGGAGGAGTCCTAATCCTACTAGGATTGGAGGAGGACTCCTCCTCTCCTCCTTGCGCCAAGCCTAGGGCTGGCCCCTTGTGCTCCAAGACTCCTCCATCCCTCCTCCTATATATACTAGAGGTTTTGAGGGTTTTGAGACATGAAAAACAGCCATGTGCTACCTCTCCTCTTGATCGTTTCAGCGGTGCTTAGGCGAAGCCCTGCTGGAATTGTTCCACCACCATCGCCGCCACGCCGTCGTGCTGCCGAAGAACTCATCTACCTATCCGCTCCCTCTTGTTGGATGAATAAGGCGGAGATCGTCATCGAGCTATACGTCTTCTAAATGCGGAGGTGTCGTCCGTGCGGCGCTAGATCGGAAGGACCGTGATCAAGATCGTGAGACCATTCGTGATTTGATCATGGGACGGATCATGATCGGATCACAAGATGGATCGTGATGGGATCGTGGGACGCTCGGCGATTTGGATCGTGAAGATGTTCGACTACATTAACCGCGTTTCTTAACGCTTCCCGCTTAGCGATCTACAAGGGTATGTAGATCCACTCTCCCTCTCGTAGATTCTCACCACCATGGATAGATATTGCGTGTGCGTAGGAAATTTTTTGTTTCCCATGCAACATTCCCCAACAATGGTATCAGAGCCAAGTTTATGTGTAGATGAGATCTCGAGTAGAACACAAAGGAGTTTGTGGACGTTGATGCTTAGATTGCTTCCTCCCTTGGTCGTGTTTTGGTTCAGCGGTATTGTGGGATGAAGCGATCTGTACCAACCTTACTCGTATGCTTATGAGAGACCGGTTCCATTGACTGACGTGTAACTTTGTTGCACAAAGATGGCTAGTGGGTGTCTATTCCTACTTTAGTTTGATCGGATTCGATAAAGGCGGTCCTTGAGAAGGTTGAAAAGCAACTTATGTATCACCGTTGTGGTTTTTGCATATGTGAAAATTGTTCTTTCTAGATACCCGTAGCAGCCACGTAAAACTTGCAACAACAATTAGAGGACATCTAACTTGTTTTTGCAGGGTATGTTGTGATGTTATATGGCCAATAACATGATGAGATATATGTGACGTATGAGATGATCATGTATTGTATAGAATATCCCGACTTGCATGTCGATGAGTACGACAACCGGTAGGAGCCATAGGGTTGTCTTTAATTAGTGTATGACCTATGTGTCAATCATTAAGCATTGTGTGATGCTTTACTTTATCGCTAAGCGGTAACAATGGTAGTAGAAGCATGGTGGGCGGGACAACCCCGATGGTGACACGTTGATGGAGATCAAGATGATGGAGATCATGGTGTCATGCCGGTGAGGATGGAGATCATGCCGGTGCTTTCTAGATGGAGATCAAAAGCACAAGTTCATGGCCATATCATGTCACTTATGATTTTCATGTGATGTTAATCCTTTTATGCACCTTGTTTTGCTTAGGACGATGTTAGCATTATAAGGTGATCCCTCACTTAAATTTTAAGATAAATTGTGTTCTCCCCGAGTGTGCACCGTTGTGAAAGTTCGTCGTGTCGAGACACCACGTGATGATCGTGTGTGATAGACTCTATGTTCACATACAACGGGTGCAAGCCAGTGTTGCACGTGCAGAACACTCGGGTTAAACTTGACGAGCCTAGCATGTACAGACATGGCCTCGGAACACAAGAGACCAAAAGGTCGAACATGAGTCATATAGTAGATATGATCAACATGATGATGTTCACCATTGAAACCACCTCAACTCACGTTATGATCGGACTTGAGTTGGTGAATTTGGATCATGTATCACTCGAATGACCAGAGGGATGTCAATTTGAGTGGGAGTTCTTAAGTAATATGATTAATTGAACTCATTATCATGAACATAGTCAGTAGTGTCTTTACAAATTATGTTGTAGATAGCTCACGCTGTAGCTCCCCTGTTTTATTGATACGTTCCTAGAGAAAAGTAAGTTGAAAGATAATGGTAGCAATTATGCGGACTAGGTCCATGGTCAGAGGATTGTCCTCAGTTGCTGCATAGAAGGATTATGTCCTTGATGCACCACTCAGTGCGCCACCGCCTCTAGTGTCGTTTGTGGATGTTGTGAATATCTGACATGCACGTATTTGATGACTACTTGATAGTTCAGTGTGTCTTGCATTATGGCTTAGAATTCAGGCTTCGAATACATTTTTGAATGTCATGGAGCATATGTGATGTTCCAAGGGCTGAAATTGGATCTCAGGCTCATGCCCGTGTTGTGAGATATGAGATCTCCAACAAGATTGTTTGCCTGCAAGACGAAGGAGAATAGCTCAATCATTGAGCATGTGCTTAGATTGTCTGGGAGCTACAATCGCTTGAATCGAGTGGGAGTTAATCTTCCAGATAAGAAAGTGATTGATATAGTTTTCCAAGTCACTGTCACTAAGCTACTAGAGCTTCGTGATGAACTATAAAATGCCAGGGATGGAAATAATGATCCCTGAGATATTCATGATGTTTGGCACCGTGAAGGTAGAAATTAAGAAGGAGCATCAAGTGTTGATGGTTAGTAAAACCACTAGTTTCGAGAAGGGCAAGGGCAAGGAGGGAAACTTCATGGATGGAAAGTCAGTTGCTGCTCAAGTGAAGCAACCCAAAGTTGAACCCAAACCCGAGACTAAGTGCTTCTATTATGAGGAGAGCGGTTGCTGAAGAGGAACAACCCTAGATACCTGGTAGATAAGAAGGTTGGCAATGTCGCACGCTCCATTTGATATATGTGTTATTGATGTGTACCTTGCTAGTACTCCTAGTAGCACCTGGGTATTGGATACCAGTTCGGTTGCTAAATGTTAGTAAACTCGAAATAAAAGCTACGGAATAAACGAAGACTAGCTAAGTGTGAGGTGATGATGTGTGTTGGAAATGTTTCCAAGGTTGATGTGATCAACATCGCATGCTCTCTCTACCTTTGGGATTAGTGACAAACCTAAATAAATGTTATTTGGGTTTGTGTTAAGCATGAACATGATTAGATCATGTTTATTGCAATACGGTTATTCATTTAAGTGAGAGAATAATGGTTATTCTGCTAACATGAATAATACCTTCAATGGTCATGCACCCAATGAGAATGGTTTGTTGAATCTTGATCGTATTAATACACATGTTCATAACATTGATGCCAAAAGATGCAAAGTTAAATAATGATAGTACCACATACTTGTGGCACTGCCGCTAAGTGTCATATTGGTATAAATCGCATGAAGAAACTCCATGCTGATGGATCTTTGGACTCATTCGATTTCGAATCGGTTGAGACATGCGGACCATGTCTCTTGGGCAAGATGACTAAAGACCCCGTCTTCAGTATGATGAAGCGGGCTAGTAACTTCTTGGAAATGATACATGTTGATGTATGTGATCCAATGAATGTTGTAGCATGTAGTGGATATCGTTATTTTTCTTACCTTCACTGATGATTTGAGTATATATGAGTATATTTACTTAATGAAACACAAGTCTAAAACATTTGAAAAGTTCAAACAAATTCAGAGTGAAGTTTAAGATCATTGTGATAAGAAGATAAAAATGTCTACGATATGATCGTGGAGGTGAATGTCTGAGTTACGAGTTTGGCATGCAACTTTAGAAAATGTGAAAGTTGTTTCACAACTCATGCCACCTGGAACACCATAGTGTGATGGTGTCTTCGAACATCATAGTCGTGCTCTATTGGATATGGTGCGTACTATGATGTCTCTTATCGTTTTGCCACTATCATTTTGGGGTTATGCATTAGAGACAACTACATTCACTTTAAATAGGGCACCATCTAAATCCATCGAGATGACACCGTAACAATTATGGTTTGATAGAAACCTAAGATGTCATTTCTTAATGTTTGGGGATGCGACGCTTATGTGAAAACAGTTTTCACCTAATGAGCTCGAACCCAAAGCAGACAAATGCATCTTCATGGAATACCCTAACAACATGTGGGTATACCTTCTATCTCAGATCCGAGCACAAAGTGTTTGTTGCTAAAACGGGTCCTTTCTCGAGAAAGAGTTTCTCTCAAAAGAATCGAGTGGAAGGAAGATAGAACTTGATGAGGTTGTTGAACCTTTGTTTCAGCTATAGAGTAGCGCAACATAGAAAAATGTTTTTGTGGAGCCTACGTCAGTTGAAGAGGAAGTTAATGATGATGATCATGAAGCTTAGGATCAAGTTACTATCGAACCTCGTAGGTCGACAAGGACGCGTACTACTCCTGAGTGGTACGGCAACCCTGTCTTAGAGGTCATGTTATTGGACAATGATGAACCTACGAACTATGGAGAAGCGATGATGGGCCCGGATTCCGACAAATGGTTAGAGGCCATGAAATCCGAGAAAGGATCCATGTATGAAAACCAAGTATAGACTTTGATAGACTTCCTCGTTGGACGGCAGGTCATTGAGTACAAATGGACCTTTAAGATGAAGACATACGCTGATGGTAAATGTCACCATTTATAAAGCTCGACTTGTCACAAAGAAGTTTCCAACAAGTTCAAGGAGTTGACTGCGATGAGACTTTCTTACTCGTAGTGATGCTAAAGTCTGTTGGAATTATGTTAGCAGTTGCTGCATTTTTCAATTATGAAATCTGGCAGATGGATGTCAAAACATTGTTTCCTTAATGGTTTACTTGAGGAAAGGTTCTATGTGATACAACCAGAAGGTTTTGTCAGTCCTACAGATGCTAAAAGGTGTGCGAGCTCCATCAATACTTCTATGGGCTGGAGCAAGCATCTCAGAGTTGGAATATACGCTTTGATTAGATGATCAAAGTTTTTGAGTCTATACAAAGTTCATGAGAAACTTGTATTTACAATAAAGTGAGTGGGAGCACTATAGAATTTCTGATAAGCATATGTGGATGACATATTGTTGATCGGAAATGATGTAGAATTTCTGGAAAGCATAAAGGGTTGCTTGAAAAGAGTTTTTCAAAGGAAGACCTGGATAAAGCTACTTAATTGTTGGGCATCAAGATCTATAGAGATAGATCAATACGCCTGATGAGACTTTCAATAAGTACATACCTTGAGAAGATTTTGAAAGAGTTCAAAATGGATCAGCCAAAGAAACAGTTCTTGCCAAATTTATAAGGTGTGAAGTTGAGTGAGACTCAAAGCTCGACCACGGCAAAAGAAAGAGAAAGGACGAAGGTCGTCCCCTGTGCCTTATCCATAGGCTCTGTATAGTATGCCATGCTGTGTACCGCATCTGTGTTTGCCTTGCCATCACTCCGTCAAGGGGTATAAAAGTGATCCAGGAGTGGACCACTGGATAGCAGTCAAAATTATCCTTAGTAACTAGAGGACTAAGGAGATGTTTCTCAATTATGGAGGTGATAAAGAGTTCGTCGTAAAGACTTACGTCGATGCAAGCTTTAACACCAATCCAGATAACTCTTAGTAGCAATCCAAATACGTATAGTGGAGTAGCCATTTGGAATAGCTCCAAGTGGAGTGTGGTAGCAGTGTTTATAGTATGACACAGAGATTTGCAAAGTACACACGGATCTAAATGTCTCATACCCGTTGACTAAAACCTCTTTCACATGCAAAGCATGATCGAACCCAGAACTCATTGGGTGTGAGATCAATAACAAATCACATGGCGATGTGAGATGACTCTATGCAAGTGGGAGACTGTTGGAAATCTGCCCTAGAGGCAATAATAAATTAGCGCAACATAGACTGTTGGGAGACTGTTGGAAGGAAGATAGAACTTGATGAGGTTGTTGAACCTTTGTTTCAGCTATAGAGTAGCGCAACATAGAAAAATGTTTTTGTGGAGCCTACGTCAGTTGAAGAGGAAGTTAATGATGATGATCATGAAGCTTAGGATCAAGTTACTATCGAACCTCGTAGGTCGACAAGGACGCGTACTACTCCTGAGTGGTACGGCAACCCTGTCTTAGAGGTCATGTTATTGGACAATGATGAACCTACGAACTATGGAGAAGCGATGATGGGCCCGGATTCCGACAAATGGTTAGAGGCCATGAAATCCGAGAAAGGATCCATGTATGAAAACCAAGTATAGACTTTGATAGACTTCCTCGTTGGACGGCAGGTCATTGAGTACAAATGGACCTTTAAGATGAAGACATACGCTGATGGTAAATGTCACCATTTATAAAGCTCGACTTGTCACAAAGAAGTTTCCAACAAGTTCAAGGAGTTGACTGCGATGAGACTTTCTTACTCGTAGTGATGCTAAAGTCTGTTGGAATTATGTTAGCAGTTGCTGCATTTTTCAATTATGAAATCTGGCAGATGGATGTCAAAACATTGTTTCCTTAATGGTTTACTTGAGGAAAGGTTCTATGTGATACAACCAGAAGGTTTTGTCAGTCCTACAGATGCTAAAAGGTGTGCGAGCTCCATCAATACTTCTATGGGCTGGAGCAAGCATCTCAGAGTTGGAATATACGCTTTGATTAGATGATCAAAGTTTTTGAGTCTATACAAAGTTCATGAGAAACTTGTATTTACAATAAAGTGAGTGGGAGCACTATAGAATTTCTGATAAGCATATGTGGATGACATATTGTTGATCGGAAATGATGTAGAATTTCTGGAAAGCATAAAGGGTTGCTTGAAAAGAGTTTTTCAAAGGAAGACCTGGATAAAGCTACTTAATTGTTGGGCATCAAGATCTATAGAGATAGATCAATACGCCTGATGAGACTTTCAATAAGTACATACCTTGAGAAGATTTTGAAAGAGTTCAAAATGGATCAGCCAAAGAAACAGTTCTTGCCAAATTTATAAGGTGTGAAGTTGAGTGAGACTCAAAGCTCGACCACGGCAAAAGAAAGAGAAAGGACGAAGGTCGTCCCCTGTGCCTTATCCATAGGTTCTGTATAGTATGCCATGCTGTGTACCGCATCTGTGTTTGCCTTGCCATCACTCCGTCAAGGGGTATAAAAGTGATCCAGGAGTGGACCACTGGATAGCAGTCAAAATTATCCTTAGTAACTAGAGGACTAAGGAGATGTTTCTCAATTATGGAGGTGATAAAGAGTTCGTCGTAAAGACTTACGTCGATGCAAGCTTTAACACCAATCCAGATAACTCTTAGTAGCAATCCAAATACGTATAGTGGAGTAGCCATTTGGAATAGCTCCAAGTGGAGTGTGGTAGCAGTGTTTATAGTATGACACAGAGATTTGCAAAGTACACACGGATCTAAATGTCTCATACCCGTTGACTAAAACCTCTTTCACATGCAAAGCATGATCGAACCCAGAACTCATTGGGTGTGAGATCAATAACAAATCACATGGCGATGTGAGATGGACTATTGACTCTATGCAAGTGGGAGACTGTTGGAAATCTGCCCTAGAGGCAATAATAAATTAGTTATTATCATATTTCCTTGTTCATAATAATCATTTATTATCCATGCTAGAATTGTATTGATCGGAAACTCAGATACATGTGTGGATACATAGACAAAACCATATCCCTTGTATGCCTCTAATAGACTAGCTCGTTGATCAAAGATGGTCAATGTTTCCTATCCATGGACATGACATGTCATTTGATAACGGGATCACATCATTAGGAGAATGATGTGATGGACAAGACCCAAACTATAAACGTAGCATATGATTGTGTCAGTTTATTGCTATAGTTTTCTACATGTCAAGTATCTGTTCCTATGACCATGAGATCATGCAACTCACTGACACCGAAGCAGTACCTTCTGTGTATCAAACATCGCAACGTAACTGGGTGACTATAAAGGTGCTCTACAGGTATCTCCAAGGGTGTCTGTTGGGTTGGCATGGATCAAGACTGGGATTTGTTACTCCGTGTGACGGAGAGGTATCTCAGGGCCCACTCGGTAATACAACATCACAACAAGCCTTGCAGGCAATGTGACTAAAGTGTTAACCACGGGATATTGTATTACATAATGAGTAAAGAGACTTGCCGGTAACGAGATTGAACTAGGTATGGAGATGCCGACGATCGAATCTCGGGCAAGTAACATACCGAAGAACAAAGGGAACAACATACGGGATTAACTGAATCCTTGACATAGAGGTTCAACCGATAAAGATCTTCTTAGAATATGTAGGAACCAATATGGGCATCCAGGTACCACTATTGGTTATTGACCTTAGAGGTGTCTTGGTCATGTCTACATAGTTATCGAACCCGCAGGGTCTGCACACTTAAGGTTCAGTGACGTTCTAGTAGTATAGAGTTATGTATGGTGGTGACCGAAGGTTGTTAGGAGTCCCGGATGAGATGCCGGACATCACGAGGAGCTTCGGAATGGTCCGGAGGTAAAGTTTGATATATAGGAAGTCCTGTTTTGGTCGTCGGAAAAGTTTCGGGCTCATCAGTAGTGTACCGGGAGTGCCGGGAGGGTGCCGGGGGACCATCGGGAGGGGTGTCTCGACCCAAGAGGCTACATGGGCTGTGGGATGAGGTAAACCAGACCCTGGTGGGCTGGATGAATCCTCCCCTAAGGGCCCATGCGGCTGGAGTGGTTTGAGAGGGGAAAAATTCAAGGTGGAAAGAGTTTCCAATTGGGAAGGATGAGTCCTAATCCTACTAGGATTGGAGGAGGACTCCTCCTCTCCTCCTTGCGCCAAGCCTAGGGCTGGCCCCATGTGCGCCAAGACTCCTACCTCCCTCCTCCTATATATACTAGAGGTTTTGAGGGTTTTGAGACACGAAAAACAGCCACGTGCTACCTCTCCTCTAGATCGTAGTTTCTGCTCTAGATCGTTTCAATGGTACTTAGGCGAAGCCCTGCTGGAATTGCTCCACCACCATCACCGCCATGCCATCGCACTGCCGGAGAACTCATCTACCTCTCCGCTCCCTCTTCCTGGATCAAGAAGGTGGAGATCGTCATGGAGTTGTACGTGTGCTGAACGCGGAGGTGTCGTCCGTTCGGCGCTAGATCGGAAGGACCGTGATCAAGATCGCGAGACGATTCGTGATTTGATCGCGGGACAGATCATGATGGGATCGCGGGACGGATCGTGATCGCATTGCAAGATGGATCGTGATGGGATCATGGGACGCTAGATGATTTGGATCGCAAAGACGTTCGACTACATCAACCGTGTTTCTTAATGCTTCCCGCTTAGCGATCTATAAGGGTATGTAGATCCACTCTCCCTCTCGTAGATGCTCATCACCATGGATAGATCTTGCGTGTGTGTAGGAAAAAAATTCTTTCCCATGCAATGTTCACCAATAATCCTAACCATAGTCTTGGCCTATAAATACCCAAATATACCCCCAACATCAAAAAGAGCCACACAAATACTTTTCCGCTGCCATAAGCCTCCGTTCCCAAGAGATCCAATCTTGGAGCCTTTTTCGGTAATCTGTCGGAGGGGGTTTAGATCATGGAGGGCATCTACATCAACTCCATTGCCCCTCTCATGATGCGTGAGTAGTCCACCATAGACCTATGGGTCCATAGCTAGTAGTTAGGTGGCTTATTCTCTCTCTTTGATCTTCAATACCATGTTCTTTATGATCTTCATGGAGATCTATCCGATGTAATCCTCTTTTGTGGTGTGTTTGTCAAGATCCGATGAATTGTGAGTTTATGTTCAGATTATCCATGAATCTTATTTGAATCTCCTCTGATTCTTATATGCATGATTTCATATCCTTGCAAGTCTCTTCGAGTTATTGGTTTGTTTTGGCCAACTAGATTGGTAATTCTTGCAATGGGAGAAGTGCTAGGTTTTGGGTTCAATCTTGCAGTGTCCTCACCCAGTGACATAGTAGGGGTAGCGAGGCACGTAACTTATTGTTTCCATCAAGGGTAACAAGATGGGGTTTTCATAATATTACTTGAGTTTATCCCTCTACATCATGTCATCTTTCTTAATGCGTTACTTTGTTCTTTATGAACTTAATACTCTAGATGCAGGCAGGAGTCGGTCGATGTGTGGAGTGATAGTAGTAGATGCAGAATCGTTTTGGTCTACTTGTCACGGACGTGATGCCTATATGCATGATCGTTGCCTTGTATAACTACATGATTATTCGCTTTTCTATCAATTGCTTGACAGTAATTTGTTTACCCACCATGATATCATATATTTTTAGATATATACTTGCTGCAATTTATTTATCTTTTACTTTCTACACTTGTTTACATCTATCTTTATCGGATCTAATCCTTGCAAATAAACGTGAAGGGATTAACAACCCATTTATAGCATTGGGTGCAAGAGTTTGATTATTTGTGTAGGTGCATCCATTGGTGACTTGCTTGTTCCTCCTACTGGATTGATACCTTGCTTCTCAACAACTGAGGGAAATACCTACCTACTTTGCTGCATCACCCTTTCCTCTTCAAGGGAAAACCAACACATTCTCAAGAGGTAGCAAAAACGATTTCTGGTGCCGTTGCCGGGGAGGAAACATAGCAAGTCAAGACAAGATCTCTCCCATCAACTTGCCAATTTCTGGCGCCATTTCTAGGGAGGATACACATCAACCTACCAAGTACTCATCACAAACTCATCTCTTGCATTTACTTTATTTGCCATTTGCCTCTCGTTTTCCTCTCCCCCACTTCTAAAACGTATTTTAGAAAATACCAAAAATATTTGCCTTTTATTCGCCCTTCTTTCGTTTGCCTTTCTTTTGCGTGTGTGCTTGATTGCTTGCTTTGTCACGATGTCGGAGAATACCAAGTTATGTGACTTTTCCAATAGTAATAATAATGATTTTATTAGTACTCCAATTGCTCCCTCCACTAGTGCGGAATCTTATGAAATCAATGCTGCCTTGTTAAATCTTGTTATGAAAGAACAATTTTCTGGCCTTCCTAGTGAAGATGTCACATCCCATCTAAATACTTTCACTGAGTTGAGTGATATGCAAAAGAAGAAATATGTGGATAATGATATTGTTAAATTTAAGATATTTTTGTTCTCGCTACGAGATCGTGTTAAAACTTGATTTTCATATTTGCCTAAAAATAATATTTATTCATCCCTTAGGAACGATATAATGAAGTTTAAGCAACTTGATCATGAGCATGTTGCACAATCTTGGGAGAGGATGAAATTAATGATTAGGAATTGTCCGGCACATGGTTTGAGTTTATGGATGATTATACAAATTTTCTATGCGGGGTTGAATTTTGCATCTAGAAATCTTTTAGATTCTACCATGGGTGGTACTTTTATGAAAATCACTTTAGGGGAGGCTACTAAACTCCTATATAATATCATGACAAACTACTCTCAATGGCATACCGAAAGATCTCCTACTAGTAAAAAGGTGCATGCTATTGAAGTAATAAATACTTTGAGTGAAAAGATGGATGAATTGATGAAAAAATTCTAGTAAGAGTTCTCCTATTTATCCTAATGATATGCCTTTGTATTCTTTGATTGGAAATAATAATTAATCTATGGATGTGAATTTTGTTGGTAGGAACAATTTTGGTAACAATGCGTATAGAGGTAATTTCACCCCTAGGGCGTTCCCTAGTAATTCCTCTAATAATTATGGTAATTCCTACAACAATTCCCATGGAAATTATAATAGGATGCCCTCTGATCTTGAGAATATTGTTAAGTATTTCATAGGTTCGCAAAAAGTTTTTAATGCTACTATTGAAGAAAAAGTGCTCAAGATTGATGATTTGGCTAGGAACGTTGATAGAATTTCTCTTGAGATTGATTCTTTGAAATCTATATACACTCCACCCAAGCATGATATTAATGAGTCTTTAAAAGCTATGAGAATTTCTATTGATGAAAGTAGGGAATGAACCGCTAGAATTCGTGCTAAGCGTGAATGGCTTGAAAAGGTGTTTTCTCGCGATAATAATGATGAAGATCTTAAAGTGGTTGATGTGACTCCTATTGAATCTTTATTTACAACATAAATATTGATAATGATGGGACTGGAGATAAGTCAACTTTAGTTAAAAGGCGTCCCAATGATTCGGAGTCTATAGATCTTAATGCTAAGATTGATAAAAGTGGGATTGAAAAGGTCAAAACTTTAAATAGAAGTGAACTCACTCTATTGGGTATCAAAGACTTTAATTATGATAGATGATCTTTGATTGATTGTATTTCCCTGCTTCAATCCATGTTGAATTATCCTCATGCTTATAGTCAAAATAAGGCTTTTACTAAACATATAGTTGATGCTATGATGAAATCTTTTGAAGAAAAACTTGAGTTAGAAGTTTCTATTCCTAGAAAGCTTCATGATGAGTGGGAACCTAGTATTAAGATTAAAATAAAATATTATGAGTGCCATGCTTTGTGTGATTTGGGTGCTAGTGTTTCCACAATTCCAAAAACTTTATGTGATGTGCTAGGTTACCATGATCTTCATGATTGCTCTCTAAATTTGCATCTTGAGGATTCCACTATTAAGAAACCTATGGGAAGGATTAATGATGTTCTTATTTTTTCAAATAGGAATTATGTGCCCATAGATTTCATTGTTCTTGATATATATTGCAATCCTACATGTCCTATTATTCTTGGTAGACCTTTCCTTAGAACGATTGGTGCAATTATTGACATGAAAGAAGGAAACATTAGATTCCAATTTCTATTAAGGAAAGGAATGGAACACTTTCATAGAAATAAAATAATATTACCTTATTAATCTATTATGAGATCTACTTTTGGATTGCATACCAAAGATGACAATACCTAGATCTATTGCGTTTTGCCTAGCTAGGGGCGTTAAACAATAGAGCTTGCTGGGAGGCAACCCAATTTTAACTTTTGCGTTCTGTTTTTTGCTTATGTTTTTGAGTGTTTAATTCTGTAGTAATTGTGTTTTGGTGTTTTAATTAGTGTTTGAGCCAAGTAAAACCTTTGGGGTGATCTATGGTAGTTGTTGATTTGATCTTGCTGAAAAACATAAACTTTTGCGCCGAGTCCAGGAATGATCCAATTTTTTAAGATCGTCGAATTGATCTGAATTTTTTACACAATATTGATATATAAATTTCCAGGTTTTCCTAATTTTTCAGAATTTTTTGAGTTACAAAAGTATACGAAGTTTCCAGATTGCTACAGACTGTTCTGTTTTTTGACAGATTCTATTTTCTTTGAGTTGTTTGCCTATTTTGATGAATCTATGGGTTCTACCATGTGGTATGAGACATGGGGAAGTTATATTAAAGTAGGTATAACACCAATATAAATAAATAATGAGTTCACAATAGTACCTAAAGTGGTGGTTTATTTTCTTATACTAACGGATCTCACAAGTTTTCTGTTCAGTTTTGTGTTGTGAAGTTTTCAAGTTTTGGGTAAAGATTGGGTGGACTATGGAATAAGGAGTGGCAAGAGCCTAAGATTGGGAATTACCAAGTCACCCCAAGTCATATTAAAGGATGATAAATATCCTAATCTTGGGGATGCCTGGGAAGGCATCCCCTCTTTCGTCTTCAATCCATCGGTAAATTTACTTAAGGCTATATTTTTATTCACCACATGATGTGTGTTTTGCTTGGAGCTTCTTGTATGATATGAGTCTTTGCTTGTTATTTTGGCACAATCATCCTTCCTGCACACATCTTTTGATAGAGACACGCTGAATCGTGAATTTATTAGAATACTCTATGTGCTTCACTTATATCTTTTGAGTTGGGCAATTTTGCTCTATATGCTTCACTTATATCTTTTAGAGCCCGATGGTGTTTGAGTTTTATACAAATACTTGAACTCTCATAACTCACTTATATTATTTTGAGAGTTTCTAAAAACAGAGTGTTAATTGGTCTAGGTTATGAATTTAGTCCTAATATGATAAGCATCCAAAAGGGATATAATAAAAACTTCCATATTAAGTGCATTGAGTACTTATGAGAAGTTTGATTCCTTGCATAAAGTTTTGAGATATAAAGATGGTAATGTTAAGAGACATGTTAGTAAGTAAATTGTGATTTGGTAAAAATACTTGTGTAAAGGTTTGTGATTCCTGTAGCATGCATGTATGGTGAACCGCTATGTAAGGAAGTCGGAGCATGACTCGTTTATAGATTGTCGGCCTTTGTGTGAGGGTCGAGGGCGCGCGATGGTTACTTCTTACCAACCTCCCCCCCTAGGAGCATGTGTTTAATGCTTTGCTTCAATGACTAATATACTTTTGCAATAAGTATGTGAGTGTTTTATGACTAATGTTGAGTCCATGGATTATACGCACTCTCACCCTTCCACTTTTGCTAGCCTTTTTAGTACCGCGCAACTTTCGCCGATGCACCATACATCTTCCTCAAAACAGCCACCATATCTCTTCCTAAAAATAGCCACCAAATCTTTCCTAAAACAGCCACCATACCTACCTATTATGGCATTTCCATAGCAATTTCGAGATAGATTGCCATGCAACTTCCAGCGTTTCCTTTTATGACATGCACCATCACTTCCATATTGCACATAGAGTCATATTTTGTCATAGGGATCAAGTTTTAATTTTCCTTTTGAGTTGTAAGTAAATAAAAGTGTGATAATTTTGATTATAGATCATCTCCCATGTGAGTAAAGGATGATGGAAGCTATGATTCCCTCACAAGTGGGGATGAGATCCGGACTTTATGAAAAAAATAAAGAGGCCAGTGAAGCCCAAATAAAAAATGAATAAAAGAGGCCTTAGATGCCCACCAAAAAATGAGAGAAAAGAGAGAAGGGACATTGTTACTACATTTTTCCACACTTGTGCTTCAAAATAGAACCATCATCTTCATGATCGAGAGTCTCCTATTTTGTCACTTTCATATAGCTAGTGGAATTTTTCTTCATGATGCATGGCCGCTTAGTTTCGTTTTGAGCTTTCATACACTTATAGCTCTAGTACATCAGTTGCATGGCAATCCCTACTCACTCATATTCTTATCTACTGATGGGCATCTCCATAGACCGTTGATACGCCTAGTTGATGTGAGACTATCTTCTCCCTTTCCATGACAACCTCCACCATATTATATTCCACCTATAGTGCTCTATCCATGTCTCGTGCTCATGCATTGCGTGAGATTTGAAAAAGTTTGATAAAATAATGGTATGAGAACAATTGCTTGACTTTTCATCGGGGTTGTGCATGATATAACTACTTTGTGTGGGGAAGATGGAGCATAGCCAGACCATATGATATTGTAGGGATAACTTTCTTTTGCCATTATATTTTGAAGAGATACAATTTCTTTGCTAGTATTCTTGAAATGTTATTGTTTCTATATCAATATTAATCTTTTGTTTTGAGTATTACGGATCTGAATATTCATGCCACAATAAAGAATATTACTTGGATAAATATGTTAGGTAGCACTCCACATCAAAAATTCCGTTTTTATCATTTACGTACTCGAGGACGAGCAGGAATTAAGCTTGGGAATGCTGATACGTCTCCAATGTATCTATAATTTTCTATGATGACATGCTATTATATTATCTATTTTGGATGTTTTATATGCATTAATATGCTATTTAATATTATTTTTGGGACTAAGTTATTAATATAGAGCTAAGTGCAAGTTTCTGCTTTTTCCTTGTTTTTGAGTTTTGCGGATATGGAATATTAAACGGAGTCCAAACGGAATAAAACCCGCGGAAGGAATTTTCTAGAAGGAAACAAGTCATCCAAGCTTGGAGTGCACATTAGGGGAGGTGCCAGGGCGCCACAAGCCTGCTAGGCGCCCCCCCCCCCCCGGTCGCGCCTAGCAAGCTTGTCGCCTCCAGGCAGGTCTCCTAACCCTAATTCTTGGCCTATAAATACCCAAATATTCCCCCAACATCAGAAAGAGCCACCCAAAAAATCTGTTGGAAGGGGTTTCGATCACGGGGGGCATCTACATCAACTCCATTACCCCTTTGATGATGCGTGGGTAGTCCACCATAGACCTACGGGTCCATAGCTAGTAGCTAGATGGCTTCTTCTCTCTCTTTGATCTTCAATACCATGTTCTTCATGATCTTCATGGAGATCTATCCGATGTAATCCTCTTTTGTGGTGTGTTTGTCAAGATCCGATGAATTGTGAGTTTATGTTCAGATTATCCATGAATCTTATTTGAATCTCCTTTGATTAATTATATGCATGATTTCATATCCTTGCAAGTCTCTTCGAGTTATGGTTTGGTTTGGCCAACTAGATTGGTAATTCTTACAATGGGAGAAGTGCTAGGTTTTGGGTTCAATCTTGCAGTGTCCTCACCCAGTGACATAGTAGGGGTAGCGAGGCACGTATTGTATTGTTGCCATCAAGGGTAACAAGATGGGGTTTTCATCATATTTCTTGAGTTTATCCCTCTACATCATGTCATATTTCTTAATGTGTTACTCTGTTCTTTATGAACTTAATACTCTAGATGCAGGCAGGAGTCGGTCAATGTGTGGAGTAATAGTAGTAGATGTAGAATCATTTCGGTCTAATTGTCATGGATGTGATGCCCATATGCATGATCATTGCCTTGGATAACTACATGATTATTCGCTTTTCTATCAATTGCTTGACAGTAATTTGTTTACCCACCATGATATTTGCCTTCAAGAGAGAAGCCTCTGGTGAAACATATGGCCCCGGGGTCTATTTTCCATCATATATTTTCAGATCTATACTTGCTGCAATTTATTTATCTTTTACTTTCCGTACTTGTTTACATCTATCTCTATCAGATCTAATCCTTGCAAATAACCGTGAAGGGATTGACAACCCCTTTATAGCGTTGGGTGCGAGAGTTTGATTATTTGTGTAGGTGCATCCATTGGTGACTTGCTTGTTCCTCTTATTGGATTGATACCTTGGTTCTCAATAACTAAGGGAAATACTTACCTACTTCATTGCATCACCCTTTCCTATTCAAGGGAAAACCAACGCATGCTCAAGAGGTAGCAGTGTTGTGGCGCCATCGAAAGATAGGGGGAGAGAGCCCCCCCCCCCTCCTCCTTCTTCTTTGGCCTCCACCCTGGATGGGAGGAGTGTTTTCCCTATGGTCCTTGTCGCCATGGCTCCCAAGGTGTGAGATCCCCTCCATATTGGATCTCTCTTTGTGTTTCTTGATGACCCACAAGTATAGGGGATCAATCGTAGTCCTTTTGATAAGTAAAAGTGTCGAACCCAACGAGGAGCAGAAGGAAATGATGAGCAGTTTTTGGCAAGGTATTCTCTACAAGTATTGTGGGTAACAATAGTATATAGTTTTGTAGCAAGATAATTCATAACAAGTCACAAGTGACATTCAGCAAGATATTTAAACCACTTCTCATTGGGAAGATCAACATGAGTAGCAAATGATTCACAGAAAGTAGCTACTATCTCAGAGTCAAGACCATATCTATTGTTAAACTCATGGGAAGCATTAGTTTCCATAAAAGATTTAAAACAATCAAAATTAAGCTTTATACCTAACTCTTTACCTTCGTCGAGTTCCCAATCTTCAGAGTTGCATCTAATTCTTTCCAGAAGATCCCATCTGAATTCAATAGTCCTCTTCATATAGGAACTAGTAGCATAAGAATCGAGTAACACTTGATCATCATGAGAAAGACGATCATACAAATTTTGTATAATCATTTCTCTCAAGAGCTCATGGTTGGGGCAAGTGTGCATCATATATTTAACCCTCCCCCAAGCTTGAGAGATACTTTTTCCTTCATGAGGACAACAATTATAAATACAGTTCCAATGACGATGGAATAGATGCATAGGATAAAACTTATGATGAAATTCCAACCTCAAGCAATTCCAGACCCATGATCCAATATCATCCAATAGCCTGTACCACATTAATGTTGTTACCTCCAAAGATAAAGGGGAAACTTTCTTCTTAACTTTGTCTTCGGGTAGACCTGGAAGCTTAAACAATCCACAAATCTCATCAACATATATCAAATGGTAACCAGGATGAGTTGAACCGTCATAAGGATTAGCCAACAGTTTCTCTACCATAACCAAAGGAATCTTATAATAAATATTTTCAGTAGGTTCAGTAGGTTGAGAAACAACTTCTTCAACTTCCGTTCGAGGCGAAGATGCCTCGAACAAGCCACTCAAAGGGTAACCGTTCATAGTGACAAGCAACAGTAAATTTCAGTAAGTATCGGAAATGTTTCCTTACCAATTTCCACTTACCAAAGGTGCTTCACTCCCTGTAACGACGCTAGAAGAGAGCCACAAGTATAGGGGATCAATCGTAGTCCTTTCGATAAGTAAGAGTGTCAAACCCAACAAGGATCAGAAGGAAATGATAAACAGTTTTCAACAAGGTATTCTCCGCAAGCGTTGTGAGTAACAATAGTAGATAGTTTTGTAGGAAGATAACTCATAACAAGTGACAAGTGAAAATAGTAACAAAGGTGCAGAAATTTAGCGGAAGCCTTTTCATAGCAAAGGACAGGCCTGAAAGTACTCTTATATTTAGCAAGTGCTCCCGAGAACACATGGGAATTAGTGTCTAGTCATCTTCGTCATGTTGAGTTAAGTCGTGTTTGTTGCTTTGATAATTTTATATGTGGGTGGATCGGTGGTAAGGAGCTATTCTTAATTGAACAAGCAACCCACTTATGATTACCCCCTCTCACAAGCATATGCAACTATGAAAGAGGAATTAATATAACTCTAAGCATAGCATGAAGCGTGTGGATCCAAATCAGCCCCTTACGAAGTAACACATAAACTGGGTTTAAGCTTCTGTCACTCTAGCAACCTATCATCTACTTGTTACTCCACAATTACTTCCCTTAGGCCGATAACATGGTGAAGTGTCGTGTAGTCGACGTTCACATGACACCACTAAGAGAAATAACAACATACATATCATCAAAATATCGAACGAATACCAACTTCACATGATTACTTATAACAAGACTCCTCCCATGTCCTTAGGAACAATAGCAACTACTCACACATCATCAACATGTTCAAGATCAAAGGTATAATAATAATGATTAAGGATCTAAACATAATATCTTCCACCAAGTAATCCAACAAGCATCAACTACAAGATGTAATCAACACAACTAGTAACCCACAGGTACAAATGTGAGGTTTTGAGACAAATATTCAATACAAGAGATGAACTAGGGTTGGATATGAGATTGTGTTGGTGAAGATGTTGATGAATATTGGTCCTCCCATGAAGGAAGAAGTGTTGGTGATGATGATGGCTTCGATCTCCCCCTCCCGGAGAGGAATTCCCCCGGCAGAATCTGACTGCTGGAGTGCAAAAGGGTCTCTACCCAGGTTTCTGCCTCGAGATGGTGGCGCTTCATCCAGAGAGATTGCTTATGATTTTTCTAGGGTAAAACACACAATATAGGATAAGAGGGAGGTTGGGAGGCTTGTTGGGGCCCCACAAGCCATCAGGATGTGTCCAGGGGGTGGGCTCGCCCTGTTGGCTTGTGGCCAACAGGTGGCCCCCTCTGGTATATTTTTAGCCCAATAATTTTAAATATTACATAAAAATTCTCCGTGAAGTTTTAGGTCATTTTGAGTTTGATGATTTTTCTGCCTTTTTCTTGGTTTCCCGGTCCAGAATTCCAGTTTCCAAATATTTCCCTCTTTGTGATGTACCTTGCATATTCAGAGAGAAAGGGCATAAGAATTGTATGATAATAGGGAATAATGGACAAGAATAACACAAATATAAATAGTAAATCATGATGCAAAATGGACGTATCATTTCTCTTCTGTTTCGTGTTCATGTTTTCTAGCGTTTCACAGTTTCTTAAATTCCCGGAGATCCATAACTCCGATTGGGCTCAAAGTTTGAGGGGATTTTGATCCAGATATTTGCTTCCTTGCGGCCAAAGGAAACCCACAACGGACCTCTAAGGCACCCACGATCTTGCCCGGCGTGCCCTACCCCTAGAGCAAGCCTAGCCAGCTCGTGGGCCCCTCGGACATCCTCTGGCGTTGATTCGTTTTCCCAAAAATCACATATATATGCCAAAATAAATCTTCGTAATTTTTTTATCGTGTTTGGACTTCGTTTGATATATTTTTTGCGAAATGGAAAACATGCAACACATAGGAACATGCACTGGGCACTGGGTCAATATGTTAGTCAAAGAAAATCATTTGAACTATTGCCAAAAGTATATAAAGGTTGTAAAATAATGGCATGAAACATTTAAAAATTATAAATACGATAGAGACGTATCAACATCCCCAGGTTTCATTCTTGCTCGTCCTCGAGAAGGTAAATGACAAAAAGATAATTTTGACGTGCAATGTTATGTAACATAATCCTGCACACAAATATCTAATCATGGCATGAATATTAAGATACGAGTGATTCAAGTAAATAGCCTATCATTTGACAAAAAGAGACATCCATACTTAGGTTTACTAATAAACAATCATGTCCTTCAAAATAAACGATGCTAAAGAATGTTATCCCTACACATTTAATCATGTAAGCATGGTATGACTCCGTCTTCCTAACACAAGTACAAATCATGATGACCCCGGTGTCAAGTCAGGCATTTGGTTCGTACTTTTTTCACACGCATTAGCATTTTTAACTACACTCAATACATGAGTGTGAGCCATGGACATATCACTATGGTTGGAATAGAATATGGTGGTAGAGATCAATAGGAGAAGTTAAAAAGTAAGAAAGGCTCGCATCAACTCGGTGTACCAAGGGGCTATGGAGATGCCTATCAATCGATATCACTGCGAGGAGTAGGGATTGCCATGCAATGAATGCACTAGAGGTATAAGTGTATGAAAGCTCAAATGAAACTAATTGGGTGTGCATCCAACTTGCTTGCTCATGAAGACCTCGGGCATTTGAGGAAGCTCGTCATCGGAATATACAAGCCAAGTTCTATGATGAAAAATTCCCAAAAGTCTATGAAAATGAAAACTCACGAGACTCTCTATATGAAGAACATGGTGCCACTTCGAGGCACATGTGTGGTAAATGGCTAGTAACATTGCCCCTTCTGTCTTTTTCTCTCATTTTTGTAAGTGGGGTCTTTTTCCTCCCCCTTTTCTATTTTTTATGGTGGGATGTTTTTGCCTCCCCCCTTTTCTTATCTTGTTAAAAAAAATCCGGAGTCTCATCCTGGCTTGTGGGGGAATTATAGTCTCCATCATCCATTCCTCACAGGGAAAATTCTCTAATAATGATGATCATCACACTTTTATTTACTTACAACTCGATAAAAAACTATACAAGATGACTCCATATGAATGCATTTGGCAGTGTACCAGGAAGTGCGATGATCTAACAAAGCAAAGATATAAAAAAATGGAAAAGCCATGGAAATACCATGCTATCTATCGTAGGGTCATGCAAAGCAATATGACAATGAGTTCTCAAGTCATTTATATAATGATGATGGAAGTTGCATGGAAATATATCTCGGAATGGCTATGAAAATGCCATAATAGGTAGGTATGGTGGTTATTTTTTGGAAGATATAAGGAGGATTATGTGTGATGGAGCATATACTATCACGGGGTTTGGATGCACCAACGAATTTTACGCCAACTCTCGAGGTGACAAAAGGGCAATGCAAGATACCGAAGAGGCTAGCAAATTGCAGAAAGGTGGGAATGCATATAATCCATGGACTCCCATTAGTCATAAAGAAATCATATACTTTTTTTGAAAGTTTTATTATCTCTCTCGAAGCAAAATACTACTAGTGCGCCCTTGGGGACGAGGTTGGGAGGAGTTAACCATCGCACGCCCCCGACTCAAACAACACAAGGATTTCAACAAGGAATAAAAGTGCTCCAACATCTCGATCATGCCATAAACGACACTTTAAAGAACATGAGATCTCAAAGCTTAACATTGATATTCCTAATAAACCATGATCATCCACTAGTGCACCCACATATCATAATGTCACAAAACTATTGCAAGGTATTAAAGATATCATATTCAAAGATCTACAAGTTTTATGTAGGATTTTTTGAATAACCATATGAATGACCAATTCCTGTTAACTCTCTAATTAGGTATAAGTGAAACACGAGAGTCTAACTCTTTCTACAAAATACCTGACATGCCCTAATAAATATAAGTGAAGCAAAAGAGCATTATACAAATAGCGGTGTTCCCAATGTAGAGAAGCGAGTATCCAAACTTCAAAAAGATATAAGTGAAGCACATGAAGCATTCTATAAAGCCATACTCAAAAGATATAAGTGAAGTGCAAAGAGCATTCTATAAATCAACCAAAGTAATATCCCATACCAACATGGTGCATCAAACAAAAAGAAAAAATAAGCACAAAAGACGCTCCAAGGATTTACGCATATCATGTGAACAAAACAAAAATCGAGACATATCGATAATTGTTGGAACAAAGATGCCCAAGCTTAGATGCTTGAGTATCCTTTAATATTTACTTGGGGTGCCTTGGGCATCCCCAAGCTTAAACTATTTCCTCCCCTTATCCTTCTCATATTGATACCTCCTTAATCTTCGAACACTTCATCCACACAATACTTAACATAACTTTTCTTAGAACGATTAGTACATATAACATCAAATCCCATAATTTCTTGATATAACATTATTGTATAATTATAACCCAACATTCTCCCAAGTCAATGCGGCTCAACAAGAATTCAAACATAAGCACATACAAAAACTATAACATGAATCTGTGAAAAATAGGACAGTCTGTAAAGATGCAAATGAAACATATACTCATGTAACTCAGAAGATTATAAAACATTAGGACATAATAAACAATTTTCAAAATATTAGTACGTAAAATTTTCAGAATTTTTTCACATTCCAGTAAGAATATGAAAATTCAAACACTACAGATAACATTCTATTTTTGCACAATACACATCAAACAAGCAATTCAAACATCCTAAAGGTAAATCTTGGCACATTATTTTTATAATACAATGTATTTATGCATGGGAATACTTATTTTTGTTGAAAACTTTCTGTAATCAAGAATCACAAAGTTTCCATGGGCATGAACAAAGTTCTAGGCTGGCTTTCCACATTGCTCATTTGTCTCGCTTTCACTTTTCTTTTTTTAAAGTTTTGGGTTACCCACTTTATTATTTTATTTTTAATATTTTTTGAAGCACGCAACATAATAAAATGACTCTCTAAAACTTGTGAGTTGTCTCCCTGGTAGCACTTTCTTTAAAGCCATTAAGTTAGACATATAGTGCTCAAGTAATTGATCCACCCGGACCCCAAGGTATATCAACGCCAATTTTAATTAAAAATGATTGTAATTTAGTAGTGATATAAAAGCAACATATATCATGTAACAATGAAGTCTAAGTCTCTTCCTATGCATTCAGAAGAACAATTCATTCACACAAAGTAAAGGCCAATGCATAGAATAAACAGTTTCTTGCAATTTTATCGTACTACAAACATAGAGAGGTGGAGATGTAGTTCCTCTCTCATAATAATTGCAATTAGTAGAATCAAGCACTTGCATATTATATCCATCAAAATCATCATGTGTAATGGTAAAATGCAACCCATCAACATAATCCTTAATAAGTGCAAACTTCTCTGATATAGTGTAGTTGGGGGAATTCAAAAGATAATAGGATTATCATGTGTGGGTGCAATAGAAAAAATTCCATGCTTAACATAAGGAACTATATAAAGTTCATCTCCATAAGCATAATTCATATTTGCATCACAGCTACAAGCATAGCAAGCATCAAGTTCATCAAAATGGGATATTTCAAAGGAACCCAAGGTATCATAGCAATTATCATAGCAATCATCCTTCGATAAGCACGAAGGGTAATTAAACAATGCATGAGATAAAGAGTTACTCTCATCAAAAGGTGGGCATGGGTAATCAATCCGCTCTTCCTCCTTTTGTTCTTTGCTCTCTTCCTCATCTTTTTCATCTAATGAGCTCACAGTTTCAGCAATTTCTTCTTCCATACATTCCTGTAAAAAATATTAGTCTCCTCTTGGGCAGCAGAGACTTGCTCAATAAATTTATCAATAGAGGCATTGTATTTATAATTCTCATAGGAATATTTAAGTGTAACATAATTTTTCAGATATGTAAAGAGCATCACCAAAATCTTCACCACACTTCTCAAACAAAGATTCAATTTCATAAGCACCCTTAAAAGCAACAAATTCTTCTATTTGTTCCACATCATAGTAATCATATATACCATTAGCGCAACAATACGAGGTTTTATTATCATTAAATTCACATTTAAAGGGAGGGTGTGGGACCTTCATCTTAGAGCAACAAATATAATCACACCTTAAGCACAAATTCCAAGCATACCAACGCATCATTTTAATTTTATCCCATAAGTGTTTCCTTTTTTAAGACAAGGGATAATACCTAAAGTATTCTCGGTGATCCAAAGTATCTCCCATTATCAAGTTTAATGGATATTTATTAGGATTATCAAAGTAGTATTTAATGTTTTCCACATAACCAACATCGAGGGTTTTAGGAGGTTCCCCATCTCCATGTGTAGAAAGTACAACTATTTTTTTAGTATTTCGTGTTCAATATCCATAACTAAAGATATAAAACAACTTAGAATAGAAAAACAAAAACTACTTACTGATAAATCAAACAAGCACACACGAGAATATTAACCCCACACTATTTCTCCATGGCAACGGCGCCAGAAAAATGTCCTGATAACCCACAACTATAGGGGATCGGTTGTAGCCTTTTTTTGATACGTAAGAGTGTCGATCCCAACATGGAGATAAAGGTACAATTAATATTCTCTTAAGTTCTACCGACCATCGATAGAACTCTACACGCAACAATGTTCACTTTATCTAGTACAAGAAATAAACTACTTTGCGGGTATAAAACTAGAAGTACTTTGTAGGTATAAGAAGATAGTTTTGCAATATAATGAAGAACATCAAAAATAAAAGTTAGGTGCTGTTTTAATTAAAGAATAATTAAGTTAGTTTAGCAAGTGTGGAAAAAGTTGTGGTAGGATTTGTAACATTGTCCTAGGCAATTGATACGGTAATCATTATTGCAATTTTATATGAGGGAGAGGCATGAGCTAACATACTTACCATACTTAGATCATATGTACTTATGATTGGAACTCTAGCAAGCATCCACAACTACTAAAGATCATTAATGTAGAACCCACCCATAGCATTAAGTAATAAGTCCCCTTTAGTCCCATACGCAACAACCCCCTTACTCGGGTATAAGCTTCTGTCACTCTCGCTACCCACTATAAGTGAATCATGAACATATTGCAACACCCTACAATGGGAATCCCCATTCAGTGCGCGGCATTGAAGGAACCATAGAACAACATCGAAATAAAAACACGCAACTCAAGCCAATCAAAATCATCAATCAACCCATAAGACAAAAGAAATCCACTCAAACATCATAGGATGGCAACACATCATTTGATAATAATATGAAGCATAAAGCACCATGTTTAAGTAAGGGGTAGAGCGGGTTGCAGGAGAGTGTACCGCTATAAATAGAGGAGGGAAGGTGATGGTGATGTTAAGGAAGATGAAGGAGTTGTTGGTGTAGATCACCGCCACGCTAATTCCCCCCAGCAGCGCTTCAGAGCCACCGAAAGAGAGGGGGAGAGACCCCACCCCCTTATTATTCTTCCTTGGCCTCCCCTTAGATGAGAGGTGGGTTTCCCCTTTGGTCCTTAGCCGCCATGGCCACCGAGGGGCGGGGCCCCCTCTAGATTGGACCTCTCTTTGTGTTTCTCTTCTGTTTCACGTTAATGGTTTCTCATGTTTTGCCGTTTATTAAATTCCGAAGATCCGTAACGCCGATTGGGATGAAATTTTGAGGGGATTTTATCTGGATATTAGGTTTCTTGCGGCCGAAGGACACCCCCAAATGACCTATGAGGCGCCCACAAGCTTGCCCAGCGTGCCCTACTGATGTGTCTCCAACGTATCTATAATTTTTGATGATGTCATGCTATTATATTATCTGTTTGGATGTTTTATATGCATTAATATGCTATTTTATATTATTTTTAGGACTAACCTATTAATCTAGAGCCTAGTGCCAATTTCTATTTGTTTTCCTTCTTTTTGAGTTTTGTAGATATGGAATATTAAACGGAGTCCAAACCGAATAAAACCTTCGGAATGAATTTTTTTGGAAGGAAACAAATCGACCGGGCTTGGAGTGCATGCCAGGGCACCTGCCAGGAGGTCACAAGCCTGGTAGGCGCGGCCACCCCCTGGTCGCGCCTAGCAGGCTTGCCCTCTCCTGGCAGGTCTCCTAACCCTATTCTTCGTCCTATAAATACCCAACTATTCTCCCAACACCAGAACGAGCCACACAAATACTTTTTTGCCGCTAGAAGCCTCCGTTTCCAAGATATCCAATCTTGGAGCCTTTTCTAGCAATCTGTCGGAGGGTGTTTCGATCAAGGAGGGCATCTACATCAACTTCATTGCCCCTCCGATGATGCGTGAGTAGTCCACCACAGACTTATGGGTCCATAGCTAGTAGCTAGATGGCTTATTCTATCTTTTTGATCTTCAATACCATGTTCTTCATGATCTTCATGGGGATCTATCTGATGTAACCCTCTTTTGTGGTGTGTTTGTCAAGATCCGATGAATTGTGAGTTTATGTTCATATTATCCATGAATCTTATTTAAATCTTCTCTTAATTCTTATATGCATGATTTCATATCCTTGTAAGTCTCTTCGAGTTATTGGCTTGGTTTGGCCAACTAGATTGGTAATTCTTGCAATGGGAGAAGTGCTTGGTTTTGGGTTCAATCTTGCGGTGTCCTCACCCAGTGACATAGTAGGGGTAGCGAGGCACGTATTGTATTGTTGCCATCAAGGGTAACAAGATGGGGTTTTCATCACATTGCTTGAGTTTATCCCTCTGCACCATGTCATCTTTCTTAATGCGTTACTCTGTTCTTCATGAACTTAATACTCTAGATGCAGGTAGGAGTCGGTCGATGTGTGGAGTAATAGTAGTAGATGCAGAATTGTTTCGGTCTACTTGACACGGACGCGATGCCTATATGCATGATCATTGCCTTGGATAACTACATGATTATTCGCTTTTCTATCAATTGCTTGACAGTAATTTGTTTACCCACCATGATATTTTCCTTCAAGAGAGAAGTCTCTAGTGAAACCTATGGTCCCAGGGTCTACTTTCCATAATATATTTTCAGATCTATAAACCAAAAATACCAAAAATACTTTGCTGCAATTTATTTACCTTTTACCTTCTATTCTCGTTTACATCTATCTCTGTCGGATATAATCCTTACAAATAATCGTGAAGGGATTGACAACCCCTTTATAGCGTTGGGTGCAAAAGTTTGATTGTTTGTGTAGGTGCATCCATTCGTGACTTGCTTGTTCCTCCTGCTAGATTGATACCTTGATTCTCATCAACTAAGGGAAATACTTATCTACTTTGCTGCATCACCGTTTTCTCTTCAAGGGAAAACCAACGCAAGATCAAGAGGTAGCACCTACCCCAAGGCATGCCTAGCTAGCTCATGGGCCCCTCGGACATCGTCTGGCATTTATTGGTTTTTCCAAAAATCATATATATTCCAAAATAAATCTCCGTATTTTTTTATCGTGTTTGGACTTCATTTGATATGGATTTTCTGCGAAACAAAAAACAAGCAACAAACAGGAACTCACACTTATCACTAGATCAATATGTTAGTCCAAGAAAATCATATAAATTGTTGCCAAAAGTAGAGAAAAGTTGTAAAATAATGGCATGAAACATTTAAAAAATATAGATATGATGGACACATATCATTGGGCAAGGCGTCATGATATGGCACATATATGCTAGGCTATTTTTCGTGCCCATTTGGAGAGAAGGCACACACATTAAAAGTCAACAAAGGTATTTTGGAACAAAAAGTTGTCACGTTACCATCGCAAACGGTTGTAATATTTATAAATCGTGGGACTTATATTGACCATTACGTGTCCCCATGCATCACACTCTTTATTGGCTACGAGTTGTCGTGCGGGCAGTTGTTTAAGTAGACGGGAGACATGAGTAGTCCTCCGCTAAACAGGCTCACCGGAAGGCATGCGAGTAGTACGTTGCACAGGCTCACCGAGAAGCGAGCCTTCCGACCTCCATCATCGCCCACCTTGCTTCCAACTTCTCCATTAATAGCGCCCGAGCCGTTGTTTAATAGGCGACTTTATTGACCACTCACTCACAATCCTCTCTCTTCGCCTCACATTCCCTCTTGCCCGCCTTCTATGTTCCAACTCTCCACCTACACCATGACGCACTCGTATAATATGGCACTAATCTTTTGGTTTGGTGGAGTTGACCCTGAGCCGAAGGAGATAGAACATAAGAACGAATGGGATGTCATGAACTTGGCCATGAATGAGCTGGACGTAGCGGATGGTGCCCCCGTGCCTTCGCCAGCAATAATCCCCGTGCCTGCGCCAACAACCATCCCCGTGGCATTGACGGGTTGGTCATCGAGCACCATCATAGCGGTGGAAACTACGAGCGTCAGCGAGGTCCCCACAGACCTGCGCAAGCTCATGTACGTGCAAGCGCCAGCTCTTGTGACTATGCTCGAGCGTGCCCCTGCACCAATCACACTAGCCCCCGTGCATGCGCCTGCACCCACCGCACACATGCCCGTGCACGCGCCTGCACCTGTTGCGCCCACATCAGCGGGATGGGACGCCATCGTCTACCGCTTCATCACAGTGTCGCGACTCGTAGCCCCCCTGCCCGTCGATAATGCGACGACCAACTCTTTGATTTGGAAGTCCAAAGCATTCTGGGTTGGTTTGAAGACTTGAACAACAGTGTCCCGGAGGACGACAACGTCGTCACACGACATCGGCATCACCTTCACAATTCATTTTCCTTATATTGTATCTCGATTGTATGAATGTTAAAGTCACAGTTTAACTAAATGAAATCTATAGTTTGATCAACTTAGTATTTTTGTCTAAATGCATAGAGTAATCAAAGTAAATAAAAAAACATCAATGTTTTTCTTCGAATAAAACACTCACCGCAAATGTTTTAGATTGAATACATGTATGCAGAGCGAGAGTTATGGTTCCTTCGTCCCTAAGCCAAGTGAAAATTTGGCGTGAAGGATTGGTGCATCATGTCAGCGTGGTCAATTTTGTATGACGACCCACGTGCTTTCTACACATAATTTGGTAAAATTTGCATATGTCATATTGGGTATATTGCCATTTGTCAAATTGGAAACACTAGCATTTGTCAATCAAGTAAGATTGCCATTTGTCAACCTTGTAACACTGAAATTTGTCAAATTTTGCAACTAAAAATCAATAGTACTGCCTAATTTTGCAACTGAAATTCACTAAACATAGATTCCATTTATAGATTAAGCAGTCGTTCTTTATACAAAACAGTTCAACTCAACAGCTGAACCAAACAAACTTTTTCCCAATTATCGCCAACCACGTACTAAAATAGCTAGTTCAACTATATATACTAGCTAATTTTAAGTACATGGTATCGTTTAATCATATCTATAGTTAGATGAACTAAAAATAGTCCCTAAATGCTAATACGAAGGGGCTTTGTACTACTTCTAGTAACCTCTCCTCTGTCGAGCGTGCTTAGTAAGAGGGAGAGGAGGATGAGCCTACCGACGAGCTGGAGGAGTCAAATCCATTGCCTGTCGCTGCTACCATCTGCTGCTCCTGACGCGCCTCTTGAAGCGGTAGGACTCCTCGTAGATGTCCACATTTCACGCCATTGTTGCGGCTTCTACTACAACCATGCCAGTGGTTACCTTCTTTGCGTGCGTGACCTGGCGCTCCTCCTCCTCCTTTAGGAAGTTAATGTAGCATGCAAGGTCGCTAAGGCAAATGCCAAGCGGCTGGCCTTTGGCGGCCTCCACCTCCCACCTTCAAGCCGTGATGGCGGAGCAGGTGATGGCCCCGATGACTCACAGTGGGGTGGCCGCCAAGGCGGATTACGGTGGGGTGGCGGCCACGACGGCCGCCAGCAGCAGCAGACTTTAGGCAGTGGTGGCAAAGCGTGTCGTGGGTGGTGTGCGCATAGTCAAGAGGGCCTCCACACGCATTACACGTTTATGTTGACTGCATTGCCGATGCAACGCATCCCCCACCTGGAGCTATCCTCTAGCAGAGTGGCTAAACGACGATGACGAATGCCATTGGCGATTGGGGGAGAAACAAATGGGATAATCTATAGGGAGGGAGGATATGAATGCGACGTGGAGTCGCCGACCGTGAGGGTTATATAGTAGGCCAATAAGCATTGGGGTTTTGGTGTATTTCACCGAGCCGGATGGGAAGCTTGCATGGTTGTGCATGGGAACCTGTGCGGTTGCGCGGGAATGGGCTCATTGACGCCTCTTTGAGACAACGCGTGGCCAAATGAAATGCCTGTGCGGTGCTGAAGCATGCACTGAATCCTCCGGCGGCAACGCGTTGACAAGACGTGGGAGAGGAGGATGAAATGATAAGTACATAAACGATTAATAATAAAAACATTTCCAATTATATTACATGGAAAACTACCTTTCTCCATGTAGTGCCACAAACGATCGTTAGCCCACAGTGTGATGTGAAACATGATGTGGTTTCCCAGGACATCAGTGGATCCCAACTGTTGGCCGGCTTGTATATGGCCATTCCCGCGTGTTCAACAACTCTATGCATGTGGTTGCTCGCAGTTGAGGCAGTCGTGATGCGCTCTGTTCGCGTCCCCCCGTGCGTGCTCTGTTGGCATCCCTTCACGCGCACTGCCAATGGTTCATGCCGGCGCACGATCACGTACGTTTGCGGCGACATATGCATGTGGTTGCACCGCCCACGATGCTACCATGCAGTTATGAGTTGCAAAAACTGCCATGCGGACGTGCCGAAATTCCAGGCCATTTGGTGCCCACCCATTTATTCCTGTGGCCACTTACTTTAATCTCTTCAACCTTCTGACCGTGCCACACAACATAAGAAGCACACTCATGACGACAAATATGGAGATGATATCCTGCATGGATCCAATGGCGACCTTCCCAGGGGCTACTGGCGACGAGCGGCAGTTCACCATCCGTGCCAAATTGGGCACCCACATTAGGAAGACGGACCTCTCGATGATGTACACCAACGACCCGGTCATGATAGAGAACTCCATCAACACCATTGTGCACCTGCTTGCTGAGGATGAAAAGTATGAAGCGGTTAGCTTCGACCTCGAGTAATCCGCTGGTCATGTCGGATATGATCAGAAGGTTGTCGTCACCTAGTTGTGCATGCGCCATCACGTCCTCGTCTACCACTACTACCTGGCCACAAGGCCTTGCGAGCGTTTTGTCAGGTTTATCAACAACCCCGACTACAGGTTTGTAATGGTGGACAACACCAATGAAGGCTGAGTGCGACAAGAATAAGTCTGCCTGTCACAAGGCCTGTGTGCACGAACTGGATTAAGAACACGTGAAGTACGTGACCAAGAACGCGTACACAAGGTACAAGAAGTACATGTAGATCGTTGACATGAGGAAGTGCCTCCGTCCCGCAGACGAGGAGGGATCGATCCACAAGCAGAGTAGTTGCGGCAAGCGTCATCACAAGAAGTGGAAAGAGCATGCAGGTATTTGTTTCTCCTAGTTTCCCATAGTTTAGTATGCAGGTAATTGTTTATTTGGGTGTGCAAATGCTATATGTTGTCTTTATGTAATTGGATGTTTAATTTGGTTACGCAACTATGTTGTCATAAGTAAATTTGTTGTTGTTATGTAAAAGAGCATGGATGTTATGCAGACAGAGCAAATCACATCTCATATGATTAAACTAAAGAACACGTAGGTGATGATTTCATCAATCACCGGTAATTATTTACCAACAACCGTTTGTTCACAACACACACAACTTATTAGGAGTAATCGTCTATGTTATTATTGGTCTTCCCACACAATTTTGATTACTGATCTGTTTGCCCGGTATCACACACATCTTGTTACGTCGAATTATTTGCGTTATTTTCCTCGTCGCAAACAGGTCATACGAGTGACATGTATGCCGTTTATCGCACATATTTTGATCTGGATAATCGTTTGTGTTTTATTGGCTCGTCGCAAATAGTTCATATGGATCAACTATATGCCACGTACTTCACACACACCTCTTAACTGAATCTTCCTTGATGGATGCCATCACACACAATTCATTTTATTGGAGACAATTTTATTAGCATACCGTCTGCGATTCATGCATTGCACATAGTTCGTTCAAAGGGTCTTCCATATATGTGTCATCTTGGGACCTTCCTGCAGTAATGCATGTCAAAGTATAAGGCAAAATGAAAGGGATATGAGTATTAAGGAAAGAAGCAAGTTCATTTTTCTTTCAGAACACTTAACAAATCTTGTTAACTGTGCCAAGGCATCCAGTTTAGATTTTCTTTCTTTTGTCCACAATAGGGAAACAAGTTTATTATCTAACCATGGTATTGTGTGCGTTTATTTCTAGAGCAAGCAGTGTATTCCACATCTGGATTTGGGGATCCATGTTACATGCGAACGCCATTACATATCCATGAATCTTGTAGGTTGTGCTTATCTAGTGGAGGAAGTGGGAGGAGAATATGCTATGCACATCAAATAGAAGGGGCTTGATGTTCTCATGTACAACCATCTTGTGCGCTGCGGTGCAGCGACGACCCAACTCCTCCTGACAGTCCCTCAGAGGAGGAGGATGAAAGAAAGTTAGGGAGCGGGATCAATGAGGGGAGTGATACGTCTCCAACATATCCACTCTTCCCAACTCTATTGCCCTTGTTTTGGACTCTAATTTGCACGATTTGAATGGAACTAATTTGGACTGACGTTGTTTTCAGCGGAATCGCCTTGGTGTTATTTTTGTGCAGAAATAAAAGTTCTCGGATCGTCTTGAAAATTTACGGAGAATATTTTCGGAATTAATAAAAAATACTGGCGGAAGAATTAACCATAGGGAGACCACTAGCAGGCCACAAGCCTGTTAGCCGCGACCACCCCCTGGTCACGCCGAGCAGGCTTGTGGGGGCCCCGTGGATCCTCCGACCTCCTCTCCAGCTCCATATAACCCTATTTATCGAGAAAAAAATCAGAGAGAAGAGTTCATCGTGTTTCAAAATATGGAGCCGCCGCCATCGCCTGCTCTTCCTCGGGAGACCAGATCTGGAGTCCGTTTTGGGCTCCGGAGAGGGGAAATCGATGCCTTCGTCATCACCAACCATCCTTCATCACCAATTCCATGATGCTCTGCACCGTTCGTGAGTAATCTCATTATAGGCTTGCTGGACGGTGATGGGTTGGATGAGATTTATCATGTAATCGAGTTAGTTTTGTTAGGGTTTGATCCCTAGTATCCACTATGTTCTGAGATTGATGCTGCTATGACTTTGCTATGCTTAATTCTTGTCACTAGGGCCCGAGTGCCCTGATTTTAGATCTGAACCTATTATGTTTTCATGAATATGTGTGTGTTCTTGATCCTATCTTGCAAGTTGTAGACACCTACTACGAGTTATGATCTGCATCCCCCGGGGTGACAATAACTGGGATTCTTTTCGGTGATTACCGTAGTTTGAGGAGTTCATGTATTCACTAATTGCTAATGCTTTGGTCCGGTTCTCTATTAAAATGAGTCCTTAATATCCCTTAGTTTCCAATAGGACCCCGCTGCCACGGGAGGGTAGGACAAAAGACGTCATGCAAGTTCTTTTCCATAAGCACGTGTGACTATACAGTGAATACATGCCTACATTACATTGATGAATTGGAGCTAGTTCTGTGTCATCCTATGTTATAACTGTTGCATGATGAATGCCATCTGACATAATTATCCATCACTGATCCATTGCCTATGAGCTTTCCATATATTGATCTTCGCTCAGTTACTTTTCCGTTGCTACTGTTACAATCACTACAAACTGCTGCTATCACTTTGCCACCGTTACCGTTACTACCATATTACTTTGCTACTGAATACTTTGCTACAGATATTAAGTCTTTCAGGTGTGGTTGAATTAACAACTCAGCTGCTAATACCCGAGAATATTCTTTGGCTCCCCTTGTGTCGAATCAATAAATTTGGGTTGAATACTCTACCCTCGAAAACAGTTGCGATCCCCTATACTTGTGGGTTATGAGGGAGCCTCACCTCGAGAAGTGGATAGAATATGGCTCATCTTGAGTGGCGGGCCAGACAATGTCAGAGTCTACCGTGGCCCGATCTACCAGGCCGCTGCCTCCAACCGCTCCTCCTTCATAGTGACATGGGTGAAGGAGGCAGAGCTCGACTGACCAGGCCCTCTCCTATCGAGCGCTGGGGAGTGGGTTAGGTCGGCCCTCCTTTGTTGAGGACCAAAGAGAGACACAACCTAGGTAGGCAAGGATCGAGCAATGGCCACGTGCTTCCTCGAAGTGACAACTAGCGATAGAGCGACAAACTGTGCGACGAAGTGAAGGCAGGGGAGGAAGAGAGTGGCATTTAGGAAGGGGATGACGTGAGTGCGAACACGAGGTCTATGTTTGGAGAGGAGATCAAGAGAGGAAGCGGGAATTGAAACGGGGCGAGGCGGCTGCTAGTTTTTTCATCTTATGAGTTATGCCTTCTATACATCTCTATGTGAAATCACGATTATACCCCTGGCTAGACCATCGAATTGCCCAACGTTGCAAGCAATAAAATATCAAACGTGCAGATTGATTCATGAAATATTCGATGACTCATATCCACCCATCTCGAGATCTGACAAGCAGGATCGACAAGCAAAACAGATCTAACTGCCCATATGCTTCGATAAATGTGAGAGCCCGGCTCCTAACTATGGGATTGCATTATCCTAAAAAAACCAATGGGATTACATCTATGCAAAAATCCCGCCCTAAAATAATGGGAAACGCTTGCCACCGGTAGACCGGCCGAAGGCTTCGACCGGTCGCCTCGCTAATCTCACGCCTCACGCTCATAGTCAGACGCCACATCATCCCCATGGGGTCCTGCGCATCAGCGTACTTCCTCCTTCTACCTTATCGCAAGGTGCTGGCCGAGTGCACATATTCCCTCTCATTTCTTCTCTTTAGCATACCGCTACTCCTTGTACTCCTTTTTTCGACCGCCATAGCCTAGAGCTGTTGCACAAAGCGCTCTCCCCCATGAAGCGCATAGTCGTTGTGCGTGCCGCTGGACGAGATGGTAAAAAAGTTGGGGCAGTACTCAGCGTCAGTGCGTCGGCCCAACTTTCGGCCGGTCAGCACCCTAGCGTCCGATCTGGTAATCTACAACAGTTGATTCCTCCCCCCCCCAATGACTTTGATTCGCATGCACACAACATCCCCGCTTGCCTAACGCACATCATGCCCCCTCCCCCTGATGTCCTCCACGACGTCCATCATCGCCGTCAAACGAGCTCGTTGGCCCTCATTGTCGCCTTCGTTGCACGACCTCCAATCTCGCAGTCGTTTTCTGTCGACACCCACTACCAGATGCAATTCCATCGAAGCCTAATGCAGCTTGCAACCAAGCCACTTCCAGCAACCAATTGAAGCATGGCGTCGCCTTGCCGCCTGAGTCACCTTGCCAGGAACGAAAATTTCTGACCGACGAGCGATAGCGAAGAGTCAATGTTGTTCAATGGATGTCGCAAAAAATGATCACTAGTCATACCAAAAAACTGACAACAGTTGGAGCAATTCGTTGTCGCTACTGTCATGGGCCGTGGCTCTGCCATGTTGGATGTAGCAAGATTCCTCGTCGGTAGTAGCAAAATTCAGCAATGGTTGCAACAATGATTTGAACACTAATTGTAGCAAAAAATGTGTGGTTATAGCAAAAAAAAGTCTGCCAGTGGTAGCTCTGTTCGTTGCCGGTTGTAGCGAAAATCGCGACGCCATGTGCAATGTAGCAAAATGTGATACTGATGGTAGCAGAATGTGATGCCGGCTATAGCAAATTGTGATGCCAGTTGAAGCATGTAGGAAAATTCAATGTTGGTTCCAACATCCCTGTGTCATGGGTGTGCCTCGCCGTCGCAGTTATATAGCTCATCCGTCGGAGCTGGAAAAATGCTCGAGCTGAAGACATTGCGCTGGAATAGTCAAAGCTGCGTATAAGAGGTGGTTGTGCGTGCAGGGACGCGGGAGACGATGACCACGTCGGGGCTGCTCGTTGTCGCCGCTCGCCGTTGATGTGGGGGTAGACAATGGCCTCGCCGGAGCCACACGACGTCGCTGCTCGCCAATGCCGTTTGCCGCCGCAGTGTTGAGAGAGAAGCCGGAGCGCGTGGTAGCGGGCGACAGGCGGAAGCTTCGGCCGACGTTCCATACCCAAACATTTTTCGATAAGTTACAATTAAGGGAGCTACAACACGGGATGTACAACGTCTTTGTTGCTGGAACCCAAGCAACTTTGAGCAGGGGTAACCAGCTGACGCGGTGGTGCAGGTAGCATCAGGTTTTGTTGGAAGCGACCAGGCACGGTCCAGCAACCAACAATCATATTTGTTGGAACCGACCGGGCAATAGTGCTGCAACCGGCCGTCAGAATTGCTGGAACTGGCTTCACGATGTGCTGAAACCGGTAAACCAAGCGCTACTCGGGTGCTAAAGGTGTGGTCCTGTTGATCGGCGACGTGTTGGGACCAACGACCCATGATGCTACCACTAACATGCCGAGGTGCTACAATAGGCAAGGTGAGGTGCGGGCCATGCAACGACTGGCAATGCTACAACCGGCGTTCAAATGTGCTACGACCAGTGATCCAAAATGCTACAATCGGGAAACAAATTGCTACCATGGGAAGTGACCACGGTCGCCAGATGTTGCAACCGCTCTCGCTAGACGCTGGAAGCAGCATAATTTTTTGCTACTATGGATGGTGACCGCAGTGACCACGCGCCGCCATATGTTGCAACCACTCTCGCTAGATGTGACCGGCGGCTACTGCAGAAGCTACAAGCGTTGTCTATAATCTTTTACTGGGATCGCGAGACTACAAGCCGCTACCATGAAGATTATTTGTTGTGTCTGACAAGACAACAAGCTACGACCGGTAAGATGATTTGCTGGGACCAGCGACAGGCCATGCTACAACGAGGTTTTTGCGTGAGGCAATAATGGCGAGTTGCGACGGTGATGCAGGGCGTCGACGGTGAGCTGCGATGGTGGATGGGGCATTCATGGGAGCTGGGGCGTCACGACTCGACGAGAAAAGCATGCGGCACATGGCGCCGACAACACTTTCATGCACGCGCTACTGGACACCCGAGTGCTCGAGAGGTGATGACAACGAGTTGCAACGGCGATACAAGGTGGCCATGGAGAGCTGCATTGACGGAAGCTGGACGTGGCGAGTTGTTGCCATGGTAACGACAACCAGTTTCATGCGGGCGGGCGACGGGCGTTCCGCAGGTTCAGTTTTGTATGCGTTCAACTGGGTTTAGTTTGGCATAATGCAACGAACCAAATGAAGCCACATCCAACGTTTACAGATGGATGAATCCAATGATTGCAGGGGGACCGGCAGAGCGACTCGACCGGACGACCGGTGCAGATCAGCGCCCTAAAAAAATACAACACGTATTAATAATAAAAATCTATGCAAAATCCTCGTAGCTCAGTGAGAGCATCTCCAACAGGCACCCAAAAGGCCCCGGCTCTGCAAAAATTCACGTTTTAGCGCGCGGGCAGCGAAACCGGACGCTCCAGCGGCCGCCCAAAAACCGCGCGCGGCATAAGTGCTTCCGCGCGCGGAGCGAAACGGTATCACGCACCACTTATTTGGTGCGCCCGCTCGCGCGCGCGGAACCACTCGAGCGCTCGCGCATCGTCTCTCACCTCCCTCCACCCCAGCGCCCGCGCCGCCGCCGTGCCACCGCTTTGCTCCGACGACCCGACGACGTTTCCCAGACGTATCCCCGCGCCTTTGCAGCTTCCCCCTCCCTCTAGTCGCCGCCGACCCTTGAGCGCATCATTCCTTCGACGAAAAGCGCTCGGCCGCCCACTGCCGCTCGGCGCCCACAAGGTGTTCGACAGAACGCCCACAAGGTATATATTGCTCAAATCACACATTTTTTACATTAATTTGATGTCTGTTGTTCATAGTTTTTATAGACTAGTTTAAATTCAATATTGTAGATGAGTTCATCATATAATTCTTCCGAAGAAGAATTTGATATGTAAGAGGAAGATGACCTTGGAATCATCATAGCTATACACATCAATTAAAAAACCGAAGCACGGTGGTTCGGTTATGGGTCTGTAGAAAATTTGGAGGGACAAGATCGATGCCGACAACAGATTGACGAGGCATTATTTTGTGGAGAATCTCACATACCCCGAGTCGTATTTCCGACGCCGTTTTAGAATGAGCACCGGGTTGTTCAGGCGCATTGCAGAGAAACTAGCGAGCCATGATTGTTTTTTTTCAGCAAAGGAGGAACGCTGCCAGAGAACTTGGGCATATCACCTTTCAAAAGGTGACAACCGCTTTGCATATGTTAGCATACAATATTCCGGCTGATCTAGTTGATGACCACTTAGCCATGGGTGAGAGTCAAGCCATCATCTGTGTTAAGCGCTTTGCAGACGGAATTGTGCAAGTGTTTGGTCCAGAGTATTTGAGATCTCCCAATGCTAAAGACGTCGCAAGGCTTTTGAAGATGAACAAAGCTCGCGGTTCCAGGTATGCTTGTGTCAATAGATTGCATGTATTGGAATTGGAAGAATTGTCCTAAGGCATGTCATGGGCAATTTCACGGCCAAAAAAAGGGTTCCACTGTAATCCTTGAAGCGGTGGCCGATCAAGAGACTTGAATTTGACATGCTTTTTTTGGCATGCCAGGATCTTTAGAGACATTAACGTGGTTAATTGGTCACCACTCATCAATAAGATTGCAAATGGTGAATTTCCACCGATACATTTCGTAGCAAATGACCATACATGCAACTATGACTACTATATTGCGGATGACATCTACCCAATGTGGCAAACATTTGTGAAGCCGTTGAAAAACCCCCAAGGTAAGAAAAACCTTTATTTCTACAATGCTCACGCGGCGACTAGGAAAGACGTGGAGAGAGCATTTGGGATTTTGCAAGCCAATTTGCTATTGTGAGAGTACCGGCTAGATTTTGGGATCAAAAGATCGTTTGGTACATCATGCACGATGTGTGATCATGCATAACATGATCATCGAGAATGAACGTGACCAAGATTTAAACTACTGTCAGTACGAGTTCTTGGGACATGCCGTGCGAGTGCAGCGGAGTGCTGCGAGGGTGACCCAATTTGTTGCTACCTATCATGCTATTCGGCGTGTCGAAACGCATGACGATCTTCAGAACGATCTCATCGAGGAGTGATGGGAAGGAAATGACCGACAGAACGCATGATGATTTGATTAATTGATGTTGTATGTTTGATATTGTATTGTTAAACTATTTGTTGTATTGAATGATAAACTATTTGTTTAAGTTGTAATAATAAAATTAAACTATTTCTTATTGATTGTTTGATATTTTATTTTTATTTTTAAAGTGTATATATTGTTTATGTAGGATGCGCGTCGTGTATTTGCAGCTACTCCGTGCGTTAAGGTTGCTGCAGCCATATGTATGCTAGTACTTGCTAAAAAACGTTAATTAGGCGCGTTATAATCTTTTTTGCGCGCCGCGCGAGATGCTCCGAGGAGTGTCGGCTGCAAATCGCGTGAAGTGCCCTCACCCCCGCCGCCTCTTGGTTTCTCTGGCTTCGCGCCACCGGCTTCTACCTTCCGCCCCCCGCCGATAAGCGTTTCCTTGCCAAAAATCTCTGAAATGAGAACTCGGAGCATGGCGTCCCAACCCGAACCAGGCCCCTCCACCCATGTGACGGCGGCTCCTACGGCTGCCCCACCGCCGGCCTCCATGAGTGCCTCCACCCATGGGACGGCGGCTCCTGCGGCTGCCCCACCGCCGGCCTCCATGAGGGCCTCCACCCACAGGACGGCGACACCTGCGGCTGCCCCACCGCCGGCCTCCGTGAGTGCCTCCACCCACGGAACGGCGGCTCCGGCCCCACCGCCGGCCTCCGTGAGTGCCTCCACCCACGGAACGGCGGCTCCTGCCCCACCGCCGGTCTCCGTGAGTGTCCCCGCCTACCGTGCCATCGTGCAGAGATGCGTAAGCTCGCACTTCCCCACTGCCTCTTCCTTTCACTTCGCTTCCGTCCTGGTAAGCACTGGGCTTGACGTCTTCCCCTGCTTCTTTTCCTCTTTCGGTTAGGTGGCCCTCTTTGACTGGTGGCCGGTGAGGGGTCAAGGCGGCAAGATCTGCGTTGCCGGGTACATCGACAAGTGAGCCTCCCCCCCCCCCCCTCCCCCCTCCCCTTTCTCTCCCGCGCCCGTTTTTTCGGAGGTTGCTCCCCTCCCTGTAATGTGGTTGCTATTGTGGTACATCTCATTCGGTTTGGATTTCCTACGCCTCAAGTTTGTTGCTGCGCTCAGGTTTCAGCAATATTGACATTGTTATCTTGACCCAAAATCTATTGCTGCATCCTGCAAATTTGGGCGTGAGTGTACACTTTATTCAGTCAACAGCTATGCTTTTGCTAAAAGAAATATACTTTAAAAAAAACTAACAAAGTTTAAGTAGGAACATTACGAAGCTGCACCATGTGTAATTCTTGAATTTCTCTATGATCTGAGTGGGCATAAATTCGTACTGATATTGCAAATTGGTTCCACCATGAGTAGGCTGAAGAAAAGGCATATACATCATTTTTTTGAAAGAAAAAGGTATATACATCATAAATCTTGTTGGCGCCATCTCCAACTTGATCTTTGCAATAAGTGGTTCTTAAAGGTTTGTTTTGGAGATTATGCTGATTTCTGAAACCGACATATGTAAAAAAAGACGGGAGTACATGGTTGAAAATAGCTGATGGGAAACATAAGATTCTCAAGCACCTGGTTTAAGCAGCTCATTTGCCTATTTTAAAAATAAATACCTTACCACTGATGTAACTTCATTAAATCGTGCTGTTGATATGTTACATACTATTATGTCAATGAGAAGATAAACTAACATGATTATGTTTCTTTAGAACATCGCTTCTCATTGTTTTGTGTTAAAATTTCATATTTCTGGTGCAGACAAAACCATAAACCTTGATTGTATTTATGATTGTGGGTCAAAACATCACTTTAAATTATATGCTGGTTTATATGACTGTATCTACATGAATAGGAAATTTTGCCTCATTGTATTATTTGCTCAATGCCCCAGTATTGGTAGCATTCAAAATTTGTACAGTGTTACACCATCTGTTAGCTTGCTAACAAACAGTTTTTCTCGACACCTCATAACATTAACACACTCATTTCGCTAACAGGAATCGAGGTCGACTATTCAGTTCTGATTCCATTACGATGCGGCATGCTGATGGTACTCTTGAGACTGCAGATCACAAAATTGTATTAACTAGGGGTCCATTAAATATTGAACAGATGCATCGGAATGGATTTTCCGTTCAGGTTTACTTTCTTTCTTTATACATCAGTTTATTTTACATACTTAAATAATTCCCATTGATCTGTCTTCTTTATCCCTGTCAATTTCATTTTTGGATGGTACCTTAACATACGGTCAAGCTTTTATCATCTAACCACATTCAATTTATGCAGGTTTCGGAACAGTTCAGGCTTGGTTTTCCTATTCAATGGGAGAGATATGTTAATTCTAACATGAAACAGGCGAATGAACACACACCATGTCCAGCAAAATCAACTGAATATTGTGTAGAGGAGTTCTTGCGTGGCAGCTTTGCCAATTCAATGGAACATACTTTGACAGAGTTTGATTTCAGAACATCTAAAGAGTCTACTTGTAATACAAATGGACCTGGGCTTCCAAACTATGTAAAACCAAGAATTCAGGAACCTGGCAATAGTGGTGATTATGATAATTCAGTGAGCAATATGGCTGCATCTGAGGGATTATGTAATGATAGGATGGGTATGCCTGGTGAATCTTTTGAAGATCCTGGACCTGGAGAAACATGTAATGGTCAAGCATCTAGAGCGGATAATTCACATGAAGATATACAGACAGATGCAAATGGGCAGAGGATTGTTACTCACTCCGTGGACTCTGCTTTGGTTAATAATGATATAGATAAAATACAAGAACGTGGACCTTCCAAGTTGGGCAACAGCTCAGTGTGTCCCGGAACAGAACATGTGTTAGAAGTACAAATCAAAGGGGTGAGTCCGGAGCATGGAAATGTTCAGTGTTCAAGTAGACTACGGAGTGGCAAAGTGTACGGAATGTCTAGTGGTGCTCCATTGAAGAGGGGGTACTCCAAGAAGAAGACGGTGCAGCTTGAAACATTGAGTAGGAAGGTGATACAAACTGAAGAGGCAACAACCCCTGCCGGTCCGACTTGTCACAAAAAGGTAGGTTGAATTTCGCACCTTGGAAAAACACACGACGAGAAACAGTTAACTTAATAATGAAAATCATTTACGGTAGTGTTCCAGTTTTGACCCCATGATACATGCTACTTCCTGGGATTAATCCTCTTCTAAACAAACCGTCATGTAGCATTCTAATCAAATTATGTTACAGTAACCACACATTGTTTCTAGATATGAAGTGTTCTGTCATATTTCACCTTTGCTCCCGATGATTACAATGCTGCCACACTATAGTTGAGTGGCATGCCTGCTGTAGAATTCTGAACATTATACTTATTATAACCTCTTAACTATCATATGATGATTTGATGGTGATAGTCGTGTAATTATGCCCCTTTTTTCTTTTGATGTTCTCTAGCTATCATGTGCTGTTCAAGACCTTTTACTTTGTACGTACCTTTGCTAAATCGTGTAAAATTGTAACTATATAGGGTGGCTCAGTTGCTCAGATCACTGCTTTGGATAAGCTTCAATCACATGACCCGGGTCGTAAAGGTTACTTATATAATTTGCATTAATTTTGTCAAGTTTTTATCTTTCGGCTATTACTTGGTGGCAATGACATCACAAAGGCTTGGTACTAGTTATTAGCAATCACCCATGTGCAATGCATGTTTTACACAATATATATAGCATGAAAGTGCAGCCACCTCCAAATTTTAGAAAACATGTCTTAAAACAATGTCATAATTGAGTGTTAATGCTTTGGTATGGTAAAAACATTAAGAGTAGCAAAACCTCCTTAACTCCCTGTATGCACTTCATATTTTGTTGTCCTAGGTAATGCATGTCATTGAAAACTCATGCTTCAGTCCATATCAGTGGGTATCGATCTTTTTGTACCACCACCACCACCACAACAACAACAACAACAAAGCCTTTAGTCCCAAACAAGTTGGGGTAGGCTAGAGGTGAAACCCATAAGATCTCGCGACCAACTCATGGTTCTGGCACATGGATAGCAAGCTTCCATGCACCCCTGTCCATGGCTAGTTCTTTGGTGATGCTCCAATCCTTCAGATCTCTCTTTACGGACTCTTCCCATGTCAAGTTCGGTCTACCCCGGGCTCTTTTGACACCATCAACATGCTTTAGCCGTCCGTTATGCATTGGGGCTTCCGGAGGCCGGCGCTGAATATGCCCAAACCATCTCAGACGATGTTGGACAAGCTTCTCTTCAATTGGCGCTACCCCAACTCTATCTCGTATGTCATCATTTCGGATTCGGTCCTTCCTTGTGTGGCCACACATCCATCTCAACATGCGCATTTCCGCCACACCTAACTGTTGCACATGTCGCCTTTTAGTCGGCCAACACTCAGCGCCGTACAACATTGCGGGTCGAACCGCCGTCCTATAGAACTTGCCTTTTAGCTTTTCTGGCACCCGCTTGTCATAGAGAATGCCAGAAGCTTGGCGCCATTTCATCCATCAGGCTTCAATTCGATGGTTCACATCTTCATCGATATCCCCGTCCTTCTGCAACATTGACCCCAAATATCGAAAGGTGTCCTTCTGAGGCACCACCTGCCCATCAAGGCTAACATCCTCCTCCTCCTCGTGTCTAATAGTACTAAAAGTGCACCTTATGTACTCGGTTTTAGACCTACTAAGTCTAAAACCGTTCAATTCCAAGGTTTGCCTCCATAACTCCAACTTCCTATTGGCCCCCGTCCGACTATCAACTAGCACCACATCATCTACAAAGAGCATACACCATGGGATATCTCCTTGTATATCCCTTGTGACCTCATCCATCAGCAAGGCAAAAAGATAAGGGCTCAAAGCTGACCCCTGATGCAGTCCTATCTTGATCGGGAAGTCATCAGTGTCGCCATCACTTGTTTGAACACTTGTCACAACATTATTGTACATGTCCTTGATGAGGGTAATGTACTTTGTTGGGACTTTGTGTTTCTCCAAGGCCCACCACATAACATTCCGTGGTATCTTATCATAGGCCTTCTCCAAGTCAATGAACACCATATGCAAGTCCTTCTTTTGCTCCCTATATCTCTCCATAAGTTGTCGTACCAAGAAAATGGCTTCCATGGTCGACCTCCCAGGCATGAAACCAAACTAATTTTTGGTCACGCTTGTCATTCTTCTTAAACAGTGCTCAATGACTCTCTCCCATAGCTTCATTGTATGGCTCATCAGTTTAATTCCACGGTAATTAGTACAACTCTAAACATCCCCCTTGTTCTTGAAGATTGGTACTACTATACTCCGTCTCCATTCTTCCGGCATCTTGTTTGCCCGAAAAATGAGGTTGAAAAGTTTGGTTAACCATACTATCGCTATGTCCCCGAGGCCTCTCCACACATCAATGGGGATACAATCAGGGCCCATCGCCTTGCCTCCTTTCATCCTCTTTAAAGCCTCCTTGACCTCCAACTCCTGGATTCGTCGCACAAAACGCCTGCTAGTATCATCAAAGGAGTCGTCCAGATTAATGGTAGCTCTCACTCTCCCCATTGAACAACTTGTCAAAGTACTCCCGCCATCTATGCTTAATCTCCTCGTTCTTCACGAGAAGTTGATCTGCCCCGTCCTTGATGCACTTGATTTGGTCAACATCCATCGTCTTCCTTTCTCGGATCTTGGCCATCTTATAAATGTCCTTTCCGCCTTCCTTCGTGTCTAACCGTTGGTAGAGGTCCTCATACGCCCAACCCCTTGCTTCACTCACAGCTCGCTTTACGACCTTCTTTGCCATCTTGTAATTCTCCATGTTGTCTGCACTCCTATCCAGATATAGGCGTCTGAAACAATCTTTCTTCTCCTTAATTGCCTTCTGGACATCATCGTTCCATCACCAGGTATCTTTAGCTTCTCTTCTACTTTCCCTGGACACTCCAAATTCCTCTGAGGCTACCTTACGAATGCAAGTCGCCATCTCCATCCACATGGTGTCTGCATCACCTCCTTCCTCCCAAGGGCCTTCCTTAATGACCCTCTCCTTGAACGACTGAGCTACCTCCCCCTTGAGCTTCCACCACTTTGTTCTAGCGACTTTGGCATGCTTATCCCGCTGGACACGAATCCGAAAGCGGAAGTCAGCAACCACAAGCTTATGCTGAGGGACAACACTCTCTCCAGGTATCACCTTACAGTCTAGGCATGCACGCCTGTCTTCTCTTCTCGAGAGGATGAAATCAATCTGGCTAGAGTGTTGGCTACTACTGTAAGTCACTAGATGTGATTCTCTCTTCTTAAAGAGGGTGTTAGCTATGATCATGTCGTAGGCTAGCGCAAAGCTTAAGACATCTTCTCCTTCTTGATTCCTGATGCCATAGCCAAATCCCCCATGCACCCCTTCAAAACCTGTGTTAGATGTGCCCACGTGGCCATTAAGGTCTCCTCCTATGAAGAGCCTCTCGCCAATCGGTACACTCCTAACCATGTCCTCTAGGCCTTCCCAGAACTCCCTATTGGTGTTCTCATTGTGGCCTACTTGCGGGGCATACGTGTTGATAACGTTGAGAACTAAGTCCCCAACTGCCAGCTTGACCAGGATAATCCGGTCCCCACGTCTCTTGACGTCTACCACTCCATACTTGAGACTCTTGTTGATCATCGATCTTTTTGTACCCTAAACCAAAAAAGTTATATCCGCTGCCCTGGTACTATGTAAACATAATGATTGCGAAACTGCAGTAACCAAATAACGGCAGTTTGTTTGTTGAATAAATGTAGCTGTCTTAAAAGTTCAAGCTCAAGCCATCTAAAACTTGGTTATACAACTTCTGATGATGATTAGTAACCATACCAAATAGATGGAAACCGAGGAAAAAACCCACTAAGATAATAACCTTAAATGGGAGGACAGCATGCTTGGCTAATCATACGTACCAGTTGCTTGCTTGTCCACAAATCCATCGAGGTACAAATTGTGTTCTCCTCGTCTTAGCAGACATTGTTCGTCGAAGGAAAAGCTTGCCACAAATTCCTGAACCACTGAATTAGAGATACATATTCGAGTTGAGCTAAAGGCGAATGGTACAGATCGTATGGATCCCACGACCTTGTGCTTTAGGTAATAGTATAGATTTGATTTTAGCTAAATGTTTTTATCTTAGAACTGGTAAGCAGTTCCTGCAAAACATGTGTTAAATTTAATTTCTTTACCTCACGCAAACACTGGTTCGGTGACATTATATTGCCAAGGGCTGTTTGCATTTACCGCAACAAATATTGAAAGCTTGTGGTGCGTTACCAATGACCATTCATGTGGTATAACTGTTCACAGGAAGCGGAAGACCTAGAAGGAAGGCGACGAGGTAACATTCGGCACGGTGCGGTGAAAATCGGAGCAACATTTTGTGCTCAAATGAGGATATGGATATCTCATCAAACGTAGCACAACTCTTGCATATGTGCTCAAATCAGTTGTGCTGTTGTGTAATGGTTTAGAGTTATGCAAATGTTGTAGGATGAGGAACATGTGACTGCTGTGCAATGGGCTGGCACGACAGTGCTTTTGCAGGCCAACTATGCATATTTATCATATGGAAACCAACATTAGGTGGAAATAGGTGAAAACCATGCGGAAAAGATGTTTTGAAGTTCCGAAAAATTCTTAAAAAAATCAGGACGTTAAGAGGGTGATGTTCTTTTGTCAAAATTCCAAGTTCAAACACATTATGGGATGTGAGCTATAAAAATAACAAAATCAGCATTGAATAGTGCTGAATAGTAACATTACTATTCATTGCAGAATTTGTCTTTTTCGTAGATCACATCTCGTATTGTGTTGAACTTGTAATTTCGCATGGAAATAAAACATCACCCTTTTAACATGCCATGTTTTTTTTTTCAGTTTTTCAGTTTCTTTGAATGTTGGTTTCTATGTGATACTCCCATATGTATGTATGCATGTACGTGTGTGTATATCTGGAGGCTAAGTACAACTCTTGCGTAAAAGAACTAGGAAGAAGGGACGCCTTTGATGGTATTTGTTTCAAACCAGTTCGCAAGGCCATCTCGGAGCTTGCACCGCTGGTCTACTCGCTGGTCCCCAAGCGCAGCCGCCGTGATCGGACCGTGGCTGAACGTCTTCCTGGACGGACCTGGGTGCGTGACCTTGGTGGCGCTCTGGGCCTGCGGTCCTCGTGTAGTACGTCGAGCTTTGGCGCATGCTGCAGCATAGAACCCTTCAGAATGGCCCGGACCAGTTGCGCTGGAGGTGGACGGAGTCCGGCATCTACTCGGCCAAATCCTGCTACTTGGCCCTCTTCCACAGCTCCACCTCGATGCATCTTGGAAGCTAGAATGAAAGACCTGCCCCCCCCCCCCCCCCCCATCAAGGTTTTCATGTGTCTTTTCCTATGGGGCCGGTGTTGGACGGCGGACCGTCTCGCCCGACGGGGGCTGCAGCACAACGATAGGTGCGTACTCTACGACCAGGCCACCGAAGACATGCATCACCTCTTCGTTGCCTGCCCATTCTCATGACAGGTTTGGCACGAGGTCCTTTCATGATGCCGCTCGACTACTTCGATCCTGAGCCCAGACACACCATTCGCGGAATGGTGGACCGCCGCTTGCTCCTCATCCTCCGCTGCCCTCCGGAAAGGACTCAACTCAACAATAGCGCTCACTGCATGGGCGACCTGGAAGCATAGGAACGGCTGCATCTTCGATCACCTCTAGCCATCCACCACATGACTCCTGTAGTGCATCCAAGAAGACGCGCGCCTATGGGCGAGCGTCGACGCCAATGGCTTGGCGATCCTGATTTCTGAGACATAGGACCCTCTTGATGTATTGGGGATGAATAGCCCCTTTCTTCTATCGCTTCGGTTTCTTTGTGCACGCGCCGGCCTGTGTACGCATGGCCAGTGTAACCGAAAATTGTACCATTTCTCTCTTTCTATCAATGCAATGATACGCAATCTTTGCGTATTCGTGAAAAAAGAGAACTGCAACATATATGTACAACAACTTTGAAATGAGTGGAGTTCGAGAAATTAATACAAACAAGAGCCTCACGACCAAGTTGGGCTCTCAACAACCTTGGACATGAAAATTGAACAGTACACGTTTTAGTCGATGGAAGAAAGATGGGTGGACCTATAAGGGAGGTTGAAATAGAACGTTTTCCACATGTAACTCGTTATGACCTTCTGAATGAATTAGGAGGTAAGTCGTGAATTCAATGGACTTCATTTTCTCATAATATTGATCGGTTGAGTTCTTCTTTAACACAGTTCAGTTTTATTTAGTTGAGTTTTTACCATTTATGCCACCAATAGTGTCTTACTATTTAGTTTTGTTATTAAAAGTTACAGTTGTTCAAAGATGCCATAGTTTCTTGAGATGCTTGCTCAGAAATGCCATTACATGTCTCAGAAATGCCATCGTTCATTAGATGTTTGCTCAAAAAAACCATTAGACATTGTTATGGTCTGGTCAAACTTGTTGACCATGTTATATGACAAAAATACCCTATACCCACATGGTAGATCTTCCTATCTCACAATGATAAGTGTGGATCCCACTTGTTAGGAGTAAGCAAGCAAATAATTTTAGAGGAAAATAAGGACGCTGTTGGGATCAAGTTGGACCCATACTTTATTGTAGTGAGATAGAGGAAGAGCTGACATGTTGGTCTATAGGTATTTTGATCATTATCACATGGCAAACAAGATTTGAGCTCGCAGTAATGGTGTCCAATGACAATTTTTGAGCATACACCTAATGAAGCAATGACATTTTTGAGCAGTTGAAATTCCTAGTGATAAAACTGAGTAGTAAGACACAACCGATGGCATAAATGATAAAACTATTTAGTTATACTCAAAGTTAAACCGAGAGCTTAACTGATGGAACGAATTATTTCAGTAAATAAGAAGAAGATAAGTTTGGCCGTATCGGATTTCAACTCATTTTGTATTAGCAATAATATGTAAACTTGTGAAAAGGTACCATGTGCATCAATCAACACACAATTTTATAGTAGTGTATTCTGTTAATGCCATCCGCATTGGCAAGTATAGGATGCGGAAAACTTGGCAATTGTTTTGACACTCTTTAGTAATGATGCTCCGTTAGCAGGTGCACGATAAAGTGTAACAGTTCGGAACCGACGTTTCAGAAGATTTTCATTTTATTCTGTTGTCGTTGTGTGATTTGTTTGATTGTCGCATTCATCATCACATCATTCGCATCATCTGCATGGCATCATTACTCATTTTCAAAAACTTGCATCCGTTCATAGTTGCCGGTTCTCCTCGTTTTCATCGACGATCATTTCGAGACCAACCACACATGCACGCGCCTACGGCATCGATAACATATTATTTTTAAAAGCGCATATAAAATCTTCTCGAATTGGGTCGGAAGTTGGCGTGCAGTCTTGTTTTATTGTCGGTAGACGACCTGCCAAATTTCGTCGCAATCAGAAGATATTTGATACCCGAACGGTCAACCGTAGCAGTGTGGTCATCAATTTATTTTCGGACGTTTTGTTCAGTGTTTTAAAACCCTGTTGTCGGGCAACAACTCCCCCTCTCATCTCAGCCATGGTCACTCTGCACAGCCCACATAAACCTAGCCCAGTTATTCCCCTCCTTGGTTTAGCATCGTTCGATCGCAATTGAAGGGTCCAGATTAGTCCCGAGTCTAATCCCACTTGCTCTAAATAGATGCCAGCCCTAACTCCTAGGAAGTTGTCCTGTCCATCCCATCCTTGCGTCGCCACTCTGATTTCAGCGCCAAGCCAACCAACGCCCTCGATCCAAAAATCCCCATGGCCTCGTCCCCGATCCACAGCCCCCAGGAGCCGACCTCCTCTGCCCGCGAGCCCCGCCCGATCTCCTGTCGCTGTCGTGCCTTGCTGGCCCTTGCTCCGTTGCCGCCTGCTCCCTGCCGGAGTCTGAAGCCCGCGACCTCGCCGGACTTTGCGCGTCCAGCTCCTCGTGCCTGCAGCCGTCCGAGCCCCCGTGCTCCTCCCGTGCCCGAGCTCCCTTGAACCCAGCTCCGGTGACCAACCTCGCCGGTGAGCTCATCGCCAGTGCCCCGTCCTTCTCCAACCTCATTTTTCCCCTTTCCTTTCTTCTACTCGATCCCTAACCTCATCTCTCTCTATTCTCTCCCGCGACGGAACGATGGCTGCCGACCCGCCATGGAACTGCTTGGAGCTCCACCGCGAGACACCTCTGCCACCCTCCGCTCCGAGCATACCCCATCGCAAGGAGCCTGCCTCGTCCCCTTGTCGTGTCGGCAAGTTCCGGCCGCCTCCATGGTTGCCCCGAAGAAAGAGCTCGCCGTCGACTACGCTGGAGGTCTCCAGCCTCGGATCCGTTCATCCCCTCCATCCATCCGCCGCCGCCGCATCAGGTCCAGGACCCGTCGCTCCTCTCCCGTTCTCTCCTCCCTCCCTTTTATTTCTTCTCTCCCTCGCCTCCCTCATCTCTCGTAGCTCTCTGTTACAGAGCCATGGCCGAAGCTTCCTTGTGTTGCCCCGCCTCGTCTCCGCCCAATCTGCCGTGGTTACATCAGATCGGAGCTGCACCGCCGTCCCCAGACGAATCTGGATGCTGGTTTCTCATCCCCAACCTCCTAGCGCCGCCTCCGCACGCCGCGGCGAGCACAGCCGAAGGCCGGCCGTTGTTTCTCCGTCAGGTTCAGTTACAGCCCTGTTGCCGATTCAGTTTTGTTCAGTTTCAGGTTTAGAGTCAACATATGTTCATGTAGCGTAGCAATTCATCTTTTGTCACAAGGTCTTCGTAGCCTAACTGGTCTCCGCTTTCGAATTTAATCAGGAAGGTCCTGGGGTCGAGTCTCAGGTGCCTCACTATTTTTGCGAGGGTTCTTTTCCATTTGCACGCACGCACACACACTTGCGAGGGTTCTTTTCCATTTGCACGCACCCCCCCCCCCCCCCGCATGGGCCATCAGTGCTGGGCTTGCACAGTATTGTTCTTTCGGCCCGTATTTGTTTTTCTCCCTGCTCTGCGATTTAGCATTTATTTATTCATAGACATGCATATAATCAAAATGCGACCATTTAAAACTGTTAATAACAAATTAATCGTGCATCGGATGCAAATGTTTTATATATGTAAAATGTTCAGAACGTCCCTATTAACAGTGTTGTTCTTTCGGCCCGTATTTGTTTTTCTCCCTGCGATTTAGCATTTATTCATAGACATGCATATAATCAAAATGCGACCATTTAAAACTGTTAATAACAAATTAATCGTGCATCGGATGCAAATGTTTTATATATGAAAAATGTTCAGAATGTTGTCTGTTTCATAATATCCAACTCTCATATGTGTTTAAAATGTCCAACTTGCTGTTTAATTGCTATGTCAAAATGATTTGTTTCTTAACTAATTAACCGTAGCTTCGATTTTAATGTTTTACATATGTAACTTTCCTAGAAAAATGCCTAGAATAGCATGACACACTTTATTATCATGTTTAACAAAAATAAAATATGTTTAAGACAGATCTGTACCAAATTCATAATTTGCATATAGGGACGTTTCGGAAATGCTACATGTTGCTTCCGACCTCATTTCAAATGCCTAGATGTTGTAGTAGTGTATGCTTCAATGGTTGCATGTTAATCAACATTTAATATGGATGAGTACCTAAACGAGAGTGAACTAAATATTTGAATGTGGAGTTTCGTCAATATGCAACTCATTGCATATTGAGCTAATGTGTAGGAGTTGTTTGATGTGCTTTGCCATGCCTTGCATACTAAAACCGGACATGCATCATATTTGTTTGCGCATCATATCATGCATATGTTGTGGTTTTTCGTGTGTTCATTGTTTGTTCTGGATGGCTTCTTCTCGATAGAGTTTCGAAAGAATTCGGAGTGTGAGGATTCGTTCATCTTCTTCACAGATCATCTACTTCATGGATTCATTCTTCTTCCAAGCGGGATCTCAGGCAAGATGATCCATTTCCCTGGATACCACTACTATCATTGCCATGCTAGATGTCTCGTTTTTCTATCGCTATGTCACGCTACCTACCACTTGTTTGTCAAGCCTCCCAACATTGCCATGGTAAGCCTCTAACCCCTTCACATCCCAGCAAACCTTTGGTTGGCTATGTTACCGCTTGCTCAGCCCTTCTTATAGCGTTTCTAACTGCAGGTGCAATTGCTTCCATGTGACAACATGGATATTTTGTCATATCACAATATTATTGCTATTTAATTTAATGCACATATATACTTGGTAAAAGGTGGAAGGCTTGGCCTTTTGCTCGGTGTTTTGTTCCACTCTTGCCGCTCTAGTTACTTGTGGACCGGTGTTATGTTTCATAACTGAACGCTCCTAACATGCTCGGGGTTGTTATGGGGACCCCCTTGATTTTCGGTTTAGGATAAAGCTTGTCTGGCAAGGCCCAACATTGGTACTACATTTGCCTAATAACTAATAAACCTGCATTAGGAGTAATTAACCCGAGGATCTTAATCAACAACCCGGGCCAGTGCTCCTCATGAGTGTTGGTCCAAACTAGAGTCGTGTGCGGAGCCAACCCGGGTAACTCGGGTGATTTCTATCAGGCCACTGTACGCTGCGCTCATCTGGTCGTGTCCTGAGAACGATATACACGGCTCCTATCAGGTTCGTCGACACGCTGGGCGGCCTTGCTGGATTTGTTTTACCTTTTTTGAAGGTCTTGAGTGAGGAATTTCGAAAATACTTCGGGCTATCTCTAGGTGGCGGATTTCCTGTGGAATTGCCTAGGAAGATCATGAGATCCGTGGTCAAGGTTATTCCTGCTACATGTGGTTAATTTGTGATGGATGAGTTGGAGCATCCCTGCAGGGTTAAATCTTTCGGAAAGCCGTGCCCGTGGTTATGTGGCAAACTTGGAAACTTTGTTTAACATCCGGTCATAGCAAACTTGAAGTAAATCCAAATAAAATACACCAACCGTGTGCGTAACCATGACTATCCCTTCTCGTGAGTCCTTATCCGAGAGAGAACACGGTGAGGTTATGTTTGACGTAAGTAGGTGTTCAGGATCAGTTAGTGATCATTACCAGTTCACGTCTGTTATGCGTAGACCACCATACTTTACTTTCTGTATTCGTAAGTTAGCCACTCAAATAAATGCTTAGTTGCTTGCTGCAGCCTCACCACTTGACCATACCTCACCCATTAAGCTTTAATAGTCTTGATACCCTTGGAAATGAGATTGCTGAGTCCTTGTGGCTCACAGATTACTACAACAACACTTGCAGGTACAGGTAATGCGATGATTTGACGTGAGCGCGATGCTTGTTTTGATTTGGAGTTCTTCTTGTTCTTCTTCATCAATCTAGGATGGGTTCCAGGCAACAGCCTGGGATAGCAAGGATGGATGTCATTTTGTCATTTGATTTCGTCCGTAGTCGGACCCTGCTCTTATGTATGATGTTTGAATATGTTGTTGTATTGATGTGATATTGATGTATCTTGTGGCGAGTGTAAGCCAATTCTATATACTCATCTCTTCTGTAGATGTACTTGTAATGATATCCATTCTTGCAACACGACGAGATGCGCTTCTATCCCTGTCGAGGCCCTCGTGCCAAAATAAGGATAGAACCACATCTTGGACGTGACATAAAGATTCTGAGATCCTATCACACAATGTACGGCGTGGATGAGAACAACAAGTAACAGAAAAAACCATGATAGAATTGCAACATATATATATATATATATACACAACAACTTTGAAATGAGTAAAGTTTAAGAAACTAATACAAACAAGAGTCTCACGACCAAGTTGCAACTCTCATAACGGAAACGAAAATATACCTTGGACATGTAATAATACAAGCCTAATTTTTATGCCCCCATTGCGGGCAATTACCTAGTTCGCACAAGGAAACTAAACAAAGGGATAAGGGCAGAGGAGCAGATGAAGGAAATTTGGATGGATACATAAGGGTGGTTGAAATAGAACATTTTCCATATATAACTTCTTATGGCCTTCTGAATGATTTAGGAGGTAAGTCATGAATTCAATGTGTCGGAATAAGGACCACGGGGACCCAAGAAGGTTCTAACTCTGGGGTGCGCTTGCTCACCAGCCCTATTCTACCTCGCAAGCCTCCAGCAACGCTGCGGCGAGCACGAACTAAGGAAGAAGAACACGGACGCATCGATTACCCAGGTTCGGGCCACCTCGCGGTGTAAGACCCTAGTCCTGCTTGTATGAATTGCTTCGTGAGATGAGAGGTTACAAAGGTGTGTTCTCCCCCCTCCCCCTACGGTGGAGGCATGCCCTATCTTATACTAGCTAGGGTCCTCTTCCCCCAAAATCATCAGGCGGGAAGGGTTGCCACAACAGTCCGTTTAAAGGGGGGACAAGGTCGCAGTCTATCTTGACAAAATCAGTCTCCGCCTGCTAAAGCTCACTGCCGTGACGCGCCGATGGGCTCGGGGATAACCTTCGTCCCGGCAAGCCTTCGGCCCTGGTCTTCTTTCGCCAAAGGGGAAGCCTTTGTGGATCACATTGGGAACCGACGAGCTGGCCTTGATCCCTTAGCATAAAAGAGGCAAGCTTATCCCAAGTGTCCTGGGTCGCGGGCCAGGCGTGACACGTGTCCGGGGTCACGAGCCGACGGGACTAGGTACCCCTAGTCCCAGGGGCCCGATAGTAGCCCCCGGTGCTCATGACTTTGCTAGTTGGGGAGGGCGAAGCGACCCAGGTCCTAACCGCCTGCGGGCCAGGCGCGACACATGGCATACGATGAGACATAGGTCACCCTCACTTCCTCATGATGCCCTGGAGGGCGCTCGGACTGACATTAATCCCGCGCACGGATCGGGGCCGCCATTGCTCTTATCCCGCGTCCAGTTCTCCATATTTTCCCTCTCGCGCAAGGTTTCCTCTCTTTTGCTGATCCTCTGCCGTCTTCCCCATGAGGCTCAGCCATCACTAGTAGGCAAGGTCGTGATGCGTGAGCCAGGCCCGGAGGATGAGATGTCCAAGGCAGGTGGGGGCTCCTGAGGCGTAACGCTTGACAAGCCATCCTTTGATGAAAATAGCGTGCACGCGCGCCAAGAGCCCACACGCAGGGGGGTCCATCCGGGGAAGCGGCGCACGCTCGTCGGCTCCCTCTTGTGCATCTCGCGAGGCAATTATATACCAAGGTCCTTGGTGAGGTGGTGCATGCGGGAACGGACCCACGTCCTAGAGCCTGCTTTGGGCCCCTGGTGCCACCAGAGCGGTCCTGAGGGTACGCACTGTATCCAACACTCGCTCGTGTGAGGCTCAAGAGGGAAACATCAAGCGCGCGCGGTTTGCAAAAAGAAATCCAAAAAGATGCCCCAGGACTCGAAAACTGAAGTTTTTACTAGAGGGCAACAAAGAAACATGCTTTGCAAGCAAAAGGAGGGTCAGCCTAAAGCTGGAGCAGCCCGTGGGGCAGTTTCGTCGACGATTCTGCTAGCGCGGGGCATGAGGCTTCCACTTGGCGTGGGCATAGTCGCGGTTCAACATTCATTCTGCCAACACGGAGCATGGGGCTTCCACTTGGGCGTGGGCATAGTCGCGGTTCGATAGTTCATTCCGCCAGCGCGGAGCATGTGGCTTCCACTTGGATGTGGGCTTAGTCGCGTCTCGACAGTTCATTTCACCAGTGCGGAGCATGGGGCTTCCACTTGGGCATGGGCATAGTCGCGGTTCGACAGTTCACTCCACCAGCACGAAGCATGGGGCTTCCACTTGGGCGTGGGAAGGAGTTCTCCGGAGGCCAGGGTGTGGCGCGTTGGGAGGCTTCGAAGCGTGTACATCCCCACTCATTCTTACGTGAGAGGGTCACGGGTAGAACTTGCGAGGTGTTGGATGTTCCATGCGTTTTGCATGAGGATTCCAACCTTCGTCTCTAGGCAGGCCACGCCGGGCCTGGAGACATGGGCGACCCTAAAGGGGCCTTCCCACTTGGGCAAGAGCTTGTGGAGGCCCTCTTTGGAAAGGATCCGCCGTAGGACGAGATCCCTAACCTCGAGGGTGCGAGGGTGGATGTTGTGACTGTGGTAACGCCACAGGGCCTGCTGGTAGCTTGCGTCACGTAGATGATACGTCTCCGTCGTATCTATAATTTTTGATTGCTTCATGCTAATATTCTACAACTTTCATATACTCTTGGCAACATTTTATATTATTTTTTGGGACTAACTTACTGACCTAGTGCCCAGTGCCAGTTCCTGTTTTGTGTGTGTTTTTTCGTAGAAATTCCATATCAAACGAAGTCCAGACGCGATAAAACTTTACGAAGATTTTTTTGGAATATATGTGAATTTTGAGAGTCGTAATCAACACAAGACGAAGCCCAAGGGCGCCAAAAGCCAACAGGGCGCGACCCCCTCCCCCCCCGGGGGGGGGGGGTGAGCTGATGGCTTGTGTCCAACCCTTACGTCGGTTGAGGCTCTCCTTCTGTTGCAAGAAAGATATTTTTGCAATAAAACCCCCTCAAAATTTCAGCCTGATCTGAGTTACGGATATCTAGATATTTAAGAAACGGTGAACAGGTCAGAAACAAGTCGCGAAAATAGGACAGAAACAAAGAGAGAGATCCAATCTCGGAGGGGCTCCTGCCCTCCGGAAGCCATGGAGGCCATGGACCAGAGGGGAAACTCTCCTCCCACCTAGGTAGGAGGCCAAGGAAGAATAAGAAGGAGGGAGGTGGGACTATCTCCTTCTCTCTCCCGGTGGCGCCGGAGCACCGCCGGGGCAACCATGGTGATGACGATCTACACCAACAACTTTGCCGCCGTCACCACCAACTCTCTCCCCCTCTATGCAGCGGTGTAAACCACTTCTCCCCGCTATAATCTATACTTGAAGATGGTGCTTAATGCTATATATTATTATCCCATGATGTGTGGCTATCCTATGATGTTTGAGTAGATTTCTTTTGTCCTATGGGTTGATTGATGATCGTGATTGGTTTGAGATGTATGTTCTAATTTTGTGCTGTCCTATGGTGTCCTCTGTGTCGCGCAAGCGTGTGGGATCCCCGCTGTAGGGTGTTGCAATATGTTTATGATTCTCTTATAGTGGGTGGGGAGAGTGACAAAAACTTACACCCGAGTAAGGGGATTGTTTACGTATGGGATAAAGGGGACTTGATGTGTTAATGCTATGGTTGGGTTTACCTTAATGAATTTCTAGTAGTTGCAGATGCTTGCTAGAATTCAACATCAGTGCATATGATCCAAGTACGAAAAGTATGTTAGCGTATGCCTCTCCTTTATATAAAACTGCAACAATGATATCGGTCTAGTTATTGATTGCCTAGGGAGAAATATTTCTATTGTGATACAAAAAGCTTTCTAATAAACAACTTACTTATTAATCTTTATCAAAACACCCCTTACTTTTATTTGCTTGCTCTTTATTATCTTGCAAAACTATCTATTACACATACCAAGTACTTCTAGTTTCTTTCCCGCAATGTAGTTTCATACTTGTTCTAGTTAAAGTAAGCGTTAGTGCGCGTAGAGTTGTATCCGTGGTCAATATAACTTGAGAGAATATTAATTCTACCTTTAGATCCCCATTGGGTTCGACACTCTTATTGAAAACACATTTTCTCCCTTGGTTGTTTTGGTAATTAATAACAACATATATATCATTGGACTCATGTTTTCACTAAGCATATTTCAGGAAAAGTCCAATGATGGGATGTCTATAAATTGTGAGGAGATACCCAAAGAAGCAAGGAATGGATTGGAAAAGCTTCAAGCTAGAAGACTCTCTTTTTACTTTGTGAGAAATCACTTTGAATCCATAGGAAAGCCAATACTATTAAAAGGGGGTAAGGTATTGTTGGTGAACAAGTTGCTCCACATGCACAAGTGCTATCCACCAAAACACCCACAAGTCCTCCCACAAATACTATGTCTAAACCCAACTTCACAAAATCGGTGCCACCAAGTTTCTATCCGGCTCTACCGATTTGTCACCCAAGACAGAACCCTAGCTCTTCAGTGCAACCGAGTCAGGATCGGTGCAACCGAGATCTGGTGACCACAATTCGGTTGGCTGTTCTCATAGAATAGGAAATTATGAGTTTATGCTTCGGTCTCACTGAGTTTTGGAAACTGCCTCGGCCACTGGTTTCGGTACCACCGAGATTCCGAAAGTTGCCACATTTTGAACAGATTGGTACAACCAAGTTTTGCATCGATTTCACCGAGATGATCAATAATGTTGTAATGGTTGGATTTTTGGAGATGCCTATATATACCACTCCACCACATCCCTCTCGCAAGAGAAGCACTCAGAACAGTTCCCCACTTCCCATATTCAAAAATCCAAGAAAACCACCTACCCTTGTGTTGAGATCAAGATCATCTACTCCAACCATATGGATCTTGATTTATAGCCTCCCCAAGTTGCTTTCCACCCAATTAATCTCTTCTACCAAGCCAAATCTGTGAGAGAGTGATTGAGTGTTGAGGAGTCTATCATATTGAAGTACAAGAGCCAGCAGTTCATCACCACTATCAAGCCTATTACCTTTTGGAGGGTGGTCCCTTGTAGATTGGTTAGGTGTTGTTTGGGAGCCTCCTACTTCGTGTTGTGGAGTTGAACCAAGAAATTTGTACGGGCAAGGAGATCGCCTACTTCATGAATATCTACCCATAGCGAGGCTAGTCCTTCGTGGACAGAAGCCGTTATGGAATAGTCAAGGTTGCTACTTCGTAGACCTTTATGGGTGGAGCCCTCCATGGACTCTCACGACCGTTACCCTCTATGGGTTGAAGACTCCATAAATGTGGATCTATGATAGTGCCACTTGTCAAAACCACGGGAAAAATCTCCGTGTCTACAATTGCGTATGATCTTCTAACCCTTACCTCTATTACATGTGCTTCTCTTTACTTTCCGCTGCTATACTCGTAGACATGCATGTGTAGGGTGTGCTTGGCTTTCTATCATTGCTAAAATCTGACCACAACTAAAAGTGGGAAAATTTAGAACTTTTATTTGGTCAAGTAGTCTAATCATCCCCCTCTAGACCTAGTTTCGATCCTATACTTATCAAAAAAGGCTACAAACAATCCCTACACTGGTGGGTTATCAAGACCTTTCTCTAGCACCGTTGCCGGGGAGCAATAGTGTAGTGGTTGATATTCTCATGTGTGCTTGTTTGCTTTATCACTAAGTAATTTTTATTTGCTGTAAGTTATTTTATTTTCTGTTATTAGTTGTTTTTTATCTTTAGTTATGGATATGGAACACGAAACACCAAAAAAATTAGTGGTACTTGCTACTCATGGAGATGAGGAACCTCCTAAAACCCTCGATGCTAGTTATATGAAACACGTTAATTACTCCTTTGATAATCCCGATAAATCCTCATTCAACTTTATAATGGGAGGCACGTTGGATCAACGTGAGTACTTTAGGGATTATCACTTATCTCAAAAAGGTAAACACTTATGGTATCAAATTAAAATCTTGCGTTGGTTTGCTTGGGATGTATGTTTGAGATGTGATTATACTTGTTGCTCTAAGATTAAGGGTCTTCACCTTCCCTTTCAACGTGAATTTAATAATAATAAAACCTTGGCTTCTTGGTATTTATGATTACTATGATGTGGAACAAATAGAAGAATTTTTTGCTTTTAAAGGTTCTTATGAAATTGCTTCTTTGCTTGAAAAGTATGATGACGTTCCTTACAAATCTGAAAATTTTGCATACTTAAATATTTCTATGATAATTATGAGTACGATGCTGATATTAATGAATTTATTAAGAGAATGTCTACTGCGTTGGAAGAGATTAAAATTTTGCAGGAATCTATGGACGAAGAAATTGCTGAAACTATGAGTTCATTAGATGAAGAAGATGAGGAGGAGAGCAAAGAACAAAAGGAGGAAGAGCGGATTAGCTACCCATTCCTTCCGCGGACTCTCGCGACCATTACCCTTTGTGGGTTGAAGACTCCATAAAGGTGGATATACGATAGCGCTACCTATCAGAACCATGGGAAAAACTTCGTGTCTACAATTGCGTTTGATCTTCTAACCCTTACCTCTATTACATGTGCTTTTCTTTACTTTCCTCTGCTATACTCGTAGACATGCATGTGTAGGGTGTGCTTGACTTGCTATCATTGCTAAAATCTCCCCACAACTAAAATTGGGAAAAGGTAGAACTTTTATTTTGTCAAGTAGTCTAATCACCCCCTCTAGACCTTCTTTCGATCCTTCAAGTGGTATTACAGCTTTGGTCTTCATTGCATTGGTTTCACAACCTAGGAGAGTATGTCATATAGAGAGGGAAATTATCACCATAGAGGTCCTTACTTTGATGGTACAAATTTTTCTAGTTGGAAACCTGAGATGAAAATGCATATTCTGGGTCATAACCCCGCTGTTTAGGCTGTTGTTCATGTTGGTTTGCAAGGTGAATTCTTTGGTCATGGAAAGGAACCGGATCGTGAAGCGACAACGGAAGAATTAAAGATGTTGCAATATAATGCTCAAGCATGTGGCATTATTTGCAACTGCCTATGCCCCGAAGAATTCAACAAAATCAGCCGTCTTGAGAATGCAAAGGAAATTTGGGATACTTTGGTTGATATTCACGAAGGTACCGACTCCATCAGAGAATCTAAGTTGGATGTGCTTCAAAGTCAGCTTCACAAGTTCAAGATGAAGGATGGCGAAGGAGTCACAGAGATGTACTCTAGGATAGCTCTCATTACCAATGAGATTGCCGACTTAGGAAGCGAAGAAATGAACGACAAATTCATCATCAAGAAGATACTTAGAGCTTTGGATGGAAAGTATGACAGCGTGTGCACCTTAATCCAAATGACGCCAAACTACAGATATCTCAAGCCTATAGAAGTTATTGGAAGGATTGTTGCTCATGATATATCACTCAAAGTCAAGGAAGAGCTTCACAACAAGTCTAGCGGTCCTTACAAAGCCACAAGTGATGCTCCTGCTACTTCAAGCGACAACCTTGTTACCAGTGAAGAGATAAGCCTCATGGTCAAGAAACTGAACAAGTTCTACAAGAGTAGATGCAAAGAGAGGAACTCCAACTCAAGATATGAAGAAAAGCATTCATCTACTCGTGACCGGAATTGTTACAATTGTGGAAGGCCCGGACACTACTCCAATGAGTGCACCCACCCACAAAAGAAGGGAAGAGTCACCTAGAAGAAAGAGCTCAAGAGACGAGTCACCTCGAAGAGAGAGAGAAGGAGTAGATATGATCGTTATGAACTAAGACCCTCGAGGAGAAGTAGGGACTCGGAGAAGAAGGACAAGTACACAAGGATCTACTCAAGAAGAAGACATCAAGCTCATGTTGGTGAATGGGTTTCTGGCTCCGAATCCTACCACCACTCCAAGAGAAGCTATTACTCCGACTCCAAATATAATCAATATGAAGGTGTTGCCGGACTTGCCTTGTTTCCTCCAACTCCTACGACATATTTGATTCACCAAATGAAGGGAGTGTAAATTGCTTCATGTCTAAGTGCCCCAAGGTATCACACCCCAAGTATCTTGATTTCAATAGTGATGAGGATGACCTACTAGGAGATGATGACTTGGTATTTGACAAATCTAGTGATACTAGTCAAAATGAACTTGTTAGTAATCACTCTAGTGAAGATAAGTTGTGTGATGATGATAACTTGGAAATAGAGCGATTAACTCAAGAACTAAGCACTCTTAAGTTAGCCCATGAGTCTACTCTACAAGATCATAGAGAGACTATAAGGACACATGAGAATCTCTGCTTCAAGAAGCTCAATTTGGAGTGAGAGCATGAATTCCTTAAAGTTATCAATGACTATCTTCGAAAGAAGACTTCCTCTTATCTAGCCAAACTACTTATCTTGTCTACATTCATTCCACAAGTTAATGCTAAGCAAACTAGTAACCAAGATAAGAAAAGTTCTTCAACTAGTAGCAATAAAAATGATAAATCCAATGATATTGCTTCTAGTAGTTATATTGATCCCACTAACGAATCTCTTAGCCAAGTTACACTTGAGCAAGAAAATGAACTATTGAAAGAGATTATAGAGAAAGGTATCTACAAAGTCTTGCTGGATGTAAGCAATTTGAGGAAATAGTACGCAAGCATGGAGGATACCGGAAGAACCATGGCATTGGGTACTTCAACGCAAATGGAGTTGAATGGGAAGAAGGTCCATACCCCAAGCCCAAGTTTGTTTGTCAAAAGGAGAAGTATGAACATACTCTTACCAAGGGAACAAAAGCTGAAGATAACCTTCCACCACAAGTTCACAAGCTCAAGGGCAAGGACAAGCTTCAAGAGGGGATTGACTCATATGAAGATGAATCCCAAGCTTTGGTGAAGTGGGTTCCCAAGGCTTCTACAAGCTCAACTTCTACAATTGCCACTTCAACACCAAGGATTCCCATAACCTTGATGTGGGTCCCCAAGAAAAAGAACTAGACTAGTTTTTGAGGGGTGACTCCGCCAATGAAGTTCACTCATATTCATTATTGGCAAGAACTAGTTGCAATAAACATCAACATTATGCAATAGTTCAAGGAGTCACACATTCCCTCAAAGGTAAGCAAGGGACAAGGTAATTAATGAATCAATGGACATCATCAAGTATGCTTTGCACTCCATGTCCATAGATGTCCTTGTGTTTGTCTCTTGTGTTTGGGACTAACCCATGTAGGTGAGGACAGTAAGAAACAAAAAGGATTGCTCCCAAGTGAAGATGATCTTCATCAACAATGAACATCCACTACTACATCACCCACATGAAGTCTTCTACGACAAAACCCAAGGTTAGTTTATCCCTCTTCGGGGGGATGTCACATCAAGGGGGAGCTTTACTCTAAGACTTGAGTCAAAGTATCTCTTAGAATGTTACAATATTAACGAGCTTTATGTAAAAGTGGTAACCTCACTTGTGCTTAAACAATGAGTATGACCTATGATCAAGTATTCTTACTTGGCTCCTATGTCAATATACTCATATATAGATGAATACGTCATCGCCAAAGTGCTTGATAGATGCTAGAATGTTTGTGCATGTTTGTCGTGATTTTATTTGATATATTATTGTGTGAGCATGTTGGTCCTCATATCTTTACTCATTCGAGGATATCCAATTGTAGCTATTTGGTTTTTCTTTTTATTTTACCAATTGGATATACAAGAATGCCTAGGACCCCTTCTAGCTATCTATGCTTTCTCACCTCAAGTTCTATTCATGCTATATCAAAAAAACTAGAACCCTTTGTGTGAGGAGCACTCGGAGTACCGTTTCGTCAAGGCTGACCTATAAAAACTCCCTAAAGAGCAACTTGGTGTGACCAACCAAAAAATATCGGTTCCACCGAATGCCTAGGGTTGACCTGATTTTGCACCTCAATACCACCGATACCATAATCTCGGTTGCATCGAGTTTCCCTGTTAACTGACACTAGAAGAACCCGATGACACCGAAATTCTAGTCTCGATGACACCGACAGTGAAGGGTACTTAAGCTGGCGGACCCGACATTTTGAAATTCAATCTTCAAACGTCTTGTCCCCAACCCTAAGCTGCCAAAACTAGACCCCTCGGTAGTCACCTTTGCCTTCCCGAGCGCCTTCGCCGTTGGGATTCACGCCACTGACAGAAGTCTTCAATGCCGTTGCCGCCATAGTTGGACCACCGCCAAGTTAGGGTATGGCTCCGATTTACTCTTGCGTTCCATGTCCAATTCTCATGCATTAGGATGATTTCATCTTGTTCCACCATGTGCAAACTTCCTATACCACAAAAACAATCCGTAGATTAGAAAACGATGGAATTTTGGATCTGAACTCCCACGGAATACATCTCGATGACACTGAGTTGGAAGAATCAGTTCCACTGATTCTGTGTTTAGGGTTTCTTAGAACCACTTCGATGATACTGAGTTGTATTTTTCGGTTACACCGAAAATGGCTGCCAAGTTTTTGTTAAGAAAGTGGTCAGTCTCGGTGACTCTGAAAACATCAACCCGATGCTACCGAAAGTTATCTTGCAGTAGTTCATACTCATAGTTTCCGAGTTTGATTTTGAAAACTTCTGTGTTTTTGTGACACTCAAATTTTCTGCTCTTCTATACTCCATTCATAGGGACAGTATGTCATCTTCAGGTGATAGTCATAATGACTCCAGAGAGCCTAGCATTGATGCAGATCCAGGCACTAGTCCTGACCCTAGCTCATCATTAGAAGATCCAGGCACACCTAGCTCTCACAACTTGCACAAGGATGCAACTAGATCTAGGAGGAAGTTAAACTCAGATGAATAGGACTCTGACTTTTTGCCAGATGAGGTCCTTGCCAAGCAAAGGCAGGACAAAGCAGACAAAGCTGCCAAGAAGTCTGCATCTGATGCCACCTCATCTGGGAAGCCTATCAGGAAGGAGTATTCCAGCTCAGAGGCAATGAGAGCACCAGAGAGTGCTAGGAATTCCATGCAAATAGAGCAAGCCAAAATCTCTATGCCCAAGATGCCTGCTGATAAGAAGAGAAGTAGGAAGAAGATAGTGCATCCTGTTGGAAGACCAACTTCCATGTATGAAGACCCAACAGATGCAGAGGGAGAGGAAGAGCCAGCTGCTCAGGCTCCTCCTAAGAAGAAGAAGCTTCTTGATGATGCCATGACTTCTTGGGCCCCTTGAGGGAGTCCTGGTTTAAGGGGTCCTCGGATAGCCGACCTGTTTCTCATGGGCCGGACTATGTGGGCCGCTAGATGAGCATTGGATGATCAAAGGCCCCGTCACAAGGGTGGAAGCTTCAAGGAGTCCTGGCGTGTCCTCCAAGTTTTCGATAGTCAATAGTCGATAGGCATGTTTTTTCCTTCAATGTGTAACCGACCATGTGTAAACCCTAGGTACTCTAGGCATCTATATAAGCCGGAGGGTTTTAGGTTGTAGGATAGAGGACAACTCATCTAGGGTTTAGCTATTCGATCTCAAGGTAGATCAACTATGTAACCTTCATATCATAAATATAATCAAGCAGGACGTAGGGTTTTACCTCCATAGGAGGGCCCGAACCTGGGTAAACATCGTCTCCTTCGTCCAGTGTTACCATCGATCCTAGTCTCACAGCTTGGGACCCCTACCTGAATCCCTCGGTTTTAACACCCACATTGGTGCTTTCATTGAGAGTTCCGCTGTGACCGCCAAAGGAATCGATGGCTCGCCTTGTCACAAGCAACGAGATCTGCATCTAGGATATTCTCATCCCTGATCAGATCTTCACAAGCGGCGACTTCTTGTCGCACGCCAAAAGCTATCTATCTTCAGCAGACAATTGGTCGACTATGACGAAAGCAACAAATAAGACTATGGTCGTTATTACCATTACTCGGGCTTATTTTCTCACAAAAGCCATTGGTCACATGCTAGCAGTATACGACCTTACTACCTACGATTTACATAGCACCCTGAAGAAATGTATCGATAGACATACTATTTTCTTCGGAAGATTTTTCTTACGCTAAGTAGTAATATAACATATCTCCATGTGTGCTTTCTGTCCGTTCGCACCAAATGGCTAGATTGCCTGGTTCCCCGAACATAATTCACTCTTCTCGAGTGATATTTTATAAGGAACACTCCCAAGCTCTTAGCGCGGGAGGTAGAAGCCGATGGCCGGTTAAGACAAAGTTTACAACACAGACGGAGCAATTTTTTGATTATTAGTACATAGTTACATATAATCATACACCTGGCTGCTGATCGAGATTGTCTATTAAGGCGCCCAGGGAGCAATCTTCTTGTGAGAGACGGGCGGCGGGCATCACTTGGTCGTACACCAAGTGAAGCGACACTTCTTGCCCATCCGACCCGACTGCCCCAACCCAAGCAATATGCTCGGGGTTTAGGCCAGTATAACGGGTCTTGATCATCGCCCATGCCTCTCATGCTCCCTCTCACTAGGCCGATGTCTTCCATAGCTCGAACCTACTTCAGGCTCCCTTGAATCGATCAACTAGTTCGGCCATCTCCTTCGGAGGTTGCTCGACAGGCCATAACGCTTTTAGCATGCTCTTCATGGCCTTTCGAGCCCGCTCATGAAGGGCGGACATTTCTTTCAGAAGGCTTCCCTAGGATCCGATCTCTTTTTTGGGCCGCTCGGACAGGAGACCTATACATGAGTCAAGGCATTTCCATTACACTTCATATGTAAGAAGTACTGTCCGATGTTAGAATCACACTTACCGAACATGCCCCTCCATAATTTTTGGTCTCTTCTTGGGCTGGGCCAACTGAGTCTTTAAGCTCTCAATTTCTTCGTCCTGCTGTTTGTTTTCCGTCTGGAGGCGGTTCTTCTCCTCACAGTTTCGCTGCAATGAACGAAAGCCGGCCTCATGCTGGGACTTGGCGTACCGTTGAGATTCTCGGGCTGCCTCTAAATCTTTTTGCAGTTGCCCTATTGATTCAGCTACTAAAAAGTACCCTTGCGTCAGCATGGGATTATATATTAAGATCAGCAGAATAGGTATACTCACCATGTGCCTCCCGGGTAAAACTCTTTACGTGATCCAATTTGGCCTTCATGGTGTCCACCTGCATTTGGCTTGCCTCCAGTTCCTTGGCCAGTTGCTCGCTCTACTACCTCGAGGCATGCATTAGCAGTAAAACAATACGAGGACCCTTAATTCGGTCGTTCCGACCAATTTAAGGCTCGGGGGCTACTAGGTTTACATGGGTGTTCGAACTCTTATAGACGATTACTCACCTGTAGGCTGGACGATATCAGTTGCATGGCTTCCCTGAACCCAGCTTGGGCAGCTCCGATGTGTGCGTCAGTCGAGCGTAGAGCATTGAACTCTTGTTCAGAGAGTGCTGGGTGGCAAAGGGCTTCTCATTGCCGCCAGAGATTCATAGAGCTCTCTACCTCGGATTTGGCAACTGATACCGCGTCCCCAGAGTCTTTAGGGGCCTGATTGACAAGAGGAACCTCCGCGGTAGGTTCGGCACGAGCAGAAGATCTGGAGTTGTGAGCACTACCGGACACCTTGGCAACATCCTCGGTAGAAGATGGATGAACTCTTTGCCTGAGTATTTCAACATAAGGTCTCTTGTGAGGATCTATTGGTCATGCTAATAAATTAAATAACTGAACAAAGTACCTTTGAGTTGAACAAGTGGGTGGGCTTGTCCCCATGACCGGCTCATTTGACGGATCCCTATTGCTTTTCGGTGCAGGCATTGCCACCGTAGCCTATGTATGTCACGTGGACCGACGATGCTTGGGAGTAGGAGCCGACGCGTTTGGGTCGTTGGAGGATACCTGCCTTTTGCGGAACGAGTTTTTCTTCTTCTTGCTTATCGTAGGGGAAGGAAATGATCTGGGGTAATCGACTATGCTAGCCACCCTTGAGCGGTCGAGGCTCTCCTGGTAGAAAACCCTGTCTTCAAGCTCAATTGACAGACCCGGGTCGTCATGGAAGCCCGGATTGTCATCGCGAGAATAGTCCCCGGGTTGGGGGGCCAGACAGTTAACTGTTTCAATAAAGCTCCTCCATTCCTGTTCACATAAGTTAAAGGCTTCGGTCAAAAAGGGACGAATTGAAAACCCGTATTCTGGTCACGGAGTTGAAAGGCTCACCCATTCGATGGGATTGTGACTTGAGTAGCCCTCCTTGGTTGACAACCGAACAAAATCTTCTTGCTCCCCTTTGTATAGGTCGACAAGAGCGGCAACTAATGCTATGTGATCGACGGGGCTTAGTCGTCGGGAGCGGGTGGTGTCGCTTGTCCCATTGTAACACCACAAAGGGTGTATTCTCTGTTGAAGGGGTTAAACGCATCGGGTGATGGCGGTGGCCATGACATCTATCATGGTCAATATGTGATGGTCTAGTACCCTTACATGGGCAGCCAAGCGTTGCACTTCAACGCCGTCCTCTTGGGATGAGCTCTTTGGTCGCCAGTTGTACCTTTTCTTCAATGGGGTGTCGAAGTATTCGGGCAAACCCCTCCGAGCTGGATCAAATAGGGGGACGTCCTTAATGTAGAACCATTTCGAAGACCATTCTTTGGACTCCCTCGGTGTTCCCACTGGATACCTCGTCCCCGCTATGCGGCATATTTCGGCTCCTCCGACCTCTAAAATTGTGTTTTCCTAAGTACGAGGGACGAGGCAGAAGTACTTCCTCCAAAATTCAAAGTGTGCCTCGGTGCCCAGGAACATCTCGCAAAGGGCGATGAAGCCCGAGACATGCAGAATGGACCCCGGGGTGAGATGATGGAGCTGGATCCCATAGAACTCCATTAACCCTCTCAGGAATGGATGAATGGGGAACCCGAGACCCTGCAAGAGGAAAGGCACGAAACATACATGCTCCCCTTTTGTGGATTGGGGAAATTTCTGTGAAGGCTATGCCGTTGAATAAAGTCAAACCGGCACGGGTAACTGCCGGATCCGAGGATGGAAGATACCCTTAGGTATCGAGGTTGCGTAGTTAAAGGAGGGATACAGAGCATCTTGTTCAATCCTCGGGACGGGAGCCGTAAGGGCGCGAGGAAGAGCTAGGGGCGCTCGCCATGTTCTTGTGGCGATCTCTCGCTGAAGGTTTTTTCCAATGGGGAGGAAGAATAGGATGTGGCCTAGACCATGATTCAGTTTGTTTAAATGGGTGGTGCCTCCTTTGTGGGAGGGGCAGTCTTGTAAAAAGCTATTGAACCGCTCGTCTCCCCTTGGCGCGCAAAAATTGACCCGGCAAGTTGGTGACACTTGGGTTGCCGAACAAGAAGGGATAGAGTGACTTGCTTCGCAAGCCGAAGACTTCGACAAACAAGATTGTCCAGATATACCTCCACGTTGGAGGCTAGTTCGGGGGTCTACTGAGGGAGTCCTTGTTTAAGGGGTCCTCGGGTAGCCGACCTGTTTCTCATGGGCCGGACTATGTGGGCCGCTGGATGAGCATTGGATGATCAAAGGCCCCGTCGCCAGGGTGGAAGCTTCAAGGAGTCCTGGCATGTCCTCCAAGTTTTGGATAGTCGATAGGCATGTTTTTCCTTCAATGTGTAACCAACCATTGGTAAACCCTAGGTACCCTCCGTGTCTATATAAGCCGGAGGGTTTTAGGTTGTAGGATAGATGACAACTCATCTAGGGTTTAGCTATTCAATCTCGAGGTAGATCAACACTGTAACCTTCATATCATCAATATAATCAAGCATGACGTAGGGTTTTACCTCCATAGGAGGGCCCGAACCTGGGTAAACATCGTATCCTTCATCCCCTGTTACCATCGATCCTGGTCTCACAGCTCGGGACCCCCTACCCGAGATCCGCTGGTTTTGACACTGACACCCCTCCCAAAAGCAAGGCAACTCCTCCTCCTAAGAAGTCCACAGACCCTGAGTCCAAGAGGACTACTAAGGATGTTCGAGCTGCAGCCAAGAACAAGGGATCGTCCTCCAGAGCTACTGTTGATGATGAGGATATGACTGTCTTGAGGAAGCTTAGACCTCACCTCCCATGACACAATGACAACTATCCACTTGCTAAAGATATGAAGAAGAGGAAGGATTCGGGGCTGAGAGAGTGGAGAGCCATAGATCCTTATTCTCAAAGGATAAAGACAACTATAGATTAAAGATTCTACACCAAGGAGCAACAGGATTTCTATGAGACTATTCTCCTTGACAAGAGCCCTAATGTCAGTGACATGAGATATGCAAACTCGGGCTACATTAAGGAAAATGAGGACTACTTCCCCCATGTGCTAGATAACTTCAAGGCTATTGGTATTGATGCTTTTGTTGGTAGGTAGATGACCCCCTGGAATGATGAGATGATCTACAGTTCTATTCCACTGCACACTTCTATCCAAATGGCAGGATAGTGTGGATGACCAAGGGCACCAGATATGAATCTTCGGTGGAAGAGTGGGCTACCATCTTGGGAGGTCCACAAGTATAGGATGGTGACTTGGATGTGTACTCATAGGCCAAGATGAATCACAATTCCATGGCTAATATGTACAAGGTGATCCTAGCTAACTATGTGCATTCACATAAGTTTGGCTCACTATACTATCTGCAGGTGGGCTTGCAAACCACCAACACCATCTTGAGGTACACATTGATGCCCAAGTTAGGAGATGAGAATATGATTAGAGGATTCTCCATCAACATGCTGCATCATATCGACCTTCACACCGGATTCAGAGTCATGGACTTGATTGTAGAAACTGTGAAGAGGACAACTGCTGACCAAAAGAGGTCATGTGGATACACTCCATACATTCAGATGCTTATCAACTCCAGGCTTGAGAAGAATGTATATGCTCTTGATAGACCCACATGCCTCTCCAGCCTGAGTTTGAGGACAATGTTGTGGTGATGGACCTAGATCATCCCACTTCATCTACTCCATAGGCAGCAACTGAGGCAGCCAGAGCCACTAGTGCTCTAGTGCCAAGGACAAGAAATGAGCTGATGTATCTCATTCTTAGCTCTACCCAAGGCATGCAGAATGACATCATGGAGATTCTCAAGAACCAAAAGAGCCCGGGAAGGATTGTTGAAGACAAGTTTCATACTTTTAACAACAAGGTGGATGGGCTGATTAAGACAGTTGATGAGCTCGAGAAGGAGGTGGACTCAGTACCCCTTCCCCCCACCTTAAAGGATGATGACGATGATGAAGGCCACCCTCTCCAGTCTGGCACACAGTTCAAGACACAAGCCACATCTATGTCAGTACAAGCTTCTGAGAAGAGACCATCTACATCAGCTCCTGCTGCAGCTCCTTCAGTCCCACCAGCTTCATCAACACCTCCAGTGTCTACTCCAACCCCTTCCATGACATCAGCAGAAGTCTTCGCGGATGTAGTTCTATTGACTCCTGCATCAACAACCGGAGGAGATCAGCCCCAGAGAGATGATTAGTCCTATACCTTTGAACTTTTTGCTAAATTTTTGCCAAAGGGGGAGAAGTTGTATAGATCAATAGGGCTTCGAGAGAGAGAGAGAGAGAGTTACTTTTTATCGTTCTGCAAAACTTTAAAATCTTTTGGTTGTTCGTTTGTTAAACTTGTTGGTGTTTGATCACACACTTCTTATGTGATGCTATTACGTCCTATATTTTGAGATGCTTATGAGATGATCATTCACTTCTTTCTTGATGTGTTGTGATATGTTATTCATTCATATTATTCTCGCACACCACCAAGCTGTATGTGACATGGAAGAGTGCCCCATGAACCTAATCGATTGTGCATTTGCATTCAAATGCAAATTCAAAATAATACACAAATTTAGGGGGAGCTCTTGCTTATCACATACTTCTCAAAGCGATGACCCTATTCATTGATTATATCATATGTTGAAGCTTTGATCTATATGTTGTCATCAATTACCAAAAAGGGGGAGATTGAAAGCACATTCGCTCCCTTGGTGGTTTTGGTAATTAATAACAACATATATATCATTGGACTCATGTTTTCACTAAGCATATTTCAAGAAAAGTCAAATGATGGGATGGCTATAAATTGTGAGGAGATACCCCAAGAAGCAAGGAATGAATTGGTAAAGCTTCAAGCTAGAATACTCTCTTTTTACTTTGTGATAAATCACTTTGAGTCCATAGGAAAGCCAATACTATTAAAAGGGGGTAAGGTATTGTTGGTGAACAAGTTGCTCCATGTGCACAAGTGCTAAACACCAAAAACACACACAAGATCTCCCACAAATACTCTGTCTAAACCCAACTTCACAAAATCGGTGCCACCAAGTTTCTATCCGGATCTACTGATTTTTCACCCAAGACAGAACCCTAGCTCTTTGATTCAACCGAGTCAGCATCTGTGCAACCGAGATTTGGTGACCACGATTCGGTTGACTATTTTCATAGAATCGTAAATTCCGAGTTTATGCTTTGGTCTCACCGTGTTTTGGAAACTGCCTCGGCCACCAGTTTCGGTACCACCGAGATTCCGAAAGTTGCCACATTTTCAACAGATCGGTACAACTAAGTTTTGCATCGGTTTCACCAAGATGGTCAATAATGCTGTAATGGTTGGATATTTGGACATGCCTATATATACCTCTCCACCACATCCCACTCGCAAGAAAAGCACTCATAACAGTTACCCACTTCCCATATCCAAATTTCTGAGAGAACCACCTATCCTTGTGTTGTGATCAAGATCATCCACTCCAACCATATGGATCTTGATTTCTAGCCTCCCCAAGTTGCTTTCCACCCAATAAATCTCTTCTACCAAGCCAATATGTGAGAGAGTAATTGAGTGTTGAGGAGACTATCATTTTGAAGAGCAAGAGCTAGGAGTTCATCACCACTATCAAGCCTATTACCTTTTGGAGGGTGGTGCCTCCTAGATTGGTTAGGTGTTTCTTGGGAGCCTCCTACTTTGTGTTGTAGAGTTGAACCAAGAAGTTTTTATGGGAAAGGAGATCGACTACTTCGTGAAGATCTACCCATATGTCGGTGTAGTAAAGTATGGACTTTTTAGTACTCCGTACTTGTGCACGGACAGTCGTAGCCATACCAGCGCCAAGGCCTGCCAGGGAGCAACTGAGAACAAAAACAACAACATCGAGAAGACGTTCAAGTCAACAGACCGAAGGTGGGCCCTCGACAAGATCTTGTCGGGATGGCCTATGGAGCCCTGGAAAGAAGTGCACCCAGCAAGGCCCCGCCATCTTGCCAGTGCAGAGGTGAAGTCCCGACAAGGCATAGCCCTGGCAAGCTCCCGCCAGCATAGAGGCTAGGTGTCGCCTCGCCTGGGCATGTGTCGAGGCATCGGTGATGGACAGTCTAAGAGGTGTCGATGGGACGGGCTCGTGTCCCGTCCCGCACAGGGTCATGGATGCCTGACGGAGCATTAAATGTGTTTGTCTTGCACCATCAGTGTTAGGTACGATAACACTGTAGCACTGTACACCCCGTGTACGTACTATGCGCTACTGTTGGTGACCCCTTAGTCATATAAAAGGAGGCCTAGGGCATTACGGTAGAGGATTTTTTTTTGACTTTTGACACTTGGACCTTTGGAGATCCCCTCAGCCCATTCTGCATGTGTAACAACTGTGTACCGTAGCGCTCCCAGAACCTGAGAGCCAGAACTCATCCAATACATCCAAGCAGGAGTAGGGTTTTACGCATCTTGGTGGCCCAAACCTGGGTAAATCCCCCGTGCTAGCCATCTGATCTGCTATCTGTGCGAGCCTTCTTCCCCGCCAAACCATAAAGGGATCCCTCCGATCCCATAGGTGTCGTCTCCACCGACATCTTTGGCGCGACAGGTAGGGGAAAGGGTCACGTGGACCTGATGTGGTGATAAGCGCGCCAGATCCTTCATAATCATCATCGCCATGGCCCCCAAGAAGAAAGGCCTGACGACGGTTGACTCATCCACGTCCGCTGTCCCTGTAGCTACACAGACATGCGCCGGTGTAGACTTGGGTGGAGGAGGAGGAGGAGGCGGAGGTTCAGAACTTCCGCGATGTTCCGATGATCAAGGCCAAGGAAGTGGCGACGCCCGCCATGCTCACGGCAGCGGCGGAAACCCCCACGCCGCTGGGTCTCAGGACCGGGCCGTACCGCCTGCAGGCGAACGATGAACTCCAGGGATGGAAGGGCTCCTTCCAAGACGCCCATGCTGGTTCGCACGCCGTGACCTTCCCAGGACGCGCATGAAGAGCAGCGCCATGGTGCCAACGGTTCCCAACGTCCCCACGGAAAAGCTCCTGCGCATCGCTCCCAAGATGCACAGGACCAGCATGCACGCCAGCATGCTAGTGGGAGTGGCATGCCATCGCGGGACCGCGATGGAGCTCCTTCTAATACTGTTAGGAGTTAGAGCACCTCGCGTTCTTCACGCCGTTCGCTGCCGACCACGTCAGAAGAAGCAATGGCGCGGGCACAACTACTCCTGAACTTCCCTCCTGCTGCGGAGAAGCTCAACGAGTGGAGATCTACCATTCAGAGCCTCCTCAGCCTCGCAAACAAGTTTCGATCCGCCGAGCCGGATCACGCCAGTGGTGTGACCATGGTGCCCTCTCCTCCACAGCAACAACCCTGGTCACCGACTCGACGGACAGATGCTTGCGATGGTTACTCGACGGCGTTGTCTGGTCCACGGACACGTCGCGACCAGCGTCAAGTTCTTCGGGAGCAGAGCAGGGAAGACGCTCGAACTACAATCGAGTGGCAGCAAGAGGCGCGCCATCAATCTGATAAGCGCGGGGGGGGGGGGGGGGCACTGTTGACAAAACCACGCCAGTGTATCCTGTCAGCCTACCTTATGAGGTGGCTTGTCCAGCATTTACACGTGAGTTGCGACAAGTCTAGTGGCCAAACTCCCGCACGTTCAAGCCAGAGGTCCCGGAGAAATATGACGGCAAGACTCACTTGTCAGAGTTCTTGAGCATCTACACCATTGCAGTGCAGGCTGCCAGGGCTCGCGACGACAAGATACTCGCCAACTACTTCTCGTTGGTGCTTAAACCCAACATCAGGTCGTGGTTGATGCACCTGCCGGAGAATTCCATCGCCTCCTGGGCAGACCTGTGCCATAAGTTTGGCGCCTTTACCAGAGGACACCAAGCTCCTGGTCAAGAAAGTGATTTGCACATCATCCCCCAGAAGGAGGGCGAGACTTTGCGCAAGTACATCCAAAGGTTTAGCCGCATACACCACAACATACCAGACGTTCATCCTGCCGCTGTTATCAGCGCGTTCCATCAGAACACGCGCAATCGCAGGATGTGGGAAGAACTGGCGATGAACAATGTCAGGGATGTTGCCAAGCTCTATGCTCTAGAAGATAGATGGGCTCAAGCTGAAGAAGGAAGGAGGCTCCCCGGCGAGGACGCTGGTGTAGGGGTCGACTCTGAGGATGAAGACACCACCACCCCGACAAACAAGGGCCGACGGTGTAGCAAGAAGCGCAAGGGCAAGGCCGTGCTTGCTGTCGAGGGATCTGGCAACCCCGGTACCACCAAGAAGTACAAGGTTGATGACCCCAGCAGGGATGTTGCCACGTGTGCCTCTTGCCAGGCTATGGAGGCTGCCGACAAGCCGAAAGGCTCCGTCAAGCAATATTGCAAGATCCATCACACCTAGGGCCACGATCTCCAGGACTGCCGACAAGTTGAGCAACTTGCTGAGAAGCAAAAATTCGAGTACGAGATGCGAGACAAGGAGAAGGGACAGGATGGTGTGAAGGGGTCCGGCAAGAAGCGCGTTGTCCGAGGAGGTCGCCGCGGCAAGTCCAAACAACAAAAACACTGGCCCGCTCGTGGCCGCGACAAGCAAGAGGGTGATGATGATGACGTCGAAGGGGACGACGAGTCCAGCGAGCATGAGTTCCAAAAGGCTACGTAGATGATGTGCATCGAGGTAGGTGCCTCGTCGCATTCCTCTCACCGCCAACTTAAATAGTATGGGCACGAGGTTAACACGGCGGAGCCATCTATCGGTGCCTAGAGACCTTTGAAGTGGTCCAAAACTCCTATCATTTTCGACACCGAGGATCACCCTGATCGCACAACTATGGTCGGGTGCCTGCCATTGTTGGTTTTGCCAACAATTCGCAACCTCAAGGTGGCGAAGATGCTGGTTGACAGTGGGGCCAACCTAAACCTAATCTTGCCTGATGTCATCGAGAGACTGCAAATTCCTGATGAAGATCTCGAGCCAACAGGCGCTTTCCAAAGGGTCAATTCAGGGAGGACTCAGCCGAAGGGCAAGATCACACTACTGGTGACATTTGGTAGCAACATAAATTTCAGGACTGAGAAGATCGTTTTTGATGTCGCCAAGATCTCATTACCGTACAACGGCATCCTTGGTCGCCCAACGCTGGCCAAGTTCATGGCGGCCACCCACTTCGCCTACAATGTATTGAAGATTCCCGGGCCAATGAGCATCATCATGATCAACTCTGACAAGAAAGGCGCACTTATCTACGCCAACCAACTCTACCGAGAGGTAGTTGCAGCACCTGCCGCCATGGCACTTGCTCCTGCCGCTGAAGCTCCCGGGGGGAAGAAGACCGGCAAGGGCTCTGGCGCACATTCCATCAAGTGTGCCTCCTCGGGGTGCTGTGCTCCCGTTGACGATGTGCCAGAGAGATCCATCGGCAAGAGCAAGAAGTCCAAGGTAGCTCCACCAGAGACTAAGAAAGTGCCCGCCAAGGAGGATGGTATGGGAGGAACTTTCACCATAAGTTCCACCCTTGACGACAAATAGGAAAGCACAATCTTCGTCTTCCTGCAGGCGAATGTCGATGTGTTTGCATGGAAACCATCTGATATCCCCGATGTTCCTAGGAAGGTGACTGAGCACCACCTTGCCATCTATCCACACGTGCGGCCCGTCAAGCAGAAGGTTAGGAAGCAGTCTTTGGAGCGGCAATAGTTTATTGTGGAAGAAATCAAGAAATTAGAAGCAGCCAGCTTGGTGAGAGGAGTACTTCATCCAACATGGTTGGCCAACCCAGTTGTAGTGCGCAAGGCAAATGGAAAATGGAGGCTATGTATTGACTACACATATATCGAAAAGCCCGTCCCAAAGATCCTTTCCCCTTGCCGCGCATCGACTAGATTGTGGACTCCACCGCCGACTGCGACTTGTTGTCTTTCCTTGATGCCTATTCCGGTTATCATCAGATCTTCACGGCCAAGGAAGACGAAGATAAGACCGCATTCATCACCCCATGTGGTACGTATTGCTTTATGCGTATACCTTTCGGGTTAAAAAGTGCTGGTTCTACATTTGCAAGAATGGTCCAGATTGGTTTTGAGCCCCAGCTACATAAAAATATCCAGGCTTATATGGATGACACAGTGGTCAAAACTAAGGACAAGGCTATGCTCATATTAGACCTAGAAGAAACATTTGCAAATATGCGCAAGATCAACTTGAAGCTCAACCCTGATAAATGTGTGTTTGGTGTCCCATCCGACAAGCTGCTCGGGTTCTTTGTATCTCAACGTGGAACTGAAGCAAATCCCGACAAGATCAAAGCAATTGAGCAAATTGAAGCACCAAGACGCGTCAAGGATGTGCGTCGTCTTGCCAGCTATGTTGCCACTCTGAGTAGGTTCATATTAAAATTTGCTGAGCGTGCCCTGCCTTTTTCAAAATCTTGAAGAAGGCAGGTCCGATGACATGGACTCCAGTAGCGGAGGCAACGCTACAAGATTTTGAAGGAGTACCTCTCCTCTCCGCTAGTCCTAGTCGCGCCAGAACCACAAGAGCCGTTGTTGCTATATCTAGCGGCAACAAATCAAGTAGTGAGTGCCGCACTAGTGACTGAAAGAGAAGTTGATGAAGAAGCAACGGCAACGGCAGGACCGCCAAGCTACAAGCCAGGGAATTCCTTGACAGGGTCTAGTGCCGACAAAGCAGAGTCTACGCAGTCGAATGAAACAATTCAAAAGAAGAAGATGGTGCAGCACCCGGTCTATTTTGTCAGCTCACTTTTGCAGGGGCTAGGTCAAGATATTCTGGCATGCAAAAGTTGCTCTTCGGCCTCCTTATGGCCTCGAGGAAGCTGCACCATTACTTCCAAGCACATGAGATCACCATTGTCACTCGCTTCCCGCTATAGCGTTTTTTGCGGAACCCAGATGCTACCGGCAGGATTGTAGAGTGGGCTTTGGAACTGTCAAGCTTTGGTCTCAAGTTTGAAAGCACTTCGACCATCCATAGCAGGTCCTTGGCGGAGTTCATTGCGGAATGGACCCCAACACCAGATGAAGAAGTTCCAGAGTCAACTCTCCCCAGCAAGGGAACAAATAAAGAGTGGATCATGAATTTTGATGGGGCTTTCTCGCTGCAAGGCGCCGGTGCCAGAGTGCTGCTTGTCGCACCCACCGGAGAACACCTCAAATATGTGATTCAGATGCACATTCCCCGGGAAAGGTCAACAAACAATACTGCAGAATACGAAGGGCTGCTTGCCGGTCTTAGGGTCATGGCAGACCTCGGGATTAAGAAACTTATTGTCAAGGGCGATTCTCAGTTGTTGTCAGGTAGGTGAATAAGGATTATCAGAGTCCATTGATGGAAGCTTATGTAGACAAAGTGAGAAAGTTGGAAGAACATTTTGATGGTCGGCAAATGGACCATGTTCCACGTGCAGATAACAGCATTGCTGATCGCCTGTCAAAGTGTGCTTCCCTTAAGTTGCCTGTGGAACCAGGAACTTTCGTGCTCCGACTGACTCAACCATCCATGACACCATCGACTGGACAAGAGAAAAGAAGAAAGTTTAGTTCCGGCAAGTATTTCTCGACAGAGCTCCCAGAAGCCGCCGGTGAAGAAGTTGCCGGGGACAACGCCAGGCTTGCTAGTGAGCGTCGCGCTTCGGCAAGACTTCAGACTCTTGCCATGGAAGCGCACGCTCCTGCCAAGCTTGACGAGGGGCAACAGGCTCCGGTAGGGCCTCGATCCCTTGCCATTGATACAAATGCTTCCCTGGCAGAGCATATGCCTTTGGTCCTTGTTGTTAAGCCCCAGGCTCCGGCATGGGCACAACACATCGTCCATTTCCTTCAAACAGGAGAACTTCCTGAGGAACAAGAAGAAGCAGAGAAAGCAGCCCGACGGTCTAATATGTACCAGCTCGTGGACAACGTCCTGTACAAAAAGAGGCTGAACGGTGTGAAACTCAAGTGCATTTCTTGGGAAGATGGACTGGAGCTGTTGGCGGAGATACATGGAGGCATATGTGGCTCCCACATAGGATCAAGAGCGCCTGCTGGTAAAGCATTCTGGCAAGGTTTCTTTTGGCCCACTGCCCTCCAAGATGCAACTGCGCTAGTAACCAAGTGTGAAGCATGCCAGTTTCATTTGAAGAAAATGCACCAACCATCTCAAGCTCTTCAAACAGTCCCTCTCTCCTAGCCATTTTTGGTCTGGGGGCTCGACATCCTGGGCCCCTTTCCCCATGCTATTGGGGGCTTTGAGTACTTGTACGTTGCCATCGACAAGTTCACAAACTGGCCGGAAGTGGAAGTAGTGAGAAGGGTGACAACATAGTCATCCTTCAAGTTGTTCAAAGGACTAGTTTGCTGCTTTGGTGTTCCCAAGATGATCATCACTGACAACGACACACCGTTCACGAGCCGCACCTTCATACAGTATGTCAAAACCTTGGCGGCAAGATCTGTTTTGCTTCTGTTGCCCACCCAAGGAGCAACGGCCAGGCGGAAAGGGCTAATGCTGAAGTGCTGTGAGGACTCAAGACAAGAACTTTCAACAAGCTGAGAAAGTGCGGAAGGCACTGGATTGATGAGTTGCCGATGGTTCTTTGGTCAATCAGAATGACTCCAAATCGAGCTACAGGCCAGACACCCTTCTTTGTAGTATATGGGGCGGAAGCAGTTCTCCCCACGGAACTCACATATGGGTCACCTCGAGTGCTCGCTTGCGATGAGCTTGAGAAAGAGTAGTTGCGGCAAATTGACGCGATGCTCCTTGGGGAAGATCGTCTTCAGGCTACTGTGCGAGCTACGCGCTACCAGCAAGATTTGCACCGCTATCATAGCCGCAAGGTTCATGCCCAAAGTGTTGAGGAAGGAGACCTTGTTCTTTGGGGAGTTCAGTCCGCAAAGAATTCAAACAAGTTGACGCCAAAGTGGGAAGGCCCTTATCGGGTAGTGCGAGTCACTAGGCCTGGCACGGTCTGCTTGGAGACCGAAGATGGCATCCCAGTGAGCAACCCCTAGAATTTCGAACATCTTCGTAAGTTCTACCCATAAGGCGCGGTTACCGGGTCTCTCAGCAACCACCTTTTGTACAAAGTCTTGCCGCCGAAGCATGTAATCCTTGGTACAAAGCCAGGCGCAGACCCTATGCATAGTTGAATAAAGCTAAGTGTTCTACAGATCTTGTTTATTCTCATGTTTACTTATGTACATGTTTGTCTGAGATATTGTATTGCGCTTACTCCCGACAAGAGCTAACGGACCATCAAGGTTCCATATCCCTATTTTCTCTTCTTTCTTTTTCTCAAAAGGACAGAAGGTTACCTCGCATGCAACTTTCCTGGGTGGAATGGTGGTATGGATACCGACGGGTGACGTTCAAGGAAAACATCTTTCCAGAAGGAGTACGACAATGAAAAGCTAAGTTGCGAAACCCTAAGTGAACTCTTATTGAGAAGTTATTTTCCTTAGACGATTTTGACTTTTGTATGAAAAACCTGCACGCTAAGGAACCTTGTCGTGATTGATGGCGCCCTTGCTCTATTTCGAGTCCGCTCAACGGTTTACGCTGTTGTGCTCGCGCCCTTGTCCCATTTCGAGTCCGCTCAATGGCTCAAGTGGCTGTGCTCGCGCCCTTACTTTGTCTCGAGTCCGCTCAACAACTTAAGTGGCCATGCCAAGAACGTCAAGGTATCTTGCCTGTAGTGGTACCGCTAGCAGGCTGCTAAGGACCCACTCCTCGAAGCGCTCGCGGTAGAGCTGCTCATGTCGGCAAGGTTTTTCGGAAAAAGCGTAGGGAAAACACCATGCAAAGAGGAATCTAACAAGGAGAATAGTATACAGTCTTTCAAATAGGGTGAAATTTACATGAGATGCCACCTCTTCCTAAGTACATCTTTATTTGACTTTCTCCCCTAGGGGAGATTACAAGAAGAAAAAGATAGAAGGAGGAGGCAGACTACAAGAAGAAAAGGATAGAAGGAGGAGGCAGACTACAAGAAGAGAAAGATAGGAAGAGGCCCTCGATAGAAGCTCATCCTGACCCCTCTGGACCAACACTGCGCGGAGGGGCAGGACTTCCAGAAGGGAAGGCGAGATCCTGGCCCCTCCTGGACCAGCATTGCGCGGAGGAGAGGGCCATCATTACGCAGAAGAGAAGACCAGCGCTGCATGGACAAGAAGGGGAGCCCCAGAAGCCGAAGTCCACGGGCCTGCCGGAAGATCCAGCTGGAAGATGAGGCAGCGCCCGGGTCAAGGACCCCTGGCAAGATCGTACTGTCGGGAGGGGGAGAGGCTTGAGGCTGACGATGATGGTGCGGCCACCAATCAACCAGAGCTCAGGTTGTCGTATTCCGACTTGACAGCCTAGAGCTCGGACTCATCATTTCATCGACACCGTCCTCCTTGTCGCTGACGCTCGAGGACGAGCTTTCGGCGCCCCTCGATCTCTCTTCGCAGCAGCTGAGATGGACGCCTTAGCGCCCATAAATCTTGACGAAGAGCAGATTGGCCTCCGTCATGTTGAAACAAAGGACGTGCCCATCCTGGAGGTTGTGGGCGTGGGCGAAGGTTTTCCAGATACTTGATACGGCTCTCTGGATACTCGACGTCCACCCGTGTGGTGCCATTGCAGCAGCCTTGCGCCCGCAGCCACAAAACGGGTGGCTCATCGTCCTCCATCGCCCTGGCGAAAAGGTGAGGAAGGCACAGACGGCTCCGACCGCACAGCTTGAGGACGAACTCCAACGCCGTCCCCTTGGCATGGGTCTCTCCGAGGAAGGGCCTGGCATCGGAGGGAGGGATGGAGCAGCACTGCACCTCCCCCGGCCTCAGCCTCCATGGCAACCACGGCCTCTCACGTTCCTCCTGCCATGAGCACTCGGGTCACCCTCCGCCTCTACGGCGGAAGATGTGGCATGATCCAGACTGGAGCTCCTCCTTGGCGTAGAGGACGGTGGACGCCCTCGCCCCTATTCACGGCCAAGGGAGGGCGCCACTCAAGGCTTGGAAGAGATGGAAGGGTGAGCTCTAGAGATTCGCGCTCAATGAAGAAGGAAGGATGGATGAGCATCACCCTTGCTGCCCCTCAATTTATAGGGGAGAGCGCGGGGGCTAGCTCTCCCCCACTCCAAGAGTCGCTGCCGACCTCCTCCAATAGCGTTGCGCACGATCACGGGGTGAACAACAACCGCCCCATTGCTCCAATCCACGACACTGAAGTTTATGCCATGTCCAGGACTTTAAGTCACGGGATCACGTCACACGTGGCGGAAACGGCTTGGCGCAGCAATTAAAATAATTATGGCCGTGCCGCGCACGTCCCTCACGTCCCGCATTCAATGGGCGTCATGGGGGAACGCAGTAGATGGAATGATTGCGGTGGTTGATCATTGCCATGCATGCCTGTGCACTGTTTGGGCCTAGCCCAACAATGCCTCGCAGCGTGTATGGCCCAGGCTCGGGGTCTCCTATCAGTGTACTAAAGTATGGGATTTTTAGTACCCTGTACTTGTGGATGGACAATCGTAGCCATACCAGCGGCAAGGCCTGCCATGAGCAATTAAGAACAAAAACAACAACATCGAGAAGACGTTCAAGTCAACAGACCGAAGGCTGGGCCCCCGACATGATCTTGTCGGGATGGCCTATGGAGCCCCGACAAGAAGTGCACCCGGCAAGGCCCCGCCATCCTGCTAGTGCAGAGGCGAAGCCCTGGCAAGGCGCAGCCCCGGCAAGCTCCCGCCAGTGCAGAGGCCAAGTGTCGTCTCGCCTGGGCACGTGTCGAGGCGCCGACGATGGAGAGACTAAGCAGTGTCGATGGGACGAGCTCCTGTCCCGCCCCACAGACGGTCAGGGACACCTGACGGAGCATTAAATGCGTTTGTCTCGCACCGTTAGTGTTAGGTACGATAACACTGTAGCACTATACACCCCATGTACGTACTATGCGCCACTGTTGGTGACCCCTTAGTCATATAAAAGGAGGCCCAGGGCATTACGGTAGAGGACCTTTTTTTGAATTTTGACCCTTGGACCTTTTGAGATCCCCTCAAGCCCATTCTGCATGTGTAGCAACTGTGTAATATAGCGCTCCCAGAACCTGAGATCCAGAACTCACCCAATACAACCAAGCAGGAGTAGGGTTTTACGCATCTTGGCGACCCGAACCTGGGTAAATCCCACACGCTAGCCATCTGATCTGCTCTCTGTGCGAGTCTTCTTCCCCGCCGAACAGTAAAAGGGATCCCTCCGATCCCATAGGTGTCGTCTCCACCGACACCACCGTGAGGCTAGTCCTCCATGGACGGAAGCCGTTATGGAATAGTCAAGGTTGCTACTTCGTAGACCCTAATGGGTGGAGCCCTTCGTGGACTGTTGTGACCGTTACCCTTTGTGGGTTGAAGACTCCATAAATGTGGATGTATGAAGGCGCCACCTATCAGAACCACGGGAAAAATCGTCATGTCTACAATTGTGTTTGATCTTCTAACCCTTACTTCTATTACATGTGCTTGTCTTTACTTTCCGCTGCTATACTCGTAGTCATGCATGTGTAGGGTGTGCTTGACTTGCTATCATTGCTAAAATCTGCCCACAACTAAAATTGGGAAAATTTAGAACTTTTATTTGGTCAAGTAGTCTAATCACCCCCTCTAGACCTAGTTTCAATCCTACACTTATCAAAAAAGGCTACAAACAATCCCCTACACTTGTGGGTTATCAAGACCTTTCTCTAGCACCGTTGCCGGGGAGCAATATTGTAGTGGTTGATATTCTCGTGTGTGCTTGTTTGCTTTATCACTAAGTAATTTTTATTTTCTGTTATTAGTTGTTTTCATTTTCTGTTATTAGTTTTTTTATCTTTAGTTATGGATATGGAACACAAAACACCAAAACAATTAGTGGTACTTGCTACTCATGGAGATGAGGAACCTCCTAAAACTCTCGATGCTAGTTTATGAAACACGTTAATTACTCCTTTGATAATCTAAGAGAACCACCTACCCTTGTGTTGAGATCAAGATCATCTACTCCAGCCATATGGATCTTGATTTCTAGCCTCCCCAAGTTGCTTTCCACCCAATCAATCTCTTCTACCAAGCCAAATCTGTGAGAGAGTGATTGAGTGTTGAGGAGTCTATCATATTGAAGAACAAGAGCCAACAGTTCATCACCACTATCAAGCCTATTACCTTTTGGATGGTGGTCCCTCGTAGATTAGTTAGGTGTTGTTTGGGAGCCTCCTACTTCGTGTTGTGGAGTTGAACCAAGAAGTTTGTACGGGCAAGGAGATCGCCTACTTCATGAAGATCTACCCATAGCAAGGCTAGTCGTTCGTGGACAGAAGCCGTTATGGAATAGTCAAGGTTGCTACTTCGTAGACCTTTATGGGTGGAGCCCTCCATGGACTCTCGCAACCATTACCCTCTATGGGTTGAAGACTCCATAAATGTGGATCTATGATAGCGCCACTTGTCAGAACCACGGGAAAAATCTTCGTGTCTACAATTGAGTATGATCTTCTAACCCTTACCTCTATTACATGTGCTTCTCTTTACTTTCCGCTGCTATACTCATAGACATGCATGTGTAGGGTGTGCTTGGCTTTCTATCATTGCTAAAATCTGACCACAACTAAAATTGGGAAAATTTGGAACTTTTATTTGGTCAAGTAGTCTAATCATCCCCCTCTAGACCTAGTTTCAATCCTATACTTATCAAAAAAGGCTACAAACAATCCCTACACTGGTGGGTTATCAAGACCTTTCTCTAGCATCATTGTCGGGGAGCAATAGTGTAGTGGTTGATATTCTCATGTGTGCTTATTTTCTTTATCACTAAGTAATTTTATTTGCTGTTATTAGTTGTTTTATTTTCTGTTATTAGTTGGTTTTATCTTTAGTTATGGATATGGAACACGAAACACCAAAAAAATTAGTGGTACTTGCTACTCATGGAGATGAGGAACCTCCTAAAACCCTCGATGCTAGTTATATGAAACACGTTAATTACTCCTTTGATAATCTCGATAAATCCTCATTCAACTTTATAATGGGAGGCACATTGGATCAACGTGAGTACTTTAGGGATTATCACTTATCTCAGAAAGGGAAACACTTATGGTATCAAATTAAAATCTTGTGTTGGTTTGCTTAGGATGTATGTTTGAGATGTGATTATACTTGTTGCTCTAAGATTAAGGGTCTTCACCTTCCCTTTCAATGTGAATTTAATGATAATAAAACCTTGGCTTCTTGTGCTAAAGGTGTTTTTGATTACTATGATGTGGAACAAATAGAAGAATTTGTTGCTTGTAAAGGTGCTTATGAAATTGCTTCTTTGCTTGAAAAGTATGATGATGTTCCTTACAAATCTGAAAATTTTGCCATACTTAAATATTTCTATGATAATTATGAGTACAATTCTGAAATTAATGAATTTATTGAGAGAATGTCTGCTGCCTTGGAAGAGCCAAAAATTTACAGGAATCTATGGAAGAAGAATTTGTTGAAACTGTGAGTTCATTAGATGAAGAAGATGAGGAGGAGAGCGAAGAACAAAAGGAGGAAGAGCGGATTAGCTACCCATCCCCACCTTATAATGAGAGAAACTCTTCAACTCATTGATTGTTTAATTTCCCTTTGTACATACTGAAGGATGGATGCTATGATGATTTCTGTGATCCCTTGGATTCATTTGAAATATCCCTTTTTGATGAACTTGATGCATGCTATGCTTGTGGCCATGATGCTAATATGAATTATGCTTATGGAGATGAACTTTCTATAATTCCTTATGTTAAGCATGAAATTGTTTCTATTGCACCCACACATGGTAGTTCTATTATCTTTTTGAATTCTCCCAACTAAACTATACTAGAGACGTTTGCACTTATTAAGGATTATATTGATGGGTTGCGTCTTACTATCACACATGATGATTTTGATGAAAATAATATGCATGTGGTTGCTTATACTACTTGTAATTATTATGAGAGAGGAACCAAATCTTCACATCTCTATGTTTCCAATACTATAAAATTGCAAGAAACTACTTATGCTACGTATTGGCCTATACTTTGTATGCATGAATTGTTCTTTTATGACATGCCAATGCATAGGAAGAGAGTTAGACTTCATTTTCACAATATGTATATCACTTTTTGCTCACTAATAAATTTCAACTCATTGTTAATTAAAATTGGCTTTGATATACCCTGGGATCAGGGTGGATCAATTACGTGAGAACTATATGCCTAGCTTAATGGATTTAAAGAAAGTGCTGCCAGGGTTTTAGAGAGTCATTTATTTCAGTTGTGTGCTTTGAAAATAATTAAAAACAAAAAAATAAATTGGGGAACCTATTTTTCTTCAAAAAGTAAGGCGAAAGTGAGGAAGATGAGCACCGTTGAAGTGGGGGCTAGCCTTGAACTTTATTCATGCCCATGGAAACTTTGTTAATGTTGATTACATAAAATTTTCAACAAAAATAATTATTCACTTGTATAAATCCATTGTATTACAAAAATAATTTGCCAAGAATTACCTTTAGGATGTTTAAATTGCTTGTTTGATATGTGCTGTGTAAAAACAAAAACTTTTGCTATAGTGTTTGAATTTTCATATTTTATTGGAATGTCAAAAGCTTGTGAAATTTTTACAAAGTAATTTTATACAAATTTTTTACAACTTACTACGTTTTCATAATTTTTTGAGTTAAAAAAGTATGGTATCCATATGGATCTTTACCGACTGTCCTGTTTTTCACAGATTGCTGTTATAGTTGCTTTGCGTGCTTATGTTTTGTTGAGCCTCATTAACTTGGGAGCCATATAATTGTGATATCATACCATGGGTAATTATAGATTATAATTGTTCAATAATGTTATGTAAAGAAATGATGGGACTTGATGTTATATGTACTAACGTTTATAATAAAAGTTTTGTCAAGTTTTGTGTGGATGAAGTGTTCGAAGATTGATGAGGTATTGATATGCGAAGAATAAGGAGAGGTAAGAGATCAAGCATGGGGATGCCAAATAAATTATTAAAGGAGACTCAAGGATAATAATAAGTGAATTTGCACCCCAAGTAATTATTCAAGGAGACTCAAGCGTCTAAGCTTGGGGATGCCCCAGAAGGCACCCCATCTTTCCTCTTCAATAATTATATGTCTCTATTTTTGTTTTCTTCACATGATATGCATAAATTCTTGGAGTGTCGTGTGCCTTTTATTTTTCTTGAAGCAATTCACCATGCTAGTTTGCGGAAGTCCATGGTTTATTTATAGAATGCTTCATGCGCTTCACTTATATCATTTGAAGTTGGATGCCTGTTTCTCTGCATATAGAAAACCGTTATTTGCAGAATGCTATTTTGATTCACTTATATTTATTAGAGCATGGATAGGTCTTTTTTAGAAAGAATTAAACTATCATTCCTCACTTATACCTATTTAGATATTCAACATGAATTGGTCGTTTACATGGTTAGTCATAAAATCCTACATAAAACTTGTAGATCATTGAATATGACATGTTTGATTCCCCGCAATAGTTTTGTGACATTAAGATAGTAATTTGTGGGTGCACTAGTTGATGATTGTGGATTAGTAATAATATTGATGTTAATGTTTGTTATTCCCTAAGCATGCACATATAGTCTCTAGTTATGCGATGAAGATTGGAGCATAATTTATCCTTGATTGAAATCGTTTGTGCTGTTGGATCGGGGGCGCACGATGGTTAAGTCGTCCCAACCTCCTCCCTAGGAGCATGTGAGTAGTACCTTGATTTGTGATAAAACTAATAAAACTTTGAAATAATCATATGAATTTTTAATGACTAATGTGAATAGATGGACATATGCAATCTCACCCCCTCATACTTTGCTAGCCTCTTCGACACCGTGCATTACACATTCTCCCCTCAAGGATCGGTGCAAGTTTCACTGGTGCATACAAACCCCGTGACATGATACACTCTATTTCACATAAGAATCTTTATATATTCCTCAAAACAACCACCATACCTACCTATCATGGCATTTCCATAGCCATTCCGAGATATATTGCCATGCAACTTCCACTGTCACTTCATATGACTTGTGTTTCCATTGTAATATTGCTTTGCATGATCATAAGATATCTAGCATGATTTTTACATGGCTTGTCCGTTTTTGATATCTTTTGCTATGCTAGATCATTGCACATCCTGGTACACTGCTAGAGGCATTCATATAGAGTCATATCATCCTATCAGTTTTTCACATCGAGTTGTAAGTAAATAAAAGTGTTATGATCATCATTATTAGTGCATTGGCCCAATGAGGAAAGGATGATGGAGACTATGATTCCACGACAAGTCGGGATGAGACTCTAGACAAAAAATGAAAAATGGGGGAGGCCAAGTAAGCCCACCATAAAAAGAAATAAAAAAGAAATGGGGGAGGCGAAAAAAAGAGAAAAAAGAAAAAATCCAACCATGAATATATATATATAAAATAAATAAAGAAATGAGAGAAAAAGAGAGAAGGTACTTCGCTACTATCCTTTACCACACTTGTGCCTCAAAGTGGCACAATGCTCTTCATATAGAGAGTCTCTTGTTTTGTCACTTCCATATGCTAGTGGGAATTTTTCATTATAGAACTTGGCTTGTATATTCAGATGATGGGCGTCCTCAACTGCCCGTAGTCTTCATGAGCAAGAAAGTTGGATGCACACCCACTTAGATTCAATCGAGCGTTCATACACTTATAGCTCTAGTGCTTCCGTTGCATGGCAATTACTCCTCCTCCCATTGATATGTATTGATGGGCATCTCCATAGACCATTGATACGCCGACCTGATGCACATTGAAAAAGAACAATCCAATTTCTTGGTTTGACACCGGGATGCTGATGATTTATACTCTATGCTAGGAAGACCAAGCATGGCATGCTATATGATTTCGTAGGGATATCATTCTTTGGCATTGTTATTTTTAAAAGACATGATTGTTTGCTAGGAAACCTGAGTATGGAAGTCTTTTTGTCAGACTATTGCCAATCACTTGTATCTTAATATTCATGCCAGGATTAGACATTTGTTCAGGATTATGTTAGGTAGCATTCCACATCAAAATATTTTGTTATCATTTACCTACTCGAAGGCGAGCAGGAATTAAGCTTGGGGATGCTGACACGTCTCCGTCGTAACTATAATTTGATTGCTTCATGCCAATATTCTACAACTTTCATATAGTTTTCGCAACATTATACATTATTTTTGGGGACTAACTTACTTACCCAGTGCCAGTACCAGTTCCAGTTTTGTGTGTTTTTGTTTCACAGAAATTCCATATCAAATGAAGTCCAAACGCGATCAAAATTCACAAAGATTTTTTTGGAATATATGTGAATTTTGAGAGTCGGAATCAACGCAACATGATGCCCGAGGGCCCCACAAGCCAATAGGGCGCGTCCCTAGGGGGGCACCCTGATGGCTTGTGGCCAGCCCTTAAGTCGGTTGTGGCTCTCCTTCCGCTGAAAGAAAGACATATTTGCGATAAAAATCCCCTCAAAATTTCAGCCTGATCGGAGTTACGGATCTCCGGATATTTAAGAAATGGTGAAGGGGTCAAAAACCGATCGTGAAAACAGGAGAGAAATAAAGAGAGAGAGAGAGAGAGATCCAATCTCAGAGGGGGCTCCTGCCCTTCGCAAGGCATGGAGGCCATGGACCAAAGGGGAAACTCTCCTCCCACCTTGGGAGGAGGCTTTGGAATAAGAATAAGGAGGGGGGCTCTCTCCCCCTCTCCTGATGGCACCGGAGCGCCGTCGGGGCAACCATTGTGACGACAATCTACACCAACAACTTCGTCGCCGTCACCACCAACTCTCCCCCTCTATGGAGCGGTGTAAAACCTATTCTCCCCATTGTAATATCTACTTGAAGATGGTGCTTAATGCTATATATTATTGACGAATGGTGTGTGTGGCTATCCTATGACATTTAAGTAGATTTCTTTTGTCCTATGGGTTGATTGATGATCGTGATTGGTTTGAGATGTATGTTATATTTTGGTGCTGTCCTATGGTGCCCACCATGTCCCGCAAGCGTGTGGGATCCCCGCTATAGGATGTTGCAATATGTTTATGATTCTCTTATAGTGGGTGGCGAGAGTGACAGAAACTTACACCCGAGTAAGGACATTGTTTACGTATGGGATAGGGGACTTGATGTGTTAATGCTATGGGTTGGTTTACCTTAATGAATTTCTAGTAGTTGCACATGCTTTCTAGAAATCCAACATAAGTGCATATGATCCAAGTATGGAAAGTATGCTAGAGTATGCCTCTCCCGCATATAAAACTTCAACAATGATACCTGTCTAGTTATCGATTGCCTAGGGACAAATCTTTCTCTTGTGCTACAAAAAGCTTTCTACTAAAAAACTTACTTATTAATTTTTATCTAATCAGACCCTAACCTTTATTTACTTGCTCTTTTTATCTTGCAGAACTATCTATTACACCTACTAAGTACTTCTAGTTTCTTTCCTGCAAAGTAGTTTCATACTTGTTCTAGTTAAAGTAAGCGTTATCGTGTGGAGAGTTGTATCGGCGGTCGATAGAACTTGACAAAATATTAATTCTACCTTTAGATCCTCATTGAGTTCAAAACTCTTACTTATCAAAAAAGGCTACAAACGAGCCCCTACGCTTGTGGATTATCGGCAGGGTGGCCTGACGGTGGGCCTCCTCGAGGAGCAAAATGTCGGTCCCTCGCGAGTCGTCCTTACACACCTTGTCAAACGCCAAGATCCATGGGGAGACTGTTTAGGCTTCGAGGGAAGGACCACCTTAGCCTGGTAGACAAGGGAGAATGGGGTTTCGCCGGTGGGCTTAGTCGCGGTAGTACGAATGGACAACACGGACTGCAGCTCATCCAGCCACCCCTTCCGCATGCCTCAAGCTTCTTCTTGAAGCTCCTTGCCTTGAGGCCCTTGAGGACATCCACATTGGTGCACTCATCCTGGGCATTGCTTCGCGGATGTGCCACAAAAGCATAGCATTTATGCGTACCAAGGTTAGGACAGTATGATTTAAAGAGGCCACTTGTAAACAAGGAACCGTTGTCAGTGATCATGCAGTTGGGGATGCCGAAACGACACACGAGGCCCTTACTAAACCTGACACCCAAGACGGCCAGGATGGTGCAGACGGGCACGACCTCCGCCCACTTGGTGAACTTGTCGATGGCGACATAGAGCTATCGGTACCCTCAGGTGGCGCGAGGAAACAAGCCTAGTATGTCCAACCCCCACATTGCAAAGGGATAGGAGAGCGGACTTGTCTAAAGCCCCTGCGGAGGCTGGTGGATCTGCTTGGCATGGAACTCGCAGGCTTCACAAGACTGGACCAGCTCGGTTGCATCGTGAAGCACAATAGCCTAGTAGAATTCACTGCGGAACACCTTACCGGCAAGGGTGCACGACGAGAAGCAGTGCCCACAATCTCCCTCGTGGATATCGTGTAATAACCCGACTCAAAACGAGTCAAGCCTCTGTGTTTTCTGTGCCATCCCTGGATCAGTATGCTGGCACACACAGTACATCAATGTATATATCAAAGTGCAATCACATGTAAATAGCGTAAAACTGATATATACCTTAAAATAGCAGCGGATACAGTCAACAGGAGTGGAGTCCCAATAACACCAACGGCAAGTTGAGTGCGGACTGTAACCCTGAATCGTACTATTACCCGTCGTAGAAGAGTATCTGCAACATAAGACGTTGCAGCCGTGTAGGTCAGTACATTGAATGTACTGGCAAGATCACCATAGTAGAACAGAAAAATAAAGACTATTCTATATGCAAAGGCTTTGTGGCTCTGTGTCTGAGTTTTTGCGTAAAAGCTGATTTTATTTTCCTACAACAAAGGAATATCAGGAATTTCACTATAGAGTTACCTATCATGACATGGTTCCGCCAACCAATGTCTCAATTGCCCACAAGTATCATTAAGTTGCCCACAATTAGTTATCAGTCCAGTGTTGAGAGTTCAGAGATAGATCCAAGTCTAGAAGCTCAAATTGTCCGTAACCGGGGACACGGCTAATCGATTAGGTTTAACTCTGCAGAGTGTTGTGTACTTTACCCACAAGATTCTTTCCCTCCTGGTAAGTCCTCGCACTGCCTGGTGTTTGAGAACAGGATGAAAGAAACATGGTCTTTCAGAGTGCTTCCCTGACTGTCCGACAGTGCCCATCCCAATCCTAACGTCGACTACATCTCGTAGCACTGCCCAGCAGAGTCACAACAAAGATCAACCAAGCCAGAGCCCATAATGACTTGTGGCTACACAGGTAAGCTTCCGGGCATGAAGTATTCATCCTTCTCTTTGAGTCTGGGTGAAGCTTTCCGCAAGATGTCATGGCGCTTCTCCATGCATCCCGGCCATCCACTGGTTTCTCCAGGGATGCCCAATCAACCATCCTTCACCCAGTAGTGTGTATTGAAAACTTGTATACTCGAGTCTTGAAGTCTTGAGGTCTTGAAGATGCAGGACTTGAAGATGTCTTCATGAAGTCGTCGTTTTGACGTGGAGTCCTTCTTCACACCACTCACGAACACTCATACCAGACCCCGTCTACTTTAGCATAGCATTGCACTAACTAGCGTTCCCGGGGCTTTAGTAACAAGTGGTGGGTTCCTACCTCATGCATTCTACTGAACTACAAGAATTTCAATAACACTACGGGAGGGATGTGCTGAATGATGTCACTACATGCAATAAAAACATAGGTATGAAATAGATGGTCAAGGTGAACTTGCCTGTACTGTTGATGAAGATAAAGATCGCTCTCAGAAATAACTTGATAGAACTATTCGTCACTCTCCGATAAAATCTATATAGCAAACATTGCATTCATAAGAAATCATACTAGAAATCAATTCTAACAATCACAAGGTAACACAAGAAAACAAGAGCAACAAGGTTGATAAAAGAAATACTTAAGACAAAGTTGAACACCAAAAACTTCAACAAATTCAAAAGTGACACAAAACCCAAAACAAAGTAAAATATAAAAAAAAGGATTTTAGTAAATATTTTTCTAGCAAAATGAATTACTTTTGAAGAACAAGTAAAACTATGAAAACAATATTCTAAACAACATAAGTGTTTGCCTAATGAACTTAACTACAAGCACAACCATAAACTAAGAGAAAACAAATTATGAAACAACTAAGTTAACAGCAAGTAATTAAATAAAATCTTTATTATAAAACAAAATTAAGTCATCTAAAACTCTTGTGAAAGAATTACTTATTAAAACTAATTTGTTTTATAAAACATTACCTATTGAAGAAAAATATAGTTTCCTATAATACTAGGGTAAAACTAAACTATTTTTGTTTAAAACATTTATTTACAGAAAATAATTAGTAAAAACTTTATTTGAAAACATAATCTAAATACTTAAAATTTAAGTTAAAAGAATTGTTACTAACAAATTTGCTTTTAAAACAACTATACCTATTTGAAAGAGGGTATAGATCCCTACAACAAAAATTTATAAATAAACAAATTAACTTTTGTTAACAGCAAGTAAATTACTAAGGTTTGGAACAACAAAACTAAATGAAGTCTGAAACTTAATATAAATCATATTCAGATTTTCAAAAAAATAAAACAAAGTAAATCAATCTAAATAAACTAATAGGAAACTAAACAGAATCTGTTTTAGTTGAAAACACTATTTAAAATTATTATAAAAATTCTCAAACTCTACCAAATGATAGCTAAGGTCACAAGTGACAAGTAGGAAAAAGAATCCATCAAAAATTCATTTTAGATCTCAAGATATTCAGAAAACAAAATTTAACTCAAATCTGTTCAAATTCAAATTTAAATATTCAAACATAGTCAAATTTGGTATTCACAGAAACTATATGAAATTTGTGATCTAATGCAAAAGAAATCAATTAAAAAAATTAATTAGTTTAAAAGTTATAAATAAAATAAAATCAGAACTATTCTGTTTTTAAAACTGAAAACAGAATAAACGAAAAGCTTAACTAACGGTCAGGGTACACGTGGTGCTTCCTGATTGGTCCAGGGGTGTGCGCTAGAGAGGTTTCGGGCGGACGGCCAGCAATTAACGAAGAACGTTTTGGCTAGAATCTAAACTAGAAAAACCAACCGGTTCACTTAAAATAGACCGAAGGGGTACGGGGATCTAATCTACGCCGTTAATTAGGGATCGGACGGGGAGGGTGCTCACCTTGGTGGTTGCTGGTTCCGGCGAGGGTTCCGGCGACGGCAGAGGCGTCGAGGTTGTCGGGGATGCGCCTCCGGTGGTCCTCCGGCGACGGTGAGGGCTCCGTTCGACTCAGCGATGAATGGCGCGTCCGGTGGTGGTCGAGGACGAGCTCGGGGACGACGGTGAAGACGAGCAGGAGCGGAGGGGGTTTCGGGGTCGGGGAAAACTCCGGCGAGGGCGAGCTCGGGGTTGCTCTGGTGGTTCTCCGGTGGAGCAAAGGGGTGGGGAAGGTGCGCACGGGCGAGAGGAGGTGGAGGGAGGGCTTGGCGGCGCTCGGGGAGGTCGGAGTGGAGCTGTGGAGCAGCAATGGCGCGGCGGCCGTGGGTATCTCCGGCGAGAAATAGCAGCGAGGAGAAGCCGTGGGGGTTGGGGAGTAGTGGGGAAATGGAGAGAGGGGAGCGGTGGCTCTTATATAGGCCAAAGGGGAAGCGAGGAATGGAAGGGGGAGGGGATCCTCGCGATGGCTCCGGCGCGGGCGTGCGGGAGGAGGAAGATGGCCGGCGTGATCTCGGGGTCGGACGGTGGGTCCCACACATTAGCGAGAGAGGGAGGAAACACAGTCAGCGGGCGGCCGTTACGAAATGAATTCGGCTTTAAAGGCTGTGGGCCGGCCGGTTTTATTATAAACCGTTACCGTTTCCTATTTATGATTTTACCAGAGCCATAAAACTGCTTCAATGCATTCGAATAAATTCCAAATATAGTCAAATTTTAAATCAAAATTAACAGAATAATAAATGCCATTTAATGGACATTTTTATTCTGGCATTTGAATACTTAAAAAAATCATTTTTTTAGAAAATGCCTTAATTGGCTTTATTTATTTTTGCAAATACTTTTCAAATAATTGTTTTGGGTTTGATGATTCAAAAACTTCACAAATTACCCCCTGTCTTGGAGTGTCATGTTACTCCTCTCAAATTTTTGTCGGGGTTTTGAATTCTTTGAAAATTTTGGATAGGGACCAATATGAAATGGATTTTCAAAATAATCCAGAGGTTTTCAAAAGCTCTTTCAATTCCTTCTTTTAAACTTCCAACTCATATTTCTTAAAATTTGAGGAAGTCATATTATCCTCTCTCATGAAAATCATTGAGTTGCATAAAGTTTTCTGAATTTGAAATATTTTCAAAAATGGAAATTCAAATCATTTTCAAATCCCTTTTCATTTCTTTAAATGGAAGAAGTCATGTCATCTTCACTCTAGGGTTTTGTGATGAAATGAATTTGAATTCCTGGTGGTCAAAATGCAGATTGAATGTTTTGGGAAAGTCATTTCATTCCCTCTCAATAAACTTTCAAAAAGTTTCAAATTTCACTCACTTTCAATCACTCAAACAAACAAACAAGCATTCTATATTTATTATAACATTCCAAAGTTTGGGATGTTACAAACCTACCACACTTAAAATGAATCTCGTCCTCGAGATTCGAAGAGGCTAGAAAGAATAGGTTAGGGTTGGGGTCTTCTAGCAAATCCACAGACCAAGAAGGTGTGGGGTCTTCCAACAAGACTCCATTGACCTGGAAATGTGGGTCTACCACACTTAAAATGAGAGTTACTGGTCTCTCAAAATCTTGGCAGTCCTCTGGGTGCATCTGTCTTTTCACCTTCTTCACGATAGCTTCTTCGGTGATGCTCTTCCGTTATATCAAAATCTTGAGTCCTCATAACAACATGTATTTCCTCCGATACTGAGTCTTCTTAGCTGGTAAGTCTCGTGATCAATTCTAAATAACTTATCGAAGATCTCATGGTGGTCTACCATTTGTGGTTGTCCTGCAGTGAAATGGGTCTTGGCTTCATTCCTCACCGTAAAATTCCTACGTGTGACAGCAACTGTCATGTACAAGGGTTTTCATCATACCATTCTAAGGCTTAAACAAAAGCTTCAAAGAACGTCGTCTCTTTACTATGGGTAAGTCACTCAGATTTACCGTTCCGAATAGCAAGAGAATGATAAGAGTAAGTCGTCATGGTGGCCAAGCCATGTCGCACTGAAATCATTACCTTGTATAAGGTTTAGTAATCTCGTATTCTAGCACTTGGGCTTCCTCACAAGCATTGCAGAAATTTCTCTTGTCAACGAACAAACTTCGAATAAATCCATTAATTCTGCAAGCTAAGCAAAAACATCTATCGTTTCTTCACAATTCTCAGGTTATCGTAAACTCCTAAGAAAAACGTTTGATAGTCAGTCGTAGCTTCTTCCAAGTTTCTTCCTTCACCAAGGTGGGGCTTGATCCTCATCAATCCTAAAGTCAGTGACTTGTGGATTCACTTGAATACTTGAACAACTTCATCTCACCCGTGGGGTGACTATCGATCCATATTCCAGCATTACCTTCAGTTCACTCCATTATACCCTTGAGGTAACAAATCACAGACTTATTTTTGTTTAGATTCCACTCTGCAGAATCCATTTTCCTTTCCATTGGTCTGTTTAACCCTGGGTATGGTTTCATCACAATCATTCTTTTTTTCAATATTCCAACTTCGAAAGCACTTTGTCTCAAAGGTTATTATCCGGATAGTTTGCGGTGGTTCCACATTCTCTTCATCCGTATTCATTTATCCAAACTCCTAAATCCGAGAAAGGTACCTGTGGTTTCTACCACACTTAAAATGAAATGCACTCATGTTTGCATAGACCATATTTTCTCATATCCTCGAAAATGGTCGGAGACCTTGGGTCATAGAGTAACAACTCATGAAATGCAACATAAGGTAAATCATGACACCATAAATTCCATTAAATCATGAATTTATTACAAACTCTGGGACTTCTGTTACAAGATAAGCTCATGAAATCAAAAGTGCTTCATGATACAGATATTTCCATCTTCAGAACTTAACTATCCCATTCTAACCTTCTCCTCATATTCAATCCTTGGTTACATCCTCAATCACTTCTTAAAACTCCTAGAAAGTACTTTATTACAAATGCTGCCATCCACATAGTTTGGTATGGTCTAGCATCAACTCCCAACTTTATTCATTCATCTCCCCTTGGATATATCTTAGTACCACTGAAAATTTCCGATGTGCTCCTTGAAATCCTCCATCTTTTCCTTGATTAGGGTGGACATGAACTTCATCTCCATCATCTCCGTATGCACCTCTTGCAGGTATTCCTAAGTATGACGGAGTCTTGCTTCAAGTATTTTCTCCAATATGGCGTATGGCTTCCATGGCAGCTTCACGAACAGCGTCAAAGAAAATAGCTTGTGGTACACTAGATATGTAAAAGTATCGTCCAGTAGTCTTTGGGCAAACTCCCTTTTCACGGTGAAGGTGTACCTCCACATACCAAAGTTTCACTCCATTATCCATGAATGGGTAGCCTTTGTAGACTGCATCTCCTTCAAGATGGATGTGCTTCATCATATCCTTCAGGATCCTTGGGTAGTCATGATCACTGGTCAGGGTCATGATTGTTTCTAGGCCTTTGAAGAAAGACTCATAAAGGGTGGTCATCTGCGTGTGTCAGAAAAGGTACTCAGAATTGACATATGTCTCGACTTGGGTAAACATCCATGTTATCCAAAATCAAACTTCAAATTCACTTTCCAACATCTTTAGAGAGTATTGTCATCCTTAAAACAAATGGATTATCCATTACATAACCTCAAAGGATAAGAGTGCTACCTATTACATTTATTACTTCTGAACTCAAACTACTCATGCTTGGCATTCTTCTCTGGGCAGGTATAGGAGTAGTGTCCTGTCTTCTTGCGCTGAAAACAAATGATTTCTGACATATCTCGGGGCTTCTTGATGTTGGTGCTTTCTCCTTGGGTTCTTGATTCCTTTCTTGGACACTTATCGGCATAGTGGCCTAAATTCTTGCACCTGAAACACATGATCTGACTCAGATCCTTCTTCGTAGAAATTGGGTTGTTCAGAGGAAGTCTTCGGTTTCTCTTCTTGGGTTCCTTGGTTCCGATCAAAAGTTCAATTTCCTGTGGATCAAACTCCACTTCTTCTGTCGGAAAATTTCCCAGATACTCTTTTCTTTCCTTCGTACAGTCCTGTGAGAAATGTCCTTCTTCTCCACATGTATAGCAGACATTTGAGTAAAATCTGGTTAATCCTTCTCCATCAGGGTCTTCAATATCTTTCTTCATCACAAATTCTCCAAATTCTCCTCTGAAGGCTTTCTTCATGGCTTCCTTCTGTTGTTTGATGACTTCCTGTATCTTGGGGTACATTTGGCATTGAGCCGGGTAGTGGTTGGTTCCTTCACACAAGAAACATGTTACCTGCCCAGTTGGGCATTCCTCAGCAGGGTGATTTTCTTCACAATAAGGACATCCTTCCTTGTGTTCTTCTTGGGTGTGTCCTATCTCTCCACAGATTTTGCATGCTCGGGTCTTCTTCATCGGGATAACACAATGCTTTTGAATGAGATGGGATCTTAACAGAGTCTTCTTGAGTTCTTCCCAATTCTTTGCTCCATTAAATCCTTGTATGGCATGATGCATTTTCCACCAAGTTGCGGCACTTTGGGTAAAGTGCTGGAGAGCATATTGAACCTTATACTTATGTGCTATCGAGTTGCTCCTGAAGTGATTCTCCATGTTGTGAATCCATACTTCTGTCTCCAACCGAGTCATCGATCCAGAATACATGAGTCCAGCTTCATTCATCATGTATTGGGTCAAGGTTTTGGGATGAGATAGGTAAGAGAGAGAAAGGAGAGGATACACACAATACAAACAATGGTTTTGAAAATAGATTTTTTTTTGTGGCTGTCGAAAATTACACACAAATGACAGCTCACAAATCATCGTATCTAACGTAAGTATACAACAGGGGTTTGGTCTTCTAGGGTCATAACATCTTGGAAAAATTCTTCATGGTCTTCCATTTCTTCAGGTCTTCATAGTCTTCAATCTTTTGTAGCTCCTTCCATAATGGAATACCTCTGGGTCTGAGTTGAGCATCAGTTGTCAGATATCTCGTCCTTCTTGGAGTGGCTTCAGTTGATCCTCCATGTGGTCAAAAGGGAAAAGGGTATAATCTAACTAGTTGAGGTAAGAGGGACTATTTGGTAAAAATCAGAGAAGACAAGAGGTAAAGAATCTTTTTGAAAATAAAGTTTTAGAGATTTCCTATCCTAGGGCTTTCCAGTTTCTAGGGTCACGTCCTACAGTCAACATGTGCTCTGATACCATTTCTGTAATAACCCGACTCAAAACGAGTCAAGCCTCTGTGTTTTCTGTGCCATCCCTGGATCAGTATGCTGGCACACACAGTACATCAATGTATATATCAAAGTGCAATCACATGTAAATAGCGTAAAACTGATATATACCTTAAAATAGCAGCGGATACAGTCAACAGGAGTGGAGTCCCAATAACACCAACGGCAAGTTGAGTGCGGACTGTAACCCTGAATCGTACTATTACCCGTCGTAGAAGAGTATCTGCAACATAAGACGTTGCAGCCGTGTAGGTCAGTACATTGAATGTACTGGCAAGATCACCATAGTAGAACAGAAAAATAAAGACTATTCTATATGCAAAGGCTTTGTGGCTCTGTGTCTGAGTTTTTGCGTAAAAGCTGATTTTATTTTCCTACAACAAAGGAATATCAGGAATTTCACTATAGAGTTACCTATCATGACATGGTTCCGCCAACCAATGTCTCAATTGCCCACAAGTATCATTAAGTTGCCCACAATTAGTTATCAGTCCAGTGTTGAGAGTTCAGAGATAGATCCAAGTCTAGAAGCTCAAATTGTCCGTAACCGGGGACACGGCTAATCGATTAGGTTTAACTCTGCAGAGTGTTGTGTACTTTACCCACAAGATTCTTTCCCTCCTGGTAAGTCCTCGCACTGCCTGGTGTTTGAGAACAGGATGAAAGAAACATGGTCTTTCAGAGTGCTTCCCTGACTGTCCGACAGTGCCCATCCCAATCCTAACGTCGACTACATCTCGTAGCACTGCCCAGCAGAGTCACAACAAAGATCAACCAAGCCAGAGCCCATAATGACTTGTGGCTACACAGGTAAGCTTCCGGGCATGAAGTATTCATCCTTCTCTTTGAGTCTGGGTGAAGCTTTCCGCAAGATGTCATGGCGCTTCTCCATGCATCCCGGCCATCCACTGGTTTCTCCAGGGATGCCCAATCAACCATCCTTCACCCAGTAGTGTGTATTGAAAACTTGTATACTCGAGTCTTGAAGTCTTGAGGTCTTGAAGATGCAGGACTTGAAGATGTCTTCATGAAGTCGTCGTTTTGACGTGGAGTCCTTCTTCACACCACTCACGAACACTCATACCAGACCCCGTCTACTTTAGCATAGCATTGCACTAACTAGCGTTCCCGGGGCTTTAGTAACAAGTGGTGGGTTCCTACCTCATGCATTCTACTGAACTACAAGAATTTCAATAACACTACGGGAGGGATGTGCTGAATGATGTCACTACATGCAATAAAAACATAGGTATGAAATAGATGGTCAAGGTGAACTTGCCTGTACTGTTGATGAAGATAAAGATCGCTCTCAGAAATAACTTGATAGAACTATTCGTCACTCTCCGATAAAATCTATATAGCAAACATTGCATTCATAAGAAATCATACTAGAAATCAATTCTAACAATCACAAGGTAACACAAGAAAACAAGAGCAACAAGGTTGATAAAAGAAATACTTAAGACAAAGTTGAACACCAAAAACTTCAACAAATTCAAAAGTGACACAAAACCCAAAACAAAGTAAAATATAAAAAAAAAGGATTTTAGTAAATATTTTTCTAGCAAAATGAATTACTTTTGAAGAACAAGTAAAACTATGAAAACAATATTCTAAACAACATAAGTGTTTGCCTAATGAACTTAACTACAAGCACAACCATAAACTAAGAGAAAACAAATTATGAAACAACTAAGTTAACAGCAAGTAATTAAATAAAATCTTTATTATAAAACAAAATTAAGTCATCTAAAACTCTTGTGAAAGAATTACTTATTAAAACTAATTTGTTTTATAAAACATTACCTATTGAAGAAAAATATAGTTTCCTATAATACTAGGGTAAAACTAAACTATTTTTGTTTAAAACATTTATTTACAGAAAATAATTAGTAAAAACTTTATTTGAAAACATAATCTAAATACTTAAAATTTAAGTTAAAAGAATTGTTACTAACAAATTTGCTTTTAAAACAACTATACCTATTTGAAAGAGGGTATAGATCCCTACAACAAAAATTTATAAATAAACAAATTAACTTTTGTTAACAGCAAGTAAATTACTAAGGTTTGGAACAACAAAACTAAATGAAGTCTGAAACTTAATATAAATCATATTCAGATTTTCAAAAAAATAAAACAAAGTAAATCAATCTAAATAAACTAATAGGAAACTAAACAGAATCTGTTTTAGTTGAAAAAACTATTTAAAATTATTATAAAAATTCTCAAACTCTACCAAATGATAGCTAAGGTCACAAGTGACAAGTAGGAAAAAGAATCCATCAAAAATTCATTTTAGATCTCAAGATATTCAGAAAACAAAATTTAACTCAAATCTGTTCAAATTCAAATTTAAATATTCAAACGTAGTCAAATTTGGTATTCACAGAAACTATATGAAATTTGTGATCTAATTCAAAAGAAATAAATTAAAAACATTAATTAGTTTAAAAGTTATAAAGAAAATAAAATCAGAACTATTCTGTTTTTAAAACTGAAAACAGAATAAACGAAAAGCTTAACTAACGGTCAGGGTACACGTGGTGCTTCCTGATTGGTCCAGGGGTGTGCGCTAGAGAGGTTTCGGGCGGACGGCCAGCAATTAACGAAGAACGTTTCGGCTAGAATCTAAACTAGAAAAACCAACCGGTTCACTTAAAATAGACCGAAGGGGTACGGGGATCTAATCTACGCCGTTAATTAGGGATCGGACGGGGAGGGTGCTCACCTTGGTGGTTGCTGGTTCCGGCGAGGGTTCCGGCGACGGCAGAGGCGTCGAGGTTGTCGGGGATGCGCCTCCGGTGGTCCTCCGGCGACGGCGAGGGCTCCGTTCGACTCAGCGATGAATGGCGCGTCCGGTGGTGGTCGAGGACGAGCTCGAGGACGACGGTGAAGACGAGCAGGAGCGGAGGGGGTTTCGGGGTCGGGGAAAACTCCGGCGAGGGCGAGCTCGGGGTTGCTCTGGTGGTTCTCCGGTGGATTAAAGGGGTGGGGAAGGTGCGCACGGGCGAGAGGAGGTGGAGGGAGGGCTTGGCGGCGCTCGGGGAGGTCGGAGTGGAGCTGTGGAGCAGCAATGGCGCGGCGGCCGTGGGTATCTCCGGCGAGAAATAGCAGCGAGGAGAAGCCGTGGGGGTTGGGGAGTAGTGGGGAAATGGAGAGAGGGGAGCGGTGGCTCTTATATAGGCCAAAGGGGAAGCGAGGAATGGAAGGGGGAGGGGATCCTCGCGATGGCTCCGGCGCGGGCGTGCGGGAGGAGGAAGATGGCCGGCGTGATCTCGGGGTCGGACGGTGGGTCCCACACATTAGCGAGAGAGGGAGGAAACACAGTCAGCGGGCGGCCTTTACGAAATGAATTCGGCTTTAAAGGCTGTGGGCCGGCCGGTTTTATTATAAACCGTTACCGTTTCCTATTTATGATTTTACCAGAGCCATAAAACTGCTTCAATGCATTCGAATAAATTCCAAATATAGTCAAATTTTAAATCAAAATTAACAGAATAATAAATGCCATTTATGGACATTTTTATTCTGGCATTTGAATACTTAAAAAAATCATTTTTTTAGAAAATGCCTTAATTGGCTTTATTTATTTTTGCAAATACTTTTCAAATAATTGTTTTGGGTTTGATGATTCAAAAACTTCACAAATTACCCCCTGTCTTGGAGTGTCATGTTACTCCTCTCAAATTTTTGTCGGGGTTTTGAATTCTTTGAAAATTTTGGATAGGGACCAATATGAAATGGATTTTCAAAATAATCCAGAGGTTTTCAAAAGCTCTTTCAATTCCTTCTTTTAAACTTCCAACTCATATTTCTTAAAATTTGAGGAAGTCATATTATCCTCTCTCATGAAAATCATTGAGTTGCATAAAGTTTTCTGAATTTGAAATATTTTCAAAAATGGAAATTCAAATCATTTTCAAATCCCTTTTCATTTCTTTAAATGGAAGAAGTCATGTCATCTTCACTCTAGGGTTTTGTGATGAAATGAATTTGAATTCCTGGTGGTCAAAATGCAGATTGAATGTTTTGGGAAAGTCATTTCATTCCCTCTCAATAAACTTTCAAAAAGTTTCAAATTTCACTCACTTTCAATCACTCAAACAAACAAACAAGCATTCTATATTTATTATAACATTCCAAAGTTTGGGATGTTACATATCGGCAAGCAGCTCGCACCCTTGTTCCTCCGAGATGCACCATAGCGAGACCTCGTTAAGCCGCTTTCGGCACAGCTTGCCGTCCCGCAGGGAATAAGTGGCAGCTTGCCGGGCGATGCGTACCGCCTCCAGATCCTCCATGGGGAGGTCTCCTCGAAGTAGGAAGGCTCTGAATTCGGCGGCCCAGCCGCCCTCCTAAGGATCCATCACTAGTAGCAAGCGATCTCTCAAGGGTAGGCCGCAGTTTGGCATGCCCACTGACGACGACTCCTCATGCAACAATGTGGTGCCGATGGCGGTCGACGCGGCCGATGGTTTGAGGAACCTTTCGTCAAATATGTCAGGGTTTTGGGACTCCCAGCGAGATGCTCTTTTGGTGATGTCGACGGCCTCCTTGTTGGCGCCGCGTGGGATGTGCTGCAATTCCAAGCCTAGGAAATGTTTCTCGAGTTTGCGCACCTCCTCTGGGTAGGCCGCCATGTGCTCGTCCTCGGGCTTATACATATTGTTGGAGAAGTTTACGAGGAGCTAAGAGTCGCCTTTGATGACAAGGCGCTTGATGCCGAGGGCGGAGGCGACCTTGAGGCCAGCGAGTAGGCCCTCATATTCCACAGTGTTGTTGGAGACCTTCTCTCCGTGCCCAAAGCACACCTAGACCGTGTACGATGTCAGCCCCTGCTCCCTGGATGGAGAAGGCGCTATCGAAGCACATGACCCAATCGTCAGACATCTCGTCCCCAGGCAGGTGGGACTTGTTATCTCAAGGCTCCTACTCATAAGGGTTCGTCCACTCTGCCACAAAGAAGGCCAGGGCTGTGCCCTTGATGACTCTGGTGGTGCAAAACTCCAATTCGAAGGCTTGCAGCTCGATATTCCACTCAGCAACCCTACCAGAGGCGTTCGGGATGCGCAAGATTTGCTCTAAGGGGTAGGAGGAAACAACCCTAATTGGGTGGCCCTGGAATTAGTAGCGCAGCTTGCAGGAGGCAAGGAGGAGTGCGAGGAGGAGCTTCTGCTTCATGGGGTAGCACTCGCGTGCATCCCTAAGCACTGTGCTGACATAGGACACCAGGCGCTCGACGAGGCGGACGACCGTGGTGTCCATGTCGTCCTTGCCCGGAGGTTCATGGGGCGGAGCCGCAATGTCCTCCGGAGGCACGATGCTAGCGGCCGCGGGGCCCCTTGAGGAATGACGGGGGCCTCTTGAGGAGTGCCCTCGGCTAGCGCCATTGGGGCCTGCACAGCCCAATGCGATGCCTTCTCAAGCACCGCGGCCTTCCGCTTGGCTCAAACTTGTTCTTCTCGCTCTACCACGAGGGTCGCATTGGCTGTTTGAGGGGTGGACGCCAGGTACAAAAGTAGGCGCTCACGGGGGCGCGGTGTGACCATAATGAGAGGACTCGTAAGGTACCTCTTGAGATCTTCAAAAGACACGTCTAGATCGGGGGTCCATTCAAACGAGCCGCTTCTTTTCATGAGTTTGAAGAATGGCAAAGCCCGCTCGCCATACTTGGAGATGAAGCGCCCTAGGGAGGCCAGCCATCCTGCCAACTTTAGCATTTCCTTTAGGGTCGGGGGGGTGGGGTGCATCCGCTCGATGGATTTTACCTTCTCCGTGTTGGCTTGAATTCCCCGATGAGAGACAAGGGATCCAAGGAATTTGCCTGAAGGGACGCTGAAAATGCACTTGTCTGGGTTGAGCTTCAAGTTGACCCTGCGCAGGTTGGCGAAGTCTCCTACAAATCTTCGATGAGCATTCTGGCCTTGCCCGACTTGACCATGATATCGTCGACATAAGCCTCCGCGTTCCTGCCCAGTTGGGGCCACAACGCAATGTACATCAGTCTCAGGAAAGTGGTGCTGAAACTCTTCAAGCTGAAGGGCATGCAGGTGTAACAGAACACTCCAAAGGGGGAGATGAATGCCATCTTCTCCACATCCTTCGCCGCCATCTTGATCTGATGGTAGCCTAAGAAGTCTTCCAGAAAGCACATGAGGTCACAACTGGCGGTCGAGTCTACAATCTGGTCGATGCGCAGAAGTGGGAAAGGGTCTTGCGGGCATGCTTTGTTGAGATCGCCGAATTCGACACACATTCTTTCCTGGCCGCCCTTTTTGGGATGATGACAGGGTTGGCGAGCCACTCAGGGTAGCGCACCTCGTGGACGACCCCCGCCTCTTGCCGCTTATGCACCTCCTAAATGTTGAACTTCTACTTCTCCGATGCTTGGCGTCTGGCCTTTTCCTTGACAGGGCATGCGTGGGGCACACCGCTAGGTGGTGCTCGATCACTTCCCTCGGGTCCCCGGTCAAGTCGGTCGGCTTCCATGCAAAAACATCAATGTTCTCTCATAGGAAAGGGGCAAGTGCTCCGTATTGCTTGAGGGGGTGACGTGGCTTGAGATTGCATCGGTATTTCCCCAAAGAGTAAGGGATCATGCAGCACATCGACGGTAAGTATTTACCTCGGTTATGAAACCAAGGTATCAATCCTTAGAGGAAGATCACGCACCCACGTAAATGACACCTTCACACAAATAACTAATACTTGCAACCCGATGTGAAAGAGAGGTTGTCAAGCTCTCTACGGTAATAAGATAGATTAGGTAATGATAGTTTTGGCAAATAGATCTCGCAAGAACACAAAATAAAATAAGTAAACAAAAAGTGCAGCAAGGTATTTTTGGTTTGTTGGATTAAAAAATCTGAAAACAAAAAGGAAAAATAGTAGATCGGAAAGCAATATGTTGGAAAAGTAGACATGGGGCCGTATGTTTCACTAGTGGCTTCTCTCATGAGTATAAGATCAAATAATCATGAAGATATCCAGGCAATGATCATTATATAGGCATCACATCCAACATAAGTAGACCGAAATGATTCTGCATCTACTTCTATTACTCCACACATCGACCGCTATCTAGCATGCATATAGTGTGTTAAGTACATGGGAAAATGGAGTAATGCAATAAGAATGGTGACATGATGTAGACAAGATCTACTCATGTAGGAATAGACCCCATCTTGTTATCCTTAATGGCAATGATACATGCATGTCTTGCTACCCCTTAGGTCACTGGGAAGGAACACCTCATGATCGAACCCATCACAAAGCACCTCTTCCCATGGCAAGAAAAATCAATCTAGTTGGCCTATCTAAACCAAAGATTAGAAGAAGAATACGAGGCTATAAGTAATCATGCAAATAAGAGATCAAAGAAGACTGAAATAATATTCATGGATAGAAACTAATCATGAACTCAAAATTCATCAAATCCCAACAACCACACCGCAAAAGTCATTACATCAAATAGATCTCCAAGAGACCATTGTATTGGGAATCATAGAGACAGAGGAGCCCATCTAGCTACTGCCTACGAACTCGTAGGTCTATGGTAGACTACTCATGCATCATCGGAGAGGCACCTATGTTGAAGATGAACCCCTTTGTGATGGTGTTAGATTGGATCTCGAGGTTCTGGAACTTGCGGCAGCTGGAATTGTGTTTGTCGACTCCTCTAGGGTTTTCCAAATATTTGGGATTTTATAGGGTGAATAGTCGGTTGAGGGGGGGGGGGTAACAAGGTGGGTACCCTCCCCCAGGCGCGCTAGGGGCCTCTGGCACGCCCTGGTGGAGGGTGGCCACCCTGGGCCCCTCTTCAGGTTTTCTTTGGCCCATGCCGGCTCTTCTGGTCCATAAATATTCTCCAAAAATCCCCATAGCATTTGCGCTCTGTTTGGTACTTATTTTCTTCGAAGTAAAAAAAAGTAAAAACAACAACTGGCAATTTGGCACTATGTCAATAGCTTAGTCCCAAACGATGATATAAAGTGGCTATAAAATGATCATAAAACATCCAAGATAGATAATATAACAACATGAAACAAGCAAAAATTATAGTTACCTTGGAGACATATCAACATCCACAAGCTTAATTCCTACTCATCCTTGAGTAGGTAAATGATAAAAACAGAATTTTCGACGTGGAATGCTGCCTAATGTGTTCATCATGTATTCTTTTCTTTGTAGCATGAACATTTGGACTTTTAAATGGTTCAAAGCAATAGCCTAGTTTTGACATGAAAACTTTAATACTCAAGCATATCAACAAGCAACCATGGCTTTCAAAATATCAACGCTAAAGCAAGTTATCCCTAGCCCATCATGCTCAATCATTGATCCATTCACCATACACACTCAAATATTAGCTCCACCTAATGCTCAAGTACGATCATTGTAACATCCCAAACTTTAGAATGTTATAATAACTATTAGAATGATTGATTGTTTGCTTGAATGATTGAAAGTGAGTGAAATTTGAAACTTTTGAAAGTTTGATGAGAGGGAATGAAAAGACTTTCCCAAAGCTTTCACTCTGCATTTTGATCACCAAGAATTCAAATTCATTTTATCACAAAACCCCAGAGTGAAGATGACATGACTTCTTCCATTTAAAGAAATAAAAAGGGATTTGAAAATGGTTTGAATTCCCATTTGAAAATATTTCAAATTCAGAAACTTTATGCAACTCAATGATTTTCATGAGAGAGGATAATATGACTTCTTCAAATTATATGAAATATGAGTGGAAGTTAAACCAAAGATTTGAAAAAGGGAATTTGAAAACTATTTGAGAATTTCTCTTATGGAGTTTCAATTTCATTTTGAATTCCCTATTTGAATTTGCAAACATCCAAACCCCTTGTCAAATATTTTGAGAGGAGTAATATGACACTCCAAAACCAGGGGGTAATTTGTGAAGTTTTTGAATCATAAAACCCAAGGGGTGATATGAAAAATAATTTGCAAAAATAAATAAAGCCAGTTAGGCAATTTTTTGAAAAAAATATTTTTCGAAATTATTTAATTTGACAGAATAAAAATGTCCATTAAATGGTATTTATTCTCCTGATAATTCTGATATATGACATTCCTATACTTGGTGTTAAATTGAGGCTTTCAAAAGGTTTTTAATACTCTGTTTAATAAAAAAAGAAAGTATTAAAACCGTATCGGGCCGACCCACCCCTAATCAATACCGAATCCCCTAGATTGCGGCCGATCGACGCGCTGTCACCGCTCCCGCTCTCGCTGACACCCGGGCCCCACCTTGACCGAGCGAATCTCGCACCGCTCGTCCTCCTCCTCCCGCACGCGCCGCCGCCGCTGACGCCATCCTCGTCGGACCTCCCTCTCCTTCCTTTCCCCGACCCCCTCTCGCCCCTCTATAAGCAGCGGCCCTCCTCCACATCCATTCCCCCTCCGAACCCCTCTCGCCCGCTCGCCAGAGACCCACCACGAGCTCGCCGGAGTTACCCCGACGACCGAACCCCTCCAAGCATCGGGACGTCACCTCCCTCGTCCTCCGCACCGTCTGACGCCGCCGTTCATCGCCGGAGGATCACCGCCGTTGATTGGAGTCTTCGGACGTTGACCTCGACCACCGGAGCGCCGCCCACGTCAACCACGCCGCCTCGGCCTCGCCGGAGAAGCCCTCGCCGGCGACCCCATCCTCACTGTGAGCTCCTCCCCCTCCGTGGACCGTCCGATCGTAGATCTACGCGTAGGATTAGATCCAACTTAAAACCGAACCGGTATGCGCTAACTTTCGGTTGACCACCCGTAGCAACCCCCGCGCACACTAGCCCAGCCAACCAGAGCGCGCCACGTCACCCCCCTGTCCGTTAGAAACCTTTTTCTTTTTTCTGTTTTAATTTCAAAAACAGAATAGTTCTGATTTTGTTTTTAGTATATCTTTCATGTTTTTAAGTATTTTTAATTGATTCTTTTTGCATTAGGTCACAATTTTATATATAATTTATGTAGATGCAAAGTTTGACCATGTTTGAATATTTAAATTTGAATTTAAACAGATTTGATTTAAATTTTGTTTTCTGAATAACTTGAGTTTAAAAATATATTTTTGATTGATTCTTTTTGCTACTTGTCTCTAGTGATATTTGTTATCAATTGGTAAAGTTTGAGAATTTTTCGAATAAATTTGATTAGGGTTTTAACTAGAAACAGAATCTGTTTAGTTTGTTAATATAGTTTAATTAGTTTTATTTTGTTAGTTTAAATCTGAGTTAGTTTAAATTTGATTTAGTAGGTTCTGTTAGTTAAACTTTAGTTGTTTTACTTACTGTTAATAGAAATATAAAATTTGCTTAGTTTATTCCTTATGGTTATAGGAATCTCAATTTTTTTTTCAAATAGGTTTAATTTGTTATAAAACAAACTAGTTAGTAATAGTTTATTCCAACAAAGTTTTATATAATTAAAATCTGTTTTCTAAGAAAAAGTTTTTAGTAATCTTTTCTGTTAAGAAATGTTTGTTAGTAAAAATGGTTTAGTTTTACTCTATTATAGGAAACTATATTCTTTATCATTAGGTAATGTTTTATAAAACAACTTAGTGTTAGTAGAGATTATTTTCACAAAGTTTTAGATGAATCAATTCTGTTTTGTAATATGAATTTTTATTAATTACTTTCTGTTAACTTAGTTGTTTCATAATTTGTTTTCTCTTAGTTTATGGTTGTGCTTGTAGTTAAGTTCATTAGGCAAACACTCATGTTGTTTAGGATGTTGTTTTCATAGTTTTAGTTGTCTTTCAAAAGTAATACATTTTGCTAGCAAAATATTTACTAAAATCCTTTTATTATATTTTAATTTGTTTTGGGTTTTGTGTTAGTTTTGAATTTCCTGGAGTTTTGTGTTTCAACTTTGTCTTAAGTATTTCTTTCATCAACCTTGTTGATTTTGTTTCTTGTGTTACCTTGTGATTGTTAGAATTGATTGCTAGTATGATTGCTTATATGTATGCAATGTTTGTTTGTATAGATTTTTCATCGGAGAGTGATGAATAGTCTATCAAGTTAATTCTGAGAGCGATATTGTTCTTCATCAATAGTACAGGCAAGTTCACTTTGACCATCTATTTTATACCCATGTTTTTATTGCATGTAGTGACATCATTCAACAAATCCCTCCCGTAGTGTTATTGAAATTCTTGTAGTTGAGTAGAATGCATGAGGTAGGAACCCACCACTGGTTACTAAAGCCCCGGGAACGTTAGTTACTCTTATGCTATGCTAAAGTAGACGGGGTTTGGTATGAGTGTTCGTGAGTGGTGTGAAGAAGGACTCTACGTCAAGATGACAACTTCATGAAGACATCTTCGAGTCCTACATCTTCAAGACCTCAAGACTTCGAGACTCGAGAAGACAAGTTTTCAATACACACTACTGGGTGAGGGATGGTTGGAACGGCACCCTGGAGAAACCAGTGGATTTGCCTAGGTGTTGCTAGAGAAGTGCCAGTATTCACGCGGAAAGACTCACCCAGACTCAAAGAGAAGGATGAATACTTCATGCCCGAAAGCTTACCTGTGTAGCCACAAGTCATTATGGGCTCTAGCTTGGTTGATCTTTGTTGTGACTCTGCTGGGCAGTGCTACGAGATGTAGTCGATGTTAGGATTGGATGGGCACTGTCGGACAGTCAGGGAAGCACTCTGAAAGACCATGTTTCTTTCATCCTGTTCTCAAACACCACGCAGTGTGAGGACTTACCAGGAGGGAAAGAATCTTGTGGGTAAAGTACACAACACTCTGCAGAGTTAAAACCTAATCGATTAGCCGTGTCCCCGGTTACGGACAATTTGAGCTTCTAGACTTGGATCTATATCTGAACTCTCAACATTGGACTGATAACTAATTGTGGGCAACTTAATGATACTTATGGGATTTGAGACATTGGTTGGCGGAACCATGTCATGATAGGTAACTCTATAGTGATATTTCCTGATACTGCTTTTGTTGTAGGGAAAATAAAATCAGCATTTATGCAAAAACTTAGCCACAGAGCCACAAAGCCTTTGCATATAGAATAGTTTTATCTTCTGATTTCTACTATAGTGATCTTGCCAGTACATTCAATGTACTGACCTATATGGCTGCAACGTATGATGTTGTAGATACTCTTCTACGACGGGTAAGAGTACGATTCAGGGTTACGGTCTGCACTCAACTTGCCGTTGGTGTTATTGGGACTCCACTCCCGTTGACTGTATCCGCTGCTGTTTTAAGGTATATATATCAGTTTACGCTAATACATGTGATTGCACTTTGATATATACATTGATGTACTGTGTGTGCCAGCATACTAATCCAGGGATGGCACAGAACACACAAAGGTTTGACTTGTTTTGAGTGGGGTCGCTACAATCATAGTGCCTCCTAGTTGGTGCTTTATAAAAGAAGATGGAGACTCAAATTGGAAAATAAAAACTTGCATAATGTAAATAGATAGGCCCTTCGCAGAGGTAAGTAGGGATTTGTAGAGGTGCCAGAGCTCAAGTGTTTAGATTGAAAGAGAAAAAACATTTTGGGTGGCATGCCTTTCCTGTCAACGAAAACGATTGAGAGATTTCAATATCTTTCCACGCTAGATACATCATAGGCGGTTCCCAAACAGAAAATAAAGTTTATTCCTTTTTCCACCATACTTTCACTTTCCATGGCTAGCCGAATCCACGCTTGCCTTCCATACCGACACTTTCCAAGGAATTTATTATTTGACAACATAAAGAAATATTTTTTTTCATTTTGGGACTGGGCATCCCTATTACCTCCGTATTGCAATGACAAATGAATAAATACTCATCTTGAGAATGACACATCTAGCATGGAAAAATATCGTTCACCCCCTACCGTTTCATGAGCGGTACGAGCACAAGAAAAGGAAAATTTATTTTGAAATTTAGAGATGGCACATACAAATTTGCTTGGAATGGCATGGAAATACCATATATAGGTAGGTATGGTGGACTCATATGACAAAACTGGTTTTAGGGATTTTGGATGCACAAGTAGTATTTCTACTTAGTACAAGTGAAGGCTACCGAATTGATTGAGAAGCATCCAACCAAGAAACAAAAAATCACATAAGGGAGCATTAAGCATAACTAACACTGAATAATGCACCATAAGTATGATCTAATTTCGCAACACAACCATTGACTTTCGTGCTTCCATAGAGAATGACAAACCTTAACACTAATATTCTTACTAAGCATGATTACTCACCACCATAACTCACATATCAATATTGTCATGTCTCAAAACTATTACAAAGAATCAAGTTTAATTTTTCCAATGATATTAATGATTTTTTATTATATCCCTCTTGAATATCTATCACTCCGGGACTAGTTTGATCTATTGCAATTGCTTTTGACAAGCTCACATGGATATAAGTGAAGAACATGAGCATACAAGTGTCATCTCTCAAAATAATATAAGTGAAGCATGAGAGGATTTCTTCAAAATTACTAACTCTCAAATCAATATAAGTGAAGCACGAGAGTATTTCTTCAAACATGTAAAAGAATGCTGTGCTCAAAAGATACAAGTGAACATAAGAGCAATTCCTTTGCTCAATAGATTTACGTGAAGCATAAAGAGAAATTCTAGAAAATCATAGCATAATTTTGGCTCTCTAAAATAGGTGTGTGCAGCAAGGGTAAAAAGCAAATAAAGCAAAGATACAAGACACTCCAAGCAAAACTCATGATATGTGGTGAATACAAATCTAGTTCCAAGTAAAATACTGATGGTTGTTAGAAGAAAGAGGGGATGCCACTCAGGGCATCCCCAAGCTTAGTTGCTTGTTACTATTTTGATATTACCTTGGGGTGCTATAGCATCCCCATGCTTAGGCTCTTCTTACTCCTTATTCCTTCATAGATCGTGATCTCACCCAAAATTTGAAAACTTCAACCACACAAAACTTGACAAAATTCTCGTGAGACCCGTTAGTATAATAAAGCAAATTACCACTTTAGGTACTGTTGTAAACCTATTAATATTTTATTATTGCATTATACCTACTGTATTCTAACTTTACCATGACTGATACCCTACAAGCCATAAATTCATCAAAATAAGCACACAGTCGAACGAAAACCAAATATGTTTCACACAAAACAATTTGTAGTAATCTATACTCTACCCATACTTTCGGAAATCTAAAAATTCTGAAAATTAGGACAATGTAAAGAATTTTCATAGAAATACTTTATTAAAAGTTCTGCTCAATATCATGTTCTAGTAAAAAATAAAAATTTGTGCACTGGGAACAAAGTTTCAGTTTCAGATTCAACATTGTTTCTACTCATCTTATGGATCGTCCTAAAGGCATTACTTGGCATAAACACTAAATAAAACATAAACAACACAATCATAATAGTGCAAAACACTGAAAAACAGAAAGGAAAAGATAAAACTAATTTATTCGTTGGGTTGCCTCCCAAGAAGCGCTATCGTTTTACGCCCCTAGCTAGGCATAACGCATAGTTTCAAGTATTGTCATCCTTCATCTTTTTCTTCATAGACGAGTTTTCATCAAAAGGCTTTGTAAATACAATTTGGAACACATCATCCATAGAAATTTTGGGACTATCAAGTTTTCCATCTATGTATCCTCTTTGATTACCGGCTACAATCCAAGAGTATTGTTGATTAACATCATTAAAAGTTTGTTGGATCATATCTAAAATGGGAACTTCCTTTCCAAGATTTTCATCAAAAAATTGATTATTCCCAGGCAAATGTCTCAACATGTAATTGCTTTGATAAAGGATTTCATCTAGTACCAGTTTTTCATGGCTCTTACCAAAATGATCAAAATTTTCCCTAGCTTCTCGTACTATGTGATCAAATTCATTCATGAGAACAAGGGTAGCTAACTTTTTTTGCTTTAGGATCTTTTAAAATAGGTAGCTCATAAAACAATCTTTGCAAGGTAGGATGTGTGTGGATAAATCTATTTTTAAGTTTTAGAAGTAATGTTGAGATAGCTTCTGCATAAGTTTTAGTTCTTTTATGTATAGGGGCATCATCAAGAGTCAAGTTTCCAACATAATTAAAAAATTCCTAGATAGTTCCTTTTCCTATAACGTTCCCTTGCCCCAAATAAAAGTTCTATAATCTAGATTACCAGAACATCCAATTTTAGGAGTCCTTCCATCATCTGTTTCTGCCATACAAAAATCACTCATGGTGACAAGCAAAAAAGAAAAGGGATTTTTATTTCTATGCCCCTGGTTCCTTAGCTGTACTCATTCATCCCCACGCTCTTAACTTTTTCTCACGTTTCCCCACTCCCACTCCCTTGCCCGAAACCCTCAGAACTGGTCATAGCGGATGTTGTCGTTGGGTCAATGGCTTGACCGTTAACTTTGACGAGTGGGGCCGCGCTGGACTGTGTCACTTGTCGGACCTGCCAAGTGGGGCCGCGTTGGACCATGTCGCCCTCCTTTGGAAATTCTGACATGTGGGTCTGCGCTAGACTGTGTCGCCCGTTTGACGTGCCAAGTGGGGTTGCGTTGGACCGTGGCGCTAGTTGGGCCGTTGGGCCATGGTTTCGTTTGGGCCGTTGCATTAAACGCCCGTGTGTATCATGCATTGATGCACACCACCACGATAAGCCTGCTATGCATGCACGACATGAACCAGCCAGCCTGCCTGCATGCACCGTTGTGTGCCACTAGGGACGCAGCCTTCCTGTGAGCCACCACGGACGCAGCATCTGTCGTTGCTGCCAATTCGTCCCTTCTCGCAAGCGCCTCCTCGATCGATTCAGAGTTCACACCGTCTCAGCCTTTGACCTCGGCATCATCAATTCAGCATGACAATTAAAGTCTAGGGCATACTGATCAACGTGTGTCGCCACAATACCGAAGCCTGCTATGAATGCCTTGTGAGCTAGCCTGCCTGCATGCGTGCCGCCACAAACGCAGCGACGGTTGCTGCCGGTGGTTCCTCTCTTCTCGCATGTGTCTCCACCTTCCAAGTGCCACATACCGAGGCTAGGGTGAAGTGCTACGTGTGGGCTTCACCAACCTTTTTTACTGACACATATGTCCCTCCCTTTATGTACAAAAGCATGCAATATATGTTTTGAAGTATCAGCAAAAACAAAAATAGTCTGGGTCAACCCTATTACAATCATCCATGACACTAGAGAAAATAACCAGCAACCAGAGTCAACTAAACATAGCTCAAAGATCATAATAGCGAAAGCATACAATATATATCCTATGTACTTCCTAGTGCACTACGCGTCTTTGTAGTCGGAGATGGCTTGATCTGCCTGCGCCGGAGCCTGGGCCGCCACCTGCGCCTCCTCGTGCGCCTCCCGCGCTGCCTCCATCTGCTGCTGGCGAAGGCCCGGGCCTATGCAGCTTCTTCCAAGCGGATGGAGTTGAGATTCACCACCTTGTCGGGCCACAGATAGTAGAATGGTGGTGCCTCCACTTTCGGCTCCTGCCACGGCGCCTCCACTTCCGGCTTTTGTAGTGGCGCCTCCACCTCCGGCTCCTATGGTGTCTCCTCCTCCTCCGGCTCCTACGCCTTTGCCTCTCCCTCCTCCCCCCATCTCCGAACGCTCCTCTAAATCCTCATGCGGTTCCATAGGTAGCCTCGCTTGCCTCCGGATTTGGGCCTGCCGAAGGAGGAAGAGACGGTCTTTGATTGTGTAGTACTGGCGGTGTGGTGACATGGCTGATGGGCTCGGAGAGGGGAGTGCTCAGGTCCTTGAGGGGAGAGGGAGCAAGCGAATGTGCTAGGGTTGGGGGACGCCGTCCGGCTTAAATAGCCGTCTACGGATAATGACGGGGAGCTGGATAGGTGCCTCAACAGTCAAGGAGAGGAGGTCAAAGAAATTTGAATTTGAGAAATGTGCTCCCAGACTAGGGTAAACAACCCCATTTGTGATGAGTAATACATGATTTCACCCGCAAAAAATTGTTTTAGGACACCCTATGTTCTATGTAAGAACTATGCTATGCTTGCTACTTTCTATGTTATGGGTGTATGCTTGCTACATGAGATGTCGGTAGAATTTTTCATGGTATCTACACTAACAATGACATGGAAAAAGTTATTCTTAAGTTCGCCATGGCAATTATCTATACAAAAATGTCATGGGACAAAAGTTGTATTGCTAACAATAAATCAATTGACCATCATGAACTATTTTTGTTCGGCATGGCAATAGATGGATTTACCATGGCAATAATCAAGCAAAAAAACAGAGCCATCACGTGCACTATTTTCTAGGAGTCTTTAATCTTTGTGGGCCTTCGACACTCAATGCAATGCGATGGCCCAACCAGAGCTTAGTTTCAATTTGGGCCCTAGAACTACATTTTTTATTCTGCGGTCGGTGTTGTCTGACGAAACTGAAAGTGTACAAAAGTGACAAAACTGACATGATACACAAATTAAGCAGCACAGAGCATAGAGCACATGATCCACAAATTTAAGAAAATCCTAGAGCACATGATCCACAAAGGTAAGCAAATCCTAGCGCACATGATCCACAAATTTAACCAAATCCTAGAGCACATGACACCACACTAATAACATCTCTAACGAGCGATGACTAGCAAGTAAGAAAATCCTAGAGAAACTATAGCACAAAAAAATGCTAAAGCTATCAGGTTCGCCTGTTTGTTCAATTGAATCATCCGCTTCAAATTCTTGTTCATCTTCTTTAATTCCACCTTCACATCTGCAACCCCAACTGCCAAAGGAGCACTTTCAGAGACCAAATTCGTTGGTGCTGACGACAGATTGAGCTCCCGAGTTGGGGCCCCATTGCATTGAAGCCGCTTAATGTAGTCATGTAGCCATTAAAAATGTGTGCATTTCTTCATGAACTGAAACGAAAACATGAACCCTAAATCCCAGATCCAAGGAAAAAGAATTAAAAGCAAATAGAAAAAGAAATCAGAGAAAAATCATGAGATCTAACCTGCCCCTCTGGCTTGCTCTCGCATTTCACGAACTTGCGCCCATAGTTGCCATTCTTGACAATCTACAAAGTCAACCATACAAGTGGCACGCTGCGTGGGCAGTTAGGACATTGCTCCATGGGAAGTGGAGCATAGTGGGTCCACAAGGGGCGAGAGGCTGAAGTGGAGCTCAACATATCTCCCAAAGACACCAGAGAAGAAGAAGTAGAGTAGTGGCTCCTCTTGTGGCCAAAGAAGAATAAGTAGAGTAGTGGCTCCTCTCGTCGCTGCAGAATAAGCAGCAGAAGAAAGGGGAGGCAAGGGTGGGCGAGCACAACAACAACTCTCACGGATCACGTCTTGCGGATCTCCCCACAATCCAACGATGTGGAGGCGTCCATGTGGGATGCAATGACCCGGAGGGCTGTCGCTTGGCGCTAGGGTATGATCGGACGACTGGCCCTCCGCCGCGGGGTTTAGTGGGGTTTTGAGCTGGTCAACGGGGTTTCCAAGCCTTTGACAGAGCATAACTAATTTAATAAATCAAAAAAAAAATATGAAACCTTGGCCGTTCGTCGTCTTATAAGACATACTAACGAGGAAAAATACTAAACTTGGTATACGGACATCTACAAAAAAACACTAGCTGGCATGCTTGAAGTCAAATGAGCATCATTAATTAAAAAATATAAAAAATATAAAACCTGCACACAATGTTGTCTTGTGTGACATGTTACCAACCAAAAATCATAAACTTTGTCTATGGACATTTTCATGAAAAAACCTTCACACATATGAGCTATCACGTACAACATTTCATAGAGTCCAAGGAAAGGAGGTAGGGTTCCCTTTGGTTTTTGAAATTTAAAAAAAAATCACCAAAGCTTGATTTCAAAGTGAATAAGAATGATCTGAACTTAGTTTTCCATTTTCATATTTTAAACGTGATTTTAATGTTTTTATATTAAAGTATATTTTTTTCAAAAAAATGTAAAAACATGAAGATTAATTCAATGAATAGAGATACTTCGAATCTACACTATGTAAATTGAATAAGTGTTAATAAAAAATATTTGTCTCATTTAGAGTAGGTCAAAAAAACTTGATTACAAATGGGGCTGTTTACCCTAGCTTGGGAGCTCATTTGGAGCACAGTTCTCATGACTACAAGTTTTACCACGCAAAAGAGATCGGATTGATCACCTAACGTTTATAATAGTTTAACAAACTTTGCAACTCACACCACAGGGCAATGGACTTCAAGTGTTGGTTCAAATTCAAAGTTTGCCTAAAATTCAATTTTGCCTCAGTTTTGTATTCTACCTCAAATTTCACATCAAATTACAAATATAATTATTACACCTTACAAGTTTTCAGAGTAGCTCAAATTGATGACATAATCCTTATTACAAATCATTAAAGTTCAAATTTTATGACTTGCATTCAAGTTCAAATTCAAATCTTTGCCTTGCTCCTTGTGTTCTAGGATGGGTTAACCATCTTGCTCCTGGTTTCCCTAGCTGGGATATTTTGTGCTTTTGAAAGCTTTGTCTTGTTGCTTTTGATCTTCACTTCTGGTGGTGGAGGTTTTGTTGAGTTTTGACTGACCGAGCAAGTGATGACCAGTTGACGGTCGTCTGTTGGTTCACTAATCCTTAAAGGAACTTCAGACAAAATAACTTCCTCCTCTCTTATAGCTTCAAAACCTTCATAATCCATGGTTTCAAATTCTGCATCACATGATGGTTCAACCGAAGTTTCTTCCTCTCAAGGTCTTTTCTGTCCCGTGCCTCTAATTATCCCAGAGTTGGGTCAAACAGTAATAAGCTTAGACATCGATAAAAAAGAGAAAAAAATGCAAAAAAGGGAAAGGTTTCACACATACCAAGATGCTACTTCAGTTGCTTCATTCTCCTTTAAATTTGATGCATTCTCCTCTGCTGCTTCATTCTCCTCTAAACTTGCTACATTCTCTTGTACTGTTGCATTCTCCTCTGCATTTGCTACTGCCCATTGTTCCTCTTATCCAAATGATGCATCAACTAGATTGGTACAAATCCTAGAAATATGCCCTAGGATACCACATTTTTTTGCACTTATGCTGTTTTTTACACGACCCTCTTCACCAGCTCTTTTCCTGTTTTTCCTTAGTCTTCCTGGTGGTCTAGTCAATACAGGAGAATGGAGTTTGAACCCTGGGTCTACTATGTTCCATTAGTCTTTTACCAAGAGTGTAGGCACATTTTCAGCATAAGCAGCCCTAAATTTGGCAATAGAGAAATATTCAGAGCAATACTGATCAACTTCACCATCTTCACCTCCAATAACAGTCATGAGATGTAGGGCATGTATGCACGACTTCCCGCTGATCTGCCATTGCCTACAACTGCATTCCTTAGTTGCAAGGTTCACTAGATATCTCCATTCCCTATTTTTAAGATGGTCATGAGATGTAGGGCATATATGTCACCTCAGCCTCGTATGTCGACGGTTGAATGCATTTCATCCTTAATCCTCTGGCCTTGGCATGCAATACCTTAATCAGAGATGGGAGCATAAGATGGCCAACATATAGGGTTTCTGCGATTCTTTTACGAAGAGACATCTTTATCATGATCATCTTCCTAATCGTATCAAATGCCTGCCACAACAAAAGCCATAGGTTCTCATCATAAACTTTTCTATTGAATTTCTTTTTAAAATTCTACGCTAGGTGTCGCATACATTCCATATGTTCCACTCCAGGGAATACAATTTCTACTACACTCTCTAAACCCTTGCAAGCATCTGTGTGTATAACTAAACCTGAGGGTGTACCTATAATGTTGCGCAACTACTGCAGAAACTAGACCCAACTCTCCTCGGACTCTACCTCCAGCACACCAAATGCAACTGGCCTCTCCATCTTCCATTTGAAGTAGTTGCATCAACAACAAAATAGGGCCTACAACCATTCAGAAACCCCTGCCAGCAAGCCTTGAAACAAACCAAAGCCCTCCTGAAGCACTCCTTCTCCACTGTCTTCCCTCTTAATTTGTACTGAACTGTTTGCTTGTCAATCTCTACAACACTCCCTGGACTAGCCGTCTCCACTTCAACTTTGAAGGTGTAAAGCAACCGAAAACTCTCATTCCATGGACCATTAATCCTATAAAGAGCCCTTTCCTTAGCATATAAAATCTTCATGTAATGTATATTAATCTTGTACTTCTCAAATAGCTTCCCATGGAGTGTTGTTGGACCAATTGTTGGTGTTTCCCTCACCCAATCCAAGATTGCATTTGCTAGCCACCTAGTCTTTGCAAGCTTTGATTTGTCCTTTCCCCTCCCCCTCCAAGTGGGCAAGTGTGCCCATGTGGTTTTTTTATTTGAAACAAATTAAAAAATTATGTCAAATACAATTAAGAAACAATACACATGATCTGAATATAGAATGGATAAATAATACGAAAAAAAGATTCAGTTGTAATACCTGAATCAATTTGCTCTTTAGCATAGTGGATGCATGCAACCTCCACCTACACCTATCATAAGGGCAATGAACAGTGAATCTTGTTGCCTCACTCCTGTCAACCTCATAGGAGTTTTCAGTGAGAATGCAATATGTACTCACTACATTATGACAGTCCACCATTGATTCAAATATGGATCCTGGAGTAAGATGAGGATTCTCCCTGTTCCACCTAATTGTTGGCATGTCCTCACCATCATTTTTTTGTAAAACTAAGGAGTTGATGTTGTCCTCCCTCTCTTCATTGTCAGTGTCATCAAATCTAGCACAGCTGCTAGGCTCCTCTGGATATTCATGTTCCATTGTCTGTTGACTGACTCTATCTACCAGTTCAGGCAATAGAGTTTCATCTTCACCATGATGTCGAGGCACTTCCTCTTCAGGCTCTACATCTACTTCTACATTAGGTGTAAAAGGGAGAGGACAAGTGCCAGAATTAGTGGTAGCCGACATGTTGTGGATTTCAGAACCACTAGGTTTACTTGGTCTCGACCTACAAGGAGTGCGAGGACGCTCTCTATTAGCAGAGACAAATGATGTCTGAACACCCTCCCCCTTCAGGATACGTTGTTTGCGTGCCTGAAGCACACCAATATGGATTTTACTGAAATGGCTGTCGGCATTCTAACTAAATAGCAATCCGAGATGCTCATCACCAGTTAATGGGACAAATCTCTGCTTGGTACTGTCAAAATATCTCAGTTCAACAACATCAGCGGGGCTCCACAAATACTCACAACAGAGTGCCTCACGGAAATTTGTGAACGAAATGCTGGTTTCTACCACTTTCAGATAGAAAAATCCAAAAATCAGATACGGTTTAGCTCCATGCATCTCGCTAGTTTCCATTCTAACCGCCAGCCGAAAAGCAAGTGCAGGATCAACCCTATTCGTTTGAAATAACGGGCGCAGTTAGGCCGAAAATTCTCATAAAAATTGCATTGATTCACGCCAACGATGGTCAAATATAGCCTAGTTTACGGATCTCCTAATCAATTTGAGAGGAAATATGCTTACTCAGGTGGAATCCATGAATTATCCGCCTCTGATTCGACCCAATCATCTCCACGGTCAATTGGCCGGATAGGCTGTTCCCCTGACATCGCTTCCTAATCCTAGATGGGGAGAGAGGGTAGATGTGGCGGAGGTGGCATGACTGCCATGGAGGCAGCACGACGGTGGTAGAGGCGGCAAGACAGCGGCGGAGGGGGCGGCGTGGAAGCGACTCGATCTGATTCAAGTTACAGTGAGTGTCAGTTTTGCGGCCCCACTCGTTAGCACGTAATGGTCAAAATGTGGACTCGGCTATACACGGACCCACTTGTCAGAGTTAAAAGTCAGAGGCATTGACCCAACAACAACATCCGTTGTAACCTATTCTGAGGGTTTCGGGCAAGGGAGTGGGGAAAAGTGAGCAAAAATTAAGAGCGTGGGGATGAATGAGTACAACTAATGAACGTGGGGCATAGAAATAAAAAATCCAAAAGAAAAAGAAAAATCAAACGTAAAATTGGCAAATGAAAACAAGGGCGAATAAAACGACAATTTCATGAAGTGGGGGAGAGGAAAACGAGAGGCAAATGTCAAATAATGTAAATTGCAAGGAGATGAGATTTGTGATTAGGAACCTGGAAGATGAGATTTGCGGTGTAATACCCTACTCCTGCTTGTCCGAATTGCTTGGTGAGATGAGAGGTTACAAACGTGTGTTCTATATTATACTAGCCCTGGTCATCTTCCCCCGAAATCATCAGGTGGGAAGGGTTGCCACAAAGGACCGTTTAAAGGGGGGCAAGGTCGCGGTCTATCCTAACAAAAGCAGTCTACGCCTCCTAAAGCTCACTGCGATGACACACCAGTGGACCCGGGAATGACCTCCATTCTGGCGAGCCTCCGACCCTGGTCTTCTTTCGCCAAAGGGGAAACCTTTGGGGATCACATTGGGAATCGGCGAGCTGGCCTTGCTCCCTTAGCACAACGAGCTTCTCCACCCGCGTCTACTAGCATGGCGTGTGGCGCGTGTCACATCCCTAGCTAGATGTCATAGGTCAGCATGGGTGTTGCATCATGTTTCAATTTTGCATCAACATGAAATGGGGACTAAAAGAAACCCCAAGCTCATATTTGAATCAAACCAATTCAAAGTTGGTGAAAATTCAACAAACCCAAAATACCCATCTAAAATGTCCCCTATCTCTGATAATTATGGACATGATTATACAAGGGGTCACTTAAAATATTTGAACAACTGAAGCAATTTATAAATAAATGATAAAGCTTCTGAAAATATCAAATAAAACATTATTAATATCTTAGTTTTCAAAATATCCTGAAACTTTTTGGATAAGTTTGAAATATTCAAACTTCATTATATAAAATATTTGGGATATTTTAAAATAGCATATGTGCCTGAAATTAAATAAAACAAATGTCACAAGTTAGAAAAGAATTGAAAAAAGGGGAAGAAAGCCCACCTGGGCTTACCTGAAGAAGAGGCCCAGCCCACAGGGGCAGTAGCAGCTTCTCCTCCTGGCAGGAGGAAGAAGACGCTGCTACGTGCTGCCAGGAGGAGAAGCTGCTACGTGCTGCCCCCGCAGCCGGCGGTGGCCACGCGCTAGCCACCTCCTCCTTGCCTGCCTGGTTGCCTCCTCGTCACGCTGGCGAGAGGATAGGCTCGGCCGCCGCCTGAGCCCGTTTCCCCCTCACCATTCCTCTCACCCTCCTCTCATCTGTTCTTCCTTGCCGGACTTAAGACGCCACCGATTCGCCGTCTCCCGTGCATCCCCGACCACGCCTCGGTGCCAGAAGTTCCTCCGGTGAGGCCCCGGACCCTTTCCCCTAGTCCTGACGCCATTCCCCTTCTCTAGCCCCATCTATAGCCAGAGCCGAGCAGGGCTCGCCATGGACCATGGCGTAGCCGTGGCCAGAGCGGCCAAAGCTCGCTCCTGGCCACGGGCTCGTGCTCGTAACGCTTCCACGAGCTCGTTGCCGCCCTCAGCTCCTCCTCCCACAGCCCGTAGCGCTGTAGCTGTTGCTGCCTGAGCCATCACCGCCACTCAGACCGACGTGGCCGTCATCTCCAGCGGCCCCGACCCCTCTTCGCTGCCCTGCTAGACGCGCCCGTGCACGGGCTTCCTCCGTGTGCCCTCCATGTGCCAAATGGTCGCCGGAGGCGCTTCTCTGGCATGTCACCGCCGTGCGGATGGTCGCCGCCGGCCCCGCTCCGGTGGGCGCCGACGTGGCCATCATCAGGGGCTAATCCCCCCTGATTAGTTAGCCTCCTGCCACTGACCAGTGGGCCCCAGGGTGGGTCAAACCCCTGGTCAGCGCGGAGATTAGGGCCCTGTCACTGACGTGCGGGCCTTGCATGTCAGGTTTGACCTGGCCTGGTCAGCCGACTAGCTGGCGTCACAGTGATGTCAGGCTGACGTCATATTTAGTCTTTTCCAGTTTTAAAATAATTCCAGAAATTGTTTAAAACTTCAAAAATTCATATAAATTAATCTGTAAATCAGATGAAAATAATTTATATATGAAAATTTATCAGAAGAATCGAATGAATCCAACGGTGATATTATCATGCATGTTAGAGCAATCTATATGGAATAACATTGACATTTGCTAATAGGTTAAAATATGGAATTTGAAGTGAAGAACGACTTTGAACATATATTCAAACTCATTTCAAATTAACTTGAACATTAGTTGCATTAGCTCATCCATACATGATACCATGCCATGATCATGCATCATATTGTTGCACTTACGTGTATTGATTGCTTCTTATCTGCACTGCGGTAGGCCCTGCTTCTGAGGATACCCCCGAGTATTCCAACGAAGGAGAGAACCTTTCCGCTACCCAGCAAGGCAAGCAACCCCCTTTGATCATTCCGAAAACATCCCACTCTCTCGCTCCTGCTCTTGTTTATTGCATTAAGACCAACGTTCACATGTTTTTCATACACGATAGATGAACCTATTCTTTTGCATGAACTGTCATTGTCACAGTAAATAGCTAAACCTCACAACCAAGCATACCTGGTAGATGCTTGTGCCATGATGTGCTTAGCTTACTTTGCCTGCTATGCTTGCTATGCTTAGAGTTGAGTCAGGTCTGTTTCATCTGGGTGATGAATTGAGTGAAACAATGTTGTTCTGATGTGATGAACTTATGGTGAACCCGATTTGGTAAAGGTAGTGATGAGAGGCTATGTAGGAGTACATAGCGGGTTGTCTCATTGGGACCGTTCTTAGGAACTGAGTTCCGTGTTTGTGATCCAAGACTAGTTACTAGCACACATTGGGTTCCGGTAACTTGACCTCTCTCGACTTATCAGTCGCTTAGTCCTTAGTCCAGGAGTTGGAAGTAGTTTCTGGTGTTTATAGCATGTTGGAGGGCGTGGGTAGCGCTAACCCTAGGGGTGGGTTACGACGTGGTAGGCAGTGGCACGGTGTACCAAGGGTCACCCTAATGGTGGGCTTGGGAACCTTTCACACATCGTTTGGGGACGTAGCGGAAACTTCGGCCGTACTCCTGTGCGGGTTCAGTCTCAAATAGGCGATAGCCTGGACTAGAGGTCTTATGTGATTGACGGTCATGGCCGACTCCCTCGCTGGGCTTCCGCTTGAAGGTTGTCGAGGTGCCTGGTTTTATGAGCACACAATGATAAGTGGCGAGAGTGTGTGTGAAGAAGTACACCCCTGCGGAGTATGAAACTATTCGAATAGCCGCGTCCTCGGATATGGACTACATGGAAAACTTATGCTGTTCATAGATAATCAAATGGATACTCATAAAAATATCAAGACAAGTGTGAGTACCATGGATGGCACTCCCCCAAGAGGGGGAAGTGAATCCATGGTGGTGTATTGTCATGGAGTTAGTGGACTCGTGTGCGATATCTAAAATGGAAACAAAGAGTTAACATTGTGTAGTGTAGGTTAGCCATGAGTCAAAGCTGGCATTGCTGCATAAACTCCACCACCACCCCTTTGTTCATACATGAACATGAATAGACTAGGTCTACTTTAAAGACTTACTGAGTATGTTTGTACTCATGTTTGCTTAATAAATGTTGCAGATGAGACCCAGGACCCATCGGGTGGGTTCTTTGTAGATGTCAACGATGCCAAATAGCTGGTGTCCCAGCTACGACCTATGCCCTGGGACGGGCTATAGATAGTCAGGCCATGTGCCTTTTTACCCTTTCATCGGTCTATACTCAGTCAGCTTATGCTTCCGCTTGGTTTGTATAAACTTGTTTGTATGACTTGAGTGTCGGGTCATGTGACCCCTATCTGTAAGAACATATTATGCAGGGCTCGTCTGAGACTCTTAAATAAAAGTTGTGTTGTTGTATGGTTATGTTGTGATGCCATAGTTGTATCTATGCATATCGGGCATGTTGTGCATACGTGTGACGTGCAACGGTATGTATGGGATCTGACACCTAGTTGTGTGCCTTTAGTAGTACTCTTTACACGAAACTTCCTCTTTGTGCTTCCACCGAGCCATGGTAGCTTGCTACTGCTCTGGACACATTGATTGACCAACATGTATCCTTTGTTGCTGCCGTGTCTGTCCCTTCGGGGAAATGTCATGCAGTGTAATGGAGTCCCTGTAGGCTTCTACGACTCGTCTACGTGCAGTGATGACATTTATGTCCCACGACGTAATGGAGTCCTTGTGGCTTGCTATGACTTGTCTACACACGCTTGAGGCCGACACCTGCATTGCTGTGATACGTATGCCTGTTTCCCTACAGATGTGCCACTTGGGTTCTATAACTAGTTATGTCGGCCCGGGTTCTCTGTCGTTTGATTGCCAGCGACATGTTCACATACGTGAGCCAAAAGACGCAAAAGGTCTCGGCTAAGGTAAGGCTACAGCCATGGAGCTTACCGTGCGTGAGGCCGCAAAGTGATGTGATATGTTACAATCTGGATTCATATGACTTAGGATCAGGGTCCCGACAGCGTTGGTATCAGAGCCCGACTGACTGTAGGACTACCAAGCCGAACCAGTCAAAGTTGAGTCTAGAAACACTATAGAAAAGTAGGGGAATTGATTATGGAAGGGAACGTAAGGCTCTTTTTACTCCTCTTCCCAAGTTATTCTGTTTTGAGTCATTCTCATCTTTTCTACGGGGATAAGAACTAGGCTTCTCATCTATTGCTTAGGATGCCGAGTTACTAACCATGGACCACTAGCTAGCTTGTTTGCAAGAGAATGTAGGTACTCAAGTATTGTCGGTGTGACAAACAGATGGATAAGAGATTTGAGTCTAGAAAGTTGAGTGGTTATGCTTTTCCAATCTTTTGCAGTTGTCTTAAAATCCTTTTTGAGCAATTACAGCTGTTATGCTGTCCAATTTTTGCTAGAGTCTCTAATGTCTTTGCATCATTCTCTGTTTCAGATGCCCCCTCGTCCTTCCCGTCAAGTGGTCCGTCTGACCAGGTGCATCGATGTACCGGGCCACACGACCATGTTGGTTAGAGTTTTGATGGAGGCTAGATACCGTTGGTACCTAGAGTACACAGTGGAGGAACAATATCGAGATTTCAACCAGAGTCAGTATCTATGTACTATTAAGATATATCCTTCATATCCTGGAGCTGCAGAGCCGCTTCACTAGACTTATGGATTAGGTGTCACCATAGATATGGCAGTTTAGGAGGCCGCCTACACCATGCTGACTATCTTGAGGTTTCACCATGGTCTGCTTCAGAACACAGAGTTCTGTTATGTTCCTGCGTCCATGGGAGGAGAGGATGGTTATCTTAGTGCAGCCTACTATGATCATTCCCATGAGGATCCTAGACTTCAGGTGACCGCTCAGATGTTGGAGAACAGGGATCGTGATGCACGTGCCCTTCGCATGGAGCTTTATGCCACCCGTGCACGTCTTTGGACATCCCTGACGTAGTTGGCACCTGTCGTGCAGACAGGCTATGGAGATTTGGAGATGCTGACCCCATCGCGGACTCATCTGCCAGCACACGTAGACTGGCCCGATGTTGGAGGCATCACCCCTCTTCGAGGACCACTGTTGCTGCCAACGAGGGGACCAAGGCCACATCCGTGTCCTTACGGTTCCCAGGGATCACATGCTAGAGTGTTTCCAGATCCTTAGGTTCAGCTCCCGGGTCATGGGGGTAACCTGTATGAGGCATTCTACGGCGATGCTTGAGTACATGGATGTTACTACTAGTATAGTAGTAGTCGTATCGCCACAGTCCTGCGTGTCTTGTGGGATATGACCAGGGTTGAGAGTTGAGTTCCGGAGGTGTAGATAGATAATGTATAGGAAGCTTGTAATGACTCCGATGAGTTGTGTCATCTCTCTGTAGTTTGCTTTCGGCTTGGGCTTGTACTGAACTATGTCATGGTGTGTATGAATCATGGTGTTCATATGGCAGTTGTTATTACCATGTTGTTTGGGTGTTTACCCTGCATGCCATGTTGTCCAGTACATTCCTTATCTCATGTCTTAGAGATGATGTCCTCTATGTTTAAGCTGTGGGTTTGTTTTCCCAGGATGGTGGCAACTAGGAATAACAACGTGCCTGCCCCCGAGCAGGGCGAGGGAAGCCAGCCAAGGCAAGAAGATCTGCCACATGCGCGTTCTTTGGCAGAAGTGATGCTCAAAGCCGAAAGGAACAAGAGGGAGACCGACAGGCTATTGGAACGAATTGAGCAGAACACAGCACATGCTCCTCGCAATGATCTCAATGATGGCGTGTCACTCGGTGATTTCGTCAAGCTGTGCCCACCTAAGTATCATCATTCGGTCGACCCACTCGACGCGGATGACTGGCTGACTAGCATGTACCACAAGATCCGGGCTGCCAATGTGTCCGAGGCCAACAAGGTGACCTTTGCAACTTATTTTCTAGAATGACCCGCCAATCTGTGATGGGAAAATTTTGAAGCCATGCGTCCCGCAGGCCCTGCACCAACTTGGGCAGAATTCAGTGCATCATTTCGTACCCATCACATCTCGAAAGGGATGATGGATCGTAAGAGAGAGGTCGGTGCTTTCACCCAGGGAAGACTGTCGGTGGATGCCTATAGCCATGAGTTCGGAAATCTAGCTCGCTATGCTCCGGAGGAAGTTTCAACTGATGCCAAGAAGCAGACTAGGTTCCGCAAGGGACTTAATCCTGAGTTCCGTCGAGATCTGCGCCTGCATGAGTGCACATCCTTCCAGGCTCTCGTCAACAAGGCTATCAATGCTGAGTCTAGACAGACTGACTATGAGGCCACGAGAAAGCACAACCGTGATTTCAGCCCCGCATCTGGCTCGGGCCCCAATAAACACAGGGTCTGGGTGCCCAATTAGCCCTGCCACCAAGATATACCGTGAGGCCATCCTTCCAGGCGCCTTGCACAGCTCAGTCCAACCCTCCAGTTAGGCCATTTGGAGGACCGCCTGCCAATGTTACTCCCCGTGCCATCGTGGTCCGCTACAAATGTCGAGAACCAGGACACTACTCTCGTGATTGTCCTCAGGCTAATGCTAAGCCAGCTACACGTGGGAAGCCAGGAAAAGCTTTCTATGTGAAGCTAGCTCCTGCTCATGGACGAGTGAACTATGTGTCTGTTGAGGAAGCCCTTGAGGATCCTGATGTTATCCTAGGTACGCTTCTTGTCAATAGTCATCCAACATCTGTTCTATTTGATACTGGGGCATCTCATTCTTTCATCTCAGAAAGTTATGGACAGTTGCATAACATGTCTTTTTGTGATATGCCTACTTCTTTAGTAGTGCAGACTCCTGGTTCAAAATGGCAAACTTCTAGAGTGAGCCATGATAATGAGAATCTGGTGGATAGGCTAGTCTTCCTAGCATGTTTGATAGCCCTTAAGTCTTCAGACATCAATATCATTCTAGGCATGGATTGGATGAAAGCCCACTATGCTAAGATTGATACTCATACTAGGAATGTTCAACTTACACATCCATCGGGTGAGATAGTTAATGTCTCCACTCAAGCAGCCAAGCGCCAACTCTATTCCCTCTATGCTAGCCCTCTTCCAGAGTTAGAAGATATTCCCGTAGTCCGTGACTTTCCAGATGTCTTTCAAGAAGAACTGCCAGGAATTCCTCCTATTAGAGATGTTGAGTTTGTGATAGAGCTCATTCCAGGGACTGTCCCAATAGCCAGAAGACCCTATAAGATGGCACCCTTATAACTAGCCGAACTTAAGATCCAACTCGATGAGGCTTTGAAGAAAGGTTTCATCCGTCCTAGTTCTTCTCCTTGGGCTTGTCCCGTCCTCTTTGTCAAGAATAAGGATGGATCGGATTGGATGGTTGTGGATTATCAGCCAGTGAATCTGGTCACCATAAAGAACAAGTATCTGCTCCCCAGGATCAACGATTTGTATGATCAACTCGCTGGATCCTCTGTCTTTTCCAAAATGGATTTGAGGTTGGGATACCATGAAATCAGAATTAGGAACGAGGACATTCCAAAAACGGCTTTTGTTACTCGTTATGGCCAATACGAGTACACCGTCATGTCCAACGGTTTAACCAATGCCCCAGCCACCTTCTCTCGCTTGATGAATTTGATCTTCATGGAGTATTTGGATAAATTCGTTGTGGTTTACCTCGACGATATACTCATCTACTCGAAGAACGAACAAGAACATGACGAGCATCTAAGGCTGGTATTGATGAAACTTCGAGAGCACCGTCTGTACGCCAAATTCTCCATGTGTGAATTTTGGTTGCCAGAAGTGACCTATCTGGGCCACGTGATATCTGGTAAAGGTATTGCAGTCAATCCCGGGAGAGTTCACGCCATCCTTGATTGGACTCAACCTGAATCGGTTAAGCAAGTTCAGAGTTTCCTTGGCTTAGCGAGCTATTATCGCCGCTTTGTCGAGAATTTCTCCAAAGTTGTAAAACCTCTGACTGAACTCCTCAAGAAAGATAGAAATTTCGAGTGGACTCCACAATGCAAGCACAATTTTCAGGAGTTGAAAAGACGACTGACCTCTGTTCCCGTTCTAGTGCCACCAGACTTCTCTAAGGACTTTGTTATCTATTGCGACGCCTCGCGACAAGGATTAGGTTGCATTCTCATGCAAGATCGTCATGTGATTGCATACGCATCTCGACAGTTGCGTCCACATGAGGATAATTATCCAACACATGATCTTGAGCTTGCAGCTGTGGTCCATGCACTGAAATACTGGCGACATTACCTTCTCGGTAATCGTTGCGAAATTTACATTGATCACCACAGTCTAAAATATATATTCACCCAGCTGGATTTGAATCTTAGACAAAGACGGTGGGTTGAGCTGATTACAGATTATGACTTAGGGATAACTTACACCCCGGGGAAAGCCAATGTCATGGCTGATGCACTAAGTCGTAAGTCTTATTTTAACAACCTGATGTTATAACAAGGTCAACCATTTCTCCATGAGGAATTTCAGAAGTTAAACCTCCACATTGTTCCTCAAGGATTCCTATCCAACCTGGTGGTGAAACCTACTCTTGCGGATCAAATTATAAAAGCTTAGAAGCATGATGCCGGGATATCTCGGATCAAGAAAAACATTAAGAAGGGTAATGTTAGATGTTTCTCGGAAGATGATCGAGGTGTTGTCTTCTTTGATAACCGTTTGGTGATCCCGAAGAAGCAACATCTACGATAGTTGATCCTTAAGGAGGCTCATGATTCTCCTCTCACAATTCATCCGGGTAGTAGCAAGATGTATCAGGACCTATGCCAGAGGTTTTGGTGGACTAGGATGAAGAGAGAAATTGCCCAGTTCGTTGCTAATTGCGACATTTGTCGTCGCGTGAAAGCAGAACATCAAAGGCCTGCTGGCACCCTTCAACCTTTAGCTATTCCTGAATGCAAATGGGATAAGGTCGGTATAGATTTCATTACCGGATTTCCCAGGACCAAGAGAGGGAATAATGCTATCTTTGTGGTCGTCGACCGCCTTTCCAAAGTGGCTCATTTTCTTCCTGTTCAGGAGAGTATAACTGCTAGCCAGCTAGCGGAGTTATATGTTTCTCGAATAGTTTCTCTTCATGGTGTTCCTTTGGATATTAACTCAGACCACGGAAGTATCTTTACTTCCCGATTTTGGGAAAGTTTTCAAACCGCTATGGGGACTCATCTATCCTTTAGCACTGCTTTCCACCCGCAATCAAGTGGTCAAGTTGAGCGAGTCAATCAAATCCTTGAAGACATGCTCCGAGCTTGTGTTATATCTTTCGGTATGAACTGGGAGAAATGTCTTCCATTTGCCAAATTAGCTTATAACCATAGTTATCAATCAAGCTTGGGCAAAGCCCCTATTGAAGTTCTCTATGGACGAAGGTGTCGAACACCTCTTAACTGGTCGGAAACCGGAGAGAGGCAACTCTTTGGCCCGGATATGATCCAGGATGCAGAGGATCAAGTTCGCATTATTCGTGAAAAGTTGAAAACAGCCCTATCTCGTCAAAAGAGTCAATATGATCGCCATCATAAGTCTGTGACCTATGAAGTTGACGAGAAGGCTTACCTTCTGGTTACACCTCTGAAGGGTACCCATCGATTCGGTATCAAGGGCAACTTGGCTCCTCATTACATTGGACCTTTTCGCATTCTTGCTAAACGAGGAGAGGTTGCCTACCAATTGGAACTTCTGCCGCATCTTTCCAAGGTTCATGATATCTTCCACGTGTCGCAACTCAGGCGTTGCTTCTCCGACCCTGTCCATGAAGTAGACCACGAAGTGCTTGATCTCCAAGATAACCTTACATATTGAGAATACCCTGTTCGTATTCTTGATCAAGCTGAGCGTACCACTCGGCGATGAAACATCAAGTTTCTCAAGGTTCAGTGGTCACACCATTCTGAAAAGGAGGCCACATGGGAAAGAGAAGATCGTCTTTGACTAGAGTACCCCACGCTCTTCCCAACGACTTCAAAATCTCGGGACGAGATTCTTTTGAGTGGGGGTGAGTTGTCACATCCCTAGATAGATGTCATAGGTCAGCATGGGTGCTGCATCATGTTTCAATTTTGCATCAACAATGAAATGGGGACTAAAAGAAACCCCAAGCTCATATTTGAATCAAACCAATTCAAAGTTTGTGAAAATACAACAAATCCAAAATGCCCATCTAAAATGTCCCCTATGTCTGATAATTATGGACATGATTATACAAGGGGTCATTTAAAATATTTGAACAACTGAAGCAATTTATAAATAAATGATAAAGCTTCTGAAAATATCAAATAAAGCATTATTAATATCTTAGTTTTCAAAATATCCTGAAACTTTTGGGATAAGTTTGAAATATTCAAACTTCATTATATAAAATATTTGGGATATTTTAAAATAGCATATGTGCCTGAAATTAAAATAAAACAAATGTCAGAAGTTAGAAAAGAATTGAAATAAAAAAAGGGGAAGAAAGCCCACCTGGGCTTACCTGAAGAAGAGGCCCAGCCCATAGGGGCAGCAGCGTCTTCTTCCTCCAGCCTGGAGGAGAAGCTGCTGCGTGCTGCCCCCGCAGCTGGCGGTGGCCACGCACTGGCCACCTCCTCCTTGCTCGCCTGGCTGCTTCCTCGTCGTGCTGGCGAGAGGATAGGCTCGGGCACCGCCCGAGCCCGTTCCCCCCTCGCCATTCCTCTCTCCCTCCTCTCCTCTATTCTTTCTGGCCGGACTGAAGACGCCGCCGATTCGTCGTCTCCCGTGCGTCCCCGACCACGCCTCGGTGCCAGAAGCTCGTCTGGTGAGGCCCCGAACCATTTCCCTCGTCCCAATGCCGTTCCCCTTCTCTAGCCTCGTCTGTGGCCAGAGCCGAGCGGAGCTCGCCACCGGCCAAGGCGTAGCCGTGGCCACAGCGGCCAAAGCTCGCTCCTGGCCACGGGCTCATTCTCGTAGCGCTTCCAAGAGCTCGTTGCCGCCCTCAGCTCCTCCTCCCACAGCCCATAGCGCCATAGCCAGTCCTGCCCGAGCCGTCGCCGCCACTCAGCCCGACGTGGCCATCATCTCCGGCGGCCCCGACCCCTCTTCGCTGCCCTGCTAGACGCGCGCGTGCACGAGCTTCCTCCGGGTGCCCTCCACGCGCCAAATAGTCGTCGGAGGCGCATCTCCGGTGGGTCACCACCGTGCGGATGGTCGTCACCGGCCCCGCTCCGGTGGGCGCCGACGTGGCCATCATCAGGGGCTAATCCCCCCTGATTAGTTAGCCTCCTGCCAGTAACTAGTGGGCCCTATGGTGGGTCAAACCCCTGGTCAGCGCGGAGATTAGGGCCCTGTCACTGACGTGCGGGCCCTACACGTTAGGTTTGACCTGGCTTGGTCAGCTGACCAGCTGACGTCATAGTGACGTCAGGTTGACATCATATTTAATCTTTTCCAGTTTAAAATAATTCTAGAAATTGTTTAAAACTTCAAAACTTCATATAAATTAATCTGTAAATCAGATGAAAATAATTTATATATGAAAATTTATCAGAAAAATCCAATGAATCCAATGGTGCTATAATCATGCATGTTAGAGCAATCTATGTGGAAGAACATTGACATTTGCTAATAGGTTAAAATATGGAATTTGAAATGAAGAACGATGTTGAACCTATATTCAAACTCATTTCAACTTAACTTGAACATTAGTTGCATTAGCTCATCCATACATGCTACCATGCCATGATCATGCATCATATTGTTTCACTTGCGTGTATTGATTGCTTCTTATCTGCACTACGGTAGGCCCTGCTTCTGAGGATACCCCCGAGTATTCCAACGAAGGAGAGAACCTTTCCGCTACCCAGTAAGGCAAGCAACCCCTTTGATCATTCCGACAACATCCCACTCTCTCGCTCCTGCTCTTGTTTATTGCATTAGGACCAACGTTCACATGTTTGTCATACATGGTAGATGAACGTATTCTTTTGCATGACCTGTCATTGTCACAGTAAATAGCTAAACCTCGCAACCTAGCATACCTGGTAGATGCTTGTGCCATGATGTGCTTAGCTTACTTTGCCTGCTATGCTTGCTATGCTTAGAGTTGCGTCAGGTTTGTTTCATCTGGGTGATGAACTGAGTGAAACAATGTTGTTCTGATGTGATGAACTTATGATGAACCCGATTTGGTAAAGGTAGCGATGAGAGGCTATGTAGGAGTACATAGCAGGTTGTCTCATTGGGACCGTTCTTAGGAACCGAGTTCCGTCTTTGCGATCCAAGACTAGTTACTACCACACATTGGGTTTCGGTAACTCGACCCGTCTCGATTTATTAGTCCCTTAGTACTTAGTCTAGGAGTTGCAAGTACTTTCTGGTGTTTATAGCATGCTGGAGGCTGTGCGTAGCATTGACCCTAGGGGTGGGTTATGACACGGTAGGCAGTGGCACGGTGTACCAAGGGTCACCCAAATGGTGGGCTTGGGAACCCTGCGCACATTGTTTGGGGCCATAGCTGAAACTACAGCCGGACTTCCTTGGAGGTTCAGTCTCAAATAGGCGATAGCTTGGACTACAGGTCTTATGTGATTGATGGTCGTGGCTAACTCCCTCGCTGGGCTTCCGCTTGAAGGTTGCCGAGGTGCCTGGTTTTATGAGCACACAGTGATAAGTGGCGAGTGTGTGTGTGAAGAAGTACACCCCTGCAGGATATGAAACTATTCGAATAGCCGCGTCCTCAGATATGGACTACATGGAAAACTTTTGCTGTTCATAGATAATATAATGGATACTCATAAAAATATCAAGACCAGTGTGAGTACCATGGATGGAACTCTCCCAGGAGAGGGAAGTGAATCCATGGTGGTGTATTGTTGTGGAGTTAGTGGGCTCGTGTGCGATATCTAAAATTGAAACAAAGAGTTAACATTGTGTAGTGTAGGTTAGCCATGAGTCAAAGCTGGCATTGCTGCATAAACTCCACCCCCCCTTTGTTGATACATGAGCATGAATAGACTAGGTCTACTTTAAAGACTTGCTGAGTACGTTTGTACTCATGTTTGCTTAATAAATGTTGCAGATGTGACCCATGACCCATCGGGTGGGTTCTTTCTAGATGTCGATGATGCCGAATAGCTGGTGTCCCAGCTACGACCTGTGCCCTATGGCAGGCTGTAGATAGTCAGTCCATGTGCCTTTTTACCCTTTCATCTGTGTGTACTGAGACAACTTATGCTTCCGCTTGGTTTGTATAAACTTGTTTGTATGACTTGAGTGTCGGGTCATGTGACCCCTATCTGTAAGAACATATTATGCAGGGTTCGTCAGAGCCTCTTAAATAAAAGTTGTGTTGTTGTATGGTTATGTTGTGATGCCATAGTTGTATCTATGCATATCGGGCATGTCGTGCGTATGTGTGATGTGCAACGGTATGTATGGGATCCGACACCTAGTTGTGTGCCCTTAGTAGTACTGTTTACGGGAAACTGCCTCTTTGTGCTTCCACCGAGCCATGGTAGCTTGCTACTGCTCTGGACACATTGATTAACCGACATGTATCCTTCGTTGTTGCTGTGTCTGTCCCTTCGGGGAAATGTCTCGAAGTGTAATGGAGTCCCTGTAGCCTGCTACGACTCATCTATGCGCGGTGATGACATTTATGTCCCACAACGTAATGGAGTCCTTGTGGCTTGCTATGACTCGTCTACACATGCTTGAGGCCGACACCTGCATTGCTGGGATACGTATGCCTGTTTCCGTACGGATGTGCCACTTGGGTTCTATAACTAGTTATGTCAGCCCAGGTTCTCTGTCGTTCGATTGCCAGCGACATGTTCACATAGGTGAGCCAAAAGACGCAAATGGTCCCAGCTAAGTTAAGGCTACAGCCGTGGAGCTTACCGTGCATGAGGCCGCAAAGTGATGTGATATGTTATAGTCTGGATTCATATGACTTAGGATCGGGGTCCTGATAGCGCCGCCTGGCGCGACTCATGTCACCCTTGTGAGGGCACAGGACCGGGCGGCTACACCGACCCGCCTTTAACCAGTCAGCTCCATGAAGGCTTCAGTGGCCATCCTCGGGAGGCGTCCTCGTGAGGGGGTCCCACGAGGCCCCTGACGTCGCTCGAAGTTGCACCCCTTGCGAGGGTCCATCTCGTGAATTCCTGGAGCGGGCCATCATGGGCTTGCGATACACGACATGTCCTGGGCTGTGGACAGACGGGCCTGGGTACCCCTAGTCCCAGGGGGCCGACACAATTGATTTTATTTTCTCCTAACATTGATCGCTAGAGTTTATTTTAACACAGTTGAATTTATTTACTTATACTCAAAGTTAAACTTAGAGCTGAAATGGTGGCACGAATTATTTTAGTAAATAAGATAAGATTAGATGCATCTGATTTCAACTTATTTTGTTATTAACAATAATATATAAACTAATGAAAAGGTACCATGTGCATCAATCAAACACACTATTTTATACTCCATCCATCGAGAAATGCTTGTTGGAGAAATGGATATATCTAGATGTATTTTAGTTTTAATCACATAAATTTTTATCCATTTCTACAACAAATAATTCTGTACACAGGGAGTGGTAGTGTATCTATACTATAGCTAAATAGATAGCTTCCACTATTGGATTTCTCTTAACATGATTGATTCCACATCAGCTCAATTATTTATAGCCATCCGATCAACCTCGTATGACATTAGATGGCATGCATGTACTCATAAGTTACACTCCCGGCAAAAGCCAGGAATAAACGTTGGTTGCAAAAAAACCAGGGGCTCATGCGATCACGGAGGCGATCTGGCGGCGATGAAGACTGATAGAGAGCGAGATGGCGTCACCTAGAGGAGGGGTTTTCCACCTAGAGGGGTCCTTGTCGGTGTCAAAACCAGCGGATCTTGGGTAGGGGGTCCCGAACTGTGAGACTAGAATTGATGGTAACAAGAGATGAAGGGGGCAAGGTTTTACCCAGGTTCGGGCTCTCCTATTGAGGTAATACCCTACGTCCTGCTTGATTGTATTGATGATATGGGGGTTACAGAGTTGATCTACCTCGTGATCGAATAGCTAACCCTAGATGAGTTGTTTTCTATCTACAACCTAAAACCCTCCAGCTTATATAGACACCAAGAGGATCTAGGGTTTACACATGGTCGGTTACGCGCTGAAGAGATAAACATGCCTATTCGCTACATTAAACGTGTAGGACAAATCATGATTCCCGAAGCTTCTTTCCTGGAGACAGGGCCTTCGATCGGTCCAATGTTCGGCAAGCGGCCCATACAGTCCGACGCATAAGAAACAGGTTGGCTTCCCGAGGACCCCTTAATCCAGGACTCCCTCAGTAGCCCCCGAACTTGCCTCCAACGCTAAGGTTCTTAGCTTCAATTGCTTCATATAATCAGAGTCCTCGGCTTGCGAGGTGAGTTCTTCTCGCCGAGTTTAGTTCGGCCTCCGATGACATGTAGTTTTTCGAATAGAGGCATGTCCGAACACAGTGAATAGGTCAACCCTGAAGGACAAACGTAAAGGGGGAGAATAACATCCCCTGACGACCTTTCTGAAGAAAGGTCACGGACCACCACGACTTCTAGGCCACTTACAAAAACTCGATTCGCGGTCGAGGCTGTTTTAATCGACACGATCTATCAATGCAAAGATCGTGCCCTATTTTATATGGGATACGTTTAATCATGAGCGTGCAACAACACGCACGTCTCAGGAAGCGGAGAGATTCACGACGCAGCAAGGGGAGGCCAAATAGCGATAAGCCTCATAAAAGGGAAAGAAAACCCCGAGGTTAACCACGCTCCTCATTCGCACCCTTTGCTTCCCCATCCTTCCGAGATTCCACAACGCAGATCTAGATCTTCCACCACACATTCTCCGAGTGAACCCATGGCGAGCTCCGGCTCCAATGGCAAGTGGGAGGCCTCCACGGTCACCAACCAAGACATCCGGGACCTTAAGGCCGCTGGCTACCTCCTTGCCAACATCTTCCATCGTGCGCCAGAGAAGGACCAGGTGATCCCCACCCCCAAGCCAGGTGAAAGGGTGGTGTTTATTCCCCACTTCATCCGGGGATTGAGCTTCCCACTCCACCCCTTCGTCAGGGGGTCATGTTCTTCTATGGCCTTGACTTCCACGACCTTCTGCCGAACTCCTTCATGCACATATTGGCCTTCATTCTCATCTGCGTGGCTTTTCTGTGGGTCAAGACACACTTCGGTCTTTGGATCAAGGTGTTTATCATCAAGCTGAAGAGTGTCGCATGCGAACACACAAACTGCAGTGAGGCAGTCATTAGCAAGCTCACCCGCGTCGTATGGCCCTCCGACACCTTCATCGACAGCATCAAAGTATGGCAGAAGGAGTTGTTTTACATCACCGAGCGAAGGGAGGAAGGTCAAGCTATCCCAGCCGGATTCAGATCCGGTCCCCCCACCAGACTAACATCATGGCTCCGAAAATGCCTCAACTGGGGGTCGAGCAAGGAGGTGAGCGACCTGCAGAAGCGCATCAGCTCCATGTTCGAGAACGACATCGCGTTGACCAACGTGGTCTAGGTCATGCTCCGATGTCGCATCCTCCCTTGTCAGTGCCGGGATACTCCCCTATGGGCTCGTTAGCTCGACAACGAGCCCACGATCTGGCACCCCTTCCACATTACTCGAGAGAAGCTATGGAAGACACTCTTCAAGTCGCATAAGGATTGGCCAGCCGAAGAGGAGGATCGGGATCTACACGCCGCCAAGCCTGCCTCCAAGGTATAGTCTCTGTTTGATCGGCTTTATATCTTGTAAATAAGTTCCTAAAACATCCTTCCGATCATTATTTGTAGAAGTGGCTGAGCAAAGCCACATGCATCGACTGCCCGGTGCCTCGGCCCGAAGACAACAAGTTCAGACTATTAGCGGAGATGCCAGTCGAGGCGCCTTACGAGGCGCCTGTGAAGAAAGAGAAGAAGAAGAAAACATGACAAGAATGCCGTGTCTGTAGAAACCCATGCCTCCTCGAACATGGAGGAGCATGAGGATGAGGATGAAGGTGAGGGGGAGGGATTTTTCCCCCTCGCAAGGAAGAGAGCGGCGTCGTCGAATGCCGCGGAGGAGGTACCCCTCCCGCCCAGAAGGAAGCACGTCAGACATAGGTAATCCTATCCGATAATAGTTCGTACTCGGATACCAAGTCTGATGAATTCGAGAGGATTCCACGAAGGAGCCTAAGGGTCAAGGCCCCTTCTCGAAGGCAAGGATCCTAAGACTCCTTTAGTTGTCATTGATAAGTTTATAGTTTAATAACATGCGAGCATTTATTGACTTTGCAGCCTATCGCGTGTGCTCCCCACCGACCAAGTTTCGGACGGGGAGACCCCGCCCGCCGAGCTAGCGGAGAGCGGGAATGCATCACATCCCACCCGTCTGAGCATCGCGAAGGACATCACGGAGGTATCGTCCTGGCATGCTCCTATCGAGCCGAGTACCAGTGGCGGGGGAGACGACATCATGGCCGAGGCTAACACCTCGGTCACCGAAAACACGGGGGCGGTACCCCACCCGGATACTGAGAAGGCCAGACGAGCAACCGCTCAATCCCCTCCGAGGGCATCTCCAGAGTTCACCATGCCTCTAGAGGTACTGGTTCAATCCCCGGCTGGTGATCGGGTTGACCGATCACCCCCGGTACCACCGACCAATGGGTGGCCAGTTATGGGAGAGGCTCTATCGAGTGCCTCCATCTCCGAGGAGGACCGCATCCTTATGGGTGCGATATTGCAGAGCATTCAGTCCGTCAACAACAGACTGAAGGAGGTCTTCAAGGATCTCCTAACGGGCTTTCAGGTAAGCCACGCGACACTCTTATTTGCAAAATGTTTATTTATGATTATATACATGCAGCCCCCGAGCCCTATGTGAGTTTGAAAAAACTTACCTAGGGGTCAATCATGGATCTGTTTCCAAACTATATTCTAAAACGTATGTTCAGAATGTTCGAATAACCCCTAAGAGGTCTGGACATATGATCGGATTGATGATAGTTCGAAAGTATTGACCCCATGTAACCCAACAAGGATTTGTGCATTACAGACTTCCTCATCAGCGGCGGCTGTGAATGTCTTCGAGCTGGACGAGCTGAATTGAAAGCTTAAGATCTCAGAGGACAAGCTTGATGCTCTCAACAGGAGGTTCGACGAGGCGCAAGGTAAGCTTTAGTCGATACCCTGAAACTTCAATCGCAATACTATCAGTGCAGTTTTTCATATTGTTAATGAACACACAGCCTCAGCGAAGGAGGTAGATAATCTCAAGGCCAAGCTTCAGTAGGTGAAGGATGAGGCGGCGGTTGAGAGGGCGGCGGCCGAACAAGTGGACACCGCTCTTTCGTCTATAAGAGCCACCAACGATAAGCACGAGGCGTGGGTGTAGGAGATCCAGCAGGAGCTCAAGGACGCCAGCCATAAGTGTGAGGTCCTTGAGAAAAAAGGAAAGGAGCGCGTGGCCGAACTATCCACCCTAAAAGACGATCTCCAAAAGGAGCAGGTGGATAGGCGGTTCTTTGAGGAGCATGTCCGCCAAGCGAAGGACATAACAGATGGTAAGCCCTACTTATTGTAGTGTGTCTTCGGGGATAGCAAGTTCGAGTTGCTTACCCAGGTTCGGTGTTCCTCAGGCGCCTACCCCAACCTCCAGAAGAGCATAGCGGACACCAATCAGCTATATGCGTTGCGGGAAGAAGGAGACGAAGCTCGTCTATTCTGGGTGAAGTTCAAAGCCCCCGAGCGCTTTCCTCTTCTTGTCTAGCAGCTAAAGCAGCTAATGAGCTGCACTGGATGGCGGAGCCAGTCATGAAGGGCCTCTACATCCAGTTATGTCCCAACAAGCCATTGCTTGGCAGCTACTTCGGCCTGGTGTAGAAGCTGATCGACACCGCGAAGGTAGAAATCAAGAAGGAGCATCAAATGTTGATGGTTAGTAAAACAACTAGTTTCAAGAAGGGCAAGGGCAAGAACAGAAACTTCATGAATGGCAAGCCAGTTGCTTCTCGAGTGAAGAAACCCAAGGTTGAACCCAAAACCGAGACTAAGTGCTTCTATTATGAGGAGAATGGTCATTGGAGTGGAACTGCCCTAGATGCTTGGTAAATAAGAAGGCTGGCAACGTCAACAAAAGTATATGTGATATATATGTGTACCTAACTAGTACTCCTAGTAGCACTTGGGTATTAGATACCAGTTCAGTTGCTAAATGTTGGTAACTCGAAATAAAAGCTATGGAATGAAAGGAGACTAGCTAAGGGCGAGGTGACGATGTGTGTTGGAAGTGTTTCCAAGGTTGATGTCATCACCATCGCATGCTCTCTCTACCTTCGAGGTTAGTGATGTGATCACCATCAACATCAATTGGTATTAGAGCAAGGTACTCCTTTGTTCTGTGTGATTTTGGTTTAACCGCCTGGAGTTCTAGTTATGTCGACTGCAAGTTTGGTCAAGGTTTCCATAGGTTGTCCTACCTTCGATGGGACGGATTACCTCTACTGGAAGAACAAGATGCGTATGCATCTTGAAGCCATTGAGAACAATCTCTGGTACGTTGTGGAAAATGGTGTTCCCCGCACTTCTCTGACTATTACTGCTGCTAATACAAATAAATTCAAGCAACTCGACTCTCAAGCAAAGAATATCATCTGTGGCCATTTGAGAAAAGGTTAGTATCACAGAGTGAGTGCTTTGGAGTCTGCTAAGCTTATCTGGGATAGGTTATCCAAAGTCAACAAAGGTGTTTCCACTCAACGTGACTGTCCTGTTGATGTTCTTCACAATCTCTTCAACCACTTCAAAAGACTCAACAATGAGAATGTTCAGCAAACTTTTGATCGTCTCACTGATATCGTCAACGAGCTTCAAGCACCGGGTGCCACTGACATCACCGATCAGGAAGTGGTGAAGAAACTACTAAGATCTCTTGATTCCTCATTCGATACACTGGCTTTGATGATTTAAGAGCGTGGAGACTACGAGTCACTTGATCATGCTGATATTCTTGGGAGACTCAATACTCATGAATTCCAAGAAGCTGAGAAGAGAGACCTCTACATGACAAGCTATGGAAGATCTCGTGCTTTGAAGGCAAAAGCAATTTCCTCATCCGAAAGCGAAGATTCTGATAGTAGCCTTGGTGATCCTGGAGAACCGATCAGGAGCTGGTAATGCTCATGAGGAAATTCCAAAAGTTCTCAAGGAGAGGCCGATTTGGAAAGTCATCAAAAAGTGGCTTGAGGAAATCAGATTCCTCAGGCGACTACAAGAAGAGAACTTGTCACAAATGCAGGAAATCTGGTCACTTTATCTCTGACCGTCCTCTCTGGGAAAAAGAATCAAAGAAGAAGAAGTACAAGGACTACAGTTCTGATGACTCAAAGAAAAAGAAGAAATCTTCAAAGTCCTCATCTGCAAAGTCCTCATCTACAAAGTCCTCATCTTCAAAGTCCTCAACGCACAAGAAGAATGGTGCCAAAAAGGCTCGGGATTTTATTGGCAAGGAAATGGACTCGGAGAATAATCTGAAGAATATCAAGAAGAAGAAGAATCTGAGGTGGAGTCTGAATCTAGTGTCGCTAGCCTTGCTCTCACTACTTCCTTCTTCAACAAGTCCATCTTCAACAATGAAGAAAAAGACTACTCCAATGACTCTGACGGCAACAATGATGACTATGCCCCTACTTACTACTTCATGAGAAAAGGCGTCAAGTCAGTCATAGAATGTCCCAATCTTGATGACACTGAATATCCTAGGTGGAAAGTACTCATGAAGAAGTATCTAATATCAATGAACAGTGAGCTATGGACTGTTACTGAACTTGGACTGAATAAACTCTACAAAATGGCAAATGCTGAGGAAATTTGCAAGTACACTCAACTTGATTCTCAGGCGAGGAACATCATCTGCTCAAACCTATCGAGCGTCATGTTCAGAGGCATCTATCATCTCCAAATCCCGAGCTCATCTGGGATAGGATCATGGACATCAATGAAGGCTACCGCACTCGTCAAGACCCCATGTTCACCAAACTCAAGAAATTCCTCAAAACTCACGAAGCAGTTCCTACTTCATCTTCTTAACTTTGTCTTATGGCAAAAGGTTCCAAGGTACACAAGCATCACTCCTCCTCTGAATCAAGTGATGGTGAATCTGATGAATATGTGAAACCCAGCTATGCCAAACTGGCTAATATTGCCACTAAGCAACAAAGTGCACTTGAAAAGCTTTAGAAACTGCTAGATAAAAGCGATGATATGTTGAATGAGGAAGTGGATCGGACTCAAACTCTGTCTCAATATCTCAAAAGTCTTCACACAAAGTACGATAACCTTCAGAGTCATAATAATGCTCTCTTAGCTGATCATGAGAAGCTCTCTTATGAATTTCTTCAAAGAAAGCAAGATCTTGAGAAACTAAGAGTGTCTCATGAGGATCTCCAAAGGGAAAACGATTCCTTACTGGCTTAACAGATTAGTACCGCTCACGAAGAATTTGTTCCAGCTTATTTGAAATGCATCGAACGTGAAACTGCTAATTCTTCACCTGAATGTTCAAATGTTTCTATTGCTGCAAATTCTTCAACTATTCCCGTGGTCACAAATTCCTCATTTGAGGATACCACAAGTATCACTAACGGAAATGCAGGGTTGAAGGAATTGTATGTGATAGGCATGTAGAAAAGTCTCAAAGGGCATCAAACCCTTTGTGACGTGCTTAAAAAGCAGATTCTGAACATGAACCCTCAGAAAGAGGATATTGCATTTGAGAGGAAACTCAATGCTGATGGATCCTACTAGACACCTGAGGAATACCCCAAAACCTCATGGGATGTTGCAAAAGGACATCCTATAGATCCATCTACTTTATCTGGATTTACTTGTGAAACTTCATATTCCTCTGATGAGTCACTTGACTCCAACTACAAATTCTTCAAAAATCAGAAAGGTGAAGAATTTGCCAGATTTGTTGGAACTAACTGCAGGAACGGTTCACCTATGAAGAAAATCTAGGTTCCCAAGAGCTGCTTACAAAATCTTCAAGTGAATGTCCTCACGACAACACTCATGAAGAAAAGGAAGCTCAGATCAAATTCCTCATATGGACCAAAATCTTCGCTTGGACCAAATTCCTCAAATGGTCAAAAATATCATTCTCGTGCTAATGCATCTATTTCGCAGGGAAAATCTAAGGGTTCTGAATATGCGCATTATTCTTCAAATCATTATGTTCATAAGTCCTAGAAGAATTTCTCTGCTTATTCATATGAGTACACTAACCCTCGTCCCGTGAAATGAAGCACACTAGCTTAAATGCCTCCTTCTCATATGGTGCTGGCAGAATGATGAACTCTTTGCCACCCCTCCAGATGTGGGTGGTGAAGAAATTGAACTAATCTCTTATGTAGGGTCAGGTCTCCAGATGGACTTGAACATTTGATGAATTTACTAGAGACCTAAGGAAATGCTTGAAAGGATGCAAGATAATCATGGAGAAATGAAATCCGCATTTCTCACGTCCTCACACTGCTTTACTTACCATATTGTGTGATGAAACTCTACCTGATGAATTTGATGTCATATTCTTCACTTTGAAGCATATGAGTTCATAAGTTGTACTAATTCATCTGCAGGATGAACCTCCAAAAGCTACTAAGTGGGTCCTCAACAGTGGATGCACCAACCACATGACTGGTGACAAGAATCTACTGATAAATTTGCCACTTGCCCCATCTCATCCGAAGCATATCACCTATGCAGACAAAGGAAAAAGAAAGTCTTCGAAGGCTTTAGGAGAGGAGACTTGTATATTGTTGATTTCTCTACAGGTCCTAAGCCTGCCACGTGCCTACTTACAATGTCCTCAGAAGGCTGGCTGTGGCATCGACGATTTGGACATGTTGGTATGAGGAACTTGCACACTCTTGTGAAGAAAAGGTGCGTCATTGGCATTAAAGGTCTCAAATTCCTCAAGGACCACCTGTGTGGTGCATGTGAGTCTAGGAAGATGACCAAATCCAAGCATCCCTCGAAGACAATCATGACCACGACTCGACCTTTTGAATTGCTTCATATGGACCTCTTTTTCCCCACTCATTATTCCACACTAACAAATTCTTCAAGTTTGCATGGCTCTGTCATTGTTGATGATTACTCTCGTTACACTTGGGTGCATATTATTCTGTACAAGTCTGAAGTGCAGGATGTCTTCAAACGATTTGCTTCAAGGGCCTCAACTAACTTCGACGTCAAGATCAAGCATATCAGGAGTGATAATGGGACTGAATTCAAGAACACCAATCTTGATGAATATCTTGATGAACTTGGTATTTCTCATGAGTTATCTGCCCCATATACTCCTCAGCAGAACAGTGTCATGGAGCACAAGAACAAGACTCTTGTTGAGATGGCTCGCACCATGCTTGATGAACACAAAACTCCTCGTTGCTTCTGGCCTGAGGCAATTGATACAACATGCCACATCATCAACAGGGTATATCTTCACAAATTCTTCAAGAAGATTTCATATGAACTCATGACTCAAAAGAAACACAATGTAAGTTATCTCAAAGTCTTTAGTGCAAAATGTTGGATTAGAGATCCTCACCATAGTTCTAAATTTGCACCAAAAGCACGTGAAGGTTTTATGCTTGGTTACGGAAAGGACTCGCACACCTACAGAGTCTTCAACACCTACCACCAAAAGGTTGTTGAAACTGTAGATGTGCGGTTCGATGAAACTGACAGCTCGCAAAGAGAGCACCTGCCTTCTGTGCTACATGAAAAGTCTCCTGAGGAATCCATTAAGCTGAAGGCTACTGAAGATGTCATACCCACTTAAGAACTTCAACCTACTAATGAAGTCATTCCAACCAATGAAGACATTCATGCTGATACGCCTAAAGAAAATGGTGCTAAAGAAAATCCTCAACCACGTCAACCTGCTCATCGAAGAGTTGCAAATGATGTAGAGATTGACAAAATCATCAACGACATCAATGCACCAGGTCCCCTCACTGGCTCAAGAGCCTCACATGTGACTAACTTTTGTGGGCACTTTGCTTTTGTCTCTATCATAGAGCCCACCATAGTTGATGAGGCATTCAAGGAGCTCTTGCTACTTCTCGAGCATGCGTTGGTTTCCATGAAGAGGAACGGTTGATGCAGCAAAGTAGATAAGTATTTCCCTCGGTTGTTGAGAACCAAGGTATCAATCCACTAGGAGATACAAGCAAGTCCCAAATAGATGTACATACACAAAGAATCAAACACTTGCACCCAACGCTATAAAGGGGTTGTCAATCCCTTCACGGTTACTTGCAAGGATGAGATCTTATAAAGATAGATAGGATAGATTGCTTGAACGAAAAGTAAAACAAAAGGTAAAAATAATGCAACAAAGTATTTTTGGTATTTTTGGTTTTAGATCTGAAAGTATAAGATGGAAAATAGACCCGGGGGACATAGGTTTCAGTAGAGGCTTCTCTCATGATGGCAAGTATTACAGTGGGTGAACAAATTACTGTCGAGCAATTGATGAAGCATTCAAGGAGTTGGAGTGGATTCAAGCTATGCAAGAGGAATTACATCAATTCAAGCTCAACAATGTGTGGGAACTCGTCAAGCGGCCAGATCCTCACAAGCACAATATCATAGGTACGAAGTGGATCTACCGCAACAAGCAAGATGAAAATGGACTTGTGGTAAGAAATAAGGCTCGTCTTGTAGCTCAAGGCTACACACAGGTTGAAGGAATTGACTTTGATGAAAATTTGGCACATGTTGCTAGACATGAAGCTATTCGCATATTGCTTGCTTATGCCAACCATCATGATATCATCTTATATCAAATGGATGTGAAAAGTGCATTCCTCAATGGTAATCTTGAGGAAGAAGTATATGTTGCTCAACCCCTAGGTTTTGAAGACCCTAAGCATCCTGACAAAGTCTTCAGACTCAACAAGGCCCTTTATGGCCTCAAGCATCCCCCTCAGGCGCGGTACGACACTCTAAAAAAATTCCTCATGAAGAAAGGCTTCAAACCCGGTTCACTCGACCCAACTCTTTTCACTAAATCCTATGACAATGAAATGTTCATATGCCAAATATATGTAGACGATATTACCTTTGGCTGTACTGACAACCGTTATAGTGATGAATTTTCCTATATGATGAGTGAAGAATATCAAATGTCTATGATGTGAGAGTTGAAATTCTTCTTAGGTCTTCAAATTCGTCAACAAGATAATGTCATCTTCATCTCTCAAGAAAAATATCTCAAGGATGTTCCGAGGAAATTTGACATGCAAGACTGCAAAGGCGTCAAAACTCCAATGCCTTCAAAAGGCCACCTCCGCACTGACGAAAATGGTAAAGATTTCGATCAGAAGGTATATCGTTCCATGATAGGCTCTTTATTGTATCTATGTGCATCTACGCCTGATATTATGCTGAGTGCTTGCATGTGTGCCCGATTCCAAGCAACACCAAAGGAATCACACCATAAGGCTGTGAAACATATTCTTCGATACTTAGCTCACACACGAACACTTGGATTATGGTATCCCAAGGGCTCAAATCTTCACCTCGTCGGATACTCAGATGCCGACTATGCTTGAGATCATGTGGACCGCAAGTCAACCTCAGGCACATGTCATTTCCTCGGATGATCCTTAGTCTGTTGGTCCTCAAAGAAGCAGAACTGCGTGTCACTATCTACTACTGAAGCTGAGTACATTGCTGTTGGTTCATGTTGCGCTCAGTTGCTATGGATGAATTTGCCTATATGATGAGTGAAGAATATAATGTCTATGATGGGAGAGTTGAAATTCTTCTTAGGTATTCAAATTCGTCAGCAAGACAATGGCATCTTCATCTCTCAAGAGAAATACCTCAAGGATATTCTGAGGAAATTCGACATTCAAGACTGCAAAGGCGTCAAAACTCCAATGCCTTCAAAAGGCCACCTCTGCACTGACGAAAATGGTAAAGGTTTCAATCGGAAGGTATATCTCTCCATGATTGGTTCTTTATTGTATCTATGTGTATCTAGGCCTGATATTATGCTGAGTGTTTGCATGTGTGCCCGATTCCAAGCAACACCGAAGGAATCACACCATAAGGCTGTGAAACATATTCCTTGATACTTAGCACACACCAACGCTTGTATTATGGTATCCCAAGTGTTGTGGGGAACGAGCACCTATGGGATCTGAGTGACCCCTTTTGGTTTGGCGGGGGAGAGGGCTCGCATGAAGAGTAGGTCTGAAAAACAGCACGTGGGGATTTTACCTAGGTTCGGGCCGCAAGATGCGTAAAACCCTACTCCTGTTTGGTTGTATTGTGGGTGTTCTTAGGGTTCAGGCTACAGGAGCTCTCTAGCTGTTGCTATGTGTGTGAGCTCGGAGGTCCCAATTCTAAAAGTCTGGAAGTGCTAGCGTCCAAAAAAGTCCTCTACCGTATCGCCCTGGGCCTCCTTTCATACTCTGAACGGGATCCCAACAGTGGCGTACAGTGCGTACACGGGGTGTACAGAGCTATAGTGCTATCATACCTAACACTAATGGAGTAGGACAGGCACATTTAATGCACCATCAGGCATCTCTGTCCGTCTGCGTGATGGGATGGGATCCCGTCCCATCAGCACTGCTTAGCTCCCTCCAGCGTCGTCATCGCGACGCGTGTCCAGGCAGAACGACACCTGGCCTGTGCGCTGGCGGGGCCTTGCCGGAGCTTCGCCTTGCCGGGTCTTGCCGGGGCCTTGTCCTTGCTTGTGGGTTTGATGGTCCTCCCGGCAAGGTCTTACCGGGGGTCTTGATTCTCCTGTGCTTGTACCTGACAACTCCTTGTTGGGCCTCGTCGCCAGTGTGGCTACTACTGCCCGCGCACGAGTAAGGGGCACTGGAGAGTCCAAAAACTGTAGTGCACTGACAGGTGCCCCTGGGCCTGGGCCACACATAGCACGAGGCATTGTTGGGCTAGGCCCAAACAGTGCACATGCATGCGTGGCATGGACTTGCGGTTGCGATTATTGCGCTTACTACGCCTCCCCATGACGCCCATTGAATGCGGGACGTGGGATATGTGCGCAGCGCAGTCGTTGCAGCAGCGCGCCCGCGAAGCATCCTTGTATTAATTCAGTAAAGGACTTGCCCAACACCTTCCCCATAAAAAGGAAAACGTAGAGGCACTGCTCATTTACCTCTTGTCCTACCCAATCTAAGAACCGTCGTCGTCTTCGTCCTTGAGCCCGAAACAGAGCTCCCCCCATTCATCCTCGCCTCCGCACCTTCCCCGTCCTCAGCCTCCGCCTCCATAGCTGCCATGCCACCCAAGGTCATCAAGGGCAAGGATGCACAGACCATCTCGGAGAACAAAGTGGCGAAGATGTGTAAGGAGCACATAGTCTTTCCGCTCGGGCTTGACGTGGATGTTCTCAAGAAGCGATACCGAAGTATGTGGGTGACAACGATAGCGCCGCATCCCGCCACCCGCATGAATCCAGACCCTTCCAAGGGCGGCCCAAATAAATACCCCTTCTCGCTGATTATTTTTATTGCAGGCTCTACCCCACTTTCTCGGATATCTTCAATGATATCATGTTCACTTATGGCTTCCAACTCTTGGATTTTACGCCGAATGCTATGACATGTATGTTAGCTTTTGCTCGCCTTTGCGAAAAACTTTCCCGGAGTAGTTCATAGCACCGCTCTTTTTTGCCATTACTTCACTCCCCGCATCCAACCAGTTGGGGACCTTTCTGGTGCCGTCACTTGGACCCCACGGTTAGGAACCGAGGAGGTCTACCCAGACGAGGCCTACTACAAGAGGTGGGATGAGTGGCGAGGCAAGTGGTGCTGGATTCAGGAGGAGAAATTCCAGCCCTTCTACTTGTTGTTGCAAACCAAGATGGTGTGCGGGGAGGACTGGAGTGCCATCGACCCTGATGATGGGAAGCTTATAGTCGTGACCACCAAGATTCACCGCCTCAGGAACGCCGGCCTCACCATAGAGATGATTGGTGCCGATTTCCTTCGTCAGCGCATTGATCCCCTGCAGAATAAGGGAGGCTAGTTTGGGAATTTCGAAAGGCGGCGGAAATCATGAGGCTGTGCCCCGGGATGAACCATAATTTGATAGTCACACAGCACGAATCTCTCTGCCAAAAAATATTCAGGAGTGTTGTGGTACATGAGCTGCCACCGGGCGTAGTCCCCTTGTGCAACAACTCTACCTTAGGTAGAATCGTTGCCATGATGCCGACGTTCGACGACCACAGTCTTGACACGTCCTAGATCGAGCCGTCAGCAAAGCAGGCATAAGAATTCTTTGAAAACTTGGTGGAGATGGCCATCCGCAAGGAAGAGGGCCTCGTTGATGACTCCACTGAGGAAGAAATGGTGTACATCTCTAGCAAGGCGTAGGAAGCAGATCTTGCCGCGGAGGCCGGCAGCACTGGCTTCTTGGGGAATGAAGTCGGCAAAGGGGAAACATTGTCGGACGAAAGTCTTGCCGGGCAGAGCAGGACCGCCGATGAGCAAGGCGGCACATGTGCCCGGGGCCGTCCTACCGAAGACACGACCGAGGACGAGCTGCTCGAGGAGGCCCCATCCCTTGTGCCAAGGAAGAGGTGCATCCTTCGGAGCGCCGCTTCTGGGTTTGCGGTCCATCAAGCCCCTTCGAGTAGCACAATCCCTGGCAAGGAGGCAGTCGGTAAGGCTGTGCGGTGGCAAGAAGCCTACTAGCAACCAGCGCCCGTCGTGGCCAAGCGATCTAGGAGCACCGCTCCACCTCCCTCCACGGGCACCACGGTGGAGGTCACCTTCTACCTCTATGCCCTTAGCTCAAGATAAGAGGAGGAGGAGTAAGGATCTTGCTGTACCTTTTGCATTTCTAATTTCTGGTTTTACTTTACTCATTTGCTTTGCCTTGGCTTGCCTCCAAAGGGATGCAGAAACACTGGCGCAACGGATAGCAAAGAGGGCGAAGACCTCAATGGTCGCGGAGTCATCGACAGGCACCTCAGGCACGCCAAGGACGAACATGATCAACCCGGAGGCTAGCCCGCGGTGCAGCACTCGATTCAGCCCCCGGCAGAGCCCCCAGTGTGAGCCCATTACTCACTTCCCATTGGCAAGTGCTGGGGTGTGCATCTTTACTGCTAACATCACCAGATGTGGAGGAGGAGGGAAGCGACATGGAGAACCATCAACGGTCGTCCTTGGTACACCGCCTCCATCATCTACGCCGCCCAGAGATGGATCCCTGGCGATGACTTCCTCCAGCACGCTATATTGCGACAAGGGAGAGCCAGCAAGCACGGGTACGGGTAGGTCTTTGCCGGCAACCGTCGTTGGTGCAGGTACTTTTTATCATGTTTATATTTTTTGTCTTCTTGGACTTCCACTTCAGCTTTGCTTGGTTTGTTTTCTTGGCCTTCAGACATTCCCTCGATGGAGGGTATGGATGTCGACATCGTCATCAAGGAAACCATCAGGGATGCTGCCTCCAAGGCCGCCTGGATCGTTGCCGAAGAGGCCTCCAAGAGTGCCTCCGCTGAAGCCACCAAGAACGTTGCCGCCGAAGCCGCCAGCGCTGAGGCCGCCAAGAATTTCGCCTAGGGGGCGATGAGGAGGCCAGTGGTCGTATTGATGGCATTCTTGCCGCAGGAGTGCTAGGTGCTATGCCGCCCATTGAGCCCCCACCTGCTGGGGAGGCGGCCGAGAGGGCCAGCTGCCTACGTCTGAAGCCCCATCATCAAGAAGGTACATCAAGATTGGCGACAAGTTGTTTGTCAGTATCCCCGGCATGGCAAGCATCGCGGCACCGACCGAAGGGGAGGCTTTTGTTGAGGAGGCCATCACTGCTGCCAGGGTCGATATCATTGATGAACCAAGCACCAGCAGCAGATCCCAAGAAGAGCAACTCCTCCAGTCCATGGGCGATAGCTTTGAAAAGCTTCAAGCGCTTCACCGTGCCCCAAAGGAGAAACCAGACTCCAGGGCAGCGGTTATGGAGGCGGCTGAGGACAACATCCAGGAGCTCGTCGAAGAAACTGAGGCCTGGTTCGCCCAAGCTTCCCAGGATCTGAAGTCTGGTCAGACACAGTTGAGCTAGGGCTAGAACCAACTCTTCATGCAACAGTCCGATGCCGAGCAGGCATAGGAAGAGGCCAAACAACGGGCTGCCGCAGAGGATGCTCACCTGACGGAGCACCGTATCTTGCTCAACGCCCATGAGGAGGACCTTGCCGCTCGCGAGAAGGCGCTCGCCGAAAGCTTTGTGGAAAGGAAGTGGAGGTCGAGGAGCTTGTCGCGCGGCGGGCCAAGGAGCTATAGCAGAAACACAAGGAGACACTCGAAGCTCTAATCGCAGACCACAATGCCAAGCTGAAGGAGGCCGTCGATGCTGCCGAAGTTGCGGAGGCCACTAAGAACTTGCTGGAGGAGAGGGTGAAGAAGCTGGAAGCCGGCCTCGAAGATCTCGGCAAGGAGGTATAGTCACTCAATTCAGAAAGAGACGAAGCCCTCGACAGCGTGACAAAATAGCGTTCTTCAGCCCGTGGATCCGTTGATGATCTGAACACCAAGCTGGCTATGCTGACTGAGACTCTCGAGACCGCCAGGCCCCACGAGAAGGCTCTGGACCAGGATCTCCAGGATGAGAAGGAGCTTGTGAAGAGTGCTGCTACCCTCCACAACGATTACATGTATGGAGTAGAAGTTTGGACTGGGAAGCTTGTCGACATCGCGGGGAAGCTTGCCACGCAACTGTCTGCCATGGGCCTGGAAGGTTTCAGGTATTCTTCTGATGACAGAGTATCCACATACATCAAGGTGGCCATGTTCTTTGATGGCATGCTTGGAGCCTTGGAGCAGCTTCACTTCGACAGAGCATCCTTCCTGGCCAGTGAATCGCGCAAACTCTACCAGGCCTTTCTCCGCAAGGTGCTCGTGAAGGTGGCACACAAGAACCCCGACCTCAACCTCACCAATGTCCTTGGCCGCTTTGCGAAGGATGTGGACATCAAGGCACTTGAGGAACTCGCCATGCCCATTGTCGACGGGGTAAGCGAGGTCAAGCGGGTTGAAGGCGATCGTCGGGATTAGCTGCCTTATTCCTCTCTGCTACACATGCCAAGAGCAATTTATCTCATGTCAGAATCGCAGCAAGATTTATGTAATATAACTAGTTATGCTTTGAGCAGATGCTATGTTATCCCCCTTGCTTAATTTCTTTCTGTATGTATTCACCCTACGCTTAATTTGGAACTTGCCAGCGCACACGCCCTTGCCGCGAGCGCTAGATGCGGTACTTTAGCGGCCTGCTGGCGGGGCCGCTACCGGCAAGAGTCCCTGGTGTTTTTAGTGCGGCCACCTAGACTGTTGAGCGGGCTCGAAACAGAAATAAGGGCGCAACCATTCACAACAAGGTTCCTTAGTGTGCAGGTTTTCCATAGAGGGATCAAAACCGTCCAAGGAAAATAACTTCACAACAAGAATTCACTTGGGGTTTTGCAACTTATATTTTTGTTGCCGTACTTCTTCCGGCAAGGTTTATTTTTTTTGAACGTCGCTCGTAGGTATCCATACTACCATTCCCCCCGGCAAAGCTGCTCGCGATGTAACCTTCTGTCCTTTGAGAAAAAGAAAGAAGAGAAAATATGGGTGTGGAACCTTGGCGGTCCGTTAGCTCTTGCCGGGAGCAAGTGTAACGCAATATCTCAGACAAACATGCACATAAGTAAACATGAGAATCAATACAGATTTGCAGAACACTTATCATTATTCAACTACACACAGGGTCTGAGCCTGGCTTTGTACCAAGGATTACATGCTTCGGCAGCAAGACTTGTACAAAAGGGTGATTGCCGAGAGGCCCGACAACCGCGCCTTATGCGTAGAACTTATGAAGATGTTCGATATTCTAGGAGTTACTCATTGGGATGCCGTCTTCGGTCTCCTGGCAGACTGCGCCAGGCCTAGTGACTCGTACTACCTGATAAGGGCCTTCCCACTTCGGCATCAACTTGTTGAAATTCTTGGCAGACTGAATTGGATGAAGAACAAGGTCGCCTTCCTCAAGACTTCGGGCATTAACCTTGCGGCTATGATAGCGGCACAAAGCTTGCTGGTAGCGTGCAACTCTTATAGTAGCCTGAAGATGGTCTTCCTCAAGGAGTGTCGCGTCGACTTGCCGCAACTGCTCTTGCTCAAGCTCATCATAAGCGAGCACTCGAGGTGACCCGTATATGAGTTCCGTGGGGAGAACTGCCTCCACCCCATAGACAAGGGAGAAGGGTGTCTAGCCGGTAGCTCGATTTGGTGTCGTCCCGATTGACCAAAGAACCACCGGCAACTCATCAATCTAGTGCCTTCCGCACTTGTGCATCTTGTCAAAAGTCCTTGTCTTGAGGCCTCGCATCACTTCAGCATTAGCCCTTTCTGCTTGGCCATTGCTCCTTGGGTGGGCGACGGAAGCAAAACAGATTCTGCTGCCAAGGTCTTGGACATACTGCATGAAGGTGCGGCTCGTGAACTATGTGCCATTGTCAGTGATGATCCTATTGGGAACACCAATGCGACAGACTAGCCCTTTGAAGAACTTGATGGCTGACTATGCTATCACCTTGCTTAGTGCTTCCACTTCCGGCCACTTTGTGAACTTGTCGATTGCAACGTACAAGTACTCAAAGCCCCCGGTAGCGCGGGGGAAGGGACTCAAGATGTCAAGCCCCCAGACCAAAAATGGCCAGGAGAGAGGGATCGTTTGAAGGGCTTGAGCAAGTTGATGTAATTTCTTTGAATGAAACTGGCATGCTTCACACTTGGTTACTAACGTAGTTGCATCCTGGAGGGCAATGGGCCAAAAGAAGCCATGCCAGAATGCCTTTCCGGCAAGTGCCCTTGATCGTGTGTGCGAGCCACATATGGCTCCATGTATCTCTGCCAACAGCTCCAGTCCATCCTCCCGAGAAATGCACTTGAGTTTCACACCGTTCGACCTCTTTCTGTACAGGACATTGTCCATGAATTGATACATACTAGACCAACGGGATTCTTTCTCTGTTTCCTCTTGTTCCTCAGGGAGTTCTCCTATTTGAAGGAAACGGACGATGTCTTGTGCCCATACTGGAGCCTGGGGCTCGACAACAAGGACTAAAGGCATACCTTCTGTCGGGAAAGCATTTGTCTCAACAGCAAGTGTCGTGGTTTTGTCACGGCAGATGTCCGGGTGAACGGACTTGGATTCGAGGCCATCGCTAAGGTGATGGACTCAAAGGGGTTGATTGGTACAAAGGACACGGGGTTACCCAGGTTCGGCCCCTCAAGTAGAGGTAACAGCCTATGTCCTACTTGTGTTTGTATTGTTTGGAGTATCAATTACAAGGGAGCTATTGCTTGACCTAGTTCTCAATCTCTGATCTCCTCTCCTAAGTCGCCCCGGGTCTCGCCTTTATATAGGAGGTCAAGACCAAGGGTCATACAAGTCGTAACTGACTCTTACTATGTGTCTGAGTCTATCTCTGCATCGTCTTGCCTTACTGAGCAAGTTGTCTCCGGGCGGCTCAACCGTCCGGGTCTTCATAGCTTCTCTGTCCGGGCCATGTCCCGGCCCATCTTGGCATGCCGCCAAACGTCTTGGGCTTAAGTCTTCATGGCCCACTCTTGGGCTGGTGTACGGGCCGCCTGGTGTGACCCGGAGCCTCGGGGGTGGGTCTCACTGTGGGGTTATATCCCCAACATTAGGCCCCAGGTTGATTTGAGCCCTCTCACTTCAACCTTCTTCTTAATCATCGGCGAGTCTCACTCATCTAACTTGAAAGTAAACAATAACCCATCGCGACGTCACATTCAAATCTGTCAAAAATATCCTCTGACGTCCGCAACGAATCTTCCCTTATTAAATGGACGGCCCGAGAATCGAGGTGTCTGCCTCGGTCAAATAATATCCATCGCCTAGATTTTTGCGCCACTTTCCACCTTTGCCTATTAAATAGGACTGCAAAGGGTGGCATCTGCTTTCGTCCTCGCTCGCTCTTCGTCTTCTTCCGTCCGCCGTCGCCGCTCCAGCGCACCTCCCTCCAGCGACGTCTTCCCACCGTCGTGGTTGAGGCCGCTGCATCAACCTATCTGTTCTAGAGTTTTGCCAGCGTCCGCCGCGCCATCTCTGGTAAGTCCATCCTCCCCTAGAACCGTAGCCATTTCGGTAGGGTTTCACGGAGTTCTTCCACCGCTTAGAACATGAGCTTCTCTCCAATGCCATCCATGCTTAGTCCATAAAGCTTGATGCCATCCTTTTCCCCATTGCATCGTACCATAGGAGACTGATAATAACACCGCACAGATCTAAAATTGCTTGGCCTGCCATTTTCAATCTTTCGCTGTTTCGACGGTTCATTGCTAGGTTTGAAATAAAACCATTTTATCTATTTTGTATATCCGTAATCTCTGAGATATGTTGTGAAATCTGTTTTCCACACTTAGCCAAATTTTGCCTTGTCTTTTCATATGCTTGACCCGCCATGAAGTTCTGGCTCTCACTAACCGGCTCCTAGCGGTTTAATCTTATAAAACCTTAGGCTTTTAGCCGCCCTTAGCTGCTTGGCATCTTCTGACCCGCCGCACGTTGTTTACTTTGCGTAGTATTAAGCCTCCACCATCTCTCGTGCATCCAATTCATGCAATTGGGTCGGCTCTGCCATCACTGAAGAATTCTTGATGGATTTTGTAAATGCGGGCACCATACCCGCCAAGGATGACATCCATTGGCGGGTTCTAGGTAATGAGCTAAGGCCCATTCCTCAGGAGGGTGAGGTAGTTGTATTTTCAGATCATGTCGATCGTGGGTTTGTAACCCCCGGCTCCAAATTCTTTCGGAATGTTCTTCATTTTTACAAGATGCGCCCTAAAGACCTTGCCCCCAATTCTGTTTCCAACATATGCAACTTCCAAGTGCTTAGCGAAGTCTACTTGCAAACTGAGCCGTCCTTCGGTCTCTTTCGTGAGTGTTTTTATGCAAACCGCCAGATAGAGGTGAAGGTTGGCCCAATCTTAGAACTCGGCGGGATTTCAATTCAGAGGCGTCAGGACATAACTTTTCCGGCTGTTCAGATGCCGAGTCATCCTAAAGATTGGAACAAGACTTGGTTTTACTATAAAAATACCTGCCCTGAAGGTGAGCATCCCCTATCGGGTTACCGCCCATCCCGGCTCAAGAAGACCTCTGAGCTTCCTGGCCGGCTGTCAACTGCTGAACGGGCAAAGCACACTCCGGCTCACGCCAAAATCAAAGCCCTTATGGCCAATGGACTGACGGGACTGGATTTGATCCCCTGCTGGATTTCTTGGAGGATTATGCCTTTGAGCAGGCGCAGTCGTCTTATGTCCGTATATCCGGGCCAGTATGACGACTCCCTCTGTTTCAGCCGGACAACGTTATCAGAGGATGATATCACCACTGTCATCCAGAGCCTTGTCCAGGAATCTTTATGAGCTTGCAGCGCCATCGGGCTGGCACCTTTCTGCGCCGCAAACCCAGCCCCAGATGTAGGGAGACTCTTTATACTGTCTTTTCTGTATTAGTTATATCTTGGCAATCTCTTTACCTTTTGCCGTCTTATATTTTCAGGCTAATTCCGACTTCTGTAAAAGAAATATGTTCCTCCTCTGAAGAAATCCAGGAAGAAAACCGCAGCCCGGAAGAAGAGGACCACTCCTCAGGAAGAATGGTTTGAATAGCTGGATTCAGACGGCTCAGAGGTATAACTTGACTATTTTTGCCGCCCCTTTATTCACCTCTATACAACAACCATCCATAGGACGAGACAGAGACCAGCCATGCCAATGCACTGTGGTAACTTATGTTTCATCCGACTCAGACTACTTTGTACCCCAGAAGATACGACAGGTCATTCGAAAAGTTCCCCTTTCTCATCCTCTTTCTTACTTAGACCCCCAATTTCTTTTGAAAAAGCAACAGCAAGCCATCCGACGCCAGACCAGGAGCGCCGGCTCTACCGTTCTCATGTCTGGGTTGCCTAATTCTCTGGCTCAGAGGAAACATCCAGCTGAGGTAGACATTCCTTCTCTGCTTGATTTTACTAATCCTTCCTTTGTAATTCCAAAATTGTTTTACGTTATATGAACTGTTTTTCAGGGATCATCTCCTTCGTCTGGTGACTCTACGTCCACTGCTCTACCGCCTCCAAAGATTAACCCGCTGTATGTGCTTTTCATGCCTTATGCCCGAGTCTTTGGTGGTTGTAAACCTTGGGCTCTAATATTTATGATTTTTCAGGGCTCAAGCTAAGCGAAGGAAAACCAACAAGTCCTCCCCTGGCCCTAATGCTCAAGACCCGGAGCTTGCCAAGCCGGATGCTCCCATGCCGGATGTTGATCCCTTGGCGGCTTCCAAAGAGGCTCCTGAAGAGACTTGCCCTTCTGCAGACCCGGCGGCTGACGATATGATTCCTAAGAGTCCTCCGAAGGACCATTCCAAGCCACCAAGCCCTGCAAAGGTTGTTGATGAAGCAACTCCTCCAGACGTCTTGATTACTGGCACCGGCTTCCCCTCTCCTCAACCTCATGTGCTAACAAAGCATAGTGAGATAGCTGAGGCCTCCAAGAAGCTGGAGTTTGAGCTCCCCACCCTTGAGAAGATGACAATTGATGAACTTCATGCTGGTTATTTGAACCGCTTGTCCACAAGCCGAGACCTGGAGCTCAAGCTTGTTAATTTAATGAATAAGAAATATGAGGTATTATTTACTCTCTTTATATCCTTACGTAGCCCCCAAGAGTCGGGTTAATATTTGCTGATGATAATCCGAGTCTGCAAAATCTGCTAGAAGTAGAAATGCTTAGCCTATAGGCCTCAACTTATTTAGAAGTAATTGCAAATCATCATTCGTAGCCCCCAAGGGCCGGCTCAAATTTGATAACATTGAGCCGGAGCTTTATTGAAGATAGCTATTAGAGACAAATGTAGCCCCCAAGGGCCAGCTCAATCTTGTTAAGTTTGAGTCAGATCTTTTCCTTGGAAACCAGTTGAAAAACCAAAGTGTAGCCCCCAAGTTCCGGGTTAACTTCATAAAGATGATCCGGAGCTGCATTTTAATCTAGGAGATCAAATGGACATTAGCCCCCAAGTGTCATACATATTGCTTGCAATATGTTTGAGACTTGCTGAGTCTTTTAAACTTCTCCTCTTGACGGCTCATTCCATATTTTGATATGTCACAGGAAGCTTTAAATGAAGTCGGGTCAGAAGTGGCCAGCTTAAAAAATAATCTAGCCACGTAGCAAGCCGCCCGAAGTGAAGCTGATGAAAAATGCTGGCTCCTCTCTGAAGAACTGACCAAGATCAAGGCCGACTTTGCAACATTCAAAGAGTCTGCTAAAGTTGAACAAGCCGCCTTGACTCAACGGGCGGATAATGCTGACCAGCGGCTGATGAACGTGTCTGTTGAGATGCAGTCTTTGAAGCGCCATATTAAGAAGATGAAATCCTCCATCTTTGGTAAGTATTTGATAGCTTAACCCTATTTGTGTATGTCTTCTTGTACTGGTGACTTATGATGAATAATCCGTCTTATGTAGGTCCAAGGAGCTGCCAACTTGCTTCTGACAGCTTGCTGCCCCTGAAGGTGATTTATACTCTGACGAAACAGGTTTACTGTGGGGTTGTTTGCACGATCAAGGCTATGCTCTACAAGGATACCACCCCCTCAACTATGAAAGGGGTCCTAGAGTTTCTTTCCACGCTGCCGAAGCAAATAGTAGAGTTGAAGAAATCAGCCGCCCGACAACGGGCTATCGCAGCTATAAGCTGGGCACTAGCCTTTGCTCCGGAGTTGACTCCTGTAGACATGATGGACGGGTTTCCTTCCAAAAAATATGATGGCTCCGAGTTTACAGACGTTGACTATGCACGGTGTGTGAAGGATTCCAAAGTCCTTGCCTCCATGTTAGCAGAAGAGGTCAACTTGGCGACTTATGAGGCGGCTTATAGCGCAGATCAGAAGAGAATTAGCGGCCCGCAGTAAGCACCTTTTTGCTTCTGAACTTGACCTATCCCCCTTCTTTGAAGAAGGAAACTTTGCATCTTTAACCCACTACAACTGGGACTTGGACAGTCTTCAGATCAAGGAGGTTGAAGATCCGGAGCAGGGTGACCCGCCAGCCAGCTAAGGGAGTTGTGAGCGCCGTTGATAAGCCGTCTCTTGTGACCCGCCATGAGCGGTGTAAAACACTAAGATATTTTCGGGATCTACAGAGAGCATATGCAATAGGCTTGTAGTAACTTTGCCTTTGCCTGAACTATGCCATCATGCACATATGAAACAACCCGGCTTAACATATATATATATATATATATATATATATATATATATATATATCATCTTCCTTGCGCTTCATATCGGATGCTTAGCGACTCTTAGCGGCTTAATTGACCTACAAGAATAGATGTATCTTGACATTACTAGGAGGGCGGCTTAAAAGCATAACCCAAAAGATTCCGTATCTTCCTAACATGTTTTTCAAAAACGACTCATGTGCCGGTTCTACTAGGCTGACTCGTCACATGAAAATTAATCAAGATGGTTTGTAAGCTACACCCGGCGGGTGAGACGCCCCCAAGTGACTTTTGTTGACGGATTCAACTATTTGGCATACTAGCCAACCGATAGGGTCTGATAAGCTACACCTGGAGGGTGGGAAGCCCCCTGGACGATCAAGTTGACTTGTCAACTTTATTGGCTTGAAAGCCGGCCGATAGGGTCTGATAAGCTACACCCGAAGGGTGGGAAGCCCCCTATACGGCTATGTTAACTTGTCAACATTTTTGGCTTACGAGTCGGCTCATAGGGTCTGATAAGCTACACCCGGAGGGTGGGAAGCCCCTTGGACAACCAAGTTGACTTGTCAACTTTTTTGGCTTAAGAGCTGGCTGATAGGGTTTGATAAGCTACACCCGGAGGGTGGGAAGCCCCCTAGACAACCAAGTTGACTTGTCAACTTTTTTGGCTTAAGAGCCGGCTGATAGGGTCTGATAAGCTACACCTAGAGGGTGGTAAGCCCCCTAGACAACCAAGTTGACTTGTCAAATTTTTTGGTTTAAGAGCCGGCTGATAGGGTCTGATAACCTATAGCCGGAGGGTGGGAAGCCCCCTGGATAACCAAGTTGACTTGTCAACTTTTTTGGGCTTAAGAGCTAGTTGATAGGGTCTGATAAGCTACACCCGGAGGGTAGGAAGCCCCTTGGACAACCAACTTTTGGATATTTCTTGCATGGATGAAGATATGCGAAATGGTAGAGACGCTGGCTTGCAGGGATGCTACTTTATTCATATATAAATATGATATGTACAATGATAGTATATAATGCTGAGTCTCAACAACTTAAGTGTAATAAGGCTGCAGATGCGCTATGTTCCATGGCCGACGGGTCTCCTGCCCTGAGGTATCTGAGTCATCCCAGATGTCAATGAGATAATACGACCCGTTGTTGAGATTTCTGCTGACCACGAAAGGTCCTTCCCATGGAGGAGACAACTTATGCATATTTGTCTAGTCTTGAATCAGCCGAACACTAAGTCGCCTTCTTGAAACGTCCTGGTCTTGACTCTGCGGCTATGATAGCGACACAGGTCTTGCTGATAGATCACCGAACTAGCAGCCTCTAGTTCTCGTTCCTCCTCCAAGGCATCCAACTCTTCTTGATGCACCGTTTCATTGTCCGTATCAACGTAAGCCGCCACTCGTGGCGAGTCATGCCGGATGTCACTTGGTAGGACGGCCTCTGCATCGTAAACCATGAAGAAAGGTGTATAACCTATGGATCTATTGGGGGTAGTTCTGATGCTCCATAAGACGGACGGAAACTCCTCCACCCAACAACCCGACGTTTGCTTGAAAGGAACCATAAGCCGGGGCTTGATACCTCTCAAGATTTCCTGGTTAGCCCACTCCGCCTGATCGTTGGACTGTGGATGAGCAACCGCGGAAACATCAAGCCAGATGTGTTCCAGGTCACAGAATGTTTTCATAGCCCCCTTGGACAAGTTTGTGCCATTGTCGGTGATGATGTTGTGAGGGTAACCAAAATGGTAGATCAACTTTTTGATAAACTGAACCCCCGTAGCCACGTCACACTTGCTGACCGGCTCAGCCTCTACCCACTTGGTGAACTTATCAATCGCCACCAAGAGGTGCGTTTTCTTATCCTTGGATCTCTTGAAAGGCCCGACCATATCGAGCACCCAGACTGCAAACGGCCAAGTAATTTGTATCATGTGCAATTCTTGAGCCGTAACATGAGCACGCCGGCCAAACTTTTGACAACTGTCACATTTGCGGACCAGATCCTCTTCATCCTTGTGAGCCGTCAACTGGAAGAAACCATGCCGGAAAGCCTTGGCCACCAGAGATTTTGAGCTGGCGTGATGTCCGCAGTCACCAGCATGAATTTCATTTAAGATTTGCTTACCCTCCTCTGGCGAGACACAACATTGAAACACTTCGGTGACACTACACTTGTGTAACTCGTCATTGACTATCGTCATGGATTTAGACCGCCGGGTTACCTGTCTGGCCCGATTTTCATAATCAGGTAACTCTCCTCGAGTCAAATATGCCAAGTAAGGCATAGTCCAATCCGGAATAGCATGTAGAACCTCCACCAATTGTCTCTCTGGGTTAGGAACAGCCAAATCTTCCGTCGATGGTAATTTGACAGTCGGGTGATGTAAGACGTCCAGAAAGATATTGGGTGGCACCGGCTTTCATTGAGAGCCTGACCTTGACAGGGCGTCAGCGGCCACATTTTGGTGATGATCAATATGATCCACCTGATAACCTTTAAAGTGACCAGCAATGACATCCACTGCCTGATGATAAGAAGCCATCCACGGATTCCTGGAATCCCAAGTGCCTAAAACTTGGTGAGCCACAAGATCTTAGTTGCTGAAGCACCTTACCCAGCTTAAGTTCATATCCTTAGCTACCCTGAGGCCATGAAGCAGGGCTTGTATTCAGCTGCATTATTAGTGCAAGGGAACATCAGCCGGAGCACATAACAAAACTTATCACCTTTGGGAGATGTTAAAACAACCCCTGCCCCTAATCCTTCCTGCTGCTTGGATTCATCAAAGTGTATTGTCCAGTATGTGTTATCTGGCTTTTCTTTGGGCGCTTGACACTCTGTCCAGTCATTTATGAAATCCACAAGGGCTTGAGACTTGACAGCCACACGAGGTACATACTTCAGATTGAGAGGTCCCAGCTCCAATGCCCACTTAGCAATCCTACCCGTGGCTTCTCTGTTTTGAATTAGGTCTCCCAACGGAGCAGAGCTAACCACGGTGATCTGGTGTCCTAAGAGGTAATGCTTTAATTTGCGGTTGGGCATGAACACCCCATACACTAGCTTCTGCCAATGTGAATATCTCTGCTTGGACTCTGTCAGGACCTCACTAATATAATAAACTGGCCTTTGAACCGGATATTCTTTCCCTGCTTCCTTGCGCTCGACCACAATTGCAGCACTGATAGCCTGGTTGTTAGCCGCCACGTATAGGAGCAAGGGCTCTTTCTCAGCCGGAGCAGCTAAAACCGGCGGCTTAGTGAGTTGCTTCTTGAGCGCCTCAAACGCTTCACCCGTCGCCGTACTCCAGACAAAATTGTCTGTCTTTTTCATCATTTGATATAGAGGGATGTCTTTATCACCAAGGCGGCTTATAAACCGGCTCAACACGGTGATCCGCCCTGCCAGGCATTGGACATCATTGATACAAGCCGGCTCAGCCAGGCAAGTGATAGCCTTGATCTTATCCACGTTGGCTTCAATACCACGCTCAGAAACCAGAAATCCCAAGAGCTTGCCAGCCGGAATACCAAAGACACACTTTGCCGAGTTAAGCATCATCTTATAGATCTGCAATTGTCAAAGGTTTCCTTTAAGTCATCAAGCAGGGTCTCCTTCTTCGTTGACTTGATCACAATATCGTCCACATAACCATGGACGTTGCATCCAATCTGATTGTGAAGACAATTCTGCACACAACGCTGATAAGTTGCCTCGGCACTCTTGAGCCCAAAAGGCATAAACACATAGCAGAAGGCTCCAAAAGGCGTGATGAAAGCTGTCTTCTCTTGGTCCTTAACCGCCATATTGATCTGATGATATCCTGAATAAGCATCCAGGAAGCATAAACTTTCACAACCCGCCGTAGCATCAATGATTTGATCAATACGAGGGAGAGCAAAAGGATTAGCCGGACAGGCCTTGTTAAGATCCATATAGTCCACACACATACGCCTCATGCCATTTTTCTTGAGCACAAGCACTGGGTTAGCAAGCCACTCCGGGTGAAAGACCTTGACGATGAAACCCACCGCTAAGAGCCGGGCCACCTCTTCCCCAATGGCCTTGCATCTCTCCTAGTTGAACCGCCGTAGAAATTGCTTGACAGGTTTAAACTTAGGATCCACATTAAGGTTATGCTCAGTGAACTCTCTCGGTACACCCGACATGTCAGAAGGTTTCTAGGTAACGATGTCCCGATTCTCACCGATGAATTCGATGAGTGTGCTTTCCTATTTGGGATCCATGTTGGCCCCAATAATGAACTGTTTGGATGAGTCACCCGGAGTAAAATCCACCGCCTTGGTATCATCCGCCAAAAATTTGAGGGGCGGCTCAACCTCTATGGTAGGCTTCTTAAGCGGGGTCATATCCTCCGGGTCAACATTTTCCTTATAGAACTTGAGGTCTGCCTCAGCACAACTGGATTCTGTGTAAGCCGCGTCCCCTTCTTCACACTCAATAGCCGTATTCCGATCACCATGAATAGTAATCATACCTTTTAACCTGGGCATCTTGAGATGTAAGTAGACATAACAGGGCCTAGCCATGAACTTAGCATAAGCCAGCCACCCAAACAATGCATGACAAGGGCTCTTGATCTTGACCACTTCAAACCACAAGGACTTCACCCTGTAGTTGTACTCGTCACCAAAGGAAACTTCCAAAGAAATCCTGACCACCGGGTAAGCTGACTTGCCCTGCACTACACCATGAAAAACTGTTGATGAGGGCTTAAGGTCTTTATCTAGCAGCTTCATCCGTCGGAAGGTATCATAATACAGGATGTTGATGCTAATGCCACCATCCATGAGTACCTTATTCACCATAAATATTCCCACTTGGGGGCAACTGCCAGGTCTAGCCGCCCCGGGTCATCCACACGCGGCGGGTAATCCTCCCGGATCCATGCTATGTCATACTCACACCACTTCAAGTATTGCGGCAGAGCCCGCGCGACTGCGTTAATTGCTCGCTTGCACAATTTCTAATCCTGCTTGTTAAGGCTGGTTGTAAAAACATGATACTGGCCCAAACTGAGCTGCTTTGGATTACTCTGATACCCTGATTGATTATGCTGTTGCTGATTGTTGTTACCAGAGTGCTGAGGATGTCCTCCTTGATTGCCCTGGCCATGATGAACGGACCCTAAGCCGCCGGACCCAAATCCAGCTCCTGGCCCACCTGGTCCTGAGCCGCCGGGCGGGCCACCACCATGATTGTTGTGCTGCTGCATGTTATAGTTCTTGAACTTCTCAATGATGTGGCAATTCCCCCATGTGTGCCCTGCTGCTCTATCGGGCCGACAGTGCTTCGAACAGGGTTTATTGAGCATTTCCTCCAAATTGAAAGGAGTCTTATTTTTGTTAAAAGGTGGTCCGAACTTCCCATTGCCCTTAGGACGATTTTGACCAGTGCTTGCATTGGCCACCAGTTCTGACCCGCCATCCGGGTTCTTCCGCTTGCTCTGGTTACCATTACTTGCCGCACCCTTGCCCTGGTTGTTCTTTTTACCTTGGCTAGCCTTCTCCTCATCAGAGCCTGGATCCTTCGTGTTATCATAGTCAACATACTTTCTGAGAGCCACCATGAGTTCTCCCATGTCCTGACACGTACGCTTGAGCCGGCTGAGCTTCTGCTTCGGAGGGACGAAGTGGTAGTTCTTTTCTAGGATCAACATTGCTTGAGCCGCCGTGATCTGTTCAGATGACTAGATGATGGTGGACACCCGACAGACCCAATGATCAGCCGACTCATTCTCCTGCTAGACACAATGATCGAGATCCACAATTGTCATAGGCTGTTTGCATGTCCCTTGAAAGTTTTTGATGAATCTTACTCTTAACTCAGCCCATTAATTGATGGTATTGGGTGGCAAACCCATTAACCACGTGCGAGCCGGACCTTCAAGCATCATGATGAAATACTTAGCACACACCGCCTCATTGACATCCAACATCTCCATAGCTAGCTCATAGCTTTCGATCCAGGCCTCTAAAGGTAAGTCGAAAGTGTAATTCAGGATTTTGCGAGGTCCTTTGAAATCCTTCGGCAGCCGCTTGTTCCGCAGAGCCGGTGCTAAGCATGGTACTCCTACGGCCCTGGTGGTCGCTCCCACTCCTACTTATATGGAGGGCGCGGGCTCTTGGTGATCCGCCGTGGCCAAAGCCACTACCTCTTGCTGGTTTCTCGCCCGGTTTATGAGCTCTTGTGCATCTATAGCCGCCTGATCATCCCCTGGAGGCCCCCTGTGTTGATCGCTGCTGGAAACCGCCGGTGACTCATAGCACCGGCTAAAGCTGCGGCTGGGGAGGGGAGTTGAATGAATGTGGCTCCGGCTATAAGCGTATTTCTCCTGCAGGGCCATTGCCGTCTGAAGGTACCCAATGGTGTTCCGTACCTCTTCTGCAAAAGGTGCCTCATCTAGAATAGAGATTGTTTCAAGCCGGGTGGCCATGGCCACCATGTTCTCCGCCGGGTTGGAATAATGGCCCACCGGCATTGGAAACACCGCTAGTGAAGCCTGGTTTTGTCGAGGCGGGTTAAGCTGCTGTCGAGACGCTAGCCGACTTCCAGGGGCATCCGCTGCTTGTCCCGTTCCTGGCATGTTAAAGAGATTCCTAGCCCATAATTTTCTAGTAAGAGGGATTGATGCCTCATCCGCTGAACTGCAGCCGCTGATTGCTGCTCTAGCTCAAGGTGGAAAGCATCCGTCCTAAGGCGCTCTGCCTCTGCCCCCATCTAAACCTTTAACTCGGCTATCCTCTGCTGCTCTTCCACCATCCGGTCCCGGAGTCTTGCGATCTCCAAGTTTTGAGCGGCTTGATTATCTGGTGTGACTTCGGTGGCCATCAGATTTGCGAGCTCGTTCATTAGATCCAGAAGAACTTGAGCCGGCGGCGATGGATCAGCTCCCGTGTTTGTTGCTCCGACGGCTGTGCTGCTCGTGCCTGGGGCTAACCCCGGCATGAACACAGCCGCATGAACTGGCAGCCCAAGATCGTCCGGCTCAGACCGTTCCGATTTAGGGTAATGCTCGTCGTAGCCCTCGAGCCCACCATTGTGAAGCTGGTAGATCGACTCTGCTTCTCAGCTCGAAGATCTGTCCTCTAAATAGATAAGGGTCTCCTACGACGTAGTAGCATCAAGATCCCTACCTTGAGTAAAGCCTGAAGACGTGCTTTCGGCCCGGGTTAACATGGGCGTGTCGCACATATTGGGCGGGTTGAGCACGCCGAGCCGGCTCGACGATGTTGGTGCAGATGTCTGGCCCATGTGTAGATCCATCAACCTTGCCGATGAATACATGGATTCCACCGAAGGGAACCCGAAATCCATATTTGACAGAATCGGCCTCATGACCCCAGCCAACGTCGTCGATGTAGAGCCGGCTGCGGCAACTCTTGCTCATCCTTCCGACCACGTATCCTTCGAACCCTAGGAGAGAGCCCTTTGTGAACTCAACACCATCAAGTGCAAGCCCCACGGTGGGCACCAACTGTCGTGGTTTTGTCATGGTAGATGTCCGGGTGAACGAACTTGGATTTGAGGCCATCACTAAGGTGATGGACTCAAAGGGGTTGATTGGGACAAAGGACACGGGTTTACCCAGGTTCGGCCCCTGAAGTAGGGTAACAACCTACGTCCTGCTTGTTTTGTATTGTTTGGAGTATCGATTACAAGGGAGCTGTTGCTTGACCTAGTTCTCGATCTCTGATCTCCTCTCCTAAGTCGCCTCGGGTCTCGCCTTTATATAGGAGGTCAAGACCACGGGTCATACAAGTCTTAACCGACTCTTACTACGTGTCTGAGTCTGTCTCTACATCGTCTTGCCTTAGTGAGCAAGTTTTCTCTAGGCGACTCAACCGCCCGAGTCTTCATATACCTTCTCTGTCTGGGCCATGTTCCGGCCCATCTTGGCAAGCCCCCAAACATCTTGGGCTTAAGTCTTCATAGCTTGCTCTTGGGCTGGTGTACGAGCCGCCTGGTGTGACCCGAAGCCTCGGGGGCGGGTCTCATCATGGGGTTATATCCCCAACAGCAAGGGCCTGAGGCCCCAGCGGAGTCTGATGCTCCTCGGCAAGCCTGGTGGGAATGCGTGCTTCTACGGCAAGAGCCAGAGGCTCTACCGGATCACGGCACTCACCGGCAAGCCTGACGTTATCCTCGGCAACCTCCTCGTTGGCGTCTTCTAGGAGTTCTGCCGAGAAATACTTGCCGGAACTCAACTTCCTTCTTTTCTCTTGCCCATTTGATGGTGTCACGGAGGGTTGAGTCATTCGGAGCACAAAAGTCCCTGGTCCCACAAGCAACTTAAGGGTAGCACACTTTGACAAGCCATCGACAATGTTGTTTTCCGCACGAGGAATGTGCTCCATTTGCTGGCCGTCAAAACGTTCTTCCAACTTCCTCACTTCATCTACATAAGCTTCCATTAATGGACTCTGGTAATCTTTGTTCACTTGCCTGACGACAAGCTGAGAATCACCTCTAACAATAAGTTTCTTGATCCCAAGGTCTACAGCGATCCTAAGACCAGCGAGCAGTCCTTCATACTGAGCAGTGTTGTTCATTGATCTCTCCCAGGGAAAGTGCATCTGAATCTCATATTTGAGGTGCCCTCCGATGGGTGCGACAAGCAGCACTCCGACATCGTCACCTTGTAGCGAGAAAGCCTCGTCAAAATACATGATCCACTCCTGATCGGTTTCCTTGCCAGGGATAGTTGACTCTGGAACTTCTTCATACGACATTGGGGTCCATTCTGCAATGAACTCTGCCAAGGCTCTGCTCTGGATGGTCGAAGTGCTTTCAAACTTGAGCCCAAAGCTTCATAGTTCCAAATCCCACTCCACAATCCTGCTGGTAGCTTCTGGGTTCCACAAGATCCGTTGTAGCGAGAAGCGGGTGACAATGGTGATCTCATGTTCTTGGAAGTAATGGCACAGCTTCCTCGAGGCCATAAGAAGGCCGAAGAGCAACTTTTGGATGCCAGAATATCTTGATCTAGCCCCCCTGCAAAAGGGAGCTGACAAAATAGACTGGATGCAGATCCTTCCTTGTCGGCACCAAACCCTGTCGGGGAATGCCCTGGCTCGTCGCTCGGTGGTCTTGTCGCTGCCGTTGCTTCTTCATCAACCTCTCTTTCAACCACTAGTGCAGCACTCACCACTTGATTTGTTGCCGCTAGATATAGTAGCAACGGATCTTATGGTTTTGGCATGACTAGGACTAGCGGAGAGAAGAGGTACTTCTTGAAATCCCATAGTGCCACCTCTGCTTTCGGAGTCCATTTCATCGGACCGGTCTTCCTCAAGGTTCTGAAAAAGGGCAGGGCGCGCTCAGTAGATTTTGAGATGAACCTACTCAGAGCAGCAACACAGCCGGCAAGACGACGCACATGTTTGACACGTCTTGGTGCTTCAATTTTCTCAGTTGCTTTGATCTTGTCAGGGTTGTCTACAACTCCACGTTGAGATATAAAGAACCCGAGAAGCTTGCCGGATGGGACACCGAACACACACTTCTCAGGATTGAGCTTCATGTAGATCTCGCGCAGGTTTGCAAATGTTTCTTCTAAGTCTGATATGAGCATGGCCTTGTCCTTGGTTTTGACCACTATGTCATCCATATAAGACTCCATATTTCTATGTAGCTGGGGCTCAAAACAATTCTGTAGTGCTCTTGCAAATGAAGAACCAACACTTTTCAACCCAAAAGGCATATGCAAAAAGCAATACGTACCACAAGGGGTGATAAATGCCGTCTTCTCCTCGTCTTCCTTGGCCATGAAAAATCTGATGATAGCCTGAATCGGCATCAAGGAAAGATAACAAATCGCAACCGGTGGTGGAGTCCACAATCTGGTCGATGTGCGGCAAGGGAAAATGATCTTTGGGGCAGGCTTTGTTAATGTCTGTGAAGTCAATGCACAGCCTTCATTTTGCATCTGCCTTGCGCACTACAACTGGATTAGCCAACCAAGTTGCATAAAGTACTACTCTGATCAAGCCAACCACTTCTAATTTCTTTATCTCTTCAGCAATAAACTATTGCCACTCCAAAGCTTGCTTCCAGACCTTCTGCTTGACGGGCCACGCGTATGGGCAGATGGCAAGGTGGTGCTCAATCACCTTCCTGGGAACACCGGGGCTATCAAATGGTTGCCATGCAAACACATCGACATTCGCCCGCAGGAAGGCGACGAGCGCGCTTTCCTATTTGTCACCAAGGGTGGAACTTTTGGTGAAAGTTCCTCCTGTGCCATCCTCCTTGGCGGGCACCTTCTTGGTCTCTGGCGGAGCTGCCTTGGACTTCTTGCTCTTGTCGGTGGAGCTCTCTGGCACATCATCAATGGGAGCGCAGCACCCCGAGGAGGCACGCTTACCGGAATGTGTGGCAGAGGCCTTGACGGTCTTCTTCCCTAGGGAGCTTCAGCGGCAGGAGCAAGTGCCTTGGTGGCAGGTGCTGCAACTGCCTCCCGAGAGTTGGTCGGCACAGACAAGTGTGCCCTTCTTGTCCGAGTTGATCGTGATGATGCTCATTGGCCCGAGCATCTTCAACACATTGTAAGCGAAGTGGGTGGTCGCCATGAACTTGGCCAACATTGGGCGACCAAGGATACCGTTGTACAGCGACGAGATCTTGGCGACGTCGAAGACGATCTTCTCTGTTTTGAAATTTATATCACTGCCAAACATCACCAGCAGCGTGATCTTGCCCTTCGGCCGAGTCCTTCCTGAGTTGACCCCTTGGAAAGTGCCCGTGGGCTTGAGATCTTCATCAGGAATCTACAACCTCTGGATGACATCTGGTGAGATCAGGTTCAGGCTGGCCCCACTGTTGACTAGCATCTTCGTCACCTTGAGGTTGCGAATTGTTGGCGAAACCAACAACGGCAGGCACCCAACTGCAGTTGTGCAATCAGGGTGATCCTCGGCGTCGAAGATGATATGAGTGTTGGACCACTTCAGAGGTTTCTAGGCACTAATAGAGGGCTCCGCCGCGTTAACCTCGTGAGCCCACTGTTTAAGTTGGCGGTGAGAGGAATGCGACGAAGCACCTCCCTCGGTGCACATCATCTTTGTAGCCTTGTGAAACTCATGCTCACTAGACTTGTCGTCCTCTGCGGCGTCATCCTCGTCACCCTCTTGCTTGTCGCGACCACGAGCGGGCCAGTATTTTTGTTACATGGGCATGCCGTGGTGACCTCCTCGACCAACATGCTTCTTGCCGGAACCCTCAACACCATCCTGGCCCTTCTCCTTGTCCCGCCTTTCATATTCGGCTTTTTGCTTCTCAACAAGCTGCTCAACTTGCCGGCATCTTGGAGATCGTGGACCTTGGTGTGATGGATCTTGCAATACTGCTAGCCAAAACCTTCCACCTTTTCGGCAGCCGCCATCGCCTGGAAGGAGACGCACCCGGCAACATCCTTGCCGGGGTAATCAACCTTGCCCTTCTTGGCAGTACCGTGGTTGCCGGATCCCTTGATGGCAAGCATAGCCTTGCCCTTGAGCTTATTATTGCACGATCGGCCCTTCCTTGTCCGGGTGGCGGTGTCTTCATCCTCAGAGTCGACCCCTGCACCAGCATCTTCGCCAGGGAGTCTCCTCCCTTCTTCAGCCTGAGCACATTTGTCTGCCAGAGCGTAAAGCTCGGCAACATCCCTGACTCTGTTCATCGCCATTTCTTCTCGCATTATGTGGTTGCGTATGTTCTGATGGAACACACTGATAACAGCGGCATGAAGAAGGTCTGGTGTGTTGTGGTGCACGCGACTGAAACTTTGAATGTACTTGCACAAAGTCTCGCCCTCCTTCTAAGGGATGATGTGCAAGTCGCTTGCTTGATCGGGAGCTTGGTGGCCTCCAGTAAAGGCACCAACAAACTCGTGGCACAGGTCTCCCAGGAGGCGATGGATCCCTCCGGCAGGTGCATCAACCACAACTTGACATTGGGCTTAAGCACCAATGGGAAGTAGTTAACCAATATATTGTTGTCACGAGCCCCGGCAGCCTGCACCGCAATGGTGTAGATGCTCAAGAACTCTGACAGGTGAGTCTTGTCGTCATACTTCTCCGGGACCTCTTGCTTGAACGTGCGGGAATCGGGCCGCTGGACTTGCCGTAGCTCATAGGTAAACGCTAGACAACCCACCTCGTAAGGTAGCCTGATAGGATACCCTGGCGCAGACTTGTCTATAGTGGGCCCCACGTGCCTATCAGATTGAAGGCACACTTCCTGCCGCCGCTCGATTGCAGTTCATGCATCTTTGTTGCCTTGCTCCCGAAGAACTTGATGCTGGTCGCGGCGTGTTCGTGGGTTAGACGACACCGTCGAGTAACCGTCATAAGTGTCGGTCTGTCGAGTAGGTGACCAGTGTTGTTGCTATGGAGGAGAGTGCATTGTGGGCACCCCGCCTCCCGCCTTCTCACGGTTGGCGCGAGCCGGCTCGGTGGACTGAAACCTATCTACGAGGCTGAGGAGGCTCTGAATGGTGTCTCTCCATTCATCAAGCTTCTCCGCAGTAGGAGGGAAGTTTAGGAGTAGTTGTGCTCGCACCATCGCTTCTTCTGACGTGGTCGGGAGCGAACGGCATGAGGAACGCGAGGTGCTCTTACTTCTAAGAACGTTAGAAGGAGCGCCGCCGCGGTCCCGTGATGGCACGCCACTCCCACTGGCATGCTGGCAAGGATGCTGGTGCCGCGCACCTTGGGAGTGATGCACATGAGCTTTTTCGTGGGGACATTGAGAACCCTAGGCACCATGGTGCGGCTCCTCGCGCGTGTCCTGAGAGGGTCGCGGCATAGGCGCCAACGTGGGATCCCTAGAAGACACCCTTCTGTCCCCGGAGTTCATCGTACCACTCGCAGGCGGTATAGCTCCGTCCTGAGACACAACGATGCGGGGGTTCCCGCCGCCACCATGGACGTCTTTGCGGCGGGCATCGCCGCTTGCTTGGCCTTGATCACTGGAGGGTTGTGGACGTTATGAACATCCGCCTCCTCCTCCACCCGCGTCCACGCCATTGCCTATTTATGCAGATACAGGGACAACGAACGTAGATGGGCCTACCACCATTAGGCCCTTCTTCTTGGGGGCCATGGTGATGATGAGTGTGAATGAACTGGCACGCTGATCACCTGAACAGGTTCACGCAACCTGTTTCCCCCCTACCTGGCGTGCCAAAGATGTCGTGGGGAACGAGCACGTATGGGATCTGAGTGACCCCTTTCGGTTCGGCGTGGGAGAGTTTTAAAAATATGCACTAGAGGCAATAATAAAATGGTTATTATTATATTTCCTTGTTCATGACAATTGTTTATTATCCATGCTATAATTGTATTGACTGGAAACACATTGCATGTGTGGATACATAGACAACACTTTGTCCCTAGTGTGCCTCTAGTAGAATAGTTCGTTGATCAAACATGGTCAAGGTTTCCTAGCCATTGACATGAGATGTTATTTTATAATAGGATCACATCATTAGGAGAAAGATGTGATGGACAAGACCCAAACTATAAACATAGCATTTGATTGTGTCAGTTTATTGCTACAGTTTTCTGCATGTCAAGTATCTATTCCTGTGACCATGAGATCATGCATCTCACTAACACCGGAGGAGTACCTTGTGTGTATCAAACATTGCAACATAACTGGGTGACTATAAAGGCGCTCTACAGGTATCTCCGAGGGTGTTTTTTGAGTTGGCACGGATCAATACTAGGATTTGTTACTCCGTGTGACGGAGAGGTATCTCAAGGCCCACTCGGTAATACAACATCACAACAAGCCTTGAAAGAAATGTGACTAAGTGTTATCCACGGGATCTTGTATTACAGAATGAGTAAAGAGACTTGCTGGTAACGAGGTTGAACTAGGTATACATATACCGACGATCGAATCTCGGGCAAGTAACATACCGAAGAGCAAAGGGAACAGCATACGGGATTGACTGAATCCTTGACATAGAGGTTGAAATGATAAATATATTCTTAGCATGTGTAGGAACAAATATGGACATCTAGGTCCTGCTATTGGTTATTGACCGTAGAGGTGTCTTGGTCATGTCTACATAGTTCTCGAACCCGTAGGGTCTACACATAGGTTCGGTGACGTTTCGGTAGTATAGAGTTATGTATGGTGGTGACCGAAGGTTGTTCGGAGTCCTGGATGAGATCCCCGATGTCACGAGGAGCTCCAGAATGGTCCGGAGGTAAAGATTGATATATAGGAAAGTGGTGTTTGAACTCCGGAATTTTTTTTGGGCATTTCTAGTAGTGTACGAGCACTGACAAATGGGTTCCGGGGGACCACCAAGTTGGGCCGACACACCCCAAGGGGCCACATGGGCCTTAGTGGTGGCGCACCATCCCCTGGTGGGCTGGGCATCCAGCCCAAGAAGGACTATGCGCAAGGAGGAGGAGTAAGGCCCACGTTAGGGAGGAGTCCTACTAGGAATCCACCTCCCTTGTGGGAGGTGGACTCCTCCCCTTGGCTTTGGTCGAAGCTCTCCTTGGAGGAGAGGCTAAGGCTGCCTCCTCTCCCCTCCCTCCTATATATACTAGAGGTTTTGAGGTTTTTGAGACATAGAAAAACAGCCACGTGCTACCTATCCTCTAGTTTGTAGTTTGTCCTCTAGATCGGTTTCAGCGGTGCTTAGGCGAAGCCTTGCTGGAATAGCTCCACCACCATCGCTGCAACACCGTCGCGCTGCTGGAGAACTCATCTACCTCTCCGCTCCCTCTTGCTGGATCAAGTAGGCGGAGATTGTCATCAAGCTGTACGTGTGCTGAACGCGGAGGTGCCGTCCGTTCGGTGCTAGATCGGGACGGATCGTGATTGGATCGCGGGACGTTCGGCGATTTGGATCACGAAGACGTTCGACTACATCAACTACGTTTCTTAACGCTTCCCGCTTAGCGATCTACAAGGGTATGTAGATCCACTCTCCCTCTCGTAGATTCTCATCACCATGGATAGATCGTGCGTGTGCGTAGGATTTTTTTTGTTTCCAATGCAACGTTCCCCAACAGTGGCATCATGAGCTACGTCTATGTGTAGATCAGATCTCGAGTAGAACACAAAGGAGTTTGTGGGCATTGATGCTGAGATTGCTTCCTCCCTTGGTCTTGTTTTGGTTCAGCGGTATTGTGGGATGAAGCAGCCCGGACTAACCTTACTCGTACGCTTAGGAGAAACCGGTTCCATCGACTGACGTGTAACTTCGTTGGACAAAGTTGGCTGGCGGGTGTACATTTCTCCTACTTTAGTTGGATCGGATTCGACAAAGGTGGTCCATGAGAAGGTTGAAAAGCAACTTATGTATCACCATTGTGGTTTTGCGTAGGTGATAATTGTTCTTGCTAGATACCCATAGCAGCCACATAAAACTTGCAACAACAATTAGAGGACGTCTAACTTGTTTTTGCAGGGTATGTTGTGATGTGATATGGCCAATTGCATGATGAGATATATGTGCTGTATGAGATGATCATGTGTTGTATAGAATATCACGACTTGCATGTCGATGAGTATGACAACCGACATGAGCCATAGGGTTGTCTTTAATTATTGTATGACCTGTGTGTCAATCATTAAGCGCTATGTAATGCTTTACTTTATTGCTAAGCGGTAGCAATAGTAGTATGAGCATGGTGGGCATGTCAAACCCAATGGCGACACAATGATGGAGATCATGGTGTTATGCCGGTGACGATGAAGATCATGTCGGTGCTTTCTAGATGGAGATCAACAGCACAAGTTCATGGCCATATCATGTCACTTATGATTTGCATGTGATGTTAATACTTTTATGCACCTTGTTTTGCTTAGGACAACGGTAGCATTATAAGGTGATCCCTCACTTAAATTTAAAGATAAATTATGTTCTCCCCGAGTGTGCACCATTGCGAAAGTTCGTCGTGTCGAGACACCACGTGATGATTGGGTGTGATAGACCCTACGTTCACATACAAAGGGTGCAAGCCAGTGTTGCACATGCGGAACACTCGGGTTAAACTTGACGAGCCTAGCATGTACAGACATGGCCTCGGAACACAAGAGACCGAAAGGTTGAACATGAGTCATATATTAGATATAATCAACATGATAATGTTCACCATTGAAACCACCTCAACTCATGTGATGATCAGACTTGAGCTGGTGAATTTGAATCATGTATCACTCAGATGACCTGAGGGATGTCAATTTGAGTGGGAGATTTAGGAATTTGATTAACTAAACTCATTCTCTTGAACAACAGTCTGAGTAAACTTTGCTTATTTATGTTGTAGATCAATGGCTCACACAGTAGCACCCCTGAATTTAATGTGTTCCTAGAGAAAGCTAAGTTGAAAGATAATGCAAGTAACTTTGTGGACTGGGCCTGTAATATGAGGATTATCCTCACTGCTTCCCAGAAGGCTTATGTCCTTGATGGACCGCTTGTTGACCCACCCGCTCCCATGTCATCCGAAGATGTTAAGAACGCTTGGGAGGCACGTTCTGGAGATTACTCAATAGTTCAATGTGCAATGTTGTATGGATTAGAACCAGGACTTGAAAGACATTTTGAACATCGTGGAGCATATGAGATGTTCCAAGAGTTGGTGTTTATCTTTAAGAAGAATGCCCAAATCGAGAGGTATGAGACCTCTAATAAGTTCTATGCTTGCAAGACGGAGGAGAACGGGTCTATCAGTGAACATATACTCAGAATGTTTGGGTATTCGACTCGTCTGGCGGAGCTAGGGATGCCCCTTTCGCCGGAGGCGATCACCGATAGAGTTCTTCAATCATTGCCACCTAGCTACAAGAGCTCCGTGAAGAACTAGAACATGCACTAGATGAACAAGTCAGTTGCCGAGCTGTTTGCGATGCTGAAAGTCCCTGAGTCTGATATCCAGAAAGAACATCAAGTGTTGATGGTCAATAAAACCACTAGTTTTAAGAATAATGGCAACGGAAAGAAGGGTAACTCCAAGAAGGGCGGCAAAACAGTTGCTCCTCCCGTGAAGAAACCCAAGGCTGGACCCAAGTCAGAAACTGATTGCTTTCATTGCAAGGGAACTAGTGACTGGAAGCGGAACTTCCCCAAGTATCTAGCTGACAAGAAGGCGGCCAACAACAAACAAGGTATATATATGATATACATGTTATTGATGTGTACCTTACTAGCTCTCGTTGTAGTGCCTGGGTATTTGATACTGGTTTGGTTGCTCACATTTGCAACTCAAAGCAGGACCTACAGAATAGATGGAGGCTGGGTAAGGACAAAGTGACGATGCACATGGGAAATGGTTCCAAGGTTGATGTGATCGCCATCGACACACTCTCTCTTAGATTACCATCGAGATTAGTGATGAACCTGAATAATTGTTATTTAGTGCCTGTGTTAAGCATGAAGATTATATCTGGATCATGTTTATTGCGAGATGGTTACTCATTTAAATCGGAGAATAATGGTTGTTCTATTTATATGAGTAATATCTTTTATGGTCATGCACCCAATGTGAGGGGTTTATTCATGTTGAATCTTGATAGTGATGATACACATGTTCATAACATTGATGCCAAAAGATGTAGAGTTGATAATGACAGTACCACTTTCTCGTGGCACTACCGTTTGGGTCATATTGGTGTAAAATGCATGAGGAAGATCCATGCTGATGGAATTTTGGAGTCACTTTATTTTGAATTACTTGACACATGTGAACCATGCCTCATGGGCAAGATGACTAAAACGCCGTTCTCTAGAACAATGGAACGGACAAGTGATTTGTTGGAAAATCATACATACTAATGTGTGTGGTCCAATGAACATTGAGACGCGCGGTGGATATCGTTATTTTCTCACCTTAACTGATGACTTAAGTAGATATGTGTATATTTACTTAATGAAGCACAAGACTGAAACGTTTGAAAAGTTCAAGCAATTTCAGAGTGAAGTTGAGAATCATCGTAACAAGAATATTAAATTCCTGCGATCTGATCGAGGAGGTGAATATCCGAGTTATGAGTTTGGCAGTCACTTAAGACAGTGTGGAATTGTGTCACAATTGACACCGCCTGGAACACCACATCGTAATGTTGTGTCCGAACGTCGTAATCGAACCTTATTAGATATGGTGCATTCTATGATGTCTCTTGCCGATTTGACACTATCGTTTTGGGGTTATGCATTAGAGATAGCTGCTTTCACTTTAAATAGGGCACCATCTAAATCCGTTGAGACGACGCCATATGAATTGTGGTTTGGCAAGAGGCCAAAGTTGTCATTTCTTAAAGTTTGGGGATGTGATGCTTATGTCAAAAAGCTTCAGCCCGAAAAGTTGGAACCCAAAGTGGAGAAATGTGTCTTCATAGGATACCCAAAAGAGATAGTTGGGTACACCTTCTATCTCAGATTCGAAGGCAAAGTGTTTGTTGCTAAGAACAGAACATTTCTTGAGAAAGAGTTTCTCTCGAAAGAATCGAGTGGGAGGAAAATAGAACTTGATGAGGTTATTGAACCTTTACTTCAACCAGAGAGTAGCGCAGAGTAGAAAGATGTTTCTGTGGAGCCAACGACGACTGAAGAGGAAGTTAATGATGATGATCATGAAGCTTCAGATCAAGCTACTATTGAACCTCGTAGGTCGACAAGGCCACGTACTACTCCTGAGTGGTACGGCAACCCTGTCTTGGAGGTCATGTTGTTAGACAACGATGAACCTACGAGCTATGGAGGAGCGATTATGGGCCTGGATTTCGAGAAATGGTTAGAGGCCATGAAATCCGAGATGGGATCCATGTATGAAAACAAAGTATGGACTTTGGAAGTATTACCTGAAGGGCGAAAGGCCATTCAGAACAAATGGATCTTTAAGAAGAAGACGGACGCGAACGATAATCTCACCGTCTATAAATCTCACTTGTGGAAAAGGGTGTTTCACAAGTTCAAGGAGTTGACTACGATGAGACCTTCTCACCCGTAGCAATGCTTAAGTCCGTCAGAATCATGTTAGCAATAGCTGCATATTTTGACTATGAAATTTTGTAGATGGATGTCAAAACAGCGTTCCTTAACGGTTTCCTTGAGGAAGAGTTGTATATGATGCAACCGAAAGGTTTTGTCAATCCAGAGAATGCCAACGAAGTTTGCAAACTCCAGCGATCCATTTATGGACTGGTGCAAGCATCTCGGAGTTGGAATAAGCGCTTTGATGAGGTGATCAAGGCGTTTGGGTTAATACAAGTTTGTGGAGAAGCTTGTATTTACAAGAAAGTGAGTGGAAGCGCTATAGCATTTCTAATATTATATGTGGATGACATATTGCTGATTGGAAACAATATAAAAATGCTGGAAAGCGTGAAGGAATATTTGAACAAGAGTTTTTCAATGAAGGACCTGGGAGAAGCTGCTTTCATATTAGACATTAGGATCTATAGAGATAGATCGAGATGCTTGATAGCACTTTCACAAAGCACATACCTTGATATAGTTTTGAAGAAGTTCAAAATGGATCAGTCCAAGAAGGGGTTCTTGCCTGTGTTACAAGGTGTGAAGTTGGGTAAGACTCAATGCCCAATGACTGCAGAAGATAGAGAGAAGATGAGTGTCATCCCCCATTCTTCATCCATAGGCTCTATCATGTATGCGATGTTGTGCACAAGACTCGATGTCAGCCTTGCCATAAGTTTGCCGGAAGGTTTCAAAGTAATCCTAGAATGGAGCATTGGACGACGGTCAATAATATCCTAAAGTACCTGAAAGGGACTTAGGAAATGTTTCTCGTTTATGGAGGTGATCAAGAGCTCATCGTAAAGGGTTACGTCGATGCAAGATTTGACACTAATCCGGATGACTCTAAGTCAAAAACCGGATATGTATTTACTCTCAATGGAGGAGCGGTAAGCTGGTGCAGTTCCAAGCAGAGTGTGGTAGCCGATTCTACATGCGAAGCAGAGTACATCGCAGCCTCGGAGGCAGCAAAGGAAGGTGTATGGATGAAGGAGTTCATGACATATCTTGGAGTAGTGCCCAGTGCACTGAATCCAGTGGATCTGTTCTGTGGTAACACTGGTGCCATTGCCCTTGCCAAGGAACCAAGGTTTCACAAGAGAACCAGACACATAAAACGACGCTTCAATTCCATCTACGAGTACATCAAGGAGGAGGACATAATTTGCAAAGTGCACATGGATCTGAATGTTGCAGACCAGTTGGATAAACCTCTTCCAAGGGCTAAACATGATCAGCACCAGAACTGTATGGGTATTCGATTCATTACAATGTAAATCACATAGTGATGTGAGCTAGATTATTGACTCTAGTGCAAGTGAGAGACTGTTGGAAATATGCCCTAGAGGTAATAATAAAATGGTTATTATTATATTTCCTTGTTCATTATAATTGTTTATTATCCATGTTATAATTGTATTGACTGGAAACACATTGCATGTGTGGATACATAGACAACACTTTGTCCCTAGTGTGCCTCTAGTAGACTAGCTCGTCGATAAAAGATGGTCACGGTTTCCTAGTCATTGACATGAGATCTCATTTGATAACATGATCACATCATTAGGAGAATGATGTGAAAGATAAGACCCAAACTATAAATGTAGCATTTGATCGTGTCAGTTTATTGCTACAGTTTTCTGCATGTCAAGTATCTGTTCCTATGACCATGAGATCATGCAACTCACAGACACCGGAGGAGTACCTTGTGTGTATCAAATGTCACAATGTAACTGGGTGACTATAAAGTTTCTCTACAGGTATCTCTAAGGGTGTTTGTTGAGTTGGCATGGATCAATACTGGGATTTGTTACTTCGTGTGACGGAGAGGTATCTTAGGGCCCACTCGGTAATACAACATCACAACAAGCCTTGCAACAATGTGACTAACTGTTAGCCATGGGATCTTGTATTACGGAACGAGTACAGAGACTTGCTGGTAACGAGGTCAAACTAGGTATATAGATACCGACGACCGAATCTCGGGCAAGTAACATACCGAAGAACGAAGGGAACAACATATGAGATTGACTGAATCCTTGACATAAAGGTTCGACCGATAAACATCTTCGTCGAATATGTAGGAACCAATATGGGCATCCAGGTCCCACTACCGGTTATTGACCGTAGATGTATCTTGCTCATGTCTACATAGTTCTCGAACCCGCAGGGTCTGCACACTTAAGGTTCGGTGATGTTTCGATAGTATAGAGTTATGTATGGTGGACATCGAAGGTTATTCGGAGTCCCGACTAAGATCGAGGACGTCACGAGGAGCTTTGGAATGGTCCGGAGGTAAAGATTGATATATAGGAAAGTGGTGTTTGAACTCCGGAAAAGTATCGGGCATTTTCGATAGTGTACCGAGAGTGACGAATGGGTTTCGGGGGACCACACCCCCCAAGGGGCCACACGGGCCTTAGTGGTAGCACAATAGCTCTTGGTGGGCTAGGCAGCCAGCCCAATAATGCCTATGCGCAAGGAGGAAGAGTAAGGGCCAAGTTAGGGAGGAGTCCTACTAGGAATCCACCTCTCTTGTGGGACGTGGACTCCTCCCCTTGGCTTCGGCCGAAGCTCTTCTTGGAGGAGAGGCTAAGGCTGCCGCCTCTCCCCTCCCTCCTACATATACTAGAGGTTTTGAGGTTTTTGAGACACATAAAAATAGCCACATGCTACGTCTCCTCTAGTTTGTAGTTTATCCTCAAGATTGGTTTCAGCTATGCTTAGGCGAAGCCCTGCTGGAATAGCTCCACCACCATCGCCGCAACACCGTCGCGCTGCTAGAGAACTCGTCTACCTCTCTGGTCCCCCTTACTGGATCAAGAAGGAAAAGATCGTCATCAAGCTGTACGTGTGCTGAACGCGGAGGTGCCGTTCGTTCGGTGGTAGATTGGGACGGATCATGATTGGATCGCGGGACATTCGACGATTTGGATTGCGAAGACGTTCGACTACATCAACCGCGTTTGTTAACACTTCTCGCTTAGCAATATACAAGGGTATGTAGATCCACCCTCCCTCTCGTAGATGCTCATCACCATGGATAGATCCTGCATGTGTGTAGGAATTTTTTTGTTTCCCATGCAGTGTTCCCCAATAGAAAGGGCTCGCACAAAGAGCAGGTCTGAAGAACAACACGTGGAGATTTTACCCAGGTTCAGGCCGCAAGATGCGTAGAACCCTACTCCTGCTTGGTTGTATTGAGGGTGTTCTTAGGGTTCAGGCTACAGGAGCTCTTTGAGCTGTTGCTACTTGTGTGAGCTCGGAGGTCCCCAAATCCAAAAGTCTGGAAGTGCTAGCATCCAAAAAAGTCCTCTACCGTATTGCCATAGGCCTCCTTTTATACTCTTAAGGGGATCCCAACAGTGGCATACAGTGCGTACATGAGGTGTACAAAGCTACAGTGCTATCATACCTAACACTAACAGAGTAGGACAGGCGCATTTAATGCACTGTTAGGCATCTCTTTCTGTCTGCGGGACGGGACAGGAGCCTGTCCCATCGGCACCGCTTAGCTCCCTCCAGCATCGTCGCTGTGACGTCTGTCTAGGAGGAACGACACTTGGCCTGTGCGCTGGCGAGGCCTTGCCGGGGCTTCACCTTGCCGGGTCTTGTGGGAGCCTTGTCCTTGCTCGTGGGTTTGATGGTCCTCCAAGCAAGGTCTTGCCGAGGGTCTTGTATCTCCTGTGCTTGTACCTGGTAGCTCCCTGTTGGGCCTCGTCACAAGGGTGGTTACTACTGCCCACGCACGAGTAAGGGGCACTGGAGAGCCCAAAAACTCTAGCGCACCGACACCAAGGGCTCAAATCTTCACCTCATCGGATACTCAGATGTTGACTATGCTAGAGATCATGTGGATCACAAGTCAACCTCAGGCACATGTCATTTCCTTAGATGATCCTTGGTCTATTGGTCCTCGAGGAAGCAGAACTGCGTGTCACTTTCTACTACTGAAGATGAGTACATTGCTGCTAGTTCATGTTGCGCTTAGTTGCTGTGGATGAAGCAAACCCTCAAGGACTATGGCATCAAGGTGAAGAATGTGCCTCTCTACTGCGAGAACGAGAGCGCTATCAAGATTGCTTACAACCCAGTTCAGCACTCCGAGACCAAGCACATCTAGATTTGTCATCATTTTCTTCGAGATCATGTAATCAAGGGCGACATCTCCATCGACCACATTCCCACTGAAGAACAACTAGTTGATATCTTCACTAAGCCCTTGGATGAAAATAGATTTTGCAAGTTACGGTGTGAGCTAAATATCTTAGAATCCTTGAATGTTCTTTGAAAAGACACACATGCTAACACTCATACAAAATTGATGACTTAGATGTGCAACACACTAAGTAACATTTTCTTCAATCAATGAAGACCAACCCTCTAAGTGTGAAGAAATTAATGAAGAATTTGATTCTCAGAACCCTACGATAATTGTACACGGTGCCCGAAATCATCATTTTTATCAGGTGGGTCACGCCACCAACCATAGTTGAAAATCTTCAAAGTTGAGTTTTTCGTCATTTTGCAAATTCTTCAATTTTTCAAATTCCTCAAGTTTGCAAATTCCTCAACTTATCAAATTCTTCAAACTATGAATCTGATGTTATTCATTGACTATATATATATATATATATATATGCATTTTTCAATGTCCTCAACAACATTCGCTTGTTGCTAATTCCTCAAGTTGATTTTTATCTAAGTGAATGCGATCGGACTCATTCCCCTTCTATGCTAAACTCAACCCAGTCTATTCACAAATTCTTCATATGCGTTCTACTTTGAAACTCATTCAAAGTCTTCACGGTGTCCTTGACAGCTGAAGAATTTGCGAACGGAAAGTTTAAGTTTTTTCTCTCAAAAAATTTGGCGCTTCCCGCTCAAACTGTTCCGATTCCCACGACCCCCACTATCTGCACTACTCAGAATGTGGGTGACACATGTCATGTGGAGAGCAAGGGTCAGGGGCAATCTGGTCCAAAATCTTCGGCCGGATTGGTTTTCACCTCCGCTATAACTCCCCTTCCCTTTCATTGTGCTTGAGTTAATCCTCACTCCCTCACTCTTCCGAGCTCAAACCTAGCGCTGCCGCTAAAATCATTGCCACTAGTGTGGAAAAGCTTCACTACCTCGACCTCGTCGTCGCCGTACATGCATCGGCCATGGAAGGCTTCACCCTGCTGCCGCTATAGCTGTCTCCCTTTGCCAAGCTAGGGTGTGGGAGATCTGGAGGGATGAACTTCCCCGATTTCATCTCACTGGTCGTCACGTTCTTCATCAGGGTAAATAAAATCTAATTTTATTGCCCTTGTTTGATCTTCAAGTATTCAACAAAATCCTCTAAGGTGTTTATTCTTCAAGAATCATATTACAAATGTCGGGACCCTGATCCTAAGTCATATGAATCCAGGCTGTAACATATCACATCACTTTGCAGCCTCACGCATGGTAAGCTCCACGGCTGGAGCCTTACCTTAGCCGGGACTGTTTGCGTCTTTTGGCTCACGTATGTGAACATGTCGCTGGCAATCGAACAACAAAGAACCCGTGACGACATGACTAGTCATAGAGCCCAAGTGGCACATCCGTACGGAAGCAGGCATACGTAACCCAGCAATGCAGGTGTCAGCCTCAAGCGTGTGTAGACGAGTCATAGCAAGCTACAAGGACTCCATTATGCCGTGAGACACGAATGCCATCACTGTATGTAGACGAGTTGTAGCAGGCTACAGGGACTCCATTACACTGCAAGACATTTCCCCGAAGGGACAGACACAGCAGCAAAGAAGGATACATGCCGGTCAATCAATGTATCTGGAGCAGTAGCAAGCTTCCATGGCTCAGTGGAAGCACAAAGAGGCAGTTTCCCATAAAGAGTACTAGTAAAGGCACATGACTAGGTGTCAGATCCTATACATACCTTTGCATGTCACACGTACGCACGACATGCCCGATATGCATAGATACAACCATGGCATCACAACATAACCATACCACAACATGACTTTTATTTAAGAGGCCCAGACGAGCCTTGCGTAATATGTTCTTACAGATAGGGGTCACATGAAACGACACTCAATTCATACACACATGTTCATACAAACCAAACGGAAGCTTAAAGCTATCTGAGTACAGACAGATGAAAAAGGTAAAAAGGCACATGGCCTGACTCTCTATAGCCCGCCACAGGGCAAAGGTCGTAGCTGGGACACCAGCTATTTGGCATCGTCAACATCTAGAAAGAACCCACCTGATGGTTCCCGAGTCTCATCTACAACATTTATTAAGCAAACATGAGTACAAATGTACTCAGCAAGTCTTTAAAACAGACCTAGTCTATTCATGCTCATGTATCAACAAGGGGGGTGGAGTTTATGCAGCAATGCCAGCTTTGACTCATGGCTAACCTACACTACTCAATTTTAACTCTTTGTTTACATTTTTAGATATCGCACAGGAGTCCACTAACTCCACGACAATACACCACCATGGATTCACTTCCCTCTCCTGGGAGAGTGCCATCCACGGTACTCACACTTATCTTGATGTTTTTATGAATATCCATTTGATTATCTACGAACAGCATAAGTTCTCCAAGTAGTCCAATTCCAAGGACACGTCTATTCGAATAGTTTCATACCCTGCAGGGGTGTACTTATTCACACACGCTCTCACCACTTATCTCTGTGTTCTGATAGAACCATGCACCTCGACAACCTTCAAGCGGATGCCCAGCGAGGGAGTCAGCCATGACCGTCAATCACATAAGACCTCTAGTCCAGGCTATCGCCTCTTTGAGACTGAACCCGCACGGAAGTTCGGCCAAAGTTTCCGCTACGACCCCAAACGATGTGCACAGGGTTCCCAAGCCCACCATTCGGGTGACCCTTGGTACGCTGTGCCACTGCCTACCGCGTCGTAATCCACCTCGAGGGTCAGCGCTACGCACGGCCTCCAGCATGCTATAAACACCAGAAACTACTTGCAACTCCTGGACTAGGGACTAAGCGACTGATAAGTCAAGAGGGTCAATTAAGTATCCCAATGTGCGGTAGTAACTACTCTTGGATAACAAACACGGAACTCAGTTCCTAAGAACGGTCCCAATGAGACAACCCGCTATGTACTCCTACATAGCCTCTCATCGCTACCTTTAGCAAATCGGGTTCATCATAAGATCATCACATCAGAACAACATTGTTTCACTCAGTTGATCACCCAGATGAATCAGACCTGACACAACTCTAAGCATAGCAAGCATAGCAGGCAAAGTAAGCTAAGCACCTCATGGCACAAGCATCTACCAGGTACGCTAGGTTGCAAGGTTTAGCTATTTACTTAGACAATAATAGGTCATGCAGTAGAATAGGATCATCTACCATGTATGACTGAAATGTGATCGATTGTCCTAATGCAATAAACAAGAGCAGGAGCGAGAGAGTGGGATATTATCAGAATGATCAAAAGGATTGCTTGCCTTGCTGGGTAGCTGGAAGGTTCTCTCCTTCGTTGGAATACTCGGGGGTATACTCAGAAGCAGGGCCTATCGCAATGCAGATAAGAAACAATCAATACACACAAGTGCAACAATATGATGCATAATCATGGCATGATAGCATGTATGGATGAGCTAATGCAGCTAGTGATTATGTTAATTTGAAATGAGTTTGAATATAGGTTCAAAATCGTTCTTCATTTCAAATTCCATATACTAACCTATTAGTAAATGTTAATGTTCACCTATTTAGATTGCTCTAACATGCATGACTATATCACCATTGGATTCATTGGATTTTTCTGATAAATTTTCATATATAAATTATTTTCATCTGATTTACAGATTGATTTATATGAATTTTTGAAGTTTTGAATAATTTCTGGAATTATCTTTAAACTAGAAAATGAAATATGACTTCAGCCTGACGTCACTGTGACGCCAGCTGGTCGGGTGACCAAACCAGAGTTAATTATCTAATTACTAATTAGATTAGTGTAGGGCTCAGTAGTTAGTGGGCCATTAGTTTAATTAAAATAATTAATTAATTTGCTAACTAATTTGATTAACAGAGCTTGGCCCCACCTGCCAGCGACCCAGGGGTCAAACCCCCGTGGTCAACTCCGGCAAGACCCACCGGCGTTGAGCTGCCGGTGGCTCCAAAGACGGAGGAGGGGTTCGAGATCCCTCCTCCAACGACCAAAAGGGCGGTGGAGGGCACCAAACGAACCTACAGACACGCATGCATCCATTCCGACACCTCCCAGGGGCTGAGATGGTCGGGATCGACGCCGGCGATGAGCACGGCGGCTACCGGAGCTCGGGCAAGCACGGGCTCGTCGAGCCAGAGCTCAAACGAGGCACCTAAGACCTCCTAGGGCTGCCTGGGACCATCCTGAGCATGACCGCGTGCTCAGACACAAGCTTGGGCCGCTGCAACGACAGCCACGACCTCGTCGGCGGCGAGAAGCTTTCGGGCTCGAAGGAACTCTGCGCTAGAGAGCTCATTCGAAGGAGGAAAGAATAGGGAAAGGACCAGGGGCTCACGACGGTTGCAGAGACGACGAGAGTAGGCTCGGGGAGGGCCTGGAGCAGCGGCGAGCTTCACTTCCTTGCCGGCGGCCGGAGGTTGAAGACAACGGCGATGACGGTGACAGGGAGCTCCCGGCGGTGCGTGGCTCGGCTAGAAGGACGAGGGCGTCGAGGCGGATCGATTGAGGGGCTCAGGGGTGAAGGGGAGCGGCTAGAGCGATGGTGCTATGGCGGCGAAGCTTCGGCGGCCATGGCGACAGAGGGGAAGAGAGCGAGCGGCGGGCGAGAGAGAGAGGGAGAGAGCGATGGGATGGCTCTGGGAGCTTATCCCCATCGCGTTGGCGAGGGGGAAGCAGGCAGGCAGCTGCCGGCGTGGAGGCACGGCAGGGCGCGCACGCCGGCCACACGCCCGTCCTCCTGGCCGCCAGGAGGACGATGACCTCCCTGGGCCAGGTGGGCTGGCCTGGCTTGGGCTTCTTTCTTCTTTTTCTTTTATATTTCTCTCTGTTTTCTATTTCTGACATTTGTTTATTTATTTTGCAGGTACAAATGACTTTATAAAATATCCCATATATTTTCTATAATGGAGTTTGAATATTTCAAACTTGTCTAAAAAGTTTCAGGATATTTTGAAAACAGAACTAATGACAATGCTTTATTTATCATTTTCAGGAGCTTTATCATTTATTTTTAAACTTATTTGATTGTTCAAAAAATTAAAATGGTCCCTATTATAACTATGTCCAATTTCATCAGACATAGGGAACATTTTTAAAGGGCATTTTGGATTTGTTGAAATTTCACCAACTTTGAATTGTTTTAATTCAATGTGAGCTTGGGGTTTCTTTTAGTCCCCATTTCATGTTGACGAAAAAAAATGACATATGATGCAAGCACATGCTATCCTAAGACATCTAGATAGGGATGTGACACCAAAGCACCTTACATGTTCATTCCCTTGATGTTTTCCTAAGTTATGATTTTCTTCAAGATTCCTCAGTTGTGCGGATCCTCAAAATTTGCACAACTCTGGAACCTAAGACAAGAACACTTACTGAAATTCCTCAAGACATATATGGTCAAAATTCCTCAACTTGATATATTTTGAATTTTTTTGAGAACGCATATGACCTCTTCAAATTCCTCGCACCTAAACTCTGTTCACAGGTACAAAATGTCTGCTGATGAATCACTAGGTTCTCATCAACTTAACTCATTTGCAGCATGCCGTGACGATAATTTGCATACTTCCTCAGAATCCTTAAAAGTTCAGAATCCTTAGCCGAAGAAAATGACTGTTGGGAAAAAGCCATAGAAAGGTGGAAAGAAACCTAAAGTACAAACTGCAATTGAGATACCCGATGAACTGTATGAGGAATATTGCACTACTTATGAAGAAACTCATGGCAAGGAAACAAAAAAAAGAAGCGAAAGATTCGCATTCAGAAAATTGAGAGGAGATGGGCACGGGAGTGGAAAGAATATCGCTATGTCACTCAGAAATACATTAAGAAATCCGCTGTTAAACCCCCTTGAAGTAGGCCACCCTTGGCTCCAAACCAAACTGCTGATCCCACAACTCTCAAAACTGGTGATGACTTTCCTCAAGAATGGGAAAGACAACAAGCCAAGCTGGCAAAGAAGGCAAAAGAGGCTGTGAGTTAATTCAATGAAGAATCTGCTGCTGCTGCCTCTACCGGAGCCTCTGCTAGTGCTCCGATGAAATCTATTGTGAAGAAGTCTACTGTGAAGCAAAAGTCGTCAACTTCAAAGTCATCACTGCAGAATCCTCAAGCAAAGTCTTCAAAGGCCTCTGCAATGCCTTCAGTAGCTGCACAATCCTCTGCTGCTTCCGCAAAGTCCTCAACAAATGTACATCTTGCAACATGTCAGAGGACTACAAGCTTCTCAATTGCTTGAGGGGTCTCTACAAGTTCCTCTGCCCAAGCACAGTCCTCAACAAGTCCTTCTCTGCTGAAGATGAAAGCTACTGCTAGACGAAGCTCTCAACCAAGTCCTTAACCAAAGAAGGTGGTGTCCAAAGTACCATCAGATTCTTTAGATGATGAAGCTGATGATGATGAACTTGAGGCAATCATCAGAAACCAAAATAACGAGTCGCTCAAGCAAAGAGTACTCAAATTCCTCTATCGCTGGATCCAAAAATGGTGTTGAACTTCATTGATATCTGGAACAAGGATCCCAACACTCCAATTGATGATTGAAGTTGCCTCCTGGTCCAGATCATGTCCTCACTGCCTTCATTGCTGAAGAAAAATTGAAGCATGAGAAGGCAAGAAAACTAAGAAAGCTCAGTACAAGAAGGAGCACCTCTTGAAGAACAATGTTTTGAAGCTTTCTCCAGAACAACTTGTGACTATGTAAACTAAGATCAAAGGCCTCAGTGATGAGTTCAACTGATAAATCCATCAAGGACCACAACAAGAGGGTTGCAGATCGACCGTAACCTCAAATTCCTCAGGCTGAAGAATCTACTCATCCCGCTGAAGAAACTACTCCCGCAGCTGAAGAAATTCAGGCTGCTGAAGAACCTGTCAGGGCAACATCCATTGTTGCGCCTGAATAAATTGCAAGGACAACAGAAACTTTTGTTGTGCCTGATGAAATTGAGACCACAAGGGCGACTGCATCAGTCATGCCTGAAGAAAATGCTCCTCCTTCACCCTTTGTAGAAACTGCAAAATCCTCAAGGGTGAACAACATCAACCTTCCTTATGCATCAGAAGTGAAGAAAACTAAGGTTGCAGAGAAGAAGGCACAGAAGAGAAAAGCATCAACCTCATATTCATCAGCAGTGAAGAAATTGAAGACAGTGCCAAGTTCTTAAACTGAGCCAATTGACGCAACTCCCATAACCTTCGTGCCAGCCTATGAAGTAGTACCATTTGGTGTTGACTATGTCATCCCAAATGATGATTAAGAAGAAAATGATCATTCTGCTGCTATCTCAGAGCAGATGGATGAAGAAATTGAAGTGGAAGGAAATACTTCAACTCCACTGGTATCATCGCCCGAGCCTCAGTTGACAGCTAAAGAGGCCGGCGTTGAAGAAATGGAAGAGGATGTGGACATTGGAAACACTACACCTCTGATCAATGATGAATATTGGGAAGCTCCACACCCAAATTCACCAATGACCACTCCTCTGTCGCAAATTCCTTAGTCTCCAGCCTAGACTAAAGAAATTCATATAGGATCTGATGACTTGGCCGCAACTGTCACTTAAGATATTCCAGCTACATCAGCTGAGGATGTTGTTGCTCCACCTGCCACTAAGGAAACTGCTATGCAAATTCCTCAGTCTGAAGAAATTCCTCCAACGCCTAAGGAAATGGTGTGCCGCTTCAAGCGAAACCTTCAGTTGAAGCCTAAGATGCCATTCAAAGGCTTAAAGCACCCCAAATTTATCAAGACCAATTTCTTCAACGAGCACATTTTCTTCACTGGACCAAATCCATAGATTCTGCAAGAGCCGGTCACACCAGATTCTGGACAACCACGCCGATGAACTACTATGCATCAATGTTGTTTGACAAGAAGAAAGTCTTTGAGCATCATCAAATTCCTCATGTGGGTACGGAAACAATCATGTCCTTCACACCGGTGCTCGTAGTTCTTCATGATGCTGGAATTCTTCCATTCTCTGTGGATATCTTTGATTGGAATGAAGAGCCGATTCTTCAATTTTATGCCACCTTTCACATCACAGGTGATGCTTCTAATATCAACTCTTGGGTCTTTAACTGGATGACTGGATCTACTCACTACACTGCACCAATCTCTGAATTGCTTCGATCAGTCCCAGTTCCAAGTCCTTCAGAAGGAGGACGATGCCTATTTGATGAACCTGCTCTGCCCAACCACATGATGAAAGTGTTGATGAAGCCTTTGGCTCCTGGAAAACCTCAAAGAACTACCTTCCTTGTGAAGGATTTTCTCTATGTTCCCAGGACAGTCTATCGCATTCTGACCAACACCCTCAGTCCTTCGAAGGGCCACAAGTCTGAATAACAATAAGTGGAGGGAATCATGAAGAAGATGCTATTCAACATCATTCATGGGATTCCCATCAACTACCATGATTTCTTCATGAGGACTTTGGACAATGCAGCATTAGCCCCATTTGAATTGAAGCCTTATGCTCCCTGGATCATGAAATTAATCAGATCAAGGTCTTTAATTCCCATCAAGGTCGACTTTCAGAATCACTTTGGCTTTCTACCTCCTATTGAAGTCCTCAAGCACACATTCCCTTCAATTGAAGGAAAAGGCAAAGCTATCATTGATGAAGGTACTCGTCAATTGGATGGTCAGTTTTGCAAAGCTACATCTTACTCCACTAATGATGACACTGCTACCCAAGACTCTGCTGCAAAAGCCTCAGTGCAAAAGCCTCAAGAGTCTGCCCCTCGTGTGATGACTGATCGTGAGCTTCTTATAAGTCTTCATCAAAAGGTTGATCACAATCAAAAGTGGGTCAAGCATCAGTTTGCTTCAATTCTTCAGAACATGACTGTGACGCAAAACTCTATGAGGAAAAATCACTACTATATGCATGAAATCTTCGATCGCGTGTGGGCCATTCTCGCACATCTCAAGACTCCGAAGGAACTCAAGGACATGGACTTTCAGCAGAATTTTTACTGGTCTCATCCTCCTCAGAAGAAATTCAAGAAAGTTCCAGTTCCTCAGCTAGTTACAAGTTCATATTCTTCATCGCGCGAGGCGGATGAAGCTGAGGATATTGCCGACATTGCTGCGGGCCCTGCATCAACAAACAACCCTGGCAATGCTCGCGCTCCTCCATTTCCTTCAAGATGAATTTCTTCAAGGGGTGCTAGTACTCAGTTTTCGTCCCTTTTGGTCTTCGATGACAAAGGGGGAGAAAATTTGAGTTAGTCTTCAAGCGGTTCTCTATATATGGACTATTTTTGTTTAAGTTACAACTCTCGCTCTTCTGAAGGTTTTGTTGGTTGAGTTGTAAACTTAAGTCTGACGGTGGTCTGACTCTTTTGAACTTCTTTCCGCATGCCAGATATCAATGAAGTTCACACCATTTTTGGATCCAGCCGTAGAGGAATTTTAGTACCCTTTGCTTCAGCCACTCGTTCTTGCTTGTGTTTTTATGATTGCCTCAAGTTCCTCATCATCAACTGCATCATCTAAAGAATCTAATGGTACTTTGAACACCGCCTTCTTCGGTTGACGACTTGGTCGAGAGCCTCATCGAGCAGTATCTTTCATCTTCAGTAGAGAAGTACTAGTTGAGGACTGTGCTTGGGTAGAGGAACTTGCAGAGACCCCTGAAGCAATTGAGAAGCCTGTAGTCCTCTAACATGTTGCAAGATGTACATGTGTTGAGGACTTTGCGGCAACAACAGAGGATTGTGCAGCTATTGAAGGCATTGCAGAGGCCTTTGAAGACTTTCCTTGAGGATTCTGTAGTGATGACTTCGAAGTTGAGGACTTTGACTTCACAACATACTTCTTCACAATAGATTTCTTCGGAGCACTAGCAGACGCTCCGGCAGAGGCAGCAGTAGCAGAGTCTTCATTGAATTTCCTCACAGCCTCTTTTGCCTTCTTTGCCAGCTTGGCTTGGTGTCTTTCCTATTGTTGAGGAAATTCATCACTAGTTTTGAGACTAGTGGGATCAACAGTTTGGTTTGGATCCAAGGGTCGTCTATTGCAAGGGGGTTTAACAGCGAATTTCTTCATGTATTTTAGAGAGACATAGCAAGATTCACTCCATTCCCGTGCCCATCTCCTCTTTTCCAAATGCGAATCTTTCGCTGCTTTTTGGTTTCCTTGCCACGAGTTTCTTCATAAGGAGTGCAATATTCCTCATACAGTTCATCAGGTATCTCAAATGCAGTTTGTACTTCAGGTTTCTTTCCACCTTTGTATGGCTTTTTCACATTAGTCATTTTCTTTGGCTAAGGATTCTAAACTTTTGAGGATTCTAAGGAAGTGTGCAAATTATCTTCAAGGAATGCTGCAAATGAGTTAAGTTGATGAGAACCTAGTGATTCATTAGCAGAAATTTTGTACCTTTGAACAGAGTATAGGTGCGAAGAATTTGAAGAGGTCATATGCGTTCTCAGAAATTTTCAAAATACATTAACTTGAGGAATTTTGACCATAGATGTCTTGAGGAATTTCACGAAGTGTTCTTGTCTTAGGTTCCAGAGTTGTGCAAATTTTGAGGATCCACACAATTGAGGAATCTTGAAGAAGATAATAACGTAGGACAACATCAAGGGAATGAACATGTAAGGTGCTTTGCAATATGATTCTTGAAGAAGAAACACCTTTGAGGATTTTGTGGGATACTTGAAGATCAAACAAGGGAAGTAAAATTAGATTTTATTTACCTTGATGAAGAGCACGACGAATAGTGAGGTGAAATCGGGGAAGTTTGTCCGTCCAGATCTCCCACGCCCTAGCTTGGCAGAGGGAGAAAGCTACAACGGTGACGGGGTGAAGACTTCCGCAGCCGATGTGAGTATGGCGATGGCGAGGTCGAGGCAGTGAAGCTCTTCCAAACCGATGGCGATGATTTTAGCGGTGGCACTAGGTTTGAGCTCGAAAGAGTGAGGGAGTGAGGAGTAACTCGAGCACAATGAAAGGGAAGGGGTATTTATAGCAGAGATGAAAACTAATCTTCCCAAAGATTTTGGACCATATTGCCCCTGACCCTTCCTCTCCACGCGACATGTGTCACCCACATTCTAAGTAGTGGATATAGTGGGGGATCACGGGTTATCCAGTCGTGGGAATCGGAACAGTGTGAGCGGGAAGCGCCGATTTTTTTTATTGAAAAAACTTGAAGTTTCTATTCGCAAATTCTTCAGCTGCCAAGGACATAGTGAAGACTTTGAATGAGTTTTAAAGTAGAACGCATATGAAGAATTTGTGAACAGACTGGGTTGAGTTGAGCATACAGGGGGAACATGTCCGATCACATACACTTAGATGAAAATCAACTTGAAGAATTAGCAATAAGTGAATGTTGTTGAAGACATTGAAAATCTCAAATATATATATATATATATATATATATATATAGTCAATGAAGAACATAATATTCATAGTTTGAAGAATTTGATAAGTTGAGGAATTTGCAAACTTGAGGAATTTGAAAAATTGAAGAATTTGCTAAATGACGAAAAACTCAACTTTGAAGAATTTCAACTATGGTTGGTGGCGTGACCCATCGTATAATAATGATGATTTCAGACACCGTGTACAATTGTCGTAGGGTTCTAAGAATCAAATTCTTCATTAATTTCTTCACACTTAGAGGGTTATTCTTCATTGATTGAAGAAAAATGTTACTTAGTGTGTTGCACATCTAATTCATCAATTTTGCATGAGTGTTAGGATGTGTGTGTTTTCAAAGAACATTCGAAGATTCTAAGATATTTAGCTCACACCGCAACTTGAAAAATCTCTTTTCATCCAAGGGCTTAGTGAAGATATCAGCCAGTTGTTTCTAAGTGGGAATGTGGTCGATCGAGATGTCACCCTTGAGTACATGGTCTTGAAGAAAATGATGAAGAATCTAGATGTGCTTGGTCTTGGAATGCTGAACTGGGTTGTAAGCAATCTTGATAGCACTCTCATTGTCGCAGTAGAGAGGCACATTCTTCACCTTAACGCCATAGTCCTTGAGGGTTTGCTTCATCCACAGTAACTGAGCGCAACATCAACCAGCAACAATGTACTCAGCTTCAGCAGTAGATAGTGACATGCAGTTATGCTTCTTCGAGGACCAACAAACTAAGGATCGTCCAAGGAAATGACATGTGCCCGAGGTTGACTTGAGTATCCGACGAGGTTATGTTTTGAAGTTTTGAGCCCTTGGGATACCATGATCCAAGCGTTGGTGTCTGAGCTAAGTATCGAATAATATGTTTCACAGACTTGTGGTGTGATTCCTTCGGTGTTGCTTGGAATCAGGCACACATGCAAACACTCAGCATAATATCAGGCCTAGATGCACATACATACAATAAAGATCCAATCATGGAGTGATATACCATCTGATCGAAATCTTTACCATTTTGGTCAGTGCAGAGGTGGCCTTTTGAAGGCATTGGAGTTTTGACACCTTTTCAGTCTTGCATGTCGAATTTCCTTAGAACATCCTTGAGGGATTTCTATTGAGAGATGAAGAAGACATCGTCTTACTGACAAATTTGAAGACCTAAGAAGAATTTCAGCTCTCCCATCATAGAAATTTGATATTCTTCACACATCATATAGGCAAATTCATCACTATAACGTTTGTCAGTATAGCCAACGATAATATCATCTACGTATATTTGGCATATGAACAATTCATTGTCATTGGAATTAGTGAAAATAGTTGGGTCAAGTGAACCGGGTTTGAAGCCTTTCTTCAAGAGGAATTCCTACAAAGTGTCGTAGCGTGCCCGAGGGTCCTGCTTGAGGCCATAGAGGGCCTTGTTGAGTCTGAAGACTTTTTCAAGATAATTAGGGTCTTCAAAACATGGGGGTTGAGCAACATATACTTATTCCTCAAGCTTACCATTGAGGAATGCACTTTTCACATCCATTTGATATAAGATGATATCATGATGGTTAGCATAAGCAAGCAATATGCAAATAGCTTCAAGTCTAGCAAGATGTGCAAACGTTTCATCGAAGTCAATTCCTTCAACCTGTGTGTAGCCTTGAGCTACAAGACGAGCCTTATTTCTTACCACAAGGCCATTTTCATCTTGCTTGTTGCGGTAGATCCACTTGGTACCTATGATATTGTGCTTGTGAGGATCTGGCCGCTTGACGAGTTCCCAAACATTGTTTAGCTTGAATTGAAGTAATTCCTCTTGCATAGCTTGAATCCACTAAGGCTCCTGATAAGTCTCCAATGTACCTATAATTTTTTATTGTTCCATGCTATTATATTATATGTTTTGGATGTTTTATATGCATTAATATGTTATTTTATATTATTTTTGGGACTAACCTATTAATGTAGAGCCTAGTGCTACTTTCTGTTTTTTCCTTGTTAATGAGAATTGTAGATAAGGAATAGTAAACGGAGTCCAAACAGAATAAAATCTTCGGGATAATTTTTCTTGGACCAGAAGCAAACCAGGAGACTTGGAGGTGAAGTCGGGAGAGCCACCATGGGGCCACAAGCCCTAGGGGCGCACCCAGGGGGCTAGGGTGCGCCCAAGCTTGTGGGCCCACGATAGCTCTCCTAACCCTAATCTTCAGCCTATAAATTCCAAAATGTTCCCTATATACCAGAACAAGCCACGAAAACACTTCTCCACCGCTAGAAGCCTCCGTTCCCAAGAGGTCCAATCTTGGGGCCTTTTCCGGTAATCTGCCAAAGGGGGATTCGATCACGAAGGGCATCGACATCAACTCCATTGCCCTCTGATGATTCGTGAGTAGTTCACCACAGACCTTCGGGTCCATAGCTAGTATCTAGATGGCTTCTTATCTCTCTTTTCTCTTCAATACCATGTTCTTCATCATCTTCATGGAGATCTATCCGATGTAATACTCCTTTGCGGTGTGTTTGTCGAGATCTGATGAATTGTGGGTTTATGTTCAGATTATCTATGAATATTATTTGAGTCTTTTTTGGATTATTATATGCATGATTTCATATCTTTTCAAGTCTCTTCGAGTTATTGGTTTGGTTTGGCCAACTAGATTGGTAATTCTTGCAATAGGAGAAGTGCTTAGTTTTGGGTTCAATCTTGCAGTGTCCTCACCCAGTGAAAAAGTAGGTGTAGCAAGGAACGTATTGTATTGTTGCCATCAAGGATAAAAAGATGGGGTTTTCATCATATTGCTTGAGTTTATCCCTCTAAATCATGTCATCTTACCTAATGCGTTACTCTGTTCTTCATGAACTTAATACTCTAGATGCAGGCAGGAGTCGGTCCATGTGTGGAGTAATAGTAGTAGATGTAGAATTGTTTCGGTCTACTTGACGCGGACGTGGTGCCCATATGCATAATCATTGCCTTGGATATATTCATAATTATTCGCTTTTCTATCAATTGCTCGACAGTAATTTGTTAACCCACCGTAATACTTGCCATCATGAGAGAAGCCTCTAGTGAAACCTATGGCCCCCGGGTGTATTTTCCATCTTATACTTTCAGATCTAAAACCAATACTACCAAAAATACTTTTCTGCATTATTTTTAACTTTTTTTTTACTTTCTGTTCAAGCAATCTATCCTATCTATCTTTATCAGATCTCATCCTTGCAAGTAACCATGAAGGGATTGACAACCCCTTTATAGCATTGGGTGCAAGTGTTTGATTCTTTGTGTAGGTACATCTATTGGGGACTTGATTGTATATCCTACTGAATCGATACCTTGGTTCTCAACAACTGAGGGAAATACTTATCTACTTTGCTGCATCAACCGTTCCCCTTCATGGAAACCAACGCATGCTCGAGAAGTACATAGAAGGATTTTTGGTACCGTTGCCAGGGAGCTACATAGCAAGTCAGGATCAAGCCTACCAACTACCCATCACAAAATCATCTCCGTCATTTACATTATTTTCCGTTTGCCTTTCGTTTTCCTCTCCCTCACTTCTAAAACGATTTTCCAAAAATACCAAAAAGATTTGCCTTTTTATTCGCCCTTTTTTGTTCGTCTTTTCGTTTGCTTTTTGGTTGCTTGTGTGTTGGAAGGCTCAAACTCAAGGCTAGCCTTGCTACTATCACTATTGCTCCTGAGAATGAAGTTCTTAATTTTAAGAAAAGGATGCTTGCTATATAATTTGCAATGCTCAAAATAGATCTATTTGTAAGCAATCTACTACCGTTCTCCTTCGCATTTTTTCTGTGGGTGCATCTCCTTGGAATAGATATGTTTTGGATACCATTATGGGAGGGAATTTCTTGGGAAGCAATACCTTTGATTCATATAATGCTATGATAAATTTGGTAGGTTCACCCCCTCTCATGGTTAATGAAACAATTTTAACTTTGGAACATGTTATGCGAAGGCTAGATATCATTGAAAATAAAGTTGCTACTATAGAGATCATTGAAAACTTGGATAAAAAGATCCAAATCATATCACTCAATATGGATCTAAGGTAGGAGTTACTCTAAAAAAACCAAAGGGGAAAGGAACCCATAGTTAATGAAAAACTGGACCAAGATTCCTTTAGAATAGGAAAGCTAGAGGACATTATTACGAACTTGGGTTGCGCTTTTTCCACTGTTCAAACCACTCCAAAATTTCCTCTTTCTAAGGCTGCCAAGTTTGTTTATGTTCTCAAGAATAAGGGTGAATCCTCTAGTAAAGGGGACGAATATCTTAAGATGATAAGTGTTCACCCTAATTTTATCAATATTGTTCGTGAACCGATTGCTACAAGCGAATTTCGTGACTTTTTGCCTAGGAGTATGATTGTTGATAAAACCAAAGAATCTCCTAGGATTTGCAAGTGTGCAATTGAGGGATTGCACACCAAAGATGATGATACATAGATCTATTACGTTTTGCCTAGCTAGGGGCGTTAAACAATAGCGCTTGTTGGGAGGCAACCCAATTTTATTTTTGTGTTTTGTTTTTGCTTCTGTTTTGGTGTATTTTGCACATTATTACATCTATAGTAATTGTGTTTTGGTGTTTTAATAAGTGTTTGAGCCAACTAAAACCTTTGGGGTGATCTATGGTAGTTGTTGATTTGATCTTGCTGAAAAATAGAAACTTTTGCGCTCAGTCCAGGAATCTTCTAAAAATTTCAGAGCGTCGAATTGATTTGAAACTTTTACACAAGATTGATATAAAAATTTCCCTGATTTTCATAATGTTTCAGAAATTTTAGAGTTTCATAAGTATTCGAAGTCTATAGATTTCTACAGACTGTTCTGTTTTTGACAGATTCTGTTTTCTTTGTGTTGTTTTCTTATTTTGGTGTATCTATGGTTCGTATCGGGGGGTATGAACCATGGATAAGTTATAATAAAGTAGGTATTACACAAATAAAAATAAATAATGAGTTCACAACAGTACCTAAAGTGGTGATTTAATTTTCTTATACTAACGGATCTCATGAGTTTTCAGTTGAGTTTTGTGCTGTGAAGTTTTCATGATTTGGGTGAAGATTTGATGGACTATGGAATAAAGAGTGGCAAGAGCCTAAGCTTGGGGATGCCCAAGGCACGCCAAGCCATATTAAAGGATACCAAAAAGGCTAAGCTTGGTGATGCCCTGGAAGGCATCCCCTCTTTCGTCTTCAATCTATCGGTAAATTTACTTGAGGCTATATTTTTATTCACCACATGATATGTGTCTTGCTTATTCGTTTGCCACAATGATCCTTGATGCACAAATGTTTTGAGAGAGACATGCTGAATCGTGAATTTATTAGAATATTCTATGTGCTTCACATATATCTTTTGAGCTAGGCAATGTTGTTCTAGTACTTCACTTATATCTTTTTAGAGCATGGTGGTGTTATATTTTATAGAAATTATTGAACTCTCGTACCTCACTTATATTATCTTGAGAGTTTCTTAAAAGAGCATGGTAATTTGCTTAGTTTATGAATTTAGTCCTAATATAATGGGCATCCAAGAGGGATAAGTAAAAACTTTCATATTAAGTGCATTGAATACTATGAGAAGTTTGATTCCTTGCATATAGTTTTGAGATAATAGAGATGGTAATATGAGAGTCATGATGGTGAGTAGTTGTTAATTGGACGAGATACTTGTGTTAAAGTTTGTGATTCCCGTAGCAGACACGTATGGTGAACCTTTATGTAACAAAGTTGGAGTATGACTTGTTTAATGATTGTCAACCTTTGTGTGAGGGTCGGGAGCGTGCGATGGTTAACTCCTACCAACCTCTCCCCTAGGAGCATGCGTCTAATGCTTTGTTTGATAACTAATGGACTTTTGCAATAAGTATGTGAGTTATTTATGACTAATGTTGAGTCCATGGATTATACGCGTTCTCACCCTTCCACCTTTTCTAGCCTCTCTAGTACCGTGCAACTTTTACCGGTACATCAAACCTTCCTTCCTCAAAACATCCACCATATATTTTACTCGAAACAGCCACCATATCTACCTATTGTGGCATTTTCATAGCCATTCTGAGATATATTGCCATGCAATTTCCACCATTTAGTTTTTCATGACATGCACCATCACTTCATCTTGCATATAAAGTCATACTTTGTTCTAGGTATAGAGTTGTAATTTTCTTTTTGAGTTATTAGAAAATAAAAGTGTGATGATTTTAATTAATAGAGCATTGTCCCACGAGAGAAAAGGATGATGGAAGCCATGAGTCCCTCACAAGTTGGGACGAGTATCCGGACTTTACACAAAAAAATAAAAGAGGCCAGCGAAGCCCAAACAAAAAAATAAAAGAGGCCAAAGATGCCCACCAAAATAAAAAAATAAAAAAGAGAGAAAGAGAGAAGTGACAATTTCTACTATCCTTTTCCACACTTGTGCTTCAAAATAGCACCATGATCTTCATGATAGAGAGTCTCCTATTTTTTTACTTTCATATAACTAGTGGATATTCATCTTGCACGACCACTTAGTTTTCTTTTTGAGCTTTCATACACTTATAGCTCTAAGTGCATTTGTTGCATGGCAATCCCTACTCACTCACATCGATATCTATCGATGGGCATCTCCATAACCCGTTGATACGCCTAGTTGATGTGAGACTATCTTCTCCCTTTTTTCTTGCACCTCCTCCATATTCTATTCCGCCTATAGTGCTATATCCATGGCTCGCGCTCATGTATTGTGTGAGAGTTGAAAAGGTTTGAGAACACCAAAAGTGTGAAACAATTGGTTGACTAGTTCATTGGGGTTGTACATGATTTATATACTTTGTGTGGGGAAGATGGAGCATAGCTAGACCATATGATTTTGTAGGGATAACTTTCTAAGGCCATGTTATTTTGAAAGGACACGACTGCCTTGTTGGTGTGCTCGAAGTATTACTGTTTTTATGTCAATATTAGACTATTGTTTTAAATCTTATGGATCTGAATATCCATGCCACAATAAAGAATATTACATGGATAAATTTGTTAGGTAGCATTCCACATCAAAAATTCTATTTTTATCATTTACCTACTCGAGGACGAGCAGGAATTAAGCTTGGGGATGCTGATACGTCTCCAACGTATCTATAATTTTTGATTGTTCCATGCTATTATATTATCTGTTGTGTATGTTTTATATGCATTAATATGCTATTTTATATTCTTTTGGGACTAACCTATTAATCTAGAGCCTAGTGCTAGTTTCTGTTTTTTCCTTGTTTTTGAGAATTGCAGATAAGGAATATTAACAGGAGTCCAAACGGAATAAAACCTTCGGAATAATTTTTCTTGGACCAGAAGCAAACCAGGAGACTTGGAGATGATGTCGGGAGAGCCACCATGTGGCCAAAAGCCCTAGGGCTGCGCCCAGGGGGTAGGGCGCGCCCCCCAAGCTTGTGGGCCCACGACAGCTCTCCTAACCCTAATCTTCGGCCTATCCAAATATTCCCTGTATAGTAGAACAAGCCAGGAAAACACTTTTCCGCCGCCAGAAGCCTCTGTTCCCGAGAGATCCAATCTTGGAGCCTTTTCCGGTAATCTGTCGGAGGGGGATTCGATCACGGAGGGCATCTACATCAACTCCATTGCCCCTCCGATGATGCGTGAGTAGTTCACCATGGACCTTTGGGTCTATAGCTAGTAGCTAGATGGATCCTTCTGTCTCCTTGATCTTCAATACCATGTTCTTCATGATCTTCATGGAGATCTATCCGATGTAATACTCTTTTGTGGTGCGTTTGTCGGATCCGATGAATTTTGGGTTTATGTTCAGATTATCTATGAATACTATTTGAGTCTTCTCTGAATTATTATATGCATGATTTCATATCTTTGCAAGTCTCTAAGAGTTACTGGTTTGGTTTGGCCAACTAGATTGGTAATTCTTGCAATAGGAGAAGTGCTTAGTTTTGGGTTCAATCTTGCAGTGTCCTCACCCAGCGACAAAGTAGAGGTAGCGAGGCACGTATTGTATTGTTGCCATGAAGGATAAAAAGATGGGGTTTTCATCATATTGCTTTAGTTTATCCCTCTACATCATGTCATCTTACCTAATGCGTTACTGTGTTTTGTTGGGGAACGTTGCATGGGAAACAAAAAATTTCCTACGCACACGCAAGATCTATCCATGGCGATGAGCATCTACGAGAGGGAGAGTGGATCTATGTACCCTTGTAGATCGCTAAGAAGGAAGCGTTAAGACATGCGGTTGATGTAGTCGAACGTCTTCGCGATCCAAATCACCGAGCGTCCCGCGATCCAATCATGATCTGTCCCGATCTAGCACCGAACGAACAGCACCTCCGCATTCAGCACACGTACAGCTTGATGACGATCTCCATCTTCTTGATCCAGCAAGAGGGCGCGGAGAGGTAGACGAGTTCTCCGATAGCGCAACGGCGTTGCGGCAATGGTGGTGGAGCTATTCCGGCAGGGCTTCACCTAAGCACTGCAGAAAACCGATCTAGAGGAGAAACTATGCACTAGAGGAGAGGGCAACACGTGGCAGAAATTCTATGCCAAAAGCCCTAAAACCTCTAGTATATATAAGAGGAAGAGAGGAGGAGGCTTGGCCCAAGGTCCAATCCCTCTAGGCTTCGGCCGAAGTGGATAGGAGAGGACGAATCCTCCTCCAATGCTAGTAGGACTAGGACTCCTTCCTTTTTTGCCTTTTTTTTGCCTTTTCCCACCTTTTTCTCTTTGGGCTTTTCTTCCCAACTGCATGGGCCTTGTGTGGGACTTCCACCAGCCCACTAAGGGCTAGTATTCATCCTCCCACAGCCCATGTAGCCTCTTGGTTCGAAATACCCCTCCCGATGGTCCCCCGGTACACTACCGGCACTCCCGGTACACTACCGATGAGCCCAAAACTTTTCCGGCGACCAAAACAGGACTTCCTATGTATCAATATTTACCTACGGACCATTATGGAGCTCCTCGTGATGTCTGGATCTCATCTGGGACTCCGAACAACCTTCGGTCACCACCATACATAACTCTATACTACCAAAACGTCACCGAACCTTAAGTGTGCAGACCCTGCGGGTTCGAGAGATATGTAGACATGACCGAGACACCTCTACGGTCAATAACCAATAGTGGGACCTGGATGCCCATATTGGTTCCTACATATTCTACGAAGATCTTTATCGGTCGAACCTCTGTGTCAAGGATTCAGTTAATCCCGTATGATGTTCCCTCTGTTCTTCGGTATGTTACTTGCTCGAGATTTGATCGTCGGTATCCCCATACCTCTTTCAACCTCATTACCGGCAAGTCTCTTTACTCGTTCCGTAATACAAGATCCCGTGACTAACAATCAGTCACGTTGCTTGCAGGGCTTGTTGTGATGTCGTATTAGCGAGTGGGCCCTAAGATACCTCTCCGTCACATGGAGTAACAAATCCCAGTCTTGATCCATGCCAACTCAACAGACACCCTTAGAGATACCTGTAGAGTACCTTTATAGTCACCCAGTTATGTTGCGATGTTTGATACACACAAGGCACTCCTCCGGTGTCCGTGAGTTGCATGATCTCATGGTCATAGGAACATATACTTGACATGCAGAAAAATGTAGCAATAAACTGGCACGATCATATGCTACGTTTATAGTTTAGGTCTTGTCCATCACATCATTCTCCTAATGATGTGATCCCGTTATCAAATGACATCTCATTTCAATGGCTAGGAAACCTTGACCATATTTGATCAACGAGCTAGTCTACTAGAGCCATACTAGGGACAAAGTGTTGTCTACTTATCCACACATGTAATGTGTTTCCAATCAATACAATTATAGCATGGATAATAAACAATTATCATGAACAAGGAAATATAATAATAAACACTTCATTTATTGCCTCTAAGGCATATTTCCAACAGTCTCCCACTTGCACTAGAGTCAATAGTCTAGTTCACATCACTATGTGATTTACATTGTAATGAATCGAACACCCATGTAGTTCTGGTGTTGATCATGTTTAGCCCTTGGAAGAGGTTTAGTTAACAAGTCTGCAACATTCCGATTCGTGTGCAGTTTGCAAATATTTATGTCCTTCTCCTTGATGTAATCGCGGATGGAATTGAAACGTCGCTTTATGTGTCTGATCCTCTTGTGAAACCTTGGTTCCTTGGCCAGAGCAATGGCACCAGTGTTGTCACAGAACAGAGTCATTGGATTCAGTGCACTGGGCACTACTCCAAGATCTGTCATGAACCGCTTCATCCAGACACCTTCCTTCGCCGCCTCCGAGGCTGTGATGTACTCCGCTTCGCATGTAGAATCAGCTACCATGCTTTGCTTGGAATTGCACCAGCTTACCGCTCCCCCGTTGAGAATAAATATGTATCCGGTTTGTGACTTAGAGTCATCCGGATCACTGTAAAAGCTTGCATCGACGTAACCCTTTACGACGAGCTCTTCATCACCTCCATAAATGAGAAACATTTCTCCTGTTTGGGTTCCAGCTTTTTAGGCTGAAGCTTTTTGACATAAGCATCACATCCCCAAACTTTAAGAAACGACAACTTTGGCCTCTTGCCAAACCATAGTTCATACAGCGTCGTGTCAACGGAGTTTGATGGTGCCCTATTTAAAGTGAATGCAGCTGTCTCTAATGCATAACCCAAAACCATAGTGGCAAATCAGCAAGAGAGATGATAGAACGCACCATATCTAATAATGTTCAATTACGACGTTCAGAAACACCACTACGCTATTGTGTTCTAGGCGGTGTCAACTGTGAAACAATTCCACGCTGTCTTAAGTGACTGCCAAACTCATACCTCAGATATTCACCTCCTCGATCAGATCGCAGGAATTTAATCTTCTTGTTATGATGATTCTCAACTTCACTCTGAACTGGCTTGAACTTTTCAAACGTTTCAAACTTGTGTTTCATTAAGTAAATATACCCATATCTACTTAAGTCATCAGTGAAGGTGAGAAAATAATGATATCCACCCCGCTATAACATTCATTGGACCGCACACATCAGTATGTATGATTTCCAATAAGTCACTTGCCCGTTCCATTGTTCCAGAGAACGGCGTTTTAGTCATCTTGCCCATGAGGCATGGTTCACATGTGTCAAGTGATTCAAAATAAGTGACTCCAAAAGTCCATCAGCATGAAGCTTCCTCATGTGTTTTACACCAATATGACCTAAACAACAGTGCAACAAGAAAGTGGTACTATCATTATCAACTCTACATCTTTTGGCATCAATGTTATGAACATGTGTATCATCACTATCAAGATTCAATATGAATAAACCCCTCACATTGGGTGCATGACCATAAAAGATATTACTCATATAAATAGAACAACCTTTATTCTCTGATTTAAATGAGTAACCATCTCGCAATAAAAAAGATCCTGATATAATGTTCATGCTTAATGCAGGCACTAAATAACAATTATTCAGGTTCATCACTAATCCCGATGGTAATCGAAGAGAGAGCGTGCCGACGGCGATCACATCAACCTTGGAACCATTTCCCACGCGCATCATCACTTCATCCTTTGCCAACCTTCGTCTATTCCGTAGTTCCTATTTTGAGTTGCAAATGTGAGCAACCGAACCGGGATCAAATACCCAGGCACTACAACGAGAGCTAGTAAGGTACACATCAATAACATGTATATCATATATACCTTGTTTGTCGTTGGCCGCCTTCTTGTCAGCCAGGTAGTTGGGGCAGTTCCGCTTCCAGTGACCAGTTCCCTTGCAATGAAAGCACTCAGTTTCTGGCTTGGGTCCATTCTTGGGCTTCTTTACATGAGTAGCAACTGCTTTGCCATCCTTCTTGGTTTTACCCTTCTTGCCCTTGCTCTTGCCACTGTTCTTGAAACTAGTGGTTTTATTGACCATCATCACTTGATGTTCTTTCTGGATTTCAAACTCAGCGACTTTTAGCATCGCAAACAGCTCGGCGACTGACTTGTTCTTCCCGTGCATGTTATAGTTCATCACAAAGCTCTTGTAACTAGGTGGCAGTGATTGAATAACTCAATCAATGATCGCCTCTGGCGGAAGGGCAATTCCCAACTCTGCTAGACGATTCGAATACCCAGACATTCTGAGTATATGCTCACTGATAGACTCGTTCTCCTCCATTTTGCAAGCATAGAACTTATCGGAGGTCTCATACCTCTCGATTCGGGCATTCTTCTGAAAGATAAACTTCAACTCCTGGAACATCTCATATGCTCCATGACGTTCAAAACATCTTTGAAGTCCCTCTCTAAGCCATACAATATTGCACACTGAACTATTGAGTAATCTCTGGAACATGCCTCCCAAGCATTCTCAACGTCTTGGATGACATGTCTTCTGGTTGGTCACCAAGCGGTGCATCAAGGACATATGATTTCTGGGAAGCCATGAGGATGATCCTCAGATTAAGGGCCCAGTCAACAAAGTTACTTCGATCATCTTTCAACTTAGCTTTCTCTAGGAACGCATTAAAATTCAGGGGTGCTACTTCGTGAGCCATTGATCTACAACATAAATATGCAAAGGTTACTTAGACTATTGTTCAAGATAATGAGTTTAGTTAATCAAATTACTAAGGCTCCCACTCAAATTGACATCCCTCAGGTCATCTGAGTGTCACATGATCCAAATTCACCAACTCAAGTCCGATCATCACGTGAGTTGAGGTGGTTTCAATGGTGAACATCATCATGTTGATCATATCTACTATATGACTCATGTTCAACCTTTCGGTCTCTTGTGTTCCGAGGCCATGTCTATACATGCTAGGCTCGTCAAGTTTAACTTGAGTGTTCTGCATGTGCAACACTGGCTTGCACCCGTTGTATGTGAACATAGAGTCTATCACTATTGATAATGTGAAGATATACCATATTGATAATGTGGCATGCTATATCAATTGCCTTAGGCCAAAATCAACGAGGAGTCTTGTATTCATCAAGCATGGTGCGAGCCATCTCAACAAGAGTCTTGTTCTTGCGCTCCACGACGCCGTTCTACTAAGGAGTATATGGGGCAGATAACTCATGAGTAATACCAAGTTCATTAAGATATTTATCAAGATTGGTGTTCTTGAACTCAGTCCCATTATCACTCCTGATATGCTTGATCTTTACGCCGAACTTAGTTGAGGCCCTTGAAGAAAATAATCTGAAGACATCCTGCACTTCAGACTTGTACAGAATAATTTGCACCCAAGTGTAACGAGATTAATCATCAACAATGACAAAGCCATACAAACTTGAAGAATTTTTTAGTGCGGAATAATGAGTGGGGCCAAAGAGGTCTAGATGAAGCAATTCAAAAGGTCGAGTCGTGGTCATGATTGTCTTCGTGGGATGCTTGGATCTGGTCATCTTCCCAGACTCACATGCACAACAGAGGTGGTCCTTGAGGAATTTGACACCTTCAATGCCAATGAAGTGCTTTTTCTCCACGAGTGTGTGCAAGTTCCTCATACCAGCGTGTCCAAGTCGTCGATACCACAGCCAGCCTTCTGAGGACTTTGCAAGTAGGCACGTGGCGGGCTGAGGACCTGTAGAGAAATCAACAATATACATGTTTCCTCTCCTAAAGCCTTCAAAGACTTGCTTCTTCCTTTGTCGACGTGGGTAATATGCTTCAGATGAAATGGGGCAAGTGGCAAATTCATCAGTAGATTCTTGTCATCAGTCATGTGGTTGGTGCATCCACTGTCGAGGACCCACTCGGTAGCTTTTGGAGGTTCATCCTTGAAATGAATCAGTACAACTTACGAACTCAAATTGTTTAGAGGGAAGAATATAACATCGAATTCCTCAGGAAGATTTTCATCACACAATATGGTAAGTAAAGCAGTGTGAGGACGTGAGAAATGAGGATTTCATTTTTGCATGATTAGCTTGCGTCCTTTCAAGCATTTCCTCAGGTCTCTAGCAAATTCATCAGATGTTCAAGTTCATGTGGACACTTGACCCTGCATAAGATATTAGTTCATTTTCTTCACCACCCACATCTGGAGGGGTGGCAAAGAGTTCATCATTCTGCGAGCACCATATGAGAAGGGAGACATTGAAGCTAGTGCGCTTCGTTTCACATGACGAGGGTTAGTGTACTCATATGAATAAGTAGAGAAATTCTTCAAGGACTTGTGAACATAATGATTTAAAGAATAGTGCACATATTCAAAACTCTTAGATTTTCCCTGTGAAATAGATGCATTAGCACGAGAATGATATTTTTGACAATTTGAGGAAGTTGGTCCAAGTGAAGATTTTGGTCCATATGAGGAATTTGATCTGAGGTCCTTTTCTTCATGAGTGGTGTCGTGAGGACATTGACTTGAAGATTTTGTAAGTAGCTCTTGGGAACCCAGATTTTCTTCATAGGTGAATCGTTCCTGTGGTTAGTTCCAAGAAATCTGGCAAATACTTCACCTTTCTGATTTTGAAGAATTTGTAGTTGGAGTCAAGTGACTCATCAGAGGAATATGAAGTTTGACAATTAAAGCCAGATAAAGTGGATGGATCTACAGGAGGTTCTTTTGCAGTAACCCATGAGGTTTTGGGGTACTACTCAGGTGTCCAGTAGGATCCATCAGCATTGAGTTTCCTCTCAAATGTAATACCCTCTTTCCTAGGGTTCCTGTTCAGAATCTGCTTTTTAAGCACATCGCAAAGGGTTTGATGCCCTTTGTGACTTTTGTACATGCCTGTCACATACAATTCCTTCAACCCTGCATTTTCATTAGTCATACTTGTGTTATCCTCAAATGAGGAATTTGTGGCCACGGGAATAGTTGAAGAATTTGCAGCAATAGAAGCATTTGAATATTCAGGTGAAGAATTAGCAGTTTCATGTTCGATGCATTTCAAACAAGGTGGAACAAATTCTTCCTGAGCAGTACTAATCTGTTAAGCCAGTAAGGAATCGTGTTCCCTTTGGAGATCCTCATGAGACACTCTTAGTTTCTAAAGATCTTGCTTTTTTGAATAAATTCATAAGAGATCTTATCATGATCAGCTAAGAGAGCATTATGATGACTCTGAAGGTTATCATAATTTGTCTGAAGACTTTTGAGATTGTCAGACAGAGTTTGAGTCCGATCTACTTCCTCATTCAATAGATCATCACTTTTTTCTAGTAGTTTCTGAAGCTTTTCAAGTGCACTTTGTTGCTTAGTGGCAATATTAACAACTTTGGCATAGCTGGTTTCACATATTCATCAGAGTTCACCATCACTTGATTCAGAGGAGGAGTGATGCTTGTGTACCTTGGAACCTTTTGCCATAAGACAAAGTGAAGAAGATGATGCAGGATCTGCTTCCTGAGTTTTGAGGAATTTCTTGAGTTTGGTGAACATGGGGTCTTGACGAGTGCGATAGCCTTCATTGATGTCCATGATCCTATCCCATATGAGCTTGGCATTCGGGAGATGACAGATGCCTCTGAACATGACACTCGATAGGCTTGAGCTGATGATGTTCCTCACCTGAGCATCAAGTTGAGTGTACTTGCAAAATTCCTTAGCATTTTCCATCTTGCGGAGTTCAGTCAGTCCAAGTTTAGTTACAGTCCATAGCTCACTGTTCATTGATATGAGATACTTCTTCATGAGAACTTTCCACCTAGGATATTCAATGTTATCAAGATTGCGACATTTTATTACTGACTTGACGCCTTTTGCCATGAAGTAGTAAGTAGGAGCATAGTCATCATTGTTGCTGTTAGAGTCGTTGGAGTAGTCATTTTCTTCATTGTTAAAGATGAACTTGCTAATGAAGGTAGTAGTGAGAGCAAGGCTAGCGACACCAGATTCAAACTCCACCTCAGATTCTTCCTCTTCTTCATATTCTTCTTCCGAGTCCATTTCCTTGCCAATGAAAGCCCGAGCCTTTCTAGAACCATTCTTCTTGTGCATTGAGGACTTTGAAGATGAGGACTTTGAAGATTTCTTCTTTTTCTTCGAGTCATCAGAACTGTAGTCCTTGTACTTCTTGTTCTTTGATTCTTTTTCCCAGAGAGGACAGTCAGAGATAAAGTGACCAGATTTCTTGCATTTGTGAAAAGTTCTATTCTTGTAGTTGCCCGAGGAATCTGATTTCCCCAAGCCACTTTTTGATGACTTTCCAAATCGGCCTCTCCTTGCGAACTTCTGGAATTTCCTCACGAGCATTGCTAGCTCCTGACTTAGTTCATCAGGATCACCAAGGCTACTATCACAATCTTCACCTCCGGATGAGGAAATTGCTCATGCCTTCAGAGCACGAGATTTTCCATAGCTTGGCCGGTAGAGGTCTCTCTTCTCAGCTTGTTGGAATTCATGAGTATTGAGTCTCTCAAGTATATCAGCAGGATCAAGTGACTTGTAGTCTCCACACTCTTGAATCATCAAAGCTAGTGTATCGAATGAGGAATCAAGAGATCTTAGCAGTTTCTTCACCACTTCGTGGTCGGTGATGTCAGTGGCACCCAGTGCTTGAAGTTTGTTGGAGATATCAGTGAGATGATCAAAAGTTTGCTGAACATTCTCATTGTCGAGTCTTTTGAAGCAGTTGAAGAGATTGCGAAGAACATAAACACGAGAGTCATGTTGAGTGGAAACACGTTCGTTGACTTTGGACAGCCTATCCCAGATAAGCTTAGCAGACTCCAAAGCACTCACTCTGCCATACTAACCTTTGCTCAGATGGCCATAGATGATATTCTTCACTTGAGAGTCGAGTTGCTTGAATTTCTTCGTATCAGCAGTAGTAACAGTTAGAGAAGTGCGAGTTTTGTTGTTCACTACATACCAGAGATTGTTGTCAATAGCTTCAAGATGAATGCGCATCTTGTTCTTCCAGTAGGGGTAATCCGTCACATCGAAGGTAGGACAACCTGTGGAAACCTTGATCATACCTTCAGTCGACATAACTAGAACTCCAGGCGGTTAAACCAAAATCACACATAACAAGGGAGTACCTTGCTCTGATACCAATTGAAAGTGCGTTATATCAACTCGAGGGGGTGAATAGGCAATTTTTACAAATTCATCACTTGAGGAATTTGAACTTGAGGATTTTGAAATGCGATGAATAACTAGCAGCGGAATAAGTAGTCAAGTGCATGAGAAACATAGCAATATCATAGTCATCATGATGAAATAAAACATGCACATATTACAGGAAGCGTGATACAGGATAAGCAGGTGAGGAACATGGTAACTTGAAGAATTTGAGGTGAGGAAATTGTGAAAGTCTTCACTCAAATTCTTCAAACATTAAAGATCAATTTCATCAACAGGTATATGAGGAAATGAAAGGGTTTAGGAAATACAACCAGGGAGCTCGATGAAGATAATGGTTTGATGACCCAATTCCAACTGTTGTGACAGTCGTACGTCCGGTTTGGAGCGGCCTGATATTTAAACCAGAGGACACACGGTCCTAGGACACACAGTCCTTATCGTATTCTCCGGGAGCTAAGGTCACAAAGTCCTAACCCAACACTCGTGGTAAGTTTTCAGCGTAGACTTCCATAGCCCTCACAAACTGGTCACCCAACAATCCACAATTGACTAGTAGATGCTCTAGACCAAGATCACTCTGTGATCTCCAATTGACTGCAGAATGCACTAGACCATGATGCCTAACCGTCTGGAAGATACACAGTCTTCAAAGGTAGCAAGCGTAGGTTCCACACATGAACAATTTCTTCTGTGATGCTCAATCACTTCGGGTTTGGTGGTTTGGATTTGGGTTTTTCCTCACTGGTGATTTTCTCTCAAAGTCCTCGGAGGATGAGTTGCTCTCAAATGACAAGTGTTAGTTCTCTCTCAGAGCAACCAACCAACTAGTGCTTGTGGGGGGTGGCTATTTATAGCCAGGGTGCAACCTGACATGATAATACATAAATGCCCCCAATGATATGAATGTGATGTGGATAAGATGATTGGGGACAGCTGGTGCAAAGCACAACAACGGTCGGTATTTTGACCTATGAAAGTCCTCAGGCTTATCAAATTCCTCACTTGTAGGCAATTCGCACTGGCAAAGTCCTAACTCCTCAGTCAGACCAATTTCCTCACAGAGCAGAAGATCATCATCTCTGTCACTGAAGAACTTGACTGAACTGCAAGATATTTTCAAAGGCTTCACTCGAAGGATTTGATAGGTTGAGGTTTTTGAATTGAGCATCAGTTGGAAATTTTCCATAGTATTACCTCGCTTGCCTTTAATAGTATGGTGTTTCCTATGAATCAAAGAAAGGAAATGAAACTACAAAAACAAAAGTCTTCATGCTTCATAGTCCTCATTCATATCTTCAAGGTCACACCAACTTCTTCATTTTCAAAGTCTTCAGGGAATACCAAAGTCTTCAGTTGAACACATACATTTTTAGTGGTCGATAATCTCCGAATATATCAAACTCCTTAGTGACTTATAGAGTCTATGTACACTTACAAACGCATCAGCCTCTTAACCTATAAGTCTTCAATACAAAAAAATCACTAAGGGGCACTAGATGCACTTACATATACCAGGTCAGTTGCTAAATGTTGGCAATTCGAAATAAAAGCTACAGAATAAAAGGAGACTAGCTAAGGGCAAGGTTACAATGTGTGTTGCAAGAGTTTCCAAGGTTGATGTGATCACCATCGCATGCTCTATCTACCTTCGGGGTTAGTGATGAACGTAAATAAATGTTATTTGGTGTTTGCATTGAGCATGAACATTATTAGATCGTGTTTATTGCAATACGATTATTCATTTAAGTTAGAGAATAATGGTTATTCTATTTACATGAATAATACCTTCAATGGTCATGCACCCAATGTGAAAGGTTTATTGAATCCCAATCGTAGTGATACACATGTTCATAATATTGGTGCCAAAAGATGCAAAGTTAATAATGATAGTACCGCATAGTTGTGGCACTGCCGCCAAGGTCATATTGGTGTAAAGCACATGAAGAAACTCCATGCTGATGGATCTTTAGACTCACTCGGTTTCGAATCGGTTGAGACATGCGGACCATGCCTCATAGGTAAGATGACTAAGACCCCGTTTTCCTATATAATGGAGCAGGAAAGTGACTTATTGGAAATGATATATGTTGATGTATGCGGTCCAATGAGTGTTGAAGCGTGTGGTGGATATCATTATTTTCTGACCTTCACTGATGATTTGAGTGGATATGGCTATATTTGCTTAATGGAACACAACTCCGAAATGTTTAAAAAGTCCAAGCAATTTCGGAGTGAAGTTGAAAATCATCATGACAAGAAGATAAAATGTCTACGATATGATCGTGGATGTAAATATCTAAGTTACGAGTTTGATATGCAACACCAGACAAATGTGCAAGTTGTTTCACAACTCATGCTGCCTGGAACACCATAGTGTGATGGTGTGTCTGAACGTCGTAGTCGTGCTATATTGGATATGGTGCGTACCATGATGTCTCTTACCAAATTTCCACTATAGTTTTCGGGTTATGCATAAGAGACAAACACATTCACTTTAAATAGGGCACCATCAAAGTCCATTGAGACGACACTGTATGAATTATGGTTTGGCAAGAAACCTAAGCTGTCGTTTCCAGATGTTTGGGGCTGCGACGCTTATGTGATAAAGGTTTCAACCTGATTACCTCGAAGCCAAAGCGGACAAATGCATCTTCATAGAATACCCTAAGGAAACAGTTGTGTATACCTTCTATCTCAGATCCAAGGCAAATTGTTTGTTGCTAAAAACGGATCCTTTCTCAGGAAAGAGTTTCTCTCGAAAGAATTGAGTGGGAGGAAAGTATAACTTGATGAGGTTATTGAATCTTCACTTCAGTTGGATGCTAGCACGACGCAGAAATATGTTTCTGTGGTGCCTAGGCCAAATGAAGAGGAAGCTAATGATGATGATCATGAAACTTTGGATCAAGTTCCTATCGAAGATCATAGGATGACAAGGATACATACTGCCCCTGAGTAGTGCGGTGATCCTGTCTTGGAATCATGTTGATATACAACAATGAGCCTAAAAACTATGAAGAAGCGATCGTGGGCCCAGATTCCAACTAATGGCCAGGAGCCATGAAATCCGAGATTGGATCCATGTATGAAAACCAAGTATGGCCTTTGGTAGATTTACCCGTTAAATGACAGGTCATTAAGTACAAATGGATCTTTAAGAGGAAGACAGACGATGATGGTAAATGTCACCATTGATAAGGCTCAAGTTGTCGCAAAGAGGTTTACGAAAAATTCAAGGAGTTGACTACGATGAGATTGTCTCACCCGTAGTGATGCTAAAGTCCATAGTTGCTACATTATTCGATTATGAAATCTGGCAGATGGATGTCAAAACAAAGTTTCCTTAGTGGTTTCGGCGAGGAAAGGTTGTATGTGATACAACGAGAAGATTTTGTCAGTCCTAAGGATGCTAAAAGGTGTGCAAGCTCTTGCGATCTAATATGTCTCCATCGTATCCACTTTTCCAAACCCTTTTGCCCTTGTTTTCGACTCTAATTTGCATGATTTGAATGGAACTAACCCAGACTGATGTTGTTTTCAGCAGAATTGCCTTGGTGTTATTTTTGTGTAGAAATAAAAGTTCTCAAATCGTCCTGAAAATTTATGGAGAACATTTTTGGAATTAATAAAAAATACTAGCACAAGAAGTAACCAGAGGGGGGCGACCTACAGGCCACAAGCTTGCTAGGCGCGGCCACCGCCTGGCCATACCTAGTAGGCTTATGGGGCCCTCGTGGCTCCTCCGACCTCCTCTCCAGCTCCATATAACCCTATTCGCAAAGAGAGAAAAATCAGAGAAAAGACTCCATCAAGTTTCACAATACGGAGCCATCGCCACCTTGTGTTCTTCCTCCGGAGAATAGATCTGGAGTCCGTTTTGGGCTCCGGAGAGGGGAAATCGACGCCATAATCATCACCAACCATCCTTCATTACCAATTTCATTATGCTCTCGGATGTTTATGAGTAATACCATTGTATGCTTGCTGGACGATGATGGGTTGGATGAGATTTATCATGTAATTGAGTTAGTTTTGTTAGGGTTTGATCCGTAGTATCCACTATATTCTCAGATTGATGTTGCTATGACTTTGCTATGCTTAATGCTTGTCATTAGGGCCCGAGTGCCATGATTTCAGATCAGAACCTATTATGTTTTCATGAATACATATATGTGTTCTATCTTGCAAGTTGTAGACATCTATTATGAGTTATGATCCGCATCCCCCAGGGTGAAAATAACCGGGATTCTTTTTGGTGATTACCGTAGTTTGAGGAGTTCATGTATTCTCTAAGTGCTAATGCTTTAGTTCGGTTCTCTATTAAAAGGAGGCCTTAATATTTGTTAGTTTCCATTAGGACCCCACTGCCACGGGAGGGTAGGACAAAATACGTCATGCAAGTTCTTTTCCATAAGCATGTATGACAATATAGGGAATACATGCCTACATTGCATTGATGAATTGGAGCTAGTTCTCTGTCACCCTGTGTTATAACTATTGCATGATGAATTACATCCAGCATAATTATCCTTGATCGATCCATTCCCTATGATCTTTCCACATATTGATCTTCGCTAAGTTACTTCTCAGTTCCTAATGTTACAATCACTACAAAACTGCTAGTGTTACTTTTGCTAACGTTCCATACTACTTTTCTACTGAATACTTTTCTGTAAATATTAAGTCTTTCAGGTGTGGTTGAATTGACAACTCAGCCGTGAATACTCAAGAATATTCTTTGGCTCCCCTTATGTCGAATCAATAAATTTGAGTTGAATACTCTACCCTCGAAAACTGTTGTGATCCCCTATACTTGTGGGTTATCAAGACCTTTTTCTGGCGCCGTTGCCAGGGAGCATAGCTCTATTCTATGAGTCACTTGGTATTTATATCTATTGACCACTATGAAGAATCTAAAAGATCCAAAAACCAAGATCTATCCCTCTACAACAAGGGGAGGTAAGGAACTGCCATCTAGCTCTGCACTTGATTCACCTTCTGTTATGAGTAAGTTTGCGACACCACCACCTACTAGTAATTCTGATATGTCGCAAGTAATTGATGATGCCACTTATGCTATAAATGATGCTTATGATGTTACTTTGCTTGATAATACTGTGCCACTGGGTGAATTTCTTGATGAACAAATTGCTAGAGTCAATGCTAAAAATTATGATACTTCTGAAATTGATGAAATTATTGAAACTGAACACTTTGAGACACCTGCTAGACCTAGCTGTCCTAGATATGAATTGCCTAATATTCCTGAGGGTTATGTTATGGGAGGAGAGGTAGCTATGGACTTTCTTGCCTGTAATGATAGAGATGATCTTAAAAAATTACTATGCAAGTGGAAAGAAAAATCTTTGAATCCTAGAATAAAATATGATCCTAAATTTCCTACTTCACCTATCTTTGTTACAGATAAGGATTATGAATTCTCTGCCGATCCTGAGTTAATTACTTTGGTTGAATCTGATCCTTTCCATGGTTATGAATCTGAAACTGTTGTGGCTCATCTTACTAAACTAAATGATATAGCTACCCTATTTACTCATGAGGAAATTTTTTGTCATTACTATATCCTTAGGTTGTTTCCTTTCAGGTTAAAGGTGATGCTAACTATGGTTTAATTCCTTTGCTCCTGGTTGTGTGCATAGCCCCCAAGATATGATATTTCACTTCTCTGGAAAAAAATCCTGCTCATAGGAAACAAGCTGCCTTGCAGGAAATATTTAACTTTGTGCAAATTAAAGAAGAGAGTTTCCCACAATCTTGGGGGAGGCTTCTCCAATTACTTAATGCTTTGCCTGATCATCCTCTTAAGAAAAATGAAATACTTGATATCTTTTATAATGGACTAACCGATGCTTCTAGGGACCAGCTAGATAGTTTTGCTGGTTGCGTTTTCACGAAACGAACAGTTTAACAAGATGAAATACTATTCAATAATATATTGAGCAATGATAATGATTGGAATATTCCTGAACCACCTCTGAAGCTAACTCCGAAGAAAAGAGGTATTCTATTTCTCAATCATGAAGATATGCAAGAGGCAAAGAAATCTATGAAAGACAAAGGTATTAAAGCAGAAGATGTCAAGAATTTACCACCTATTGAAATACATGGTCTTGATAACCCGACACAGGTAGTGGGGGTAAATTCTCTTTGTAGATTTGATGAAAGCGATATTCCTTATAATAATCTACTGGCCAATGCTTGGATGAATTTGATAATTTTGATGTTAACCAAGAAAATTTTAATGCTTATGTTAGTAGACAATTTAAACATAATGCTTTCATGCTTGATCGCTTAGGTGATTATATGAGTAGAACTATCAATGATCTTAAACTGATTAGTAAACATGCTTCCATGGTAACTACACAAGTAGAACAAGTACTTAAAGCACAGAATGATTTGCTTAATGAGATGAATAGTAAGAACAATGATCATTCTGTTAAAGTTATGACTATAGGTGGTAGAATGACCTAGGAACCTTTGTATCCCGAGGACCATCCTAAGACAATTGAGCAAGATTCTCAAAGGGGCAATATTGATGCACCTAGTTGTTCCAATAATAGGAGGAATAAGGATGATGATAGAAATTTGCATGCTGCTAGTGAACCTGTTATAGATACAGCTGAGAATCCAAATGATATTTCTATTTCTGATGCTGAGACACAATCTGGTGATGAACATGAGGCTAGTGATAATATAAATGATGATGTTCATGATGATGCTCAACCTAGTAATGATAATGATGTGGAGATTGAACCTGCTATTCATCTTGATAATCCACCTCCTAAGAATAAAAGATATGATGAAAGGGAATTCATTGCTAGGAAACATGGTAAAGAAAGAGAACCATGGGTTCAGAAACCCATGCCCTTTCCTCCTAAACCATCCAAGAAAAAGGATGATGATGATTTTGAGCGGTTTGTTGAAATGCTTAGACCTGTCTTTTTGCGTATGCGCTTGACCAATATTATGAAAATGTCTCCTTATGCTAAGTATATGAAAGATATTGTGACTAATAAAAGAAAGATACCGGAAGCTGAGATTTCCACCATGTGTAACAGCCCGGGACCGACGCTCCAGAAGATTCCCCTTTTACTTCCTTTCTCATCTATGTTTCGTTTGGTTGTTGCATTCATCATCGCATCATTTGCATCATCGGCATAGCACCATCACTTGTTTTCAAAAACTTGCATCTGTTCGTAGTCGCCGGTTCTCTCCGTTCTTGCCGTTGCCCATTTCGAGACCAACCACACACGCACGCGCCCGTGACGTCGTTTATAAAAAACCGTTTTAAAGGCGCCCGAAAAATATTCTCGGATTGGGTTGAAAGTTGGCGCGCGGTCTTATTATAGCATAGGTAGACCGCCTGCCAAATTTCGGCGCAGTCTTATTATAGCATAGGTATACACAAACAATCAACTGTAGCAGTGCAGTCATCGGTTATTTCATCGGACGTTTCGGTGTTTTAAAACCTTGCTTCACGGGCCACACTTCCCTCTCATCCCCACCTATCCCATTTCCTATTTAAACACCCCTAGGCTGCCTAATTGGGCAACCCTAGCCATTTCCTCGTTTTCCGTGTTCCCCAATCATCACCCAGCTGCCAGCCTCCTCCCTCCAGCCGCCGGGCCCGCCCAGGCCCATCTGAGCCCGCCCCGGGCCCAAACCGCCCGCCACCTGAGCTCCCTGCTCGCCCGAGCCAAGGGCTCCCATAGCCAGCGCTGCCGCCTGCTGGGCTGACACCGCAGCCGCCGGACGGCCATCGGAGCCCTGCCACCGGCGACCACCGGGTCGAGCCCGCGCCGCCCCTCTCCTTCTCTTCCCCTTCTCCTTCTTCCTTCCTCCCTAATATCCTTGTTGTCCATCTCTTCTCGCAGGTGCTGCCGCCATGGGCGCCACCACCGGAGCTCGCCTCGCCGGACCTCCACGTTGTGGGAATGGGCGGATCCAGGCCGTCCCGTTCCAGATCCGGTAGCCCCATCGCCATCGGCCTCTGCTCTGCTCCTGCCGCCGCTGGAGGCATTGTGCCGCCTCTGCTCATGTGCGGGAGGAGGACGAGCGCCGCTCGCCCTTCCCGATCAGCCTCGTTGACCGCTCATCGCTGCGTGGGACGGCCTCCTAGCACCGCCAAGGCCCAGCTCCCTGTCCGTCCTAGTTGGCCCATGGTGTGCCAACCTATCGCCCGCCTGAGCATCAATTAGTTATCTGTCGCCCATGTGCAAGTTCGGCCCTAGAGCAGATTTGGCCCATAGTCGTTTTTTTCCTTTCCTACGAATTTTGTTAATTATCTAGTGATTACAGATTTGCAGAAAAGACCCTAATGTTCATGCATTTAATAACTTCACATTCGTGCATCGGATTAAAACAAATTATATATGAAACTTGACTAGAATTTTGTGTAGATTCAATATCCAACTTTCACATGTGATAAAAATGTTTAAACTTGCTGTTTGTTTAGATTTGCGTATATGTCATATTAAAATGATTTATTTCATAAATACTAAACCGTAGCTCCGATAAAAATGTTCCACATATGTAACTTGACTAGAAAATCATGTAGAATCTCATGGAGACATTTATTTTGCTGTTTAACAAATCTAAAATATGGTTAGTACAGATCTGGACCAAATTCTTATTATGCTTATGGGGTGTTTCGGAAATGTTATATATTGCTTCCGGCCTCATTTAAAATACCTAGATGTTGTAGTTGGTTGTGCTTCACCTCTTGCCATGTTGAACAACATTTAATATTGATGAGTATCTGAAAGGGAGTGAACTAAATAATTCGAACGTGGAGTTTCGTCAGTATGCAACTCATTGCATATTGAACTTCACTTAATGTGTAGTAGTTGTTTGTTGTTCTTGCCATGCCATGTGTTGCATAATAACCGGACATGCATCATATTTGTTTGCGCATCGTGTCTTGCATATGTTGTGGTGTTAGCTTGTGTTGATTGTTGTTTTTGTATTGTTCCTTCTTGATAGAGTTCCAAAAGTGTTCAGAGTGTGCAGATTCGTTTGACTACGTTGGATCGTCTTCTTCATGGACTCGATCTTCTTCCGAGCGGGATCCCAGGCAAGATGACACATTTCCTAGATACCACTACTATCATTGCCATGGTAGTTGTCCCACTTTTATCATTATGTCTCGATAGCTACCACTTCTTTGTCAAGCCTCCCAACATTGCCATGAAAAGCCTCTAACCCTTCACGTCCCAGTAAACCGTTGTTTGGCTATGTTACTGCTTGCTCAGCCCTTCTTATAGCATTTGTAGCTGCAGGTGCAATTGCTTCCATGTGACAACATAGACACTCTTTTGTTATCACAATATTATTGCTATTTAATTTAATGCACTTATACACTTGGTAAAGGGTGGAAGGCTTGGCCTTTTTCTTGGTGTTTTGTTCCACTCTTGCCGCCCTAGTTACTTGTGAACCGGTGTTATGTTCCATAATTGAGCGCTCCTAACATGCTCGGGGTTGTTATGGGGACCCCCTTGATTTTTGTGTTAGGAAAACACTTGTCTGGCAAGGCCCAACATTGGTACTACATTTGCTTAACAACAACTAAAATTTGCATAGGGCATGATCACCCAGTGGATAATTAATCAACAACCCAGGCCGGTGCTCCTCATGAGTGTTGGTACAACCCAGAGCAGCATATTAACGCTACCCAGGCAACTCGGTGTTTGGCGTGGTAAACATCGCTTATCCGGTTGTGCCCTGAGAACAAGATACGCGGCTCCTATCGGGATTGTCGGCACGTCGGGCGACCTTGCTGGATTTGTTTTACCTTTCTCGAACATCTTGCGTGAGGAACTCTGATCTTCTTCGGGCTATCTCGAGGTGTCGGAATTCCTTTGGAATTGCTTAGGATGATCACGAGATCTGTGGTCGAGGTTATTCCCGTGGCGTGTGGTTAATTTATGATGGATGAGTTGGAGCACACCTGTAGGGTTAAATCTTTCGGAAAGCCATGTCTGTGGTTATGTGGCAAACTTGGATACTTTGTTTAACACCCGGTCATAGCAAACTTGAACTAAAATAAAATAAAATACACCAACTGTGTGCGTAACCGTGACTGTCTCTTCGTGTGAGTCCTTATCCGAGAGAGAACACGGTGGGGTTATGTTTGACGTAAGTAGGTGTTCAGGATCAATTAGTGATCATTACTGGTTCACGTCTAATATGCATAGGCCACCCACTTTACTTTCTGTATTCGTAAGTTAGCCACTCAAATAAATGCTTAGTCGCTTGCTGCAGCCTCACCGCTTAACCATACCTCACCTATTAAACTTTAATAGTCTTGATACCCTTGGAAATGAGATTGTTGAGTCCTTGTGGCTCATAGATTACTACAACAATAGTTGCAGGTGCAGGTAATGAGATGCTTGAACGTGAGAGTGTTGCTTGTTTGTTGGAGTTCTTCTTCTTCTTCATCGACATAGGATGGGTTCCAGGCGGCAGCCTGGGATAGCAAGGATGGATGTCATTTTGTATCCTGGTCTTCTGTATGATGTTTGAGTATGTTGTTATATTGATGTGACTCTGATGTAGCTTGTGGCGAGTGTAAGCCAATTCCATATACTCATCTTTTCTGTACATGTACTTGTAATGATATCCATTCTTGCAACACGACGAGATGCGTTTCTATCCCTGTCGAGGCCCTCGTGGGATAGGACCGCATCTTGGGCATGACACCATGCTTGCTAATTATACTTTTAAGGGTGGAGTACCAAAGAAATTAGGAGATCCAGGAATACCAACTATACCATGCTCTATTAAAGGGAATTATGTTAAAACCGCTTTATGTGATTTGGGAGTTGGTGTTAGTGTTATGGCTTTGTCTTTATATCGTAGACTTGATTTAAGTAAGTTGACACCTCTGGAATCTCTTTGCAAATTGCTGATAAATCAACTGCTCTACCTATCGGTATTTGTGAGGTTGCACCTTTCATAGTTGCAAATGCTACTATCTTGATGGACTTTGTTATTCTTGATATTCCCGAGGACAACAGTATGTCAATCATCCTTGGTAGACCCTTTTTGAATACTGCAGGGGATGTTATTGATTTCAACAAGGGCAATGTCACTTTTCATATTAATGGTAGCATATGGTACACTTTCCGAAGAAACAACCTCAAGTTCATAGTATCAACTCTATTGAATAAATTCCAATGATTGTTATTGGAGACTTTGAATTCCCTCTTCCTGGTGTCAAGAAGAAATATGATATACTTATTGTTGGGGACATGCATATCCCCATTGAGGTAACTTAGTGTTATTAGAAAATTCTTCGGTTTCATGTTATTCGAAAGAGGTTTGTTAATAATACTTGATCAACCTTATTGATGGATTCCTTTCGATGAGCATGAGATGGATGAATTTAGAAAGGACAACTTTTTGTACCCGACTTTTACTTTTTGTTAGTTAGATTAAATTAAGTAGGAATGCTAGTATTTTTCTGTTTTTTGAGTTCCCGTGCAATAAAAAGGTGACCTGAAAATAAAAGTTCTTCAAATGCCCTGAAAATGGAGTATTATTTTTTCTAGAATATTTAAGAGTTTCTGAAACTCAGCACACTACAGGGGGCTACACCAGTAGTCTACAAGCCCACAAGGTGCGGCCATCCCCTGGCCGCGCCTAGCAGGCTTGTGGGTTCCATATAGGTCCCCTTCACTTATTCCAGCACCCATCCACTTAATCTTCCTCCAGAAAAATCCCACCATTGCTCAAACCCGTGTTCTAGCTCATTTTGCTGCTATTTTAGATCTCCTTCTTCAAAGATTCATTCGCAAAACTATTTCGGGAGATTGCTCCTCGGTATGTGATTGCTCCAATGGTCCAAGTAGGTTTTGTTCTAGTGCTTTATACTATATTGCATTTTTTTGCTGTTGTGGTGACCTTGTTCTTGAGCTTGCATGTCAAATTTATATGGTCCCAAGTAGTTTTGATGCATGATATAGCCTCTAGGCACTTGAGGGAGTAGTTGCTATGAGTTTTGTTGAGTTTTGTTCACCTTTATTTTGAGTCACTAAAAATTCAGAATTCTTTAGAAAAAGAAAAATGTTGAGGAAGGTGTTTCAAGGGGGGTTCATCGAGCAAGAAGGCAACGAGACTCGCGATACATGAGCCCAACCTTGAACCACCGAGGGAAGCACAAGTATGAACTTGTGAATGGCCATCCGATCAATTCATGAGTGATGCCGGTTTCAAGGAAGAATTCTACACATACACAAGAAATGCTAGCCTTGAGGAATTCATGTCGGATAGTGCAAGCAATATTATCAACTCATGGATTCTTTCGTGCAGAGGTTTGAATTTTTGCTCAATTGTAATAAACCTTCTGTCCTATTTGACCTTTATGACAAATCATATACTTTGGATATAGATGATTTTAATCATGCATGCAGAATTCCACAATGGGGTAGCTATAGTGACCCGCACAAAACTGAATATAATAATTTTCTTGCGAGCATTACCGTCGGAGAAACTACAAATATTACATAGGATACCATGGGGAGCATTCACTTTCTTGCCATACATTATTTTAATCTATTCATAGGTAGATGTGTTAACGGTAAAACTGACATTAGCCACCTTTGTGCAACTGATCTTACTATTCTTAAGAGTGCAGTAATGGGTGAAAGGCGATATAACTTAGGATCCATTATTGCTAGAACGTTGCATAATAATTCTAGGGATGTACATTTGTTTGGTGGGATTTATGCCACTTGTTTAGCTAATTATCTTGGGGTACCCATACCCGGAAATGATATTGAGTTACCACCTCCTTTTCTTGATTATGAGGCTTTTGTACGTTTTCAGTTTCTCGAAAGGAATGAACAATCTCTCCAGTACCGACTAATTTTTGACAGACAGCATGCTGTCCATGTTACCCTTCCTGCTCCTGCCTTGGTTAACTTTCAGGGAAAACAGAGATACATTATAACCACAGAGGAGGCAGACGAGTACGAGAGGTGTGCGGAATCAGTTCGCCTTCACGTTGCAGTCGTTCAGGTGGTAGCCGCTCCAGCCCAGTTCAACCCCAACTATGACTCCAGATATTATTAGGTCAAGCCATGGTCATAGACCAACTTAGTCCAAAAGCCTAATCTTGGGGGAGTACATATTTCTCACCGACTTTACATTCATGTTCACATACTCATCTTAGTAGTTGGTGTTCATACTCTTTCATTGTACTATCCATGGTAGTTTCTATTCTTGTTTCGCTTTCTTCTTGTTTGTTTATTTAACTTTGAGAAAAATACAAAAACATTAGCTCTAGCTTTATTTCTAGTTTCTTAGTTATAGCATTATAAAGAAAACCCGAAAAGATTATTCATTCTTCTTTTGCTTGTTGGGAGCTTTCCAGTGTAAATAGTTTTCTCGTTCTTGTTTTGATTCTTCTTTCTTTGGGTCATAAGTAGAATACCACAATGAAAATGTTGAGTGGCTCTCATATGTATTATTTTTTACCTATTAGAGAGCCCATATTACCTTGTCTTCTCCTTTGGGTTATTGTTTGTAGATTCCAGCTTAGTCCAGTGCACATGCACTCTTATTATTATCCACACCGTTTGGTCGTGTAAGTGAAAGGCAATAATGATGATATTTGATGAAAAGATTGAGATGGAGAAAAGCTAGTATGAACTTGACCTATCTTGCTTTTGTAAATATGATTATCTCATCGTTCGGAATTCAGTTCATCATGGGTGAAACATATTTGCACTGACAACTAGAGATTATAGCTATTCATGCCGTGCTTAATTAGCTAATAGTGTATAATGATTTGTTTAGGCTGCCAACATGCATATTAAGATGGTTTTGATGTAGTATGATGGAGTGGAATCCTCCTCTGAATGATTCAAGTGGCTCGACATGGCACATGTTCGTGCATGTAGTTGAAAAATCAACATAGCCTCCACAATATTTATGTTCATAGTGATTTATATCTTACTCATGATTGCATCAATGTTGGTTAATCTCAAAGTATGTTGATGACTATGTCGCTCTATAGTTGGTCGCTCCCCAGTCTTTTGCTAGCCTTCACTTGTACTAAGCGGGAATACTGCTTGTGCATCCAATCTCTCAAACCCAAAGTGTTTCATAGGAGTCCACCACATCTACCTATATGCAATATTTACCTGTCGTTCCAAGTAAATTTGCATGTGCCAAACTCTAAACCTTCACATAAACATTTTATTTTGTATGCCCAAATCACTCATGTGGCGGCTGGGGGCCGTCGGTATCTTCCATGCTAGGTGGGTTATTCTCACAATATGTGTTGATTCACGATCATTCACTAGAAAGTGGCTGGTAATCGGGATGCCCAGTTCCATGCTCGTAATAAAAAGAAAAATATAATTAAACAAAACTCCCCTGGAACTCTGTTTGTATGGACGGTACCCGTGGATTCGGCTTGTCATGGAGTGTGATTGATTGGTGGAGGGGGGGGGGTAAAAACTTTATCATTCTGTTTGGGAAACGCCTATAATGTATCTAGCATGGAAGATGTTGAAAACCTCTTGGTCGTTATGTGAGAAATGAAAGCATACCACTCAAAAATCATTACGTATATCTATTTTAAAAGCTCGAGCTCTGGCACCTCTGCAAATCAATGCTTCCCTCTGCGAAGGGCCTTTCCATTTACTTCATTGTTGAGTCATCATCTTCTTATAAAAGGCACCAGTTAGAGAGCACCACCATCATTTGTATGCCTGTTATTAATTGATATTGATTATGATCATGACTGGATCTCTCTTACCGTGAATTACAATGTCTAGTCAATCCTTGTTCTTTAGAGGTGCTCTGCATTTATGTTTTGCGGTCTCAGAAAGGCCTAGCGAGATACCATTTTTTCATATTGTATCATGATTGTTTGGAAAAAGTGTTATCGTCCGAGAGTTATTATTATTGCTTGCTAGTTAACTATGTCATTGATATAAGTAAATTTGAGACCTAAATGTTATTTTGAACGTGGTTAGTCCATGATCTTTGCTAAAAATCTGAACATCAGTTAAGATGTATTTACAACAAGAAGATCAAATAGAGTTTGTAAAAGTTTTTCTTTATCACTTTCAGTCTATCTAGTGAATTTCTTGAGGACAAGCAATGGATCATCCTGAAAATTTACAAAGAATAATTTTGGAATTAATAAAAAATATTGGCGCAAGGAGTAACCAGAGGGGGGCCACCTGCAGCCCAAAAGCCTACTAGGCGCGGCCACCCCCTGGCAGCGCCTGGCAGGCTTGTGGGGCCCTCGTGGCTCCTCCAACCTCCTCTCCAGCTCCATATAACCCTATTCACGGAGAAAAAATCAGAGAGAAGAGTTCATCGCTATGCACGATACAGAGTTGCCGCCACCTCCTCTTCTTCCTCGGGAGACCAAATCTGGAGTCCGTTTTGGGCTCCGGAGAGAGGAAATCGATGCCATCGTCATCACCAACCATCCTTCATCACCAATTATATGATGCTCTCCGTTGTTCGTGAGTAATCCCATCATAGGCTTGTTGGACGGTGATGGTTTGGATGATATTTATCGTGTAATCGAGTTAGTTTTGTTAGGATTTGATCCCTAGTATCCACTATGTTCCGAGATTGATGTTTCTAGGACTTTGTTATGCTTAATGATTTTTAGTAGGGCCCGAGTGCCATGATTTCAGATCTGAACCTATTATGTATTCATGAATATATATGTGTTCTTGATCCTATCTTGCAAGTTGTACACACCTATTACGAGTTATGATCCGCATCCCCCAGGGTGACAATAACTGGGATTATTTCTGGTGATTACCGTAGTTTGAGGAGTTCATGTATTCACTAAATGCTAATGCTTTAGTTCGACTCTCTATTAAAAGGAGGCCTTAATATGCCTTAGTTTCCAATAGGACCCCGCTTCCACGGGAGGGTAGGACAAAAGATGTCATGCAAGTTCTTTTCCATAATCATGTATGACTATATATGGAATACATGCCTACATTACATTGATGAATTGGAGCTAGTTCTGTGTTAACCTATGTTATAATTGTTGCATGATGAATTACATCTAGCATAATTATCCATCACTGATCCATTGCCTACGAGCTTTCCACATATTGATCTTTGCTAAGTTACTTCTCTGTTGCTACTGTTACAATCACTACAAAACTGCTATTGTTACTTTTGTTACCGTTACCGTTACTTCCATACTACTTTGCTACTGAATACTTTGCTGTAGATATTAAGTCTTATAGGTGTGGTTGAATTGACAACTCAGCCTTGAATACTCGAGAATATTTCTTGGCTCCCCTTGTGTCGAATCAACAAATTTGGGTTGAATACTCTACCTCGAAAACTGTTGCGATCCCCTATACTTGTGGGTTATCATGATCCTTCTATGGACTGGAGCAAGTATCTCGGAGTTGGAATATGCGCTTTGAAGAGGTGATCAAAGCTTTTGGGTTTATACAAAGTTTATGAGAAACATGTATTTACAAGAAAGTGAGTGGGATCACTATAGAATTTCTAATATGTATATCTGGTTGACATATTGTTGATCGAAAATAATGTAGAATTTATGGAAAGCATAAAGTGTTGGTTGAAAAATGTTTTTCAAAGGAGGACCTGGATAAAGCTACTTAAATATTGGGCATCAAGATCTATAAAGATAGATCAAGACACTTGATAAGACTTTCAATGCGTACATAGCTTGACAAGATTTTGAAAGAGTTCAAAATGGACCAGTCAAAGAAGGAGTTCTTGCCTGATTTGCAAGGTGTGAAGTTGAGTAAGACTCAAAACTCGACCACGGCAGAAGAAAGATAAAGGACGAATGTCATGCCCTATGCCTTGGCCATAGGCTCTATACTGTATGCCATGCAATGTACATCATGTGATGTGTGCCTTGCCATTAGCCTGGCAAGGGGTACAAGAGTGATCCAGGAGTTGATCACTGGACAGTGGTCAAAATTATCCTTAGTAACTAGAGGACTAAGGAGATGTTTCTCTATTATGAAGGTGACAAAGAGTTCGTCGTAAAGGTTTATGTCGATGCAAGCTTTTACACCAATCAAGATGACTCTGAGTAGTAGACCAGATACGTATAGTGGAGCAACCATTTGGAACAGCTCCAAGTGGGGCGCAATAGCAACATCTATGATATGACATAGAGATTTGCAAAGTGCACACGGATCTGGATGTTGCAGACCCGTTGACTATAAAACCTCTCTCACAAGCAAAACATGATCAAACCCAGAACTCAGTGGGTGTAAATGACATGGTGATGTGAAGTAGATTATTTACTCAAGTGCAAGTGGGAGACTGTTGGAAATATTCCCTATAGGCATTAATAAATTGGTTATTACCATATTTCCTTGTTTATGATAAAGGTCTATTATCCATGCTAGAATTGTATTGATCGGAAACTCAAATACATGTGTGGATACATAGACAACCCCATGTCCCTAGTGAGCCTCTACTAGACTAGCTCGTTGATCAAAGATGGTTAAGGTTTCTTGACCATAGACATGAGTTGTCATTTTATAACGGGATCACATATTAGGAGAATGATATGATGGACAAGCCCCAACCGTAAGCATAGCAGTTGATCATGTCAGTTTATTGCTACTGCTTTATCCATGTCAATTATCTGTTCCTACGACCATTTGATCATGCAACTCCCTAGCACCGAAGGAATGCCTTGTGTGTATCAAACGTCAAAACGTAACTGGGTGACTATAAAGATGCTCTACAGGTATCTCCGAGGGTGTCTGTTGGGTTGGCGTGAATCGGGAATGGGATTTTTCACTCCGTATGACGGAGAGATATCTCTATGCCCACTCGATAATACAAAATCACAAGAAGCTTTCAAGCAATGTGACTAAGGAGTTAGTCACAGGATCTTGTATTACGAAAAGAGTAAATAGATTTGCCATTAACGAGATTGAAATAGGTATGGAGCTACCAACGATCGAATCTTCGGCAAGTAACATACCGATGGACAAAGGGAACTGCATACGAGATTGTTTGAATCCTTAATATCATGGTTCGACTGATAAATATTTTCATAGAATATATAGAAACCAATATGAGCATTCAGGTCCCGCTATTAATTATTGGCCCTAGAGTTGTCTTGGTCATGTCTACATAGTTCTCAAACCTGTAGGGTCTGCACACTTAACGTTCACTGACGATTTGGTTTTGTTGAGTTATGTATGTTGGTGACCGAAGGTTATTCGGAATCCTGGATGAGATCCCAGAAATCACTAGGAGCTTCGAAATGGTCCAAAGGTAAAGATTTATATATGGGAAGTCATATTTTGGCTACCGGAAAAGTTTTTTGTTTTTTCGGTATTGTATCGGGAACCTTCTAGAAGGTTCCGAAAACTTTCGAAGGAGTCCGGAAGTCTACCAAGGTTTCAACCATGTCCCAAGGGTTTGCATGGGCTGACGGGAGGTGCCCAGGCCTTATTGGGCCAGGCGCACAAGTCCCTCAAGGCCCAGGTGGCTTCGGAGAGGTGGAAAGTCCACCTGGTTTTGGAAAGGGAGGGAATTTGACTAGGAGTCCAACTCCTCCCCCTTGGTTGCACCCTAGGGCTTGGAGGGGATGTTCCCCACGCCCCTCCACCTATATATAGAGGGGAGGGGGCGCCATAAGAGCACACACGAACCCTTGACGCCCCTCTCTCCCCCTAGATTGGTTTCTCCTCCATTCGTGGTTTCAGTAGCGCTAGGCGTAGCCCTGCTGGGATAGCACCACCGCCATCGCTGCCACGTCGTCGCATTGTCGGAGAACTCATCTAACTCTCTGCCCCCCATTGCTGGATAAAGAAGGCAGCGATGTCATCGAGCTGCATCTGTGCTGAACGTGAAGGTGTCGTCTGTTCGGCAATAGATCGGGACGGATCGTGATTGGATCGCGAGACGTTCGACTACATCAACCACGTTTATTAACGCTTTCGCTTGGCGATCTACAAGGGTATATAGACACACTCCCCCTCTCATAGCTATGCATCTCCATGGATAGATCTTGCATGTGCGTAGGATTTTTTTTCCATGCAACATTCCCCAACGCAAAGACTATTTCATTTATGTTTAGCTTCCTAGTAAAATTGAAAATTTGTTATTACCTATGACAGAGACAGAGGAGGGACGATTACCAGAGCATCCTACTACAAACGCTCTTCGAGCAGAACCATGGCATTTCCGAACCCATGTAATCCTAGTTCTGAGGAAGACACATTTGAAGCACGCAAGTACGAGCATGGTCAGCCATTTTTGGTTGGCGAATACTTTATGAGTGCAGTTCCAGTTATTGCAAGTTACATAAATATTGCATGGACACAATATCAAAAGAACAAGATCATAACATTGTGGAATTGCAGTATGACCATCATCATTTCTATCACGTCCCAGGTACCAGAAGTGTGGAATTCGAGAACTTTCATCTCTTCTTCAACTTTGATGAGCTTGCTGCCACCCTTGTCAAATGCCTTATGTTGTAAGTACTTCTCAAACTATGATCAACTTCTCGATATAAGGATGTAAATCACAAAAAGATAACTGTATTGTGTTCCTCTTAGGGGATTTATAACGCAGAGAAAACCAAGGACCCATGTATATTACATTGATCATGATTTAGCAAACGGCCTTTTGTTAAAAAATAATTGCTCATGCACGACTTCCATTATTTGTGTCGCTAAGATCTTGTTCGACTTACAGATAGGTGAATTATTAATGTGGCCATATTATGAAGAGTAAGTTGAATATACAACCAGACATACATTGATCGTCTTTCAGTTTTATACATAATTTGTACGTTAATGGTTTTCTTAAACTGTAGAGGTCACTGGATCTTGGTGGTCATTGTTCCAAAATGCAACACAACTTAGTACATGGATTCTCTTAGAGAGACAAATGCGTCTCAGGATCTGAGTCATTTCAGGATTTCATGGATAGGTATTGAATTCATTGATGTTAATGTGTTGTGTTCATATCTGGTTCTAGAATTGAGTGTGTGAAAATTCATCTTCATTTGCAGTGTATTGTCAAGGTACATAACTTTAGGGGGGGTATGGTTCGACCGCCAACTACCTCTGCAGCATGTGATCGTTTCTCCGGTAACACAACACGATGAGTTATTTTCAGAAAATGCTAGGTAGATGTTCGAGTTTCTCAGTAAATCTCTTTCTATTTATCTCTATAGAAAGAAAACAACTTACACCGGGTTCTTCCTAACAGGGCAAATACATGAATAACACTGTACAAAACATTTCAGTGTCCTCGGCAACAACAAGGTACCAGCCTATGTGGATACTATGTTTGTGTACATATGATCAACCTATGCAGACATGCTAAATGTGGTGTCGATGCTGACAAGATAAAATTAGTAAGCCTACTTATTAATTACAATCTTCTACTCCACACGTATGTCACCTTTGGATCTAAAATTCATGTAGCTGATCTTCGTACTGATGACTTCTGAACCGCTCACCGCCGATGAATTGTGGTCTGTTAGGAAATTTATCAGCACCTTCTTTGTGAAACACTACATCAAGACCTCTAAACACGATGAAGATTTCCGGAATGAAATCTCCTAAAAATAAGTACGCATTCACATAGTGTTATCAGCTAACATATACACATGGATGTATTATTTTCCATGTGATCATGTCTTCGTATTTCGTACTCTATGATTATGTACTGGATATGTCGGTTAAACACCTGTGGAATTTGGCTACATTTTCTGAATTGCATATTGTCATGAAATATGATGAACACTATTTATTCAATTGCATATTGTGGAGAATTATGATGAACATTCTTCATGTGGACACAATTTGTCGATTGAATATTGTGGTGAATTAGCTATTTGCATGGTAAATTAATTGCGATATTTTACAATAACCTGGCAATTTCAAAGCACACGGTTCAAGAAACTAAGCGTGTGTTGTCCAGAATGGAAAACACATGCAACTCATAGTGCAACCGCCTATGATACACAAAAAAAAGACACGAGATATAATCTAAAACGTTGGTGATACATAAGAAATCGCGAACAGTTTGCAACAATTATACGTGTGTGTAGGAGCTACTCAATCGTTTGCGATAGCACCGTATCTCACACCTTAGCCAACAGGAAACCATGCCCGATGCAAAGACCATCCCACGTCTACATTTTTCGGGAAACGTGTCCGATGATGGTATACATGTACATTTTTCGAGTAAAGTTTCGCAAACGGTCAAAAGTCAAACTTTGTTTGTTTTCCATCAGTAATTAGACATATTCCACTCGTCTTGGACGTGTGTGATTGATCCCAAATCCCACCCGTATGCCAAAATATTATGTGTGCGTTTTCTTCCTACACTGCATACGATTATATTTGCCGATCATTTGAGTTCGTTGGCCATCATTGCCTATGGGTTTGCGGTGTCATGTTGGATGGAACCCCCTATCACCCACATGCAAGGTGAAGGTTTGGAACTATGTCGCGGAAAGGGGTTAAAAACCGTTTGTATAGCACGTCACTGCACTAGTGTTTTAGGATGACGATCATATTCATACATTGTAACGATGTAAAAAACCTAGGTCGAATGAGGCAATGATCCGGTTCGTCATCACACAATGCCCCATGTTCCCTCTAGGAACTGTATGAGCGTGCGTGTGATGCTCCGATTTGTGAGGGGCATGTGTCAAAGCTTATCTCGAACAAGCCATTACTTTGACCACGACATCTTGGCCCCATGGAGGGAAATCATGCAAATTTTCATGTACTTCATAGCATTTTTATTTTTTTTGAATTTTAAAACATAGATCATTCTCAATGCTTGTGTCCTAACCATTACTCAAGATGTTTGGAATTCCGTCAAATTTATTGCACGTGGCATATAGATGGAAGGACTAGTACATATATATGATTTTCCCTGTAGTTTTTGCTTCATCTTGCACATGTCCATGTGTTTTAGTTTTGAATTAGGACCACTAGATATCTAGAAACTAACTTCATGTATAAAAATGCTCATTGAACCCCAAAAATGTCCAAGATTCAGGATGCTAGACGTATTCATGCATTCTAACAAATTCAAAAAAAGCTAGGCCAAATGAGACAATGACTAGCGGTTCGTTATAAAACAAGGCTCATGTTCCCTCTCGTAACCACGACCCTTCGTGTGATGCTCTGTTTTGTGAGAGGCATGTGTCAAAGCTTATATCGAATAAGCCATTACTTTGACCACGACATCTTGGCCCTATGTCGGGAAATCATGCAGATTATTATCATGTACTTCAAAGCATTTTTTATTTTTTGAATTTTGAAACCTAGATTTCCAATGCATGTACGTGTGTCCAAACCGTTACCCAAGATGTTTGGAACTCCTTCAAATTTATTGCAAGCGACATATATAGGGAAGCAAGTAGTACATAAATATAATTTTTCCAGCAGTTTTTGCTTCATCTTGCATGTTCATGTGTTACAATTTTGAATTATGGCTGTAAAATTTGAACAAACGAAGTTAATGTATAAAAATGCCAATTTAACCCCTAATATTTCCTAATTTTAGTATGCCATTAGTGGATTTTGATGGTAGGGATCTTTTTCTTACAAATAAAACAATATTTGTTACGACTGTACTCCAAAATAGTTTTACAATTCAATAAAAAAGTGAACTGCATACACACGGTTCCATAAAGGAACCGTTTGCAATGAAAACTCACAGATGTATATATGTCTTACGAGGGAAGCTTCGTTGGCTTTGTCTAGCTCGGATTCCGTTCACCCCAACAAACCCTCTCTTCAAAGAATGAAACTATGGGAACGCTTCGTAAGGGTGCATACGACCGCCCCCTCGGCGCGAGCACTCCTGCCTTTCCCAAGAACACGACCGCCTCGGCCAAGAGCGTAGTCGCATCCACCTTAAGAACGGCCGCATCCGTCGAAAGGGCCTCTGCAGCGGCCGACAGGGCTTTTACGATGGTCGAAAGGGCATTTGTAGCCATGGAGACGGCATATGGAGTTGCTACAATGGCGGTTGCAAATGCCAAGAGCACTCGACCTGCGTGCCATGTCACGGAGGCCACCCTGGCCTGGGTCTAGGCCATCCAGTCCTATATCATTGAGAATGCCCAAACCAAGATGTTCCAAGCTTCGTCGGGATATAGCATGCACCAAACGTCCAAAGAGGTGGCTGCTGCGGATACCGAGATGCAAGCCGACGATGCGGCGGCAGATGCCATGGAGCCCCTTCTACACGAGATCGCTAAGCGAGAGCTGGAGATGCGGGAGCCGTCCGAGAGCGCCGAGTGCTGGGAGTTGTTGTGCGTCTATCCATCCAAGAGGTCGAGAAGCGCCTATCCATCCAAGAATCGGTGTTGGAGTACCCACATGAGCTATGGTAGTGCCACTACTACGAGTACTACAAAGATAAGGATGACGCCGATGACGAGGACAACACCGAGGATGAGCACGACGCCTCCATCAAAGTCAGCCTAGGGGACGCGTAGTCTAGCACCGGCGAAATGTCGCCCAGACAAGTCATCGACATCTCCTTGAACAGCGGCGAGGCATAAGGTGGCTGCTCGTTGCCGTCTTTGTTAAAATTATATGTATTACTAATTACCTTTGTCCGGAGAGCTGGTCTTTTGTAAGAGCTACATCTAGTTCAAGCAGCTTGATTATTTGATGAACATGCTCAGTTTAGTAATTGTGAGCTATGTTTGTCCGCTAATTTGTATACCCAAGTTAGCAGTTGATGTTACATTATGCAATGACGTGGATGTGCACTATAACCAGTGAATACGTGGGGAGGGGCGAAATTTTGTATGTTTTGTATCATCGCACACGATTGTCGGAATCGGGGCTGCGCAAAAGCCAACAAGGTTCGAACATTAGGGCGTGTTCGAATATCTCAACCGGCTCGAAGTGTTAAGCTTGTCACCCTGCGGCCTAGCTGCGTTGAGTAAGTGTGAGCGGGGAAGAAGATGGGCTCAGAATTTACCCAGGTTCGGGCCACCTTGAAGTGTAAAACCCTACTCCTTCTTGTGGTGGATTGGCCTCGCGAGGAGGCTAAGGATGAACTAGTACAGTTGTTGGGTGGTCTCATGAAGGCTCTTGGAAGTGATGAACTAGATCTGATCCTCCTCTATGGTGGGAGCTCGTCCATATTTATAGAGGCCACGGTCCTCTTCCCTTATTGCGCAGGCGGGAAGGGATCCCACAACGACCTAATTTGAAAGGAGACAAGAGGTACGTCCCATTCTGACTAAAGGTGGTCTTAGCCTGCAAAGCTTCTGGGTGTGACGCAGTGGTGGGCTCAGCAATGATATCCGTCTTGCCGAGATCGTGGTCTCGGTCCTGTTGCACTTGGAAGGAAACCTTTGGGGGATTCCTTGGGAACCCGCTTACGTCCTTGCCTCCTTAGCAAGAAAGAGGAAACAAGCCCCCTCTGCTGTCACACTCTGTGTTTGTAGCACATTGTTATGTTTGGGTTTGTAAAATTTGGAGCACACTAAATTGCTTTCAAAGTGTTGTGTTTGATTGCTATGTTGTTTGCTTGCTTGATGATGGTGGTATGCCACTCCTAGATTCTATTCCACCTCATATTCATCTTCCTTGACCCAAACCACTTTCCCTATGATCATGCCATGTGAACAGTGCCCAAAACTATTTTTTATCAATTTTTGTTTCAACAAAAATTATTTATTTAAATTAAGTTCCCCAAATCCCCTGAAATGAGGTTTGCACTGCAAGTCCCCAAATTAGGTGGATCCTTCTTTCCCAAAGGCTTTATCTCAAACCTACTATATATAAGACCTCTCAAAACCACAATATATTAATTTTAAAGATTATCTTTATATTTTCTTTAAAGGCTTTTTCTTACGGCCAGAAATGGTTTTTATAAGGAAAAATTATTTAAATACTTTGAAAATATTTTAGAAACTTTAAAAAACTCAGTGGACATATATTTTCCATATATACGATTATCAACACAAGGTCATGATCAGATCATAGGCAAAGCCCCTCAAAACCCTTTCTGTTTAGATCAAACTTTTCGAATATTTCTATCTATAACAAATATTCTCAATAAATTCCAGGAAAAATCCAGCAAGTCAACACTATTATAGGTGATGTTATTGAAAATTTTCATCTCAATCCAAGTTGATTTGGTTCATCAAATCATCCCAAAACCCTTCCTGTCTAGATCCAAATTTGAGCAACTTTACATTGTGAAGTGTCTCCCCTAGGCCTCAAACTTTGTGGGCATGCTCTAATGTCCAAATAGTGATGATACACTAAGTGGTGCATCAAGGTTAAAAGCCTAGCATCAATGGTTCTATAGAAACCTTATTCTGCAAAATTCTAGGGTTTGACAAATTTCCATTCTCAACTTTCTCCTCTTGAGCTCAAACTTGGTGAATCCTCTCATTTCTACCTAGACTTTGACCCTGGTAAGTATCTCAGTGAGTTGGTAAAGTTTTCTTGACCAAAACACCCTCAAACACCTTTTGGTGATTCAGTAAACTGCATGTTTCTACCCCTTATCCTTTTACCCTTGGCCCCAACTTTTTACGAGAGCCTCTGGTAAGTATCTTGCACCTCCAATAAAAGTCCCAAGTCCTTAAGCCACAGGAAGATGGGTGAAATCCCCCATTTTCACCTCTGGACAGCCCTGGCAGGGGCTCTCTCTCCCCTCTCTTCTTATTCTATCCCTCCCCCAGGGCATCCCATGCGTTTTTCCCTAGACTAGGCACCCCTAGATCCCCCTAGACACCCTTGGCAACACAAGATGCCGTTGGTATGCCATGGCATGCCAAACGCACACTCTAGAGCACGCTACAGTGCCGATAGGCACTGTAGCTGTTGCCCACTGCATGGCTCCAGCGGTCTTGGGACTCCCCCTCGCGCCACTTGGTTCCCCTCGGGGTCCGCGCCATGCCACCTTGTCGGCCCACTCCTCTCTCTCCCTCCTCCAGCCCCTCTCGCATGTGCCGCCGCCGCCCGAACCAGCCAACTATGGGGCTCGCACGCGCGTGCTCCCCCGCCCCTCTCTCCTCTCCCTCTACTCCTAGGAACGCCATAGACCTATTCTCTCTCTCCCCGAGCCCTCCAACGAATGCCACGACCTTGCTGGTGCACAAACCCTCGATGGACTCGCGTCCCCCTATAAAGGTCCCTCCCTCAAGCCCTCTCTCCCCTCTGGACCCTCTCCCTCTCCCAATAGGGCTCCCGTGACCAGTCCTCCTCGTTCTCAGGCTCGAGCACCCGGGATCAACCGGAGCATCGCCGCGGCGTCGCCACCGTCGATATGTGGGTAGCAAGCCTCTCCAACACTCCTTCCACTTCGGCTGCTCCTCCCTCATCGCCCTGACTCGATTCCTCCTTGTCCTCGTCCTCTTTGTAGCATGGAGAGGCCCCTGGTTATCACTCCCGAAGATGCCTCCACCGTGGGTGCTCGCCGCCGGTGACTCCGGTCACCTTTGGTGCTCCCTCCACCTCGAGGGGACCGGCGATTCGACCCCAAGTCCATCCCTACTCTCGCATGCCTCTACCATGCCCTGCGCTGCCACCGGTGAGCTCTCCCCCTTCCTGTCCCGAGGTGGGAGAAGGGCCCGACAGGGGGGTCCCACCTGTCGGTCTCTCACCTCTCCTCTCCCGTGCTCTCTCTCTCACTGGCCACTGTCCCCTGCACGCCAGGTTTGAATCCTGACGCGCGAGGGCACCAGCGCGCCTGGCCTGGTTGGCCTGGGCCGACCCAGCAGTTGGGTGCCTCAGGCCCAGGGCACAGTGCCTTTCCCCTTTTCTTTTTCTTCCAAAAATGCCACAGATCTAAATATTTATCCACTGCCCATATTTCTTCCACCTTAATTCTTGAAATAATCCATAGAATTTGTTAGTGCCATTTGTAAAAATGTTTGACATTAGTTTCAGTACTGTTTTATTTTAAAACCTATATTTAGGCACCTTTTTGCCTCTATTAAATAATTTCCAAAATGATTTTCACAACAAAACTCTAGGAGAGTATTTTTAGTGTGACATTTAGTATTTATCAAAGTAGGTTGACATTTTTGATAATAGTTTGAGTGCTCTGTTTTGGTGTGTTGCTTATTTTTATCGCTTTATTTCACGACGATAGATTGCGCTGTTGACGAAGAAGTTGGACCGGAAGACTTCGAAGACACCGGAGACTTTGTTGAGCCAGGCAAGCAGCCCTTTGACCATGAAAGAAACCATTTTTATTGCATGTCATATAGCACCTTACTTTCATCATAATTAATCTTGTGGAGAAGTGACCCCTTCGGTGGATTGTTTCCGACACTCTAACCATTGACAATTTGCATTTGGCATGACCCTACCACCTTATGAGGGTTATACGGGTGGGTGTGTTGGAAATATGCCCTAGAGGCAATAATAAAATGGTTATTATTGTATTTCCTTGTTCATGATAATTGTCTTTTGTTCATGCTATAATTGTGTTAACCGGAAACCATAATACATGTGTGAATACATAGACCACAACATGTCCCTAGTGAGCCTCTAGTTGACTAGCTTGTTGATCAATAGATGGTCACGGTTTCATGACCATGGACATTGGATGTCGTTGATAGTGGGATCAAATCATTAGGAGAATGACGTGATGGACAAGACCCAATCCTAAGTATAGCACTAGATCGTGTAGTTCGTTTGCTAAAGCTTTTCAATGTCAAGTATTGTTTCCTTATACCATGAGATTGTGCAACTCCCGGATACCGTAGGAATGCGTTGGGTGTGCCAAACGTCACAACGTAACTGGGTGGCTATAAAGGTGCACTACGGGTATCTCCGGAAGTGTCTGTTGGGTTGGCACGAATGAAGACTGGGATTTGTCACTCCGTGTGACGAAGAGGTATCTCTGGGCCCACTCGGTAAGACATCATCATAATGAGCTCAATGTGACCAAGGAGTTAATCACGGGATGATGTATTACGGAACGAGTAAAGAGACTTGCCGGTAACGAGATTGAACAAGGTATAGAGATACCGACGATCGAATCTCGGGCAAGTATCATACCGATAGACAAAGGAAATTGTATACGGGATTGATTGAATCCCCGACATCATGGTTCATCCGATGAGATCATCGTGGAGCATGTGGGAGACAACATGGGTATCTCGATCCTGCTGTTGGTTGTTGGCCGGAGAAGTGTCTCGTTCATGTCCACGTGTCTCCCGAACCCGTAGGGTCTACACACTTAAGGTTCGATGACGCTAGGGTTATAGGGAAATGGTATACGTGATTACCAAAAGTTGTTCGGAGTCCTGGATGAGATCCTGGACATCACGAGGAGCTCCGGAATGGTCTGGAGGTAAAGATTGATATATAGGAAGTCCAGTTTTGGTCACCGGAAAGTTTTCGGGCTCATCGGTATTGTACCGGGAGTGCCGGGAGGGTGCCGGAGGACCCCCGGGAGGGGTGTGACGACCATAGGACTTTGTGGGCCCTTAGAGGGGGTGTGCCAGTCCTTATTGGGCTGGCCAATACCTTCTAGAAAGTCCCATGAGGCTAGAGGAGTAGAGATAAGGGCAAAGGAGTTTGAAAAGGAGGAGATCCACCTCCCTTGTGGGAGGTGGACTCTCCCTTCGATTCCGCCGAAGCTCTCCTCCTTGGAGGAGAGTCGAAGCCAGCCCTCCCTCTCCCTCCTCCTATATATACTTGAGGTTTTGGCCTTTTGAGAACAGTTCTGAACTCTCTCTCTCATGGTAAAGCCCTACCTCTCTTCTTCCTCCTCCATAGCGCTTAGGCGAAGCCCTGTAGGAATACCTTGCTACTCTACCACCACCACGCTGTCGTGCTGCTGTTGGAGCCCTTCCCTAACCACTCCTTCCTCCTTGCTGGATCAAGGCGTAGGAGACGTCACCGGGCTGCACATGTGTTGCACGCGGAGGCGCCGTTGTTCGGCGCTTAGATCGGAATACACTGCGATCTGAATCGCTACGACCACGACTCCATCAACGCGTTCTTGGAACGCTTCCGCTTAGCGATCTTCAAAGGTATGAAGATGCAATCTCTCCCCACTCGTTGCTGGTTTCTCCATAGATAGATCTTGGTGACACGTAGGAAATTTTTTAATTACTACTACGTCTCGCAACAGTGGTATCCGAGCTAGGTCTATGCGTAGAATCTATGCACGAGTAGAACACAACGCAGTTGTGGGCGTCGATTTTGTTAATTTGCTTACCACTACTAGTCTTATCTTGATTCGGCGGTATTGTGGGATGAAGCGGACCGGACCAACTTTACACGTACGCTTACGTGAGACTGGTTCCACCGCCCAACATGAACTTGTTGCATAAGGTGGCTAGCGGGTGTCTGTCTCTCCCACCTTAGTCGGATTGGATTCGATGAAAAGGGTCCTTATGAAGGGTAAATAGCAATTGGCATATCACGGTGTGGTTTTTACGTAGGTAAGACACATTCTTTCTAGTAACTTATAACAGCCACGTAAAAACTTGCAACTACAAATTAGAGGACGTCTAACTTGTTTTTGCAGCATATGCCTTGTGATGTGATATGGCCAAAGGATGTGATGTGATGCATTGTGATGTATGAGATTGATCATGTTCTTGTAATAGGATTCACGACTTGCATGTCGATGAGTATGACAACCGACAGGAACCATAGGAGTTGTCTTATTTTATTGTATGACCTGCGTGTCAATCATAAACGCCATGTAATTACTTTACTTTATTGCTGAACGTTAGCCATAGTAGTAGAAGTAATAGTTGGCGAGACAACTTCATGAAGACACAGTGATGAAGATCATGATGATGGAGATCATGGTGTCATGCCGGTGACAGTGATGATCATGGTGCCCCGAAGATGGAGATCAAAGGAGCAAGATGATAATGGACATATCATGTCACTATATTTATTGCATGTGATGTTTATCATGTTTACATCTTATTTGCTTAGAACGACGGTAGTAAATACGATGATCTCTCAATAAAATTTCAAGAAAAGTGTTCACCCTAACTGTGCACCGTTGCTAAGGATCGTTGTTCCGAAGCACCACGTGATGATCGGGTGTGATAGGCTCTAACGTTCGCATACAACGGGTGTAAGCCAGATTTACACACGCGGAACACTTAGGTTGACTTGACGAGCCTAGCATGTACAGACATGGCCTCGGAACACGGAAGACTGAAAGGTCGAACATGAGTTGTATAGAAGATACGATCAACATGGAGATGTTCACCATGGATGACTAGTCCGTCTCACGTGACGATCGGACACGGGCTAGTTGACATGGATCATGTGCACTTGGATGACTAGAGAGATGTCTATCTAAGTGGGTGTTCATTAAATAATTTGATTATGTGAACTTAATTATCATGAACTTAGTCTAAAATTATCTTTACAATCTATATTGTAGATCCAATGGCCAACGCGAATGTCACCCTCAATTTCAACGCTTTCCTAGAGAAAACCAAGCTGAAAGATGATGGAAGCAACTATGCGGACTGGGTCCGTGGCTTGAGGATCATCCTCATAGCTTCTAAGAAATTGTATGTCCTTGATGCACCACTAGGTGACCCACCACTTCTCCCAGCAAAGCAAGACGTTGTGATTGCTTGGCATTCTCGCTATGATGATTACTCCATTGTTCAGTGCGGCACGCTTTACAGTTTAGAACCGGAGCTCCAAAAGCGTTCTGAGCAACACGGAGCATATGAGATGTTCCAAGAGCTGAAACTAGTTTTCCAAGCTCATGCCCGGGTCGAGAGATATGACGTGTCCGACAAGTTCTTCAGCTGTAAGATGGAGGAGAATAGTTCTGTCAGTGAGCACATCCTCAAGATGTCTGGGCTACACAACCGCTTGACTCAGCTGGGAGTTAATCTCTCAGATGACTCGGTCAGTGACAGAATCCTCCATTCGCTTCCACCTAGCTACAAGAGCTTTGTGATGAACTACAACATGCAAGGGATGGATAAGTCTATTCCTGAGTTGTACTCGATGCTAAAATCAGCAGAGGTTGAGATTAGAAAGGAGCATCAAGTGTTGATGGTAAATAAGACCACTAGTTTCAAGAAAGGCAAGGGTAAGAAGAACTTCAAGAAGGACGGCAAAGCTGTTGCCGCGCCCGGTAAGCAAGTTGCCGGGAAGAACAAGAACAAGCATGGACCCAAGCTTGAGACTGAGTGCTTTTACTGCAAGGGTACCGGTCACTGGAAGCGGAACTGCCCCAAGTACTTAGCGGATAAGAAGGACGGCAACATTAAAGGCATATGTGATATACTTGTTATTGATGTGTACCTAACCAGCGCTCGTAGTAGCTCCTGAGTATTTGATACCGGTGCAGTTGCTCACATTTGTAACTCCAAGCAGGAGCTGCGGAATAAGCGTAGGCAGGCAAAGGACGAGGTGACCATGCGCGTCGGGAATGGTTCCAAGGTCGATGTGTTCGCCGTCGGCATGCTACCTCTACATCTACCTTCGGGATTAGTGTTAAACCTTAATAATTGTTATTTAGTACCAGCTTTGAGCATGAACATTGTATCTGGATCTCGCTTGATGCGAGATGGCGAGTCATTTAAATCTGAGAATAATGGTTTTTCTATTTATATGAGAGAAATGTTTTATGATCATGCCCCGCTGGTCAATGGTTTATTTTTGATGAATCTTGAACGCGATGTTACACATGTCCATAGTGTGAGTACCAAAAAGTGTAAGGTTGATAACGATAGTCCCACTTACATGTGGCACTGCCGCCTTGGTCATATTGGTGTCAAACGTATGAAGAAGCTCCATACTGATGGACTTTTGGAGTCTCTTGATTTCGAATCATTTGACACGTGTGAACCATGTCATGGGCAAGATGAACAAGACTCCGTTCTCTGGAACAATGGAGTGAGCAACTGACTTGTTAGAAATAATACATACCGATGTATGCGGTCCAATGAGTGTCGAGGCTCGTGGTGGCTACCATTATGTTCTCACCATCACTGATGACTTGAGTAGATATGCGTATGTCTACTTAATGAAACATAAGTCTGAAACTTTTGAAAGGTTCAAGGAATTTCAGAGTGAGGTAGAGAATCAACGTGATAGGAAAATAAAGTGCCTACGATCTGATCGTGGCGGAGAATATTTAAGTCACGAGTTTGGCACACACCTAAGGAAATGTGGAATTGTTTCACAACTCACGCCGCCTGGCACACCTCAGCGAAATGGTATGTCTTAAAGTCGTAATCGCACTCTATTAGATATGGTACGATCTATGATGTCTCTTACCGACTTACCGCTATCATTTTGGGGATTTGCATTAGAGACTGCCGCATTCACTTTAAATAGGGCACCGTCAAAATCCATTGAGACGGCACCATATGAATTATGGTTTGGAAAGAAACCTAAGCTGTCGTTTCTAAAAGTTTGCGGATGTGATGCTTATGTGAAAAACTTCAACCTGAGAAGCTCGAACCCAAAGCGGAAAAGTGCGTCTTCATAGGATATCCCAAAGAGACTATTGGGTATACCTTGTACCTACGATCCAAGGGTAAAGTCTTTGTTGCCAAGAATGAATCCTTTCTTGAGAAAGAGTTTCTCTCGAAAGAAGTAAGTGGGAGGAAAATAGAACTTGATGAGGTAATTGTACCTTCACTCGAACCGGAGAGTAGCGCAGCACAGGAAGTTGTTTCTGTGGATCCTACACCAGCTGGAGAAGAAGTTAATGATGATGATCATGAAACTTCAGATCAAGTTACTATTGAATGTCGAAGGTCCACTAGGACACGTTCCGCACCAGAGTGGTACGACAACCCTATCCTAGAGATCATGTTATTAGACAACGATGAACCTTCAAACTATGAAGAAGCGATGGCAGGCCCGGATTCCAACAAATGGCTTGAAGCCATGAAATCAGAGATAGGATCCATGTATGAGAACAAAGTGTGGACTTTGGTAGACTTTCCTGATGATAAGCGAGCCATTGAAAATAAATGGATCTTTAAGAAGAAGACTGACGCACATGGTAATGTGACCGTCTATAAAGCTTGGCTTGCCGCTAAGGGTTATCGACAAGTTCAAGGAGTTGGCTACGATGAGACTTTCTCACCTGTAGCGATGCTGATGTCTGTCCGAATCATGTTAGCAGTTGCCGCATTTTATGATTATGAGATCTGGCAAATGGACGTCAAAACGGCATTCCTTAATGGCTTCCTCAAGGAAGAACTGTATATGATGCAGCCGGAAGGTTTTGTCGATCCTAAAGATTCTAACAAGGTCTGCAAGCTCCAGCGCTCCATCTATGGGCTGGTGCAAGCATCTCGGAGTTGGAACATTCGCTTTAGTGAAGTGATTAAAGTGTTTGGGTTTGTATAGGTTTATGGACAACCCTGTATTTACAAGAAAGTGAGTGGGAGCTCTGTAGCATTTCTCGTAATATGTGGATGGCATACTGATAATGGGAAATCATATAGAACTCTTGGAAAGTGTAAAGGCCTACTTGAATAAGTGTTTTTCAATGAAGGACCTTGGAGAAGCTGCTTACATATTAGGTATTAAGATCTATAGAGATAGATCGAGATGCCTCATAGGTCTTTCACAAAGCACATACCTTGAAAAGATATTGAAGAAGTTCAATATGGATCAGTCCAAGAAAGGGTTCTTGCCTATGTTACAAGGTGTGAGATTGAGTACGACTCAATTCCTGACCACGGCAAAGGATAGAGAAGAGATGAGTGTCATCCTCTATGCTTCATCCATAGGCTCTATTATGTATGCCATGTTATATACCAGACCTGATGTGAACCTTGCCATAAGTTTGGTAGGGAGGTATCAAAGTGATCCCAGAGCGGAACACTTGAGAGCGGTCAAGAATATCCTGAAGTACCTGAAAAGGACAAAGGACATGTTTCTCGTATATGGAGGTGCCGAAGAGCTCGTCGTAAAGGGTTACGTCGATGCTAGCTTCGAGATAGATCCGGACGACTCCAAGTCGCAAACCGGATACGTGTATGTTTTGAACGGAGGGGCAGTCAGCTGGTGCAGCAGCAAGCAAAGCGTCGTGGCGGCATCTACATGTGAAGTGGAGTACATAGCTACTTCGGAAGCAGCAAACGAAGGAGTCTGGATGAAGGAGTTCATCACTGACCTAGGAGGAATTCCAAGTGCGTCGGGCCCGATGACTCTATTCTGTGACAACACTGGAGCTATTACCCTTGCGAAGGAGCCCAGGTTTCACATGAAGACAAGACACATCAAGCGCCGCTTCAAATCCATCCGTGATTACATTGAGGAGGGAGATATAGATATTTGTAAAGTGCATACGGATCTGAATGTCGCAGATCCGTTAACTAAACCTCTCTCACGAGCAAAACATGATCAACACCAGAATGCTATGGGTGTACGATTCATCACAATGTAACTAGATTATTGACTCTAGTGCAAGTGGGAGACTGTTGGAAATATGCCCTAGATGCAATAATAAAATGGTTATTATTGTATTTCCTTGTTCATGATAATTGTCTATTGTTCATGCTATAATTGTGTTAACCGGAAACCGTAATACATGTGTGAATACATAGACCACAACATGTCCCTAGTGAGCCTCTAGTTGACTAGCTCGTTGATCAATAGATGGTCACGGTTTCATGACCATGGACAGTGGATGTCGTTGATAATGGGATCACATCATTAGGAGAATGATGTGATGGACAAGAACCAATCCTAAGCATAGCACTAGATCGTGTAGTTCGTTTGCTAAAGCTTTTCAATGTCAAGTATCATTTCCTTAGTCCATGAGATTGTGCAACTCCCAGATACCATAGGAATGCTTTAGGTGTGCCAAACGTCACAACATAACTGGGTGGCTATAAAGGTGCACTACGGGTATCTCCAAAAGTGTTTGTTGGGTTGGCACGAATCGAGACTGGGATTTGTCACTCCATGTGATGGAGAGGTATCTCTGGGCCCACTCGGTAAGACATCATCATAATGAGCTCAATGTGACTAAGGAGTTAGTCACGGGATGATGTATTACAGAACGAGTAAAGAGACTTGCCGGTAATGAGATTGAACAAGGTATAGAGATACCGACGATCGAATCTCGGGCAAGTATCATACCGATAGACAAAGGGAATTGTATACGGGATTGATTGAATCCCCAACATCTTGGTTCATCCGATGAGATCATCGTGGAGCATGTGGGAGCCAACATGGGTATCCAGATCCCGCTGTTGATTATTGGCTGGAGAAGTGTCTTGGTCATGTCCACGTGTCTCCCAAACCTGTAGGGTCTACACACTTAAGGTTCGATGACGCTAGGGTTATAGGGAAATGATATACGTGATTACCGAAAGTTGTTCGGAGTCCCATATGAGATCCCGAACGTCACGAGGAGCTCCGGAATGGTCCGGAGGTAAAGATTGATATATAGGAAATCCAGTTTTGGTCACCGGAATGTTTTCAGGCTCATCGGTATTGTACCGGGAATGCCGGGAGGGTGCCGACGGACCCCCGGGAGGGGTGTGACGACCATAGGACTTTGTGGGCCCTTAGAGGAGGTGTGCAATCCCTTATTGGGCTGTGCAATACCTTCTAGAAAGGCCCATGTGGCTGGAGGAGTAGAGATAAGGGCAAAGGAGTTTGAAAAGGAGGAGATCCACCTCCCTTGTGGGAGGTGGACTCTCCCTTTGATTCGGCCGAAGCTGTCCTCCTTGGAGGAGAGTCCAAGACAGCCCTCCCTCTCCCTCCTCCTATATATACTTGAGGTTTTGCCCTTTTGAGAATAGTTCTGAACTCTCTCTCTCACGGCAAAGCCCTACCTCTCTTCTTCCTCCTCCGCAGCGCTTAGGTAAAGCCCTGCCGGAATACCTTGCTACTCCACCACCACCACGCCGTCGTGCTGCTATTGGAGCCCTTCCCTAACCACTCCTTCCTCCTTGCAGGATCAAGGCGTAGGAGACATCACCGGGCTGCACGTGTGTTGAACATGGAGGCGTCGTTGTTCGGCGCTTAGATCGGAATCCACGGCGATCTGAATCGCTGCGTGTACGACTCCATCAACCGCATTCTTGTAACGCTTCCGCTTAGCGATCTTCAAAGGTATGAAGATGCAATCTCTCCCCACTCGTTGATGGTTTCTCCATAGATAGATCTTGGTGACACGTAGGAAAATTTTGATTTACTACTACGTCTCCCAATAGGGTGTAGTTAGGATGCTAGTAGATGCTACGCAAGTGGGATGGGACTTATGCATTGTGATGTAAAGAAAGAGATAATTTCAAAGACTTTTCGAAAACCCCATCGGGTGCCACTTATGACCGAGGGAGATATTGATGAGATGGGTGGCCACTTGATAAAGAAGTGGTGTGCGAGAACAAGATAAGGATGTGTTTTCAAAAACGGAGGGTTTAAGATTTGTCAACCATCCCAACCTTCCATGCACAACCACGATACCCCTTATGGGACGGGGCTTTGTTGCTTACCTTGGTGGGTACTGGCCAGGAGCCTGCATTACTAGTGGCGGGAGTGGCATGGTCACTCTCGATATGGGGTCGTACTGGTATGTACGATCATGCGCTGTCTTTACAGGCACCGGGCACACCGTTGGTCCCCTCATGGATGGTACGATTAGACCGAGTCTCGTGTGATGTACATCGTGAGGTCTAGGTACCAATCGAGTGGACTCTTTGTTTAGTATCACTAGGGGAAAGGCATTGTTCGGGTGCTTACCTCGGGTATGCCATATACCGCGAGTTGTGGATGACAGAAGTTCCCGAGACTTGTGGGTAAAGTGTGCAACCTCTGTAGAGTGTAAAACTATTCAAATAGCCGTGTCCATGTTCAGGGACAGTTGGGTGGTTCTTCTTATGCCATGTCCGGATGTTTTCATAAACCTTGGTGTGAGTATGGGTGTGTTGGTGACAAGAGGTCACATGAGCTAAGTCCGATGACTTAGCGTGAGGATTGAACCAAGGCCGATGACTTAGCGTGATGAGTGAACATGAGATATTCAACCAATACTTATGATGATATCTGCAATTTGTTCACATGGATACCTGCTAGTTGTTGATGCATGCTCGCTAGTTACTTGATCATGTCATTTGCATACAAAATTAGCTTTCCGCAAATTTACCTACTTAGTGTTATATCATGCATCATTGTTACCTTGTTCCACAACTTGGGTTGCTTGCGAGTACATTCAAAGTACTCATTGGCTTGCCACTGGTTATTTAATTGGCCAGGCATGGAAGAACAGGAGTATGTTGAAGAGTTCGTTGTAGACGAACATGCGAACTAGGACGCTTCCCAGTCAGAATGCCTGAACATTAAGGCAGATGGCATGGGTTCACGCTTTCGACCAAGATTTCCGCTGCTTGTTCTAGCTTAAGTGTTTGGCCCTTGTGGCCCTATCCATGTAAGACTTGACCATCACGGTCTTTATTTGTGTAAGACGTTAAGTATGGATGTAAGACTCTTGTTATTCAGCTTCTGTGTGTTAAGTGAGCATTGATCTCTGGGATCACTGTACATGTGCATTTGGTGATCAAGACTTATGAGTCGGGGTCCCCATAGAGCTAGTATCAGAGCCATCCTGACTGTAGGAAGCCCTTAGTTAGCATGGACGTTAGACATGATAAAAGTCGTTTTCAAAACTACACCTAGCATTTGAACTTAGGAATTCTGCACTATTTACCTCTCCTATTATTCACACAACACTTTGTTGACTCTCCTCATTTCAAACCTTTGTAGATGGATGTCGTACCCGAAGCCTTCCTGACATCCGGCTTTCCCTTACTCCTTGGGGATAGCCTGGAGAAGTGCCAATTTCGCCAACCACCTATTTTCCTCTACCACGAGCACTGGGTCGATGCCGTGACGAAGGAGTACCATGTGGATGTGGTCGTGAAGGAAAACGACTCCGAGACATCAGTCCAGAGATGGCTAACGAGCCGGCTACTCGCTACCTTCCTTTCAGAAAGGATGATCTTGGCGAGAGTTGGACACTGGTTCTGAAACCAGGAGGATGGCACACCACTCAGGTTCCAGACCTACTTCAGCCTCTACGCTGATAGTCTGGTTCACCACCTGGTTAAGGAGTCCATGAAGCTCCGCGAGGAACTTTACCACACCCGAGAGCTACTTCACAAGCCAAGACAAAGCCAGACAGGATCAAGAAGGATGGAGCCCCCGAAGGTTTCACACCCTATGTTTGTAGCACATTGCTATGTATGGGTCTATAAAAATTTGGAGCCAACTAAAACTTTTTCATAGTGCTTGTGCTTGTTTGCTATGTTGTCTGTTTGCTTGATGATTGTGTTTTGGCACTACTAGGTTCTATTCCACTTCATATCCATCTTCCTTGTTCCAAAACTCTTGCCTAATGATCATGCCATGTGAATAGTGCCCAAAACTATTTTTATCAAATTTGGTTTCAACCAAAAATGATTTATTTGAATTAAGTTTCCAAACCCCCCTGAAATGAGGTTTGCACTGCAAATCCTCAAATTGGGCGGATTCTTATTTTGCAAAAGCTTTATTCCAAACCCACTATATATAAGACTTCCCAAAACCACAAAATATTATTTTTAAAGAATATTTTCACATTTTATTTAAGGGCTTTTTTCTGAAGGCTAGAAATGGATTTTCTTAGGAAAAATTTATTTAAATGCTTTAAAAATATTTGAGAAAATTTAGAGAAACTCATTGGACATATATTTTCCATATATATGAGTTTCAACACAAGGGCATGATCAGATCACAGGCAAAAACCCTCAAAACCCTTTCTGTTCAGATTAAACTTTTGGAATATTTATATAAGAAATGTTCTCAATAAATTCCAAGAAAATTGCAGTAAGTCAACACTATCTTGGGTGATGATCTTGCAAAGTTTCATCGCAATTCATGTTGGTTTTGTTCATCAAACCTTCCGGAAGCCATTCCTGTCCAGAATCAAATTTGAGCAACTTTACATTCTGAAGTGTCTCCCCTTGGCCCCAAACTTTGTAGGCATGCTCTAATGGCAAAATAGTGATGATACACTAAGTGGTGCATCAAGGGTAAAATCCTAGCATCAATAGATCAACAGAAACATGATTTTGTAAATTTCTAGGGTTTATCAAATCCTCATTGTCAACTTTTTTCCCTTAAGCTCAAACTTGGCGAATCCCCTCATTTTTACCTAGCCTTTGACCCTGGTATGTATCTCTATAAGGTGGTAAACTTTTCTTGGCCAAATCACCATCAAACACCTTTTGGTGAAATGGTAAAACCAGCATTTCCCCACCTTACCCTTTTTCCCTTGCCCCCAACTTTTTACCACAGTCTGTAATAGTTACCTTTCACCTCCAGTAGAAGTCTCAGGGTCATAGCTCAAGTGTAATATGGTGAAAACTCCATTTCTACCCCTCGCAGCATCCATTTCTACCCCCTCTCCCCTTTTCCTAACACCCTAAGGCATCACCAGAGCATCTACTAGCCTATTCCCTATTGTTAAACCTCCCTAGATCCTTAGGACACTAGTGGACACGCCAATGTGCCACGAGAAGCCCTGGCATGCAGAGCTCGCGCTTTGGAGAACGCTACAGTGCGCACCCGCACTGTAGCCGCTAGCCAACGGGCATCCCTGACAGCCTCGGGCCGCCCCACCTTGTCCCCTCTTCCCCTCTCGGCGTCCGCAACACGCCGCATGGTCGGCCCCCTCCTCTATCTCTCTTCGGCGGCTTCTGCGCGCATGCCCGGCGCCGCTCGGCTTGGCCAACCAGCGGGCTCACACGCGCATGCCCTCGCCTCTCTCTCCTCCTCCCCTGGCCTAGACCACCCCCACGAACACCCTGGGCACGTCCTCTCCCTTCCCCATGGCCTGTTGCCAGTACCCCGAGCTCACTGGCACACCGCGTCCACGGTGAGCCGGCGCTCGCCTATAAATAGGCCTCCCCACTCCTCCTGCTCCCCCTCCTCACTCTCCCCCTTCCTCTGCTTCTCCCACGTGACCAGAACGCTCTCCCCATGGTCGGGAGCCCTCTCCCTACCCCAAACCCTCGCCGCTGCCGTGGCCTGAAGCCCTCTGGTGAGCCCCTCCTCCGCTGCTGTCACGAGGAGAGGGATGACAGGTGGGGCCCACCTGTCATCCCCTCGCACTCTCCTCTCTTGCTGGCAGTCGGGGCCCGGGGGCAGGTTTAAAACCAACCTTGCCACGCTGGCGCCTCGCCTGGGCCGGCATCCCTCTCTGGGCCGTTTCGGCCAGGCATTCTGGCCCGAAAGGGCATAGTAGCCCTTTTCTTTTTTCTTTTTTCTATAAATTTCCAAAAATCTCACAGAATAAAATATTAGTCCAAATCCAATAATTCCTTCACCTAAATTCTTGAAATAATCCATAGAACTTATTAGTGCCATTCGTAAAAATGTTTGAAATTATTTTCAGTACTGTTTTATTTTAAAAACCTATATTTAGGCACCTTTTTGCCTTTGTTAATTGATTTCCAAAATGTTTTTCACAACAAAACCCTAGGAGAATATTTTTAGTATGACATTTAGTATTTATCAGAATAGGTTAACATTTTTGATAAGTAGTTGAGTGCTCTATTTTTGCGTGTTGCTTATTTTTATCGCTTTATTTCGCGACGATATATTGCGCGGTTGACGAAGAAGTTGGACCCGAAGTCTTCGAAGACCTCAGAGACTTTGTTGAGCCAAGCAAGCAGCCCTTTGACCATGATGAGAAACCATTTTTATTGCATGTCATATAGCACCTTACTTTCATCATAATTGATCATGTGGATAAGTGACCCCTTCGGTGGATTGTTTCCTACACTCTTACCATTGACACTTGCATCGGGCATGACCCTACCACCTTATGAGGGTTATGCGGGTGGGTGTAGTTAGGATGCTAGTAGATGCTATGCAAGTGGGATGGGACTTATGCATTGTGATGGAAAGAAAGAGATAATTTCAAAGACTTTTTGAAAACCCCATCGGGCGCCACTTATGCCCGAGGGAGATATTGATGAGATGGGTGGCCACTTGAGAAAGAAGTGGTGTGCCGGAACAAGATGAGGATGTGTTTTCAAAAATGGAGGGTTTAAGATTTGTCGACCATCCCAACCTTACATGCGCAACCACGATACCCCTTATGGGACGGGGCTTTATTGACTACCTTGGTGGGTACTAGCAAGGAGCCCGCATTACTAGTGGCGGGAGTGGCGTGTCCACTCTCGATACGGGGTCATACCAGTATGTATGATCATGCCCTGTATTTACAGGCACCGGGCACACCGTTCGTCCCTTCATGGATGGTACGATTACAACGAGGCTCGTGTGATGTACATCGTGAGGGTTGGGTAACAATCAAGTGGACTCTTTGTTTAGTATCGCTAGGGGAAAGGTGTTGTTCAGGTTCTTACCTCGGGTATATCATATACCACGAGTCTTGTGGGTAAAGTGTGCAACCTCTTCAGAGTGTAAAACTATTCGAATAGTCGTGTCCATGGTCAAGGATAGTTGGGTGGTGCTGCTTATGCCACGTCCAGATGTTTTCATAAACCTTGGTGTGAGTATGGGTGTGTTGGTGACAAGAGGTCACATGAGCTAAGTTTGATGACTTAGCATGAGGATTGAACTATGTCCGATGACTTAGCGTGATGAGTGAACATGAGATATTCTACCAATACAAATGATGATATCTGCAATTTGTTCACATGGATACATGCTAGTTGTTGATGCATGCTCACTAGTTACTTGATCATGTCATTTGCATACAAAATTAGCTTTCCGCATATTTACCTACTTAGTGCTATATCATGCATCATTGTTACCTTGTTCCACAACTTGGGTTGGTCGCGAGTACATTCAAAGTACTCATTGGCTTGTCACTGGTTATTTAATCGGCCAGGCATGGAAGAACAGGAGTATGTTGAAGAGTTCATTGGAGATGAACATGCGAACAAGGATGCTTCCTAGTCAGAATGCCTATAGGTTAAGGCAGATGGCATGGGTTCATGCTTTCGACCAAGATTTCCGCTGCTTATTCTAGCTTAAGTGTTTGGCCCTTGTGACCCTATCCATGTAAGATTTGACCATCACGGTCTTTATTTGTGTAAGACATTAAGTATGGATGTAAGACTCTTGTTATTCAGCTTCTTTGTGTTCAGTGAGCATTGATCTCTAGGATCACTGTACACGTGCATTCGGTGATCACGACTTATGAGTCGGGGTCCCCACATCTGCGCCCGCTGGCGCCCGTCTGGCTCAGCCATCAGAGCCCACATCACCCCGGCCTCACGAGGCGGGGTACTTGCATAGGAATCTCCGCTCCTCGGGAGGCAGCCTGGGTGATGCCACTCCTCTAGATGTCTTGGTGTCGTTCTCCTTGCGAGGTGGGGGACTCTCGCGAGGGTCTTAACTTGAGAGGCATGCCATTGGGCTGTATCGGCCCATCATGGTGGGCCACGTGCTGTGCAGCAGGTAGGCAGGTTTGGGTACCCCCAATCCCAGAACACCGACAGTAGCCCTCGATCCCAAGGCGTGATAACCCTGGCTTCAAGATGAAGGCAAGGAGTGAAGGGTGAAGCGCCACGGACCCCCAATCGCCTGCGGGCCAGGCTCGATGCAGGGCACGTGACGGGGATCGGATAACTCCGCCCCCTTGTCACCTCGGCAACCGTCCAGGCTGACAAAAGCCAGGCGCTCTCTGTGGATCCATCATTGCTCTTCTTCCTTGCGCCTTGCTTTCCTGCTCGGATCCCCTTTCTACCGCAAGAACTCCTCCAGGTCTTGGCACAACACCATCCTTCCTCTTGCTCTTTAGCCTTAGGGTTCCCTCAGATGGTGCCCACCGTGAAGACGAAACCCGAGGCTCAAGCCTCGGCACCCTCTTCTCCCTCTCCGGCGCTCATGCCATCCACCATTGCCAAGGAGGGGGGTCTCGCCTCAGTGCAACCGTTGACAGCGGGAGACTCCAATGAGTGGGGCAAACCTTGATCTGGTGTGGCTCCGCGGAGCAGCGCACCTTGGCGAAGACTGTCTACCACTTCTTCCTACAAAGGATCTTATGCGGACTCCTCCTGCCTTTCTCGGGGTTTTTCTCTGCCATCCTCGCGCACCATGGGATCCAATATCTTCATCTTCATCCCAACTCCATCTTGCTCATGTCGATCTTCACCTTCTACTATGAGGCCTTCATAGGTGTGCGGCCTTCAGTGGCCCTCTTCCCCAATTACTTCAACCTATGGCTCCATGAAAGTGCATAGTAGTCGGGGTGAGCGTCCTTCGTCGCGGTCTAGAGAGGCAATGTGCTACCGAAGTCCGGGAACAAGGTGGAAGGCTTTAGGCACATCTGGGTCTTCATGGATGTCCAGGGGGTCGACTCGCATCTGGAGCTCTCGACGAGGCTGCTCAAGAAGACTCTCAGGTGGGCCTCCGCGAAGCTCACTGACCCCCGGGTGATGCCCATATTGGTGTGGATCTCGCCGGACATGGATGCCAGGAAGTTGACCGGGGCAATGATGCTGAAGGAGTTCGTGATGCAGCACCTGGAGCCGCTCCAAGCGCACTCGAGGCGCATGTGGGACTACCTTGGCATGGGGACGACATCAGGCTTAGGTCCGCCAACCTGACAGGCGAGGAGCGGGACAAGGGCCCGAACAGTCTTCTCTTAAAAGATCCAGGGGATCTCCCCGAGGCCCACACCCCGCAAAACCTCCGTGACGACGGTAGGGCACTGGCCGCCACCATGCCCGATTTTGATGACTTGGGACTCACACCCTTCGGACACCCCAATCGCCCGGTGCTGGTGTCCTCTGGCAACACCAGCGACGGGGAGGATTCGAAGGAGTCCATGGATGACAGGGAGGAGGCATCCCCTCCATCATAGAGTGTGCTCCTTCTTAGGCTTGATGATGACGATGTTATCGACGGGCCCCCGGCCGCTGGCTCCCAACGCTTTGCTAGGGTTCTCGGGGGCCGGGACCTTCCCCCCAGTTCGCTCGGACATCCAGTCGGATAACCCCGAAGAAGCGCGCGGCCATGCCTACTCTGGAGGACTCCCTGCGCCCTAGCAAGGCGGCCGAGACGCTGGCCTCGTCTCAGCCTGTGCAGCGGACAAGAGGCAGGGCGGCCATTGCCGAGCCAGACATGGCCTCACCGACCGCTATTCCCCGGGGCGACCTCCCCACCTCTATGGGCGGCAGCACCACAGCGGGGTTGTCGAGGAGCACCCCGCTCGCCCCCTAGGCACGGCCAAGGCAGTGCCAAAGGTAAGAGGGGGCATTCCGACCAGCGTCGAGGTGGAGAAGAAGAGTAAGTGGGTCACGCGTGAGGAGTAAGTAACCTTCCTCATCTCTGGTTGACCATGAACTATGCATGTGCTCATGGTCCTCCTCCTCTCAATCGTCAGGGTCGAGGTCATGCCAAAGAGGAAGAAGGCAAGCGTTGATCCAAAGGAGCCCCTGTCCTGGGGGCGCCATCGGCCTTGGGACGCGATGGAAGCACGCCGCGCCATCCTAGCACGCCGCTTGGAGGACCCGTCACTAGGGCGTGGAGGCTCATGAGGCGGTGCTTCCTGCCATAGCCATGGCGGCCGTGACGTCCATGAAGGGGGTGGCTCCCCGCACACTTCGGGTGGGTTCCGATCCTGAGGGCATAGTGATGCAGCCTTGGGAGGACCCAGCCCCTGTGGGCTAGCTGGCTATGAAGTCATTCGCGCTCGCTATGCCTGAGGGGAACCTAGAGCCCTCGGCTCCGCAAGTTAGCCATGCCACCGGACCCTCGGTAAGGTTTTGTGCTAGCATAGCCTCCTGGTAAGGTTCTCACGCTCACGCACTGTTGTCCTTTGATCAGGTCCGGTGCCTTCGATGAGGCCTACACCATGCTTTGCCAGCTCCGGGCCGACCTCCAAGATGCCAAGAAATGCCTCGTGAAGGCGCGCCTGGGACTCGTTTCTGGGTGGTCCCAAGCCAAGGCGGCCACCAAGATGGCCTAGAGCTAAGCCGAGGTTGCCATCATGGAGAGCGAGAAGGAGGCCGTCAAAGCCAGGGTGGCCCGAGACGCCACAAAGGCCGAAACAAAGTTTGCCAGGAAGCGTTGCGGCGAGGCGGAGACCAACCTGAAGGCCTTTCCGGATGAGCAAGCCGCTCACACGCAACGAGTCCGTGAGCGAGAGGAGATCCTTAAGGCTTGCAAGGTGAAACTCGCCGATCACGACTCCATGCTGTCCCGGGTGGCTGGTGACAAGCCAAGGAAAGCGAGTGCCTGGCCAAGGTGAAGGAGGAGGTGGGAGAAGCCCAGTCTTCCCACGCCCGAGGCGTCTCCAAGATGACGACCCAACAGGATGCCAGGGAGAAGACCTTTGCCATTGCTGAGAGAAGGCGTCCGCAAAGAGCGATGCCTTCCCCTCCCTCGAACTCAAGATTCATGATTTGCTCCCTCTATCTGAAGGGGAAGATTCTGGGAGCCTTTGGCAAATCCCGAAGTTGGCTACACGGGGTTCTTGATGCGGAGCATCCCACCATTATCCGGATGAAGAATACACCATCAAGACACCCCAAGTGGCCCTATGAAAAGAGCACGTGCGTGCGACATTGGAGCTAAGGTGAACTCACTCCTCTTCGAGTATGGCTTTGAGGGCAAAGGAACTTGGATGTTGCATCACAATGAAACCTTGTGTATCCTTAGGTACGAGGGAGACAATCTCCAAGAACCAAGGAAGCATACCTAAGACCAAGGTCAGGGATGTCTGGGCCACCATCGACCTGTGACAACCCAAGTGCTGTCCCTACCTTTTATGGCATGTAATCTCTTGTATGAACCTTGTTGTGATGAGTTATGAAATTATTTGCACCTTGTCATACCATGTCTTGCTCTTGCATTCATGCATCATGCATCATGCATCCATCATGCCATATCTTTGCTTTGTAGTGACATTGTCTATGAGTGTGGCTTGTGTTGTGTGATGTGGTTGGATCATGTGTGCAACTCTCCTTCTCTTCCCCTCTCTTTTATTTTCAACAAAACCCAACCAATGCCTTTATTTCCCATGTTATTTTATAAACAGATTTAACTTGCTTTTCAAATTGTTTAAAATGTTCAAGTGTTAGCCTAATTTTGTTTTGAGCATGTAAGTGTTGGTATTCTATTGTTTTGAGCTTTCATGCAGTTGGGGTATTTAAATAACATGGGCTGCTATTTTAAAAAGTATTTAAATTAACTATCCTAAATATCATTTTGATATTTTTAGTAATTAGTGAATTTTATTTTCATTGCAAAAGTATTTTTGTTTTGCACAAAAATCCTTTATATTTTCGCTGTTTTTTTTTCTTGTATGGTTGTGTTTTGAAAAAGGATAAAAACATCTCTGTTTTATTTGTTTTTGAAAGAGAGCGCCAGAGATGGGCCTTTCCTTCCCGCGGCCCAGCCCGCTCGAGGAACGGCCACCTGCTCCGTCTATCGTCTCCGTCAGAGAGTAGAGAGAGCGCCCTCCACCGTCCCCTTTTCCGTCGCCCGTCGCCGTTAGCCCGAGGGTATTTAGGCTTCCCCTCGGCGTGCGTGCCCCTTCGCTAGGGTTCAGCTCTCTCCCTCCGCCGTCGCAGCTCCCATCTCCCTCTCAATTCATTTCCCTCCTCTCTTCTTCCTCCCTATCAGGTAAGCTTCAGTGAGCGTCACAGAGGTTCAGGCAAGTTCATCGGAGACTAGCTCATCATCTCCGTCGGCCTCATCATCGGTCATGGCGTCCAGGAGCTTGGGGTTCCTCCCCGTGTTTGATTCCCGCTGCTAGGATCCCTGGAGAGGCTCTGCAGTGACAACCCCATTGTCGTCTTTGCCGGAGGGTTCCGCTCCGTCGTCTTCTTCCCCTGCTTAGACTCCGGCACGCGTCTCTGACCCCTCCGTCATTTCCTTCTCGTCCGGCTCGTCATCGCCTTCCCCTTGGTGAGCAGCAGGTCCTTGTTGCTCCCTTCTTCCCGACGTAGGACGTTGGGTAGTTGCCGCCGATCGCAAGGCGGGCATTTGTAGCTCGCCTCCTTCCACCTCACCGCGAGGTGAGTAGGGGAATGGGACCCTGGTTGTTCCCTCTTGCGTGAGACCACTTTTGCATCGCCGGATCTGCTTGTAGTCGCCGGACTTTTGCCCGTCGTCGCCGCTGTCGCCGTGGTGCTCATCTTCAGTTCCGTTAGTAAGTGCGCTAGCGTGTGTGTGTGTGTGTGTATTAGAGAGCCAGAGCCCCTCCTCTGTTAACGTACGTGGCCGTAGTCGAGTGGCAACCGGCTCAGGGGTCGACCAGGTGGTCGTGGGTTCGAAGCCGACCCCTCCCCCCTTTTTTTGTTTTGTTTTACTTTCTTGTTTAATTTTGTTTTCTCTTTTGCTTGCATGTATGTGTGTATGTATAAACCTACATGTGGAGGTGTTTTATTTCTATTGATATATGGGGTGTGTGTGTATATATATGATGCTCATGTGTAGAATGTGCATGTGTGTGCTTTGCATATATAGATGAATGTGTAAGTATATGTATCTGTGCATGTGTGTATGCGAGAGTGTGTGTAGTGCATGTGCGTGTGCACATTTGCATGAGTGTGTGTGAGTGTCTATCCTATGCATATGCATATGCATATATGCCTTGTGCATATATGTGTGGATATGTGTGTGGATGAACACCCACTCACACATGAGCATGTGTGAGTGTATGTGCCATGTGCACTTGTGAGTATGGTTGGGGTGAGTGCCTTATGCATTGTGCATATATGGTGCTTGTGTGTGTGTGGATGAACACCCCCCCTCATGGGTGGTATGTTCTTGAGTGTGCTTGTGCTCATATGCCCTTAGACATATGGAGCATGTGTGTGTATGCTTTTGTAGTGTGTGTGTGTGGGTGACTAGTGGGTATCCCCCACTTGACATACCCCCCTTTGTGGTAGATATGCATGTTCGTAGGTTTGAGAGTTCGTTTCCATGTTAATCTAAGTTCCTAAATCTGGTTATGTTCATATTGGCTCATGTCCATTTAGAGTAATATACTACTTATAAGAGTAGATGGTATTTTTGCTAGTATAGTTTGTGCCTTGATGCTTCACATGAACATATGAGTATGACACATTATTTTGGGGTAGAAAGAGCCAATGGTGCTTTCAGATTTCACTTTTGAGCAAGTTTATAAAACTATCATTTTCAGCTGTGATGCTACTTTGTCATTTTTGCATGATTTAATCCTTGATTGCTTTGGGGCATGTGCCAACTAGGAAGTGTTAGTATTTTATGTCTATTATGCCATGGTATTTTTGCTTAACATGAGAAAATCACCCATATGAGTGGGAAACATGTTGAAAAGTAGCTAACTTGATGTTTCTATTTTGACCATGCTAAATATTTCTAAGCCTGAGAATTTGCTGTTATTTTTATGCCATGAAGAGTGGTTGACATCTTGTGATCTGTTGAGTATTTGCTCATGCTGAGTGCTAGTAATTTGGAGTAGATGTTGTCTTCTACCACCCTGCTAAATTTAATTCCAAGAGGTGGTCTCTAACCCATTTAACTTATGATGTCAACATGCTACCAGATTAACTTAGGTTCCAGAAAACTCTTATTTTCACCAAGTCCCAGAAAACGGTTTCATCATGCCAACTTGATAGCTTCATGCTTATTGATGTGTGCCTCCTTTGCAGTTTGTGTAGTTGGATAATTTGATAAGTATGTTATGTAGTTTCTGTCAATACCTTGTTTGTGGCTGTAGGATTCCTGTAGCTCAAGTTGTGGGCTGTGAAGGTTGCTATGTTGTTGTTTTGTGGCAGATTGTTTGTTTTAGTGTTTTGTGACTTGTGGGAGCTATACTCCATGGAATTGATTGATATTTGAGTCTATTTTGGTTAGTTTTTCATTACCTAACCAGTGGCTACCTTGGAATGCCAAGAATTAGCCCATGGCCTTGTGGTCTTGTGTTATGCCTTCGAACCTTGTCATGAGCATATCGTGAGAACCGTAGCTCCGTTTCTTGCGTTCTTTATATGCATTTATATTGATTTTGCATGGTGCCTCCATATTTGCCATGTTCATGCATGTTTAAATAACTTAACATGAAGTTCTGTCTAGATTCATTAATAACCAGTCCTTGCATGTGAAACATGACTAGTTTTGGATTGCCATGTTAAATTCTTCACGAATGAATCATGCATCATCTTGGTTGTGCATTGCACCTTGGTTGGATGTTTATTGTCGCTGTTTCTCTTGGGTAGACGTGAGTGTTGATACTGAGTACGAGGACCCAGGAGAGTACCACTAGAGGATTCTGCTACTTGTTCCGCTGAAGAACCAACAGGCAAGATGATCGTACCTGGATCCCGATACTATTTTCGCTTGGTAGTTTCTCGCTCTTATCATTACAATTATGCTACCTACCACTTGAATATCAGCCTCCTAATTTCCATGAATATCCTCTAACCCTCCACATCCTACAACACCTTTGATTGGCTAAGTTAGCGCTGCTCAGCCCCTCTTATAGCGTTCTTAGTTGCAGGTGCAGGTTGTTCCATGTGACAACATGGATTTGGCATATCACAATATTATCTGTTATTTAATTTAATGCACATATATATCTTGGTATTGGTGGAAGGCTTGGCCTTTTGCTAGGTGTTTTGTTCCGCTATTACCGCCATAGTTTCTTGCCACCGGTGTTATGTTTTCCATATTTTGCGCTCCTAACATGCTCGGGGTTGTTATAGGGACCCCCTTGTTTATTAGGTTGAGATTAAAACTTGTCTGGCAAGACCCAACTTTGGTACTACATTTTATTAACAACTTAATAAAATTTGCATAGGGCTTTGCAACCTCGTGGATAATTAATCAACCCCCGGGCCGGCGCTCCTCATGAGTGTTGGTCTAAACTAGAACACTGTGCGGGGCCAACCCAGGGCAACTTGGGAGATTTCTATCAGGCCTCCGTACGCGTAGCTTATCTGTCGTGTCTTGAGAACGAGATACGCGGCTCTTATCGGCTTCATCGACACGTCGGTTGGTCTTGCTGGATTTGTTTTACCTTTATCGAGTGTCTTGCATGTGGAGTCTGACTTTCTTCGGGTTATCTCGAGGTGTTGGAAATCCTTTGGAGTTACCTATGACGATCATGAGATCCGTGGTCGAGGCTATTCCCGCGGAGTGTGGTTAATTTGTGATGGACTAGTTGGAGCACCCCTGCAGGGTTAAATCTTTTCGAGAAGTCGTGCCCACGGTTATGTGGCAACTTGGATATTGTTTAACACCCGGTTATAGTAAAATTGAAGTAAACTCTAAGTTAAAATACACTAACTGTGTGAGTAACCGTGATCGTCTCTGCTCGTGAACATGATCTGAGAGAGAACATAGTGGGGTTATGATTGACGTAAGTGTTCAGGATCTCATTGTGGTCACACTGGATTCGATCGCTCATCGTAGGCCACTAATATTAATGTTCATGTTACGTAAGTCTAGCCACCATAAATGCTTAGTGCTGCTGCAAACTAAACACATACCACATCCCAACCTTTAAGCTTGAATAGTCTCGGTACCCGGGCACAAGATGGCTGAGTCCTTGTGGCTCACAGATTACTACAACACTCCAGGTACAGGTACAGATGAGTACGTGCAGGATGATCTGACCCAGCTTCAATGGGAATATGATGAGGAAAGAGGCAGGATGTATGTGACTTACCTGGATGAGTAGAGGACCATAGTCGTGATCTTTGGGATAGCGAGATAGTGTCATTTGCATCTGTTTTATCGTTTGATTTCGTCCGTAGTCAGACCCTGTCTTCATCTTGATGATTTGAACTCTGTGTGGATTTGTAATTTAGTATGTGGTGAGTGTAAGCTAAACTTGTATACTCTTCTCTTCTGTAATGTATGATGCAATGATACTATACTTTCAAACGGCAAGAAGCGCATCTATCCCTTGCGAGGCTCCCATGCCTTTAAATGGATAGGCGTGCATCTTGGGCGTGACACGACCCAAGGTCAAATCCAGGGGTGCAGACTTTCTGGTTAGCCCAGAACCTGCCCGGAGTGTCCGCACCATGGAATTTCTTGCCATCCCGGAAGTTCCAGCCCTCCATCAGCCCAGCCACCGGAGCCTGCACCAACTCTCTAGAAAGCCCAGAACCCACCCGAAACCAACCGGAACTTCTCGAGCCCAGAACTTCCGGCCTAGCCTAGAACTTCTGGCCTTCATAGATGATGCCTCTCGGGCCCGAGGACCATGTACTCTTTCACTTACCCCTTCTCCCCTAGATTATATATACTCTTATTCCACCTCGAGTTAGGGTTAGCTAATGTTTTCTCTCGAGCTTAGATCCATTACTTGCTTCTCCTAGGGAGTTTGACCTCCTTCGAGAGTAGATCCAAGTGATGCCAATGCCCCTCTAGAGGGAAGATCCCCCGTGGATTCAAGGCTCCTCCTTCGGAGTGAGAGAACACTACTGCTACTTGTATCGTTGGTTGATTTGGGATCTTGTACCTCTTGTGATGATTATGGATCTAGTGAATGTGTGATTGAGTTTGCTCTTCAGTGTTTCTCTTGTTCTTCCCCGTGTTCTTCGTGTCTCCTCCAATTCATGAAAATTGATTCCTATGGGTCTTGTCCCGTATCATATGGTATCATGAGCCACGTTGATCACGAATTTGGATCCCCTCCCCTCGTTTCTAGCTTAATTTTGTTTTGATTTCATCCCAATTTCGAAAATCCCCACAAAAATAGACTTAACTAAAATTTCTTGGATTTGATGGATTTGATGAGATTTTTTTGATTTGGATCCGTGGATTTCGTTGTGGATGTGTGGATCTAGCTTTCCATCTAGCCAATCCCCACCAATTTTTCTTCTTCATCATCAGATTTGGGTTTTTCTTCACGATTTTCCGCCCAAGTCCATGATCTAGAAATTAGGGTTCGCCCCAATTTTCCTGACCCCCGGAACTTCCGGCACCACCCGGACCTTCCGGCCAGCGGACAATCCGGTCCCCTCGGACCTTCAGGCCCCCGAAACCTCCGACCGACCCGGACCTTCCGGCCTTTACAAAAAGATTCCCCTCGGCAATTTTCATTTTCCTTGGTTTTTCCCACCACAAAATTTCCACAAACTTCCGCCATTTCTTCCGCAACCCATTTGCATTTGAGATTTTGAGTCGTGAGCCTCGCCACTTCCTAACGTGTTTCGGCTACTTAGGAGTGGTTCTTCGTGGACATCGCCCTGGATCTTCGCTAACCAACTCTTCATTGACACCACACCATAAGCAAGGACGGTAACCGCGATGACACTCTTGATGTATACCCTTGCCATTGCATTGTTACCCCGAGTCTATTTGCGTTACTTGCCTATCAAGACTAGCCATTGAGTATTGTCAGGCCATGCTACTTGTGCACATTAGTGATACATACTGTGCATAGCTACAATTGCATGCATATACATCTTAGTATCATCTCTTGTGTTGCAAAGTACCCTCATACATAATTGCTATCTTGGTGTGCACGTCCTGCATAGTGACAATCCACATATCATTGCTAAAAGAAATAGAAGCAAAGCTTTTAAGAAAGGACAAAAGAGCAATAGCATCGCCAAAGTTACATATCATACTTGATCATCTTGGATCACTTGAGCGAGTGAATCGTGCTTCATACATACATAGCCAGTCGGGAATAGGAAGACGACACATTTTGTTTCTTATAGGTTGTGTACAAGTTCGTATCACGCCCATTTGAGCAATCATGCTAGCATCTCTCTAGTGTTGTGCACCATGAGCATTTTTGGTGGATTCAACATTTTGTGCTCATTTCTTGGTTGCACAACCCCACTTATCTTTTCGTGCGTGTGTTTCCGGGTTCACTCATTACTACTGATTCACATTGTCTTACTTGTGAATTGGCAAATCTCTTTCAACTTTATTGCATCATATTCTTGAATTGCTTGAAATTTTGTGCCACCATCCTAACCAAGCTACTCCATAAGCATTACTTTTATAGGTGTGAGAAGGGCAAACTCGGTACCAATTCTACTATTTCCATGATTTCACATTGAGTGATTGATCCTCATTTCAACCTTCGGAACGGTATTTGTTATTTTGTTTTCTCATTCTTCCACTTATATCTACTTGAGTGCCATGGATAGGAACACTATGAGGAACCCAGCATTCGAGGAGCACGACGATGACACGAACAACTATGTCACCAAACTACAATTCTTCGCCGCACAAAAGGGAATGCGCAAAGCACATGATGTCATCACGCACCGCATCGAGCACCTCACACCAACATACGTGAATCCGACGAGCGAATGTGGGACGAGCTTCGTGCCTTGATGGTGAACTGATAATCCACAAGTATAGGGATCGCAACAGTTTCCAAGGGTAGAGTATTCAACCCAAATTTATTGATTCGACACGAGGGGAGCCAAAGAATATTCTCGAGTATTCGCACCTGAGTTGTCAATTAGACCTCACATGTAAGACTTAATATCTGCAACAAAGTATTCAGTAGCAAAGTAGTATGGAAGTAACAGTAATGGTAGCAAAAGTACCAGTAGCAAATTTGTAGTGATTGTAACATGAGGAACGGAAAGGTAACTTCGCAAAGATCAATATGTGGGAAGCTCATAGGAAATGGATCAGTGATGGATAATTATGTTGGATAGCATTCATCATGCAATAGTTATAACATAGGGTGACACAGAACTAGCTCGAATTCATCAATATAATGTAGGCATGTATTCCATATATAGTCATACATGCTTATGGAAAAGAACTTGCATGACATCTTTGATCCTACTCTCCTGTGGCAGCGGGGTCCTAATGGAAACAAAGGGATATTAAGGCCTCCTTTTAATAGAGAACCAGACCAAAGCATTAGCACTTAGTGAATACAAGAACTTCTCAAACTACAGTAATCACCGGAAAGAATCCGAGTTATTGTTACCCTGTGGGATGCGGATCATAACTCGTAATAGGTGTCTACACCTTGCAAGATAGGATCAAGAACAAATATATATTCATGAAAACATAATAGGTTCAAATCTGAAATCATGGCATTCGGGCCCTAGTGACAATCATTAAGCATAGCAAAGTCATAGCAACATCAATCTTAGAACATAGTGGATACTAGGTATCAAACCCTAACAAAACTAACTCGATTACATGATAAATCTCATCCAACCGATCATTGTTCAGCAAGCCTACGATGGGATTACTCATGAACGGTGGAGAGCATCATGGAATTTGTGATTAAGGATGGGATGATGATGGCATCGATTTCCCCCCTTCAGAGCTCAAAAGGGACTCCAGATCTGGTCTCCCGAGGAAGAACGGGAGGTGGCAGCGGCTCCATATTACGAAACATGATGAACTCTTCTCTCTTTTTTCTCCACGAATAGGGTTATATGGAGATGGAGATGAGGTCGGAGGAGCCATAGGGGTCACACAAGCCCGCTAGGCGCAGCCAGGGGGTGGCCACGCCTAGCAGGATTATGGCCTGCATTTGGCCCCCCTCTGGTTGATTCTTGCGCCACTACTTTTTATTAAATACAAAAAAATTCTCCGTAAATTTTCAGGACAATCCGAGAACTTTTATTTCTGCACAAAAATAACACCAAGGCAATTCTACTGAAAACAACGTCAGTCCAGGTTAGTTCCATTCAAATCATGCAAATTAGAGTCCAAAATGAGGGAAAAGGAGTTTGGAAAAGTGGATACAATGGAGACGTATCAACTCCCCCAAGCTTAACCCATTGCTTGTCCTCAAGCAATTCAGTTGATAAACTGAAAGTGATAAAGAAAAACTTTTACAAACTTTGTTTGATCTTGTTGTTGTAAATACGTCTAACTGATGTTTAGATTTTCAGCAAAGATCATGGACTAACCACGTTCACAATAACATTTCGGTCACACATTTACTCATATCAATGACATAATCAACTAGCGAGCAATAATAATAACTTTCGGAAGACAACACTTTTTTAAAAGAATCATGATACAATATGAAAAAATGGTATCTCGCTAGGCCTTTTTGAGACCGCAAAACACAAATGCAGAGCACCTCTAAAGAACAAGGACTGACTAGACATTGTAATTCACGGTGAAAGAGATCCAGTCATGCTCATAATCAATATCAGTTAACAAAAAGCATACAAATGATGGTGGTGCTCTCTAACTGGTGCCTTTTATAAGAATATGATGACTCAACAATAAAGCAAATGGAAAGGCCCTTCACAGAGGGAAGCATTGATTTGCAGAGGTGCCTGAGCTCGAGTTTTAAAAACGGAGATAATGATTTTTGAGCCGTATGCTTTCATTGCTCAGATAACGACCAAGAAGTTTTCAACATTTTCCATGCTAGTTACATTATAGGCGGTTCCCAAATAGAATGATAAAGTTTTTACTCGCCTCCACCAATTATTCACACTCAACGGCGAGCCGAATCCACGGGTACCGTCCATACAAACACAGTTCAGGGGTAGTTTTGTTTAATTAGATTTTTTTTATTTCGAGCATGGAACTGGGCATCCCGATTACCAACCAATTTCTCATGAATGATAGTTAGTGAACACATATCGTGAGAATAACCCACCTAGCATGGAAGATACTGATAGCCCCTAGTTGCAACATGAGCGATTTGGGTCATACAAAACAGAATGTTTATTTGCAGGTTTAGAGTTTGGCACATGGAAATTTACTTCGAACGGCAGGTAAATACTGCATATAGGTAGGTATGGTGGACTCATATGGAACAACTTTGGGGTTGAGGAATTGGATGCACAACCAGTATTCCCGCTTAGTACAAGTGAAGGCTAGCAAAAGATTGGGGAGCGACCAACTAGATTGCGACACAGTCATCAACATGCTCTAAGATTAACCAACGTTTAATGCAAGCATGAGTAGGACATAAATCACTATGAACACAAATATCATAGAGGTTATGTTGATTTTGTTTAAACTAGATGTATGGACATGTTCCAAGTTGAGCCACTTGAATCGTTCACAGGAGGATACCATCCCATCATACTACATCACAACCATTTTAATATGCATGTTTGCACCCAAAACAAACCATTATCCAATCTTAGCTAATTAAGCATGGAATGAATAACTATAATATCTAATTGTCATTGCAAATATGTTTCACCCATGATGAACTGAATTCAAAAGGATGAGTTAATCATATTCACAAAAGCAAGATAGGTCAAGTTCATACCAGCTTTTCTCCATCTCAATATTATCATCAAATATTGTCATTATTGCCTTTCACTTGCACAATCAAACGGTGTGGATAATAATAAGAGTGCACGTGCATTAGACTAAGCTGGAACCTACAAATAATAACTCAAAGGAGAATACAAGGTACCATGGGCTCTCGAATAGGTAAACAATAATGTATATGAGAGCCACTCAACATTTTCATTGTGGTCTTTTCCTTACGACCCAAAGAAAGAAAAATCAAAAAAATGAATGAGAAGAACTATTTACACAGGAAAGCTCCCAACAAACACAAGAAGAACGAATAATCTTTTTGGGTTTTCTTTTTAAATGCTACAACTAAGCAACTAGAAAATATAGCTAGAACGAATTTTTTGTATTTTTCTCAAAGTTAATTAAATGCACAAGAAGAAAGCGAAACAAGGAAATAAACTACCATGGTTAGTGCAATGAAAAAGTATGAACACCGACTGCTTAAGAATAAGTGTGTGAACATGAATGTAAAGTCGGTGAGAAATACGTACTCCCCCAAGCTTAGGCTTTAGGCCTAAGTTGGTCTATGGCCATGGTTGGCCCTGATAATATTTGAAGTCATAGTTAGGGTTGTACTAGGCTATGGCAGCTACCGCCTGAACAACTGCAGCGTGAAGGCATGATGAGTCCGCGCTCCTCTCGTACTCGTCTGCCTCCTCTCTGGTTATAAGGTATCTCTGTTTTTCCTAAAAGTTAAAGAAGGCAGGAGCTGGAAGGGTAACATGGACGGCACGCTGTCTGTCAAAAATTAGTCGGTACAGGAGAGATTGTGCGTTCCTTTCGAGAAACTGAAATGGTAAGCCTCATAATCAAGAAAAGCAGGTGGTAACTCAATATCATTTCCGCGTATGGGTACCCGAAGATAATTAGCTAAACGAGTGGCATAAATCCCACCAAAGAAATCTCCATCCTTAGCATTGTTATGCAACATTCTAGCAATAATGGCTCCTAAGTTATATCGCCTTCCGCCCATTACTGCACTCTTAAGAATACTAAGATCGGTTGCACAAAGGTGGCTATGCTCAGTTTTACCTTTAATACATCTACCTATGAGTAGAGAAAAATAATGTATGGCACGAAACTGAATGCTCCCCATGGTAGCCTATGTAATATTTCTAGTTTCTCCGACGGTAATGCTAGCAAGAAAATCATTATATTCAGTTTTGTGCGGATCACTATAGATGCCCCACTGTGGAATTTTGAAAGCATGATTAAAATCTTCTATGTCCAAAGTATATGATTTATCATAAAGGTCAAATAGAATAGAAGGTTTATTACGATTGAGCGAAAATTGAAACCTCCACACGAAAGAATCCGTGAGTTGATAGTATTGCTTGCATTTGTCCGACATGAATTCCTCAAGGATGTCATTTCTTGTGTACGCGTAAAATTCTTCCTTGAAACCGACATTACTCATGAATTGATCTGATGGCCATTCACAAGGTCGTACTTCTGCTTCCCTTAGTGGTTCAAGGTCGGGCTCACGTATCGCTAGTCTCGAGGCCTTCTTGCTCGATGAAACCCCTGGAAACACCTTCCTCAACATTTCTTCTTTTTCTGAAAAATTCTGAAATTTTTAGTGACTAAAAATAAAGTTGCACAAAACTCAACAAAACTCATAGCAACTAATCCCTCAAGTGCCTAGAGGCTATACCATGCATCAAAACTACTTGGGACCATATAAATTTGACATGCCAGCTCAAGAACAAGGTCACCACAGCAGCATAAATTTGCAATATATAAAATCACTAGAAAAAAAATTAATTGGACCACTGGAGGAGTCACATACCGAGGATCAATCTCCCAAAACAGTTTTGCGAATGAAGCTTTGCACAAGGAGATCGAAAATGTCAGCAAAATGAGCTAGAACATGGGTTTGAGCAATGGTGGGCTTTCTTCTGGAGGAAGATGGAGTGGATGGGTGTTGGATTAAGTGAAGGGGGCCATATGGGACCCACAAGCCTGCTAGGCATGGCCAGGGGATGGCTACGCCTTGTGGGCTTGTCGGCCATTGGTGCAGCCCCCTGCAGTGTGCTGAGTGAAATTTTTAAATATTCCAAAAAAAACACACTCCATTTTCAGGGCATTCGAAGAACTTTTATTTCCAGCTCACTTTTTTATTACACGGGAAACTCAGAAAATAGAAAAATAATAGCATTTTTACTTAATTTAAACGTACTAATAGAAAGTAAAAGTTGGGTACAGGAAGTTGTGCTTTCTAAATTCATCCATCTCATGCTCATCAAAAGGAATCCATCAATAAGGTTGGTCAAGTCTTATTAACAAACTTCTTTCCAATAACATGAAACCGAAGAATTTTCTAATAACACTAAGTTACCTCAATGGGGATATGCATGTCCCCAACAATAAGTATATCATATTTCTTCTTAACGGTAGGAAGAGGGAACTCAAAGTTTCCAATAATGATCGTTGGAATTTTTTCAATAGAGTTGATAGTGTGAACTTGAGGTTGTTTCTTCAAAAAGTGTACTGTATGCTCATTACCATTAATACGAAAAGTGAAATTGCCCTTGTTTCAATCAATAACAGCCTCTACAGTATTCAAAAAGGGTCTACCAAGGATGATCGACATACCGTCGTCCTTGGGAATATCAAGAAGAACAAAGTATGTTAAGATAGTAGCACTTGCAACTACGACAGGTACATCCTCACAAATGCCGATAGGTAGAGCAGTTGATTTATCAGCCATTTGCAAAGAGATTTTAGTAGGTATCAACTTATTCAAATCAAGTCTACGATATAAAGAGAAAGGCATAACACTAACACCAGCTCCCAAATCACATAAAGCGGTTTTAACATAATTCCCCTTAATAGAGCATGGTATAGTTGGTATTCCTGGATCTCCTAATTTCTTTGGTATTCCACGCTTAAAAGTATAATAGCAAGCATGGTGGAAATTTTAGCATCCGGTATCTTCCTTTTATTAGTCATAATATCTTTCATATACTTAGAATAAGGACACATTTTCAGAATATCGGTCAAGCGCATACACAAAAAGACAGGTCTAAGCATTTCAACAAAGTGCTCAAAATCCTCATCATCCCTTTTCTTGGATGGTTTAGGAGGAAAATGCATGGGTTTCTGGACCCATGGTTCTCTTTCTTTACCATGCTTCTTATTAATAAAATCTCTTTTGTCATATCTTTTATTCTTAGGATGTGGGTTATCAAGATCAACAGCAGGTTCAATCTCCACATTATCATAATTACTAGGTTGAGTATCAACATGAATATCATCATTAATATTATCTCTAGGCTCATGATCATCACCAGATTGTGTCTCAGCATCAGAAACAGAAATATCATTTGGGTTTTCAAGTGTATCTATAACAGGTTCACTAGCAGCATGCAAAGGTCTATCATCATCCTTGTTCCTCTTATTACATGGAGCGACTAGGTGCACTATTACCCGTTTGAGAATCTTGCTCAATTCTCTTAGGGTGGCCCTCAGGATACAAAGGTTCCTGAATCGTTCGTCCACCTCTAGTCACAACTTTAATAGAATGATCATCGTTCTTACTATTCATGTCATTAAGCAAATCATTGTGTACCTTAAGTACTTGTTCTACTTGAGTAGTTACCATGGAAGCATGTTTACTAATCAGTTTAAGATCATTGATAGTTCTACTGATATAATCACCTAAGTGATCAAGCATGAAAGCATTATGTTTCAATTATCTACTAACATAAGCATTAAATTTTCTTGCTTAACAACAAAATTATCAAACTCACCCAAGCATCGGCTAGCAGACTTATTATGAGGAATATCTCTTTCATCAAATCGACAAAGAGAATTTACCTCTACTACCTGTGTCAGGTTATCAAGACCATGTATTTCTTCAATAGGTGGTAGATTCCTAACATCTTCAGCTTCAATACCTTTCTCTTTCATAGATTTCTTTGCCTCTTGGATATCTTCAGGACTGAGAAATAGAATGCATATTTTCTTTGGAGTTGGCTTCGGAGGTGGTTCGGGAACAGTCCAATCATTATAATTGCTCAATATATTATTCAATAGTATTTCAGCTTGTTCAATAGTTCCTTCCTTGAAAACATAACCAGCACAACTATCTAGGTGGTCCCTAGAAGTATCAGTTAGTCCATTATAAAAGATATCAAGTATTTCATTTTTCTTGAGAGGATGATTAGGCAAAGCATTAAGTAATTGGAGAAGCCTCCCCGAAGCTTGTGGGAGACTCTCTTGTTCCATTTGCACAAAGTTAAATATTTCTTGCAAGGCAGCTTGTTTCTTATGGCAGGAAAATATTTTTCCGTGAAGTGATAAATCATATCTTGGGGACTACGCACACAACAAGGAGCAAGAGAATTAAACCATAACTTAGCATCACCCTTTAGTGAGAAAGGAAACAACTTAAGAATAGAGTAATAACGAATTTTTTCCTCATGAGTAAATAGGGTGAATATATCATTCAGTTTAGTAAGATGTGCCACAACAGTTTCAGATTCATAACCATGGAAAGGATCAGATTCAACCAAAGTAATTAACTCAGGATCAATAGAGAATTCATACTCGTTATCAGTAACAAAGATATGTGAAGCAGCAAACTTAGGATCATATTTCATTCTAGCATTCAAAGATTTTTCTCCACTTGCATAGTAATTTTTTAAGATCATCTCTATCACTACAAGCAATAAAGTCCCTATCTCTCTCTCCTTCCATAACATAACCCTCAGAAATATTAGGCAATTCATATCTAGGAGAGATAGGTCTAGCAAAGATCAATATGTGGGAAGCTCGTAGGCAATGGATCGGTGATGGATAATTATTTTGGATAGCATTCATCATGCAACAGTTATAACATAGGGTGACACAAAACTTGCTCCAATTCATCAATGTAATGTAGGCATGTATTCCATATATAGTCATACATGCTTATGGAAAAGAACTTGCATGATATCTTTTGTCCTACCCTCCCGTGGCAGCGGGGTCCTAATGGAAGCTAAGGGATACTAAGGCCTCCTTTTAATAGAGAACCGGACCAAAGCATTAGTACTTAGTGAATACATGAACTCCTCAAACTACGGTAATCACCAGAAAGAATCCCAGTTATTGTCACCCTGGGGGATGCGGATCCTAACTCGTAATAGGTGTCTACAACTTGCAATATAGGATCAAGAACACATATATATATTCGTGAAAACATAATAGGTTCAGATCTGAAATCATGGCACTCGGGCCCTAGTGGCAAGCATTAAGCATAGTAAAGTCATAGCAACATCAATCTCAGAACATAGTGGATGCTAGGGATCAAACCCTAACAAAACTAACTCGATTACACGATAAATCTCATCCAACAAATCACCATCCAGATCCAACCAATCACTATCCAGCAAGCCTATGATGGGATTACTCATGAACGGTGGAGAGCATCATGGAATTGGTGATGAAGGATGGTTGGTGATGATGATGGCGTCGAATTCCATTCTCTTGAGATCAAAACGGACTCCAGATCTGGTCTCCCGGGGAAGAACAGGAGGTGGCGGCGGCTCCGTATCTTGAAACGCGATGAACTCTTCTCTCTGATTTTTTTCTCCGCGAATAGGGTTATATGGAGGTGGAGATGAGTTCGAAGGAGCCACAGGGGCCCCACAAGCCTACTAGGCACGACCAGGGGGTGGGCTCGCCTAGCAGGCTTGTGGCCTGTAGGTGGCCTCCTCTGGTTGATTCTTGCGCCAGTATTTTTTATTAAATCCAAAAATATTCTCGGTAAATTTTCAGGACATTCCGAGAACTTTTATTTCTGGACAAAAATAACACCAAGGCAATTCTGCTAAAAACAGTGTCAGTCCGGGTTAGTTCCATTCAAATCATGCAAATTAGAGTCCAGAACAAGGGAAAAAGAGTTTGGAAAAGTGGATACAATGGAGACGTATCATTAACCGGACATCATCCACTTCTACCTCAACTCGACGGCACATTGCAAGTTGACACTCCTCCAAGGACTCCTCTAGCGAGAGTCCTCCTCCTCGAGCTCGATCACAAAAATGTGATGCACGTCGCCGTTCTCAAGACTCAAGCAACCCTTTCCATGACAACGAGCATCAAGATCAACATCGCGAGCGTGACCACCGTCACCAAGAAGATAAAGACACATACGAGCAAGAACGCATACGTCACCGCAGTGAGGAAGACCGGTCTGTGAAGAGCAAGAAAATGAGGCACATCGCGTGCTTCGCGGATCTACCCATGCCTTGCAATAATGCAACCAACTACCTTGCGAGGAACAAGAAGCTCTACGTCGAGAACACAAAGAGGAAGCCACACGTCAAGAGGAGCACCAAAAACGCCAACAACGGATGCGACCATAACGTCAACAACACCCAAGGCGAGAGGATAAACACATTGATGAGCTTGCTACAAGGAAAGAGCAATATCAACATGAAAACAACGCCCCTCCATGACAAGAAGTGTGACCACAAGAAAATCCCATTAACCATGTGGGTGATCCAGCTCCAAGGCAAGGGCAACGTCAACAAGACAATTATGCTCCTCCACGAAAAGGTTACCGCAATCACAACAACAATGAGGAAATCGCTTTGGCAAGCTCAAGTTCAATATGCCTAAGTTCTCCGAAAGCAACGACCCCGAAGACTATCTCTCTTGGGCACTCAAAGTTGACAAAATATTCTGGTAGCACAACTATGACGAGGACAAGAAGATTGCCATGGCCTCCCTCGAGTTCCAAGATTAGGTGCTCATTTGGTGGGAACAATTGATTGAGATAAGAAGAGAAAGAGGTGACCCTCCAATCACAACGTGGGCACAAATGAAAGATCTCATGAGAGCTTGTTTCGTCCCAACACACTACAATCGTGATTTCTTCAAGAAGCTACATCTACTCAAGCAAGGAACCAAGTCGGTGGAAGAGTAGTATCAAGAGATGGAGATGGCCATGATAAGAGCCAATGTAAAGGAAGACGATGAGAAAACGATGGCGCGTTTCTTGAATGGTCTCAATTACCAAGTCAAGAAAATTGCAGATTTCCAACCCTACTCTAACTTGCTTGAGCTAGTGCATCAAGCCACCAAGGTGGAACGTCAAGTTCAAGAGGACTACAAGTACTCCAAGACCTCCTACAAGACCTACGGTGCAACTAATCAAGCTTCTCCAACCACTATACCTTCCTATACAAGAACCTCCATGACAAAAGATGACAAGGCAAGCTACAAGGACAAGTCATCTTCATCATCCCGCAATGCTCCTACAAGCAAAGCAAGAGTGTCATCCTCTAATCCAACACCAGATGACGCAAAAACAAGCTCCATCAAGTGTTTCATGTGTCAAGGCTGAGGACACAAGATGTACGATTGTCCTACAAGGCGGACCATGATCCTTCAAGATGACGGTTCCTATGATTCCATGAGTGAAGATGAGATGGAAGCTTTGGAACAAGTAAATATGCACCGACAAGTCAATGAAGATGAAGACTCTCAAATCTTTTGTGACAACGATTCGAGCCCTGCTCTTGTTATCTCAAAGGTTTTGACTCTACAACAAGAACAAGACGAGGACTAACGTTGCCACATCTTCCACACCAAGGACGGTATCCAAGGAAGATCCTTCAAGGTCATGATCGATGGAGGAAATTGCCACATTTTGGCAAGGGAGGAACTTTGCTACAAGGTGCACTTGGTCAAGAGAAAGCATCCTCACCCCTAGAAGGTCCAATGGCTAAGTGACTCCGGCACAATACAAGTCGGCCACACCATGCAAGTTTCCTTCAAGATTGGAGCTTACGAAGACACCATGGAGTGTGATGTGGTGCCCATGTCCTGTTGCCACGTACTCCTTGGGAGACCTTGGAAATTCGACAGTGGCATCATACACAATGGGAGCACAAATAAATATAGCTTCAAGATGAAGGTCACTAAATATGTGCTTCTCCCTATGTCTCCAAGTCAAGTAACCGCCGACAAGCAAGCTCCGTCCCATCATGGAGAGAAAAGTGAGAGAGGGATCCACCTCAAAGCAAGTGAGCGCCGCAAGCCAAAATTGAGTGACTCCATGATGAGGGACATGAGTGAACTAGTCCTTTTTGCCACCAAAAGAGAATTGAGGGATGTGAGTGAGAGCCCATCGACCGTCCTTCACTACGTGACAGTGTGCAAAGATGATGTTACCCGGCGTAACCCTTCACAACATCTTCCTCTTGTGTTATCTCAATTATTGCAGGAATTTCAAGATGTTTTCCCCGATGAGCTATGTACGGGACTACCACCAAAACAAGGGATCGAACACCACATCAACCTCATCCCCGGCGCATCGCTCTGTAACAAGGCTCCCTACCGCATCAACCCCAATGAAACAAAGGAGATACAAAGGCAAGTCCAAAATCTCCTAGATAAAGGCCATATACGTGAGAGTTTGAGTCCTTGTGCAGGTTCCCATGATCCTAGTGCCTAAACAAGATGGTAGTATGCGCATGTGTTCCGATTGCCGACCTACAAATGCTATCACCATTCGCTACTGTCACCCTATCCCATGCTTAAATGACATGCTAGATGAACTTAGTGGTGCCCCTATATTTTCAGAAATAGACTTGAAAAGTGGTTACTACCAAATTCGCATACAAGAGGGTAATGAGTGGAAAAAGGCTTTCAGTACTAAATTCGGTCTCTATGAATATTTAGTGATGCCCATAGGCTTATCCGAAGCACCGGGTACGTTCATGTGCATGATACATCATGTTTTGAGCCCCTACATTTGATATTGTGTTGTGGTCTACTTTGATGACATCCTTGTTTTTAGAAACCTTCTAGAACAACATGCCACACATATTAGGGACGTTTTGCAAACTCTTCGTCAAGAAAACAATTTTGCAAACATGGACAAATGCATTTTTGGTGTTGATAAAGTTGTTTTCCTAGGATTTGTGATTTCCTCTAAGGGTGTCCATGTTGATGAAACTAAGATTGACGCAATTAAAAATTGGCCCACACCCGCCAATTTGCAACAAGTGTGTAGTTTCTTAAGACTAGCCGGTTTCTACCGTCCGTTTGTGAAGGACTTTAGCACCATTGCCACTCCTCTACACACTTCGAGTAAGGAAAATGCACCTTTTGTTTCGGGACCATCCCAAGACACTGCTTTCCATGAAGTTAAGAATTTTCTCACTCACGCACCTTTGCTTGCCTTGCCTAACTGTGACAAAACTTTTGAAGTGCATTGTGACGCTAGCTGTAATGGCATAGGGGGTGTGCTTATGCAAGAAAAGCGACCAATTGCGTATTTTACTGAGAAACTTTCCGGCGCTCAACTCAATATCCTATCTATGACAAAGAATTGTATGCATTCGTAGAGTCTTACAAGGTTGGGAACATTATTCGTGACTGCATGAATTTGTCATTCATACCAATAATGAAACTCTCAAGTACCTAAAGGGTCGAACTAAGTTGAACAAATGACATGCTAAAATGGAGTGAATTTAGTGAATCTTTCCCTTATGTCATCAAATACATTAAGGGCAAATAAAATGTTGTGGTGGATGCTCTTTCCTGCAAATGCATGCTCGTTACTCAGTTTGAATTGAATGTTATCTGTTTTGAGCACATAAAAAATTTGTATGAACATGATGTTTCTTTTGCTATTCCATATGCCAATTGTCAAGTGAAACCTTGTTAGGAAAACTACTATATGAAAGATGGCTATCTTATGTGTGCTAACAAACTTTGCGTCCCCAAGTCTTCTCTTCGTTTGTTGCTTTTGCAAGAGGCTCACGACGGAGGACTAATGGGTCACTTTGGACGCGACAAGACATATGTCACCCTCTCTAACAAGTTCTATCGGCCTAAGATGCAACATAATGTCGCATGTTTCACCAGCCGATGCTCTACATGCCACAAAGCTAAGTCAAAATCTCAATCCCATGGTCTTTACATGCCTCTTCCTATACCGTTTGAAGCTTGGGAAGATATTAGCATGGATTTTGTGCTTGGTTTGCCATGAACAAAGAATGGCCATGATTCCATTTTTGTTTGTGGATTGTTTTTCCAAAATGGCTCATTTCATTCCTTGCCACCAGATAGACGATGCGTCACATATTGCCAATCTCTTTTGTAGGGACATCTTAAGCCTACATGGAGTACCCAAGACCATTTTCTCGGATCGCGACGTCAAGTTCTTGAGCTACTTTTGGAAGACCCTTTGCGCCAAGATCGGTATCAAGCTACTATTCTCTTCGGCGTACCACCCACAAACCGATGGCCAAACGGAGGTGACGAACCGGACGCTTGGAACTCTCCTCCATGTCTTGATCAAGAAGAACATCAAGGATTGGGAAGATTGCCTCCCCATCGCAAAGTACGCCAAAAATTGCGCATGACACTTCACCACAAACAAGTCTCCCTTCGAGGTGGTCTATGGCTTCAACCTGTTGTCCCCATTGGACATTCTCCCGCTACCGCTACAAGAGCGTGTCAACATGGATGCAAGCGCAAGGAAGAGCTACATCAAGAAGATGCATGAAGATACAAGGAACACTATCGAGCGCCAAGTCAAATGCATCACCTCCAAGCGCAACACAAACAAACAACCCATGGTGTTCAAGCCCGTTGATCTTGTGTGGCTACACCTTCGCAAGGACCACTTTCCCAATGAACGAAAGTCGAAGCTACTTCCTCGAGCCGACGTCCCCTTCAAGGTGTTGGCATGCTACATAAACAATGCCTACAAGATCGACATACCACACGACAAGCACAATGTGAGTGACACCTTCAATGTCATAGATCTCTCCCCTTTTCATGGTCATGAAGATCTTAATCTGATGTCGGATCTTCCCCAAGGGGGGGAGATGATGCAGAGCATCCCACCCTCATCCCCATGAAGACTACACCATCAAGCCAGCCCCCAAGAGGGCCTATGACAAGAGCACGTGCATGCGACATTATAACTAAGATGAATTCACTCCTCTTGGAGTATGGCTTTGATGGCTCCAATGTATGATGCCTCACAATGAAACCCTGTGTATCCTTAGGTACGAGGGAGACAACCTCGAAAGACCATGGAAGCATCCACAAGACCAAGGCTGAGGACGAGATGGAGCCAACACCAAGGGCAAGTCTCTGGATAGTCCGGAACTTCCGGCTTGCCTAGAACGTCTGGGCCACCATCGAGCCAAGCTGAAGTCAAGGGGTGCAGACTTTTTGGTTAGCCCGAAACTTGCCCGGAATGTCCGGCCCCTGGAACTTCCGACCGACCCGGAACATCTAGCCCTCCATCGGCCAAGCCACCGAAGCCTGCACCAACTCTTTGGAAAGCCCGAAACCCGCCCGGAACCAGCCCGGAACTTTAGGCCTTCACAGAGTGATGCCTCTTGGGCCCGAGGCCTATGAACTCTTTCACTTACCCCTTCTCCCCTAGACTATATATACTCTTCTTCCACCTCGAGTTAGGGTTAGCTAATGTTTGCTCTCGAGATTAGCTCCATTACTTGCGTCTCCTAGGGGTTTGACCTCCTTTGAGAGTAGATCCAAGGAATGCCAAGGCCGCTCTAGAGGGAAGATCAGTCGTGGATTCTAGGCTCCTCCTCCGGAGTGAGAGAACACTACCGCTACATGTATCATTGGTTGATTTGGGATCTTGTACCTCTTGTGATGATTATGGACCTAGTGGATGTGTGATTGAGTTTGCTCTTGAGTGTTTCTCTTGTTCTTCCGTGTGTTCTTCGTGTTTCCACCCTCCAATTCGCGAAGGATCAGCTACTACGGGTCTTACCCCGTATGAGCTCGCCTTCAATCTTGTTGAGGTGCTCAAAGGCTCTTCCATCAGGGTGGACTCCATCTTTGAGGACGAGTGTCGCGACCTTCTTGTCACGGACGCAAAGCGCGTATTCAACCAGCTCTACCTCCGTGAGCCTGGCTTTAGCTTCAACGCGGTGATCGTCCCGGTTGCTCCTGAGTCCTGTGCTGCTGTGGAAGCAGTCGTGAAGGGTCCGGTGGACGTGTTAGTGGAGAAGTTCACCTGCATCACCACCGCCAAGGCCGCGATGGCGGAGACAAGCAACAGTGACGACGACAGCAGTGACGTTGATGACGAGCTTGCCATGGCTGGGACAGTCAGCGACAACGGCCATGGCGATGACGGCCCCTCCTCCTAGATTTTAGCCTGCAATATTTACCATACCTCACGGAGGCATAAGACTTTTGAATTCACAAGACATTCAGTGCCTGTAAAAATTTCTTGAATTTCTTTGAATTTCATGATTTCCTTTCTTTCCTTGTTTCCTTCCCGCTTGGTTTTGCGCTCTGCATCGGCAGGGCCCAATCCTGCGCATAACTCTACCGCCGTTGGGGCATCCGAATTGCCAGGAAAAGACCAAGAGGAGAGGGGCTATGTAACCAGTGAGGCCCCTAAGTCGCGATGCTTAGGGGTCCCCCTTAACGTGCGAGTAGCACTCACGAAGGAAACATGGTGACGCCAAGGTAGATTTGGAGCGCCTCAGTGCTCTGCGTTGGTAGGGCGCAATCCCGAGCATACCTCGACCACCGTTGGTGCGTCCATATCGCCAGGACGAGACCAAGGTGTGAGGGGCTATGTGATCAGTGAGGCCCCTCAGTCGCGATGCTCAGTGGTCCCCCTTGACGTGCGAGCAGGCCCATGAAGTGATCTCATACCTTTCCTCCCTAGTTTTTGCCTAGGAGGGACGCGAGAAGACCAGGTACCAAAACCTGGTGAGGTGGCTCACGCCATGCTTGTCCTGAGCATAGCCCCCGGCCAGCCCCCTCGCGCGTGCATCCCACGGGAACGTTGCGGGATGGTGTTGTGTGAAAAGATGGGAGGCCTGACGGGGCTTGAGACTACGTCGGTATTTCCCCAAATAAGAAGGGATGATGCAGCACAATGACGGTAAGTATTTCCCTCAGTTATGAAACCAAGGTATCAATCCGTAGAGGAAGATCACGCACACACGTAAACAACACCTGCACACAAACAACAAATACTTGCAACCCAATGCGAAAGAGAGGTTGTCACGCTCTCTATGGTAATAAGATAGATTAGGTAATTATAGTATTGGTAAATAGATCTCGCAAGAACATAGAGTAAAATAAATAACCAAAAAGGGCGGCAAGGTATTTTTGGTTTTTTTTGTAAAAATAGATCTGAAAACAAAAGTTCCAAATAGTAGACTAGAAAGAAATATGTTGGAAAAGTAGACCCGGGGGCCGTAGGTTTCACTAGTGGCTTATCTCATTAGTATAGCGCATGGTGGGTGAACAAATTACTGTTGGGCAACTGATAGAAGATCAAATAATCATGACGATATCCAGGCAATGATCATTATACAGGCATCATGTCCAAAATAAGTAGACCGAAACTATTCTGCATCTACCTCTATTACTCCGCACATCGACCGCTATCCAGTATGCATCTAGTGTATTAAGTTCATGGAGAAACGGAGTAATGTAATAAGAATGGTGACATGCTGTAGACAAGACCTATTCATGTAGGAATAGACCCCATCTTGTTATCCTTAATGACAACGATACATGTGTGTCTTGCTGCCCTTTCTATCATTGGGAAAGAACACCGCAAGATCAAACCCATCACAAAGCACCTCTTCCCATTGCAAGAAAAAACGATCTAGTTGGCCTACCTAAACCAATGATTCGAAGAAGAAATACAAGGTTATAAGTAATCATGCAAATAAGAGATCAAAGAATGCTCAAATCATATTCATGGATAGAAACTATTCATGAACTCAAAATTCATCGGATCCCAACAAACACACCGCAAAAGTTATTACATCAAATAGACCTCCAAGAGACCATTGTATTGAGAAACATCTAGAGAGAAAGAAAGCCACCTAGCTACTGCCTACGGACCCGTAGGTCTATGGTGGACTACTCATGCATCATCCGAGAGGCACCTATGAGGAAGATGAACCCCTCCGTGATGGTGTTAGATTAGATCTCGAGGTTCTAGAACTTGCGGTGGCTTGAATTGTGTTTCATTAACTCCCCTAGGGTTTTTGGATTTCTAGGAAATTATAGGCTCGATAGTCGGTTGGGGGGTGCCCGAGGTGCCCACCCTCCACCTGGCCGCGCCAGGGGCCTCTGGCTCGCCCTGGTGGGGCTGGCCACCCTAGGCCCACTCTTCGGGTCTTCTTTGGCCCATCTTTCTTCTTCTGGTCCATAAAAAATCCACACAAATCCCTGCAATGTTTGGGATCCGTTTGGTACTGATTTTCTATGAAGTAAAAACAAGCAAAAACAGCAGCTGGCACTTTGGCACCATGTGAATAGGTTAGTCCAAAAAAATTGATATAAAGTTGCTATAAAATGATTATAAGTCATCCAAGATTGATAATATAACCAAATGGAACAAGAAAATATTATAGATACGTTGGAGACGTATTAGCATCCCCAAGCTTAATACCTACTCGTCCTCGAGTAGGAAAATGATAAAAACAGAATTTTTGATGTGGAATGCTGCCTATCATGTTCGTGACATATTCTTTTCTTTATAGCATTGACATTTTCACTTTTCATGTGGTTTAAAGCAATAGTCCAGTATTGACATGAAAACTTTAATACTCAACCATATCAACAAGCAACCATGCCTTTCAAAATATCATCGCTAAAGCAAGTTATCCATAGCCCATCATGCTCAATCATTAATCCATTCACAATACACAGTCAAATATTAGCCACACCTAATGCTCAAGTAAGATCATAGTGCATGCTAGTTGGTGCTCTATAAGAGAAGATGGAGACTCAAATTGAAAAATAAAAATTTCATAAAGTAAATAGGTAGGCCCTTTGTAGAGGGAAGTAGGGATTTGTAGAAGTGCTAGACCTCAAGTGTTTAAATTGATAGAGAAAAATATTTTGAGTGGCATGCCTTTCCTGTCAATGAAAATGACTGAGAGATTTCAATATCTTCCCACACTAGATGCATCATAGGTGGTTCCCAAATAGAAAATAAAGTTTATTCCTTTTCCACGATACTTTCACTTTCCATGGATAGTTGAATCCACGGTTGCCTTGCATACCAACACTTTCCAAGGTATTATTATTTGACAACATAAAGTAAATTTTATCCTTTTCATTTTGGGACTGTGCATCCCTATTACTCTCGTGCAATGACAAGTGAATAAACACTCATCTTGAGAATAACACATCTAGTATGAAAAAATATCGGTCACCCCCTACCATTTCATGAGCGTACGAGTACAGAAAAAGGAAAATTTATTTTGAAAGTTTATAGATGGAAGATACGAATTTTATTGGAACGGCATGGAAATACTGTATATAGGTAGGTATAGTGGAATCATATGGCAAAACTTGGTTTAAGGATTTTTGATCCAGAAGTAGTATTTCTACTTAGTACAAGTGAAGGCTAGCATGAGATTGAGAACATCCAACTAAGAAATGAAAAATCACATAAGCGAGAATTAAGCATAACTAACACGGAATAATGCACCATAAGTAGGATGTAATTTCATAGAACAACTACTGACTTTCGTGCTTGCATAGGGTATCACAAACTTTAACATCAATATTGTTACTCATCAACACAACTCACATATCACTGTTGTCATGTCTCAAAACTATTAGAAAGAATAAATCTTAATTTGTCCAATGATCTTCATGAAAGTTTTTATTATATCCCTCTTGAATATCTATCACTTTGGGACTAGTTTCATATGTTGCAATTGGTGTTGATAAGCTCACATAGATATAAGTGAAGAACATGAGAATACAAGTTTCATCTCTCAAAATAATATAAGTGAAGCATGAGAGGATTTCTTCAAAATTAATAACTCTCAAATTAATATAAGTTAAGCATGAGAGCATTTCTTCAAACATTTAAAATCACGTCATGCTCGAAAAGATATAAGTGAAGCACTAGAGCAATTTTTTGCTCAAAAGTTTTAAGTGAAGCATAAAGAGCAATTCTAACAAATCATCACATAGTTTTGGCTCTCTAAAATAGGTGTGTCCAGAAAGGATACTAATGAAAATGAAAAAAGCAAAGAAAGCAAATATACAAGACGCCCCAAGCAAAACTCATGATATGTGCGGAATAAAAATATTGTTCAAAATAGTATACCGATGGTTGTTGGAAGAAAGAGGGGATGCCACTCGGGGGGCATCCCCAAGCTTAGTTGCTTGTTACTCTTTGGATATTACCTTGGGGTGCTGTAGCATACCCAAGATTTGACTCTTCTATCTCCTTATTCCTTAATCCATCGTGATATCACCCAAAACTTCAAAACATCAATCACATGAAACTTGACAAAATTCTCGTGAGATCCGTTATAATATAATAAAGCAACTTACCACTTTAGGTACTATTGTAAACCCATTAATAATTTATTATTGTATTATACCTACTGTATTATAGCTTTACCATGACTTATACCCCCCTATACAATCCATATATTCATCAAAACATGCGCACAATGCAATGAAAAACAGAATCTGTTTCAGACAGGACAATCTATAGTAATCTATACTCTACCCATACTTATGGAACTCTAAAAATTCTCAAAAATTAGGAAAACATAAATAATTTGTATATATATTGTTTTAAAATTTCAGCTCAACATCACGTTCCAGTAAAAAAATTGAAAATGCATGCACTAGGAATAAAGTTTCTGTATCAGATTCAGCATTGTCCTACTGATCTTATCAGAAGCATAATTGTGCTAAACACTCAAAAACATAAAGGCATTACTTGGCACAAACACTAAATAAAACATAAAAACACAATCATAAAAGAATCATAATTGTGCTAAACACTCAAAACATAAAAAAGGATAAAAATAATTTATTCATTGGGTTGCCTCCCAACAAGCGCTATCGTTTTACGCCCCTAGCTAGGCATAACACATAGTATTCAAGTATTGACATCCTTAGTTTGCACAGCATAGAAGGACCTCATGATTGATTCATATAATGCCTTCTTTCCATATCAATCACGGCACCTATAGTGCATAAAAACAATCTACCAAGTATGATAGGACAAGAGGATTGCAATCAAGATCAAGAACAATAAAATCAATGGGCACATAATTCCTATTTACAAGAATAAGAACATCATTAATTCTTCCCAGAGGCTTTTTAATAGTAGAATAGTCCAAGTGCAAATTAAGAGAACATTCTTCAATATTGGTAAGACCAAGCACATCACATAGAGATTTTAGAATTGTGGAAACACTAGCACCCAAATCACACAAAGCAAAGCATGCATAATTTTTAATCTTGACTTTAATCGTAGGTTCACACTCATCATGTAATTGTCGAAATTTCTAATTCCAACTCTCTTCTAAAGGTTTCATCATGACATTAATGATATGTTTAGTAAAAGCTTTATTTTGTTCATAAGAATGGGGTGAATTTATCATAGATTGTAGCAAAGAAATTCAATGAACCAAGTAGCAACTCTCATAATTAAAGTTTCTGTAATCAAAGATAGTGGTCACATCACTAATTAAAATTTTGACCTCTCCAAACCCACTTTTATCAAAATTTTCATCAAGATTTTTAGCCTCCAAATCATTGGGATCTCCTCTAACTAAAGTTAACTCTTCTTCAGTCCCTTTATCATAAATTTTAACATTACTAAACAAGGAACCATTAGAGCAAACACCATTCATTTTAAGATCTTCATCGTTGTTACGAAAGTAATCACTAGAAAACGTTTTTTCTAATAATTTTAATTTAGCTCTAAGCATAGTGGTTCATTCCTTACTTTCATCCATAGAAACAAATAAAGCCTTAATTGATTCATTGATCTTATGTGGAAAATCATGCAACTTGAAATTTACAACATCATTGGAAATTCTATCAATGCTTCTAGACATATCATCAATCTTATTCAACTTTTCTTCTATCGCAGTATTGAAAGACTTTTGAGCATTGGTAAATTCTTTAAAACATTCTCAAGATGAGAGGTGTTCCTATTATTATTATTATTATTATTATTATTATTATAAGGACTAGCATAGTGGCCCGCTCGATGCGCGGGTTAGAATTTTATAATTTTAATATTTTTTGGCTAACCTAAAGAAAAACTGGAAATAACACATGTCGTACCATTTGTAATTTTTATGATTGGTCATGTTGTTCAAATTATATTTGTATAACTTTCGTGGCATTTTCATCATGTTGCATTGTTATATTTCTCATTTGAAAATAATTTTCTAGCTTGATTGTTTTCATGTAGGCATATGTACATTTAGTAAACGTGAAAGATTGACATATTTTTATTTTATAATTTTTATTGTAATTTATTTATGATGAATTTTGTCTCTGAATTTAGAGAGCATTTATCCTATATATATCCATTAAAATTGTCATTTTGTGTTAGCTATTATTTTCTATGGTCAGTTGATTTAGTTAAGTTTCGACACATGCAATAAGAATGAGAGATGTTGGCTCATATTTTCATCTAATGGTAGTTTGACATAACTATCCACACACTCTAGAAAAATACATCGTTCACACTACTTCCCTAAAAGAACATTATCCACGCTAGTATGTACAGAACGCCGGTGCTTCCATGGGTTTCACGAGGCTGATTTAACTTTCCCCTTTCTTGGATCTTCTCGTCTTCTTATTAATATTACATGATCACAAGTAAATTATTTTTCCAAATGGAATATCACTTGTGATATACATCTTTAAATTTGTGTGCAAATAAGACTATAATTCATTGGTTCTTGGATATACAATTATTAAATTATGTATTTTGATGTGCGTGGGCCACATCTTAGTATATTTCTTATATAGCACTATATATACTTTTATAGTAAGAGTGCATTCATTCTAAAAATCATTGAGATACTTTTCGTTGCACTCACTCCATCTCAAAATAAGTGACTTAACTTTGTACTAAAGTTAGTACAAAGTTGAGTCACTTATTTCGGGACGGAGGGAGTAGTATTTATTATAACTAGCCAGTTTTAAGGACGCCATAAAACAGATGCAGATTGTACCAACTTTTATACACGTCAACGTTCATTCTTGTAGAACCACTAGTAGAAAACAGGGCATTGGTTTAGGCCGGGATAGCCCATTAGTCCCAGTTTAGTCACGAACCGGGACCAATGGGGGTAACAGTCCTGGTTCATGAGGCCAGGGGGCCGGGTGGGCCACGTTGGGCATTGGTCCCGGTTCATCTGGAACCTTTGGTCCCAGCTCCAGACACGAACCGGGACCAATGTTCCTCGCTCCTGGCCCTCAACCATTGGTCCCGGTTCGTGGGTGGAACCAGGACCAAAGGGAGACCTATTGTCCCGGTTCCAGCCACGAACCGGGACCAATGAGATGCCTATATAGACCCCCTCGCCAGCGAGCAGAGCACTCCACTTTGCTCTATTTTTCAGGCCGGCGAGGGGAGAGCTTTGTGGTGCTCTAGCTCACCTCCTATGTAGATGAGGTTTTTGATGAAATACCCAATCCAAACTTAAGCTTTCTCCTCTCGAAGCTCCTTTTCCAACTCCATTTTCATCAAGATTTGTCTAGGTTTGGCGGTCTGTCCTGTCCCGTCCCCGTCCTAAAACCGCCGTCGATCGCCCGCGCGTGGTGAGCCTCTTGATCTTATCTTCTTGATAAAAGAAAATATACTTACTCGTATGATTTTCTTACTTTTATTATTTTTTGTTATTATATAGTGCCATGGTTATGGTATCCGCCCACGTCGACCCTCGTCCAGTCTATGATTCAGATGAGGTATATTATCTTTTATATAACTATTTCACATATCTAATGTCTATGACAATTAATTATACCACCAACTTGATGTAGATGTTTTTATCTATAGGAAGTAGTTGAACCAGAAATTCCTACCGACTATGCAATTCTGCTCGAGAAGTTAACAGAAGCTGAAAAAGAAATCGATCATTTGAAAGAAAAACTGAAAAGAACTGATGATGACAAGATGGGATTGGAGTTGCATGTTGCCGATATCGTCGACGATCACAATACCAAGATGGATACAATGCGCCTGAAGCTTAGAAAAATTAGAAAATATGCCATTCATACTGAGGCTTGGTATCATTATGCCGTTGGATAAATTGGTACCTTAGTAGCGGTTATGATTGCATTTGTTGTTGCATTTGAATTTTTTACGTAGTTTCGCTGTATGTTTTAATTAGATGCTCTAGAGAGCTATATGTTGTTCAATAATGACAACTATGTATGAATAGCACGTATTTATTTTGGTCATTATTGTACTCTAGCTATAATGTAATGATGAATTTCTATCAATTAGCTCACTTCTCTATTCATGATATGTTGTAATGGTTTTTAATACACTTTATTATATAATGCACGTAGATGAACCGACAATGGATACGGTGACCGACGCACCTCCGAGTATATTAAGGGCCTGCATAATTTTGAACACATAAACATCCTGGAGTTCAAATAAGTTCAAGAAAATGAAATGCCTTTTGTGACCGATGAGTTTTCGTCCGGAACCCTGATACTTCGAAAGAGACTGTCCGTTTTGTACACGAAGTGCATCCAGCTTTTGCCGTAACCCTCTCAACTTTTTAGCACATGTTATGTGGGTGAAATGATGATACCAAGCCAACTTTCAACCTTTTTAGAGTTCATTTGTAGTGCTTTTCAATTTCAGGGTCATTTAGCTAAAAAAACAATAATTGCATGAAAAATACCAAATGAAGTCAGAAAGGGTTGAAAATCGATGATGTCGCTTTGAATGGTGCATTTTTAACACACAAAAATCCTGTAGTTCAAATAAGTTCAAGAAAATGAAATGTCTTTTGTAACCGATGAGTTTCCGTCCAGAACCCTTATACTTCGAAAGAGACTGTCCGTTTTGTACACGAAGTGCATCCAGCTTCTGTTGTAACCCTCTCAACTTTTTAGCACATGCTATGTGGGTGAAATGATGATACCATGCCAACTTTCAACCTTTTCAGAGCTCATTTGTAGTACTTTTCAATTTCAGGGTCATTTAGCTCAAAAAATCAATAACTGCATGAAAAATACCAAATGAAGTCAGAAAGGGTTGAAAATTGATGATGTGGTTTTGAATGGTGAATTTTGAACACCCAAAAATCCTGGAGTTCAAATATGTTCAAGAAAATGAAATGCCTTTTGTAACCGATGAGTTTCCGTCCGGAATCCTGGTACTTCGAAAGAGATTGTCCGTTTTGTACGCGAAGTGCATCCAGCTTTTGTCGTAACCCTCTCAACTTTTTAGCACACGCTGTGTGGGTGAAATGATGATACCATGCCAAGTTTCAACCTTTTCAGAGTTCATTTGTAGTGCTTTCCTATTTCAGGGTAATTTAACTCAAAAAAATCAATAACTGCATGAAAAATACCAAATGATGTCGGGAAGGGTTGAACATTGATGATGTTTCTTTGAATGGTGCATTTTGAACACACAAAAATCCTCGACTTCAAATAAGTCCAAGAAAATGGAATGCCTATTGTAACCAATGAGTTTTCGTCCGGAACCGTGATACTTCGGAAGACACGGTCCGTTCTGTACACGAAGTGCATCCAAATTTTTCCGTAACCCTCTTAACTATTTAGCACATGCTATGTGGGTGAAATGATGATACCCTGCCAACTTTCAACCTTTTCAGAGTTCATTTTTAGTGCTTTTCAATTTCAGGGCCATTTAGCTCAAAAAATCAATAACTACATGAAAATACCAAATGAAGTCAGAAAGGGTTGAAAATCGGTGAAGCGGATTTTAATGGTGCATTTTGAACACACAAAAAGCCTGGTGTTCAAATAAGTTCAAGAAAATGAAATGCCTTTTGTAACCGATGAGTTTCCGTCCGGAACCCGGATACGTCGAAAGAGATTGTCCGTTTTGTACACGAAGTGTATCCAGCTTTTGTCGTAACCCTCCCAACTTTTTAGCACAAGCTATGTGGGTGAAATGATGATACCATGCCAAGTTTTAACCTTTTCAGAGTTCATTTGTAGTATTTTCTAATTTCACGGTCATTTAGCTAAAAAAAATATTTAACTGCACGAAAATACCAAATTATGATAGGAAGGGTTGAAAATTGATGATCTGTCTTTGAACGGTGCATTTTGAACACACAAAAAGCTTGGAGTTCAAATAAGTTCAGGAAAATGAAATGCCTTTTGTGACCGATGAGTTTCCGTACAGAACCCTGATACTTCGAAAGAGACTATCCGTTTTGTACATGAAGTTTATCCCGCTTTTGCCGTAACCCTCTCACATTTTTACCACATGCTATATGTGTGAAATGATGATACCATGTCAACTTTCAACCTTTTCAGAGTTCATTTGTGGCGCTTTCCAATTCCAGGGTCATTTAGCCCAAAACAATTAGTAACTGCATGCAAAATACCAAATGAAGTCAAAAAGGGTAGAAAATTTATTATGTGGCTTTGAATGGTGCCTTTTGAACACACAAAAAGCCTAGAGTTCACATTAGTTCAAGAAAATGAAATGCCTTTTCTAACGGATGAATTTTCGTCCGGAACCTTGATACTTCGGAAGAGACTGTCCGTTTTGTACACGAAGTGCATCCATCAGTTGCCTTAACCCTCTAAACTTTTTAGCACATGCTATGTGGGTGAAATGATGATACCATGCCAAGTTTCAACCTTTTCAGAGTTCATTTGTAGTGCTTTGCAATTTCAGGGTCATTTACATCAAAAAAATCAATAATTGCATGAAAAATACCAAATGATGTCGGGAAGGGATGAAAATTGATGATGTGGCTTTGAATGGTGCATTTTGAAAACAAAAAAATCCTGGAGTTCAAATCAGTTCAAGAAAATGAAATGCCTTTTGTAACCGATGAGTTTCCATCCGGAACCCAGATACTACGAATGAGACTGTCCGTTTTGTAAACGAAGTGCATCCAGCTTTTGCCGTAACCCCCTCAACTTTTAGCACATGCTATGTGGGTGGAATAATGATACCATGCCAACTTTCAACGTTTTCGGAGTTCTTTTGTAGTGCTTTTCAATTTCAGGGTCATTTAGCTCAACAAAATCAATAACTGCATGAAAATTCCAAATGAAGTTAGAAAGGGTTGAAAATTGATGATGTGGCTTTGAATGGTGCATTTTTGACACACAAAAAGCCTAGAGTTCAAATAAGTTAAAGCAAATGAAATGCCTTTTGTAACTAAGGAGTTTCCGTCTGGAACCCTAATACTTTCAAAGACATTGTCCGTTTTGTACACGAAGTGCATCCAGCTTTTGCCGTAACCCTCTCAACTTTTAAGGACATGCTATGTGGGAGAAATGATGATACCATGCCAACTTTCCACCTTTTCAGAGTTCATTTGTAGTGCTTTCCAATTTCAATGTCATTTAGCTCAAAAAAATCCTACATGCAAAATACCAAATGAAGTCAGAAAGGGTTGAAAATTGATGATGTGGCATTGAATGGTCAATTTTGAACACACAAAAATCTTGGAGTTCAAATAAGTTCAAGAAAATGAAATGCCTTTCGTAACCGATAAGGTTCCGTCCGGAAGCTGGATACTTCGAAAGAGACTGTCCGTTTTGTACACGAAGTGCATCCAGCTTTTGTCGTAACCCTCTGAACTTTTTAGCGCATTCTATGTGGGTAAAATTATGATACCATGCCAAGTTTCAAACTTTTGAGAGTTCATTTGTAGTGCTTTGCAATTTCAGGGTCATTTAGCTCAAAAAAAATCAATAACTGCATGAAAAATACCAAATGATGTTGCGAAGGGTTGAAAATTGATGATGTGGCTTTGAATGGTGCATCTTGAGCACACAGAAAGCTTGGAGTTCAAATAAGTTCAGGAAAATGAAATGCCTTTTTTAACCGATGATTTTCCATACGGAACCCTCATACTTCGAAAGGGACTATCCGTCTTGTACACGAAGTGCATCCTGCTTTTGCCGTAACCCTCTCAACTTTTTACGACATGCCATTTGGGTGAAATTATGATACCATGCCAAGTTTCACCTTTTCAGAGTTCATTTGTAGTGCTTTCCAATTTCAGGGTCATTTATCTCAAAAAAAATTAATACCTGCATGCAAAATACCAAATGAAGTCAGAAAGTATTGAAAATTGAATATGAGGCTTTGAATGGTGCATTTTGAACACACAAAAATCCTGGAGTTCAAATAAGTTCAAGAAAATGAAATGCCTTTTCTAACCGACGAGTTTCCGTTTGGAACCTTGATACTTCGGAAGAGACTGTCCGTTTTGTACACAAAGTGCGTCCAGCATTTGCCGTAACCCTATAAACTTTTTAGCACTTGCTCTGTGTGTGAAATGATGATACCATGGCAAGTTTCATCCTTTTCAGAGTTCATTTGTAGTGCTTTCCAATTTCAGGGTCATTTAGCTCAAAAAAAATCAATAATTGCATGAAGAATACGAAGTGATGTTGGGAAGGGTTGAAAATTGATGATGTGGCTTTGAATGGTGCATCTTTAACACAGAAAAAGCCTGGAGTTCAAATAAGTTCAGGAAAATGAAATGCCTTTCTTAACCGATGAGTTTCCGTACGGAACCCTGATACTTCGAAACAGACTGTCCGTTTTTTACACGAAGTGCTTCTAGCTTTTGCCGTAAACCTCTCAAATTTTTACCACATGCTATGTGGGTGAAATGATGATACCATGCCAAGTTTCAACCTTTTCAGAGTTCATTTGCAGTGCTTTACAATTTCAGGATCATTTATCCCCAAAAAAAAATCCATACCTGCATGCAAAATACCAAATGAAGTCAGAAAGTGTTGAAAATTTAAGATGTGGCTTTGAATGGTGCATTTTAAACACACAAAAATCCTGGAGTTCAAATAAGTTCAAGAAAATGAAATTCCTTTTCTAACCGATGAGTTTCCGTCCGCAACCTTGATACTTCGGAAGAGACTATCCGTTTTGTACATAAAGTGCATCCATCTTTTGCCTTAACCCTCTAAACTTTCTAGCACTTGCTATGTGGGTGAAATGATGATACCATGCCAAGTTTCAACCTTTTTAGAGTTCATCTGTAGTGCTTTCCAATTTCAGGGTCATTTACTCAAAAAAATCAATAACTGCATGAAAAATACCAAATGATGTCGGGAAGGGTTGAAAATTGATGATGTGGCTTTGAACGGTGCATCTTGAACACACAAAAAGCCTAGAGTTCAAATAAGTTCAGGAAAATGAAATGCCTTTTTTGACCGATGAGTTTCCGTACAAAACCCTGATACTTCGAAAGAGACTGTCCGTTTTGTACACGAAGTGCGTCCAGCTTTTGCCGTTACCCTCTCATATTTTCACCACATGCTACATGGGTGAAATGATGATACCATGCCAAGTTTCGACCTTTTCAGAGTTCATTTGTAGTGCTTTCCAATTTCAGGGTCATTTAGCCCAAAAAAATCAATAACCGCATGCAAAATACCAAATGTAGTCAGAAAGTGTTGAAATTTGAAGATGTGGCTTTGAATGGTGCATTTTGAACACACAAAAATCCCGGAGTTCAAATAAGTTCAAGAAAATGAAATGCCTTTTCTAACCGATGAGTTTCCGTCCGGAACCTTGATACTTCGGAAGAGACTGTCCGTTTTGTACACGAAGTGCATCCAGCTTTTTCCGTAACCCTCTAAACTTTTTAGCACTTTATATGTGGGTGAAATGATGATACCATGCCAAGTTTCAACCTTTTCAGAGTTCATTTGTAGTGCTTTCCAATTTCAGGGTCATATAGCTCAAAAAAATCAATAACTGCATGAAAAATACCAAATGATGTTGCGAAGGGTTGAAAATTGATCATGTGGCTTGGAATGGTGCATCTTGAACACACAAAAATCCTGGAGTTTAAATAAGTTTAGGAAAATGAAATGCCTTTTGTAACCGATGAGTTTCCGTCCGGAACCATGACAGTTTGAAAGGGACTGTCCGTTTTGTACACGAAGTGCATCCAGCTTTTGCCATAACCCCCTCAACTTTTTAGCACATGCTATGTGGGTGAAATGATGATACCATGCCAAGTTTCAACCTTTTCAGAGTTCATTTGTAGTGCTTTCCAATTTCAAGGTCATTTAACTCAAAAAACAAATAACTGCATGAAAAATACCAAATGATGTCGGGAAGGGTTGAAAATTGATGATGTGGCTTTGAATGGTGCATTTTGAACACACAAAAAGCCTAGAGTTCAAATCAGTTCAAGAAAATGAAATGCCTTTTGTAACCTATGAGTTTCCGTCCGGAACCCTCATACTTCAAAAGAGACTATCCGTTTTGTACATGAAGTGCATCCATGTTTTGCCGTAACCCTGTCAACTTTTTAGAACATGCTATGTGGGTTAAATGATGATACCACGCCAACTTTCAACCTTTTCAGAGTTCATTTGTAGTGCTTTTCAATTTCAGGGTCATTTAGCTCAACAAAATCAATAACTGCATGAAAATACCAAATTAAGTTAGAAAGGGTTGAAAATATATGATGTGGCTTTGAATGGTGCATTTTGAACACACAAAAAGCCTGGTGTTCAAATAAGTTCAAGAAAATGAAATGCCTTTTATAACCGATGAGTTTCCGTCTGGAACCCTGATACTTCGAAAGATGCTGTCCATTTTGTACACGAAGTGCATCCATGTTTTGCCATAACCCTCTCAACTTTTTAGCACATGCTATCTGGGTGAAATGATGATACCATGCCAACTTTCAACCTTTTCAGAGTTCATTTGTAGTGCTTTCCAATTTCAGGGTCATTTATCCCAAAAAAATCGATAACTGCATGCCAAATACCAAATGAAGCCAGAAAGTGTTGAAAATTGAGCATGTGGCTTTGAATGGTGCATTTTTAACACAAAAAAATCCTGCAGTTCAAATAAGTTCAAGAAAATGAAATGCCCTTTCTAACCGATGAGTTTCCATCCGGAACCTTGATACTTCGGAAGAGACTGTCCGTTTTGTACACAAAGTGCATCCAGCTTTTGCCGTAACCCTCTAAACTTTTTAGCACTTGCTATGTGGGTGAAATGATGATACCATGCCAAGTTCAACCTTTTCAGAGTTCATTTGTAGTGCTTTCCAATTTCAGGGTCATTTAGCTCAAAAAAATCAATAACTGCATGAAAAATACCAAATTATGTTGGGAAGGGTTGAAAATTGATCATGTGACTTTGAATGGTGCATCTTGAACACACAAAAAGCCTGGAGTTGAACTAAGTTCAGGAAAATGAAATGCCTTTTTTAACCGATGAGTTTCCGTACGAAACCCTGATACTTCGAAAGAGACTGTCCGTTTTGTACGCGAAGTGCATCATGCTTTTGCCGTAACCCTCTCAAATTTTGACCACATGCTATGTGGGTGAAATGATGATACCATGCCAATTTCAACCTTTTAAGAGTTCATTTGTAGTGCTTTCCAATTTCAGGGTCATTTAGCCCAAAAACATCAATAACTGCATGCAAAATACCAAATGAAGTCAGAAAGGGTTGAAAATTGGAGATGTGGCTTTGAATGGTGCATGTTGAACACACAAAAATCCTGGAGTTCAAATAAGTTCAAGAAAATGAAATGCCTTTTCTAACCGATGAGTTTCCGTCCGGAACCCTAACACTTCGAAAGAGACTGTCCGTTTTGTACGCGAAGTGCATCCAGCTTTTTCCATAACCCCCTCAACTTTTTAGCACATGCTATGTGGGTGAAATGATGATACCATGCCAATTTTTAACATTTTCAGAGTTCATTTGTAGTGCTTTCCAATTTTAGGGTCATTTAGCTCAAAAAATCAATAACTACATGAAAAATACCAAATGATGTCAAGAAGGGTTGAAAATTGATGATGTGGCTTTGAATGGTGCATTTTGAAGACACAAAAGCCTAGAGTTCAAATAAGTTCAAGAAAATGAAATGCCTTTTCTAACCTATGAGATTCCGTCCGGAACCCTAATATTTCAAAAGACACTGTCCGTTTTGTACATGAAGTGCATCTAGTTTTTGCCGTAACCCTCTCAACTTTTTAGAACATGCTATGTGGGTAAAATGATGATACCATGCCATCTTGCAACCTTTTCAGAGTTCATTTGTATTGCTTTCCAATTTCAGGGTCATTTATCCCAAAAAAAAAAATAACTGCATGCAAAATACCAAATGAAGTCAAAAAGTGTTGCAAATTGAAGATGTGGCTTTGAATGGTGCATTTTGAACACACAAAAATCTTGGAGTTCAAATAAGTTCAAGAAAATGAAATGCCTTTTCTAACCGATGAGTTTCCGTCCGGAACCTTGATACTTCGGAAGAAACTGTCCGTTTTGTACACAAAGTGCATCCACCGTTTGCTGTAACCCTCTAAAGTTTTTAGCACTTCCTATGTGGGTGAAATGATGATACCATGCCAAGTTTCAACCTTTTCAGAGTTCATTTGTAGTGCTTTCCAATTTCAGGGTCATTTAGCACAAAAAAATCAATAACTGCATGAAAAATACCAATGATGTCGGGAAGGGTTGAAAATTGATGATGTGGCTTTGAATGGTGCATTTTGAACACACAAAAAGCCTAGAGTTCAAATAAGTTCAAGAAAATGAAATGCCTTTTGTAACCCATGAGTTTCCGTCCGGAACCCTGATACTTCAAAAGAGACAGTCCGTTTTGTACATGAAGTGCATCTAGCTTTTGCCGTAACCCTCTCAACTTTTTAGATCATGCTATGTGGGTAAAATGATGATACCATGCCAACATTCAACCTTTTCAGAGTTCATTTGTAGTGCTTTTCAATTTCAGGGTCATTTAGCTCAAAAAATCAATAACTGCATGAAAAATACCAAATGATGTTGGGAAGGGTTGAAAATTGATGATGTGGCTTTGAATGGTGCATCTTTAACCCACAAAAAAATCTGGAGTTCAAATAAGTTCAGCAAAAAGAAATGCCTTTTTTAACCGATGAGTATCCGTACGGAACCATGATACTTCGAAAGAGATTGTCTGTTTTGTACACGAAGTGCATCCAGCTTTTGCCGTAACCATCTCAAATTTTTACCACATGCTATGTGGGTGAAATTACGATACCATGCCAAGTTTCAACCTTTTCAGAGTTCATTTGTAGTGCTTTCCAATTTCAGGGTCATTTAGCACAAAAAAACTCAATAACTGCATGAAAAATACCAAATGATGTCGGGAAGGGTTGAAAATTTATGATGTGGCTTTGAATGGTGCATTTTGAACACACAAAAATCTTGGAGTTCAAATAAGTTCAAGAAAATGAAATGCCTTTTCTAACCGATGAGTTTCCGTCCGGAACCTTGATAATTCGGAAGAAACTGTCCGTTTTGTACACAAAGTGCATCCACCTTTTGCCGTAACCCTCTAAAGTTTTTAGCACTTGCTATGTGGGTGAAATGATGATACCATGCCAAGTTTCAACCTTTTCAGAGTTCATTTGTAGTGCTTTCCAATTTCAGGGTCATTTAGCACAAAAAAAATCAATAACTGCATGAAAAATACCAATGATGTCGGGAAGGGTTGGAAATTGATGATGTGGCTTTGAATGGTGCATTTTGAACACACAAAAAGCCTAGAGTTCAAATAAGTTCAAGAAAATGAAATGCCTTTTGTAACCTATGAGTTTCCGTCCGGAACCCTGATACTTCAAAAGAGACAGTCCGTTTTGTACATGAAGTGCATCTAGCTTTTGCCGTAACCCTCTCAACTTTTTAGATCATGCTATGTGGGTAAAATGATGATACCATGCCAACTTTCAACCTTTTCAGAGTTCATTTGTAGTGCTTTTCAATTTCAGGGTCATTTAGCTCAACAAAATCAATAACTGCATGAAAATACCAAATTAAGTTAGAAAGGGTTGAAAATATATGATGTGGCTTTGAATGGTGCATTTTGAACACACAAAAAGCCTGGTGTTCAAATAAGTTCAAGAAAATGAAATGCCTTTTATAACCGATGAGTTTCCGTCTGGAACCCTGATACTTCGAAAGATGCTGTCCATTTTGTACACGAAGTGCATCCATGTTTTGCCATAACCCTCTCAACTTTTTAGCACATGCTATCTGGGTGAAATGATGATACCATGCCAACTTTCAACCTTTTCAGAGTTCATTTGTAGTGCTTTCCAATTTCAGGGTCATTTATCCCAAAAAAATCGATAACTGCATGCCAAATACCAAATGAAGTCAGAAAGTGTTGAAAATTGAGCATGTGGCTTTGAATGGTGCATTTTTAACACAAAAAAATCCTGCAGTTCAAATAAGTTCAAGAAAATGAAATGCCCTTTCTAACCGATGAGTTTCCATCCGGAACCTTGATACTTCGGAAGAGACTGTCCGTTTTGTACACAAAGTGCATCCAGCTTTTGCCGTAACCCTCTAAACTTTTTAGCACTTGCTATGTGGGTGAAATGATGATACCATGCCAAGTTCAACCTTTTCAGAGTTCATTTGTAGTGCTTTCCAATTTCAGGGTCATTTAGCTCAAAAAAATCAATAACTGCATGAAAAATACCAAATTATGTTGGGAAGGGTTGAAAATTGATCATGTGACTTTGAATGGTGCATCTTGAACACACAAAAAGCCTGGAGTTGAACTAAGTTCAGGAAAATGAAATGCCTTTTTTAACCGATGAGTTTCCGTACGAAACCCTGATACTTCGAAAGAGACTGTCCGTTTTGTACGCGAAGTGCATCATGCTTTTGCCGTAACCCTCTCAAATTTTGACCACATGCTATGTGGGTGAAATGATGATACCATGCCAAGTTTCAACCTTTTAAGAGTTCATTTGTAGTGCTTTCCAATTTCAGGGTCATTTAGCCCAAAAACATCAATAACTGCATGCAAAATACCAAATGAAGTCAGAAAGGGTTGAAAATTGGAGATGTGGCTTTGAATGGTGCATGTTGAACACACAAAAATCCTGGAGTTCAAATAAGTTCAAGAAAATGAAATGCCTTTTCTAACCGATGAGTTTCCGTCCGGAACCCTAACACTTCGAAAGAGACTGTCCGTTTTGTACGCGAAGTGCATCCAGCTTTTTCCATAACCCCCTCAACTTTTTAGCACATGCTATGTGGGTGAAATGATGATACCATGCCAATTTTTAACATTTTCAGAGTTCATTTGTAGTGCTTTCCAATTTCAGGGTCATTTAGCTCAAAAAATCAATAACTACATGAAAAATACCAAATGATGTCAAGAAGGGTTGAAAATTGATGATGTGGCTTTGAATGGTGCATTTTGAAGACACAAAAGCCTAGAGTTCAAATAAGTTCAAGAAAATGAAATGCCTTTTCTAACCTATGAGATTCCGTCCGGAACCCTAATATTTCAAAAGACACTGTCCGTTTTGTACATGAAGTGCATCTAGTTTTTGCCGTAACCCTCTCAACTTTTTAGAACATGCTATGTGGGTAAAATGATGATACCATGCCAACTTGCAACCTTTTCAGAGTTCATTTGTATTGCTTTCCAATTTCAGGGTCATTTATCCCAAAAAAAATAAATAACTGCATGCAAAATACCAAATGAAGTCAAAAAGTGTTGCAAATTGAAGATGTGGCTTTGAATGGTGCATTTTGAACACACAAAAATCTTGGAGTTCAAATAAGTTCAAGAAAATGAAATGCCTTTTCTAACCGATGAGTTTCCGTCCGGAACCTTGATACTTCGGAAGAAACTGTCCGTTTTGTACACAAAGTGCATCCACCGTTTGCTGTAACCCTCTAAAGTTTTTAGCACTTCCTATGTGGGTGAAATGATGATACCATGCCAAGTTTCAACCTTTTCAGAGTTCATTTGTAGTGCTTTCCAATTTCAGGGTCATTTAGCACAAAAAAATCAATAACTGCATGAAAAATACCAATGATGTCGGGAAGGGTTGAAAATTGATGATGTGGCTTTGAATGGTGCATTTTGAACACACAAAAAGCCTAGAGTTCAAATAAGTTCAAGAAAATGAAATGCCTTTTGTAACCCATGAGTTTCCGTCCGGAACCCTGATACTTCAAAAGAGACAGTCCGTTTTGTACATGAAGTGCATCTAGCTTTTGCCGTAACCCTCTCAACTTTTTAGATCATGCTATGTGGGTAAAATGATGATACCATGCCAACATTCAACCTTTTCAGAGTTCATTTGTAGTGCTTTTCAATTTCAGGGTCATTTAGCTCAAAAAATCAATAACTGCATGAAAAATACCAAATGATGTTGGGAAGGGTTGAAAATTGATGATGTGGCTTTGAATGGTGCATCTTTAACCCACAAAAAATCTGGAGTTCCAATAAGTTCAGCAAAAAGAAATGCCTTTTTTAACCGATGAGTATCCGTACGGAACCATGATACTTCGAAAGAGATTGTCTGTTTTGTACACGAAGTGCATCCAGCTTTTGCCGTAACCATCTCAAATTTTTACCACATGCTATGTGGGTGAAATTACGATACCATGCCAAGTTTCAACCTTTTCAGAGTTCATTTGTAGTGCTTTCCAATTTCAGGGTCATTTAGCACAAAAAAACTCAATAACTGCATGAAAAATACCAAATGATGTCGGGAAGGGTTGAAAATTTATGATGTGGCTTTGAATGGTGCATTTTGAACACACAAAAATCTTGGAGTTCAAATAAGTTCAAGAAAATGAAATGCCTTTTCTAACCGATGAGTTTCCGTCCGGAACCTTGATAATTCGGAAGAAACTGTCCGTTTTGTACACAAAGTGCATCCACCTTTTGCCGTAACCCTCTAAAGTTTTTAGCACTTGCTATGTGGGTGAAATGATGATACCATGCCAAGTTTCAACCTTTTCAGAGTTCATTTGTAGTGCTTTCCAATTTCAGGGTCATTTAGCACAAAAAAAATCAATAACTGCATGAAAAATACCAATGATGTCGGGAAGGGTTGGAAATTGATGATGTGGCTTTGAATGGTGCATTTTGAACACACAAAAAGCCTAGAGTTCAAATAAGTTCAAGAAAATGAAATGCCTTTTGTAACCTATGAGTTTCCGTCCGGAACCCTGATACTTCAAAAGAGACAGTCCGTTTTGTACATGAAGTGCATCTAGCTTTTGCCGTAACCCTCTCAACTTTTTAGATCATGCTATGTGGGTAAAATTATGATACCATGCCAACTTTCAACCTTTTCAGAGTTCATTTGTAGTGCTTTTCAATTTCAGGGTCATTTAGCTCAACAAAATCAATAACTGCATGAAAATACCAAATTAAGTTAGAAAGGGTTGAAAATATATGATGTGGCTTTGAATGGTGCATTTTGAACACACAAAAAGCCTGGTGTTCAAATAAGTTCAAGAAAATTAAATGCCTTTTATAACCGATGAGTTTCCGTCTGGAACCCTGATACTTCGAAAGATGCTGTCCATTTTGTACACGAAGTGCATCCATGTTTTGCCGTAACCCTCTCAACTTTTTAGCACATGCTATGTGGGTGAAATGATGATACCATGCCAACTTTCAACCTTTTCAGAGTTCATTTGTAGTGCTTTCCAATTTCAGGGTCATTTATCCCAAAAAAATCGATAACTGCATGCCAAATACCAAATGAAGTCAGAAAGTGTTGAAAATTGAGCATGTGGCTTTGAATGGTGCAGTTTTAACACACAAAAATCCTGCAGTTCAAATAAGTTAAAGAAAATGAAATGCCCTTTCTAACCGATGAGTTTCCATCCGGAACCTTGATACTTCGGAAGAGACTGTCCGTTTTGTACACAAAGTGCATCCAGCTTTTGCCGTAACCCTCTAAACTTTTTAGCACTTGCTATGTGGGTGAAATGATGATACCATGCCAAGTTCAACCTTTTCAGAGTTCATTTGTAGTGCTTTCCAATTTCAGGGTCATTTAGCTCAAAAAAATCAATAACTGCATGAAAAATACCAAATTATGTTGGGAAGGGTTGAAAATTGATCATGTGACTTTGAATGGTGCATCTTGAACACACAAAAAGCCTGGAGTTGAACTAAGTTCAGGAAAATGAAATGCCTTTCTTAACCGATGAGTTTCCGTACGAAACCCTGATACTTCGAAAGAGACTGTCCGTTTTGTATGCGAAGTGCATCATGCTTTTGCCGTAACCCTCTCAAATTTTGACCACATGCTATGTGGGTGAAATGATGATACCATGCCAAGTTTCAACCTTTTAAGAGTTCATTTGTAGTGCTTTCCAATTTCAGGGTCATTTAGCCCAAAAACATCAATAACTGCATGCAAAATACCAAATGAAGTCAGAAAGGGTTGAAAATTGGAGATGTGGCTTTGAATGGTGCATTTTGAACACACAAAAATCCTGGAGTTGAAATAAGTTCAAGAAAATGAAATGCCTTTTCTAACCGATGAGTTTCCGTCCGGAACCCTAACACTTCGAAAGAGACTGTCCGTTTTGTACGCGAAGTGCATCCAGCTTTTTCCATAACCCCCTCAGCTTTTTAGCACATGCTATGTGGGTGAAATGATGATACCATGGCAATTTTTAACATTTTCAGAGTTCATTTGTAGTGCTTTCCAATTTCAGGGTCATTTAGCTCAAAAAATCAATAACTACATGAAAAATACCAAATGATGTCAAGAAGGGTTGAAAATTGATGATGTGGCTTTGAATGGTGCATTTTGAACACACAAAAGCCTAGAGTTCAAATAAGTTCAAGAAAATGAAATGCCTTTTCTAACCTATGAGATTCCGTCCGGAACCCTAATACTTCAAAAGACACTGTCCGTTTTGTACATGAAGTGCATCTAGTTTTTGCCGTAACCCTCTCAACTTTTTAGAACATGCTATGTGGGTAAAATGATGATACCATGCCCACTTGCAACCTTTTCAGAGTTCATTTGTATTGCTTTCCAATTTCAGGGTCATTTATCCCAAAAAAAATAAATAACTGCATGCAAAATACCAAATGAAGTCAAAAAGTGTTGCAAATTGAAGATGTGGCTTTGAATGGTGCATTTTGAACACACAAAAATCTTGGAGTTCAAATAAGTTCAAGAAAATGAAATGCCTTTTCTAACCGATGAGTTTCCGTCCGGAACCTTGATACTTCGGAAGAAACTGTCCGTTTTGTACACAAAGTGCATCCACCGTTTGCTGTAACCCTCTAAAGTTTTTAGCACTTGCTATGTGGGTGAAATGATGATACCATGCCAAGTTTCAACCTTTTCAGAGTTCATTTGTAGTGCTTTCCAATTTCAGGGTCATTTAGCACAAAAAAATTAATAACTGCATGAAAAATACCAATGATGTCGGGAAGGGTTGAAAATTGATGATGTGGCTTTGAATGGTGCATTTTGAACACACAAAAAGCCTAGAGTTCAAATAAGTTCAAGAAAATGAAATGCCTTTTGTAACCCATGAGTTTCCGTCCGGAACCCTGATACTTCAAAAGAGACAGTCCGTTTTGTACATGAAGTGCATCTAGCTTTTGCCCTAACCCTCTCAACTTTTTAGATCATGCTATGTGGGTAAAATGATGATACCATGCCAACATTCAACCTTTTCAGAGTTCATTTGTAGTGCTTTTCAATTTCAGGGTCATTTAGCTCAAAAAATCAATAACTGCATGAAAAATACCAAATGATGTTGGGAAGGGTTGAAAATTGATGATGTGGCTTTGAATGGTGCATCTTTAACCCACAAAAAATCTGGAGTTCAAATAAGTTCAGCAAAAAGAAATGCCTTTTTTAACCGATGAGTATCCGTACGGAACCATGATACTTCGAAAGAGATTGTCTGTTTTGTACACGAAGTGCATCCAGCTTTTGCCGTAACCATCTCAAATTTTTACCACATGCTATGTGGGTGAAATTACGATACCATGCCAAGTTTCAACCTTTTCAGAGTTCATTTGTAGTGCTTTCCAATTTCAAGGTCATTTAGCACAAAAAAACTCAATAACTGCATGAAAAATACCAAATGATGTCGGGAAGGGTTGAAAATTTATGATGTGGCTTTGAATGGTGCATTTTGAACACACAAAAATCTTGGAGTTCAAATAAGTTCAAGAAAATGAAATGCCTTTTCTAACCGATGAGTTTCCGTCCGGAACCTTGATAATTCGGAAGAAACTGTCCGTTTTGTACACAAAGTGCATCCACCTTTTGCCGTAACCCTCTAAAGTTTTTAGCACTTGCTATGTGGGTGAAATGATGATACCATGCCAAGTTTCAACCTTTTCAGAGTTCATTTGTAGTGCTTTCCAATTTCAGGGTCATTTAGCACAAAAAAAAATCAATAACTGCATGAAAAATACCAATGATGTCGGGAAGGGTTGGAAATTGATGATGTGGCTTTGAATGGTGCATTTTGAACACACAAAAAGCCTAGAGTTCAAATAAGTTCAAGAAAATGAAATGCCTTTTGTAACCTATGAGTTTCCGTCCGGAACCCTGATACTTCAAAAGAGACAGTCCGTTTTGTACATGAAGTGCATCTAGCTTTTGCCGTAACCCTCTCAACTTTTTAGATCATGCTATGTGGGTAAAATGATGATACCATGCCAACTTTCAACCTTTTCAGAGTTCATTTGTAGTGCTTTTCAATTTCAGGGTCATTTAGCTCAACAAAATCAATAACTGCATGAAAATACCAAATTAAGTTAGAAAGGGTTGAAAATATATGATGTGGCTTTGAATGGTGCATTTTGAACACACAAAAAGCCTGGTGTTCAAATAAGTTCAAGAAAATGAAATGCCTTTTATAACCGATGAGTTTCCATCTGGAACCCTGATACTTCGAAAGATGCTGTCCATTTTGTACACGAAGTGCATCCATGTTTTGCCGTAACCCTCTCAACTTTTTAGCACATGCTATGTGGGTGAAATGATGATACCATGCCAACTTTCAACCTTTTCAGAGTTCATTTGTAGTGCTTTCCAATTTCAGGGTCATTTATCCCAAAAAATCGATAACTGCATGCAAAATACCAAATGAAGTCAGAAAGTGTTGAAAATTGAGCATGTGGCTTTGAATGGTGCATTTTTAACACACAAAAATCCTGGAGTTCAAATAAGTTCAAGAAAATGAAATACCCTTTCTAACCGATGAGTTTCCATCCGGAACCTTGATACTTCGGAAGAGACTGTCCGTGTTGTACACAAAGTGCATCCAGCTTTTGCCGTAACCCTCTAAACTTTTTAGCACTTGCTATGTGGGTGAAATGATGATACCATGCCAAGTTCAACCTTTTCAGAGTTCATTTGTAGTGCTTTCCAATTTCAGGGTCATTTAGCTCAAAAAAATCAATAACTGCATGAAAAATAGCAAATTATGTTGGGAAGGGTTGAAAATTGATCATGTGACTTTGAATGGTGCATCTTGAATACACAAAAAGCATGGAGTTGAACTAAGTTCAGGAAAATGAAATGCCTTTTTTAACCGATGAGTTTCCGTATGAAACCCTGATACTTCGAAAGAGACTGTCCGTTTTGTACGCGAAGTGCATCATGCTTTTGCCGTAACCCTCTCAAATTTTGACCACATGCTATGTGGGTGCAATGATGATACCATGCCAAGTTTCAACCTTTTAAGAGTTCATTTGTAGTGCTTTCCAATTTCAGGGTCATTTAGCCCAAAAACATGAATAACTGCATGCAAAATACCAAAAGAAGTCAGAAAGGGTTGAAAATTGGAGATGTGGCTTTGAATGGTGCATTTTGAACGCACAAAAATCCTGGAGTTCAAATAAGTTCAAGAAAATGAAATGCCTTTTCTAACCGATGAGTTTCCGTCCGGAACCCTAACACTTCGAAAGAGACTGTCCGTTTTGTACGCGAAGTGCATCCAGCTTTTTCCATAACCCCCTCAACTTTTCAGCACATGCTATGTGGGTGAAATGATGATACCATGCCAATTTTTAACATTTTCAGAGTTCATTTGTAGTGCTTTCCAATTTCAGGGTCATTTAGCTCAAAAAAATCAATAACTACATGAAAAATACCAAATGATGTCAAGAAGGGTTGAAAATTGATGATGTGGCTTTGAATGGTGCATTTTGAACACACAAAAAGCCTAGAGTTCAAATAAGTTCAAGAAAATGAAATGCCTTTTCTAACCTATGAGATTCCGTCCGGAACCCTAATACTTCAAAAGACACTGTCCGTTTTGTACATGAAGTGCATCTAGCTTTTGCCGTAACCCTCTCAACTTTTTGGAACATGCTATGTGGGTAAAATGATGATACCATGCCAACTTGCAACCTTTTCAGAGTTCATTTGTAGTGCTTTCCAATTTCAGGGTCATTTATCCCAAAAAAAAAATAACTGCATGCAAAATACCAAATGAAGTCAAAAAGTCTTGCAAATTGAAGATGTGGCTTTGAATGGTGCATTTTGAACACACAAAAATCTTGGAGTTCAAATAAGTTCAAGAAAATGAAATGCCTTTTCTAACCGATGAGTTTCCGTCCGGAACCTTGATACTTCGGAAGAAACTGTCCGTTTTGTACACAAAGTGCATCCACCTTTTGCTGTAACCCTCTAAAGTTTTTAGCACTTGCTATGTGGGTGAAATGATGATACCATGCCAAGTTTCAGCCTTTTCAGAGTTCATTTGTAGTGCTTTCCAATTTCAGGGTCATTTAGCACAAAAAAATCAATAACTGCATGAAAAATACCAATGATGTCGGGAAGGGTTGAAAATTGATGATGTGGCTTTGAATGGTGCATTTTGAACACACAAAAAGCCTAGAGTTCAAATAAGTTCAAGAAAATGAAATGCCTTTTGTAACCTATGAGTTTCCATCCGAAACCCTGATACTTCAAAATAGACAGTCCGTTTTGTACATGAAGTGCATCTAGCTTTTGCCGTAACCCTCTCAACTTTTTAGATCATGCTATGTGGGTAAAATGATGATACCATGCCAACATTCAACCTTTTCAGAGTTCATTTGTAGTGCTTTTCAATTTCAGGGTCATTTAGCTCAAAAAATCAATAACTGCATGAAAAATACCAAATGATGTTGGGAAGGGTTGAAAATTGATGATGTGGCTTTGAATGGTGCATCTTTAACCCACAAAAAATCTGGAGTTCAAATAAGTTCAGCAAAAAGAAATGCCTTTTTTAACCGATGAGTATCCGTACGGAACCATGATACTTCGAAAGAGATTGTCTGTTTTGTACACGAAGTGCATCCAGCTTTTGCCGTAACCATCTCAAATTTTTACCACATGCTATGTGGGTGAAATTACGATACCATGCCAAGTTTCAACCTTTTCAGAGTTCATTTGTAGTGCTTTCCAATTTCAGGGTCATTTAGCACAAAAAAACTCAATAACTGCATGAAAAATACCAAATGATGTCGGGAAGGGTTGAAAATTTATGATGTGGCTTTGAATGGTGCATTTTGAACACACAAAAATCTTGGAGTTCAAATAAGTTCAAGAAAATGAAATGCCTTTTCTAACCGATGAGTTTCCGTCCGGAACCTTGATAATTCGGAAGAACCTGTCCGTTTTGTACACAAAGTGCATCCACCTTTTGTCGTAACCCTCTAAAGTTTTTAGCACTTGCTGTGTGGGTGAAATGATGATACCATGCCAAGTTTCAACCTTTTCAGAGTTCATTTGTAGTGCTTTCCAATTTCAGGGTCATTTAGCACAAAAAAATCAATAACTGCATGAAAAATACCAATGATGTCGGGAAGGGTTGGAAATTGATGATGTGGCTTTGAATGGTGCATTTTGAACACACAAAAAGCCTAGAGTTCAAATAAGTTCAAGAAAATGAAATGCCTTTTGTAACCTATGAGTTTCCGTCCGGAACCCTGATACTTCAAAAGAGACAGTCCGTTTTGTACATGAAGTGCATCTAGCTTTTGCCGTAACCCTCTCAACTTTTTAGATCATGCTATGTGGGTAAAATGATGATACCATGCCAACATTCAACCTTTTCAGAGTTCATTTTTAGTGCTTTTCAATTTCAGGGTCATTTAGCTCAAAAAATCAATAACTGCATGAAAAATACCAAATGATGTTGGGAAGGGTTGAAAATTGATGATGTGGCTTTGAATGGTGCATCTTGAACCCACAAAAAATCTGGAGTTCAAATAAGTTCAGCAAAAAGAAATGCCTTTTTTAACCGATGAGTATCCGTACGGAACCATGATACTTCGAAAGAGATTGTCTGTTTTGTACACGAAGTGCATCCAGCTTTTGCCGTAACCATCTCAAATATTTACCACATGCTATGTGGGTGAAATTACGATACCATGCCAAGTTTCAACCTTTTCAGAGTTCATTTGTAGTGCTTTCCAATTTCAGGGTCATTTAGCACAAAAAAAATCAATAACTGCATGAAAAATACAAAATGATGTCGGAAAGGGTTGAAAATTGATGATGTGGCTTTGAATGGTGCATTTTGAACACACAAAAATCTTGGAGTTCAAATAAGTTCAAGAAAATGAAATGCCTTTTCTAACCGATGAGTTTCCGTCCGGAACCTTGATAATTCGGAAGAAACTGTCCGTTTTGTACACAAAGTGCATCCACCTTTTGCCGTAACCCTCTAAAGTTTTTAGCACTTGCTATGTGGGTGAAATGATGATGCCATGCCAAGTTTCAACCTTTTCAGAGTTCATTTGTAGTGCTTTCCAATTTCAGGGTCATTTAGCACAAAAAAATTAATAACTGCATGAAAAATACCAATGATGTCGGGAAGGGTTGAAAATTGATGATGTGGCTTTGAATGGTGCATTTTGAACACACAAAAAGCCTAGAGTTCAAATAAGTTCAAGAAAATGAAATGCCTTTTGTAACCTATGAGTTTCTGTCCGGAACCCTGATACTTCAAAAGAGATAGTCCGTTTTGTACACGAAGTGCATCTAGCTTTTGCCGTAACCCTCTCAACTTTTTTGATCATGCTATGTGGGTAAAATGATGATACCATGCCAACATTCAACCTTTTCAGAGTTCATTTGTAGTGCTTTTCAATTTCGGGGTCATTTAGCTCAAAAAATCAATAACTGCATGAAAAATACCAAATGATGTTAGAAAGTGTTGAAAATTGATGATGTGGCTTTGAATGGTGCATTTTGAACACACAAAAAGCCTGGAGTTCAAATAAGTTCAAGAAAATGAAATGCCTTTTACAACCGATGAGTTTCTGTCTGGAACCCTGATACTTCGAAAGATGCTGTCCGTTTTGTACTCAAAGTGCATCCATCTTTTGCCGTAACCCTCTCCACTTTTTAGCACATGCTATGTGGGTGAAATGATGATACCATGCGAACTTTCAACCTTTTCAGAGTTCATTTTTAGTGCTTTTCGATTTGAGGGTCATTTAGCTCAGCATGAAAATACCAAATGAAGTTAGAAAGGTAGAAAATTGATGATGTGGCTTTGAATGGTGCATCTTGAACACACAAAAAGCCTTGAGTTCAAATAAGTTCAAGCAAATGAAATGCCTTTTGTAATCGATGAGTTTCCATCCGGAACCCTGATACTTCGAAAGAGGTTGTCCGTTTTGTACACGAAGTGCATCCAGCTTTTGCCATAACCCTCTCAACTTTTTAGCACATTCTATGCGGGTGAAATGATGATATCGTGCCAACTTTGAACCTTTTCAGAGTTCATTTGTTGTGCTTTCTAATTTCAGGGTCATTTAGCTGAAAAAAATCAATAACTACATGAAAAATACCAATTGATGTCGGGAAGGGTTGAAAATTGACGATGTGGCTTTGAATGGTGCATTTTGAACACACAAAAAGCCTAGAGTTCAAATAAGTTCAAGAAAATGAAATCCGTTTTGTAACAGATGAGTTTCCGTCCGGAACCCTAATATTTCGTAAGAGGCTGTCCGTTTTGTACACGAAGTGCATCCAGCTTTTGCCGTAACTCTATCAACTTTTTAGAAAATGCTATGTGGGTTAAATGATGATACCACGCCAACATTCAACCTTTTCAGAGTTCATTTGTAGTGCTTTTCAATTTCAGGGTCATTTAGCTCAACAAAATCAATAACTACATGAAAATACCAAATGAAGATAGAAAAGGTTGAAAATTGATAATGTGGCTTTGAATGGTGCATTTTGAACACACAAATGGCCTGGAGTTCAAATAACTTCAAGAAAATGAAATGCCTTTTATAACCGATGAGTTTCCGTCCGGAACCCTGATACTTCGAAAGATGATGTCCGTTTTGTACACGGAGTGCATCCATCTTTTGCCGTAACCCTCTCAACTTTTTAGCACATGCTATGTGTGTGAAATGATGATACCATGCCAACTTTCAACCTTTTCAGAGTTCATTTGTAGTGCTTTCCAATTTCAGGGTCATTTATCCCCAAAAAAATCAATAACTGCATGCAAAATACCAAATGAAGTCAGAAAGTGTTGCAAATTTAAGATGTGGCTTTGATTGGTGCATTTTGACAAACAAAAATCCTGGAGTTCAAATAAGTTCAAGAAAATGAAATGCCTTTTCTAACCGAAGAGTTTCTGTCCGGAACCTTGATACTTCGGAAGAGACTGTCCGTTTTGTACACAAAGTGCATCGACCTTTTGCCGTAACCCTCTAAAGTTTTTAGCACTTGCTATGTGGGTGAAATGATGATACCATGCCAAGTTTCAACCTTTTCAGAGTTCATTTGTAGTGCTTTCCAATTTCAGGGTCATTTAGCTCAAAAAAAATCAATAACTGCATGAAAAATACCAAATGATGTCGGGAAGGGTTGAAAATTGATGATGTGGCTTTGAATGGTGCATTTTGAACACACACAAAGCCTGGAGTTCAAACAAGTTCAAGAAAATGAAATGCCTTTTATAACCGATGAGTTTCCGTCCGGAACCCTGATACTTCGAAAGATGCTGTCCGTTTTGTACTCGAAGTGCATCCATCTTTTGCCGTAACCCTCTCCACTTTTTAGCACATGCTATGTGGGTGAAATGATGATACCATGCGAACTTTCAACCTTTTCAGAGTTCTTTTTTAGTGCTTTTCGATTTCAGGGTCATTTAGCTCAACAAAATCAATAACTGCATGAAAATACCAAATGAAGTTAGAAAGGTAGAAAATTGATGATGTGGCTTTGAATGGTGCATCTTGAACATACAAAAAGCCTTGAGTTCAAATAAGTTCAAGAAAATGAAATGCCTTTTGTAACCGATGAGTTTCCATCCGGAACCCTGATACTTCGAAAGAGGTTGTCCGTTTTGTACACGAAGTGCATCCAACTTTTGCCATAACTCTATCAACTTTTTAGAACATGCTATGTGGGTGAAATGGTGATACCGTGCCAACTTTCAACCTTTTCAGAGTTCATTTGTAGTGCTTTCTAATTTCAGGGTCATTTAGCTGGAAAAAAATCAATAACTACATGAAAAATACCAATTGATGTCGGGAAGGGTTGAAAATTGACGATGTGGCTTTGAATGGTGCATTTTGAACACACAAAAAGCCTAGAGTTCAAATAAGTTCAAGAAAATGAAATCCGTTTGTAACCGATGAGTTTCCGTCCGGAACCCTAATATTTCGTAAGAGGCTGTCCGTTTTGTACACGAAATGCATCCAGCTTTTGCCGTAACTCTATCAACTTTTTAGAACATGCTATGTGGGTTAAATGATGATACCACGCCAACGTTCAACCTTTTCAGAGTTCATTTGTAGTGCTTTTCAATTTCAGGGTCATTTAGCTCAACAAAATCAATAACTACATGAAAATACCAAATGAAGATAGAAAAGGTTGAAAATTGATAATGTGGCTTTGAATGGTGCATTTTGAACACACAAATGGCCGGGAGTTCAAATAACTTCAAGAAAATGAAATGTCTTTTATAACCGATGAGTTTCCGTCCGGAACCCTGATACTTCGAAAGATGATGTCCGTTTTGTACACGGAGTGCATCCATCTTTTGCCGTAACCCTCTCAACATTTTAGCACATGCTATGTGTGTGAAATGATGATACCATGCCAACTTTCAACCTTTTCAGAGTTCATTTGTAGTGCTTTCAAATTTCACGGTCATTTATCCCAAAAAAAATCAATAACTGCATGCAAAATACCAAATGAAGTCAGAAAGTGTTGCAAATTGAAGGTGTGGCTTTGAATGGTGCATTTTGAACAAACAAAAATCCTGGAGTTCAAATAAGTTCAAGAAAATGAAATGCCTTTTCTAACCTTAGAGTTTCCGTCCGGAACCTTGATACCTCGGAAGAGATTGTCCGTTTTGTACACAAAGTGCATCCACCTTTTGCCGTAACCCTCTAAAGTTTTTAGCACTTGCTATGTGGGTGAAATGATGATACCATGCCAAGTTTCAACCTTTTCAGAGTTCATTTGTAGTGCTTTCCAATTTCAGGGTCATTTAGCTCAAAAAAATTAATAACTGCATGAAAAATACCAAATGATGTCGGGAAGGGTTGAAAATTGATGATGTGGCTTTGAATGGTGCATTTTGAACACACACAAAGCCTGGAGTTCAAAGAAGTTCAAGAAAATGAAATGCCTTTTGTAACCGATGAGTTTCCGTCCGGAACCGTGATACTTCGAAAGAGACTGTCCGTTTTGTACACGAAGTGCATCTAGATTTTGCCGTAACCCTCTTAACTTTTTAGCACATGCTATGTGGGTGAAATGATGATACCATGCCAACCTTCAACCTTTTCAGGGTTCATTTCTAGTGCTTTTCAATTTCAGGGTCATTTAGCTCAAACAAATCAATAACTGCATGCAAAATACCAAATGAAGTCAGAAAGGGTTGAAAGTTGATGATGTGGCTTTGAATGGTGCATTTTGCACACACAAAAAGCCTTGAGTTCAAATAAGTTCAAGAAAATGAAATGCCTTTTGTAACCGATGAGTTTCCATCCGGAACCCTGATACTTCGAAAGAGGTTGTCCGTTTTGTACACGAAGTGCATCCAACTTTTGCCATAACCCTCTCAACTTTTTAGCACATTCTATGTGGGTGAAATGATGATACCGTGCCAACTTTGAACCTTTTCAGAGTTCATTTGTAGTGCTTTCTAATTTCAGGGTCATTTAGCTGAAAAAAATCAATAACTACATGAAAAATACCAATTGATGTCGGGAAGGGTTGAAAATTGACGATGTGGCTTTGAATGGTGCATTTTGAACACACAAAAAGCCTAGAGTTCAAATAAGTTCAAGAAAATGAAATCCGTTTGTAACCGATGAGTTTCCGTCCGGAACCCTAATATTTCGTAAGAGGCTGTCCGTTTTGTACACGAAGTGCATCCAGCTTTTGCCGTAACTCTATCAACTTTTTAGAACATACTATGTGGGTTAAATGATGATACCACGCCAACATTCAACCTTTTCAGAGTTCATTTGTAGTGCTTTTCAATTTCAGGGTCATTTAGCTCAACAAAATCAATAACTTCATGAAAATACCAAATGAAGATAGAAAAGGTTGAAAATTGATAATGTGGCTTTGAATGGTGCATTTTGAACACACAAATGGCCTGGAGTTCAAATAACTTCAAGAAAATGAAATGCCTTTTATAACCGATGAGTTTCCGTCCCGAACCATGATACTTCGAAAGATGATGTCCGTTTTGTGCATGGAGTGCATCCATCTTTTGCCGTAACCCTCTCAACTTTTTAGCACATTCTATGTGTGTGAAATGATGATACCCTGCCAACTTTCAACCTTTTCAGAGTTCATTTGTAGTGCTTTCCAATTTCAGGGTCATTTATCCCAAAAAAAATCAATAACTGCATGCAAAATACCAAATGAAGTCAGAAAGTGTTGCAAATTGAAGATGTGGCTTTGAATGGTGCATTTTGAACAAACAAAAATCCTGGAGTTCAAATAAGTTCAAGAAAATGAAATGCCTTTTCTAACCGAAGAGTTTCCGTCCGGAACCTTGATACTTCGGAAGAGATTGTCCGTTTTGTACACAAAGTGCATCCACCTTTTGCCGTAACCCTCTAAAGTTTTTAGCACTTGCTATGTGGGTGAAATTATGATACCATGCCAAGTTTCAACCTTTTCAGAGTTCATTTGTAGTGCTTTCCAATTTCAGGGTCATGTAGCTCAAAAAAAATCAATAACTGCATGAAAAATACCAAATGATGTCGGGAAGGGTTGAAAATTGATGATGTGGCTTTGAATGGTGCATTTTGAACACACACAAAGCCTGGAGTTCAAAGAAGTTCAAGAAAATGAAATGCCTTTTGTAACCGATGAGTTTCCGTCCGGAACACTGATACTTCGAAAGAGACTGTCCGTTTTGTACACGAAGTGCATCTAGATTTTGCCGTAACCCTCTTAACTTTTTAGCACATGCTATGTGGGTGAAATGATGATACCATGCCAACTTTCAACCTTTTCAGGGTTCATTTCTAGTGCTTTTCAATTTCAGGGTCATTTAGCTCAAACAAATCAATAACTGCATGCAAAATACCAAATGAAGTCAGAAAGGGTTGAAAGTTGATGATGTGGCTTTGAATGGTTCATTTTGAACACACAAAAACCCTGGAGTTCAAATAAGTTCAAGAAAATGAAATGCCTTTTATAACTGATGAGTTTCCGTCCGGAACCATGATACTTCGAAAGAGGTTGTCCGTTTTGTACACGAAGTGCATCCAGCTTTTGCCATAACCCTCTCAACTTTTTAGCACATTCTATGTGGGTGAAATGATGATACCGTGCCAACTTTGAACCTTTTTAGAGTTCATTTGTAGTGCTTTCTAATTTCAGGGTCATTTAGCTGAAAAAAAATCAATAACTACATGAAAAATACCAATTGATGTCGGGAAGGGTTGAAAATTGACGATGTGGCTTTTAATGGTGCATTTTGAACACACAAAAATCCTAGAGTTCAAATAAGTTCAAGAAAATGAAATCCGTTTTGTAACCGATGAGTTTCCGTCCGGAACCCTAATATTTCGTAAGAGGCTGTCCGTTTTGTACACGAAATGCATACAACTTTTGCCGTAACTCTATCAAGTTTTTAGAACATGCTATGTGGGTTAAATGATGATACCACGCCAACATTCAACCTTTTGAGAGGTCATTTGTAGTGCTTTTCAATTTCAGGGTCATTTATCTCAACAAAATCAATAACTACATGAAAATACCAAATGAAGATAGAAAAGGTTGAAAATTGATAATGTGGCTTTGAATGGTGCATTTTGAACACACAAATGTCCTGGAGTTCAAATAACTTCAAGAAAATGAAATGTCTTTTATAACCGATGAGTTTCCGTCCGGAACCTTGATACTTCGAAAGATGATGTCCGTTTTGTACACGGAGTGCGTCCATCTTTTGCCGTAACCCTCTCAACTTTTTTGCACATGCTATTTGTGTGAAATGATGATACCATGCCAAGTTTAAACCTTTTAAGAGTTCATTTGTAGTGCTTTCCAATTTCAGGGTCATTTATCCCCAAAAAAAATCAATAACTGCATGCAAAATACCAAATGAAGTCAGAAAGTGTTGCAAATTGAAGATGTGGCTTTGATTGGTGCATTTTGAACAAACAAAAATCCTGGAGTTCAAATAAGTTCAAGAAAATGAAATGCCTTTTCTAACCGAAGAGTTTCCGTCCGGAACCTTGATACTTCGGAAGAGACTGTCCGTTTTGTACACAAAGTGCATCCACCTTTTGCCGTAACCCTCTCAAATTTTTAGCACATGCTACATTGGTAAAATGATGATACCATGCCAAGTTTCATTCTTTTCAGAGTTCATTTGTAGTGCTTTCCAATTTCAGGGTCATGCAGCTCAAAAAACTCAATAACTGCATGAAAAATACCAAATGATGTCGGGAACGGTTGAAAATTGATGATGTGGCTTTGAATGGTGCATTTTGTACACACACACAAAGCCTGGAGTTCAAAGAAGTTCAAGAAAATGAAATGCCTTTTGTAACCGATGAGTTTTCGTCCGGAACCCTGATACTTCGAAAGAGACTGTCTGTTTTGTACACGAAGTGCATCTAGCTTTTGTCATAACCCTCTCAACTTTTTAGCACATGCTATGTGGGTGAAATGATGATACCATGCCAACTTTCAACCTTTTCACAGTTCATTTCTAGTGCTTTCCAACTTCAAGGTCATTTAGCTCAAACAAATCAATAACTGCATGAAAATACCAAATGAAGTCAGAAAGGGTTGAAAATTGATGATGTGGCTTTGAATGGTGCATTTTGAACACACAAAAAGCCTAGAGTTCAAATAAGTTCAAGAAAACGAAATGCCTTTTGTAACAGATGAGTTTCCATCCGGAAACCTTATACTTCGAAAGAGGTTGTCTGTTTTGTACACGAAGTGGATCCAGCTTTTGCCATAACCCTCTCAACCTTTTAGCACATTCTATGTGGGTGAAATGATGATACCATGCTAACTTTCAACCTTTTCAGAGTTCATTTGTAGTGCTTTCCAACTTCAGGGTCATTTAGCTCAAAAAAACAATAACTGCATGAAAAAAACCAAATGATGTCGGGAAGGGTTGAAAATTGATGATGTGGCTTTGAATGGTGCATTTTGAACACACAAAAACCCTAGAGTTCAAATAAGTTCAAGAAAATGAAATGCGTTTTGTAACCGATGAGTTTCCGTCTAGAACCTTGCTACTTCGAATGAGGCTATCCGTTTTGTACACGAAGTGCGTCCAACTTTTACCGTAACCCTCTCATCTTTTTAGGACATGCTACGTGGGTGAAATGATGATACCATGCCAAGTTTCATTCTTTTCAGAGTTCGTTTGTAGTGCTTTCCAATTTCAGGATCATTTAGCTCAAGAAAATCAATAACTGCATGAAAAATACCAAATGATGTCGGGAATGGTTGAAAATTGATTATGTGTCTTTGAATGGAGCATTTTGAACACACAGAAAGCCTAGAGTTCAAAGGAGTTCAAGAAAATGTAATGCCTTTTGTAACCGATGAGTTTCCGTTCGGAACCCTGATACTTCGAAAGAGACTGTCCGTTTTGTACACGAAGTGTATCTGGCTTTTGTCGTAACCCTCTCAACTTTTTAGCACATGCTATGTTTGTGAAATGATGATACCATGCCAACTTTCAACCTTTTCAAAGTTCATTTGTAGTGCTTTCCAAGTTCAAGGTCATTTAGCTCAAAAAAACAATAACTGCATGAAAAAAACCAAATGATGTCGGGAAGGGTTGAAAATTGATGATGTGGCTTTGAATGGTGCATTTTGAACACACAAAAACCCTAGAGTTCAAATAAGTTCAAGAAAATGAAATGCGTTTTGTAACCGATGAGTTTCCGTCTAGAACCTTGATACTTCGAATGAGACTGTCCGTTTTGTACACGAAGTGCGTCCAGCTTTTACCGTAACCCTCTTAATTTTTAGCGCATGCTATGTGGGTGAAATGATGATACCATGCCAAGTTTCATTCTTTTCAGAGTTTGTTTGTAGTGCTTTCGAATTTCAGGGTCATTTAGCTCAAGAAAATCAATAACTGCATGAAAAATACCAAATGATGTCGGGAACGGTTGAAAATTGATGATGTGGCTTTGAATGGTGCATTTTGAACACACAGAAAGCCTGGATTTCAAAGGAGTTCAACAAAATGAAATGCCTTTTGTAACAGATGAGTTTCCGTCTAGAACCTTGATACTTCGAATGAGACTGTCCGTTTTGTACACGAAGTGCGTCCAGCTTTTACCGTAACCCTCTCAACTTTTTAGCGCATGCTACGTGGGTGAAATGATGATACCATGCCAAGTTTCATTCTTTTCAGAGTTCGTTTGTAGTGCTTTCGAATTTCAGGGTCATTTAGCTCAAGAAAATCAATAACTGCATGAAAAATACCAAATGATGTCGGGAACGGTTGAAAATTGATGATGTGGCTTTGAATGGTGCATTTTGAACACACAGAAAGCCTGGATTTCAAAGGAGTTCAACAAAATGAAATGCCTTTTGCAACCGATGAGTTTCCGTTCGGAACCCTCATACTTCGAAAGAGACTGTCCGTTTTGTACACGAAGTGCATCTAGCTTTTGTCGTAACCCTCTCAACTTTTTAGCACATGCTATGTGGGTGAAATGATGATACCATGCCAACTTTCAACCTTTTCAGAGTTCATTTGTAGTGCTTTTCAATTTCAGGGTCATTTAGCTCAAACAAATCAATAACTGCATGCAAAATACCAAATGAAGTCAGAAAGGGTTGAAAGTTGATGATGTGGCTTTGAATGGTGCATTTTGAACACACAAAAAGCCTGGAGTTCAAATAAGTTCAAGAAAATGAAATGCCTTTTGTAACCGATGAGTTTCCATCCGGAAACCTGATACTTCGAAAGAGGTTGTCCGTTTTGTACACGAAGTGCATCCAACTTTTGCCATAACCCTCTCAACTTTTTAGCACATTCTATGTGGGTGAAATGATGATACCGTGCCAACTTTGAACCTTTTCAGAGTTCATTTGTAGTGTTTTCTAATTTCAGGGTCATTTAGCTGAAAAAAATCAATAACTACATGAAAAATACCAATTAATGTCGGGAAGGGTTGAAAATTGATGATGTGGCTTTGAATGGTGCATTTTGAACACACAAAAAGCCTAGAGTTCAAATAAGTTCAAGAAATTGAAATCCGTTTTGTAACCGATGAGTTTCCGTCTGGAACCCTAATATTTCGTAAGAGGCTGTCCGTTTTGTACACGAAGTGCATCCAGCTTTTGCCATAACTCTATCAACTTTTTAGAACATGCTATGTGGGTTAAATGATGATACCACGCCAACATTCAACCTTTTCAGAGTTCATTTGTAGTGCTTTTCAATTTCAGGGTCATTTAGCTCAACAAAATCAATAACTACATGAAAATACCAAATGAAGATAGAAAAGGTTGAAAATTGATAATGTGGCTTTGAATGGTGCATTTTGAACACACAAATGGCCTGGAGTTCAAATAACTTCAAGAAAATGAAATGCCTTTTATAACCGATGAGTTTCCGTCCGGAACCCTGATACTTCGAAAGATGATGTCCGTTTTGTACACGGAGTGCATCCATCTTTGGCCGTAACCCTCTCAACTTTTTAGCACATGCTATGTGTGTGAAATGATGATACCATGCCAACTTTCAACCTTTTCAGAGTTCATTTGTAGTGCTTTCCAATTTCAGGGTCATTTATCCCCAAAAAAATCAACAACTGCATGCAAAATACCAAATGAAGTCAGAAAGTGTTGCAAATTGAAGATGTGGCTTTGATTGGTGCATTTTGAACAAACAAAAATCCTGGAGTTCAAATAAGTTCAAGAAAATGAAATGCCTTTTCTAACCGAAGAGTTTCCGTCCGTAACCTTGATACTTCGGAAGAGACTGTCCGTTTTGTACACAAAGTGCATCCACCTTTTGCCGTAACCCTCTAAAGTTTTTAGCACTTGCTATGTGGGTGAAATGATGATACCATGCCAAGTTTCAACTTTTTCAGAGTTCATTTGTAGTGCTTTCCAATTTCAGGGTCATTTAGCTCAAAAAAATCAATAACTGCATGAAAAATACCAAATGATGTCGGGAAGGGTTGAAAATTGATGATGTGGCTTTGAATGGTGCATTTTGAACACACACAAAGCCTGGAGTTCAAAGAAGTTCAAGAAAATGAAATGCCTTTTGTAACCGATGAGTTTCCGTCCGGAACCCTGATACTTCGAAAGAGACTGTCTGTTTTGTACACGAAGTGCATCTAGATTTTGCCGTAACCCTCTTAACTTTTTAGCACATGCTATGTGGGTGAAATGATGATACCATGACAACTTTCAACCTTTTCAGGCTTCATTTCTAGTGCTTTTCAATTTCAGGGTCATTTAGCTCAAACAAATCAATAACCGCATGCAAAATACCAAATGAAGTCAGAAATGGTTGAAAGTTGATGATGGGGCTTTGAATGGTGCATTTCGAACACACAAAAAGTCTGGAGTTCAAAGAAGTTCAAGAAAATGTAATGCCGTTGTAACCGATGAGTTTCCGTTCGGAAACCTGATACTTTGAAAGAGACTGTCCGTTTTGTACACGAAGTGCATCTAGCTTTTGCCGTAACCCTCTCAAGTTTTTAGCACATGCTATGTGGGTGAAATGATGATACCATGCCAACTTTCATCCTTTTCCGAGTTCATTTGTACTGCTTTTCAATTTCAGGGTCATTTAGCTCAACAAAATCAATAACTACATGAAAATACCAAATGAAGTTAGAAAAGGTTGAAAATTGATGATGTGGCTTTTAATGGTGCATTTTGAACACAAAAAAAGACTGGAGTTCAAATAAGTTCACGAAAATGAAATGCCTTTTGTAACCGATGAGTTTCCATCCGGAACCCTTATACTTCGAAAGAGGCTGTCTGTTTTGTACATGAAATGCATCCAGCTTTTACCGTAACCCTCACAACTCTTTAGAACATGCTATGTGGGTGAAATGATGATAACATGCCAACTTTCCACCTTTTCAGAGGTCATTTGTAGTGCTTTCCAACTTCAAGGTCATTTAGCTCAAAAAAATCAATAACTGCATGAAAAAAGCGAAATGATGTCCGGAAGGGTTGAAAATTGATGATGTTTCTTTGAATGGTGCATTTTGAACACACAAAAATCCTAGAGTTCAAATAAGTAGAAGAAAATGAAATGCGTTTTGTAATCGATGAGTTTCCGTCCGGAACCTTGATACTTCGAATGAGACTGTCCGTTTTGTACACGAAGTGCGTCCAGCTGTTGCCGTAACCCTCTCAAATTTTTAGCACATGCTACATGGGTGAAATGATGATACCATGCCAAGTTTCATTCTTTTCAGAGTTCATTTGTAGTGCTTTCCAATTTCAGGGGCATTCAGCTCAAAAAACTCAATAACTGCATGAAAAATACCAAATGATGTCGGGAACGGTTGAAAATTGATGATGTGGCTTTGAATGGTGCATTTTGTACACACACAGAAATCCTGGAGTTCAAAGAAGTTCAAGAAAATGAAATGCCTTTTGTAATCGATGAGTTATCGTCCGGAACCCTGATACTTCGAAAGAGACTGTCCGTTTTGTACACGAAGTGCATCTAGCTTTTGCCGTAACCCTCTCAACTTTTTAGCACATGCTATGTGTGTGAAATGATGATACCATGCCAACTTTCAACCTTTTCACAGTTCATTTCTAGTGCTTTCCAACTTCATGGTCATTTAGCTCAAACAAATCAATAACTGCATGAAAATACCAAATGAAGTCGGGAAGGGTTGAAAATTGATGATGTGGCTTTGAATGGTGCATTTTGAACACACAAAAAGCCTAGAGTTCAAATAAGTTCAAGAAAACGAAATGCCTTTTGTAATAGATGAGTTTCCATCCGGAAACCTTATACTTCGAAAGAGGTTGTCTGTTTTGTACACGAAGTGGATCCAGCTTTTGCCATAACCCTCTCAACCTTTTAGCACATTCTATGTGGGTGAAATGATGATACCATGCTAACTTTCAACCTTTTCAGAGTTCATTTGTAGTGCTTTCCAACTTCAGGGTCACTTAGCTCAAAAAAACAATAACTGCATGAAAAAAACCAAATGATGTCGGGAAGGGTTGAAAATTGATGATGTGGCTTTGAATGGTGCATTTTGAACACACAAAAACCCTAGAGTTCAAATAAGTTCAAGAAAATGAAATGCGTTTTGTAACCGATGAGTTTCCGTCTAGAACCTTGCTACTTCGAATGAGGCTATCCGTTTTGTACACGAAGTGCGTCCAGCTTTTACCGTAACCCTCTCAACTTTTTAGGACATGCTACGTGGGTGAAATGATGATACCCTGCCAAGTTTCATTCTTTTCAGAGTTCGTTTGTAGTGCTTTCCAATTTCAGGATCATTTAGCTCAAGAAAATCAATAACTGCATGAAAAATACCAAATGATGTCGGGAATGGTTGAAAATTGATTATGTGTCTTTGAATGGAGCATTTTGAACACACAGAAAGCCTAGAGTTCAAAGGAGTTCAAGAAAATGTAATGCCTTTTGTAACCGATGAGTTTCCGTTCAGAACCCTGATACTTCGAAAGAGACTGTCCGTTTTGTACACGAAGTGTATCTGGCTTTTACCGTAACCCTCTTAACTTTTTAGCGCATGCTACGTGGGTGAAATGATGATACCATGCCAAGTTTCATTCTTTTCAGAGTTCGTTTGTAGTGCTTTCGAATTTCAGGGTCATTTAGCTCAAGAAAATCAATAACTGCATGAAAAATACCAAATGATGTCGGGAACGGTTGAAAATTGATGATGTGGCTTTGAATGGTGCATTTTGAACACACAGAAAGCCTGGATTTCAAAGGAGTTCAACAAAATGAAATGCCTTTTGTAACCGACGAGTTTCCGTCTAGAACCTTGATACTTCGAATGAGACTGTCCGTTTTGTACACGAAGTGCGTCCAGCTTTTACCGTAACCCTCTCAACTTTTTAGCGCATGCTACGTGGGTGAAATGATGATACCATGCCAAGTTTCATTCTTTTTAGAGTTCGTTTGTAGTGCTTTCGAATTTCAGGGTCATTTAGCTCAAGAAAATCAATAACTGCATGAAAAATACCAAATGATGTCGGGAACGGTTGAAAATTGATGATGTGGCTTTGAATGGTGCATTTTGAACACACAGAAAGCCTGGATTTCAAAGGAGTTCAACAAAATGAAATGCCTTTTGCAACCGATGAGTTTCCGTTCGGAACCCTCATACTTCGAAAGAGACTGTCCGTTTTGTACACGAAGTGCATCTAGCTTTTGTCGTAACCCTCTCAACTTTTTAGCACATGCTATGAGGGTGAAATGATGATACCATGCCAACTTTCAACCTTTTCAGAGTTCATTTGTAGTGCTTTTCAATTTCAGGGTCATTTAGCTCAAACAAATCAATAACTGCATGCAAAATACCAAATGAAGTCAGAAAGGGTTGAAAGTTGATGATGTGGCTTTGAATGGTGCATTTTGAACACACAAAAAGCCTGGAGTTCAAATAAGTTCAAGAAAATGAAATGCCTTTTATAACCGATGAGTTTCCGTCCGGAACCATGATACTTCGAAAGATGTTGTCCGTTTTGTACTCGAAGTGCATCCATCTTTTGCCATAACCCTCTCCACTTTTTAGCACATGCTATGTGGGTGAAATGATGATACCATGCAAACTTTCAACCTTTTCAGAGTTCATTTTTAGTGCTTTTCGATTTCAGGGTCATTTAGCTCAACAAAATCAATAACTGCATGAAAATACCAAATGAAGTTAGAAAGGTAGAAAATTGATGATGTGACTTTGAATGGTGCATCTTGAACACACAAAAAGCCTTGAGTTCAAATAAGTTCAAGAAAATGAAATGCCTTTTGTAACCGATGAGTTTCCATCCGGAAACCTGATACTTCGAAAGAGGTTGTCCGTTTTGTACACGAAGTGCATCCAACTTTTGCCATAACCCTCTCAACTTTTTAGCACATTCTATGTGGGTGAAATGATGATACCATGCTAGCTTTCAACCTTTTCAGAGTTCATTTGTAGTGCTTTCCAACTTCAGGGTCATTTAGCTCAAAAAAACAATAACTGCATGAAAAAAACCAAATGATGTCGGGAAGGGTTGAAAATTGATGATGTGGCTTTGAATGGTGCATTTTGAACACACAAAAACCCTAGAGTTCAAATAAGTTCAAGAAAATGAAATGCGTTTTGTAACCGATGAGTTTCCGTCTAGAACCTTGCTACTTCGAATGAGGCTATCCGTTTTGTACACGAAGTGCGTCCAGCTTTTACCGTAACCCTCTCAACTTTTTAGGACATGCTACGTGGGTGAAATGATGATACCCTGCAAAGTTTCATTCTTTTCAGAGTTCGTTTGTAGTGCTTTCCAATTTCAGGATCATTTAGCTCAAGAAAATCAATAACTCCATGAAAAATACCAAATGATGTCGGGAATGGTTGAAAATTGATTATGTGTCTTTGAATGGAGCATTTTGAACACACAGAAAGCCTAGAGTTCAAAGGAGTTCAAGAAAATGTAATGCCTTTTGTAACCGATGAGTTTCCGTTCGGAACCCTGATACTTCGAAAGAGACTGTCCGTTTTGTACACGAAGTGTATCTGGCTTTTGTCGTCACCCTCTCAACTTTTTAGCACATGCTATGTTTGTGAAATGATGATACCATGCCAACTTTCAACCTTTTCAAAGTTCATTTGTAGTGCTTTCCAACTTCAAGGTCATTTAGCTCAAAAAAACAATAACTGCATGAAAAAAACCAAATGATGTCGGGAAGGGTTGAAAATTGATGATGTGGCTTTGAATGGTGCATTTTGAACACACAAAAACCCTAGAGTTCAAATAAGTTCAAGAAAATGAAATGCGTTTTGTAACCGATGAGTTTCCGTCTAGAACCTTGATACTTCGAATGAGACTGTCCGTTTTGTACACGAAGTGCGTCCAGCTTTTACCGTAACCCTCTTAACTTTTTAGCGCATGCTACGTGGGTGAAATGATGATACCATGCCAAGTTTCATTCTTTTCAGAGTTCGTTTGTAGTGCTTTCGAATTTCAGGGTCATTTAGCTCAAGAAAATCAATAACTGCATGAAAAATACCAAATGATGTCGGGAACGGTTGAAAATTGATGATGTGGCTTTGAATGGTGCATTTTGAACACACAGAAAGCCTGGATTTCAAAGGAGTTCAACAAAATGAAATGCCTTTTGTAACCGATGAGTTTCCGTCTAGAACCTTGATACTTCGAATGAGACTGTCCGTTTTGTACACGAAGTGCGTCCAGCTTTTACCGTAACCCTCTCAACTTTTTAGCGCATGCTACGTGGGTGAAATGATGATACCATGCCAAGTTTCATTCTTTTCAGAGTTCGTTTGTAGTGCTTTCGAATTTCAGGGTCATTTAGCTCAAGAAAATCAATAACTGCATGAAAAATACCAAATGATGTCGGGAACGGTTGAAAATTGATGATGCGGCTTTGAATGGTGCATTTTGAACACACAGAAAGCCTGGATTTCAAAGGAGTTCAACAAAATGAAATGCCTTTTGCAACCGATGAGTTTCCGTTCGGAACCCTCATACTTCGAAAGAGACTGTCCGTTTTGTACACGAAGTGCATCTAGCTTTTGTCGTAACCCTCTCAACTTTTTAGCACATGCTATGTGGGTGAAATGATGATACCATGCCAACTTTCAACCTTTTCAGAGTTCATTTGTAGTGCTTTTCAATTTCAGGGTCATTTAGCTCAAACAAATCAATAACTGCATGCAAAATACCAAATGAAGTCAGAAAGGGTTGAAAGTTGATGATGTGGCTTTGAATGGTGCATTTTGAACACACAAAAAGCCTGGAGTTCAAATAAGTTCAAGAAAATGAAATGCCTTTTATAACCGATGAGTTTCCGTCCGGAACCATGATACTTCGAAAGATGCTGTCCGTTTTGTACTCGAAGTGCATCCATCTTTTGCCATAACCCTCTCCACTTTTTAGCACATGCTATGTGGGTGAAATGATGATACCATGCAAACTTTCAACCTTTTCAGAGTTCATTTTTAGTGCTTTTCGATTTCAGGGTCATTTAGCTCAACAAAATCAATAACTGCATGAAAATACCAAATGAAGTTAGAAAGGTAGAAAATTGATGATGTGACTTTGAATGGTGCATCTTGAACACACAAAAAGCCTTGAGTTCAAATAAGTTCAAGAAAATGAAATGCCTTTTGTAACCGATGAGTTTCCATCCGGAAACCTGATACTTCGAAAGAGGTTGTCCGTTTTGTACACGAAGTGCATCCAACTTTTGCCATAACCCTCTCAACTTTTTAGCACATTCTATGTGGGTGAAATGATGATACCGTGCCAACTTTGAACCTTTTCAGAGTTCATTTGTAGTGTTTTCTAATTTCAGGGTCATTTAGCTGAAAAAAATCAATAACTACATGAAAAATACCAATTAATGTCGGGAAGGGTTGAAAATTGATGATGTGGCTTTGAATGGTGCATTTTGAACACACAAAAAGCCTAGAGTTCAAATAAGTTCAAGAAATTGAAATCCGTTTTGGAACCGATGAGTTTCCGTCCGGAACCCTAATATTTCGTAAGAGGCTGTCCGTTTTGTACACGAAGTGCATCCAGCTTTTGCCATAACTCTATCAACTTTTTAGAACATGCTATGTGGGTTAAATGATGATACCACGCCAACATTCAACCTTTTCAGAGTTCATTTGTAGTGCTTTTCAATTTCAGGGTCATTTAGCTCAACAAAATCAATAACTACATGAAAATACCAAATGAAGATAGAAAAGGTTGAAAATTGATAATGTGGCTTTGAATGGTGCATTTTGTACACACAAATGGCCTGGAGTTCAAATAACTTCAAGAAAATGAAATGCCTTTTATAACCGATGAGTTTCCGTCCGGAACCCTGATACTTCGAAAGATGATGTCCGTTTTGTACACGGAGTGCATCCATCTTTGGCCGTAACCCTCTCAACTTTTTAGCACATGCTATGTGTGTGAAATGATGATACCATGCCAACTTTCAACCTTTTCAGAGTTCATTTGTAGTGCTTTCCAATTTCAGGGTCATTTATCCCCAAAAAAATCAATAACTGCATGCAAAATACCAAATGAAGTCAGAAAGTGTTGCAAATTGAAGATGTGGCTTTGATTGGTGCATTTTGAACAAACAAAAATCCTGGAGTTCAGATAAGTTCAAGAAAATGAAATGCCTTTTCTAACCGAAGAGTTTCCGTCCGGAACCTTGATACTTCGGAAGAGACTGTCCGTTTTGTACACAAAGTGCATCCACCTTTTGCCGTAACCCTCTAAAGTTTTTAGCACTTGCTATGTGGGTGAAATGATGATACCATGCCAAGTTTCAACCTTTTCAGAGTTCATTTGTAGTGCTTTCCAATTTCAGGGTTATTTAGCTCAAAAAAAATCAATAACTGCATGAAAAATACCAAATGATGTCGGGAAGGGTTGAAAATTGATGATGTGGCTTTGAATGGTGCATTTTGAACACACACAAAGCCTGGAGTTCAAAGAAGTTCAAGAAAATGAAATGCCTTTTGTAACCGATGAGTTTCCGTCCGGAACCCTGATACTTCGAAAGAGACTGTCTGTTTTGTACACGAAGTGCATCTAGATTTTGCCGTAACCCTCTTAACTTTTTAGCACATGCTATGTGGGTGAAATGATGATACCATGACAACTTTCAACCTTTTCAGGCTTCATTTCTAGTGCTTTTCAATTTCAGGGTCATTTAGCTCAAACAAATCAATAACCGCATGCAAAATACCAAATGAAGTCAGAAAGGGTTGAAAGTTGATGATGTGGCTTTGAATGGTGCATTTCGAACACACAAAAAGTCTGGAGTTCAAAGCAGTTCAAGAAAATGTAATGCCGTTGTAACCGATGAGTTTCCGTTCGGAAACCTGATACTTTGGAAGAGACTGACCGTTTTGTACACGAAGTGCATCTAGCTTTTGCCGTAACCCTCTCAAGTTTTTAGCACATGCTATGTGGGTGAAATGATGATACCATGCCAACTTTCATCCTTTTCCGAGTTCATTTGTACTGCTTTTCAATTTCAGGGTCATTTAGCTCAACAAAATCAATAACTACATGAAAATACCAAATGAAGTTAGAAAAGGTTGAAAATTGATGATGTGGCTTTGAATGGTGCATTTTGAACACAAAAAAAGACTGGAGTTCAAATAAGTTCACGAAAATGAAATGCCTTTTGTAACCGATGAGTTTCCATCCGGAACCCTTATACTTCGAAAGAGGCTGTCTGTTTTGTACATGAAATGCATCCAGCTTTTACCGTAACCCTCACAACTCTTTAGAACATGCTATGTGGGTGAAATGATGATACCATGCCAACTTTCCACCTTTTCAAAGGTCATTTGTAGTGCTTTCCAACTTCAAGGTCATTTAGCTCAAAAAAATCAATAACTGCATGAAAAAAGCGAAATGATGTCCGGAACGGTTGAAAATTGATGATGTGTCTTTGAATGGTGCATTTTGAACACACAATATCCTAGAGTTCAAATAAGTTGAAGAAAATGAAATGCGTTTTGTAATCGATGAGTTTCCGTCCGGAACCTTGATACTTCGAATGAGACTGTCCGTTTTGTACACGAAGTGCGTCCAGCTGTTGCCGTAACCCTCTCAAATTTTTAGCACATGCTACATGGGTGAAATGATGATACCATGCCAAGTTTCATTCTTTTCAGAGTTCATTTGTAGTGCTTTCCAATTTCAGGGGCATTCAGCTCAAAAAACTCAATAACTGCATGAAAAATACCAAATGATGTCGGGAACGGTTGAAAATTGATGATGTGGCTTTGAATGGTGCATTTTGTACACACACAGAAATCCTGGAGTTCAAAGAAGTTCAAGAAAATGAAATGCCTTTTGTAACCGATGAGTTTTCGTCCGGAACCCTGATACTTCGAAAGAGACTGTCCGTTTTGTACACGAAGTGCATCTAGCTTTTGCCGTAACCCTCTCAACTTTTTAGCACATGCTATGTGGGTGAAATGATGATACCATGCCAACTTTCAACCTTTTCACAGTTCATTTCTAGTGCTTTCCAACTTCATGGTCATTTAGCTCAAACAAATCAATAACTGCATGAAAATACCAAATGAAGTCAGGAAGGGTTGAAAATTGATGATGTGGCTTTGAATGGTGCATTTTGAACACACAAAAAGCCTAGAGTTCAAATAAGTTCAAGAAAACGAAATGCCTTTTGTAATAGATGAGTTTCCATCTTGAAACCTTATACTTCGAAAGAGGTTGTCTGTTTTGTACACGAAGTGGATCCAGCTTTTGCCATAACCCTCTCAACCTTTTACCACATTCTATGTGGGTGAAATGATGATACCATGCTAACTTTCAACCTTTTCAGAGTTCATTTGTAGTGCTTTCCAACTTCACGGTCATTTAGCTCAAAAAAACAATAACTGCATGAAAAAAACCAAATGATGTCGGGAAGGGTTGAAAATTGATGATGTGGCTTTGAATGGTGCATTTTGAACACACAAAAACCCTAGAGTGCAAATAAGTTCAAGCAAATGAAATGCGTTTTGTAACCGATGAGTTTCCGTCTAGAACCTTGCTACTTCGAATGAGGCTATCCGTTTTGTACACGAAGTGCGTCCAGCTTTTACCGTAACCCTCTCAACTTTTTATCACATGCTACGTGGGTGAATTGATGATACCATGCCAAGTTTCATTCTTTTCAGAGTTCGTTTGTAGTGCTTTCCAATTTCAGGATCATTTAGCTCAAGAAAATCAATAACTGCATGAAAAATACCAAATGATGTTGGGAATGGTTGAAAATTGATTATGTGTCTTTGAATGGAGCATTTTGAACACACAGAAAGCCTAGAGTTCAAAGGAGTTCAAGAAAATGTAATGCCTTTTGTAACCGATGAGTTTCCATTCGGAACCCTGATACTTCGAAAGAGACTGTCCGTTTTGTACACGAAGTGCATCTGGCTTTTGTCGTAACCCTCTCAACTTTTTAGCACATGCTATGTTTGTGAAATGATGATACCATGCCAACTTTCAACCTTTTCAAAGTTCATTTGTAGTGCTTTTGAATTTCAGGGTCATTTAGCTCAAACAAATCAATAACTGCATGAAAATACCAAATGAAGTCAAAAAGGGTTGAAAATTGATGATGTGTCTTGGAATAGTGCATTTTGAACACACAAAAAGCCTAGAGTTAAAATAAGTTCAAGAAAACAAAATGCCTTATGTAACCGATGAGTTTCCATCCGGAACCCTGATACTTCGGAAGAGGATGTTCGTTTTGTATACGAAGTGCATCCAGCTTTTGCCGTAACCCTCTCAACATTTTAGCACATTCTATGTGGGTGAAATGATGATACCATGCCGACTTTCAACCTTTTCAGAGTTCATTTGTAGTGCTTTCCAACTTCAAGGTCATTTAGCTCAAAAAAACAATAACTGCATGAAAAAAACCAAATGATGTCGGGAACGGTTGAAAATTGATGATGTGGCTTTGAATGGTGCATTTTGAACACACAAAAACCCTAGAGTTCAAATAAGTTCAAGAAAATGAAATGCGTTTTGTAACCGATGAGTTTCCGTCTAGAACCTTAATACTTCGAATGAGACTGTCCGTTTTGTACACGAAGTGCGTCCAGCTTTTACCGTAACCCTCTCAACTTTTTAGCGCATGCTACGTGGGTGAAATGATGATACCATGCCAAGTTTCATTCTTTTCAGAGTTCGTTTGTAGTGCTTTCGAATTTTAGGGTCATTTAGCTCAAGAAAATCAATAACTGCATGAAAAATACCAAATGATGTCGGGAACGGTTGAAAATTGATGATGTGGCTTTGAATGGTGCATTTTGAACACACAGAAAGCCTGGATTTCAAAGGAGTTCAACAAAATGAAATGCCTTTTGTAACCGATGAGTTTCCGTTCGGAACCCTCATACTTCGAAAGAGACTGTCCGTTTTGTACACGAAGTGCATCTAGCTTTTGTCGTAACCCTCTCAACTTTTTAGCACATGCTATTTTGGTGAAATGATGATACCATGCCAACTTTCAACCTTTTCAGAGTCCATTTGTAGTGCTTTTCAATTTCAGGGTCATTTAGCTCAAACAAATCAATAACTGCATGCAAAATACCAAATGAAGTCAGAAAGGGTTGAAAATTGATGATGTGGCTTTCAATGGTGCATTTTGAACACACAAAAAGTTTGGAGTTCAGAGAAGTTCAAGAAAAATGAAATGCCTTTTGTAACCGACGAGTTTCCGTCCGGAACCATAATACTTCGAAAGAGACTGTCCGTTTTGTACACGAAGTGCATCTAGCTTTTGTCGTAACCCTCTCAACTTTTTAGCACATTCTATGTGGGTGAAATGATCATACCATGCCAACTTTCAACCTTTTCAAAGTTCATTTGTAGTGCTTTTCAATTTCAGGGTCATTTAGCTCAAACAAATCAATAACTGCATGAAAATACCAAATGAAGTCAGAAAGGGTTGAAAATTGATGATGTGTCTTCGAATGGTGCATTTTGAACACACAAAAAGCCTAGAGTTAAAATAAGTTCAAGAAAACTAAATGCCTTTCGTAACCGATGAGTTTCCATCTGGAACCCTGATACTTCGAAAGAGCATGTCCGTTTTGTACACGAAGTGCAACCAGCTTTTGCCGTAACCCTCTCAAATTTTTATCACATTCTATGTGGGTGAAATGATGATACCATGCCAACTTTCATCCTTTTGACAGTTCATTTGTAGTGTTTTCCAACTTCAGGGTCATTTAGCTCAAAAAAATCAGTAACTTCATGAAAAAAACAAATGATGTCCGGAAGGGTTGAAAATTGATGATGTGGCTTTGAATGGTGCATTTTGAACACACAAAAACCCAAGAGTTCAAATAAGTTCAAGAAAATGAAATGTGTTTTGTAACCGATGAGTTTCCGTCCGGAACCTTGATACTTCGAATGAGACTGTCCGTTTTGTACAAGAAGTGCATCCAGCTTTTGCCGTAACCCTCTCAACTTCTTAGCACATGCTACGTGGGTGAAATGATGATACCATGCCAAGTTTCATTCTTTTCAGAGTTTGTGTGTAGTGCTTTCCAATTTCAGGGTCATTTAGCTCAAACAAATCTATAACTGCATGCAAAATACCAAATGATGTCGGGAACGGCTGAAAATTGATGATGTGGCTTTGAATGGTGCATTTTGAACACACACAATTCCTGGAGTTCAAAGAAGTTCAAGAAAATGAAATGCCTTTTGTAACCGATCAGTTTCCGTCCGGAACCCTAATACTTCGAAAGAGACTATCCGTTTTGTACACGAAGTGCATCTAGCTTTTGCCGTAACCATCTCAACTTTTTAGCACATGCTATGTGGGTGAAATTATGATACCATGCCAACTTTCAACCTTTTCAGAGTTCATTTGTAGTGCTTTTAAATTTCAGGGTTATTTAGCTCAAACAAATCAATAACTGCATGAAAATACCAAATGAAGTCAGAAAGGGTTGAAAATTGATGATGTGGCTTTGAATAATGCATTTTGAACACACAAAAATCCTAGATTTCAAAGAAGTTCAAGAAAATGAAATGCCTTTTGTAACCGATGAGTTACCATCCGGAGCCCTGATACTTTGAAAGAGGATGTCCGTTTTGTACACGAAGTGCATCCAGCTTTTGCCTTAACCCTCTCAACTTTTTAGCACATTATATGTGGGTGAAATGATGACACCATGCCAACTTTCAAACTTTTCAGAGTTCATTTGTAGTGCTTTCCAATTTCAGGGCCATTTAGCTCAAAAAAATCAATAACTGCATGCAAAATACCAAATGATGTCGGGAAAGGTTGAAAATTGATGATGTGGCTTTGAACTGTGCATTTTGAACACACAAAAAGCCAAGAGTTAAAATAAGTTCAAGAAAATGAAATGCGTTTTGTAACCGATGAGTTTCCGTTCGAAACCGTGATACTTCGAAAGAGGCTCTCCGTTTTGTACACGAAGTGCATCCAGCTTTTGCCGTAACCCTATCACGTTTTTAGAACATGCTATGTGGGTTACATGATGATACCATGCCAACATTCAACCTTTTCAGAGTTCATTTGTAGTGCTTTTCAATTTCAGGGTCATTTAGCTCAACAAAATCAATAATTGCATGAAAATACCAAATGAAGTTAGAAAAGGCTGAAAATTGATGATGTGGCTTTGAATGGTGCATTTTGAACACACAAAAAGTCTGGAGTTCAAATAAGTTCAAGAAAATGAAATGCCTTTTGTAACCGATGAGTTTCCATCCGGAAACCTTATACTTCGAAAGAGGTTGTCTGTTTTGTACATGAAGTGCATCCAACTTTTGCCGTAACCCTCACAACTTTTTAGAACATGCTATGTGGGTGAAATGATGATACCATGGCAACTTTCAACCTTTTCAGAGTTCATTTGTAGTGCTTTCCATCTTAAGGGTCATTTAGCTCAAAAAATCAATAACTGCATGAAAAAAACCAAATGATGTCGGGAAGGGTTGAAAATTGATGATGTGGCTTTGAATGGTGCATTTTGAACACAAAATAGCCTGGAGTTCAAATAAGTTCAAGAAAATGAAATGCCTTTTGTAACTGATGAGTTTCCATCCGGAACCTTGATACTTCAAAAGAGGATGTCCGTTTTGTACACGAAGTGCATCCATCTTTTGCCGTAACCCTCTCTACTTTTTAGCACATTCTATGTGGGTGAAATGATGATACCATGCCAACTTTCAACCTTTTGAGAGTTCATTTGTAGTGCTTTCCAATTTCAGGGTCATTTAGCTCAAAAAAATCAATAACTTCATGAAAAATACCAAATGATGTCGGGAAGGGTTGAAAATTGATGATGTGGCTTTGAATTGTGCATTTTGAACACACACAAATCCTAGAGTTCAAATAAGTTCAAGAAAATGAAATGCGGTTTGTAACCGATGAGTTTTCATCCGGAACCCTGATACTTCGAAAGAGGTTGTCCGTTTTGTACACGAAGTGCATCCAGCTTTTGCCGTAACCCTATCAACTTTTTAGAACATGCTATGTGGGTTAAATGATGATACCATGCCAACATTCAACCTATTTAGAGTTCATTTTTAGTGCTTTTAAATTTCAGTGTCATTTAGCTCAACAAAATCAATAACTGCATGCAAAATACCAAATGAAGTCAGAAAGGGTTGAAAATTGGATATGTGGCTTTGAATGGTGCATTTTGAACACACAAAAATCCTGGAGTTCAAATAACTACAAGAAAATGAAATGCCTTTTCTAACTGATGAGTTTCCGTCTGGAACCTTGATACTTCAGAACAGACTGTCCGTTTTGTATACAAAGTGCATCCAGCTTTTTGTAACCCTCTAAACTATTTAGCACTTGCTATGTGAGTGAAATCATGATACCATGCCAAGTTTCAACCTTTTCAGAGTTCATTTGTAGTGCTTTCCAATTTCAGGGTCATTTAGCTCAAAAAAATCAATAACTACATGAAAAATACCAAATGATGTTGGGAAGGGTTGAAAATTGATGATGTGGCTTTGAATGGTGCATTTTGAACACACAGAAATCCTAGAGTTGAAATAAGTTCAAGAAAATGAAATCCGTTTTGTAACCGATGAGTTTCCGTCCGGAACCCTGATACTTCGAAAGAGGTTGTCCGTTTTGTACACGAAGTGCATCCAGCTTTTGCCGTAACCCTATCAACTTTTTAGAACATGCTATGTCGGTTAAATGATGATACCATGCCAACATTCAACCTTTTCATAGTTAATTTGTAGTGCTTTTAAATTTCAGGGTCATTTAGCTCAACAAAATCAATAACTGCATGCAAAATACCAAATGAAGTCAGAAAGGGTTGAAAATTGGAGATGTGGCTTTGAATGGTGCATTTTGAACACACAAAAATCTTAGAGTTCAAATAAGTTCAAGAAAATGAAATGCCTTTTCTAACCGATGAGTTTCCGTCTCGAACCTTGGTACTTCGGAACAGACTGTCCGTTTTGTACACAAAGTGCATCCAGCTTTTGCCGTAACCCTCTAAAGTATTTAGCATTTGCTATGTGGGTGAAATGATGATACCAATGCCAAGTTTCAACTTCTTCAGAGTTCATTTGTAGTGCTTTCCAATTTCAGGGTCATTTAGCTCAAAAAAATCAATAACTACATGAAAAATACCAAATGATGTTGGGAAGGGTTGAAAATTGATCATGTGGCTTTGAATGGTGCATCTTGAACACACAAAAAGCCTGGAGTTAAGATATGTTCAGGAAAATGAAATGCCTTTTGTAACCGATGAGTTTCCGTCCGGAACCTTGATACTTCGAAAGAGACCGTCCGTTTTGTACGTGAAGTACATCCAGCTTTTGCTATAACCCCGTCAACTTTTTAGCACATGCTATGTGGGTGAAATGATGATACCATGCCAATTTTCAACCCTTTCAGAATTCATTTGTAGTGCTTTCCAATTTCAGGCTTTGAATGGTGCATTTTGAACGCACAAAAAGCATAGAGTTCAAATAAGTTCAAGAAAATGAAATGCCTTTTGTAACCTATGAGTTTTCGTCCGGAACCTTGATACTTCAAAAGACACTGTCGGTTTTGTACATGAAGTGAACACACAAAAATCCTGGAGTTCAAATAAGTTCAGGAAAATGAAATGCCTTTTTTGACCGATGAGTATTTGTACGGAACCCCGATACTTCGAAAGAGATTGTCCGTTTTGTACACGAAGTGCATCCAGCTTTTGCCGTAGCCATCTCAAATTTTTACCACATGCTATGTGGGTGAAATTATGATACCATGCCAAGTTTCAACCTTTTCAGAGTTCATTTGTAGTGCTTTCCAATTTCAGGGTCATTTAGCACAAAAAAAAATCAATAACTGCATGAAAAATACCAATGATGTGGGGAAGGGTTGAAAATTGATGATGTGGCTTTGAATGGTGCATTTTGAACACACAAAAAGCCTACAGTTCAAATAAGTTCAAGAAAATGAAATGCCTTTTGTAACCTATGAGTTTCCGTCCGGAACCCTGATACTTCAAAAGTGACAGTCCGTTTTGTACACGAAGTGCATCCAGCTTTTGCCGTAACCCTATCAACTTTTTAGAACATTCTATGTAGGTTAAATGATGATACCATGCCAACATTCAACCTTTTCAGAGTTCATTTGTAGTGCTTTTAAATTTCAGGGTCATTTAGCTCAACAAAATCAATAACTGCATGCAAAATACCAAATGAAGTCAGAAAGGGTTGAAAATTGGAGATGTGGCTTTGAATGGTGCATTTTGAACACACAAAAATCCTGGAGTTCAAATAGGTTCAAGAAAATGAAATGCCTTTTCTAACCAATGAGTTTCCGTCTGGAACCTTGGTACTCCGGAACAGACTGTCCGTTTTGTACACAAAGTGCATCCAGCTTTTGCCGTAACCCTCCAAAATATTTAGCATTTGCTATGTGGGTGAAATGATGATACCATGCCAAGTTTCAACCTTTTCAGAGTTGATTTGTAGTGCTTTCCAATTTCAAGGTCATTTAGCTCAAACAAATCAATAACTACATGAAAAATACCAAATGATGTTGGGAAGGGTTGTAAATTGATCATGTGGCTTTGAATGGTGCATCTTGAACACACAAAAAGCCTGGAGTTAAAATAAGTTCAGGAAAATGAAATGCCTTTTGTAACCGACGAGTTTCCGTCCGGAACCCTGACACTTCGAAAGAGACCGTCCGTTTTGTACGTGAAGTGCATCCAGCTTTTGCCATAACCCCCTCAACTTTTTAGCACATGCTATGTGGGTGAAATTATGATACCATGCCAATTTTCAACCTTTTCAGAGTTCATTTGTAGTGCTTTCCAATTTCAGGGTCATTTAGCTCAAAAAAATCAATAACTACATGAAAAGAACCAAATGATGTCACGAACGGTTGAAACTTGATGATGTGGCTTTGAATGGTGAATTTTGAACACACAAAAAGCATAGAGTTCAAATAAGTTCAAGAAAATGAAATGCCTTTTGTAACCTATGAGTTTCCATCCGGAACCCTGATACTTCAAAAGACACTGTCCGTTTTGTACATGAAGTGCATCTAGCTTTTGCCGTAACCCTCTCAACTTTTTAGATCATGCTATGTGGGTGAAATGATGATACCATGACAACATTCAACCTTTTTAGAGTTCACTTCTAGTGCTTTTCAATTTAGGGGTCATTTAGCTCAACAAAATCAATAACTGCATGAAAATACCAAATGAAGTTAGAAAGGGTTGAAAATTGATGATGTGGCTTTGAATGGTGCATTTTGAACACACAAAAAGCCTGGAATTCAAATAAGTTCAAGAAAATGAAATGCCTTTTACAACCGATGAGTTTTCGTCCGGAACCCTGATACTTCGAAAGATGATGTCCGTTTTGTACACGAAGTGCATGCATCTTTTGCCGTAACCCTCTCAACTTTTTAGCACATGCTATGTGGATGAAATGATGATACCATGCCAACTTTCAACCTTTTCAGAGTTCATTTCTAGTGCTTTCCAATTTCAGGGTCATTTATCCAAAAAAAATCAATAACTGCATGGAAAATACCAAATGAAGTCAGAAAGTGATGCAAATTGAATATGTGGCTTTGAATGGTGCATTTTGAACACACAAAAATCTTGGAGTTCAAATAAGTTCAAGAAAATGAAATGCCTTTTCTAACCGATGAGTTTCCGTCCGGAACCTTGATACTTCGGAAGAGACTGTCCGTTTTGTACACAAAGTGCATCCACCTTTTGCCGTAACCCTCTAAAGTTTTTAGCACTTGCTATGTGGGTGAAATGATGATACCATGCCAAGTTTCAACCTTTTCAGAGTTCATTTGTAGTGCTTTCCAAGTTCAGGGTCATTTAGCTCAAAAAAATCAATAACTGCATGAAAAATACCAAATGATGTTGGGAAGGGTTGAAAATTGATGATGTCGCTTTGAATGGTGCATCTTGAACACACAAAAATCCTGGAGTTCAAATAAGTTCAGGAAAATGAAATGCCTTTTTTGACCGATGAGTATCTGTATGGAACCCTGATACTTCGAAAGAGATTGTCCGTTTTGTACACAAAGTGCATCCAGCTTTTGCCGTAGCCATCTCAAATTTTTACCACATGCTATGTGGGTGAAATTATGATACCATGCCAAGTTTCAACCTTTTTCAGAGTTCATTTGTAGTGCTTTCCAATTTCCAGGTCATTTAGCACAAAAAAAATCAATAACTGCATGAAAAATACCAATGATGTCGGGAAGGGTTGAAAATTGATGATGTGGCTTTGAATGGTGCATTTTGAACACACAAAAAGCCTAGAGTTCAAATAAGTTCAAGAAAATGAAATGCCTTTTGTAACATATGAGTTTCCGTCCGGAACCCTGATACTTCAAAAGAGACAGTCCGTTTTGTACATGAAGTGCATCTAGCTTTTGCCGTAACCCTCTCAACTTTTTAGGACATGCTATGTGGGTGAAATGAGGATACCATGCCGAATTTCAACCTTTTCAGAGTTCATTCGTAGTGCTTTTCAATTTCAGGGTCATTTAGCTCAACAAAATCAATAACCGCATGAAAATACCAAATGAAATTAGAAAGGGTTGAAAATTGATGATGTGGCTTTGAATGGTGCATTTTGAACACACAAAAAGCCTAGAGTTCAAATAAGTTCAAGAAAATGAAATGCCTTTTATAACCAATGAGTTTCCGTCCGGAACCCTGATACTTCGAAAGATGTTGTCCGTTTTGTACACGAAGTGCATCCATCTTTTGCCGTAAACCTCTCAAATTTTTAGCACATGCTATGTGGGTGAAATGATCATACCATGCGAAATTTTAACCTTTTCAGAGTTCATTTTTAGTGCTTTTCAACTTCAGGGTCATTTAGCTACAAAATCAATAACTGCATGAAAATACCAAATGAAGTTAGAAAGGTTGAAAATTGATGATGTGGCTTTGAATGGTGCATCTTGACCACACAAAAAGCCTGGAGTTCAAACAAGTTCAAGAAAATTAAATGCCTTTTGTAACCGATGAGTTTCCATCCGGAACCCTGATACTTTGAAAGAGGATGCCCGTTTTGTACACGAAGTGCATCCAACTTTTGCCATAACCCTCTCAACTTTTTAGCACATTCTATGTTGTTGAAATGATGATACCGTGCCAACTTTGAACCTTTTCAGAGTACATTTGTAGTGCTTTCTAATTTCAGGGTCATTTAGCTGAAAAAATCAATAACTGCATGAAAAATACCAAATGATGTCGGGAAGGGTTGAAAATTGATGATGTGGCTTTGAATGGTGCATTTTGAACACACAAAAATCCTAGAGTTCAAAAATTTCAAGAAAATGAAATCCGTTTTGTAACCGATGAGTTTTCGTCCGGAACCCTAATACTTCAAAAGAGGTTGTCCATTTTGTACACGAAGTGCATCCAGCTTTTGCCGTACCTCTATCAGCTATTTAGAACATGCTATGTGGGTTAAATGAAGATACCACGCCAACATTCAACCTTTTCAGAGTTCATTTGTAGTGCTTTTCAATTTCAGGGTCATTTAGCTCAACAAAATCAATAACTACATGAAAATACCAAATGAAGTTAGAAAAGGTTGAAAATTGATGATGTGGCTTTGAATGGTGCATTTTGAACACACAAAAAGCCTGGAGTTCAAATAAGTTCCAGAAAATGAAATGCCTTTTGTAACCGATGAGTTTCCATCCGGAACCCTTATACTTCGAAGCAGGCAGTCTGTTTTGTACATGAAGTGCATCGAGCTTTTGCCGTAACCCTCACAACTTTTTAGAACATGCTATGTGGGTGAAATGATGATACCATGCCAACTTTTAACCTTTTCAGAGGTCATTTCTGGTGCTTTCCAACTTCAAGGTCGTTTAGCTCAAAAAACAATAACAGCATGAAAAAAACCAAATGATGTCAGGAAGGGTTGAAAATTGATGATGTGGCTTTGAATGGTGCATTTTGAACACACAAAAAGCCTACAGTTCAAATAAGTTAAAGAAAATGAAATCCGTTTTGTAATCGATGAGTTTCCGTCCGGAACCCTCATACTTCGAAAGAGGCTGTCCGTTTTGTGCACGAAGTGCATCCAACTTTTGCCGTAACTCTATCAACTTTTTAGAACATACTATGTGGGTGAAATGATGATACCTTGCCAATTTTCAACCTTTTCAGAGTTCATTTGTAGTGCTTTCCAATTTCAGGGTCATTTAGCTCAAAAAAAAATCAATAACTACATGAAAAATACCAAATGATGTCACGAAGGGTTGAAAATTGACGACGTGGCTTTGAATGGTGCATTTTGAACACACAAAAATCCTAGAGTTCAAAGAAGTTAAGGAAAATGAAATGCCTTTTGTAACCTATGAGTTTCCGTCCGGAACCCTGATACTTCAAAAGACACTGTCCGTTTTGTACATGAAGTGCATCTAGCTTTTGCCGTAACCCTCTCAACTTTTTAGATCATGCTATGTGGGTTAAATGATGATGTGTCTTTTAATGGTGCATTTTGACCACACAAAAAGCCTGGAGTTCAAATAAGATCAAGAAAATGAAATACCTTTTATAACCGATGAGTTTCCATCCGGAACCCTAATACTTCGAAAGATGATATCCGTTTTGTACACGAAGTGCATCCATCTTTTGTCGTAACCCTCTCAACTTTTTATCACATGCTATGTGGGTGAAATGATGATACCATGACAACTTTCAACCTTTTCAGAGTTCATTTGTAGTGCTTTCCAATTTCAGGGTCATTTATCCCAAAAAAATCAATAACTGCATGAAAAATACCAATGATGTCGGGAAGGGTTGAAAATTGATGATGTGGCTTTGAATGGTGCATTTTGAACACACAAAAAGCCTAGAGTTCGAATAAGTTCAAGAAAATGAAATGCCTTTTATAACCAATGAGTTTCTGTCCGGAACCCTGATACTTCGAAAGATGTTGTCCGTTTTGTACACGAAGTGCATCCATCTTTTGCCGTAACCCTCTCAACTTTTTAGCACATGCTATGTGGGTGAAATGATGATACCATGCGAACTTTCAACCTTTTGAGAGCTCATTTTTAGTGCTTTTCAATTTCAGGGTCATTTAGCTCAATAAAATCAATAACTACATGAAAATACCAAATGAAGTTAGAAAGGTTGAAAATTGATGATGTGGATTTGAATGGTTCATCTTGACCACACAAAAAGCCTGGAGTTCAAATAAGTTCAAGAAAATGAAATGCCTTTTGTAACCGATGAGTTTCCATCCGGAACCCTTATACTTCGAAACAGGCTGTCTGTTTTGTACGTGAAGTGCATCCAGCTTTTGCCGTAACCCTCACAACTTTTTAGAACATGCTATGTGGGTGAAATGATGATACCATGCCAACTTTTAACCTTTTCAGAGGTCTTTTGTAGTGCTTTACAACTTCAGGGTCATTTAGCTCAAAAAAATCAATAACAGCATGAAAAATACCAAATGATGTCGGGAAGGGTTGAAAATTGATGATGTGGCTTTGAATGGTGCATTTTGAACACACAAAAAGCCTAGAGTTCAAATAAGTTAAAGAAAATGAAATCCGTTTTGTAACCGATGAGTGTCCGTCTCGAACCTTGATACTTCTAAAGAGATTGTCCGTTTTGTACACGAAATGAATCCAGCTTTTGCCGTAACTCTATCAACTTTTTAGAACATGCTATGTGGGTTAAGTGATGATACCATGCGAACTTTCAACCTTTTCGGAGTTCATTTGTAGTGCTTTTCAATGTCAGGGTCATTTAGCTCAACAAAATCAATAACTACATGAAAATACCAAATGAAGTTAGAAAAGGTTGAAAATTGATGATGTGTGTTTGAATGGTGCATTTTGAACACACAAAAAGCCTAGACTTAAAATAAGTTCAAGAAAACGAAATGCCTTTCGTAACCGATGAGTTTCCATCCGGAACCCTGATACTTCGAAAGAGGATGTCCGTTTTGTACACGAAATGCATCCTGCTTTTGCCGTAACCCTCTCAACTTTTTAGCACATTCTATGTGGGTGAAATGATGATACCATGCCAAATTTCAACCTTTTCAGAGTTAATTTGTAGCGCTTTCCAACTTCAGGGTCATTTAGCTCAGAAAAATCAGTAACTTCATGAAAGAAACCAAATGAAGTTAGAAAAAGTTGAAAATTGATGATGTGGCTTTGAATGGTGCATTTTGAACACACAAAAAGCCTGGAGTTCAAATAAGTTCAATAAAATGAAATGCCTTTTGTAACCGATGAGTTTCCATCCGGAACCCTTATACTTCGAAACAAGTTGTCTGTTTTGTACATGAAGTGCGTCCAGCTTTTGCCGTAACCCTCGCAACTTTTTAGAACATGCTATGTGGGTGAAATGATGATACCATGCCAACTTTCAACCTTTTCACAGGTCATTTGTAGTGCTTTCCAACTGCAGGGTCATTTAGCTCAAAAAAATCAATAACAGTATGAAAAAAACAAAATGATGTCGGGAAGGGTTGAAAATTGATGATGTGGCTTTGAATGGTGCATTTTGAACACACAAAAATCCTAGAGTTCAAATAAGTTCAAGAAAATGAAATCCATTGTGTAACCGATTAGTGTCCGTCTGGAACCCTGATACTTCGAAAGAGATTGTCCGTTTTGTACACGAAGTGCATCCAGCTTTTGCCGTAACTCTATCAACTTTTTAGAACATGCTATGTGGGTTAAATGATGATACCATGCGAACTTTCAACCTTTTCAGAGTTCATTTTTAGTGCTTTTCAATTTCAGGGTCATTTAGCTCAACAAAATCAATAACTGCATGCAAAATACCAAATGAAGTTAGAAAGGTTTAAAATTGATGATGTGGCTTTGAATGGTGCATTTTGAACACACAAAAAGCCTGGAGTTCAAATAAGTTCAATAGAATGAAATGCCTGTTGGAACCGATGAGTTTCCATCCAGAACCTTGATACTTGGAAAGAGACTGTCCGTTTTGTACACGAAGTGCATCTAGCATTTTCCATAAACGTCTCCACTTTGTAGCACATTCTATGTGGTTGCAACGATCATACCACGCCAAGTTTCAACCTTTTCAGAGTTCATTTGTAGTGCTTTCCAATTTCAGGGTCATTTAGCTCAAAAAAATCAATAACTGCATGAAAAATACCAAATGATGTCGGAAAGGGTTGAAAATTGATGATGTGGCTTTGAATGGTGCATTTTGAACACACAAAAAGCCTAGAGTTCAAATAAGTTCAAGAAAATGAAATCCGTTTTGTAACCGATGAGTTTCCGTCCGGAACCCTGATACTTCGAAAGAGGCTGTCCGTTTTGTACACGAAGTGCATCCAGCTTTTGCCGTAACTCTATCAACTTTTTAGAACATTCTATGTGGATTAAATGATGATACCATGCCAACATTCAACCTTTTCAGAGTTCATTTGTACTGCTTTTCAATTTCAGGGTCATTTAGCTCAACAAAATCAATAACTACATGAAAATACCAAATGAAGTTAGAAAAGTTTGAAAATTGATGATGTGGCTTTGAATGGTGAATTTTAAACACACAAAAAGCCTAGAGTTCAAATAAGTTCAAGAAAATGAAATGCCTTTTGTAACGGATGAGTTTCCGTTTTGTACACTTGATACTTCGAATGAGACTGTCCATTTTGTACACGAAGTGCGTCCAGATTTTGCCGTAACCCTTTCAACTTTTTAGCACATGCGACGTGGGTGAAATTATTATACCATGCCAAGTTTCAATCTTTTCCGAGTTCGTTTGTAGTGCTTTCCAATTTCAGGGTCATTTAGGTCAAAAAAAATCAATAACTGCATGAAAAATACCAAATGATGTCGGGAACGGTTGAAAATTGATGATGTGGCTTTGAATGGTGCATTTTGAACACACACAAAGCCTGGAGTTCAAAGAAGTTCAAGAAAATGAAATGCCATTTGTAACCGGTGAGTTTTCGTCCGGAACCCTGATACTTCGAAAGAGACTGTCCGTTTTGTACACGAAGTGCATCTAGCTTTTGCCATAACCCTCTCAACTTTTTATCACAAGCTATGTGGGTGAAATGATGATACCATGCCAACTTTCAACCTTTTCAGGCTTCATTTGCAGTGCTTTTCAATTTCAGTGTCATTTAGCTCAAACAAATAAATAACTGCATGCAAAACACCAAATGAAGTCAGAAAGGGTTGAAGATTGATGATGTGGCTTTGAATGGTGCATTTTGAACACACAAAAATTCTGGAGTTCAAAGAAGTTCAAGAAAATGTAATGCCGTTGTAACCGATGAGTTTCCGTCCGGAAACCTGATAATTTGAAAGAGACTGCCCGTTTTGTACACGAAGTGCATCTAGCTTTTGCCGTAACCCTCTCAACTTTTTAGCACATGCTATGTGGGTGACATGATGATACCATGCCAACTTTCATCCTTTTCAGAGTTCATTTGTACTGCTTTTCAATTTCAGGGTCATTTAGCTCAACAAAATCAATAACTGCATGAAAATACCAAATGAAGGTAGAAAATGTTGAAAATTGATGATATGGCTTTGAATGGTGCATTTTGAACACACAAAAAGACTGGAGTTCAAATAAGTTCAAGAAAATGAAATGCCTTTTGTAACCGATGAGTTTCCATCCGGAACCGTTATACTTCGAAAGAGGCTGTCTGTTTTGTACATGAAATGCATCCAGCTTTTGCCGTAACCCTCACAACTTTTTAGAACATGCTATGTGGGTGAAATGATGATACCATGCCAACTTTCCACCTTTTCAGAGGTCATTTGTAGTGCTTTCCAACTTCAGGGTCATTTAGCTCAAAAAAATCAATAACTGCATTAAAAAAACCAAATGATGTCCGGAAGGGTTGATAATTGATGATGTGGCTTGGAATGGTGCATTTTGTACACACACACAAAGCCTGGAGTTCAAAGAAGTTCAAGAAAACGAAATGCCTTATGTAACAGATGAGTTTCCATCCGGAACCCTGATACTTCGAAAGAGGATGTCCGTTTTGTACACGAAGTGGATCCAACTTTTGCCGTAACCCTCTCAACTTTTTAGCACATTCTATGTGGGTGAAATGATGATACCGTGCCAACTTTGAACCTTTTCAGAGTTCATTTGTAGTGTTTTCTAATTTCAGGGTCATTTAGGTGAAAAAAATCAATAACTACATGAAAAATACCAATTAATGTCGGGAAGTGATGATACCATGCCTATTTTTAACCTTTTCAGAGTTCATTTGTAGTGCGTTCCAACTTCAGGGTCATTTAGCTCAAAAAAACAATAACTGCATGAAAAAAACAAAATGATGTCGGGAAGGGGTGAAAATTGATGATGTGGCTTTGAATGGTGCATTTTGAACACACAAAAACCCTAGAGTTCAAATAAGTTCAAGAAAATGAAATGCGTTTTGTAACCGATGAGTTTCCGTCTAGAACCTTGATACTTCGAATGAGACTGTCCGTTTTGTACACGAAGTGCGTCCAGCTTTTACGGTAACCCTCTCAACTTTTTAGCACATGCTATGTGGGTGAAATGATGATACCATGCCAAGTTTCATTCTTTTCAGAGTTCGTTTGTAGTGCTTTCCAATTTCAGGGTCATTTAGCTCAAGAAAATCAATTACTGCATGAAAAATACCAAATGATTTTGGGAACGGTTGAAAATGGATGATGTGGCTTTGAATGGTGCATTTTGAACACACAAAAAGCCTGGAGCTCAAAGGAGTTCAATAAAATGAAATGCCTTTTGTAACTGATGAGTTTCCGTTCAGAACCCTGATACTTCGAAAGAGACTGTCCGTTTTGTACACGAAGTGCATCTAACTTTTGTCGTAACCCTCTCAACTTTTTAGCACATGCTATGTGGGTGAAATGATGATACCATGCCAACTTTCAACCTTTTCAGAGTTCATTTGTAGTGCTTTTGAATTTCAGGGTCATTTAGCTCAAACAAATCAATAACTGCATGCAAAATACCAAATGAAGTCAGAAAGGGTTGAAAATTGATGATGTGGCTTTCAATGGTGCATTTTGAACACACAAAAATTCTGGAGTTCAAATAAGTTCAAGAAAATGAAATGCCTTTTGTAACCGATGAGTTTCCGTCCGGAACCCTAATACTTCGAAAGAGACTGTCTGTTTTGTACACGAAGTGCATCTAGCTTTTGCCGTAACCCTCTCAACTTTGTAGCACATGCTATCTGGGTCCAACGATCATGCCATGCCAAGTTTCAACCTTTTCAGAGTTCATTTGTAGTGCTTTCCAATTTCAGGGTCATTTAGCTCAAAAAAATCAATAACTGCATGAAAAATACCAAATGATGTCAGAAAGGGTTGAAAATTGATGATGTGTTTTTGAATGGTGCATTTTGAACAAACAAAAAGCCTAGACTTAAAATAAGTTCAAGAAAACGAAATGCCTTTCGTAACCGATGAGTTTCCATCTGGAACCCTAATACTTCGAAAGAGGATGTCCGTTTTGTACACGAAGTGCATCCAGCTTTTGCCGTAACCCTCTCAACTTTTTAGCACATTCTATGTGGGTGAAATGATGATACCATGCCAACTTTCAACCTTTTCAGAGTTCATTTGTAGTGCTTTCCAACTTCAGGGTCATTTAGCTTAAAAAAACAATAACTGCATGAAAAAAACCAAATGATGTCGGGAAGGGTTGAAAATTGATGATGTGGCTTTGAATGGTGCATTTTGAACACACAAAAACACTAGACGTCAAATAACTTCAAGAAAATGAAATGCGTTTTGTAACCGATGAGTTTCCGTCTAGAACCTTGATACTTCGAATGAGACTGTCCGTTTTGTACACGAAGTGCGTCCAGCTTTTACCGTAACCCTCTCAACTTCTTAGCACATGCTACGTGGGTGAAATGATGATACCATGCCAAGTTTCATTCTCTTCAGAGTTCGTTTGTAGTGCTTTCCAATTTCAGGGTCATTTAGCTCAAGAAAATCAATAACTGCATGAAAAATACCAAATGATGTCCGGAACGGTTGAAAATTGATGATGTGGCTTTGAATGGTGCATTTTGAACACACAGAAAGCCTGGATTTCAAAGGAGTTCAAGAAAATGAAATGCCTTTTGTAACCAATGAGTTTCCGTTCGGAACCCTGATACTTCGAAAGATACTGTCCGTTTTATACACGAAGTGCATCTAGCTTTTGTCATAACCCTCTCAACTTTTTAGCACATGCTATGAGGGTGAAATGATGATGCCATGCCAACTTTCAACCTTTTCAGAGTTCATTTGTAGTGCTTTTGAATTTCAAGGTCATTTAGCTCAAACTAATCAATAACTGCATGCAAAATACCAAATGAAGTCAGAAAGGGTTGAAAATTGATGATGTGGCTTTGAATGGTGCATTTTGAACACATAAAAAGTCTGGAGTTCAAATAAGTTAAAGAAAATGAAATGCGTTTTGTAACCGATGAGTTTCCGTCTAGAACCTTGATACTTCGAATGAGACTGTCCGTTTTGTACACGAAGTGCGTCCAGCTTTTACGGTAACCCTCTCAACTTTTTAGCACATGCTATGTGGGTGAAATGATGATACCATGCCAAGTTTCATTCTTTTCAGAGTTCGTTTGTAGTGCTTTCCAATTTCAGGGTCATTTAGCTCAAGAAAATCAATTACTGCATGAAAAATACCAAATGATTTTGGGAACGGTTGAAAATGGATGATGTGGCTTTGAATGGTGCATTTTGAACACACAAAAAGCCTGGAGCTCAAAGGAGTTCAATAAAATGAAATGCCTTTTGTAACTGATGAGTTTCCGTTCAGAACCCTGATACTTCGAAAGAGACTGTCCGTTTTGTACACGAAGTGCATCTAACTTTTGTCGTAACCCTCTCAACTTTTTAGCACATGCTATGTGGGTGAAATGATGATACCATGCCAACTTTCAACCTTTTCAGAGTTCATTTGTAGTGCTTTTGAATTTCAGGGTCATTTAGCTCAAACAAATCAATAACTGCATGCAAAATACCAAATGAAGTCAGAAAGGGTTGAAAATTGATGATGTGGCTTTCAATGGTGCATTTTGAACACACAAAAATTCTGGAGTTCAAATAAGTTCAAGAAAATGAAATGCCTTTTGTAACCGATGAGTTTCCGTCCGGAACCCTAATACTTCGAAAGAGACTGTCTGTTTTGTACACGAAGTGCATCTAGCTTTTGCCGTAACCCTCTCAACTTTGTAGCACATGCTATCTGGGTCCAACGATCATGCCATGCCAAGTTTCAACCTTTTCAGAGTTCATTTGTAGTGCTTTCCAATTTCAGGGTCATTTAGCTCAAAAAAATCAATAACTGCATGAAAAATACCAAATGATGTCAGAAAGGGTTGAAAATTGATGATGTGTTTTTGAATGGTGCATTTTGAACAAACAAAAAGCCTAGACTTAAAATAAGTTCAAGAAAACGAAATGCCTTTCGTAACCGATGAGTTTCCATCTGGAACCCTAATACTTCGAAAGAGGATGTCCGTTTTGTACACGAAGTGCATCCAGCTTTTGCCGTAACCCTCTCAACTTTTTAGCACATTCTATGTGGGTGAAATGATGATACCATGCCAACTTTCAACCTTTTCAGAGTTCATTTGTAGTGCTTTCCAACTTCAGGGTCATTTAGCTTAAAAAAACAATAACTGCATGAAAAAAACCAAATGATGTCGGGAAGGGTTGAAAATTGATGATGTGGCTTTGAATGGTGCATTTTGAACACACAAAAACACTAGACGTCAAATAACTTCAAGAAAATGAAATGCGTTTTGTAACCGATGAGTTTCCGTCTAGAACCTTGATACTTCGAATGAGACTGTCCGTTTTGTACACGAAGTGCGTCCAGCTTTTACCGTAACCCTCTCAACTTCTTAGCACATGCTACGTGGGTGAAATGATGATACCATGCCAAGTTTCATTCTCTTAAGAGTTCGTTTGTAGTGCTTTCCAATTTCAGGGTCATTTAGCTCAAGAAAATCAATAACTGCATGAAAAATACCAAATGATGTCCGGAACGGTTGAAAATTGATGATGTGGCTTTGAATGGTGCATTTTGAACACACAGAAAGCCTGGATTTCAAAGGAGTTCAAGAAAATGAAATGCCTTTTGTAACCAATGAGTTTCCGTTCGGAACCCTGATACTTCGAAAGATACTGTCCGTTTTATACACGAAGTGCATCTAGCTTTTGTCATAACCCTCTCAACTTTTTAGCACATGCTATGAGGGTGAAATGATGATGCCATGCCAACTTTCAACCTTTTCAGAGTTCATTTGTAGTGCTTTTGAATTTCAAGGTCATTTAGCTCAAACTAATCAATAACTGCATGCAAAATACCAAATGAAGTCAGAAAGGGTTGAAAATTGATGATGTGGCTTTGAATGGTGCATTTTGAACACATAAAAAGTCTGGAGTTCAAATAAGTTCAAGAAAAATGAAATGCCTTTTGTAACCGATGAGTTTCCGTCCGGAACACTGATACTTCGAAAGAGACTGTCCGTTTTGTACACGAAGTGCATCTAGCTTTTGTCGTAACCCTCTCAACTTTTTAGCATATGCTATGTGGGTGAAATGATGATACAATGCCAACTTTCAACCTTTTCAAAGTTCATTTGTAGTGCTTTTCAATTTCAGGGTCATTTAGCTCAAACAAATCAATAACTGCATGAAAATACCAAATGAAGTCAGAAAGGGTTGAAAATTGATGATGTGTGTTTGAATGGTGCATTTTGACCACCCAAAAATCCTAGACTTAAAATAACTTCAAGAAAACGAAATTCCTTTCGTAACCGATGAGTTTCCATCTGGAACCCTGATACTTCGAAAGAGGATGTCCGTTTTGTACACGAAGTGCATCCAGCTTTTGGCGTAACCGTCTCAACTTTTTAGCACATTCTATGTGGGTGAAATGATGATACCATGCCAACTTTCAACCTTTTCAGAGTTAATTTGTAGCGCTTTCCAACTTCAGGGTCATTTAGCTCAAAAAATCAGTAACTTCATGAAAGAAGCCAAATGATGTCGGTAAGGGTTGAAAATTGATGATGTGGCTTTGAATGGTGCACTTTGAACACACAAAAACCCTAGAGTTCAAATAAGTTCAAGAAAATGAAATGCATTTTGTAACCGATGGGTTTCCGTCCGGAACCTTGATACTTCGAATGAGACTGTTTGTTTTGTACAAGAATTGCGTCCAGCTTTTGCCGTAACCCTCTCAACTTCTTAGCACATGCTACGTGGGTGAATTGATGATACCATGCCAAGTTTCATTCTTTTCAGAGTTCGTTTGTAGTGCTTTCCAATTTTAGGGTCATTTAGCTGAAACAAATCAATAACTCCATGAAAAATACCAAATGATGTCGGGAACGGTTGAAATATGATGATGTGGCTTTGAATGGTGCATTTTGAACACACACAAATCCTGGAGTTATGAGAAGTTCAGGAAAATTAAATGCCTTTTGTAACCGATCAGTTTCCGTTTGGAACCCTGATACTTCGAAAGAGACTGTCCGTTTTGTACACGAAGTGCATCTAGCTTTTGCCGTAACCCTCTCAACTTTTTAGCACATGCTATGTGGGTGAAATTATGATACCATGCCAACTTTCAACCTTTTCAGAGTTCATTTGTAGTGCGTTTAAATTTCAGGGTTATTTAGCTCAAACAAATCAATAACTGCATGAAAATACCAAATGAAGTCAGAAAGGGTTGAAAATTGATGATGTGGCTTTGAATGGTGCATTTTGAACACACAAAAATCCTAGAGTTCAAATAAGTTCAAGAAAACAAAATGCCTTTTGTAACCGATGAGTTTCCATCTGGAACCCCTATACTTCGAAAGAGGTTGTCTGTTTTGTACATGAAGTGCATCCAGCTTTTGCCGTAACCCTCACAACTTTTTATAACATGCTATGTGGGTGAAATGATGATACCATGCCAACTTTCAACCTTTTCAGAGTTCATTTGTAGTGCTTTCCAATTTCAAGGTCATTTAGCTCAAAAAAATCAATAATTGCATGAAAAATACCAAATGATGTCGGGAAGGGTTGAAAATTGATGATGTGGCTTTGAATGGTGAATTTGGAACACACAAATCCTAGAGTTCAAATAAGTTCAAGAAAAAGAAATGCGTTTTGTAACCGATGAGTTTCCGTCCGGAACCCTCATACTTCGAAAGAGGCTGTCCATTTTGTGCACGAAGTGCATCCAACTTTTGCCGTAACTCTATCAACTTTTTAGAATATTCTATGTGGGTGAAATCATGATACCATGCCAACATTCAACCTTTTCAGAGTTCATTTGTAGTGCTTTTAAATTTCAGGGTCACTTAGCTCAACAAAATAAATAACTGCATGAAAATACCAAATGAAGTTAGAAAAGGTTCAAAATAGATGATGTGGCTTTGAATGGTGCATTTTGAAGACACAAAAATCCTGGAGTTCAAATAACTTCAAGAAAATGAAATGCCTTTTGTAACCGATGAGTTTCCATCCGGAACCCTCATACTTCGAAAGAGACTGTCCGTTTTGTACCCGAAGTGCATCTAGCTTTTTCCAAAGCCCTCACAACTTTTTAGAACATGGTATGTGGGTGAAATGATGATGCCATGCCAACTTTCAACCTTTTTAGAGTTCATTTGTAGTGCTTTCCAACTTCAGGGTCATTTAGCTCAAAAAAAATTAATAACTGCATGAAAAATACAAAATGATGTCGGGAAGGGTTGAACATTGATGATGTGGCTTTGAATGGTGCATTTTGAACACAGAAAAAGCCTAGAGTTCAAATAAGTTCAAGAAAATGAAATGCGTTTTGTAACCGATGAGTTTTCGTTCGGAACCTTCATACTTCGAATGAGACTGTCCGTTTTGTACACGAAGTGCATCCAGATTTTGCCGTAACCCTCTCAACTCTTTAGTACATGCTACGTGGGTGAAATGATGATACCATGCCAAGTTTCAATCTTTTCAGAGTTCATTTGTGGTGCTTTCCAATTTCAGGGTCATTTAGCTCAAAAAAAATCAATAACTGCATGAAAAATACCAAATGATGTCCGGAACGGTTGAAAATTGATGATGTGGCTTTGAATGGTGCATTTTGAACACACACAAAGCCTGGAGTTCAAAGAAGTTCATGAAAATGAAATGCCTTTTCTAACCGATGAGTTTCCGTCCGGAACCCTGATACTTCGAAAGAGACTGTCCGTTTTGTACACGAAGTGCATCTAGCGTTTTCCGTAACCCTCTCAACTTTTTAGCACATGCTATGTCGGTGAAATGACGATACCATGCCAACTTTCAACCTTTTCAGGGTTCGTTCGAGTTCTTTTCAATTTCAGGGTCATTTAGCTCAAACAAATCAATAACTGCATGCAAAATACCAAATGAAGTCAGAAAGGGTTGAAAATTGATGATGTGGCTTTGAATGGTGCATTTTGAACACACAAAAAGTCTTGAGTTCAAAGAAGTTCAAGAAAATGAAATGCCATTGTAACCAATGAGTTTCCGTCCGGAACCTGGTACTTTGAAAGAGACTGTCCGTTTTGCACACGAAGTGCATCCAGCTTTTGCCGTAACCCTCACAACTTTTTAGATCATGCTATGTGGGTGAAATGATGATACCATGCCAACTTTCAACCTTTTCAGAGTTATTTTTTAGTGCTTTCCATCTTAAGGGTCATTTAGCTCAAAAAATCAATAACTACATGAAAATAACCAAATGATGTCGGGATGGGTTCAAAATTGATGATGTGGCTTTGAATGGTGCATTTTGAACACAAAAAAGCCTGGAGTTCAAATAAGTTCAAGAAAATGAAATGCCTTTTGTAACCGATGAGTTTCCATTCGGAACCCTGATACTTCGAAAGAGGATGTCCGTTTTGTACACGAAGTGCATCCAGCTTTTGCCGTCACCCTCTCAACTTTTTAGCACATTCTATGTGGGTGAAATGATTATACCATGCCAACTTTCAACCTTTTGAGAGTTCATTTGTAGTGCTTTCCAATTTCAGGGTCATTTATCTAAAAAAATCAATAACTACATGAAAAATACCAAATGATGTCGCGAAGGGTTGAAAATTGATGATGTGGATTTGAATGGTGGATTTTTAACACACAAAAATCCTAGAGTTCAAATAAGTTCAAGAAAATGAAATGCGTTTTGTAACCGTTGATTTTCCGTCCGGAACCCTGATACTTCGAAAGAGGTTGTCCGTTTTGTACACGAAGTGCATCCAGGTTTTGCCGTAACCCTATCAACTTTTTAGAACATGCTATGTGGATTAAATGATGATACCATGCCAACATTCAACCTTTTCAGAGTTCATTTGTAGTGCTTTTAAATTTCAGGGTCATTTAGCTCAACAAAATCAATAACTGCATGAAAATACCAAATGAAGCTAGAAAAGGTTGAAAATTGATGATGTGGCTTTGAATGGTGCATTTTGCACACACAAAAAGCCTGGAGTTCAAATAAGTTCAAGAAAATGAAATGCCTTTTGTAACCGATGAGTTTCCATCCGAAACCCTCATACTTCGAAAGAGACTGCCTGTTTTGTACATGAATTGCATCCAGCTTTTGCCATAACCCTCACAACTTTTGAGAACAGGCTATGTGGGTGAAATGATGATGCCATGCCAACTTTCAACCTTTTCAGAGTTCATTTGTAGTGCTTTCCAACTTCTGGGTCATTTAGCTCAAAAAAAATTAATAACTGCATCACAAATACCAAACGATGTTGGGAAGGGTTGAAAATTGATGATGTGGCTTTGAATGGTGCATTTTGAACACACAAAAAGCCTTGAGTTCAAATAAGTTCAAGAAAATGAAATGCGTTTTGTAACCGATGAGTTTCCGTTTGGAACCTTGATACTTCGAATGAGACTATCCGTTTTGTACAAGAAGTGCGTCCAGATTTTGCGGTAACCCTCTCAACGTTTTAGCACATGCTACGTGGGTGAAATGATTATACCATGCCAAGTTTCAATCTTTTCAGAGATCATTTGTAGTGCTTTCGAATTTCAGGGTCATTTAGCTCAAAAAAAATCAATAACTGCATGAAAAATACCAAATGATGTCGGGAACGGTTGAAAATTGATGGTGTTGTTTGAATGGTGCATTTTGAACACACGCAAAGCCTGGAGTTCAAAGAAGTTCAAGAAAATGAAATGCCTTTTGTAACCGATGAGTTTCCGTCCGGAACCCTGATATTTCGAAAGAGACTGTCCGTTTTGTACACGAAGTGCATCTAGCGTTTGCCGTAACCCTCTCAACTTTTTAGCACATGCTATGTCGGTGAAATGACGAGACCATGCCAACTTTCAACCTTTTCAGGGTTCGTTCGAGTGCTTTTCAATTTCAGGGTCATTTAGCTCAAACAAATCAATAACTGCATGCAAAATACCAAATGAAGTTAGAAAGGGTTGAAAATTGATGGTGTGGCTTTGAATGGTGCATTTTGAACACACAAAAAGTCATGAGTTCAAAGAAGTTCAAGAAAATGAAATGCCGTTGTGACCGATGAGTTTACGTCCGGAACCTGGTACTTTGAAAGAGACTGTCCGTTTTGTACACGAAGTGCATCCAGCTTTTGTCGTAACCCTCCCAACTTTTTAGAACATGCTATGTGGGTGAAATGATGATACCATGCGAACTTTCAACCTTTTCAGAGTTAATTTTTAGTGCTTTCCATCTTAAGGGTCATTTAGCTCAAAAAATGAATAACTGCATGAAAAAAACCAAATGATGTCGGGAAGGGTTGAAAATTGATGATGTGGCTTTGAATGGTGCATTTTGAACAGACAAAAAGCCTGGAGTTCAAATAACTTCAAGAAAATGAAATGCCTTTTGTAACCGATGTGTTTCCATCCGGAACCCTCATACTTCGAAAAAGACTGTCCGTTTTGTACACGAAATGCATCTAGCTTTTGCCAAAGCCCTCACAACTTTTTAGAACATGCTATGTGGGTGAAATGATGATGCCATGCCAACTTTCAACCTTTTTAGAGTTCATTTGTAGTGCTTTCCAACTTCAGGGTCATTTAGCTCAAAAAAATTTAATAACTTCATGAAAAATACAAAATTATGTCGGGAAGTGTTGAACATTGATGATGTGGCTTTGAATGGTGCATTTTGAACACACAAAAAGCCTAGAGTTCAAATAAGTTCAAGAAAATGAAATGCGTTTTGTAGCCGATAAGTTTTCGTTCGGAACCTTGATACTTCCAATGAGACTGTCCGTTTTGTACACGAAGTGCATCTAGATTTTGCCGTAACCCTCTCAACTCTTTAGTACATGCTACGTGGGTGAAATGATGATACCATGCCAAGTTTCAATCTTTTCAAAGTTCATTTGTGGTGCTTTCCAATTTCAGGGTCATTTAGCTCAAAAAAATTCAATAACTGCATGAAAAATACCAAATGATGTCGGGAACGGTTGAAAATTGATGATGTGGCTTTGAATGGTGCATTTTGAACACACACAAAGCCTGGAGTTCAAAGAAGTTCAAGAAAATGAAATGCCTTTTGTAACCGATGAGTTTCCGTCCGGAACCCTGATACTTCGAAAGAGACTGTCCGTTTTGTACACGAAGTGCATCTAGCGTTTGCCGTAACCCTCTCAACTTTTTAGCACATGCTATGTCGGTGAAATGACGATACCATGCCAACTTTCAACCTTTTCAGGGTTCGTTCGAGTGCTTTTCAATTTCAGGGTAATTTAGCTCAAACAAATCAATAACTGCATGCAAAATACCAAATGAAGTCAGAAAGGGTTGAAAATTGATGATGTGGCTTTGCTTGGTGCATTTTGAACACACAAAAAGTCTTGAGTTCAAAGAAGTTCAAGAAAATGAAATGCCGTTGTAACCAATGAGTTTCCGTCCGGAACCTGGTACTTCGAAAGAGACTGTCCGTTTTGCACACGAAGTGCATCTAGCTTTTGCCGTAACCCTCACAACTTTTTAGATCATGCTATGTGGGTGAAATGATGATACCATGCCAACTTTCAACCTTTTCAGAGTTAATTTTTAGTGCTTTCCATCTTAAGGGTCATTTAGCTCAAAAAATCAATAACTGCATGAAAAAAACCAAATGATGTCGGGATGGGTTGAAAATTGATGATGTGGCTTTGAATGGTGCATTTTGAACACAAAAAAGCCTGGAGTTCAAATAAGTTCATGAAAATGAAATGCCTTTTGTAACCGATGAGTTTCCATTCGGAACCCTGATACTTCGAAAGAGGATGTCCGTTTTGTACACGAAGTGCATCCAGCTTTTGCCGTCACCCTCTCAACTTTTTATCACATTCTATGTGGGTGAAATGATTATACCATGCCAACTTTCAACCTTTTGAGAGTTCATTTGTAGTGCTTTCCAATTTCAGGGTCATTTATCTAAAAAAATCAATAACTACATGAAAAATACCAAATGATGTCGGGAAGGGTTGAAAATTGATGATGTGGCTTTGAATGGTGGATTTTGAACACACAAAAATCCTAGAGTTCAAATAAGTTCAAGAAAATGAAATGCGTTTTGTAACCGTTGATTTTCCGTCCGGAACCCTGATACTTCGAAAGAGGTTGTCCGTTTTGTACACGAAGTGCATCCAGCTTTTGCCGTAACCCTATCAACTTTTTAGAACATGCTATGTGGATTAAATGATGATACCATGCCAACATTCAACCTTTTCAGAGTTCATTTGTAGTGCTTTTAAATTTCAGGGTCATTTAGCTCAACAAAATCAATAACTGCATGAAAATACCAAATGAAGTTAGAAAAGGTTGAAAATTGATGATGTGGCTTTGAATGGTGCATTTTGCACACACAAAAAGCCTGGAGTTCAAATAAGTTCAAGAAAATGAAATGCCTTTTGTAACCGATGAGTTTCCATCCGAAACCCTCATACTTCGAAAGAGACTGCCTGTTTTGTACATGAATTGCATCCAGCTTTTGCCATAACCCTCACAACTTTTGAGAACAGGCTATGTGGGTGAAATGATGATGCCATGCTAACTTTCAACCTTTTCAGAGTTCATTTGTAGTGCTTTCCAGCTTCTGGGTCATTTAGCTCAAAAACAACAACTGCATGAAAAATACCAAATGATGTTGGGAAGGGTTGAAAATTTATGATGTGTCTTTGAATGGTGCATTTTGAACACACAAAAAGCCTGGAGTTCAAATATGTTCAAGAAAATGAAATGCGTTTTGTAGCCGATAAGTTTTCGTTCGGAACCTTGATACTTCCAATGAGACTGTCCGTTTTGTACACGAAGTGCATCTAGATTTTGCCGTAACCCTCTCAACTCTTTAGTACATGCTACGTGGGTGAAATGATGATACCATGCCAAGTTTCAATCTTTTCAGAGTTCATTTGTGGTGCTTTCCAATTTCAGGGTCATTTAGCTCAAAAAAATTCAATAACTGCATGAAAAATACCAAATGATGTCGGGAACGGTTGAAAATTGATGATGTGGCTTTGAATGGTGCATTTTGAACACACACAAAGCCTGGAGTTCAAAGAAGTTCAAGAAAATGAAATGCCTTTTGTAACCGATGAGTTTCCGTCCGGAACCCTGATACTTCGAAAGAGACTGTCCGTTTTGTACACGAAGTGCATCTAGCGTTTGCCGTAACCCTCTCAACTTTTTAGCACATGCTATGTCGGTGAAATGACGATACCATGCCAACTTTCAACCTTTTCAGGGTTCGTTCGAGTGCTTTTCAATTTCAGGGTAATTTAGCTCAAACAAATCAATAACTGCATGCAAAATACCAAATGAAGTCAGAAAGGGTTGAAAATTGATGATGTGGCTTTGCTTGGTGCATTTTGAACACACAAAAAGTCTTGAGTTCAAAGAAGTTCAAGAAAATGAAATGCCGTTGTAACCAATGAGTTTCCGTCCGGAACCTGGTACTTCGAAAGAGACTGTCCGTTTTGCACACGAAGTGCATCTAGCTTTTGCCGTAACCCTCACAACTTTTTAGATCATGCTATGTGGGTGAAATGATGATACCATGCCAACTTTCAACCTTTTCAGAGTTAATTTTTAGTGCTTTCCATCTTAAGGGTCATTTAGCTCAAAAAATCAATAACTGCATGAAAAAAACCAAATGATGTCGGGATGGGTTGAAAATTGATGATGTGGCTTTGAATGGTGCATTTTGAACACAAAAAAGCCTGGAGTTCAAATAAGTTCATGAAAATGAAATGCCTTTTGTAACCGATGAGTTTCCATTCGGAACCCTGATACTTCGAAAGAGGATGTCCGTTTTGTACACGAAGTGCATCCAGCTTTTGCCGTCACCCTCTCAACTTTTTATCACATTCTATGTGGGTGAAATGATTATACCATGCCAACTTTCAACCTTTTGAGAGTTCATTTGTAGTGCTTTCCAATTTCAGGGTCATTTATCTAAAAAAATCAATAACTACATGAAAAATACCAAATGATGTCGGGAAGGGTTGAAAATTGATGATGTGGCTTTGAATGGTGGATTTTGAACACACAAAAATCCTAGAGTTCAAATAAGTTCAAGAAAATGAAATGCGTTTTGTAACCGTTGATTTTCCGTCCGGAACCCTGATACTTCGAAAGAGGTTGTCCGTTTTGTACACGAAGTGCATCCAGCTTTTGCCGTAACCCTATCAACTTTTTAGAACATGCTATGTGGATTAAATGATGATACCATGCCAACATTCAACCTTTTCAGAGTTCATTTGTAGTGCTTTTAAATTTCAGGGTCATTTAGCTCAACAAAATCAATAACTGCATGAAAATACCAAATGAAGTTAGAAAAGGTTGAAAATTGATGATGTGGCTTTGAATGGTGCATTTTGCACACACAAAAAGCCTGGAGTTCAAATAAGTTCAAGAAAATGAAATGCCTTTTGTAACCGATGAGTTTCCATCCGAAACCCTCATACTTCGAAAGAGACTGCCTGTTTTGTACATGAATTGCATCCAGCTTTTGCCATAACCCTCACAACTTTTGAGAACAGGCTATGTGGGTGAAATGATGATGCCATGCTAACTTTCAACCTTTTCAGAGTTCATTTGTAGTGCTTTCCAGCTTCTGGGTCATTTAGCTCAAAAAAAATTAATAACTGCATCAAAAATACCAAACGATGTTGGGAAGGGTTGAAAATTGATGATGTGGCTTTGAATGGTGCATTTTGAACACACAAAAAGCCTAGAGTTCAAATAAGTTCAAGAAAATGAAATGCGTTTTGTAACCGATGAGTTTCCGTTTGGAACCTTGATACTTCGAATGAGACTATCCGTTTTGTACAAGAAGTGCGTCCAGATTTTGCCGTAACCCTCTCAACGTTTTAGCACATGCTACGTGGGTGAAATGATTATACCATGCCAAGTTTCAATCTTTTCAGAGATCATTTGTAGTGCTTTCGAATTTCAGGGTCATTTAGCTCAAAAAAATCAATAACTGCATGAAAAATACCAAATGATGTCGGGAACGGTTGAAAATTGATGGTGTTGCTTTGAATGGTGCATTTTGAACACACGCAAAGCCTGGAGTTCAAAGAAGTTCAAGAAAATGAAATGCCTTTTGTAACCGATGAGTTTCCGTCCGGAACCCTGATACTTCGAAAGAGACTGTCCGTTTTGTACACGAAGTGCATCTAGCGTTTGCCGTAACCCTCTCAACTTTTTAGCACATGCTATGTCGGTGAAATGACGAGACCATGCCAACTTTCAATATTTTCAGGGTTCGTTCGAGTGCTTTTCAATTTCAGGGTCATTTAGCTCAAACAAATCAATAACTGCATGCAAAATACCAAATGAAGTCAGAAAGGGTTGAAAATTGATGGTGTGGCTTTGAATGGTGCATTTTGAACACACAAAAATTCATGAGTTCAAAGAAGTTCAAGAAAATGAAACGCCGTTGTAACCGATGAGTTTACGTCCGGAACCTGGTACTTTGAAAGAGACTGTCCGTTTTGTACACGAAGTGCATCCAGCTTTTGCCGTAACCATCCCAACTTTTTAGAACATGCTATGTGGGTGAAATGATGATACCATGCGAACTTTCAACCTTTTCAGAGTTAATTTTTAGTGCTTTCCATCTTAAGGGTCATTTAGCTCAAAAAATCAATAACTGCATGAAAAAAACCAAATGATGTCGGGAAGGGTTGAAAATTGATGATGTGGCTTTGAATGGTGCATTTTGAACACACAAAAAGCCTGGAGTTCAAATAACTTCAAGAAAATGAAATGCCTTTTGTAACCGATGAGTTTCCGTCCGGAACCCTCATACTTCGAAAAAGACTGTCCGTTTTGTACACGAAATGCATCTAGCTTTTGCCAAAGCCCTCACAACTTTTTAGAACATGCTATGTGGGTGAAATGATGATGCCATGCCAACTTTCAACCTTTTTAGAGTTCATTTGTAGTGCTTTCCAACTTCAGGGTCATTTAGCTCAAAAAAATTTAATAACTTCATGAAAAATACAAAATTATGTCGGGAAGTGTTGAACATTGATGATGTGGCTTTGAATGGTGCATTTTGAACACACAAAAAGCCTAGAGTTCAAATAAGTTCAAGAAAATGAAATGCGTTTTGTAGCCGATAAGTTTTCGTTCGGAACCTTGATACTTCCAATGAGACTGTCCGTTTTGTACACGAAGTGCATCTAGATTTTGCCGTAACCCTCTCAACTCTTTAGTACATGCTACGTGGGTGAAATGATGATACCATGCCAAGTTTCAATCTTTTCAGAGTTCATTTGTGGTGCTTTCCAATTTCAGGGTCATTTAGCTCAAAAAAAATCAATAACTGGATGAAAAATACCAAATGATGTCGGGAACGGTTGAAAATTGATGATGTGGCTTTGAATGGTGCATTTTGAACACACACAAAGCCTGGAGTTCAAAGAAGTTCAAGAAAATGAAATGCCTTTTGTAACCGATGAGTTTCCGTCCGGAACCCTGATACTTCGAAAGAGACTGTCCGTTTTGTACACGAAGTGCATCTAGCGTTTGCCGTAACCCTCTCAACTTTTTAGCACATGCTATGTCGGTGAAATGACGATACCATGCCAACTTTCAACCTTTTCAGGGTTCGTTCGAGTGCTTTTCAATTTCAGGGTAATTTAGCTCAAACAAATCAATAACTGCATGCAAAATACCAAATGAAGTCAGAAAGGGTTGAAAATTGATGATGTGGCTTTGATTGGTGCATTTTGAACACACAAAAAGTCTTGAGTTCAAAGAAGTTCAAGAAAATGAAATGCCGTTGTAACCAATGAGTTTCCGTCCGGAACCTGGTACTTCGAAAGAGACTGTCCGTTTTGCACACGAAGTGCATCTAGCTTTTGCCGTAACCCTCACAACTTTTTAGATCATGCTATGTGGGTGAAATGATGATACCATGCCAACTTTCAACCTTTTCAGAGTTAATTTTTAGTGCTTTCCATCTTAAGGGTCATTTAGCTCAAAAAATCAATAACTGCATGAAAAAAACCAAATGATGTCGGGATGGGTTGAAAATTGATGATGTGGCTTTGAATGGTGCATTTTGAACACAAAAAAGCCTGGAGTTCAAATAAGTTCATGAAAATGAAATGCCTTTTGTAACCGATGAGTTTCCATTCGGAACCCTGATACTTCGAAAGAGGATGTCCGTTTTGTACACGAAGTGCATCCAGCTTTTGCCGTCACCCTCTCAACTTTTTATCACATTCTATGTGGGTGAAATGATTATACCATGCCAACTTTCAACCTTTTGAGAGTTCATTTGTAGTGCTTTCCAATTTCAGGGTCATTTATCTAAAAAAATCAATAACTACATGAAAAATACCAAATGATGTCGGGAAGGGTTGAAAATTGATGATGTGGCTTTGAATGGTGGATTTTGAACACACAAAAATCCTAGAGTTCAATTAAGTTCAAGAAAATGAAATGCGTTTTGTAACCGTTGATTTTCCGTCCGGAACCCTGATACTTCGAAAGAGGTTGTCCGTTTTGTACACGAAGTGCATCCAGCTTTTGCCGTAACCCTATCAACTTTTTAGAACATGCTATGTGGATTAAATGATGATACCATGCCAACATTCAACCTTTTCAGAGTTCATTTGTAGTGCTTTTAAATTTCAGGGTCATTTAGCTCAACAAAATCAATAACTGCATGAAAATACCAAATGAAGTTAGAAAAGGTTGAAAATTGATGATGTGGCTTTGAATGGTGCATTTTGCACACACAAAAAGCCTGGAGTTCAAATAAGTTCAAGAAAATGAAATGCCTTTTGTAACCGATGAGTTTCCATCCGAAACCCTCATACTTCGAAAGAGACTGCCTGTTTTGTACATGAATTGCATCCAGCTTTTGCCATAACCCTCACAACTTTTGAGAACAGGCTATGTGGGTGAAATGATGATGCCATGCTAGCTTTCAACCTTTTCAGAGTTCATTTGTAGTGCTTTCCAGCTTCTGGGTCATTTAGCTCAAAAAAAATTAATAACTGCATCAAAAATACCAAACGATGTTGGGAAGGGTTGAAAATTGATGATGTGGCTTTGAATGGTGCATTTTGAACACACAAAAAGCCTAGAGTTCAAATAAGTTCAAGAAAATGAAATGCGTTTTGTAACCGATGAGTTTCCGTTTGGAACCTTGATACTTCGAATGAGACTATCCGTTTTGTACAAGAAGTGCGTCCAGATTTTGCCGTAACCCTCTCAACGTTTTAGCACATGCTACGTGGGTGAAATGATTATACCATGCCAAGTTTCAATCTTTTCAGAGATCATTTGTAGTGCTTTCGAATTTCAGGGTCATTTAGCTCAAAAAAATCAATAACTGCATGAAAAATACCAAATGATGTCGGGAACGGTTGAAAATTGATGGTGTTGCTTTGAATGGTGCATTTTGAACACACGCAAAGCCTGGAGTTCAAAGAAGTTCAAGAAAATGAAATGCCTTTTGTAACCGATGAGTTTCCGTCCGGAACCCTGATACTTCGAAAGAGACTGTCCGTTTTGTACACGAAGTGCATCTAGCGTTTGCCGTAACCCTCTCAACTTTTTAGCACATGCTATGTCGGTGAAATGACGAGACCATGCCAGCTTTCAATATTTTCAGGGTTCGTTCGAGTGCTTTTCAATTTCAGGGTCATTTAGCTCAAACAAATCAATAACTGCATGCAAAATACCAAATGAAGTCAGAAAGGGTTGAAAATTGATGGTGTGGCTTTGAATGGTGCATTTTGAACACACAAAAATTCATGAGTTCAAAGAAGTTCAAGAAAATGAAACGCCGTTGTAACCGATGAGTTTACGTCCGGAACCTGGTACTTTGAAAGAGACTGTCCGTTTTGTACACGAAGTGCATCCAGCTTTTGCCGTAACCATCCCAACTTTTTAGAACATGCTATGTGGGTGAAATGATGATACCATGCGAACTTTCAACCTTTTCATAGTTAATTTTTAGTGCTTTCCATCTTAAGGGTCATTTAGCTCAAAAAATCAATAACTGCATGAAAAAAACCAAATGATGTCGGGAAGGGTTGAAAATTGATGATGTGGCTTTGAATGGTGCATTTTGAACACACAAAAAGCCTGGAGTTCAAATAACTTCAAGAAAATGAAATGCCTTTTGTAACCGATGAGTTTCCATCCGGAACCCTCATACTTCGAAAGAGACTGTCCGTTTTGTACACGAAGTGCATCTAGCTTTTGCCAAAGCCCTCACAACTTTTTAGAACATGCTATGTGGGTGAAATGATGATGCCATGCCAACTTTCAACCTTTTTAGAGTTCATTTGTAGTGCTTTCCAATTTCAGGGTCATTTATCTAAAAAAATCAATAACTACATGAAAAATACCAAATGATGTCGGGAAGGGTTGAAAATTGATGATGTGGCTTTGAATGGTGGATTTTGAACACACAAAAATCCTAGAGTTCAAATAAGTTCAAGAAAATGAAATGCGTTTTGTAACCGTTGATTTTCCGTCCGGAACCCTGATACTTCGAAAGAGGTTGTCCGTTTTGTACACGAAGTGCATCCAGCTTTTGCCGTAACCCTATCAACTTTTTAGAACATGCTATGTGGATTAAATGATGATACCACGCCAACATTCAACCTTTTCAGAGTTCATTTGTAGTGCTTTTAAATTTTAGGGTCATTTAGCTCAACAAAATCAATAACTGCATGAAAATACCAAATGAAGTTAGAAAAGGTTGAAAATTGATGATGTGGCTTTGAATGGTGCATTTTGCACACACAAAAAGCCTGGAGTTCAAATAAGTTCAAGAAAATGAAATGCCTTTTGTAACCGATGAGTTTCCATCCGAAACCCTCATACTTTGAAAGAGACTGCCTGTTTTGTACATGAATTGCATCCAGCTTTTGCCATAACCCTCACAACTTTTGAGAACAGGCTATGTGGGTGAAATGATGATGCCATGCCAACTTTCAACCTTTTCAGAGTTCATTTGTAGTGCTTTCCAACTTCTGGGTCATTTAGCTCAAATAAAATTAATAACTGCATCAAAAATACCAAACGATGTTGGGAAGGGTTGAAAATTGATGATGTGGCTTTGAATGGTGCATTTTGAACACACAAAAAGCCTAGAGTTCAAATAAGTTCAAGAAAATGAAATGCGTTTTGTAACCGATGAGTTTCCGTTTGGAACCTTGATACTTCGAATGAGACTGTCCGTTTTGTACACGAAGTGCGTCCAGATTTTGCCGTAACCCTCTCAACGTTTTAGCACATGCTACGTGGGTGAAATGATTATACCATGCCAAGTTTCAATCTTTTTAGAGATCATTTGTAGTGCTTTCGAATTTCAGGGTCATTTAGCTCAAAAAAAATCAATAACTGCATGAAAAATACCAAATGATGTCGGGAACGGTTGAAAATTGATGGTGTTGCTTTGAATGGTGCATTTTGAACACACGCAAAGCCTGGAGTTCAAAGAAGTTCAAGAAAATGAAATGCCTTTTGTAACCGATGAGTTTCCGTCCAGAACCCTGATACTTCGAAAGAGACTGTCCGTTTTGTACACGAAGTGCATCTAGCGTTTGCCGTAACCCTCTCAACTTTTTAGCACATGCTATGTTGGTGAAATGACGAGACCATGCCAACTTTCAACCTTTTCAGGGTTCGTTCGAGTGCTTTTCAATTTCAGGGTTATTTAGCTCAAACAAATCAATAACTGCATGCAAAATACCAAATGAAGTCAGAAAGGGTTGAAAATTGATCATGTGGCTTTGAATGGTGCATTTTGAACACACAAAAAGGCATGAGTTCAAAGAAGTTCAAGAGAATGAAATGCCGTTGTAACCGATGAGTTTACGTCCGGAACCTGGTACTTTGAAAGAGACTGTAAGTTTTGTACACGAAGTGCATCCAGCTTTTGTCGTAACCCTCACAACTTTTTAGAACATGCTATGTGGGTGAAATGATGATACCATGCGAACTTTCAACCTTTTCAGAGTTAATTTTTAGTGCTTTCCATCTTAAGGGTCATTTAGCTCAAAAAATCAATAACTGCCTGAAAAAAACCAAATGATGTCGGGAAGGGTTGAAAATTGATGATGTGGCTTTGAATGGTGCATTTTGAACATAAAAAAGCCTGGAGTTCAAATAAGTTGAAGAAAATGAAATGCCTTTTGTAACCGATGAGTTTCCATCCGGAACCCTGATACTTTGAAAGAGGATGTCCGTTTTGTACACGAAGTGCGTCCAGCTTTTGCCGTAACCCTCTCAACTTTTTAGCACATTCTATGTGGGTGAAATGATGATACCATGCCAACTTTCAACCTTTTGAGAGTTCATTTGTAGTGCTTTCCAATTTCAGGGTCATTTAGCTCAAAAAAATTCAATAACTGCATGAAAAATACCAAATGATTGCGGGAAGGGTTGAAAATTGATGATGTGGTGTTGAATGGTGCATTTTGGACACACAAAAAGCCTAGAGTTCAAATAAGTTCAAGAAAATGAAATGCGTTTTGTAACCGATGAGTTTCCGTCCGGAACCTTGGTACTTCGAAAGAGACTGTCCGTTTTGTACACGAAGTGGATCCAGCTTTTGCCGTAACCCTATCAACTTTTTAGAACATGCTATATGGGTTAAATGATGATACCATGTCAACATTCAACCTTTTCAGAGTTCATTTGTAGTGCTTTTCAATTTCAGGGTCATTTAGCTCAAACAAATCAATAACTGCATGAATATACCAAATGAAGTCAGAAAGGGTTGAAAATTGATGATGCGGCTATGAATGGTGCATTTTTAACACACCAAAAGCCTAGAGTTCAAATAAGTTCAAGAAAATGAAATGCCTTTTGTAACCGATGAGTTTCCGTCCGGAACCATTATACTTCGAAAGAGACTGTCCGTTTTGTACACGAAGTGCGTCCAGATTTTACCGTAACCCTCTCAACTTTTTCACACATGCTACGTGGGTGAAATGATGAAACCATGCCAAGTTTCAATCTTTTCGGAGTTCATTTGTAGTGCTTTCCAATTTCAGGGTCATTTAGCTCAAAAAAATCAATAACTGCATGAAAAATACCAAATGATGTCGGGAACGGTTGAAAATTGATTATGTGGCTTTGAATGGTGCATTTTGAACACACACAAAGCCTGGAGTTCAAAGAAGTTTAAGAAAATGAAATGCCTTTTGTAACCGATGAGTTTCCGTCCGGAACCCTGATACTTCGAAAGAGACTGTCCGTTTTGTACACGAAGTGCATCTAGCTTTTGCCGTAACCCTCTCAACTTTTTAGCACATGCTATGTGGGTGAAATGACGATACCATGCCAAGTTTCAACCTTTTCAGAGTTCATTTGTAGGGCTTTTCAATTTCAGGGTCATTTAGCTCAAACAAATCAATAACTGCATGCAAAAGACCAAATGAAGTCAGAAAGGGTTGAAAATTGATGATGTGGCTTTGAATGGTGCATTTTGAACACACAAAAAGTCTGGAGTTCAAAGAAGTTCGAGAAAATGAAATGCCGTTGTAACCGATGAGTTTCCGTCCGTAACCCTGATACTTTGAAAGAAACTGTCCGTTTTGTACACGAAGTGCATCTAGCTTTTGCCGTAACCCTCTCAACTTTTTAGCACATGCTATGTGGGTGAAATGATGATACCATGCCAACTTTCATCCTTTTCAGAGTTCATTTGTAGTGCTTTTCAATTTCAGGGTCATATAGCTCAAACCAATCAATAACTGCATGAAAATACCAAATGAACTCGGAAAGCGTTGAAAATTGATGATGTGGCTATCAATGGTGCATTTTGACCACACAAAAATCCTAGAGTTCAAATAAGTTCAAGAAATGAAATGCCTTTTGTAACCGATGAGTTTCCATCCGGAACCCTCATACTTCAAAAGAGGATGTCCGTTTTGTACACGAAGTGCATCCAGCTTTTGCCATAACCCTCTCAACTTTTTAGCACATTCTATGTGGATGAAATGATGATACCATGCCAACTTTCAACCTTTTTTCAATTCATTTGTAGTGCTTTCCAATTTCAGGGTCAGTTAGCTCAAAAAAATTCAATAACTGCATGAAAAATACCAAATGATTGCGGGACGGGTTGAAAATTGATGATGTGGCTTTGAATGGTGCATTTTGGACACACAAAAAGCCTAGAGTTCAAATAAGTTCAAGAAAATGAAATGCGTTTTGTAACCGATGAGTTTCCGTTCGGAACCCTTATACTTCGAAAGAGGATGTCCGTTTTGTAGACGAAGTGCATCCAGCTTTTGCCGTAACCCTATCAACTTTTTAGAACATGCTATATCGGTTAAATGATGATACCATGTCAACATTCAACCTTTTCAGAGTTCATTTGTAGTGCTTTTCAATTTCAGGGTCATTTAGCTCAACAAAACCAATAACTGCATGAAAATACCAAATGAAGTTAGAAAAGGTTGAAAACTGATGATGTGGCTTAAAATGGTGCATTTTGAACACACAAAAAGCCTGGAGTTCAAATAAGTTCAAGAAAATGAAATGCCTTTTGTAACCGATGAGTTTCCATCCAGAACCCTTATACTTAAAAACAGGTTGTCTGTTTTGTACATGAAGTGCATCCAGCTTTTGCCGTAACCCTCACAACTTTTTAGCACATGCTACATGGGTGAATTGATCATACCATGCCAAGTTTCAATCTTTTCAGAGTTCGTTTGTAGTGCTTTCCAATTTTAGGGTCATTTAGCTCAAAAAAAATCAATAACTGCATGAAAAATACCAAATGATGTGGTGAATGGTTCAAAATTGATAATGTGGCTTTGAATTGTGCATTTTGAACACACACAAAGCCTGGAGTTCAAAAAAGGTCAAGAAAATGAAATGCCTTTTGTAACCGATGAGTTTCCATCCGGAACCCTTATACTTAAAAACAGGTTGTCTGTTTTGTACATGAAGTGCATCCAGCTTTTGCCGTAACCCTCACAACTTTTTAGCACATGCTACATGGGTGAAATGATGATACCATGCCAAGTTTCAATCTTTTCAGAGTTCATTTGTAGTGCTTTACAATTTCAGGGTCATTTAGCTCAAAAAAATCAATAACTGCATGAAAAATACCAAATGATGTCGGGAACGGTTGAAATTGATGATGTGGCTTTCAATGGTCCATTTTGAACACACACAAAGAATGGAGTTCAAATAAGTTTAAGAAAGTGAAATGCCTATTGTAACCGATGAATTTCCATCCGGAACCCTGATACTTCGAAAGAGGATGTCCGTTTTGTACACGAAGTGCATCCAGATTTTGCCATAACCCTCTCAACTTTTTATCACATTCTATGTGGGTGAAATGATGACACCATGCCAATTTTCAACCTTTTCAGAGTTCATTTGTAGTGCTTACAATTTCAGGGTCATTTAGCTCAAAAAAATTCAATAACTGCATGAAAAATACCAAATGATTGCTGGAAGGGTTGAAAATTGATGATGTGGCTTTGAATGGTGCATTTTGAACACACAAAAAGCCTAGAGTTCAAATAAGTTCAAGAAAATGAAATGCGTTTTGTAACCGATGAGTTTCCGTCCGGAACACTGATACTTCGAAGGAGGTTGTCCGTTTTGTACACGAAGTGCATCTTGCTTTTTCCGTAACACTAGCAACTTTTTAAAACATGCTATGTGAGTTAAATGGTGATACCATGTCAACATTCAACCTTTTCAGAGTTCATTTGTAGTGCTTTTCAATTTCAGGGTCACTTAGCTCAACAAAACCAATAACTGCATGAAAATACCAAATGAAGTTAGAAAAGGTAGAAAATTGATGATGTGGCTTTTAATGGTGCATTTTGAACACACAAAAAGCCTGGAGTTCAAATAATTTCAAGAAAATGAAATGCCTTTTGTAACCGATGAGTTTCCATCCAGAACCCTTATACTTCAAAACAGGCTGTCTGTTTTGTACATGGAGTGCATCCAGCTTTTGCCGTAACCCTCACAAATTTTTAGCACATGCTACGTGGGTGAAATGATGATACCATGCCAGGTTTCAATCTTTTCAGAGTTCGTTCGTAGTGCTTTCCAATTTGAGGGTCATTTAGCCGGAAAAAAATCAATAACTGCATGAAAAATACGAAATGATGTGGGGATCGGTTGAAAATCAATAACACACACAAAGCCTGGAGTTCAAAGAAGTTCAAGAAAATGAAATCCCTTTTGTAACCGATGAGTTTCCGTCCGGAACCTTGATACTTCAAAAGAGACTATCCGTTTTGTACACGAAGTGCATCTAGCTTTTGTCGTAACCCTCTCAACTTTTTAGCACATGCTATGTGGGTGAAATTATGATACCGTGCCAGCTTTCAACCTTTTCAGAGTTAATTTCAGTGCTTTTCAATTTCAGGGTCATTTAGCTCAAACAAATCAATAACTGCATGAAAATACCAAATGAAGTCAGAAAGGGTTGAAAATTGATGATGTGGCTATGAATGGTGCATTTTGAACACACCAAAATCCTAGAGTTCAAATAAGTTCAAGAAAATGAAATGCCTTTTGTAACCGATGAGTTTCCATCCGGAACCCTGATACTTCGAAAGAGCATGTCCGTTTTGTACACGAAGTCCATCCAGCTTTTTCCGTAACCCTCTCAACTTTTTAGCACATTCTATGTGGGTGAAATGATGATACCATGCCAACTTTCAACATTTTCAGAGTTCATTTGTAGTGCTTTCCAATTTCAGGGTCATTTAGCTCAAAAAAATCAATAACTACATGAAAAATACCAAATGATGTCGAGAAGGGTTGAAAATTGATGATGTGGTTTTGAATGGTGCATTTTGAACACACAAAAAGCCTAGAGTTCAAATAAGTTCAAGAAAATGAAATGCGTTTTGTAACCGATGAGTTTCCATCCGGAACCCTGATACTTCGAAAGAGGTTGTCCGTTTTGTACACGAATTGCATCCAGCTTTTGCCGTAACCCTATCAACTATTTAGAATGTTCTATGTGGGTTAAATGATGATACCATGCCAACATTCAACCTTTTCAGGGTTCATTTGTAGTGCTTTTCAATTTCAGGGTCATTTTGCTCAACAAAATCAATAACTGCATGAAAATACCAAATGAAGTTAGAAAAGGTTGAAAATTGATGATGTGGCTTTTAATGGTGCATTTTGAACACACAAAAAGCCTGGAGTTCAAATAATTTCAAGAAAATGAAATGCCTTTTGTAACCGATGAGTTTCCATCCAGAACCCTTATACTTCAAAACAGGCTGTCTGTTTTGTACATGGAGTGCATCCAGCTTTTGCCGTAACCCTCACAAATTTTTAGCACATGCTACGTGGGTGAAATGATGATACCATGCCAGGTTTCAATCTTTTCAGAGTTTGTTTGTAGTGCTTTCCAATTTGAGGGTCATTTAGCCGGAAAAAAATCAATAACTGCATGAAAAATACGAAATGATGTGGGGATCGGTTGAAAATCAATAACACACACAAAGCCTGGAGTTCAAAGAAGTTCAAGAAAATGAAATCCCTTTTGTAACCGATGAGTTTCCGTCCGGAACCTTGATACTTCAAAAGAGACTATCCGTTTTGTACACGAAGTGCATCTAGCTTTTGTCGTAACCCTCTCAACTTTTTAGCACATGCTATGTGGGTGAAATTATGATACCGTGCCAGCTTTCAACCTTTTCAGAGTTAATTTCAGTGCTTTTCAATTTCAGGGTCATTTAGCTCAAACAAATCAATAACTGCATGAAAATACCAAATGAAGTCAGAAAGGGTTGAAAATTGATGATGTGGCTATGAATGGTGCATTTTGAACACACCAAAATCCTAGAGTTCAAATAAGTTCAAGAAAATGAAATGCCTTTTGTAACCGATGAGTTTCCATCCGGAACCCTGATACTTCGAAAGAGCATGTCCGTTTTGTACACGAAGTCCATCCAGCTTTTTCCGTAACCCTCTCAACTTCTTAGCACATTCTATGTGGGTGAAATGATGATACCATGCCAACTTTCAACATTTTCAGAGTTCATTTGTAGTGCTTTCCAATTTCAGGGTCATTTAGCTAAAAAAATCAATAACTACATGAAAAATACCAAATGATGTCGAGAAGGGTTGAAAATTGATGATGTGGTTTTGAATGGTGCATTTTGAACACACAAAAAGCCTAGAGTTCAAATAAGTTCAAGAAAATGAAATGCGTTTTGTAACCGATGAGTTTCCATCCGGAACCCTGATACTTCGAAAGAGGTTGTCCGTTTTGTACACGAATTGCATCCAGCTTTTGCCGTAACCCTATCAACTATTTAGAATGTTCTATGTGGGTTAAATGATGATACCATGCCAACATTCAACCTTTTCAGGGTTCATTTGTAGTGCTTTTCAATTTCAGGGTCATTTTGCTCAACAAAATCAATAACTGCATGAAAATACCAAATGAAGTTAGAAAAGGTTGAAAATTGATGATGTGGCTTTGAATGGTGCATTTTGAACACACAAAAAGCCTGGAGTTCAAATAAGTTCAAGAAAGTGAAATGCCTTTTGTAACCGATGAGTTTCCAACTGGAACCCTGATACTTTGAAAGAGGATGTCCGTTTTGTACACGAAGTGCATCCAGCTTTTGCCATAACCCTCTCAACTTTTTAGCACATTCTATGTGGGTGGAATAATGATACCATGCCAACTTTCAACCTTTTCAGAGTACATTTGTAGTGCTTTTCAATTTCAAGGTCATTTAGCTCAACAAAATCAATAACTGCATGAAAAATACCAAATGATGTCGGGAAGGGTTGAAAATTGATGATGTGTCTTTGAATGGTGCATTTTGAACACACAAAAAGCCTGGAGTTCAAATAAGTTCAAGAAAATGAAATCCCTTTTGTAACCGATGAGTTTCCAACAGGAACCCTGATACTTCGAAAGAGGATGTCTGTTTTGTACACGAAGTGCATCCAACTTTTGTCGTAACCCTCTCAACTTTTTAGCACATTCTATGTGGGTGAAATGACGATACCATGCCAACTTTCAACCTTTTCAGAGTTAATTTGTAGTGCTTTTCAGTTTCAGGGTCATTTAGCGCAACAAAATCAATAACTGCATGAAAAATACCGAATGATGTCGGGAAGGGTTGAAAATTGATGATGTGTCTTTGAATGGTGCATTTTGAACACACAAAAAGACTGGAGTTCAAATAAGTTCAAGAAAATGAAATGCGTTTTGTAACCGATGAGTTTCCATCCGGAACCCTGATACTTCGAAAGAGGTTGTCCGTTTTGTACACGAATTGCATCCAGCTTTTGCCGTAACCCTATCAACTATTTAGAATGTTCTATGTGGGTTAAATGATGATACCATGCCAACATTCAACCTTTTCAGGGTTCATTTGTAGTGCTTTTCAATTTCAGGGTCATTTTGCTCAACAAAATCAATAACCGCATGAAAATACCAAATGAAGTTAGAAAAGGTTGAAAATTGATGATGTGGCTTTTAATGGTGCATTTTGAACACACAAAAAGCCTGGAGTTCAAATAATTTCAAGAAAATGAAATGCCTTTTGTAATCGATGAGTTTCCATCCAGAACCCTTATACTTCAAAACAGGCTGTCTGTTTTGTACATGGAGTGCATCCAGCTTTTGCCGTAACCCTCACAAATTTTTAGCACATGCTACGTGGGTGAAATGATGATACCATGCCAGGTTTCAATCTTTTCAGAGTTTGTTTGTAGTGCTTTCCAATTTGAGGGTCATTTAGCCGGAAAAAAATCAATAACTGCATGAAAAATACGAAATGATGTGGGGATCGGTTGAAAATCAATAACACACACAAAGCCTGGAGTTCAAAGAAGTTCAAGAAAATGAAATCCCTTTTGTAACCGATGAGTTTCCGTCCGGAACCTTGATACTTCAAAAGAGACTATCCGTTTTGTACACGAAGTGCATCTAGCTTTTGTCGTAACCCTCTCAACTTTTTAGCACATGCTATGTGGGTGAAATTATGATACCGTGCCAGCTTTCAACCTTTTCAGAGTTAATTTCAGTGCTTTTCAATTTCAGGGTCATTTAGCTCAAACAAATCAATAACTGCATGAAAATACCAAATGAAGTCAGAAAGGGTTGAAAATTGATGATGTGGCTATGAATGGTGCATTTTGAACACACCAAAATCCTAGAGTTCAAATAAGTTCAAGAAAATGAAATGCCTTTTGTAACCGATGAGTTTCCATCCGGAACCCTGATACTTCGAAAGAGCATGTCCGTTTTGTACACGAAGTCCATCCAGCTTTTTCCGTAACCCTCTCAACTTTTTAGCACATTCTATGTGGGTGAAATGATGATACCATGCCAACTTTCAACATTTTCAGAGTTCATTTGTAGTGCTTTCCAATTTCAGGGTCATTTAGCTCAAAAAAATCAATAACTACATGAAAAATACCAAATGATGTCGAGAAGGGTTGAAAATTGATGATGTGGTTTTGAATGGTGCATTTTGAACACACAAAAAGCCTAGAGTTCAAATAAGTTCAAGAAAATGAAATGCGTTTTGTAACCGATGAGTTTCCATCCGGAACCCTGATACTTCGAAAGAGGTTGTCCGTTTTGTACACGAATTGCATCCAGCTTTTGCCGTAACCCTATCAACTATTTAGAATGTTCTATGTGGGTTAAATGATGATACCATGCCAACATTCAACCTTTTCAGGGTTCATTTGTAGTGCTTTTCAATTTCAGGGTCATTTTGCTCAACAAAATCAATAACTGCATGAAAATACCAAATGAAGTTAGAAAAGGTTGAAAATTGATGATGTGGCTTTGAATGGTGCATTTTGAACACACAAAAAGCCTGGAGTTCAAATAAGTTCAAGAAAGTGAAATGCCTTTTGTAACCGATGAGTTTCCAACTGGAACCCTGATACTTTGAAAGAGGATGTCCGTTTTGTACACGAAGTGCATCCAGCTTTTGCCATAACCCTCTCAACTTTTTAGCACATTCTATGTGGGTGGAATAATGATACCATGCCAACTTTCAACCTTTTCAGAGTACATTTGTAGTGCTTTTCAATTTCAGGGTCATTTAGCTCAACAAAATCAATAACTGCATGAAAAATACCAAATGATGTCGGGAAGGGTTGAAAATTGATGATGTGTCTTTGAATGGTGCATTTTGAACACACAAAAAGCCTGGAGTTCAAATAAGTTCAAGAAAGTGAAATCCCTTTTGTAACCGATGAGTTTCCAACAGGAACCCTGATACTTCGAAAGAGGATGTCTGTTTTGTACACGAAGTGCATCCAACTTTTGTCGTAACCCTCTCAACTTTTTAGCACATTCTATGTGGGTGAAATGACGATACCATGCCAACTTTCAACCTTTTCAGAGTTAATTTGTAGTGCTTTTCAGTTTCAGGGTCATTTAGCGCAACAAAATCAATAACTGCATGAAAAATACCGAATGATGTCGGGAAGGGTTGAAAATTGATGATGTGTCTTTGAATGGTGCATTTTGAACACACAAAAAGACTGGAGTTCAAATAAGTTCAAGAAAATGAAATGCCTTTAATAACCAATGAGTTTTCGTCCGGAACCCTGATACTTCGAATGAGATTGTCCGTTTTGTACACGAAGTGCATCCAGCTTTTGCCGTAACCCTCTCAACTTTTTAGCACATGCTACGTGGGTGAAATGATGATACCATGCCAACTTTCAACCTTTTGAGAGTTCATTGTACTGCTTTCCAATTTCAGGGTCATTTAGCTCAAAAAAATCAATAACTGCATGCAAAATACCAAATGAAGTCGGAAAGGGTTAACAATTGATGATGTGGCATTGAATGGTGCATTTTGAACACACAAAAATCCTGGAGTTCAAATAAGTTCAAGATAATCAAATGCCTTTTGTAACCGTTGAGTTTTCGTCCGGAACCCTGATACTTAGAAAGAGGCTGTCCGTTTCGTACAGGAAGTGCATCCATCTTTTGCCATAACCCCCTCACCTTTTTAGCACATGATATGTGGGTGAAATGATGATACCATGCCAACTTCCAACCTTTTTAGAGTCCATTTGTAGCGCTTTCCAATTTTAGGGTCATTTAGCCTAGAAACTAGTAACTGCATGCAAAATACCAAATGAACTTAGGAAGGATTGAAAATTGATGATGTGCCTTTGAATGGTTCATTTTGAACACACAAAAATCCTGGAGTTCAAATAATTTCAAGAAAATGAAATGCCTTTTGTAACCGATGACTTTGCATTCCGAGCTCTGATACTTCGAAAGAGACTATCCGTTTTGTACACAAAGTGCATCCATCTTTTGCCGTAACCCCCTCAACTTTTTAGCACATGCCATGATACCATTCCAAGTTTCAACCTTTTCACAGTTCATTTGTAGTGCTTTCCAATTTCAGGGTCATTTAGCCTAGAAACTAGTAACTGCATGCAAAATACCAAATGAACTTAGAAAGGATTGAAAATTGATGATGTGCCGTTGAATGGTTCATTTTGAACACACAAAAATCCATGAGTTCAAATAAGTTCAAGAAAATGAAATGCCTTTTGTAACCGATAAGTTTCCGTCCCGAGCCCTGATACTTCAAAAGAGACTATCCGTTTTGTACACGAATTGCATCTACCTTTTGCCATAACACCCTCAACTATTTATCACATGCTATGTGGGTGAAATGATGATACCATTCCAAGTTTCAACCTTTTCAGAGTTCATTTGTAGTGCTTTCCAATTTCAGGGTCATTGAGGTCAAAAAAAATCAATAACTGCTTGAAAATTACCAAATGATGTCGGGAAGGGTTGAAAATTGATGATGTGGCTTTGAATGGTGCATTCTGAACACACAAAAAGCCTGGAGTTCAAATAAGTTCAAGAAAATGAAATGCCTTTTGTAACGGATGAGTTTCCGTCCGGAACCCTGATACTTCGAAAGAGACTGTCCATTTTGTACACGAAGTGCATCCAGCTTTTGTCGTAACCCTGTCAAATTTTTAGCACATGCTATGTGGGAGAAATGATCATACCATGCCAAGTTTCAACCTTTTCAGAGTTCATTTGTACCGCTTTCCAATTTCAGGGTCATTTAGCTCAAAAAATCGATAATTGCATGCAAACAAGCAAAAGAAGTCAGAAAGGGTTAAAAATTGATGATGGGGCATTTAATGGTGCATTTTGAACACACAAAAAGCCTGGAGTTCAAATAAGTTCAATAGAATGAAATGCCTTTTGTAACCGATGAGTTTCCATCCAGAACCCTGATACTTGGAAAGAGACTGTGTGTTTTGTACACAAAGTGCATCTAGCATTTGTCGTAAACCTCTCAACTTTGTAACACATGCTATGTGGGTGCAACGATCATACCATGCCAAGTTTCAACCTTTTCAGAGTTCATTTGTAGTGCTTTCCAATTTCAGGGTCATTTAGCTCAAAAACAACAACTGCATGAAAAATACCAAATGATGTTGGGAAGGGTTGAAAATTTATGATGTGTCTTTGAATGGTGCATTTTGAACACACAAAAAGCCTGGAGTTCAAATATGTTCAAGAAAATGAAATGCCTTTTGTAACCGATGAGTTTCCGTCCAGAACCCTAATACTTTGAAATAGACTATACGTTTTGTACACGAAGTGCATCTAGCATTTGCCTTAACCCTCTCAACTTTTTAGCACATTCTATGTGGGTGAAATGATGATACCATGCCAAGTTTCAACCTTTTCACAGTTCATTTGTAGCGCTTTCCAATTTCAGGGTCATTTAGCCTAGAAACTAGTAACTGCTTGCAAAATACCAAATGAAGTCAAAAAGGATTGAAAATTGATGATGTGATTTTGAATGGTGCATTTTTAACACAAAAAAGTCCTGGAGTTCAAATAAGTTCAAGAAAATGAAATGCCTCTTGTAACCAATGAGTTTCCGTCCCGAGCCGTGGTACTTCAAAAGAGACTGTCCGTTTTCTACCCGAAGTGCATCCAGCTTTTGCCGAAACCCCCTCAACTCTTTAGCACATGCTATTAGGGTGAAATGATGATACCATGCCAAGTTTGAACCTTTTGAGAATTCATTTGTAGTGATTTCCAATTTCAGGGTCATTTAGCTCAAAAAAAATCAATAACTGCTTGAAAATTACCAAATGTTGTCGGGAAGGGTTGAAATTTGATGATTTGGCTTTGAATGGTGCATTTTGAACACACAAAAAGCCTAGAGTTCAAATAATTTGAAGAAAATGAAATGCCTTTTGTAACTGATGAGTGTCCGTCCGGAAACCTAATACTTCGAAAGAGACAGTCCATTTTGTACACGAAGTGCATCCAACTTTTATCGTAACCCTGTCAACTTTTTTGCACATGCTATGTGGGAGAAATGATCATACCATGCCAACTCTCAACCTTTTCAGAGTTCATTTGTACTGCTTTCCAATTTTTGGGTCATTTAGCTTAAAAAATCAATAACTGCATGCAAAATACCAAAAAAATGTCAGAAAAGGTTGAAAATTGATGATGTGGCATTGAATGGTGCATTTTGAACACACAAAAATCCCGGAGTTCAAATAAGTTCAAGAAAATGAAATGCCTTTTGTAACCGATGAGTTTCCGTTCGGAACCCTGATACTTTGAAAGATGATGTCCGTTTTTTATAGGAAGTGCATCCAGCTTTTGCAGTAACCCTCTCAACTTTTTAGCACATGCTATGTGGGTGAAATGATGCTACCATGCCAACTTTCATCCTTTTCAGAGTTCGTTTGTAGTGCTTTCCAATTTCAGGGTCATTTAGCTCAAAAAATCAATAAGTGCATGAAAAATACCAAATGATGTCGGAATGGGTTGAAAATGATGAAGTGGCTTTGAATGGTGCATTTTGAACACACAAAAAGCCTGGAGTTCAAATAAGTTCAAGAAAATGAAATGCCTTTTGTAACTGATGAGTTTCCGTCCGGAACCCTGATACTTCGAAACAGACTGTCCGTTTTGTACACGAAATGCATCCAGCTTTTGCAGTACCCTCTGAACTTTTATCACATGCTATGTGGTAGAAATAATGATACCATGCCAACTTTCAACCTTTACAGAGTTCATTTGTACTGCTTTCCAATTTCAGGGTCATTTAGCTCAAAAAAATCAATAACTGCATGCAAAATACCAAATGAAGACAGAAAGGGTTAAAAATTGAGGATGTGGCATTGAATGGTCCATTTTGAACACACAAAAATCCTGAAGTTCAAATAAGTTCAAGAAAATGAAATGCCTTTTGTAACCGATGAGTTTCCCTCCGGAACACTGTTACTTCGAAAGAGACTATCCGTTTTATACACGAAGTGCATCCAGCTTTGTCCGTAAGCCTCTCAACTTTGTACCACATGCTAGGTGGGTGAAATGATGATACCATGCCAAGTTTCCACCTTTCAGAGTTCATTTGTAGTGCTTTCAATTTTCAGGGCCATTTAGCTCAAAAAAATCAATAACTGCATGCAAAATACCAAAGGAACTGAGAAAGGGTTGAAAGTTGATGCTGTGGCTTTGAATGATGCATTTTGAACACACAAAAAGCCTGGAGTTCAAATAAGTTAAAGAAAATGAAATTTCTTTTGTAACCGATGAGTTTCCGTCCGAAACCATGATACTTCGAAAGAGACTGTCCGTTTTGTACACGAAGTGCATCCATCTTTTGCCGTAAACCTCTCAACTTTTAGCACAAGCTATGTGGGTGAAATGATCATACCATGCCAAGTTTCAACCTTTTCAGAGTTCATTTGTAGTGCTTTCCAATTTCAAGGTCATTTAGCTCAAGAAAATCAATAACTACATGAAAAATACCAAATGATGTTAAAGAAAATGAAATTTCTTTTGTAATCGATGAGTTTCCATCCGAAACCCTGATACTTCGAAAGAGACTGTCCGTTTTGTACACGAAGTGCATCCATCTTTTGCCGTAAACCTCTCAACTTTTTAGCACAAGCTATGTGGGTGAAATGATCATACCATGCCAAGTTTCAACCTTTTCAGAGTTCATTTGTAGTGCTTTCCAATTTCAAGGTCATTTAGCTCAAGAAAATCAATAACTACATGAAAAATACCAAATGATGTTAAAGAAAATGAAATTTCTTTTGTAATCGATGAGTTTCCGTCCGAAACCCTGATACTTCGAAAGAGACTGTCCGTTTTGTACACGAAGTGCATCCATCTTTTGCCGTAAACCTCTCAACTTTTTAGCACAAGCTATGTGGGTGAAATGATCATACCATGCCAAGTTTCAACCTTTTCAGAGTTCATTTGTAGTGCTTTCCAATTTCAAGGTCATTTAGCTCAAGAAAATCAATAACTACATGAAAAATACCAAATGATGTCGGGAAGGGATGACAATTTAGGATGTGGCTTTGAATGGTGCATTTTGAACACGCAAAAAGCATGGAGTTCAAATAAGTTCAAGAAAATGAATTGCCTTTTGTAACCGATGAGTTTCCGTCCAGAACCCTGATACTTCGAAAGAGACTGTCCGTTTTGTACATGAAGTGCATCTAGCTTTTGCCTCAACCCTCTCAACTTATTACCATATGTTATGTGGGTGAAATGATGATACCATTCCATTCAACCTTTTCAGAGTTCATTTGTAGCGCTTTCCAACTTCACGGTCATTTAGCCCAGAAACTAGTAACTGCATGCAAAATACCAAATGAAGTCAGAAAGGATTGAAAATTTATGATGTGGCTTTGAATGGTGCATTTTGAACACACATAATCCTGGAGTTCAAATAAGTTCAAGAAAATGAAATGCCTTTTGTAACCGAGGAGTTTCCGTCCCGAGCCCTGATACTTCGAAAGAGACTGTCCATTTTGTACACGATGTGCATCCAGCTTTGGCCGTAACCCTCTCAACTTTTTAGCACATTCTATTTGGGTGAAATGTTGATACCATGCCAACTTTCATCCTTTTCAGAGTTCATCTGTAGTGCTTTTCAATTTTAGGGTCATTTAGCTCAAAAAAATCAATAACTGCATGCAAAATGAAGTGAAAAAGGGTTGAATATTGATGATCTTGCTCCGTATGGTGCATTTTGAAAACACAAAAAGCTTGGAGTTCAAATAAGTTCAAGAAAATGAAATTGCTTTTGTAACCGATGTGTTTTTCATCCGGAACCCTGATACTTCGGAAGAGACTATCCCTTTTGTACACGAAGTGCATCCAGCTTTTGCCGTAACCCCCTCAACTTTTTAGCACATGCTATGTGGGTGAAATGATGATACCATGCCAAGTTTCAACCTTTTCAGAGTTCATTTGTAGTGCTTTCCAATTTTTGGGTCATTTAGCTCAAAAAATCAATAACTGCTTGAAAAATACCAAATAATGTAGGGAAGGGTTGAAAATTGATGATGTGGCTTTGAGTGGTGCATTTTCAACACACAAAAAGCCTGGAGTTCCAATAGGTTCAAGAAAATGAAATGCCTTTTGTAACTGATGAGTTTCCGTCCGGAACCCTGATACTTCGAAAGAGGTTGTCCATTTTGTACACGAAGTGCATCCAGGTTTTGTCGTAACCCTCTCAACTTTTTAGCACATGCTATGTGGGTGAAATGATGATACCATGCCAAGATTTAATCTTTTCAGTGTTCATTTGTAGTGCTTTCCAATTTCAGGGTCATTTAGCTCAAAAAAATCAATAACTGCATACAAAATACAAAATGAAGTCAAAAAGGGTTGAAATTGATGATGTGGCTTTGAATAGTGCATTTTGAACACAAAAAATGGCTGGAGTTCAAATAAGTTCAAGAAAATGAAATGCCTTTTATAACCATTGAGTTTCCGTCCGGAACCCTAATACTTCGAAAGAGACAGTCCGTTTTGTACACGAAGTGCATCCTAATTTTTCCGTGACCCTCTCAACTTTTTAGAAGATGCTATGTGGATGAAATGATGATACAATGCCAAGTTTCAACCTTTACAGAGTTCATTTGTAGTGCTTTCCAATTTCAGGGTCATTTAGCTCCAAAAAATCAATAACTGCATGCAAAATACCAAATGAAGTCAGAAAGGGTTGAAAATTGATGATGTGGCTTTGAATGGTGCATTTTGATCACATAGAAAGCCTAGACTTCAAATAAGTTCAAGAAAATGAAATGCCTTTTGTAATCGATGAGTTTCCGTGCGGAACCCTGATATTTCGAAAACGATTGTCCGTATTGCACATGAAGTGCATCCAACTTTTGCTGTCACCCTCTCAACTTTTTATCACATGCTATGTGGGTGAAATGATGATACCATTCATTGTTTCAACATTTTTAGAGTTCATTTGTAGTGCTTTCCAATTCCAGGGTCGTTTAGCTCAAAATATCAATAACTGCATGAAAAATACCAAATGATGTCGGGAAGGGTTGAAAATTGATGATGTGGATTTCGATGGTGCATTTTGAACACACAATAAGCCTGAAGTTCAAATAAGTTCAAGAAAATGAAATCCCTTTTGTAACCGATGAGTTTCCAACAGGAACCCTGATACTTCGAAAGAGGATGTCTGTTTTGTACACGAAGTGCATCCAACTTTTGTCGTAACCCTCTCAACTTTTTAGCACATTCTATGTGGGTGAAATGACGATACCATGCCAACTTTCAACCTTTTCAGAGTTAATTTGTAGTGCTTTTCAGTTTCAGGGTCATTTAGCGCAACAAAATCAATAACTGCATGAAAAATACCGATTGATGTCGGGAAGGGTTGAAAATTGATGATGTGTCTTTGAATGGTGCATTTTGAACACACAAAAAGACTGGAGTTCAAATAAGTTCAAGAAAATGAAATGCCTTTAATAACCAATGAGTTTTCGTCCGGAACCCTGATACTTCGAATGAGATTGTCCGTTTTGTACACGAAGTGCATCCAGATTTTGTCGTAACCCTCTCAACTTTTTAGCACATGCTACGTGGGTGAAATGATGATACCATGCCAACTTTCAACCTTTTGAGAGTTCATTGTACTGCTTTCCAATTTCAGGGTCATTTAGCTCAAAAAAATCAATAACTGCATGCAAAATACCAAATGAAGTCGGAAAGGGTTAACAATTGATGATGTGGCATTGAATGGTGCATTTTGAACACACAAAAATCCTGGAGTTCAAATAAGTTCAAGATAATCAAATGCCTTTTGTAACCGTTGAGTTTTCGTCCGGAACCCTGATACTTAGAAAGAGGCTGTCCGTTTCGTACAGGAAGTGCATCCATCTTTTGCCATAACCCCCTCACCTTTTTAGCACATGATATGTGGGTGAAATGATGATACCATGCCAACTTCCAACCTTTTTAGAGTCCATTTGTAGCGCTTTCCAATTTTAGGGTCATTTAGCCTAGAAACTAGTAACTGCATGCAAAATACCAAATGAACTTAGGAAGGATTGAAAATTGATGATGTGCCTTTGAATGGTTCATTTTGAACACACAAAAATCCTGGAGTTCAAATAATTTCAAGAAAATGAAATGCCTTTTGTAACCGATGACATTGCATTCCGAGCTCTGATACTTCGAAAGAGACTATCCGTTTTGTACACAAAGTGCATCCATCTTTTGCCGTAAACCCCTCAACTTTTTAGCACATCCCATGATACCATTCCAAGTTTCAACCTTTTCACAGTTCATTTGTAGTGCTTTCCAATTTCAGGGTCATTTAGCCTAGAAACTAGTAACTGCATGCAAAATACCAAATGAACTTAGAAAGGATTGAAAATTGATGATGTGCCGTTGAATGGTTCATTTTGAACACACAAAAATCCATGAGTTCAAATAAGTTCAAGAAAATGAAATGCCTTTTGTAACCGATAAGTTTCCGTCCCGAGCCCTGATACTTCAAAAGAGACTATCCGTTTTGTACACGAATTGCATCTACCTTTTGCCATAACACCCTCAACTATTTATCACATGCTATGTGGGTGAAATGATGATACCATTCCAAGTTTCAACCTTTTCAGAGTTCATTTGTAGTGCTTTCCAATTTCAGGGTCATTGAGGTCAAAAAAAAATCAATAACTGCTTGAAAATTACCAAATGATGTCGGGAAGGGTTGAAAATTGATGATGTGGCTTTGAATGGTGCATTGTGAACACACAAAAAGCCTGGAGTTCAAATAAGTTCAAGAAAATGAAATGCCTTTTGTAACGGATGAGTTTCCGTCCGGAACCCTGATACTTCGAAAGAGACTGTCCATTTTGTACACGAAGTGCATCCAGCTTTTGTCGTAACCCTGTCAAATTTTTAGCACATGCTATGTGGGAGAAATGATCATACCATGCCAAGTTTCAACCTTTTCAGAGTTCATTTGTACCGCTTTCCAATTTCAGGGTCATTTAGCTCAAAAAATCGATAATTGCATGCAAACAAGCAAAAGAAGTCAGAAAGGGTTAAAAATTGATGATGGGGCATTTAATGGTGCATTTTGAACACACAAAAATCCTGGAGTTCAAATAAGTTCAATAGAATGAAATGCCTTTTGTAACCGATGAGTTTCCATCCAGAACCCTGATACTTGGAAAGAGACTGTGTGTTTTGTACACAAAGTGCATCTAGCATTTGTCGTAAACCTCTCAACTTTGTAACACATGCTATGTGGGTGCAACGATCATACCATGCCAAGTTTCAACCTTTTCAGAGTTCATTTGTAGTGCTTTCCAATTTCAGGGTCATTTAGCTCAAAAACAACAACTGCATGAAAAATACCAAATGATGTTGGGAAGGGTTGAAAATTTATGATGTGTCTTTGAATGGTGCATTTTGAACACACAAAAAGCCTGGAGTTCAAATATGTTCAAGAAAATGAAATGCCTTTTGTAACCGATGAGTTTCCGTCCAGAACCCTAATACTTTGAAATAGACTATACGTTTTGTACACGAAGTGCATCTAGCATTTGCCTTAACCCTCTCAACTTTTTAGCACATTCTATGTGGGTGAAATGATGATACCATGCCAAGTTTCAACCTTTTCACAGTTCATTTGTAGCGCTTTCCAATTTCAGGGTCATTTAGCCTAGAAACTAGTAACTGCTTGCAAAATACCAAATGAAGTCAAAAAGGATTGAAAATTGATGATGTGATTTTGAATGGTGCATTTTTAACACAAAAAAGTCCTGGAGTTCAAATAAGTTCAAGAAAATGAAATGCCTCTTGTAACCAATGAGTTTCCGTCCCGAGCCGTGGTACTTCAAAAGAGACTGTCCGTTTTCTACCCGAAGTGCATCCAGCTTTTGCCGAAACCCCCTCAACTCTTTAGCACATGCTATTAGGGTGAAATGATGATACCATGCCAAGTTTGAACCTTTTGAGAGTTCATTTGTAGTGATTTCCAATTTCAGGGTCATTTAGCTCAAAAAAAATCAATAACTGCTTGAAAATTACCAAATGTTGTCGGGAAGGGTTGAAATTTGATGATTTGGCTTTGAATGGTGCATTTTGAACACACAAAAAGCCTAGAGTTCAAATAATTTGAAGAAAATGAAATGCCTTTTGTAACTGATGAGTTTCCGTCCGGAAACCTAATACTTCGAAAGAGACAGTCCATTTTGTACACGAAGTGCATCCAACTTTTATCGTAACCCTGTCAACTTTTTTGCACATGCTATGTGGGAGAAATGATCATACCATGCCAACTCTCAACCTTTTCAGAGTTCATTTGTACTGCTTTCCAATTTTTGGGTCATTTAGCTTAAAAAATCAATAACTGCATGCAAAATACCAAAAAATGTCAGAAAAGGTTGAAAATTGATGATGTGGCATTGAATGGTGCATTTTGAACACACAAAAATCCCGGAGTTCAAATAAGTTCAAGAAAATGAAATGCCTTTTGTAACCGATGAGTTTCCGTTCGGAACCCTGATACTTTGAAAGATGATGTCCGTTTTTATAGGAAGTGCATCCAGCTTTTGCAGTAACCCTCTCAACTTTTTAGCACATGCTATGTGGGTGAAATGATGCTACCATGCCAACTTTCATCCTTTTCAGAGTTCGTTTGTAGTGCTTTCCAATTTCAGGGTCATTTAGCTCAAAAAATCAATAAGTGCATGAAAAATACCAAATGATGTCGGAATGGGTTGAAAATGATGAAGTGGCTTTGAATGGTGCATTTTGAACACACAAAAAGCCTGGAGTTCAAATAAGTTCAAGAAAATGAAATGCCTTTTGTAACTGATGAGTTTCCGTCCGGAACCCTGATACTTCGAAACAGACTGTCCGTTTTGTACACGAAATGCATCCAGCTTTTGCAGTACCCTCTGAACGTTTTATCACATGCTATGTCGTAGAAATAATGATACCATGCCAACTTTCAACCTTTACAGAGTTCATTTGTACTGCTTTCCAATTTCAGGGTCATTTAGCTCAAAAAAATCAATAACTGCATGCAAAATACCAAATGAAGACAGAAAGGGTTAAAAATTGAGGATGTGGCATTGAATGGTCCATTTTGAACACACAAAAATCCTGAAGTTCAAATAAGTTCAAGAAAATGAAATGCCTTTTGTAACCGATGAGTTTCCCTCCGGAACACTGTTACTTCGAAAGAGACTATCCGTTTTATACACGAAGTGCATCCAGCTTTGTCCGTAAGCCTCTCAACTTTGTACCACATGCTAGGTGGGTGAAATGATGATACCATGCCAAGTTTCCACCTTTCAGAGTTCATTTGTAGTGCTTTCAATTTTCAGGGTCATTTAGCTCAAAAAAATCAATAACTGCATGCAAAATACCAAAGGAACTGAGAAAGGGTTGAAAGTTGATGCTGTGGCTTTGAATGATGCATTTTGAACACACAAAAAGCCTGGAGTTCAAATAAGTTAAAGAAAATGAAATTTCTTTTGTAACCGATGAGTTTCCGTCCGAAACTATGATACTTCGAAAGAGACTGTCCGTTTTGTACACGAAGTGCATCCATCTTTTGCCGTAAACCTCTCAACTTTTAGCACAAGCTATGTGGGTGAAATGATCATACCATGCCAAGTTTCAACCTTTTCAGAGTTCATTTGTAGTGCTTTCCAATTTCAAGGTCATTTAGCTCAAGAAAATCAATAACTACATGAAAAATACCAAATGATGTTAAAGAAAATGAAATTTCTTTTGTAATCGATGAGTTTCCATCCGAAACCCTGATACTTCGAAAGAGACTGTCCGTTTTGTACACGAAGTGCATCCATCTTTTGCCGTAAACCTCTCAACTTTTTAGCACAAGCTATGTGGGTGAAATGATCATACCATGCCAAGTTTCAACCTTTTCAGAGTTCATTTGTAGTGCTTTCCAATTTCAAGGTCATTTAGCTCAAGAAAATCAATAACTACATGAAAAATACCAAATGATGTTAAAGAAAATGAAATTTCTTTTGTAATCGATGAGTTTCCGTCCGAAACCCTGATACTTCGAAAGAGACTGTCCGTTTTGTACACGAAGTGCATCCATCTTTTGCCGTAAACCTCTCAACTTTTTAGCACAAGCTATGTGGGTGAAATGATCATACCATGCCAAGTTTCAACCTTTTCAGAGTTCATTTGTAGTGCTTTCCAATTTCAAGGTCATTTAGCTCAAGAAAATCAATAACTACATGAAAAATACCAAATGATGTCGGGAAGGGATGACAATTTAGGATGTGGCTTTGAATGGTGCATTTTGAACACGCAAAAAGCATGGAGTTCAAATAAGTTCAAGAAAATGAATTGCCTTTTGTAACCGATGAGTTTCCGTCCAGAACCCTGATACTTCGAAAGAGACTGTCCGTTTTGTACATGAAGTGCATCTAGCTTTTGCCTCAACCCTCTCAACTTATTACCACATGTTATGTGGGTGAAATGATGATACCATTCCATTCAACCTTTTCAGAGTTCATTTGTAGCGCTTTCCAACTTCACGGTCATTTAGCCCAGAAACTAGTAACTGCATGCAAAATACCAAATGAAGTCAGAAAGGATTGAAAATTTATGATGTGTCTTTGAATGGTGCATTTTGAACACACATAATCCTGGAGTTCAAATAAGTTCAAGAAAATGAAATGCCTTTTGTAACCGAGGAGTTTCCGTCCCGAGCCCTGATACTTCGAAAGAGACTGTCCATTTTGTACACGATGTGCATCCAGCTTTGGCCGTAACCCTCTCAACTTTTTAGCACATTCTATTTGGGTGAAATGTTGATACCATGCCAACTTTCATCCTTTTCAGAGTTCATCTGTAGTGCTTTTCAATTTTAGGGTCATTTAGCTCAAAAAAATCAATAACTGCATGCAAAATGAAGTGAAAAAGGGTTGAATATTGATGATCTTGCTCCGTATGGTGCATTTTGAAAACACAAAAAGCTTGGAGTTCAAATAAGTTCAAGAAAATGAAATTGCTTTTGTAACCGATGTGTTTTTCATCCGGAACCCTGATACTTCGGAAGAGACTATCCCTTTTGTACACGAAGTGCATCCAGCTTTTGCCGTAACCCCCTCAACTTTTTAGCACATGCTATCTGGGTGAAATGATGATACCATGCCAAGTTTCAACCTTTTCAGAGTTCATTTGTAGTGCTTTCCAATTTTTGGGTCATTTAGCTCAAAAAATCAATAACTGCTTGAAAAATACCAAATAATGTAGGGAAGGGTTGAAAATTGATGATGTGGCTTTGAGTGGTGCATTTTGAACACACAAAAAGCCTGGAGTTCCAATAGGTTCAAGAAAATGAAATGCCTTTTGTAACTGATGAGTTTCCGTCCGGAACCCTGATACTTCGAAAGAGGTTGTCCATTTTGTACACGAAGTGCATCCAGGTTTTGTCGTAACCCTCTCAACTTTTTAGCACATGCTATGTGGGTGAAATGATGATACCATGCCAAGATTTAATCTTTTCAGTGTTCATTTGTAGTGCTTTCCAATTTCAGGGTCATTTAGCTCAAAAAAATCAATAACTGCATACAAAATACAAAATGAAGTCAAAAAGGGTTGAAATTGATGATGTGGCTTTGAATAGTGCATTTTGAACACAAAAAATGGCTGGAGTTCAAATAAGTTCAAGAAAATGAAATGCCTTTTATAACCATTGAGTTTCCGTCCGGAACCCTAATACTTCGAAAGAGACAGTCCGTTTTGTACACGAAGTGCATCCTAATTTTTCCGTGACCCTCTCAACTTTTTAGAAGATGCTATGTGGATGAAATGATGATACAATGCCAAGTTTCAACCTTTACAGAGTTCATTTGTAGTGCTTTCCAATTTCAGGGTCATTTAGCTCCAAAAAATCAATAACTGCATGCAAAATACCAAATGAAGTCAGAAAGGGTTGAAAATTGATGATGTGGCTTTGAATGGTGCATTTTGATCACATAGAAAGCCTAGACTTCAAATAAGTTCAAGAAAATGAAATGCCTTTTGTAATCGATGAGTTTCCGTGCGGAACCCTGATATTTCGAAAACGATTGTCCGTATTGCACATGAAGTGCATCCAACTTTTGCTGTCACCCTCTCAACTTTTTATCACATGCTATGTGGGTGAAATGATGATACCATTCATTGTTTCAACATTTTTAGAGTTCATTTGTAGTGCTTTCCAATTCCAGGGTCGTTTAGCTCAAAATATCAATAACTGCATGAAAAATACCAAATGATGTCGGGAAGGGTTGAAAATTGATGATGTGGATTTCGATGGTGCATTTTGAACACACAATAAGCCTGAAGTTCAAATAAGTTCAAGAAAATGAAATCCCTTTTGTAACCGATGAGTTTCCAACAGGAACCCTGATACTTCGAAAGAGGATGTCTGTTTTGTACACGAAGTGCATCCAACTTTTGTCGTAACCCTCTCAACTTTTTAGCACATTCTATGTGGGTGAAATGACGATACCATGCCAACTTTCAACCTTTTCAGAGTTAATTTGTAGTGCTTTTCAGTTTCAGGGTCATTTAGCGCAACAAAATCAATAACTGCATGAAAAATACCGAATGATGTCGGGAAGGGTTGAAAATTGATGATGTGTCTTTGAATGGTGCATTTTGAACACACAAAAAGACTGGAGTTCAAATAAGTTCAAGAAAATGAAATGCCTTTAATAACCAATGAGTTTTCGTCCGGAACCCTGATACTTCGAATGAGATTGTCCGTTTTGTACACGAAGTGCATCCAGCTTTTGTCGTAACCCTCTCAACTTTTTAGCACATGCTACGTGGGTGAAATGATGATACCATGCCAACTTTCAACCTTTTGAGAGTTCATTGTACTGCTTTCCAATTTCAGGGTCATTTAGCTCAAAAAAATCAATAACTGCATGCAAAATACCAAATGAAGTCGGAAAGGGTTAACAATTGATGATGTGGCATTGAATGGTGCATTTTGAACACACAAAAATCCTGGAGTTCAAATAAGTTCAAGATAATCAAATGCCTTTTGTAACCGTTGAGTTTTCGTCCGGAACCCTGATACTTAGAAAGAGGCTGTCCGTTTCGTACAGGAAGTGCATCCATCTTTTGCCATAACCCCCTCACCTTTTTAGCACATGATATGTGGGTGAAATGATGATACCATGCCAACTTCCAACCTTTTTAGAGTCCATTTGTAGCGCTTTCCAATTTTAGGGTCATTTAGCCTAGAAACTAGTAACTGCATGCAAAATACCAAATGAACTTAGGAAGGATTGAAAATTGATGATGTGCCTTTGAATGGTTCATTTTGAACACACAAAAATCCTGGAGTTCAAATAATTTCAAGAAAATGAAATGCCTTTTGTAACCGATGACTTTGCATTCCGAGCTCTGATACTTCGAAAGAGACTATCCGTTTTGTACACAAAGTGCATCCATCTTTTGCCGTAACCCCCTCAACTTTTTAGCACATCCCATGATACCATTCCAAGTTTCAACCTTTTCACAGTTCATTTGTAGTGCTTTCCAATTTCAGGGTCATTTAGCCTAGAAACTAGTAACTGCATGCAAAATACCAAATGAACTTAGAAAGGATTGAAAATTGATGATGTGCCGTTGAATGGTTCATTTTGAACACACAAAAATCCATGAGTTCAAATAAGTTCAAGAAAATGAAATGCCTTTTGTAACCGATAAGTTTCCGTCCCGAGCCCTGATACTTCAAAAGAGACTATCCGTTTTGTACACGAATTGCATCTACCTTTTGCCATAACACCCTCAACTATTTATCACATGCTATGTGGGTGAAATGATGATACCATTCCAAGTTTCAACCTTTTCAGAGTTCATTTGTAGTGCTTTCCAATTTCAGGGTCATTGAGGTCAAAAAAAATCAATAACTGCTTGAAAATTACCAAATGATGTCGGGAAGGGTTGAAAATTGATGATGTGGCTTTGAATGGTGCATTGTGAACACACAAAAAGCCTGGAGTTCAAATAAGTTCAAGAAAATGAAATGCCTTTTGTAACGGATGAGTTTCCGTCCGGAACCCTGATACTTCGAAAGAGACTGTCCATTTTGTACACGAAGTGCATCCAGCTTTTGTCGTAACCCTGTCAAAGTTTTAGCACATGCTATGTGGGAGAAATGATCATACCATGCCAAGTTTCAACCTTTTCAGAGTTCATTTGTACCGCTTTCCAATTTCAGGGTCATTTAGCTCAAAAAATCGATAATTGCATGCAAACAAGCAAAAGAAGTCAGAAAGGGTTAAAAATTGATGATGGGGCATTTAATGGTGCATTTTGAACACACAAAAAGCCTGGAGTTCAAATAAGTTCAATAGAATGAAATGCCTTTTGTAACCGATGAGTTTCCATCCAGAACCCTGATACTTGGAAAGAGACTGTGTGTTTTGTACACAAAGTGCATCTAGCATTTGTCGTAAACCTCTCAACTTTGTAACACATGCTATGTGGGTGCAACGATCATACCATGCCAAGTTTCAACCTTTTCAGAGTTCATTTGTAGTGCTTTCCAATTTCAGGGTCATTTAGCTCAAAAACAACAACTGCATGAAAAATACCAAATGATGTTGGGAAGGGTTGAAAATTTATGATGTGTCTTTGAATGGTGCATTTTGAACACACAAAAAGCCTGGAGTTCAAATATGTTCAAGAAAATGAAATGCCTTTTGTAACCGATGAGTTTCCGTCCAGAACCCTAATACTTTGAAATAGACTATACGTTTTGTACACGAAGTGCATCTAGCATTTGCCTTAACCCTCTCAACTTTTTAGCACATTCTATGTGGGTGAAATGATGATACCATGCCAAGTTTCAACCTTTTCACAGTTCATTTGTAGCGCTTTCCAATTTCAGGGTCATTTAGCCTAGAAACTAGTAACTGCTTGCAAAATACCAAATGAAGTCAAAAAGGATTGAAAATTGATGATGTGATTTTGAATGGTGCATTTTTAACACAAAAAAGTCCTGGAGTTCAAATAAGTTCAAGAAAATGAAATGCCTCTTGTAACCAATGAGTTTCCGTCCCGAGCCGTGGTACTTCAAAAGAGACTGTCCGTTTTCTACCCGAAGTGCATCCAGCTTTTGCCGAAACCCCCTCAACTCTTTAGCACATGCTATTAGGGTGAAATGATGATACCATGCCAAGTTTGAACCTTTTGAGAGTTCATTTGTAGTGATTTCCAATTTCAGGGTCATTTAGCTCAAAAAAAATCAATAACTGCTTGAAAATTACCAAATGTTGTCGGGAAGGGTTGAAATTTGATGATTTGGCTTTGAATGGTGCATTTTGAACACACAAAAAGCCTAGAGTTCAAATAATTTGAAGAAAATGAAATGCCTTTTGTAACTGATGAGTTTCCGTCCGGAAACCTAATACTTCGAAAGAGACAGTCCATTTTGTACACGAAGTGCATCCAACTTTTATCGTAACCCTGTCAACTTTTTGGCACATGCTATGTGGGAGAAATGATCATACCATGCCAACTCTCAACCTTTTCAGAGTTCATTTGTACTGCTTTCCAATTTTTGGGTCATTTAGCTTAAAAAATCAATAACTGCATGCAAAATACCAAAAAAATGTCAGAAAAGGTTGAAAATTGATGATGTGGCATTGAATGGTGCATTTTGAACACACAAAAATCCCGGAGTTCAAATAAGTTCAAGAAAATGAAATGCCTTTTGTAACCGATGAGTTTCCGTTCGGAACCCTGATACTTTGAAAGATGATGTCCGTTTTTTATAGGAAGTGCATCCAGCTTTTGCAGTAACCCTCTCAACTTTTTAGCACATGCTATGTGGGTGAAATGATGCTACCATGCCAACTTTCATCCTTTTCAGAGTTCGTTTGTAGTGCTTTCCAATTTCAGGGTCATTTAGCTCAAAAAATCAATAAGTGCATGAAAAATACCAAATGATGTCGGAATGGGTTGAAAATGATGAAGTGGCTTTGAATGGTGCATTTTGAACACACAAAAAGCCTGGAGTTCAAATAAGTTCAAGAAAATGAAATGCCTTTTGTAACTGATGAGTTTCCGTCCGGAACCCTGATACTTCGAAACAGACTGTCCGTTTTGTACACGAAATGCATCCAGCTTTTGCAGTACCCTCTGAACGTTTTATCACATGCTATGTGGTAGAAATAATGATACCATGCCAACTTTCAACCTTTACAGAGTTCATTTGTACTGCTTTCCAATTTCAGGGTCATTTAGCTCAAAAAAATCAATAACTGCATGCAAAATACCAAATGAAGACAGAAAGGGTTAAAAATTGAGGATGTGGCATTGAATGGTCCATTTTGAACACACAAAAATCCTGAAGTTCAAATAAGTTCAAGAAAATGAAATGCCTTTTGTAACCGATGAGTTTCCCTCCGGAACACTGTTACTTCGAAAGAGACTATCCGTTTTATACACGAAGTGCATCCAGCTTTGTCCGTAAGCCTCTCAACTTTGTACCACATGCTAGGTGGGTGAAATGATGATACCATGCCAAGTTTCCACCTTTCAGAGTTCATTTGTAGTGCTTTCAATTTTCAGGGTCATTTAGCTCAAAAAAATCAATAACTGCATGCAAAATACCAAAGGAACTGAGAAAGGGTTGAAAGTTGATGCTGTGGCTTTGAATGATGCATTTTGAACACACAAAAAGCCTGGAGTTCAAATAAGTTAAAGAAAATGAAATTTCTTTTGTAACCGATGAGTTTCCGTCCGAAACCATGATACTTCGAAAGAGACTGTCCGTTTTGTACACGAAGTGCATCCATCTTTTGCCGTAAACCTCTCAACTTTTAGCACAAGCTATGTGGGTGAAATGATCATACCATGCCAAGTTTCAACCTTTTCAGAGTTCATTTGTAGTGCTTTCCAATTTCAAGGTCATTTAGCTCAAGAAAATCAATAACTACATGAAAAATACCAAATGATGTTAAAGAAAATGAAATTTCTTTTGTAATCGATGAGTTTCCATCCGAAACCCTGATACTTCGAAAGAGACTGTCCGTTTTGTACACGAAGTGCATCCATCTTTTGCCGTAAACCTCTCAACTTTTTAGCACAAGCTATGTGGGTGAAATGATCATACCATGCCAAGTTTCAACCTTTTCAGAGTTCATTTGTAGTGCTTTCCAATTTCAAGGTCATTTAGCTCAAGAAAATCAATAACTACATGAAAAATACCAAATGATGTTAAAGAAAATGAAATTTCTTTTGTAATCGATGAGTTTCCGTCCGAAACCCTGATACTTCGAAAGAGACTGTCCGTTTTGTACACGAAGTGCATCCATCTTTTGCCGTAAACCTCTCAACTTTTTAGCACAAGCTATGTGGGTGAAATGATCATACCATGCCAAGTTTCAACCTTTTCAGAGTTCATTTGTAGTGCTTTCCAATTTCAAGGTCATTTAGCTCAAGAAAATCAATAACTACATGAAAAATACCAAATGATGTCGGGAAGGGATGACAATTTAGGATGTGGCTTTGAATGGTGCATTTTGAACACGCAAAAAGCATGGAGTTCAAATAAGTTCAAGAAAATGAATTGCCTTTTGTAACCGATGAGTTTCCGTCCAGAACCCTGATACTTCGAAAGAGACTGTCCGTTTTGTACATGAAGTGCATCTAGCTTTTGCCTCAACCCTCTCAACTTATTACCACATGTTATGTGGGTGAAATGATGATACCATTCCATTCAACCTTTTCAGAGTTCATTTGTAGCGCTTTCCAACTTCACGGTCATTTAGCCCAGAAACTAGTAACTGCATGCAAAATACCAAATGAAGTCAGAAAGGATTGAAAATTTATGATGTGGCTTTGAATGGTGCATTTTGAACACACATAATCCTGGAGTTCAAATAAGTTCAAGAAAATGAAATGCCTTTTGTAACCGAGGAGTTTCCGTCCCGAGCCCTGATACTTCGAAAGAGACTGTCCATTTTGTACACGATGTGCATCCAGCTTTGGCCGTAACCCTCTCAACTTTTTAGCACATTCTATTTGGGTGAAATGTTGATACCATGCCAACTTTCATCCTTTTCAGAGTTCATCTGTAGTGCTTTTCAATTTTAGGGTCATTTAGCTCAAAAAAATCAATAACTGCATGCAAAATGAAGTGAAAAAGGGTTGAATATTGATGATCTTGCTCCGTATGGTGCATTTTGAAAACACAAAAAGCTTGGAGTTCAAATAAGTTCAAGAAAATGAAATTGCTTTTGTAACCGATGTGTTTTTCATCCGGAACCCTGATACTTCGGAAGAGACTATCCCTTTTGTACACGAAGTGCATCCAGCTTTTGCCGTAACCCCCTCAACTTTTTAGCACATGCTATGTGGGTGAAATGATGATACCATGCCAAGTTTCAACCTTTTCAGAGTTCATTTGTAGTGCTTTCCAATTTTTGGGTCATTTAGCTCAAAAAATCAATAACTGCTTGAAAAATACCAAATAATGTAGGGAAGGGTTGAAAATTGATGATGTGGCTTTGAGTGGTGCATTTTGAACACACAAAAAGCCTGGAGTTCCAATAGGTTCAAGAAAATGAAATGCCTTTTGTAACTGATGAGTTTCCGTCCGGAACCCTGATACTTCGAAAGAGGTTGTCCATTTTGTACACGAAGTGCATCCAGGTTTTGTCGTAACCCTCTCAACTTTTTAGCACATGCTATGTGGGTGAAATGATGATACCATGCCAAGATTTAATCTTTTCAGTGTTCATTTGTAGTGCTTTCCAATTTCAGGGTCATTTAGCTCAAAAAAATCAATAACTGCATACAAAATACAAAATGAAGTCAAAAAGGGTTGAAATTGATGATGTGGCTTTGAATAGTGCATTTTGAACACAAAAAATGGCTGGAGTTCAAATAAGTTCAAGAAAATGAAATGCCTTTTATAACCATTGAGTTTCCGTCCGGAACCCTAATACTTCGAAAGAGACAGTCCGTTTTGTACACGAAGTGCATCCTAATTTTTCCGTGACCCTCTCAACTTTTTAGAAGATGCTATGTGGATGAAATGATGATACAATGCCAAGTTTCAACCTTTACAGAGTTCATTTGTAGTGCTTTCCAATTTCAGGGTCATTTAGCTCCAAAAAATCAATAACTGCATGCAAAATACCAAATGAAGTCAGAAAGGGTTGAAAATTGATGATGTGGCTTTGAATGGTGCATTTTGATCACATAGAAAGCCTAGACTTCAAATAAGTTCAAGAAAATGAAATGCCTTTTGTAATCGATGAGTTTCCGTGCGGAACCCTGATATTTCGAAAACGATTGTCCGTATTGCACATGAAGTGCATCCAACTTTTGCTGTCACCCTCTCAACTTTTTATCACATGCTATGTGGGTGAAATGATGATACCATTCATTGTTTCAAAATTTTTAGAGTTCATTTGTAGTGCTTTCCAATTCCAGGGTCGTTTAGCTCAAAATATCAATAACTGCATGAAAAATACCAAATGATGTCGGGAAGGGTTGAAAATTGATGATGTGGATTTCGATGGTGCATTTTGAACACACAATAAGCCTGAAGTTCAAATAAGTTCAAGAAAATGAAATCCCTTTTGTAACCGATGAGTTTCCAACAGGAACCCTGATACTTCGAAAGAGGATGTCTGTTTTGTACACGAAGTGCATCCAACTTTTGTCGTAACCCTCTCAACTTTTTAGCACATTCTATGTGGGTGAAATGACGATACCATGCCAACTTTCAACCTTTTCAGAGTTAATTTGTAGTGCTTTTCAGTTTCAGGGTCATTTAGCGCAACAAAATCAATAACTGCATGAAAAATACCGAATGATGTCGGGAAGGGTTGAAAATTGATGATGTGTCTTTGAATGGTGCATTTTGAACACACAAAAAGACTGGAGTTCAAATAAGTTCAAGAAAATGAAATGCCTTTAATAACCAATGAGTTTTCGTCCGGAACCCTGATACTTCGAATGAGATTGTCCGTTTTGTACACGAAGTGCATCCAGCTTTTGTCGTAACCCTCTCAACTTTTTAGCACATGCTACGTGGGTGAAATGATGATACCATGCCAACTTTCAACCTTTTGAGAGTTCATTGTACTGCTTTCCAATTTCAGGGTCATTTAGCTCAAAAAAATCAATAACTGCATGCAAAATACCAAATGAAGTCGGAAAGGGTTAACAATTGATGATGTGGCATTGAATGGTGCATTTTGAACACACAAAAATCCTGGAGTTCAAATAAGTTCAAGATAATCAAATGCCTTTTGTAACCGTTGAGTTTTCGTCCGGAACCCTGATACTTAGAAAGAGGCTGTCCGTTTCGTACAGGAAGTGCATCCATCTTTTGCCATAACCCCCTCACCTTTTTAGCACATGATATGTGGGTGAAATGATGATACCATGCCAACTTCCAACCTTTTTAGAGTCCATTTGTAGCGCTTTCCAATTTTAGGGTCATTTAGCCTAGAAACTAGTAACTGCATGCAAAATACCAAATGAACTTAGGAAGGATTGAAAATTGATGATGTGCCTTTGAATGGTTCATTTTGAACACACAAAAATCCTGGAGTTCAAATAATTTCAAGAAAATGAAATGCCTTTTGTAACCGATGACTTTGCATTCCGAGCTCTGATACTTCGAAAGAGACTATCCGTTTTGTACACAAAGTGCATCCATCTTTTGCCGTAACCCCCTCAACTTTTTAGCACATCCCATGATACCATTCCAAGTTTCAACCTTTTCACAGTTCATTTGTAGTGCTTTCCAATTTCAGGGTCATTTAGCCTAGAAACTAGTAACTGCATGCAAAATACCAAATGAACTTAGAAAGGATTGAAAATTGATGATGTGCCGTTGAATGGTTCATTTTGAACACACAAAAATCCATGAGTTCAAATAAGTTCAAGAAAATGAAATGCCTTTTGTAACCGATAAGTTTCCGTCCCGAGCCCTGATACTTCAAAAGAGACTATCCGTTTTGTACACGAATTGCATCTACCTTTTGCCATAACACCCTCAACTATTTATCACATGCTATGTGGGTGAAATGATGATACCATTCCAAGTTTCAACCTTTTCAGAGTTCATTTGTAGTGCTTTCCAATTTCAGGGTCATTGAGGTCAAAAAAAATCAATAACTGCTTGAAAATTACCAAATGATGTCGGGAAGGGTTGAAAATTGATGATGTGGCTTTGAATGGTGCATTGTGAACACACAAAAAGCCTGGAGTTCAAATAAGTTCAAGAAAATGAAATGCCTTTTGTAACGGATGAGTTTCCGTCCGGAACCCTGATACTTCGAAAGAGACTGTCCATTTTGTACACGAAGTGCATCCAGCTTTTGTCGTAACCCTGTCAAATTTTTAGCACATGCTATGTGGGAGAAATGATCATACCATGCCAAGTTTCAACCTTTTCAGAGTTCATTTGTACCGCTTTCCAATTTCAGGGTCATTTAGCTCAAAAAATCGATAATTGCATGCAAACAAGCAAAAGAAGTCAGAAAGGGTTAAAAATTGATGATGGGGCATTTAATGGTGCATTTTGAACACACAAAAAGCCTGGAGTTCAAATAAGTTCAATAGAATGAAATGCCTTTTGTAACCGATGAGTTTCCATCCAGAACCCTGATACTTGGAAAGAGACTGTGTGTTTTGTACACAAAGTGCATCTAGCATTTGTCGTAAACCTCTCAACTTTGTAACACATGCTATGTGGGTGCAACGATCATACCATGCCAAGTTTCAACCTTTTCAGAGTTCATTTGTAGTGCTTTCCAATTTCAGGGTCATTTAGCTCAAAAACAACAACTGCATGAAAAATACCAAATGATGTTGGGAAGGGTTGAAAATTTATGATGTGTCTTTGAATGGTGCATTTTGAACACACAAAAAGCCTGGAGTTCAAATATGTTCAAGAAAATGAAATGCCTTTTGTAACCGATGAGTTTCCGTCCAGAACCCTAATACTTTGAAATAGACTATACGTTTTGTACACGAAGTGCATCTAGCATTTGCCTTAACCCTCTCAACTTTTTAGCACATTCTATGTGGGTGAAATGATGATACCATGCCAAGTTTCAACCTTTTCACAGTTCATTTGTAGCGCTTTCCAATTTCAGGGTCATTTAGCCTAGAAACTAGTAACTGCTTGCAAAATACCAAATGAAGTCAAAAAGGATTGAAAATTGATGATGTGATTTTGAATGGTGCATTTTTAACACAAAAAAGTCCTGGAGTTCAAATAAGTTCAAGAAAATGAAATGCCTCTTGTAACCAATGAGTTTCCGTCCCGAGCCGTGGTACTTCAAAAGAGACTGTCCGTTTTCTACCCGAAGTGCATCCAGCTTTTGCCGAAACCCCCTCAACTCTTTAGCACATGCTATTAGGGTGAAATGATGATACCATGCCAAGTTTGAACCTTTTGAGAGTTCATTTGTAGTGATTTCCAATTTCAGGGTCATTTAGCTCAAAAAAAATCAATAACTGCTTGAAAATTACCAAATGTTGTCGGGAAGGGTTGAAATTTGATGATTTGGCTTTGAATGGTGCATTTTGAACACACAAAAAGCCTAGAGTTCAAATAATTTGAAGAAAATGAAATGCCTTTTGTAACTGATGAGTTTCCGTCCGGAAACCTAATACTTCGAAAGAGACAGTCCATTTTGTACACGAAGTGCATCCAACTTTTATCGTAACCCTGTCAACTTTTTTGCACATGCTATGTGGGAGAAATGATCATACCATGCCAACTCTCAACCTTTTCAGAGTTCATTTGTACTGCTTTCCAATTTTTGGGTCATTTAGCTTAAAAAATCAATAACTGCATGCAAAATAACAAAAAAATGTCAGAAAAGGTTGAAAATTGATGATGTGGCATTGAATGGTGCATTTTGAACACACAAAAATCCCGGAGTTCAAATAAGTTCAAGAAAATGAAATGCCTTTTGTAACCGATGAGTTTCCGTTCGGAACCCTGATACTTTGAAAGATGATGTCCGTTTTTTATAGGAAGTGCATCCAGCTTTTGCAGTAACCCTCTCAACTTTTTAGCACATGCTATGTGGGTGAAATGATGCTACCATGCCAACTTTCATCCTTTTCAGAGTTCGTTTGTAGTGCTTTCCAATTTCAGGGTCATTTAGCTCAAAAAATCAATAAGTGCATGAAAAATACCAAATGATGTCGGAATGGGTTGAAAATGATGAAGTGGCTTTGAATGGTGCATTTTGAACACACAAAAAGCCTGGAGTTCAAATAAGTTCAAGAAAATGAAATGCCTTTTGTAACTGATGAGTTTCCGTCCGGAACCCTGATACTTCGAAACAGACTGTCCGTTTTGTACACGAAATGCATCCAGCTTTTGCAGTACCCTCTGAACGTTTTATCACATGCTATGTGGTAGAAATAATGATACCATGCCAACTTTCAACCTTTACAGAGTTCATTTGTACTGCTTTCCAATTTCAGGGTCATTTAGCTCAAAAAAATCAATAACTGCATGCAAAATACCAAATGAAGACAGAAAGGGTTAAAAATTGAGGATGTGGCATTGAATGGTCCATTTTGAACACACAAAAATCCTGAAGTTCAAATAAGTTCAAGAAAATGAAATGCCTTTTGTAACCGATGAGTTTCCCTCCGGAACACTGTTACTTCGAAAGAGACTATCCGTTTTATACACGAAGTGCATCCAGCTTTGTCCGTAAGCCTCTCAACTTTGTACCACATGCTAGGTGGGTGAAATGATGATACCATGCCAAGTTTCCACCTTTCAGAGTTCATTTGTAGTGCTTTCAATTTTCAGGGTCATTTAGCTCAAAAAAATCAATAACTGCATGCAAAATACCAAAGGAACTGAGAAAGGGTTGAAAGTTGATGCTGTGGCTTTGAATGATGCATTTTGAACACACAAAAAGCCTGGAGTTCAAATAAGTTAAAGAAAATGAAATTTCTTTTGTAACCGATGAGTTTCCGTCCGAAACCATGATACTTCGAAAGAGACTGTCCGTTTTGTACACGAAGTGCATCCATCTTTTGCCGTAAACCTCTCAACTTTTAGCACAAGCTATGTGGGTGAAATGATCATACCATGCCAAGTTTCAACCTTTTCAGAGTTCATTTGTAGTGCTTTCCAATTTCAAGGTCATTTAGCTCAAGAAAATCAATAACTACATGAAAAATACCAAATGATGTTAAAGAAAATGAAATTTCTTTTGTAATCGATGAGTTTCCATCCGAAACCCTGATACTTCGAAAGAGACTGTCCGTTTTGTACACGAAGTGCATCCATCTTTTGCCGTAAACCTCTCAACTTTTTAGCACAAGCTATGTGGGTGAAATGATCATACCATGCCAAGTTTCAACCTTTTCAGAGTTCATTTGTAGTGCTTTCCAATTTCAAGGTCATTTAGCTCAAGAAAATCAATAACTACATGAAAAATACCAAATGATGTTAAAGAAAATGAAATTTCTTTTGTAATCGATGAGTTTCCGTCCGAAACCCTGATACTTCGAAAGAGACTGTCCGTTTTGTACACGAAGTGCATCCATCTTTTGCCGTAAACCTCTCAACTTTTTAGCACAAGCTATGTGGGTGAAATGATCATACCATGCCAAGTTTCAACCTTTTCAGAGTTCATTTGTAGTGCTTTCCAATTTCAAGGTCATTTAGCTCAAGAAAATCAATAACTACATGAAAAATACCAAATGATGTCGGGAAGGGATGACAATTTAGGATGTGGCTTTGAATGGTGCATTTTGAACACGCAAAAAGCATGGAGTTCAAATAAGTTCAAGAAAATGAATTGCCTTTTGTAACCGATGAGTTTCCGTCCAGAACCCTGATACTTCGAAAGAGACTGTCCGTTTTGTACATGAAGTGCATCTAGCTTTTGCCTCAACCCTCTCAACTTATTACCACATGTTATGTGGGTGAAATGATGATACCATTCCATTCAACCTTTTCAGAGTTCATTTGTAGCGCTTTCCAACTTCACGGTCATTTAGCCCAGAAACTAGTAACTGCATGCAAAATACCAAATGAAGTCAGAAAGGATTGAAAATTTATGATGTGGCTTTGAATGGTGCATTTTGAACACACATAATCCTGGAGTTCAAATAAGTTCAAGAAAATGAAATGCCTTTTGTAACCGAGGAGTTTCCGTCCCGAGCCCTGATACTTCGAAAGAGACTGTCCATTTTGTACACGATGTGCATCCAGCTTTGGCCGTAACCCTCTCAACTTTTTAGCACATTCTATTTGGGTGAAATGTTGATACCATGCCAACTTTCATCCTTTTCAGAGTTCATCTGTAGTGCTTTTCAATTTTAGGGTCATTTAGCTCAAAAAAATCAATAACTGCATGCAAAATGAAGTGAAAAAGGGTTGAATATTGATGATCTTGCTCCGTATGGTGCATTTTGAAAACACAAAAAGCTTGGAGTTCAAATAAGTTCAAGAAAATGAAATTGCTTTTGTAACCGATGTGTTTTTCATCCGGAACCCTGATACTTCGGAAGAGACTATCCCTTTTGTACACGAAGTGCATCCAGCTTTTGCCGTAACCCCCTCAACTTTTTAGCACATGCTATGTGGGTGAAATGATGATACCATGCCAAGTTTCAACCTTTTCAGAGTTCATTTGTAGTGCTTTCCAATTTTTGGGTCATTTAGCTCAAAAAATCAATAACTGCTTGAAAAATACCAAATAATGTAGGGAAGGGTTGAAAATTGATGATGTGGCTTTGAGTGGTGCATTTTGAACACACAAAAAGCCTGGAGTTCCAATAGGTTCAAGAAAATGAAATGCCTTTTGTAACTGATGAGTTTCCGTCCGGAACCCTGATACTTCGAAAGAGGTTGTCCATTTTGTACACGAAGTGCATCCAGGTTTTGTCGTAACCCTCTCAACTTTTTAGCACATGCTATGTGGGTGAAATGATGATACCATGCCAAGATTTAATCTTTTCAGTGTTCATTTGTAGTGCTTTCCAATTTCAGGGTCATTTAGCTCAAAAAAATCAATAACTGCATACAAAATACAAAATGAAGTCAAAAAGGGTTGAAATTGATGATGTGGCTTTGAATAGTGCATTTTGAACACAAAAAATGGCTGGAGTTCAAATAAGTTCAAGAAAATGAAATGCCTTTTATAACCATTGAGTTTCCGTCCGGAACCCTAATACTTCGAAAGAGACAGTCCGTTTTGTACACGAAGTGCATCCTAATTTTTCCGTGACCCTCTCAACTTTTTAGAAGATGCTATGTGGATGAAATGATGATACAATGCCAAGTTTCAACCTTTACAGAGTTCATTTGTAGTGCTTTCCAATTTCAGGGTCATTTAGCTCCAAAAAATCAATAACTGCATGCAAAATACCAAATGAAGTCAGAAAGGGTTGAAAATTGATGATGTGGCTTTGAATGGTGCATTTTGATCACATAGAAAGCCTAGACTTCAAATAAGTTCAAGAAAATGAAATGCCTTTTGTAATCGATGAGTTTCCGTGCGGAACCCTGATATTTCGAAAACGATTGTCCGTATTGCACATGAAGTGCATCCAACTTTTGCTGTCACCCGCTCAACTTTTTATCACATGCTATGTGGGTGAAATGATGATACCATTCATTGTTTAAACATTTTTAGAGTTCATTTGTAGTGCTTTCCAATTCCAGGGTCGTTTAGCTCAAAATATCAATAACTGCATGAAAAATACCAAATGATGTCGGGAAGGGTTGAAAATTGATGATGTGGATTTCGATGGTGCATTTTGAACACACAATAAGCCTGAAGTTCAAATAAGTTCAAGAAAATGAAATCCCTTTTGTAACCGATGAGTTTCCAACAGGAACCCTGATACTTCGAAAGAGGATGTCTGTTTTGTACACGAAGTGCATCCAACTTTTGTCGTAACCCTCTCAACTTTTTAGCACATTCTATGTGGGTGAAATGACGATACCATGCCAACTTTCAACCTTTTCAGAGTTAATTTGTAGTGCTTTTCAGTTTCAGGGTCATTTAGCGCAACAAAATCAATAACTGCATGAAAAATACCGAATGATGTCGGGAAGGGTTGAAAATTGATGATGTGTCTTTGAATGGTGCATTTTGAACACACAAAAAGACTGGAGTTCAAATAAGTTCAAGAAAATGAAATGCCTTTAATAACCAATGAGTTTTCGTCCGGAACCCTGATACTTCGAATGAGATTGTCCGTTTTGTACACGAAGTGCATCCAGCTTTTGTCGTAACCCTCTCAACTTTTTAGCACATGCTACGTGGGTGAAATGATGATACCATGCCAACTTTCAACCTTTTGAGAGTTCATTGTACTGCTTTCCAATTTCAGGGTCATTTAGCTCAAAAAAATCAATAACTGCATGCAAAATACCAAATGAAGTCGGAAAGGGTTAACAATTGATGATGTGGCATTGAATGGTGCATTTTGAACACACAAAAATCCTGGAGTTCAAATAAGTTCAAGATAATCAAATGCCTTTTGTAACCGTTGAGTTTTCGTCCGGAACCCTGATACTTAGAAAGAGGCTGTCCGTTTCGTACAGGAAGTGCATCCATCTTTTGCCATAACCCCCTCACCTTTTTAGCACATGATATGTGGGTGAAATGATGATACCATGCCAACTTCCAACCTTTTTAGAGTCCATTTGTAGCGCTTTCCAATTTTAGGGTCATTTAGCCTAGAAACTAGTAACTGCATGCAAAATACCAAATGAACTTAGGAAGGATTGAAAATTGATGATGTGCCTTTGAATGGTTCATTTTGAACACACAAAAATCCTGGAGTTCAAATAATTTCAAGAAAATGAAATGCCTTTTGTAACCGATGACTTTGCATTCCGAGCTCTGATACTTCGAAAGAGACTATCCGTTTTGTACACAAAGTGCATCCATCTTTTGCCGTAACCCCCTCAACTTTTTAGCACATCCCATGATACCATTCCAAGTTTCAACCTTTTCACAGTTCATTTGTAGTGCTTTCCAATTTCAGGGTCATTTAGCCTAGAAACTAGTAACTGCATGCAAAATACCAAATGAACTTAGAAAGGATTGAAAATTGATGATGTGCCGTTGAATGGTTCATTTTGAACACACAAAAATCCATGAGTTCAAATAAGTTCAAGAAAATGAAATGCCTTTTGTAACCGATAAGTTTCCGTCCCGAGCCCTGATACTTCAAAAGAGACTATCCGTTTTGTACACGAATTGCATCTACCTTTTTCCATAACACCCTCAACTATTTATCACATGCTATGTGGGTGAAATGATGATACCATTCCAAGTTTCAACCTTTTCAGAGTTCATTTGTAGTGCTTTCCAATTTCAGGGTCATTGAGGTCAAAAAAAATCAATAACTGCTTGAAAATTACCAAATGATGTCGGGAAGGGTTGAAAATTGATGATGTGGCTTTGAATGGTGCATTGTGAACACACAAAAAGCCTGGAGTTCAAATAAGTTCAAGAAAATGAAATGCCTTTTGTAACGGATGAGTTTCCGTCCGGAACCCTGATACTTCGAAAGAGACTGTCCATTTTGTACACGAAGTGCATCCAGCTTTTGTCGTAACCCTGTCAAATTTTTAGCACATGCTATGTGGGAGAAATGATCATACCATGCCAAGTTTCAACCTTTTCAGAGTTCATTTGTACCGCTTTCCAATTTCAGGGTCATTTAGCTCAAAAAATCGATAATTGCATGCAAACAAGCAAAAGAAGTCAGAAAGGGTTAAAAATTGATGATGGGGCATTTAATGGTGCATTTTGAACACACAAAAAGCCTGGAGTTCAAATAAGTTCAATAGAATGAAATGCCTTTTGTAACCGATGAGTTTCCATCCAGAACCCTGATACTTGGAAAGAGACTGTGTGTTTTGTACACAAAGTGCATCTAGCATTTGTCGTAAACCTCTCAACTTTGTAACACATGCTATGTGGGTGCAACGATCATACCATGCCAAGTTTCAACCTTTTCAGAGTTCATTTGTAGTGCTTTCCAATTTCAGGGTCATTTAGCTCAAAAACAACAACTGCATGAAAAATACCAAATGATGTTGGGAAGGGTTGAAAATTTATGATGTGTCTTTGAATGGTGCATTTTGAACACACAAAAAGCCTGGAGTTCAAATATGTTCAAGAAAATGAAATGCCTTTTGTAACCGATGAGTTTCCGTCCAGAACCCTAATACTTTGAAATAGACTATACGTTTTGTACACGAAGTGCATCTAGCATTTGCCTTAACCCTCTCAACTTTTTAGCACATTCTATGTGGGTGAAATGATGATACCATGCCAAGTTTCAACCTTTTCACAGTTCATTTGTAGCGCTTTCCAATTTCAGGGTCATTTAGCCTAGAAACTAGTAACTGCTTGCAAAATACCAAATGAAGTCAAAAAGGATTGAAAATTGATGATGTGATTTTGAATGGTGCATTTTTAACACAAAAAAGTCCTGGAGTTCAAATAAGTTCAAGAAAATGAAATGCCTCTTGTAACCAATGAGTTTCCGTCCCGAGCCGTGGTACTTCAAAAGAGACTGTCCGTTTTCTACCCGAAGTGCATCCAGCTTTTGCCGAAACCCCCTCAACTCTTTAGCACATTCTATTAGGGTGAAATGATGATACCATGCCAAGTTTGAACCTTTTGAGAGTTCATTTGTAGTGATTTCCAATTTCAGGGTCATTTAGCTCAAAAAAAATCAATAACTGCTTGAAAATTACCAAATGTTGTCGGGAAGGGTTGAAATTTGATGATTTGGCTTTGAATGGTGCATTTTGAACACACAAAAAGCCTAGAGTTCAAATAATTTGAAGAAAATGAAATGCCTTTTGTAACTGATGAGTTTCCGTCCGGAAACCTAATACTTTGAAAGAGACAGTCCATTTTGTACACGAAGTGCATCCAACTTTTATCGTAACCCTGTCAACTTTTTTGCACATGCTATGTGGGAGAAATGATCATACCATGCCAACTCTCAACCTTTTCAGAGTTCATTTGTACTGCTTTCCAATTTTTGGGTCATTTAGCTTAAAAAATCAATAACTGCATGCAAAATACCAAAAAAATGTCAGAAAAGGTTGAAAATTGATGATGTGGCATTGAATGGTGCATTTTGAACACACAAAAATCCCGGAGTTCAAATAAGTTCAAGAAAATGAAATGCCTTTTGTAACCGATTAGTTTCCGTTCGGAACCCTGATACTTTGAAAGATGATGTCCGTTTTTTATAGGAAGTGCATCCAGCTTTTGCAGTAACCCTCTCAACTTTTTAGCACATGCTATGTGGGTGAAATTATGCTACCATGCCAACTTTCATCCTTTTCAGAGTTCGTTTGTAGTGCTTTCCAATTTCAGGGTCATTTAGCTCAAAAAATCAATAAGTGCATGAAAAATACCAAATGATGTCGGAATGGGTTGAAAATGATGAAGTGGCTTTGAATGGTGCATTTTGAACACACAAAAAGCCTGGAGTTCAAATAAGTTCAAGAAAATGAAATGCCTTTTGTAACTGATGAGTTTCCGTCCGGAACCCTGATACTTCGAAACAGACTGTCCGTTTTGTACACGAAATGCATCCAGCTTTTGCAGTACCCTCTGAACGTTTTATCACATGCTATGTGGTAGAAATAATGATACCATGCCAACTTTCAACCTTTACAGAGTTCATTTGTACTGCTTTCCAATTTCAGGGTCATTTAGCTCAAAAAATAAATAACTGCATGCAAAATACCAAATGAAGACAGAAAGGGTTAAAAATTGAGGATGTGGCATTGAATGGTCCATTTTGAACACACAAAAATCCTGAAGTTCAAATAAGTTCAAGAAAATGAAATGCCTTTTGTAACCGATGAGTTTCCCTCCGGAACACTGTTACTTCGAAAGAGACTATCCGTTTTATACACGAAGTGCATCCAGCTTTGTCCGTAAGCCTCTCAACTTTGTACCACATGCTAGGTGGGTGAAATGATGATACCATGCCAAGTTTCCACCTTTCAGAGTTCATTTGTAGTGCTTTCAATTTTCAGGGTCATTTAGCTCAAAAAAATCAATAACTGCATGCAAAATACCAAAGGAACTGAGAAAGGGTTGAAAGTTGATGCTGTGGCTTTGAATGATGCATTTTGAACACACAAAAAGCCTGGAGTTCAAATAAGTTAAAGAAAATGAAATTTCTTTTGTAACCGATGAGTTTCCGTCCGAAACCATGATACTTCGAAAGAGACTGTCCGTTTTGTACACGAAGTGCATCCATCTTTTGCCGTAAACCTCTCAACTTTTAGCACAAGCTATGTGGGTGAAATGATCATACCATGCCAAGTTTCAACCTTTTCAGAGTTCATTTGTAGTGCTTTCCAATTTCAAGGTCATTTAGCTCAAGAAAATCAATAACTACATGAAAAATACCAAATGATGTTAAAGAAAATGAAATTTCTTTTGTAATCGATGAGTTTCCATCCGAAACCCTGATACTTCGAAAGAGACTGTCCGTTTTGTACACGAAGTGCATCCATCTTTTGCCGTAAACCTCTCAACTTTTTAGCACAAGCTATGTGGGTGAAATGATCATACCATGCCAAGTTTCAACCTTTTCAGAGTTCATTTGTAGTGCTTTCCAATTTCAAGGTCATTTAGCTCAAGAAAATCAATAACTACATGAAAAATACCAAATGATGTTAAAGAAAATGAAATTTCTTTTGTAATCGATGAGTTTCCGTCCGAAACCCTGATACTTCGAAAGAGACTGTCCGTTTTGTACACGAAGTGCATCCATCTTTTGCCGTAAACCTCTCAACTTTTTAGCACAAGCTATGTGGGTGAAATGATCATACCATGCCAAGTTTCAACCTTTTCAGAGTTCATTTGTAGTGCTTTCCAATTTCAAGGTCATTTAGCTCAAGAAAATCAATAACTACATGAAAAATACCAAATGATGTCGGGAAGGGATGACAATTTAGGATGTGGCTTTGAATGGTGCATTTTGAACACGCAAAAAGCATGGAGTTCAAATAAGTTCAAGAAAATGAATTGCCTTTTGTAACCGATGAGTTTCCGTCCAGAACCCTGATACTTCGAAAGAGACTGTCCGTTTTGTACATGAAGTGCATCTAGCTTTTGCCTCAACCCTCTCAACTTATTACCACATGTTATGTGGGTGAAATGATGATACCATTCCATTCAACCTTTTCAGAGTTCATTTGTAGCGCTTTCCAACTTCACGGTCATTTAGCCCAGAAACTAGTAACTGCATGCAAAATACCAAATGAAGTCAGAAAGGATTGAAAATTTATGATGTGGCTTTGAATGGTGCATTTTGAACACACATAATCCTGGAGTTCAAATAAGTTCAAGAAAATGAAATGCCTTTTGTAACCGAGGAGTTTCCGTCCCGAGCCCTGATACTTCGAAAGAGACTGTCCATTTTGTACACGATGTGCATCCAGCTTTGGCCGTAACCCTCTCAACTTTTTAGCACATTCTATTTGGGTGAAATGTTGATACCATGCCAACTTTCATCCTTTTCAGAGTTCATCTGTAGTGCTTTTCAATTTTAGGGTCATTTAGCTCAAAAAAATCAATAACTGCATGCAAAATGAAGTGAAAAAGGGTTGAATATTGATGATCTTGCTCCGTATGGTGCATTTTGAAAACACAAAAAGCTTGGAGTTCAAATAAGTTCAAGAAAATGAAATTGCTTTTGTAACCGATGTGTTTTTCATCCGGAACCCTGATACTTCGGAAGAGACTATCCCTTTTGTACACGAAGTGCATCCAGCTTTTGCCGTAACCCCCTCAACTTTTTAGCACATGCTATGTGGGTGAAATGATGATACCATGCCAAGTTTCAACCTTTTCAGAGTTCATTTGTAGTACTTTCCAATTTTTGGGTCATTTAGCTCAAAAAATCAATAACTGCTTGAAAAATACCAAATAATGTAGGGAAGGGTTGAAAATTGATGATGTGGCTTTGAGTGGTGCATTTTGAACACACAAAAAGCCTGGAGTTCCAATAGGTTCAAGAAAATGAAATGCCTTTTGTAACTGATGAGTTTCCGTCCGGAACCCTGATACTTCGAAAGAGGTTGTCCATTTTGTACACGAAGTGCATCCAGGTTTTGTCGTAACCCTCTCAACTTTTTAGCACATGCTATGTGGGTGAAATGATGATACCATGCCAAGATTTAATCTTTTCAGTGTTCATTTGTAGTGCTTTCCAATTTCAGGGTCATTTAGCTCAAAAAAATCAATAACTGCATACAAAATACAAATGAAGTCAAAAAGGGTTGAAATTGATGATGTGGCTTTGAATAGTGCATTTTGAACACAAAAAATGGCTGGAGTTCAAATAAGTTCAAGAAAATGAAATGCCTTTTATAACCATTGAGTTTCCGTCCGGAACCCTAATACTTCGAAAGAGACAGTCCGTTTTGTACACGAAGTGCATCCTAATTTTTCCGTGACCCTCTCAACTTTTTAGAAGATGCTATGTGGATGAAATGATGATACAATGCCAAGTTTCAACCTTTACAGAGTTCATTTGTAGTGCTTTCCAATTTCAGGGTCATTTAGCTCCAAAAAATCAATAACTGCATGCAAAATACCAAATGAAGTCAGAAAGGGTTGAAAATTGATGATGTGGCTTTGAATGGTGCATTTTGATCACATAGAAAGCCTAGACTTCAAATAAGTTCAAGAAAATGAAATGCCTTTTGTAATCGATGAGTTTCCGTGCGGAACCCTGATATTTCGAAAACGATTGTCCGTATTGCACATGAAGTGCATCCAACTTTTGCTGTCACCCTCTCAACTTTTTATCACATGCTATGTGGGTGAAATGATGATACCATTCATTGTTTCAACATTTTTAGAGTTCATTTGTAGTGCTTTCCAATTCCAGGGTCGTTTAGCTCAAAATATCAATAACTGCATGAAAAATACCAAATGATGTCGGGAAGGGTTGAAAATTGATGATGTGGATTTCGATGGTGCATTTTGAACACACAATAAGCCTGAAGTTCAAATAAGTTCAAGAAAATGAAATGCCTCATGTTTTGTACATGAAGTGTATCCAGCATTTGCCATGCCAAGTTACAACCTTTTTAGTGTTAATTTGTAGTGCTTTCCAACTTCTGGGTCATTTAGTTCAAAAAATTAAATAGGTGCATGCAAAATACCAAATGAAGTTAGAAAGGGTTGAAAATCGATGATGTGGCTTTGAATGGTGCATTTTGAACGCACAAAAATCCTGGAGTTCAAATAAGTTCAAGAAAATGAAATGCCTTTTGTAACCGATGAGTTTCCGTCTAGAACCCTAATACTTCGAAAGAGATTGTCTGCTTTGTACACGAAGTGCATCCTGCTTTTGTCGTAACCCACTCAAATTTTTAGCACATGCTATGTGGGTGAAATGATGATACCATGCCAAGTTTCAACATATTCAGAGTTCATTTGTAGTGCTTTCCAATTTCAGGGTCATTGAGCTAAAAAAATCAATAACTACATGAAAAATACCAAATAAGGTCGGGAAGGGTTGAAAATTGATGATGTAGCTTTGAATGGTGCATTTTGAACACGCAAAAAGCCTAGAGTTCAAATAAGTTCAAGAAAATGAAATGCCTTTTGTAACCGATGAGTTTCCGTTCGGAACCCTGATACTTTGAAAGAGACTGTCTGTTTTGTACACGAAGTGCATCCATCTTTTGCCGTAACTCAAATTTTTAGTACTTGCTATGTGGGTGAACTGATGATACCATGCCAAGTTTCAACATTTTCATAGTTCATTTGTAGTCCTTTCCTATTTCAGGGTCATTCAGTTCAAAAAAATCAATAACTTCATGCAAAAATTCCAAATGAAGTCAGAAAGTGTTGAAAATTGATGATGTGGCTTTGAATGGTGCATTTTGAAAAAATCCTGGAGTTCAAATAAGTTCAATAAAATGCAATACCTTTTGTAACCGATGAGTTTCCGTCCGGAACCCTGATACTTCGAAACAGATTGTCCGTTTTGTACATGAAGTGCATCCAGCTTTTGCCGTACCCCTCTCAACTTTTTAACACATGCTATGTGGGTGAAATTATGATACCTTGCCAAGTTTCAACATTTTGAGATTTCATTTGTAGTGCTCTCCAATTTCAGGGTCATTTAGCTAAAAAAAATCAATAACTGCATGCAAAATACCAAATGATATCGGGAAGGGTTGAAAATTGATGATGTGGCTTTGAATGGTGCATTTTGAACACACAAAAAGCATGGAGTTCGAATAAGTTCAAGAAAATGAAATGCCTTTTGTAACCGATGAGTTTCCATTCGGAACCCTGATACTTCGAAAGGGACTGTTTGTTTTGTACATGAAGTGCATCCAGTATTTGCCGTAACCCTCTCAACTTTTTAGCACATACTATGTGGGTGAAATGATGATACCATGCCAAGTTTCAACCTTTTTAGTGTTCATTTGTAGTGCTTTCCAATTTCAGGGTCATTTAGCTCAAAAAAATTCAATAAGTGCATGCAAAATACCAAATGAAGTCAGAAAGGGTTGAAAATTGATGATTTGGCTTTGAATGGTGCATTTTGATGACACAAAAATCCTGGAGTTCAAATAAGTTCACGAAAATGAAATGCCTTTTGTAACCGATGAGTTTCCGTCCAGAACCCTAATACTTCGAAAGAGAGTGTCTGCTTTGTACACAAAGTGCATCTAGCTTTTGTTGTAACCCTCTCAACTTTTTAGCACATGCTATGTGGGTGAAATGATCATACCATGCCAAGTTTCAACCTTTTCAGTGTTCATTTGTAGTGCTATCCAATTTCAGGGTCATTGAGCTCAAAAAAATCACTAACTACATGAAAAATACCAAATCATGTCGGCAAGGGTTGAAAATTCGTGACGTGGCTTTGAATGGTGCATATTGAACACACAAAAATCCTAGAGTTCAAATAAGTTCAAGAAAATGAAATGCCTTTCGTAACCGATGAGTTATTGTTCGGAAGCCTGATACTTCGAACAAGACTATCTCTTTTGTACACGAAGTGCATCCAGCTTTTTCCATAACCCTCTCAACTTTTTAGCATATGCTATGTGGGTGAAATGATGATACCGTGCCAAGTTTCTACCTTTTCAGAATTCATTTGTAGTGCTTTCCAATTTCAGGGTCATTTAGCTCAAAAAAATCAATAACTGCATGCAAAATACCAAATGATGTCGGGAAGGGTTGAAAATTGATGATGTGGCTTCGAATGGTGCATTTTGAACACACAAAAATCCTGGAGTTCAAATAAGTTCAATAAAATGAAATGCCTTTTGTAACCGATTAGTTTCCGTCCGGAACCTTGATACTTCGAAAGAGATAGTCCGTTTTGTACATCAAGTGCATCCAGCTTTTGCTGTAACGCTCTCAACTTTTTAGCACATGCTATGTGGGTGAAATGGTGATACCATACCAAGTTTCAACCATGTTAGAGTTCATTTGTAGTGCTTTCCAATTTCAGGGTCATTTAGCTCAAAAAAAATCAATAACTGCATGCAAAATACCAAATGTAGTCAGAAAGGGTTGAAAAATGATGATGTGGCTTTAAATGGTTCATTTTGAACACACAAAAAGCTTAGAGTTCAAATATGTTCAAGAAAATGAAATGCCTTTTGTAACCGATGAGATTCCGTTCGGAACACTGATACTTCGAAAGAGATTGTCCGTTTTGTACACGAAGTGCATCCATCTTTTGCCGTAACCCTCTTAACTTTTTAGCACATGCTATGTGGGTGAACTGATGATACCATGCAAACTTTCAACCTTTTCAGAGTTCATTTGTAGTGGTTTCCAATTTCAGGGTCATTTAGCTCAAAAAAATCAATAACTGCATGAAAAACACCAAATGATGTTGGGAAGGGTTGAAAATTGATGATGTGGATTTGAATGGTGCATTTTGAACACACAAAAAGCCTGGAGTTCAAATAAGTTCAAGAAAATGAAATGCTTTTTGTAACAGATGAGTTTCCGTCCGGAACCCTAATACTTCGAAAGAGACTGTCCGTTTTGTACACAAAGTGCATCCAACTTTTTCCATAACCCTCTCAACTTTTTAGCACATGCTATGTGGGTAAAATGATTATATCATGCCAACTTTCAACATTTTCAGAGTTCATCTGTAGTGCTTTCCAATTTCAGGGTCATTTAGCTCGAAAAATCAATAACTGCATGAAAAGTACCAAATGATGTAGGGAAGGGTTGAAAATTGATGATGTGGCTTTCAATGGTGCATTTTGAACACACAAAAATCCCAGAGTTCAAATAAGTTCAAGAAAATGAAATGCCTTTTGTAATCAATGAGTTTCCATCCAGAATCTTGATAGTTCGAATGAGACTGTCCGTTTTGTACATGAAGTGGATCCAACTTTTGCCGTAACCCTCTCAACCTTTTAGCACATGCTATTTGGGTGAAATGATAATACCATGCCAAGTTTCAACCTTTTCAGAATTCATTTGTAGTGCTTTCCAATTTCAGGGTCGTTTAGCTCAAAAAAATCAATAACTGCATGAAAAATACCAAATGACGTCGGGAAGGGTTGAAAATTGTTGATGTGGCTTTGAATGGTGCATTTTGAACACACAAAAATCCCAGAGTTCAAATAAGTTCAAGAAAATGAAATGCCTTTTGTAATCAATGAGTTTCCATCCAGAACTTTCATACTTTGAATGACAATGTCCGTTTTGTACATGAAGTGCATCCAACTTTTGCCGTAACTCTCTCAACTTTTTAGCACATGCTATTTGGGTGAAATGATCATACCATGCCAAGTTTCAACCTTTTCAGAATTCATTTGTAGTGCTTTCCAATTTCAGGGTCGTTTAGCTCAAAAAAATCAATAACTGCATGAAAAATACCAAATGACGTCGGGAAGGGTTGAAAATTCATGATGTGGCTTTGAATGGTGCATTATGAACACACAAAAATCCTGGAGTTCAAATAAGTTCAAGCAAATGAAATGCCTTTTGTAACCGATAAGTTTTCGTCCGGAAACATGATACTTCAAAAGAGGCTGTCCGTTTTCTACACGTAGTGCATCCAGCTTTTGCAGTAACCCTCTCAACTTTTTAGCACATGCCATGTGGTTAAATCAACCTTTTTGGAGTTCATTTGTAGTGCTTTCCAATTTCAGGGTCATTTAGCTCAAAAAAAATCAATAACTGCATGCAAAATACCAAATGAAGTGACAAAAGGGTTGAAAATAGATGATGTGGCTTTGAATGGTGCATTTTCAACACACAAAAAGCCTGGAGTTGAAATAAGTTCAAGAAAAAGAAATGCCTTTTGTAACCGATGAGTTTCCATTCCGAACCCTGATACTTCGAAAGAGACAGTCCGTTTTGTACACGAAGTGCATCTAGCTTTTGCCATAACCCTCTCAACTTTTTATCACATGCTATGTGGGTGAAATTATGATACGATGCCAAGTTTCAACATTTTGATAGTTCATTTGTAGTGCTTCCCAACTTCAGGGTCATTTACCTCAAAAAAATCAATAATTGCATGCAAAATACCAAATGAAGTCAGAAAGGGTTGAAAATTGATGATTTGGCTTTGAATGGTGCATTTTGAACACACAAAAAGCATGGAGTTCAAATAAGTTCTAGAAAATGAAATGCCTTTTGTAACCGATGAGTTTCCATCCGGAACCCCGATACTTCGAAAGAGGATGTCCGTTTTGTACACGAAGTGCATCCAGCTTTTGTCGTAACCCTCTCAACTTTTTAGCACATTCTATGTGGGTGAAATGATGATACCAAGCCAAGTTTCAACCTTTTTTGTCTTCATTTGTAGTGCTTTCCAATTTCAGGGTCATTTAGCTCAAAAAAATTAAATAAGTGCATGCAAAATACCAAATGAAGTCAGAAAGGGTTGAAAATTGTTGATGTGGCTTTGAATGGTGCATTTTGAAGACACAAAAATCCTGGAGTTCAAATAAGTTCAAGAAAATGAAATGCCTTTTGTAACCGATGAGTTTCCGTCCAGAACCCTAATACTTCGAAAGAGAGTGTCTGCTTTGTACACGAAGTGCATCTAGCTTTTGTCGTAACCCTCTCAACTTTTTAGCACATGCTGTGTGGGTGAAATGATGATACCATGCCAAGTTTCAACCTTTTCAGTGTTCATTTGTAGTGCTATCCAATTTCAGGGTCATTGAGCTCAAAAAAAATCAATAACTACATGAAAAATACCAAATCATGTCGGGAAGGGTTGAAAATTGATGATGTGGCTTTGAATGGTGCATTTTGAACACACAAAAATCCTAGAGTTCAAATAAGTTCAAGATAATGAAATGCCTTATGTAACCGATGAGTTATTGTTCAGAACCTTGATACTTCGAACGAGACTATCTGTTTTGTACAGGAAGTGCATCCAGCTTTTTCCATAACCCTCTCAACTTTTTAGCACATGCTATGTGGATGAAATGATGATACCTTGCCAAGTTTCTACCTTTTCAGAGTTCATTTGTAGTGCTTTCCAATTTCAGGGTCATTTAGCTCAAAAAAATCAATAACTGCATGCAAAATACCAAATGATGTCGGGAAGGGTTGAAAATTGATGATGTGTCTTTGAATGGTGCATTTTGAACACACAAAAATCCTGGAGTTCAAATAAGTTCAAGAAAATGAAATGCCTTTTGTAACCTATTAGTTTCCGTCCGGAACCCTAATACTTCGAAAGAGACAGTCCGTTTTGTACACGAAGTGCATCCAGCTTTTGCCGTAACGCTCTCAAGTTTTTAGCACATGCTATCTGGCTGAAATGATGATACTATACCAAGTTTCAACCTTGTCAGAGTTCATTTGTAGTGCTTTCCAATTTCAGGGTCATTTAGCTCAAAAAAAATCAATAACTGCATGCAAAATACCAAATGTAGTCAGAAAGGGTTGCAAAATGATGATGTGGCTTTGAATGGTGCATTTTGAACACACAGAAAGCCTACAGTTCAAATAAGTTCAAGAAAATGAAATGCCTTTTGTAACCGATGAGATTCCGTTCGAAACCCTCATACTTCGAAAGAGATTGTCCATTTTGTACACGAAGTGCATCCAGCTTTTGCCGTAACCCTCTCAACTTTTTAGCACATGCTATGTGGGTGAAATGATAATACCATGCCAAGTTTCAACCTTTTCAGAGTTCATTTGTAGTGCTTTCCAATTTCAGGGTCGTTTAGCTCAAAAAAAATCAATAACTGCATGAAAAATACCAAATGACGTCGGGAAGGGTTGAAAATTGATGATGTGGCTTTGAATGGTGCATATTGAACACACAAAAATCCTGGAGTTCAATTAAGTTCAAGCAAATAAAATGCCTTTTGTAACCGATAAGTTTTCGTCCGGAAACATGATACTTCAAAAGAGGCTGTCCGTTTTCTACACGCAGTGCATCCAGCTTTTGCAGTAACCCTCTCAACTTTTTAGCATATGCTATGTGGTTAAATGACGATACCATGCCAAGTTTCAACCTTTTTAGAGTTCATTTGTAGTGCTTTCCAATTCCAGGGTCATTTAGCTCAAAAAATCAATAACTGCATGCAAAGTACCAAATGAAGTGAGAAAGGGTTGAAAATAGATGATGTGGCTTTGAATGGTGCATTTTGAACACACAAAAAGCCTGGAGTTCAAATAAGTTCAAGAAAAAGAAATGCCTTTTGTAACCGATGAGTTTCCGTCCGGAACCCTGATACTTCGAAAGAGACAGTCCGTTTTGTACACGAAGTGCATCTAGGTTTTGCCATAACCCTCTCAACTTTTTATCACATGCTATGTGGGTGAAATTATGATACGATGCCAAGTTTCAACATTTTGATAGTTCATTTGTAGTGCTTTCCAATTTCAGGGTCATTTACCTAAAAAAATCAATAATTGCATGCAAAATACCAAATGAAGTCAGAAATGGTTGAAAATTGATGATTTGTCTTTGAATGGTGCATTTTGAACACACAAAAAGCATGGAGTTCAAATAAGTTCTAGAAAATGAAATGCCTTTTGTAACCGATGAGTTTCCATCCGGAACCCTGATACTTCGAAAGAGGATGTCCGTTTTGTACACGAAGTGCATCCAGCTTTTGTCGTAACCCTCTCAACTTTTTAGCACATTCTATGTGGGTGAAATGATGATACCAAGCCAAGTTTCAACCTTTTTTGTCTTCAGTTGTAGTGCTTCCCAATTTCAGGGTCATTTAGCTCAAAAAAATTCAATAAGTGCATGCAAAATACCAAATAAAGTCAGAAAGGGTTGAAAATTGTTGATGTGGCTTTGAATGGTGCATTTTGAAGACACAAAAATCCTGGAGTTCAAATAAGGTCAAGAAAATGAAATGCCTTTTGTAACCGATGAGTTTCCGTCCAGAACCCTAATACTTCGAAAGAGAGTGTCTGCATTGTACACGAAGTGCATCTAGCTTTTGTCGTAACCCTCTCAACTTTTTAGCACATGCTGTGTGGGTGAAATGATGATACCATGCCAAGTTTCAACCTTTTCAGTGTTCATTTGTAGTGCTATCCAATTTCAGGGTCATTGAGCTCAAAAAAATCAATAACTACATGAAAAATAAGTTCTAGAAAATGAAATGCCTTTTGTAACCGATGAGTTTCCATCCGGAACCCTGATACTTCGAAAGAGGATGTCCGTTTTGTACACGAAGTGCATCCAGCTTTTGTCGTAACCCTCTCAACTTTTTAGCACATTCTATGTGGGTGAAATGATGATACCAAGCCAAGTTTCAACCTTTTTTGTCTTCAGTTGTAGTGCTTCCCAATTTCAGGGTCATTTAGCTCAAAAAAATTCAATAAGTGCATGCAAAATACCAAATAAAGTCAGAAAGGGTTGAAAATTGTTGATGTGGCTTTGAATGGTGCATTTTGAAGACACAAAAATCCTGGAGTTCAAATAAGGTCAAGAAAATGAAATGCCTTTTGTAACCGATGAGTTTCCGTCCAGAACCCTAATACTTCGAAAGAGAGTGTCTGCTTTGTACACGAAGTGCATCTAGCTTTTGTCGTAACCCTCTCAACTTTTTAGCACATGCTGTGTGGGTGAAATGATGATACCATGCCAAGTTTCAACCTTTTCAGTGTTCATTTGTAGTGCTATCCAATTTCAGGGTCATTGAGCTCAAAAAAATCAATAACTACATGAAAAATAAGTTCTAGAAAATGAAATGCCTTTTGTAACCGATGAGTTTCCATCCGGAACCCTGATACTTCGAAAGAGGATGTCCGTTTTGTACACGAAGTGCATCCAGCTTTTGTCGTAACCCTCTCAACTTTTTAGCACATTCTATGTGGGTGAAATGATGATACCAAGCCAAGTTTCAACCTTTTTTGTCTTCAGTTGTAGTGCTTTCCAATTTCAGGGTCATTTACCTCAAAAAAATCAATAATTGCATGCAAAATACCAAATGAGGTCAGAAAGGGTTGAAAATTGATGATGTGGCTTTGAATGGTGCATTTTGAACACACAAAAAGCATGGAGTTCAAATAAGTTCAAGAAAAAGAAATACCTTTTGTAGCCGATGAGTTTCCGTCCGGAACACTGATACTTCGAAAGAGACAATCCGTTTTGTACACGAAGTGCATCCAGCTTTTGTCGTAACCCTCTTAACTTTTTAGCACATGCTATGTGGGTGAAATTATGATACCATGCCAAGTTTCAACATTTTGAGAGTTCATTTCTAGTGCTTTCCAATTTCAGGGTCATTTAGCTCAAAAAAATCAATAACTGCATGCAAAATACCAAATGAAGTGACAAAGGGTTGAAAATAGATGATGTGGCTTTGAATGGTGCATTTTGAACACACAAAAAGCTTGGAGTTCAAATAAGTTCAAGAAAAGGAAATGCCTTTTGTAACCGATGAGTTTCCGTCCGGAACCCTGATACTTCGAAAGAGACAGTCCGTGTTGTACACGAAGTGCATCCAGCTTTTGCCGTAACCCTCTCAACTTTTTATCACATGCTATGTGGGTGAAATTATGATACCATGCCAAGTTTCAACATTTTGAGAGTTCATTTGTAGTGCTTTCCAATTTCAGGGTCATTTACCTCAAAAAAATCAATAATTGCATGCAAAATACCAAATGAGGTCAGAAAGGGTTGAAAATTGATGATGTGGCTTTGAATGGTGCATTTTGAACACACAAAAAGCATGGAGTTCAAATAAGTTCAAGAAAAAGAAATACCTTTTGTAGCCGATGAGTTTCCGTCCGGAACACTGATACTTCGAAAGAGACAATCCGTTTTGTACACGAAGTGCATCCAGCTTTTGTCGTAACCCTCTCAACTTTTTAGCACATGCTATGTGGGTGAAATTATGATACCATGCCAAGTTTCAACATTTTAAGAGTTCATTTGTAGTGCTTTCCAATTTCAGGGTCATTTAGCTCAAAAAATCAATAACTGCATGCAAAATACCAAATGAAGTGAGAAAGGGTTGAAAATAGATGATGTGGCTTTCAATGGTGCATTTTGAACACACAAAAATCCTGGAGTTCAAATAAGTTCAAGAAAAAGAAATGCCTTTTGTAACCGATGAGTTTCCGTCCGGAACCCTGATACTTCGAAAGAGACAGTCCGTTTTGTACACGAAGTGCATCCAGCTTTTGCCGTAACCCTCTCAACTTTTTATCACATGCTATGTGGGTGAAATTATCATACCATGCAAAGTTTCAACATTTTGAGAGTTCATTTGTAGCGCTTTCCAATTTCAGGGTCATTTACCTCAAAAAAATCACTAATTGCATGCAAAATACCAAATGAGGTAAAAAAGGGTTGAAAATTGATGATGTGGCTTTGAATGGTGCATTTTGAACACACAAAAAGCATGGAGTTCAAATAAGTTCAAGAAAAAGAAATACCTTTTGTAGCCGATGAGTTTCCGTCCGGAACACTGATACTTCGAAAGAGACAATCCGTTTTGTACAAGAAGTGCATCCAGCTTTTGTCGTAACCCTCTCAACTTTTTAGCACATGCTATGTGGGTGAAATTATGATACCATGCCAAGTTTCAACATTTTAAGAGTTCATTTGTAGTGCTTTCCAATTTCAGGGTCATTTAGCTCAAAAAAATCAATAACTACATGCAAAATACCAAATGAAGTGAGAAAGGGTTGAAAATAGATGATGTGGCTTTCAATGGTGCATTTTGAACACACAAAAAGCCTGGAGTTCAAATAAGTTCAAGAAAAAGAAATGCCTTTTGTAACCGATGAGTTTCCGTCCGGAACCCTGATACTTCGAAAGAGACAGTCCGTTTTGTACACGAAGTGCATCCAGCTTTTGCCGTAACCCTCTCAACTTTTTATAACATGCTATGTGAGTGAAATTATGATACCATGCCAAGTTTCAACATTTTGAGAATTGATTTGTAGCGCTTTCCAATTTCAGGGTCATTTACCTCAAAAAATCACTAATTGCATGCAAAATACCAAATGAGGTAAAAAAGGGTTGAAAATTGATGATGTGGCTTTGAATGGTGCATTTTGAACACACAAAAAGCATGGAGTTCAAATAAGTTCAAGAAAAAGAAATACCTTTTGTAGCCGATGAGTTTCCGTCCGGAACACGGATACTTCGAAAGAGACAATCCGTTTTGTACACGAAGTGCATCCAGCTTTTGTCGTAACCCTCTCAACTTTTTAGCACATGCTATGTGCGTGAAATTATGATAACATGCCAAGTTTCAACATTTTGAGAGTTCATTTGTAGTGCTTTCCAATTTCAGGGTCATTTAGCTTGAAAAAATCAATAACTGCATGCAAAATACCAAATGAAGTCAAAAAGGGTTGAAAATTGATGATGTGGCTTTGAATGGTGCATTTTGAACACACAAAAAGCATGGATTCCAAATAAGTTCAAGAAAATGAAATGTCGTTTGTAACTGATGAGTTTCCGTTCGGAACCCTGATATTTCGAAAGGGACTGTTTGTTTTGTACACGAAGTGCATGCAGTATTTGCCGTAACCCTCTCAACATTTTAGCACATGCTATGTGGGTGAAATGATGATACCATGCCAAGTTTCAACCTTTTTAGTGTTCATTTGTAGTGCTTTCCAATTTCAGGGTCATTTAGCTCAAAAAAATCAATAACTGCATGAAAAATACCAAATGATGTCGGGAAGGGTTGAAAATTGATGATGTGGCTTTGAATGGTGTATTTTGAACACACAAAAATCCCGGAGTTCAAATAAGTTCAAGAAAATGAAATGCCTTTTGTAACCGATGAGTTTCATACCGGAACCTTGATAGTTCGAATGAGACTGTCCGTTTTGTACATGAAGTGCATCCACCTTTTGCCGTAACCCTCTCTACTGTTTAGCACATTCTATGTGGGTGAAATGATGATACCATGCCAAGTTTCGACCTTTTCAAAGTTCATTTGTAGTGCTTTCTAATTTTAAGGTCGTTTAGCTCAAAAAATTCAATAACCTCATGAAAAATACCAAATGATGTCGGGAAGGGTTGAATATTGATGATGTGGCTTTGAATGGTGGATTTTGAACACACAAAAAGCCTGGAGTTCAAATAAATTCAATAAAATGAAATGCCTTTTGTAACCGATAAGTTTTCGTCCGGAAACATGATACTTTAAAAGAGACTGTCCGTTTTCTACACGAAGTGCATCCAGCTTTTCCCGTAACCCTCTCAACTTTTTAGCACATGCTATGTGGTTAAATTACCATACCATGCCAAGTTTCAACCTTTTTAGAGTTCATTTGTTGTGCTTGCCAATTTTAGGGTCATTTAGCTCAAAAAAATCAATAACCGCATGCAAAATACCAAATGAAGTCAGAAAGGGTTGAAAATAGATGATGTGTATTCGAATGGTGCATTTTGAACACACAAAAAGCCTGGAGTTGAAATAAGTTCAAGAAAAAGAAATGACTTTTGTAACCGATGAGTTTCCGTCCGGAATCCTGATACTTCGAAAGAGACAGTCTGTTTTGTACACGAAGTGCATCCAGCTTTTTCCGTAACCCTCTCACCTTTTTAGCACATGCTATGTGGGTGAAATTATGATACCAAGCCAAGTTTCAACATTTTGAGAGTTCATTTGCAGTGCTTTCCAATTTCAGGGTCATTTAGCTCGAAAAAATCAATAACTGCATGAAAAATACCAAATGAAGTCAGAAAGGGTTGAAAATTGATTAAGTGGCTTTGAATGGTGCATTTTAAACTCACAAAAAGCATGGAGTTCAAATAAGTTCAAGAAAATGAAATGCCTTTTGTAACCGATGAGTTTCCGTATGGAACCCTGATACTTCGAAAGAGGATGTCTGTTTTGTACACGGAGTGCATCCAGCTTTTGCCGTAACCCTCCCAACTTTTTAGCACATGCTATGTGGGTGAAATGATAATACCATGCCAAGTTTCAACCTTTTCAGAGTTCATTTGTAGTTCTTTCCAATTTCAGGGTCATTTAGCTCAAAAAAATAAATAATTGCATGCAAAATACCAAATGATGTCGGGAAGGGTTGAAAATTGATGATGTGGCTTTGAATGGTGCATTTTCAACACACAAAAATTCTGGAGTTCAAATATAGATCAAGAAAATGAAATGCCTTTTGTAACCAATGAGTTTCCGTCCGGAACCCTGATACTTCGAAAGAAACAGTCCGTTTTTTACAGGAAGTGCGTCCAGTTTTAGCCGTAACCCTCTCAAATTTTTAGCACATGCTATGTGGGTTAAATGATGATACCATACCAAGTTTCAACCTTGTCAGAGTTCATTTGTAGTGCTTTCCAATTTCAGGGTCATTTAGCTCAAAAAAATCAATAACTGCATGCAAAATACCAAATGTAGTCAGAAAGGGTACAAAATTGATGATGTGGCTTTGAATGGTGCATTTTGAACACACAAAAAGCCTAGAGTTCAAATAACTTCAAGAAAATGAAATGCCTTTTGTAACCGATGAGTTTCCGTCCGTTACCCTGATACTTCGAAAGAGACTATCCGTTTTGTACACGAAGTGCATCCAGCTTTTGCCGTAACCCTCTCAACTTTTTAGCACATGCTATGTGGGTGAACTGATGATACCATGCGAACTTTCAACATTTTCAGAGTTCATTTGTAGTGCTTTCCAATTTCAGCGTCATTTAGCTCAAAAAAATCAATAACTGCTTGAAAAATACCAAATGATGTTGGCAAGGGTTGAAAATTGATGATGTGGATTTGAATGGTGCATTTTGAACACACAAAAAGCCTGGAGTTCAAATAAGTTCAAGCAAATGACATGCCTTTTGTAACCGATGAGTTTCCGTCCGGTACCCTGATACTTCGAAAGAGACTGTCCGTTTTGTACACGAAGTGCATCCAGCTTTTGCCGTAACCCTCTCAACTTTTTGGCAAATGCTATGTGGGTGAAATGATGATACCATGCCAAGTTTCAACCTTTTCAGATTTCATTTGTAGTGCTTTCCAATTTCAGGGTCATTTAGCTCAAAAAAAGTCAATAACTGCATGAAAAATACCAAATGATGTCGGGAAGGGTTGAAAATTGATGATGTGGCTTTGAATGGTGCATTTTGATCACATAGAAAGCCTAGAGTTCGAATAAGTTCAAGAAAATGAAATGCCTTTTGTAACCGATGAGTTTCCGTCCGGAACCCTGATACTTCGAAAGAGACTGTCCGTTTTGTACACGAAGTGCAACCAGCTTTTTTCATAACCCTCTCAACATTTTAGCACAAGCTATGTGGGTGAAATATGATACCATGCCAAGTTTCAACCTTTTCAGAGTTCATCTGTAGTGCTTTCCAATTTCAGGGTCGTTTAGCTCAAAAAATCAATAACTGCATGAAAAATACCAAATGATGTCGGGAAGGGTTGAAAATTGAGGATGTGGCTTTGAATGGTGCATTTTGAACACACAAAGAGCCTGGAGTTCATATAAGTTCAAGAAAATAAAATGACTTTTGTAACCGATGAGTTTCCGTCCGGAACCCTCATACTTCGAAAGAGACTGTTCGTGTTGTACACGAAGCGCATCCAGCTTTTGCTATAACCCTATCAACTTTTTAGCACATGCGATGTGGGTGGAATGATGATACCGTGCCAACTTTCAACCTTTTCAGAATTCATTCCTAGTGCTTTTCAATTTCAGGGTCATTTAGCTCAAAAAAATGAATAGCTGCATGAAAAATACCAAATGAAGTTAAAAAGGGTTGAAAATTGGCGATGTGACTTTGAAAGGTGCATTTTGAACACACAAAAAGCCTGGAATTCAAATAAGTTCAAGAAAATGAAATGCCTTTTGTAACCGATGAGTTTCCATCCGGAACCCTGATACTTTGAAAGAGACTGTTCGTTTTGTACACGAAGTGCATCCATCTTTTGCCGTAACCTTCTAAAATTTTTAGCACATGCTATGTGGGTGAAATGATGATATCATGCCAACTTTCAACCTTTTCAGAGTTCATTTGTAGTGTTTTTCAATTTCAGGGTCATTTTGCTCTAAAAAATGAATAACTAAAATTATAAACCTCTAGTATTTTTGAAACTAAAATTATATAAAACCTAAAAATTACCAAATTGAATATAATGTTAAAGCAAAGTAATATTAAATAGTAGGAAAAATAGCAAAGAAATAACATAAAAAATAGCAAAAGTTAAAATAGATGCGCTTACACTGAAATTCAACCTAAATTCAAGGTGCTAGTTAGGCACCTAACTAGCATCTTGAATTTAGGTCAAATTTCGTGTATAAGGGCATCTATTTTCACTATGAGAGGAGCTTGACAGGTCAAGCGCATCGGGGCTTATAAACAGATGTTGTATCCCCTCGACTAGCGAGGTGGGACTAAACATTTGCTGCTTCCCCGCCGGCCGATGAAAAGGGACCAGTGGTCCTGGTTGGTGGCACCAACCGGGACCAATGCCCCCCTTTCGTCCCGGTTGGTGCCACCAACCGGGACCAAAGGTCCCTTTTCCCTCCCATTGGGCTACTGAAAAGAGGGCTTTGGTCCAGGTTGGTGGCACCAACCGGGACTAAAGGTGGGCATTGGTCCCGGTTGGTTCCACCAACCAGGACCAATGCTTTTTCTATATAAGAAGCACTTAGGAAACAATTTTCATTGCCCTCCTCGTCTCCCCGTCGCCGTCCCCGCCGCCCCCGTCGCCTCCCCGTCCCCACCGCCCCCGCCATCGTCATTCCTCATCTCGTCGCCGCCCCGTCCCCTTCGCCTCCCTTGTCGCCGCCCTGCCCTCGTCGCCGCCACCGCCGCCCCCGTCGTCGCCTCTCCCCCGTCGCCGCCTCACCCCCGTTGCCGCCTCTCCCATCTCCCACGTTGCCGCCCCGTCCTCGTCGCCGCCCCGTCGCCGCCCCTCCCCCGCCGCCCCCGTCACCAGCCCGCTCTCGTCACCGCCCCTCCCCAATTGCCTCCCTCGCCACCCCGCCCCCGTCGCCGCCCTGTTGCCGCCCTGTCGTCGGCCCCGCTGTGAGCCGCCACCGCCCCGGCTCCTTGCAATTTTTTTCAAAATATATGTTGATTTTTTATATGATGAATGTTTATGTTAGATTAGTATGTGTATGTTAGATTACAGAATTTTTTTATGATGAATGTTTATGTTAGATTAGTATGTTTATGATGAATGTTTATGTTAGATTAGTATGTTTATGATGAATGTTTCTGTTAGATTACTATGTTTATGATGAATGTTTATGTTAGATTAGTATGTTTATGATGAATGTTTATGTTAGATTAGTATGTTAATGATGAAAAAATTTGGGTTTTATGAAAAATTAGTGATTAAATGATAAGAAAACGTTCTCATAGGAATTTGTCTACGATGCCCGGCCCGAATCCTCGTCGTCGAGTAGTCTACGAGAGCCTGCTTGATAGGCGCCATGTTTGGGACTGGGCTGCCGGGCTGGCACTGGGAGGTGCAACCTTCCCAAGCTCGGAGGTTGGTGAGGAATCTAGGTCTCGTCGTCGACCCGGACCTTTTGTGGTGGCGGTCACGCGGGCCACTTTCGGTGCGGAGGGAGCGGGCACCCGCGGAGTTGGTACATCGCCATGTCAGGGAGGAGGACGAGCACGTCCGTCGCTACATGGCGGCATTGGACTCCCGGTTCGATAATACCTGGTAGATCCTTTAGGGATCTCCCCCGAGTTATGATCCCGTGATGGTTCCTTATCTTTCGGTGTCCATCGCCGGCGACTCAGAGACCGCTAGTGAACCGAGTTCACCATCCTCCACTTTGGATTCTAGGATATTCGATCTGTATTAGTGATCTTATATGATAATATAGGAGATGTATTAGTTAATATTTGATGATGCATTAACTCCATTATTCGGAATGATGTATTAGTGATATTATATTCGAGTTCATTATAAATATTAATGTATTTGTGCTATTTTATCGGTATAATGCGTGTGTGACTTTCGGTGTGTCGTTTCTCCTTGTGTGACTTTCATGTGTGTTCTTGATGGAGAAAGCCCGACTGTTGTCGTGAGGGGTGCCTCCTCTTTCTTCTCTTCTTTGCGATATATTCGTCGATATATTGCACAAGAAGAGAAGAGGGGGGGGGGCTTCCATCACCAGCGGTCGAACTATTACTGTGAGAGAGTACCCACCAACATATATACACCACCATGTCAGTGTGAGAGAGAGCGCACCAACACACCATGAGATATGAGAGTTACTTAAGGAAAGCCTCGACGGAACGAAAGTCACACACGCATTAGGATCCAAAGCGTGCCATAATTCTTGAACTGGCTTATTCGGAATGATGTATTAGTGATATTATATTCGAGTTCATTATAAATGTATTTGTGATTTGCATGTCATTTCGGTAAAACATAGGGAATTTTTTCTATGCAACGGGTTGACTTTAGGTCTGTTTCGGCTCCTTGTGTGTCTTTCAGTGAGGGAGAGTGTCCATCATATATATATATATATATATATGTATATATATATATATATATATATGAGAGAGGAAGAATCCCTACAGTTGTCGTGGGGGTCGCTTCTCCTTCGTTCCAGTGTGCTAGACATTTTGGTGTAATGCACTCTGGGACGAATGGAGGAGCCACCATCACAGACGGTCGCAATAACATAGGGAGTGCCCACCATATACATGAGACGAGAGTTTAGGAAGGAAAGACTCGACAGACCTAAAGTCAACCCATTGCATATTGAGTAATAGTGATATGTGTGTTGATCAGTTTTCTGTAGTTTCCTTCGATCCATTTTAAATGTTTCAGCTATGAACATAGGAAATGTCTGACGACGAAAGTGAATTCAGTATGTGCGAATACTACGAAGACGAGCACGGCCTGTGTGACAAGACTTTCCTAGTTGATAGTAGGCGCTTCAGCATCATGCTGGATGAGACCTTCGAAGTGGATACAGTAAGTCAGACTGACAAGTATTTTTTCGTAATTAAGCATGACTTCTGACTCTTTTTCTTCAACTTATAATTAATTTTAATTTTTTACTGTTCTACTAGCGTATCCCCTGCCATGCAAGGATTGCTGTCTTGGATAAGATTGGTTTCAATACTAAAAAATATATGGAGGTAAAGATACTTCACTTGAGGACCGAGCATGGTTTTACTTTTGCGGTAAAATTGTACCATGCAGACACCTATTGCTATTTCGAATGCAAAAATTGGCAAGCACTATGCAAGGCTTGTGCATTTCAGCCTAATATGCTTATCACCTTTGATATTCGTCCGAAAGATGAAATTCAAGGTAATATCGACATCTGGGTCGATGTGCAGATGCCTCCAGTTCTACCATTATGTGAGTTTCTCAACCATATTTATTAAGTAAATTATATTGTTTATTTAAAAATAGTTGACAACTTATTTGCATTGACAGCTTATTTTCATTCTTCAAAAAATGTACGGAAGATGGTACACAGAACCTACTACTACAGTGATGAAGTGAAATTAACTTATAAGGAGAAAGATCATCTTACCGCATTTCTTAGTCATCTTGAGAATTACAATAGCTATTATCAAACTCCTGCACATTATGGTCAATACGTGCCACTAGTGCACGTGGTGAACTACGGTAACATCCATGGAGATTGCATGGTAAGATTTTAATTCTACTATTATGACAGCTGTGCATATTTTGCATAAATTCTTCTAAAACTAAACTACATTGCTAACTATAAAGTTATTACTATATTTTTCAACAGAAATTCCCGGAGGATTGTGTGCCTCATCTGATGTTTTCGAGAGATTGCGTTGTTGTTACGAGCTTAGGGCCACCACGGTCAGGTCAGCCTACGCATCACTCCTGTGCATACCAGATTTCTAAAACCGATGGAGTCATGACAATGAAAGATTGGAAAAAATGTATGCTCAATCGTAGAGAGCTACTTGGAAGCAACATTGTGCGTAGGCCAAGAATGAGAGACAGGATGATCACCGTTCTCCATAATGGAGAGTAAGGGTCTATCTTGTTTTACGATATTGTACCTAAGAGAGGGTAGAGTAGGTCCTACGAGATAGGAGTACGTAGGTCCTAGGTACAATGTGTTATTATGTGATACAATGTGTTAAAGTTGATGATGATAAGGAGGAGGAGTTGTGATTATGACTAGTAACCAACTTGTTATATGATGTCTCATTGACGAAAATGATGATTAAATTATGTTATATGTTATATCTATAAGTATAGTACATAGCGTTGTGACCAAGCACGGAGATAAGAGAGATCACTTCTCTCTATTAGCTATCTAACAAAATATATGAAACCCCTAAATTAACCCTCCAAAACCCTCAACCCCCCCCCCCCCCCAAAAAAACAGCTCCTGAGCTGCTGCGCGTGGAGGCTCTTTGGTCCCGGTTGGTGTTACCAATCGGGACCAAAGGCCCTCCTGCCTGGGCTCGGCTGAGCAGCCACGTGTAGCCCCATCTGTCCCGGTTCGTAAGCGAACCGGGACTAAAGGTCGTGGGCTTTAGTCCCGAGCCTTTAGTCCAGGTTCCAGAATCGGGACAAATGGGCCTGACGAACCGGGACAAATGAGCCTTTTTTCCACTAGTGAACATGACTAAATTGATACAAATTTATAGTCTTGTAACATCCCCCGTTGCAGACTTACCCATACTTTATTTGGAATGTATTTTGAGCACACATGGTGTGTTAACTCTTAAGCTCAAGTATTTTAACTTACACAGTAATATATCCAAAGTGTGTTTTGAGTAAACTTAATTGTATTATACCTTATACTTAGAAAATCATATTAGGTCATACTACAATTGCCCATTCAAGAAAGAATCCAATGCATGATTGAACACCTATTAGAATTGTACTCATGTTTATTAATACCTAGAGAAGGCAATATATATAAGCAAAAATAACATCAGCGACAGATGCTCCTAAAGAGCTGGAAATATAATAGTCAATCCTCATTTTTTTTTATTTCTATCCATGTACAGACTGTTTCTAGCTCAAGCAATATACAACAAACGTAAATTTAATTACTAATTCAAGGATGCAAACATTTATAGTGAAGTACTCAAATATTGGGTGTATCTAAATCTGTAGGAAATAGCTAATACTTGCATATATATTAAGAAATATCACAGTGCACAATAAAGATTGTAGTGCCAAAACGACATAGTATACACATAAGAAAATAACATGATCTTGGAAACAATCTCTCCACAAATTTAGATGGAAATATAAATCAGTATTTGTGTTGAACAAAAAAGACATTTGCAAATGAACTAATTGTTGGTACTCTAAGCCAACACGCAGTGGTGGAGCGTGACCAGCAACTAAGGGGGGGCCAATTTTTTTAAGCAAAAAGACATATATGCTTTAAAAGCTGAAAACAGGCGTGACTCACCGTGTTTCTTCTTAAATTCAAGTCTCTTTAATTGATAAAGTGGTTGGCCAATTTAACATTCGATTATCTTTATCTTGTTTCTTTAGTTTATACAACACGTTGACCTTGATGGTCTAGCAATCCAACCATGTTTTTTTTCCAACAAAAAGCAATCATAACAAATGTGAAACAAGTTTGAGTCGAGAGCGTGGACGAGTTCTTTCCGTCGAGAGCACTGCCGTGGTTGTCGAGCCGGCCGACTAATTTCGGCCCACACCCAAACTGCACTTACGTGCATGAAAGTAGAGTTGGTTTCATCAAGACTCGTATACGTACAAAGCTCGTATCATTCAGCAGGCAGGCAAGTGGATCGATTCCTTCTACTGGATATTGTAGCTAGCTAAGTTAGCTAATCTAAGCTTAGCAATCAACTCCGCCGACAACGGCGTGTAGAACTTAACACATACGTATCAATCAGCAGTAGCACAACTCTACGAGAACTCATACACATGAGACACATTGGTTTTATTTAACTAACTCAACGCACGTATCTAAGGTTGTTTGTTCACTGGCTGAACCATAATGCTTAATACTAAATTTATTTTTCGCATTTGGAAGGGGGGGGGGGGGGGGTCATGGCCCCTTTGGCCCTAACGAGCCTTCGGCAGTGCCAACACGTACCCAGACCAGCCATCTAACAGTCTGACATTGGACTTTGAGATCGTGAGAGGAGGGTAGAAAAGTTCCATCAGGAATATTTGTTTGAATTATCACCTACCAGTTAGTACTAATAATTTTGATGCCACAAATGTGTGATATTCTTATTAGCAATAAGATAATCCTTAATACAAAATAAAATATGGAATATGGGTAAGTATTAAATCCAAACACATAAACAAATGGATAAATGAATTGCTGATTGCCAGTAGGCGGCAGCTACGGTGGACGCTGTAACATGTTTTTTGTTTCATAGGATCAATCAAGCTATCAAGAACATACTCCCTTCGTTCCTAAATATAAGACATTTTAAAGATTTTATTATAGACTACATACGGAGCAAAATAAATTAATTTATACTTCAAAATATGTCTAGATACATCACTATATAGTAAAAAGTTTACAAGGTCTTATATTTAGAAACGAAGAAAATACATACAAAGTCTAGGGATTTTAGCAGTCAACATATGATAAGATATACCTATATGACGTGCCAATTCCATGCCATGGAATCCTGTGCATGGGAAAAAACTTAGATTGATCAGGAGAGGACCCACTATGCTAGCCGGGCGGATGATGTCTATAACGGCGTTGAATAATCTGCAACTAATTAAAGTTTACCTTGAGTCTGGATTCTTGTTAACCTGAGTGTTCAACAGACCATGCACCGACCCTGCAGCTAGCGCCAACTGTCCATGATTTTTATATCATAAAGACTAGCAAAAATATACGTGCGTTGCAACGAAGAAACGAAATCGTCTCTCATACGGATCCGACGACATCAGAAAATTACTTAAAATCTTTCACGATGCCACATGAAAAACAACATGATAAATGATGTCGCACAAAAATATAAAGTTGGGATGATTTTGCATGTTGTAACCTTTATCATATAATAGCTTGTAGGAATCAGCAACCCTTATGGTTTCAATAATAGTTTTTAGGAAGTATCAAACTATCATATCTACACAATTTAAATACCTACAACTGTCATACCTAGTTGACTCTAGTTGTTTCTACAATTGTCATGACTGATAATCATAATTTCTTTCCTATCAAAATATAGTTTCATACTCTACACACCTTTCTCAGTACAGGAACAACACAACTCTATGTTCGGTCAAGGTTTTCACTCCTTCTTTTTCTTGCAAAACTGGACTTTTTAAACATGGATGTTTACAATCCAAATTTGAGAGAGATTGAATTTCAGTTGAGGTTTCTGCTCCTTTCCTATGAACTATAATATTTAATTTATTTTTGAGATCACAGTCACATGAATATAAGAATATGGCTTACTAAGTTGGAACAGTTGCCACCAGAGTGCAAGTGTGGCAGCTCGGTATAGTCAAATAATCACAGTGTGCCAATATAAGGAGGATGGAGGGAGCAATCGGAGTTCAATCACAGGGCACTGAGAACACACATTAGCAGAATAATCATTTCTTGGAATGTCATGAACAGTCGCACCTAAATCCAAAGGATGAGCACCGATTTTTTTACTTTGTAATCGGTGGTGCTGGCACGCGTAGCATCGAGCAGCTTCTAGTCTGTGCATCTAGCAACAACAAGTAATTAAAAAAAAAGCAATAGCATCACCCACCAAATCCCCACGGAGCGTCCACTTGCTTAGGCTTCTCCCAATGCTCCATCTTGTGCTTAGGCTCCTCCCAATGCTTCATCTTGTATGGGTGCTAAGGCTGTCACATAAACAAATAATCTGATGTGGCATAGTATTTAAGAGAAGAAAAATGAGTGTGGTGACCCAGAAAGAAACGGTGTCAAGCGCGGGAACCTAGGCAAAATACTTAAATGAAAGAAAGCCCACTAATGCATGAAGAACTTTAGTAGGTAAATCATTAAATAAAGTATGCTTAGCTACAACAAGTTAAGCACCTATGCATTGGAGGTTTTGCTTGCTAAACTTTAAAATGTGCTTAGCACCTCATCTTAGCACCAATGTATTGGAAGTAGCCTTATCCACATCGCCATACTTCCTCACCAAGCGCGGCTCCGCCTTCATTGTCCACCTCCTGCAATCTCATCACCAAGCGCTCCTCCTCCTTCTCTTCTCCATCCATCCACCTCACCACCAGCGCTGCTCTCCTCTTCTCTATCCAGGGCACCCATTACCGGCTTGGCGCGTGTTGCCCCACCCCAAGTTCTCCCTCCTCCCGACATATGGTCGTGCTTCACCCCACAACAGCCGCCCGTGTTGCACTGACGATGCACTCCACTCCTGGCGTGCGCGGCCATGGTGGCTGGCCAAAGCCACTTCCCTACTGCCAAAGATGGGGCGGAGCGTCGGTGTGTGCGTGTGCTGCTGCGGCTCGGGCGGCTGCGGCCTGCTGCCTAAGGTGGAGTCCCCATGTCGTGGTGGTGAAGGCTCTGTCAATGTGTGGCCAGTGGCAACCGGCGGGGGGGGGGGGGGGAGGGGTTGCGATGCCGGAGTGTAGTGGCGGCTAGGTTGCTCGCCAAATCTGGCGGCTGGCGAGTACGTGTAGGGGCTGGCCGGGCTTGTGGCATAGGCGAGGTAGGCGTCCTGGTGGTGCTGCTCATGTGCCGGTGGCCCAAGGATTCTAGGGTGGCGTTGTGCCTCCGCTCCTCGCCCCCAGCTCATGTCGTTCGTGGTAAAACGCCCGGATCCAGCCACCTATTGTCCTCGTCACCAACTCATCGTGTTGGTCTCCTCCCAACGCCCGCTGTCGTCGTGGCTCTGCTTCGGCACCGCTCCTCGCCCAGCTCGTGTCCTCACCAGTAGAAATCTTGGATCCACGTGACTGATGTCCGCCATGGCCGTTCCCTTCGTCCCCAACCACGTGAGGCCACGACAATTGCAGCAACACTATAAGATGAATGTACGAAACTAAAGGATGTCTTTTGCAAAAACAAATGAAACGTTTTTTCAGACCCGCTTAAAAACGTACCGCGGGTTCAATTACCGAAAACCACAAGGGCCTTTTGCAAAAACGGTGACGACGTACGACCAGAAGGTATCGCCACTTTATTATTATTAGGTAAAGATTACGGGAGTGTGAGGATAAGAACTAATTAAGGCATACACACTCCATATAAATTTCGGTCTTCCATCGTCCTACTGCGTGACAGAATCGTTCTGGAGAGTATCATGCCTCACGGGAGAAATTGGCTACATTGAGATGGCATCCTTCAAAATCGTTCTACCAGACTTTGTTCCGGTGCTCTGGCTCTTGGCGATCCTCCCCTTGCCCGGTCTCTCGTCCTCATCATGATCGAAGGATGATTAAACTTACAGATGACTGATTCCGCCCTGATGCGTGAGATGCAAATCTGGCGACGGCAGTCTTTTATTGTTTGGAAGTCTTTTGCTAGGTCAAAGTGGTAGGAGGAAAAATAGTTTAGGGCATTGATGGGTAATATTTTAGGAAACTTAACAAAGGGCATTGGTGGGTAACTTTTTTATTTTCTAATATAAATATTACTTTGCAGATCCATCGGTTGAGATTGGCTTGGTTGTTTTAATTAATGGTTGGATATTTCTGATTATTGTGGGATTTTCTAACATAATTCTTTGTTTCCTAATTAACCCGTTAAGTACATTTTATATATAATAGATTACCATAGGAATTACCATAATTATTAGAGGAATTTCTAGAAAAATACCAAGGATTAAAATTACCTCTGTAAGCATTGTTATTGAAGTTGTTTCGCGAGATGAAATTCACATCTACGGAATCACTATTTTCCTCAACCAAAGTAGATAAAGGCACATCATTAAGATCAAGAGGAGAATTTTTACTAGCAACAACTTCATAAGAGCATCAACTTTTTGACTCAAAGTACTAATTACTTCTGCTGAATTAACCTTTTTACTAGTAGGTGCTCTTTTGGTATGCCATTGTGAATAATTTGACATGATATTATCTAGCAATTTGGTAGGTTCACCCAAAGTAATTTCCATAGAAGTACCACCCGCGGTGGAATCAAAAAGATTTCTAGAGACAAAATTCAATCCCACATAAAAAATTGTATGATCATCCAAAGATTTAAATCATGTGTAGGACAATTTCTTAGCATCAACTTCATTCTTTACCAAGATTGTGCAACCTGCTCATGCTCAACTTGCTTAAAATTCATGATTTGAGTTCTAAGGGAAATAATTTTTGTGGACGGAAAATACTTAGTAATAAAAGCGTCCTTGCACTTATACCAAGAATCGATACTATTGCGAGGCAAAGAACAAAACCAAATTTTTGCACGATCCCGCAAAGAGAAAGGAAACAACTTCAACTTCACAATATCATTGTCCACATTGTTTTTCTTTTGCATATCGCATAAATCAACAAATGTATTTAGATGGGACGTGACATCCTCTTTAGGAGTACCGGAAAATTAATCTTTCATGACAAGATTCAACAAAGCGGCATTAATATCACAAGCCTCCACACTAGTGGCTAGAGGAGCAATTGGAGTGCTAATAAAATCATTATTATTGGTATTGTAAAAATCACACAACTTGGTGTTCTCTTGAGTAATCGTGACTATGCAAACAAGATTGCAAGCAAACAACGGATCTGACGAGAAAAAGGCAAACACAAAAGAGAGGGCGAATAAAATGGCAAATTTGTGAAGTGGGCGAGAGGAAAATGAGAGGCAAATGGCAAGTAATGTAAGTTGCAAGGAGATGATATTTGTGATTAGAAACCTAGTAGATGAGATTACTTCCTCCCCGGCAACGATGCTAGAAATTCTTCTGACGTGGCTTGACACTGTGTCGGTATTTGCCCAAAGAGGAAGGGATGATGCAGCACAACGAGGATAAGTATTTCCCTCAGTTATGAAACCAAGGTGTCAATCCGTAGAGTAAGATCATGCACCCACGTACATAGCACCTGCACACAAACAACAAATACTTGCAACCTGATGCGAAAGAGAGGTTGTCACGCTCTCTACGGTAATAAGATAGATTAGGTAACGATAGTTTTGGCAAATAGTTCTCGCAAGAACACAAAGTAAAATAAATAAACAAAAAGTGCATCAAGGTATTTTTGGGGGTTTTGGAATTATAGATCTGAAAAAAATAGTTACAAATAGTAGATTGGAAAGCAATATGTTGGAAAAGTAGACCCGAGGGCCGTAGGTTTCACTAGTGGCTTCTCTCATGAGTATTGCGCATGGTGGGTGAACAAATTACTGTTGGGCAACTGATAGAAGATCAAGTAATCATGACAATATCCAGGCAATGATCATTATATAGGCATCACATCAAAGATAAGTAGACCGAAACGATTCGGCATCTACTTCTATTACTCCACACATCGACCGCTATCCAACATGCATCCAGTGTATTAAGTTCATGGAGAAACGGAGTAATGCAATAAGAACGGTGACATGATGTAGGAATAGACCCCATCTTGTTATCCTTAATGGCAACAATACATCCGTGTCTTGCTGCCCTTTTTGTCACTGGGAAAGAACACCGCAAGATCGAACCCATCACAAAGCACCTCTTCCCATGGCAAGAAAAATCAATCTAGTTGGCCTAACTAAACCAATGATTCGAGGAAGAAATATGGGCTATAGGTAATCATGCAAATAAGAGATCAAAGAAGACTCAAATCATATTCATGGATAGAAACTGATCATGAACTCAAAATTCATCGGATCCCAACAAACACAGCGCAAAATTCATTACATCAAATAGATCTCCAAGAGACCATTGTATTGAGAAACATAGAGAGAGAGAGAGGAAGCCATCTAGCTACTTCCTATGGACTTGTAGGTCTATGGTGGACTACTCATGCATCATCGGAGAGGTACCTATGAGGAAGATGAACCCCTCCGTGATGGTGGTAGATTGGATCTCGAGGTTCTTGAACTTGCGGCAGCTGGTATTGTGTTTCTTCGACTCCCTAGGGTTTGCGGATTTTTGGGGAATTTCTAGGCTCGATAGTCGGTTGGGGTTTCCCGAGGTGCCCACCCTCCACTAGGTCGTGCGAGGGGGCTATGGCACGCCCTTGTGGGGAGTGGTCACCCTGGGCCCCCTCTTCTGGTGTTGGTTGGCCCGTCTTTCTTCTTTTGATCCATAAAAAATGCACAAAAATCCCTGTAGCGTTTGGTCTCCGTTTGGTACTGATTTTCTGCAAAGAAAAAACAAGCACAAAGCAGCAACTGGCACTTTCGCACTATGTCAATATGTTAGTCCCAAAAAATGATATAAAGTTGCTATAAAATGATTTCAAAAAAATCCAAGATTGATAATATAACAACACGAAAGAAGCAAAAATTATAGATTCATTAGAGATGCATCAAGGCCATCCTAACGTTGGTGCAACTGCTAGGGTGCCCTCAGTTGTTTATCCCCTAGCACAGAGCATGTGGCTTCCACTGGGCATGGGCATAGCCGCTGAGTGATAGTGTCGTCCGCCAGCGCGGAGCATGGGGCTTCCACTTGGGCTTGGGAAGGGAGCTCTGTGTTAGAGTCTTTGTGCATGTACAACTCAATAAGTTCATACGCGTGGCTGGCACGGCTGAACTGGCAGGTGTATCTGGGCACCCATGAGCCAACATGGGACACACGAGGCCCTACCTCAAAGGCGGGTTGCGCCTAAATTTTTATAGAACGAGTCGCGCTGGTAAGACCTGTGGGGTGCTAGTAACCTGTGTCTAATAAATCTCCGGAGGTCATCTCATGAGAAGGACAAACACCAATGACCCCGGGAGGTGACGCGTGTGGAGCTAGGCCGCTAGACTGAGCTCAACCGTTGGGTATATCGACACTGCAGGGACGGACCCAAGCACAGACATCGTGCCCAATCTTCTCATGCGACAAACATGAGGAAAGACACCCGACGCACGTCTCCCGTTATGGCGAAGCGCCGTACAATGGTTATTGGAGCCAGGCCGTGCGCCTTGACTCACCCACACTCGATTTTCTCACGCGAGGACAAGCACCAAGGGCCTCGATGAGGTGACGTACACGGGGCTGGCCTGCGAGACAGAGCTCAACTACTTGGGTTTATTAACGTTGCAGGGATGGACGAGAGCACAAATGTCGTGTGAGTCCTTAATCATGAGGCGGTCGAAGGCGGGGTTGTAAGGGCGCGACGACATTCATGGTGACGAAGCACCGGGCATGTAGTTGGAATAGTTAGGAAAATCATTAAATGCATAATCAGTCTGGTGCATGCGCAAAACGATACAACTGTGAGGGTGGGCCCTAGCAGCTTGAGGATGGTGCAGCCCGAGGGGCGCCCTCGGTTGAACAAACCAAAAGTCACGTGACATCGATGTTGTTGAAGTGTTGGGATAGTAGTCAAAGACGGATCATCACAAGCTTGAGTGCTCTGGAGGCTCGAGGGGCTCGTGAGGGTCTGGGACCTCCTGAATAACCTTGCTGCGTCGGGCCTCATGAGACACGTGGGAGGTCTCCATGAGGCACTGGTTCATAGTGCCCGCATTCACAAGGCCGAAGGGCATGTGGATGTAGCTGCAGGGGAAGCCCCCACTACGTCCAACATGCGATGGCCAGAAGAGGCCCTACGATGAGGCCCTATTGGGGCCGGACATGTTGATGCAGATGCATAGCCTACCATCGGGCATGACTACCGCATTGGGCGGCACAGGGTAGTGCTCGCCGCGCATGGCCTGCTCCTCCCGAAGCTCCTTGATCTCTTTGGTGATGTACTCTCTTGCTCTTGGTGCCTCGTTCCTTGCTCCTTTCTTGTGGGGGCGCTTGTCGAAGCGTGCCTCCGAGTGGTGCCCGAGCACCTCCCCCGTTGCACCAGTTAGGTAGGTAGCTCTCCAGGCGGAAGCCCCTGAGCCTGCCCTGAGGGAGGTGTCGGGCGTGCCTTCTTATACGAGAGGAGAGGCGCCTGGGCAGCAGACACCGGCCTCGAGACGCCACTGGTGGAGGTCATAGCCCCCTGGCGGCTCTTAGGGAGGAGTTGCCTCTGTTTCTTGCGGGTGTCCTCAGGAGGCAAGACGTCTCTCTCCTTGTCAGAGTTTTCGGTCGCCGTGGCCTGGTAGGCGTATTCGAGGGAGCAGACTGCATCCTTCTCATCGTGGGTGACCGTGAAGATGCCGCTACACCCTAGCATCTTGAGGACGTTGTAGCCATGGTGAACTGTCGCCATGGACTTGGCAAGGGTAGGGTACCAGAGGATGGCGTTGTACTAAAGGCCGATGTGAGCGATGTCAAAGTCGATGAGCTCGGTGCAGTAGTTATCACGCTTGCCAAAGGTGACTGGGAGGTGCACCTGCCCCAGGGGTGTGGTGGAGCCGTCAGTCACTCCTAAGAAGGGCTTGGTCGTCAGTCACTCCTGAGAAGGGCTTGGTCAGCATGAGCTGATCATAGGGCACGTGGAGCATCTCAAAAGTCTCGATAGAGAGGACATTGATGCCAGTGCCATCGTCGATGAGGGTCTTCGTGAGGAGGACATTGCTGATGGTGGGTGTGCAAAGCAAAGGGAGTGCGCCCGCGGTGGCTGAGCACTCGAGTTGGTCCTTAGAGTCGAAAGTGATGGCCCACTTCGACCACTTGAGGGGATGCGTGGCCTCGAGCTTTGGGAAGGCGGCATTCACCTCACAAGTGAACTTCTTGAAGATAGCTGGGAGGCTAGGGCCTGAGCCCCGCCCAATATGCAGGCAATCGCACGGGGCTCCTCGAAGCCCCCCAGCCCCATCGTCCCGCCGGTCGTCGTCGTTCATCCTTGGTGGTGGCGGTATTGGAGGAAGGTCGGCCCTGCCCTGAGGACGGGCCTCCTAGGACTGATCGCGCGAGGGTCCGTTGGGAGGCTCGTCACGCCAGTGGTCCTCGCGAGGCTAGTTGCGCCAGTCCGGTCGTGAGTCGCGGTTGTCTCGGCAGCCTCCATAGCGGCCTCCTCCACGGCCGTTGTCGTGGTTTTTTCACAGCAGATGCCCTAGTGAAAGGACTTAGGTTCGAGGCGATCGCTACGGTGGTTAACTCGAAGGGGTTGATCGGGATGAGAGACACGAGTTTACCCAGGTTTAACCCCTCCCTAAAGAGGTAAAAGCCTATGTCCTGCTTTGTGTAGTATTGATTGGGTATCGATTACAAGGAGCGGATTCGCTTGACATAGCTCCCGATGGATTGTTTCGTACCCGAAGCCTCCCAGGGGACTTGCCCTTATATACACAGGTCGAGGCCCTGGGTTTACAAGAGTCCAAGCCGGGTTACATCTAGTAACCGACCTTATCTCTCAATCTCCTTACGTTATCTATCAAGCCATCTCCGGCGACTTAAGCCTCGAGGTCATACATTGCCTTCCGATGTTGAGGATATCGCTTATCGTTGTTGTCTCGGTCAACTAGGGATTAGAGATTATTCGAAAATCAGCCAATTAATCGATTTTATCGGTCGAGTATTTATCGACCATTTTTTGCAAATCCCAGGTTCCCAACACTCAAATATGCTATATTTAACACCAAAAATATATTGGACAAAAGTGTTACCTTGATTCGTAGCCTCTGAATACTCGTATAATGACAAACAAAATAGTGAAATATTACATATGGCATAACAAAGTCTACCAAAACACAAATAAACATGATTTTTGCAAACATGGTGCTAGGAATATGCCCGATTTATCGGAAGATTCCCCATAAATCGCTTGTCAAAGCGATAAATCAGCCCAAAAGATAAACTGTGAATATAAGGCATAATCTTATAGGTCACCCCATGAGTAGCGATAAATCGTACGATAAATCGCTCAATTGGAAGATTGTTTGAATAGTGTTGCCTTCCGACTCTAGGCCTCCACTCGACCCGTCTGGTAACTACTAACGGGCTCATCTTAGTCTTCTGGCCTGGCTAACGCCTTACCGTTTAATCCGCGTACTTCTTAACCTGGCCCCTCCTGGGTGGGTCTCACCATGGGGTTATATCCCCAACATTAGGCCCAAGATTGATTTGAACCTGTTCTTGTCAATCTTCAAGTCTTTTGGTTGGCGATTCTTGTATTATTCATAATCACTTGACCTGAAATAAATCTTCCTCACACGCCATGTAAAATGGATGACATTATTCTTGGTAAATATTAAAAATCTTAATGACATCACAACGGATCTTTGCATTAATTGGTCAACCCAAAAATCGAGGCGTTTCTTTGGTCAATAATTATCACGTCTCCTTGATTCCCGCGCTCGACCGTTGTTGTTCCTCTTTCCCCTTATAAATAGGTGCGGTGGGGGGGGGTACCATCGCTTTCACTTTCCCCTTGCCACCGCTTCTCTCTTCTTCTTCCTCTAGATGGCTATGTAGCCGAAGCTCCGTCGCACCGTCCAAACCAAGTCGCCGTCCTCAACAAAGGCCGTTGCATCACCCTGATCGTGACCAGAGCTTGCCGGCGTACTTCTGCATCCCCTGTGTCTTCCAGGTTCCATTTTTCTTCCCTCGTAGATCCGCATTAGTTCATCGGAGTTCTTGGGAGTTTGCTGTCGTCCATAGGAGTTCGTGCCCTTTCCTAAGGAAAGAGTCATCGTTTACCTTGGGAACACCAGTAAAATTTTGCGGTGCCTTGCTCGGCATCCATTTTGCATCTAGAGTAAATCATCTTCTTTGCCGGAATCCGCGCATTAGCTATCCATTCTTCTACCACTGTTTCGAGGGTTAGTTAATATTTCCTTTTATCTTTATTCGTAGATCTATAATGGAAGCAGTAGCCATCAAAACTTGTTTGCCCGCACTTAGCGGCATTTTTAGTATTCATTGTATAATTGACCCGCCATCACGCTGCCGATTTACCTTTGAAAAGTGCAATCCGCCTCATATTTGTAGATGATGGTGGCTTATAATTTAACCATAACCCTCCAAGTAGCATTGCCGTCTTAGAGTCATAACTATCTTTGTCATGTAGTATTGTTAACCCGCCACACCTTTATGTCTTTCCATGGTGTTTAACCCGCCACTATGGCCAAAACCCTTGCCTCTTGCGATTGGGTAGCCTCCGGGATTACTAAGGAGATATTTAACGATTTCGTAGACATGAGAGTTTTGTCGGCTCAAGATGTCATCCATTGGCCGGTTCCTGGTGCCGAAGTCACTCCTGAACCAAAACAAGGGGAAGTGGTTGTATTTACATATCACCTTCTCTGTGGCTTATCGCCGCTCGGGTCAAAATATTTCCGGGATGCCCTGCACTTTTATAAACTCCATCCTCAAGATATTGGCCCCAACTCCGTCACCAATCTGTGCCAATTCCAAGTTCTTTGCGAGGCATATTTGCAAGAAGAACCCACCGTTGACCTCTTCTGGGATTTATTTTATATCAACCGCCAGACCAAGTTAGCAGTCGGGCCAAATCTTCTCCCCCCAACCACTCTACCTAGTCATCCCAAGGACTGGAACCCAACCTGGTTCTACTGCAGCGATACTTCCCCAGATGAAGAAAAACCGCTGTTGGGTTACCATCCCTACCAGCTCTACACCACCACCGAACTTCCAGACTGGATGTCTGTTGTATAGCGCGCTTAATACGCTCCAGCATTTTCAAAGATCAGGGCTTTATTAGCCAATGGATTAACTGGTGTTGATCTGACCCGCTGCTGGGTCACTTGGAGAATTTCACTGCTAAGTCGGTGCAATGGATTAATGTTTCAATACACTGGTGAAGTGGACGACCCATTGTGCTTCAACCAGACACCTTTCACGGACAAAGATATCAATCACATTGTTAAATCACTGCTTGGGGAGCCTCAGGAGGTTTGCAACAAGATCAGATTAAACCCCTTCTATGTTCATAACCCGGCTCCAGAGGTAAAAACCTTTGAGCAAGCTATTTGTTTCCTCTAAACATTGTGCTTCTTCCTTTACATTTTGCACGTTATACACCTCATTTAATCCTTCTGCAAATGCTCTTATGTATGTAGGCCAACTCTCCCTTCTGGAAAAGGAGAATAACCACCACCTCTACTTCAAAGAAAAACAAGATAGCAACTAAAACTCGGGCTTCGGCTCGTAAAAGAAAACATTCGCCCAAGATCTGCGCGAACTTGATGACTCAGAGGTAGAACTTGACTCCCTTGTCCTTCTTTTTATGGAACTTATTGACACTTACTGCTCTTTAGGATGAAGTGGAGACAAGCCGAGCCGATGTCGCAGAGGTAACTATCATCTCCTCTAGCTCGGAACCTTTGCCAACAGAAAAGATACAGCGGGTCACCCGAAAAGTACAGTTTTCACATCCTCTTGCTTACTTGGATCCCGACTTTCTTTTGAGGCAACATGATGCTAGACGTCAGACTCAGAGCGGCGGCTCTGAAGCCTTGGTGGCCATCTTACCCGACACTCCGTCTCCTCAGAAACGCCGTACCGAGGTACTTCATAGCTTAAGTTTTCATTTCTTCTACATATTGATCTTGTGCTGTAACTTACTCATATTTCCCAATTTTTGTCTTTTTCAGGAAATACCTCCTTCTTTCGGTGCCTCAACCGCCTCAAAACTGCCTCCTCTTGTTATCAACCCGGGGTAAATTTCTTTGCAAATCATACTACTTATTCATATTCTATCCTTGCATATGACTTATAACGCAATCTTTCTTCCTAGGGCCCAAGGTAAAAGGAGGAAATTAAGCGGCCCATATGCCCATCCTAATGTCTCAGACCGAGAGAATCTGAGCTTGGCACTCCTGATATTCATGTCGAGCCATCCGAAGCTGATCAGGGCGCCCATAATGAAACTCCCTAGCCTAGTGAGCCAGCGGATGTTGATGTTGTGATCACTGAGGCTAATCCGGAATCTGACCCTGAGCCGCCGAGCCCTTGGCGAACCGCTTGAGATGTGACTTCTCATGAAGAAAAGGTTACCATCACTAGGATGGCTAATGAATCTCCAGCTCCTTCCAATGTGCTGACCAAGCACATCAACAAGGATGAGGCACCTTCACTTGATAAAGAGAAGGCTAAACTTGATCTTCCTAATCTGGAAAGTTTACTGCTGATGAGCTGCAATCTGGATATTTGAGACGCCTCTCCACAAGTCGGGATATGGAGGCCAACCTAGTTGGTATGATGAAGAAGAAATATGAGGTATTCAACCTGCCCTGCCTTCCATATATCCTTACGTATCCCCCAAGAGCCGGCTTACTTTCTCAAAAATAAGTCGGGTCTTGAGCATTTTACAGATTTGAGTAGATTGTATTGTAGCCACCAAGGGTTGGGTCAATATGTAAATAATGAGCCGACACTTATTGTATTTAGAGTAAGAGCCAAGTGTAGCCCCCAAGGGTCGGGTCTTCTTCTTGAAGATGATCCGGGTCTTATTTGGAAACCTTGAAAGCTGATATGCATTAGCCCCCAAGTGTCAAGTATATTGCCTGCGATCTACTTGAGACTTGTAACAATCTTTTTTAGTGTCCCCAAGTGCTATTCTAAACCATGCTGGCGGCTTAAAAATGGAGAAAACTTGTACTTGAAAATTGTATTGTGCAGGAAGCCTTAAATGTGGCTGCGTCTTGCTTTATCAACCTTAAGAAGGATCTGGCCTTGCAACAAGAAGCCCAAGGTGAAGCTAACAAAAAATGGCAGCTCTCCTCAATAGAGCTGAAAAAACCAAGGCGAATTTTGAAGCCTACAAACAATCTGTTGAAGCCAAACAAGCTGCCTTAGTCAAATACGTAGAAGACGTAGAGGCCAACTTAAGCCCATTACTGAAGAACTGAATAGTCTGAAACGCCATGTAGCGTGGATGACTGAAGCTATCTTTGGTAAGTCCTGTTGATTATAAGGATTCTTTTCAAAGGGTCTTATAAAGATTCGCCCGATGACTTACAAAATTTGACTGTGTGTAGGCCGACGAACTCGCCAGCTTTCAGACAATAGCTTGCTGAAGCTGAAATCTGTATATACATTGACTGAACAACTATATGCTGGAAGTCTTTTCACCATTAGAGATTTCATGGCTGAAAAGGGTGTACCAAAGCTTATTAAAGGCGTTTTGAATTGCCTCTCCACTATCCCCAAGTAGTTAGAAGAAATGAAGAAATCAGCCACACGTAAAGGCGCAATGGCTACTTTGAGTCGGTCGTTGGCTTACGCTCCCGAGCTTAACCCAGAAGAGATGAATGAAGTGTTTCCACAGCTTAAGGACAACGGCTCAGAATTCACTCAAGAAGACTACGCCTGTTACATGAGGGTGTTCCAAGCATTGGCTAGCCGGCTGGCCACCGAAGCTGATCTCATGACATGTCAGGTTGCTTATGATGCTAACAATGTGCGAATCTGGCCGCCGACTTTTGAAAAGAAGGACCTAACTCCTCAACGCCGGAAGCACATCTTTTCCCCTGATGTTGAACCCTCTCCAATCTTGCATGACGAAGACGAATTTGATGCTTGAATCAATTGCAACTGGGATGTGGACAACCTTCACATCTAGGAAGACCCAACGCAGCATGACGCTCAATGAGGTAAGCGAGGAGCTAGCCTCGGATGAAGTTAACCCGAGCATGCTAACCTGCCGGGTTATATTTTTTGTGAAAAATTTGAGTCCAATTGTTTTGGGCTATACATGGCCTTGTAATAGCCATAGAAAAACAAGATTGCCTAAGTTGTTCCTTCGTGCACGTTTGGAGTTTGAACAACCTATATTCCAGCAGTCAGCATGATATTCATCTGTTATATTTTGTTGTGATCATACTTCCTGATGCCCGTCGGCGGGTCATAACAGCAAAAACCCATTGAACAATGATCAATGCTTAGCCAAGATAAACTATCATCCAAATACTTAGAATCTTATCACAGAAAAAATTCCTGCAATATAAGAAAATAGAAAATATATGCATATTCTCTTTTATTGTTTAGGCGGCTTTCAAGGCACAACCCAAAGATGTCAACTCTTGTTATATATATTTGAGAAAAAAAACTCAAGTTTGTTGCTTCGGAGAAGCTAGGCATGACTACCCAAAATCTCATAAGCTGGCTCTCACATGACATAAATCCATTGTTTTAACCTTAACCAGTTCAGGGTCTTAAAAAGATTGACTATTAAGAGTATAAAGGACCCATATAGCGGAGATACTACATCAGGGCATGAGTGCCCAAAATCCCATAAGCCGGCTCTCATGTGACATAAATCCATCATTTTAACCTTAACCAGTTCAGGGTCTTAAAGAAGATTGACTGTTAAGAGTATGAATGGTCCACATAGCGGAGAGACTACAACAGACAGGCGAGTTTATCCTAGCTCTTTGTAAGCCTGCTCTCTCATGACATAAACCGCCATTTTAACATTAACCAGTTCAGGGTCTTATTGAAAGATTGACTGCCAAGAGTCTTGACAAGTTCAGGGTCTTATTGAAAGATTGATTGGTAAGAGTTCGGCGGGTCACATGGTGGAGTAGCAATTTGCAAACAGGTAGGTTTAACTGAAATATGGCTTTTAAGTCGGTCAAGAGGGTATGAAAGCTAAACCCAGTGGGTTGGAAGCCCCCAAGTGACCTGATGAATGATCAACTCTTTTGCACAAAACTTGTTGCACGAGAACGGCAGAGGCCCCACATTGTGGGGATGGTAGATTTATTATATTTAAAAGGTATATACAATGACGGGTGTATGTACATTGATGGGAGTCAATGACTCAAGTATAGTAAGGACAAAGATGAGCAATATTCCATGGCCTGCTAGTCTCCTGCCCGGACGTGTGTGGCTTGTCAGCTTCCTGTGCATATATGAGATAATATGATCCATTTTAGAGATTCTTGCTAACCACAAAAGGTCCTTCCCAAGGTGGTGATAACTTATGAATATCTGTCTGATCTTGAATCAAACGAAGCACTAAGTCGCCTTCTTGGAATGTCTGGGTCTTGACTCTGCAGCTATGATAGTGATGCAAATCTTGTTGCTAAATCGCCGATCGTGCTGCCGCAAGATCCTGCTCTTCATCCAAAACATCCAGTGTGTTCTGACGTGCCGTCTCATTATCAGTTTCAACGTAAGCCACCACCTTCGACGAGTCATGGCGGATATCACTGGGGAGAACTCCTTTGGCGCCATAGACCATGAAGAAAGGCGTGTAGCCTCTTGATCTATTTGGAGTGGTCCTGATGCTCCAAAGAACTGAAGGTAACTCCTCCAACCAACAACCCGGTGTTCATTCCAAAGGAACCATAAGCCGGGGTTTTATCCCTCTCAAGATCTCTTGGTTAACACATTCAGCTTAACCATTAGATTGCAGATGAGCCACGAAGGATACATCGAGGCAGATATGTTCACTTTCGCAGATTTCTTTCATAGCCCCCTTGGACAGATTTGTACCATTGTCAATAATAATACTGTGGGGGTAACCAACACAAAAGATCAGCTTCTCGACAAATTGAACTACCGTTGCTGCATTGCATTTGCTGGCTAGCTCTACCTCAACCCACTAGGTAAATTTATCAACTGCCACCAAGAGGTGGGTATTCTTATCTTTAGACCTCTTAAATGGTCCAACCATATCAAGCCCCCAGACTGCAAACGACCAGGTTATTGGAATCATTCGCAATTCTTGAGCCGACGCATGGGCACATCATATGAATTTCTGACATCCACCGCACTTGGTAACTATGTCCTTTGCGTCTTTATGAGCCCTCAACCATAAAAACCAATGCCAGAAAGCCTTATCCACCAAAGATTTTGAGACGGCGTGATGACCATAGTCATCGGCGTGTATCTCGTGTAAAAATTCTTGGCCCTCCTCCGGAGAAACGCAACGCTGAAAAACACCAGTCACACTAGATTTGTGCAACTCGCCATTGACGATAGTCATAGACTTAGACGATGACGGGGTTATTACCCCCAGGTATGCCAAAGCAAGGGGGTCATTGCCCTCCCGCTTCGAAGAAAAACTATGCGGCCGGCTGATCGTGGCCGGCTGGAGGACGTCCGGCTCGAGCTACCGGTAGCTGGCGCCTTGGGCGGCTGGACGAGGAGCCAGCTCGACCCTCGGCCGGCTGCCTCTGGGCCGCCTCCTCCGTTGACCCTGGGGTGGACATGCGATGTCCCGTCCCCCTGCGCGCAGGTACGACGACACGACGCGACCGACATGACGTGCGGCCCTATGGCTAAAGTATCCGCTGACGCACCGCAGCGCATGGCTACAGTCCGGCCGTCCCAGCCGCTGACCTTGGTGAGCGCGACCGGGCGAGGGAACAGTGCCGGAACGCCCTCACCCACTCGATTACCTACCTCATCGTGGCTACAGTGCGACCAGCAGTACCAGATACTTCGGCCGGCTAGCGCTAGAGAATGCCCCCCCGGGCGACCCGTGCCACGGTAGGTGGGCGAGGGCCAATCGCAGAGCTGACTGGCGAGCCCCAACGGGAGATGAGATCTCTTAGCCGGCGGACCCCACAGACGATGAGACGACACGATGGGTGGGACCCCTTGGATAGCAAGAGAGACTGCCAGCTGGGTCCCCCGCCCCTGTACTTAGAACATATTATAAGAGACGGGGGTGGCCTATAAAACCCCCCGAGCCCCCCATGCAACGGGGACAGACGATCGCCCTCGCACACCCACATAGAGGTTCTCCCTCACCCCACTTCTAGCAACGGAGGAGAACCAGCCGGCCGCTCCTTCTTCCTCCTCTAGACACAGCTCTAGGAGCACCCTTGTAAACATAACTATCAATCCAACTAGACCAAGCAGGACTAGGGGTATTACCTCCCCCGGAGGGCCCTGAACCTGGGTACATCGTGTGTCATCACCGCTTGTGCCCAATCTTCCTCCCGGAGCCCGTCGGCGTCCTCCGGCCCCAACCACCTATGATAAGCCTACCCATGACATCTGTCATGAGAAAACAACGACAGTTGGCGCCCATCGTGGGGCCGTACACGGTGCCGGCCAGATTCATGCTCCGGGCAGGACCCCTTGCCATTCCCCACCGTCGCCGCACGTCCAGGAGAAACCGTGGGCTCGTGAGGCTTCCTCCGGCACGCCTTGCGGGCGATTCCGTCGACCTCACGACCGACATTGACATGCTCATCGAGCGCTTTGGTAGGCTCAGCGTTGCCGAAACTCTGACCGTTGACGAGTACCCCACGCGGGTGCTCGTCTGCGCCGGTCCACCCACGGCCAGGTGTGCACTCGCTGTGACTTAGTCCAGTAGCTCTCACGACGCATGGGGGTGATGGCTATCACCTCCTCCATCGCTTCCGGATGTGCGTGGGATGCGGCTAGCGCTGCGGCGGCCCGTGTCGGCACCTCCGACCCGCTCGGTGTGGCCCTCCGGGGCTTGGGCACTCCTATCACCCCGATGGCAAACCCTAACACTGCCGCGGCCGATCTCAACGTGGCTCGTCGCGCCCTGCTCGAGGACGCCACCAACCTCGCGGCCACGCGGCGCCGCAAGGAGGCGGCCCAGTGGGAGTACACTTCCGCCTAAGGTCTCACCCCGGCTGGCACCGAGCCCAGCCGGCATGGGGCTGTACGTGACCGCAGTCACGTGGTCGCCAAAATCATCGGCGACAAGATGCCCATCTATGACACCTCCGCAGCCAACCTACGGGCTCTCAAGGTTGCCTACAAGGAATTGGCCACCTTGGAGGGCGAAGAGCGTACCGCCCACGAGCGCCACATCAAGGAGCTCATCGATGCTGCTGATGCGCAGCAGCATCTGCTCGCGATGGGCGGCGCTGCCATCGAAGGCCCCCGGCCCAAATGCGAGGGGATGGGAACTGCCGGCCGCCAGGCGGCCCAGTACTCCTACTCCCCACGCGTCTCTGGCCGCCAGGACGAGGTAGACTGCCCCTAGCCCTCTTAGCCGTCGGGGAGCGAGCAGGTGGCTATTAATAGCCGGCACACTAACAACCTGCCTCGAAGCGGCCGCCACCACGAAGCACCGGCATCCGGTAGCCGGCGCAGCCACGAGCACACACCGCCCCCGAGGCGCAAGTCGAGGCAATTGGTTCCACCCACCATCCGTCCCGAGCTCTCGGCTCAGCTTAGACCAGCGTCCCCCGCAGCGAGAACGACGCCCGCAACTGCATCGAAAAACTCGCGCAATCCGCCCTCCTTGAGGAGGAGGGATCGATTGGTCCGGTTGCTTCGGCCCTCGGATCCGCACCAAACCTTTTCCAACCGGCTTCACGCTCCCTCGGGACACCCCGAAATACAATAGGGCCGCCAAGCCCAAGGACTAGCTGATTGACTACACCACCACCGTCGGCATTACAAGGGGGAACAAGTGCATAGCCGTTCGCTACGTGCCCCTCATGCTGATCGGCTCGGCCTGCACCTGGCTCAACAGCCTGGCGGCCGGCAGCATCAACACCTAGACGGACTTCGAGGAAGCTTTCGTTCGCAACTTCACTGGCACCTACAAGCGGCCCGGCCACCCCCGCGAACTCGCCATGTGTGTTCAGGGGACGAACGAGTCCCTCCGCGACTACCTCACTCGGTGGACTGAGCTCCGCAACTCCTACGAGGGGGTACACAAGGTGCAAGCCATACAATACTTCATCGAAGGCTGTCGAGACGACACCACTCTCAAGCACAAGTTTATGTGCTCTGAGCCGGCGATGCTCGCCGAGCTCATGACCAAGGCGGATAAGTACGCCATGGCTGATTCAGCTATCCGGGTCAAGACGAGCCCACCCGCCAAGGCAACGACAACGCCGGCAATAGCCCGGCCAGCTGCCAACAACCGGCAGTCGCAGAACAACAAGCGCAAGAATGACCAGCCGGATCCCCGTTAGGGAGCCGGTAGGTCAACACCATCGAGGAACAAGAGCCGGCTGCCCAGCCTTTCAGCCAGCGTCAACGCTCTAGCAAGGCTGCCTGGCAGCCAAAACTCACCTTCGAGCAGATGCTCGACCTCCGCTATGGCAATGCAGCTTGTCAAAGCAGTTGGCCCTAGTGTACGGCCTCCTGGCTCCTCCCGCGCCGCCTACCCGCGCGCCGGCCCCGGCGCCGGCTCCGTCTCCGACCCAAAATGACGGTCGTCCTCATGACCAATTCCCCAACCAGGATGGCTGCTACGTCATCTTCACCAGTGAGGAAACGAGAAAACATGCTCAATGCCGGCTCCATCGTGAGGTGAACTCCTCCATGCCGGCAACTCCCCAGTTCATGCACTGGTCGGAGAAGCCGTTCACCTGGAGCTGGACTGATCACCCTGCCGTGATGCCAAATCCTGGCAGCTACGCTTTGGTCCTCTATCCCTCCATAGCCACCAAGGAACGAACCTGCCGCTTCTCGTGGGTGCTGATAGATGGTGGTAGCAGCATCAACATCCTCTACCTCAACACAATGCGCAAGCTAGGGCTGAAGATAGAAGACCTAGAGGCAAGCCGAACGGTTTTCCATGGCATCGTGCCTGGGAAGTCCTGCTCCCCTGTCGGCAAGATCATGCTCGACGTCCTCTTCGGTGGAACCGGCCACTTCCGCCGTGAGTTTCATGGTGGTCCTCATCAGCTTCATGGCGGTCCCCCACTATGCCTACCTCAAGCTCGAGATGCTAGGCCCCAAAGGAATCATCACCATCACGGGTGATTACAAGATGTCGCCCGAGTGTGCTCGAGACAGCAACCGGCTGGCCAAGGCCCTAGAAATCGCCGAGGAGAAATGGTAGCTTGAACGGCTCGTGGCTCTTGCCGCCAACCGACCGGCCGTGCCGTCTCCTCCCTCGCAATCTGTCGGCGAGGCCTCCTTCTAGCCGTCCAAGGACACCAAGCAAATTCCGCTCGACCCGGCCAACCCGGCTCAGTGCGTCACTATCGGCTCCTGCCTCGATAGCAAATAGGAAGGCGAGGTTGTCGACTTCCTCTGTGAGAATCGAGACATCTTTGCATGGTCTCCCAAGGACATGCCGGGTGTTCCGAGGAAGTTCGCCGAGCACAAACTACACGTCCGGCCAGACGTCAAGGTGGTCAAGCAACCCCTGCGCCGCTTCTTCGAGGAGAAGCGGCATACTATAGGCGAAGAGATCGCCCGACTGCTCACAACCAGGTTCATCATGGAAGTGTTCCACCCGGACTAGCTGTCCAACCCAGTCCTGGTGCTGAAGAGAAACAAGACCTGGCGCATGTTCATCGACTACACGAGCTTGAACAAGGCATGTCCCAATGACCCATTCACCCTACCGCGGATCGATCAAGTCATCGAGTCCAAGAGCGGATGCGACTTGCTATCCTACCTGGACGCCTACTCAGGCTATCACCAGATCAAGGTCGACTCGGTAGACCGGCTCAAGACCTCCTTCATCACGCCCTTAGGGGCCTACTACTACATCACCATGTCCTTCGGCCTGCAGAACACAGGCGCCACCTTCCAGTGGTGCATGCAGAAGTGTCTCCTGCCTTAGATAGGCAGGAACGTCCACGTCTTCGTCGATGACATCATCGTCAAAAGCAAGAAACATTTCAGCCTCCTCGACAACCTCCGGGAGACCTTTGCAAACTTGGGCGAGTACAAGATCAAGCTCAACCCAGAGAAGTGTGTCTCCGGCGTCCCAGCCGGCCAACTCTTGGGTTTCTTCGTTCCGCTCGCGGCATCGAAGCTAACCCCGAGAAGATCAGCGCGATCGAGCGCATGCCGAGCCGACCCGGCTCTGCGACGTCCAAAAGTTCACCAGTTGCCTTGCCTTGCCTAGCTGGTTCATCAGCCGGCTGGGGGAGAAGGCCCTGCCCCTCTACAGGCTCCTTCGCAAGACGGCTCTTATCGAGCCGGGCCACACCAGGAAACCGGGCATGCTCAATTGGCCTGACGAAGTAGACGAGGCCTTCCGCGGCCTCAAGAAGGCTCTCACCCATGCACCCATCCTGGCCGCGCCGGCTGAGAAGGAACCACTGCTCACCTACATCTCGACGGCCACCAGCATCATTAGCGTCGTCCTGGTGGTCGAGCGGCTGGAGGAGGGCAAGTCCCTGCCGGTCCAACAACCCGTCTACTACCTCAGCGAGGTCCTCTCCGCGTCCAAGCAGAAATACCCCCACTGCCAGAAGATGTGCTATGCCATATACTTCGCCACCAAGAAGGTCAAGCAGTACTTCCAGGAGCATACCATTACCGTGGTGAGCACGACCCCGCTCGGCGAGGTCATGAGCGGACGGGACTCCACCAGCCAGATCACCAAATGGGTCATCACCCTCACCGATCATGAGATCCGGTATGAGCCGAGGACCTCCATCAAGTCATGGGCGTTGACTGATTTCCTCGTCGACTGGGCGAAAATGGAGTTCGTACCGCCTTCCCTAGACTCCACACATTGGCGCATGCATTTCGACGGCTCAAAAATGAGGACCAGCCTGGGTGTGGGCATAGTCCTCTCCTCCCCAAAAGGTGACCAGCTCAAGTATGCCCTCCAGATCCACTTTGTCGCCTCCAACAACGTGGCCGAGTACGAGGCCATCGTCCACGGCCTCCGGCTCGCCAGGGAGATCGGCATCAGGCACATCCGGCCTTGTTGTGCAGGAAGTCTCTGGCGAATGGGACGCCAGGGATGCCAACATAGCCAGCTACCGCTTCCTCGTACAACAGCTCGCCGGCTCCTTCGAGGGCTATGAGTTTCATCACGTCCCCCGGGCAAACAACGAGGCGGCGGACGCGCTGGGAAAGATCAGCTCCACCCAGCAGGCCATCCTAGCCGGCGTCTCCCTTGAGTGGCTGCTCAAGCCATCGATCAAGCCTTCCCCAGAATCGGAGTCAATCTTCGGATCGGCAGACACCGCCGGCCCGTTAATGGCTCCGGCTGCCCCGCCGGCATCTTCGCCGCAGGCTCCCGCAACATCGGCCGCCTAGCCGGCGCTAGCCGAGCCGGCTGCGCCCCAGCTCGTTGGCTCCGGCGACACAGCCGTCATGATGATCATCGACCAGCTGGCCCTGGGGGCTGGCGAACCGGTCCCGGGGACTGGCGAGCCGCTCCCAGGGGCGGAGCCTCCTGTCTCGGGGGCTCCCGAGTCGGCCCCCGTCTCGGCCCCCTCATGGGCCCAGCCTATCCTGGCGTTCCTCCTACGAGGGGAGCTCCCCCCGGACGAGGCCTCGACAAGGCAAATCCAACGCCGGGCCCCGGCATATGACATCATCGACAACGAGCTCGTTCACCACAGCACTACCGGCGTCTTTCAGCGATGCGTCAAGACGGAAAAGGGCCTGGAAATCCACCTCGACATCCACCATGGTGATTGTGGGCATCATGCTGCCTCCAGGACCCTAGTGGCCAAGGCCTTCCGGCATGGTTTCTTCTGGCCCACTGCTCTCAAGGCGGCCAAGAAACAAGTTGACGAGTGCAAGGGCTGCCAACGTTTCAGCACGCAGAGCCACCTACTGACATCGGCCCTCCAGACCATCCCCCTCTCGTGGCCCTTTGCCATCTAGGGGTTGGACATGGTGGTCCCCTTCAAGACCGCTCGAGGCGGCATGACGCACTTGTTGGTGGCTGTTGACAAATTCACCAAGTGGATCGAGGCGCGACCCATCAAGAAGTTGGACAGCCCCCACGGCCGTCTAGTTCATCGACGACATCACATTCGCTATGGCGTTCCCTAGATCATCATCGCCAACAATGACACAAACTTTGCCAAGGGCGCACTCGCGCGTTTCTGCTCCAAGCAAGGAATCCGTCTCGACCTGGCCTCCGTGGCTCATCCACAGTCGAACGGCCAGGTCGGGAGGGCAAACGGTCTTATCCTGTCCGGCATCAAGCCCCGGCTCGTAACGCCGCTGGTAAGGTAGGCCGGCTGCTGGATCGACGAGCTGCCGACCGTCCTTTGGAGTCTCAAGACTACTCCCAACCGGTCAACCGGCTACACTCCTTTCTTCCTCGTGTACGGGTCCGAGGGGATCATCCCCACTGACATCGAGTTCGACTTGCCTCGGGTCGCCCTGTACATGAAGAAAGACGCACAGGAGGCAAGAGAAGACGGCGTCGACCTACTCGAGGAGGCTTGCGAACTGGCCTTGAGACGAACGACAATCTACCAACAGAAGCTTCGGCACTACCATAGCAAGAGGATCCGACTGCTCTCCTTTCACGAAGGAGACCTGGTCCTCAGGCGGATCCAACAAACAGCTGGACAACACAAGTTGTCCTCCCCATGGGAGGGACTGTTCATCATCAGCAAGGCAATGCACAACAACGCATACTACCTGATAGATGCTCAGAAGCCGCAGAAGCGCAAAAGAGACGCCTCCGGCGAGGAGACGGAGCGCCCATGGAACGCGGCGCTCCTCCGCCTATTTTACTGCTGAAAAGACCAATGTATATATGTATCCCTACCCTTTTGGGCTTATGAATGCAATGGGTGCCCCAGGCCGGCTCTTGGGGCATGCCCTGTTCCGTTTCCTCCAAAAGATTCCTCGCTCACCGGCTCCCTGACCCAGCTCCCGGGCCTAGGGGCTCGCTGGCTGATCCTTGGTCGTTTCTCCCATAAATTGGCAAAGTAGTGTGGGCGAGTCAAACCTCCCCACCCTTACCAGCTATAGAATCGGCTCCCGGCTGTCCGGCTGAGGGGGCCTTGGGGCAGCAAGGCTTGGCTCACACGAAGAGTCAAACGAAAGGGGGTCCCTGCTAGGCCCAGCCGGACCACCGCCTCGGCTCTACCACTCTACTTATCCCAAAAAACCCTCGCGGTTCCTAAGTTTCGATCCAGCTCCCTCGAGGCGGACCCCCCGACCCAGCTATAGACCGGGTCCCGGCTGTCAGGCTGGCGGGGCCGAAACCTAAGGGGAAAAGGAGAAGGACCCAAAAAACCAAGAGGGCGAAAAGGGATAAGGACGAGTCGGCAAGAGCAATAAGGCAAAAACGCTAAGATTTCATAACACAAACGTTAAGACAAAAGTGGCCCGCGGCCAGCATGGTTTATTACATAAACACCCCAGTGGGTGGACTTGAGCATATTTTGCAGGAAAGAAAAAAGAAAGACAAAAAAGCCCGGGGACTCAGGCCACCGACGCGTCACCAGCCAGCGTGCCCCTAGCCGGCGCGTCACTGGGCGGCTCGACTCTCGCCTTGGAGGTGGTCGCGGCCTTCGGGTCGGCCTCCTTGGCCCTCGAAGATGCCTCTGTGGTCCCAGCCATTTCGCCGCTTGAGTCAGTGCTCTCGTCGGCTACCTCCTCGTTCGCTGGGCCTTGGGGGATGCCGAAGGAGTCTTCGGGCAGTGTCTCGCCGTCCTCGCCAAGCGCCGATAGGAACTAGTTTGCATTGACGTACGACGCAAGCTCGTTGGCCCAGTGGACGAGGGCCGGCTCACGGGCCTCCCACTCTGCGGCCGGCTCGTCACGCATGGTGGCCAGCCGGTCCAGATCGACACCTCGATACCACGAGGTGAGGAACCGGAGTGCCAACTGCGCACCCGCTCGGGCTGTCGACGCCTTCCAAGCCTCTAGCCAGGCCACAGCCTGCTCCAGCCATAGGGTCACATGGTTCCCCGGAGCTCGCCCGTGGCCCGGCCACAAAGCGACGATGACCTCCTTCCCGGCCGTCTTCAGCCGGTCCACGCCGCGTTCGATATGGGTCAGCCGGTACTCAGTGGCGACCCCAATCTCGTCCACGTCCCACGGGGCGTCCGCCTCGATGGAGCGACCCTGTTCCCGAAGGTACTCCCGGTGCTCCGCAATGGCGCTCAGCGCGGCGCTGAGTTTTCGGGAAGCGCACTAAGGGAAATAAGAAGAAGAAAGAAACACAAATCAAAACACAAGAACCAGCAGAGGAAAAAAGCAACCGGCTGGAGAAGAGAAAGAAAGGCCCTTACCCTCAATGGTGCCGTCCACCCCAAGGGCCAAGTTGAGCGCCGCCTTCCGCTCCATCTCCAGAACCACCTCCGATGTGGCAAAGGAGCCCCAGACCTCCTCGAGCGTCCTCTCGAGGCGGGTCACTTTGTCTTGGAGGGCGGCGGCCCTCCGGGCGGCATCAGCCGCCTCCTTCACGGCCGTTTCCCGGGCCGGCACCACCTTTGCCGCCTCAACCTTGAGCCGGTCCCGGGCCGCCTCCCCATCCGCCAGCAGCACGGTCAGCCGGTCCTTCTCCTGCGCGGCCGCCTAGACTTCTTGCACCAGCCGGTCCCGCTTGGAGACGAGCCCGGTCTTCTCGTCCCGGAGGGCGGTGAGGTCACCTGCAAGCCAAAGTTGCAGGCGTCAGCCGGCTCCCGGGGGCTACACACCCCTCCCACAGAGTTCAACTAACCTCGCACGCACGTCAGCTCCTCCTCCAAGCGGAAGAAGTCATGTTTGCCGTGGTCATGGATGGCGACCGCCTCCTCGAACAGCTTCTGCTGCAAGAAGGTTCCGTCCTGTCATGAAGAGGCAAAGATCAGGACATGCTCAAAAGAGATCCGGCCCGGCTGCCCGTCAGCAAATCAGTTGGCCCACATCTCGGGGGCTACACCCAGTGGGTGCGCTTGCGTGCCCCCACTGAAAATTCTAATAAAATGCAGAATGACTGTGCCTACCTCGGCACGCTACAGGGTGGCATGTGCTGCCTCCGCAAACTGAGCCACCTCCTGCTGGCACCGGTCTAGGACGCTCCCCAAATCCCTGAAGGAGGGGACCGATCCGCCCGCTTGGGGAGCCGGCAGGGCCGGCACGTGCTCCGGAGCTTCCCAATCCTGGGGCACCTCCTGCATTGTTCGCAGGATCCTCCGGGCTCGGCCATTGTTGCCACTTGAGATCGCTGCGGCGCCAGCCACCCAGGGCGGGTTGATGACGACAAGGGTGCGAGAGTCACCTCCCGCCGGCCCTCCGCCCAACACCATTGCCTCCTGTGCCTCTTGCTGCTTCGGCGCAATGATCGCAATGGAGGGTGCCTCCACCTCCGTGGCAGCCACCTCTGGCGCCGCCTCCGGGGCCATCGGGGCCTCTGGCACGTCAACCCGAGCCAGCTCGACCGCAGGCCGGGCTGCCTCGGGAGGTGGCTCCACCGTCGTTGCCCTCGCCTGGGTTGTTTCCTCCATGGACAGAGGCACTGGCGGATCCATGGCCGCCCCTCGTGGCTCGCTCGACGGAGACCACGACATCCGGGTCGACTCCTCCACCAAGTTCGACGCCCGCGGGGGATCCACGGACCTCCTCCACCTTCGGCTACTCAAGGTTCCGGAGTGCGAGGCTCCTCCTCGCGTTCCGGACTTAGAGGCTCGCGGCTCCGCAAGCCTCCTCTTCTCCTCCCGTTGGTTGGCCATGTGCTCACGGGATAGCCAGCTGGCGTGCTCGATGGGGTCCCTTCAACGCCCAAGGACCGGTTACTTACTGGCTCATGACCCAAAATAAGAACAAACAAACGGAATTACCCGGTGACAAGGGGCAAGGACCGCTTGGCGCGCGGCGGTGGCTTCCGCATGGCCACTTTCACTCGCTTGGGGACTGGTGGCGGGGCTGCCGGCCCCTCCTAGGCCGTCCTCTTCGTCTGGTTGGCTGCTCCGGCCGTCGGGTCTTGAGCCGGCCTATCATGTCCAAGATGTGGTCCTATCCTTATTACGGCACGAGGGCCTCGATTGCGATAGAAGCGCATCTTGATGCGTTTGCAAGAATCGATATCATTACAAGTACATGTACAGAAGAGATGAGTATATGGAATTGGCTTACACTCGCCACAAGCTACATCAGAGTCACATCAATACAAGACATCTCAAACATGATACCTAAGAGCAGGGTCCGACTACGGACGAAATCGAATGATAAAATGACATCCACCCTTGCTATCCCAGGCAGCCGCCTGGAACCCATCCAAGATTGATGAAGAAGAAGAAGAAGAACTCCAAATCAAATCAAGCAACGCGCTCACGTCAAATCATCACATTACATGTACCTGCAACTGGGGTTGTATTAATCTATGAGCCACAGGGACTCAACAATCTCATTTCCAAGCGTATCAAGACTATTAAAGCTTAATAGGTAAGGTATGGTTAAGTGGTGAGGCTGCAGGACACGACTAAGCATTTATTTGAGTGGCTAACTTACGAATACATAAATTAAAGTATGGTGGTCTACGCATATCGGACATGAACTAGTAATGATCACTAACTGATCCTGAATACCTACTTACGCCAAACATAACCCGACCATGTTCTCTTCCGGATAAAGACTCATGAGAAGAGACAATCACAGTTACGCACACAGTTGGTGTATTTTATTTGAGTTTACTTCAAGTTCACTATGACCGGGTGTTAAACAAAGTATCCAAGTTTGCCACATAACCGCGGGCATGACTTCTCGAAAAGATTTAACCCTGCAGGGTGCTCCAACTCGTCCATCACAAATTAACCACACTCAGCTGGAATAACCTCAACCATGGATCTCGTGATCTTCCTAGGCAATTCCAAAGGAAATCCAACACCTCGGGATACCCCGAAGAATAATCAGAGTTCCTCACTCAAGACGTTCGAGAAAGGTAAAAACAAATCCAGCAAGGCTGCCCAACGTGCTGACAATCCCAATAGGAGCCGCGTATCTCGTTCTCAGGGCACAACCGGATGAGCGATGGTTACCACGCCAAACACCGAGTTGCCCCAGATATCGTTAATAAGCTGCTCTGGTTTGGACCAACACTCATGCGGAGCATTGGCCCGGGGGTTGACTAAATTATCCACGGGGTGATCATGCCCTATGCATGTTCATTAGTTTTAGACAAATGTAGTACCAATGTTGGGCCTTGCCAGACAAGTTTTATTCTAACCCGAAAATCAAGGGGGTCCCCATAACAACCCCGAGCATGTTAGGAGCGCTCATTTCTGGAACATAACACCGGTTCACAAGTAACTAGGGGCGGCAAGAGTGGAACAAAACACCAATTCAAAAGGCCAAGCCTTCCACCCTTTACCAAGTGTATAGGTGCATTAAATTAAATAGCAGCAATATTGTGATACAACAAAAGAAGGTCCATGTTGACACATGGAAGCAATTGCACCTGCAGCTAGCAACGCTATAAGAAGGGTTGGGCAAGCGGTAACATAGCCAAACAATGTTTTGCTGGGATATGGAGGGGTTAGAGGCTTATCATGGCAGTGTTGGGAGGCTTATTAAACAAGTGGTAGGTAGCGAGACATAATGATAAAAGGCGAGACAACTAGCATGGCAATGATAGTAATGGTATCCAGGGAAATGTGTCATCTTGCCTGAGATCCCGCTCGGAAGAAGAACAAATCCATGAAGAAGACGAACCAACGTAGTCGAACGAATCCTCACACTACGAACGCTTTCGGAACTCTATCGAGAAGAAGCAATCCAAACAAACAATCAACACAAGATACACCACAACATATGCAAAACAAATATGCTGCATGCCCGGTTTAATATGCAATGCATGACAATTCACATCAAACAACTTCTACACATTAAAGTGGAGCTCAATATGCAACGAGTTGCATATTGACGAAACTCCACAATCGAATTATTTAGTTCACTCCCGTTAGGTACACGACAATATTAAATGTTGTTAAACATGGCAAGAGGTGAATCATAAGTAAACTATCTCTCTAGGCATATTAAATGAGGCCGGAAACAACTGATAGCATTTCCGAAATGACCACATGTGTTAATTACGAATTTGGTCCAGATCTGAACTAATCATATTTTATATTTGGTAAACAGCAGAATAAAGCATACCATGTTATTCTACCCGTCATTCTAGTCGATTTACATATATAGAACATCTCAAACGGAGCTACGGTCTAAAAGATATGAGCAACACAAGATGCACATGTCATGAATGCAAATGCATGGGAAATGCAATCACAAACATTTCAAATCATGAATGCAACAAGTTATTATGAAACTACATGATATTCTAAACAAGGTTCATATATGGAATGTCCAAAACGGAGCTACATTTCAACCACAATCATCAAAACAAGTTTTAGTTGAAATCTGCAAAAAACGGCAAGATAGCATTTTGAATATATGAAAACAACAAGTTGCAATACTCCACAATGCACAAACTAAGCATGGGAAATATAATACAGCACATACTTCATTTCATCTTCACAAAACATATTCAAAACATGCATGGAACACTAGGTAGGAAACTCACAAGATGGCTACTTGAAAACAGTTTCAGACTTGGTGAAAATAGCAGTTTTAGACAGTGCAGTTTTTATCACGAAGGCATATTGGCAGCAGTAAAACTATATGCTACAAGTCATATTATGGCATGAAACTTAACAGAATGCTGGAGGACAATATCAACAACAATTAACTCCATTACACCTACCACAAAAGAGTACTAGATCACTAGCAAATCACATGGCAAGAAAGCAACAAAATATAACAGATTCCAAGCTTAGAAATATTTTGGACCCTCAAAATAACAGATTTTTGATAGCAAGTTGACAACAAGAAAACAACACCTAAACATGCATTTCTATGACAAGCAAAATGTCAAGGGCTAGGACACATATCAAAGAGCATCTTTCATGTTGAAACTTAATTCATATCATGCATAGATTAAATCCTACGAAAAAGACAAAAGGGCACCACGGCATAATTGACATGCATGCAAACATGCTCAAATGGCAAAACTAAATGCACCGATAAATCCTATGAGTTTTTTTCTACCCCGAAAACTTATACAATAAGCATGGGTTCGTGTGGGAAATTATTCACAATTAAATATGCGGGATAGGCCTAATCACGTTAAAGCAAATAACCAATGAAAATTAAATGCAAACATCATACAGATTTTTATCATGCATGAAAATGTGGTGCAAATGATATGGACATTTTTAATTTATGATTCTATTAATTTCGATGCACGGTTAATTAATTATGAAAATACAATTAATGCAAATATGCAAAATGACATGTTAAACATATTTAAACAGGGATGCAAATGGCATAATATTAATCTACATAATTTTCTAAACATCTATCATGTTAAAATCATTTTAATTTGTCTAATGGTTAATTAGATAATGACATATTAAATGCAATGGTACTAAACAAATAAAACAGAAGAAAAGAAAGAAAAAAACAAAACGAAACAGGAGGGGAGGAGCTGGGCTCACCCATGGCCTATGGGATGGATCGGGGGGAGCTGGGCCGCGCAGGGGGGCCGACCCACGCGCAGGGCGCTCTGGTCAACGCGCAGGGGCGCTCGCGCTCACGCTCTCCCGATGGCAGCGGCGGCGGTGCCACGCATGGCGGCTGCGAGGCAAGGGAGGGCGTGGGGCGGTGCAGGGGGCCGGGACCCGACAGATCCGGCCGAGGCTGCCCGGATCCGGCGTGGAGGGAGGCCGGGGGCGGCTTGCGGGGTGGCGGGGAGCTCCGGCGGCGGCTGGACCAGGCGACGGCGATCCTGCGGCATGGAGAGGAAGGCTGGAGGTGAGGGAAGAGAGGAGGGAGGAAGGAGAAGGGAAGGGAGAGGGGGTCCGGCTGGGCGCGGCGGCTCCGGTGGCTTGCTCCGGTGAGCTGCCACGGGAAGAGGAAGGAGGAGCTCCGTGGGAGCATGGGAGAGCTCGGGTTGGGCCTGGATGGGCTTTCCCGGGCCTCCGGATGGGCTCGAGCGGGCTGGTGGCTGGAGGAGGGAGAAGGTGGGGGCTGGCTAGGGTTGGTTTGGCACGCGGAACGAGGGGGTCTATATATAGGTTTCGGCTGGGGTTAGCTGCGCTGTCCGTTTCCGGACTGTCGACTGTCGGTCCGACGGTCCGGAAGCGGAGAGGGGGTTATGGATAGGCTGTGTAGAAGGGCTAGGAGGGGCAGAGAGGGAAGCGGTGCGGCGCGCACGACGATTTAAAACAGCGAGAAACGTTTGACGATTACCGATGACCTCTCTGCTACGACTGACCAACAGGGCATCAAACAAACTCGGATCGCGACGAAATTCGACGGGCGGACTACCTACAACATAACAAGACCGCACGACAAGTTTCAACTCAATCCGAGAAAACTTTTGTGCGCACTTAAAGATGGTTTTATTTAAACGGTGTCGCGGGCGCGGGCGTGTGTGGTCGGTCTCGAGATGGGCAACGGCAAGAACGGAGAGAACCGGCGACTACGAATGGATGCGAGCTTTCGAAAACGGGATGATGCAATGCAGATGATGCGAATGATGCGATGATCAATGCGACAAGCAGACGAACACACGACGAAAACGGAAACTAAAGGGAATCTTCAGGAATCTTCTGGAATGTCGGTCTCGGGCTGTCACAACTCTCCTCCACTACGCGAGGATCTCGTCCCAAGATCTATAATGAAAAGGGGGAAGAGAAAGAGCAAAAGGTAAAAATTAGTTGCTTCTTTCACGAAAGAATGAAACCAATGAATCTTGAAGGATGCAAGAGATGACGAATAACATGGGAACAAGCAAGGATTCTCCGGAAATTTCGGCAGCACTTCGGTAGGAAAGAGAGGCAAAATTAGATATGATGGGAACAAATTGAAAGAAAGGCACCAAACTTCGGTTGGAATACAATCGAACTTCATAAGACAGAAGGGACAAGCAAGATTTCAAAGCACTCCGGTTAACTAAAGAAGCAAGAAAGAACAAGATCTAGATACACAAGACGATAGATTGAAGAGAGCAACATCACAAGGCCTCTGGAACAAATAATAGAAGCTAGATCTTTGAAGAGAAGAGAACTAAGAAGAAAATGACAACTCTAGCACCAATGAATTGAAAGCATATTTAGGAAGAAGAGATTGAACAGAGTTGTTGGAATACCAACAACGAGAAGAACAAGCTTATTGTGGCCTTATGGAAAACATGTCAAAATAATGAGGTGACAACCTGCCACAACAGAAACAATTGATTAAATGAGAGCAACAAGATATGCAAAAACTTCTTTCACCAAGAGGAGGAGGAGAAAGCTTGAATCATTTATGACACCTTGATAAGGATTTGCTATCATGGTGAAATCCAACCCAAGATAACTCCGAGAAAATAAGACGGGTTTACTTATCTAATTCTTGACAACTTTCCTTCGAGACTCCTTATAATCAAGAATTTAATAACACCATCTCAAAAGACAAGGAGAAGGAATTGAACTTAGAAAACCAAGATAAAGAACACTTGAGCACCTCCAACAAGAATCTAGAAGAACACTTGAAAATGAAAGAAATATCGATGAACCACCATGAAGAACCTCCAGAAGAACTCTGAAACGAAAGGATGATAGAAAGAATTGAAGGATGCAAAAGAACAAGATTGAGGCCTTGCTATGAACTAGATGAAGCTCCAGGACAGGATACTTGAGAAAAACTAGGAACTCCGGAAAACAAAGATGACCACTTGGGATAAGGAATTTGATATCATTAACAACTCCGGAAGAAGAATTGAAATCACTTGAATGAAACAAGAATAAGAATTATGATATGACTATCCTTTATCAAGTGAAATTGATGACAAGCAATGGATTTCACACATCACTTATTCTTCTTGAAAAAGAATGAAGAGGGAGAGACCACAAACTTGAAGAAGTCTTGAATGAGAACACCGGAAAGAATTCAAAACGAAAGAATGATATAGCATGAGAACAAAGAGAGCATGATCCACCTAATAGAAAAACTTCACAAGGCACCGAAAAGAATTCGAAACAAAGAGAACACATGAGAATGAAGAAACCAAGATTTGCCTAATAGAAACTGAACAAGGCACCGGAATAACTGAGATACGAACAAAGGAACAACAATTGAGAAGAATTTGAGAATGAAAGTTGAAAGCTGAGAACGAAGAAATCTTCTGAAATGATGGCCTTCGCAAGGATCAAGAAATGAAAACAAATCTGAATGCACCGGATAGATATAGGAGGAATGACTCATGATCGAAACAATTGAGATGATAGAAAAAGCTGAAACCATGAATCTCTGGGGAATGAGCAATGATAAGAGAAACACTCCTTCGGTCTTCAATGCAGAGAATGAAGACGAGAAACAACACCATGAATTACTGAGACACTTCGGAGAAATGAATAAAGAAAAGGTTGATCCAACAATGAAAATGATGTAGAAGCGATCTTCGAGAAGGCACATGACTGATGAAAATCATTCTTATGTCATATTTAAAAGAACATGAGAACATCTTTGGAAGATTAGAAGAGTCTGGTAGGATCCTGGGAAAAGATCTGTGGGTTATGGGCCCACTCAAAAGAAACCACCATTGACACAATTGATTAAAAGAGATATGACACCGGTACAAATTAAGAACTTGATGATATGAGACCCTTGAAATAATTTAAGAGGACAAGAATGAGAAAGAATGTCTTCTGAAATATCTTCAACACTCCGGATAGAAAAAGAGATGACTAAACAAGAGAAGCTTGAAAAAGAATTTCAACATGGGAGAGCAAATAGAGAATGAGAATGATATGATGAACACCAAGAACTTGAATTGAATCCACCGGAGAAGAAAACAAGATGAATACTAAGAAATGATAACATAAGCACTGAGCATCTTCATAAAGAATCACCGGAGAAGAATACAACAAGAACGCGGAATATGAGGATAGATCTTTAAATTGAAACTCCTGAGAATCTTCACAAGAAATCACCGGATACAAGATAGAAGAAAGATAGCGGAAGCATTACATGAATAGAAAGACACTTGGATGATAATTAGTCATTGATGAAAAAGGGACAGGAGGGCATTAAAAACAAAGAAAACTTGGAACAGATGAGACAACTCCGGGACAGAATAAGAGGATAGAATTCACTTGAAGAGAAGCACACCGGTAGGAAAAGAATTGATATGACAACTTGATTGGGCAAAAGAATTAGCATTCCCACGGAAATATGAGAACACTACTAACAAGATATGAATCACCACTTGACATCGAACTAACTTGAATTACCATATTCAAAAGGAAACAAGGATGAGGCTTATGAAACAAGCCAGAAACAAATACATACCCACTATGCACTTGTTGGAAAGATAATTCTAGGTAACTACTTGAATTCCCACCTAAGAACTTCCGAAAGCTTTCTTGTTTATGCGATTCGGGTTGCGGAATCAGGAACCTACCCTAGGCAATCAGCTGCAACTGCATCCGCAACCTTCCACACTATAATTCAAGAAATTTTGCAAACTCGTCTAATCTCGAATCCTCGAACTCACAACGATACTAAATCATGGTGGTACCCCGAACGCCTCCCCAGTACTGGGTGACTCCGACCTTATCTCACCAAGATAAGTATTGAAGCAATTTTGAACATCCTCCGTCCTAAGATACTAAGAAAACTGAATGATAAGGATGTGTCAAGAATCCCTCGGAGCTTGACTCCCCGGAAGAAATCAAGTCAGACAGGAGGCACCAAGACAGAATGCCGTCACATCGACATCATATAGTTTCCAAAATACCCGCGTGATCCTAATTTTTTTTTCAGCGAGAAGAGGAGTAGAATCACAATTCCTAAGTCGAATACCTCACCAGAGCATAGAAGAGGAGTAAAAAAAATCCTACTCTCCGACATAACTAGACTCAAAATAGTTTTTCTCTAGACTCGACTCGGCCAAGTTTGATCAATCAAGGGGGCTCCTAGGTCGGTACAGGCTCTGATACCAACTTGTCATGCCCAAGATGCGGTCCTATCATTATTTCAGCACGAGGGCCTTGATAGGGATAGAAGCGCATCTCGATGCGTTCGCAAGAATGGATATCATTACAAGTACATGTACAGAAGAGATGAGTATATGGAATTGTCTTACACTCGCCACAAGCTACATCAGAGTCACATCAATACAATACATCTCAAACATCACACATAAGAGCAGGGTCCGACTATGGACGAAATCAAACGATAAAATGACATCCACCCTTGCTATCCCAGGCTGCCACCTGGAACCCATCCAAGATTGATGAAGAAGAAGAAGAAGAACTCCATATCAAATCAAGCAATGCGCTCACGTCAAATCATCACATTACCTGTACCTGCAACTGGGGTTGTAGTAATCTATGAGCCACAAGGACTCAGCAATCTCATTTCCAAGGGTATCAAGACTATCAAAGCTTAATAGGTAAGGTATGGTTAAGTGGTGAGGCTGTAGCACGCGACTAAGCGTTTATTTGAGTGGCTAACTTACGAATACATAAATTAAAGTATGGTGGTCTACGCCTATCGGATGTGATCTAGTAATGATCACTAACTGATCCTGAACACCTACTTACGCCAAACATAACCCCACCGTGTTCTCTTCTGGATAAAGACTCATGAGAAGAGACAGTCATAGTTACGCACACAGTTGGTGTATTTTATTTGAGTTTACTTCAAGTTCACTATGACCGGGTGTTAAACAAAGTATCCAAGTTTGCCACATAACCACGGGCACGGCTTCTCGAAAAGATTTAACCCTGCAAGGGTGCTCCAACTCGTCCATCACAAATTAACCACACTCAGCTGGAATAACCTCAACCACGGATCTCGTGATCTTCCTAGGCAATTCCAAAGGAAATCCAACACCTCGGGATACCCCAAAGAATAATCAGAGTTCCTCACTCAAGACATTCGAGAAAGGTAAAACCAAATCCAGCAAGGCCGCCCGACGTGCCGGCAATCCCGATAGGAGCCGCGTATGTCGTTCTCAGGGCACAACCGGATGAGCGATGGTTACCATGCCAAACACCGAGTTGCCCCGGGTAGTGTTAATAAGCTGTTCTGGTTCGGACCAACACTCATGCGGAGCATCGGCCCGGGGGTTGATTAAATTATCCACGAGGTGATCATGCCCTGTGCAAGTTCACTAGTTTTAGGCAAATGTAGTACCAATGTTGGGCCTTGCCAGACAAGTTTTATTCTAACCCGAAAATCAAGGGGGTCCCCATAACAACCCCGAGCATGTTAGGAGCGCTCATTTCTAGAGCATAACACCGGTTCACAAGTAACTAGGGGCGGCAAGAGTGGAACAAAACACCAAGCAAAAGACCAAGCCTTCCACCCTTTACCAAGTGTATAGGTGCATTAAATTAAATAGCAGCAATATTATGATATAACAAAAGAAGGTCCATGTTGACACATGGAAGCAATTGCACCTGCAGCTAGCAATGCTATAAGAAGGGCTGAGCAAGCGATAACATAGCCAAACAATGTTTTGCTGGGATGTGGAGGGGTTAGAGGCTTATAATGGCAGTGTTGGGAGGCTTATCAAACAAGTGGTAGGTAGCGAGACATAACGATAAAAGACGAGACAACTAGCATGGCAATGATAGTAATGGTATCCAGGGAAATGTGTCATCTTGCCTGAGATCCCGCTCGGAAGAAGAACAAATCCATGAAGAAGACGAACCAACGTAGTCGAACAAATCCTCACACTCCGAACGCTTTCGGAACTCTATCGAGAAGAAGCAATCCGAACAAACAATCAACACAATATACACCACAACATATGCAAAACAAATATGATGCATGCCCGGTTTAATATGCGATGCATGACAATTCACATCAAACAACTTCTACACATTAAAGTGAAGCTCAATATGCAACGAGTTGCATATTGACGAAACTCCACAATCGAGTTATTTAGTTCACTCCCCTTAGGTACGAGACAATATTAAATGTTTTTAAACATGGCAAGAGGTGAGGCATAAGTAAACTATCTCTCTAGGCATATTAAATGAGACCGGAAACAACTTATAGCATTTCCGAAATGACCCCATGTGTTAATTATGAATTTGGTCCAGATCTGAACTAATCATATTTTATATTTGGTAAACAGCAGAATAAAGCATACCATGTTATTCTACCCGTCATTCTAGTCGATTTACATATATAGAACATCTCAAACGGAGCTACGGTCTAAAAGATATGAGCAACACAAGATGCACATGTCATGAATGCAAATGCATGGGAAATGCAATCACAAACATTTCAAATCATGAATGCAACAAGTTATTATGAAAGTACATGAGATTCTAAGAAAGTTTCATCTATGGAATGTCCAAAACGGATCTACGGTTCAACCACAATCATCAAAACAAGTTTTAGTTGAAATCTGCCAAAAACAGCAAGATAGATTTTTGAACATATGAAAACAATAAGTTGCAATATTCCACAATGCACAAACTAAGCATGGGGCAATAGCATACAACACATAATTCATTTCATCTTCACAAAACATATTCAAAACATGCATGGAACACTAGGTAGGAAGCTCACAAGATGGCTACTTGAAAACAGTTTCAGACTTAGTGAAAATAGCAGTTTTAGACAGTGCAGTTTTTATCACGAAGGCATATTGGCAGCAGTAAAATTATATGCTAGAAGTCATATTATGGTATGAAATTTAACAGCATGCTAGAGGAATATATCGACAACAATTAACTCCATTACACCTACCACAAAAGAGTAGTAGGTCAATAGAAAATCACATGGCAAGACAGCAACGAAATATAACAGATTCCAGATAGAAATATTTTGGACCCTCAAAATAACAGTTTTTTATAGCAAGTTGACAATAATAAAACAACACCTAAACATGCATTTCTATGACAAGCAAAATGTCCAAGGTCTAGGACACATATCAAAGAGCATCTTTCATGTGGAAACTTAATTCATATCATGCACGGATTAAATCCTACGAAAAAGACAAAAGGGCACCACGACATAATTGACATGCACGCAAACATGCTCAAATGGCAAAACTAAATGCACCGATAAATCCTATGAGTTTTTTTCTACCCCGAAAACATATATAATAAGTATGGGTTCATGTGGGAAATTATTCACACTTAAATATGCGGGATAGGCCGAATCACGTTAAAGCAAATAACCAATGAAAATTAAATGCAAGCATCATGACCACATTTTTATCATGCATGAAAATGTGGTGCAAATGAGATGGACATTTTTAATTTATGATTTTATTAATTTCGACGCACGGTTAATTAATTATGAAAATGCAATTAATGCAAATATGCAAAATGACATGTTAAACATATTTAAACAGGGATGCAAATGGCATAATATTAATCTACGTAATTTTCTAAACATCTATCATGTTAAAATCATTTTAATTCGTCTAACGGTTCATTAGATAATGACATATTAAATGCAATGTTACTAAATAAATAAAACAGAAGAAAAGAAAGAAAAAAACAAAACGAAACAGGAGGGGAGGAGCTGGGCTCACCCATGGCCTATGGGCCAGATCGGAGGGAGCTGGGCCGCGCAGGGGGCCGGCCCACGCGCAGGGCACTGCGGTCAACGCGTAGGGGCGCTCGCGCTCGCGCTCGCCCGTTTGGCAGAGGCAAGGGAGGGCGCGGGGCAGCGCAGGGGGCCGGGACCCGGCGGATCCGGCCGGGGCTCCCCGGATCCGGTGCGGAGGGAGGCTGGCAGCGGCTTGTGGGGTGGCGGTGAGCTTCGGTGGCGGCTGGACCAGGCGACGGCGATCCTGCGGCATGGAGAGGAAGGCCGGAGGTGAGGGAAGAGAGGAGGGAGGAAGGAGAAGGGAAGGGAGAGGGGGTCCGGCTGGGCGCAGCGGCCGACTCCGGTGGCTTGCTCCGGCGAGCTGCCACGGGAAGAGGAAGGAGGAGCTTCGTGGGAGCACGGGAGAGCTCCGGTTGGGCTTGGATGGGATTTCCCGGGCCTCCAGATGGGCTCGAGCGGGCTGGTGGCTGGAGGAGGGAGAAGGTGGGGGCTGGCTAGGATTGGTTTGGCACGCGGAACGAGGGGGTCTATATATAGGTTTCGGCTGGGGTTAGCTGCGCTGTCTGTTTCTGGACTGTCGACTGTCGGTCCGACGGTCCGGAAGCAGAGAGGGGGTTACGGATTGGCTGTGTAGACGGGCTAGGAGGGGAAGAGAGGGAAGCGGTGCGGTGCGCACGACGATTTAAAATAGCGAGAAACGTTTGACGATTACCGATGACCTCTCTGCTATGACTGACCGACGGGGCATCAAACGAACTCGGATCGCGACAAAATTCGACTGGCAGACTACCTACAACATAACAAGACCGCACGACAAGTTTCAACTCAATCCGAGAAAAAAAATTTGCGCACTTAAAAACGCTTTTATTTAAACGGTGTCGCGGGCGCGTGCGTGTGTGGTCGGTCTCGAGACGGGCAACGGCAAGAACGGAGAGAACCGACGACTACGAACGGATGCGAGCTTTCGAAAATGGGATGATGCAATGCAGATGATGCGAATGATGCAATGATGAATGCGACAAGCAGACGAACACACGACGAAAACGGAAACTAAAGGGAATCTTCTGGAATCTTCTGGAATGTCGGTCTCAGGCTGTCACACGGCCGCTCCTTGCTCCGCCGACCCTGGCATGCTGAGGGAGGAGGCTCCTCAGAATGATTATGTCATCATCATCGTCATTGTCCGTCCAGTCCTTGATCGAAGGGGCAAGAAGGAACTCACCCGATCGGCTGGGCTCCCCGGACGTGTCGGATCGCCCGGCTCCACTAGGGGCGCCGGCTCATGGGTCAGCCGGCTAGTCAGCTCCTCCTGAGGAGTCCACCTCTTCCTCCGGAGGGCCTCCCGTCTCATAGTCTTCAGAGTCGGAGTTTTGACGCTCCGCCTCGAAGATCTGAGGGTGCAGGCCGTCCGGCATATTCTTTCGCACCAGCAGCTGCGGCCAGCACGACAAAATAAGTTCTCCAGCTGGCTACCGGCTGGGAGGTATCAAATGAAGGAAAGACCGTCCTCAACGAAAAGACTTACCAGGGGGGCGGTTGATTCGGTCGTATGGCTCCATGCCAAAGGACCATGATGCGGGCTTCAACTTGAACATCGTAAGGACGTTCACCCACTTCGCCACCTGAGCCGGTGTCAGGTCGACGATGGACACCCGGCAGGGGTCGCGCCTGCCGGACATGTCGCAGATCCGATGCGGCCTTAGCTAGAGGGGCAACACCCGGCGCGAGATGAAAGCCGCCACCAGATCGGCGACGACCAGCCCCTCGGAGCTCTTCAGCATTGCAAGCCAGCCGAGTTCCTCTAGGGCCACACCGCGCGGGGCAGACCCCAGCTAGTTCACTTGGCTGGACTACACGTCGACGAACGGCAGCAGCCGGATGTAGTCCGTGTTTGTCTCGGCGTTCTTCACGTAGAAGAATATGTGGTGCCACCCCTTAACGGATTTAATGAGAGAGAGCGGGAGGAAGCGCGCGACGCCGTGGCAACACACCACCGTGCCCCCGCAGGCACTGACATTCAACGGCTTGAGATAGAAGAGCGTGTTGAAGAAATCAATGAAGGGAAGAACTCCGAATTACCCCTCGCACAACATCACGAAGGCGGAGAGATACAAGATCGCGCTGGGGCCGAGATGGTGCAGCCGGAGGTCGAAGGTGTCAAGAAAAAGGCAAAAGAAGAGGCTCAATGGGAGCCCAAAGCCCCGAGAGAAGTGCCAGAGGAACACGACATGTTCCCGTGGCTGCGGCATCGGCGCCACCTCATCGCCTGGTGCACGCGCCACCACCCGCTCTACCGGCACAAGCATACGCGCGTGGCGGAGCTTCGCAATGTTCGCCTCTTCAACGACGGAGCCGGCCCAGCTCCCTCTGCATCCATCAGCCATCTCGACAGCGGGGCGGCGCGCGGGCACGGATGCAAGCTCGGGCACGCTGTCACCCGAGGGGGCGAGGAGGACAAAGAAAAGCAAGAATATGGACAGCGAGGGAGCAAGCGGGACGCGGGTGTCTCCGACTGCTGCCATTCCCCCCCCCCCTTTTATAGGGGAGTCCAAGACCGGGGGACGTGGGATTAATTGCGCCCACTCCCCCGGAAACTCCGTGTGCACGTGGGTGGCCCCGCACAGTAACGACCGCTTTGGAGAATAGAGGATCCCGACCTGCGCTCTGAGGCCTACTGGGCTACGCCCGGGACCTAGCGGGCTAGGCCCAAGCCGACGTCCCGTCTCCCCGCGTGTGCGGGGCCTCCTGCATCATTACTTTCCGCGTGGTGCATGGCGAGCCGACGCGGGTCCCGGGGCGATGCACCGGTACCCGAGGCGTCGGAACCAACGGCCGATCCGCCTGCCCTTTCGGCTTCATGCCGAAGGCAGGTACAACTAGGGGGAAGCCGCCGGATCCCCTCCATCCGCTAGACGCGGACCCCCGCCGGCTTCGTGGACTACTGACGGGGTTATTACCCCCAGGTATGCCAAAGCAACAGGGTCATTCCCCTCCTGCCTCCAAGAAAAACTACGTGGATGGCTGATCGTGGCCGGCTGGAGGACGTCCGGGTCGAGCTGTCAGCAGCTCACGCCCTGGGCGGCTGGACGAGGAGCCGGCTCGACCCTCGGCCGGCTGGGCCCGGCCGGCCGCCTCTGGGCCGCCTCCTCCGCTGACCCTAGGGCGGACATGCGACGTCCCGTCCCCCTACGTGCGGGTATGACGACATGACGCGACCGGCACGACGGGCGGCCCTATGGCTACAGTGGCTGCTGACGCACCGCAGTGCATGGCTACAGTCTGGCCGTCCTGGCCGCTGACCTTGGCGAGCGCAACCGGGCAAGGGAACTGTGCCGGCATGCCATCACCCACTCGATTACCTGCCTCGGCGTGGCTATAGCGTGGCCGGCCGTACTAGAGACTTCGGTTGGCTGGCGCTAGACGATGCCCCCCGGGCGACCCATGCCGCAGTAGGTGGGCGAGGGCCAATCGTAGAGCCGGCTGGCGGGCCGCAACGGGAGATGGGACCGCCCAGCCGGCGGACCCCACAGACGACGAGACAACACGAAGGGTGGGACCCCTTGGCCAGCCAGAGAGACTATCAGCCATGTCCCCCCGCCCGTGTACTTAGAACATATTATAAGAGCCGGGGGTTGCCCTATAATACCCCCCGAGCCCCCCATGCAACAGGGAATGCCGATCACCCTTGCACACCCACATAGAGTTTCTCCCTCACATCACTTCTAGCAACGGAGGAGAACCAGCCGGCCGCTCCTTCTTCCTCCTCTAGACACAGCTCTAGGAGCACCCTTGCAAACATAATTATCCATCCAACTAGACCAAGCAGGACTAGGGGTATTACCTCCCCCGGAGGGCCCTGAACCTGGGTATATTGTGTGTCATCACCGCTTGTGCCCAATCTCGCTCCCGGAGCCTGTCGGCATCCTCCGGACCCAACCACCTATGATAAGAATACCCATGGCATCTATCATGAGAAAACGACGACAGACATCCTCATGATTTGCCACGCTAAGGTTTCATCCTCGGGTAACTCGCTATGAGTCAGATACGCTAGATAAGGCAATGTCCAATTAGGAATAGCATGGAGAGTCATCACCAACTATCCCTTTGGGTCAGGTATAGCAAGATCCTCCTCAGAAGGTAATTTGACTAAAGGGTGATGCAATACATCTAGAAATACATTAGGTGTCACCAGATTGCGCCGAGACCCCAATCTTGACAATGCATTAGTTGCCTCGTTCCTCCGACGATCGATATGATCCACCTGATAACCCTTGAAGTGACCGACAACAACGTCAACCGCCTGGCGATACGCCGCAATACGAGGATCCTTAGAATCCCACGTGTCTGAAACTTGTTGAGCCACAAGGTTTGAGTCGCCCAGGCATCTGACCCAGCTCAGATTCATCTCCTTGGCCACACGGAGTCCATGAAGTAAAGCTTCATACTCAGCTGCATTTTTAGTACAAGGAAACATTAACCTTAATACATAACAAAATTTGTCACCTCTAGGGAAAGTTAAAAGAACTCTAGCCCCCGAGCCTTCCAACTGTCTCGATCCATCAAAGTGAATCGTCCAATATGTATTATCCAGCTTCTCCTCAAGTGCTTGACACTCCGTCCAGTCATTTATGAAATCCACCAAGGCTTGAGATTTAACAGCTGTTCGAGGCACACATCTCAAATTAAGAGGCCCAAGCTCAAGTCCCCACTTAGCAATCTTGTCGATGGTATTTCTATTTTGAACGATATCTCCCTAAGGAGCAGAGCTAACCATCGTGATTGGATGTCCAAGGAAATAATGCTTCAGTTTGCGATTTTCCATGAACACTCCATACACCAGCTTTTGCCAATGCGGGTATCTTTGCTTGGACTCTATCAAAACCTCACTGACATAGTAAACCAGCCTCTGGAGTGGCTACTCCTTTCCTGCCTCCTTGCACTCCACAAGAACCGCAGAGCTGGCAGCTGTGCTATTAGCCGCCACGTACAGGAGAAGCGGTTCTTTTTCCACGGGAGAAGCCAATACAGGTGGCACAACCAACTATTTTTTGAGCGCCTCAAGCGTAACATTGGCAGTATCACTCTAGACAAAATCATCTGTCTTTTTCATCATCTGGTACAAAGATAGGCTTCTCGCCCAATCGGCTTATGAACCAGCTTAAGGCGGCGATATGACCCGCCAATCGCTAGATGTCAGTAATGCACACTGGCTTGGATAATGAGGTGATGGCCTTTATTTTATCCGGGTTAGCTTCGATGCCCCGTTCTGAGACCAAGAATCCTAGGAGATTGCCTACAAGGAGACCAAAAACACACTTCGCCGGATTAAGCATCATCTTGTAAACCCGTAGGTTATCAAAAGTCTCCTTTAAATCGTCAAGAAGAGTCTCCTTCTTCCTTGACTTGACCACAGTATCGTCCACGTAATCATGAACATTGCGCCCAATTTGACTGTGAAGACATTTCCACACACAACATTGATAAGTTGCCTATGCACTTTTAAGTCCGAAGGGCATGGACACATAGTAGAACACTCTGAAAGCTGTGATGAAGGATGTCTTCTCTTGGTCCTTAATTGCCATCCTGATCTGATGGTAACCCGAATAAGCATCCAGGAAACATAAACTCTCACAACATGTCGTTGCGTCAATGATCTAGTCAAGATGAGGGAGAGAAAACGGATCAACCGGACAAGACTTATTAACATACGTGCAATCCACACACATGTGCCACGTGTCATTCTTTTTAAGTACAAGCACGGGATTAGCCAACCACTCCAGGTGAAAAACCTCCACAATGAACCCTGCTGCTAAGAGGCGGGCTACCTCTTCCCCAATAGCTTTACATCGCTCCTCATTGAAATGATGGAAGAATTTCTTGACTAGCTTAAACTTAGGATCCACATTAAGGTGGTGCTCAGATAACTCTCTCAATACACTCAGCATGTTAGAAGGTTTCCATGCGAAGATGTTCCGACTCTCACGGATGAATTCGATGAGTGCGCTTTCCTATGCGGGGTCCATGTTAGCCCCGATAGTGCACTGCTTCGATGACTCCCGAGGAGCAAAATCAACCAACTTGGTATCTTCTACCACAAACTTCAGGGGCGGGTCAGACTATGTGCTAGGCTTTTTTAATGGGGCCATATCCTCCGGGTCAACATTATTTGTATATAACTTTTGCTTTGCCTCCTCACAACTTTTCTCCGCATATGCCGCATCACCTTCCTCACATTCAAGAGTAATTTTCCGATAACCGTGCATAGTGATCATCCCCTTCATACCTAGCATCTTGAGCTGCAAGTAAACATAAGAGGGTTAGGCCATGGATTTAGCAAAAGTCGGTTACCCAAGCAGGGCATGATACGGGCTCTTGATTTTGACTACTTCAAACCACAAGGTTTCTATCCTGTAATTGTAGTCATCACCAACCGCCACCTCGAGGGCAATTTTCCCTTCTGAATAAGTAGACTTGCCCGACACTACGCCGTGGAATACTGTAGATGAAGGCTTGAGATCCTTGTCAGTCAACTCCATCCAGAAAAAGGTGTTATAGTACAAGATGGTTATGTTGTTCCGTCGTCCATTAGTACCTTTGTGAATTTATAGCCTCCTACCTGAGGGACCACCACAAGCGCCAAGTGTCCCGGGTTATGAATCCTTGGCGGGTGATCCTCCTTGCTTGATGATATTGTGTACTCATACCACTTCAACTATTGTGGAAGAGTCAACGTTATGCTGTGAACCGCCCTCTTGCGTAACTTCTGATTACGCTTGTCTAAACTTGTGGTGAAGACATGATACTGGCCTCCACTAAGCTGTTTTGGGTTACTCTGATACCCTGACTAGTTGTTCTGTTGTTGACCACCATTACCGGGCTACTGATGGTGGCCAACTTGATTACCTTGACCCTGATAACCCGAATTTGAGCCGCCTCCACCGAAGCCTGGCCCATGAAAGCCGGATCCTGACCCGCCAGGTGGTCCATTGTCGTTACCATGATGCTGATTAAGGCTGTAATTCTAGAATTCTCGCATGATATAAAAATCCCTCCAAGTGTGAGTGGATGGCTTGTCGCGTTGACTATGCTCCGGGCAAGGTTCGTTGATCATTGCCTCTATGTTGAAAGGGGCTTTGGCCTCACCGAAAGGCGGTTTACCGTTGCCCTTCGCACGATTGTTTCCAGTGTTGGTGTTAGCTACCAGATCTCACACGTCCTCCGGGTGCTTTTGCTTGCCACCATTACCTGGGTTGTTATTTCCTGTCCCGTTTCGCCGTTGACCCTTGCCGCTGTCGTTCTTCTTACCCCTAGAAGACTTCTCATCATAGGAACCCAGATCCTTAGTGGCATCAAAATCTGCATATTTGGTGAGAGCCGACATTAGCTCACCCATGTCCTGACAGGAACGCTTGACCCGTCCAAGCTTCTGTTTAAGGGGTAAGAAGTGACATTTTTCTCCAAAATTAGGACCGGTTGAGCGGGTGAGATATTATCAGATGAGTGAATAATGGTCGAAACCAGCCAGACCCAATGATGGGCCGACTCATCCTCCTGCTACACACAATGATCGAGGTCAAGAATTATCATAGGCTGCTTGCATGTCCCTTGGAAATTCTTGATATATCGTGCTTTCAACTCGGCCCAGGAAGTAATGATATTTGGAGGCAGACCCATTAACCATGTATGGGCCGGTCCTTTCAGCATCATGATGAAGTATTTTGCACAGACCGCATTGCTGACATCCAACATCTCGATGGCTAGCTCATAACTCTCGATCCAAGCTTCTGGGGGTAATTCAGCCATATAGTTAGGCACTTTGCGTAGTCCTTTAAGATCCTTCGGCAAGCGCTCATTATGTTGTGCCGCTGTTAAACAAGGTACACCGATAGCCCTCTAGGAGGACGGCTCTCACCGAGGTTGAAGGGGTCACCGGAGGCGGCTCGGGAACCTTCGGGTAATCTATCGCCGGCGTCGCTCCCCGATGGGTTCTACCCCTGTCCATAATCACCTAGGCATTTGTACAGGGCGAGAAGCTCCGTTGCTCCTTGCTGGAGACAGCCGGTGACTTGACGTGTCGGATGTCAGTGCGACTTGGGATGGGGTTGAGTGTACATGACTCTGGTTGTACGTAAACTTCTCCTACTGAGCCACCATTGTCCGTAAGAATTCGATGGCATTCCATGCTTCCTCAGCGAAAGGTGTCCCCTTAGCGAGAGGTAGTGCATTGAGCCTGGTAGACGATGCTATCATATTGTCCACCGGGTTAGAATAGTGGCCAGGTGGTGTCGAAAAGTGTTGTGGCGGAGATTGATCCCTACGGGGCGGGTCTAGCTCCCGTGGCACTTCCGTAGCCTGGGGTACGGCCAGTGGCGCCTTCAGTCCTGCCCCGGGTGTTAAAAAGGTTTCGGAGCTCAAACTGCACCGGGAGGTGAGTCTGAGACCTCGTCTGAAGGACTGCCTCACAAGCGTGTTGATCCAGATTGAAATGGAAAGCCTCCGCTCTTAGACGCTCTGACTCAACATCCATCTGAATTGCAACGTGTTGATATCCTCTTAGGCCTTGGTCATCCGAGCCTTTAGCCTTGTAATCTCCGTATTACGCTCTGCTTGATAGTCGACCATGACCTCAGTTCCCATCAAAGTTGTTATCTCATCCATCAGATCTAGCAAAACTTGAGCCGGCGGCTTGGGTGACCAAGAACCTGATAGGAAGGCTCCTGCCGCTGCTCTAGTCGTCGTGCTGTTGAGAGCCGTCGTCATGCCTGCCATGAAGATGGCGGCTCGTCTTGGTGGATCATAGGGCTCCAGAATACTGTCACCATTGGCACTATCACCATCGGCATAGCCCCCAGGACCACCATCATGAAGTTGATAGATTGATTCTGTCTCTCCGCTCGAGGACCCCTCATCTGAGAGGATATGGGGTTCCCCTCCCGACGCGGAGTCTTCCATGCCTGTGTGAAGACAATGAAAACACTCCTCCGACCGGGTTGAACACGGGCAGGTTGCGTACACACGATCGACTCGACGACGTTGGTGCAGATGTCCGGCTTGGGCTCACATCCGCCGATCTTTCCGATGAAAATGTGAATTCTATCGAAGGGGACCTGGTACCCATACTCGATTGAGTTAGCATCGGGGCCCCAGCCTGCGTCGTCGATGTAGAGTTTGTCGCGGTGACTCTTAGTCATCGTGCCGACGACATATACCTCGATCTCTGGGAGAGAGCCCTTCGAGAACTCCACACCATCGCGCATATGCCCCACGGTGGGTGCCAACTATAGTGGTTTTGTCACGACAGATGCCCTATAGAAAGGACTTAGGTTCGAGGCCATCCCTACGGCTTGATCGGGACGAGAGACACGAGTTTACCCAGGTTCAGCCCCTCCTGAAAGAGGCAAAAGCCTACGTCTCGCTCTGTGTAGTATTGATTGGGTATCGATTACAAGGGAGCGGATTCGCTTGACGTAGCTCTCGACAGATTGTTTCATACCCTAGGCTGCCTAGGGGACTCGAGTTTACATACATAGGTCGAGGCCCTTGGTTTACAAGAGTCCAGGATGGGTTACATCTAGTAACTGACCTTATCTCTAAATCTCCTTGCCTTGTCTGTCAAGCTATCTCTAGCGACTTACGCCTCCGGGTCATACATTGCCTTCCGGCTCTAGGCCTCCGCCCGACCCATCTGGTAACTACCAACGGACTCGTCCTAGTCTTCTAGCCGGCCTAAGGACTTACTGTTTAAGCTGCCAACTTCCTAACACAGCCCCTCCTGGGCAGGTCTCACCATGGGGTTATATCTCGAACAGCCATAGCCACAGCCACCACGCTCGAGGCGGTGACCGAGGAGCTCGTCATGGAGCTCCGTGAGCTCCTGGCAGTCACTGCTGCTATGGGAGTTTTTATAGTGGGACACGCAATACGGGCGGCTGCTCTTGGGGGGTTCTTCCTGGTCTCGACTGCGCTATGTCTCAAGCTCGGCTGCCAGCATGGTGGGGTTCTTGCGTTTCACCTCCTTGGACTTGGCCTTCTTGTCCTCAGGGTCTCCCTCCAGAAGCTCACGGAGGGAGAGGCGGCCTGCCTCGGCCTTTATGCACTTGTTTGCTAGGTTGAACATCTCTAGGGTAGAGCACCGGTCATCATGGATGGAGAGCTCCTCTCTCATCCTGAGGTCCTTGACACCATCAGTGAACACCAAAATGATGGCTTCATCCGACGCCTTCAGGATCTTGAGGCAGACGCTTGTGAAGCATTGTATGTACTTGTGCAAGTTCTCTCCCTCCTACTGCTTCACATGCCGTAGGTCGCTCACCGGAGGGGTGGTCCCAGGTGCCCTTGAAGTTGGTGATGAAACGCTCATGAAGTTTGTCCCAGGAGGAGATATATCCCTTCAGGAGGTTGATGACCCAGGAGCGCGCGCCATCCTTCAGAGCCATGAGGAACCAGTTTGCCATGACCTTTTCACCGCCGCCTGCCGCCTCGATGCTCAACGAGTAGAGCTGGAGGAACTTTGCGGGGTCAGCGGTGTCGTCGTAGCGTGGAGGCAGGTTCGGCTAGAATTTGCTAGGCCAGACGACGCGGCGCATCTCTAAGGTGAAGGACCGGTAGGCTGCTTCACTCTCAGGCACAACATGAATGGGAGGAGCTTGGTCTCGGTGTCTGTCCACCGCAACCGCCAGCGGCGCATGATCTTTATGCTGGCACGGCCGCGGGCGAAGAACACACATGTCACCTTGAGGCCATGGCACCACTTGGCAGGTCGCCTTGTCTTGTGTGTGCGCCGGTGCCATAGTTGGCGGGTCACGGGGGCACACTTCACGCCTGGGCTCGAGGTCGGCGCTTTGCAATGACGAGGGAGGAGGAGGCACGTCGTGGGCCATGTCGCCTACCTGGAAGAGCTAAGGGCGGAGCGAGTAGGAGGGCGTTGGGGCCTCACCGGCGGTGTCAATGAGCTCGGCGATGCGGCCAATCCATTCTTCATAGCGGTCATTGGCGGGGCGGTAACGCAACAGCTCACACACCAGGAGCAGCGCAGTCGGTGCATTCGCCGGTCCGCGACGGGAGTGGGAGGACTATGTCGTGGCAGGGACAGTGGACATAGTAGCGGTGTAGCCGTAACGCTGCATGGAGGGTGGCAACGATGAGTCATGCTGCTCTTGGGAAGGCAGGCCGGTAGCAGCATTGGTCGCCAGAGAGATATAGCGACACGGGCTGCCCGGCGCTCGGCACAAACTCGGCGAGCATCGGTGATGGGAGCGACGGAGCGGAGACAGGGTGGAATCGGATAAAGATTACGACATGCCCCTACCTGGCGGGCCAAATGTCAGAATCGGGGCTCCGAAAAAACAACAAGGTTCAAACACTGGCCGTGTGCGAAGATCTCAACCAGATCAAAGTCCCAAGCTTGTCACCCTATGGCCTAGCTGTCTTGAGTAAGTGTGAGCAGGGAAGAAGATGGACTCAGAGATTTACCCACGTTCGGGCCACCTCGCGGTGTAAAACCCTACTCCATCTTGTGGTGGATTGGCCTCGCGAGGAGGCTAAGGATGAACTAGTACAATGGTTGGGTGGCCTCACGAGGACTCTTGGCAGTGATGAACTAGATCCGATCCTCCTCTACGGTGGGAGCTCGTCCCTATTTATAGAGGCCACGATCCTCTTCTCTTATCGCATAGGCGGGAAGGGATCCCACAAATGGCCAAATATGAAAGGGGACAAGAGGTGCATCCCATCCTGACTAAAGGTGGTCTTCACCTACAAAGCGTCTGGGAGTGACGCAACGGTGGGCTTGGCGATGACATTTGTCGTGTCAAGCTCATGGTCTCGGTCCTATTGCACTAGGAAGGAAACCTTTGGGGGATTCCTTAGGAACCCGCCAATGTCCTTGCCTCCTTAGTACGAAAGAGGAAATTGTCCCCCCTCTACGCCTGCTGGTGCCCACCTGGCTTAGCCATCAGATCCCACGTATCTGGCCTCACGAGGATGGGTACTTGCATTGGAATCTCCGCTCCTCGGGAGGCAGCCTGGGGGGATGCCACTCCTTCGGATGTCTTGGTGTCATTCTCCTCGCGAGGCAGGGGACTCTCGCGAGGGACTTGACTTGAGAAGCTTGTCCCTAGGCCATACCGACCCGTCCTGGTGGGACACGCGCTGGGCCGTGGGCTGGCAGGTCTGGGTACCCCTGATCCCAGAATGCCCACAACGATAAAAGCAGAAACACCATGTCTGATTAATCTTTGCGCGTCAATATTCCCTGCAACGAGCGAAAACTTTCACCGACCGCCAAAATATCTGCCCCCAAGAGATACATTTCCCCGGCACCCCCCCCCCCCCGCCCACACACCACCACCCACATCTATCCCTCTAGCATCCGACTGCCGTGGACATGCCATGATCTCCTTGAGTGACCCCTCAAGCAGTATCTCTGACGACAACGAATCTCTCATTAGCCAGGTATTCATCGCTCTTCTCTGTGGCTCAACTAAGCTTAGGGTTTTGTTTTGGAATTGGGGATTTTAAAGGGATAGGCCCATTTGCACCATTTCTTTCTCTTGTAGATCCCTAGGACAATCACTTCGAAGGAATGGAGAGGGAGTAGCTGAAGACCTAACTGTTCATGGTCAACATCAATTTCAATCCATGAAGTTACAAGCTTTTCAATCTAGGTACAATGAGAGGAAGTTTTTGGGACGTGCAAAGAAGGTAAGCCTAGCTCTCATTGTTAGAAATCATTTGTTATATTAGGTGTGATTTAGACACTTCCCGTGTGCTATTTGGTTCTGGGTGTGATTAAGAAACTGTCATAGTTTTAACCTGAAGGCATATTGACAACATGAAAATGATGTGCTACATGAGTTATCATTGCATGAAAAATTACAGCAAGGTAGCACACATGAAGCACTTCATTTCATTTAGCACAAGCAAGGTCTAATTATGCATAGAAACATGGCTAGAATCAACACAACATGGCAATCTAAAATAAACATATTCTCAAACTAAGTGAAAAAACATGGTGCAAGACATTAGTTTTAACAGATTGGAATGTTTGATAGCAGAATGTACGAAGTTGTTACTATTAATTTGATATCATTCAAACACTGTCGATGTGCATCCTGTACTACAAAGACTGTTGCATTTATATTTAGCTTCCTGGTAAAATTTGCAATTTGTTATTACACATGATAGAAATAGAGGAGGGATGAGTACCAGAGCATCCTACTACGAAAACTCTTCGAGCAGAACCATGGCATGGACGATGAAGACCCATGTAATCCCGGTTCTGACAAAATATCTGGAGCAGAATTTGAAAATCTACATTCTAGTCAGAAGTATACCCATTTGAATCACGCAAGTACAAGCATGGCCAGTCATTTCTTGTTGGCGAATACTTTGATGAGTGCAATTCCAGTTGTCGCAAGTTACATAAATATTGCATGGACATAATGTCAAAAGGAGAAGATCATAACATTGTGGAATTGCACTACGGCCGTAGGCATTTCTTTCACGATGCAGGTATCATCAGTCTAGAATTTGAGTACTTTCATCTCTTCTTCAACTTCGATAAGCTTGCTGCCACTCTTGTCAAATGTTTGATGTTGTAAGGACTTCACAAACTCTGATCAACTTCTCCATACAATGTTGTAAATGGAAGAAACGCTAATTGTATTGTATTCCTATCAGGGATTGATGGCGCAGAGATTGATAAGGGTGCATTGTAATTTCATAGATCCCGATTTAGCAAACGACATTTTGTTAAGTATAAATGAAACATGCGAGGCTTCCATCTCGCATGTCGCCAAGATCTTGTGGGAGTTACATATAGGATAATTCTTCATGTGGTCGTATCATGAAGGGTAAGTTAAATATGCAACCGCGCATACATTGATCTTCTATCAGTTTTCGACGTAGTTCATAAGTTCACGGTTTGCTTAAACTGTAGAGATCACTTGATTTTGGTGGTCATTATTCCAAAATAAAACACAATTTACTACCTGGATTCTCTCAAAGAGTCAAATGTGCCTCGAGATTTGAGTCATCTTTAGGATTTCATGGATAGGTATAGAAATTCTTTGATGTTAATATCTTGTGTTCATATCTGGTTCAAGAATTGAGTATGTGAAAATTCATCTTCATTCACAGTGTATTGTGTAGGAACATAAGTTTAGGAGGGAGACGGTTCGACCCCCAACTATATCTGCAACACGTGATCATTTCTTCGGTGAGACGACATATTTCATTATTTTCATAAAATTCTAGTCATATTTCGAGTTTCTAAGTAAACCTCTTTCTATTCTCTCCAAAGAAAGACATCAAACAACTTACACCAGGTTGGTTGTTCCTAACAGGGCAAATACATGACTAATGATGTACAAAAAAATGCAGTGTGCTCAACAACAATTAGGGACCAACCTATGTGGATACCACGTTTGCACACACATGATGAACCTATGTAGACATGTTGAATGTGGTGCCGATGCTGACAAAATAGAACCAGTAAGTATGTTTCTTAATTACTATCTTCTACTCCACACGGATGTCACATTCTGATATAAAAATCCTGTAGGTGATCTTTGGACCGATGACCTCTGAACTGCTCGCCACCGATGAATTTTTGTCTATTAGGAAATTTATCAGCACCTTCCTTGTGAAACACTATATCAAGTCCTCTAGAGATGTCAAAGATTTTAGGATTCGTATCCGTCAATAATAAGTGTGCATTCATATAGTTTTGTCAGCTAAACATATACTCATGATGCAGTGTTTTCCAAGTGATCCTTGTCGTCTATTACGTACACTATGAATACGAAGTGTTTTGCATATGTCTGTCTTACGTATGTGGAATTTAGCTAGCATTTGCTCAATTGTATATTGTCGTGAATTATGTCCTGTGGACACTATTCGTTCAATTGCACGTTGTGCCGAATTATGATGAATGTTCTTCATGTGGACACTATTTGTCAATTGCATATTGTGGAGAATTTCCTATTTGCAGGGTGATTCAAATGTGATATTTTACAATAAGCTAGCTTTCTCAGCGCACACGATTCAAGCAACTAATCTTTTTCGATACAAAACGTAAAGCACATGTAACTCATAGCGGAACCGCATGTGATCAATAGTAAAAGCACACGCAACTCAGAGCGCAACCACCTGTGATCTACAGGAAAAGCACACGAGATATAAACTGAAACGTTAGTGATACATAAGAAATCGCAAATGATTGGCACCACTTGTACTTGTGCGTAAGAGCTCCTCGATCGTTTGTTTTCCATGAGCAATTGGACACGTTCAACTCTTTATGGACGTGTGTGATTCATCCCAAATCCCACATGTATGCCGAAATGTAGCGTGTGCGATATATTCCTACACCGCACATGATTACGGTTGGTAGATCATTTGCGCTCGTTGGTCACCATCAACGACAGGTTTTCCATGTCGTGTGGGATGGACCCCCTATCGCCCACACATGCAAGGCGATGGTTTCAAAGTACATCGCGGAAATGGATTAAAACCGTATGCATAGCACATCACTGCACTAGTGATCATAAGTCATATGAAAAAATGTTGCAGTGCCAAGAATCCATGGCGATGTACGTGGATGAGTACAAGGTGATTTCTCAATGCCAGAAGAGTCAGTGATGGAACCTGCATAAACTGTAGGTGAAAAATCCCAAACATCAAGCGGGTATCGTAGTTGTGCAATCTCATGTGTAGATTGGGACACGATTGAAGAGGTCAAAGTAGAAACTCCTACCAACTATGAGGTGCCACCATCCGTGCAAGCAACGTGTAGAGTCAACCGATAGTAGCAAGTCGACATGGAGACACATGTGGAAGCCACTGGGGAAGTTGACTGTAACAGCCCGGGACCAGTGCTCCAGAAGATTCCCCTTTTATTTCATACTCGTCTGTGATTCGTTTGGTTGTCGCATTCATCATTGCATCATTCACATAATCTGCATGGCATCATCACTCGTTTTCAAAAACTTGCATCTATTCGTAGTCGTCGGTTCTCTCCGTTCTTGTCGTTGCCCGTTTCGAGACCGACCACACGTGCACATACCAACGGCATTGATAAAAATATTGTTTTCAAAGTGCGATTAAAATATTCTTGAATTGGTTCGGAACTTGGCATGCGGTCTTATTATAGTGTAGGTAGGCTGCCTGCCAAATTTCGTCGCATTCCGAGGTCGTTTGATACCCCAACGTTCAACCGTAGCAGTGTTGTCATGGTTTAATTATCGGTCATTTTCGGTTTATAAAATATGTCACGGGCCGCAATTCTTCCCTCTCTTCTTGTCCTAACCCACTCTACACAGCCACCGCAGCCTAACCTAGCCCCCTCCGCTTCCAGGTCGTCCGATCGAGATCGAACGGTCCAAAAACGGACAAAAACTGCTAACCCTAGCCCCATTTCATATTTAATCCCCCTTCCCTGCCTAATTGGGCAAACCCTAAGCCTCTTCCTTGATTCCCATGCTGCCGCCAGCCTCCCACCATCCCGTAGCCGCCAGCTTCTCCTGCCACCTCGCGCGGGCCCGCCAAGCCCATCTAGAGGCCCGCCCGGGCCCGGAACCGCCGCCGCCGCCCGTTCGCAGCTCCCCTACGCCCGGATCTGATCGAGGGGAGGTGCCCCTCAATCTAGCGCCACGAGCCGTCGTGAGTCGCGTCCCCGCCACCCGATGGATGGTGCCCCCCGCCGACGTCCTTCGAGGCCAGACCTCGCCGCCCTTCTCCTTCCTACCGCTCGCCCTGTGCGCGGAATAGTATGTGACGCTCATTTTCTATTTGGCCCATTAGCTCCAGATTCGGCTCGTAGACGTTTTTCCAGTTCCGCGAATTTTGCTAATTAACCTGTGAATTCTAGATTTATAGAAAAACACCTTTTTTTAAATTGTTAATATCTAATTAATCATGCATCATATGTAAAAACTTTATCTATGAAAAGTGACTAGAATTTTGTGTAGATTCACCATATCCAACTTTCACACACGTTTAAAATACTTAAACTTTCTATTTGCATTAATTTGCGTAAATGCCATGCTAAAATGATTTATTTCATAACTACTAAACCGTAGCTCCGATAAAACATGTTTAGTACGGATCTGCACCAAATTCATAATATGCATATGGTGTTGATTCAGAAATGCTATATGATGATTCCGTCCTGATTTAAAATGCCTAGATGATATAGTTGTTCATGCTTCACCCTTTTCCATGTTTAACAACATTTAATATTGATGAGTACCTAAACGAGAGTGAACTAACTAATTCAAACGTGGAGTTTCGTCAATATGCAACTCGTTGTATATTGAACTTCGCTTAATGTGTAGTAGTTGTTTGATGTGATTTGCCATGCCTTGCATATTTAAACCGGACATGCATCATATGTTGTGGGTATCGTGTGTTGATTGTTGTTTCATATTGCTTCTTCTCGATAGAGTTCCGAAAGCGTTCGTAGTGTGAGGATTCATTCAACTATGTTGGCTCGTCTTCTTCATGGACTCGTTCTTCTTCCGAGCTGGATCTCAGGCAAGATCACACATTTCCCTTGATACGACTACTATCATTGATATGCTAGTTGTCCCGCTTTTATCGTTATGTCTCGCTACCTACCACTTGTTTGACAAGCCTCCCAATATTGCCATGAAAAGCCTCTAACCCCTCCACATCCCAGCAAACCTTTGTTTGGCTATGTTACCGCTTGCTCAACCGTTCTTATAATGTTTCTAGCTGCAGGTGCAATTGCTTCCATGTGTCAACATGGACATTATTTTGTTATCACAATATTATTTCTATTTAATTTAATGCACTTATACACTTGGTAAAGGGTGGAAGGCTTGGCCTTTTGCTTGGTGTTTTGTTCCACTCTTGCTGCCCTAGTTACTTGAGAACCGGTGTTATGTTCCATAATTGAGCGCTCCTAACATGCTTGGGGTTGTTATGGGGACCCCCTTGATTTTTCTTTCAGGATAAAGCTTGTCTGGGAAGGCCCAACATTGGTACTACATTTGCCTAAACTAAAATTGCATAGGGACCCGCCGGCACCCGTGGATAATTAATCAACCCCCGGGCCAATGCTCCTCATGAGTGTTGGTCCAAAATAGAGCACTGTGCGGGGCCAACCTGGGGAAACTCGGGAGATTTCTATCAGGCCATTGTACACGTCGCTCATCTGCCGTGCCTTGAGAACGAGATATGCGGCTTCTATCGGGATTATCAACACGTCGGGCGGCCTTGCTGGATTTGTTTTACCTTTCTCGAATGTCTTGCATGAGGAACTCTGATCTTCTTTGGGCTACCTCGAGGTGTTGGATTTCCTTTGGAATTGCCTAGGAAGATCACGAGATCCATGGTCGAGGTTATTCCCGCGACGTGTGGTTAATTTGTGATGGATGAGTTGGAGCACCCCTCCAGGGTTAAATCTTTCGGAAAGCCGTGCCCACGGTTATGTGGCAAACTTGGACATTTGTTTAACACCCGGTCATAGCAAACTGGAAGTAAACTCAAATAAAATATACCAACTGTGTGCGTAACCATGACTATCTCTTCTCGTGAGTCCTTATCCGAGAGAGAACACGGTGGGGTTATGTTTGACGTAACTAGGTGTTCAGGATCACTTAGTGACCATTACTATTTTACATCCGTTATTTGTAGACCACCATACTTTACTTTCTGTATTCGTAAGTTAGTCACCCAAATGCTTAGTTTCTTGTTGCAGCCTCACCACTTAACCATACCTCACCCACTAAGCTTTAATAGTCTTGATGCCCTTGGAAATGAGATTGCTGAGTCCCCGTGGCTCACAGATTACTACAACAATAGTTGCAGGTATAGGCAATGCGATGATTTGACATGAGCGCGATGCTTGTTCTATTTGGAGTTATTCTTCTTCTTCTTCTTCAATCTAGGATGGGTTCCAGGCGGCAGCCTATGATAGCAAGGGTGGATGTCATTTTATCGTTTGATTTCGTCCGTAGCCGGACCCTGCTCTTCTATATGATGTTTGAGTATGTTGTTGTATTGATGCGATTTTGATGTAGCTTGTGGCCAGTGTAACCCAATTCCATATACTCATCTCTTCTGTACATGTACTTGTAATGATATCCATTCTTGCAACACGACAAGATGCGCTTCTATCCCTATCAAGGCCCTCGTGCCAAAACAAGGATAGGATCACATCTTGGGCGTGACAAGTTGGTATCAGAGCCTGTACCGACCTAGGAGCCCCCTTGATTGATCGACCATGGCCGAGATGAGTCTAGTGAAAAAATTGTTTTGAGTCTAGTTATATGGGGAGTAGGATTCTTTTTACTCCTCTTCTACACTCTGGTGAGAAATTACGACTTAGGAATTTTGATTCTACCCTCTTCTCACTAATTTTTTAGGATCAGGCGGATATCTTGGAATCTATATGATGCCGATGTGACGGAGTTCTGTACTTGGTGCCTCCTGTTATCGAGGAGTAGAGCTCCGAGGGATTCTTGACACATCGTTATCGTTCAGTTTCCTTAGTATTTCAGGAAGGAGGATGTTCGTAATTGCTTCAATACTAGTAGTGTCGAGAGGAGTCCGGCATACCCAGTACTGCCATTCTTAGTATCGTTGTGTTTTTGAGGATATGAGGTAGATGGATTTCCAAGACCTCTGGTTATGTGTTGAAGGATGGATACAGTTGGGGTGTAGGGCTTGTTAGTTGTGGGAGATATTTTTGTCCTTGTATCCCCAACACCCAATTGCATAACCAAGAAAGTTTCGTGAGTTCTTAGGTGGGAATTCAAGTAGTTACCTAGGCTATCTTCCAACAGATCATGATGTGAGGTTGGGGTTCGACATCTAGTGGATTTGTTTGTTCACGGTCTTTCTTACAGTGGTTCTCATTGTGTCTTAAAGAGTCCTTGTAGCTTGCTACGACTCGGGGACACATCGTATGTCGTGTGCACTGCCTTGCACATGATGGCTACTATAATATCAAGCCCGTGCGAACCTTACCACGAAAATATCGAGCAAAATCTCTATTATGCAAAACTTTTTGGCTTGTTTCATAAGCCTCATCCTTTGTTTTGTTTTGTATATGGTAATTCGAGTTGCTTCGATGTCAAATGGTGATCTCATATCTTTCCAAAGTAGTGTTCTCATATTTCTGTGGGATTGCTAACTGTTTTGCTCAATCAAGTTGTCATATCAATTCTTTTTATCAGGTGTGCTTTTCTTCAAGTGAATTCAGTCCTCTCCAAGTTTTGCAAGATCTATCCCCATATTCTTCTCCAGAGTTTGTGTCATTTGTCCCAAGTTTCTTTGTTTCCCCACCTTCCCGCCCTTTTTCCTCAGTGATTAAATTCCCATCCAGGTGCCTTCTCTATTCATGTGATGCTTCCGCTATATCTTTTCTTTTCTATCATACCCGGTGATTTCTTGTGGAGATTCTCAAGAGTTTCAATTTCAAGATCTATCCTCATATTCCTTGTTCTTGTTGTTATCTTCTCCGGTGGATTCAATTCAAGATCTCGGTGTTCTTCATATCCTTTTCAATCACTAAATGCTTCCCCATGTCATAAATTCTTGTCCATGTATCCCTTGTTTATTCATCCCTCTATGTTCTATCCAGAGTGCTGAAGAGATCTCAGAAGATTCCTGTTCTCATTAAATACTTTTAAACTATTATGAGGTTCTCAACTCATCAAATTTTCATTCATACCGATACAATCCCACTTCTAAGCACATGTTTTAATGGTGGTTTCCTTCCAGTGGGCCCATAACCCACATGTTTTTCCCTAGGATCTTACCTGGCTCTTCTAATCTTTCCGGAGATGTTCTCAAGTTCTTATGAATATGATGTAAGAATGATTTTCATCAGTCATATTCCTTATGGAAGACAGCTTCAAAATTATTGTCATCATTGTCTCAACCGATCTTTATTCGTTATTCCGGAGTACCTCAGTAATTCATGGTGTTACTTCTCATCATCATTCTCAGCATTGAAGACCGAAGGAGAGTTTCTCTTAAATCGTTGGTCGTTCTTCCAAAGATTCATGGTTTCAGGTTGTTGCTATCATCTCAAATTGTTTTGATCATGATTTATTCCTCCCTTATCAGTCTGGTGCATTTCATATTGGTATTCATTTCTCGATCCTCCGAAGGCCATCATTTCAGAAGATTTATTCATTCTTAGCTTTCAGCTTTCGTTCTCAAATTCTTCTCAATTTTTGTTCCTTTGTTCATATCTCAATTATTCCGTTGCCTTGTGAAGTTTTCCATTTGGTGGATCGTGATCTCTTCGTTCCCATGTATCTTCGTTCAATCGTAGTATCCTCATTCGTTGTGAATTCTTACTAGTGTTCTCGTTCAAGACTTCTTCAAGTTTGTGACCTTTCTCTCTCTCTTCAATTCTTTGCAAGCAGAATAAGTGGTGTGTGAAATCCATTGCTTGTCATCAATTTAACTTGATGAAGGATAGGGATATCATAATTCTTATTCTTGTTTCATCCAAGTGATTTCAATCCTTCTTCCACAGTTGTTCATGATATCAAAATCTTTATCCCAAGTGGTCATCTTTCTTTTCTGGAGTTCCTAGTTTTTCTCAAGTATCTTGTCCTGACGCATCATCTAAATCATTGGAAGGCCCCAATCTTGTTCTTTTTCAACCTTCAATTCTTTTCTATTATCCTCTCTTTTCCGGAGATTCCTCGTGGTGGTTCGTCAAGGAGTTAATTCTTTCTCGAAGTGTTCTTCAAGATTCTTGTTAGAGGTGCTCAAGTGTTCTTTCTCTTGGATTTCTAAGTTCAATTCCTTCTCCATTGTCTCTTGAGATGGTGTTATTAAATTCTTGTTTATGAGGAGTCTCGAAGAAAAAATTGTCAAGAATGATATAGGTAAACCCATCATGTCTTCTCGGAGTTATCTTGGGTTGGATTTCACCTAAAGCATTTCCTAAGGATTGTTGCTATCATGGTGTCCTAAATGATCCAAGTTTTCTCCAGGTTCTCTTGTTGAAAGAAGTTTTGCATATCTTGTTGCTCTTAAGCAATCAATTGTTTCTCTTGTGGCAGGTTGTCACCTCATAATTTTGAGATGTTTTCCATAAGCCCACAACAAGCTTGTTCTTTTCATTGTTGATTTTTCAACAACTCTGTTCAATTTCTTCTTGTAAGATGCTTTTCAATTTAATGGTGGTATAAGTTGTAATTTTCTTCTCCGTTCTCTTCCCTTCAAAGATCTAGCTTCTATTCTTTTGTTCTAGAGGCATTATGGTGTTGCTCTTTTCAACTCACATCTAGTCTGATTAAGGTCATGTTCTTTATTTGCTTATTCATTTAACCGGAGTGCTGTGATATCTTTCATGATCCCTCCATCTTATGAAGTTTTGATTCTAATCCAACCAAAGTTTGGTGTCTCTCTTTCAATTTCTTCCCATCATATCAAACTTTGCCTCTCTATCCTACTGAAGTGACGCCGAAATTTCTTGTGAATTCTTGCGTGTTCCTCATGTCATTCATCATCTCTTGCCAACCTTCATGTTTCAAGGGTTTAACTCGTTTTTCAGAGAAGCAACTAAGTTTTACCTCTTGATCTTTCTCTTCCCCTTCTCATTCTAGGTCTCGAGGCGAGATCCTCATGTACTGGAGGAGAGTTGTAACAGCCCGGGACCGATGCTCTACAAGATTCCCCTTTTATTTCCATTCTTATCTGTGATTCATTTGGTTGTCGCATTCATCATCACATCATTCACATCATCTGCATGGAATCGTCACTCGTTTTCAAAAACTTGCATCTGTTTGTAGTCGCCGGTTCTCTCCGTTCTTGTTGCTACCCATTTCAAGACCAACCACACATGCACGTGCCCTTGACATCGATAAAAATATTGTTTTCAAAGTGCGTTTAAAATATTCTCGGATTGGGTCGGAACTTGGCATGTGGTCTTATTGTAGTGTATGTAGGCCGCCTGCCAAATTTCCTCGTCTTCCGAGTTCGTTTGATACCCCAACGTTCAACCGTAGTAGTGTCGTCATCGGTTTAATTATTGGTCATTTTAGGTTTATAAAATCTATCAGAGGCGCAATTCTTCCATCTCTTCTTGGACTAACCCACTCTACACAGCCACCGCAGCCTAACCTAGCCCCCTCCGCTTCTGGGCAGTCCAATCGAGATCGAACGGTCCGTAAACAGACAAAAACTGCTAACATGTCACGCCCAAGATTCGCGCCTATAAATATTAAGGCACGGGGGCCTTGACAAGGAATAGAGGCGTATCTTGACGTTCGCAAGTACAACATCATTACATCATACATTTATGAAAGAGGAGTATATGAGTTGGCTTACACTCGCCACATGCTAAATTAGAATTCCACACAAAGAGTTCAAACATCAATCCAAAGACAGGGTCCGTCTACGGACGAAAACAAATGATAAAAAAGGAGATGCAATGACACTGTCATGCTAGCCCCGAAGATCACGACCATGGTCCTCTACTCGTCTTGATAAGTCATGTACATCCTGCCATGTTCCTCGTCATACTCCCACTGGAGCTGCATCACATCATCTGGCACGATCTCATCTATACCTGCACCTAGATTGTTGTAGCAATCTGTCAGCCATGAGGACTCAGCAATCTCGTGCCCGGGTACTGAGACTATTCAAGTTTATAGGTTGGAATGGGGTATGTGTTTAGTTTGCAGCAGCACTAAGCATTTATGGTGGCTAAACTTACGAAACATGAAGCTAAATATGTGGTCTACGATGAGCGATCGAAAACTAGAATGACCTCTAAGAGATCCTGAACACCTACTTACATCAATCATAACCCCACCATGTTATTTCCCAGTTCATCTTCATGAGCAGAGACGATCACGGTTAATAACACAGTTGGTGTATTTTATTAGAGTTTACTTCATGTAAACTATAACCGGGTGTGAAACAAATATCCAAGTTGCCACATAACCATGGGCACGGCTTTCTGTAAGTTGTTAACCCAGCAGGGGTGCTCCAACTAGTCCATAAATTAACCACACTCCGCGGGAATAACCTCGACCACGGATCTCATGATCATCCTAGGCAACTCCAAAGGAATTCCAACACCTCGAGATAGCCCGAAGAAAGTCAGGGCCCCTCACGCAAGACACTCGATAAAGGAAAAAACAAATCCAACAAGACCACCTGACGTGTCGATGAACCCGATAAGAGTCATGTATCTCGTTCTCAGGACATGACAGATAAGCACGTCATACAGTGCCCAGAATGAAATCTCCCGAGTTGCCCTGAGCTGGCCTCACACACGGCTCTAGTTTGGACCAACACTCATGGGGAGCACTGGCCCGGGGGTTGATTAATTATCCATGGGGTTGCAAAGCCCTTTGCAAAAAAAATTAAGTTGTTAAGCAAATGTAGTACAAAAGTTGGGTCTTGCGAGACAAATTTTAATCTCAACCGAATAAACAAGGGGGTCCCCATAACAACCCCGAGCATGTTAGGAGCGCAAAGTATGGAAACATAACACTAGTAACAAGAAACTATGGCCGTAACAGCAGAACAAAACACCTAGCAAAGGCCAAGCCTTCCACCAATATCAGATAAATATGTGCATTAAATTAAATAATGGATAATATTGTGATATGCAAGAAATCCATGTTATCACATGGAAACAACTGCACCTACAGCTAAGAACGCCATAAGAGCGGCTAAGCAGCGGTAACTTAGCCAAACAAAGGTTGCTAGGATGTGGAGGGGTTCGAGGCTATCATGGCAATGTAGAAGCCTTGGCATTCAAGTGGTAGGTAGCGCAAAAGTAATGATAAGAGCGAGACAACTAGCAAGCGAAAATAGTATCGGGATCCGGGTACGATCATCTTACCTGTTGGTTCTTTAGAGGGACAAGTAGCGGGATCCTCGTAGTGGTACTCTCCTGGATCTTCGTACTCGGGATCAACGTTCGCGTTTACCCAAAATAAACAGAAAGAATAAACAAGCAACCAAGTTGCAAGGCAGAATCAAGAATGATGCGTGGATTATGTGAAGAAGTTAGCATGGCAATCCTAACTAGTCGTGTTTCACATGCAATGGATTGGTTATTTATGAATCTGGACAAAACCTTATGTTAAGTTATTTAACCATACATGATCATGGCAAATATGTATGCGTCATGCAAAAACGATACAAATGCATGTGTAGAACGTAGGAAACGGAGTTACGGTTCTCACGCTACGCTCACGACAAGATACGAAGGCAAAACACAAGACAAAGAAGATCATCGCTATTCCTTGGCATTACAAGGCAGCCACTGGTTAGGTAATGAAAAACCATCCACAATAGAGCCAAATATCAGGCAATTCCATGGAGTATAACTCCCACAAGTCACAAAACACTAAAACAAACAATCTACCACAAAACAGCAACATTGCAACTTTCATAGCAAATAACTTGAGCTACAAGAATCCTCCAACCACGAACAAGGCATTTACATAAACTACATAACATGCTTATCAAATGATCCAACTACACAATCTAGAATGCAGGCACAAATCAATAAGCATGAAGCCCACAAGTTGACATGATGAAACAAATTCCAGGGACTTAGTGAAAATAACAGTTTTCTAGAATCTGAGTTAAGCTGATAGCAAGTTGACAGCAGAAACTAATGGTGATAGAGACCACCTCATGGCATGAAAATTAATAGGATTGTAGAGGGCAACCTCTACTACAAAACACTAGCACTGAGCTTGGGCTAATTCACAACATATCACTTGGTAGCATCCACTCTTCATGGCATAAAAATAATAACAGATTCCCAGACTTAGAAATATTTAGCATGTTTGAAAACAACAACATTTTAGTAGTCACTTTAGAGCATGGTTCCCACTTATATGCAAGTTTAATATGAAAAAAGTAAATACCATGGCATTTTACTCATCAAAGGCCACCATTTTCATGTTGGCACAGTTATCATAGCATGCAAGGATTAAATACAACAAAAATGACAAAATGGCACCTTGAGACAAAATGACAATTTTTCAAAGTTTCCCAAATGACCAAACAAGTTACACCAATGGATTCCTTGTGTGATTCTACCCCAAAATCATATATCACACTCCTATGCTTATATGGAGCATCATGACAAAACACTAGTTAGATAAAACCCCAACAATCCTATAAGTGAAAACTTACTAAAAATGCCCATGAGCATATATGATCATGTCTAGATTTGGAAATATACTAGAAATGGAAATTAACCTATGATAACAATTAAAACACTAAAACAATAAAAGAAAAGGAACAACAAATGACAGGGGGCCCACCTGGCATACTCACCAGGGCCCCCTAGTGCATGACAAGTGGGGCCTGGGCCCACTTGTCAAACACACCACAAACACACACTCATAGCTACGCACACAACACAACACCCACACACTGCACTGCCCACACACACTGCACTTTGGATCTGGCAGCCACACCAGATCCATCACATGCACACCACACACTAGCACACACACACACACCATGTACACAACCACACGGGATCTGTGCTGGCCACCCGAGATTCGAACAACACACACACAGATCAACCAATGGAAGAAAGGAAAACAAAAGGGGGAGACTGGGGATCAAACCCAACACCTCACGGTCGATTCCTAAAGCCGGTACCACTGCGTTACGCTGCGGATCTCAACGGAAGGGGAACTCCTAGCGCTTCTAAACTAACTGACCGAGCACAAACTAATGAATCTGAATATCGCACGCTCCGGCGACAGAGGCACGACGGCGGCAAAATCCGGCGACAACACAAGCTCTCTAGCGATGCTAACTTGCAGAATCGAAGCGGGGATCTATGGGGTCTCCATTCCCCTGCTCGCCTTGCGACGAGGAGGATAGAGGCGACCCCAAGGCCATGCCTTTCCGACCGGCAGCGACAAGCACTACGGCGGCGATGCACGGGCCTATGCAGGGAAGAAAGGGTAGCGGGAACGCAACGGCTCACTAAGGGGTTGTCGGAGGCGCGGGGGCGCAGGCAACGGTGAGACGAAGACGAAGAAGGCGTCGGTGATGACCTGCTCCCTTGCGAACGACGGCGACGACGAAGCGCACTGTGGGGAGGTACTCCTCGCTCCCCTAGTACTGGGAATGGAATGATGACGACGGCCACGTGCTCCACGCCATCTCCGCCCGCAACGAGGGCCATCAGAGGCGCAAAGGCGACGACGAGGAGGACCGGCGATACACTGCTCTCACTGAACTTACCTATCTCCTCTCTTTGACAGAGAAGAGGGAAGGAGGAGCGAGGAGGAGATGGTGGTGGCACGAGGGGAAAGCGTGGAAACCTAGGGCGCATGCACGGTGAGGGGAACTAAATAGGACCGGGGGCTGACGGCGATGCGACGGAGGAAAGTCACGGCGGCAACGCGCTCGCCCTCTTTGCTCTCTGAACCTGACGGACGAAAGCAACGGAGCAGGTAGCCCCTAGCTACCTGGGTTGGCCACGTGGGAGAGGAAGTCGGCCCAGCTCTCTCCCGGTCACAGAGAAAACTAGCAGTGTTTTTCCTTTAAATGAAACAGCCAAACAATTAAAAAACCAGAGGAAAATAAAAGGGTTTTGCAACAACAAAAATTTCCTTAGCCTAAAATGAAATCTGACCTATTTAATAAAATTAACAAGTGGATTTTTAAAGCAAGTATTTTAACATTATTATAAAACAACAACCCCTGTTATTTTAAAACACCAAAATCATAAAGCTCAAAATGTCAAAAGAACTACACACATAGACTCAAATTAATATTTACTACAACTTGAACATTTTAATAGATTTATAAAACAAATTAATTCGGTTGAAGAATGATAATAGGAATAAGAGGTTTTAGGTTTGGTCTTTTGAAAATAAGAGAGAGACGAGGAGGAGTTTGATGCCCACCCATGCACCCACACCCACAAGACCTCTCACACAGACAACAAGGTTGCAAGAAGCACACCACATTTCTATTATGCATGACATGATGATGAAATTATATGATGCATGACGCATGAGACAATGACATGGCAGGGAGCAAACTCAATTCATTCACCACATGACACAAGGGTCCACATAGGTTACATGGCCATAAAAGGCAGGGACAACACTTGGGCTGTCACAACTCTCCCACACTACAATAGGATCTTGACCCGAGATCTAGGAACGAAAGAACTTTGGATATTCGGAACGGAGAAGATCCTCACGTTCCCAAGTAGCTTCTTTGTTAGAATGATGAGACCACTTCACCTTGAGGAACTAGATAGATTTGTTGTGAGTCTTACGCTCAGTTTCTTCGAGAATAGCCACTGGATGCTCATGATAAGAGAGGTCTTCTCGGAGATCAATGTCTTGGAGGTCAATGGTACGCTCGGGAGTCTTGAAGCACCTCCGGAGCTAAGAGACATGGAAGACATCATGCACATTTGCGAAGTTTGGAGGAAGCTCTATTTTATATGCAAGTTCACCTCTCTTGACAACAACTCTGAAAGGACCAACAAAGCGAGGAGCTAGCTTCCCTTTAATTCTAAACCGTTGAGTGCCCTTCATGGGAGAGACTCTAAGATAGACTAGATCATCAACTTTGAAGGAGACATCCCAATGTTTGTTACCATAATAACTTTTCTGTCGGGATTGCGCTGCTTTGAGGTTCTCACGAATGACACGACACATCTCTTCTGCTTCGGTGATCATGTCATTGCCCAAAATTTAACGCTCACCGGTTTTAGACCAGTTAAGCAGGGTACAACACTTCCTGCCGTAAAGAATCTAGAAAGGGGCCTTGCCTGAGCTAGCCTGAAAGCTATTGTTGTATGAGAATTTAGTGTATGGAAGGCAGTCTTCCCATTTCATGTCGAACGAAATCACATGGGCTCTAAGCATATCTTCAGGGATCTGATTGACTCTCTCAACTTGACCACTTGTCTGCGGATGGAATGCCTAACCTCAAAGGTTGGCACCCACCGTGGGGCCTGTGCTCGGTGGTGTTGAGTTCTCAAAGGGCTCTCTCCCAGTGTTCAAGGGATACGTGGTCGGAAGGATGAATAAGAGTCACTGTGGCTGGCTCTACATCGATGACGCCGACTGGGGGCTTGATGCCGGCTCTGTGGAATATGGATTTGGGGTTCCTTTTGGCGGGATCCATGTCTTGATCGGCAGGATCGATGGATCTATGCCCAGTCCGGACGTCTGCACCGACATCATTGAGCCGGCTCGGCATAAGCAACCCGCCCATGATGTGCAGCCCGCCCGTGTTAACCTAGGCCGGAAGCACGTCTTCGTGGGCTTAACTCAAGGTATGGACTTGGAAGCTTTGGTGTCATAGGAAACTCTTGTCTATTCAGAAGACGGATCTTCGAGTGGAGAAACGAAATTGATCTACCAGCTTCACAACGGTGGATTTGGGGGCTACGACAAGCTTTACCCTGAGTCGGATCATTCTGAGCCGGACGATCTTGGTTCGCTGATTCATGCAGCTGTGTTTATGGCGGGGTCGGCCCCGGGTGCGAGCAGCACAGCCGCTGGGGCAGCAACCTTGGGGGCTGATCCGCCACCGGTGGCTCAAGTTCTTCTGGATCTGATGAACGAGCTCACGGCCCTGATGGCCAGTGAAGTGACACCAGATAACCAAGCCGCTCAGAACTTAGAGATTGTGAGGCTCAAGGACCAGGTGGTGGAGGAGCAAAAGAGGATAGCTGAGCTAAAGGTCTAGATGGAGGAAGAGGCAGAACGAATTAAGACAGATGCCTTCCGCCTTGGGCTGGAACAGCAATCGGCGACTGCGGTGCACCGAAGGAGGCAACAATCACGCTTACAAGTATGTTACGAGGCTAGGAATCTCTTCAACACACCAGGAACGGGACGGGCAGCGGATGCACCTGGAAGCCGGCCGGCGGCTCGACCACAGCTTAACCCGTCCCCACGAAACCAGGCCTCACCAGTGGTCTTTCCAACACCGGCGGTGTTGGAAATATGCCCTAGAGGCAATAAATAAAGTGTTTATTATGATATTTCCTTCTTCATGATAATCGTTTATTATCCATGCTATAATTGTATTGATTGGAAACACATTACATGTGTGGGTAAATAGACAACACTTTGTCCCTAGTATGCCTCTAGTGAACTAGCTAGTCGATCAAAGATGGTCAAGGTTTCCAAGCCATTGACATGTGATGTCATTTGATAACGGGATCACATCATTAGGAGAATGATGTGATGGACAAGACCCAAACTACAAACATAGCATATGATCGTGTCAGTTTATTGCTACTGTTTTCTGCATGTCAAGTATATGTTCCTATGACCATGAGATCATGTAACTCACGGACACCGGAAGAGTTCCTTGTGTCTATAAAACGTCGCAACGTAACATGATGACTATAAAGGTGCTCTACAGGTATCTCCGAAGGTGTCTGCTGAGTTGGCATGGATCAAGACTGGGATTTGTTACTCCGTGTGACAGAGATGTATCTCAGGGCCCACTCGGTAATACAACATCACAATAAGCCTTGCAAGCAATGTGACTAAGTGTTAGTCCCGGGATCTTGTATTACGGAATGAGTAAAGAGACTTGTCAGTAACAAGGTTGAACTAGGTATGGAGATACCGACGATCAAATCTCGGGCAAGTAACATACCGAAGAACAAAGGGAACATCATATGGGATTAACTGAATCCTTGACATAGAGGTTCAACCCATAAATATCTTCGTAGAATATGTAGGAACCAATATGGACATCCAGGTCTCACTATTGGTTATTGACCGTAGAGGTGTCTCGGTCATGTCTACATAGTTCTCGAACCCGCAGGGTCTGCACACTTAAGGTTTGGTGTTGTTTCGGTAGTATAGAGTCATGTATGGTGGTGAACAAAGGTTGTTCGGAGTCCCATATGAGATGGCAGACGTCATGAGAAGCTCCGGAATGGTCCGGAGGTAAAGATTGATATATAGGAAGTCTTACTTTGGTCGCCGGAAAAGTTTCGGGCTCATCGGTAGTTTACAGGGAGTGTCGGTAGTGTACCGGGAGACCATCGGGAGAGGTATTTCGACCCAAGAGGCTACATGGGCTGTGGGAGAGTTAATACCAGACCTTAGTGGGCTGGTGGAAGTCCCACACAAGGCCCATGCGGCTGGGAGAGAAAACCCAAAGAGAAAAGTGGAAAAAAGGCAAAATAGGGAGGAATCCTAGTCCTACTAGGATTGGAGGAGGAGTCCTCCTCTCCTCCTTGATTCGGCCAAACCAAGGGCTGGTCCCTTGAGGTCCAAGCCTCCTCCTCTCTTCCTCCTATATATACTGGAGGTTTTAGGGTTTTTGGAACTAGATTTTCAGCGATGTGCTACCCATTCGTCTAGTGCATAGCTTCTCCTCTAGATTGGATTTATGCAGTGCTTAGGTGAAGACCTGCCGGAATAGCTCTACCACCATAGCCGGAGCGCCGTCACGCTACCGGAGAACTCTTCTACCTCTCTGATCCCTCTTGCTGTATCATGAAGGCGGAAATCGTCATCAAGTTGTATGTGTGCTTAACACGGAGGTGTCGTCCGTTCGGTGCTTGATCGGGACGGAACGTGATTGGATTGCGGGACGCTCGGCGATTTGGGTCGCGAAGACGTTCGAATACACCAACCACGTTTCTTAACGCTTCCTGCTTAGCGATCTACAAGGGTATGTAGATCCACTCTCCCTCTCGTAGATTCTCATTACCATGGATAGGTCTTGCCTGAGCATAGGAAAATTTTGTTTTCCATGCAACGTTCTCCAACAGTGGCATCATGAGATAGGTCTATGTCTAGATGAGATCTCGAGTAGAACACAAAAAGTTTGTGGGCGTTGATGCGAAGATGCTTCCTCCCTTGGTCGTGTCTTGGTTCAACGGTATTGCGGGATGAAGCGGCCCGGACCAACCTTACTCGTACGCTTACGAGAGACCGGTTCCATCGACTGACGTGTAACCTCGTTGCACAAAGATGGCTGGCGGGTGTCTATTTCTCCTACTTTAGTTGGATCAGATTTGATAAAGGTGGTCCTTGAGAAGGTTGAAAAGCAACTTATGTATCACCATTGTGGTTTTTTGCGTAGGTGAGAATTGTTCTTGCTAGATACCTATAGCAGCCATGTAAAACATGCAACAACAATTAGAGGATGTCTAACTTGTTTTTCAGGGTATGTTGTGATGTGCTTTGGCCAATTACATGATGAGATATATGTGATGTATGAGATGATCATGTTTTGTATAGAATATCACGGCTTGCATGTCGATGAGTACAACAACCGGTAGAAGCCATATGGTTGTCTTTAATTATTGTATGACTTGCGTGTCAATCATTAAGCGCTATGTAATGCTTTACTATATCGCTAAATGGTAGCAATAGTAGTATAAGCATGGTGGGCGCGACAACCCCGATGGCGACATGTTGACGGAGATCAAGATGATGGAGATCATGGTGTCATGCCGGTGACGATGGAGATCATGTCGGTGCTTTCAAGATGTAGATCAAAAGCACAAGTTCATGGCCATATCATGTCACTTATGATTTGCATGTGATGTTAATCCTTTTATGCACCTTGTTTTGCTTAGGACGAAGGTAGCATTATAAGGTGATCCCTCACTTAATTTCAAGATAAATTGTGTTCTCCCCGAGTGTGCATCGTTGCGAAAGTTCATCGTGGTGAGACACCACGTGATGATCGGGTGTGATAGACTCTACGTTCACATACAACGGGTGCAAGCCAGTGTTGCACATGCAGAACACTCGGGTTAAACTTGACGATCCTAGCATGTACAAACATGGGCTCGGAACACAAGAGACCGAAAGGTCGAACATGAGTCATATAGTAGATATGATCAACATGATGATGTTCAACATTGAAACCACCTCAACTCACGTGATGATCGAACTTGAGTTGGTGAATTTGGATCATGTGACACTCAGATGGCCTGAGGGATGTCAATTTGAGTGGGAGCTTTAGTAATTTGATTAACTAAACTCATTATCTTGAACAATAGTCTAAGTAACCTTTGCATATTTATGTTGTAGATCAATGGCTCGCACAGTAGCACCCTTGAATTTTAATGCGTTCCTAGAGAAAGCTAAGTTGAAAGATGATGGAAGTAACTTTGTTGATTGGGCCCATAATCTGAGGATTATCCTCACGGCTTCCCAGAAATCATATGTCCTTGATGCACCGCTTGGTGACCAACCAGAAGACATGTCATCCGAAGACGTTAAGAATGCTTGGGAGGCACGTTCTGGAGATTACTCAATAGTTCAGTGTGCAATATGGTATGGTTTAGAATCGGGACTTCAAAGAAGTTTTGAACGTCTTGGAGCATATGAGATGGTCCAGGAGTTAAAGTTTATCTTTCAGAAGAATGCCCGAATCGAGAGGTATGAGACCTCCGATAAGTTCTATGCTTGCAAGATGGAGAAGAATGGGTCTATCAGTGAACATATACTCAGAATGTCTGGTTATTTGACTCGTCTAGTGGAGTTGGGAATTGCCCTTCCGCTAGAGGTGATCACTGACAGAGTTCTTCAAACACTGCACCTAGTTACAAGAGCTTTGTGATGAACTATAACATGCACGGGATGAACAAGTCAGTCGCCGAGATGTTTGTGATGCTAAAAGTCGCTGAGTCTGAAATCCAAAAAGAACATCAAGTGTTGATGGTCAATAAAACCACTAGCTTCAAGAAGAATGGCAACGGCAAGGGCAAGAAGGGTAAAACCAAGAAGGATGGCAAAGCAGTTGCTACTCCTGTAAAGAAGCCCAAGCATGGACCCAAGCCAGAAACTGAGTGCTTTCATTGCAAGGGAACTGGTTACTGGAAGCAGAACTGCCCCAAGTACCTGGCTGACAAGAAGGCGCCCAATGACAAACAAGGTATATATGATATACATGTTATTAATGTGTACCTTACTAGCTCTCGTTGTAGTGTCTGGGTATTTGATACCGGTTCGGTTGCTCACATTTGCAACTCAAAACAGGAACTACGAAATAGATGAAGGCTGGCAAAGGATGAAGTGATGATGCGCGTGGGAAATGGTTCCAAGGTTGATGTGATCGCCGTCGGCATGCTCTCTCTTCGATTACCATCGGGATTAGTGATGAACCTGAATAATTGTTATTTAGTGTCTGTGTTAAGCATGAACATTATATCTAGATCTTGTTTATTGTGAGACGGTTAATCATTTAAATCAGAGAATAAAGGTTGTTCTATTTATATGAGTAATATCTTTCACGGTCAAGCACCCAATGTGAGGGGTTTATTCATATTGAATCTTGATAGTGATGACACACATGTTCATAACATTGATGCCAAAAGATGTAGAGTTGATAATGATAGTACCACTTTCTTGTGACACTGCCATTTTGTTGGAAATATGCCCTAGAGGCAATAATAAATTAGTTATTATCATATTTCCTTGTTCCTAATAAATCATTTATTATCCATGCTATAATTGTATTGATCGGAGACTTATATGCATGTGTGGATACATAGACAAAACCATGTCCCTATTATGCCTCTAATGGACTAGCTCGTTGATCAAAGATGGTTAAGGTTTCCTAGCCGTCGACATGAGATGTCATTTGATAATGAGATCACATCATTAGGAGAATGGTGTGATGGACAAGACCCAAACTACAAACGTAGCATATGATTGTGTGAGTTTATTGCTACTATTTTCTGCATGTCAAGTATATGCTCCTATGACCATGAGATCATGATACTCACTAACACCGGAGGAGTGCCTTGTGTGTATCAAACGTCGCAACGTAACTGGGTGACTATAAAGGTACTCTACAGGTATCTCCGAGGGTGTCTGTTGAGTTGGCATGGATCAAGAGTGGGATTTGTTACTCCGTGTGACGGAGAGGTATCTCAGGGCCCACTCGGTAAAACAATATCACAACAAGCCTTGCAAGCAATGTGACTAAGTGTTAGTCACGGGATCTTGTATTACGGAATGAGTAAAGAGACTATCCGGTAATGAGGTTGAACTAGGTGTGGAGATACCAACGATCGAATCTCGGGCAAGTAACATACCGAAGAACAAAGGGAACATCATACGGGATTAACTGAATCCTTGACATAGCTGTTCGACCGATAAAGATCTTCATAGAATATGTGGGAACCAATATGGGCATCTAGGTCCCGCTATTGGTTATTGACCGTGGAGGTGTCTCGGTCATGTCTACATAGTTCTCGAACCCGCAGGGTCTACACACTTAAGGTTTGGTGACGTTTCGGTAGTATAGAGTTATGTATGGTGGTGACTGAATGTTGTTCGGAGTCCCGGATGAGATCCTGGACATCCCGAGGAGCTCTGGAATGGTCCGGAGGTAAAGATTCATATATAGGAAGTCCTAGTTTGGTCGCGGAAAAGTTTTAGGCTCATCGGCAGTGTACCGGGAGTGTCGGTAGTGTACCGGGAGACCATCGGGAGGGGTATTTCGACCCAAGAGGCTACATGGGCTGTGGGAGAGTTAATACCAGCCCTTAGTGGGCTGGTGGAAGTCCCACACAAGGCCCATGCTGCTGGGAGAGAAAGCCCAAAGAGAAAAAGGTGGAAAAAGGCAAAAAAGGCAAAAATAAGGAGGAGTCCTAGTCCTACTTGGATTGGAGGAGGAATCCTCCAATCCCACTAGGTTCCGCCGACCCAAGGGCTGCCTCTTTGGCAGCCAAGCCTCCTCCTCTCTTCCTATTATATATACTGGAGGTTTTAGGGTTTTTCGCACCAGGTTTTAGCCACGTGTTGCCCGTTCCTCTAGTGCATAGTTTCTCCTCTAGATCGGATTTCTACAGTGCTTAGGCGAAGCCCTGCCGGAATAGCTCCACCACCATATCCGGAGCACCGTCACGCTGCTGGAGAGCTCTTCTACCTCTCCGCTCCCTCTTGCTGGATCAAGAAGGCAGAGATCGTCATCGAGCTGTATGTGTGCTGAACGTGGAGGTGCCGTCTGTTCGGCGCTAGATTGGAAGGACCGTGATCAGTATGATGAGTTCGCAGGACGGATCGCGATGAGATCGAGGGACGGATCGTGATGAGTTTGCGGGATGGATCATGATTGGATCGCGGGATGGATCGTGATGAGATCGCGGGACACTCAGCGAGTTGGATCGCGAAGACGTTCGACTGCACCAACCGCGTTTCTTAACGCTTCCCGCTTAGCAATCTACAAGGGTACGTAGATCCACTCTCCCTCTCGTAGATGCTCATCACCATTGATAGATCTTGCGTGTGCGTAGGAAATTTTTTGTTTCCCATGCAACATTCCCCAACACGTTTAGGTCATATTGATGTAAAATGCATGAGGAAGCTCCATGCTGATGGACTTTTGGAGTCACTTCATTTTGAATCACTTGACACTTGTGAACCATGCCTCATGGGCAAGATGACTAAAATGCCGTTCTCTGGAACAATGGAACAGGCGAGTGACTTATTGGAAATCATACATACTGATGTGTGCGGTCCAATGAATGTTATAGCGCGTGGTGGATATCGTTATTTTCTCACCTTCACTGATGACTTAAGTGGATATGGGTATATTTACTTAATGAAACACAAGTCCTAAACATTTGAAAAGTTCAAGCAATTTCAGAGTGAAGTTGAGAATCATCGTAACAAGAAGATTAAATTCCTGCGATCTGATCGAGGAGGTGAATATCTAAGTTATGAGTTTGGCATTCACTTAAGATAATGTGGAATTGTTTTACAGTTGACACCGCCTGGAACACCACAGCGTAATGGTGTGTCCAAACATCGTAATCGAACCTTATTAGATATGGTGTGTTCTATGATGTCTCTTGCTGATTTGCCACTATCGTTTTGGGGTTATGCATTAGAGACAGGTGCATTCACTTCAAATAGGGCAGCATCGAAATCCGTTGAGATGATGCTATATGAACTATGGTTTGGCAAGAGGCCAAAGTTGTCGTTTCTTAAAGTTTGGGGATGTGATGCTTATATCAAAAAGCTTCAGCCTGAAAAGCTGGAACCCAAAGTGGAGAAATGCGTCTTCATAGGATACCCGAAGGAGACAGTCGGTTATATCTTCTATCTCAGATCCGAAGGCAAAGTGTTTGTCGCTAAGAACGGATCATTTCTTGAGAAAGAGTTTCTCTCGAAAGAATTGAGTGGGAGGAAAAGTAGAGCTTGATGAGGTTATTGAACCTTTACTTCAACCAGAAAGTAGCGCAACACAGAAAGATGTTTCTATGGAACCTACGACGGTAGAAGAGGAAGTTAATGATGATGATCATGAAGCTTTGGATCAAGCTACTATTGAACCTCATAGGTCAACAAGGGAGTGTACTACTCCTGAGTGGTACAGCAACCCTATCTTCAAGGTCATGTTGGTGGTCAACAATGAACCTACGAGCTATGGAGGACTGGTGATGGGCCCGGATTCCGAGGAATGGTTAGAGGCCATGAAATCCGAGATGGGATCCATTTATGAAAACAAAGTATGGACTTTGGAAGTATTACCTGAAGGGCGAAAGGCCATTAAGAACAAATGGAATTTTAAGAAGAAGATGGACGCGGATGGTAATGTCACCGTCTATAAATTTGACTTGTGGCAAAGGGTTTTTCACAAGTTCAAGGAGTTGACTACGATGGGACATTCTCACCCATAGCGATGCTTAAGTCTGTTAGAATCATGTTGGCAATAGTTGCTTATTTCGATTATGAAATTTGGCAGATGGATGTCAAAACAGCGTTCCTCAATGGCTTCCTTGAGGAAGAGTTGTATATGATGCAACCAGAAGGTTTTGTCGATCCATAGAATGTTCACAAAGTTTGCAAACTCAAGCAATCCATTTATGGGCTGGTGCAAGCATCTCGGAGTTGGAATAAGCGCTTTCATGAGGTGATCAAAGCGTTTGAGTTTATACAAGTTTATGGAGAAGCTTGTATTTACAAGAAAGTGAGTGGGAGGTCTATAGCATTTCTAATATTATATGTGGATGACATATTGCTGACTGGAAACAATATAGAAATGCTGGAAATCATGAAGGAATATTTGAACAAGATTTTTTCAATGAAGGACCTAGGAGAAGCTGCTTTCATTTAGGCATTAAGATCTATAGAGATAGATCGAGATGCTTAATAGCACTTTCACAGAGCACATACCTTGATGAAGTTTTGAAGAAGTTCAAAATGGATCAGTCCAAGAAGGGGTTCTTGCCTGTGTTACAAGGTGTGAAGTTGAGTAAGACTCAATTCCTAGTGATTGCAGAAGATAGAGAAAAGATGATTGTCATCCCCTATGCTTCGGTCATAGGCTCTATCATGTATGCAATGGTGTGCACAAGACCCGATGTCAGCCTTGCCATAAGTAAGGCCGGAAGGTTTCAAAGTGATCCTGGAATGGAACATTGGGCAGCGGTCAAGAATATCCTTAAGTACCTGAAAAGGACTAAGGAAATGTTTCTCGTTTATGGAGGTGATGAAGAGCTCGTCGTAAAGGGTTACGTCGATGCAAGATTTGACACTGATCCGGATGACTCTAAGTCACAAACTAGATACGTATTTATTCTCAACGGGGGAGCAGTAAGCTGGTGCAGTTCCAAGCAAAGCGTGGTAGCCGATTCTACATCCAAAGCAGGGTACATTGTAGCCTCGGAGGTGGCAAAGGAAGGTGTTTGGATGAAGCAGTTCATGACAGATCTTGGAGTAGTGCCCAGTGCGCTGAATCCAATGAACCTCTTCTGTGACAAAACCGGTGCCATTGCTCTGGCCAAGGAACCAAGGTTTCACAAGAGGACTAGACACATAAAGCGATGCTTCAACTCCATCCACGATTACATCGAGCAGAAGGACATAAATATTTGCAAAGTGCACACGGATCTGAATGTTGCAGACCCATTGACTAAACCTCTTCCAATGGCTAAACATGATCAACACCAGAACTCCATGGGTGTTCGATTCATGGCTAAACATGGTGGATTCCGGCTCTGATGAGGAGAAGGTTGGCCAGGTTAAGAGGAACAACCAGGGCAAGGGTGCGATCAACAATGGTAACCAGAGTAAGGAGAAAAACCTAGATGGCAGGTTAGAACTGGTGGCCAATGCGAGCACCAGCCAGAATCATTCTAAAGGTAATGGGAAGTTCAGGCCGTCTTTTAACAAAAATAGGACTCCTTTCAATTTGGAGGAAATGCTCAAAAAACCCTGTCCGGAGCACAGTCGGCCCGATAAGCCGTCAGCGCACACATGGGGTGATTGCCATATCATGCAGAAGTTCAAGAATTATAACATGCAGCAGCACAACAACCATGGCGGTGGCCCGCCTGGCGGCTCAGGACCAGGCGGGTCAGGAGCCGGATTTGGATCCAGCGGCTCAGGGTCCGGTCATCATGGTCAGGGAAATCAAGGAGGACATCCTCAGCACTCTGGTAACAACAATCAGCAACAACATAACGTGGCCAGTATGGATATCAGAGTAATCCAAAGCAGCTCTGTTCGGGCCAGTATCAAGTCTTCACGACCATCCTGAACAAGCGGGATCAGAAGTTGCGCAAGCGAGCGGTTAATGCAGTTGCACCTGCTCTACCGTAATACTTGAAGTGATCTGAATATGACATAACGTGGAGCCGGGAAGATCACCCACCGCGTGTTGATGACCCGGGGCGGTTGGCCTTGGTGGTTGCCCCCAAGTTTGAGGGTATATGGTGAATAAGGTGTTTATGGATGGTGGCAGTAGCATCAACATCCTGTATTATGATACCTTCCGACGGATGAAGTTGCTTGATAAAGACCTTAAGCCTTCATCAACCATTTTTCATGGTGTGGTGCCGGGCAAGTCGGCTTATCTAGTGGGCAGGTTTTCTTTGGAAGTCGCCTTTGGTGACGAATACAACTATAGGGTCGAGTCCTCGTGGTTTGAAGTGGTCAAGATCAAGAGCCCTTATCATGCGTTGTTTGGGCGACCGGCTTATGCTAATTTCATGGCTAGGCCCTATTATGTCTACTTACAGCTCAAGATGCCTGGGTTAAAAGGTATGATTAGCGTTCATGGCGATCGGAAGACAGCTATTGAGTGCGAGGAAGGAGACGCGGCTTATGCGGAATCTAGTTGTGCTGAGGCAGACCTTAAGTTTTATAAGGAGAATGTTGACCCGGAGGATATGACCCCACTAAAAAAGCCCACGACGGAGGTTGAGCCGCCCCTCAAATTTTTGGCAGATGATACCAAGGCGGTATTTTTCACTCCGGGCGACACATCCAAACAGTTCATCATTGGGGGCTAACATGGATCCCAAATAGGGAAAGCGCGCTCATCGAATTCATCCATGAGAATCGGGACATCTTTGCATGGAAACCTGCTGACATGCCGGGTGTATCGAGAGAGTTTGTTGAGCATAACCTTAATGTGGATCCTAAGTTTAAACCAGTCAAGCAGTTTCTACGACGGTTCAATGAGCAGAGACGCAAAGCCATTGGGGAAGAGATCGCCCGGCTCTTAGCAGCGGGTTTCATCGTCGGAGTGGCTTGCTAACCCAGTGCTTGTGCTCAAGAAGAACGACATGTGGCGTATGTGCGTAGACTATACGGACCTTAACAAGGCTTGTCCGGCTGATCCTTTTGCTCTCCCTCGTATTGATCATATCATTGATGCTACAGCGGGTTGTGAAAGCTTATGCTTCCTAGATGCTTATTCGGGATATCATCAGATCAAGATGGCAGTTAAGGACCAAGAGAAGACGGCTTTCATCATGCCTTTTGGAGCTTTCTGCTTTGTGTCTATGCCTTTTGGGCTCAAGAGTGCCCAGGTGACTTATCAGCGCTATGTGCAGAATTGCCTTCACAATCAGATCGGATGCAATGTTCATGCCTATGTGGATGATATTATGATCAAATCAAGGAAGAAGGAGACCCTTCTAGACGACTTAAGGGAAACCTTTGACATTCTCCGGATCTATAAGATGATGCTTAACCCGGCAAAGTGTGTCTTTGGTGTTCCAGTTGGCAAGCTCTTGGGATTTCTGGTTTCTGAGCGTGGCATTGAGGCTAACCCGGATAAGATCAAAGCTATCACCTCCCTAGCGGAGTCGGCCTGTATTAATGATGTCCAACGCCTGGCAGGGCAGATCGCCGCGTTGAGCCGGTTCATAAGCCACCTTGGTGAGAAAGCTATCCCTCTATATCAGATGATGAAAAAGACAAAATTTTGTGTGGAGTACGGCGGCGGGTGAAGCGTTGGAAGAGCTCAAGAAGCAGCTCACCGAGTCACCGGTATTAGCTGCTCTGGCTGAGAAAGAACCTTTGCTCCTGTACGTGGCGGATAACAATCGGGCTGTCAGCACGGCAATTGTGGTCGAGCGCAAGGAAGCAGGGAAGGGATATCCGGTTCAGAGGCCGGTTTATTATATCAGTGAGGTCCTGACAGAGTCTTAACTAGAGATATCCACCTTGGCAGAAGCTAGTGTATGGGGTATTCATGGACAACTACAAGTTAAAGCATTACTTCTTAGGGCGCCAGATCACCGTGGTCAGCTCTGTTCCATTGGGGGATATAATTCAAAACAGAGAAGCCACTGGTAGGATTGCTAAGTGGGCATTGGAGTTGGGACCTCTCAATATAAAATACGTACCTCGAATGGTTGTCAAGTCTCATGCCCTTGTGGATTTCATAAATGACTGGACAGAGTGTCAGGCGCCGGAGGAAAAGCTGGACAACACATACTGAACTATACACTTTGATGGATCCAAGCATCTAGAAGGGTTAGGGGCAGGAGTTTTTTTAACATCTCCAAAAGGTGATAAGTTCTGTTATGTGTTCCAGCTGATGTTCCCTTGCACCAACAATGCAGCTAAATATGAAGCTCTGCTTCATGGTCTCAGAGTCGCTAAAGATATGAATTTAAGCCGGGTAAGGTGTTTCGGCGACTCAGATCTTGTGGCTCAGCAAGTTTAAGGCAGTTGGGATTCTAGGGACCCGTGAATGGCGGCTTATCGTCAGGCGGTGGATGTCATTGCTGGTCACTTCAAGGTTTATTAGGTGGATCATATTGATTGTCGCAGGAATGAGGCGGCTGATGCCCTATCAAGGTTAGGCTCTCAGCGAAAGCCGGTGCTGCCCAAAATCATTCTGGACGTCTTACATCATCCGACTATCAAGTTACCCTCAAAGGAAGATTTGGCTATTCCTGACCCGGAGGTGCAATTGGCGGCGGCTTTGCATGCTATTCCGGATTGTACTTTGCCTTACTTAGCATATTTCACTCGGGGCGAGTTACCTGATGATGAAAATCTGGCCAGTCAGATCACCCGGCGGTCCAAATCCATGACAATAGTTAATGGTGAGTTGCACAAGTGCAGCGTTACCGGTGTGTTTCAACATTGTGTCTCGCCAGAAGAGGGTAAGGAAATCTTGAATGAAATTCATGCCGAAGATTGTGGACATCACGCAGGCTCAAAATCTCTAGTGTCCAAGGCTTTCCGGCATGGTTTCTTCTAGTTGACGGCTCACAAGGATGTAGAGGATCTGGTCCTCAAGTGTGACGGCTATCAAAAATTCGGCCAGCATGCTCATGTTCTGGCTCAAGAATTGCACATGAAACCAATTACTTGGCCGTTTGCAGTCTGGGGACTTGATATGGTTGGGCCTTTCAAGAGATCCAAGGATAAGAAAACGCACCTCCTGGTGGCGGTTGATAAGTTCACCAAGTGGGTAGAGGCTAAGCCGGTCAGCAAGTGTGATGCGGCTATGGCGGTTCAGTTTATTAAAAAGCTGATCTACCATTTTGGTTATCCTCACAGTATCATTACGGACAATGGCACAAACTTGTCCAAGGGGGCTATGAAAAAATTCTGCAATTTGGAGCATCTCCGGCTTGATGTTTTGGCGGTAGCCCATCCATAGTCCAACGGTCAGGCGGAGCGTGCCAACCAAGAAATCTTGACAGGTATCAAGCCACGACTTGTGGTTCCACTGCAACGGATGCCGACTTGTTGGGTGGAAGAGTTGCCATCCGTCTTATGGAGCATCAGAACCACCCCAACAGGTCCAAGCGTATACACCTTTCTTCATGGTTTATGGTACAAAGGCCGTGTTACCAAGTGACATCCGGCATGACTCGCCATGAGAGGTGGCTTACGTTGAAACGGACAATGAGATGGCGCATCAAGATGTGTTGGATGCTTTGGAGGAGGAACGAGAGCTGGGGCTGCCCGTTTGGCGATCTATCAGCAAGACCTGTGCTGCTATCATAGCCGCAGGTTCAAGACCCGGACGTTTCAAGAGGGAAACTTAGTGTTGCGGCTGATTCAAGACCATAAAAATATGCATAAGTTATCTCCTCCATGGGAAGGACCTTTCGTGGTCAGCAGAAATCTCAACAACGGGTCATATTATCTCATTGACGTTCGGGACGACTCAAATACCCTAGGTCAGGAGACCCGCCGGCCGTGGAACATAGCGCATCTATGGCCTTATTATACTTGAGTTGTTGAGAATAAACATTGTACACTACCATTGTACATATCATATTTATATAGGAATAAAGTTGCATCCCTGCAAGCCGGGGCCTCTGCCATTTCGCACATCTTCATCCATGCAAGAAAAATCCAAAACTTTGGTTGTCGAAGGGGCCTTCCCACCTCCGGGTGTAGCTTATCTAACCCTAACAACCGGCTTTCAAGCCAAAAAATGTTGACAAGTCAACATTGGCTGTCGAAGGGGGCTTCGCACCTTCGGGTGTAACTTATCTAACCCTAACAGCTGGCTCTTATGCCAAAAAAGTTGACAAGTCAACTTTGGTTGTCAAAGGGGGCTTCCCACCTCCGGGTGTCGCTTATCCAACCCTAACAACCGGCTTTCAAGCCAAAAAATGTTGACAAGTCAACATTGGCTGTCCAAGGGGGCTTCCCACCTTTGGGTGTAGCTTATACAACCCTAACAGCTGGCTCTTATGCCAAAAAAGTTGACAAGTCAACTTTGGTTGTCGAAGGGGGCCTCCCACCTCCGGGTGTAGCTTATCTAACCCTAACAGCCGGATTTCAAGCCAAAAAATGTTGAAAAGTCAACATTGGTTGTCGAAGGGGGCTACCCACCTTTGGGTGTAGCTTATCTAGACCTAACAGCCGGCTCTTATGCCAAAAAAGTTGAAAAGTCAACTTTGGTTGTCGAAGGGGGCTTCCCACCTCCGGGTGTAGCTTATCTAACGCTAACAACCGGTTCTCACGCCAAAACATGTTGACAAGTCAACATTGTCGTCAAGGGGGATTCCTTCCCTACGGGTGTAGCTTCTCAATCCCTATCGACTGGCTCTTAAGCTAAGCAGTTGACTCCATCAACATGTTAGGAAGATACAACATCTTCGGGTCATGCTTTTAAGCCGCCCTCCTAACGTTATAAACATACATCTATTCTTGCAGGAAAGTAAGTCGCGAAGAGCCGACAAGGCATGCAATCAGAAGAACAAGGAAGATGATATATATATATATATGTTAAGCCAAACTTTTCATATGTGCGCGATGGCACAATTCAAGGAAAGGAAAAGGTTACTGCCAGTCTATTACATATGCTCTCAATGGAGCCCAAAAATATCTTAAAGTTTTTTACACCGCTCACGGCAGGTCACAAGAGCTGGCTATCAATGGCGTTTATGGCTCCTTTGCACGGCCGGTGGGTTGCCCTGCTCCAGGTCTTCAACCTCCTTGATCTGAAGATGGTCCAAGTCCCAGTTGCAGTTGGTTAAAGCCGCAAAGTTACCTTCCTCCAAGAAGGGTGACGGGTCAATTTCAGAAGCAAAAATATGCTTACTACGGGCAGGTGTCAGATCCTTGCTTTCAAAGAGAGGGCCACGGATCCTTTTCTGATCTGCGATGTAAGCCGCCTGGTAAGTCGCCAGATTAACTTCTTCTGCTAAGACGAAGGCCAGGACTTTGGAATTCTTCACGCACCGGGCATAGTCAGCATCCGTAAATTCGGAGCCATCATCCTTTTTTGAGGGAAACCTGTCCATCATGTCAGCCAGAGTTAGCTCGGGGGCAAAAGCCAGTGCCCGACTTATAGCTGCGATCTCCCCCTAACGGGCGGCTGATCTCTTCAATTCTACGATTTGCTTTGGCATCATGGACAGAAGCTCTAAGACCCCTTTAAAAGTTGAAGGCATGGCATCCTTGTACTGTACGGCTTTAATTGTACACACAGCACCGTAGTAGAGTTGTTCTGTCAAAGTGTATATGGCCTTCAGGGGCAACAGGTTGTCAGAGGCAAGTTGGCGGCTCCTAGGACCTGCATAAGACGAAGGTCTTGTCGTAAGCCGCTAGCACAATTACAATGCACAAATTGATTTAAGTCATCAAAAACTTCACAAAGAGGGTGGTTGTCATCTTCGTGATGTGGCGCTTCAAGGACTGTAGTTCATCGGATAAATCATAAGCCGTTGATCAACATCATCCACCCGTTTCGTCAAGGTGGCTTGTTCAGCTTTAGCGGACTCCTTGAAGGTTGCGAAGTCGGCCTTGATTTCGATCAGCTCTTTAGAAAGGAGCCAGCATTTCTCATCAGCTTCACTCAGAGCGGCTTGCTGTGTGGTTATATTGCTTTTTAACCCGGCCACTTCTGACCCGGTTTCGTTTAAAGCTTCCGACGATATATCAAAACATGGGATGAGACGGCAGGAGGAGAAATATAAGGAAAAACTCAGCAAGTCTCAAACAAATTGCAAGAAAAATGTGTGACACTTGGGGGCTAATGTCTATTTGGTATCCTAGATAAACAACAATTCCGGATCATCGTTATTCAGTTAACCCGGAATTTGGGGCCTACATACTGGTTTTTTAGGAGATTCAGCATGAAAGACCCAACTCAACTTCGACAAAATTGAGCCGTCCCTTGGGGGCTACAATTGGCTCTATTACTCATTCTCAATAAAGTCCCGACTCAACTTTGGAAAAGATTGAGCCAACCCTTGGGGTCTACAATTGTCTCTATTACTCATTCTCAATATAGTCCCGACTCAACTTTGGAAAAGATTGAGCCAGCTCTTGGGGGCTACATTGGCTCTATTACCTATCTTATATGAAGCTCTGATTCAAGGTAATCAATTATTGAGCTGGCCCTTGGGGCTAACAGCAATGGTTTGAGATCACATCTAAGTAAGATGAGGCCTACATGTTAGATGTTTCTACTTCTACCAAGATTGAAGAGCCGGATTATTGTTAGCCAATATTAACCCGACTCTTGGGGGCTGCATAAGGGTATAAGCATAAAAAAGAATACCTCATATTTTCTCTTCATTAAGTTAACAAGCTTGAGCTCCAAATCCTATCTTGTAGACAGTCGGTTCATATAGCCAGCATGAAGTTCATCAGCTATCATTTTCTCGAGTGCGGGGAGCTCAAACTCCAACTTCCTGGAAGCTTCAGCCATCTCACTATGCTTTGTCAACACGTGAGGTGAAGGAGAGTGGAAGCCGGTGCCGGTAATCAGGACGTCCTAAACAGTGGTGTCATCAGCATCCTTGGCAGGGCTCGGTGGCTTAGAAGGGTTCCTCTACGGACTCTCTGGAATAATGTTGTCAGCAGCCGGCTCTGTAGAAGTTGCTGGGGTTTTTGCATCCGGCATAGGCGCGTCCGGCTTGGCAAGCTCCGGTTCTTGAACAGTAGGGCCAGGGGAGGGCTTGTTGGTCTTCCTTCACTTGGCTTGATCCCTATAAAGGCATGAAAATTAGAGCCTAAGTTTTATAGCCGCCAAAGAGCCGGACGTAAGGCTTGGAAAAATATGTACAACGCATTAATCTTGGGAGGCGGCAGAGCAGTGGCCGTAGAGTCGCCAGACGAAGGCAATGATCCCTGAAAAGGTAATTCAGATAATGTAAGGGAATGTTGGAATTATAAAGGAAGAGCTAATAAGATCAAGCAGAGAAGAGAATACTTCTACGGGGCGCTTCTTTTTGAGCCGGGGAGTTAGGTAACCCGGACATGAGATCACTAGAACCGGCGCTCTGGGTCTGGCATCGGTCGGCTTGCTGTTGCTTTTTCAAAAGAAATTGGGGATCCAAATAAGCCAGAGGATGAGAAAGGGGAACTTTTCGAACGACCCGCCGTATCTTCTAGGTTCCAAAATATTGTGAGTCGGACGAAACATAAGTTACATCAGAGGCATTGGCGTGGCTCGTCTCTGCCTCATCCTATGAATGGCTGTTATCAGTAAGGTGAATAAAGAAATGATAAAAAATATCCAAATTATAAGTCTGAGCCGGATGATTCTGGTGGTTTAAACCATTCTTCCTGAGGAGTGGTCTTCTTCGTCCTCTTGGTTGGGGCCTTCTTCTTGGTTTTCTTCAAAGGAGGAACGTACTTCTTCTTCCAGAAGTCGGAGTCAGCCTGAAAAGATGATCCGGCCAGTAGGGATGAATTGCTAAGATATAACTAAACAAAGATAAGAGACTATGAAGAGTCGCCTTACATCTGGGGCCGGGTTAATGACGCAGAAAGGCGCCAGCCGAATGGCGCTGCAAGCTCCTGACGTCTCGTGGACAAGACTCCGGATGACAGTTGTAATATCATCTTCAGTTAATGTCGTTCGGCCGAAGCAGAGGGAGTCATCGTACTGGCCCAGATATTCGCACATAAGGCGATTTCTCTGGCTCAAGGGCATAATTCTCCAAGAGATCCAGCAGCAGATCAAATCAAATCCTATCAGTCCGTTGGCCATGAGGGCTTTAATCTTGGCATGAGTTGGCTCGTGCTTCGCCCTTTCAACAGGTGACAGCCGGCCGGGAAGTTTAGAGGTCATCTTGATCCGAGATGGGAGATAAGCCGGCAACGAATGCTCACCCTCTGTGGGAGGTGTCTTTACAATAAAACCAAGTCTTATTCCAATCTTTTGGATGACTCGACATCTGAACAGTTAGAAAAGTTATGTCCCGACGCCTCTGAATGGAAATCCCATCGAGTTCTAAGCTTGGGCCGGCCTTCACTTCGGTCTGCCGATTCATGTAAAAGAACTCCCGGAAGAGACCAACGGATGGCTTGGTTTGCAGATAGACCTTGTTGAGCACTTGGAAGTTACATATGTTTGAGACAGAATTGGGGGCAAGGTCTTGAGGGTGCATCTTGTAAAAATGAAGGACGTCCCAAAAGAATTTTGAGCCGGGGGGTATGAACCCACGTTCAATGTGATCTGAAAAGACAACCACCTCGCCCTCCTGAGGAACGGGCTTCAGTTCATTGCCCGGAACCGGCCAATGGATGACCTCTTTGTCGGGAAGGGTGCCCGCATGCACAAAGTCCATTAGGAACTCTTCTGTGATGCAAGAGCCGGCCCAATTGCATGAGTTGGATGCATGAGACATGGTGGAGGCTTAAAACAACTACGCAAGATAAGCAATGTGTGGCGAGTCAGGGAACGACAGACGTCTACAGGCGGTTACAAGCTTAAGATCTAAAGATTAAGCCGCCAGGATCCGGTTGGTGAGAACCGGAATACATGGCGGGTCAAGATTATGAAAAGACAAGGCAAAATTCGGCTAAGTCTGGAAAACAGGTTTCACAAGGTATCGCTAAGATTGCGGATCTACAAAACAAAGGAAATGTTCTATTTCAGACCTAGAGACGATTTGACAAAAGCGGAGAAAGTTTAAAAGCGGCAGGCGGAGCTGTTACAAATATGTGCAGTATTACTATCGGTCTCCTACATAACGCCGCATCAGGGACAAGATATCGTCAAGTGTTTACGGGCTAAGCATGGCCGGCATTGAAGGAGGCTCATGTTCTATGTGGCGGAAGGAGCTCCATGAAACCCTACCAAAATGGCTATGGATCTAGGGGAAGAAGGACCCACCAGAGACGGCACGGCGGACACGGAGAGAACTCTAGAACGAACCAAGTTGATCCAGCAGCCTTGTCAACGACGATGAGGAGACAGTGCCGGAGCGAGATGTGCAGGAGAAGGAAGGAGACGAAGAGCGAGCAGGAGAAAGACAAATGCTGCCCCTCGCGGTCCTATTTAATAGAAAAAGGCAGAAACAGGCGCGAAAATCCAGGCGTCGGATGTCATTTGACCGAGGCGGACGCCTTGATTCCTGGACTATCCATTTAATAAGGGAAGATTCGTTGCATGCATCAAAGGATCTTTTTTACAGATTTGACATGATGTCATGGCGGGTCATTATTTTCTAGGCGACTCGCCGAGGAGTAAGAAGGAGGCTGAAGTGAGCAAGCTCAAATCAACCTAGGGCCTAATGTTGGGGATATAACCCCACGGTGAGAACCCCCTAAGGGCTCTAGGTCACACCAGGCGGCTCGTACACCAGCCCAAGAGTGGGCTATGAAGACTTAAGGCCAGGACGCTTGGCGGCTTGACAAGATGGACCGGAACGTGGCCCGGACAGAGAAGACCCAAGCATGTAAGCCGCCCGGAGACAACTTGACCAGGAAGGCAAGATAAGGTAGAGATAGACTCATACATGTATTGGGAGTCGATTACGACTTGTATGACTCGTGGTCTTGACCTCATATATAAAGGAGAGACCCGGGGTGACTTAGAGATCAGATTATCGAGAACTAGGTCAAGCAATAGCTCCCTTGTAATCGATACGCCAAGCAATACAAACACAAGCAGGACGTAGGCTATTACCTCGACTTGAGGGGTCGAACCTGGGTAAACTCGTGTCCTTCGTCCCAACCAACCCCTTTGAGTCCATCACCTTAGCGATGGCTCGAATCCAAGTCTGTTCACCCAGACATCTGTCGTGATAAAACCATGACAAGTGTTGAAACGGATCTTGGTACCCATAGCAGTCTAGAAGGACTCCCAAAACATGGAAGTAAAGAGACTTCCACAGTCACATGAGATGAGATGAGGAATACCATGCAAAGAAACTATCCTTGACATATACAACTCTGCTAGCTAAGCTGCCGACATAGATTCTTTAACCTGAAGGAAATGGGCAGCTTTGGTCAGCTTGTCGATAACCACAAAGATGGCATCGGTGCCTCTCTTGGACATGGGGACCCAGTGATGAAATCCATCTCGACATGATTGAATTTCCACTCTGGGATAGGCAAAGGCTGAAGAAGACATGCTGGACATTGATGTTCCGCCTTCACTCTGCGACAAACATCACACTTGTTCACGAACCGAGCAATTTCACATTTCATGCGAGTCCACCAGAAGGTTTGCTTGAGATCCTAATACATCTTGGAACTGCCTGGATGAATGGATAGAAGAGAATTGTGTGCTTCGTCCATGATAACCTTTCTGAGATCACCTTTTGGAACCACCAGACGGTCCACAAAAACAAGGTATCTTTGTCATCAACGCGAAAGCACTTATACTTCAGAATGCCCTTGGCCACACCTTTCTTCACTTTCTTCACCATTGCATCAAGAAGTTGAGCTTGGTGAACCTTATCTCCCAGAGTCGGAGAGAATTGAATATTGGCAAGAAATCCTTGCGGAATCATTTGAAGGTTGAACTTGCGAAAGACTTCACAAAGCTCGGGTTGAAGAGGCTTCAGGATGAGACTGTTGCATTACGTCTTTAGGTTGAGCGCGTCTGCAATGATATTTGCTTTTCCAAGAGTATACTCAATGCTTGGATTTAAGTCCTCAAACATTTGAACCCAACGAGACAGCCGAAGATTGAGATTGGGTTGAGGTAAAATGTACTTCAAGGTCTTGTGATCGGTGTACACCTCAACTAGTCTACCCAACAACTAATGCCTCCAAGTCATCAGAGCATGCACAACTGCCGCCAACTCGAGATCATGAGTGGGGTGGTTCTTCTCGGCATGCTTGAACTAACGCGAGGTATAAGCAACAATCTTCTTATCTTGCATGAGAACACCACCAAGACCTTGGAGAGACGCATCACGGAAAACTTGGAAAGGCTTTGACTGCTTGGGAGCAACAAGAACTGGAGCCGAAGTCATCTCTGCTTGAGGGTATTGAACGCCACATCACACTCAGGAGACCAAACATACTTGACATTCTTCTGGAGGAGATTAGACAGAGGCTTAGCAATTTGAGAGAAGTTCTCAACGAATCTTCTGGAATAACTAGCAAGCCCGAGGAAGCTATGAAGCTGCTTCACATTCTGAGGAGGCTCCTAGTTCAAGATTGCCTCAACTTTCTGAGGGTGCATTTTAATTCCCTCGGCAAAGATCACATGCCCAAGGTACACAACTTCATTGAGCCAAAACTCACACTTGGAAAACTTGGCATAGGATCGATGCTCTCTTAGCTTGTCAAGCACAAGCCTGAGATGTTCTGCATGTTCTTCTTCTGTCTCCGAGAACACAAGGATATCATCCAAATAGACCAAGAGGAACTCATTCTTGAAAGGAGAAAATATGAAGTTCAACATTCTTGAGAAGGTTGGAGGAGCATTAGCAAGACCAAACGAGATGACGGTGTAGTCATGAGAGCCAAAACTTGTCCTGAAAGCGGTCTTTGGAATATCTTCTTCGCGCATGCGTATCTGATGATAGCCCATGCGAAGATCAAGCTTCGAGAAAACCTTGGCACCTTTCTGTTGTTGAAACAACTCATTGCTGTTGGGAAGTGGGTATTTGTTTCTGATTGTCTTCTTGTTCAATGGACGGTAATCGACACAACGACAGTCTGTGCCATCCTTCTCCTTGACAAACAAAACATCACAACCCCATGGAGAAGAACTTGGTCTGATCAAACCCAGACACTCTTGTTAATCTAGCTGATTGTTCAACTCTTTCAGCTCTTCGGGGCCAAGTTTATAAGGGCGCTTGCAAACCGGTTCAGTTTCGGGCTCGAGATCAATCACGAACTCAACTGGCCAGTGTGGAGGCATTCCTGGCAATTCTTCTGGAAACACATCTTCATACTCACAAACCACCAGAATTTGAGAAGTAGCCGAGATTACACCCTTCTCATTAAGAGCAAAGAGACAGATTGTGTCATCACGAGCTATGAAAATAATCACATCTTCTAAAGGATGAGTCAGCTTGACTTCTTTTGCTTGACAATCAACATAAGCCTTGTTCATAGCCAGGAAGTCCATGCCAAGGATGAGATCAATATCAGAATTACCGAGAACAATTGGAGAAGCTAGACAAGAATAATTACCCATCTTGATAGAAACATCCGGAACCAAGAAATTGGAATTCATTAACTTCCCTGGAGACACCACTAACATAGGTTTAAGAAGATCTTGACATGCAAACTCATGCAATGCAAAGAATGAACGGGGCATGAAATAATGCGATGCACCAGTATCAAACAAAACTTTTGCAGCAATAGAATTAACTAAGAGATTACCGATGGTCACTTGAGAAGAATCCTCTGCTTCTGCTGCGTTCACCATGTTCACCCTTGCTGACTTAGGATTATGCTTCACCATTGCATTGCCTAGAGGTCTGACTAGAGGAGGAGGTGGAAGACGTCGCTGGTTGCACTTCTTGGACTAGTGAACCTTCTGACCACAATTGTGACAATTAACCTCAGATAGCGGACGAAAGTTTCCTAGAGGAGAAACAAAAGCTGCCTTTGGCGCCTGGGGTCTCTTCTGATATCCTGGGTTGGGTGGGTGGGAAGAACCGCGCCAACCGAACTACTTCTGCTGCTGAGGAGGACGAAACGGAGGAGGATTAGGCACCCAATATTTCTGCTGCTTAGGAACCATCTGAGAGCTGGAAGAAGATGAATATGAATCCCTTGAACGCTTCCTTGACTTCTCCAACTTGATTTGAGTTGCCTGGACCTTCAAAGCCATGTTGTAGAACTGATCAAACTCACGAGGCTCTTTAAGGATTAGCCCGACAGAAGCTCATCCTTGAGACCACCTCTGAACTGCTAAATCATGGACTTGTCATCTAGAACATCTTGCTTAGCATAGCAGGCCAAATTCTGGAATTTTATGTTGTACTAATAGACAGACTTGCTTCCCTGCTTGAGGTGCCCGAACATCTCACGCATCTCCTCGACAAAGCTTGTCGGAATGTAATGGTCCCTAGTCATGACAGAAATCATCCCAAGTAACAACAAGATCGCCCCTGGAATCCTTGTACGCCAGCCACCAATCTGCCGCCTAACCCCTGAGCTGGAACGACGCGAATCTGAAAAAGTCCTCTGGACTGACATTGCTGCACTCAAAATTCTTACTCATGTCATGGAGCCAATCATCAGCATCAAAAGGCTGCTCACAACAGGTGAAACACTTGGGCAGGTTGGCAAGGAACCGGTTGAGCGTCGCAAACTGAGGTTGATTCTGAAAATTCCCTTGAAAGCCTTGCTGACCCTGATCTCTTTCTTGCAACAGCCGGGGCAACATCTGAGTGTTCGCATTGTTTGCGGCCATCATAGCTTGCCAAGCTTCTGGAGGAGGAGGCAGTGGCGGGGGTGGTGGAACATCAGTCTGCCTTTCACCACCACACGGATTCCCGCGAGTTGTTGGAGCCATCCTGAAGATGGACAATAACATCAACACCTCATTGATAAGATGAATTCAATAGCTGAATCAAATACTTTGAAAGAATTGAGCAAATAACATCACAGCCTTCCTACTGAAAATTAGTAAGAATGCTTTCTTCGCTTCGCGAAAACATCATCAGATATTAGAAGCCAGTTGCAATAACACAAAAGCATTGAGATAATGTTGCTTAGAACAAATGTATAAGCCCTCATACATCTGAAGAATATGATCCTAGATAACTACATGAGTTCCCACCTAAGAACTTCTGAAAACTTTCTAGTTATGCAATCCGGTGTGGGGGATACAAGGAGGAAATATCTCACACAACTAGCAAACCTACACCCTAACTGTATCCATCCTTCAACACCTAACCAGAGGCTTTCGCAAATCCATCTAACTCGAATACTCGAAAGCACAATGATACAAATCATGGTGGTACCCCGGACGCCTCCCCAGTACTGGTGATTCCGACCTTATCTCACCATGACAAGTATTGAAGTAATTTCGAACAATCTCAATCCTGAGATATCAAGGAAGCTAAATGATAACGATGTGCAAGAATTCCCATGAGCTCAAATCCTCGGAAGAAATCAAGTCAGATAGGAGGCACCAAGATAGAACTCCGTCACATCGGTATCATATAGACTCCAAAATACCCGCGTGATCCTAAAAACTATTGAGCGAGAAGAGGAGTAGAATCAAAATTCCTGAGTCGAATACCTCACCAGACCATAGAAGAGGAGTAAAAAGAAACCTACTCTCTGACATAACTAGACTCAAAATAGTATTACTAGACTCGACTCGGCCAAGTTCGATCAAGCAAAGGGCTCCTATGGTTATATGGATCTGAATACCAACTTGTCACGCCCAAGAAGCGCGCCTATCCATATTAAGGCACGGGGCCCTCGACAAGGGATAGAGGCGCATCTTGACGTTCGCAAGTACAACATCATTACATCATACATTTATGAAGAGAGGAATATATGAGTTGGCTTACACTCGCCACATGCTAAATTACAATTCCACACAAAGAGTTCAAACATCAATCCAAAGGCAGGGTCTGGCTAAGGATGAAAACAAATGATAAAAAAGGAGATGCAATGACATTGTCTTGCTATCCCCGAAGATCATGACCACGGTCCTCTACTCGTCTGGACAAGTCACGTACATCCTGCCACGCTCCTTGTCATACTCCCACTAGAGCTGCATCACATCATCTGGCACGATCTCATCCGTACCTACGCCTGGATTGTTGTAGTAATCCGTGAGCCACGAGGACTCAGCAATCTCGCACCCAGGTACCGAGACTATTCAAGCTTATAGGTTGGAATGGGGTATGTGTTTAGTTTGCAGAAGCACTAAGCATTTATTGGGGCTAAACTAACAAAACATGAAAGTAAATATGTGGTCTATGATGAGCGAACGAAAACTAGAATGGCCTCAGTGAGATCCTGAACACCTACTTACGTCAATCATCACCCCACCGTGTTCTCTCTCGGTTCATGTTCACGAGCAGAGACGATCACGGTTACTCAAGCAGTTGGTGTATTTTATTAGAGTTTACTTCAAGTTAACTATAACCGGGTGTTAAAAAAATATCCAAGTTTCCACATAACCGCGCGCACGGCTTTCCGAAAGTTTTTAACCCTGTAGGAGTGCTCCAACTAGTCCATCATAAATTAACCACACTTCATGGGAACAACCTTGACCACGAATCTCGTGATCATCCTAGGAAACTCCAAAGGAATTCCAAGACCTTGAGATAGCCCGAAGAAAGTCAGAGCACCTCACGCAACACACTCAATAAAGGTAAAACAAATCCAGCAAGACCACCCGACGTGTCGACGAACCCGACAAGAGCCGCGTATCTCGTTCTCAGGACACGATAGATAAGCACATCATACAGTGGCCTGATAGAAATCTCCCGAGTTGCCTCGGGTTGGCCCCGCACACGTCTCTAGTTTGGACCAACACTCATGAGGAGCACTGACCCGGGGTTGATTAATTATTCACGGGGTTGCAAAGCCCTATGAAAAATTTATTAAGTTGTTAAGCAAATGTAGTACCAAAGTTGGTTCTTGCCAGCCAAGTTTTAATCTCAACCGAATAAACACGGGGGTCCCCATAACAACCCCGAGCATGTTAGGAGCGCAAAGTATGGAAACATAACACCGGTAACAAGAAACTATGGCAGTAACAGCAGAACAAAACACCTAGAAAAAGGACAAGCCTTCCACCAATACCAGATATATATGTGCATTAAATTAAATAACAAATAATATTGTGATATGCCAGATATCCATGTTATCACATGGAAACAACTGCACCTGTAACTAAGAACGCTATAAGAGGGGCTGAGAAGCGGTAACTTAGCCAAACAAAGGTTGCTAGGATGTGGAGGGGTTAGATGCTATCATGGCAATGGAGGAGGCTTGACACTCAAGTGGTAGGTAATGCAAAAGTAATGACAAGAGCGGGACAACTAGCAAGCCAAAATAGTATCGGGATCCGGGTACGATCATATTGCATGTTGGTTCTTCAGAGGGACAAGTAGTGGGATCCTCATAGTGGTACTCTTTTGGATCTTCGTACTTAGGTTCAACGTTTGCGTCTACCCAAAATAAACAGCAAGAATAAAAAAGCAACCAAGGTGCAATGCACAATCAAGAATGATGCATGGATTATGTGAAGAAGTTAGCATGGCAATCCTAACTAGTCATGTTTCACATGCAATGGATTGGTTATTTATGAATCTGGACAGAACCTTATGTTAAGTTATTTAAACATGCATGATCATGGAAAATATGTAGGCATCATGCAAAAATGATACAAATTCATATGTAAAATGTAGGAAACAGAGTTACGGTTCTCACGCTACGCTCACGGCAAGATACGAAGGCAAAACACAAGACAAAGAAGGCCATGGCTATTCCTTGGCATTCCTAGGCAGCCGCTAGTTAGGTAATGAAAAACCAACCACAATAGAGCCAAATATAAAACAATTCCATGCGAGTATAGCTCCCACAAGTCACAAAACACTAAAACAAACAATCTGCCACAAAACAACAACATTGCAACTTCCACAGCAAATAACTTGAGCTATAGGAAGCCTCCAACCACAAACAAGGCATTTACAGAAACTAAATATCATGCTTATCAAACTATCCAACTACACAATCTGTAATGGAGGCACAAGCCAATAATCATGAAGCCCACAAGTTGACATGATGAAATAGATTCCAGGGACTTAGTGAAAATAATAGTTTTCTGGAATCTGAGTTAAGTTGATAGCAAGTTGAGAGCAGAAACTAATGGTGATAGAAACCACCTCATGGCATTAAAATTAAAAAGATGGTAGAGGGAAACCTCTACTTCAAAACACTAGCACTGAGCTTGAGCTAATTCACAACATATCACTTGGTAGCATCCACTCTTCATGGCATCAAAATAATAACAGATTCCTAGACTTGGAAATATTTAGCATGTTGGGAAACAACAACATTTTAGTAGTCACATTAGAGCATGGTTCACACTTATATGCAAGTTTAATATGATAAAAATAAATACCATGGCATTCTACTCATCAAAGGCTACCATTTTCATGTTGGGACAATTATCATAGCATGCAAGGATTAAATTCAACAAAAATGACAAAATGGCACCTTGAGACAAAATGACATTTTTCTCAAACTTTCCCAAGTGACCAAACAAGTTACACCAAAGGATTCCTTGGGTGATTCTACCCCAAAATCATACATCACACTCATATGCTTACATGGAGCATCATGGCAAAACACTAGTTAGATAAAAATACCAACAATCCTATAAGTGAAAACTGACTAAAAATGCCCATGAGCATATGTGATCATGTCCAGATTTGAAAATATACTGTAAATGGAAATTAACCTATGATAACAATTGAAATAATGAGAAGGGGCCCACCTGGCATACTCACCAGGGCCCCCTAGTGCATGACAAGTGGGGCCTGGGCCCACTTGTCACACACACCACCCACACACACACACACAACACAACACACACAAACTGCACTGCCCAGACACACTATACTTTGGATCTGGCAGCCACATGGGATCTGGGCTCGCCACCCGAGATCCGAACAGCACACACACAGATCAACCAATGGAAAAAAGGAAAACAAAAGGGGGAGGCTGGGGATCGAACCCATGACCGTACGGTCAATTCCCCAAGCCGGTACCACTGTGCAACACTGCGGATCACAACAAAAGGGGAACTCCTAGGACTCCTAAACTAACTGACCGAGCACAAACTGATGAAACTGAATATCGCACACTCCGACAACAAAGACATGACAACGGCAAAATCCGGCGACAACACGGGCTCTCCGGCAACGCTTACTGGCAGAATCGAAGCGGGGATCTATGGGGTCTCCATTCCCCTGCTAGCCTTGCGACGAGGAGGACAGAGGCGACCCCAAGGCCATGCCTTTCCAACCGGCAGTGACGAGCACTACGGCGGCAATGCACGGGCCTACGCAGGGAAGAAAGGCAGCAGGGATGCGGCGGCTCATTGAGGGGTTCTCGAAGGCGCGGGGGTAGAGGCGATGGCGAGACGAAGAGTAAGAAGGCACCGGCGACGATCTGATCCCTTGCGGACGACGGTGATGGTGAAGCACACTGCAGGGAGGTGCTCCTCACCCCCTAGTACTGGGAATGGAACGAGGACGATGGCCACATGCTCCACACAATCTCCGCCCGCGACGAGGGCCACCGGAGGTGTGAAGGCGATGGCAAGGAGGAACGGTGATGCTCTGCTCTCAGTGAACTTACCTCTTTGCTCTCTCTGATAGAGAAGAGGGAAGGAAGAGGGAGGAGGAGATGGCGGTGGTGTGAGGGGAAAGTGGAGAACCCTTGGGCACATGCATGTCGAGGGAACTAAATAGGACCATGGGCTGACGGCGACGCGACGGAGGAAAGTCACGGCGGCGATGCGCTCGCCCTCTCTGCTCTCTGAACCTGATGGACGAAAGCAACAGAGCGGGTAGCCACTAGCTACCTGGGCTGGGCCACGCGGGAGAGGAAGTTGGCCCAACTCTCTCCCACTCATAGAGAAAACCAGCAGGGTTTTTCCTTTAAATGAAATAGCCACATAATAAAAAAACCAGAGGAAATAAAAGGGTTTTGCAAGAACAAAAATTATTTTAGCCTAAAAGGAAATCTAACCTATTTAATAAAATTAACAAGTGGATTTTTAAAAGCAAGTATTTTAATATTATTATAAAATAACAGCCCCTGTTATTTTAAAACCCCAAAATCATAATGCTCAAAATATCAAAACAACACACACATAGACTCAAATTAATATTTACTACAACTTGCACATTTTAACAGATTTATAAAGTAAATTAATTCTGTTGAAGAATGATAATAGGAATAACAGGTTTTAGGTTTGGTCTTTTGAAAATAAGGGAGAGAGGAGGAGGAGTTTTATGCCCACTCATGGACACACACCCACAAGACCACTCACACATCACAACAAGGTCACAAGAAGCACACCGCATTTATATTATGCATGACATGCTGATGAAATGATATGATGCATGATGCATGAGACAATGACAAGGCAGGGAGCAAACTCAATTCATTCACCACATGACATAAGGGCCCACATAGGTTACATGGCCATAAAAGGCAGGGACAGCACTTGGGCTGTCACAACTCTCCCACACTACAAGAGGATCTCGACCCGAGATCTAGGAATGAAACAACTCTGGATATTCGGAATGGAGAAGATCCTCAAGTTCCCAAGCAGCTTCTTTGTCAGAATGATGAGACCACTTCACCTTGAGGAACTTGATAGTTTTTTTGCGAGTCTTATGCTCAGTTTCTTCGAGAATAGCCACTGGATGCTCATGATAAGATAGGTCTTCTTGGAGATCAATGTCTTGGAGGTCAATGGTACGCTCGGGAGTCTTGAAGCACCTCCGGAGGTAAGAGACATAGAAGACATCATGCACATTTGCGAAGTTTGGAGGAAGCTCTAGTTGATATGCAAGTTCACCTCTCTTGCCAACAACTCTAAAAGGACCAACAAAGCGAGGAGCTAGCTTCCCTTTAATTCCAAACCGCTGAGTGCCCTTCATGGGAGAGACTCTGAGATAGACTAGATCATCAACTTGGAAGGAGACATCCCGATGTTTGTTATCGTAATAACTCTTTTGTCGGGATTGAGCTGCTTTGAGGTTCTCACGAATGACATGGCACATCTCTTCTCCTTCGGTGATCATGTTATTGCCCAAAATTTGATGTTGAACTGTTTCAGACCAGTTAAGCGGGGTACGACACTTCTTGCCATAGAGAATCTTGAAAGAAGCCTTGCCTGAGCTAGCCTGAAAGCTATTGTTGTATGAGAATTCAGCGTATGGAAGGCAGTTTTCCCATTTCATGCCGAACGAAATCACACAGGCTCTGAGCATATCTTCAAGGATCTGATTGACTCTCCCAACTTGACCACTTGTGTGCGGATGGAATGTTGTGCTAAAACGGACCTTGGTACCCATAGCAGTCTGGAAGGACTCCCAAAACATGGAAGTAAAGAGGCTTCCACGGTCAGATGAGATGAGCTGAGGAATACCATGCAAAGACTATCCTTGACGTATACAACTCTGCTAGCTGAGCTGTCGAAATATATTCTTTGACCGGAAGGAAATGGGCAACTTTGGTCAGCTTGTTGATAACCACAAAGATGGCATCGGTGCCTCTCTCGGAGTTGGGGAACCCAGTGACGAAATCCATCTCCACATGATCAAATTTCCACTCTGGGATAGGCAAAGGTTGAAGAAGACCTGCTGGACGTTGATGTTCCGCCTTCACTCTACGAGAAACATCACACTCGTTCACGAACTAAGCAATTTCACGTTTCATGCGAGTCCACCAGAAGGTTTGCTTGATATCCTGATACATCTTGGAACTGCCTGGGTGAATGAATAGAAGAGAATTGTGTGCTTCATCCATGATAACCTTTTTGAGATCACCTTTTGGAACCACCAGACGGTCCTCAAAGAACAAGGTATCTCTTTCATCAACGCGAAAGCACTTATACTTTGGAATGCCCTTGGCCACACCTTTCTTCACTTTCTTCACCATTGCATCAAGAAGTTGAGCTTGGTGAACCTGATCTCCTAGAGTCGAAGAGACTTGAAGATTGGCAAGAAATCCTTGCGGAATCATTTGAAAGTTGTGCTTGCGGAAGGCCTCACAAAGCTCGGATTGAAGAAGCTTCAGGATGAGACTATTGCATTACGCCTTTCGGCTGAGCGCTTCTGCAATGACATTTACTTTTCCAGAAGTATACTCAATGCTCTGATTGAAGTCCTCAAGCATTTCCACCCAACGAGACTGCCAAAGATTGAGATTGGGTTGAGTTAAAATGTACTTCAAGCTCTTGTGATCGGTGTACACCTCAACAGGTCTACCCAACAACTAATGCCTCCAAGTCATCAGAGCATGCACAACTGCCGCCAACTCGAGATCATGAGTGGGATAGTTCTTCTCGGTCGGCTTCAACTAACGTGAGGTATGAGCAACAATCGTTTTATCTTGTATGAGAACACCACCAAGACCTTGGAGAGAAGCATCACAGAAAACTTGGAAAGGCTTTGACTGCTCGGGAGGAACAAGAACTGGAGCCGAAGTCAATCTATGCTTGAGCGTATTGAACGCCACATCAGACTCAGGAGACCAAACATATTTGACATTCTTCTGGGGCAGATTAGACAGAGGCTTAGCAATTTGAGAGAAGTTCTCCAGGAATCTTCTACAATAACTAGCAAGCCTGAGGAAGCTATGAAGCAGCTTCACATTCTTAGGAGGCTCCCACTTCAAGATTGGCTCAACTTTCTCAGGGTGCACTTTAATGCCCTCGGTAGAGATCACATACCCAAGGTACACCACTTCATTGAGACAAAACAAACACTTGGAAAACTTGGCATAGAATCGATGCTCTCTTAGCTTGTCAAGTACAAGCCTGAGATGCTCTGCATGCTCTTCTTCTGTCTCCGAGAACACAAGGATATCATCCAAATAGACCAAGATGAACTCATTCTTGAAAGGAGAAAAAATGAAGTTCATCATTCTTGAGAAGGTTGGAGGAGCATTAGCAAGACCAAACGACATGATGGTGTACTCATAAGAGCCAAAACTCGTCCTGAAAGCGGTCTTTGGAATATCTTCTTCGCGAATGTGAATCTGATGATAGCCCATGCAAAGCTCAAGCTTCGAGAAAACCTTGGCATCTTTCAGTTGTTCCAACAACTCATTGATGTTGGGAACTGGGTATTTGTTTATGATTGTCTTCTTGTTCAATGGACGGTAATCGACACAAAGCCGGTCCATGCCATCCTTCTTCTTGACAAACAAAACATCACAACCCCATGGAGAAGAACTTGGTCTGATCAAACCCAGACGCTCTTGTTCATCTAGATACTTCTTCAACTCTTTCAGCTCTTCGGGGCCAAGTTTATAAGGGCGCTTGCAAACCGATTCAGTTCCGGGCTCAAGATCAATCACGAACTCGACTGGCCGGTGCGGAGGCATTCTTGGCAATTCTTCTGGAAAGACATCTTCATCCTCACAAACCACCGGAATTTGAGAAATAGCCGAGATTTCACCCTTCTCATTAAGAGCAAAGACACGGATTGTGTCATCGCGAGCTGCGAAAATAATCGAATCTTCTGAAGGATGAGTCACCTTGACTTCTTTTGCTTGACAATCAACATAAGCCTTGTTCATAGCCAGGAAGTCGATGCCAAGGATGAGATCAATATCGGAATTACCGAGAACAATTGGAGAAGCCATATAAAAATAATTGCCCATCTTGATAGAAACATCTGGAACCAAGCAATTGGAATTCATTAACTTCCCAGGAGACACCACTGACCCAGGTCTAAGAACATCTTGACATGCAAACTCATGCATTGCAAAGCATGAATAGAACATGAAACAATACGATGCACCAATATCAAACAAAACTTTTGCAGGAATAGAATTATGTGAGAGATTACCCATGATCACTTGAGACGAATCCTCTGCCTCTGCTGTGTTCACCATGTTCACCCTTGCTGACTTGGGATTATGCTTCACAATTGCATTGCCTGCTGGTCTGACTGCAGGAGGAGGCGGAAGACGCCGCTAGTTGCACTTGTTGGAGTAGTGACCCTTCTGACCACAGTTGTGACAAGTAAGCTCAGGTAGCAGATGGAAGTTACCTGGAGGAGGAACAAAGGCTGCCTTTGGCACCTGGGGTCTCTACTGATATCCTGGATTGGGTGGGTGGGAAGAACCACGCCCATCGAACTGCTTCTGCTGCTGACGAGGACTAAACGGAGGAGGATTAGGCACCCAATATTTCTGCTGCTTAGGAACCATCTGAGAGCTGGAAGAAGATGAATATGAATCCCTTGAACGCTTCCTTGAGTTCTCCAACTTGAGCTGAGTTGCCTCGACCTTCAAAGCCATGTTTTAGAACTGATCAAACTCACGAGGCTCTTTAAGGATTAGACCCAGTAGAAGCTCATCCTTGAGACCACCTATGAACTGTTAAATCATGGACTTGTCATCTAGACCATCTTGCTTAGCATAGCGGGCCAAATTCTGGAATTTTATGTTGTACTAATGGACAGACTTGCTTCCCTCCTTCAGGTGCCTGAACTTCTCACGCATCTCCTCGACAAAGCTTGTCGGAATGTAATGGGCCCTAGTAACGACAAAAATCATCCCAAGTAACAACATGATCGCCCCTAGAATCCTTGTAGTGCTGCCACCAATCTGTCGCCTGACCCTTGAACTAGAACGACGCAAATCTGACGAAGTCCTCTGGCCTGACAATTTTGGACTCAAAATGCTTACTCATGTCATGGAGCCAATAATCAGCATCAAAAGGCTGCTCACAACAGGTGAAAGACTTGGGTTGGTTGGCAAGGAACTGGTTGAGCGTTCTAAAACTGAGGTTGATTCTGAAAATTCCCTTGAAAGCCTTGCTGACCCGATATCTTTCTTGCAACAGCCTGAGCAACATCTAAGTGTTTGCATTGGTTGCGGCCATCACAGCTTGACAAGCTTCTGGAGGAGGAGGTGGTGGCGGGGGTGGTGGAACATCAGCCTGCCCTTCACCACCACTTGGATTCCCGCGAGTTGTTGGAGCCATCCTGAAGATGGACAATAACATCAACACCTCATTTATAAGATGAATTCAATAGCTGAATCAAATACTTTGAAAGAATTGAACAAATAACATCACAACCTTCCTACTGAAAAATTAGTAAGAATGCTTTCTTTGGTTCGCGAAAACATCATCAGATATTAGAAGCCACTTGCAATAACACAAAAGCATTGAGATAATGTTGCTCAGAACAATGTATAAGCCCTCATACATCTGAAGAAGATGATCCTACATAACAACATGAGTTCCCACCTAAGAACTTCCGAAAACTTTCTGGTTATGCAATCCGGTGTGGGGGATACACGGAGGAAATATCTCACACAACTAGAAAACCTACACCCCAACTATATCCATCATTCAACACATAACCAGAGGCTTTCGCAAATCCATCTAACTCGAATACTCGAAAGCACAACGATACAAATCATGGTGGTACCCTGGACGCCTCCCCAGTACTGCTGACTCCGACCTTATCTCACCACGACAAGTATTGAAGTAATTCCGAACACTCTACATCCTGAGATATCGAGGAAGCTAAATGATAACGATGTGCCAAGAATTCCCAGGAGCTCAACTCCCTAGAAGAAATAAAGTCAGACAGTAGGCACCAAGACAGATCTCCGTCACATCGGTATCATATAGACTCCAAAATACCCACGTGATCCTAAAAACTATTGTGCGGGAAGAGGAGTAGAATGAAAATTCCTAAGTTGAATACCTCACCAGACCATAGAAGAGGAGTAAGAAGAAACCTTCTCTCTGATATAACTAGACTCAAAATAGTTTTACTAGACTCGACTCGGCCAAGTTCGATAATGCAAAGGGCTCCTATGGTCGTATGGATCTGAATACCAACTTGTCATGCCCAAGAAGCGCGCCTATCCATATTAAGGCACGGGGGCCTCGACAAGGGATAGAGGCGCATCTTGACGTTCGCAAGTACAACATCATTACATCATACATTTATGAAGAGAGGAGTATATGAGTTGGCTTACACTCGCCACATGCTAAATTACAATTCCACACAAAGAGTTCAAACATCAATCCAAAGATAGGGTCCGGCTACAGACGAAAACAAACGATAAAAAAGGAGATGCAATGACACTGTCTTGCTAGCCCCGAAGATCACGACCATGGTCCTCCACTCGTCTGGATAAGTCACGTACATCCTGCCACGTTCCTCATCATACTCCCACTGGAGCTGTGTCACATCCTCTGGCATGATCTCATCCATACCTGCACCTAGATTGTTATAGCAATCTATGAACCACGAGGACTCAACAATCTCGCGCCCGGGTACCGAGACTATTCAAGCTTATAGGTTGGAATAGGGTATGTGTATAGTTTGCAGGAGCACTAAGCATTTATGGTGGCTAAACTTACGAAACATGAAAGTAAATATGTGGCCTACGGTGAGCGATCAAAAACTAGAATGACCTCTAAGAGATCCGGAACACCTACTTACGTGAATCATAACCCCACCTTGTTCTCTCTTGGTTCATGTTCACAAGCAGACATGATCGTGGTTACTCACGCAGTTGGTGTATTTTATTAGAGTTTACTTCAAGTTAACTATAACCGGGTGTTAAACAAATATCCAAGTTTCCACATAACCGCGCGCATGGCTTTCCGAAAGTTTTTAACCCTACAGGGGTGCTCCAACTAGTCCATCATAAATTAACCACACTCCGTGGGAATAACCTCGACCACGAATCTCGTGATCATCCTAGGAAACTCCAAAGGAATTCCAACACCTCGAGATAGCCCGAAGAAAGTCAGAGCCCCTCACGCAAGGCACTCGATAAAGGTAAAACAAATCCAGCAAGACTACCCGACGTGTCGACGAACCCGATAAGAGACGCGTATGTCATTCTCAGGACACGACAGATAAGCACGGCATACAGTGGCCGGATAGAAATCTCCAGAGTTGCCTGGGGTTGGCCCTGCACACAGTTCTAGTTTGGACCAACACTCATGAGGAGCACTGACCCGGGGGTTGATTAATTATCCATGGGGTTGCAAAGCCCTATGCAAATTTTATTAAGTTGTTAAGCAAATGTAGTAGCAAAGTTGGGTCTTGCCCGACAAGTTTTAATCTCAACCGAGTAAACAAGGGGGTCCCCATAACAACCCCGAGCATGTTAGGAGCGCAAAGTATGGAAACATAACACCAGTAACAAGAAACTATGGCGGTAACAGCGGCACAAAACACCTAGCAAAAGGCCAAGCCTTCCTCCAATACCAGATATATATGTGCATTAAATTAAATAACAAATAATATTGTGATATGCAAGATATCCATGTTATCACATGGAAACAACTGCACCTGCAACTAAGAAAGCTATAAGAGGTCTTGAGCAGCGGTAACTTAGCCAAACAAAGGTTGCTAGGATGTGGAGGGGTTAGATGCTATCATGGCAATATAGGAGGCTTGACATTCAAGTAGGTGGTAGTGCAAAACTAACAATAAGAGCGGAACAACTAGCAAGGGAAAATAGTATCGGGATCCGAGTACGATCATATTGCATGTTGGTTCTTCAGAATGGCAATCCTAACTCGTCATATTTCACATGCAATGGATTGGTTATTTATGAATCTGGACAGAACCTTATGTTAAGTTATTTAAACATGCATGATCATGGCAAATATGTATGCATCATGCAAAAACGATACAAATGCATATGTAGAACGTAGGAAACGGAGTTACGGTTCTCACGCTACACTCACGGCAAGATACGAAGGCAAAACACAAGACAAAGAAGGCCATGGCTATTCCTTGGAATTCCAAGGCAGCCACTGGTTAGGTAATGAAAATCCAACCAAAGTAGAGCCAAATATCAAGCAATTCCATGTAGTATAGCTCCCACAAGTCACAAAACACTAAAAGAAACAATCTGCCACAAAACATTAACATTGCAACTTCCACAGTAAATAACTTGAGCTACAGGAAGCCTCCAACCACAAACAAGGCATTGACAGAAACTACGTAACATGCTTAAAAAATTATCCAACTACACAATCTGGAATGGAGGCACACAAAATTAATCATGAAGCCCACAAGATGACATGATGAAACAGATTCCACGGACTTAGTGAAAATAACAATTTTCTGGAATCTGAGTTAAGCTGATAGCAAGTTGACAGCAGAAACTAATGGTGATAGAAACCACCTCATGGCATGAAAATTAACAGGACAGTAGAGGGAAACCTCTACGTCAAAACACTAGCACTGAGCTTGAGCTAATTCACAACATATCACTTGGTAGCATCCACTCTTCATGGCATCAAAATAATTACAGATTCCCTGACTTAGAAATATTTAGCATGTTTGAAAACAGCAACATTTTAGTAGTCACTTTAGAGCATGGTTCCCATTTATATGCAAGTTTAATATGACAAAAATAAATACCATGGCATTCTACTCATCAAAGGCTACCATTTTCATGTTGGCACAATTATCATAGCGTGCAAAGATTAAATACAACAAAAATTACAAAATGGCACCTTGAGACAAAATGACATTTTTTCAAACTTGCCCAAATGACCAAACAAGTTACACCAATGGATTCCCTGGGTGATTCTACCCCAAAATCATACATCACACTCCTATGCTTACATGGAGCATCATGGCAAAACACTAGTTAGATAAAAAAACAATCCTATAAGTGAAAACTTACTAAAAATGCCCATGAGCATATATGATCATGTCCAGATTTGAAAATATACTATAAGTGGAAATTAACCTATGATAACAATTAAAACACTAAAAACAATGAAAGAAAAAGAACAACAAATGACAGGGGGCCCATCTAGCATATTCACCAGGGCCCCCTAGCGCATGACAACCCTGGGCACACTTGTCACACACACGACACACACACACACTCACAGCTACACACACACAACACAACACACACACATTGCACTGCCCACACACACTGCACTCTAGATCTGGCAGCCACACCAGAAACATCACATACACACCACATACTGGCAAACACACACCACGTACACAGCCACACGGGATCTGGGCTGGCCACCCGATATCCGAACAACACAGACACAAATCAACAAATGGAAAAAAGGAAAACAAAAGGGGGAGGCTGGGTATCAAACCCACGACCTCATGGACGATTCCCCAAGCCGGTACCACTATGCTATGCTGGATCTCAATAGAAGGGGAACTCCTAGCGCTTCTAAACTAACTGACCGAGCACAAACTGATGAAACTGAATATCACACACTCCGGCGACAGAGGCACGACAACGGCAAAATCTGGCGACAACACGGGCTCTCCGGCAACGCTAACTGGCAGAATCGAAGCAGGGATCTATGGGGTCTCCATTCCCCTGCTCGCCTTGCGACGAGGAGGACGGAGGCGACCCCAAGGCCAGGCCTTTCCGACCAGCGGTGACGAGCACTACGACGGCGATGCACGGGCCTACGTAGGGAAGAAAGAGCAGCGGGGACGTGGCGGCTCACCAAGGGGTTCTTGGAGGTGTGGGGGCAGAGGCGATGGCGATACGAAGAGGAAGAAGGCACCGGCGACGGCCTGATCCCTTGCGGACGACGGACACGGTGAAGCGCACCGTGGGGAGGTGCTCCTCACCCCCTTGCAGCGGGAATGGAACGAGGACGACAGCCACATGCTCCACACCATCTCTGCCCGTGACGAAGGCCACCGAAGGTGCAAAGGCGACGGCGAGGAGGACCGGTGATGCTCTGCTCTCACTGGACTTACCTCTCTGCTCTGTCTGATAGAGAAGAGGGAAGGAAGAGGGAGGAGGAGATGGTGGCGGCACGAGGGTAAAGTGCAGAACCCTAGGGTGCACGCACACCGAGGGGAACTAAAGAGGACTGAGGGCTGACAGCGACGTGACAGAGAAAAGTCACGGCGGTGACGTCCTTGCCCTCTCTGCACTCTGAACCTGACGGACGAAAGCAACGGAGCGGGTAGCCGCTAGCTACCTGGACTGGGCTGCACAGGAGAGGAAGTTGGCCCAGCTCTCTCCCACTCACAGAGAAAACCAGCAGGGTTTTTCCTGTAAATGAAACAGCCACACAATCAAAAAAACTAGAGGAAAATAAGAGGGTTTTGTAAGAAAAAAAATTAGTTTAGCCTAAAAGGAAATCTAACCTATTTAATAAAATTAACAAGTGGATTTTTAAAGCAAGTATTTTAATATTATTATAAAACAACAGCCCCTATTATTTTAAAACCCCAAAATCATAAAGCTCAAAATAACAAAAGAACAACAGACATAGACTCAAATTAATATTTACTACAACTTGAACATTTTAACAGATGTATAAAGTAAATTAATTCTGTTGAAGAATGATAATAGGAATAACATGTTTTAGGTTTGGTCTTTTGAAAATAAGAGAGAGGGGAGGAGGAGTTTGATGCCCACTCATGCGCACACACCCACAAGACCACTCACACATCACAACAAGGTCACAAGAAGCACACCACATTTATATTATGCATGACATGATGATGAAATGATATGATGCATGATGCATGAGACAATGACATGGCAGGGAGCAAACTCAATTCATTCACCACATGACACAAGGGTCCACATAGGTTACATGGCCATAAAAGGGCAGGGACAGCACTTGGGCTGTCATAACTCTTCCAGACTATAAGAGGATCTCGACCCGAGATCTAGGAACGAAAGAACTCTAGATATTCAGAACGGAGAAGATCCTCACGTTCCCAAGCAGCTTCTGTGTCAGAATGATGAGACCACTTCACCTTGAGGAACTTGATGGATTTGTTGCGAGTCTTACGCTTAGTTTCTTCGAGAATAGCCACTGGATGCTCACGATAAGAGAGGTCTTCTTGGAGATCAATGTCTTGGATGTTAATGGTGCGCTCGGGAGTCTTGAAGCACCTCCAAAGCTAAGAGACATGGAAGATATCGTGCCAACAACTCTGAAAGGACCAACAAAACGACGAGCGAGCTTCCCTTTAATTCCAAACCATTGAGTACCCTTCATGGGAAAGACTCTGAGATAGACTAGATCATCAACTTGGAAGGGGACATCCTGATGTTTGCTATCGTAATAACTCTTATGTTGGGATTCAGCTGCTTTGAGGTTCTCACGAATGGCACGACACATCTCTTCTGCATCGGTGATCATGTCATTCCCCAAAATTTGACGCTCTCTGGTTTTAGACCAGTTAACCGGGGTATCTGAGCTAGCCTAAAAGCTATTGTTGTATGAGAATTCAGCGTATGGAAGGCAGTCTTCCCATTTTCATGCCGAACGAAATCACACATGCTCTCAGCATATCTTCAAGGATCTGATTGACTCTCTTAACTTGACCACTTGTCTGCGGATGGAATGCAATGCTGAAATGGATCTTTGGTACACATAGCAGTCTGGAAGGACTCCCAAAACTTGGAAGTAAAGACGCTTCCGCGGTTAGATGAGATGAGCTGAGGAATACCATGCAAAGAAATTATCCTTAACGTATACAACTCTGCTAGCTGAGCTGCCAAGATAGATTCTTTGACCGGAAGGAAATGGGCAACTTTGGTCAGCTTCTCGATAAACACAAAGATGGCATTGATGCCTCTCTTGGACTTGGGGAACCTAGTGACGAAATCCATCTCGACATGATCGAATTTCCACTCTGGGATAGGCAAAGGCTGAAGAAGACCTGCTGGACATTGATATTCCGCCTTCACTCTGTCACAAACATCCCACTCGTTCACGAACTAAGCAATTTCACGTTTCATGCGAGTCCATCAGAAGGTTTGCTTGAGATCCTGATACATCTTGGAACTGCCTGGATGAATGGATTGAAGAGAATTGTGTGCTTCGTCCATGATAACCTTTCTGAGATCACCTTTTGGAACCACCAGACAATCCTCAAAGAACAAGGTATCTTTGTCATCAACATGAAAGCACTTGTACTTCGGAATGCCCTTGGCCACACATTTCTTCACTTTCTTCATCATTGCATCAAGAAGTTGAGCTTCATGAACCTGATCTCCTAGAGTCGGAGAGACTTGAAGATTGGCAAGAAATCCTTGCGGAACCATTTGAAGGTTGAGCTTGCGGAAGGCTTCACCAAGCTCGGGTTGAAGAGGCTTTAGGATGAGACTGTTGCATTACGCCTTTTGGCTGAGCGCGTTTGCAATGACATTTGCTTTTCTAGGAGTATACTCAATGCTTGGATTGATGTCCTCAAGCATTTCCACTGAAGGAGACTGCGGAAGATTGAGATCGGGTTGAGCTAAAATGTACTTCAAGCTCTTGTGATCAACGTACACCTCAACTGGTCTACCCAACAACAAATGCCTCCAAGTCATCAGAGCATGCAAAACTGCCGCCAACTCGATATCATGAGTGGGGTAGTTCTTCTTGGCAGGCTTCAACTAACGCGAGGTATAAGCAACAATCTTCTTATCTTGCACGAGAACAGCACCAAGACCTTGGAGAGAAGCATCACAGAAAACATGGAAAGGCTTTGACTGCTCGGGTGCAATAAGAACTTGAGACGAAGTCAGTCTCTGCTTGAGCGTATTGAATGCCACATCAAACTCGGGAGACCAAACATACTTGACATTCTTCTGGAGGAGATTAGACAGAGGCTTAGCAATTTGAGAGAAGTTCTCCACGAATCTTCTGCAATAACTAGCAAGCCCGAGGAAGCTATGAAGCCTCTTCACATTTTGAGGAGGCTCCCACTTCAAGATTGCCTCAACTTTCTCAGGGTGCACTTTAATGCCCTCGGTAGAGATCACATTCCCAAGGTACACCACTTCATCGAGACAAAACTCACACTTGGAAAACTTGGCATAGAATTGATGCTCTTTTAGCTTGTCAAGCAAAAGTCTGAGATCCACTGCATGCTCTTCTTCTGTCTCCGAGAACACAAGGATATCATCCAAATAGACCAAGACGAACTCATTCTTGAAAAGAGAAAAAATGAAGTTCATCATTCTTGAGACGGTTGGAGAAGCATTAGCAAGACCAAACGACATGACGGTGTACTCATTGTTGGGGAATGTTGCATGGGCAAAAAAAATTCATATGTTCACGCAAGACCTATGCATGGTGATGAGCATCTATGAGAGGGAGGGTGGATCTACATACCCTAGTAGATCGCTAAGCGGGAAGCGTTAAGAAACATGGCAGGTGTAGTGGAATGTCTTCATGATCCAAATCGCCGAGCGTCCCGCGATCCAATCATGATCCGTCCCGCGATCCAATCACGATCCGTCCTGCGAACTTGATGACGATCTGTCCCGCAAACTCGATCATGGTCCTTCCGATCAAGCGCCGAACGGAAGGCACCTCCGCGTTCAGCACACGTACATCTTGATGACGATCTCCGCCATCTTGATGCATCAAGAGGGAGTGGAGAGGAATAAGAGTTCTCTGGCAGCGTGACGGTGCTCCGGCAATGGTGGTGGAGCTATTCGGGCAGGGCTTCGCCTAAGCACTTCAGAAATCCGATATAGAGGAGAAACTATGCACTAGAGGAACGGGTAGCACGTGCTTGAAAATCTTGTGCAAAAACCCTAAAACCTCCAGTATATATAAGTGGGACGGAGGAGAGGACTTGGCGCAAGGGCCAAGCCTCCTTGGTTCGGCCGAAGTGGGGAGGAGAGGAGGACTCCTCCTCCAATCCTAGTAGGACTAGGATTCCTCCTTGTTTGACCTTTTCCCACCTTTTTCCCTTTGGGATTTTCTTCCCAGCTGCATGGGCCTTGTGTGGGACTTCCACCAGCCCAAAAAGGGATGGTATTTACTCTCCCACAGCCGATGTAGGCTCTTGGGTCGAAATACCCCTCCCGATGGTCTCGCGGTACACTACCAACACTCCCGGTACACTATCGATGAGCCCGAAACTTTTCCGGCAACCAAAATAGGACTTCCTATATATCAATCATTACCTCCGGACCATTACGGAATCCTCGTGACATCCGGGATCTCATCCGAGACACTGAAAAACCTTTGGTAACCACCATACATAACTATATACTACCGAAACGTCACCAAACCTTAAGTGTGCAGACTTTGCGGGTTCGAGAACTATGTAGACATGACCGAGACACCTCTACGATCAATAATCAATAGCGGGACCTGGATGCCCATATTGGTTCCTACATATTCCACAAAGATCTTTATCGGTCGAACCTCTATCTCAAGGATTCAGTTAATCCCGTATGATGTTCCCCTTTGTTCTTCGGTATGTTACTTGCCCGAGATTTGATCGTCGGTATCTCCATACTTAGTTCAAACTCATTCCCGGCAAGTCTCTTTACTCGTTCCCTAATACAAGATCCCTTGACTAACACTTAGTCACATTGCTTGCAAGGCTTATTGTGATGTTGTATTACCGAGTGGGCCCTGAGATACCTCTTAGTTACACGGAGTAACAAATCCCAGTCTTGATCCATGCCAACTCAACAGACACCCTCGGAGATACATGTAGAGCACCTTTTGTTGGAAATATGCCCTAGAGGCAACAATAAAATGGTTATTATTGTATTTCCTTGTTCATGATAATTGTCTATTGTTCATGCTATAATTGTGTTAACCGGAAACCGTCATACATGTGTGAATACATAGACCACAACATGTCCCTAGTGAGCCTCTAGTTGACTAGCTTGTTGATCAATAGACGGTCACGTTTTCATGACCATGGACATTGGATGTCGTTGATAAAGGGATCACATCATTAGGAGAATGATGTGGTCGAGAAGACCCAATCCTAAGCATAGCACTAGATTGTGTAGTTTGTTTGCTAAAGCTTTTCAATGTCAAGTATCGTTTCCTTAGACCATGAGATTGTGCAACTCCCAGATAACGTAGGAATGCTTTGGGTGTGCAAAATGTCACAACGTAACTGGGTGGCTATAAAGGTGCACTACGGGTATCTCTGAAAGTGTCTGTTGGGTTGGCACGAATCGAGACTAGGATTTGTCACTCCGTGTGACGGAGAGGTATCTCTAGGCCCACTCGGTAAGACATCATCATAATAAGCTCAATGTGACTAAGGAGTTAGCCACGAGATGATGTATTACGGAACGAGTAAAGAGACTTGTCAGTAACGAGATTGAACAAGGTATAGAGATACCGACGATCCAATCTCGGGCAAGTATCATACTGATAGACAAAGGGAATTGTATACGGGATTGATTGAATCCCTGACATCGTGGTTCATCCAATGAGATCATCATGGATCATGTGGGATCCAACATGGGTATCCAGATCCCGCTGTTGGTTATTGGCCGAAGAAGTGTCTCGGTCATGTCCACGTGTCTCCCGAACCCGTAGGGTCTACACACTTAAGGTTTGATGACGCTAGGGTTATAGGGAAATGGTATACGTGATTACCGAAAGTTGTTCGGAGTCCCGGATGAGATCCTGGATGTCACGAGGAGCTCCGGAATGATCCGGCAGTAAATATTGATATATAGGAAGTCCAGTTTTGGTCACCGGAAAGTTTTCGGGCTCATCGGTATTGTACCGGGAGTGTCGGGAGGGTGCCGGAGGACCCCCGGGAGGGGTGTGACGACCATAGGACTTTGGTGGCCCTTATAGGAGGTGTGCCATCCCTTATTGGCTTGGCCAAGACCTTCTAGAAAGGCCCATGCGGCTGGAGGAGTAGAGATAAGGGCAAAGGAGTTTGAAAAGGAGGAGATCCACCTCCCTTGTGGGAGGTGGACTCTCCCTTTGATTCTCCCGAAGCTCTCCTCCTTGGAGGAGAGTCCAAGCCATCCCTCCATCTCCCTCCTCCTATATATACTTGAGGTTTTGGCCTTTTGATAACAGTTCTGAACTCTCTCTCTCACGGCAAAGCCCTACCTCTCTTCTTTCTCCTCTGCAGCGCTTAGGCGAAGCCCTGCCGAAATACCTTGCTACTCCACCACCACCACGCCGTCGTGCTGCTGTTGGAGCCCTTCCCTAACCTCTCCTTCCTCCTTGCTGCATCAAGGCATAGGAGACGTCACCGGGCTACACGTGTGTTGAACGCGGAGGCACCGTTGTTTGGCGCTTAGATCGGAATCCACCGCGATCTGAATCGCTGTGAGTACGATTCCATAAACCGCGTTCTTGTAACGCTTGCACTTAGCAATCTTAAAAGGTATGAAGATGCAATATCTCCCCACTCGTTGCTGGTTTCTCCATAGATAGATCTTGGTGACACGTAGGAAAATTTTGATTTACTACTATGTCTCCCAACAGTGGCATCATGAGCTAGGTCTATGCGTAGAATCTATGCACAAGTAGAACACAAAGCAGTTGTGGGCGTGGATTTTGTTAATTTGCTTACCACTACTAGTCTTATCTTGAGTCGGCGGTATTGTGGGATGAAGCGGCCCGGACCGACTTTACACGTATGCTTACGTGAGACTGGTTCCACCGCCTGACATGCACTTGTTGCATAAGGTGGCTAGCGGGTGTCTGTCTCTCCCACCTTAGTCGGATTGGATTCGATGAAAAGGGTCCTTATGAAGGGTAAATAGCAATTGTCATATCACGTTGTGGTTTTGACGTAGGTAAGAAACGTTCTTGCTAGTAACCTATAGCAGCCACGTAAAAACTTGCAACTACAAATTAGAGGACGTCTAACTTGTTTTTGTCGCATGTGCCTTGTGATGTGATATAGCCAAAGGATGTGATGTGATTCATTGTGATGTATGAGATTGATCATGTTCTTGTAATAGGATTCACGACTTACATGTCGATGAGTATGACAACCGGCAGGAGCCATAGGAGTTGTCTTATTTTATTGTATGACCTGCGTGTCAATCATAAACGCCATGTAATTACTTTACTTTATTGCTAAACGTTAGCCATAGTAGTAGAAGTAATAGTTGGCGAGACAACTACATGAAGACACAGTGATGGAGATCATGATGATGGAGATCATGGTGTCGTGCCGGTGACAGTGATGATCATGGTGCCCCGAAGATGGAGATCAAAGGAGCAAGATGATAATGGCCATATCATGTCACTATATTGATTTCATGTGATGTTTATCATGTTTACATCTTATTTGCCTAGAATGACGGTAGTAAATAAGATGATCTCTCACTAAAATTTCAAGAAAAGTGTTCACCCTAACTGTGCATTGTTGCTAAGGATCGTTGTTCCGAAGCACCATGTGATGATCGGGTGTGATAGGTTCTAACGTTCACATACAACGGGTGTAAGCCAGATTTGCACATGCGAAACACTTAGGTTGACTTGACGAGCCTAGCATGTACAGACATGGCCTCGGAACACGGAAGACCGAAAGGTCGAACATGAGTCGTATGGAAGATACGATCAACATGGAGATGTTCACCATGGATGACTAGTCCGTCTCACGTGATGATCGGACACGGGCTAGTTGACATGGATCATGTGTCACTTGGATGACTAGAGAGATGTCTATCTAAGTGGGAGTTCATTAAATAATTTGATTATGTGAACTTAATTATCATGAACTTAGTCTAAAATTATCTTTACAATCTATATTGTAGATCCAATGGCCAACGCGAATGTCACCCTCAATTTCAACGCGTTCCTAGAGAAAACCAAGCTAAAAGATGATGGAAGCAACTATGCGTACTAGGTCCGTGGCTTGAGGATCATCCTCATAGCTTCCAAGAAATTGTATGTCCTTGATGCACCACTAGGTGACCCACCCCTTCTCCCAGCAGAGCAATGTTGGAAATATGCCTAGAGGCAATAATAAATTAGTTATTAACATATTTCCTTATTCATGATAATCGTTTATTAACCATGCTATAATTGTATTGATCGGAAACTTAGATGCATGTGTGGATACATATACAAAACCATGTCCCTAGTATGCCTCTAATAGACTAGCTCGTTGATCAAAAGATGGTTAAGGTTTCCTAGCCATGGACATGAGATGTCATTTGATAACGGCATCACATCATTAGGAGAATGATGTGATGGACAAGACCCAAACTACAAAACGTAGCATATGATCATGTCAGTTTATTGCTGCTGTTTTCTCCATGTCAAGTATGTGTTCCTATGACCATGAGATCATGCAACTCACGGACATCGGACGAGTGCCTTGTGTGTATCAAACGTAGCGATGCTGAAGTCTGTCCGAATCATGTTAGCAATTGCCGCATTTTATGATTATGAGATCTGGCAAATGGACGTCAAAACAGCATTCCTTAATGGCTTCCTCAAGGAAGAACTGTATATGATGCAGCCGAAAGATTTTGTCGATCCTAAAGATGCTAACAAGGTATGCAAGCTCCGGCGCTCCATCTATGGGCTGGTGCAAGCATCTCGGAGTTGGAACATTCGCTTTAATGAGGTGATTAAAGCGTTTGGGTTTGTACAGGTTTATGGAGAACCCCATATTTACAAGAAACTGAGTGGGAGCTCTGTAGCATTTCTCGTGTTATATGTGGATGACATACTGATAATGGGAAATGATATAGAACTCTTGGAAAGTGTAAAGGCCTACTTGAATAAGTGTTTTTCAATGAAGGACCTTGGAGAAGCTTCTTACATATTAGGTCTTAAGATCTATAGAGATAGATCGAGACGCCTCATAGGCCTTTCACAAAGCACATACCTTGAAAAGATATTGAAGAAGTTCAATATGGATCAGTCCAAGAAGGGGTTCTTGCCTGTGTTACAAGGTGTGAGATTGAGTACGACTCAATGCTCGACCACGGCAAACGATAGAGAAGAGATGAGTGTCATCCCCTATGCTTCAGCCATAGGCTCTATTATGTATGCCATGCTGTGTACCAGACCTGATGTGAACCTTGCCATAAGTTTGGTAGGGAGGTACCAAAGTGATCCCGGAGCGGAACACTGGACAGCGGTCAAGAATGTCCTGAAGTACCTGAAAAGGACAAAGACATGTTTCTCGTATATGAAGGTGCCGAAGATCTTGTCGTAAAGGGTTACGTCGATGCTAGCTTCGACACAGATCCGGACGACTCCAAGTCGCAAACCGGATACGTGTATATTTTGAATGGAGGAGCAGTCAGCTGGTGCAGTAGCAAGCAAAGCGTCGTGGCGGCATCTACATGTGAAGCGGAGTACATAGCTGCTTCGGAAGCAGCAAAGGAAGGAGTCTGGATGAAGGAGTTCATCACCGACCTAGGAGTAATTCCAAGTGCGTCGGGCCCGATGACTCTATTCTGTGACAACACTGGAGCTATTGCCCTTGCGAAGGAGCCCAGGTTTCACAAGAAGACAAGACACAGCAAGCGCCGCTTCAACTCCATCCGTGATTACATTCAGGAGGGAGATATAGATATTTGTAAAGTGCATACGGATCTGAATGTCGCAGATCCGTTGACTAAACCTCTTTCACAAGCAAAACATGATCAACACTAGAATTCTATGGTTGTACGATTCATCACAATGTAACAAGATTATTGACTCTAGTGCAAGTGGGAGACTGTTGGAAATATGCCCTAGATGCAAACAATAAAATGGTTATTATTGTATTTCCTTGTTCATGATAATTGTCTATTGTTCATGCTATAATTGTGTTAACTGGAAACCGTAATACATGTGTGAATACGTAGACCACAACATGTCCCTATTGAGCCTCTAGTTGACCAGCTTGTTGATCAATAGATGGTCACGGTTTCATGACCATGGACATTGGATGTCGTTGATAACGGGATCACATCATTAGGAGAATGATGTGATGGACAAGACCCAATCCTAAGCATAGCACTAGATCATGTAGTTCGTTTGCTAAAGCTTTTCAATGTCAAGTATCGTTTCCTTAGACCATGAGATTGTGCAACTCCCGGATACCGTAGGAATGCTTTGGGTGTGCCAAACGTCACAACGTAACTGGGTGGCTATAAAGGTGCACTACGGGTATCTCCGAAAGTGTCTGTTGGGTTGGCACGAATCGAGACTAGGATTTGTCACTCCGTGTGACGGAGAGGTATCTCTGGGCCCACTCGATAAGACATCATCATAATGAGCTCAATGTGACTAAGGAGTTAGCCACGGGATGATGTATTACGGAACGAGTAAAGAGAATTGCCGGTAACGAGATTGAACAAGGTATAGAGATACCGACGATCGAATCTCGGGCAAGTATCATTTCGATAGACAAAGGGAATTGTATACGGGATTGATTGAATTCCCGACATCATGGTTCATCCGATGAGATCATCGTGGAGCATGTGGGAGCCAACATGGGTATCCAGATCCTGATGTTGGTTATTGACCGGAGAAGTGTCTCGGTCATGTCCACGTGTCTCCCGAACCCGTAGGGTCTACACAATTAAGGTTCGATGACGCTAGGGTTATAGGGAAATGGTGTACGTGATTACCGAAAGTTGTTCGGAGTCCCAAATGAGATCCCGGACGTCACGAGGAGCTCCAGAATTATCCGGCGGTAAAGATTGATATATAGGAAGTCCAGTTTTGGTCACCAGAAAGTTTACGGGCTCATCGGTATTGTACCGGGAGTGCCGGGAGGGTGCTGGAGGACCCCCGGGAGGGGTGTGACGACCATAGGACTTTGTGGGACCTTAAAGGAGGTGTGCCAGACCTTATTGGTCTGTCCAAGACCTTCTATAAAGGCCCATGCGGCTGGAGGAGTAGAGATAAGGGCAAAGGACTTTGAAAAGGAGGAGATCCACCTCCCTTGTGGGAGGTGGACTCTCCCTTTGATTTGGCCGAAGCTCTCCTCCTTGGAGGAGAGTCCAAGCCATCCCTCCCTCTCCCTCCTCCTATATATACTTGAGGTTTTGGCCTGTTGAGAACAGTTCTGAACTCTCTCTCTCACGGCAAAGCCCTACCTCTCTTCTTCCTCCTCCGCAGCGCTTAGGCGAAGCCCTGCCGGAATACCTTGCTACTCCACCACCACCACGCCGTCGTGCTGCAATTGGAGCCCTTCACTAACCTCTCCTTCCTCCTTGCTGGATCAAGGCGTAGGAGATGTCACCGGGCTGCACGTGTGTTGAATGCGGAGGCGCCATTGTTCGGTGCTTAGATCGGAATCCACCGCGATCTGAATCGCTGCGAGTACGACTCCATCAACCGCGTTCTTGTAACGCTTCCGCTTAGCGATCTTCAAAGGTATGAAGATGCAATCTCTCCCCAATCGTTGCTCGTTTCTCCATAGGTAGATCTTGGTGACACATAGGAAAATTTTGATTTACTACAACGTCACCCAACACCTTTATAGTCACCCAGTTATGTTGCGACGTTTGATACACACACGACACTCCTCCGGTGTCCGTGAGTCACCTGATCTCATGGTCATAGGAACATATACTTGACATGCAGAAAACAGTAGCAATAAACTGACATGATCATATGCTACGTTTGTAGTTTGGGTCTTGTCCATCACATCATTCTCCTAATGATATGATCCTATTATCAAATGACATAACATGTCAATGGCTAGGAAACTTTGACCATCTTTGTTCAACGAGCTAGTTTACTAGGGGCATACTAGGGACAAAGTGTTGTCTATTTACCCACACATGTAATGTGTTTCCAATCAATACAATTATAGCATGGTTAATAAACGATTATCATTAACAAGGAAATATAATAATAAACACTTTATTTATTGCCTCTAGTGCATATTTCCAATAGTCTCCCACTTGCACTAGAGTCAATAATCTAGCTCACATCACTATGTGATTTACATTGTAATGAATTGAACACCCATGCAGTTCTGGTGTTGATCATGTTTAGCCCTTGGAAGAGGTTTAGTCAACGAGTATGCAACATTCAGATACATGTGCACTTTGCAAATATTTATGTCCTTCTCCTCGATGTAATCGTGGATGGAGTTGAAGCGTTGCTTTATGTGTCTGGTCCTCTTGTGAAACCTTGGTTCCTTTGCTAGAGCAATGGCACCAGTGTTGTCACAGAACAGGTTCATTGGATTCAATGCACTGGGCACTACTCCAAGATCTGTCATGAACTGCTTCATCCAGACACCTTCCTTCGCTGCCTCCGAGGCTGCGATGTACTCTGCTTCGCATGTAGAATCGGCTACCACGCTTTGCTTGGAACTGCACCAGCATACCGCTCCCCCATTGAGAATAAATACGTATCCGGTTTGTAACTTAGAGTCATCCGGATCAGTGTCAAAACTTGCATCGACGTAACCCTTTACGACGAGATCTTCATCACCTCCATAAATGAGAAACATTTCCGTAGTCCTTTTCAGGTACTTAAGGATATTCTTGACCGTTGCCCAGTGTTCCATTCCAGGATCACTTTGAAACCTTCCTGCCATACTTATGGCAAGGCTGACATCGGGTCTTGTGCACAGCATTGCATAGATGATAGAGCATGTCGTTGAAGCATAGGGGATGACACTCATCTTTTTTCTATCTTCTGCAGTCATTGGGCTTTGAGTCTTACTCAACTTCACACCTTGTAACACAGGCAAGAACCCCTTCTTGGACTGATCCATTTTGAACTTCATCAAAACTTTATCAAGGTATGTGCTCTGCGAAAGTGCTATTAAGTGTGTCGATCTATCTCTATAGATCTTAATGCCTAATATGAAAGCAGCTTCTCCTAGGTCCCTCATTGAAAAACTCTTGTTCAAATATTCCTTCACACTTTCCAGCATTTCTATATTGTTTCAAATCAACAATATGTCATCCACATATAATATTAGAAACGCTATAGATCTCCCACTCACTTTCTTGTAAATACAAACTTCTCCATAAACTTGTATAAACTCAAACTCTTTGATCACCTCATCAAAACGCTTATTCCAACTCTGAGATGCTTGCACCAGCCCATAAATGGATCGCTAGAGTTTGCAAACTTTGTCAGCATTCTCTGGATCAACAAAACCTTCTCGTTGCATCATATACAACTCTTCCTCAAGGAAACTGTTGAGGAACGCTGTTTTGACATCCATCTGCCAAAATTCATAGTCGAAATAAGCAGCTATTGCCAACATGATTCTGACAGACTTAAGCATCGCTACGGGTGAGAAGGTCTCATCGTAGTCAACTCCTTGAACTTGTGAAAAACCCTTTGCCACAAGTCGAGCTTTATAGACGGTGACATTACCGTTCGCGTCTGTCTTCTTCTTAAACATCCATTTGTTCTAAATGGCCTTTCGCCCTTCAGGTAATACTTTCAAAGTCCATACTTTGTTTTCATACATGGATCCCATCTCAGATTTCATGGCCTCTACCCATTTCTCAGAATCCGAGCCCATCACTGCTCCTCCATAGCTCGTAGGTTCATTGTTGTCCAACAACATGACCTCCAAGCCATGGTTGTCGTACCACTCAGGAGTAGTACGCGGCCTTGTCGACCTACGAGGTTCAATAGTAGCTTGATCCGAAGCTTCATGATCATCATCATTAACTTCCTCTTCTACCGTTGTAGGTTCCATAGAAACATCTTTCTGTGCTGCGCTACTTTCTGGTTGAAGTAAAGGTTCAATAACCTTGTCAAGATCTATTTTGCTCCCACTCAATTCTTTCGAGAGAAACTCTTTCTCAAGATATGTTCCATTCTTAGCGACAAACACTTGCCTTCGGATCTGAGATAGAAGGTATACCCGACTGTCTCCTTCAGGTATCCTATGAAGACGCATTTCTCCGCTTTGGGTTCCAGCTTTTCAGGCTGAAGCTTTTTGACATCAGCATCACATCCACAAACTTTAAGAAACGACAACTTTGGCCTGTAGCCAAACCATAGTTCATATGGCGTTATCTCAACGGATTTCGATGGTGCCCTATTTAAAGTGAATGCAGCTGTCTCTAATGCATAACCCCAAAACAATAGTGGCAAATCAGCAAGAGACATCATAGAATGCACCATATCTAATAAGGTTCGATTACGATGTTCGAACACACCATTACGCTATGGTGTTCCAGGCGGTGTCAACTGTGAAACAATTCCACACTGTCTTAAGTGACCGCCAGACTCATAACTCAGATATTCACCTCCTTGATCAGATCACAGGAATTTAATCTTCTTGTTACAATGATTCTCAACTTCACTCTGAAATTGCTTGAACTTTTCAAACGTTTCAGACTTGTATTTAATTAAGTAAATATACCCATATCTACTTAAGTCATCAGTGAAGGTGAGAAAATAACAATATCTACCATGCACTGTAACATTCATTGGACTGCACACATCAGTATGTATGATTTCCTATAAGTCACTCGCCCGTTCCGTTTTTTCCAGAGAACGGCGTTTTAGTCATCTTGCCCATGAGGCATGGTTCACATGTGTCAAGTGATTCAAATTCAAGTGACTCTAAAAGTCCATCAGCATGGAGCTTCCTCATGCGTTTTACACCAATATGACCTAAACGGCAGTGCCACAAGAAAGTGGTACTATCATTATCAACTCTACATCTTTTGGCATCAAAATTATGAACATGTGTGTCATCACTATTAAGATTCAATATGAATAAACCCCTCACATTGGGTGCATGACCATAAAAGATATTACTCATATAAATAGAACAACCTTTATTCTCTGATTTAAATAAGTAACCATCTCGCAATAAACAAGATCTAGATATAATGTGCATGCTTAACGCAGGCACTAAATAACAATTATTCAGGTTCATCACTAATCCCGATGGTAATTGAAGAGAGAGCGTGCCGACGGCGATCACATCAACCTTGGAACCATTTCCCACGCGCATCGTCACTTCATCCTTTGCTATCCTTCATCTATTCCGTAGGTCTTGCTTTGAGTTGCAAATGTGAGCAACCGAACCGGTATCAAATCCCCAGGCACTACAACGAGATCTAGTAAGGTACACATCAATAACATGTATATCATATATACCATGTTTGTTGTTGGCCGCCATCTTGTCAGCCAGGTACTTGGGGCAGTTCCGCTTCTAGTGACCAGTTCCCTTGCAATGAAAGCACTCAGTTTTTGACTTAGGTCCATGCTTGGGCTTCTTTACAGGAGTAGCAACTGCTTTGCCATCCTTCTTGGTTTTACCCTTCTTGCCCTTGACCTTGCCATTCTTCTTGAAACTAGTGGTTTTATTGACCATCAACACTTGATGTTCTTTTTGGATTTCAGACTCAATGACTTTTAGCATCGCAAACAGCTCGGCGACTGACTTGCTCATCCCGTGCATGTTATAGTTCATCACAAAGCTCTTGTAACTAGGTGGCAGTGATTGAAGAATACTGTCAGTGATCGCCTCTAGTGGAAGGGCAATTCCCAACTCCGCTAGACGAGTCAAATACCAAGGCATGCTGAGTATATGTTCACCGATAGACCCGTTCTCCTCCATCTTGCAAGCAGAGAACTTATCGGAGGTCTCATACCTCTCGATCCGGGCATTCTTCTGAAAGATAAACTTCAACTCCTCGAACATCTCATATGTTCCATGACGTTCAAAACATCTTTGAGGTCCCGGTTCTAAGCCATACAATATTGCACACTGAACTATTGAGTAATCTCCAGTACGTACCTCCCAAGCGTTCTTAACATCTTCGGAGGTCATATCTTCTGGTTGGTCACCAAGCGATGCATCAAGGAAATATGTTTTTTGGGAAGCCGTGAGGATAATTCTTAGATTACGGGCCCAGTAAACAAAGTTACTTCCATCATCTTTCAACTTAGCTTTCTCTAGGAACGCATTAGAATTTAGGGGGTGCTACTGCGCGAGCCATTGATCTACAACATAAATATGCAAAGGTTACTTAGACTATTGTTCGAGATAATGTGTTTAGTTAATCATATTACTAAAGCTCCCACTCAAATTGACATCCCTCAGGTCATCTGATGGTCACATGATCCAAATTCACCAACTCAAGTCCAATCATCACGTGAGTTGATGTGGCTTCAATGGTGAACATCATCATGTTGATCATATCTACTATATGACTCATGTTCGACCTTTCGGTCTCTTGTGTTCCGAGGCCATGTGTGTACATGCTAGGCTCGTCAAGTTTAACACGAGTGTTCTGCATGTGCAACACTGGCTTGCACCCGTTGTATGTGAACATAGAGTCTATCACACCCGATCATCACGTGGTGTCTCGACACGACGAACTTTCGCAACGGTGCACACTCGGGGATAACACAATTCATCTTGAAATTTAAGTGAGGTATCACCTTATACTGCTACCGTCGTCCTAAGAAAAACAAGGTGCATAAAAGGATTAACATCACATGCAAATCATAAGTGACATGATATGGCCATGAACTTGTGCTTTTGATCTCCGTCTAGTAAGCACCGGCATGATCTCCATCGCCACCGGCACGACACCATGATATCCATCATCTTGATCTCCATCAACGTGTCGCCATCGGGGTTGTCGCGCCCAACATGCTTCTACTACTATTGATACCGTTTAGCGATAAAGTAAAGCATTACTTAGAGCTTAATGATTGACACGCGGGTCATACAATAATTAAAGACAACCCTATGGCTCCTGCCGGTTGCCGTACTCATAGACATGCAAGTCGTGATAATCTATACATCACATGATCATCTCATACATCACATATATCACATCATGTAATTAGCCATATCACATCACAACATACCCTGCAAAAACAAGTTAGACGTCCTCTAATTGTTGTTGCATGTTTTACGTGGGTGCTACGGGTATCTAGCAAGAACAATTCTCAGCTACGCAAAAACCACAACGGTGATACACTAGTTGCTTTTCAACCTTCTCAAGGACCGCCTTTGTTGAATCCAATGATCCAACTAAAGTGAGAGAAATTGGCACCCGCAAGCCATCTATGCAAAAAGTTGCGGTTGAGGGAACTGGTCTCTCATAGGCGTATGAGTAATGTTGGTCCGGGCCGCTTCATATCACAATACCACTGAACCAATAACCGACCAAGGGAGGAAGCAATCTAAGCATCAACGCCCACAAACTATTTGTGTTCTACTTGAGATCTCATCTACACATAGACCTAGCCCATGATTCCATTCTTGGGGAATGTTGCATTAGAAACAAAAAATGTCCTACGTTCATGCAAGACCTATCCATGGTGATGAGCATCTACGAGAGGGAGAGTGGATCTACGTACCCTTGTAGATCGCTAAGCGGGAAGCATTAAGAAATGCGGTTGATGTAGTCGAACGTCTTCGCGATCCAAATTGCCAAGCGTCCCATGATCAAATCACGATCCATCCCGCAATCCAATCACGATCCGTCCTGCGAACTCGATCATGGTTCTTCCAATCTAGCGCCGAACGGACGGCACCTCCGCGTTCAGCACACGTACAGCTTGATGGCAATCTCCGCCATCTTGATCCAGCAAGAGGGAGCGGAGAGGAAGAAGTGTTCTCTGGCAGCGTGATGGTGCTCCGGTGATGGTGGTGGAGCTATTCTGGCAGGGCTTCGCCTAAGCACTACAGAAATCCGATCTAGAGGAGAAACTATGCATTGGAGGAAACGGTAGCACGTGGCTGAAAATCTTGTGCAAAAACCCTAAAACCTCTAGTATATATAAGAGGGAGGGAGGAGAGGACTTGGCACAAGGGCCAAGCCTCCTTGGTTCGGCCTAAGTGGGAAGGAGAGGAGGACTCCTCCTCCAATCCTAGTAGGACTAGCATTCCTCCTTTGTTGGCCTTTTTCCACCTTTTTCCCTTTGGGATTTTCTTCCTAGCCGCATGGGCCTTGTGTGGGACTTCCACCAGACCACAAAGGGCTGGTATTTACTCTCCCACAGCCCATGTAGCCTCTTGGGTCGAAATACCCCTCCCGATGGTCTCCCTGTACACTATCGGCACTCCCGGTACACTACCGATGAGCCCGAAACTTTTCCGGCGACCAAAATAGGACTTCCTATATATCAATCTTTACCTCCGAACCATTCAGGAGCTCCTAGTGATGTCCGAGATCTCATCTGGGACTCCGAACAACCTTTGGTCACCACCATGCAGAACTCTATACTATCGAAACGTCACCAAGCCTTAAGTGTGCAGACCCTGCGGGTTCGAGAACTATGTAGACATGACCGAGACACCTCTACGGTCAATAACCAATAGCGGGACCTGGATGCCCATATTGGTTCCTACATATTCCACGAAGATCTTTATTGGTCGAACCTCTGTGTCAAGGATTCAGTTAATCCCGTATGATGTTCCCTTTGTTCTTCGGTATGTTACTTGCCCGCGATTTGATCGTTGGTATCTCCATACCTAGTTCAACCTCCTAACTGGCAAGTCTCTTTACTCATTCCGTAATACAACATTCCGTGACTAACACTTAGTCACATTGCTTGCAAGGCTTATTGTGATGTTTTATTACCGAGTGGGCCCTAAGATACCTCTCCGTCACACGGAGTAACAAATCCCAGTCTTGATCCATGCCAACTCAACAGACACCCTCGAAGATACTTGTAGAGCACCTTTATAGTCATCCAGTTACGTTGCGATGTTTGATACACACAAGGCACTCCTCCGGTGTCCGTGAGTCACATGATCTCATGGTCATAGGAACATATACTTGACATGCAGAAAACAGTAGCAATAAACTGAAACGATCATATGCTACGTTTGTAGTTTGGGTCTTGTCCATCACATCATTCTCCTAATGATGTGATCCCGTTATCAAATGACATCACATGTCAATGTCTAGGAAACATTCACCATCTTTGATCAACGAGCTAGTTCACTAGAGGCATACTAGGGACAAAGTGTTGTCTATTTTACCCACACATGTAATGTGTTTCCAATCAATACAATTATAGCATGGATAATAAATGATTATCATGAACAAGGAAATATAATAATAAACACTTTATTTATTGCCTCTAGGGCATATTTCCAACACTCATAAGAGCCAAAACTCATCCTGAAAGCGGTCTTTCGAATATCTTCTTCGTGAATGCGAATCTGATGATAGCCCATGCGAAGATCAAGCTTCGAGAAAACCTTGGCACCTTTCAGTTGTTCAAACAACTCATTGATGTTGGGAAGTGGGTATTTGTTTCCTATTGTGTTCTTGTTCAATGAAGATCACAACCACGGTCCTCTACTCGTCTGGATAAGTCATGTACATCCTACCACGTTGCTTGTCATACTCCCACTAGAGTTGCGTCACATCATCTGGCACGATCCCATCCGTACCTACACCTGGATTGTTGTAGCAATCTGTGAGCCATGAGGACTCAGCAATCTCGCGCCCGGGTACCAAGACTATTCAAGCTTATAGGTTGGAATGGGGTATGTGTTTAGTTTGCAGCCGCACTAACCATTTATGATGGCTATACTTACGAAACATGAAAGTAAATATGGGTCTACGATGAGCGATCGAAAACTAGAATGACCTCTAAGAGATCCTGAACACCTACTTACGTCAATCATAACCCCACCGTGTTCTCTCTCGGTTCATGTTCACGAGCAGAGACGATCACGATTACTCACGCAGTTGGCGTATTTTATTAGAGTTTACTTCAAGTTAACTATAACCGGGTGCTAAAAAAATATCCAAGTTTCCACATAACCACACGCACGGCTTTCCAAAAGTTTTTAACCTTACAGGGTTGCTCCCGACTAGTCCATCATAAATTAACCACACTCCGCAGGAATAACCTCGACCACGGATCTCGTGATCATCCTAGGCAACTCCAAAGGAATTCCAACACCTGAAGATAGACCAAAGAAAGTCACAGTCCCTCACGCAAGTCACTCGATAAAGGTAAAACAAATCCAGGAAGACCACCCGACGTGCCGACAAACCCGATAAGAGCCGTGTATCTCGTTCTATGGGGACGACAGATAAGCACAGCGTACAGTGGCCTGATAGAAATCTCCCGAGTTGCCCCGGGTTGGCCCCGCACACGGCATTTGTTTGGACCAACACTCATGAAGAGCACTGACCCGGGGGTTGATTAATTATCCACGGGGTTGTAAAGCCCTATGCAAATTTTATTAAGGTTTTAAGCAAATTTAGTTCCAAAGTTGGGTCTTGCCAGACAAGTTTTAATCTCAACCGAATAAACAAGGGGGTTCCCATAACAACCCCAAGCATGTTAGGAGCACAAAGTATGGAAACATAACACCGGTAACAAGAAACTATTGTGGTAATAGTGGAACAAAACACCTAGCAAAAGGCCAAGCCTTCCACCAATACTATATATATGTGTGCATTAAATTAAATAACAAATAATATTGTGATATGCCAGATATCCATGTTATCACATGGAAACAACTGCACCTGCAACTAAGAACGCTATAAGAGGGGTTGAGCAGCGGTAACTTAGCCAAACAAAGGTTGCTAGGATGTGGAGGGGTTAGATGCTATCATGGCAATGTAGGAGGCTTGACATTCAAGTGGTAGGTAGCGCAAAAGTAACGATAAGAGCATGACAACTAGCGAGCGAAAATAGTCGGGATCCGGGTACAATCATATTGCCTGTTGGTTCTTCAGAGGGACAAGTCGCGGGATCCTCGTAGTGGTACTCTCTTGGATCTTCGTACTCAGGTTCAACATTCGCGTCTACCCAAAATAAACAGCAAGAATAAACAAGCAACCAAGATGCAATGCACAATCAAGAATGATGCATGGATTATGTGAAGAAGTTAGCATGGCAATCCTAACTAGTCATGTTTCGCATGCAATGGATTGGTTATTTATGAATCTGGACAAAACCTTATGTTAAGTTATTTAAACAAGCATGATCATGACAAATATGTATGCATCATGCAAAAACGATACAAATGCATATGTAGAACGTAGTAAACGGAGTTACGGTTCTCATGCTACGCTCACGGCAAGATACGAAGGCAAAACACAAGACAAAGAAGGCCATGGCTATTCCTTGGCATTCCAAGGCAGCCACTGGTTAGGTAATGAAAAACCAACCACAATAGAGCCAAATATCAAGAAATTCCATGGATTATATCTCCCACAAGTCACAAAACACTAAAACAAACAATGTGCCACAAAACAACAACATTGCAACTTCCACAGCAAATAACTTGAGCTACAAGAAGCCTCCAACCACAAACAAGGCATTTACAGAAACTAAATAACATGCTTATCAAACTATCCAACTACAAAATCTATAATGGAGGCACACACCAATAATCATGAAGCCCACAAGTTAACATGATGAAATAGATTCCAGGGGCTTAGTGAAAATAACAGTTTTCTGGAATCTGAGTTAAGCTAATAGCAAGTTGACGGTAGAAACTAATGGTGATAGAAACCACCTCATGGCATGCAAATTAACAGGATGGTAGAGGGAAACCTCTACTTCAAAACACTAGCACTGAGCTTGAGCTAATTCACAACATATCACTTGGTAGCATCCACTCTTCATGGCATCAAAATAATAACAGATTCCCAGACTTAGAAATATTTAGCATGTTTGAAAACAGCTACATTTTAGTAGTCACTTTAGAGCATGGTTGCCACTTATATGCAAGTTTAATATGATAAAAATAAATACCATGGCATTCTACTCATCAAAGGCTACCATTTTCATGTTGGCACAATTATCATAGCATGCAAGGATTAAATACAACAAAAATGACAAAATGGCACCTTGAGAGAGAATGACATTTTGTCAAACTTGCCCAAATGACCAAACAAGTTACACCAATGGATTCCTTGGGTGATTCTACCCCAAAATCAAATATCACACTCCTATGCTTACATGGATCATCATGACAAAACACTAGTTAGATAAAAACCCAACAATCCTATAAGTGAAAACTTACTAAAAATGCCCATGAGCATATATGATCATGTCCAGATTTGGAAATATACTATAAATGGAAATTAACCTATGATAACTATTAAAACACTAAAAACAATAAACGAAAAAGAACAACAAATGACAAGGGGCCCACCTGGCATACTCACCAGGGCCCCCTAGTGCATGACAAGTGGGGCCTGGGCCCACTTGTCACACACCACACACACACTCACAGCTCGACACACAACACTTCACACACACACTGCACTGCCCACACACACTGCACTCTGGATCTGGCAGCCACACCAGATCCATCACATACACACCACACATTGGCAAACAAACACCACGTACACAGCCACACGGGATCTGGGCTGGCCATCCGAGATCCGAACAGCACACACACAGATCAACCAATGGAAAAAATCAAAACAAAAGGGGGAGGCTGGGGATCGAACCCACGACCTCACGGTCGATTCCCCAAGCCGGTACCACTGCGCTACACTGTGGATATCAACAGAAGGGGTACTCCTAGTGCTTCTAAACTAACTGACCGAGCACAAACTGATGAAACTGAATATCGCACACTCCGGCGACAGAGGCACAACGGCGACAAAATCCGGCGACAACACGGGCTCTCCGACGACGCTAACTGGCAGAATCGAAGCAGGGATCTATGGGGTCTCCATTCCCCTGCTCGCCTTGTGACGAGGAGGACGGAGGCGACCCCAAGGCCATGCCTTTCCGACCAGCGGCGACGTGCACTACGGCGGCGATGCATGGGCCTACGCAGGGAAGAAAGGGCAGCGGGTACGTGGCGGCTCACCGAGGGGTTCTCGGAGGCGTGGGGGCAGACGCGACGGCGAGACGAAGAGGAAGAAGGCACCAGCGACGACCTGATTCCCTCGGACGACGGCAAAGACAAAGCGCACTGCGGGGAGGTGCTCCTCACCCCCTAGCAGCGGGAATGGAACGAGGACGACGGCCACGTGCTCCACACCATCTCCGCCCGCGACGAGGGCCATCGGAGGCGCGAAGGCGACGGCGAGGAGGACCGGTGATGCTCTGCTCTAACTGAACTTACCTCTTTGCTCTCTCTCACAGAGAAGAGGGAAGGAAGAGGGAGGAGGAGATGGCGGCAGCACGAGGGGAAAGTGTGGATCCCTAGTGCGCACACACGCCAAGGGGAACTAAATAGGACCGGGGGCTGACGGCGACGCGACGGAGGAAAGTCATGGCGGCAATGTGCGCGCCCTCTCTGCTCTCTGAACCTGACGGACGAAAGCAACGGAGCGGGTAGCCGCTAGCTACCTGGGCTGGGCCACGTGGGAGAGGAAGTCGGCCCAAGTCTCTCCCACTCACAGAGAAAACCAGTAGGGTTTGTCCTTTAAATGAAACAGCCATACAATAAAAAAACCATAGGAAAATAAAAGGGTTTTGCAAGAACAAAAATTAGTTTAGCCTAAAAGGAAATTTGACCTATTTAATAAAATTAACAAGTGGATTTTTAAAGCAAGTATTTTAATATTAATTATTATAAAACAACAGCCCCTGTTATTTTAAAACCCCAAAATCATAAAGCTCAAAATATCAAAAGAACAACACACATAGACTCAAATTAAGATTTACTACAACTTGAACATTTTAACAGATTTATAAAGCAAATTAATTCTTTTGAAGAATGATAATAGGAATAACAGGTTTTAGGTTTGGTCTTTTGAAAATAATAGAGAGTCCCACAAGACCACTCACACATCACAACAAGGTCACAAGAAGCACAACACATTTATATTATGCATGACATGATGATGAAATGATATGATGCATGATGCATGAGACAATGGCATGGCAGGCAGCAAACTTAATTCATTCACCACATGACACAAGGGTCCACATTGGTTACATGGCCATAAAAGGCAGGGACAGCACTTGGTGTGTCACAACTCACCCACACTACAAGAGGATCTTGACCCGAGATCTAGGAACGAAAGAACTCTGGATATTCGGAATGGAGAAGATCCTCATGTTCCCAAGCAGCTTCTTTGTCTGAATGATGAGACCACTTCACCTTGAGGAACTTGATAGATTTGTTGCGAGTCTTATGCTCAGTTTTTTCGAGAATAGCCACTGGATGCTCACGATAAGAGAGGTCTTCTTGGAGATCAATGTCTGGGAGGTCAATGGTACGTTCGGGAGTCTTGAAGCACCTCGGGAGCTAAGAGACATGGAAGACATCGTGCACATTTGCGAAGTTTAGAGGAAGCTCTAGTTGATATGCAAGTTCACCTCTCTTGCCAACAACTCTGAAAGGACCAACAAAGCGAGGAGCTAGCTTCCCTTTAATTCCAAACCGCTGAGTGCCCTTCATGGGAAAGACTCTGAGATAGACTAGATCATCAACTTGCAAGGGGACATCCCGATGTTTGTTATCGTAATAACTCTTCTGTCGGGATTGAGCTGCTTTGAGGTTCTCACGAATGACACGGCACATATCTTCTACTTCGGTGATCATGTCATTGCGCAAAATTTGACGCTCACCGGTTTCAGACCAGTTAAGCGGCGTACGACACTTTCTGCCGTAGAGAATCTCGAAAGGTCCCTTGCCTGAGCTAGCTTGAAAGCTATTGTTGTATGAGAATTCAGCATATGGAAGGCAGTCTTCCCACTTCATGCCGAACAAAATCACACAGGCTCTGAGCATATCTTCAAGGATCTGATTGACTCTCTCAACTTGACCACTTGTCTACGGATGAACGACAGAGCTGAAACGGAGCTTGGTACCCATAGCAGTCTGGAAGGGCTCCCAAAACTTGGAAGTAAAGAGGCTTCCACAGTCAGAAGTGATGAGCTGAGGAATACCATGCAAAGACACTATCCTTGACATATACAACTCTGCAAGCTGAGCTGCCGAGATAGATTCTTTGACTGGCAGGAAATGAGCAACTTTTGACAGCTTGTCGATAACCACAAAGATGGCATCGTTGCCTCTCTTGGACTTGGGAAACCCAGTGACGAAATCCATCTCCACATGATCAAATTTCCACTCTGGGATAGCCAAAGGCTGAAGAAGACCTGCTGGGCGTTGATGCTCCGCCTTCACTCTATGACAAACATCACACTCGTTCACGAACTGAGCAATTTCACGTTTCATGCGAGTCCACCAGAAGGTTTTCTTGAGATCCAGATACATCTTGGAACTGCCTGGATGGATGGATAGAAGAGAATTGTGTGCTTCGTCCATGATAACCTTTCTGAGATCATCTTTTGGAACCACAAGACGGTCCTGAAAGAACAAGGTATCACTGTCATCAACGCGAAAGCACTTATACTTCAGAGTGCTCTTGGCCACACCTTTCTTCACTTTCTTCACCATAGCATCAAGAAGCTGCGCTTGGTGAACCTGATATTCCAAAGTCGGAGAAACTTGAAGATTTGCAAGAAATCCTTGTGGAATCATCTAAAGGTTGAGCTTGCGGAAGGCTTCACAAAGCTCGGGTTGAAGAGGCTTCATGATGAGACTATTGCAGTATGCCTTACGGCTGAGCGCGTCTGCAATGACATTTGCTTTCCCAGGTGTATACTCAATGCTTGGATTGAAGTCCTCAAGCATTTCCACCCAACGAGACTGCCGAAGATTGAGATTGGGTTGAGTGAAAATGTACTTCAAGCTCTTGTGATCGGTGTAAACCTCAACTGGTCTACCCAACAACAAATGCCTCCAAGTCATTAGAGCATGCACAACTGCCGGCAACTCAAGATCATGAGTGGCCTAGTTCTTCTCGGCAGGCTTCAACTGACGCGAGGTATAAGCAACAACCTTCTTGTCTTGCATGAGAACACCACCAAGACCTTGGAGAGAATCATCACAGAATGCTTGGAAAGGCTTTGACTGCTCATTCTGAGGAGGCTCCCATTTCAAGATTGGCTCAACTTTCTCAGGGTGCACTTTAATGCCCTCGGTACAGATCACATGCCCAAGGCACACCACTTCATTGAGACAAAACTCACACTTGGAAAACTTGGCATAGAATCGATGCACAAGCCTAAGATGCTCTGCATTCTCTTCTTCTGTCTCCGAGAACACAAGGTTATCATCCAAATAGACCAAGACGAACTCATTCTTGAAAGGAGAAAAAATGAAGTTCATCATTCTTGAGAAGGTTGGAGGAGCATTAGCAAGACCAAACGACATGACGGTGTACTCATAAGAGCCAAAACTCGTCCTGAAAGCGGTCTTTTGAATATCTTCTTCGCGAATGCGAAGCTAATGATAGCCCATGCAAAGATCAAGCTTCGAGAAAATCTTGGCACCTTTCAGTTGTTCAAACAACTCATTGATGTTGGGAAGTGGGTATTTGTTTCTGATTGTTTTTTTGTTCAATTGACGGTAATAGACACAAATTCGGTCCATGCCATCCTTCTTCTTGAAAAACAAAACATCACAACCCCATGGAGAAGAACTTGGTCTGATCAAACCCAGACGCTCTTGTTCATCTAGCTGCTTCTTCAAATCTTTCGTCTCTTCGGGGCCAAGTTTATAAGGGTGCTTGCAAACCGGTTTAGTTTCGGGCTCGAGATCAATCACGAACTCGACTGGACGGTGCGGAGGCATTCCTGGCAATTCTTCTGGAAAGACATCTTCATACTCACAAACCACCAGAATTTGAGAAATAGCCGAGATTTCACCATCCTCATTAAGAGCAAAGAGACGGATTGTGTCATCGCGAGCTGCAAAAATAATCACATCTTCTCAAGGATGAGTGAGCTTAAATTCTTTTGCTTGACAATCAACATAAGCCTTGTTCATAACCAGGAAGTCCATGCCAAGGATGAGATCAATATCGGAATTACTGAGAACAATTGGAGAAGCCAGATAAGAATAATTGCCCATCTTGATAGAAACATCTGGAACCAAGCAATTGGAATTCATTAACTTCCCAGGAGACACCACTTACACAGGTCTAAGAAGATCTTGACATGCAAACTCATGCATTGCAAAGAATGAACGGGACATGAAACAATGCGATGCACCAGTATCAAACAAAACGTTTGTAGGAATAGAATTAACTAAGAGATTAACCATGATCACTTGGAAGATCCTCTGCCTCTGCTGCGTTCACCATGTTCACCCTTGCTGACTCGGTATTATGCTTCACCATTGCATTGCCTGGAGGTCTGACTGGAGGAGGAGGCGGAAGACGCCGCTGGTTGCACTTGTTGGAGTAGTGACCCGTCTGACCACAGTTGTGACAAGTAACCTTAGATAGCGGACGGAAGTTGCCTGGAGGAGGAACAAAAGCTGCCTTTGGCGCCTGGGGTCTCTTCTGCTATCCTGGCTTGGGTGGGTGGGAATAACCACGCCCACCGAACTACTTCCACTGTTGAGGAGGATGAAACAGAGGAGGATTAGGCACCCAATATGTCTGCTGCTGAGGAACCATCTGAGAACTGGAAGAAGATGAATATGATCCCTTGAATGCTTCCTTGAGTTCTCCAACTTGAGCTGAGTTGCCTCGGCCTTCAAAGCCATGTTGTAGAACTGATCAAACTCACGAGGCTCTTTAAGGACTAGACTCGGCAAAAGCTCATCCTTGGTACCACCTCTGAACTGTTAAATCATGGACTTGTCATCTGGAACATCTTGCTTAGCATAGCGGGCCAAATTCTGGAATTTGATGTTGTACTGATAGACAGACTTGCTTTCCTGCTTCAGGTGCTGGAACTCCTCACGCATATCCTTGACAAAGCTTGTTGGAATGTAATGGGCCCTGAAGTCACGACAGAAATCGTCCCAAGTAACAACATGATCGCCCCTGGAATCCTTATACTGCTGCCACCAATCTGCCGCCTAACCCTTGAGCTGGAACAACGCGAATCTGACAAAGTCCTCTGGTCTGACATTGCTACACTCAAAATGCTTACTCATGTCATGGAGCCAATCATCAACTTCAAAAGGCTTCTCACAACAAGTGAAAGACTTGGGCTGGTTGGCAAGGAACTGGTTGAGCGTCGCAAACTGAGGTTGATTCTGAAAATTCCCTTGAAAGCCTTTATGACCCTGATCTCTTTCTTTCAACAGCCTGAGCAACATCTGAGTGTTCGCATTGGTTGCAGCCATCACAGCTTGCCAAGCTTGTGGAGGAGGAGGCGGTGGCGGTGGTGCTGGAACATCAGCCTGCCCTTCACCACGACCCGGATTCCCGCGAGTTGGTGGAGCCATCCTGAAGATGGACAATAACATCAGCACCTCATTGATAAGATGAATTCAATAGGTGAATCAAATGCTTTGAAAGAATTGAACAAATAACATCACAGCCTTCCTACTGAAAAATTAGTAAGAATGCTTTCTTTGGTTCACGAAAACATCATCAGATATTAGAAGCCACTTGCGGTAACACAAAACTATTGAGATAATGTTGCACTGAACAAATGTATAAGCCCTCATACATCTGAAGAAGATGATCCTAGATAACTACATGAGTTCCCACCTGAGTACTTCCGAAAACTTTCTGGTTATGCAATCCGGTGTGGGGGATACAAGGAGGAAATATCTCACACAACTAACAAACCTACACCCAACTGTATCCATCCTTCAACACATAACCATAGGCTTTCGCAAATCCATCTAATTCGAATACTCGAAAGCACAATGATAACAAATCATGGTGGGACCCCGGACACCTCCCTAGTACTGGGTGACTCCGACCTTATCTCACCACGACAAGTATTGAAGTAATTTCGAACACTCTCCGTCCTGAGATATCAAGGAAGCTGAATGATAACGATGTGCAAAAAATTCCTTGGAGCTCAACTCCCCGGAACAAATCAAGTCAGACAGGAGGCACCAAGACAGAACTCCGTCACATCGGTATCATATAGACTCCAAAATACCCGTGTGATCGTAAAAAAATATAGAGCGATAAGAGTAGTAGAATCAAAATTCCTAAGTCGTATAGCTCAGCGGAGCATAGAAGAGGAGTAAAAAGAAACCTACTTTCCAATATAACTAGACTCAAAATAGTTTTACTAGACTCGACTCGCCCAAGTTCGATCAAGCAAAGGGCTCATGTGGTCGTATGGATGTGAATACCAACTTGTCACACCCAAGATGCACGCCTATCCATATTAAGGCACGGGGGCCTCGACAAGGGATAGAGGCACATCGTGACGTTCGCAAGTACAACATCATTACATCATACATTTAAAGAGAGGAGTATATGAGTTGGCTTACACTCGCCACATGCTAAATTACAATTCCACACAAAGAGTTCAAACATCAATCCAAAACAAACGATAAAAAAGGAGATGCAATGACACTGTCTTGCTAGCCCCGAAGATCACGACCACGGTCCTGTACTCGTCTGAATAAGTCACGTACATCCTGTCACGTTCCTCGTCATAGTCCACTGGAGCTGCATCACATCATCCGGCATGATCTCATCTGTACCTGCACCTGGATTGTTGTAGCAATCTGTGAGCCAACAGGACTCTGCAATCTCGTGCCCGGGTACCAAGACTATTCAAGCTTATAGGTTGGAATGGGGTATGTGTAGTGGGATCGATTCGGACATTAGAGAGGGGTAGGATAACGAAGCATGATCTATCCATATGCAAACGGGTGAAACGGTGGTTTTAGCGAGTTCGGGCCTCTCACGATGGAGATAATAGCCCTATGTCTCGTGCTCTAGAGAGGCTTTGTTTTATCTGAGTATGAGTCCGGAGATTACAATGTGCGAGAGAAGGGAGAACGGATATCCATGCCTGAGCTAAATCCTAAGACTAGTAGAGAGAGATAGAAGAAGGAACCCCCCTTAGTCTAGTGGTAGGGGTGGCTTATATAGAGTGTGCCACCCCTTCACCTCCTATGTTACAAAGTGGGGCATTGATACCGTAATGCTAGATGATGCTTTTACTGCCTTGTCGACTGTTGGTCTTCGCATATCCGAGTGAGCCATATGGCCAAGTGGTTGACTAGCCCCTGAGACTTTGACTGATTGCTGGCGGTCGGTTGGAGTCTGCAGAGTTTATTTAAACTTGAATGTAGTTGTCGGACATGATCGAGTAGATTGAATGTTTCTTTTATTTCTCTTCCAGTGAGGGCACGCTAAGTGCACCCACTGGGTGTAGTCCCGGAGCCTCTGTCGGACTAGATGAGTTGGGCAGAGGGTTTATGTCTTCCAGTGCAGAACTGAACTAAACAGGTGAATTCTGATGCGCTTGGCATAGTAAATTGTTACGATCTGGAGATGAATCAGTCGATTGATCCTTGTGCGTTGGACACAGTAAATAGATATAACCTGGAAATGGTCAGTCAGGCAAATCTTCGTGTGGTTGGCATGTTGAATGTTTATTGAGTCTGCCTTATATGATTTTTGGATCATGGCTAAGTACCCAAGTGTGGATGTTGTCCTCACTCGGAGTAGCTTCTAACTTAGGATAATCAGGTTCGCAGCTAAACTCCCGAGTGTGGATCATGTCCTCACTCAGAGTAGTTTTTGACTTAGGTGATACGGAATTGTAGCTAAGCCACGAGTGTGGAGCATGTCCGCACTCGGAGTAGTTTTTGACTTAGGAGATACGGAATCGCAGCTAAGCCCCCAAGTGTTGAGCATGTCCGCACTCGGAGTAGTTTTTGACTTTAGGCAATACGGAATCGCAGCTAAGCCCCCGAGTGTGGAGCATGTCCTCACTCAGAGTAGTTTTTGACTTTAGGCAATACGGAATCACAGCTAAGCCCCCGAGTGTGGAGCATGTCCGCACTTGGAGTAGTTTTTGACTTAGGCGATACGGAATCGCAGCTAAGCCCCCATGTGTGGAGCATGTCTGCACTCAGAGTAGTTTTTGACTTAGGCGATACAGAATCGCAGCTAAGCCCCCGAGTGTGGAGCATGTCCGCACTCGGAGTAGTTTTTGACCTAGGCGATACGGAATCGCAGCTAAGCCCCCGAGTGTGGAGCATGTCCGCACTCGGAGTATTCTTTGACCTACGCAATACGGAATCGCAGCTAAGCCCCCGAGTGTGGAGCATGTCCGCACTCGGAGTAGTTTTTGACTTAGGCGATACGGAATCGCAGCTAAGCCCCCGAGTGTGGAGCATGTCGGCACTCGGAGTAGTTTTTGACTTAGGCGATATGGAATCGCAGCTAAGCCCCCGAGTGTGGAACATGTGGGCACTCGGAGTAGTTTTTGACTTAGGCGATACGGAATCCCTGCTAAGCCCCCGAGTGTGGAGCATGTCCGCACTCAGAGTAGTTTTTGACTTAGGCGATACGAAATCGCAGCTAAGCCCCCGAGTGTGGAGCATGTCCGCACTCAGAGTAGTTTTTGACTTAGGCGATACGGAATCGCAGCTAAGCCCTCGAGTGTGGAGCATGTCCGCACTCGGAGTAGTTTTTGACTTAGGCAATACGGAATTGTAGCTAAGCCCCCTAGTGTGGAGCTACTGTCTGGTGATGAAGACGCACCCGTCAGAATGGCGACGTGCGGGGTGGCGGAGTGATGAAGACACATCCATCGGAGTGGCGACGCACGGGGCGGCCAAGTGATAAAGACGCATCCGTCGGAGTGGCGACGTGCGGGGCGGCTGAGTGATGAAGACGCATCCGTCAGAGTGGCGACGCGGAGGGTGGTCGAGTGATGAAGACACATCCATCGGAGTGGCGACGCGCGCGGGTAGGCCGTGTGATGAAGACGTATCCATCGGAGTGGCGATGCGCGGGGCGACCGAGTGACGAAGAGCATCCATCGGAGTGGCAATGTGTGGGGCGGCCGAGTGATGATGACGCATCCGTCGGAGTGGCGACGCGCGGGGCGGTCGAGTGCTGAAGACACATCCGTCGGAGTGGAGTCGATCAAGTGACGGCACACGGAGCGGCCGAGTCGAGCTTGTCGTTGAGGAGGAGTCGACCAAGTGACGGCGCATGGGGCGGCCGAGTCGAGCTTGTCGTCAAACAAATAGCCGATCAAGAGACGGCACGCGGGGCAACCAAGTCCATCATGCCATCGAGGAGGCGTCTGAACAAGAGGAAACACACGAATGATCGTTGCGGCGACTGAGCCTGAGTAGCAACAAAGATGGTGCATAGATGCGTCGAGTGAACGCGTAACCTGATATTTGCTGAAATAATTTGTGTAAATAACACCTATAGACACCCGCTGGGTGTGCCAGGTGCTTGTTGGTTCGGGACCGGCAAGGGTCTAACAGAGTGCAAGATCCGACTGAACTCGTTTGAGTACTGGACCCAAAAGAAACAGAAGTGAAGTGTTCCCACATAAAAATAAACAACCGAGCGCGGAGGTACACTAGGTGGCGTGGCCTCCGAGTGAATGTCATGTGTGACTTCCTCGACATTCGGTGATCCAGAAACAACTATTTAATTGAATGCAGCATATGACGAATGACTTAGTTGTCTGATGATGCAGAAGCGGTCGGGCGAAGTAGACTCGTCCGGCTGAGTGGCGATGCACGGAGCTGCTGAGTGACGAAGACGTGTCTCATCGAGTGGTGACGACACGTCCAGTAAAGTGACGGCGCGCGGACCTGCTGAGCGACGATGGAGCGTCCGGCTGGATGACGATGCGCGGAGCTGCCGAGTGATGACGACGCGTCCAGTAGAGTGACGGCGCGCGGACCTGCCGAGTGACGATGGAGCGTCTGACTGAACGGCGATGCGCAGAGCTGCCAAATGACGAAGCGTCCAGTAGAGTGACGGCACGCGGAGCTGCCGAGTGACAATGGATCGTCCGACTGAATGGCGATGCGCGGAGCTGCCGAGTGACGACGACACATCCAATAGAGTGACGGCGCGCAAAGCTGTCGAGTGACGATGGAACGTCCGGCTGAATGGCGATGCGCGTAGCTGCCAAGTGATGAAGACGCGTCCAGTAGAGTGACGGCACGCATAGCTGTCGTGTGACGATGGAGCGTCCGACTGAATGGTGATGCGCAGAGCTACCAAATGACGAAGACGTGCCTCGCTGAGTGGTGATGACGCGTCTAGTGGAGTGACGGCGCGCGGAGCTGCCGAGTAACGATGGAACGTCCGGCTGAATGGCGATGCGTGGAGCTGCCAAGTGATGACGACGCGTCCAGTAGAGTGACGGCGCGCGGAGCTGCCGAGTGACGATGGAGCGTTCGACTGAATGGCGATGCGTGGAGCTTCCGAGTGAGGACGACGCGTCCAGTAGAGTGACGGTGTGTGGAGCTGCCGAGTGACGATGTAGCATCCGACCGAATGGCGTTGCGTGGAGCTGCCCAATGACGAAGACGTGCCTCGCCGAGTGGTGACGACGCGTCCAGTAGAGTGACGGCGCACGGAGCTGTCCAGTGACGATGGAGCGTCCCGCTGAATGGCGATGCGCGAAGCTGCCGAGTGATGATGGGGCGTTCGGTAGAGTGACGGTGCGCGGGGCGGTCGAGTCACTGCATGTTGGTCGTCTGGATGCAAATTTCATCTACGTGTCACCGTGTTAGGTGGTCGTATGAAACGTCCATCCTAGTATATTGTTGTTCTGCAAGTTAATAGCAAGCATAGCCACAACTATTTTTGATGGACTAAGTTTCCCAACATGATGCTATTTTGTAACTATTGAAGACCATGAATGGTTATGCATGCATGCATGCACAAAGTAATTGTCGTCAAACCGGAACGTAAGCACTTAACCAATTAGCCGATTAATTAGACGGCCAATTAACCCGGCGTTGAAAGCCACGTCCTTTTGCTTCCTGTGCTTTAATGGATTTAGTACCTGCATGCACTTAATTAAGGAGGAGGTGGCCCACTACTCCATCTGTCGTTGGAGGAGGCCGTTTCACTGGTCACCGAATTGGGCAGCCGACGTTGATGGACGGAGCCGTTGTGCATGGCTGGCCTCTACAATGCGCCAGGTCCGCACCACCCTAGTAGACGCCACTGACGAACTGAGTCAGCAAGGCATGGCGTCCGCAGCGGCACCGGCGCTACCGGCGACTGTTGGTGTTGTCGTCGAGCCGCCGGTGCGCTATGCTGGGCAGCAGATGGCTGATGGGGCTGCTACTGCCTGCACTGAGACAGTGAGGCATGGCCTCCACACCGGCATCGGTGCCGCTGGCCTCCGCTCGTGTCGTCATCGAGTCGTCGGTGCGCTGTGCTGCCATCGTGCAGCTGAGGTCTCACCGTTCCGTAGTCCGATCCGTTTCGGCTGATGCTGCAACAATGGGTTGCGCTGAGCTACCGTGGAGCCATAGTCTGTGTGAGGTGACTAGCTACCTGTACCGGCGTTTGTAGCTCTTTTGATTCTTGCTCATGCTTGAATCGTTCGGCATGAGTGCATGAACATGTGGACATGTAAAAGAGATAAAAAAACCAATTAGCAGATCATGGATTAATCGTTAGATCATAAGTGGATAGCATTCAGAAGATAAAAAACTCAGGATCCATCTTTTTGTAATCCGTCGGGTGAAGGTGCATCTCTTGACCTCCTTTTGATGATGCTTGAGTAACATGAACATGGAGACAAACAGTACGAACTGCATGAACATGAAGTTAAATATAGATAAATGAAAAAACCATCTACATCATGGCTCGATAGACGCCAGGCCCCACGGGGTGCCAAATGTCGTGGGAACAATTCCGACATTAGAGAGGGGTAGGATAACGGAGCATGATCTATCGATATGCAAACGGGTGACACGGTGGTTTTAGCGAGTTCCGGCCTCTCACGATGGAGATAACAGCCCTACGTCTCGTGCTCCGGAGAGGCTTTGTTTTATCTGAGTATGAATCCGGAGATTACAATGTGCGAGAGAAGGGAGAACGGATCTCCATGCCTGAGCTAAATCCTAAGACTAGTAGAGAGAGATAGAAGAAGGAACCCCCCCCCTTAGTCTAGTGGTGGGGGTGGCTTATATAGAGTGTGCCACCCCTTCACCTCCTATGTTACAAAGTGGGGCATTGATGCCATGATGCTAGATGATGCTTTGACTGCCTTGTCGACTATTGGTATTCGCATATCCGAGTGAGCCATATGGCCGAGTGGTTGACTGTTGCCGAGTGGAGGGAACATACTCGGTCAAGTAAATAGTATGTAAGTATTAATCTGGACCCACCTGGTGTGTGGACCCCATGGTATTATGATATTTCGACCCTTCATGGGCCTACCTATTTTGTGTACCCCCGACAGTATGTGTTTAGTTTGCAGCAGCACTAAGCATTTATGGTGGCTAAACTTACGAAACATGAAAGTAAATATGTGGTCTACGATGAGCGATCGAAAACTAGAATGACCTCTAAAAGATCCTGAACACATACTTACGTCAATCATAACCCCAATGTGTTCTCTCTCAGTTCATGTTCACGAGCAGAGACGATCACAGTTACTCACGCAGTTGGTGTATTTTATTAGAGTTAACTTCAAGTTAACTATAACCGGGTGTTAAACAAATATCTAAGTTGCCACATAACCGCGGGCATGGCTTTCCGAAAGTTTTTAACCCTGCAGGGGTGCTCCAACTAGTCCATCATAAATTAACCACACTCTGCGGGAATAACCTCGACCACGGATCTCGTGATCATCCTAGGAAACTCCAAAGGAATTCCAACACCTCGAGATAGCTCAAAGAAAGTCAGAGCCCCTCACGCAAGACACTTGATAAAGGTAAAACAAATCCAGCAAGACCACCCAACATGTCGACGAACCCGATAATATCCGCGTATCTCATTCTTAGGACACGACAGATAAGCACAGCGTATAGTGGCCTAATAGAAATCTCCCGAGTTGCCCCAGGTTAGCCCCGCACACGGCTCTAGTTTGGACCAACACTCATGAGGAGCACTGACCCGGGGGTCGATTAATTATCCATGGGGTTGCAAAGCCCTATGCAAATTTTATTAAGTTGTTAAGCAAATCTAGTACCAAAGTTGGGTCTTGCCAGACAAGTTTTAATATCAACCGAATAAACAAGGGGGTCCCCATAACAACTCCGAGCATGTTAGGACCACAAAGTATGGAAACATAACGCTGGTAACAAGAAACTATGGCGGTAACAGCGGAACAAAACACCTAGCAAAAGGCCAAGCCTTCCACCAATACCAGATATATATGTGCATTAAATTAAATAAAAAATAATATTGTGATATGCCAGATATCCATGTTATCACATGGAAACAACTGCTCCTGCAACTAAGAACGCTATAAGAGGAGCTGAGCAGCGGTAACTTAGCCAAACAAGGGTTGCTAGGATGTGGAGGGGTTAGATGCTATCAAGGTAATGTAGGAGCCTTGAAATTCAAGTGGTAGGTAGCACAAAGGTAACAATAAGAGTGGGACAACTAGCAAGCAAAAATAGTATCGGGATCCGAGTACGATCATCTTGCATGTTGGTTCTTCAGAGGGACAAGTAGTGGGATCCTCGTAGTGGTACTCTCCTGGATCTTCATGCTCAGGTTCAACGTTCGCGTCTACCCAAAAGAAACAACAAGAATAAACAAGCAACCAAGATGCAATGCACAATCAAGAATGATGCATGGAATATGTGAAGAAGTTAGCATGGCAATCCTAACTAGTCATGTTTCACATGCAATGGATTGGTTATTCATGAATCTGGACAGAAGCTAATGTTAAGTTATTTAAACATGCATGATCATGGCAAATATGTATGCATCATGCAAAAAACGATACAAATGCATATGTAGAACGTAGGAAACGGAGTTACGGTTCTCACTCTACGCTCACGGCAAGATACGAAGGCAAAACACAAGACAAAGAATTCCATGGCTATTCCTTGGCATTCCAAGAGAGCTAATGTTTAGGTAATAAAAAAACAACCACAATAGATCCAAATATCAAGCAATTCCATGGAATATAGCTCCCACAAGTCACAAAACACTAAAACAAACAATCTGCCACAAAACAGCAACATTGCAACTTTCACAGCAAATAACTTGAGCTACAAGAAGCCTCCAACCACAAACAAGGCATTGACAGAAACTACATAACATGCTTATCAAATTATCCAACTACACAATCTGGAATGGAGGCACACATCAATAAGCATGAAGCCCACAAGTTGGCATGATGAAACAGATTCCAGGGACTTAGTGAAAATAACAGTTTTCTGGAATCTGAGTTAAGCTGATAGCAAGTTGACAGCAAAAACTAATGGTGATAGAGACCACCTCATGGCATGAAAAATAACAGGATGGTAGAGGGCAACCTCTACTTCAAAACACTAGCACTGAGATTGAGCTAAGTCACAACATATCACTTGGTCGCATCCACTCTCCATGGCATAAAAATAATAACAGATTCCCAGACTTAGAAATATTTAGCATGTTTACAAACAGCAACATTTTAGTAGTCACTTTAGAGCATGGTTCCCACTTATATGCAAGTTTAATATGACAAAAATAAATACCATGGCATTCTACTCATCAAAGGATATCATTTTCATGTTGGCACGGTTATCATAGCATGCAAGGATTAAATACAACAAAAATGACAAAATGGCACCTTGGGACAAAATGGCATTTTGTCAAACTTGCCGAAATGACCAAAAAAGTTACACCAGTGGATTCCTTGGGTGATTCTACCCCAAAATCGTATATCACACTCCTATGGTTACATGGATCATCATGGCAAAACACTAGTTCGATAAAACCCCAACAATCCTAGAAGTGAAAACTTACTAAAGATGCCCATGAGCATATATGATCATGTCCAGATTTGGAAATATACTATAAATGGAAATTAACCTATGATAACTATTAAAACACTAAAAACAATAAAAGGAAAAGAACATAAAATGATAGGGACCCACCTGGCATACTCACCAGGGCCCCCCAGTGCATGACAAGTGGGGCCTGGGCCCACTTGTCACACACCACACACACACACTCACAACTACACACACACACAACATAGCACACACACTGCACTGCCCACACACATTGCACTCTGGATCTGGCAGCCACACCAGATCCATCACATACACACCACACACTGGCAAACACACACCACGTACACAGCCACACAGGATCTGGGCTGGCCACCCAAGATACGAACAGCACACACACAGATCAACCAATGGAAAAAAAGAAAACAAAAGGGGGAGGCTGGGGATCGAATCCACGACCTCACGGTCGCTTCCCCAAGCTGGTACCACTACGCTATGCTACGGATCTCAACAGAAGGGGAACTCCTAGCGCTTCTAAACTAACTGACCGAGCACAAACTAACGAAACTGAATATAGCACACTCCGGCGACAGAGGCACAATAGCGGTAAAATCTGGCGACAACGCGGGCTCTCCGGCGACGCTAACTTACAAAATCAAAGCGGGGATCTATGGGGTCTCCATTCCCCTGCTCGCCTTGCGATGAGGAGGACGGAGGCGACCCCAAGGCCATGTCTTTCTGACCGGCGGCGATGCACGGGCCTACGCGGGGAAGAAAGGGCAACGGGGACGCGGTGGCTCACCGAGGGGTTCTCGGAGGCATGGGGGCAGAGGCGACGGCGAGACAAAGAGGAAGAAGGCGCCGGCGACGACCTGATCCCTTGCGGACGATGGCGACGGCGAAGCGCACTGCGGGGAGGTGCTCCTCACCCCCCTAGCAGCGGGAATGGAACGAGGACGATGGCCACGTGCTCCACACCATCTCCGCCCGCGACGAGGGCCACCGGAGGCGCGAAGGCAACGGCGAGGAGGACCGGCGATGCTCTGCTCTCACTAAACTTATCTCTCTACTCTCTTTGATAGAGAAGAGGGAAGGAAGAGGGAGGAGGAGATGGCGGTGGCGCGAGGGGAAAGCGTGGAACCCTAGGGCGCACGCACGCCGAGGGGAACTAAATAGGACCGAGGGATGACGGCGACGCGATGAAGGAAAGTCATGGAGGCGATGCGCTCGCCCTCTCTGCTCTCTGAACCTGACGGACGAAAGCAACGAAGCAGGTAGCCGCTAGCTACCTGGGCTGGGCCGCGCAGGAGAGGAAGTCGGCCCAGCTCTCTCCCACTCACCGAGAAAACCAGGAGGGTTTTTTCTTTAGTGAAAGAGCCACACAATAAAAAACCAGAGGAAAATAAAATGGTTTTGCAAGAACAAAAATTACTTTAGCCTAAAAGGAAATCTGACCTATTTAATAAAATTAACAAGTGGATTTTTAAAGCAAGTATTTTAATATTATTATCAAACAACAGCCCTTGTTATTTTAAAACCCCAAAATCATAAAGCTCAAAACATCAAAAGAACAACACACATAGACTCAAATTAATATTTACTACAACTTGAACATTTTAACAGATTTATAAAGCAAATTAATTCTGTTGAAGAATGATAATAGGAATAACAGGTTTTAGCTTTGGTCTTTTGAAAATGAGAGAGAGAGGAGGAGGAGTTTGATGCCCACTCATGCACACCCACCCACAAGACCACTCACACATCACAACAAGGTCACAAGAAGCACACCACATTTATATTATACATGACATGATGATGAAATGATATGATGCATGATGCATGATACAATGACATGGCATGAAGCAAACTCAATTCATTCACCACATTACACAAGGGTCTACATAGGTTACATGGCCATAAAAGGCAGGGACAGCACTTGGGCTGTCACATAATCCTAGCCCCATTTCCTATTTAATCCCCCTTTCCTGTCTAATTGGGCAAACCCTAAGCCTCTTCCTCGATTCCCATGCTGCCGCCAGCCTCCCACCATCCCGCAGCCGCCGGCTTCTCCTCCCACCTTGCGCGAGCCCGCCGAGCCCATATGGAGGCCCGCTCGGGCCCGAAACCACCGCCGCCGCCTGTTTGTAGCTCCCCTGCGCTCACATCAGATCGAGGGGAGGAGCCCCTCGATCCAGCACCGCCAGCCGCCGCGAGCCGCGTCCCCGCTGCCCGATGGTCGGTTCCCCTCCGCCGACGACCATCGAGGCTAGACCTTGCCGCCCTTCTCCTTCCCTTGTCATTTTCCTCTTTCTCTCACCTTCGGCCTCTCTCTCTCTCCCGCAGGCCGAAGCCTCCATGGCGACAGGGAGCTGCCCCACCGCTATTGGACGCTAGCCCGGACCGGATCCGGGCGTTGGAGACCGGATCCGCCCTTCCCCAACCTCGCGGGCCCCAAGCTCTCGCCTGAGCCACGGGGGCCGCCGCCTTCCTCCTCTACGCCTCATCAGGAGGATAGGGATGAGGAGGACGAGCGCTCATCGCCCTGTCGCCCGTGTGGGCCAGCCCAGCAGCTCCTTGCCCCCGCCCAGCCTGCCCCACCAACCGGCCCAAGGCCATCTGGTGAGCGCTTCGCCCCTCCTACCGCTCGCCCCGTGCACGGAATAGTATGTGATGCTCATTTTCTGTTTGGCCCATTAGCTCCAGATTCGGCCCGTAGACATTTTTTCTAGTTCTGTGAATTTTGCTAATTAACTTGTGAATTTCAGATTTACAAAAAAACTATTTTTAAATTGTTAATATCTAATTAACCGTGCATCATATGTAAAAACTTTATATATGAAAAGTGAGTAGAATTTCGTATAGTTTGACAATATCCAACTTTCACACTTGTTTAAAATACTTACACTTGTTGTTTGCATTAATTTGCCTAAATGCCATGCTAAAATGATTTATTACATAACTACTAAACCGTAGCTCCGATAAAAATGTTCCACATATGTAACTTGACTAGAATAATGTGTAGAATCTCATGCCACACTTTATTTCCATGTTTAATAAATATAAAACATGTTTAGTACAGATCTGCACCAAATTCATAATATGCATATGGGGTTGATTCGGAAATGCTATATGATGCTTCCGTCCTCATTTAAAATGCCTAGATGATATAGTTGTTCATGCTTCGCTATTTGCCATGTTTAACAACATTTAATATTGATGAGTACCTAAATGAGAGTGAACTAAATAATTCAAACATGGAGTTTCGTCAATATGCAACTCGTTGCATATTGAACTTCACTTAATGTGTAGTAGTTGTTTGATGTGATTTGCCATGCCTTGCATATTTAAACCCGACATGCATCATATTGGTTTGCGCATCATGTCATGCATATGTTGTGGTGTATCATGTGTCGATTGTTGTTTCGTATTGCTTCTTCTCGATAGAGTTCCGAAAGCATTCGTAGTGTGAGGATTCGTTCGACTATGTTGGCTCATCTTCTTCATGGACTCGTTCTTCTTCCGAGCGGGATCTCAGGCAAGATGACACATTTCCTTGGATACCACTACTATCATTGATATGCTAGTTGTCCCACTTTTATTGTTATGTCTCGCTACCTACCACTTGTTTGACAAGCCTCCCAATATTGCCATGAAAAGCCTCTAACCCCTCCACATCCCAGCAAACCTTTGTTTGGCTATGTTACCGCTTGCTCAACCCTTCTTATAGCGTTTCTAGCTATAGGTGCAATTGCTTCCATGTGTCAACATGCACATTATTTTGTTATCAAAATATTATTGCTATTTAATTTAATGCACTTATACACTTGGTAAAGGGTGGAAGGCTTGGCCTTTTGCTTGGTGTTTTGTTCCACTCTTGCCGCCCTAGCTACTTGTGAACCGGTGTTATGTTCCATAATTGAGCGCTCCTAACATGCTCAGGGTTGTTATGGGGACCCCCTTGATTTTTATTTTAGAATAAAGCTTGTCTAGCAAGGCCCAACATTGGTACTACATTTTCCTAATAACTAAAATTGCATAGGGACCCGCCGGCACCCGCGGATAATTAATCAACCCCCGGGCCAGAGCTCCTCATGAGTGTTGGTCCAAACTAGAGCACTGTGCGGGGCTAACCTAGGGAAACTCAGGAGATTTCTATCAGGCCACTATACGCGTCGCTCATCCGCCGTGCCCTGAGAACGAGATACGCGGCTCCTATCGGGATTGTCGGCACGTCGGGCGGCCTTGCTGGATTTGTTTTACCTTTCTCGAATGTTTTGCGTGAGGAACTCTGATCTTCTTCGGGCTATCTCGAGGTGTCGGATTTCCTTTGGGATTGCCTAGGAAGATCACGAGATACATGTTCGAGCTTATTCCCGCGACGTGTGGTTAATTTGTGATGGATGAGTTGGAGCACACCTGCAGGGTTAAATCTTTCGGAAAGCCATGCCCGGGGTTATGTGGCAAACTTGGATATTTTGTTTAACACCCGGTCATAGAAAATTTGAAGTGAACTCAAATAAAATATACCAACTATGTGCGTAACCATGATTGTCTCTTCTTGTGAGTCCTTATCCGAGAGAGAACACGGTGGGGTTATGTTTGACGTAAGTAGGTGTTCAAGATCACTTAGTGATCATTACTAGTTCACGTCTGTTATTCATAGACAACCATACTTTACTTTTTGTATTCATAAGTTAGCCACCCAAACAAATTCTTAGTTGCTTGCTGCAGCCTCACCACTTAACCAGACCTCACCCACTAAGCTTTAATAGTCTTGATACCCTTGGAAATGAGATTTTTGAGTCCTCGTGGCTCACTGATTACTACATCAACAGTTGTAGGTATAGGTAATGTGATGATTTGACGTGAGCACGATGCTTGTTCTATTTGGAGTTATCCTTCTTCTTCTTCTTCAATCTAGGATGGGTTCCAGGCGGCAGCCTGGGATAGCAAGGGTGGATGTCATTTTATCGTTTGATTTCGTCCATAGTCGGACCCTGCTCTTCTGTATGATGTTTGAGTATATTGTTGTATTGATGTGATTTTGATGTAGCTTGTGGCGAGTGTAAGACAATTCCATATACTCATCTCTTTTGTACATGTACTTGTAATGATATCCATTCTTGCAACACGACGAGATGCGCTTCTATCCCTATCGAGGCCCTCGTGCCAAAATAAGGATAGGAGCACATCTTGGGAGTGACATTGACGTAGAGTAGTACTATTGCACACGAAAGCTGCGAGATGAACCGACATAGGGAAACAATCACCAGGTGTGGAAGTCATGGGAAGAGTTGCTAAAGAACAACGAACACCATGCAACGAAGCGGCTAGAGGAGCTAGTGTAGCTCCCAAAGGAGTCAATGTAGAGCAGCCAGCACCACCGGTGGATCTCATAACAGGTGTCGAAGTAGATGGACAACCACCACCTCGAGCGGACAACCACCAAGCACCTAGGAAAGGTGCGTGTGCGGGATGAGATCAATATATGGAACACCGTCGAGAAACATCGAGCAGCGAGGGAGAGGTGTATCGAATGCAAGCATCATACCTTTTTTTCTTTTTTTTGAGGGTACCTTTTTTTTATTTTACTATTTTTGAAACAACCACAGAACTAAAGGCAGGTAGCCACAAGCAGTCCAACTTGAAGAGTAGGTTGATTGCCCACCAACAGCCCAAAGAAGAGCTATTCACGGGCCATGTAGGGAGCACATGCACACAGACGACAGCTGACCTCCTGTATATGATGGAAGTATCTAGACAGGGTGGACTGATCTTGATGACAAAGTAGATCACATAAAGAGCGATGGACGTGGGAGCCTCGATCCATAGGGAAAAGACCAGCACTGGCTCGATCGGAGTTTAGACGAGAAACCGCTCGATCTGAGGCACCGTACCAATGGGTGGCTCAATCCGGGATGGAGGGATCGGCGCCTCGAGCGATGAATCACTTGAGAGGAACAATAGTCAGCTGCTGGCTCGGTCTGGACCAAATGGATGGGTTGGACGTGGAGCACCTGCAACCACTCCCGAACTGGTCCAGTGTATGCATGCAATGCGAGCTTTGCCCTATAGATGGAGGCACGAGAGCATCATCAATAGATGAAGGGAGAGCAGCGCAGCTGGCCAGAGAACAGAGACGGCGACGTGAGATTGTATGGGTATTCGGTAGAGCGAGTTGCGGCACTCAATTTTTTTCCTAAACCTAGGCTCATGCATCGTCACCTTATTCACATGGAGCGTCTGATGATGATCATCGCCTTTCTTCTGCCTCACTTCTCGGTTGAGTCTGTTACCACTTCCACCTATTTCATCAAAATTCAACCATCTACTGCTCTATAGGGTGGTATTCCTCTTGAGCATCTTTCTAGTCATTCTCTTGATTATTGGATGCTCCGTTTATTTGGTTGAGTTTGCTATGTTTTGCTTGCCCCTCGTGAACACACCAAACCGACTGCTTAGTTTGTTGTATGTGTGTTACTCAGATATAGTGATGAGCATAAGGGCTATCGATGTTGCGATCCTATCGCTCACTGAATGTGTACTTCCCAGGATGTGACCTTTTATGAATCTTGTCCCTTCTACCCACGTCCATCCTCCTCGGCCTTTTCCACGAAGGACATCTCTTTTATTACGTTTCCGGATACACCTCCCTCTGTGCTAGTATTCCTACGCCTCGTCCCGTAGTTTCTTACGTTTCAGATGCAACACCGTCGTCTTATACATTTTCTTCACCTCCCTCATCGCATGATTCTCCAGCTTCATCACTGATACCTTCCTATTATCCACCTTCATCATTGATACGTTCTGTCAGGGATATACCCTGCCGTATGACCCCTCCTGGTGACTCATAGGAGACTTGGTCAAAGACATGGTGTTTTATTAGTGACCCGGCAGGCGGGTCGTAGGACGACCAGGCCCAAGACCCGACGTGCAAGCCGGATCCAGGCGGCTCACAAGAGAATGCCCAAGGAGAGAAAGGAAAGCTCCTTCACAAAGGAAACAATACCCGGATTAGGATTCATGAAAGACTAGTCCTAGTCCTAGTCCTACCGGGAGTAGGACTCTATTTGTAAACCTACCCTCTCCACTTATATAAGGAGGGGTGGGGCACCCCTAGAGAGACAAGTTCACAAGTCCACAAGTTTAGACAGACATAGACAAGCAAATTAGAGGTTCTCGAGATTAGAGGTAGCAAGACATCACCCTTGTAACTGAGAGAGCTCTTCTTCATCATCAATACCAGACAAGCAGGACGTAGACTTTTACCTCCATCAGAAGGGACGAACCTGGGTAAGCTTGCGTCTCTCGATTCCGACCACCCCTTCAAGCCACCACATAGTTGCGTTTCTGCCCCGAACCTAAAGTCCATTCACCCGGACATCTGCCGTGACAAATCCACGACACATTCTATCGTGGTTTTGTCACGACAGATGCCCTTGTGAAAGGACTAAGTCTAGGAACCATCACAACTAGGTGGTTGTTTGGATGCGGTTGATCAAGAACAACAGACAAGTGTTTATCTAGGTCCAGCCCCTCTGATCGAGGTAAAAGCCTATGTCATGCATGTTTTTCTATTGATGATGATCTCGATGGCAATGGCGGGCACAGAATCGAAAACCTAGCTCCCGAGGGTTTCTTGCTTAGCTCCTTCATCCCAAGGGCCTCCCTTTATATAATAGGTTGAGCCTCTGCAAGTTACACGGGAGTTTGGGTCATACTTGTCAACCCTTATTTGTATCTATCTCCTACTCATCTAATCTCCCTAATCAAGGAATTCTTTAACTGGGCCTCTTCTACGAGCTGACTTCCAAGGCCACTCTCTTAAGTCCGCCTGCGGGCGAGTCTTCTCTGCAGCTTCTTGACCCGGGCCTTGTATGGCCCATAGTACCCTTAGTACCATGCCGGGTCACGACTATGTCGGGTCATAATATGGGGAATATCCCCAACATTAGCCCCCAATTTTAGCTTGAATTTATTTATGCTAAACTTCATCCTGAAAGAATAGAAAAAATCGAAAGCATGAAAGGTTAAAGCTTGAATCCACCCATGAATCGACATTTTCTTATTTCTTCAAGATGATATCTTCTTAAACTTGACCGAATCAATTCATTTGCCGGGTCGTTTGATCCATCCATGACTAATAAAAAAATTCACTAGTACTATGACATCATTACTGTCATCCACTATCTTTGTATGTCATCTAACGAAAATTTGTAGGTGGATACGTCGAATCTGGTCAATGCGGTAATTGATGCGCTATTTTAACCACAAATTATTCTGACAATTCATATTCTCACCCCATGGCTACAGCCTTGGCCCTTTATAAATATCCTTCGGGAAACCCATATTTATTTTTTGCTTTCTTGCTCCTTCTTCGTCTTCCTACCGCTCCGATGCTACTGCTGATAATCCCAAATGTATCTACTTTTCCAAACACTTTTCCTCTTATTTGGAATCTAATTTGCATGATTTGAATGAAACTAACCTAGGACCGATGCTATTTTTAGTAGAACTGCCATGGTGTTGTTTTTATGCAAAAATAAAAGTTCACGGAATCAGACGAAACTTTTTGTAGATTTTTTCTGAGAAATATAAGAATTATTGGAGCAAGGACCCACCCAAGGGGGGCACCTGTTGGTGCCAAGCCAACAGGGCACACCCACGCCCTGGCACGCCCTGATGGCTTGGGGCCACCTCCTAGATCCTTCAACTCTAATTCATAATTACAGGAAAATAGGAGATATGTTTTAATCACGTTTTATGTGATGGACAGCCGTCACCTCTTGTTCTTCCTCAAGAGGGTTGATCTAGATTCTGCTTGGGGCTTCAGAGAGGGGGATTCGTTGTTGTCATCATCACCAACCCTTCTCCGTCAACACCATCATGATTCTCACCACCGGGAGTGAGTAATTCCTTTCTAGGCTTGCTGGACAGAGATGGGATTGGATGAGATTGCTCATGTAATCAAGTTATTTTGATAGGGCTTGATCCCTAGTATCCAGTGTGTTCTGAGATTGATGTTGCTATGGCTTTGTATTCTTAATGCTTGTCACCAAGGCCCGAGTGCCATGATTTCATATCTGAACCTATTATGTTTTTTCTAAATATCAAAGTGTTTAGATCCTATCTTGCAAGTTGTACACATCTATTATGTGTCATGATCCGCATACCCCAAGGTGTCAATAATTGGGATTCTTTTCGGTAATTCTCGTAGTTTGAGGAGTTCATGTATTCACCATGTGTTAATTATTTGTTCCGATTTGCTATTAAAAGGAGGCTTTAATATCCCTTAGATTTCCTTATGGACCCTGGTGCCATGGGAGGGTATGACAAAAGATGTCATATAAGTTATTATCGCAAGCACATATGACTATATATGGACTACATGCCTACATTACATTGACGAACTGGAGCTAGTTCTGTGTCGCTCTAGTGTGTAACTGCTACATGATTGATGTCATCTAAATCATTATCCATCACCGTTCCACGTGCCTACGCTTAAAATATAGTGAATCTTGCTAAGTTACTATTGTTGTTGCTACTATTACAATCACTACAAAAGTGCTATTGTTACCATTATCATTACTACTATTTTGTTGTGCTACTAAAACTGTTGCAGCAGAGAGATATCCCAAATGTAGTTGAACTGACAACTCAACTGCTAAGATCAATAAATATTCTTTGGCTCCCCTTGTGTCGAATCAATAAATTAGGGTGCAATACTACCCATGAAGACTTGTGGGTTATCAAAACTATTTTCTAGCGCCATTGTTGGGACCATAGCTCTATTTATTGTGTTCACTTTAGGATATCCAATTTCTACTGTGAAGAATTTGAAAGATACTAGAACCGAGATCATACCCTCCAAGACGAGGGGAGGTAAGGAACTGCCTTCTAGCTCTGCTTTTGATTCAGCTTCTGTTTTGAATCAGCTTATGACACCACCACTTGCTACTTGTTCTGATATGTCAGAAGTACTTGATGATGCCACTTCTCAAACTTATGATTATGCTACTTCTATGATTGACAAAAATGAATATGTGCCACTAAATGAATTACTTAATGCTCATATTGCTAAATCTAGAGAACTTGAAATTTTTGGAATGGATGAAGATTATGATTCACCTGTTATTCCTAGCTCTCCCAATAGATATGAATTTCTTGATGTGCCTAAGGGTTATGTTATGGATGGGGTGATAGCTAGAGATTTTGTTGGTTGTAATGATAGAGATGATTTGAGAAAATTGCTATGCAAACTGAAAGAACAATCTATGATGGAGAAACGGAAACATGATCCTAAATTTGATACTTCTCCTATATGTCTTGCTGATAAGGATTATGAATTCTCTATTGATCTTAAATTAATCACTATAGTAGTATTTGATCCTTTCTATGGATATGAAACTGAACCTGGTGTGGCTCACCTCACTAAATTGAATGATATTGCCACTTATTTTGCTCATGAGGAAAATATGCGTTATTACTATATCCTTAAGTTTTTTTCATTTTTTTGCTAAAAGGCGATGCTAAGAATTGGTTCCTCACTCTTGCTCCTAGTTGTGCGCGTAGCCCCCGCGATATGACATATCACTTCACTGAAAAATATTTTCGTAATCATAATAAACAAGCTGCTTTATAGGGAATATTTAACATTGCTTAGACTGAATAAGAGAATCTCTGTCAAGCTTGGGGGAGGCTTCTCCATCTACTTAGAGCTTTTCTAGATCATCCTCTTGAGAAAAATGAACTGCTTGATATATTTTGCAATGGACTAACTTATGCTTGTAGGGACTACCTAGATAGTTGTGATGGTTCTGTTTCCAGGGAACAAACTATTGGGCAAGCTGAAGAGTTATTGAATGACATATTGCAAAATGCCGATGATTGGACACTTCCCGAATGACCTCTGAAACCTATTCGAAAAAGAGAGAGGTATTCTATTCCTCGGTCTAGAAGATATGCAAGAAGCTAATAGAACTATGAAAGAAAAATGTATTAAACCTGAAGATGCCAAGAATCCACCACCTATTGAACAAATGCATGGACTTAACATCCCTACACAGTCAATAGAGGTAAATTCTCTCCGTAAGTTTGATGCAAGTGATATACCTTATACTAAAACTCTTAGTCAATGCATGGATGAATTTGCTAATAACATTATCAAGCAAGACCACTTCAACAATTATTTTAAAGATCGATTACAACGTAATGCTATGATGATAGATTGCTTGAGTGACTTGATGTTAGAATTTCTATGATGTTAAAGGTCTAGGTAAACATGATTCCATGATTCATACTCAACTCTACCAAGTTGCTAAGTCACAAAATGATTTGCTAGCTGAATTAAATTAGAACATCAATGACCATGTTGTTGGAGTAATGACTAAAGAAGGTAGAATGACTCAGGAACCTCTTTATCCTGAAGGTCATCCTAAAAGAAATGAACATGATTCTTAGAGAGTTAAGACGATGCACCTAGTACCTCTAAAAAGAAAATGAAATAGAAAAATGCTAGGACTTTGCATGCTCCTAGTGAACCTATTATAGAAAAACCTACTAAGAATCTTAATGATGTTTCTATTTCTGCTGCTGAGACACGATCTAACAGTGAATATTCACCTAGTGATAATGACGATGATAATGAAAATAATGATGTTCACGTAGATTCTCAACCAGATAGTAATAAAGAACCTGATAGTGATGTGGAAATAGAACTTGCTGAGGATCTTGATTACCCATTTCCTAAAGATGAACGTTATGAGAAGAAAGACTTTGTTGCTAGAAAAAATGGTAAAGAAAGAGAACCATGGGATCAAAAACCCATGCCATTCCCTCGTAAGCCACCCAAGAGTAAGGACAAGGAGGAGTTTGAATGCTTTGCTGAAATGATTAGACATGTCTTTTTGCGCACTTGTTTGACTGATATCCTGAAGATGCCTCCATATGCTAAGTATATGAAGGACATTATTACCAACAAAAGAAAAATACCTAAAAATTAAATAGGTACCATGCTTGATAATTATTGTTTTGATTGTGGAGTGCATAAGAAGTAGAGGGAGATCCGAGTATACCCACAATACATTGCTCCATTAAACGAATTTATGTTAAAACTTCTTTATGTGATCTAGGAGCTGGTTTGGTGTTATGCCTTTGTCTCTATATAAAAGACATGATTTGAATAAACTTACACCTACTGAGATATCTTTGCAAATGCGTGATAAATCCACTGCCATACCTATTGGAATTTGTGAGGATGTTTCTGTTGTGGTTGCAAATGTTACTATCTTAGCACACATTGTTATTCTTGAGATGCCCGAGGACGACAACATGTCGATTATCCTTGCTAGACCCTTTTTAAATACTGCAGGGGCTGTTATTGATTGCAACAAAATCAAGGTTACTTTTCATGTCAATGGCAAACAACATACGGTGCATATTCCGAAGAAACAAGCTTCACTAAATAATATTAATGTCATTGAGCAAGTGGCCACAATCACTATTGGAGGGTTTAAATTTCCTCTTCCTACTGCTAAGAAGAAATGTGATTCTTATTGTCGGGGATATGCAAATCCCTACTGAGGTAACTTAGTGTTATACGAAAGTTCTTTGGTTTCATGTCAATCGGAAACAGTTATTAATAAGACTTGATCAACCTTATTAATGGATCCTTTTAGGAAGGCATGTGGTCGATGAATTTAGTAAGCACAACTCTCAGTACCATTAGTTTACTCTTTGTTATTCTCAGTTAAATGAATTAAAATAAAATCATGATTATACAGTTTTTGGAGTTTCCCGTGCAATAAAAATGACCCGAAAATAAAAACTCTCAGAATGCCACAAAATTTTAACATGAATTTTTCTAGAATATTTAAAAATTTCTGGTGCTGTAAACATCCCTTGAGGTGCACCTGTTTGTGCAAAGCCAATAGGGTGCGCCCACCCCCTTGGGCGCGCCCTGATAGCTTGGGGACCCCATAGGGACCACCTCACTTATCTATTCATCCCACTCCTTCTCCTACCTCTAGAAAAGAATCCCGGTTGCTCTCTCTCTCTCGTGTTCTTGCTCCCAAACCTGAGATTTTTGATCTCTTTGCTCGGGACTCAATTTCGGAAACAGTTTTGAGGGATTGCTCCTTGGTATGTGAGTCTCCCATTGCTACAATTAGTTTCTTGCTTTAGTGGTTTATATTTTTCATATCTTGCTGAACGTGGTGCTACTAAAAATGAGCTTGCATGTCGAATTCTTTGAGTTCCAAGTAGTATCAGTGCTTGATATGGTCTCTAGGCATGTATATGAGTAGTCACTATCAATCTTAAAAAGTTTATTAACATAATTTTGTGGCCCAAAAATTTCAGAATATTGTTCATGGAAAATGAAACTCTTTAGGAGGAGTTCTTCGAGCCTGAGTCCCAAAGGAGTTGTCGGGAGTGTCCAGAACCAAGACATCAACCTACCTCACAACACGAAGGTTAGGCCATGTGAATGGCAACATGCACCCTTCATGAGCGAAGCGGGTTTCCATCAAGAGTTCATGCAATTCATTGCGAATGCCGGACTAACCAACTTCCTCGCAGATGAGTGTGATCAATATTATCTCCTCAGAATTCATTGTGCAAAATTTTCATTTTCTACATAGGCTCGATATCCCCATTGTGCTCTTTAATCTGTATGTTGAACACTTTGAAATACCATTCACTCAGTTCTTCTAAATATGCTTGATTCCCTCTGACGGGGGAATACGTGAGCCTAAACCAGAGGAGTTCGAGGACTTCCTCCTTACTTATTTTATTTTATTTCTAGAGAAAAGGCATCAGCCAAACTTTATAAATAAAGCCACTAGGTAGAATCAACAAACAGAGATAAACACATCATATCCTAACGCATAAAGAAACAAAGAAGAACTGCAGTACAAGGCTCCTAGGTCCAAACCAATGGCACGCAGGCTAGAAGAAACCAATGGCAAACCAATGACCACCAAATCTTCTAGCTTCCATGTTGGAGCTGCAAAGGGAGATAGCTAAGGCCCGAACTTTGGTGAACGTCACGTCAAAGGCATCAGACTCTTTATTCAATAATCACGAGTGCTGCAAGAATAAGCAAGATTTAAATAGGCAGTCAGCAGGCTTAGAAGGGAAGCTATTCTCGATAGTAAATTTGTTCCTAGTAGTCCATCGAGCCCAACAAGTAGCTGCAAAACCAACCCAAAAAACACACCTAGAGACCCCAGCCAGGCTGTTGGCCAGAGATCTATGGTATGAAAAGGAGGAGGGGTCCCACGACACCCCAATCCAGAACCTAATGCATCACCAAACCAATTTGGCAAAGACACATGTAAAGAAGATGTGGTACGTGTCATCTAGTTCGCCACATAACGCACAACAGTTGGGGCTAGGCACATTGCGCTTATGAATTTGATCTGTCGCAGGCAACTGATACGTCTCCATCGTATCTACTTTTCCTAATGCTTTTGATCTTGTTTTGGACTCTAATTTGCATGATTTGAATGAAACTAACCTAAACTGATGTTGTTTTTAGCAGAACTACTATGGTGTTGTTTTTGTGGAGAAATAAAAGTTCTTGGAATGGAACGGAATTTGAGGAATATTGGAGCCAATAACCACCATATAAGGGAGCCAAGGTGGCCACCACCCACCAAGGCGCGCCAACCCCCCTGCCGCTGCCTGGAGGGTGGTGCTCACCTCGTGCCCCCTCCCCCCCCCCCCCCCCGACCCTAAATCAAGTGCTATAAAATCCTATTTTTTCAGAAAAAATCAGGGAGAAAGTTTCATTGCATTTCACAATACGGAGCCGCTACCACCTCTTGTACTTCATCGGGAGGCCAGATCTGGAGCCCGTTTGGGGCTCTAGAGAGGGGAATCATTGGTCTTCATAATCATCAACCCTCCTTCATCACCAATTCCATGATGCTCCCCACCGGGAGTGAGTAATTCCTTTGTAGGCTTGCTGGTAGGTGAGGAGTTGGATGAGATTCATCATGTAATCGAGTTAGTTTTGTTAGGGCTTGATCCCTAGTATCCACTATGCTCTAAGATTGATGTTTTTATGACTTTGCCATGCTTAATGCTTGTCATTAGGGCCTAGTGCCATGATTTCAGATCTGAACTATTTATGTCATCATCATTATATATATGTAATTGATCTGATCTTGCCTAGTCATATGCACCTATTACGTGTTATGATCCGTCAACCCCATAGTGACAATATTTGGGATACTTCACGGTAATGACCATAGTTTGAGGACTTCGTGTATTCACTATGTGTTAATGCTTTGTTTTGGTTCTCTATTAAAAGGAGGCCTTAATATCCCTTAGTTTCCTTATGGACCCCGCTGCCACAGGAGGGTAGGACAAAACATGTCATGCAAGTTCTTTTTGATAAGCATGTATGACTATTTACGGAATACATGCCTACATTACATTGACGAACTAGAGCTAGTTCTGTGTTGCCCTCGGTTATGATTATTATATGATGAATATCATCCAACGAATACATCGATACAGTGCCTACAAGTTTTCCATATATTGTTCTTGCTAAGTTACTACTACTGCTATTAATGTTGCACTTGCTATAAAACTATTACTGCTACTACTACCGCTACTGTTATTGTTACCACTTCTACCAAACTATCATATTAATGTGCTACTAATCACTCTATTGTAGATATTTATCTCTAGGTGTGGTTCAATTGACAACTCAACTGCTAATACTCTCAAATATTCTTTCGCTCCCCTTGTGTTGAATCAATAAATTTGGGTTGAATACTCTGCCCTCGAAAACTGTTGCGATCCCCTATACTTGTGGGTTATCAAGACATTTTTCTGGCGTCGTTGCTGGGGAGCATAGCTATATTTGCTGAGTCACTTGGGATTTATATCAATTTATCACTATGAAGAATCTAAAGGATACTAAAACCAGGATTTTTCCCTCTAGGAAGAGGGGAGGTAAGGAATTGCCATCACACTCTGCACTTGATTCACCTTCGGTTATGAGTAAACTTGCAACACCACCACCTCCTATTAATCCTGATATTGACGATGCTACTTCTGCTCTGAATGATGCTTCTGATGATGCTAGTACCATGCTTCATGAGACTGTGCCACTAGGAGAATTTCTTGGTGAACAAATTGCTAGAGCTAGAGAGAATGAAATTATTGAAACTGATGAAATTGCTAAAACTGATGAGATCTTTTAAACTGATAACTATGAAACACCTATTAGGCCTAGCTCTCCTAGATTTGAAATGCCTAAGATACCTGAAGGTTATACTTTGGATGGAGAAATAGCTAGAGAGATTCTTGCTTGTAAGGATAGAAACGATCTTAAGAAACTACTATGCAAGTATAAATAAAATACTTTGAATGCTAAAATGAAATGTGATCATAAGTTTGCTACTTCAGCTATCTTTGTTACCGATAAGGATTATGAATTCTTTGTCGACCCATAGTTAATTACTTTGGCTGAATTTGATCCTTTTCATGGCTATGAAACTGAAACTGTGGTAGCACATCTTACTAAGCTGAATGATATAGCCACCCTATTTGCTCACGATGAGAAGATTATCTAGTATTATATTCTCAAATTATTTCAATTCTCATTAAAGGGTGATGCTAAGATATGGTAGAATACTCTTGCTCCTAGTTGTGTGCATTATCCCTAGGATATGATTTACTACTTCTCTGGGGGGGGAAATCCTGCTCATAAGAAACAAGCTGCCTTACAGGAAATATTTAACTTTGTGCAAATTGAAGAAGAGTGTCTCCCGCAAGCTTGGGGGAGGCTTCTCCAATTGCTTAATGATTTGCCTAATCATCCTCTTAAGAAAAATGAAATACTTGATATCTTCTACAGTGGACTAACTGATGCTTCTAGGGACTTCCTAGATAGTTGTGATGGTTGTGTTTTTAGGGAACGAACTGTTGAACAAGATGAGGAACTATTAAATAATATATTGAAGAATTGTGATGATTGGAATCTCCTTGAACCACCACTTGAATCCACTCCGAAGAAGAGGGGTATCTTATTTCTCAGTCCTAACGATATGCAAGAGGCAAAAATGTATGAAGGAAAAAGGTATTAAGGCTCAGGATGTTAAGAATTTATCACCTATTGAAGAAATACATGGACTTAACACACCACACCTCCACAGGTGGTAGAGGTAAATTACTTATTGAAGTTTGATGAAAGTGCTATCCCTTACAATAAACATCCTAGTCAATGCTTACATGAGTTTGATAACTACATTAGGAAACAAGATCACTTCAGGGCAAATGTTCTGAAACAATTGAAATATAATTCTGATATGATTGCCCACTTGAGTGACTTGTTAAGAATCAGTAATGATATTAGAGGTGTAGGGAAACATGCCTCTATGTTTCAAACTCAGTTAGAACAAGTTGCTAAATCTCAAAAAGAACTGCTTGATGAAATGAATAATAATATGAATGATCATGCTATTAGAGTAGTGACTAGAGGAGGTAGAATGACCCGGGAACCTATTTATCCTAAGGGTCATCCTAAAAGAATTGAACAAGACTCTCAAGGAATTAACGATGATACATCTAGTCCTTCTAAGAAGAAAAAGAAAAAGAAAAACGTTAGGACTTTGCATGCCTCTAGTGAACCTGAGATAGAAAAGCCTCCTGATGATAATAATGATGTCTCTATTTCTGGTGTGGAGACTCAATCTGGTAATGAACATCCACTTAGTGATAATGATAATGATAATCTTCATGAGGATACTTATCCTAGTAATGATAAAGAACCAGATAATGATGTAGAAATAGAACCTGCTATTGATCTTGATAACCCACAACCTAAAAATAAATGATATGATAAAAAAGACTTTGTGGTTAGAAAAGATGGTAAAGAAAGTGAGTCATGGGTTCATAAACCCATGAATTTTCCACCTAAACCATCTAAGAAAAAGGATGATCAAGAATTTGAACGCTTTGCTTAAATGATTAGGCCAGTCTTTTTCCGTACCAGCTTAACTAATATCTTAAAGATCCATCCTTATGCTAAATACATGAAAGACATCATCACTAATAAAACTAATATACCTGGAGTTAAAATCTCCACCATGCGTGCTAATTATTATTTGAACGATGGAGTACCTAAAAAACTTGGAGATCTTAGAATACCAACTATACCTTGCTCCATTCAAAGAAATTATGTCAAAACTGCTTTATGTGATTTGGGAGCTGGTGTTAGTGTTATGCCTTGCTCTTTATATAAAAGACTTGATTTGAATAAACTCGCACCTACTGATATATCTTTGCAAATGGATGAAAAATCAACTGCCATACCTATCGGTATTTGTGAGGATGCGTCCGTCGTTGTTGCAAATGTTACTATCTTAACGGACTTTGTTATTCTTGAGATGCCCGAGGACGACAACATGTCAATTATAATTGGTAGACCCTTTTTGAATACTACAGGGGCTGTTATTTATTGCAATAAAACCAAAGTCTCTTTTCATATCCATGATAATGAGCACATGGTGCATTTTCCGAAGAAGCAATTCCAAGTGAATGGTGTAAATGTTATTGAAAATTCTCCGACACTCACTATTGGAAGCATTCATCTACCTGTACCTAGTGCCAAAAAGAAATATGATATAATTATAGTTGGGGATATGCATATGCCTGTTGAGGTAACATAGTGTTTTATGGAAGTTCTTCGGTTTCATTCTAATCGAAGGTGTTTATTAATAAGACTTGATCAACCTTATTAATGGATCATTTTTGAGAGGTATGAAGTTGATGAATTTTGTAGGCACAACTCTTTGTATCCACTTTTTTTTTGTTTTCTTAGTTAAATAAAATAAAATACGATGATTATCCTGTTTTCTGAATTTCCCGTGCAATAAAAATGACACAAAAATAAAAGTTCTCAGAATGTCCTGAAAATTTAACATGATTTTTTTCTGAATATTTCGTACAAATAACACCAGAGGAGGGTGTGCCTGGTGGCCACAAGACACCAGGGCACACGAGCCACCCCTGGCGCGGCCTGGTGGGTAGTGGGCCCCATGTGGATCCCCTCACTTATTCCCTTAGACCATATCATCTCTTACATCCAGAGAAAAATCGCCATTGCTCTGTCCATCGTGTTCTTACTCACGAACCCGTGGATTTCGATCTCTTTGCTTGAAGCTCCATTTCCAAAATTGTTTTAGGGTATTGCTTCTTGGTATGTAACTCCCCCATTGCTCCAATTAGTTTTTGATTCAGTAGTATATTTTGAGAATAATTAGCTACTCTTGGTGCTGTTGTAGATGAGCTTGCATGTTGAATTCTTAGAATTCCAAGTAGTTTGAATGCTTGATATGGTCTCTAGGCATCCTTATGAGTAGTTACTATCAATCTTATTAATTTTACTTAACAAAATTTTGTTTCACAAAAAAGTTCAGAAATTGTTCGCAAATAAAAATGCAATTCTTTAGGAGTTCTTCGAGGAGAGGAACCTCGGGGCCATCAGCAAGTGAAAGCTCTGTACGACAATCTTATGTTGAGCCAAGTGCAAGCTCGATATGGGATGCTGAAATCGAACCATGCCTTTGGCCGTGTAATACCTTCATGGAAGGTGCAGGTATTAAAGAAGAATTTGAGCAGTATGTTCGCAATGCTGATCTGGTTCCCTTCATCGAAGATAAGTGCACTCAACACCTCACTCTCATAGAGACATTTACTAAGAAATTTAAATAATCCCTCGTGAGTCTAGAATTTCATTTAGTCTCCATAATAATGCCTTCACCATCCCTTTAGACGCGTTTTGTGAAGAGTGCAAAATTCTATATTGGGGTTCGCTAGACGACCCAACAAAATCTGAGTATGAGTCATTTTTGAGTAACCTTTGTTACGGTAAAATCAGAGGTGTGACACAAGGAAGAATAAAAAGCATCTATTTTCCATCTATGCAATACTTTGCACTCTTTAATGGCAAATGCATTGTAGGCAAGCAGGATTGCAGCACACTATGTGCCCATGATTTGAGTCTTATACACACAGCTTTAACGAGAATTAAAAACTAAAATTTTGGAGCAATTGTTGCACGGAGACTGAATCTCAACGCTACTAACGGTAATTTCTATGGTGGGATTTATGCCTCCCGCCTAGCTACGAGGTTGGGAGTGTCCCCTTGGCCCAATGATCCTATCTTACCTGACCAGTACTTAGACTTTGATGCCATGAAACGCCATAGATTCCCTAAGATCACAGTCAATAACTATACTTACAACTTGAGGTTTGATAATGGCCCTATTGTGCCTATCGTATTGCCTGCTCCTGCTCTCTTTGGTTATCACAGGAAGGTAAGATACTACATCCTTGAGAGCGAGGCCCGCGCGTACAATGCGGAGATTGAAGCTGCCAGAAGGGCTTATGTGGTTGCACCAAGAGCCTCGATAGGCTATCACTTAGACTATTATCCAGGCAACGGATGGTGATTGCCAAGCTAGGACAAAAGCCTAAGCTTGGGGGAGTACGTGTTTCCACCGACATTATATTCATTTTCACTCATTTCATTTCAGTTGTCGGTGTTCACACTTTTTCATTGTAGTATCCATGCTAGATTTATTTTCTTGCTTTCCTCTTGTGTGTTTGATAAACTTTGAGAAAATCCAAAAAATACTAATTGTTTCTTTTCTGTTTCTCTTTAGTTTAGTTAGTTGTAGTATTAAAAGAAAATCAAAAAATATTTCTCACTTCTTCTTTTGCTTGTTGGGAGTTCTCCCATGTAAATAGTTTTTCTCATTTTTGTTTTCCCTTCTCTTATTTGCTTACTTCAAGAAAAATTAAAAACTCGAAAAATATTTCAGTGTGTTTCTATGAAATTCTCTTTCTTTTTTTATTGAGTCATACCAAAGAGAAGACCACGATGAAAATTTTGAGTGGCTCTCATGTGCTTTACTGTTGATCTAACAAAGAGTCCATATTAGTTTGTCTTCTCCTATTGTATAAAATGTTTGCAGATTCCATCTTAGTCCATGGCACTCTTGCATTATTATTATTTTCGTATCATTCGATCGTGCAAGTGAAAGGCAATAATGACGATATTTGATGAATTGACTGTGGCAGAGAGTAGAGGGTATGAACTCAACTTGTTCTTGTTTTTGTAAATATGTTTAACCTAGTATCCATGATTCAGCATATTATGATCGAACATGTTTGAATGAAAATTAGAGATTATGGTTGATCATGCCATGCTCAAGTAGCTAGGAGTCGATAATGATTTATCTTAGATGTCAACATGCATTAAAATGGTTGTGATTTAGTATGATGATGTGGTATCCTCCTCTCAATGTTTCAAGTGGCTTGACTTGACACATGTTCACGCATGTAGTTGAATCAAAACCAACATAGCCTTGATGATATTTATGTTCATGGTGTCCATATCCTACTCATGATAGCATTCAATATTTATTATTCGTAATTCATGTTTATGACCGTCTTTGCTCTTTAGCTGGCCGCTTCTCAATCTATTTACTACCCTTCACCTGTACTAAGTGGGAATACTGCTTGTGCATCAAACTCATTAAACCAAGGTTATTCCAGATGAGTCCACCATATCTACCTATATGTAGTATTACCTTGTCGTTCCAAGTAAATTTGCATGTGCCACTTCTAAAATTTCAAATGAACATCTGTTTTGTGTGCCTGGACCACTCATGGAGGAACAAGGGGTGGTCAGTATCTTCCATGTTAAGCGGTTTGTTCTCATGATGAGTTTTTATTCAGTCATCCTTGCACGAGAAGGGCGGTAATAGGGATTCCCAGTCCTGAAATCAAAAGAAATGCAAATATTTAAACAAAACACCCCCAGGAATGTTTTTGGTTTGGACGGTACTCGTGGATTTGGCTCACTGTGGAGTGTGGTTGTTGGTGGAGGGGGAGTAAACCTTTACTTTTATCGCTTGGGAACCGCCGCTAATTTGTTTAACATGGAATATATTGATAGCTCTTGGTTGTAACATTGACAGGAAGGGTGTACCTCCCAAAATTATACTTATCTCTTATTAAAACTTCGATCTCTAGCACCTCTACAAATCCCTGCTTCCCTCTATGAAGGGACTATGTATTTACTTTAATGTTGAGTCATCACCTTCTACAATAAGCGGCAAATCTGAGAGCACTACTATCATCCTCATGCATTGTGTATGTTGGATGCATCATGACTGGATATTTTCTACCATGAATTACAATGTTTAGTCACTGCTTGGACTTTGGAGGTGCTCTGCATTTATGTTTTGCGGTCTTAGAAAGGGCTAGTGAGATACCACTATTGTCATATTATATCATGATTGTTTTGACAAATGTTTGCACTTGAGATATTTTATTATTGCTCGCTAGTTGCTTGTGACATTGATATGACTTAATATAATCCTTAAGAGTCATTGTTACATGGTTAGTCATAATCTTCGCTACAAACCTAGGTGCTACTTAAGCATATGTATGTAAACAAGAACAAAAGAGTTCGTAAAAGTTTTTGTTTTTCACTTTCAGTTTGTCAACTGAAGTGCTTGAGGACAAACAAGGGTTTAAGCTTGGGGAAGTTCATATGTCTCCGTCATATCTACTTTTCCTAACGCTTTTGTTCTTGTTTTGGACTCTAATTGGCATGATTTGAATGAAACTAACCCGGACTGACTTTTTTTAACAGAACTACCATGGTGTTCTTTTTGTACAAAAATAAAAGTTCTCGAAATGGAATGGAACTTTTTGGAGAATTATTTCAGTATATTTGAGGAATATTGGAGCCAAAAACCACCAGAGAAGGGGCGCAGGGGGGCCACCACCCACCAGGGCTCACCAGCCCCCCTGGCGCGGCCTGGTGGGTGGTGCTCACCTCGTGCCCCCCACCCTAATTCCAGCGCTATAAAAATCCTATTTTTTCAGAAAAAAACCAAGGAGAAAGTTTCATCGCGTTTTACGATACGGAGCCGCCGCCACCTCCTGTTCTTCATCAGGGGGGTCAGATCTAGAGCCCGTTTAGGGCTCCAAAGAAGGGAATCTTCAGTCTTCGTCATCATCAACCCTCCTTCATAACCAATTCCATGATGCTCCCCACCGGGAGTGAGTAATTTCTTTGTAGGCTTTCTGGTCGGTGAGGAGTTGGATGAGAATCATCATTTAATCAAGTTAGTTTTGTTAGGGATTGATCCCTACTATCCACTATGTTCCAAGATTGATGTTGCTATGAGTTCGCCATGCTTAATGCTTGTCACTAGGGCCCGAGTGCCATGATTTCAGATCTGAACCGTTTATATTATCATCATTATATCTATATTCTTGATTCGATCTTGCCTAGTCATATGCACCTATTACATGTTATGATCCGTCAACCCCATAGTGACAATATTTGGGATACTTCGGTGATGACCGTAGTTTGAGGAGTTCATGTATTCACTAAGTTTTAATGCTTGCTTCCAGTTCTCTATTAAAAGTAGGCCTTAATATCCCTTAGTTCCCTTATGGACCCCACTGCCACAAGAGGGTAGGACAAAAGATGTCATGCAAGTTCTTTCCATAAGCACGTATGACTATATACAGAATACATGCCTACATTACATTGACGAAGTGGAGCTAGTTTGGTGTCGCCCTAGGTTATGACAGTTATAGATGAATATCATCCAATGAATAAACCAATCCAGTGCCTATGAGTTTTCCACATATTGTTCTTGCTAAGTTACTACTACTGCTTATATTGTTGCACTTGCTACAAAACTATTACTGCTACTGCTACCTCTGTTGTTACTCTTACCACTACTACCAAACTATCATATTACTATGCTACTAATCACTTTGCTGCAGATATTTATCTCTTGGTGTGGTTAAATTGACAATTGACCTACTAATACTCTCAAATATTCTTTGACTCCCCTTGTGTCGAATCTATAAATTTGGGTTGAATACTATACCCTCGAAAACTGTTGCGATCCCCTATACTTGTAGGTTATCAGCAACCACCCTCTAGAGCTTGCCAAAGGAAGATCCTGCTCTTGAGAAGACTCCCCCCCCCCTGGATCCATTTGAACTTAGTTGTAGGGGAGACATAAATAAGCTTAGCATATAAGGACTTAACTGGAAAATGACCGGAGGCGGTGAGGGGCCAAACCACCGAGTCCTCCCCCTCCGAGAGCATCGGAATGTAAACGACAAGACGCTACCAATCACTCAACTCTTCAGGAAATAGCAAACGTCGGAAGGCTAGGTCGCAATTATTGTTGGATAGCTCATAGATAGAGATCTCCGGAATAGGGTAGTAAGAAAAAAGAATGGGAAAATAAATAGCTAAGGAAGAGTCACCACACCACCAATCGAGCCAAAAGCGCGTAGATTTGCCATTATGAACCACAAATTTCACTAGCGACTGAAACACCAGGCATAACCTGACAAGATCTTTCTAGAACTAGGATCCGCGTGAGGAGGGAGCTTGCAAGGGGCTAAAAGTAGGGAAATATTTGGATTTGAGGATTTTGAGCCAGAGAGGGTTCTCCGCATTCGACATAATTTTCATCACCATTTTATGATAAGGCATTTGTTCATGACCGCCGTGTTAATGATGCCCAACCCCCAAGGTTCTTAGGTCTACATATGTGTTTCCACTTTACCAACCTCTATTTGTGTTTATTGTCTGCGGCGTTCCAGTAGAATGCACCCTTGTGCTTATCAAACCCACTGTGGATGGCGCCCGACAATAGGTAGAAACCCATAAAACATAGGAAGGCAGGAGAGGCAAGAATTGGTAAGGTCAACCATGCCTGCCTGAGTGTTATATCTACCTTTCCACGGCATGACACAATTACCCACCTTAGTAACAGCCAGAGCGAAGTCTCTTGTGAAAATTTTGTCTAAAGAGATAGGGAGGCCTAGATATTTGAAGGGGAAAGATCCCAAAGAGTAGTTTAACAACTGAGAGATCCAAAAGGCCTCGCTCTTAGAGACTCCAGTAATAATCACTTCACTCTTACAAAAATTGCTCTTAAGGCCAGACAAAGCAACAAAGCAAAGCAACAATAATTTGAGGTTCGCAATGCCATACACATTAAGATCTACGATGAAGATTGTGTCGTCCGCGTACTGGAGATAGGTGATACCCTTAGGGAGAAGATGAGAGGAGAGCGGAGAGATATGGCCAGCAGAAGCCGCTCGAGAGAGGATGCGAGACAAGGCATTCGTGACAAAATTAAACAGAAGGGGGGAAGCCGGATCCCCTGGTGCAGGCTCTTACCATTAGGGAAAATTATTGACCCTCCCGATGACTGAGATTGCTGTGTGTCCTCCCGACACCAGCTGCATGATTCTGTGGACATAGGCCCCATCAAAACCTTTGGCCAGAAAACCTGCCAAAGGAAAGACCAGCTAACCGAATCATAGGCCTTCTCAAAGTCAAGTTTAAGGATCACCACCTTGGTACCGTGCCTTCAGAGGTTATGAACAATCTCGTGAAGACAAAGGATACCGTCCAGGATGAATCTCCCTTTGCCAAAAGTGGACTGACAAGGACTAAGGGCACGATGAGCAATGGGAGAAAGGCGGGTTGCATACCCTTTGGAGGGAAATTTAGCAAAATTGTTGATGAGGGCAATAGGTCCAAATTGAGAAATAATGTCAGCCCTTTGACTTTAGGAATAAGGGTGATAATGGCGTAATTCAGCCTAGAAATATCGTCAATCACCAAACAGAATCCATGGATGATAGCACAAATGAGGGGTCGCAGCTAGGGCTAGAACTTCCTGAAAAGGGGGATGGAGAAGTCGTCGGGGCCTGAGGCAGAGAAGGAGTTCGCCAAACAAATGGTCTGTAGAATTTCATCCCCAGAGAGCGAGATAAGTAGGGCTTCGTTGTACTCATTCGAGATTCTGTCAGAGGGGTCCCAAAGAGAAGTAGCAATCGAAAACCCTGACTCGGGTTTAGCCGCGAGAAGAGAGGAGAAGAAGTCCACCACATGGGGAAAAAATTGGTCCTGATCTGAAACCCTCACATTGTTGATCAGCAAGCTATTGATTGAATAGTGCCTGCACCTTCCATTGGCGATGGCAAATTAGTAGGAAGTAGGAGAATCACCCTTCAGAGTCTAGCTAAACGTGCCTCTCTAGCGCCAATAGGTTTCTGCTTGACGATGCAACCGCATCAAGGCCTCTGCTAGGTTATAGCGTAGTTGCCACTTGACATCGGAGAGACCAAGACCATCTGCCGCGGTGTCGAAGGAGGAGATCTGCTCAGTCAGCTGCACCTTCTCCCTGCGAGCCTCGGTCGCTCTATTGCGGGCCCAGCCATGCAGAAATTTACACAGAGTATACGAGCACTGGTGCCAATCGTCCATAGGTCCAAAGGAGCGTCTACCCGTAGACAAAAAGGAGGAAATCCTAGTAGACAACATGTCACAAAAACCATCCACCGATAACCAGGAGGCGTCAAACTGGAAATGGGATGGGACGATACGGTTCTCTAAACTAGAGTCTAGAACCAGGGGGAATGATCAGAGCCAACAATGGGTCTAGCCTTAAGCAACGAATGGGGTCTAGGACCGAATGAATAGGGAACGCCTGGTAATTCGTCCAAGTAAAGCAAGCTCCCACCGTAGGGATTTGGCGAAGAGCACAGTCGCTGATAAAGCTATTGAAAGCATCGGCGAGATTCAAAGAGAAGTTATTGTTATTCTTGTCAGCCGGAGAACAAAGCAAATTAAAATCACCACCCACCAAGATGGGAATGGTGCATGAATCGATCTTAGCGGCAATCTCATCCAGGAACAACGAAGAGATGTAGTAATTAGCGGGGCCATAAACTGCCATGAATTCCCAAAGAATGTTGAGATGCCGATGAAACAAAATCGTACTCGCCCAAAAAATGTCATGATCAAAGGCCACAAAATCAAATACATCACTCTTGGAACCTATAAGAATGCCACCGGAGTGGCCCCTGCAAGGCAAGAAATTCCAATCAAACTTGTCCATACCCGCGATCGTGGATAATTCATTGGGCGAGAAGGAGGTTTTAAAGGTTTCCACCAGCCCCACGATGTCAATATTGTCTCCCCTAACCACATCTTTCAACTGGTCCCGACGCCTCCTAGCACCAAAACCCCTTATATTCCATAATAAATCCCTCATCTGATGGACAAAATTTAAATGCGAAGACTCGACCTACAAAGGGTAGCACGGGATTTGGCTTTGGCACGCTTGACAGGCTTCACAGGACCCCGCTTGACAGGAGATGGGGAATCGTGTCCCCTGCCCGAATCGCCCAAGATCCCTCCCGCCACAACCAGAGTGTGAGCAGGCGACTTGGCAGCTCTTTGGCACTAGAAATGGTAGCCTAGGCGACCTCGTTGGCTTGGATAATGGCAAGGGTAGTGGAAGGAGAACCAAACTCAGAATCAAAAGAAATGCCAACATCGAAAAGAATATGCATAAGTTGTTCATCCGTACGTGAGGGAAGAACTAAACAAAAATGGAAGGAGCCGAAGGATTAGGGGGAGGTACCTGGAGGGGGAAGATCCCTGGCCACCGCTGAACTTGACCACTTTTGCGAGTAGTGGAGGTCGGGGTGCGAAATGGAGGGGACCGGGTCATCGGGGATGGCAAGGCCGCACCCGAGGCGGGAGCAGACACCGCGCCAAGGTCCTCATCCAGCTGACGACAAAGACTAGCCGCCGACTGTTTGGAGCCTGCCGAGATGCTCTTTGCAAAGAACTTGACAACCAAATTCTTCTTCTTCTTGCTTGCGCGCACCACCACATCACGGGAATGGGGGAGGAAGGTCCTCAATGCTAGAGTGGGAGGGTGAGATGTGGCAGACCGACATGTTGGAGCAGACGCCGGAAACTGGGGTCCCCGTTAGAGCTGGGGCACCGAAAGAATCCACCGGTAGGTCCTCCAGATTCGCGCCTTTGGTCCCCGTTGAGCCCTTCAACGTGTCGTTCATCGAGGCATTGTCCTTGAACATCTCCTGTACCCCCGAACCCAGGCCCTCCCACTCGGACCTGGTGAACCGGGGGTCGAAGCCACCACTGGAGTTGCCAACTCCATGATCATTTTCATCGTGCTTGTCCGGAGAAGAGGGTCTGGGAGGCGGAGGAGGAGGATTAGTAGGATGGGCCTATGCACCCTCGATGTGAACATGCAACCGGAAACCAGCCGGGGATGGGTACATGTCAACCACTCTGTGAACACAAAGAGGATCAACACATCATACTTTAATGCGAGACAGGCCCAACCTCTGCTGGGAGTCGGAATCGACCTCAATGGGTTTGTCGATCAGGACGCCAAAATGCATGAGTAAAGATGCGGTGCGAAGGGCCGAGGGCACATCATCAACCAGCACCCAAATATCAAAAAGAGGGGCAATCGGCTTGGACTCATTGGCAGCCGCCTTGATAGAGACGACCAGGTGGTTAAGTGGGAGGGTGAAGCTAGTACAAGAGCAAATCATTCAGAGGGATTCTTTGGAGGGGCAGACGGCAACGAACTCAAAGTCCGACAACTAATGAATCTGCCAGTCCCATCCCTCTACACCCCACAGCTGAAGCTCATCCAGTAGTGTCGGGGGAGAAACTTTTTGATCTTTCACGGTGATAACAGTGGCATTGGACAAAGAGGGAGCGGCCACTACCAGCAGAACATCACTATCGAGGGCAAAGAAAGAACACCCTGGAAGCCCAAGAGCGTAGTCGACGAAGAAGGGAGGCTTGCGATGGTTTTCCCATCCCACTGTTAAGTGACCCTCCTCTCTATAGATGAGGCAGAAGGGGTAATTGCAGTAGCGGGATTGGAAGTGCCCAGGTTGGTGGCATGCGAAGCAGGCAAGCATGGAGCTGGGGGTGATGGACTGGGGACGGAACAGGAGGGGAGAGGGGGAGGTAGGATGTCGTCTCCTACACCCGCAGAGGATGAGGCAAGGATGTGAGAGGGAAGACGTTGGTTCTTGGCGCCCAGGGAGGGAGGGCCAAAACCACCACGCAGAGATTTATGACCCACAAAGCCCACGCTCGCCACCGGCGCAGGAGCCGGCGCCCGCGACGGCGCCATCGGACCATGGGAGGAGAGGGCGAGAAACCGACGCCTTGGCAGCCGTTCCGTTAGCAATCGCCACCATCTCCCAAGAATCCACGGCACCCGTCGATGACATGCCACCTACCTGGGCCAGCACATATTCTACACTAGAGCCAGGCACCACGGAGTCGTAAACCCCAGCCACGGCCGCCGCTGCACGGGCCCACTCATCACGTTACATCCAAATCGGCCAGGAAGCCCAGGCAGCATGCTCATGAGCCACCTGATCGTGTGTCGCCTGCTCCACTTCGAGCTTGGATCGGAGTGTGGCCTCAAGCTCCATGTCCGTAGCCGCCTTCACGGAGCCTTCACGGCGACGCTTGTGGCCGGAGACCGCTGATGACCCACACGTATAGGGGATCTATCATAGTCCTTTCGATAAGTAAGAGTGTCGAACCCAACGAGGAGTACAAGGAAATGACAAGTGGTTTTCAGTAAGGTATTCTCTGCAAGCACTGAAATTATCGATAACAGATAGTTTTGTGATAAGATAATTTGTAACGAGTAACAAGTGTAGCAAGGGTGCATCAAGGTAGAACAGTGCTTTTTGTAGCAAAGGATAGGCCAGGACAAACTCTTATATAAAGCAAAGCGCTTCCAAGGACACATGGGAATTTCTATCTAGTTAGTTTTCATCATACTCATTAGATTCGCGTTCGTTACTTTGATAATTTGATATGTGGGTGGAACGGTGCTTGGGTGCTGCCCTTACTTGGACAAACCTCTCACTTATGATTAACCCCTCTCGCAAGCATCCGCAACTATGAAAGAAGAATTAAGATAAATCTAACCATAGCATGAAACATATGGATACAAATCAGCCCCTTATGAAGCACTGCATAAACTAGGGTTTAAGCTTCTGTCACTCTAGCAACCCATCATCTACTTATTACTTCCCAATGACTTCCCCTAGGCCCAAATAGTGGTGAAGTGTTATGTAGTCGACATTCACATAACACCACTAGAGGAAAGACAACATACATCTCATCAAAATATCGAAGGAATACCAAATTCACATGATTACTTATAACAAGACTTATCCCATGTCCTCAGGAACAAATGTAACTACTCACAAAGCATGTTCATGTTCATAATCAGAGGAGTATTAATTATCATAAAGGATCTGAACATATGATCTTCCACCAAGTAAACCAACTAGCATCAACTACAAGGAGTAATCAACACTACTAGCAACCCACAGGTACCAATCTGAGGTTTGAGACAAAGATCGGATAAAAGAGATGGACTAGGGTTTGGAGACGAGTTGGTTCTGGTGAGGATGTTCATCGATATTGACCCCCTCTTGATGAGAGGATCATTGGTGATGACAATAGCTTTGATTTCTCCCTCCGGGAGGGAAGTTTCCCCAGCAGAACAGCCCTGCCGGAGCTCTAGCTTGGTTCTGTCCAAGTTCCACCTCGAGACGGCGGTGCTTCGTCCCGAAAACTTTCTTATGATTTAATTGTTGGAAATATGCCCTAGAGGCAATAAATAAAGTGTTTATTATTGTATTTCCTTGTTCAAGATAATCGTTTATTATCCATGCTATAATTGTATTAATTGGAAACATGGATACATGTGTGGATACATAGACAAACACAATGTCCCTAGTATGCCTCTAGTGAACTAGCTCGTTGATCAAAAGATGGTTAAGGTTTCCTAGCCATGGACATGAGATGTCATTTGATAACGGGATCACATCATTAGGAGAATGATGTGATGGACAAGACCCAAACTACAAACGTAGCTTATGATCGTGTCAGTTTATTGCTACTGTTTTCTGCATGTCAAGTATATGTTCCTATGACCATGGGACGGATCGTGATCAAGTTCGTAGGACGGATCATGATCGGATCGCGGGATGGATCATGATTGGATCGCGGGACGGATCGTGATTGGATCGTGGGATGCACGGCGATTTGGATCGCGAAGACGTTCGACTACACCAACCGCGTTTCTTAACGCTTCCCGCTTAGTGATCTACAAGGGTATGTAGATCCACTCTCCCTCTCATAGATGCTCATCACCATGATTAGATATCTGTGTGCGTAGGAAAATTTTTGTTTCCCATGCTACGTTCCCCAACAGTTTTATCAGAGCTAGGTCTATGTGTTGATGAGATCTCGAGTAGAACACAAAAGGTTTGTGGGTGTTGATGCTTAGATTGCTTCCTCCCTTGGTCGGATTTTGGTTCAGCGGTATTGTAAGATGAAGCGGCCCGGACCAACATTACTCGTGTGCTTACGAGAGACCAGTTCCCTCGATGCAACTTGTTGCCTAGATGGCTTGCGGGTGGCAGTTTCTCTCACTTTAGTTGGATCGGATTCGACAAAGGCGGTCCTTGAGAAGGTTGAAAAGCAAATTATGTATCACCGTTGTGGTTTATGTGTAGGTGAGAATCGTTCTTGCTAGAAACCCGTAGCAGCCACGTAAAACATGCAACAACAATTAGAGGACGTCTAACTTGTTTTTGCAGGGTATGTTGTGATGTGATATGGCCAATTACATGATGTGATATATGTGATGTATGAGATGATCATGTGATGTATAGAATTTCACGACTTTCATGTCGATGAGTACGGCAACCGGCAGAAGCCATAGGGTTGTCTTTAATTATTGTATGACCTGCGTGTCAATCATTAAGCGCTATGTAATGCTTTACTTTATCGCTAAATGGTAGCAATAGTAGTAGAATCATGCAGGGCGTGACAACCTCGATGGTGACACATTGATGGAGATCAAGACGATGGAGATCATGGTGTCGTGCCGGTGACGATGAAGATCATGTCGGTGCTTTCAAGATGGAGATCTAAAGCACAAGTTCATGGCCATATCATGCCACTTATGAATTGCATGTGATGTTAATCCTTTTATGCACCTTGTTTTTCTTAGGACGATGGTAGCATTATAAGGTGATCCCTCACCTAAATTTCAAGATAAAATTGTGTTCTCCCCGAGTGTGCACCATTGCAAAAGTTCATCGTGTTGAGACACCACATGATGATCGGGTGTGATAGACTCTATGTTCACATACAACGGGTGCAAGCCAGTGTTGCACGAGTAGAACACTCGGGTTAAACTTGACGAGCCTAGTATGTACAGACATGGCCTCGGAACACAAGAGACCGAAAGGTCGAACATGAGTCATATAGTAGATATGATCAACATAATGATGTTCACCATTGAAGCCACCTCAACTCACGTGATGATCGGACTTGATTTGGTGGATTTGGATCATGTGACACTCAGATGACCTGAGGGATTTCAATTTGAGTGGGAGCTTTAGTAATTTGATTAACTAAACTCATTATCTTGAACAATAGTCTAAGTGAACTTTGCATATTTATGTTGTAGATCAATGGCTCACGCAGTAGCACCCCTGAATTTTAATGTGTTCCTAGAGAAAGCTAAATTGAAAGATGATGGAAGTAACTTGTTGACTGGGCCCGTAATCTGAGGATTATCCTCACGACTTCCCAGAAATCATATGTCCTTGATGCACCGCTTGGTGACCAACGAGAAGACATGACCTCCAAAGACGTTAAGAACGCTTGGGAGGCACATACTGGAGATTACTCAATAGTTCAGTGTGCAATATTGTATGGCTTAGAACCGGGACTTCAAAGACATTTTGAACGTCGTGGAGCATATGAGATGTTCCAGGAGTTGAAGTTTATCTTTCAGAAGGACGCATGGATCGAGAGGTATGAAACCTCTGATAAGTTCTATGCTTGCAAGATGGAGGAGAACGGGTCTATCAGTGAACATATACTCAGAATGTTTGGGTATTCAACTCATCTAGCGAAGTTGGGAATTGCCCTTCCGCCAGAGGCGATCACTGACAGAGTTCTTCAATCACTACCACCTAGTTACAAGAGCTTTGTGATGAACTATAACATGCACGGGATGAACAAGTCAATCGCCGAGCTGTTTGCGATGCTAAAATTCGTTGAGTCAGAAATCCAGAAAGAACATCAAGTGTTGATGGTCAATAAAACCACTAGTTTCAAGAAAAATGGCAAAGTCAAGGGCAAGGGCAATAAGGGTAAAACCAAGAAGGATGGCAAAGTAGTTGCTACTCCTGCAAAGAAGCCCAAGCATGGACCCAAGCCAAAAACTGAGTGCTTTCATTGCAAGGGAACTGGTCACTGGAAGCGGAACTGCCCCAAGTACCTGCCTGACAAGAAGGCGGCCAACGACAAACAAGGTATATATGATATACATCTTATTGAGGTGTACCTTACTAGCTCTCGTAGTAGTGCCTGGGTATTTGATACCGGTTCGGTTGCTCACATTTGCAACTCAAAGCAGGAACTACGAAATAAACGAAGGTTGGCAAAGGACGAAGTGACGATGCGCGTGGGAAATGGTTCCAAGGTTGATGTGATCGCCGTCGGCACGCTCTCTCTTCGATTACCATCGGGATTAGTGATGAACCTGAATAATTGTTATTTAGTGCCTGCGTTAAGCATGAACATTATATCTGGATCTTGTTTATTGCAAGACGGTTACTCATTTAAATCAGAGAATAAAGGTTGTTCTATTTATATGAGTAATATCTTTTATGGTCATGCACCCAATGTTAGGGGTTTATTCATATTGAATCTTGATAGTGATGACACACATGTTCATAACATTGATGCCAAAAGATGTAGAGTTGATAATGATAGTACCACTTTCTTGTGGCACTGCCGTTTAGGTCATATTGGTGTAAAATGCATGAGGAAGCTCCATGTTGATGGACTTTTGGAGTCACTTGATTTTGAATCACTTGACACATGTGAACCATGCCTCATGGGCAAGATGACTAAAACGTCGTTCTCTAGAACAACGGAACGGGCGAGTGACTTATTGGAAATCATATACTGATGTGTGCGGTCCGATGAATGTTACAGCGCGTGGTGGATATCGTTATTTTCTCACATTCACTGATGACTTAAGTAGATATGGGTATATTTACTTAATCAAACACAAGTCCAAAACGTTTGAAAAGTTCAAGCAATTTGAGAGTGAAGTTGAGAGTCATCATAACAAGAAGATTAAGTTCCTACAATCTGATCGAGGAGGTGAATATCTGAGTTATGAGTTTGGCAGTCACTTAAGACGGTGTGGAATTGTTTCATAGTTGACACCGCCCGGAACAGCACAGCGTAATGGTGTGTCCGAACGTCGTAGTCAAACCTTATTAGATATGGTGCGTTCTATGATGTCTCTTGCTGATTTGTCACTATCGTTTTGGGGTTATGCATTAGAGACAGCTGCATTCACTTTAAATAGGGCACCATCAAAATCCGTTGAGACGACGCCATATGAACTATGGTTTGGCAAGAAGCCAAAGTTGTCATTTCTTAAAGTTTGGGGATGTGATGCTTATGTCAAAAAGCTTCAGCCTGAAAAGCTGGAACCCAAAGCGGAGAAATGTGTGTTCATAGGATACTCGAAAGAGACAGTCGGGTATACCTTCTATCTCAGATCCGAAGGCAAAGTGTTTGTCGCTAAGAACGGAACATTTCTTGAGAAAGAGTTTCTCTCAAAAAAATTGAGTGGGAGGAAAATAGAGCTTGATGAGGTTATTGAACCTTTACTTCAACCATAAAGTAGCGCAGCACAGAAAGATGTTTCTGTGGAACCTATGACGGTAGAAGAGGAAGTTAATGATAATGATCATGAAGCTTCGGATCAAGCTGCTATTGAACCTGGTAGGTCGACAAGGCCACGTACTACCCCTGAGTGGTACGGCAACCCTGTCTTGGAGGTCATGTTGTTGGACAACAATGAACCTACGAGCCATGGAGGAGCAGTGATGGGCCCGAATTTCGAGAAATGGTTAGAGGCCATGAAATCCGAGATGGGATCCATGTATGAAAACAAAGTATGGACTTTGGAAGTATTACCTGAAGGGCGAAAGGCCATTCAGAACAAATGGATCTTGAAGAAGAAGACAGACGCAGACGGTAATGTCACCCTCTATAAAGCTCGACTTGTGGCAAAGGGTTTTTCACAAGTTCAAGGAGTTGACTACGATGAGACTTTCTCACCCGTAGCGATGCTTAAGTCTGTTAGAATCATGTTAGCAATAGCTGCTTATTTCGACTATGAAATTTGGCAGCTGGATGTCAAAACAGCGTTCCTCAACGGTTTCCTTGAGGAAGAGTTGTATATGATGCAACCCGAAGGTTTTGTCGATCCAGAGAATGCTGACAAAGTTTGCAAACTCCAGCGATCCATTTATGGACTAGTGCAAGCATCTCGGAGTTGGAATAAGCGCTTTGATGAGGTGATCAAAGCATTTGAGTTTATACAAGTTTACGGAGAAGCTTGTATTTATAAGAAAGTGAGTGGGAGCTCTATAGCGTTTCTAGTATTATATGTGAATGACATATTGCTAATTGGAAACAATATAGAAATGCTGGAAAGCATGAAGGAATATTTGAACAAGAGTTTTTCAATGAAGGACCTAGGAGAAGCTGCTTTCATATTAGGCATTAAGATCTATAGAGATAGATCGAGACGCTTAATAGCACTTTCACAGAGCACATACCTTGATAAAGTTTTGAAGAAGTTCAAAATGGAACAGTCCAAGAAGGGGTTATTGCCTGTGTTACAAAGTGTGAAGTTGAGTAACACTCAATGCCCAGTAACTGCAGAAGATAGAGAAAAGATGAGTGTCATCCCCTATGCTTCAGCCATAGGCTCTATCATGTATGCAATGCTGTGCACAAGACCCGATGTCTGTGTTGCCATAAGTATGGCCGGAAGGTTTCAAAGTGATCTTGGAATGGAGCACTGGCAAGCGGTCAAGAATATCCTTAAGTACCTGAAAAGGACTAAGGAAATGTTTCTCGTTTATGGAGGTGATGAAGAGCTCGTCATAAAGGGTTACGTCGATGCAAGCTTTGACACTGATCCAGATGACTCTAAGTCACAAACCGGATACGTATTTATTCTTAACGAGGGAGCGGTAAGCTGGTGCAGTTCCAAGCAAAGCGTGGTAGCTAATTCTACGTGCGAAGCGGAATACATCACAGCCTCGGAGGCTGCGAAGGAAGGTGTCTGGATGAAGCAGTTCATGACGGATCTTGGAGTAGTGCCCAGCGCACTGAATCCAATGAACCTGTTCTGTGACAACACTGGTGCCATTGCTCTGGCCAAGGAACCAAGGTTTCACAAGAGGACCAGACACATAAAGCGACGCTTCAACTCCATCCGCGATTACATCGTGGAGAAAGAAATAAATATTTGCAAAGTGCACACGGATCTAAATGTTGCAGACCCGTTGACTAAACCTCTTCCAAGGGCTAAACATGATCAACACCAGAACTGCATGGGTGTTCGATTCATTACAATGTAAATCGCATAGTGATGTGAACTGATTATTGACTCTAGTGCAAGTGGGAGACTGTTGGAAATATGCCCTAGAGGCAATAAATAAAGTGTTTATTATTGTATTTCCTTGTTCATGATAATCGTTTATTATCCATGCTATAATTGTATTAACTGGAAACATGGATACATGTGTGGATACATAGACAAACACAATGTCCCTAGTATGCTTCTAGTGAACTAGCTCGTTGATCGAAAGATGGTTAAGGTTTCCTAGCCATGGACATGAGATGTCATTTGATAACGGGATCACATCATTAGGAGAATGATGTGATGGACAAGACCCAAACTACAAACGTAGCTTATGATCGTGTCAGTTTATTGCTACTGTTTTCTGCATGTCAAGTATATGCTCCTATGACCATGAGATCATGCAACTCACAGATATCGGAGGAGTACCTTGTGTGTATCAAACGTCGCAACGTAACTGGGTGACTATAAAGGTGCTCTACAGGTGTCTCCGAGGGTGTCTGTTGAGTTGGCATGGATCAAGACTGGGATTTGTTACTCTGTGTGATGGAGAGGTATGTCAGGGCCCACTCGGTAATACAACATCACAATAAGCCTTGCAAGCAATGTGACTAAGTGTTAGTTGCGAGATCTTGTATTATGGAACGAGTAAAGAGACTTGCCAGTAATGAGGTTGAACTAGGTATGGAGATACCGACGATCGAATCTCAGGAAAGTAACATACCGAAGAACAAAGGGAACATCATACGGGATTAACTGAATCCTTGACATAGAGTTTGACCGATAAAGATATTCGTAGAATATGTAGGAACCAATGTGGACATCCAGGTCCCGCCATTGGTTATTGACCGTAGAGGTATCTCGGTCATGTCTACATAGTTCTCGAACCCGCAGGGTCTACACACTTAAGGTTTGGTGACGTTTCGGTAGTATAGAGTTATGTGTGGTGGTGACCGAAGGTTGTTCGAAGTCCCGGATGAGATCCCGGTGTCATGAGGAGCTCCGGAATGGTCCGGAGGTAAAGATTCATATATAGGAAGTCCTGTTTTGGTCGCCGAAAAAGTTTCGGGCTCATCGGTAGTGTACCGGGAGTGCCGGTAGTGTACCGGGAGGCCTCCGGGAGGGGTATTTCGACCCAAGAGACTTCATGGGCTGTGGGAGAGTGAATATCAGCCTTTAGTGGTCTGGTGGAAACTCCCACACAAGGCCCATGTGGCTGGACGAAAAAACCCAATAGGAAAAGGTGGGAAAAAAGGCAAAAAGGAGCAATCCTAGTCCTACTAGGATTGGAGGAGGAATCCTCCTCTCCTAGTAGGTTCGGCCGAACCAGCTAGGCTTGGAGGCCAAGGCTGCCTCCTCTCCTCCTCTCCTCCTATATATACTATAGGGTTTTGGGTTTTTGCACTAGATTTTCAGCCACGTGCTACTCGTTCCTCCAGTGCATAGTTTCTCCTCTAGATCGGTTTTCAGCAGTGCTTAGGCGAAGCCCTGCCGGAATTGCTCCACCACCATCGCCGAAGCGCCGTCAGGATGCCGGAGAAATCTTCTTCCTCTCCACTCCTTCTTGCTGGATCAAGACGGTGGATATCGTCATCAAGCTGTACGTGTGTTGAACGCGGAGGTGCCGTCTGTTTGGTGCTAGATCGGAAGGATCGTGATCAAGTTCGTGGGACGGATCGTGATCAAGTTCGTGGGACAGATCGTGATCAAGTTCGTGGGACGGATCGTGATCGGATCGCGGGATGGATCGTTATTGGATCGCGGGATGGATCGTGATTGGATCGCGGGACGCACGGCGATTTGGATCACGAAGACGTTCGACTACATCAACCGCGTTTATTAACGCTTCTCGCTTAGCGATCTACAAGGGTATGTAGATCCACTCTCCCTCTCATAGATGCTCATCACCATGGATAGATCTGCGTGTGCGTAGGAAAATTTTGTTTCCCATGCTACGCTCCCCAACATTTTTTCCAAGTCAAAACCCTCCATATAGCAAAAGATGGGCATCGGGGACCTGCCAGGTGGGTTACAAGCCTGGTAGGCGCGACTAGGGGGTGGCCGCGCCTAGCAGGCTTGCCACCTCCGTGTGGGGCCCCTCTGGAATTTGTTTCGCCCAATTTTTGTTATATATTCCAAAACAATTCTCTGTAGATTTTCAGGAATTTTGGAGTTGTGTAGAATAGGTATCTCATATTTGCTCCTTTTCCAGTCCAGAATTCCAGCTGCCTGCATTCTCCCTCTTCATGTAAACCTTGTAAAATAAGAGAGAAAAGGCATAAATATTGTACCATAACGTGCAATAACAGCCCATAATGCAATAAATATCAATATAAAAGCATGATGCAAAATGGACATATCAACTCCCCCAAGCTTAGACCTCGCTTGCCCTCAAGCGAAAGCCGAGATCGATAAATATGTCCACATGTTTTGAGATAGCGGTGTCGATAAAATAAAATACGGACAGGAGGGCATCATGATAATCTTTAGAACAACAATACTTATTGTAATAAGATTTCTTATGCTTGAGTAACAATTCATTCACAAGATAAAGTATGAACAAAGAACTCCATTGGCAACCAACAAACTATGCTCTCGGTCATTGAAGCAATTAGCAATTTATCATAACATCGGAAAGAGTCAATATAAGGGCTTGTAAAGCAAATCCACATACTCAATCATCTTTTAGTCTTTCATAATTGCTAACACTCACACGGTACTCATGAGATCAAAGCTTCAATCGGACACACAGAAAGATAGGGGCTTATAGTTTTGCCTCCAAACTATTCACCTCAGGGGTGACGTCAACAGCAATAACTCATGCTCACCCACATCCGAATGGGTATATGTGTCCAGACCATTCCCCTACACATAATGCTTGCCAAGAGAGGGTTGAAATATAGGAAGTGGTGAAGATAACCATGACTCTTGCATAAAGGTAAGTACTTAAAAAGTAAAAGTAACAGACAGGCCCTCCGCAGAGGGAAGCAGAGGTTGTCATGCGCATCTTGTTTTGGAATGCCCAAACCCTTAGTGCAAAGGAACGCCATGTTGTATTGACCTTTGTGATAGCAACCTTTATTATGCAGTCCCTCGCTTTTATTTCTTTACTATCACAAGTTCGTACAATGCTTATTTCCCTTAAAATAAAAGATCACACATATTTAGGAGCAATTCCCATTGCTTTTTGCATCGATGACAACTTACTTGAAGGATCTTACTCAATCCATAGGTAGGTATGGTGGACTCTCATGGCAAAACTGGGTTGAGGTGTTTGTATGCACAAGTAGTATCTCTACTTGGTGCGGAAGTTTTGGCTAGTATGAGGTGGAAGCAAGCACTACATGTTAGAGGATCTAAAACCATATATCTTTACTCGGAAGCAAGCAAACATAACCCATTATGTTGTCTTCCTTGTCAAACATCAACTTCCTAGCATGTAATATTTTAATGACTGGTCACAATCACAAAAGATGTCCAAGATGATATATTTATATGTGAATCTCTCTTTCTTTATCACTTCCTTTTTAATTGCCCCAATGACCAATCACTGTGTTTGTCAACTCCCAACAAATTTCAATCGACATACTTCTTCTATGTGAAGTCATCACTCCCCATAGGATCATTATGTATACTCCTTGCTTTTATTCTATTCTTCTTTTATTTATTACTCTCAAGAGCATAGAAAGCTAGCAAAGCCCTCACATCAAAACTACTTTTTGTTATATAACTCTCGGACTTGCTTACATAAGGGGAGAAAAATGCAAAAAACTCAAAGCTAGATCATACTAAACTTTATTCTACAAGATCAAGATAAAGCCAAAAGGATCAAACTAAGAAAAACAAGAAAAAGGAAAAAAGTGTGATGGTGATACGATACCGGGGCACCTACCCCAAGCTTGGCACAAGCCAAGGGGAGTGCCCATACCCATGTGCTTAGATGTCCTTCTTCGGAGGCGATGGTGGTGGAGTTATTGATGAGGTTGGAAACTTGTCCAGGTTCCTCTTAAGAATAAATTTTTGTTCCCTTGGGTCATCTACTTCCTGTTCGAGCTTCAATATCCTTTGACATAATTTTTTCTTGCTCTCCTGTAGAAAATAGAACTTTGGGTTTTCTTCTTATGTTTGGGAGGCTTGATTTCCTTAACTCCACGTGCATGTCTCCCAATTGAGGCAGAGGAATCTCCTCTTCATCCGAGCTTTCCTCCCCATACTTGTCTTCTTGTTCCTCATCAGAGAATAATCCATAAGGATCTAGGTCCCCATCGAGCTTGGGATTGGCAAGATAATACGATATATAGCTCTCCCCATCAGACTCTTGGGACGACATCTTGCCCTAAATCCGCTGCAGAAACAACTCAAAACAAAAACAGGAGGTATTGTCATGATATGAAAGTCCAAAACTTCGGGAGATTATATAATGAATTTTTGCCTACCCGAAGGAGTGTATCACAAGAAAACGGAGTCCGGAGGGTGCATGGGGTCATGGCAAGCCCTCTAGGCACGGTCGGGGGGTAGCCGCGCCTGGCAGGCTTGTCACCTCCTCGTGCGTCTTTCTGACTACTTTTGATTTTCCTAATTTTTTAAATATTCCAGAACGGAGAAAAATAGCTATTGGGAAAGTTTTGGTGTTGGTTTACTTACCGTACCACATACCTATTCCTTTTTGGAGTATGAAACGTTCCGGTAGGTCTCCCTAATATACTCCTCCGGAGTTATGGTATTAATAATATTGGTTTCAACATTTATGGGAGTACTTGAGATATAATGTTTGGTTCTTTGCCCGTTTACCACCTTCGGATTTGTGCCTTCGGTGTTGTTGATCTTGATGACACCAGAACGATATACTTCCTCGACAATGTAAGGCCCTTCCCATTTAGAGAGAAGTTTTCCTGCAAAAAATCTTAAATGAGAATTGTATAGCAAGACATGGTCACCTACATTGAATTCACGCTTTTGTATCCTTTTATCATGCCATCTCTTAACTTTCTCTTTAAACAACTTGGCTTTCTCATAGGCCTGGGTTCTCCATTCATCAAGTGAGCTAATGTCAAACAACCTCTTCTCACCAGCAAGTTTGAAATCATAGTTGAGCTCTTTGATTGCCCAATAAGCTTTATGCTCTATCTCTAGAGGTAAGTGAAATGCTTTACCATAAACCATTTTATACGGAGACATACCCATAGGGTTCTTGTAAGTAGTTCTATAAGCCCATAATGCATCATCAAGTTTATTAGACCAATTCTTTCTGGATTTGTTAACGGTCTTTTGCAAGATCAATTTGATTTCTCTATTGCTTAATTCTACTTGACCACTAGACTAAGGATGATAAGGAGATGCAATTCTCTGATTAACATCATACTTAGCAAGCAACTTACCGAATGCACCATGAATAAAGTGTGAACCACCATCAGTCATTAAATATCTAGGGACTCCAAATCTAGTGAAAATAACTTCCTTCAGCATCTTAATAGAGGTGTTATGATCAGCACTACTAGTTGGAATAGCTTCTACCCACTTAGTAACATAATCAACAGGAACTAGAATATCAGTATACCCGTTGGACGTTCGAAAAGGCCCCATATAATCAAAACCCCAAACATCAAACGGTTCAATAACAAGAGAGTAATTCATAGGCATTTCCTGACATCTACTAATATTGCCAATTCTTTGACATTCATCACATGACAAGACAAACTTACGAGCATCCTTGAAGAGAGTAGGCCAATAAAACCTAGATTGTAATACCTTATGTGCAGTTCTATCTCCAGCGTGGTGTCCTTCGTAGGCCTCGGAATGACACTTGTGTAGGATCTGTTCCTGTTCATGCTTGGGTACACAACATCTAATAACACCATCTACTCATTCCTTATAAACATGTGGGTCATCCCAAAAGTAATGTCTTAAATCATAGAAGAACTTTTTTCTTTTGTTGGTATGTGAAACTAGGCGGTATAAATTTAGCGACAATGTAATTAGCATAATCAGCGTACCAAGGAGCATTACGCGAAGCATTTATGACAGCTAATTCTTCATCATCAAGAACATTCTCTAACCTAGACAAGTTATCTGCTACGGGGTTATCAGCACCCTTTCTATCAACAATATGCAAATCAAATTCTTGTAGCAGAAGAACCCACCTGATAAGTCTAGGTTTAGCATCTTTCTTTTCCATAAGATATTTAATAGCAGCATGATCAGTGTGAACAATTACTTTAGAATCAACAATATAAGGTCTGAACTTATCACAAGCAAAAACAACTGCTAAAAATTCCTTTTCAGTGATAGCATAGTTTCTTTGAAAACTTTATAGAGTTTTGCTAGCATAATGAATAACATTTAATTTCTTATCAACTCTTTGTCCTAGAACAACACCCACGGCATAATCACTAGCATCACACATGATTTCGAAGGGTAGGTTCCAATTAGGTGGTTGAACAACAGGTGCAGAAATCAAGGCCTTCTTTAGAATTTAAAATGCTTCTACACAATCATCATCAAAAACGAATGGAACATCCTTTTGTAAAATATTAGTGAGAGGCCTATAAATCTTAGAGAAGTCTTTAATAAACCTCCTATAGAAACCAGCATGACCAAGGAAACTTCTTATACCTCTGATATCCATAGGACATGACATTTTTTCAATAGCATCAACTTTGGCCTTGTCAACTTCAATAACTCTTTCGGAGATTTTATGTCCCAAGATAATACCTTCATTCACCATAAAGTGGCACTTCTCCCAAATCAAGACAAGATTAGTTTCTTCACATCTCTGCAAAACTCGATCAAGGTTGCTCAAACAATCATCAAAAGAAGTTCCATAAACGGAAAAATCATTCATGAAAACCTCAATAATCCTCTCACAAAAATCATAGAATACAACAGTCATACATCTTTGAAAGGTAGCAGGTGCATTGCATAAACCAAAAGGCATACGTCTATAAGCAAAGGTACCGAAAGGGCAGGTAAAAGTGTTCTTCTCTTGGTCCTCTTTTGACACAGGTATTTGAGAGAAACCAAAATAACCATCTAGAAAGCAAAAAATGTGTGTATTTGGATAGTCTTTCTAGCATTTGATCAATAAAAGGTAGAGGGTAATGATCTTTTCTAGTAGCTTTATTTAATTTCCTAAAATCAATTACCATTCTATATCCTGTAACAATTATTTGCGGGATCAATTCATTTTCATCTTTAGGAACTACGGTAACTCATCTACTATAATCAGCAATAGGATAAATGATACCTACCTCTAGAAGCTTTAATATTTCATTTCTTACCACTTCTTTCATTTTAGGGTTCAACTTTCGTTGATGATCAACAACTAGTTTAGCATCGGGCTCCATTCTAATTATATGATGACATAGAGTGGGACTAATGCCCTTAAGATCATCAAGAGTATATCCAATAGCAGCATGGTGCTTCCTCAGGGTTTTCAATAATCTTTGTTCTTCACGCTCTGAAAGGTTAGCACTAATAATAACAGGATATATCTTCTTTTCATCAAGATAAGCATATTTCAGAGTATCCGATAATTGTTTAAGCTCAAACACGGGATCACCCTTGGGTGGAGGAGGATCCCCAAGTATTTCAACAGGCATGTTGTGTTTCAAAATAGGATGTTGACCAAATAAAATCTTATCTATTTCATTCCTTTCATTCATATGCATATCATTTTCATGGTCTAGCAAATATTCTTCTCAGGGATTAGTAGGACGCACAGCAATAGAAGCAAGACCAATAATTTCATCCTTACTAGACAATTCTTTATCATGGGGTTGTCTACGAAATTTGGAGAAATTAAACTCATGAGACGTATCCCCAAAACTTATAGTAATAGTTTCCTTATCACAATCTATCCTGGCATTAATGGTATTCAAGAAGGGTATACCAAATATAATGGGATAAAAATCATCTTGTGGGGAGCCAAGGACAAGAAAATCTATAGTATATTTTATTTTCCCACACAAGACTTCAACATCTATAATAATCCCAACCGGCACTATAGTGTCTCTATTAGCAAGCTTAATTGTAACATCAATTGCCTCTAACTCAACTGGTGCAATATCATTCATAATTTCTTTATATAAGGTAAAGGGAATTGCACTCACACTAGCACCCATATCACATAATCCATGATAACAATGATCTCCTATTTTAACAGAAACAACAAGCGTTCCAACAATAGGTCTATGTTTATCCCTAGCATTAGGTTTAGCAATTCTAGCAGCTTCATCACAAAATTGAATAACATGCCCATCAATATTCTCAACCAAGAGATCTTTAACCATAGCAATACTAGGCTCAACTTTAATTTGCTCAGGGGGTGTAGGTGTTCTAGCACCACTCTTAGGAACCACAGTTGAAGCTTTAGCATGTTCCTTTATTCTAACAGGGAAAGGTGGTTTCTCAATATAAGCAACATGAATAACATGATCAACATTATAAGTAATAGTTTCCTCTTCAACTTTAATAAGTTCAATTACTTTCACTTTAATGGGAGGATGATATTTAAACCACTTCTCATTAGGGATATCAACATGAGCAACAAAAGATTCACAAAAAGAAGCTACTATCTCAGAGTCAAGTCCATATTTAGTGCTAAATTCACGAAAAGCATCAGTGTCTACGAAGGATTTAACATAATCAAACTTAAGGTTCATACCTGACTCCTTACTTTCATCGAGTTCCCAATCTTCAGAGTTGCGTTTAATTATTTCCAATAAATCCCATTTGAAGTCAATATCTTTCTTTATATAGGAACCAGCACAAGAAGTACTGAGCATGATTGATCATTACGAGAAATCGGAGCATAAAAAATCTGAATAATAATTTCTCTTGAGAGATCATGATTGGGGCATGAATATAACATTGACTCAAGCCTCCCCAAGCTTGAGCTATTATTTCTCCTTCACAAGGCCAAAAATTATAGATATAATTCCGATCACGATGAACTAGATGCATAGGATAGAACTTCCGATGAAATTCCATTTTCAATCGATTGTAGCTCCATGATCCAATATCATCACATAGCCTGTACCACGTCAATGCCTTCTCCTTCAAAGATAAAGGAAAGACCTTCTTCTTGACATGATCTTCGAGCAAACCTGCAAGCTTTAATAATCCACAAACTTCATCCACATAGATTAGATGCAAATCAAGATGTAGTGTTCCATCTCCTACATAAGGATTAGCAAGCAGTTTCTCTATCATACCCGAAGGAATTTCATAATAAAAAATTTCAGTAGGTTCAGTACGTTCAGGGACAACTCTGTGTGTTTCTAGTCGAGGTGAAGATACCCCAAACAAACCCCTAAAGGATTACTTTCCATAGTAACAAGTGACAGTAAATTTCAGCACACTATATAAATGTTTCCTTACCAGATTACACTTACCAAAGGCACTTCACTCCCCGGCAAACGGCACCAGAAATGAGTCTTGATGACCCACAAGTATAGGGGATCTATCATAGTACTTTCTATAAGTAAGAGTGTCGAACCCAACGAAGATCAGAAGGAAATGACAAGCGGTTTTCAGTAAGGTATTCTCTGCAAGCACTGAAATTATCGGTAACAGATAGTTTTGTGATAAGATAATTTGTAACGAGTAACTAGTAACAAGTGTAGAAAGGGTGCAACAAGGTAGCCGAAGTTTTTTTTAGCAAAGCATAGGCCTGGACAAACTCTTACATAAAGCAAAGCGCTCCTGAGGACACATGGGAATTTCTGTCTAGCTAGTTTTCATCATACTCATTTGATTCGCGTTCGTTGCTTTGATAATTTGATATGTGGGTGGATTGATGCTTGGGTGCTTCCCTTACTTGGATAAACCTCCCACTTATGATTAACCCCTCTCGCAAGCATTTGCAACTACGAAATAAGAATTAAGATAAATCTAACCATAGCATGAAACATATGGATCCAAATCAGCCCCTTATGAAGCAACACATAAACTAGGGTTTAAGCTTCTATCACTCTAGCAACCCATCATCTACTTATTACTTCCCAATGCCTTCCCCTAGGCCCAAATAGTGGTGAAGTGTTATGTAGTCGACGTTCACATAACACCACTAGAGGAAAGACAACATACATCTCATCAAAATATCGAACGAATACCAAATTCACATGATTACTTATAACAAGACTTATCCCATGTCCTCAGAAACAAACGTAAATACTCATAAAGCATGTTCACGTTCATAATCAGAGGAGTATTAATCATCATGAAGGATCTGAATATATGATCTTCCACCAAGTAAACCAATTAGCATCAACTACAAGGAGTAATCAACACTACTAGCAACCCACAGGTACCAATCTGAGGTTTGAGACAAAGATCAGATACAAGAGATGAACTAGGGTTTGGAGAGGAGATGGTTCCGGTGAAGATGTTGATGGAGATTGACCCCCTCTCGATGAGATTATTGTTGGTGATGACGATGGCTTCGATTTCTCCCTCTGGGAGGGAAGTTTCCCCGGCAGAACAGCCCTACCGGAGCTCTAGATTGGTTTTGTCCAAGTTCCGCCTCGAGACGGTGGCGCTTGGTCTCGAAAACTTTCTTATGATTTTTTTCTAGGTCAAAACCCTCCATATAGCACAAGATGGGCATCGGGGACCTGCCAGGTGGGTCAGAAGTCTGGTAGGCGCGGTCAGAGTGGGTGGTCGCGCCTGGCAGGCTTGCCACCTCCTGGTGGGCCCCTCTGGTATTTGTTTCGCCCAATATTTTTTATATATTCCAAAAAAATTCTTCGTAGATTTTCAAGACTTTTGGAGTTGTGCAGAATAGGTATATCAGATTGCTCCTTTTCCAATCCAGAATTCCAGCTGCCGACATTCTCCCTCTTCATGTAAACCTTGTAAAATAAGAGAGAAAAGGCATAGATATTGTACCATAACGTGCAATAACAACCCATAATGCAATAAATATCAATATAAAAGCATGATGCAAAATGGACGTATCAACCGCCTCGTTGTAGGAACCCCACGAGCGATCCATGGAGGGGACCGCCGCGAACGAGAGGTTGAGGAGGGAGGGGGCTGGATCTAACGAAGGCGCGGATGGGGAAGCGCCATCGATGTAGACCATAAGTGGAAGCAGGGAACACTAGAAATGAGGGGGAGCCCTTGCGGAGTTTTAAATAGACGGAGCAGGCCAAAGCGAGGCCGTCGAGGTGGGCCGAGGGGGGAGGGGGTAGGACAGAAGGGGAGAGGGCCACACGAGGCCCACGGCCCAAGGCAGACAAAGGGGGGAAAGACTAGGGACGCCTTATGATACGATGTTGTTTATCTCTGTCTATTGAATCTGCGTGATGGCTTTATTTACAAAGTCATGCTAATACCTTTTCTCTAAAAAAGAATTTTACAAAGTCTAACTTGTCAGAAAAATCAGACAACATATATTTTAGTGCAGATTCATAATTTGGTCATGTCTCATGACGTGACTCAGTCCCCCGTCATGATTACATACATGAGATTCCTTCTGGGTAACCCTCATGCATTTGTAAAAGCGAGCTTACGTGTTGACTACTTGACTTTGGGGCCAATGAGTTGACATTTATTAGTTTGACCTCTGAAAGAATACATAATTCAAAGACGCATTCTATTACCTTAATTGAAAGTTCCAAGGTCCAACAAGCTAGGAAGAACGATTCAAGAAACTGAAGTGCACGTATTGAGCAGGCCACCGATTCAGACCAAAATCCCCTGCGTAGAGGAGGGAAAACAAATATTACTACGAGGAGGGAAAAACAGTCGACTATGAAATTCTTTGTTCCTCGTGCTTGAATCCTGCAGAACAGGCCAGAAACTTGGCGCCAAAGGTCATGCATGCTGCTCCAAACGAGAACACAGGTCTTGAAAGTCGAAACCTTGCAAATTGCATGCATAGTGCCGAAACAGTACGTGCGACTCTGAACCCCAGCGACGTCTATATAAGCAAGCTCACCCATGGTATGATTTCTCCAGATCGACCAAAGCATATCTAGTTCGCTCCAGAACTGATCAAAATTGAAATACGAGACAAGTCTCTCTCCATCTCTGGGACACACAGCAATGGCGATGGCGAGGACTGCGGAGGTGATGTTGCTGGTCATGTTCTTGACGCTGATCTTCGGCATCCACCTTGCTTCGGCTGCGAGGACGTTGGAGGGCGAAGGATGGAGGGAGGGCGGGATCGGGACGTTGACACGGATGCTCGTCGGCATCAAGCAGTAAGGGTCCAACCCCCGACACAGTGCTGCTAGTCTTCATCAATCACCATGCCTCCATAGTGGCTATGCTAGCACCTCTGACGACTTACGTTCATTCATTCATTTTGAAGCATGATACAAATCACACGTGTGTGAATCATGCTTATCTATTCATTGTTTAGTGATTATATTGTCCTTTTTCCTCTTTTTTTCTTTGGGATAATGGTGAAGGTGTAAATTATGATACCATATATAGCAGTATATATGAATATGATTGTGTGCATGTCGATGTAAACTTTTTCCCGTTTAGTCGGTTCCTTGGATACATTTGTCTTTGGCTCTCTGCATTTCAGATTTTCTTCTTCGGGACTCAACTGAAACAAATCACAAAATTTAAATCACAGAGGCAGCGTGTATTGGGGGTTGCACTATGTCAGCACATCTGGTCTTTAGCCGTACACTCGAAGACCATGCAGATCACCTAGCACAAGTGTTCCAGTTGCTGCAACGCGATCAATGGAAAATCAAATGGTCAAAATGCTCTTTTGGCCAGCGTTAGCTCTCTTATTTGGGACATGTGGTCAATGCCGAGGTGGTCACCACCGAGCCGAGCAAGGTGGAGGCTGTAGCAGCATGGCCTGCTCCCACTAATGTTAAGGAGGTATGACGGTTCCTCGGCCTGGTGGGCTACTACCGGAGATTTGTGCGCCACTTTGGCATCATTGCCCGTCCCTTGTTTAATCTGTTGAAGAAAGGAGCACCATTCGCATGGACAGACACAACAGAAAAAGCATTTCAGTTGCTTAAAGAGAAGTTGATATCAACACCCGTGTTGGCACTGTTGGCACTGCCCGATTTTTCCAAGACCTTCACTGTGGAGACCGATGCATGCGATGCCGGCGTGCGAGCTATTTTGCAACAACAAGGACACCCTATAGCCTTTATGAGCAAGGCCCTGTGCCCCAAGTTTCTAGGCCTATCAACGTATGAGAAGGAGTACCCTGATGTGATAATTGCGGTGGATCAGTGGTGACCATACTTACAACATAGTGAATTCATCATTCAGGTAGACCGAAAAAGCTTAGTGCACTTGGAGGAACAGCGGTTGACCACCCCATGGCAACAACGTGCGTTCACTAAACTATTGGGACTGCGCTACACTATCAGATACAAGAAAGGATCCGAGAATAGTGTTGTGGATGCCCTTTCGCGCGCTACCCACACAGAGCAACTGCAAGCAGTTTCGGTGTGTCGTCCCAGCTGGATGGAGGATCTCATCACCAGCTATAACACCAACCCTCATGCACAAAAACTCCTGGAACAGTTGGCGCTCAGACGTGACCACAAAGGCAGATTTACCTTGGAGCAAGGCATTCTCCGGTTCCGCAGGCGTATATGGCTAGGTGGTAGTACATCTATGCAACAACAAGTTATTAGCGCATTCCATGATACATCCATGGGCGGCCACTCTGGATTCCCAGTCACTTGGCGTCATGTTCGCCGTCTCTTTGCATGGCCAAAGATGAAGCGCCACATTTTGCAGTACGTGCAGTGTTGTGAATCTTGCTAGCAAGCTAAACCAGACCGTGCAGCTTACCCAGGACTCCTCGAGCCACTGCCGATGCCGACTCAAGCATGTGAACTGATCAGTATGGACTTTATCGATGGCCTGCCGCAGTCCGGAACTTTCAACTGCATCTTGGTCATCGTGGACAAGTTTACAGAATTTGCTCATTTCTTGGCACTTGCTCACCCTTACACAGCGGCCAAAGTCGCCTTGCTCTACATGAACCAAGTATACCGTCTCCATGGATTTCCTGAAGCAATCATCTCCGACAGGGATCCGGTGTTTACCAGCCACTTCTGGCAAGAACTCTTCAAGTATGCGGGCACAGGGTTGCGCATGAGCTCAGCTAACCACCCCAAATGGACGGCCAAACGGAACGGGTAAATCCATGCCTCGAAAAATTTCTCCAATGCTTCACGCAAGCTTGCCCTCGACGATGGAGTCACTGGCTACCACTTGCTCAGTTCTGGTACAATTCCTCCCGCCACTCTGCTATTGGGATGACACCATTCCATGCCATGTATGGGCATGAACCGAGCCAGTGGGGGCTTACTACTACCAACACTTGCATGGTGCCCTCCCTGAAATCGTGGCTGGATGAACGCCAAGTGATGCAGGATCTGATTCAACAACATTTGAACCGTGCACGACAGTGTATGAAAGACCAAGCAGACAAGAAGAGGTCCTTCAGAACATTTGCTGTTGGCGACCAAGTCTTTCTGAAGCTGCAACCCTACATCCAAATGTCAGTTGCTAAGCGGGCCAATCACAAGCTCGCCTTCCGATAATTTGGGCCATACCGCGTCATTAGTCGTATCAATGACGTGGCTTACAAACTCCAGCTTCCAGAACAGTCACAAATCCATCAAGTTTTCCATGTTTTGCAATTGCGTCGTGCTCTACTCCCAGGTAGGCAAGCTTCTACTGAACTGCCCGTCCACTCTGATATTCCTGATGTGCCTGTGTCGATTCTGGAGCAGCGATGGCGCAAACGGCGTGGCGCTATGGTGGAACAGGTGCTGGTGCGTTTGTCCAATCTAGCCACCATCGGAGACTCCTGGGAGGATCGACTAGAGCTGCAAGCACGATTCCCGGTGTTGTAGGCTTGGGGGCAAGCCTCTTTCCAAGGAGGGGGGATGTCAGCACACCTGACATGGCGGCCCCAGCTGGCAGCGACCTGCCAGCGCTTGCGTCCATTCCAAGGGCCACAAGACAGCGCCAACCCAACCCGCGCGTTGCTGGACCAGAGTGGGCCTGAGCCAGCCCAGCACCTGTAGCTGCTTCACTCCCTTTCCCCAAGGAAATGCACATCCAGTGGATCAACAGAACCGGCGGCGGCCAACAACCCTATCCCCCTTGTCCTTGTGTTCATCCATTCTTGTATCCGAAGTTGTAATTCAGGCTGAGAGAGTGAATTCGCGAGATAATAGATCCATTCTCCTACTGATTCCTAACACACTACTAATTTCAACTTGCAAGACTAATGTTTTTTGATGGCTCGTATGACTTGAGAAAACTCACGTTAGATTTTAACGATTAGGCTGCTTCCAATGTATTGGTGCTAAGCACATTTAAAAGTTTAGAAACCAAAACCCCCAATGCATAGGTGCTTAACTTGTTATAGCTAAACATATTCTATTTAATGATTTAGCTACTAAAGTTCTTCATGCATTGGTGGGATTTCTTTCGTTTATTGCCTAGGTTCTCGTGCTTGGCACCGTTTCTTCCTGGGGTTACCACACTCATCTCTTTCCTCTTAAATACCATGCCACATCAGATTTTTTGTCTATGTGGCAGCCTTAGCACCTGTACAAGGTGGAGCATTGGGAGGGGCCTTAGGGCATGCTTGGAATCGATGTAAGATTTTACCTCTGGATTTAATTTAATACCAGTCGCAGCTTGACTTTCACCTAGAATAGAAACGATGCCTAGAGGTGTGCAAAAGTATAACGGGGGTATTCAGGGTTCAAACAACAATCCAAGTGGAGTCTTATGAGTGAATACATTCAATCACGCCAGGTGCCATGCGTAAATCCTAAAATGTCTGGCTCCATGCATCCTCTGAGCGAACTGCGAGTTGACGATACTAAGGCCCTGTTTTTTTATACTTTAGCTTCGCCTTTTACAACTTTTTTACTTTGGTCAAAAAGCCAAAAAATCTCCTAAATAGATGCTTTAGGAGCTTTTATGGCTTTTGGTGAACCAATGTAAAAATATTTGGCTCCAAAAGCCATAAAATCTCCAAAAGCACATATGTAAAAGCTTTTATGGTTTTTTGGTCAAAGTGAAAAAACTGCAAAAGTCAAAACTAAACCTCAAACAAACAAGGCCTAAAACGGTTCACTTCTTTTCTTTTGAACAAGGAAAGGGCACGAAGGCCCCAGATGCTCCAGTAATTACTCAACAGTGGCACAAAGCACATTACATCAGTATCCAAAGAAGAACATAAAATATTATAAAATATTAAAGCTACTAAGCAAGCCCGGCTGAGGTGAATTCTCAATGTTACTCGATGTGAGTCTCCCGATTGACACGTGAAATTGGTTTTCTATCCGGTTCACCTCCGGTATTTTAACTTGGATGGACTTCTTCCTTATCCTCCTCACATTGCGCGTACGAGGGCGCCGAGGTGGCTCTCTGCATCTCATATCTCTCGCTGCCTCTCCCAAATCCTTCTCCTTCTCTTACACCTTGGCATGGCGGCTGCAGCGACAGCGAGGCGGCACCGTTGCGGGCCGTCATCTCCTACTCCTTTGTCCAACAACATCTCGCCTTCTCTCTCGCCGGCTGTGGTGTCAGAGGCCTACAACCCCGGATTGAGGGTTGCTCGCCCTGCTCCTCCATCATCATGTTGTCGTGGAGCACCGATGGGAGGCCGTCTACTTCAGCTCGCGCTGGCCCTGCTGCAGGTCCGCGGTGGACGACCTCGACCCGCACAAAGGAGACACAGGGACATAGCAACGCCCGTCGGTGCGGGGACGAGGCGATGCGGACGAGAAGATATCGCGGATCCCCGGTATGGTGGCTTCGTAGATGCCGATGTTATGCCATGGGATGCCTTTGACCTTTCATGTATTTATGCAGGCATTCTTTCAGCAGCTGGTTGCTACACTGAGGGTGGCGGCCTCCCCTGTGCTGCACTCGCCACGGCGAAGATAGAATTTGTGCTTCACAAATTCTCTTCCCCTCATATGTGGTCCTGCCGGTTATGATGAGCACCACATCGTACGGCATGTCACGTATGTCAGGCATTGTTTTCAAGTGTGGATACTACTCCCTCCGTTCTTAAATATAAGTCTTTTAAGAGTTTTTACTAGAGAACTACATACGAATGTATATAGACATACTTTAGAGCGTAGATTCACTTATTTTGCTTCGTATGTAGTCCTCTTTTGAAATCTTTTAAAAGACTTATATTTAGGAAAGGAGGGAGTATTTGTTTGAGGAAAGGTCCAAATGCTAAGAATATAGTTTGAACTAGGTATATCCTGAAATCGAACATTCAGAATGCTGGAATTTTGACACAATGATTGATATTTGCTTAGCTGTTCACGTCGTAAAACATACTTCAGATCTATTTTAACGGCCTAAATTGTAACATGTATCTCATTCTTCTTATTTTGCACATATACTATTAGTGATTAATAACTTGAGTTTGTTTACTCCATCAGGTACCAATGCCAGATCATGAGAATGCTGCTGAGTTTTTGGCTGATCTCATCTCCACTTATTTTATAGCTCAGCTGAAAGTTGAGAAACTAATTGATGAATTTGTGAATAAGGTTCTGATTACTGAATTTAAGAGTCCCGTAATGTAACGGGGGGCTGATTTTCTACCAAACATGCTCAGAACCCTACTACAAAGCAAAGATGTGGTTGGTGGAGACAATTTCGTTTGCAGTTCAAGAGAACTTGGATGCAGGTTTTTAACTAAACCTTATTTTATAATGTCTTCCAGTCTGTGACCCCTTCAATACGGTTTTCCTACTTCTGCTTTTAAACAAGTCGATAGGTTATTTTGCCATACATTGTCCATGTCTTCTGGCTAACAGAAAATCTTTCCTACCTAAAGTCGCTAATGAACGTTATGACCCATGACGAAACAGGTGGCTAAATCTCCACAAGTTCAACCCACACGACCAGCAACTTGCGCTTTATGTCGCCTGAATTTTTATTGAAGACAACGACAAGGCATGAAGGCCAAAATAAAGTCTAAGATAATGTTCACTCTATTGTATTCCAGTGTACTCTCCCAAGACATTGCCAATTCCATTGTATGCCACAAAGTTCTGTAATCAACATAGCAATCTACTCTGTCTACACTGTCCATTCCATTTTATGCCACCAAGAACCGTAATCAACATAGCAGTCTACGCTATATACTGTATAGTTCTCGCGCTACTTGGCGAGCTATATACTGTATAGTTCTCCGCACTACTTGACGAGCCTTAACTACCAATAGTAGAAAATAATAAACCTAACGACATGCTAATATATGGGCGCGGCGTGGCGCCGTGCCTTCCACCTGCTAGTATACATAAATTGCAACGTGGACCCCTACAGATGGTTATAAATCACAATTAGGTCCGAAAGAGATCCCCTACAGAACTAAGATTGCCAGCACCGGGGACTAGGCCACTTGGTCCGACGAGCCCACCACGGCAAGACGCCATGGACTCTCTACTGTACAGAAGCTTCGCTGCCTCCCTTTCGGCATCAAGGCTAGGAGGAATAGCTTTGACCACCCTTCAACCCTAAGATGGAATGAAACGTTGGAGAGAACAGGCTGGCCACTGTCGGTGCCATAGCCTCTCCAAGACCACCATTAATTTTCACCTTTCTATTGATGTGGCATGGGATGTCTCCTCACCCACCATGGCAAATCTTGGGCTTAAAAAATTTCGCCCTTCTTTTAGGATGAAATTTCTCCATGTTGCAATTATGGTAAATCCCTGAAAAAACGCATGGAAATTACTCTGCTACAGAATTTCATTTTATGACAAACATATTGATACAACATTCCAATTTATACTTTAGACATGGCAAATCGTTATGCACCAGCATGATAAATTTACCTATTTCGCCTCGCAATTCACAATCGTTCTCTCGGAATGTTTTCTTGAGCGAACAAAAATGTTCATTTGTTTCACAATCCTTAGCTAGCCCCCCTCCCCCCATCCTCCCCAAAGAGGGAAAGTGAGATTTATAATGGCGTCCATTGATAAAGTTGGATGATGATTAGTTTGAAACTAGAAAAACTAAAGATGCAAATGAGGTTACTTTTTTGTTACCTTTTTCGAAAAGGAGGAATACCTCCGGCCTCTGCATCAATGTGATGCATGCAGCCATATTATTAAAAAACGATCCAAACAACGTGTCTAATGTCATACAAAGTCTCACGCGGAGATAAAAATAATAAGAAATCGCAAAAGTCACAACCGGCTAACCATAGAACTAGATGTCTAGCCACCTATTATATTGTTGGACCGCCATCCAAACCGGTTGTAGGTATCCCGTGCGACCGTCTCCCATTGGTTGCACCCATAAGCCATATGCTCCTTAGCTTACGTACGGTTGAGTAATGACCACGTAGGGATCTAAGCAGTTGCCCTGTAGATGACGTGCAAAAAATTTGTGATAGTATGCCTGTTAAAAATAATGTCATTCCTACAATTCCAAATGGCCCAAAGTAATGCACATACTCCAATTCGAATATGCGCCTCTAACTTAGGCTCTACCCCATTTAGCCAAGTCCCAAAAAGGATGTCAATATTATCAGGAGGACTGACATTAAAAGCTGCCTGGACCGTGCGCCACAGCAGGTTGGCCAGGGGACAATCAAAAAATAGATGTTGAATTGACTCCTTTCTATCACAGAAGCAACACTGATACTACCCTCCTAATTGCGTTTTGCGAGATTATCTTTCGTGAGGATCACCTGTTTGTGAACAAACTACATGAAGATTATTATCTTGAATGGAACCTTGATTTTCCAAATATGTAGAGAGTTTGGAATTGGCCCAGTGTTTATCATGTCCGTATAAATAGACTTCACTGAGTACACACCTGACGCCGAAAGTTTCCACCGAAGTGTATCTGGTTCATCAGTGAGGTTAATCTGCATCAACCTACTCACAAGATGTAACCCTCTCTCCCATCTGGCTCCTACAAGTGACCTTCTGAATTGAATGTTTAAGGGAACAGAGCCTAAGACTGTACTCACCAAATCCTCTTTTCGCTGTACTATGTGATACAGGGAAGGATACAGCATGGCAAGTGGCGTGTCCCCTAACCATGTATCCTCCCAGAACCTAGTCGAATTACCATTCCCTACTCTGAATTTGGTCCTGTTGAAAAATGCTACCTTAGTCCTCATGACACCCTTCCAGAACGGCAAATCCGTCGGTTGCGCTGTCACTTGTGCAATAGTTTTAGAGTAGATACTGGTTACGCAACAACTGTACCCATACTGCCTGCTCATCAACAGAAAGTTTGTATAGCCATTTCCTAAGTAAGCATCTATTCTTCACCTCAAGATTTTCAATACCTAACCCCCCTTGGTCTTTTAGTCTGCAGATGATATCCCACTTTGCCAACCTATATTTGGTTTTAGTCTCATCACTTTGCCAAAAGAATCATGATCGATAGAAGTCTAATCTTGTTCATACCCCTATGGGTACTTCAAAGAAAGACGGTAGGAACATCGGCATGCTCATAAGAACCGAATTAATGAGTATGAGCTGTCCTCCATAAGACATAAGCTTGCCCTTCCAGCAACTTAGTTTTTTCTCCAATCGATCTTCTATGCATTTCATTCTTTATTAGTGAGCTTTCGGTGGTGAATTGGGATCCCTAGATATCTAAATGGGAGTTGTCCCAACTCACAACCAAACAACTGTCTATAATTATCCTGATCTTCTTTGGCGCGTCCAAAGCAGAATAACTCACTTTTATTAAAATTAATTTTAAGACCAGACAGTTGTTTGAAGAGACATAAAACCAGATTCATGTTTCTAGCCTTTGCCATGTCATGTTCAATGAAAATAATAGTGTCATCTGCATACTGTAGGATAAACACCCCACCTTCGACTAGGTGTGGTATGAGTCCACTAACTTGACCATCCCCTTTAGCCCTACCGATTAGGACCGCCAGCATGTCAACGACAATATTAAAAAGGATTGGAGACATTGAATCACCTTGCCTCGACCCCTTTTTAGTTGGTAAATAACGACCTATGTCATCGTTCACTTTTATCCCAACGCTACCTTTTTCTACAAAGGATTGAACCTGCTTTATCCAGGCTTCATCAAAACCCCTCATATGTAATGCTTGTTGTAAGAATGGTCATTTGACTTTATCATATTTTGTTACCTAAGGCCAACTCTAGCGCGCGACCCCATCCGGACGTCTGTTTTGTCTGGATTCTGTCCATTTGGGGCGGGCGATGGGGTCGTATCCGGGCCATTTCTAGGATGTGGTGGCCGTGCGCCGAACGCACGGATGCATCCTTGACCGCATCATGTCCGCCTCATTTTCAAACACAGCCATTTGAATAGCCACGACACATAGTTCATGCAAGCGGCCATAGATCACGCCGGCAACACGTCCAGCCTCCACGTCCTTGCCGGCAACACAGCCAGCCTCCAAAAAAGAATAGGTTTTTCTCCGAAAACACAGCCGGCGGCCGGCAACACAGCTATCCTCCAGAAATATTAGTTTTTTCGTACCGGCATACAGCCAGCGGCCGGCTCACCATGCCAGCCTCCAAAAAAAGAACGGCCATGGCCGATCAGATGCCCTAGTTCAGGCCATCAGCATCGAACATCTCCTTCTGTCGGGCCTCGAACCAGCTCCTTTTCTTCTCGCTCATCTTGCTCGTGTCCACGCTCATGATCGCCAACGCTACCTCCTTTGCTTTTGTTGTGGCATCGGTGGCCTCGATGTCGAGCTGCCTCTACCTGGCCATGGCATTGGCGGCCTCGATGTCGAGCTGCCTCTGCCTGGCCGCCTCCTCCATGTCCAGCTGCCTTTGCCTGGACGCCTCCTTCATGTCGATCTTCCTCTTCTTGGCCCCCTCCTCCATCTTAACCTTCTTTGTTTGTAGCTCCATGTATAGCTTCATTTGCTCCTCCCTGCCTTGTCGCTTCTTCTCGTCCCTTACTTCCTTTTGAGACATCATGCCATGCAAAGCCTCATGCAAAGCATACGATGCCGCATCATGCTTGTTGTCCATCTTGGAGTTGGTCTTGTCCCTCGGCCTCTTCAACGCCTCACCATCTCCACCTCTGGCCAAGGCGGCCGCCTTCTTGCCTCTCTTCCTTTGAAGCTCACGATATTGATCTTTGAACTCAGGGCAATTGTTGATGATTTGCCAACAATGCGTGAGAGTGAATGGCTTGTCGTTGTGCCGGGCCTTGAATACTTCCAAAGATTGAAATGCCTACATGATCAACAACATTTGGACATGCAAACATAATTAATCATAGAGGAGGCCAAGGCACGGCCGTAGCAAAGGAAAGAGAAGAGGCCATACCATGTCCCCAATGCCAAGACCACTCATGGGACGTGCTTCAACGCTCTCAAGTGCGGCACAATATTTGTTGCATTCTTGTTGGATGAACAACCACCTCTTTTGGATCGAGTTGATGCTACGATCGCTAGTGAATTGGTAGGGCAGAAACAACTTTCTATCATGGAATGTTTTGTGAACTCTTATCCAAAAAACAAGTCCCTTTTGTTGCGCACCGACTCTAGGATCTTGGCCAATCTCCTTCCAACTTTCTCAAATCAACTTGTCCGCATCTTGTGTGTATGATCACGTACGAATGCTCTTCTTTCTCTTTTGAGCTTCCACTCTTTATGTGAGCTCGTCGATGAACAATGGCTCGCCCGCAATATCAACGCTGTCCTCTTCTTCTTCAACACCTTCACCTTCGCAATATATGTCATCTTCTTCATGCCACGAGTCACCATGGTGGGCATCAATGTCTTCATAGGCCATGTACTCACCGCGGGCATCTTGACTCTGGGTCTTGTCTGGATTGAAGGTCTCGCCCTGCCCACCCGTCTGAAAGGCCTTGCCACGACCCTCAAAGGTAACATTCTCCATGAACTCCGCGTAGAAGGGGTCCACGACCGTTGGCGTCGGTGTTGGCATTTCGCCGAACAGGACACGGGGCGACGGCATGGTGGCCATAGACAGCGGCCGGGCTTGCTTTCTTTGCATTTCCACGGACGGTCGGCCGCCGCTGCAGGACCCCAGCGTGACATTGAGGTCGATGACGGCCGAGGGGCACGGCGTGGACGGTGTGATCACGCTGACTTCTGGCGACCCTGACAAATGGGTTTGGGCTTGACACCTTGGCGGAGGGAAGCCAGGCGAAAATGATGTGGTTGACGACGTCGGGGAGGGGAACTGCGGAGGCCGGACGCCCGACGAGCCTGTGCTCGCCGGCCCGACGGTCGCAGCCGCGAAGCTCGTCAAACGACACAACCCCATCATGAGGACGGCATGTGCTTTGCTGACGATGGCCTCCTTCTCTACAGCATCGGCCTTCTGCCGCGTGGCCTCCAACGCAGTGCGCTCGATGGCGTACAGGGTCGCGGCCTCCTTCCTCTCCACCTCCGCCCGCTGGTTCCTCCTCTTGGCCGATTCCACATCCAGCTTTGCGATCTCCTCCGGCGTGAGGTCCGCCCGCGACTTCTTCGTACCCTTGGGCGCCTTCTTCTTCTTCGCCTTGGTGGCGGGACGATGGCCAGGTCGCCGGAATTCGGCGGGGGATCGTCCATGGTGGGAGGGGAGGGGAGGGAAGGGGAGGGGAGGGTGGGACGTGGGAGTTTTTTTTTGGGGGAATGAATTGGGATGGGGCGTGCGGGCGGGAAGGCTGCTTTGTACCACCGACGGGAGGGCCAGAGGAGGACAAGCCTGCATGTCCCGCCCACCCGCGCGGCGTCCGCTCGCTGTCTGTTTTACCTCAAAATCAGACCAAGTTTGGGCCGGGGATGGGTCGAAAGCGGACAGAAAACGAACAAAAGTCCGTTTGCGCCCGCGCGCTGAGCTGCCTGGTGTGTCCGTTTTGCCCCAAACGGACGCGTGCGGCCAGGATGGGATGGCGCGCTGGAGTTGGCCTAACTACTTCCGTTCAAGTAAACATAAGTAATACTTTCAAGACATTTAGTATTGCGGTAACGGTGGAGAGGGGAGCCGAGGGGAACGACAGAGCTCTCAACGACTTGGGGAGAAGAGAGAGAATGAAAGGGCATAACAAAGGTTCACCCAGGATGGTAATCCAAGTGAATGCATTTGGGATGGCAATTTATTTTCTTAGAGCTGGCAATTTTCATCTTTTTTCATTGATTTGGCATGGGATTTCCCCTCAGCTAGCATGGCAAATCATGTGCATGAAAATTTTCACCCTTCTTTTAGGATGGCAATTCTCCATCTTGCAATCATGGTAAATCCTTGAAAAATACATGGCAATTACTCTGCTACAGTATTGCATTTTCTGACAAACTTTCTTATACAACATATGGCAATTGTTGAGTATCGTGATTATTAGAAAGTATAGAATAGACTAGGATATTATTCTACCTTTTCTTGTATTCCAAGTTAGTCATTGTACTCCTATATATATGCCCAAGAGGCTCAAACAATACAACATCAATTCCACCAATCCATCTCTATCCCTTCTAACATGGTATCAATTTCCGCTTTGCGCCGCCCTCGGGGCGTTCAGTCTCCATGATCGCCGTCAGATGTCGCGCCGCCCATACCTAGTGTTTGTCCGCCGGTCGTGTTGATCAGCCATCCGAGAGAGTTTTTTTTTCGATCCTCGATTCGGGTTTCTCTCTCTCTCTCTCTCTCTCTCTCTCTCTCGCTAGTCATCTTGATCGTTGTTTTTCTTTTTTGCTTTACCGATCTAACATCGGATTGCGTCGCCCGCCGCCACCGTCGACCCTGCAGTTCTCCACCGACACCAGCGCGAATATTGGCCTCTACCCTGACCACGTGGCCTCGCGCGACGAGGCGGTCCTTCACGGTTGTTGTCCGTGCGTCTGCCTGCTTGCCCGTCGCCATGCGCCGGCTGTTGCGTCCCTACTCCATCCGGAACTTCTCCACCACCACCCGCCTCTACAGCGTCGGACTCACCGGCTGCCCTACCGTCTGTCTCGCCGGCCCCGTCATCGGCTACCTTGGGCTCGCCGTCCGCGTCAACCTCGCTAGTTGCGATGGGCTCACCGGCTGCCTCAGGCCGGTTATCGAGCTCGTCGACTGCCTCACGCCGGTTATCGAGCTCGTCGGCTGCCTCGGGTTAGCCAGCTACCTAGGACCGTTTGTCGGTTGCTTGTCGCGTTGGGCTCGCCCGCTGCGTCGGGCCTACCGGCTGTGTCACAACATCTCGAGCGAGTGTCATCCCCGACCTCACGCACGATCGAATTGATCACCCGCCTGCCTGTGATCCCGTGACATCTATGCCGTGAGACCGATGTGGCCCGTTGGTTGCGCACGCCTCCGTAGGTCCCGTGAAGACTGTCCCAAGTACAACGTGCCCCTCCATCGATCGAGTATGGGGTGGTCGTTGCATCACCCCTAGCGCTACAATGTCGCTGCCCCGTGGTTCTCCCCGTGGCTGCACCGACATGTGAGCTAGTGCTGCACCGCTCCTTTGGGCCGTAGCGTTGTAGCCCGCGGTGCTCGCCGCCGCTTGAAGGTCGTCCCCTTGGTTGCATCGAGTCGTGCACTGCCCCTTTGGTCCGTAGCGCCGTGGCACGCTGTCCATGCCACCGCCCCAAGATGATCTTGTTGTTGCCCCGTCCTACATGCTACCGCTGCGTCGCCCCTTTGGTCTGTAGCGCTGCAACACACGGTCCACTCTACCGTCCCCGCACATGCGCCGCGCCGCTTCCCTCGGTGCGGGAACACCACCGTCTATGACGGTCTTCATCACGCTGTCGGGTTCTTACTCGCCTACTTCGAGCACCGCCGCCGTGCTTCTAAACTAGCCGCCACCGCCGCCATCAGGTCGCGGTGGCAGCTCTTTTTTGACGCCACTACCACTTACTCACCCGAGCCGCGCCGCCCTACCATCCCCTTCTTCTTCTTCGTCCAGCACCAGCTCATCGCAAGCGTCGTCGTCATCTATCCCGACCACTTCATCTACTCTGACAACCGCGGGCGACATCGGCCCCACGTCGATTGACGCCGCAACCGTTGTCGACTCCTTCTTTGGTACCCCCCCCTTGACATGGCGTACAAACTCGTGCATGTCCCCGTCTACGCATGCCCGGTGCTGGCAACATCAGTGCTCGTCTTCATCCACGACGTGTCCCCGGTCCTGGCACACCTGGAGCGACGCCTCATCAACATCGACTTTATCCGTCTACGAAGGCCCAGTGCTCGCAACACCGATGCGTGCCTTCATCCATGATGTGTCCCTGGGCTCGGCACCCCGGCGAGATGCCTCGTCAACAACACCTTCTTCCCGGCGCACCAGTACTTCAACACCACCACGCCCATGACTAACTCGGCACCTCCTGGTGCCCGCGGCTCCATGATGATTACCTCAACAACGACCACTCCGACTCGACATCGACAACGGCTTTCTTCGCACAACTTTCTCGGGTACGGCTACACCATCCTATGCTTTCAGCTACTTCAACATCGGCACAAAGTGATACCACTTTGCTTGACCAACCTCGTTGGTTTCCACTCGAGTCATGACTTCTGCGGTGTGTCGATCGTTACGACTGTGGAGGGTTGTCCGTCGTCTTACCTTCAGATTCTTCTCCAGTCTCACCGTCTGCATCGCTGCGGAGGGATGTTGAGTATCATGATTATTAGAAAGTATATGATAGACTAGGATATTATTCTACCTTCTCTTGTACTCCAAGTTAGTCATTGTACTCCTCTATATATGTCCACGAGGCTCAAGCAATACAACATCAATTCCACCAATCCTTCTATCCCTTCTAACGACAATTTATACTTTACACATGGCAAATTCATATACAATAACATGATAAATTGACCTATTTCACCTCGCAATTTAAAAGCTTTCTCCCGGAGTGCTTCTGTGAGTGAAAACGTTCATTTGTCCCACAATCGCTCGCTCGGATTACCCCTAGGGGGAACGTCAGATTTGTAATGGTACCCATTGATAAAGTTAGATGATGGTTAATTTGAAAATAGACGACTAAAGTTTGAAATGCGCCTACTTTTTGTTACCTAACTACGTCCGTTCAAGTCAACACAAGTAATATTTTGAAGATATTAAGCACTGCGGTAAATTTATTATACGACCATCCACTGCTTTCATTCTGGTATACTTCTCCTCAAGCAGATTCCCTTTTTCTTTTTCGAAAAGGAGTATTAACCCCCGCCTATGCAGCACACAACCGTTTATTGAAAAGAATAGAGCGCCAAAGTACGAATAGCATCCCAAGTGCCTCAATTATATAACTAATTCACCATAAGACAGTTCACCTAGAGTATACAGATCCTTAATACTCCCTCTGTTTGTAAATATAAGACGTTGGGAGAGTGTAAATTGAACTTTCCCAACATCTTATATTTAGGAACAGAGGAAGTACCATTTACTTAACAAGCATGTCGAAAAAATAAAATAAAATGATACGTATAATCGCATAGAGTTATCTGTACGTATCTTGTAATGTAGTTAAAATTTGATCGGATAAACCCACATGGGCAATGTCTTTTCCTCAATTATTTTTACAAGATGGCCTACAAATTTTCTCAGTGCATTTCAGTAACCTCAGGCTAGCTAGTGCGAAAAAGGAGGTTCTTTGCTTCCGGGACAAACCATGTTTGGACAAAGCTTCGCCGATATACTATACCATATAATTAAACAATGTGGCTCTCTGCTTTGGCTTAATCACTGAGCAGCTGTACCTGTAACTTTGCAAGCTCACCTTTTTGTTTCCATTTTTCTGATTCAATTTGAGCTGCTCATAGGTCCAAGCTATGCATATTCAAACAGCACATATCTCAGTTCAAACAACTCGATATTTCGTAGTAGAAGCGCAATATTCAAACAACCCGAACCATTGTTCCCAATCGACCCATGCGGCCATCAACATGTTTATTTAGAAAGAATGAACGTACGAACGAACCGAGTATCCTAACATTAATCACATGACCTATCAATACATTGTGTTGCGCGCTATGTGCATCGATCGATGCAGAGCCTGTGAGTTTTCACCCTCTTCGTTCTGATGAAAAAGACAGTCTCGCGCGAAAGATCGGAATGTGTGTGCAGCTAGCTAGCGACTCGTTTGCGCGGTCAGCAGCAGTGTGTGCCGCCGCTTCCCCCGGACTTGGAGCCGCCGAGTATCTGCATCACCACCGTCTGAACGCTGTCCTCCAGCCAGTCGTCCCCGCGCAGCGTCCTGCTCGCGGCCGCCATGACGCCGCAGATATGCACCAAGATCACCGCCAGCAACGCCAGCTTCGCCATCGCCGCCGCCATTCTGGTCGTGTCGTACGTGCCCAGTGAAAGAGATGAGATCTCAGCTTTGGAGAGCCTCGAGATTGGGCAGGTCCAGTTCATTTGTTTGGTGAAGAACGGTTAGCACGGCGAGCTCCTTATATACACAGAGAAACAATGGAACACGCGGTGTACTGTGTATGGTTTGAATCTTCTGACCGCAGCCGGTTCAACTTTCAAGATGTGCGTGTTCCTGGTGGTGTCACATACATACGCAGTTACGTGCATTTGTTGTTTCGTGCTTGAAAAGTTTGACGAGATTAATGAATTAAGAATTCTAGCTAGCTCGTGCGCGATTGCTTTTGACTGCACTTTTGGTCTCTGAACGTGGGGTGACGAATTTTCAGGCATCGTGCGCATATCCGTTCTTCACAAGAGGCTGCATACTGACCATGCCCAGTCGTTTTAGAGGAGAAGTCTTCGAATTCGAGTTGATTAACAGGCCATTTTTCAAGTTTATGTGTGAATATGTACATCGAATGCAAGTCTGTGCATCAAAAGTGTAATTAACTCCTTATTCGACGCGAGCTGGGTTGGTGGATCGATGGATATATATTAGTTCAATTTAACTGGTGAACTACATATGAAGGGAAGGTCGTGTGTGTACATGCCATGCTGACCCTGAACCGCAAATATGCTAAACACACCGGCTGCATACGGGGCTGTTACGGGCTTTCCCACAATACTCCTCCCAAAACCGATTTTCATCCGGGGTGAGGCCCAGCCTACCAATATACGCGTGTATCGGTGTATATAAATACTTGTGTCTGTATCGTTTTCAAAAAATATGATTGATGATAGATTACCAGCGTCACCAAACATTCGTACGTTCTTTGTGCAGCAATTTGATCGAGTACTGAACCCGTTTACTTTCAGCACGGAGTACTAAACCGTTTCACTAAGGCCCAAGCCTTTTGGTGACAGACACCGCTCCACCCCTTCAAAAAAAAAAAAAGAATCTGGATCATAACTTGGTATAAGGGCATTTTCAGCATTAATTTATAAATTTGCTTCTGCATCTGTCCAGGGTTAAAGGGATCAGTCCACGGACATGGATACGGAAACCGGCCATTCAAAACTACCCGAATATGTCCATTTACATTTTAAATTAATTTTAACAAAATTAAACAAAACAAATCGGGCGATATTCATTTAAACTAAGATAATTTTTACATAAAACTAGATGATTTTTCGTTCAATGAACAAAAAATATAACCCTACCAAAAACATAACCCTGTACTTGACGGTGACGTCGTAGACAACCACGACTTGGCCGGCGGCTCCTCCGTCATCATCGTCGGAGCCGTTGTTGGAGTGTTGTTGCCGCACCCGCGCCCTCCGATGTTGCTACGTCCACGCCCTTGGTGACCATGCTAACCTAGACCATGGTTGCTACCTCGCCCGCGTGCTACTGCATTAGCCGAAGATTGCATGATATGCATACCATGGAGAAGATTCAGGCGTGCCTCAAAACTCACGAGGTGTTTGTAGAGCTCCACAGGGATGACCAGTTCGACCTGCGCAGAGAGCGTCGAGACGACGGCGTTGTACTCGAGGTCGAGGCCAGAGAGTACGTAGGAGACCATGCCCTGGATGGAGAGGGGCATGCCGGCCATGTCGATCTCATCTGATAGTGCCCTGATCTAAACAAGATACTCAACCATGGTGGAGTTGCCCTTCTGGACATTAACAAGGGTGACCCGCGTGTTCACGACCTAAGCTTGCATCTGAGTGGTGAAGGTGGCCTGGATGGCGCTCCAAACTTCCGCCGAAGTTTGCAACAGGACGACCTGAGCAAGGACTTCACGAGACAAAGAGCCCATCAAATTGTTGGAAATATGCCCTAGAGGCAATAATAAAATGGTTGTTATTATATCTCCTTGTTCATGATAATCGTTTATTATCCATTCTATAATTGTATTGATTGAAACTCAAATACATGTGTGGGTACATATACAACACTGTGTTCCTAGTATGCCTCTAATAGACTAGCTCATTGATCAAAGATGGTTGAGGATTCCCGACCATAGACATGAGATGTCATTTGATAACGAGATCACCTCATTAGGAGAATGATATGATGGACAAGACCCAAACTATGAATTTAGCATTTGACTGTGTCAGTTTGTTGCTATAGTTTTCTGCATGTCAAGTATCTGTTCCTATGACCATGAGATCATGCAACCCATTAACACCGGAGGAGTACCTTGTGTGTATCAAACGTCGCAACGTAACTGGGTGACTATAAAGGTGCTCTATAGGTATCTCTGAGGGTACATGTTCAGTTGGCATGGATGAAGACTGAGATTTGTTACTCCGTGTGACGGAGAGATATCTTAGGGCCCACTCGGTAATACAACATCATAATGAGCTTGCAAGAAAAGTGACTAAAGAGTTAGCCACGTGATCTTGTATTATGGAACGAGTAAAGAGACTTGCCGATAACGAGATTGAACTAGGTACAAAGATACCAGCGATCGAATCTCGGGCAAATAACATAACGAAGAACAAAGGGAACTACATACGGCATTAACTGAATCCTTGACATAGAGGTTCAACCAATAAAGATCTTCGCAGAATATGTAGGAACCAATGTGGGAATCCAGGTCCCGCTATTGGTTATTGACCGTAGATGTGTCTCGGTCCTGTCGACATAGTTCTCGAACCCGCAGGGTCTGCACACTTAATGTTTGGTGACATTTTGGTATTATTGAGTTATGTATGTTGGTGACCAAAAGTTGTTTGGAGCCCTGGATGAGATCCCAGACATCACGAGGAGCTCCGGAAGGGTTCGGAGGTAAAGAATGATATGTAGGAAAGTGGTATTTGGGTTCCGGGTACTTCGGGTAGTATACCGGGAGTGACGAATGGGTTCTGGGGGTCCACCGGGTGGGGCCCACCCACCCCGAGGGGGCACATGGGCCCAAGAGGTGGCGCACCAGCCCCTGGTGGGCTTTGCAGCTGACCCCATGAGGGTCCAAGTGCCCAAGAGGAAAAAGGGGAGGGTGGGAGGAGTCCTTGTTGGAGTAGGACTCCTCCCCCGCGCCCCACCTCCTTGTTGGAGGTGGACTCCACCTCTTGGCCGACGGCCAATGCCCTAGGGGAAACCCTAGGGCGCCTCCTCCCACCCCTTTCTCTTATATATAGTGGAGGTTTGAGGGCAGGCCACCACCTGGAAAGCAACGTGCTGACCTATTCCCTCTAGATCGTCTCTCTCCTCTAGATTAGTTCGGTAGAGCTTGGCGAAGCCCTGCCGAATTAGTTCACCACCACCGCCACCACGTCGTTGTGCTGCCGGAGAACTCATCTACTTCTTCACCCTCGCTTGCTAGATCAAGGAGGCGAAGATCATCGTCGAGCTGTACGTGTGCTGAACGCGGAGGTGCCATCCGTTCGGCGCTAGATCGTGATTGGATCGCGGGACGGCTTGCAATTTGGATCACGAATACGTTCGACTACATCAACTGCGTTTCTTAACGCTTCCCGCTTAGAGATCTACAAGGGTATGAGGATAAGATCTCTCCTCTCGTAGATTCTCATCTCCTAGATTGATCTTGGTGAAGCATAGGAATTTTTTTGTTTCCCATGTAACGTTCCCCAACAGTGGCATCATGAGCTAGCTCTATGTGTAGATGAGATCACGAGTAGAACACAAAGGAATTTGTGGGCGTTGATATTCAGATTGCTACCTACCCTTGTCTTTTCTTGATTCAGCGGTATTGTGGGATGAAGCGGCCCGGACCAACCTTATTCGTCCACGTACGAGGGATCGGTTCCATCGACTGACATGTGAGTTTGTTGCATAAAGATGGATGGCGGGTGTCTGTTTCTCCCATCATAGCTGGATCGGGTTCGACAAATGCGGTCCTTATAGAAGGTTGAATAGCAATTTGTGTGTCACCGTTGTGGTTTTGTGTAGGTAAGAATCATTCTTGCTAGATACCCATAGTAGAAACGTAAAACATGCAACAACAATTAGAGGACGTCTAACTTGTTTTTGCAAGGTATGTTGTGATATGATATGGACAAAGACATGATGAGATATATTTGATGTATGAGATGATCATGTTTTGTAAAAGTTCATATCGACTTGCATGTCGATGCATACGACAATCGGGAGGAGCCATATGGTTATCTTTAATTATTGTATGACCTCCGTGTCAATCATTAAGCGCTTTGTAATGCTTTACTTTATCTCTAAGTGGTAGCAATAGTAGTGGAAGCATGGTTGGCGCGACAACCCCGATGGTGACACAGTGATGGAGATCATGGTGTTATGCTGGTGACGATGGAGATCATGCCGGTGCTTTGGAGATGGAGATCAAAACACAAGTTCATGGCCATATCATGTCACTTATGATTTGCATGTGATGTTAATCCTTTTTATGCATCTTATTTTTCTTAGGACGACGGTAGAATTATAAGGTGATCCCTCACGAAAATTTCAAGATAAAATTTTGTTCACCCCGAGTGTGCACTGTTGCAAAAGTCTAAGGAATCTTTGCAAATTTATGTTGTAGATCAATGGCTCGCGAAGTAGTTCCCCTGAATTTCAATGCGTTCCTAGAGAAAGCCAAGCTGAAAGATGATGGAAGTAACTTTGTAGTCTAGGCCCGTAATTTGAGGATTATCCTCACAACTTCCCAAAAGGCTTATGTCCTTGATGCACCGCTCGGTGAACCACCCGCTCCAGTATCATTTGGAGATGTTCTGAACGCCTGGCAGGTGCGTTTTGATTATTACTCAATAGTTTAGTGTGCTATGTTGTATGGCTTAGAACCGGGACTTCAAAGGCGTTTCGAATGTTATGGAGCATATGGGATGTTCCAGGAGTCGAAGTTTATCTTTGAGAAGAATGCCCGGATCGAGAGGTATGAGATCTCCGATAAGTTCTATGCTTGCGAGATGGAGGAGAATTGTTCTGTCAATGAACACATACTCAGAATGCATCGGTATTCCAACCGTCTAGATGAATTAGGGATGCCCCTCCCACCAGAGGCGGTTACTGACAGAGCTCTTCAATCACTGCCACCTAGCTACAAAAGCTTCTCGTTGAACTATAGCATGAAAGGGATGAATAAGTCAGTCGTCGAGATTTTTGCAATGCTGAAAGTCGCTGAGTATGAAATCCAGAAGGAGCATCAAGTGTTGATGGTCAATAAAAGCACTAGTTTCAAGAAGAATGGAAAGGGCAAGAAGGGTAACTCCAAGATTAGTGGCAAAATAGTTACCCCTCCTATGAAGAAACCCAAGGTTGGACCCAAGCCAGAAACTGAGTGCTTTCATTGCAAGGGAACTGGTCACTGGAAGCAGAACTACCCCAAGTATCTGGCCGACAAGAAGGCATCTAACACCAAACAAGGTATATATGATATACATGTTATTGATGTGTACCTTACCAACTCTCATTGTCGGGCGTGGGTATTTGATACCGGTTCGGTTGCTCAAATTTGCAACTGAAAGCAGGAACTACAGAATAAACAGAGCTTGGCAAAGGACGAAGTGACGATGCGTGTGGGAAATGGTTCCAAGGTTGATGTGAGCGCCATCGGCACGCTCGCTCTTCGATTACCATCGGGATTAGTGATGAACCTAAATATTGTTTAATGCGAGACGGTTACTCATTTAAATCAGAGAATAATGGTTGTTCTATTTTCATGAGTAATATCTTTTATGGTCATGCACCCAATGTGAGGGGTTTATTCTTATTGAATCTCGATAGTGATGATACAAATGTTCATAACATTGATGCCAAAAGATGTAGAGTTGATAATGATAGTACCACTTTCTTGTGGCACTGCCGCTTAGGTCATATTGGTGTAAAACACATGAAGAAGCTCCATACTGATGGACTTTTGGAGTCACTTGATTTTGAATTGCTTGACACATGTGAACCATGCCTCATGGGCAAGATGACTAAGACCCCGTTCTCCGGAACAATGGAACGGCCAAGTGATTTGTTGGAAATCTTACATACTGATGTGTGCGGTCCGATGAGCATTGAGACGCGCGGTGGATATCGTTATTTTCTCACATTCACTGATGACTTAAGTAGATATGGACATATTTACTTAATGAAACACAAGTCTGAAACATTTGAAAAGTTCAAGCAATTTCAGAGTGAAGTCGAGAATCATCGTAACAACAAGACTAAATTCCTACGATCTGATCGAGGAGGAGAATATTTGAGTTATGAGTTTGGCAATCACTTAAGACAGTGTCGAATTATTTCATAATTGACACTGCCTTGAACACCACAGCGTAATGGTGTGTACGAACATCGTAATCGAGCCTTATTGGATATGGTGCGTTCTATGATGTCTCTTGCCGATTTGCCACTATTGTTTTGGGGTTATGTGTTAGAGACAGTTGCATCCAATTTAAATAGGGCACCATCGATATCCATTGAGACGATGCCGTATGAACTGTGGTTTGGCAAGAAACAAAAGTTGTTGTTTCTAAAAATTTGGGGATGTGATGCTTATGTCAAAAAGCTTTAGCCTGGAGAGATGGAACCCAAAGAGGAGAAATGCGTCTTCATCGGATACCCAAGAGAGATGGTTGGGTATACCTTCTATATCAGATCCGAAGGCAAAGTGTTTGTCACTAAGAACTAGTCATTTCTCGGGAAAGAGTCTCTCTCGAAAGAATAGAGTTGGAGGAAGATAGAACTTGATGAGGTTGTTGAACCTTTATTTGAACCAGGGAGTAGTGCAGCGTAGAAAGATGTTTTTGTGGATCCTACATCAGTTGAAGAGGAAGTTAATGATGGTGATCAGGAAGCTTCAGATCAGGTTATTATCGAACCTCATAGGCCGACAAGGACACGTACTTCTCCTGAGTTGTGCGGTAACCCTGTCTTAGAGGTCATGTTGCTGGACAACGATGAACCTACGAGCTATGGAGAAGAGATGATGGGCCCGGATTCCGACAAACGGTTAGAGGCCATGAAATCCGAGATTGGATCCATGTATGAAAACAAAGTATGGACTTTGGAAGTATTACCTGAAGGGCAAAAGACCATTCGGAATAAATGGATCTTTAAGAAGAAGATGGACGCGGACGGTAATGTCACCGTCTATAAAGCTTGACTCGTGGCAAATGGTTTTTCAAAAGTTCAAGGAGTTGGCTACGGTGAGAGCTTCTCACCGGTAGCGATGCTTAAGTCTATCAGAATCATGTTAGCAATAGCTGCATTTTTCGATTATGAAATTTGGCAGACGGATGTCAAAACAGCGTTCCTTAACGGTTTCCTTAAGGAAGAGTTGTATATGATGCAACCGAAAGGTTTTTTCGATGTAGAGAATGCTAACAAAGTTTGCAAACTCGAGCGATCCATTTATGTAATGGTAGAAGCATCTCGGAGTTGGAATCTTCGCTTTGATGAGGTGATCAAATCATTCGGGTTTATGCAAGTTTATGGAGAAGCTTGTATTTACAAGAAAGTGAGTGGGAGGTCTATAGAGTTTCTAATATTATATGTGGATGACATATTGCTGATTGGAAACAATATAGAATTTTTGGAAAGCGTGAAGGGATATTTGAACAAGAGTTTTTCAATGAAGTACCTAGGAGAAGCTGCTTTCATATTAGGCATCAAGATCTATAGAGATAGATCGAGATGCTTCATAGGACTTTCACAGAGCACATACTAGACAAAGTTTTGAAGAAGTTCAAAATGGATCAGTCCAAGAAGGGGTTCTTGCCTGCATTGCAAGGTGTGAAGTTGAGTAAGACTCAATGCCAATGATTGCAAAGGATAAAGAAAAGATGAGTGTCATCCCGTATGCTTCTGCCATAGGCTCTATCATGTATGCAATACTGTGCACAAGATCAGATGTCAACCTTGCCATAAGTATGTTCGGAAGGTTTCAAAGCGACCGAGGAATGGAACACTTGACGGCGGTCAAGAATATCCTTAAGTACCTGAAAAGGACTAAGGAAATGTTTCTATTTTATGGAGGTGATCAAGAGCTTGTCGTAAAGGGTTACGTCATTCCAAGCTTTGACACTGATTCAGATGACTCTAAGGCTCAAACAGGATACGTATACATTCTCTATGGGGGAGTGGTAAGATGGTGTAGTTCCAAGCAAAGTGTGGTAGCTGATTCTACATGCAAAGCGGAATACATAGATGCCTCGGAGGCGACAAAGGAAGGTGTGTGGATGAAGGAGTTCATGACAAATCTTGGAGTAGTGCCCAGTGCACTGGACCCAATGACTATGTTCTGTGACAACACTAGTGCCATTGCTCTGGTCAAGGAACCAAGGTTTCACAAGAGGACCAGACACATAAAGCGACACTTCAATTCCATCCATGATTACATCAAGAAGGAGGACATCAATATTAGCAAAGTGAACATGAATCTAAATGTCGCAGACCTGTTGACTAAACCTCTTCCACGGGCTAAAGATGATCAGCACCAGAACTGCATGGGTGTTAGATTCATTACAATGTAAATCACATAGTGATGTGGGATACATTATTGACTCTAGTGCAAGTGGAAGACTGTTATAAATATGCCCTTGAGGCAATAATAAAATGGTTATTATTATATTTCCTTGTTCATGAAAATCATTTATTATCCATGCTATAATTGTATTGATTGGAAACTCAAATACATGTGTGGGTACATAGACAACATTGTGTCCCTAGAATGCCTCTAATAGACTAGCTCGTTGATCAAACATGGTCAAGGTTTCCTGGCCATAGACATGAGTTGTCATTTGATAATGGGATCACATCATTAGGAGAATGATGTGATGGACAAGACCCAAACTATGAACTTAGCATTTGATCGTGTCAGTTTGTTGCTATAGTTTTCTGCATGTCAAGTATCTATTCCTATGACCGTCGGAACATGCAACTCACTAACACCGGAGGAGTACCTTGTGTGTATCAAACACCACAACATAACTTGGTGACTACAAAGGTGCTCTAAAGGTATCTTCGATGGTGCCTGATGAGTTGGCATGGATCAAGACTGAGATTTGTTACTCCGTGTGACGGAGAGGTATCTGAGGGCCCACTCGATAATACAACATCATAATGAGCTTGCAAGCAAAGTGACTAAAGTGTTATCCATGAGATCTTGTATTACAGAACGAGTAAAGAGACTTGCCGATAACGAGATTGAACTAGGTATAGAGATATCGACGAGGGAATCTCAGGAAAATAACATACCGAAGAACAAAGGGAAATACATACGGGATTAATTGAATCCTTGACATAGAGGTTCGACCGATAAAGATCATTGTAGAATATGTAGTAACCAATATGGGCATCCAGGTCCCACTGTTGGTTATTGATCGTAGAGGTGTCTCGGTCATGTCTACATAGTTCTCCAACATGCAGGGTCAGCACACTTAACGTTCGTGACGTTTTGGTATTATTGAATTATGTATGTTGGTAACTGAAGGATGTTAGGATTCCAAGATGAGATCCCGGACGTCACGAGGAGCTCCGGAAGGGTCCGGAGGTAAAGATTGATATATAGGAAAGTGGTATTTGGGTTTCGGAAAAAGTTCCGTGTACTTCGGGTAGTGTACCGGGAGTGACGAATGGGTTCCGGGGGTCCACCGGGTGGGGCCCACCCACCCCGAGGGGGCACATGGGCCCAAGAGGTGGCGCACCAGCCCCTGGTGGGCTTTGCAGCTGACCCCATGAGGGTCCAAAAGCCCACGAGGAAAAAGGGGAGGGTGGGAGAAGTCCTTGTTGGAGTAGGACTCCTCCCCCGCTCCCCACCTCCTTGTTGGAGGTGGACTCCACCTCTTGGCCGGCGGCCAATGCCCTAGGGGAAACCCTAGGGCGCCTCCTCCCACCCCTTCCTCTTATATGTAGTGGAGGTTTGAGGGCAGCCCACCACCCGAAAAGCCACGTGCTGACCTATTCCCTCTATATCGTCTCTCTCCTCCATATTAGTTCGGTAGAGCTCAACGAAGCCCTGCTAGATTAGTTCACCACCACTGCCACCATGTCGTTGTGCTGCCAAAGAACTCATCTACATCTCCGCCCTCGCTTGCTGTATCAAGGAGGCGGACATCGTCATCGAGCTGTACGCGTGCTGAACATAGAGGTGCCGTCCATTCGGCGCTAGATCGTGATTGGATCATGGGACGTCTTGCAATTTTGATCGTGAAGACATTAGACTACATCAACCACGTTTTTTAACGCTTCTCGCTTAGCGATCTACAAGGGTATGTGGATCTGATCTCTCCTCTCGTAGATGCTCATCTCCTAGATTAATCTTGGTGAAGCGTAGGAAATTTTTTGGTTCCCATGCAACGTTCCCCATCACAAATAGCCTTGTACCTGCTGCCGCTGGGCATTGCCGGATTTCCCTCACATAATTTACTACATGCTCCTCCTTCCCATCCTTGGTAATGGTGTGAGTGGGTGACGGTGTCAGGATGGTGGCATCGAGTAAGTTCTCCATGTCTGCCCCCTTGTTGTGAGGAAGAACGATGGCCTTCTCCAATGGAGCAAGTTCCCCATGGTTAGCTTCTCCAATGGTGATGGACCGGGAGACATGCCGGAGCTGGTGCTTGATGAGGGTGTGAAGGTGGATGCAAGATAATTGGTGGTGAGGGAGCTATGGTGTCGGCTAAGGCAGAGGATGTGGTGCCGGTCATGGATTTTCTAGGGATTGTAAGCCAGATTGGTTTCTCTTGGGAAATATTAGGCTAGATGCAATATGTGATCTTTCTAAGGAAGGTGGCTCTGATTACCATGTAAATTTGGGGAGCTTATCACCTGCCAAGGCAGGCTGCATTGCTATATATTGATTAGGGGCAAACAACTATCGTGGAGTACAATATATGGACTATCTCTAGGATGGCGACAACTACTTTGTGGATGCGATGAGTTTTCCCCCAAAGAGGAAGGGATGAAGTGGTATGTAGCAATAAGTATTTCCCTCGGTTGAGAACCAAGGTTTATCAAACCAATAGAAGGATCACGCAAACAGTCCTCGACAATACCTACACACACAAGAACAAATACTTGCACCCAACGCGCAATAGGGTTGTCAATCCCCTTGTAATCTTTTCACGCCCAAAATGCAGCACAATCCTAACGAAGGCACGAGGACCATGAGAAGGATTGAAGCGCATTTTGAGTTGCTTCGCTAGAATGAATATCATCATAGTACATGTAAAGAAGAGATGTGTATATGGAGTTGGCTTACACTCACCACATGCTACAACATTAAATATTCGTATACAAACATCCATACAAGCATCATCCAGAAGAGCAGGGTCCGACTATGAACGAAATTAAACGGAAAATATGGCATTCTTCAAGCGTATCCTAGGATGTCGACCAAGGCCTGCCTCTCTACTCGTCGGGGTAAGTCATGTACAAGCGCCCACGGTCTTCATCATACTCACACTAGAGTGTTGTGGCATCGTCATCGACAAGAGCATTTGTACTTGTACTTGTGGTGTTGTAGTAATACATGAGCCAAGAGGACTCAACAATCATATTACCTAGAGTACAAAGACTATCTAATATCATAGGTGGGAAATGGTTAAGTGGTGAGGTTGCAGCAGCACTAAGCAATTTAATTGGCTAAATTATGTGTACAAGAATATGGTGAGTGTTCTGCACATGACGGTCGTTATCTAAATATGATCAAGATGTGATCTTGGACACCTACTTACGATCAAGCATAATCCCATCATGTTTTCTTCCTCAACTCCCTCGGAAAGAGATGACCACGGCTACACACATAGTTGGTGTGTTTTTATTGGATTTACTTCAAGTTTTCTATTACCGGGTAATATAAAATTTCCAAGTTGCCACATAACTGCGAGTATGGCTTTCAGAAAGATTTAACCCTCCAGGGGTGCTCCAACTCATGCATCATAAACTAGCCACAAGTTGTGGTGTAAACCCTCAACCGGGGATAGCCCGTAGTATCCTTGGAATCTCAGTGCACAAGACGTTCGTCAAAGGTAAAACAAATCCATCAAGACCGCCCGGCAGGCCAAATCCCAACAGGAGCCGCACGTATCTCGTTCTTAGGGCACTACTAGATGAGCTACACATATAGTGGCCAAATTAAACATCCAAGTTGCCCTAGAGTGGCCTGTCACAATGCTTATTCTAGACCAACACTCCTGAGGAGCACTCACCCGGTTTGTTGATTAATTAGACAATGGGTTGATCATGCCCTATGCAAGTTTTAGTTATTATTAAGCAATTAGTACCATTTCTGGGCCTTGCCGGAAGAGCTTTATCCCAAAACGAACATAAAGGGGGTTCCCATAACAACCCCAAGCATGTTAGGAGCACTCAATATGGAACATAACACCAGTACTCTGAAACTAAGGGGTCAAGAGTGGAACACAACACCAATAAAAAGGCGCAACCTTCCACCCTTAACAAATGTATAGATACATGAAATTAAATATTACAATAATATGTGATATCCCAAGATATCCATCTTATCACATGGATCAACCTGCACCTGAAACTAGCAACGCTATAAAAGGGGTTGAGCAATCGATAACTTAGCCAAAGAATGGTTTACTTGGAAGTGGAGGGTTAGAGGCTTATCATGGCATATTGGGAGGCTTGACAAAAAGTGGTAGGTATCAATACATAGCAATAGAAACGAGATAACTAGCATAGTAAAGATAGTAACTGTATCCAGGGTAATGATCATCTTGCCTCGAGATTCTTTAGTGGAATAACAAGCTTGCTCCTCGTAAGCATTCTCGACAGTTTCTTTAAACTTAGACTCATCACCCGGAACTACCCACAAGAAAGAACAACATGCAATAAACACACAACCATGAAAAAAATGCTCAAACAAGAATGATACATGACCATTTAATGTATTTAGCATGCCAATCCTACTCTAATCACATTAAGTGAAGTCTTGATAGCAACACTTCATATGCAATTTAGTGGTTTTTAACATTCTGAAAAGAACAACAATATTCATTATTATGACATGCATGAACATGGCAAAAATGGATGCTAATCATGAAAATGATGCAAATGCATATAAAGATCGTCACAATCAGAGTTACGGTTCTCTCGGAACACTCACGACAAGATACAGAAGCAAATGGTGATAGATCTAGACAAAAGGAAGTATAAAGGCAAGATCTTGGCATTCCAACTATGCCGCTGGATAGTTTATGGAATTTTAGATCAAATTCATATAAATATAATTAAAATCCAATGCATAGAACTCACAATCATCAAAACAATACTGCAATGCAATCTGCCACAAACAGCAACAAGGCACTTTGCAATCATCAAAACAGCAAGCTACAAGATTTTAAAATGATCAATCAAAACATGTAATTGTAGTATATATAATGCTAAGTATTTCATCGAAAAGGTTCAGGTTGTTTATATGCATGGATCAACTGGAAACGAGCTCAGAAAATGGTTATATGAGTTAACAGATTATGACTTTGTGAAAAAATGCACATCTTTACACATGAGTGTTAACATGAAAGCACAAATAGAAACAAAAACATGCCAAAATGGACCTACTCTAAATGGAATAAAACAAATAGCCTAGAAATACTATTTGCACACACACACGCACACACCTATTTACAGAGCATGACAGGTGGGTCCAGGGGGCCACGTGCCAGTGGCACATACAACAGGAAAAATAAATGAGGGAAAATAGCTCTGCGTCGGCCGGGACTCAAACCCGCGCCGCACTCTACTAACAGCGAACAGGGCCACTGCGCTACTGCGTGTGTGCTCGTTAAGGGAGCAGCGCACGAGGTTTTGACTTAGCCCCAGGACCGATAAGGGGGACCTGCATGTCAGCAAGATGGCCTCGTGACACGACGTGAGCGAAAAGGTAAGCAACTTCTCATCCCGTGGGTCCAGAACAGATCCTACGACAGAGCAAGCTCGCAGTGCAACAAACAAAGAAAACAGGGGAGATGCTCACTTTCGGCGAGATTTGACAGGGCGGAGCACGGCACCGGTGCCTCCGGTGACCAAATCGAATAGAAGAGGGCAAAAATGGAGCCTTTGCAACTAGGCTAACCTACTAGCACTATGGACACCAAGTTTGGGGGTCGAGATCCTCACAGACGACGAGGTCTGATGCCACCAAGCCACGACTTACATGGAAAACGCGGCTACAACGAGCATCTACGGGAAACGAAGGCATGGGGAGGTGCGCGCACGTACCAAGAGCTCAGGGGTGAACTTTTCTTGTCGTGGCATTGTTGGAGCTAGACGGAATCGACGACAAGGCGAAGAAGGCCAAAGAGGACAGAGTAGAAGAAGACGACGATGTCTTGGCGTCCCACGGGCTGTAGTCGATGTAGGGGATGATGGGAAGAAGCTCGACAGGGTTGGCGAGGCAGAGACGGTCAAGGTTCATGGTGGTGCCATGGACGTGCTCTCTGCTACGCTTCGGAAGGTCGCGATTGGGTGGATCTAGAGGCTCTCCTCACCTGGCTGAAACTGAGGGAAGGGGAAACCCTATGGTTGTCTAGGGCGCTAGGGGGAAGCTTATAGAGGCCGAGGCTACATGGAGGAGCGGCGACTCACTTTGGCTCGCGGTCCCTGTCGGTGTCAAAACCGACGGATCTTGGGCAGGGGGTCCTGAGCTATGAGACTAGGATTGATGGTAACAAGGGATGAAGGAGACGATGTTTACCCAGGTTCGGGCCCACCTATGGAGGTAAACCCCTACGTCCTGCTTGATTATATTGATGATGTGAAGGTTATAGAGTTGATCTACCACGAGATGGAATAGCTAAACCCTAGATGAGTTGTCCTCTTCTACAACCTAAAACCCTCTGGCTTATATAGACACCGAGGGTACCTAGGGTTTACACATGGTCAGTTACACATTGAAGGGAAAAAGATGCCTATCCACCATTCCAATCTTGGAGGACACACCATGATTCCCAAAGATTCTTTCCTGGAGACAGAGCCTTTGATCAATCCAATGCTCGGTAAATGGCCCATATAGTCCGGCCCATGAGAAACAGGTCGGCTACCTGAGGACCCCTTAAACAAGGACTCCCGCGGTAGACCTGAAACTAGCCTCCAATGCCAAGGGTCTTAGCTCCAACTTCGCTTGATCAGAGTCTTCGGCTTGCGAGGCAAGTTCTTCTCCTCAATCAGTGATCGGCTGAGTTTAGCTCGGCCTCCGATGACATGTAGTTTTCCCGATCAGTAGATCGCCCGAACACCATGAATAGCTTCGACCTAAAGGCCAAGCGTTAAGGAGAAAACAATGTTTCCTGACAACCTTTCTAACGAAAGTTCATGACCCACCACGACCACTAAGCTAGTGGCAAAAACATGATTCGCGGTTCGAGGCCGTTTTCCATCAGCATGATCCATTAATGCATAAATCGTGTCACGTTTCACACGAGGTATGATTAATAATGCATGCATAATGGCACGCATGTCTTGGGAAGCAGAGGGATTCATGGCGCAGTAAAGGGAGAATCGGTGACAAGCCACATAAAAGGGAAAGAAAACCCCAAGGCCTAGCCGTGCTTCCCATTCACATCCTCTGCTTCCCAAATCTCCTAAGCCTCTAGATCCTAGATCTAGTTCTTCCACAACTCCCCCTCCGAGCTCAGCCATGGCTGGTTCCGGCTCTAACGACAAGTGGGAGACTTCCTCGGTCACCGACCAGGATATCCGGGACCTGAAACAGGTCAGATACCTCCCCTCCAGGATCTACCACCGCATCGCCGAGCCCAATCAGGTGGTTCCTACTCCCAAGCCCGGCGAGAGGGTGGTGTTCATCCCCACTTCATCCGGGACTGAGCTTCCTGCTCCACCCCTTCATCAGGGGGCTCATGTTCTTCTAGAGACTCGACTTCCATGACCTCCCGCCAAACTCCTTCATGCACATATCGGCCTTCATCATCATCTGTGAGGCCTTCTTACGGGTCAAACCGCACTTCAGACTATGGCTCAGGGTGTTCAACATCAAGCCGAAGTGTGTTGCAGGCGAACAAACGCAGACTGCAGTGGGGCAGTCATCAGCAAGCTCCCCCGCATCGGATGGCCGTCCGACACCTTCATCGACACCATCAAGACTTGGCAAAAAGAGTGGTTTTATATCACGGAGCCAAGGGAAGAAGGTCAGGCTGCTCTGGCCAAGTTCAAATCCTCCCCCCCACACAAGATTGACTTCATGGCTCCGAAAGGGCCTCGACTGGGGGTCGGATACGGAGGTGGACAACCTGCAGAAGCGCATCGCCTCAATGATTAAAGGCAAGATTGAGCTAGCCAACGTGGTCCAGATCATGCTTCGATGGTGCATCCTCCCCTGTCAGCACTGGGACTCCCCCATCTGAGCTTATTGACTTGACGATGAGCCTACTTTTGGCCAGCTCTTCCGCACCACTCCGGAGAAGTTGTGGAAGGCGCTGTTCAAAGCTCACGAGAGCTGGCTAGCGAAGAAGGAGGACAGGGCCTACATGCTGATAACCCTCCTTCCTAGGTATAACATAGTTTCAATTGATCGGCTCCGCCTTCCGAAAGAAAATCTAAACCTCTTTCCGATCATCTTTGTAGAAATGGTTGAGCAAGGCCACGACCATCAACTGCTCAGCACGACAGCCCGAGGACCCCAGGTCCAAGATGTTATTGGCGATGCTCGTCGTGGCGCCTTACAAGGTGCCATAAAAGAAAGAGAAGAAGAAGAAAAGCCGAGGAGGCCTCCACATCATGGACCAGCCGGGCGCTATGTCTAAGGAAACCCATGCCTCCTCTAATCAAGAGGAAGAGCATGAGGACGAGGGGGAAGGTGATCCCCCTTGCAAGAAAGAGCGCGGTATCACCGAACGCCAGAGCGGACGTACCTCCTCCTGCCCCTAAGAAGGCGCGTCGGCCATAGTTGATTCTGTCCGACAACAGTTCGAATTCGGATACCGAGTCCGAAGAATTGGAGAAGGATCCCCAAATGAACCTAAGGGTCAAGCCACCAGCTCGAAGGTAAGAACCCAAAGACTCCCCAAGCCATTTATGACAAGTTTTAAATGTTATTAACATGTGAGTGCCTTTTGATCTGTAGCCCACCATGTGTTCTTCCCACCGACCAAGTCTCGAACGGGGAGACCCCACTGAGCTAGCGGAGAGTGGGACCGCATCGCAACCCAAACCTCCGGGTGCCGCGAAGTAGGCCGCGGAGGTGTCATCCCACCAGGCTTCTTTGGAGCCGAACACCAGCGGTGGGGGTGACGTCGTCATGGTCGGGGTTAACGCCTTGGTCGCCAAAGACCGGGAGGAGGACCCCTCCCGGGCATTTAGGAGACCGGACGAAGGGATATCCAGTCCCCTCCAAGGTTGTCTTCGGAGCGCACCACGCCTCCGGAACCACCGGTTCAATGCCCGGTTGGAGATCGGTCTAACCGATCCCCGCCGGCGCCACTGACCACTGGGTGGCCGGTTATGGAGGAGGGTTTATAAAGCGCCTCCATCTCCGAGGATCACCGCACCCTTATGGGTGCGACTTTGCAAAGCATTCAGTACATTGATAGTGGACTGAAGGAGGCCTTCAATGGTCTCCTGACGGGTTTCCAGATGAGCCACGTAATGTTCTATTTCTGGAATATTAATTTATTACATTTGAGCTATCGTTATATACATATATAGCAGCCCCCGATCCCTAGTTGAGTTGAGAAAAACTCACCTGGGGGTCAATAATAAATTAGTGTCCGAACATTGTACGATATTTGTTCAGAATGTTCTAACAACCCTTAAGAGGACCGAACATAAGGTCATGTTTATGACAGTTCAGCGGTTTGAACCCATGTAATATGATAGGGGTTTGTTATTTGTAGGCTTCGTCATCGGCAGCGACAGCTAATGCCGTCGAACTAGACAAGCTAAATCGGAAGCTCAAGAGCTCCGAGGATGAGCTTGATGCTCTGAACAAGAGATTGGACGAGGCGCAAGGTAAGACGAATTGTAATGTCGATGTAGTATGGTTATATGTTTGATGCTTACACAGCCTCAGCGAAGGAAATTGAGAAGCTCAAGGTCGAGCTGCAGAAGGCGAAGCAAGAGGCCGCGGACGAGAAGGCGGCGACCGAACAAGCAGCTGCCATGCTTTCCTCTTTAAATGCCACAAGTGCCAAGCATGAGGCTTGGGTGGAGAAAATCCAGCAGGAGCTCAAGGACGCTGGCCAAAAGTGTGAGGACCTTGAGGAGAAAGGCAAGGAGCAGGCCACTGAACTATCCACTCTGAAATCTGACCTCCAAAAGGAGAGGGTGGATAGGCGGTTCTTTGAAGAGCAAGTCTGGCAAGTTAAGAATATCACAGATGGTAAGCCGTATTTACTGCAATGTGTCTTTGGTGATAGAAAGTTCGCATTGCTCAACCAAGTGTGGCGTTCCTCAGGCACCTGCTCAGACTTCTAGAAGAACATAGCGGACGCGAATCAGTTCTATGCTTTGTGGGGAGAAGGAGAGGAAGCTCGGCTATTTTGGGCGCAATTTGAAGCCTCTGAGCGCTCTCCTCTCTTCATTGAGCAGCTGAAGCAGCTGATGGAGCTACACCAGATGGCCGAGCCAGCCATGAAGGATCTCTATATTTGGCTATGGTCTAATGATCCATTGCTGAGCAGCTACTTTGGCCTGGTGCAGAAGCTGAGCGATGCCTCGCCTTGGATTGATGCACTAAGGCGTTCCTCCTGTATCGAGGGAGCTTAGATGGCTTTGCAAGGGCCAAGGTGCACTGGCCGGAGCTTGATCCGACGAAGATAGCCACCTCTCCTCCGCCTCCTAGAAAGGAGCATAGGTGCCCTGAGCGATACTTCTCCATAGTAATGGAGGGTTCTCGAGCAATAGAGGCTCAATGTTCGAAACAAAACATTTATGAGTAGATGCGTTGTAATATGTACGAAGACCTTTTAATGCTTTTATTCCTATGATGCATGGTTTATCATGTATTTTTATGTTTTGCATTCGTTATAACTCCTGTATGGCCGTTGAAACTGAACGTTGTGAGTCGTCGGCTTCAGCCCCCATGTAGATACTACGCGAGGTGTCTCTTCTTATGCATTGCGACTCTTAGCCGAGCTATCGGTACCCGAAGGTGGTAGTGTGAGGTGGACAAGGCAATCAGACCTTAGTGCTTTATTGCTTTCACTTAGCCGTAGGAGCGTGAAAAAGGAAAGTGGGGGCTGATACCTATCCCCCAGTGGTTTGTGATGTTCAGATGAACCGCGGATAAAGCTGATATCACATGGTTTGTACGAATACCAAACCCAACGTATGACATGGAATAACCTCTAATGAGGGTTTTTTAGTATAACATTGAAGCTCGATTTCATAGACCGGTTCTCGCATACCATGATAGTCAGTTTTCGACTTTCTCCCCTGAGGTGCTTGACCAAGATAGCTGGAAACACAACCAAAGTGGTTCTCCCTTTGCCCTTTTAGCCGAAGTAGCGGAACGTAAAGGGGCAAGCGCAGGAGCCGGGCAACCCAACTATTGACCCAAGACATAGTTTGGTACCAATGCATATAAAGCGAATTCCAAGATGCCGAATGCATAATCGATTGTGCTTAGGGTGATTTTATTTTAAATTCGAGCCCCCGGTCTATCATCCGGTTGCATCGTAATGTGTACCAAGCAGTTTCACAATAAGAGGGAGAAGATAGAATATGTGCCAAAAAAAGATAATGAATAGGCCATGTATAATGGTTTTATACTGTGCTCAACAACTCATATTGCTCAAATTGCCAAAGCTACTGTTTACAGGTATTTGAAAATGAAATATAAATTTAACAGGAGGGATTGTACTAGGGGTCTTCGATGGGTCACCTAACGTCCTCGATGTGCCCTGTTGCCTGTCCGCTCCTGCGCCTCCTAGGGAGTTCTATACCTCTATGGGTGGTGCTGTTTGGCGAGCAGACCTTAGGAAAAATCTTGAGAAGCCGCCGAAGTGTGGATGAGCTTTATGCTTGTAGTAGGTCCTTGTTGTTTCTTGTAGTATGTCTGAAGAAATTTAATGGTAGTAGTTCGGTCCAGACGAACACTTACCCTTTGATAGTTTCCCCCATCGCTGCCCATGGAATCTTGAGCACGAAGTTGTGCCTCCTGGGCATATGCTATGATGGCCTTAGGGCTGTGCAATGGGGAGCGAGTCCCTATTTTATGTGGAGTAGGAGATTCTAGGAGTTCGGGCCAAACCCGAGCCTGCTTCCCAACCTTATGTGTTTTTACGACAGATCTCGGGGTTTGCCGATCATCATTGTAATGGAATTCGGCCACTAGGGCAAACGCATGTTCCTCAGTTCGGAGGGAGCGCTCTGTGTTGCCGTTGACAGTAATGACCCCCTTAGGGCTAGGCATCTTGAGCTTGAGGTATGCATAGTGTGGGATGGCGTTAAAGCGAGTTAACGTTGTTCGGCCTAACAGGGTGTGATAGCCGCTTCAAGAAGATACAATGTCGAAGATCAAGTCTTCGCTTCAGAAGTTATTGGGCAAGCTGAACACTACTTCCAGTCTTATAGAGCCCGTGTACCGGGCTTCGACGTCTGGGATCACTCCTTTAAAGGTAGTGTTGTTGGGTTTGATCCTTGACGGATCTATGCCCATTCTTTTCACCGTGTTTGAGTAAACCAGATTAAGGCTACTTACTCTGTCCATTAGGACTTTAGTGATGTGATACCCATCTATGATGGGATCTAGGACGAGGGCAGCCGAACCCCCATGACGGATACTGGTCGGGTGGTCGCGTCGATCGAAGGTGATCGGATACGCCGACCATGGGTTATACTTCAGGGCTACAGGCTCTACGGCGTAGACCTCTCGAAGGGCGCGCTTCCTCTCCTTTTGGGGTATATGAGTGGCATATATCATATTCATGGTTTTTACATCTGGAGGGAACTGCTTTTGTTCGCCACCGATCAGATCGCGGGGTTCATCCTTGTCCTAGCTACGTGGGCCCTTGCCTTGATCTTCGACTGCGAGTTTGCCGACCTGGTTGAATACCCAATAGTTACAGTTGGTGTGGTTGGTGAGCTTCTCTTGAGTGCCATGGATCTGGCAAGGCCTCTACATGATCTTGTCCACCGGGGTGGGTCCGTCGCGATTGCCTTTAGGATGCTTCTTCCGCTGCCCGTGTCAGGAACAGCGGAAGTCGGTGTTAACGGTCGTGTGGTCGTCATCGCTATTGTTGTTTCGGTGCTTATTCTTGTTGTGTGTTGGTTTCCCGTTTCCCTACCAAACTTCAGAGGTTCCGGGGTCTTCGGGGTTGTGGCCCATCTTGCTATCCAGTTATCCTCGCTCGCGCAAAAGTGAGTCATGAGTGATGTAAGGGTGAACATTGTCCGAGGTTTATCCTGGCCGAGCCGGCGAGCCAGCCATTCATCCCGAATATTGTGCCTAAAGGAGGCTATTGCCTCGGCGTCCAGGCAGTCAACGATCTGGTTTTTCTTGGTCAAGAACCGATTCCAGAATTGCTGAGCAGACTCTCCTAGCTTCTGGACGACGTTGGTCTGGTCGGAGGAGTCCGGCGGCCAAACATAGGTGCCCTGGAAGTTAGATCGGAATGGGTCCTCTAGATCCTCCTAGCACCCGATGGAATTTTCGAGGAGGCTGTTTAACCAGTGCCGAGCTGGCCCCTTGAGCTTTAGGGGTAGATACTTGATGGCGTGGAGGTCATCTCCTCGCGCCATGTGGATGTGGACAAGTAAATCCTCAATCCATACGTTGGGGTCGGTTGTCCCATCGTATTGCTCTATGTTCACGGGTTGAAAACCCTCCGGGAACTGATGTTGTATCACCTCGTCCGTAAATCGTAGTGGGTGGGAAGCGCCTCTAACCTGAGCCATGTCGCGTCGGTAAACGGCGTCTGTTTTGGCCCGATTTCGTTCCCGGCCTGTATTGTTGCAGTCGAGTCAAGGCCGGTACCCCTCCCGTCTATCGGGTGAGTACCCTCTAGATCCATAGATGGATCTTGTATGACCTTCCCTATAGTTTAGGTCGTGTCGTAGGTCGAACCTGTCATCAGGCTCCATTGGCTCTTTTCCCCGTCTTCGGTGTATCATCGGACTATAACCGGTGTCGTTCGTAGTCCTATCTCGTCCATGAGGAGGTCAGTCTGGCTTGTCATATGGGGTATGTTTGGGAGACGGCGTATCAGTAAGCTCGTCATTGAATTGTGGCAGTAGTCTTTTGTGTGGATAGCTTTTGGGTTTTTCTGATAGATCGGTACCGTATCCTTCCTCAACTGATAGGACCCTCGTCCAGCGATCGTTGAGGTTGTCCTGTTCGGCTTTAAGCAACCGTTCTTTGACCTTCAGGCTGCGGGCGGTGGCTATAAGTTGTTGCCTGAACTGTTCTTGATCTCCAAGCTTATCGGGGATGGCAAAGTTACCGGCTTTCGAGATGTCCTCCTCCTTGACAGGGGGAGGTAATTTTCGTCCTCAGAATCGTTTTAATCATCGGGGTTGCGCTGATCTTCTAGCCTCTCCTGACCCTCTAGCATCTGTTTGGGGATACCGAGGTTGCCGAGGTCTTCCTGGGTATCTCCGTCCCCGATGCCGGTGAGAGCTTTTCTTCCCTTTTTTTCCTTTGATCGTTTATGCGACTTCCAGCACCTTGACGACACTTCACCTGATTTGTCGCCATCGTTTTTAGGTGTGTGCTCGCCGTTAGCGGCTGGAGTGTCCACCATGTAGACGTCATATGTGGAGGTGGTGGCCCATCACCCGGTGTTAACCCGGGTGGTAGCGCCATCTTCCTCATCCATGTATTCGGCCTCCCTAGAGCGTAGTCCAACATGGAGGTTAAATCCTCGACACTGGCTATCAAGTGGGTCCAACATGCCGGTTAAATTCGTCCTGACCCGCCTTGAGGTTGATCTGAGCATGGGTCAGGGTTGGGTCATCGATAATTTCCAATGACAAGATCCGATCTAGGGCCTCGTTGAGTGTCGAGATGTCGATCGGGTCAACCTTCTTAGAGCTTTTCGAATTTAATCTCCGATGCGTCCGTGCATGAAGAGTGTTTGGTAAGAACAAATATCCGGGCATCTGGCACTATGGCCAGGCCTAGACTAAAAGTTAGGTCATCGCCGAGGTGGATCCCGTGGGTGGGACCGAAAGAGGAGTCCGATGTTAAAGCTTCGGAGTCTTCGGGCGTGGCAGGTGAGACTGTGAGCCTGGTTAGCGAAAGATCACCCTGAGAGTCTATGAAGAACTCTAGGTTCCCGAATCTGACTTCTTGATCGGGGGCGAAACTCCTGACCCAGCCAAGACGGTTGGTTGGGTCAACGTGCAGCACAATGCTGCCGAAGGTGAAGATCTGTCCGGGGACAAAAGTATCCATGTTACGGACCTCTTCGTTGACACTAACATGAGCCATCGATTCCTTTGGCTATCACAAGGTAACTCTCAATGAAAGCACCAATGTCGGTGTCAAAACCGGAGGATCTCGGGTAGGGGGTCCCGAGCTGTGAGACTAGGATCGATGGTAACAGGGGACGAAGGAGACGATGTTTACCCAGGTTTGGGCCCTCCTATGGAGGTAAAACCCCATGTCCTTCTTGATTATATTGATGATGTGAAGGTTACAGACTTTATCTACCACGAGATCGAATAGCTAAACCCTAGAGGAGTTTTACTCTTCTACAACTTAAAACCCTTCGGCTTATATAGACGTCGAGGGTACCTAGGGTTTACACATGGTCGGTTACACATTGAAGGTAAAAACATGCCTATCCACTATTCCAATCTTGGAGGACACGCCACGATTCCTGAAGCTTCCTTCTCGGAGACAGGGCCTTCGATCAATCCAATGCTAGGTAAATGGCCCATATAGTCCGGCCCATGAGAAATAGGTCGACCACCCGAGTACCCCATAAACCAGGACTCCCTCAGTCCCCATGGCTTCGAATCGAGCTTGAAGAAAAGGAGGGGAGCAGGTCGACCGCAGCCTCTGGTTGACAGGTGGGGGCGCCAACGCCACGTTGGCGTACGGGCGGCTAGGTACGCGGGTGTAAAACGATGAGGCAGGCACGCTAGGAGGCTACTAGGCTGTGACTGGGCCAACTATTTTCTCTCTCCCCTGGCATTTTCCCTTTTCCAAAAACAGAGAAGAAGATGAAAATGCCTAGAGAAAAATAAAGGGGTATTGGATGAGTTGAAAACAATTTGGACTTAGAGAATATGACCTATTTGAATAAAATGCTTTGGCAATTTTTAGTGATAGAAAAATAAACCAACTTTGAATTTAATTCAAATTTGAGGCATTTTTAATCCAACCAAAACATATTTAAATGAGCTGAAAATTGGAGGAGGGCTTCTAGACATGGACTAGGCAATTTAGGAAAATAGTGGACATTAAATTGGGGCAAGAAGGCACACAATGAAAAAATAAGAAGGAAAAAGGGAAGGAAAGGGGTTTATGCGATGAAAATGACGGGGCATTCGCAAATGGTCAAAGCACAAAATGGAGGCAATGCATACCACTCACATTCACATACATCATAACACGCACAAACCCTAAATTTAACTATCACAAATGATGCCAAAATGCAAATGATGCATGAGGCAAACATTATGCATTGCAAATTCAAACCAATAATGGCAAGTCATACGAGGTTGTGTCGGAATCAATGCTCCAGGGACCTAAGATGGTTCGAACTCTGGGGTGCGCTCGCTCACCAGCTCTGTCCTACCTCGCGAGTTAACAGTGGTCTGGCTGCATGCAATAACTAAGGAGGAATAACATGAACAAAAAAATATCCAAGTTCGGGACACCTTGCATTGTAAGACCCTACTCCTGCTTGTCTGGATTACTCATGAGTATCGAAGGTTAGAAAGGAGCATTGTAAGACCCTACTCCTTCTTGGCGGGAAATGTTGCCACAACGAGCCGTTTGAAGGGGCAAGATCAGAGGCTATCCTGACAAAAGCGGTACACGCCTGCAAAAGCTTGCAACCGTGATGCGCCGGTAGGCTCGGGGATGACCTCTGTCTTTCCGAGCCTCGGGCCTTAGTCTTCTTTCACCAAAGAGGTAACCTTTGGTGGTTGCTTTGGGAACCGGCGAGCTAGCCTCGCTTCCTTAGCATAAGAGGAAAACCTCTCCATCTGCGCCTTCTAGCACGGACCCTGGCGTTTCCTGACGCGGCCTGTGTCACCCATGTGAGGGTGCAAGACCATACAACCATGCCAGGGTGCTCTTGATCAATCCACCCCCGCAAGGGCTTTGGCGGAGACCCTAGGGGAAGACCTCATGGGGGGGGGGGGGCTTGCGGGGCCTTTGGTGATGCCCGCAGCCGAGTGCCTCGCGGGGAGGGGCCCCTCACGAGAGCCTGGTTGGTAAAACCCCAGGGTGGGCCACCATGTGCCCGGTTCACGCGAAGCGCCCTGTGTTGTGCTACTTCTCGAGCATGCGTTGGTTTCCGTGAAGAGGAACGGTTGATACAGCAAAGTACATAAGTATTTCCCTCAGTTTTTGAGAACCAAGGTATCAATCCAGTAGGAGATACAAGCAAGTACCCTATAGGTGTACCTACGCAAAGAATGAAACTCTTGCACCCAACGCTATAAAGGGGTTGTCAATCCCTTTAAGGTTACTTGCAAGGATGAGATCTGATAGAGATAAATTGCTTAAACGGAAACTAAAACAATAGGTAAAAGTAATGCAGAAAAGTATTTTTTGGTATTTTTGGTTTTAGATCTGTAAATACAAGATAGAAAATAGACCCGGGGGCCATATGTTTCACTAGAGGCTTCTCTCATGATAACAAGTATTACAGTGGGTGAACAAATTCTTGTCGAGCAATTGATAGAAAAGTGAATAATTATGAACATATCCAAGGCAATGATTATGCATTTAGGCATAATGTCCATGTCAAGTAGACCAAAACGATTATGCATCTACTACTATTACTCCACACATCGACCGACTCCTGCCTGCATCTAGAGTATTAAGTTCATAAAGAACAGAGTAACACATTAGGTAAGATGACAAGATGTAGAGGGATAAACTCAAGCAATATGATGAAAACCCCATCTTGTTATCCTTGATGGCAACAATACAATATGTGCCTCGCTACCCCTACTTTGTCACTCGGTGAGGACACCGCAAAATTGAACCCAAAACTAAGCACTTCTCCCATTGCAAGAATTACCAATCTAGTTGGCCAAACCAAACCAATAACTCGAAGAGACTTGCAAAGATATGAAATCATGCATATAGTAATTTAGGAAAGACTCAAATAATATTCATGGATAATCTGAACATAAACCCACAATTCATCGGATCTCGACAAACACACCTCAAAAGAGTATTACATCGGATAGATCTCCATGAAGATCATGAAGAACATGGTATTGAAGAGAAAAGAGTGAGAAGAAGCCATGTTGCTACTAGCGATGGACCCAAAGGTCTATCGTGAACTACTCATGCATCATCGGAGGGGAAATGGAGTTGATTTACATGCCCTCCGTGATTGAATCCCCCTTCGGTAGATTACCGAAAAAGGCTCCAAGATTGGATCTCTCAGGAATGAAGGCTTCTGGTGGCGGAAAAGTGTTTTCATGGCTTGTTCTAATAATGATGGAATATTTGGGAATTTATAGGCCAAAGATTAGGGTTAGGATAGTTGTCATGGGCCCACAAGCCTGCCCGGAGCGCCCTACCCCCTAGGCGCGCCCCTACGGCTTGTGGCCCCATGGTGGCTCTCCTGCCTTGGTTCTCAAGTCTCCTGGTTTCCTTTCATTCCAGTAAAAATCATTCCGAAGGTTTGTTTCCGCTTGGACTCCATTTAACATTCCTTATCTACAATTCTCAAAAACAAGGAAAAAACAGAAACTGGCACTAAGCTCTAGATTAATAGGTTAGTCCCAAAAATAATATAAAATAACATATTAATGCATATAAAACATCCAAAACAGATAATATAATAGCATGGAAAAATCAAAAATATAGATACGTTGGAGAGGTATCAGCATCCCCAAGCTTAATTCCTGCTCGTCCTCGAGTAGGTAAATGATAAAAAACAGAATTTTTGATGTGGGATGCTACCTATCATATTTATCCATGTAATATTCTTTATTGTGGCATGAATATTCAGATCCTTAAGATTCAAAACAATAGGCTAATATTGACATAAAAACACTAATACTTCGAGCACACCAACAAGGTAGTCGTGTCCTTTTGAAATAACATGGCCTTAGAAAGTTATCCCTACAAAAGCATATGGTGTGGCTATGCTCCATCTTCCCCACACAAAGTATCTAAATCATGCACAACCCCGATGAACAAGTCAAGCAATTGTTTCACACTTTTGTTCTCAAACCTTTTCAACTCTCACACAATACATGAGCGTGAGCCATGGATATAGCATTATAGGTGGAATAGAATATGGAGGAGGTGCAAGGGAAAAAGGAGAAGATAGTCTCACATCAACTAGGCGTATCAATGGGCTATGGAGATGCCCATCAATAGATATCAACATGAGTGAGTAGGGATTGCCATGCAACAAATGCACTTAGAGTTATAAGTGTATGAAAGCTCAAAAAGAAAACTAAGTGGTCGTGCAAAATGAATATACACTAGTTATATGAAAGTGACAAAATAGGAGACTCTCTATCATGAAGATCATGGTGCTACTTTGAAGAACAAGTGTGGAAGAAGGTAGTAGCAATTGTCCCTTCTCTCTTTCTCTTTTCTTTTTTTATTTTGGTGGGCTTCTTTGTCCTCTTTATTTTTTCTTGTTTGGGCTTTGCTGGCCTCTTTTATTTTTTTGTAAAGTCCGGATACTCATCCCAACTTGTGAGGGAGTCATAGCCTCCATCATCCTTTTCTCTCACAGGACAATGCTCTATTAATGAAAAATCATCACACTTTTATTTACTTATAACTCAAAGAAAAAGAGATTACAACTCGATTCCTATGACAAAATGTGACTCTATATGCAATATGAAGTGATGATGCAAGTCATAAAAAACCTACATGGTGGAAGTTGCATGGCAATATATCTCGGAATGGCCATGGAAATGGCATAATAGGTAGGTATAGTGGATGTAATGGTTTTATCATGAAACTTCCAACTTACACAGGTCCCAGGAGCCGCCAACTAGCCTCTGATAGCCTACTAACTTTGAAGGCCATCCATACTCTGACGGAGCAACTCTACTGCGGTGCAATGCTCACCATCAAAGCCGTGTAGTACAAAGACAAGATCCCTTCAACTATCAAAGGGGTTTTGGAAATTTTGTCAACTATGTCGAAGAAAATTGCCGAACTAAAGAAATCAGCTGCCCGCCAAGGGGCAATTGCAGGCATAAGCCGGGCCTTGGCTTTCACTCGGGAACTTACTCCGGCTGACATGATGGATGGGTTTCCCTCTAAGAAGGATGACGGCTTTGAATTCACAGAAGCTGATTACACCCGGTCCGTGAAGGACTCCAGGGCTCTAGCCTCGGTCTTAGTGGAAGAGGTTGACTTGGCAACTTATCAGGCGGCTTATAGTGCCGCTCAAAAGAGGATTCGTGGCCCACTTTATGAGTGTAAAGACTTGACACCCGCCCATAGTAAGAACCTCTTTGCCTCTGATCTTGACCCGTCCCCTTTATTTGAAGAAGGAACTTTTGCAGCTCTAACCGACTGCAATTGGGACTTGGACAATCTCCAGATCAAGGCAACTGAAGAACCGGAGCAGGATGACCTGCCAACCAGCTGATCATTTATAGAAAATTTGTAATAGCCGGCTCTCCATGACCTGCCGTGCGGTGTCGTAAAACTTGATTGATATTTTGAGCTCCATAGAGAGCATCTCTAATAGACTAGCCGTAACTTTTGCTCTTGCTGAACTTGTGCCATCGTGTTTATATGAAAAATCCAGCTTTAGATCTGCCATCTTGCTTGTCCTTCCCTTTTGTATGCCTTTCCGACTCTTCGTAGATTATGTCCTTGTATGCGTAAGCACACTTTTACACCTTTGGGAGGCCGACTTAAAAGCGCAACCTAAAAACGCTGTGTCTCCCCGGCGTGTGGACAGGATACGTTTCCTTGGATCGAGAGTCGGCTGAGAAGTTTTAATAAGCTTCACCCATAGGGCAAGAAGCCCCCTGTATAATTTATGCTGATTTGTCAACATTGTCGGAAGAAACGCCAGTTGTTAGGGTTAGATAAGCTACAACCTAGGTGGGAAGCCCCCGTTGACAACCATGGCTAATCATGTTTAGCCGGATATGGCATAAAGCCGGCCGATAAGGTGTTAGAAGCGACACTCGGAGGTAAGAAGCCACCCTCAGCAATATGGCGCGAACGCCGGTTGTTAGGGTTAGATAAGCTACACCCAGATGTGGGAAGCCCCCTTTGACAACCATGGCTAATCATGTTAGCCGGAGATGGCATAAAGCCGGCCGATAAGGTGTTAGAAGCGATACCCGGAGGTAAGAAGCCACCCTCAGCAATATGTCGTGAACGCCGGTTGTTAGGGTTAGATAAGCTACACCCAGAGGTGGGAAGCCCCCTTTGACAACCATGGCTAATTGTGTTAGCCGGAGATGGCATAAAGCCGGCCGATAAGGTTTTAGAAGCAATACCCGGAGGTAAGAAGCCACCCTCAGCAATATGGCATGAACGCCGGTTGTTAGGGTTAGATAAGCTACACCTGGAGGTGGGAAACCCCCTTGGAAAACCATGGCTAATCGTCTTAGCCGGAGATAGCATAAAGTCGGCCGATAAGGTGTTAGAAGTGATACCCGAAGGTAAGAAGCCACCCTTAGCAATATGGCACGAATGTCGGTTGGTAGGGTGTTAGATACCCGTCGATAAGAAACCCCCTACAACCGCGGCTAATCATGTTAGTCGGAAGATGGCATAAAGCCGGCCGATAGGGTGTTAGAAGCGATACCCGTCGGTAAGAAGCCCCCTTCAGCAATATGGCGTAAACGCCGGTCGATAAGGTGTTAGAAGCAATACCCGTAGGTAAGAAGCCACCCTCAACCGCGGCTAATCATGTTAGCCGGATATGGCATAAAGCCGGCCGATAAGGTGTTAGAAGCGATACCCGGAGGTAAGAAGCCACCCTCAGCAGTCGCAGTTGATATATCAACTGGAATGTTTGTGAACTCTTCTTGTATGAGCGAAGATGTGTGAAATAGAAGAGGCCCCGTCTTGGAGGGATGCTACCTTATTTATATATAAACATGATATATATAATGATAGTGTACAATGATGAGTCTCGACACCTTTAAGTGTAATAAGGCCGTAGATGCGCTATGTTCCATGGCCGACAGGTCTCCTGACCCGCTGTTTCTGAGTCGTCCCGGATATCGATGAGATAATATGGATTTTTTTTTCAAAACTAGTACGGATTTTGTAGCAAATTTGAAAACAAGTGCGTGAGTTGAAAAAATTTCAATACTAGTACCCTGTCGCCCAGTAGCCGGCCGAGCAGGGACCTGTCGGCCACCACCAGGCCGACCGGAGACCTGCCAGCCATCCGTAGGCCGAAAGGATCCTGTCGGACAATCAGAGGCCAGGAGACAGGCCTGTCGGCCTGGGGTAGACCGAAAGGCACCTGTCGGCCACTGGGAGGCCGACTGGCCCCTGGCTAAGCCCCGACCCTCTTTTCTTCCTCCTCTGACCAGTCATTTCACCCTCACCCTTCCCCTCTTCCCGTCTCACTACCGTTGCTCTCCGATGGTTCCACCAACTCGCCGATCTCCTCGCTGGAACACCCATTCTGTTAGCCTACCCGCTTAATCAATAGATCAGGGCGTTCTCCACTGGAGTACGATATATTTTTTTCCTTCGAACTCAATCGACTGAGAACTGTCAAGTCGGTAGTGGATTTAATTAATATTTGTCACCGTCCATCTGCAGGTAATGGCTTGTCCATTTTGCCGTGCTCCAGGTGGCCCTTGTGTTGCCATTGATTCCGGTGCGTCCGTATTTACTGTGGTGTTGGATCGTCGATGTGCAAGACGTGTTGTAAGATTCGATGTCTTCATTATCTAACTCTGTCATATTCGAATGCCTTTGTTTATAAGTTTATGATCTTTGCTTCCATTCTTGTTGTAGTATGTTCCGTGCAGTGTTAGATCACATCTTGCTCGGTACATTGAGGAGTACAGAGCTTTAGCTATTGGGAGGGGTGACACTGATATTGATCTTGCTTTGCACAACACTGAGGGTAACTTATACCATGTTATATTTACACATGGTAGGATGAGCAGTAAATTCCATGGTCCTTCGTGGGAGGAACTCGTGAATGATTATGGTCTCCGCCACAGTGACATGATGACTGTTACGCTTGAGCACTATGGAACTTATATTAGTGTCGAATTTCATCAGGATGGTGTTATGTTATTTCCTTTACCCCATGTTGGTAAGATTTATGTTTGACAGATTTTCAGATTTGATTGAGCCTATACTTTTTGCGGTTCATGTCAGTAATTGAAATAATTTTTTCGTAGCTCTTGAGGATCTGAGTGAAACTCAGGGGGAACTTGTTGATAGCTGTTTTTATAGTCGTGGTGTCACTCTGAATTATCATCAAATGTATGTCATGTCGCGGCAGTTCTTTGATGACAACTACATACTGTGTACTCCTTTCGTTCATAGAATGGATCGAATGAGCGTTATTTCCCAACATATGGTAAGCTTTGGTTTCTGTTTTTTATTATTTGTTTGTTATTTGCTGGTTCATAAGATGGCTCATATAAGTTGCTTGTTTCTACCAGGTTATTCCTACCATCCTTTGAATACTGCCTCCTTTGAATAGTACGGAGACACGAAGGACATAGCGTCCAACTGAATCTGGCCACAGGCAGCCAACACATGTGAGAAAGGCAGGTGCAACAACTGCGGCTTGTTGCATGTACACTCACAAGTTGGATAAAATTCTGCTCCAATTGTAACCTCATGTGTCCTCACCTCATTTCCAGAACCGAAACCATCAGTAGGAAGCTGAACCTCGTACCTCCTTTCCTGATTACCTATGAGTGTGACGGTGTGCTTCTTGGCTTTCTTTATCTTATCAGCCATATACTCCATGACACGGCTGCAGTAAGGAGTGTTCTGATTATCTTCAATATGCTTCCTTGCCAACTCATGCCTTTCTCTGAAATACCTCACAGTGCCATGGAATACACCCTCCATAATAGCTGCAAGTGGCAATGCTCTGTTCCCTTTGAGAACAAAGTTATAGATCTCTGCAAGATTTGTTGTCATGTGGCCATACCTAGCTCCATGGGTGTCATGCAGCAAAGACCAATTCACTGGAGGTTCTTTCTCTATCCACTCAGAAAAATTCTTTATTGCCCTGCCCTTCTTTCGCTTAGTATTAGGAGGGTCAATTGCTGGCAAGTCACGAAGACCAACTAGCCCCTCCATCTCCGCAATGAGTGCTGTTAACTTAACCTGGTCTTTTTCCATTTTCTTCCTAGCAACGACCTACTTCTTAGTGAACTCATCTAGTTTGGACCAAATAAAATCGTATTTTCGCCGCTTGTTCTGCTTGCATAACTTCTTGAACAAGTTCATCAACCGTTTGTTCTTGAACTGTGAGAAAAAATTAGCACCAAGATGGCGCATGCACCATCGGCTTTGCAAGTCCTTCCGAGGTGTTGGCTCGTCAGCAGTTGGATTACTCAGTGTCTTCATGGCCTTCAATATACTGGGATGTCTGTCATGAATGAGACATACATTGGGTCCGTCCTTCACGAGCGCAATTTTAATTTGACGGAAGAACCATACCCAGCTCGGAAAGTTCTCACCCTCCACAAATTCCATAGCTAGTGGGATGATTTGGTTGTTCCCATCCGCACCAATAGCAGTCAGGATTTGCCCTTTGTACTGACCAGTCAGGAATGTACCATCCACAAACATCACAAGAGGACAATGCCTGAAAGCTTCGATGCACATACCGAAAGAGAAGAATACTCGTTTCAACACCTTGTAATCTGGTATACTATCCAACCTCGTGTGCTGAATGTTAACATAAGTGACGGGATTCCTCTCCTTCAGTACGTCAAGGAGACGCACAACATTATCATAGGAGTCGAAGAACGTCCCAAACCTCTCCTCCATAGCCTTCTGCTTAGCTCTCCAAGCCTTCCCATATGGAATGTCATACTTCCATCTGACCTTCACTACGGTCTGGACGTGCTTTGCTTCCATATCTTTCTTCGTCACTATCTCAGTATACATGACTTGCACTATGAGAGTTGAAGTAAGGTTTGGATGACGAGCCAACATGTTTTTCCTAACACAATTATGTGGTACAACATTTGTCACAACCTAGTGGATGTGATACTTTGGCACGTGGGCGTGCACCTTCGCAGGACAACCTGATTCAGCACACTTCACGGTATATGTTGTTGTACTAGATATGTGTGTCCGGAAAACCCTCTGCGTAGACATAGCCCACTTTATCACCGCATACATCAATTTCTTCTTTGTGTCAAACATAGCCCTGATCTGGACTTGGTTCAGATTATATTGCCATGGAGTCTCATGGCCATCGTTGATAGTAAAGCCGGCGGATATGTCCTGGTTCCATGTAGCAGGAATTGGTACCTCCTCCTCATCCTCGGAATTTTTAGAATCAAGTTCCTCTGCAATCCCATCCTCGTCCTCTTCCTCCATCACCCTCTGCATTTCCTCGCCTTCATCGTCCCCATCAGCAACACCAGAGGCAGCTAATACTACCGATTGAATACTCTGACCAGCATTAACATAATCTGACTCGTTGTCGGTTTGAGTATCATTCACATCTGGTGGCTGTGACCCGGATACATATATCTCGTTAGCCACTTGACTACTCTGGCCTGGATCATACCCCATAGTTGGTGGTACGATGTTCTCCTCCTTCGCCACTGGTTGCATTAGAGCATACAGATGGATTCTTTGGTCTCTGCAACGACTTAACAGAGACAACCAATGCTGGCTCCTATCTATCGGAATCAAATCCCACTTGACATTTTTACAGGATTTGGTCCACAAGGCATGAATACTGACGGAACAAACTTCAGGATCGAGGCCAAAACAAGTAGTCAACCAGTGCTTCAACTGCCTAATGTCTAGTCTGTCCGGGTCTGAAAGTGTCATCTCGCCTGTTTTAAAGTCGCTAAGATCAAGCCCCAACTCATTATATCGAACAGTACCAGGACCGTAATACACAGTCAGATTTACGGATTCAGACATTTTAACCTGATTAGACAATGCCAACTCCTCGTTATTCACAGCGAATATATCGACACTAAAATAAAACTAACACTGTGATGTAACTATAAAAAGTACACAAAAATGAGGTACACCAAAGGCACATAAAAAACCTACACTAAAATTATCTACACAAAAAATAACCGACGCTACTATGACTAAACTAACTAATCCTACACTACGAAAACAAAAACTAAAACCCGATACTAATATGACTACACTAAATAAAACTACACTAATATGACTACACTAAATAAAACTACACTAACAATAACTAAAAATAACTACGCTACTAAAATAACTACGCTACTAAAAATAACACAAACTAAATGTACGTACATTACAAAAATAACAAAAAAAACGAAATTAACAACAAAAAATTATACCTTCGACGCGTGAGTGCACTCCTTCTTCCTCTCCACCACTCCACCTTCTCACCATTGTAAGCTCCACCACCACACCATCTTCTCCTCCACACGAACAAACCAGTACACCGTTGCGGAAAGTAAAACCGTAGGGCGGGGGAGAAACACAGGATCTATCAATTCATTGGATTGAAACGGCAAATTAGTGGAGGGATTGGGAGATCAAGGGGGGTCATTTCGGCCTAAAAATGGAGAAAATAGGGAGAGGAAGGTGGAAGAAGGCAGCTTGGCCGACGTTGCCTGATCCTGGGAGGTTTCGGCCTCCACCTGGCCGAAAGGTGGGATGTCGTCCTGGGGCTGGCCAAAAGGTGGGCTGTCGGCCTAGGGCTGGCCGACTAGGCCTGGGGTAGGCTGACTGCCAGGTTTCGGCCCTGGGCCAGCCGACTGCCAGAGAAGGCCAACGGGGTACTAGTACTGCAATTTTTTAAACCCGAACCCTCTTTTTCAAAATTGCTACAAAAAGATACTACTTCTAAAAATGGTCGATAATATGACCCATTGTTGAGATTTCTGCTGACCACGAAAGGTCCTTCCCAAGGAGGAGATAACTTATGCATATCTGTCTAGTCTTGAATCAGCCGGAGCACTAAGTCACCTTCTTGGAACGTCCGGGTCTTGACACTGCGGCTATGATAGTGGCACAGGTCTTGTTGATAAATCGCCGACTGGGAAGCCGCTAGCTCTTGTGCCTCTTCCAAAGCGTCCAATGCATCTTGACGTGCCGTCTCATTGTCCGTCTCAACATAAGCCGTCACTCGTGGCGAATCATGTCGGATATCACTTGGTAACACTGCCTCGGCACCGTACACCATAAAGAAAGGTGTATAGCCTGTAGATCTATTGGGAGTGGTTCTGATGCTCCATAAGACGGAAGTCAACTCTTCTACCCAACACCCGGGCGTTCGTCGCAAAGGAACCATAAGCCGTGGCTTCATACCCCTTAAAATTTCTTGATTGGCATGCTCCGCCTGACCATTGGACTGTGGATGCGCGACCGCTAAAACATCAAGCCGAATGTGCTCTTCGTCGCAGAATTTTTTCATAGCCCCCTTGGACAAATTTGTGCCATTATCAGTGATGATGCTGTGGGGGTAACCAAAATGGTAGATCAACTTTTTTAACAAATTGGACCGCTGTAGCCGCGTCACACTTGCTGATCGGCTTCACCTCTACCCATGTGGTGAACTTATCAACCGCCACCAAGAGGTGCGTTTTCTTATCCTTGGACCTCTTAAACGGTCCCACCATGTCAAGCCCCCAGACCGCAAACGGCCAAGTAATTGGTATCATCCTCAACTCTTGAGACGGAAAATGAGCACGCCGGCCGAACTTTTGACAGCCATCACACTTGCGGACCAGGTCCTCTGCATCTTTGTTAGACGTCAACCAGAAAAAACCGTGCCGGAAGGCTTTGGCCACTAGAGATTTTGAGCCGACGTGGTGTCCACAGTCTCCAGCATGAATTTCATTTAAGATTTGCTGACCCTCTTCTGGTGAGACACAACGTTGAAAAACTCCAGTCATGCTGCATTTGCGCAACTCACCATTAACTATTGTCATGGAGTTAGAATGCCTGATGATCTGTCTGGCCAGGTTTTCATCATCAGGTAACTCGCCCCTAATCAAATAGGCTAGCTAGGGCACAGTCCAATCTGGGGTAGCATGTAGAGCCGCCACTAATTCCCCCTCCGGGTCAGGAACAGCCAAATCCTCTTCCGAAGGTATCTTAACAGTCGGATGGTGTAAGACGTCCAGGAAGACATTGGGCGGCACCGACTTTCGTTGGGAACCTAGCCATGATAGCGCATCCGTCGCCTCATTCCTGCGACGATCAATGTGGTCCACCTAATATCCTTTGAAGTGACCAGCAATAATATCAACCGCCTGACGGTAAGCCGCCATCTATGGGTCTTTGGAATCCCAAGTGCCTGAAACTTGCTAAGCCACCCGATTTGAGTCGCCCAAACACCTTACCTGGCTTAAATTCATCTCCTTGGCCACTCTGAGACCATGAAGCAAAGCCTCGTACTCAGCCGCATTGTTAGTGCAAGGGAACATCAGCCGGAGCTCATAACAAAACTTATCACCTTTGGGAGATGTCAAAACAACTCCTGCCCCTGACCCTTCTAATTGCTTGGATCCGTCAAAGTGTATAGTCCAGTATGTGTCATCCGGCTTTTCCTCGGGAGCTTGACATTCCGTCCAATCATTTATAAAATCCACAAGAGCTTGGGACTTGATGGCCGTACGAGGCACATATTTTAGTTGAGAGGCCCCAACTCCAATGCCCACTTAGCAATCCTTCCAATGGCTTCTATGTATTGGATTATGTCCCCTGATGGAGCAGAACTAACCACGGTTATCTGGTGCCCTAAAAAATAGTGCTTTAGTTTGTGGCTAGCCATGGAAACCCCATATACCAGCTTCTGCTAATGCGGATACCTTTGCTTGGACTCTATCAGGACCTCACTGATATAATAAGCCGGCCTTTGAACCGGATACTCCTTCCCAGATTCCTTGCGCTCGACCACAATTGTAGCGCTTACTACCCGGTTATTGGCCGCCACATATAGAAATAATGGTTCTTTCTCAGCCAGAGCGGCCAGCACCGGCGGCTCAGTAAGCTGTTTTTGAGCACCTCAAGTGCTTCAGCCGCCGCCTTGCTCCAGACAAATTTGTCCATCTTCTTCCTCATCTGATATACAGGAATAGCTTTCTCTCCAAGGCGGCTTATGAACCGTCTCAACACGGTGATCCACCCTGCCAAGCGCTGGACATCGCTAATACAGGATAGCCTTGATCTTATTCGGGTTAGCCTCAATGCCATGCTCAGAAACCAGAAAACCCAGGAGCTTGCCAGCCGGAACACCAAAGACACATTTAGCTGGGTTAAGCATCATCTTATAGACCCGGAGATTATCAAAGGTTTCCCTTAAGTCATCCAAAAGGGTCTCCTTCTTCCTGGACTTGATCACAATGTCATCTACGTAAGCATGGACGTTGCGGCTGATCTGACTGTGAAGGCAGTTCTGCACACATAGCTGATAAGTCGCCTGGGCGCTCTTGAGCCCGAAACGCATACATACATAACAGAAAGCCTCGAAAGGTGTAATAAAAGCCGTCTTCTCCTGGTCTTTAACTGCCATCTTGATCAGATGATAGCCTGAGTAAGCGTCCAGGAAACACAAGCTTTCACAACCCGCCGTAGCATCAATGATTTGATCAATACGAGGGAGGGCAAACGGATTGGCTGGGCAAGCCTTGTTAAGGTCCGTGTAGTCCACACACATACGCCACGTGCCATTCTTCTTGAGCACCAGCACCGGGTTAGCCAACCACTCCGGGTGAAAAACCTCAACAATGGAACCCGCTTCCAAGAGGCGGGCAACTTCTTCCCCAATGGCCTTGCATCTCTCCTCATTAAACTGCCGTAGAGACTGCTTAATTGGCTTAAACTTCAGACCCACATTAAGGTTGTGCTCAGCGAACTCTCTCCGTACACCCGGCATGTCAGAAGGTTTCGATGCGAAGATGTCCCGATTCTCACGGATGAATTCGATGAACGCGCTTTCCTATTCGGGATCCATGTGAGGTCCAATGTTGAACTGTTTGGATGAGTCGCCCGGAGTGAAATCTACCGCCTTAGTATCATCCGCTAAAAACTTGAGGGGCGGCTCAACCTTCGTGGTGGGCTTTTTCATCGGGGTCATATCCTCCGGGTCAACATTCTCCTTATAAAATTTAAGCTCCTCCTAAGCGCAACTGGATTCTGCGTAAGCCGCATCCCCTTCTTCGCACTCAATAGACGTATTTCGGTCACCATGAACGGTAATGGCACCATTTAAACCGGGCATCTTGAGCTGTAAGTAGACGTAGCAGGGCCTAGCCATGAACTTAGCATAAGCTGGTCATCCAAACAATGCATGGTAAGGACTCTTGATCTTGACCACTTCAAACCACAAGGACTCCAGCCTGTAATTATACTCGTCACCAAAAGCCACTTCCAAAGAAATCCTGCCCACCGGATGCGCCGACTTGCCTGGCACCACCCCATGAAAAACGGTGGATGAGGGCTTTAAATCCTTATCAAGCAATTTCATCCGCCGAAAGGTATCGTAGTAAAGGATGTTGATACTACTGCCTCCATCCATCAACACCTTGTTCACCATATATCCTCCCACTTGGAGGGCCACAAACAAAGCTAGCCGCCCTGGGTCATCGACACGGCGGGTGATCCTCCCGGCTCCACGTTATATCATACTCGGACCATTTTAAATATTGCGGTAGAGCCGGCACAACTACATTGACCGCCCTCTTGCACAACTTATGATCCCGTTGGTTGAGGCTGGTCGTGAAAACATGATACTGGCTGGAACTAAGCTGCTTCGGATTACTCTGATAACCAGAGTGATTACGCTGTTGCTGATTGTTGTTACCAGAATGCTGCTGGTGTTCTCCTTGATTACCTTGACCCAGATGACCGGACTCTGAACCGTCGGACCCAAATCCGGCCCCTGACCCGTTGTGTCCTCAACTGCCTGGCGGGCCACCATCCTGATTGTTTGGTTGTGTAAAGTGATTCTTGAGTTTCTGCATAAAATGGCACTCCCCCATGTATGGTTCGCTCGCTTATAAGGCTGACTGTGATTCAAACATGGCTTCTTAAGTGCCTCCTCCAAATTAAAGGGAGGCCTGTCCTTGCCAAAAGGTGGCCTGAACCTCCTCTTACCCTTAGGGTGATTCTGACCGGTGCTTGCATTGGCCACCAGTTTTGATCCGGCCTCGGGATTCTTGCGCTTACTCTGGTTACCATTATTTTCCGCACCCTTGCTCTGACTATTCTTCTTGCCTTGGCTAGCCTTTTCTTCGTCGGAACCCGGATCCTTTGTATTGTCAGTGTCGGCGTATTTTGTGAGAGCCGTCATGAGCTCTCCCATATCCTGACTCGTACGCTTGAGTCGGCCAAGTTTCTGCTTTAGAGGGACGAAGTGGCAGTTCTTCTCTAAGATCAGCACTGCTTGAGCCGCCGTGATCTGCTCCGAGGAGTGGATGATTCTTGAGACCCAGCGAACCCAATGATGAGCCGACTCATTCTCCCGCTGAACACAGTGATCCAGATCCACAATGGTCATAGGCTGTTTGCATGTTCCTTGAAAGTTTTTGATGAACCTGGCTCTCAGATCCGCCCATGAATTGATAGTGTTGGGTGGCAATCCCTTTATCCATGTGCGATCCGGGCCTTCAAGCATCATGATGAAGTACTTGGCACAAACCGCCTCGCTGACATCCAACATCTCCATGGCTAGCTCGTAACTTTCCACCCAAGCCTCCAGGGGTAAATCAGCGGTATAATTTGGGACCTTACGGGGTCCTTTGAAATCCTTTGGCAACCGCTCACTCCGTAGAGCTGGGGACAAACACGACACTCCTAACGCCCTGGTGGTCACTCCCACTCCTATTGAAACTAAGGGCGCATGATCTTGGTGAGCCGCCGTGGCTAAAACTGCCACCTCTTGCTGGCTTCTCGCTCGGTTTATGATTGCTTGTGCGTCCGGCTGATGAACCGTTAGAATTTCTCTATGCCGGTTGCTGCTGGAATCCGTCGGTGACTCGTAGCGCCGGCTAAAGCTATGGCTGGGGACAGGGGTTGAATGAACACGGCTCCGGCTATGAGTATACTTCTCCTGCCGGGCCATCGCCGTCTGTAGGTATCCAATGGCATTCCGCACATCCTCCGCGAAGGGCGCTTCATCCGAAATAGGAATTGTCTCAAGCCGGGTGGCTGCCGCCACCATATTCTTGGCCGGGTTAGAATAATGACCCGGCGGTGTCGGAAAAGCCGCTGGTGATGCCGGGTTTCGTCGGGCCGGATGAGTCGCCAGCCGAGCCGTCCAGGCGCCTCTGTTTCTCGCCCCGTCCCTAGCGTGTTGACGAGGTTCCTTGCCTCATAACGTTCCGACACGTGGGATTGATGCCTCATCCGATGCACCACAGCTGCCGACTGTTGCTCCAACTCGAGACGGAAAGTGTCTGTCTTGATACGTTCTGCCTCTTGCTCCATCTGGATCTTTAGCTCAGCCATCCTCTACTGCTCCTCCGCCATCCGGTCCTTGATTCTCACAATCTCTATGTTCCGAGCTTCTTTGTTATCCGGTGTAACTTCAGTAGCCATTAGGGCCGCGAGCTCGTCCAACAGTTCCAGAAGAACTATAGCCGGTGGTGGCAGGTTAGCGCCTGAGGTTGCGGGCTCCCGCGGCGGTACTACTCGTGGCTGGGGCTGATCCCACCATGAACACGGCAGCATGAACCGGCGGCCCAAGATTGTCCAACTCAGAGCGATCCATCTCAGGGCAGAGCTCGCCGTAGCCCCCGAGGCCGCCGTTGTGAAGCTGGTAAACCGACTCTATTTCTCCACTTGAAGATTCGTCCTCTGAATACACAAGGGTTTCCTGCGATCCGGAAGCCTCTAGATCCATACCTTGAGTGAATCCCACGAAGACGTGCTTCCGACCCGGGTTAACGTGGGCGGGTTGCACATTACAAACAGGTTGCTTACGCCGAGCCGGTTCGACGATGTTCGTGCAGATATCCGGCCCGGGCGTAGATCCGTCAACCCTTCCGATGAAAATGTGGATCCCGCCAAACGGAACCTAGAATCCATATTCCACAGAATCAGCGTCAAGCCCCTAGCCGGCATCATCGATGTAGAGCCGGCCGCGGCGACTCTTGCTCATCCTTGCAACTACATATCCCTCGAGCCCCGGAACAGAGCCCTTTGAGAACTCAACACCACCGAGCGCAGGCCCCATGGTGGGTGCCAACTATCGTGGTTTTATCACGGCAGATGTCCAAGTCAACGTACTTGGGTTCGAGGCCATCGCTAATGCGATGGACTCAAAGGGGTTGACCGGGACGAAGGACACGAGTTTACCCAGGTTCGGCCCCTCAAGTCGAGGTAATAGCCTACATCCTGCTTGTGCTTGTATTGCTTGTTGTATCGATTACAAGGGAGCTAAAGCTTGACCTAGTTCTCAATCACCTCCCCTCTAAGTCGCCCCGGGTCTGCCTAGGAGGTCAAGACCACGGGTCATACAAGTTGTAACTGACTCTCATTTTCTATCCGAGTCTTCCTCTATCTTCTCGGTCCAAGTTGTCCCCAGGCGGCTTACACACCCTGGTCTTCTCTGTCTGGGCCACCTTCTGGCCCATCCTATGAGCCTCCAAGCATCCTAGGCTTTAAGTCTACGGCTCACTCTTGGGCCGGTGCACAAGCCGTCAGGTATAACCCGGAGCCCTTAGGGCGGGTCATACCATGGGGTTATATCCCTAACAGTGGATGTTTTGAGGAATATATGGTGGCTATTTTGAGGAAGGAGGGTTTGATGTATCGTCAAACGTTGCGTGGTACTAGAGAGGTTAGCAAAGATGGAAGGGTGAGAGTGCGTATAATCCATGGACTCAACAATTGTCGTAAAGAACTCACATAATTATTGCAAAAGTCTATTAGTTATCAAACAAAGCATTAGACACATGCTCCTAGGGGACAGGTTGGTAGGAGTTAACCATCGTGCGCTCCCGACCCTCACACAAAGGTCGACAATCATTAAACAAATCATGCTCCGACTTCATTACATAACGGTTCACCATACGTGCATGCTACGGGAATCACAAGTTATAACACATGTATCTCTTCCAATTCACAACTACTCACTAGCATGACTCTCACATTACCATCTCTATTATCTCAAAACTATATGCAAGTAGTCAAACTTCTCATAGTTTTAATGCACTTAATATGAAAGTTTTTATTATATCCCTCTTGGATGCCCATTATATTAGGACTAAATTCGTAACCTAAACAAATTACCATGCTGTTTTAAGAAAATCTCAAAATAATATAAGTGTGGAACGAGAGTTCAGTAATTTCTATAAAATATAACACCACCATGCTCTATAAAGATATAAGTGAAGCACTAGAGCAACATTGCCTAGCTCAACAGATATAAGTGAAGCACATAGAGTATTCTAATAGATTCATGATTCAGCATGTCTATATCAAAAGATGTGTGCAGAAAGGATGATTGTGGCAAACTAAAAAGCAAAGACTCATATCATACAAGACGCTCCAAGAAAAACACATATCATGTGGTGAATAAAAATATAGCCTCAAGTGAATTTATCGATGGATTGAAGACGAAAGAGGGGATGCTTTCCCGAGAATCCCCAAGCTTAGGGCTTTTGGTATCCTCGAATATGGCTTGGGGTGCCTTGGTCATCCCCAATCTTAGGCTCTTTCCACTCTTTATTCCATAGTCCATCAAATCTTCACCCAAAACTGGAAAACTTCACAACACAAAACTCAACAGAAGACTCATGAGATCCGTTAGTATAAGAAAAATAAATCACCACTTGAGGTACTGTTGTGAACTCATTCTTTATTTATATTTGTGTAATACCTACTGTATTCTAACTTTTCCATGACTCATACCCCCTGATACGACCCATAGATACATCAAAATAAGCAAACAACACAAAGAAAACAGAATTTGTCAAAGAAAGAAGAGTCTGTAGAAATCTGTAAACTTCAAATACTTCTGGAACTCTAAAAATTCTGAAAGATTAGGACAACCAGGGCAATTTGTATATCAATCTCGTGTAAAAATTCAGATCAATTCGACGCTCTGAAAATTTTAGAAAATTCCTGCACTGAGCGCAAAAGTTTTTGTTTTTCAGCAAGATCAAATCAACAACTACCATAGATCACCCAAAGGTTTTACTTGGCTTAAACACTAATTAAAACACAAAAAACAATTACTACAGAAGTAATAATGTGCAAAACACACCAAAACAGAAGCAAAAAGCAGAAAGCAAAATAAAATTGGGTTGCCTCCCAACAAGCGCCATTGTTTAACGCCCCTACCTAGGCAAAACGCAATAGATCTAGGTATTGTCATCTTGGGTATGCAATCCATAAGTAGCTCTCATGATAGATTCATAAGGTAATTTTATTTTCTTCCTAGGAAAGTGTTCCATGCCTTTACTTAATGGAAATTGGAATCTAATATTCCCTTCCTTCATATGAATAATTGCACCAATCGTTCTAAGGAAAGGTCTACCAAGAATAATAGGACATGTAGGATTGAAATCTATATCAAGAACAATGAAATCTGCGGGCACATAATTCCTATTTGCAACAATAAGAACATCATTAATTCTTACCATAGGTTTCTTTATAGTGGAATCCGCAACATGCAAATTTAAGGAACAATCATCAAATTCACAAAAACCTAACACATCACATAAAGTTTTTGGAATTGTGGAACGCTAGCTCCCAAATCACACAAAGCATGGCACTCATAATCTTTAATCTTAATCTTAATAGTAGGTTCCCACTCATCATATAGCTTTCTAGGTATAGAAACTTCCAACTCAAGTTTTTCTTCAAAAGCTTTTATCATAGCATCACCAATATATTTAGTAAAAGTTTTGTTTTGATTAAAGGCATGAGGAGAGTTTAACATGGATTGCAACAAGAAATAAAATCAATTAAGGATCAACTATCATGATTAAAGTCCTTGAAATCCAAAAGAGTGGGTTCATTGCTATTTAAAGTTTTGACCTCTTCAATCCCACTTTTATCAATCTTAGCATCAAGATCTATAAACTACGAATCATTGGGATGCCTTTTAACTAAAGTTGACTCGTCTCCAGTCCCATAATTTTCAATATTAACATTGGAAAACAAATATTCAATAGGAGTCATATCAATCACTTTAAGATCTTCATCATTATTATCACGAGAACACACTTTTTCAAGCCATTCACGCTTAGCACATATTCTAGCGGTTTTTTCCTTACACTCATCAATATAAATTCTCATGGCTTTTAAAGACTCATTAATATCATGCTTGGGTGGAATGGATCTAATTTTTAAAGAATCAATCTCAAGAGAAATTCTATCAACGTCCCTAGCCAAATCATCAATCTTGAGCATTTTTTATTCAATCATATCATTGAAACCTTTTCGCGTACTAATGAATTCTTTAATATTACTCTAAAGATCAGAGGGCATTTTATTATAATTTCAATAAGAATTTCTGTAGGAATTACCATATTTATTAGAGGAATTACTAGGAAACGGCCTAGCATTGAGATTACCTCTATAAGTTTATTACCAAAATTGTTCCTACCAACAAAATTCACATCCATAGATTCATTATTATTTACAATCAAAGAAGACAAAGACATATCATTAGGATCAATAGGAACACTCTTACTAGCAAACAATTTCATCAATTCATCCATCTTTTCACTCAAAGTATTAATCTCTTCAATAGCATGCACTTTTTTACTAGTAGGAGATCTTTTCGTGTGCCATTGAGAGTAATTTGCCATAATATTATCTAGGAGTTTAGTAGCATCTCCTAATGTGATTTCCATAAAAGTACCACCCGTGGCGGAATCTAAGATATTCCTAGAAGCAAAATTCAATCCAGCACATAAAATTTGTATAATAATCCATAAAATCAAACCATGCGCGGGGCAATTCCTAATCATAAGTTTCATCCTCTCCCAAGATTGTGCAACATGCTCATGATCAAGTTTCTTAAAATTCATTATATCGTTCCTAAGGGAGATGATTTTAGCGGATGGAAAGTACTTGGAAATAAAAGCATCTTTACACTTATTCCATGAATCAATACTACATTTAGGCAAAGATGAAAACCAAGTTTTAGCACGATCTCGTAGTGCGAATGGGAATAGCTTCATTTAACAATATCATTATCCACATCTTTATTCTTTTGCATATCACACAACTCAATGAAAGTACTTAGATGGGATGCGGCATCTTCATTAGCAAGGCCGAAAAATTGTTCTTTCATAACAAGATTGAGTAAAGCAGCATTAATTTCATAAGATTCCGCACTAGTGGCAGGAGCAATCGAAGTACTAATAAAATCATTATTATTAGTATTGGAAAATTCACACAACTTGGTATTCTCTTGAGTCATCATGAAAAATCAAGCAATCAAGCACACAAGCAAGCAAACGAAAAGGCGGACGAAAAAGGGCGAATAAAAAGGCAAATCTTTTTGGTATTTTCTGAAAATCATTTTAGAAGTGGGGGAGAGGAAAACGAAAGGCACATGGATAATAATGTAAATACAAGAGATGAGTTTGTGATGGGTACTTTGTAGGCTTGATGTAGATCTCCCCGGCAACGGCACCAGAAATCCTTCTTGCTACTTCTCGAGCATGCATTGGTTTCCGTGAAGAGGAACGATTGATGCAGCAAAGTAGATAAATATTTCCGGCAGTTGTTGAGAACCAAGGTATCAATCCAGTAGGAGATATAAGCAAGTCCCCAATAGGTGTACCTACACAAAGAATCAAACTCTTGCACCCAATGCTATAAAGGGGTTGTCAATCCCTTTAAGGTTACTTGCAAGGATGAGATTTGATAGAGATAGATTGCTTAAACGGAAAGTAAAACGATAGGTAAAAGTAATGCAGCAAAGTATTTTTGGTATTTTTGGTTTTATATCTGAAAATATAAGATGGAAATAGACCCGGGGGCCATAGGTTTCACTAGATGCTTCTCTCATGATAGCAAGTATTACGGTGGGTGAACAAATTACTGTCGAGCAATTGATAGAAAAGCAAATAATTATGAAGATATCCATGGAAATGATTATGCATATACGCATCACATCCGTGTCAAGTAGACTGAAATGATTCTGCATCTAGTACTATTACTCCACACATCGACCGACTACTGCCTGCATCTAGAGTATTAAGTTCATAAAGAACAGAGTGACACATTAGGTAAGATGACATCATGTAGAGGGATAAACTCGAGCAATATGATGAAAACCCCATCTTGTTATTGTGGGGACCCCGACTCCTAACTCCTGATCACCGAATGTACGTGTATAGTGATCCCAGAGATCAATGCTCATTGATAACACAGAAACTGAATAACAAGAGTCTTACATCCATTACATACTGGTTTACTCAAATATGGCCTTCATGGCCAAGTCTTCATATGATTGCAGCGGAAATCTTCAACGATAGTGTGAACCCATGCCATCTGCATTAACCCTACATGCATTCTGAATGGGAAGCGTCCTAGCTCGCACATCCGTGACAAAGGTAATCTTCATCATAACCTGACCTTTCATGCCTGGCCACTAAAATAACTAGTGGAAGCCAATGAGTACTTTGAATGTACTCACAAGCAACCCAATTTGTGGAACGAGGCAACAATGATGCTTGGTATAGCACTAAGTAGGTAAATTTTGCGGAAACCTAATTTTGTATGCAAGTGACATGATCAAGTATCTAGTAAGCATGCATCAACAACTAGCAGGTATCCAAGTGAACCAATTGGAAATATCAACATAAGTATTGGTTGAACACCTCATGTTCGCTCTTCATGCTAAGCCATCGGACTTAGCTCATGTGACCCCTTGTCACCATCACACCCATAGTCACACCAAGTTGCACGAGAACATCCGGACATAGTCTAAGAAGGACCTCCAACCGTCCATGACCATGCACACGGCTATTCAAATAGTTTTACACTTTCCAGAGGTTGCACACTTTACCCACAAGACTCGGGGAACTTCCCTGTCATCCACGACTCACGGTATATAACATACCCGAGGCAAGCACCCGAACAATTCCTTTCCCCTAGCGATACTAAACAATGCGTCCACTCGATTGGTACCTAGCCCTCACGATGTACATCATCCGAGCCTCGCTCTAACCGTACCAACCATGAGGGGACCAATGGTGTGCCCAGTGCCTGTAAAGATAGCGCATGATCGTACATAACGGTATGACCCTCTCTGGAGAGTGACCATGCCACTCCCACCACTAGTAATGTGGGCTCCTTGCCAGTACCCACCAAGGTAATTAACAAAGCCCCGTCCCATAAGGAATATCGTGGTTGCGCAAGTAATGTTGGGACGGTCAGCAGACCTTAGAACTCTCTGTTTTCGAAAACACATACTCATTTGTTCTGGCACACCATTTCTTTCTCAAGTGACCACCCATCTCATCAACATCTCCCTCGGGAATTAGTGGCACCCGACGGGGTTTTCAAAAGTTCTTGAAATCATTTCTCTCTTTCCATCACTATGCATAGCCCCGATCCCACATGCGTAGCATCTACTAGCATCCTATCTATACCCACCCACATAACCCTCATAAGGTGGTAGGGTCATGCACAATGCAAGTGTCAAAGGAAAATTATCGCAGGCATCCCACCAAAAGGGGGACACCACATCACATGATCAAATATGGCGAAAGTAAAGTGCTATATGACATGCAATAAAAATGGTTTCTCATCATGGTCAAAGGGCTGCTTGCCTGGCTTAGCAATGTCTTCGAGGTCTTCACATGCTTGTCGTCCACTCCGAGCACTTCGTCTACTTCGTCAACTATCGCCGGAAACAACCGCAATAAGCAACACATCAAGGAGGGAAATAAAAGTGCTCTATGAATAGAAGTTTTTATTTTTCTTGGACACCTCTGGTCACAAGAAAAATAACCAAGTATGTATCATAGGATGTGGATCATGGGGGAGTTTGGGAATGGCGGGAAAGCCGAAATGATGATCCTATATGATGTCAACATAAAATATTTTTATAAAAATGAGTGGAGGCACTCATAAAATAGTGCATGATTTTAGAATCATGTGGGAAGTGGTTTCACTAGAATTGGAGTTGGCATGATATCCCTATGGATTTTCAAAGTGGGTCACATATGAATAAATGGCCCAATAATTGACATGGCAGAATAAGTGTAAGGAAAAATGCTCAGCACTTAGTGCATGAATTTAGATACACCTAGGATTTTGAATCACTCCAATTGGAGCTATAATGAATGCTTTAGGGATTTTTACAAGTGGGGCATTCAAAGTTCAAATTTAAATTTGAATTTGAATCCTACACAAAAATTTGCAGGAAAAATGTGCAATGCACATATTTGGATAGTTCAAGATTTTAGGAATCTATATAAATTTGAATCACTAAATTTGGAGTTACTAAGAATATTCTATGATTTATTGACTCTCTAGAAAAAAAGGGCAAACGAATTTACCAGCAAGAAATTGGCTAAACTATGCTTTGGGTGCAGGATAGCGCCTAGCCGGCCCAGTGACCCGGCCTGGCAAGCAAGGTGCCAAGCCAAAGGCGCACCTAGGGGAATATGCCTTCCCCTGGTGAAGGCGTGCCCCGGCATCCCCGCCTCCACTTAAGCCGCGGGACCGGCAGCTGGCTCACTGACGGGAGGGCCCCGCCTGTCAGGTTCTTCCCCCTCCTCTAGCCTAGGCAGGGGGAAACAGGGGAGGTGTGGCCGAGGGGCTCCAGTGATGCGCCCGACGGCTCAGGCTGCCTCCAGCGAGGCTCCGGCCAGCAGCGCGCTCAGGAGAAGGAGCCGAAGTGGTTAGGGGAGGATGAGGGGCTCAAGGGAGTCTGAATTGAAAGGGAGGTCGAGGTGGAATGTCGGACGTGGCAAGAGGAGGTGGGCATGGGAGGATGGGGTGGTCGGCCTAGAAAGTTACTGGGAGGGAGAGGGGTGAGAGAGGGCAAGAGGGAGCGGGGAGGCGCTGAAGTAGGGGGAGCGACGGAGAGGGACCCGAGTGTGCCTCGGGTGCGCTTCGGGCGCTGTGAACACGCGCTCACAGCTGCCCTTGGCCTTACTATGGCGTCAGGGAGGGGCGAAAGAGATCCAGGGGGAGATGCTTACTCAGCACGCGCGGCCGACAGGGTCAGGGGAGGGCGCGCATGTGGGCTCGATCATTGGCTCAGCCATGGCGGTAGAGCGCATGCGAGGGCGAGCCTAGGGGAGAGAGGGAAGAGGGGGCCGACAGGGAGGAAGGTTGCGTACGGCGAGGGGGAGCTGCTGGCGTGCGGGAGGGGCTCGAGGTGGTCGGGGGGCTCTGGTTGGGCGTCGCTACAATGCTCTGGTGCATTGTAGAGCGCTCCAGAGCGCCCATATGGCTGGTCTGGTCTGCTCCCGCATGCTCTGGCTTGTCTAGTAGTGTCTGGGGGTTTTAGGGATTCCCTAGGGGTACTTGGGAGCTAGTGGAGGGTGTAGGAAATAAGAAATTGATGGTGGAGGAGTGCTGCCATGGTGAAACAGGGTAGAAAGTGGGGGTTTTACCCCTCCAATAATGGAGTTACTACCATGGGGTTTTTACTAGAGGCATACGAGGTCAAGTGAGGATTGTGGTAAAAAATTGGGTCATGGAGAATGGTGAAAGGGGCCCAAACAAAAAGTTTGGTAAATGGACAGAAGGTGCTTGATGCAAGCCCGAGCTAGCAAAGTGATTCTTATCACTATGAAAATTAGCATGAGTTGATAATAGGTATAAGAGAGGTTGATCACAAAATTTGAGCTCATTTGAAGAAGGTTGCCAGTGTAAACTTGGTAAACCCTAGATATGGGCAGAAATGCATTTTCTTCGATCTAGATATGCAAATCCATTCCCCTTGATGCACCACTTGATGTGGTGACATATTTTTGGAACTATAATATGCACAAAAACTTTGGGGCCCAATGGGGAAACTTGGCAATGTAATATTACCAAATTATTGAAATCAACAAAAATGGTTTTCAGGGGATTTGGACAAGTTAATCTGATCTCCTTGATGCACCACTTGGTGTCGATGCATTATTGGAGTATTATAACATGTCCACATAGTTTGAGCTTAAGGGGAGACAATTGGTAATGTAGAGTTGTTCAAATTTGGATCTAGACAGAGAGGGTTTTGGGATATTTTGGTGAAGCAAAACAATTGGGATTGATATGAAACTTGGCAAGATGAACACATATATCATATGTGACCTGCTAGAATTTTCCTGGATTTATTTGAGAATATTACTTATAGAAATAATTCAAATGCTTGGAATACGCAGAAATGGTTTTGAAGGATTTTGTCCAATACTTTGAACATGACCATGCCTTGAAACTCTTATATATGGACAATATATGTCCACTCAGCTTTCATAATTTCCCCCAAATATTTTAAAGCATTTAAATAATTTTTCCCTATAAAAGACCATTTCTGGCCTTAAGAAAAAGCTTTTAAATAAAATATGAAAATAATATTTTAAAATAATATTTTGTGGTTTTGGAAGTTATATATATAGTAGGTTCCGAATAAAGCATTTGGGGAAAAAGGATCCACACAATTTGGGGACTTGCAGTGCAAATCTCAAATCAGGGGTTTTTGAAAACCTAATTTAAATAAATGCTTTTTGGCCAAAATAAAATTTTGTAAAAATATAATTAAGTCCTATTCACATGGCATGATCATTGGACAAGGGTGGGCATCAAGGAAAAGAGTTTTCAAGAGTAGGAGGGGTTTTATGAATATAGAGCACTAGAAAGCAATCAGACAATCAGCAATCAAGTCAAGCATAACAAGCACACAAACGTTTTAATTGGCCCTGAATTTCGAGTCATGATAACTTAGTCATGAGGCAAATCACAGGGTGTGACATACCTACCCCCCTTACAAGAATCTCGTCCCCGAGATTCCTAGGCTAGGCGCAAGTAGGATGCGGAAATTCAGAGGTGAGGTAGTCTTCTCGTTCCATGTTGCTTCTGCTCCGGCATGGTTGTCCTTTTGGTTCTTGAAGTGCTTGATGATATGTCTTCGAGTGCACCATTGACTCGGCCTAAGGGTGAATGGGATTCTCATAGAATGCTAGGCTCGCCTAATGGTTGAGGGTTTGGTGGACGAGGTTCTAGCAAGGGCCTGGCTTGCGTGGGTATCCCAAAGTCGGAATACCTGACCAAGTAGTGTGTCTGTGTGCTGGCCCTGAGACTGCTCACGTGGGTTAGTGACATCTAGATGTCTCGCGTTAGAATGGAAGGGTCGAGTCTCGGTGTAGCTTCTCATTGACGGGGAAGTCCTTATCTTCCTTAAAGCAGGGGTCTTCAGCCGTAGGTGGTCCCCATCCTTGAGAGTGTTGAGATGTGTCGTCGTTGGCTTCTCGTCGAGATCTTCTGCTTGAGTAAGCTTCCCAGGTAAATTCTTCATTCTCCTCTAGTTGTTTGTCTTTATCGTCATGGACTCATGTTTCTGGAGGGTCTGTGACCGTTTGGCCTACTCGTCTCTCCGTGGCAAGGTCTGCGCCGAGTCTCATCCCTAAGACTGAGCTTAGAGACTTGGTGTCAAAACGGATTCTACCATCTGGGAAGGTTCTGAGGGGGTCCTAGATGAGCTGGCTACCCAAAAGTATAGACCAGCCACCCAGTCCTCAAGGTCTAAGGCTTGACAAGTGGGGTGAACTACCTTTGACGGGGAATTTACCATGATCGAGTCAGGTTCATCTCCCTGATTGAACCAAAAAGGGGCTAGCAATGAGGTCACGATAGTAGTTCTACTCCGTTCCAGGCATCTGAAGGGAGCAGGGATGTCATGCTCAACGTACACCATCAAGGTGGTGGAGTGAGGGGTGTTATCACCTCCTCGGTTCCTTCCTAGTCAAGAACTAATAGGTGAGCATTTAAAGCGATGGGCTCCTTAATCCTCTTGATGTCCATGGGCTTCATCGGGCTAGGATGTCAGTGCTTCGGGATGTAGTCGAGGTGATGTAGTCGGTAGAGGAGTGATGGTTGAATTCTTCTTCGTCGTTGTCGTGGTTCCACAACCATAGTGGCTCTTCATCTTGCTTGGGCAAGAAAGTCTTCTTCTGTAGGGAGGGTGCTTTGCGGAATTCAACTTCTTCTAGGCGAAACCTTATACTCGAGAGTCTTGGCAATTGGTGTTCCTGGGGCTGGTCCGAACAGGACTAAGGTGTTCCTCCTATTATTGGGTAAATAGGTATGTTATCCCGGAGGACAATAACATATTTCCCGAAGTATCACATAAACACATTGCTCATGGGATACGTGAGAGAAGCGGGCATTTGTCCCGGATGTTCACTAGCACGGGGTCGGTTGTCCATCGTGATCCATTCTTCGTGTCTACCTTCCTTATGGAAAGGGTGGGTGGTGGTCAAGGTGGAGTGTCAACCGTAGTCTTATGACTGAGAGCCAAGACATATGGTCACTTCTGACCTTGTTATGGATTGGTAAGGCTTCAGGGTTTGAAGGAGCTTAGGATGTGAGTGAACGTCTATCCTCTTATCCTTGAGCACGGTTCTTAGATGCCAATAGTACAACCTATTACTCCAAACAAAATCACCCTATATCCTCGAAGGTATCTCATATAAATCAACTCTAATACTAAACATGCTACTCATATCTGCATGGCTTGAGGGAAGGACTATGCTGAAAATCTCATATGCATACTACAACTAACTCACATATATCCCTATATAAAAATCCTCGGGATAATTTACAAGCCGCTAAGCTTGAGCATGACATTACCACTCCAAGATCTTGTCTCCTTCCCACGAATCCAATTTAATTGATCCACGAATATCATCCACTATTTCGTGATCCATTACTGCAACAAATCCAGCATCGATGGTGTCACGCCCAAGATGCGGTCCTATCCTTATTTTGGCACGAGGGCCTTGAGAGGGATAGAAGCACATCTCATTGTGTTGCAAGAATGGCTATCATTACAAGTACATGTACAGAAGAGATGAGTATATGGAATTGGCTTACACTCGCCACAAGCTACATCAGAGTCACATCAATACAACAACATAGTCAAACATCATACAGAAGAGCAGGGTCCAACTAGGAACAAAAACAAAAATAAAAATGACATCCATCCTTGCTATCACACGCTGCTGCCTGGAACCCATCCTAGATTGACGAAGAAGAAGAACTCCAAATCAAACAAACATCACGCTCACGTGAAAGCACCGCATTACCTGTACCTACAGCTGTTGTTGTAGTAATCTGTGAGCCACAGGGACTCAGCAATCTCATTTCCAAGGGTATCAAGACTATTAAAGCTTAATAGGTGAGGTATGGTTAAGTAGTGAGGCTGCAGCAAGCGACTAAGCATTTATTTGAGCGGCTAACGAACGAGTATAGAAATTAAAGTATGGTGGTCTACGCATAACGAACGTGAACTAGAAATGATCACTAAGTGATCCTAAACACCTACTTACGTGAATCATAACTCCACCATGTTCTCTCTCGGATAAGGACTCACGAGAAGAGACAATCACGGTTACGCACACAGTTGGTGTATTTTATTAGAGTTTACTTCAAGTTTTCTATGACAGGGTGTTAAACAAAATATCCAAGTTTGCCACATAACGCGGGCACGGCTTCTCGAAAAGATTTAACCCTGCAGGGGTGCTCCAACTCATCCATCATAAATTAACCACACGCCACGGGAATAACCTCAACCACGGATCTCGTGATCATCCTAGGCAATTCCAAAGGAATTCCGACACCTCGAGATAGCCCGAAGAAGATCAGAGTTCCTCACGCAAGATTTTCGAGAAAGGTAAAACAAATCTAGCAAGGCCGCCCGACGTGCCGACAATCTCGATAGGAGCCACATATCTCGTTCTCAAGGCACAACCGGATGAGCGGTGGTTACCACGCGAAACTCCGAGTTGCCCTGGGTAGCGTTAATAAGATGCTTTGGGTTGGACCAACACTCATGAGGAGCACTGGCCCAGGTTGTTGATTAATCCACGGGGTGATCATGCCCTATGCATATTTTAGTTGTTATTAAGCAAATAGTACCAATGTTCGGCCTTGCCAGACAAGTTTTATCCTAACACGAAAATCAAGGGGTCCCCATAACAACCCCGAGCATGTTAGGAGCGCTCAGTTATGGAACATAACACAAGTTCGCAAGTAACTAGGGAGGCAAGAGTGCAACAAAACACCGAGCAAAAGGCCAAGCCTTCCACCCTTTACAAAATGTATAAGTGCAATAAATTAAATATCAATAATATTGTGATAACAAAAGAGTGTCCATATTGTCACATGGAAGCAATTGCACCTGTAGCTAGAAATGCTATAAGAAGGGCTGAGCAAGCGGTAACATAGCCAAACAACGGTTTGCTAGGAAGGTGGAGGGTTAGAGGCTTTCATGGCAATGTTGGGAGGCTTGTCAAACAAGTGGTAGGTAACAAGACATAACGATAGAAAACGAGATATCTAGAATGGCAATGATAGTAATGGTATCCATGGAAATGTGTCATCTTGCCTGAGATCCCGCTCGGAAGAAGATCGAGTCCATGAAGAAGATGATCCAACGTAGCTGAACGAATCCTCACACTCTGAACGCTTTCGGAACTCTAACGAGAAGGAACAATCTAGAATCAACAATCAACACACGAAACTCACAACATATGCATGAAATGATGTACAAACAAATATGATGCATGTCCGGTTTAAATATGCTAGGCATGACAAATCACAACAGACAACTACTACACATTAAAGTGAAGCTCAATATGCAACGAGTTGTATATTGACGAAACTCCACGTTTGAATTATTTAGTTCACTCCCGTTTAGGTACTCATCAATATTAAATTTTGTTTAACATGGCAAACGGTGAAGCACAACCAACTACAACAACTAGGCATTTTAAATGAGGCCGGAAGCAATATATATCCTTTCCGAAACATCCCCATAAGCATATTATGATTTTGGTCCAGGTCTGTACTAAACTCATTTTAGAGTTGTTAAACAGATAAATAAATGTCACCATGTGACTCTACACATTTTTCTAGCCAAGTTACATATGTGGAACATATTTGTCGGAGCTACGGTTTAGTAGTTATGAAATAAGTCATTTTTAACATGGCATATATGCAAAACATTGCGAACAGAGAGTTTAAACATTTTAAACATGGTTGAAAGTTGGATATTATGAATCTACACAAAATTCTATTCAAGTTTCATATATAAAGTTTTTACATGTGATGCATGGATGAAAAGTTATTAAATGCATGAGTTTAGGGTTTTTTCTACAATACAGTAATTCGCTGGTTAATTAACAAATTCGTTAGCAAGAAAAACAATAATGGACCGAATCTGTAGCTACTAGGCCTAACAGAGGCGAGCACAAAATAGCAAGGCAATGCACAGGGCGGAGGATAGGTCGGCTCACCCTGGGCTAGGCCTTGGGAGAGCGCTAGGCCAGAGGCGAGGCGAGGCCCACACGTAGCTGGAGGCGGGTCAATGCGAGCGGGGCCTCCCTCCCGATCCCGATCGGACAAAGGCACGGTGGCGACGGAGCCCATCCTGGCCGGACTCCGGCGGCTGAGGCGGCACGGCTGGCCCGAGGATGGGTAGATCCGGGCCGAAACCCCCCGGATCCGGTGACGGCGGAGGCCGACGGCGAGCAAAGGCTGGCGGCGGAGCTTCGGGGTGGCGAGCAAGCATCCATGGCGGCGGGATCCTATGGGAGAGAGAGGCCGGGTGAGAGAGGGAGAAGAAGGATAGGAAGGAAAGGAAGGGAGAGGATAGGAGGTCCGGAAGGCCGGTTCTCCGACAGCAGCGGCTCTCCGGCGAGGGCCGGCTGAGGGAGCTGTGGGGTCGAGGCGCTCGGGCTCCATGGGAGGCTCGGGCAGCTATCGGGTTCTGTGGTTGCCGGACATGATTTTTACGAATTTCAGCCTCTAGATCGCAATCCGAGGGCCGAAAATGTGAAGAGGAGGAGGGCTAGCAGGTGGGATTTTTCTACGGGCGTGGTTGCAATTTTAGATGGGGGAAACCCTAGAGAGTGAGGGGGCTCTCTGTTCATGGGGGTTTAAATAGGGAAGGCACTAGGGTTGGGGGGTTGGACATCATTCGTCCAATCATGATACGATGACCACGAACGGAGGAAGGGGATAGGTTGGGCTAGCGGGCTGTGTAGAAGCCTTGGGCTGAGAAGAGAGCAAGAAAGGTGGCCCGTGACACGAGTTTTAAACAGCGAAAACGTCCGACGAATAAAAGATGACGCGCTGCTATGACTGACCGATGGGGTATCAACCAAACTTGGAACACAAGGAAATTTGGCAGGCGGCCTACCTACACGATAATAAGACCACACGCCGGGTTTCGACCCCATACGTGAATATTTTTCGCGCACTTTAGAAACGGTTTTTTTAAAACGATGCCGTGGACGCGTGCATGTGGTTGGTCTCGAAACGGACGACGGCAAGAACGGAGAGAACCGGCGACTACGAATGGATGCAAGTTTAAAAACTCATGTAGTCAAAATGCCGATGCTATGCAGATGATGCAAATGATGTGATGATGAATGCGACAACCAGACGGAACACATACGAGAATGGAAATAAAAGGGGAATCTTCTAGAGCGTCGGTCCCGGGCTATTACAACTCTCCTCCACTACATGAGGATCTCGTCCCGAGATCTAGAATGAAAAGGGGAAGAGAAAGAGCAAGAGTTAAACTTAGTTGGTTCTCTGACAAACGAGTGAAACCCATGACCATCGAAGGTTTCAACGAGATGAAGAATGACATGAGGAACCAGCAAGAATTCACAAGAAATTTCGGCAGCACTTCGGTAGGATAGAGGGGCAAAATTTATATGAAGGAAAGAAATTGAAAGAGAGACACCAAACTTCGGTTGGATTAGAATCAAAACTTCATAAGACGGAAGGATCATGAAAAGATTGCACAACACTCCGGTTAAATGAATAAGCAAATAAAGAACATGATCTTGACAAAGCAAGTTAATAGATTGAAGAGAGCAACATCACAAGGCCTCCATAACAAGAGAATAGAAACTGGAATGATGGAAGGAAAAGAACGAATAAGAAAATGACAATTCCCTGAACAAATGAATTTGAAAAGCATAGGTTGAATGGAGTTGATGAAGAATCAACAATGAAAGAATAGCTTGTTATGGGATTATGGATAACATCTCAAAATTATGAGGTGACAACCTACCACAACAGATATGCAAAACTTCTTTCACCAAGGGGAGGAGGAGAAAACTTGGATCTTTTATGACACCATGATAGCAACATCCCTAGGAAATGCTTTAGGTGAAATTCAACCCAAGATAACGCCGAGAAAACAAGATGGGTTTACTTATTTCATTCTTGATAATTTCCTTCGAGACTCCTCCTAATCAAGAATTTAATAACACCATCTCAAAAGACAATGGAGAATGAATTGAACTTAGAAATCCAAGATAAAGAACACTTGAGCACCTCCAACAAGAATCTTGATGAACACTTGAAAATGAAAGAAATCTTGATGAACCACCATGAAGAACCTCTAGAGGACTCTCAAACGAAAGGATGATAGAAAGAATTGAAGGATGCAAAAATAATAAGATTGAGGCCTTGCTATGAATTAGATGAAGCTAAGCGACAAGATACTTGAGAAAAAACTAGGAACTCCGGAAAATAAAGATGACCACTTGGGGTAAGGAATTTGATATCATGAACAACTCTGGAAGACTGATTGAGATCACTTGGATGAAACAAGAATAAGAATTATGATATGCCCATCCTTCATCAAATTAAATTGATGACAAGCAACGGATTCCGCACACCACTTATTCTTCTTGCAAAGAATTGAAGAGAAAGAGACAGAGAGATCACAAACTTGAAGAAGTATCGCACGAGAACACCGATAAGAATTTGAAACAAAAGAGGATAATGCAAATGAATGATATAACATGAGAATGAAGGGAGCATGATCCACCTAATAGAAAACTTGAACAAAGCACCGGAAGAATTAGAAACTAAAGAGGACACATGAGAATGGAGAACAAGATTTACCTAATAGAAAGTGAAGAAGGCATCGAAATAATTGAGACACGGACGAAGGAACAACAATTGAGAAGAATTTGAGAACGAAAGTTGAAAGCTGAGAACGAAGAAATCTTTTGAAATGATGGCCTTCGGAGGATTGAGAAATGAAAACAATTATGAAATGCACCGGATAGATATGGAAGGAATAACTCATGATCAAAACAATTTGAGATGATAGCAACAGACTGAAACCATGAATCTTCAAGAGTACCAGCAATATTTAAGAGAGCCACTCCCTTGGTCTTCAATGCTGAGAATGATGACGAGAAACAACACCATGAATTACTGAGACACTCCGTAACAATGAATACAGAAAAGGTTTAGCCAATGATGAAAATGATTTAGAAGCAATCTTCGAGAAGTCATAAGACTGGTGAAATTCATTATTACGTCATATCAAAAGAACTTGATAACATCTCTGGAAAGAATAGAAGAGCCAGGTAAGATCCTTGGAAAAAACTATGGGTTATGGACCCGCTCAAAAGAAACCACCATTGAACAATTGATTAGAAAGAAAGATTGCACCGGTACAAATTAAGAACTTGATTATATGAGACCCTCAAAATATTTTGGAAGGAATGAAAGGAAACGTGAATCTCTGAGATTTCTTCAACACTCCGGATAGAATAGAGATAAGAATAAGCAAGAGAGGCTTCATTAAGAATTCCAACATGGGAGAGCAAATAGAGAATGAAAATGATATGATGAACACAAAGAACTTGAATTGAATCCATTAGAGAAGAATAACAACAAGAACAAAGAATATGAGGATAGATCTTGAAATCGAAACTCTGAGAATCTCACAAGGAATCATCGGATACAATATGAAGAAATGATAGTGGAAGCATTGATGAAGAGAAAGGCACTTGGAAGAGAATTTAATCATTTAAGAAAAAGGCGGGAGGGTGGGAAAACAAAGAAAACTTGGAACATATGAGGCAACTCCGGAAAGAAATATGAGGATTGATCTTGCAAAAATTGAAGAGGATAGAATTATCTTGAAGAGAAGCACACCGGTAGGAAAAGAATTGATATGATAACTTGATTGAGCAAAAGAATTAGCAAACCCGCAGACAGATGAGAACACTTAGGAAAGACATGAAATCACCACTTGACATCAAAGCAACTTGAATTACCATATTCAAAACAAAACAAGGATGAGGCTTACGAAACAAGCCAGAACAAATACATACACACTATGCACTTGTTGGAAAGGTAATCCTAGGTACGTACTTGAATTCCCACCTAAGAACTTCCAAAAACTTTCTACTTATGCAATCCGGTGTGTGGGATAAAAGGAGGAAATATCTGACACAACTAGCAATCCTACAACCCAATTGTATCCATCCTTCAACACATAACCAGGGGCTTTCGCAAATTCATCTAACTCGAATCCTCGGACTCACAACGATACTAAACCATGGTGGTACCCCAGACGCCTCCCCAGTACTGGGTGACTCCGACCTTATCTCACCACGACATGTATTGAAGCAATTCCGAACACCCTCCGTCCTGAGATACTAAGGAAGCTGAATGATAACAATGTGCCAAGAATTCCCTGGAGCTGAACTCCCCGGAAGAAATCAAGTCAGACAGGAGGCACCAAGACAGAACTCCGTCACATCGACATCATATAGTTTCCAAAATACCAGCGTGATCCTAAAAAATTTGAGCGAGAAGAGAAGTAAAATCAAAATTCCTAAGTCGACCTCACCAGAGCATAGAAGAGGAGTAAAAAGAAACTTACTCTCCAATATAACTAGACTCAAAATAGTTTTTCTCTAGACTCGACTCGGCCAAGTTCGGTCAATCAAGGGGGCTCCTAGGTCGGTACAGGCTCCAATACCAACTTGTCACACCCAACATGCGGTCCTATCCTTATTTTGGCACGAGGGCCTCGACAGGGATAGAAGCGCATCTTGTCATGTTGCAAGAATGGATATCATTACAAGTACATGTACAAAAGAGATGAGTATATGGAATTGACTTACACTCACCACAAGCTATATCAGAGTCACATCACTACAACAACATACTCAAACATCATACAGAAGAGCAGGGTCCGACTACGGACGAAAACAAATGGAAAAATGACATCCATCCACGCTATCCTAGATTGACGAAGAAGAAGAACGCCGAATCAAACAAACATCATGCTCACGTGAAAGCACTGCATTACCTGTACCTGCAATTGTTGTTGTAGTAATCTGTGAGCCACAGGGACTCAAGAATCTCATTTCCAAGGGTATCAAGACTATTAAAGCTGAATAGGTAAGGTATGGTTAAGTGGTGAGGATGCAGCAAGCAATTAAGCATTTATTTGAGTGGCTAACTTACGAGTACAGAAATTAAAGTATGGTGGTCTACGCATAACGAACGTGAACTAGCAATGATCACTAAGTGATCCTGAACACCTACTTACATCAATCATAACCCCACCGTGTTCTCTCTCGGATAAGGACTCACGAGAAGAGACAATCACGGTTACGCACACAATTGGTGTATTTTATTAGAGTTTACTTCAAGTTTGCTATGACCGGGTGTTAAACAAAATATCCAAGTTTGCCGCATAACCGCAGGCACGGCTTCTCGAAAAGACTTAACCCTGCAGGGGTGCTCCAACTCATCCATCATATATTAACCACACGCCACGGGAATAACCTCGACCACGGATCTCATGATCATCCTAGGCAATTCCCAAGGAATTCCGACACCTCGAGATAGCCCGAAGAAGATCAGAGTTCCACATGCAAGATGTTCGAGAAAGGTAAAACAAATCCAGTAAGGCCGCCCGACGTGCCGACAATCCCGATAGGAGCCGCGTATCTCGTTCTCAGGGCACAACCGGATGAGCGATGGTTACCACGCCAAACATCGAGTTGCCCCGAGTAGCGTTAATAAGCTACTTTGGGTTGGACCAACACTCATGAGGAGCACTGGCCCGGGTTGTTGATTAATCCACAGGGTGATCATGCCCTATGCAAATTTTAGTTGTTATTAAGCAAATAGTACCAATGTTGGGCCTTGCTTGACAAGTTTTATCCTAACACGAAAATCAAGGGGGTCCCCATAACAACCCCGAGCATGTTAGGACCGCTCAGTTATGGAACATAACACCGGTTCACAAGTAACTAGGGCGGCAAGAGTGGAACAAAACACCGAGCAAAAGGCCAAGCCTTCCACCCTTTACCAAATGTATAAGTGCATTAAATTAAATATCAATAATATTGTGATAACAAAAGAGTGTCCATGTTGTCACATGGAAGTTGCACCTGCAGCTAGAAACGCTATAAGAAGGGCTGAGCAAGCGGTAACATAGCCAAACAACGGTTTGCTGGGAAGGTGGAGGGTTAGAGGCTTTCATGGCAATGTTGGGAGGCTTGTCAAACAAGTGGTAGGTAACGAGACATAACGATAGAAAACGAGATATCTAGCATGGCAATGATAGTAATGGTATCCAGGGAAATGTGTCATCTTGCCTGAGATCCCGCTCGGAAGAAGATAGAGTCCATGAAGAAGACTATCCAACGTAGCCGAACGAATCCTCACACTCCGAAAGCTTTTGAAACTCTATCGAGAAGGAACAATCCAGAATCAACAATCAACAAACGAAACACATAACATATGCACGACATGATGCACAAAAAGATATGATGCATGGCCGGTTTAAATATGCCAGGCATGGCAAATCACAACAAACAACTACTACACATTAAAGTGAAGCTCAATATGCAATGAGTTGCATATTGACGAAACTCCACGTTTGAATTATTTAGTTCACTCCCGTTTAGGTACTCATCAATATAAAATGTTGTTTAACATGGCAAACGGTGAAGCACAACCAACTACAATATCTAGGCATTTTAAATGAGGTCGGAAGCAATATATATCCTTTCCGAAACATCCCCATAAGCATATTATGATTCTGGTCCAGGTCTGTACTAAACATATTTTAGAGCTTTTAAACAGTGAAACAAATGTCACCATGTGACTCTACACATTTTTCTAGCCAAGTTACATATGTGGAACATATTTATCGGAGCTACGGTTTAGTAGTTATGAAATAAGTCATTTTTAACATGGCATATATGCAAAACAATGTGAACAGCAAGTTTAAACATTTAAACATGGTTTAAAGTTGGATATTATGAATCTACATGAAATTCTAGTCAAGTTTCATATATAAAGTTTTTACATGTGATGCACGGATGAAAAGTTATTAAATGCATGAGTTTAGGGGGTTTTCTGCAATACAATAATTCGCTGGTTAATTAACAAATTCATTAGCAGGGGAAAAATAACGGGCCGAATCTGTAGCTACTGGGCCTAACAGAGGCGAGCACAAAATAGCAAGGCAATGCACAGGGCGGGGGATAGGATGGCTCACCCTGAGCTGGGCCTTGGGATAGCGTTGGGCCAGAGGCAAGACGAGGCCCACACGCAGCCGAACGCGGGTCAATGTGAGCGGGGTCTCCCTCCCGATCCCGATCGGTCAAAGGCACATCAGCGACGGAGCCCATCGTGGATGGAGCTCCGGCGGTTGAGGCGGCAGGGCTGGCCCGGGGATGGGCAGATCCAGGCCGGAACCCTCCGGATCCGGTGACGGCAGCGGCCGACGGCGAGCAAAGGACGATGGCGGAGCTTCGGGGCGGTGAGCAAGCATCCATGGCGGCGCGGTCCTGTGGGAGAGAGAGGCCCAGTGAGAGAGGGAGAACGAGGAGAGGAAGGAAAGGAAGGGGCAGGAGAGGAGGTCCGGCGGGCCGGTTCTTCGGCGGCGGTGGCTCTCTGGCTAGGGCCGGCTGAGGGAGCTGCGGGGTCGAGGTGCTCGGGCGCCATGGGAGGCTCGGGCGGCTGCAGGGCTCTGTGGTTGCCGGACACGTCCGGGTTGGGGCTGCGGGATCTAGAGGAGGAGGGCTAGCAGGTGAGATTTTTCTAGGGGTTGCTGTAATTTTACATGGGGGAAACCCTAGAGAGTGAGGGGGCTCTCTCTCCATGGGGGTTTAAATATGGAAGGCACTAGGGTTGGGGGGTTGGACCTCGTCCGTCCGATCACAATCCGATGACCACGAAGGGAGGAAGGGGATAGGTTGGGCTAGCGGGCTGTGTAGAGGCCTTGGGCTGAGAAGAGAGCAAGAAAGGTGGCCCGTGACACAAGTTTTAAACAGCGAAAAGGTGCGACGAATAACCGATGACGCGCTGCTACGACTGACCGATGGGGTATCAACCGAACTCGGAACGCGACGAAATTTGGCAGGCGTCCTACCTACACTATAATAAGACCACTCACCAGGTTTCGACCCCATCCGAGAATATTTTTCGCGCACTTTAAAAACGGTTTTTTAGATGATGTCGCGGGCGCGTGCGTGTGGTTGGTCTCGAAACGGGCAATGGCAAGAACGGAGAGAACCGGCAACTACGAGTGGATGCAAGTTTGAAAACTCATGTAGACAAAATGCCGATGCTATGCAGATGATGCAAATGATGCGATGATGAATGCGACAACGAGATGAAACACAAACGAGAATGGAAATAAAAGGGGAATCTTCTGGAGTGTCGGTCTCGGACTGTTACAGATGGTGTCCAACATAATCTCCTTGAGTTCATATAATCCTCATATCATTGCAAGAACTATTATCACAATATATCCATGAACTTCCAATCTCATGTCCAACTACACTCCAAGGTCGAGCTTATATAGATCCCTAATTTATCCCTAACATCATCCGATTCCTTCTACTATTTTCCACCAAGAAATATGGTATCATTAACAAGATCATTGGACTAAATCCAATTTACTCTGAACCATGTGGCTTAATTTATCTCGAGCACCTAGTAGGATCACCTATTTAAATACAAGGTTTAGATCTACTAGGAATTCCCCACTAGTTACTCCAGTCACTATCACTACCAATCCAATATCAACATTACTTGCCAAAGTCAAGTCATTAATCCACCAAGAATCTCAGCTTGTAATCATGTTTGTCCTACTAAATCGAAGTCACTCAAGGGAGACGTAAGTTATGCTACTCTATCAATCTGGACCCACCAAGTTTGTTTACCAACACTAAGCCTTGTAATCCACTCAAAGATCTCAACTGCCTCCTCAAGACATCCATCATGGCTAAATCAAATTATTGCCCGCAAGCAGTACATCCTTAGAATGATCCTTCCTTGTGGCATCATGGTTCTAGTGCTAGAGTAAGAATGAAGGATGTTTGCTCACTATTATCACTAGCTCCATAATGAACCCAGTGCTAGGCAGGGGTTATTGAAGCTCAATAAGAGCTCTGGCAAATATGTGTATTAAACACATGATCAGAGACTTGTGCTGGGGAGCTTGTGAGGTATAGGTTGGGCAAGGGAGGGGTTTCCCAATCTTGAGGGAAAAGCATGACTCTACGGGTTGCATCTGGTTGAGTCCGTTGTAGTCATAGTCCTCATCGCTAGCTGTCCGTCGAGGTGGATCCTTGGTGCATCTTGTCTTGCTTGTCTTTAGTTGACGAGAGGGGGAAGAGGGAAAGTATCATAGATAGGAGTGCCTAAGGGGGTGGTATAGTGCAAGTGCAATCAAGCAAGTGCCGAAAAGGCTAAACACAGACATCAAGGTAAGGTAGGTGATATAGTCGCGCACTTGTTGCCTAGGGCAAAAGTGTGACTTGCAACAAAGTACAAACAGGAAAAACAAGCAACACACATCATGGTTCCATTCAAACCATCATACGGACTCGACTTCGCATAGGGGACACACGACCTATCCTACCCTAGGGGTCCTCGGACTCAGTAGTCGTGCTTGCTTCGTGTCTTGGAGAGGAGTCCGCTTAGCCTTCTGGGTCTTCTTCAGGTGTCGCTATGTCTTTGGTTGTTTTTCATCAAGACAATCATGGTTGCGCCTGAAGAGTCCTTGATGACTTCAGGTCTGTTGAGTTGACGACGAAGGTGATTCTTCATGGCTGTTGTTGACAGGGTCTTCTGGTGTCCTCATGATCGTGACAATGCCTTCTTGTCTCTTGAGACGTCGAGCATTCCAGGTAGGCAGCATTCTATGCAATGTCATTAACAAGGCATGGTACAGTTGTATCCTGTCGGGCATGTTGATGATATCATCACCGAGAGCGGGGGACGAAGAGAACCGTTTTTCCTGCTCACTATAGTGAGGCGGACCAAATGGCGAGGTTTTCATCCACCGGTGGTTGCTGACACAACAACAAAAAGGATAGGGTTGCTCCATTAGCGATGCATATCATGACATTGCATGTCTTGTGCCATGGTCATCGAAGGCCAGGGTGGCATCATCCTGGGGCTGTCTCGAGGGTGTCACTACCATATAAGTGTCGACATCCTCATCCTTCGAGAAGGCATCTTCTGTTGGTAGCTCCTGGTCTAGCGTTGCCAACTTGCGTGCAAGATATGTGGGCAAATGTATGGCAAGGTGGCTTCCTTCCAGGGTACCCATGAGGATTTCAAGGAATCCAGTGGTCAGTGGCACAAGGGTAGTGGCGACCATTTGCAAAGTTTTGAAAAGTAGAAGAGGGGAGTTATGAGAAATATGGTGGAAATGCTAAGGCAAAAACCATTGCTTCCTTTGAAAATTTAGGAGAGGTGAGAAATATAGAGGTTTTGTATGTGATTTTGAAGGGTCTGGAAAAACAGTTTGGTCCTAACTAACATCCATGCTAACTAAGGCCTTCCTACAGTCAGGATGGCTCTGATACCAGCTCTGTGGGGACCCCCACTCATAAGTCGTGATCACCGAATGTACATGCACAGTGATCCCAGAGATCAATGCTCATTGAACACACAGAAACTGAATAACAAGAGTCTTACATCCATTACATACCGGTTTACTCAAATATGGCCTTCATGACCAAGTCTTCATATGATTGCAACGGAAATCTTCAACGATAGCATGAACCCATGCCATCTGCATTAACCCTACAGGCATTCTGAATGGGAAGCGTCCTAGCTCGCACGTCCGTCACCAAGGTAATCTTCATCATAACCTGACCTTTCATGTCTGGCCAATAAAATAACTAGTGGCAGGCCAATGAGTACTTTGAATGTACTCGCAAGCAAGCCAAGTTGTGGAACGAGGTAACAATGATGCATGGTATATCACTAAGTAGGAAAAATTTGCAAAAACCTAATTTTGTTTGCAAGTGACATGATCAAGTATCTAGTAAGCATGCATCAACAACTAGCAGGTATCCAAGTGAACAAATTGCAGATATCAGCATAAGTATTGGTTGAACATTTCATGTTCGCTCTTCACACTAAGCCATCGGACTTAGCTCTTGTGACCTCTGTTCACCATCACACCCATACTCACACCAAGTTTCACGAGAACATCCGGATATAGTCTAAGAAGGACCTCCAACTATCCATGACCACGGACACGGCTATTCGAATAGTTTTACACTTTCCAGAGGTTGCACACTTTACCCACAAGACTCAGGGAACTTCCATGTCATCCACAACTCGCGGTATATAACATACCCGAGGTAAGCACCCGAACAATGCCTTTCCCCTAGCGATACTAACCGTACCATCCATGAGGGGACCAATGGTGTGCCCGGTGCCTGTAAAGACAACGCATGATCGTACATACCGGTATGACCCCGTATCGAGAGTGACCATACCACTCCCGCCACTAGTAATGCGGGCTCCTTGCCAGTACCCACCAAGGTAATTAACAAAGCCCCGCCCCATAAGGGGTATCATGGTTGCGCATGTAATGTTGGGACAGTCAGCAGACCTTACAACTCTCTGCTTTCGAAAACACATACTTATTTGTTCCGGCATACCACTTCTTTCTCAAGTGGTCACCCATCTCATCAACATCTCCCTCGGGCATTAGTGGCACCCGACGGGGTTTTCAAAAGTTCTTGAAATCATTTCTCTCTTTCCATCACTATGCATAGCCCCGATCCCACTTGCGTAGCATCTACTAGCATCCTATCTATACCCACCCGCATAACCCTCATAAGGTGGTAGGGTCATGCACGATACAAGTGTCAAAGGAAAATTATTGGAGGCATCCCACCAAAAGGGGGACACCGATTCACATGATCAAATATGGCAAAAGTAAATTGCTATATGACATGCAATAAAAATGGTTTCTCATCATGGTCAAAGGGCTGCTTGCCTAGCTTAGCAATGTCTTCGAGGTGTTCACACGCTTGTCGTCCACTCTGAGCACTTCGTCTACTTCGTAAACTATCGCCAGAAACAACCGCAATAAGCAACACATCAAGGAGGGAAATAAAAATGCTCTATAAATAGGAGTTTTTTATTTTCTTGGACACCTCTGGTCACAAGAAAAATAACCAAGTAGGTTTCATAGGATGTGGATCATGGGGGATTTTGAGAATGGCGGGAATGCTGGAAATGATGATCCTATAAGATGTCAACAAAAAATATTTTTATAAAAATGAGTGGAGGCACTCATAAAATAGGACATGATTTTAGATTCATGTGGGAAGTGGTTTCACTAGAATTGGAGTTGGCATGATATTCCTATGAATTTTCAAAGTGAGCCACATATGAATAAATGGCCCAATAATTGACATGGCAGAATAAGTGTACGGAAAAATGCTCACCACTAAGTGCATGAATTTAGATACACCTAGGATTTTGAATCACTCCAATTGGAGCTATAATGAATGCTCTAGGGATTTTTACAAGTGGGGCATTCAAAGTTCAAGTTGAAATTTGAATTTGAATCCCACACAAAAGTTTGCAGGAAAAATGTGCAATGCACATATTTGGATAGTTCATGATTTTAGGAGTCTATAGAAATTTGAACTAAATTTGGAGTTACTAAGAATATTCTAGGATTTATTTTGACTCTCTGGAAAAAGAAAAAGGGCAAAATAATTTACCAGCAAGAAATTGGCTAAACTACGCTTTGGGAGCAGGATAGCGCCTGGGCCGGCCCAGTGACCCAGCCTGGCCAACGGGGTGCCGCACCGAAGGCACACCCAGGGGAGTACGCCTTGCCCTGGCGAAGGCGTGCCCCGGCATCCCCGCCTCCACTTAAGCCGCGGGCCCAGCGGCTGGCTCGCTGATGGGAGGGCCCCGCTAGTCGGGTTCTTCCCCCTCCTCCCGCCTAGGAAGGGGAAAACAGGGGAGGCGCGGCCGAGGGGCGCCGGCGATGCCCCCGGCGGCTCAGGTCTCCTCCGGCGAGGCTCAGACCACTGGCGCGCTCAGGGGAAGGAGCCGGAGTGGTTAGGGGAGGATGAGGGGCTTGGGGGAGTCTGGATTGAAGGGGAGGCTGAGGTGGAATGTCGGACATGGGAAGAGGAGGTGGGCATGGGAGGATGGGGTGGTCGGCCTAGAAGGTTACTGGGAGGGAGAGGGGGCGAGAGAGGGCAAGAGGGAGCTCGGGGAGGAGCTGAAGTAGGGGGAGGGCGGCGGAGAGGGACCCGAGTGCGCCTCAGGTGCGCTTCAGGCGCTGTGAACGCGCGCTCACAGCTGCCCTTGGCCTTACTATGGCGTCAGGGAGGGGCGAAAGAGGTCTAGGGGGAGATGCTTACTCGGCACGCGCGGCCGACTGGGTCAGGGGAGGGCACGCGTGTGGGCTTGGTCATTGGCTCGACCATGGTGGTAGAGCGCGTGCGAGGGTGAGCCCAAGGGAGAGAGAGAAGAGGGGGCGACAGGGAGGAAGGTTGCGTATGGCGAGGGGGAGCTGCTAGCGTGTGGGAGGGTCTCGAGGTGGTCGGGTGGCTCTGGTTGGGCGTTGCTACAGTGCTTTGGTGCACTATAGCGCGCTCCAGATCGCCCATATGGCTGGCCTGGCCTGCTCCCACGTGCACATGCAAAGTTCTTCATTTGAGAAAGCACGAATCTTGCTAAACCTCTAACGATAATATTGAGATTTCTTAGGTTACGAAGCATGTTAATTTCCTCTTCATGTGTGGGATGCAATTCATCAATAGGAGGCTCATAGGGGCACATAACATATTTGCTCAATTGAAATTCATTAAACATCTCAAGCATCAAATATTTCCATTGACGATAGTACTCTCCATCAATAATGGGCACTCTACAACTCGAACTCCCTATACTAGACACATCCATCTTCCTCCTCAGTGATTAAACCTAAGCAATGGAGACCAATTCTCTGATACCAATTGAAGGATCACTAGAAGAGTGTCTAGAGGGGGGTGAATAGACTACTAGCAGTAATCTAAAACCTAACCTTTCCCCAAGTTAATTGGTTGGTAGATTTTAACAGTTTTTAGCAAAGCTAGCAAGTCTAACAACCCTACACATGCATGTCAACAAATATGGCAGCAGAAAGTAAAGACATTACATATGAAGTAAAGAGTTGAGATAGGTAGATCAAACGCAGTTGTAGACGCAAGGATTTTCCCGTGGTTCCGATAGGTGGCGCTATCGTACATCCACGTTTATGGAGTCTTCAATCCATGGAGGGTAACAGTTGCGAGAGTCCACGGAGGGCTCCACCCAAAAGGATCCATGAAGTAGCAACCCTGACTATTCCATAACGGGTTCCATCCATGAAGGACTAGCCTCACTATGGGTAGATCTTCACGAGGTAGGCGATCTCCTTGCCCTTACAAACTTCTTGGTTCACTCCACAACACGAAGTAGGAGGCTCCCAAGCAACACCTAACCAATCTAGGAGGCACCACCCTCCAAAAGGTAATAGGCTCGATAATCACGATGAACTCCTTTCTCTTGTGCTTCAAGATGATAGACTCCTCAACACACAATCTCTCTCATAGGTTTGGCTTGGTAGAAGAGATGGGATTGGTGGAAAGCAACCTTGGGAGGCTATAAATCAAGATCCATATGATTGGAGTGGAAGATCTTGACCTCAACACAAGGGTAGGTGGTTCTCTCTCAGAAAATCTGATAGGATAGGTATGGAATAGTCCTGACTGCTTCTCTGTCGAGCAAGTGGTGGTGAAGGGGTATATTTAGGCATCCCCAAAAATCCAACCGTTACACACAAAATGACCAACTCAGTGACACCGATGGGTTAATCTCGGTGGTACCGAAGTGACCAAAAGGTGGCAACTTTCGAATCTCGGAGGGACCAATATACAATTCTCGGTTGCACCGATAAGGTGACCAACGGTCAGATTTCGAATCTCGGTGATGCCATCCAACATTCTTGGTGGGACCAAAATGTGAATTTGCGTAACAGAAAGTTGGCAACCTAAACTCGGTGGCACCGGTATGGAGTCGGTTGCACCGAAGTGGCTAGGGTTTTGCAGAGTCTGTCTAGGTCGGTGGCACCGAAGTGGGAAAGTTGGTTACACCGATTTTGAGTGTTGGGTATAGAACAGACTTTGGTGGGAGAGTTTGTGGATGTTTTTGGTGACTATCACTTGTGCACGTTTGAGCATATTGTTCACTAACAAGACCTTACCCCCTTTTAATAGTATTGGCTTTCCTATGACTCAAAGTGTTTTCTCACAAATATTAAATGTAGAGTCCTCTTGCGTGAAGCTTGGCCAACGTATTTCCTTGCATCTTGGGGTTTGTCCACAATCTCCTTTTGCCAATCCTTCTCTATAGACTGTATCTGAAATACACTAGGTAAAGCTATCAGTCCAAGAGACAATGTATGTTGTCATGAATTATCAAAACCACCAAGGGAGCATGTTGTGCTTTCAGATTGAGAGGAAACTTGGCAAGATGACCATATATATCATATGTGACCTGCTAGAATTTTCCTTGATATATTTGAGAATATTACTTATAGAAATAATTCAAATGCTTGGAATAGGCAGAAATGGTTTTGAAGGGTTTTGTCCAATACTTTGAACATGACCATGCCTTGAAACTCTTATATATGGACAATATATGTCCACTGAGCTTTCATAATTATTCCCAAATATTTTTAAAGCATTTAAATAATTTTTACCTATAAAAGACCATTTCTGGCCTTAAGAAAAAGCTTTTAAATAAAATATGAAAATAATATTTTAAAATAATATTTTTTGGTTTGGAAAGTTATATATATTAGTAGGTTCCAAATAAATCATTTGGGGAAAAGGATCCACACAATTTGGGGACTTGCAGTGCAAATCTCAAATCAGGGGGTTTTGAAAACCAAATTTAAATAAATGCTTTTTGGCCAAAATAAAATTTTGTAAAAATATAATTAAGTCCTATTCACATGGCATGATCATTGGACAAGGGTGGGGATCAAGAAAAAGAGTTTTTGAGAGTAGGAGGGGTTTTATGAATATAGAGCACCAGCAAGCAACCAGACAATCGGCAATCAAGTCAAGCATAACAAGGACACAAAAGTTTTAATTCGCCCTGAATTTTGAGTCATGATAACTTAGTCATGAGGCAAATCACAGGTTCTGATAGTTATCCTTGATGGCAAAAATACAATACGTGCCTCACTACCCCTACTTTGTCACTGGATGAGGGCACCGCAAGATTGAACCCGGAACTAAGCACTTCTCCCATTACAAGAATTACCAATCTAGTTGGACAAACCAAACCAATAACTTGAAGAGACTTGCAAAGATATGAAATCATGCATATAAGAATTCAAGAAAGACTCAAAAAATATTCATGGATAATCTAAACATAAACCCGCAATTCATCGGGTCTCGATAAACACACCGTACAAGAGTATTACATCAGATAGATCTCCATGAAGATCATGAAGAACATGGTATTGAAGAGCAAAGAGAGAGAAGAAGCCATCTAGATACTAGCTATGGACCCGAAGGTCTGTGGTGAACTACTCACGCATCATCGGAGGGGTAATGGAGTTGATGTAGATGCCCTCCGTGATCGAATCCCCCTGCCTCAGAGTACCGGAAAAGGCTCCAAGATTGGATCTCTCGGGAACGGAGGCTTCTAGCGGCGGAAAAGTGTTTTCGTGGCTTGTTCTAATAATGATGGGATATTTGGTAATTTATAGGCCGAAGATTAGGGTTAGGAGAGCTACCATGGGCCCACAAGCCTGCCCGACGTGCCCTACCCCCCTTGGGCGTGCCCCTAGGGCTTGTGGCCCCACGGTGGCTCTCCTTCCTTGGTTCTCAAGTCTCCTCGTTTCCTTTCGTTCTAGAAAAAATCATTCCGAAGGTTTTATTCCATTTGGACTCCGTTTAATATTCCTTATCTGTAATTCTCAAAAACAAGGAAAAAACATAAACTGGCACTAGGCTCTAGATTAATAGGTTAGTCCCGAAAATAATATAAAATAGCATATTAATGCATATAAAACATCCAAAATAGATAATATAATAGCATGGAACAATAAAAAATTATAGATACTTTGGCGATGTATCATGTAGCAGGCAGATGGGCCGACGAGAAGCTCACTGACCTGAGTGAAGGAAGGCCGGCGCAAATCCGGCCAGGCTCAGCGGCGCTAAGAAGCCTAGGGGAGTCCTTCTATGCTTTGTTCCTTCATAGCATCTTCGCTGGGGTGGTCCCTCATTTTTTCGAATTCTTCTATGCCATTCTCGCTCACTACCAGATCCAGGCCCTCCATCTTCAACCCAATTCCATCCTCCTCCTGGCCAACTTCACCTTCTACTGCAAGGCCTTCGTGTGCGTGAGGCCCTAGGTGGCTCTCTTCCGCCACTTCTTCAGCCTGCGATTCACTTCTTCTGAGTCCTTCATTGATGTCAAGGGCATGAGCATTCGCTTGAAGGCCGGGAAGAAGGTGGAGGGCTACCGGCAGCGCTGGGTCTTCATGGACATGTGTCGGGTCAGACTTGGGGGCTACACCCGGCAAACTTCTCAAATATGAAAGATCCGTCTCATCATTATTATAAAACTCTAGACTTGGGGGCTACACTTGGATCTATGATTGAATAGAAAGTACCAGCTTATATGCAATTTAATCCGTTACTTGGGGGTTACACATTAAGCTCTACACAGCATGTGAAAGGTTTGGAAGACCCGGTCCATTATTTGTAATAGTAACCCGGTTCTTGGGGGCTATGTATGGGTATAAGAGAAACGCAGAACATGAAAGATACCTCATATTTTTTCTTCATCAAACCAACAAGTTCGGTCTCCATGTTGCGACGGGAAGAAAGGCGGTTCAGATAGTCGGCGTGCAGGTCATCTGCAGTCATCTTCTCCAAGACGGGGAACTCCAAGCTAAGCTTCTCTGGAGAGCAAGTATCAATCTTGCTGGAATGTCTTGCCAATATATGATCTTTTGGTGATTGATAACCTGTCCTGGTGATGGTAACATCGGGGAGAGACGAGTCTTCAGCGGAAGATTTGGCAGCTTAGAGTCAGCCGCTGAACTATTGGAAGTCGCCATATGGTGACCTGCCAATTCTGAGAGCGGGGAGAGCGCTCAGGTGCTTCCTTGTTAGTGTTAGATGGTTCAGCATGAGGGGAGAGAGATGGCTCGGCAGGATCCAGCTGTTGAGCAGTAAGAGCAACGGTAGACCCGCCTGTATTCCTACGTTTGGCTTGCGCCGTAAAGGTGCAAAAGAGTGAGCACACAGTACACAGATAATATAGGTAATTTATACACAGCAGGGTGAAAGCATACTCTGGATTGATATTCATGGGAGGAAGTTTGTAGGTAGTCGAGTCGCGATGGGAAGGAGGTGACTCCTGCAAATTAAGTCAATAAAATACAATAGTAAGACACCATTACAGAAATATAAGACAGATATTGGGTTCTTGATAAGTACCTCAGCGGGACGTTTTTGCGGTGCCAGGGAGTTGGGTAAGCCGTCCATGAGATCCTAGAGCCGGTGCTCCGGGTCTGACGTCGAGAGTCGTATTGTTGTTTTTCAAGGAAAATTCACGATCTAAGTAAGCGAGAGGATGTGAAAAAGGAACTTTTTGGACGACCCAACGTATCTTCTCTTGTGGTAAGATTTCTAAGTCAGAAGAAAGGTAAGTTACCTCATGGGCGTTGGCGTGGCCCATCTCTGTATCCTCCTATGTACAGTCATTGTCAATAAGTTACATAAAAAGACGGCCAAGGGAGTCAAGTTCTACCTCTGAGTCACCAAAAGTTCAAGTAGGTTTTGATCTGATGTTTTTGGCTTGCAGCCGCAGATGTTACCCACCTCAGACTTCTTCTTCACAGGAGGAGTGTATTTTTTCTTCCAGAAGCTGGAGCTAGCCTATAGGCGAAGCCGCCAAAAGATTTTAGGCTGCCATATATATATACAGAGAGAAAGAAAATTTGAAAGCCGTCCTTACATCTGGAACTGGATTTGTGACGCAGAAGGATCTTAGCCCAATTGTACGGCAAGCCTCTTGGGATTCGTGGGTAAGTCCTTTAACAGCAGAGGTAATGTTTTCTTCTGTCAGAGGTGTGTGGTTGAAGCATAGAGGATCGGTAATGTCGCCTGTGTATTCACACATAAGCCGGTCATGCCGGCTTACTGGTAAGACTTTCCATGAAATCAAACCACATGTTAAGTCAACTCCCGTCAACCCGTTTGCCAGAAGATCCTTGATTTTGCTGAAATTTAGAGCATACTTTGCTCGTGTGGTAGCCGACATCCGATCCGGAAGCTCAGTAGAGGTGCAGAGCCGGGTAGGACGATAACCCGGCAATAGATTTTCTCCCTCTAGAGAGTTGTCTCTGAGGTAGAACCAAGTTATGTTCCAGCCTTTGGTATGGCTTGGCATTTGGACAGCCAGGTAAGCCAGATCTCTTCGTCTTTGGATGGAGACTCCACTGAGCTCCAAGCTTGGTCTGGCTGCCACTTCCGTTTGGCGGTTGACATAGAAGAAATTGCGGAAGAGGTCGACAGTTGGCTCTTCTTGCAAGTAAACCTCACACAAGACTTGAAAGTTTCATAGGTTGGAGACCGAATTTGGGGCAATGTCTTGAGGATGCAGTTTAAAGAAATGGAGGAGGTCTCGGAAGAATTTTGATCCAGGCGGGCTGTAACCACGGATAAGATGGTCGGTGAAGATAACAATTTCCCCCTCTTTTGGGGTGGGTTTCTTATCTGACCCTCGGACCCTCCATTGAATGACATTCTGAACCGGTAATGTGCTTGCCTCTAAGAAATCCAATAAAAATTGCTCGGTGATTCCAGAGCCGGCCCAATCACAGGATGCAGATGCTTGAGACATGATGGCGGGTCAAACTGTGAAAGGGGCAGGACACGGTGGATTAGAAAGCGACCAAACAACAAAGACGGCTAATGAAATTAAATAGTGTGACGTTAAGCCGACGGTACAGTTTATCAAAAGAGCCAGTGATTTGATGGAGGGTTAAGTGAACAATGCCATGCTACAAATATTACTAAGGACAGACAAACAGGTTTCACATATTCTACCATGATTACAAGATCCACAGGCAATGAAAAATCAAATTTATTCTGACCCTAAAAAGGGGCCGAGGAAGAACGGGCAGTTGGCGCAAGAAGAGGAGTAGTATACAGATCTAAGATAAGATGTAACTGGATTTACACAGACGATTGTAGTGGATTAAACAATATTTCGAGAATCAGAAGGTTATTTATTGGTTTGCATTGCGAGGGTGATTGGATGAACAAGCGAGGCCCGATAATGGAGGTGCAACGAACTCGAAGGGGCTCAAGGGAAGTGGTTATAGATCTGACAGGAGATGATGGGGGTACCTTGCAGATGCGGTCGACGCGGGTGGAAATCTGGACTATTCAGGTTGATGCGGCGGCCAAGACTGATGATGACAACAAGGTCGCGACAGCGCGGTGGAGCTCAGGGAGCGTAGGCGTCGGGAGGAGGAAGAAGAAGGGTGGCGGAGGAGAAAAGGAAAATACCTTCCCCTCGTGGCCCTATTTAAGGAGATGGGAGGCCAAACAGGGTGCGTGGGAATTGAGGGGTGAAATGATACTTGACCAAGACGGACGCCTCGATTTTTGAGGCAACCGTTTAATGAGAGGATCTACTGCATACGTCACAAAATCTTTTCAGCATGTGTGAAGGTGACGTCTCGGCGGGCTATGTGTTCTTTTTCAAGTGACAAAGATGTGATACTCGCCGCTGGATAAAGTGGAGATTGACATGGGTAAGCTCAAATCAATCTGGGGCCTAATGTTGGGGATATAACCCCACGGTAAGACCCGCCCAGGAGGGGCCGGGTCATACCTGGTGGCTCGTTATCATATAGGATGGAAGAGGAAGATTGGTCCGCATGGCGGTTCACCAGATGGGATGAGACGGAGGCCCAGAGACGGGAAGAAGACACAAGACCCAGGCGGGTGAGCCACCCGGAGACAACCTGCTAGAATAGGCAAGGAGGCTTAGAGACGGAGTCAGACATGTTATAAGAGTCGGTTTGAGACTTGTGTAACCCAAGGCCTTGACCTCTGATATAAAGGAAAGACCCGGGGACGGCTTAGACAGAAACCAATCAATTGAGAGCTAGGTCAAGCGAATACGCTCCCTTGTAGTCGATACTCCAATAAATATACACAAAGCAGGACGTAGGCTTTTACCTCATCTAGAGCGGCCGAACCTGGGTAAATCCGTGCCTTTCATTCCGACCAACCCCTTTAAGTCCACCACCTTGGCGATGGCCTCGAACCTAAGTCTTCGAACATCTGCCGTGGCAAAACCATGACAGTTCCCCTGCTCCCCAACACGGTGTCGCCCTCCCGGAGAAGGGCGATGGCACCCCCATCATCGTCGAGGTGGAGAAGAAGAGGAAGTGGGTCGACATCGAAGAGTGAGTAATCCCGTTTAGCCTTGGCCGACTACCGGTAGATCACGTGCTGATGATCCCTCCTTTGCTTGGTAACCAATAGTGTCATTGTGCTAAACATGAGGAATAAGAAAGCGGGCGTCAAGCCGAAGGTGCTTTCCGACGCATCGCCCGCTCCTGGCGCCCTGCCGTTGTCTAACGAGGCACCAAACATCGCGAGTGTGGGGGCTCGCGAGGCGACTCTCCCTGTCACGGCCACGGAGCCCCCAGAGCCCCCGATGCCCATTGGTGCGGCCGTTCCTGCACTTGGGGCGCGTTGGCGTTGCTATCTGAAGAGCCAGCCCCCGAGGGCCAGCTGGTCACAGACTCGTATGTACCCACCTTGCTTGTGGTTGTAGCGCAACCTCGGGTGTCTTCTGCTCCTTGTGCTTCTGCCTTCCTAGGGGCGTCTCCTGCGGTCTCATAGGCGGCAAATCCGGACAAGGCCCTGACACCTCCGTCATGCGGCCTTGGCGTCCTGGATGGGGCCTACCCCGCTCTAGGTCAGGTTCGGGACGCCCTCGGGGGCGCTGACGATCGCCTCACAAAGGGGCACCTGGGGCTCCTCTCCGGGTGGCTCCAGGCTGATGCCTCTGTCGTGGTGGTTTGGGGCCAAGACAAGGCCACCGCGGCCAAAAGCGAGAAGGAGGTCTTGTCAGCTAGAGAATCCCACGAGGCGGCACTAACCGATGCGGCGTCTGCTATGAGGCATTGCGATAAGGCGGAGGCTTGCGTGAAGGCTCTTCAGGAGGAGAAGGCCGCGCTCGTGGAGCAGCTTTGTCAGCGAGAGGAAGATGTCAAGACCTGCGAAGCCAACCTTGCCAATCGAGACTCCGTGCTGTCCAAGGCGGATGCCAAAAGAGCCACGGAGCGCGAGCACCTGGCTGCGTGGGAGAAGGAAGTAGCTGCGGAGAAGGCTCGGCTCTACACCAGGGAAAAGGCCCTTGATGTGACTGAGAAGAGAAAGGATGCAGAGCTCAACTCCATTCCCTCCGTCGAGCTCAAGTTTGCCGAGAGCTTCACTCCCTCTGTCGGGGAGTGTTTATGGAGCCCCTGGTGGCTTTGGAGAGCAGCTTTGCAGGGCTCTCTTGAAAGCTCGTCAAGGCGCTGGAGGATGCCATTGCCAAGGTGGAGGAAGTCTGGGAGAGTGAGTGTCGCGACCTCTTTTCCGAGGCCGTGACGCACGTCTTCAGCCACCTCCACCTTCCCGAGCTGGGGTTTGACTTCAGCTCCGTGATCCGCCCGGTCGATCCCGAGGTTCACACCACCGCTATGTCGGCCATGGAGGGTGCTGTGGGGCGCTGACGAATAAGTTCACCTACGTCACCGTTGCCCCACCTCCTGCTGCCAAAAGGGTTAGCGGCGATGAAGACGATGTCAGTGACATCGACGATGAGCTCACCGTGGTTGGGACGAATGGTGGCGACAACTCCTCCTAGCGCCTCTTCTTGGTTCCTTTCCGGTAACGTTCATAGTGACACGCGGAGGCGTTAGACTTGTTTGCATTTCTGGAGATATTTAATGCTTGTAATAATTGTTGAATTATGTGGTTGCTTTCTTCACCTTGTTTCCTACCTGCTTGTTGTGATGCTCTGCATCGACAAGGCCCGGTCCCACGCATACCTCAGCCAACGTTGGGGCATCCGGATCACCAGGACGGTGCCAAGGGGTGAGGGGCTACGTGACCAGTGAGGCTCCTGAGTCACGATGCTTAGGAGTCCCCCTTGACGTACAAGTAGCCCTCATCAAGGGAACATGGTGAAGACTAGGTTGACTTGGAGATTTTAAGCACCTTGAGCTCTGCATTGGCAGGGCCTGGTCCCGCGCATACCTCAACCGTCGTTGGGGTGTCTAGATCACCAGGGCAGTGCCAAGGGGTGAGGGGCTACGTGACCAGTGAGGCTCATGAGTCGCGATGCTCAAGAGTCCCCCTTTATGTACGAGTGGCTCCAATACTTTCCTCGCCATCTTTTCCTGAGAGGGGCGCATGAAGACCAGGATTTATAGACCTAGGGAGGTGGCGTGTACCAGGCTTGGCATGGTCATAGCCCCCATGTAGCCCCCTCACGCGAACATCCCAGGGGAATGCGGCGAGACGGGGCCGCGAGGGGCCTTCCTGAGGTTGGATGCAGCTGCGGGGGTGCCCTTAGTTGTTTATCCCTAGCGTGGAGCATAGGGCTTCCTGGTTGCATGGGCATAGTCATCGGGGGACCGTGTGATCCGCCAGCGCAGAGCATGGGCCTTCCACTTGGGCGTGGGAATGGGGGGCCCTGGCTCCTGATCCCCCCAGGCGTGTATAGCCCATTAAGTTCGTATGCATGGCTTGCACGGTAGAACTGGGAGGTTTATCTAGGCACTCGCGAGGCAGCTCTGGCCTCGCGAGGCCCTACCTGGATTTATCGATGCTACATGGATGGAGCCAAGCACATACGTTGTGCCCAGTCTACTCATGCAACAACTCCGAGGAGAAAACACCCAACGTGCGGTTCCCTCGACGGTGAAAAGCCGACTGCGGTTGCTGGAACCGTGCCACGCGCCCTGACTTACCCACTCCTGATTAGCTCATGCGAGGACACATCACCAAGGGCCATGAGAGGTGACGTGCACGAGGCTAGCCCACGAGACAGAGCTTGACCACTTGGATTTATCAACGCTACAGGGATGGACCCGAGCATAGACGTCATGCCAGCCCTTAATCATGAGGTGGTCGAAGGCAGGATCATTAGCGCGCGGCGATATTCGTGGTGGCGAAGTACCATGCAGGCAGGTTGGAATGTTAGGAAATAGATCATATGCATGAAAGGTGCTGACATATGCGTAAACGAAGCGGGTGCAGGGGTGAGCCCTGATCGCTTGAGGATAATGCAGCCCAGTGGGCGCCCTCAAACTAAGTAAAACAAAAAGTTACCTAGCACGAACCAAAAAGACACCTGGCAGCCATGCCACTGAAGGGTCGAAGCAGTCTTTGTAGCCTGACCTTGTGTCTCCGTGAGTGTGGCCTTCATGAGCCCTTCGCCTCCCGGGGCTCGAGAACCTTGCTCGGTCCTAGCACCTCCCCAACTCCTTGTTACGCCTAGCCCGGTAAGGCATGAGCATGGACCGAGCAAGGCACTGTAACATGGCACCCCCGTTCACCAGGACGAAGGGCATGCATATGTAGTTGCATGGGTAGACCCTGCCGTGATCGGCATGTGTCGGCCAAAAGATGTCCCAGGACGCGGCCCTGTTGATAGCGAGTGCGTTGACGCAGGCGCACGACTTGTTGCCCAGTCTGACAATGACGGCTGCATTTGGTGGTGCAGGGCGGCTCCCACCTCGCGTGGTCTGTGCTTCCTGAAGCTCCTCGATCGCTCCCCTGGTGATGAATTCTCATGAACTTGATGCCTCGTGTTGTGATCTCGGCTTGGGTAGAAGCGCGTCAGAACACACCTCCAAGTTGTGGCCGAACGCCTCCCTCATCTCACCGGTTAGGTAGGTAGCCTTCTGGATGGAAGCCCTCGAGCCTGACCCAAGGGTGGTGCTGAGCGCGCCTTCCTATGCAAGAGAGGAAGGGGCCTCGGCCCTAGACGTCGAGCCTGAGGTGCCATCCTTAGAGGTTTCAGCCCCCTAGCGCCCCGCTGATACGTCTCCAACGTATCTATAATTTTTGATGATGGCATTCTATTATATTATCTGTTTTGGATCTTTAATATACATTAATATGGTATTTTATATTGTTTTTGGGACTAACCTATTAATCTAGAGCCAAGTGCCAGTTTCTATTTTTTCCTTATTTTTGAGTTTTGCATATATGGAATATTAAGCGGGGTCCAAACAAAATAAAACCTTCGGAAGGATTTTTTTTCCGGAAGGAAACAAGTCATCCACGCTTGGAGTGCACGTCAGGGGAGTGTCAACGCGCCACAAGCTTGCTAGGCACGGGCACCCCCTGGCCGCTGTCGGATATCGGGCTCCACAAAACCCTTTAGGTTCAAACACAGGGGCATGTGCGAACATACCCTGCAGCCTCACCCGACCTAGCTCGCTACTCGATGAACACGACGAAGAACTCACATGATGACGAGGGAGAAGATGAACACGATAGTTTACCCAGGTTCGGGCCACTGCGAAGCGTAATACCCTACTCCTGCTTTGGTGGATTGCCTCTCGTGGAGGTTTGGGTTGATGAACTAGTACAATGAGCTTGAGCCTCGCGAGGGCGCTGAAGATGTGTTCTTGGCTGGCTATCTCGTGGTGGTGTGTGGGGTGACTAAGTGTTGGATCACATCTGTCGGCGGTTGGGGATCCGATCCCTCTCTACGGTGCAGCCTATTCTCTATATATAGCGGTGGCCTGGGTCCTCTTCCCTTATCACCATGGCATGAAGGGATCCCACAACGGCCAATTTTGAAGGGGGGCAAGGGTTGGTGCTCGACCTACCCAAAGGCGGTCTTCGCCTGCAAAGTAGCTGTCGATCCCGCAGGGCCGGGCTCAGCGATGACATCCCCCCTACAGGGCGGGTGGTTGTGGTCTTCTTGCACCAGAATGGAAACCTTTGGGGTGCTTTGGGAACCCACGTACGTCCTTGCTCCCTTTGCACTAAAGGGGAAACTACGCCGCCTGGCGCACTAGTGCTCGCCTGTCCTTCCTTGTGTCATCTTTGACTCCTGAGGCCGGGCCTTGCATAGGAACCTCCGTCGCTCCAAAGGGGTCCTAGGGAGGCCCATCCTTCGCGGGTCTCATCACTGTTCCTCGTCGTAAGGCCAGGGCCCTCGCGAGGGCCTTGTCCTGAATGGGGCCTTGTCTAGTTCCGTTGGTTGATGAAGTGGGCCATGCCCTAGGCCATAGGCAGGCAGGTCTGGGTACCTAGCCCTCGGGCCCACAGCATGCTCGGGCCGTCCTCGGGGAGGAGCCCTAAGGGTGGCCATGAGCGTTGTGGGCCCCACTCGCCTGCGGGCCAGGCATGGCGCATGTTGTGCAGCTAATGTCGGGTGCCCCTCGCCCTTTCTGCCTTCGCTCGAATTGCCAACAACCTGACTCCTATCTTTGGGCCATTATTGCCTTATCTTCTTGCGCACCAGCTCTTGCCTACCTGTTCTCCCACTATAGCAGGCGCCTCACCAGATCCAGCACTGCTCCATCCTCTTCCTTGCTGTTCCGGCCCTACTAGTTCTGTGATGGCTCCTGCCGGCAAGCAGAAGCCATAGGCTCAAGGCTCTGCCTCCGCTCCCATCTGGTCAGCGCTCTTGGGGTCTACCATTGCCAAGGACGAGGACCTCCGCCCCGCGCTCCCATTGATGGCGATGGGTCCAATGAGAACGAGCGGACCCTGATTTGGGGTGGTTCCTCGATGAAGCGGCCTTCGTCCAAGGCGGTATACCCCTTCTTCCTCCATAACATCTTCGTCGGGCTCGTTCTGCCTTACTCTGCGTTCTTCACCGCCATCCTTGACCACTACCGGATCCAGGCCCTTCATCTCCAACCCAACTCCATCTTGCTCTTGTCTGTCTTCGCCATCTATTGTGAGGCCTTCATGGGCGTGCAGCCTTCGGTGGCTCTATTCCGTCATTTCTTCAGCTTGCGCTTGCATGACAGCGCCCAATGGTCGGCGTGTGTCTCCTCCGTCGCGGTCCAGAGTGGCAACATGCTCCTGAAGGCCGGCAAAAAGGTGGAGAACTTCAGGCACCGCTGGGTCCTCATGGATCTCAAGGACACCAATCCTCGGTTGGATCTACCGATGGGGCTGTCGAAGAAGACCTCCGCATGAAGCTCCGCAAAGCTTTCGGACCCCCGGACCGAGCCTATCCTAGAATGCTTCACTTGCGACATCAGTGCCAAGAAGTTGACTGGTGGGATGATAGTGAAGGAGTTCTTGGTGCAGCGACTAGCGCCTCTTCAGGCCCATTCTAAGCCCTTGTGGGACTATTAGGGCAACGACGACAACGTTAGATTTCCGTCCGCGCGCATATCTCCCAAGGAACTGAGCAGGGCTGTGCCGACCCTGCTCGACAGCAATCCTGGTGACCTTCCTGAGGCTCACGATTCGCTGTACTGCCGCGACAACGGGACCGACCTAGTTGCCGTGATGCCTGTCTTCAACGAGCTAGGGCTATTCCCAGCTAAGGGCCACGGTCCGGTGATGGTGTCTTCCGGCGATACCTCACACGGACAGGACCGCCGATGACGGCCCGGCGGGGGCGACCCCCCCCCCCCCCCCCGTCGTAGGGTACCCTTCTGCGCGAGCTTGAAGATGACGATGACGTTGATGAAGTTTCTGTTGCGGGCTCATCACGTGCTGCTAAGGCCTCTAGGGGGCTGGAGCCAGACCCTCGTGCCACGTGGTCCACGCGCATGTCGACTCCCCGGAGGCACGGAGCTGAGTCTCCTCCGACACGCCCCGCCTCCGCTGGCAGGACAACTGAGGCACCGGCTTCGCCCCCGCCCGAATCGCGACCCGCGGGCAAGGTGGGGGAGGACAAAGCCAGGACAATCTCTCCCATGGCCGCCCCAGCTGCCGGCGACTCTGCTCCCCCGCGCGATAGCTTCCTCTCCATGGGGGGCTCGGGTGCCCCGTCGTTGTCAGTACGGAAAGGAAGAGGAGATGTGTCGACGTCGAGGAGTAAGTGACCCGACTTTGCTTGACTCACATATCCATGGCTTGTGCGTTGCTGACCTCCCCTTGCTTGGTGACCAGGGATGTTTCTCCATTGAAGATGAGGAAGAAGAAGGCGGGCGTCAAGCCGAAGGCATCTCCCAGCACGCCACCTGCCCTTGCCGACACGCGGCCGCCTGCTGCTGATGAAGAGAGAGCTCGCGAGGCAACCCCTCAGGCCACCGTTGCCGACCCCCCTAGGCCCCCAATGCCTATTGACGTGATCACTCCTACCATTGGTGGCGTGATGGTGTTGGCGTACGAAGGACCAGCCCCTGAGGGCCTGCCGCCCGCTGATTCGTCCATGTCCGTGGTTGCCGAGCAGCCTCCGCAACCCCTTGTCCTCCATGGTTCCGCCTGCCGAAGGCACCCCCCGTGACCGTGCTGGGGGCTCCTCAGGGGGAGACCTTGACGCCTCCAACGCATGTCCACGATGTCTTGGACGGGGCCTTCGTTGCTCTAGGTCAGGTTCGTGATGCCTCCAGGTTCGTGATGCCTCCATGAGTGCTCGTGGTCGCCTCGTGGGTGGCCGCCTAGAGATCCTCTCAGGGTGGCTCCGGGCTGACGTCGTTGATGTGGCGATGTGGGGTGTGGCCACGGCTGTCGCGGCGAAGAGCGAAGAGGAAGCCATGGCCACTCGCACCGCGCATGAAGAGGTGGAGGCCCGTCAGAAGGCCCTCCATGAGGAGCATGCCAAGCAGCAGGGCAGCTTCGTCAGTAGACGGAAAACCTTGAGGCCCACGAGGCCAAGCTTGCCGCTCGGGAGGCCGATCTGTCTCAGGTGGCGACCCGTCAGGAGGCAGAGCGCACACGCCTTGACACCCAGGAGAAGGAGATTGCTTCGAGGAAAATCCTTCTTGACACCAAGGAGAATGCTATTACCATGGCCAAGGAGAAGAATGCCATAGAGTTGAGCGCCTTCCCTACCATCAAGCTCAAGCTTCGCAAGGCACTCCATGTCCTCTGTCAAGATGGATTCGCGGAGCCTCTGGCCGCTCCGGAGGACGGCTTTGTGGTGCTTGCTTAGAAGCTCGTCAAGGCGCTGGAGGGCGCCATCGTCAAGGTGGATAAGGTCTTGGACAGTGATTGCCATGACCTCTTTTCTGAGGCCACGACGCGTATCTTCGACCATGTTCATCTACGTGAGACGGGGTTTGACTTCAACTCCGTGATCATCACGATCGCCCCTGAGGTCCGCGCAGGCACTGCGGTAGCGATGAAAGGCGATGTGGAGATGCTGGTGAAGCGGTTTACCCACGTCATGGTTCCTCCGCCTCCGGATGCTGCTAAGGCTGACGAAGGGGAAGACAATGCCAACGACGTCGACGATGAGTCCCTTGAGGGTGCGACAAACGGTGGCGACAGTTCCTCATGATTCCTTCGTCCTGCTCGTTTCCTGTAATGCACACCATGCCTCGTGGAGGCGTTTAACTCATTTGTGTTTGCGAAAACTTCTAATGCTTGTAATAACTATTAGACTGTGTGATTGCTTCCTTCGCCTTGTTTCCTTCTTGTTTGCTGTGATGCTCTGTGTCGGCAGGGCCCGGCCCGCGCATACCTCAGCCATTGTTGGGTCAACTAGAAACCAAGGACGGTTCAAGGCATGAGGGGCTACGGGTCCAGTTAGGCTCCTGAGTCGCGATGCTTAGGAATCCCCATTGACATACGAGTAGCTCTCATGAAGGGAACACGGCGAGGATTGAGATAACTTGAAACTTCCGAACACCTTTAGCGCTCTGCGTCGACAAGGCGCGGCCAGCGCATACCTCCACCGCCGTTGGGCCGCCGACTTGCTATGGGTCCAGTTGGGCTCCTGAGTCGCGATGCTCGGGAGTCCCCCTTGACGTGCGAGCTCCAGCGTCCTTCCTAGTGATTTTTGAGCAGTTGGATTGAGATGACTCGAAACTTCCGAACACCTTTAGGGCTCTGTGTGTTGGAAATATTCCCTAAAGGCAATAATAAATTGGTTATTATTATATTTCCTTGTTCATGATAATTGTTAATTATCCATGCTATAATTGTATTGATTGGAAACTCAGATACATGTGTGGATATATAGACAACACCATTCCCTAGTATGCCTCTAATAGACTAGCTCGTTGATGCAAGGAGGCTATGGTTTCCTAGTCATGGACATGAGATGTCATTTGATAACGGGATCACATCATTAGGAGAATGATGTGACAGACAAGACCCAAACTACAAACGTAGCATATGATCGTGTCAGTTTATTGCTACTGTTTTCTGCATGTCAAGTATCTGTTCCTAGGACCATGAGATCATGCAACCCACTAACACCGGAGGAGTACCTTGTGTGTATCAAACGTTGCAACGTAACTGGGTGACTATAAAGGTGCTCTACAGGTATCTCCGAAGGTGTCTGCTGGATTGGCATGAATCAAGACTGGGATTTGTTACTCTGTGTGATGGAGAGGTATCTGAGGGCCCACTCGGTAATACAACATCACAATAAGCCTTGCAAACAATGTGACTAAGTGTTAGCCATGGGATCTTGTATTATGGAACGAGTAAAGAGACTTGCCGGTAACGAGGTTGAACTAGGTATGGAGATGCCTACGATCGAATCTCGGGCAAGTAACATACCGAAGAACAATGGGAACAACATACGGGATTAACTGAATCCTTGACATAGAGGTTCGACCGATAAAGATCTTTGTAGGATATGTAGGAACCAATATGGGCATCCAGGTCCCGCTATTGGTTATTAGCCGTAGAGGTGTCTCGGTCATGTATAGTTCTCGAACCCGCAGGGTTTGCACACTTAAGGTTCGGTGACGTTTCCGTAGTATAGAGTTATGTTTGGTGGTGACCAAAGGTTGTTCGGAGTCCCGGATGAGATCCCGGACATCACGAGGAGATCCATAATGGTCCGTAGGTAAATATTGATATATAGGAAGTCCTATTTTGGTCACCAGGAAAGTTTCGGGCTCATCGGTAGTGTATCGGGAGTGCCGGGAGGGTGCCGGGGGACCATCGGGAGGGGTATTTCGACCCAAGAGGCTACATGGGCTATGGGAAGAGTTATACCAGCCCTTAGTGGGCTGGCCTTAGTGTCGGGAGTGGAAGGAGAAGGAAAAAAAAGCCAAGGTGGAAAGAGTTTCCAAGTGGGAAGGAGGAGTCCTAGTCCTACTAGGATTGGAGGAGGACTCCTCCTCTCCTCCTTGCGCTAGGCCAAGGGCTGGCCCCTTGTGCACCAAGCCTCCTCCCTCCCTCCTCCTATATATACTAGAGGTTTTGAGGGTTTTGATACACAGAAAAACAGCCACGTGCTGCCCTCTTCTCTAGATCGTACTTTCTCCTCTAGATTGGTTTCAATAGTGCTTAGGCGAAGCTCTGCTGGAATATCTCCACCACCATCGCCGCAATGCTGTCGCGCTGCTAGAGAACTCATCTACCTCTCTGCTCCCTCTTGCTGGATCAAGAAGGCAGAGATCATCATCGAGATGTACGTGTGCTGAACATGGAGGTGCCGTCCGTTCGGCACTAGATCGGAAGGACTGTGATCAAGATCACGAGACGGATCGTGATGGGATTGTGGGACAGATCGTGATTGGATCGCGATATGGATCGTGATGGGATGGCGGGACGCTCGGCGATTTGGATCGTGAAGACGTTTGACTACATCAACCGCGTTTCTTAACGCTTCCCGCTTAGCGATCTACAAGGGTATGTAGATCCACTCTCCCTCTCATAGATGCTCATCACCATGTATAGAACTTGCGTGTGCATAGGAAATTTTTTGTTTCCCATGCAACGTTCCCCAATACTGCGTCGGCGGGGCCCAGCCCGCGCATACCTCCACCGCCATTGGGCCGACCAGAAACCAAGGACGGTCCAAGGGGCGAGAGGCTACGGGTCCAGTTAGGCTCCTGAGTCGCGATGCTCAGGAGTCTCCCTTGACATATGAGCGGCTCCATCGTCCTTCCTAGGGATTCCTGAGCAGTTTTTTGAGCGCACTAGGCTCTGCGTCGGCAGGGCCCAGCCCGCGCATACCTCAACTGTCATTGAACCGACCGGATACCAAGGACAGTCCAAGGGGTGAGGGGCTACGGGTCCAGTTAGGCTCCTGAGTCGCGATGCTCAGGAGTCCCCCTTGACATACGAGCGGATCCCATACCTTTCCTTGCCAGCTTTTCCGGAGATGGGTGCATGAAGACCAGGTTTGGCAGACCTGGGAAGGCGGGGTGTACTAGGCTTGGCCTGGTAGCAGCCTCATGTAGCCCCCTCATGCGTGCATCCCTAGGGAACGCAGCAAGAAAGGGGCCACTAGGGACCTTCCTGAGGTTGGATGCAGCCATTGGGGGGCGCCCTCAGTTGTTTATCCCCCCGCACCGAGCATGGGGCTTCCACCTTGCGTGGGCATACTCATTGGTGGACCATGTCTACTGCGAGCACGGAGCTGTGGCTTCCACATTGCGTGGGCATAGTCATTGGTGGACCATGTTGACTTCTCCGCCAGTGCTGGGTTGTGGCTGCCACATTACGTGGGAAGGGACCCCTCTGCGTCCACGGGGGGCCCCAGGCATGTACAGCCAATAGAGTTCGTACGCGTGGCTCGCACGGTAGAACTAGGAGGTCGCGAGGACGCTTTGGCCTCGCAAGTGTCCCTACCTCTAAGGCGGTTTGCACCTGAATCTTCTTGTAGATGGGGTCATATGAAACCACGCTTGCTTCTTCTTCTTCTTGAGTGAGATAGTTTGGGGGTGTTGGAAATATGCCCTAGAGGCAATAATAAATTAGTTATTATCATATTTCCTTGTTCATGACAATCGTTTATTATCCATGCTATAATTGTATTGATCGGAGACTCAAATGCATGTGTGGATACATAGACAAAACCATGTCCCTAGTATGCCTCTAATAGACTAGCTCGTTGATCAAAGATGGCTATGGTTTCCTAATCATGGACATGAGATGTCATTTCATAACGGGATCACATCATTAGGACAATGATGTGATGGACAAGACCCAAACTACAAACGTAGCATATGATCGTGTCAGTTTATTGCTACTGTTTTCTGCATGTCAAGTATCTGTTCCTATGACCATGAGATCATGCAACTCACTGGCACCGGAGGAGTGCCTTGTGTGTATCAAACGTCGCAACGTAACTGGGTGACCATAAAAGTACTCTACAGGTATCTCTGAGGGTGTCTGTTGTGTTGGCATGGATCAAGACTGGGATTTGTTACTCCGTGTGACGGAGAGGTATCTCAGGGCCCACTCGGTAATACAACATCACAATAATCCTTGCAAGCAATGTGACTAAGTGTTAGCCACGGGATCTTGTATTATGAGACATGTAAAGAGACTTGCCGGTAACAAGATTGAACTAGGTATGGAGATACCGACGATCGAATCTCGGGCAAATAACACACCGAAGAACAAAGGGAACATCATACGGGATTAACTGAATCCTTGACACAGAGGTTCGACCGATAAAGATCTTCATATAATATGTAGGAGCCAATATGTGCATCTAGGTCCCGCTATTGGTTATTGACCATAGAGGTGTCTCAGTCATGTCTGCATAGTTCTCGAACCCGCAGGGTCTGCACACTTAAGGTTCAGTGACGTTTCGATATAGTTGAGTGATAGGTGTTGGTAACCGAAGGTTGTTCGGAGTCCCAGATGAGATCCTGGATGTCACGAGGAGCTTTGGAATGGTCTGGAGGTAAAGATTGATATATAGGAAGTCCTGTTTTGGTCACCGGAAAAGTTTCGGGCTCATCAGTAGTGTACCGGGAGTACCGGGAGGGTGCCGGGGGACCACCGGGAGGGGTGTGACGACCCAAGAAGCTCATGAGCTGTGAGGGGAGGTGAACCAGCCTCTAGTGGGCTGGCCAAAGTCTCTCTCAAGGTCCCATGCAAAAAGGATAAAGGAAAAGGGTAAAAAGGGCCAAATTAGGAAGGTGTCCTAATAGGTTTCCACCTCCCTTGTGGGAGGTGGATTCCTCCCTTGTGAAGGGTTCGGCCGAACCTCCTAGGCTTGGAAGCCAAGTCTGCCTCCTCTCCTCCTCCTCCTATATATACTAAGGGATTTTGAGGGCAGCCCCTAACCCTAATTGCCACGTGCTAACCACTTCTTCCTCTAGATCGTTTTCTCCTCTAGTCTAGTTTCAGTGGTGCTTAGGCGAAGCCCTGCTGGAATAGTTCCACCACCACCACCACGCCATCATGCTGGAGAACTCATCTACATCTCCGCTCCCTCTTGCTAGATCAAGAAGGCGGAGATCATTATCGAGTTGTACATGTGCTGAACGCTGAGGTGTCGTCCGTTCGGCGCTAGATCGGAAGGACCGTGATAAAGATCACGAGACGATTTGTGATTGGTTTGCGGGACAGATCATGATGGGATCGCGAGACAGATTGTGATGAGATCACGGGACAGATCATGAAGGGCGAGGCCTCGGCACTCCTGATGCCGACTGGAAACCAGGATGACACCAGGAGACCCAGTGGCATTATGACCAGTAAGGCTCCTAAGGCTCAATGCTCAGGATACCCCATTGGTGGTCGAGCGACCCCCATTCCATCCTGTCGGCTGCTACCTCGGGAGGCCACAGCGGGGCCTCCCAAGACTCCATGTGATGCACCATGGCCCGAGCCCCCAAGCGGGGGGTCGACCGCCCAACGATCCAAGCTAGAACGTCAGGACATAGAATAGATGCATGAGAAACTACTAAAGTATGCATAAACAAAGCAACGGCTGAGGCATGCCCTGATCACCTGAAGATCATGTGGCCCAATAGGCGCCCTTGGGCAGAGTGAACCAAAAAATTACCTAGCAACAGCCAACAAAAAGTAACCTGGCAGCCATGACGCTGAAGAGCTGAGGCCACCGTCATTGCCCAATTTCCCCGCTCCCACGAGCGCGACCTTCACGGGTCCGTTGTCTCCCGAGGCTCGGAACCTTCAATCAGTCCGAGCATCTCCTCCGTCTCCTCATTGCACCCCGCCAGGCAAGGCATCAACATAGCCCGATGAAGGCATTGGAAGGTGTCATTCGCGTTCGCCCACCCAAAGGGCATGCAGACGTAGGTGTTCGGGTTGACCCATCCATGATTAGCACGCGCTAGCTAGAAGGGGCCTTGAGCCGCGGCCCTATTGATTGCGAGTGTGTTGACACAGACGCAACTGATCGATCATGCCGACAACGGCGACTGCGATTGGTGTGCAGGGCAGTCCCCACCTCGCATGGACTGGGCTTCCTAAAGCTGTTCGATAGCTCTAAGGATGGACTCTCGCGAACTGGGCCCTACGCGCTATGACCCCAGCTCGAGCTGACATGTGTCGGAGCGCGCTTCCAGGTTGTGCTCGAGTGCCTCTCTTGCCTCACTAACTAGGCCAGAAACTTCCCCGATGAGAGCCCTCGGGCCCGGTCCAAGAGTGGCGTCGAGCATGCTTTCCTATGCGATGGGAGGTTGGGCCCCACCCCTGAGCGTAGAGGCTGAAGTAACAGGACGCACTGCGAGGAGGAGTTGCTTCTTATTCTTGTGTGGGTCCTCACGAGGCAGTGTGTCTTCCTTGACGTCCGACGGCTCAACCGCCGTAGCGCGGTACACAAGCTCGAGGGTGCAGGCGACATCCTTCTCATCGCAGGCAATGGTGATGACGCCGCCACTTCCTGGCATCTTGAGGACATCGTAGTCGTGGTGAGTTACTACCATGAACTTGGCGAGAGCCGAGTACCCAAGGATTGCGTTGTACGGAAGGTGGATGTGTGCGACGTCAAAGACGATGATCTCAGTGTGGTAGTTCTTGCACCCACCGAAGGTGACAGGCAGACGCACCTACCCGATGGGTACAGTGGACCCATCTTTGACCCTCGAGAAGGGATTAGTTGGCATGAGCTGTTCAAATGGCACTTGGAGCGTCTCGAAGGTCTCAACGGAGAGGACGTTGAGCCCCGCCCCACTATGGATGAGGGTCTTGGTGATGAGGACATTGCCGATGGTTGGGTACACGGCATGGGGAGCTTGCTGGCCATGAACGAACACCTGAGTTGATTGCTTGAGTCAAAGGTGATGGCGGTCTGCGACCAATTGAGGGGGCGCATCGCTTCAGACTTCGGTAGAGCTGCATTCACCTCCTATGCGAATTGCTTGAAGGCACGGTTCGATGTTGGGGCCCGGGCGCCACCCAAGATACAGACACCGCCCTGACTTCCTGGAAGCCCCCCAGCCCCACCATCCTGCCTGTCTTCCTCTTTCCTTCTAGGTGGTGGAGGCAGCGGGGGTAGTCTAGTCTCACGTGGGCGAACCTCGCAAGGCTAACCGCGTTGCGACCCCTCCGCAGGGTTGTCACGCTAGCAGTCCTCACGAGGCAGGTCGTGCCAGCGGTCGTCCCGAGGTTGATCGCGCCAGCGGTCCTCCTAAGGTTGGTTGTGCCACCCGTGACACGGCTCCCGGTTGTCCCAGCGGCCTCCGCCGTGCCCGAAGCCTCGGTCGCCTCGGCCGGGGCGCCTGCTGAAGTGCTCGGCGCGGATCAGTCGGAGTTCCTGGCAGTCGGCGGTGTCATGGTTGTTGGTGCTATGGAAGATGCATGTCGGCCTTCCTCCTGGGGGGTGTTCTTCTCCCCGGCTGTGCTTTGCCTCGGGATCGGCCGCAAGCACCGCCGGGGACTTGTGCTTTGCTTCCTTGGACTTGGTCTTCTTGTATTCTGGCTCCGCCACCGGAGGCCCGAGGAGCGATAGGCGGCCCTCCTCGACTTGGCACACTTGTTCGCCAGGTTGAACATCTCCAAGGAAAAGCACAGTTCATCGTTCATGGCGAGCTGTTCCTTCATCTTGAGGTCAGTGACTCCATCGGTGAAGGCCGAAATGATGGCCTCATCTGACGCCTTGGGGATCTTGAGGCGTGTGGTCGTGAAGCGATTATGAACTTGTGTAGGGTTTCCCCATCATGTTGCTTGATACGCCCCAGATCGTTCACGATGGGCGCACGGTCCTGAGTGCCTTGGAAGTTGGCGATGAAGTGTTTGCGCAGACCATGCCAGGAGGTGATGCATGCCTCCGAGAGGTTGAAGAGCCAGGAGAGTGCGCCGCCCTTGAGCGCCATGGGGAACCAGCATGTCGTTACCTTGTTGTCTCCTCCTGCCACCCGGCTACTCAGCAAGTAGAGCTATAGGAACTCGGCGGGGTCTGCGGTGTCATCGTAACGTGTGGGCAGTTCAGTCTTGAAATTGCAAGGCCATGCGGTCGGGTAGAGCTCTGGGGCGATGGCGAGGCACCCCACCGGCTTGACGAGCACCGCGTACATGAGGGCGACCTGGTCTTGATGCTCATGTGGGGCCGCCTCGAGCGGTTCCCGGCTGCGGCATTGGGTCGGCAGCGCAGGGAATGCATGTGCATCGGCGCGCAGCCGGGGTACCACTTGGCAGCTTACTTCATCCCCTGGCCTCGCCCTCGGTTTGTGAGGCCGGTCGCGGGGGCGCGCTCCTTGCCTGGGCTCGGGGTCAGCATCGCGTCGTAGAGGCGGAGGCAGCGTGTCTTGTACCTAGTCATTTGCTAGGGACGGTTGGGGTCAAAGCGAGTTGGAGAGCGCCGAAGCGTTGCCGATAGCACTAATGAGCTCCGTGATGTGCCTAAGCCAGTCGTCGAAGTGGTCGGGGGTGGGGTGGTAGTGAAGTAGCTCGTTAGCCATGGCAAGCGTGCCTTGGATGCGCACCGGCCCTGGCCGAACATGAGAGAACGAGCCGGAGGCTAGAACGATCGATGGAGTAGCGGTGCGGCCGTCGTGCTATGCGGTGATAGGATGGGAGGAGTATTGTTGCTTGTCGGCGTCGGGGGCCATGGTGGCATTCGCCACAGGTGAGGGTGTCCTGTGCGCAGCGGCGTGGCCCACCGGCGCCGTCTGGGCGACACGGGTGGCACGGTGCTCGGCGCGGGCTCAGCGAGCATCAGACATCGGAGCGTCGAGGTGGGAGAAGACCTTGGCTTGAGGGAGACTCTGACACGCCCCCTACCTGGCATGCCAAATGTCAGATTTCAGGCTCCGCAAAACCCTTAAGGTTCGAACAAAGGGGTGTGTGCGAAGATCCCCCGCAACCTCGCCCGACCTAGCTCGCTACTTGATGAACATGACGAAGAACTCGCATGATGACGAGGGAGAAGATGAACATGATAGTTTACCCAGGTTCAGGCCGCTGCAAGGCGTAATACCCTACTCCTGCTTTGGTGGATTGCCTCTCGTGGAGGTTTGGGTGGATGAACTAGTACAATGTGCTTGATCCTCGTGAGGGTGCTCAAGATGTGTTCTTGGCTGGCAATCTCGTGGTGGTGTGGGGTGACTAAGTTTTGGATCGCATATGTCGATGGTTGGGGATCCGACCCCTCTCTATGGTGCAGCCTATGCTCTATATATAGCGGTGGGCTGGGTCCTCTTCCCTTATCACCATGGCGGGAAGGGATCCCACAACGGCCAATTTAGAAGGGGGACAGGGGTTGGTGCTCGACCTACCCAAAGGCGGTCTTCGCCTGCAAAGTAGTTCTCGACCCCGCAGGGACGGGCCCAGAAATGACATCCGCCCTGCAGGGCGGGTGGTTGTGGTCTTCTTGCACAAAAATGGAAACCTTTGGGGGTGCTTTGGGAACCCGCATACATCCTTGCTCCCTTTGTGCTAAAGGGGAAATTGCGCCGCCTCGCGCATTGGCGCCCGCCTGTCCTTCCTTGCGTCATCTTTGACTCTTTAGGCCGGGCCTTGCATAGGAACCTCTGCCACTCCGGAGGGGTCCTGGGGAGGCCCATCCTTCGCGGGTCTCGTCGATGTTCCTCCTTACGAGGCCAGGGCCCTCGCGAGGTCCTTGTCCTGAATGGGGCCTTGTCTGGTCCCGTTGGTTGATGAAGTGGGCCATGCCCTGGGCCGCAGGCAGGCAGGTCTGGGTACGCCATTTCCAGAACGCAGACAACCGTGCCTAGCAGTCTTGTCGCCTCCAGGAAGGTCTCCTAACCCTAATTCTTGGCCTATAAATACCCAAATATTCCTCCAACATCAAAGAGAGCCACGCAAATAATTTTTCGCCGCCAGAAGCCTCCGTTCCCGATAGATCCAATCTTGGAGACTTTTCTGGTAATCTGCCGGAGGGGGTTTCGATCACGGAGGGCATCTACATCAACTTCATTACCCCTTCGATGATGCGTGAGTAGTCCACCATATACCTACGGGTCCATAGCTTGTAGCTAGATGGCTTCTTCTCTCTCTTTGATCGTCAATACCATGTTCGTCATGATCTTCATGGAGATCCATCTGATGTAATCCTGTTTTGTGGTGTGTTTGTCAAGATCCGATGAATTGTGAGTTTATGTCAGATTATCCATGAATCTTATTTGAATCTCCTCTAATTTCTTATATGCATAATTTCATATCGTTGCAAGTCTCTTTGATTTATTGGTTTGGTTTGGCCAACTACATTGGTAATTCTTGCAATGGGAGAAGTGCTTGGTTTTGGGTTCAATCTTGCGGTGTCCTCAACCAGTGACAAAGTAGGGGTAGTGAGGCACGTATTGTACTGTTGCCATCAAGGGTAATAGGATGGGGTTTTCATCATATTGCTTGAGTTTATCGTAAACTTAATACTCTAGATGCAGACAGGAGTCGGTCGATGTGTGGAGTAATAATAGTAGATGCAGAATCGTTTCGTTCTACTTGTGATGGACGTGATGCCTATATGCATGATCATTGCCTTGGATAACTACATGATTATTCACTTTTCTATCAATTGCTTGACAGTAATTTGTTTACCCACCATGATATTTGCCTTCAAGAGAGAAGCCTCTAGTGAAACCTATGACCCCGGGTCTATTTTCCATCATATATTTTCAGATCTATACTTGCTACAATTTATTTACCTTTTACTTTCCTCACTCGTTACATCTATCTCTATCGGATCTAATCCTTGCAAATAACCGTGAAGGGATTGACAATACCTTTATAGTGTTGGGTGCAAGAGTTTGATTATTTGTGTAGGTGCATCCATTGGTGGCTTTCTTGTTCCTCCTACTAGATTGATACCTTGGTTCTCAAAAACTATGGTAAATACTTAGCTACTTCGCTGCATCACCCTTTCCTCTTCAAGGGAAAACCAACGCATGCTCAAGAGGTAGCAAGAAGGATTCCTGGCGCAGTTGCCGGGGAGGATACATATCAAGCCTACCAAGTACCCATCACAAACTCATCTCTTGCATTTACTTTATTTGACATTTGCCTCTCGTTTTCCTCCCCCCACTTCTAAAACGATTTTCAGAAAATACCAAAAAGTTTTGCCTTTTTATTGGCCATTCTTTCATTTGCCTTTGGTTTGCTTATGTGCTTGATTGCTTGCTTTGCCAACATGTCTAAGAATACCAAGTTGTGTGACTTTTCCAATACTACTAATAATGATTTTATTAGTACTCCCATTGCTCCCACCAATAGTGCGGAATCTTATGAAATCAATGCTGCCTTGCTAAATCTTGTTATGAAAGAATAATTTTATGGCCTTCATAGTGAAGATGTCGCATCCCATCTAAATAATTTCATTGGGTTGTGTGATATGCAAAAGAAGAAACATGTGGATAATGATATTGTTAAATTGAAGCTATTCCCATTCTCACTTCGAGATCGTGCCAAAACATGGTTTTCATCTTTGCCTAAAAATAGTATTGATTCATGGAATAAGTGTAAAGATGCTTTTATTTCCAAGTACTTTCTGCCCGCTAAGATCATCTGCCTAAGGAACGATATAATGAATTTTAAGCAACTTGATCATGAGCATGTTCCACAATCTTGGGAGGGGATGAAATTAATGATTAGGAATTGTCCCGCACATGGTTTGAGTTTATGGATGACTATACAATTTTTATGCGAGATTGAATTTTGCATCTAGAAATATTTTAGATTCTGCCACGGGTGGTACTTTTATGGAAATCATGTTAGGAGAAGCTACTAAAATCCTAGATAATATTATGACAAACTACTCTCAATGGCATACCGAAAGATCTCGTACTAGTAAAAAGGTGTATGCTATTGAAGAAATAAATACTTTGAGCGAAAAGATGGATGAATTGATGAAATTTCTTGCTAGTAAGAATGCTCCTATATATCCTAATGATATGCATTTGTCTTCTTTCATTGGAAATAATAATGAATCTATGGATGTGAATTTTGTTGGTAGGAACAATTTTGGTAACAATGCGTATAGAGGTAATTTCAACCCTAGGCCGTTCCCTAGTAATTCCTCTAATAATTATTGTAATTCCTACAACAATTCCCATGGAAATTATAATAAGATGCCCTATGATCTTGAGAATATTGTTAAATATTTTATTGGTTTGCAAAATGTTTTTAATGCTTCTATTGAAGAAAAAGTGCATAAGATTGATGATTTGGCTAGGAGCGTCAATATAAGTTCTCTTGATATTGATTCTTTGAAAGATAGATCAACTCAACCTAAGCATGATATTAATGATTCTTTAAAATCTATGAGAATTTCTATTGATGAAAGTAGGGAAAGAACTGCTAGAATTCGTGCTAAGCATGAATGGCTTGAAAAGGTGTTTTCTCACGATAATAATGATGAAGATTTTAAAGTGATTGATGTGAATCCTATTGAATCTTTGTTTTCTAATATAAATCTTGATAATTAGGGTACTGGGGATAAGTAAACTTTGGTTAAAAGGCGTCCCAATGATTTGGAGTCTATAGATCTTAATGCTAAGATTGATAAAAGTGGGATCAAAGAGGTCAAAACTTTAAATAGCAATTAACCCAATCTTTTGGATTTCAAGGAATTAAATTATAATAGCTGCTCTTTGATTTATTTTATTTCCTTTCTTCAATCCATGTTGAATTATCCTCATGCTTATAGCCAAAAGAAGGCTTTTACTAAACATATAGTTGATGCTATGATGAAATCTTTTAAAGAAAAACTTGAGCTAGAAGTTTCTATTCCTAGAAAGCTTCATGATGAGTGGGAAACTACTATTAATATTAAAATCAAATATTATGAGTTTCATGCTTTGTGTGATTTGGGTTCTAGTGTTTCCACAATTCCGAAAACTTTATGTGATGTGCTAGGTTATCATGATCTTGATGATTGCTCTCTAAATTTGCATCTTGTGGATTCCACTATTAAGAAACCTATGGGAAGGATTAATGATTTTCTTATTGTTGCAAATAGGAATTATGTGCCCGTAGATTTCATTGTTCTTGATATAGATTGCAATCATATATGTCCTATTATTCTTGGTAGACCTTTCCTTAGAATGATTGGTCCAATTATTGACATGAAAGAAGGAAACATTAGATTTAAATTTCCATTAAGAAAAGGCATGGAACACTTTCCTAGAAAGAAAATAAGACTACTTTATGAATCTATTATGAGAGATACTTTTGGATTGCATACCAAACATGACAATACCTAGATCTATTGTGTTTTGCCTAGCTAGTTGTGTTAAACAATAGTGCTTGTTGGGAGGCAACCCAATTTTATTTTTGTGTTCTGTTTTTGATTCTGTTTTCGAGTGTTTCCCACATATTGTATTAATTCTGTTTTGGTGTTTTCATTAGTGTTTGAGCCAAGTAAAACCTTTGGGGTGATCTATGGTATTTGTTGATTTCATCTTGCTGAAAAACAGAAACTTTTCCGTTCAGTCCAGGAATTTTCCAATATTTTAAGAGTGCCGAATTGATCTGAAATTTTTACACAAGATTGGTATATGAATTGCCGAGGTTGTACAAATTTTTTAGAATTGTTGAGCTAGAGAAGTATACAAAGTTTCCCAATTGCTACAGATTGTTCTGTTTTTGACATATTCTGTTTTCTTTGAGTTGTTTGCCTATTTTGATGCATCTATGGGTTGTATCACGTGGTAAGAGCCATGGAGAAGTTAGATTACAGTAGGCATAATACCAATATAAGTAAATAATAAGTTCACAATAATACCTAAAGTGGTGATTCATTTTCTTATACTAACGGATCTCATGAGTTTTTCGTTAAGTTTTGTGTTGTGAAGTTTTCAAGTTTTGGGTAAAGATTGGATGGACTATGGAATAAGGAGTGGCAAGAGCCTAAGCTTGGGGATGCCCAAGGCACCCCAAGTCATATTCAGGGATGTCAAAGAGCCTAAGCTTGGGTATGCCCCGGAAGGCATCCCCTCTTTCGTCTTCAATCCATCGGTAAATTTACTTGAGGCTATATTTTTATTCACCACATGATATGTGTTTTGGTTGGAGCATCTTGTATGATATGAGTCTTTGCATGTTAGTTTGCCACAATCATCCTTGCTACACACTTCTTTTCAGAGAGACATGCTGAATCGTGTATTTATTAGAATACTCTATGTGCCTCACTTATATCTTTTGAGTTGGGCAATTTTGCTCTATATGCTTCACTTATATCTTTTAGAGCTCGGTAGTGTAATTGTTTTATAGAAATACTTGAACTCTCGTACCTCACTTATATTATTTTGAGAGTTTCTAAAAATAGCATGGTAATAAAAACTTCCATATTAAGTGCATTGAGTATTTATGAGAAGTTCGATTCCTTGCATAAAGTTTTGAGATACAAAGATGGTAATGTTAAGAGACATGTTAGGAAGTAAATTGTAATTTGGTAAAAATACTTGTGTAAAGGTTTGTGATTCCCGTAGAATGCATGTATGGTGAACCGCTATGCAAGGAAGTCGGAGAATGACTTATTTATAGATTGTCGACCTTTGTGTGAGGGTCGGGGGCGCGCGATAGTTAACTCCTACCAACATCCCCCTAGGAGCATGCATTTAATGCTTTGCTTCAATGACTAATAGACTTTTACAATAAGTGTGTGAGTTCTTTATGACTAATGTTGAGTCCATGGATTATACGCACTCTCACCCTTCCACTTTTGCTAGCCTTTCTAGTACCGCACAACTTTTGCCGGTGCATCAAACACCTTCCTCAAAACAGCCACCATATACCTTCCTCAAAACAACCACCATATACCTTCCTCAAAACAGCTGCCATATATCTTTCCTCAAAACCTCCACCATACCAACCTATTATTGCATTTCCATAGCCATTCCGAAATATATTGCCATGCAACTTCCACCGTTTCCTTTTATGACAAGCACCATCCTCACATTGATACCTATTGATGGGCATCTCCATAGCCCGTTGATACGCCTAGTTGATGTGAGACTATCTTCTCCCTTTACTTGACAACCTCCACCATATTCTATTCCACCTATAGTGCTATATCCATGGCTCGCACTCATGTATTGCATGAGAGTTGAAAAAGTTTGAGAAAATAAAGGTGTGAAAACAATTGCTTGACTTTTCATTGGGGTTGTGCATGATGTAAATACTTTGTGTGGGGAAGATGGAGCATAGCCAGACCCTATGATATTGTAGGGATAACTTTCTTTCGCCATTATATTTTGAAGAGATACAATTGCTTTTCTAGTATGCTTGAAATTTTATTGTTTCTATATCAATATTAAACTTTTTTGAGTCTTACGGATTTGAATATTCATGCCACAATAAAGAATATTACATGATAAATATGTTAGGTAGCACTCCACATAAAAAAATTGTTTTTATCATTTACCTACTCGAGGACGAGCAAGAATTAAGCTTGGGGGTGTTGATACGTCTCCAACGTATCTATATTTTTTTATGGTGGCATGCTATGATACTATCTGTTCTGGGTATTTTATATGCATTAATATGCTATTTTATATTATTTTTGGGACTAACCTATTAATCTAGAGCCAAGTGCCAGTCTCTGTTTTTCCTTGTTTTTGAGTTTTGCAGATATGGAATATTAAATGGAGTCCAAAAGGAATAAAACCCGCGGAAGGAATTTTTCTAGAAGGAAACAAGTCATCCAAGCTTGGAGTGCACGTCAAGGGAAGTGCCAGGGCGCCACAAGCCTGCTAGGCGCCCCCCCGGCCGCACCTAGCAGGCTTGTCGCCTCCTGGCAAGTCTCCTAACCCTAATTCTTAGCCTATAAATACCCAAATATTCCCCCAACATCAGAAAGAGACACACAAATACTTTTCCGCCGCCAAAAGCCTTCGTTCTCGAGAGATCCAATCTTGGAGCCTTTTCCAGTAATCTGCCGAAGGGGGTTTCGATCACGGAGAGGATCTACATCAACTCCATTGCCCCTCCGATGATGCGTGAGTAGTCCACCACAGACCTACGGGTCCATAGCTAGTAGCTAGATGGCTTCTTCTCTTTCTTTGATCTTCAATACCATGTTCTTCATGATCTTCATGGAGATCTATCCGATGTAATCCTCTTTTGTGATGTGTTTGTCAAGATCCAATGAATTGTGAGTTTATGTTCAGATTATCCATGAATCTTATTTGAATCTCCTCCGATTTCTTATATGCATGATTTCATATCCTTGCAAGTCTCTTCGAGTTATTTGTTTAGATTGGTAATTCTTGCAATGGGAGAAGTTCTTTGTTTTGGGTTCAATCTTGCGGTATCCTCACCCAGTGATAAAGTAGGGGTAGCGAGGCATGTATTGTATTGTTGCCATCAAGGGTAACAAGATGGGGCTTTCATCATATTGCTTGAGTTTATCCCTATACATCATGTCATCTTTCTTAATGTGTTACTCTGTTCTTCGTGAACTTAATACTCTATATGTAGGCAGGAGTAGGTCGATGTGTGGAGTAATAGTAGTAGATGAAGAATCGTTTCGGTCTACTTGTCACGAACGTGATGCCTATATGCATGATCATTGCCTTGGATAACTACATGATTATTCGCTTTCCTATCAATTGCTTGATAGTAATTTGTTTACCCACCATGATATTTTCCTTCAAGAGTGAAGCCTCTAGTGAAACCTATGGCCCCCGGGTCTATTTTCCATCATATATTTTCAGATCTAGACTTGCTGCAATTTATTTACCTTTTAGTTTCCACACTCGTTGCATCTATCTCTATCGGATCTAATCCTTGCAAATAACTGTGAAGGGATTTACAACCGCTTTATAGCGTTGGGTGCATTAGTTTGATTATTTGTGTAGGTGCATCTATTGGTGACTTGCTTGTTCCTCCTACTGGATTGATACCTTGGTTCTCAAAAACTAAGGGAAATACTTCTACTTTGTTGCATCACCCTTTCCTCTTCAAGGGAAAACTAACGCATGCTCAAGAGGTAGCACCTACGGAGAGGAGTTGCTTCTTCTTCCTGGGGGCCTCCTCGTGAGGCAGGACATCTCGTTCATTGTCTGAGTGCTTGGCTACTGCGGCACGATAGGCGTGCTCGAGGGAGCAAACAGCGTCCTTCTCATCGCAGGCGACGGTGATGACGCCGCCACTCCCCGGCATCTTGAGGATGTTGTAGCCATGATGAGTCACCGCCATGAACTTGGCAAGGGATGGGTACCGAAGGATCGTGTTGTACCAGAGGTGGATGTGGGCGACGTCGAAGACGATGAGCTCGGTGTGGTAGTTCTTGCGTCTGCCGAAGGTGACGGGTAGGCGCGCTTGCTCGAAGGGGACCATGGATCCGTCAATGACTCCTGAGAAGGATTTGGTTGGCATGAGCTGCTCGTATCGCACCTGGAGCGTCTCAAACGTCTCAATGTAGAGGACATTGAGCCCCATGCCATCATCGATGAGGGTCTTGGTGACGAGGACATTGCTGATAGTCGTCGTGCACAGCATGGGGAGCGTGCCTGCCATGGCTAAACACCTGAGTTGATCCCTCGATTTGAAGGTGATTATGGTTTGGGACCACTTGAGGGGGCGCATGGCATCGGGCTTCGAGAGAGCTGCGTTCACCTCCCATGAGAACTGCTTTAATTTGCGGTTCGATGCTTAACTTGGGCGCCACCCAGGATGCAAGCTATCGCACTGACCTCCTGGAAGCCCCCAACCCCATCGTCCTGTTTATCCTCTTCCTTCCTCCTAGGTGGTCACGGTAGTGGGGGTAGGCCGACCTCACGAGGGTAGGCCTCATGAGGCTGGCCACGACGTGACCCCTCCGAAGGGTCATCGTGCCAACGGTCCTCTCGAGATTGAATGCGCCAGCGGTTCTCTCGAGGCCGGTCTCGCCACTCCTAACATGGTTCCCAATTGTCCCAACGGCCTCCATCGCAGCCTTCGCCACGTCCGACGCCACGGTCATTGCATCCAATGCGCCAGGCGAAGTGCTCGTCATGGACCACCCTGAGCTCCTGGCAGTCGATGGTGTTGTTGTTGGTGGTGCCATGAAAGATGCAGAACGGTGACCCTCCTGTGGGGGGTTCCTCGTCTCGGCTGCGCTTCGCCTCAGGCTTGGCTGCAAGCACCGCGAGGGCCTTGCGCTTCGCCTCCTTGGCCTTGGTCTTCTTGTCTTCTAGCTCCACCTCCGGGAGGCCGTGGAGTGAGAGGCGGCCCTCTTCGGCCTGGGCGCACTTGCTTGCCATGTTGAACATCTCCAGGGCTGAGCATAGTTCGTCGTTGATGGTGAGCTCCTCCCTCATCCTGACGTCCTTGACGCCATTGGTGAATGCGGACATGATGGGCTCATCCATGCCCTTGGGATCTTGAGCCAGACGATCGTGAAGCGTTGTATGAACTTGTGAAGGGTCTCTCCCTCCTGTTGCTTCACATGTCGTAGGTCACTCACGGAGAGTGCGCGGTCATGGGTACCTTGGAAGTTGGCGATGAAACGCTTGCGCAGGTTGTCCCAAGAGGTGATCGACCCCTCCAGGAGGTTAAGGAGCTAGGAGAGCGCGCTGCCCTTTAGTGGCATGGGGAACTAGCTTGCCATGACCTTGTCGTCTTCGGCAATAGCCTGGATGCTCGGCGAGTAGAGTTGTAGGAACTCAGCATGATCTGGGGTGCCGTCATAGCGAGGGGGTAAGTCAGGCTTGAACTTGCAGGGCCATACGGTCGGATGGAGTTCCGGGGTGATGGCAGGAAAACCCACTGGACCAACGAGTGTCGCACGCACGGTAGGTACCCGGTCTTGACGCTCCTGCAAGGCCGCTTCGAGGGGTGCCCAGTAACGGTGCTGATTCAGAGGCATCGGGAGTGCATGCGCATCGGCGTGCGGCCGCGGCATGACGTGCCAACTTACTTCATCCCTTGTCCTTGCCTCCGGCCCGCGTGGCTGTTCGCACGGGCATGCTTCATGCCTGGTCTCAGGGTCGACGTCGTGTTGTGGAGGAGGGGGTGGCGCATAATGGGCCATGTCGTTTGCCAAAGAGGGTTGGGTCCGGTGCGACTAGGAGAGCGCCGAAGCGTTGCCGCCTCCACTGACGAGCTTTGCGATGCGCCCGAGCTAGTCATCATGGCAGTTAGGGGCAGGGCGGTACCGCAACAGCTCGTGCGCCATGGTGAGTGCGCTCATCCCATGGGTCGGCCTGGGACAAGCGTGGGAGGACGACCCGGTAGCTAGAACGATCGACAAAGTGGCAGCGTGACCGTCGTGCTGCATGGTGATCGGCGGTGACGAGTCCTGTTGTTTGTGGGCCTCCGGGCCCATGGCGGCGTTGGCCACAGGAGAGGCGGACCGGCGCACGGCGGCGCGGCCCACGGGCGTCGTCTGTGCGATGCGAGCAGCTCAGCGCTCAGCGCGGGCCCAGCAAGCATCAACACTCAGAGCGGTGAGGCGGAAAAAGAGTGTGTCTTGAGGAAGACTTCGACACGCCCCCTACCTGGCGTGCCAAATTTCGGATCTTGAGCTCCACAAAACCCAAGGAAGTTCGAACTCAGGGGCATGCACGAAGATCCCCAACAGCCTCACCCCTCCTAACTCGTGACCCAATGGCTTAGACAAAGAACTTGCACGATGACAAGGAAGAAGATTGCACACGAGGATTTACCCAAGTTCGGGCCGCTGCGAAGTGTAAAACCCTACTCCTGGTTTGGTGGATTGCCTCATGAGGAGCTTTGTGGATGAACTAGTACAATGGTGAGTTGCCTCGTGAGGGCGTTCTGGTGATCTTGCCTCTCTCCTTTTTTTCCTATTTCTATGGAGGAGCCTAGCCACTATTTATAGTGACCCGGGTCCTCTTCCCTTATTTATATGGCGGGAACGGATTACACAACGGCCAAATTTGAAGGGTGACAGGGGGTACATCTTTATCTTGATGAAAGGTGGTCTTCGCCTGCAATGTAGCTGTTCATGATACAGAGGTGGGCTCGGTGATGACATATGTCCTGCAGGGCTCGTGGTCTTGGTCTTGTTGCAGTGGCATGGAAACCTTTGGGGTGCTTTGGGAACCTGCGTACGTGCTTGCCCCCTTTTCACCAAAGGGGAAACTATCCCACCTAGCGCGCTGGTGCTTGTCTAGCCCGCCCTGCATCATCCTTGGCCTCCCGAGGCCAAGCGCTGCATGGAGATCTCCACCGCTCCGGAGGGGGCCTGAGGAGGCCTATTCCTCGCAGGTCTTGGTGTTGCTCCCCTTGTGAGGGCCTTGTCTTGAATGGGATCGCGTTGGGTCATGCTTGGCTGATGAAGTGGGCCATGCCCTGGGCCCCAGGCAGGTAGTTGTGGGTACCCCCATTCCCACAACGCTGACACCTCCTAGCCTCCTCCGACTGCTCTCACCACCATGACAAGGCACGACGTAGGGTGCTCCTTGGGACCGCCCTTGGACGCGTCCGCCCCCGGAGCTCCGAAAGCTGACGGGACAATCCCCCTGATTGCGCCGCAGGAGTCGCCCATGCGAGAGGTGCCCACTGTGCCTCACCCGGGAGCCCCTAAGGCCCTCGCGGTCATGGCGGCAATGAGTGCCACAATGCCCCCCAGGTCCAAGCTCCCTCGGAATGCCATGCCCTGTTCAAGCATGGGGGGCTCTGACCGAGGCCCAGGCCACACTCTTCCAGCTCGGGGAGGGCCTTTGTGATGCCGACACCCGGCTTGCCGAGGAGCACCTAAAGATCATGGCGGGGTGGCGCGAGTTCGATGCCGCTGTGAAAGGGGCCCTGGAAAGGGCCGCGGCCGCTGTTGCTGAGGGAGGGAGGGAGGCTACGGCGGACGCAGAAGCAAAGGCAGCCCTAAGGAGTGCGCTTGCAAAGGCGCGGGCAGCCACCAACAATAGCGGGGAGGCGGAAGCTAGCCTGAAAGCGCTTGAGGATGATTGAGCCACGCAGGCGCGGAAAATCCATTTGCGGGAGGATGACCTCAAGGCCCTCGAGGCGAGGCTTGTGGAGTATGACTCCGAGCTGGCGAAGACCGCAGACGATCAAGCTGCGGATCGTCAGCGTCTTAAGGCGCAGCAGCGTGAGGTGGCCAAGGCTCCGAAGAGTCATATTCCAGCACGTTGTTGATGAAAATGTCGTGCTATACACCAGGGAGAAGAAGATTTAGGTCGTTGCCGAAGCAAAGGCATCGGCGGAAAGCACCGCCTTTACTTCCCTCGAGCTTAGGACCTGCGAGGCCTTGGGTTCCATATGTAGGGGGAGTCCGGACTCCTCTTTCCGCCCCCAATGCCAGGTGCGTCGAGCTTTTGTGCAGCATTGTTGGGGAGCTCGAGGACATGGCCCGGAAGGTGGACGACATCCTGGGGGAAGAGTGTCGCGACCTCTTCTCCTTGGTGGCAACGCGCGTCTTCATCCAACTTCTTCGCGATCCTAGCTTTGATTTGAACAGGGTGATAGGCCATGTCCTCGAAGACTCTCATGAGAGCCTAGCTGTCACCATGGAGGGCCATGTGGGAGTGTTGCTCGAGAGGTTCTCCTACGTCGGCAAAGAGCTTGGTGACAAGACCCCTTTCATCGTCTTGTAATCGAAGACTGGATTTCCCCATGTGGGTGTAAGATCATTGTTTAATGCGCAGAACATACCAGGGTTTGTAACAGTTATTTTGTGACCCCCAAGTTTATATTTCACGCTCCTTTTTCTCTTGCTTTCTTTCATGCTCTACGTCGGCAGGGCCCAGCCCCGTGCATACCTCAGCCGTCGCTAGAGTGTCAAGTCATGGTGCCTGTGCTAAACAAGGAGGTGAGAGGCTACGGGAGCTAGTGAAGGTCCCTGAGTTGCAATAATCAAAGACTCCCCCCTTTGACACACAAGCAACCAGTTTGAGGAAAAACACTAGCATGGTGTGGACACTCCTGAGGGTTCTCGTACTTATCTCTTCATGATGCCAATAGGTTGTTGCCCGCTAGCGACGCCTCGCGGCGCTCTCCAAGTGGCCCGGCCTGTCTGGAGGTCCCGCGCACAAAATAATTTTGTTTCGGGCAGCACGCGCTTGTAAGCTTGCGCCTGGGCGTCGCGCGAGGAGACCAAACACCAAGAACCTTGGTGGGATGAATGTGCGAGTCAGGACCCGCGCAGGCACCATGTCTAGCCCCCGCTCACGCGATGCCCAAAAGGAGTTTTATGAGCGCTCGTCGCAGAGAAGGACGAGCCTCTTAATCATTTTATCCACCAGCACGGAGCATGGGGTTTCTACTTGGCGTGGTCATAGTCACGGTTCGACAGTATATTCCGCCAGCGCGGAGCATGGGCTTCCACTTGGGTGTGGGCATAGTCGCGGTTCGACAATGTATTCTGCCAACACAAAGCATGTGGCTTCCACTTGGGAGTGGGTGGGAGATCTATTTCAGAGTCTTCGGGGTGTGTACAACACTAAATTCATTATTACGTGAGAGGGTCACGGGCGGTGATTATAGAGGTGTCAATTGCTCCGGGCACAGGGCCTCGTGAGCTCCTTGCTCAGTCTTTAGGCGGTTTGCGCCTACTCTTGCTTCGTGGGGCATGGGGGCGACATGCATCGGCCGGTCGTCCCGAGGCTACCTTATGAAGGGGTTGGACACCGAGGACCTAATGAGGTGATGTGTGTGGGTCTGGCCCACCAGACACGGCTTGGTCAATCAGCTTTAGCGATGTTACAGGGACGGACCCTAGCACAAACGCCATGTCGAGTTCCTTCATGGGATGATCAAGGGAAGAGTCACCAGCGTGCGGCGCCCTGAGGTGGCAAAATACCTCACCTATAGACATACAATATCGGGTCGTGCGTTCATTTTCTTGCTCGTGACGGTCTCCATGAAGAGGCGAGACACCAAGGAACTCTGTGAGGTAATGTGCACGAGAGCAGGCCTAGGAGACAGAGCTCGATTGCTTGGATTTATCAACGTGCAAGGACGGACCCAAGCAAAAGCGTCGTGTCTACCCCCATCCATGGGTCGGCGAGGAGGAAGGTCATTAACGTGCGGAAAATGCAAGTGGTGAAAAAGCGCCAGGGTGCAAGGCTTTAAGCAAGCGTCATGAATTCATCATGGGTAATTAAACTTGTTACACGGGCAAAAGGTGTGGATCTATAGGGGAACCGTAGCCCGCTTGAGAATAATGCAGCCCGAAGGCCACCCTCAATTTTGAACAAGCCCAAAAGTCGCCTGGAAAATGCGCTGCGGTGGAAGCGTCACGTCCCCTGAGGGGGAGGGTCGTGGTGGTTTGCCCCTTAGGGGTTAGCTGGCCCTAAGGCTTTCAGGGCGCGTGAGGACCTAGCGCCTCACGAGGTGCCAACACGATTTGCACCAGTCTGTGGAAGCTAGTGTTGGCATTCTCCAGGCCGAAGGGCATGCAGACATAGTTGGTGTCGACACCCCTTCCCTGGTCAATATGCAATGGCTAGAAAAGGTCTTGGGAACTAGCCTATTGAGCCTCGTGGCATCGACGCACATGCGCATCCTGCGGCCTCCTTTGGGTAATGGCCCACCCGATGAAAACCCCTAGGGGAAACTCACCGTACATGGCCTGAGCCACTTGCAGGTCACTCATTTATCAAGACACGGACTTGCGCTTCCCTGGTTCTTGGCACCGTGCTCGTTTCTCGCAGGGACAGGTGTCGAAACGCGCCCCAGGCGGTGCCCAAGCACCTCCCTAGTCACACTGGCCAGGTCGGACGCCCTCTAGGAGGGATCCCCCAAGCCCGTCCCGAGAGAGGCACCACATGCGCGTTCCTAAGATGTGGGGAGGCAAGCACAGGGAGCGGGCTCGGGGCTCACAGCAAAGCATGCCGCATCCTTCGCTTTGGGGGGCCTTGGGCGGGCGTCGACTGCTTCCTCCTTGGCGGGACGGCTTCACGGGGCCCAGTTCCTTCTTCCCCGCAGAGTACTCGGTAGTGGCGGCCTTGTAGGCGCGCTCATGGGAGCATACCACATCCTTTTGGTCACAGATGATGGTGATGATGCAGCTACAACCGGGCATTTTAATGATGTCATAGCCATGGTGGGTCACCACCATGAACTTGGTCAGCGCTAGGTACCCCAGGATCGCGTTGTAAGGGAGGCCGATGTGTGCCACATCGAAGTTGATGAGCTTGGTATGGCGGTTGTTGCAAGTGTTGAAGGTGACGGGGAGGCGGACCTGCCCCAGAGGTCTGGTGGAGCCCTTGGTCACCCCGAAGAATGGCCTGGTAGGTATCAGCTGGTCATAGGGCACCTGGAGCGTCTCGAAAGTCTCCACGGAGAGCACATTGAGGCTCGCGCCTCCATCGATGAGGGTCTTGGTAACCAGAACTTTACTGATGGTGGGGGTGCACATCATGGGGAGTGCACCTACGGCGGTCGTGGACTTGAGGCAATCCCTGGCGTTGAAGGAGATGGTGTACTCGGACCACTTGAGGGGACATGCCGCCTCTATCCTCGGGAGGGCAGCGTTCACTTCGCGTAAAAAAATTCTTGAACAGATGGTTCAACGTGGGAGCATGTGCCCCTCGGAGGATGCAGATGACCATGCGAGGCTCCTGATAACCCCCGTCACTTTCATCATGCGGGTTACTGTCACCCCTCCTGGGCAGCGGTGACAGCGATGGGAGCGTGACATTGTCCTGAGGACGCACCATGCAAGGCTGCTCACGCCAGACGCCCTCGCAAGGCTGACCGTGCCAACCGTCCTCGCGAGGCTGGTCCCACCAGCCTTGATGCAGGTTGCCGTTGCGGCCATCCCATGTGCCGCCACAGCGCCCTCCTCCGCGGTCAGAGCCTTCATCGCTGTGGTCTGGGCACCAGCGGACACGCTCTTCGCGGAGGGACTTGAGCTCCTGACAGTCTTCCATGTTGTGGGTGCATACACCTTGATAGATACAGAATGGGCAATGGTCCTTCTTGTGGGCGTCATGGTCGTGTCCGCGCTTTAGCTCGGGCTCTAACACAACTTGCGGGTGAAGGCCCGGCATCCCACACTACTCGTGGGAACACCATGCGTGAGGGTGGCACGGTTCTGACGCCCAGCCGCTGCGACGTCTTGGGCCACCCGGTCCCGACGCTGGCACTGTTTCTCGAGGACCACTTGCGCATCGGGAGGCACGTGGTGGATGATCTAATGGATGGACTTGTATTGGGGCCATGGAGGCACTTCATTCTGCTAGTCGTGCGGGTTCGCCTCGCGATGCGGCTCGGCGAGGTCGTCGCGCAGGGGAGGAGGTGGAGGTGCTTCGTGCGCCGCATCCCTAGCATGAGACAATAGAGGGCGAAGCGAGAGGGAGGGCGATGGAGCCTCTCCGATGGCGGTGATGAGCTCAGTGATGTGGCCTAGCCAGGCGTCGTATCTGACGATTGCTGGGCGGTAGCAGAGTAGCTCACTCACCATGAGCAGTGCAACCTACGGTTCATGCGCTCCAAGCGGGCATGGGAGGAGGAAGTTGTGGCAGTGTGGCCGTCCCACTGTATGGAGGGGTGCACAGAATTGTCCTGTTGCTCATGGGCAGTGGAGTCGATGACGGTGACGACCTCTGCGAATGCGTAGTAGAGGCGACCGTCGTGGCCCACGGGCGCGGTCTAGACGACGCGGGCTGACCAATGCTCGACACGTACACGACGAGCTTCAGTCATTGGGTCAGCGCACAGAGATCGAACGGAGCTAGGGAACGACGGCACACCCCTACCTGGCATGCCAAATGTTGGAATCGAGGATCCAGGGACCTAAGATGGTTCGAACTCTGGGGTGCGCTCTCTCACCAGCTCTGTCCTACCTCGCGAGTTTACGGCAATGTGGATGCAAGCATGAACTAAGGAGAAAGAACATGAACACAACAAGTACCCAGGTTTGGGCCACCTTGCGGTGTCAGACCCTACTCCTGCTTGTCTCGATTGCTCGTGAGTATCGGATGTTACAAAGGAGTGTTCTTACTCGTCTGGGGTCGATCCGCTTCTACAACCGAGGCCTGCCCTATCTTATACTGGCCCGTTGTCCTATTCCCCAAAATCTCAAGGCGGGAAGGGTCGCCACAACGAGTGTTTGAAGGGGGACAAGATCACAGGCTATCCTGAGAAAAGTGGTCCACGCCTGCAAAATCTTGTTGTTGTGATGCGTTGGTAGGCTCGAGGATGACCTCCGTATTGCCAAGCCCCCGACCTTGGTCTTTTTTCACCAAAGAGGAAACCTTTGGTGGTTGCTTTGGGAACTGGCGAGCTGGCCTCGCTCCCTGAGCACAAAATAGGAAAACCTCTCCACCCACGCCTGGTGGCATGGACCCTGGCGTTGGCTGACGCGACCCGCGACATCCATGTGTGGTCGCAAGACCATATGGTGTCGCCAGGCTTCTTTCGATCAATCGGCCCCCGTAAGGGCTTTGGTTGTGACCCCAGGGGGAGACCTTGCGAGGGGGCCTTGCGGGGCCTTCGGCGACGCCCACGAGCAACATCCTCACAAGGCAGGGCCCTCGTGAGAGCCTGATTGGTAAGACCCGGGGATGGGCCACCATGAGCCCGGTTCACTTGAAGCACCGTGTGACGTAGGCAAACGGGCCTGGGTACGCCCGACAGGTTGATCACATGAAATCACACAAGCTCTTAGCATATCTTCAAGAATTTGATTGACTCTCTCCACTTGGCTACTAGTTTGTGGATAAAAGGCTTAGTTGAAGCGAATCTTAGAGCCCATAGCTTTCTGGAAGGAATCCCAAAACCTGGAAGTGAAGATGCTTCCACGGTCTGAGATGATCAACTAAAGAATACCCGACAAGGAAACTTTTCTTGAAGTGTAGAAATCTGCAAACTGAGCTACGGTTATTAATTCCTTGACCGGAAGGAAGTGAGCGACTTTTGTGAGATTATCAATGAGCATAAAGATGGCATCATTTCCCCTCTTGGACTTAGGAAAAGTGGTGACAAAATCCATCTCAATATGATGAAATTTCCACTCTGGAATTGGAAGAGGTTGAAGGAGGCCTGCTGGACGTTGGTGTGCCGCCTTCACTCTGCAGCACACGTCACACTCGTTGACAAACTAAGTAATCTCACATTTTATACGATCTGACCACAAGGTTTGTTTGAGGTCTTGATACATCTTGGAGCTGCCTGGACGAATGGATAGGAGTGAATTGTGTGCTTCATCCATTATAAATTTTCTGAGCTATCCTTTCGAACCACAAGGCGGTCCTCGAAGAACGAAGTATCTCTGTCATTAACAGGGAAGCACTTCTACTTGGAAATTCCCTAGGTGACACCATATTTCACCTTCTTCACCATTGCATCAAGAAGCTGATCTTGGCAAACTTGAACTTCCAAGGTTGGGGAAATTTGAAGGTGGGAAATAAAACCTTGAGGAATGACTTGAAGGTTGAGTTTCCGGAATTCTTCACAAAGGTCGGACTAAAATGGCTTGAGAATGAGATTGTTGCAGTAATCCTTTCTGCTCAAAGTGTCTGCAATCACATTTGCTTTGCTTGGACTATAGTTGATACTTGGATTATATTCCTGGATAATTTCGACCCAACGTGTTTGCGAGAGATTGAGGTTGGGTTGAGTGAAAATGTACTTGAGACTCTTGTGATTGGTGAAGGCTTCAACGTACCTTCCCAACAAGAGATGTCTCCAAGTCATCAAAGCATGGACAACTGCCACCAACTCAACATCGTGACTCGGGTAGTTCTTCTTGATATGTCTATTTTGCATCATGATTTCCCACTGTTATTATTATTTTTTTTGGTCCTTATTCCACTTTATGATGCAATTTTAATGCCCTTTCTCTCTGAATTACCAAGGAATACATGGAGGGGAATATTACTGGCAACTGGAGTTCTCGACCTGAAAAGGCTACATCGGAGATACCTATTTTTGTGGACTCCAAATGACCTGAAATTTTATGGAGAATATTTTTGGAATATATAAAAAGTATTGGATCCAAGAAGTGCCAAAGGGGGCACCTGTCTCTCACAAGGCAGGGGCACGCCCACCCTCCCTGGGCGCGCCCAGGTGCCTTGTGGGCCCCACAGGGGGTCTTCGCCCCCCCCCCCTCTTCTTCTATATGAAGGGTTTTGATCTAGAAAAAAATAATAAGGAGCCTTATGGGATGAAGCACCACCATCTCGAGGCAAAACCTAGATAGGAGCACTTTTGATCTCCATTGGAGCGATTCTGCTAGGGAAAATTCCCTTCGGCATGGGGAAATCAAAGCCATTGTCATCACCGACCTTGGCTCCATCGTGGGAAGACCAATATTCATCACCATATTCACCAAAATCATCTCATCTCAAACTCCGGTTCATCACTTGTATTCAATCTTTGTCTCAAAACCTCAGATTGGTACTTGTGGGTTACTAGTAGCGTTGATTACATCTTGTAGTGGATGCTTGTTGGTTTATTTGGTGGAAGATTATATGTTTGAATCCATGATGATATTCAACACCCCTCTGATCTTGAACATGAATATGATTTCTGAGTAGTTACTTTTGTTCTCGAGGACATGGGTGAAGTATTGCTCTAAGTAATCAAGTGATCTTGGTATTCATTCAATATTTCAATGATATGTATGTTGCTCTTTCTTTAGTGGTGTCGTGCGGACTTCGACTACATGACACTTTACCATACTTGGGCCTAAGGGAGGACATTGTGGAGTAATAAGTATATGATGGGTTGCAAGAGTGACAGAAGCTTAAACTCTACTTTACGAGTTATTCCATAAGGGGCTGATTTGGATCCATATGTTTCATGCTATTGTTAGATTCATCTTAATTCTTCTTTCATAGTTGTGAATGCTTGCGAGAGGGGGTAATAATAAGTGGGTTGTTTGTTCAAGTAAGAAACGCACCTTAGCACCTATCAGGGTAATAATAAGTGGGTTGCTTGTTCAAGTAAGAAAAACACCTTAGCATCTATCCACCCATATATCAAATTATTAAAGTAGCGAGCACGAATCAAATAAACATAATGAATGCAAGTAGACAGAAATTCCCATGTGGCTTTGAGAGCATGATACGTCTCCAACGTATCTATATTTTTTGATGATGGCAATATTATCTGTTTTGGATGTTTTATGTGCATTAATATGCTATTATATATTATTTTGGGACTACCCTATTAATCTAGAGCCAAGTGACAGTTTCTATTTTTCCTTTTTTTGAGTTTTGCAGATATGGGATATTAAACGGAGTCCAAACGGAATAAAACCTTAAGAAGGAATTTTTCTAGAAGGAAACAAGTCGATCAAGCTTGGAGTGCACGTCAGGGGAGGTGCCAGGGCGCCACAAGCCTGCTAGGCATGGGCCCCCCTGGCCACGCCTAGCAGGCTTGTCGCTCCCTGGCAGGTCTCCTAACCCTATTCTCTGGCCTATAAATACCCAAATATCCCCCCAACATCAAAATGAGTCACACAAATACTTTTCCGCCGTTGGAAGCCTCCGTTCCCGAGAGATCCAATCTTGGAGCCTTTTCCGGCAATCTGCCGGAGGGGGTTTCGATTACAGAGGGCATCTACATCAACTCCGTTGCCCCTCCGATGATGCGTGAGTAGTCCACCACAGACCTACGAGTCCATAGCTAGTAGATAGATGGCTTCTTCTCTCTCTTTGATCTTCAATACCATGTTCTTCATGATCTTCATGGAGATCCATCCGATGTAATCCTCTTTTGTGGTGTGTTTGTCAAGATCCTATGAATTGTGAGTTTATGTTCAGATTATCCATGAATCGTATTTGAATCTCCTCTGAATTCTTATTTCCATGATTTAATATCCTTGCAAGTCTCTTCGAGTTATTGGTTTGGTTTGGCCAACTAGATTGGCAATTCTTGCAATGGGAGAAGTGCTTGGTTTCGGGTTCAATCTTGTGGTGTCCTCACCCAGTGACATAGTAGGGGTAGCAAGGCACTTATTGTATTGTTGCCATCAAGGGTAACAAGATGGGGTTTTCATCATATTGCTTGAGTTTATCCCTCTACATCATGTCATCTTTCTTAGTGTGTTACTCTGTTCTTTATGAACTTAATACTCTAGATGCAGGCAGGACTCTATCGATGTGTGGAGTAATAGTAGTAGATGCAGAATCGTTTCGGTCTATTTGTCACAGACGTGATGCCTATATGCATGATCATTGCCTTGGATAACTACATGATTATTCGCTTTTCTATCAATTGCTTGATAGTAATTTGTTTACCCACCATGATATTTGCCTTCAAGAGAAGACTCTAGTGAAACCTATGGACCCCGGGTCTATTTTCCATCATATACTTTCAGATCTATACGTTGCTGCAATTTATTTATCTTTTACTTCCTACACTCATTTACATCTATCTCTTTCAGATCTAATCCTTGCAAATAACCGTGAAGGGATTGACAACCCCTTTACAGCGTTGGGTGCAAGAGTTTGATTGTTTGTGTAGGTGCAACCATTGGTGACTTGCTTGTTCCTCCTACTGGATTGATACCTTGGTTCTCAACAACTGGGGGAAATAGTTATATACTTCGTTGCATCACCCTTTCCTCTTCAAGGGAAAACCAAAGCAAGCTCAAGAGGTAGCAGAGCACTTTGCTTTGTATAAGAAAACATGCATGTTCTTTGCTATAAAAATGATTGGGCTTCTTGCACACTTGCTGCTATTGTTACTTTTAACTTGTTACAAATTATCTTGCTACAAAACTTGGTACTTACAGGACTTGCAGAGAATACCTTGCTCAAAACCACTTGTCATTTCCTTCTGCTCCTCATTGGGTTCGACACTCTTAATTATCGAAAGGACTATGATTGGTCCCCTATACTTGTGGGTAATCACTTATCATTAGGCTTCAGTTGACAAGAGGTAGAAGATACCACTTTTCTATCTTGCGTGAACACTCCACCAAGTCCTTGCAAAGATGCATCACATAATACTTGGAATGTCTTGGATTCATCGGGAGGAGTGAGAACTGGAGCTGAAGTCTGCTTTTCCTTGTGTGTATTGAATGTCACATCACACTTAGGAGTCCATGCATATTTTACATTCTTCTCGAGAAGGTTCGACATAGGCTTAGCAATGTTGCATAATTTCTTCATGAATCTTCTATAATAGCTTGCAAGCCCGAGAAAGCTTTGAAGCTGCTTGAGATTCTGAGGAGGCTCCCACTTCACAATGGCTACAGCCTTTTCAGGATTCACTTTGATGCCCCCAATGGATATGACATGTCCAAGGTACACCACTTCATTGCCCCATAATTGGTAGTTTGAGAAATTTCCATAGAACTTATACTCCTTGAGCTTATCAAGCACAAGCCAGAGATGTTATGCATGTTCGTCTTTGGTTTGGGAGAAGACAAGGATATCATTGAGTTACATATAGACGAACACATTCTTGAAGGGAGAGAATATAAAGTTCATCATCCGAGAGAAGGTTGGAGGAGCATTTGCAAGACCAAAGGACATAACTGTGTACTCATAAGAGCCAAGGCTTGTCCTGAAGCAGTTTTTGGAATGTCTTCTTGGCGAATTCGGATGATATCCCATTCAAAGATCGAGCTTTGAGAAAATCTTGGCACCTTGCAATTTCTCAAACAATTCGTTGATGTTCGGAAGTGGATAATTATTCTTGATTATCTTTTTATTCAATGGATAGTAATCGATGCAAAGTCATTATGTGCCATCCCTCTTCTTGACAAAGAGAACACCACAACCCCAAGGTGATGAGCTTGGTCTGATCAAACCAGACGCTCTTGCTCATCATGCTTATTCTTCAATTCTTTCTACTCTTTAGGGCCAACTTTCTAAGGACGCCTAAAAACCGGTTTAGTTCTAGGCTCGAGTTCAATCACAAACTCTACTAGTCGGTGAGGAGGCATTCCTAGCAATACTTCTGGAAAGACATCTTCATACTCATAGACAACGGGAACTTGACATATTGCAGAGATTTTACCCTTCTCGTTGAGGGAGAATAATCGAATAGTGTCATCACGAGCGGCGAATATAACCACTTCTTCGGAAGGATGGGTTAATTGGATTCCTTGGCCGCACAATCAATTTGAGTGTTGTATGCTCCTATTTGTAAACCGTGTTGGGTTTTTTCCCCGAAGAGGAGGGGCGATGTAGCACATTAGAGATAAGTATTTACCTCAGTCAGAACCAAGGTTATCGAACCAATAGGATAACCGCACTAATTCCCGTCTTCATGGCCTACACACAAAAGAGCACACACTTGCACCCAACGCGAGCAAGAGGGTTGTCAATTCCCTTGAACTCGTCACTTGCAAGCGATAAGTAGTGATATATAGATAAATAAAAGCTGCAAATAAAAATAAATTAAATAATGGCAGAATATTTTAGGAGTTTTTGTAATAATATTTGTGATGGGACCCAGGGGCATAGTTTTCGCTAGAGGCTTCTCTTTCGAAGAAAGCATATGGTGGGTAGACAAATTACTATTAGGCAATTGATAGAAAAGCGCATAGTTATGTAATATTTATTCACGGCAATTATTATGTATATAAGCATCATGCACATAAACAAGTAGACCGACTCTTGTCTGCATCTACTACTATTACTCCACCCACCGACCGCTATCCAGCATGCATCTAGAGTATTAAGCAAAATAGAGTAATGCTTGGAGGATGATGACATGATGTAGACAAAGTAAATCCAATTAATATGGATGAACCCCATCGTTTTACCCATAATGGAAGCAATCTAATACGTGTCATGTCCATGTATGTAATTGGGATTGAGCACCACAAGATTGAACCCAATACAACGAACCACCACCACTGAAGGTAAACCAATCTAGTTGGCCAAACCAAATTGATAGATCAGAGAGCATTATGAAGGTATAAAAATCATGCATATAAGAATTCATAAAAGACTAAAATTATTCATGAATAATATGAACATAAACCCACCGCAAAGAAACACATCGCAAAAATGACTACATAGGATAGATCACCGCGGGAATCACGGTGATCTTTGCATTGAAGAACATAGAGAGATATCCATCTAGGTACTAACTAATGACCTGTAGGTCTGTGGTGAACTACTCACACATCGCCATGGAGGAAGCAAAGTTTGTTTAGAGTCCTTCCATGAACCATCCCCTCTCCGGCAGGGCACCTGAACAGGGCTCCAGATGGGCACACGGCGGAACACAAACTTGCGGCGGCGGAAAAAGTGTTTCAGCAGGCTCTCTAGGGTTTCCCAATATATGTGAATTTATAGCAAAGGGATTAGGGCCAGAGGCCGTGGGAGGTGGTTGCAAGCCATCAAGGCACGATCACCCCATGGTCTCCCTCCAAAGCTTCCAGGTCTTATTTTTGTCTAGAAAAAGTCATCAAAAAGTTTTGTGGTATTTGGAGTTTGTTTGGTACAGTATCCTGAAAGGCCAAAAACAAGAAGAAAACAAAAGCTGGCACTGGGTTAATAGGTTAGTGCTAAAAAATAATAAAAATCATCAAGTAAATGCTTAAAAAGTATCCTAGAATGAGAATATAATAGCGTGGAACAATCAAAAATTATAGATAGGTTGGAGACGTATCACATGCCTCGAGCCAATTCATACCTAGAATTAGATCAATGTCAGAATTATCGAGAAAATTGGAGAACCAAAAATGAATAATGCACATCTTGACAGAAACATCCGGAACCACCATTTTTGCACTCATAAACTTACGCAGAGAAACCACACGCAAAGGATTTGGCAAAGTGACGAGGACTTTAATACCATTGTTACACCCACAACTCATGCTGCTATACATACTAGACCAATCACTAGAGCTCATGCACACCAATTGAATTACCGGCTACTATTGTTTCTTGGAAATCCTTATAATGTGCATGAACATATGATGCTACCTAAATTAGATACTTTTTTACTTATGAATGAAGGACCTAGCATGGACAAGAAGGATGGCCATTGGAGCTGGATAAAGCATGGAGAAGAAGGTGCTCATGCGAGAAAGAACAATGGAGTTTCGAGTGGTGGTTTTCGCATTTTGAAGCCACCATAAGGAGAGCATGAAGGCTTGAATGAAATATAAAAGATGCCACTTCATAAATTTCATCCATGGGCTTTTATAGGTGCCGCTTCACCTTATTTTTGGGCTAGGCCCATGTAATTTTGAAATACCACATTATAGTATGTTTTTAGAGTCCGTATGTGTGGGGAAACTGAGTGAGGGTTGGTTTCGGACCCCTCCTCCAAGGGGTCAAAAAATTCCCTTGTATTACCCCATATATACAGACCTTAGGGCGTCGTTTAGACTTGGGTTTATTTAGATTGAAAGTTTGCCATAGCTGCAACTTCACGTCTTTCGTTTGTGTTCTACAACTAGACCAAGACGTCACAGAACCCCACTTTCATAAATAAATCTTTCCTCTTATATTCATAGTATCCATATTGCAATTTCAGTTTCTTGCATCTTCTTGTTTGCGTGCAGGAAATAGATCCTCGTGGTCGGTTGATCCGGCTCTAGCGTGGTTAATAACCTCTCGGAGTTGGTTTAGCGATTGCTAAGGCACGGCATCCTCACATGTTCATAGTCGGTTCGTCAAAGTCTACTCCACCAAAAATGATAGTTACATCTCAACGAAAGACAGAGACAACTTCGCCTCTATCAAGTGGTATCAGATTTCTAGGATGCTCGGTGAGATTTTACCAGTTTTTCATGGTTTAGATTGCATGTGTTCTTCCTACCTATAGTCCACGAAAAAGCCATAAAAAATTAGGGTTAGCTCATCCTATCCAAACCAATATGAGCCTTTTGCAATTTTCTGTTCGATGTTCTACTTTGTTGAATTTGCAGTTGCATATTTGTGTCGAGTTGCTGCTCTTAGCGTATACTCTTTTAGAGTTTCGAGTTTTGTTCGTAGGTTTTCATACCGTCGCCACACCATGTTCCTTGCTGCCATATACCACCACCATACCAGATACATCATCGTTGCCATATACCACCACTACACCAGATACATCACCGCTGCCATATACCACCACCGCATATCTATCACCAATCCAAGTCCATATATACCACCATGATACGACTCCAACGTATCTATAATTTTTGATTGTTCCATGCTATAATATTATCATTCTAGGATGCTTTGGGGGCATTTAATTCCTCATTCACAATACTTTTTAGCACTAACCTATTAACCCAGTGCCAAGTGATCGTTCTTGTTTTCTGCATGTTTTTTGGATTTTCAAGTTTATAGTATCAAACGAAGTCCAACTGCCACAAAACTTTTTTGTAATTTTTTCTAGACCGAAAGAAGACCTGGAAGCTTCGGGCGGAGGCCGGGGGGCACAGGAAGGCCCCAGAAGCATACAGGGCACGGCCAGGGGGTGGTCGTGACTTGTTAGCTTGTGGATGCCCCCTCTTCTCCTGATGCCCCTCTCTGGCCTATAAATTATGATATATCCTAGAAACCATATGGAGCCTCCCTAAACACTTTTTCAGCTGCCACAATGTGTGCCCATCTGGTGCCATGTTCTGGTGCCCTGCTGGAGGGGGGTCGATCATGGAGGCCCATACATCAACCTTGTTGCTCCCATGGTGATGTGCGAGTAGTCTACCATAGACCTACGGGTCCATAGCTATTACCTAGGTGTCTTCTTCTCTCTCTTTAATCTTCAATACAAAGTTTGCCGCACCTTCGTGGTGATATATTCAATGAAATTTTCTTTTGCGGTGTGTTTGTTGGGATCTGATGAATTGTGGGTTTAGGTTCAGATTATTTATGATAAAAAATTGAGTCATCTCTGGATACTTATTTGATTCTTATTTTCATGATCATCGTATCTTCGTAAATCTCTATGATATGTCGGTTTAGTTTGGCCAACTAGATTGGTTTATCTTTAGTGAGAGGGGTGGGCCATAGTGGGTTCAGTCTTTCGGTGTTGTATATCCCAGTGACATAGTAGGGGACAAGACATGTATTTGTATTGCTTCCGCTAAGGATAAAACGATGGGGTTCATTCATATTAATAGAGTTTACTTTATCTACATCATGTTATCATTCTCCAAGCATTACTCTGTTTGCATGAACTTAATACATAGAGAGGCAAGCATAGAAGCGCTCTCAAAGTGGAGTAATAGTAGTAGACACATGATGAGTCAGTCTACTTGTTTATGGATCTTATGCCTATATACACATGATCATTTCCATGAATAAATATTGTGTAACTATGTGCTTTTCTATCAATTTCCCAACAGTAATTTGTCTACCCACCATATGCTTCATTCAAGAGAGAAACCTCTAGGGAAAACTATGGCCCCCGGGTCTATCCACATTTATAATTACAAAAGTCTTTATGACCTTGCTGCCCTTTATTTTTTTTATTTTTATTTTACAATTTACAATTATCTATTATCATCCACACTAATCATTTACTTGCAAGTAACAAGTAAGGGGATTGACAACCCTCTTGCCCGCATTGGGTGCACATGTTTTCTCTTCTGTGTGTAGGCACTGAAGACGGGAGTTGTGTGATCCTCCTATTGGTTCGATAACCTTGCTTCTCACTGAGGTAAATACTTATCTATATTGTTCTGCATCATCCCCTCCTCTTCGGGCAAAAAACCAACGTAGATCACAAGTATCAGGAAGGATTTCTGGCACAGTTGTCAGGGAGTATCACCAACTTACTATCAAGTACCTTCGCACAAATTATCATTCACTTGTTATACTTTTTATTTGCTGTTATATTTTGCTTGATTTATAAAAAACAAAAATACAAAAAAATTATATTTTCTAGTTTGCTAGTTTATTTGTTTGCTTGCTTTACTTGCTAGTTTACTTGTTCTGCTTGTTACTTTTCTTCATTAACTTTTATGAGAGAATCAATGATGTGCTTAGTAAAAGCTTTATTTTATTTGTAAGCATTGGGTGAATTTATCATGGATTGCAATAAAGTGATGCATTAAATCAACTAACAAATATCAAAAGTGACTCCTTTACAATCCAAAGTAGTGGGTACATCACTATCTATAGTCTTGACTTCTTCAAACCCACTTTTGACGCTTTGATCGTTAAGATCATCACCCTCTGAACAATTGAGACGTCTTGTAGCTAGAGTTGACTCATCTTTAGTATGTTTTTCATCAATTTTTATACTACTAAACAAGTCATCAATAGGTGTCACTCCAATCATTTTAACATCTTCGTCATGATTATAATAGAAATCGGGTGTGAGTGCTTTATCTATAAACTCTTGTTTAGCTTATATCCTTTCGGTTCATTTTCTACTCTCATCCATGGTGAATTGAATAGACTTTAAAGACTATGATATTATTTCATTTTTATGTGGACTTTTTTTAATTTTAAGTGTTTTCGCATCATGAGCAATTATATCAATGTTTCTAGCCATGTCATCCATCTTTTGTAGTTTTCTGCCACCATAGCATTAAAAATCTTTTGAGAAATAATGAATTATTTAATATTGTTGTCAAGTTCAAAGGGTATCCTATTATTATTATTATTATTATTATTACTATATGAGTTGCCATAGGGATTGCCATAATTATTAGAGGGATTATCAGGATATGGTCTAGTATTAAAGTTCCCTCTATAAGCATTGATATTGAAATTATTTTGAGTGACAAAATTCACATCAAAAGAAACATTGTTTTTATAAATAAAAGTCTATAATGGAACATCATTAGAATCAGCATGAGCACTTTTACTTGATAGCATTTCATAATAGCAACCATTTTATCACTCAAACTAGAGACTTCCTCCACATAATTTCCCTTCTTACCAGTTGGAGCTCACTCAGTGTGCCATTAGGAGTAGTTTGTAGTGATGTTTTCGAGAAGCTTCATGGCCTCCACTAATGTTACATCCATAAATGTTCCACCTGCAGCTAAGTCTAGAAGATTTCTCAAAGCAAAGTTTAACCCAAAGTAAACATTTTGTATGATTATCTGTAAATTCAAACCATGAGTGGGACAATTTCTAATCATCAATTTCATTGTTTCCCAAGATTTTGAAACATGTTCTTTCTCATGTTGTTTTAGGTTCATGATTTGATTCCTAAGAGATATTATCTTGGACGGAGGAAAATATTTAGTGATAAAAGCATCTTGCATTTGTTCCAAGAATCAATACTATTGCAAGGCATAGATGAAAACCAAGTTTTAGTTTTACATCTTACTGATAAAGGAAATAATTTCAACTTAAAAATATAGTTATCCACATCTTTTCTCCTTTGCATATCACATAATTCAAGGAAGGTATTAATATGGGATGCGACATCTTCATGAGGATTTCCAGCCAAATCTTCTTCCATAAAATGATTTAGTAATGCTGCACTGATACCCTATGACTCCGCACTAGTGGAGGGTGAAGAAATTGTACTAATAAAATCATTTTTATTAGTATTTCAGAAGTCACACGGTTTGGTATTTTCTCGAGAGATTATAGCAAACGAGTGATAAAGATTTTTTTGGTGTTTTTGATTTTAATAAACTAAAAATGAAATCAAGTAAAAAGTATAACAAGTAAATGATAATGTGTGTGAAGTGACATGTGGTATGTTTGATGATACTCCCCGGTAGAGGCGCCATAAATCCTTCTGCTACTTTGTGTAGATGCATTGGTTTTTTCCTCCAAGAGGAAGGGGTGGCTTTAGTAAAGTTGCAACAAGTATTTCCCTCAGTAAGAAGCAAGCTTTACATAACAAATAGGAGGATCAAGCAAACTCCAGTCAATAGTACCTACATACACAAGAACAAAATACCTGCACACAACACCGGCAAGAGGGTTGTCAATTCCCTTGTACTCATTAATTGCAAGGATCAAATATGATAGTGGTAGATATAAATATATAACTAAAATAAAATAAAAGGTAAATAATTGCATCAAGGTAAATAGGTTTTTAGTAAATATATTTCATAGATCTAGGGGGCATAGTTTGTTGGGGAACGTTGCATGGGAAACAAAAAATTTCCTACGAACACCCAAGATCTATCCATGGAGATTCATATCTACGAGAAGTGAAGTGTATCTACATACCCTTGTAGATCGCTAAGCGGAAGCGTATATAACGCGGTTGATGTAGTCGTACTCTTCACGGTCCAATCGTGATCCGATCCGATCTAGCGCCGAACGGATGACACCTCCGTGTTTAGGACATGTGCATCTTGATGACGTATCCTCCTTGTTGATCCAACAAGAGAGGAAGGGTAAGTAGATGTAATATCAACCAACATGATGGCATGGTGGAGATGGTGGTGGAGCAATCCTGGCAGGGCTTCGCTAAGCGCCTCTGGAATGACGTACAAGGAAGAAACAGGAGAGACGGAAGGAGGGCCGCGACCGTGTGAGGGTGTACTGCCTCTTGTGCCTCCCCACATTTATACAGGCATGGTGTCACGCCCAAGATGTGCGCCTATCCATTTAAGGCACGAGGGCTCGCAAGGGATAGAGGTGCATCTTGCCGTTAGCAAGAATAGTATCATCACAACATACAATACTGAATGAGAAGAGTATACAAGTTGGCTTACACCCGCCACATGCTAACTTACAATGTCACTCAAATCATATCATCATGTTGAACACAGGGTACGACTACGGACGAAATCAAATGATAAAAGAAGTTGCAAATGATACTATCAAGCTATCCCAAAGATCACGACCAGATCCTCTACTCATCCGGGTACGTCACATACATCTTGCCTCTTTCCTCATCATACTCCCACTAGAGCTGGGTAAGATCATCCTGCACGTACTCATCTGAACCTGTACTTGGAGTGTTGTACTAAACTGTGAGCCACAGAGGACTCAGCTATCACGTGCCCGGGTACCGAGACTATTCAAGCTTAAAGGTTGGGAAGGGGTAGTGTTTAGTTTGCAGCAGCACTAAGCATGTATGGTGGCTATCTTACGCAACATGAAATAAATATGAGTGGCCTACGAAGAATGATCGAATCTAGTATAATCTCTATGAGATCCTGAACACTTACTTATGTCAATCATAACCCCACTGTGTTCTCTCTCGGATCATGTTCACGAGCAGAGACGATCATGGTTACTCACATAGTTGGTGTATTTTAAATAGAGTTTACTTCAAGTTTACTATAACCGGGTGTTAAACAAATATCCAAGTTGCCACATAACCGCGGGCACGGCTTTCCAAAAGATTTAACCCTGCAGGGGTGCTCCAACTAATCCATTACAAAATTAACCACACTCCGTGGGAATGCCTCGACCGCGGATCTCGCGATCATCATAGGTAATTCCAAAGGAATTCCAAGACCACGAGTAAACCCGAAGAAAGTAGAACTCCACACGCAAGACACTCGATAAAGGTAAAACAAATCTAGCAAGACCACCCGACGTGTCGATGAACCCGATAAGAACCGCGTATCTCGTTCTCAGGACACGACGGATAAGCTAGTGTACGGTGGCCTGATAGAAATCTCCCAAGTTGCCCTGGGTTGGACCCGCATAGTGCTCTAGTTTAGACCAACACTCCTGAGGAGCAATGGCCCGGGGGTTGATTAAATTATCCACGGGTTTGCAAGACTCTATGCAATTTTATTAAGTTGTTAAGCAAATGTAGTACCAATGTTGGGTCTTGCCAGACAAGTTTTAATCTCAACCGAATAAACAAGGGGGTCCCCATAACGACCCCGAGCATGTTAGGAGCGCAAAGTATGGAAAACATAACACCGGTAACAAGGAACTAATGGCGGTAGAAGTGGAACAAATCACTTAGCAAAAGGCCAAGCCTTCCACCAATACCAAGATATATATGTGCATTAAATTAAATAACAGAATATTGTGATATCCAAATCCATGTTATCACATGGAACAACCTGCACCTGCAACTAAAATGCTATAAGAGGGGCTGAGCAGCGGTAACTTAGCCAATCAAAGGTTTGCTAGGATGTGGAGGTTAGAGAATGTCATGGCAACATGGAGGCTGATATCAGGTGGTAGGTAGCGCAATTGTAACGATAAGAGCGAGAAACTAGCAAGCAAAAATAGTATCGGGATCCGGGTACGATCATCTTGTCTGTTGGTTCTTCAGTGAAACAAGTAGCGGGATCCTCGTAGTGGTACTCTCCTGGGTTCTCATACTCAATATCAACACTCACGTCTACCCAAGAGAAATAGCAACAATAAACATCCAACCAAGGTGCAATGCACAACAAAAATGATGCATGATCATTTATGAAGAATTCTAACGTGGCAATCCAAAACTAGTCATGTTTCATGAGCAAAGCTGTTTATTAATGAATCTGGACCGAACCTCATGTTAAATTATTTATACATGCATGAAAATGGAAAATATGGATGCAGCATGCAAAATTGATAGAAATGCATATAAAGATCGCAAGAAACGGAGTTACGGTTCTCACGATACGCCCACGACAGGGTACGGAGGCAATATCACAAGATCACCAAGCCATGGGCTGATTCCTAGCATTCCAAGGCAGCCACTGGACAGGTGATTAAAAATCAATCACAATAGACTCAAGAATCAATCAATTCCATGGAGCATAGCTCCCACAATCCACAAAACAATAAAACACTAAATCTGCCACTAAACAGCAACATAGCAACTTCTACAGCTCACATCTGGAGCTACAGGAAGCCTACAGCCACAAACAAGATATGGACAGAATCTACTCACCATATACATAAATTCATCCAATTACACCACCAGAAAAGGATCCACACACCAATATGCAAGAAGCAATCAAGTTAGCATGATGAAACAGTTTTCTCGGACTTAGTGAAAATTCCAGTTTTTTGGAATCTTTGTTAACAAAGTAGCAAGTTGACAGCACTGGTTAAATATGCTAGAGAGATCCTATTGGCATGACAATTACTAGGATGGTAGATGACAATATCTACTACCAATAACTAACACTCAGCATGGTCAAATTCACAACACATTACAAGATACCATCCTCTCAACATGGCAAAACAATAACAGCACACTCTCCAGACTTGGCCATTTTTCCAAGCAGGTTGCCAGAAACAGAAAATCGCTTACTAAACAGCATAGTTCCCACTTATCTAAGGACTTAACATAGATAACAAAAATAATGTGACATTCCCAACAACTTTAACTAACAAACTCATGTTGGCAAGAACTTAAAAGAATGCATAGATAAATTCATATTAAAAAGACAAAAGGACATCACAGCATAAAAATGCAGTTTTGTCAAGTTGCCCCAAAGTCAAATCTGACTTCACAGGTGCATACATGGGTTGATTCTACCCCAAATGCATTACTCATACCCATATGCTTGCATGGAACAAGTTGGAGAAAACCTAGGTCGAAAATTGACCTCCTAATGCATGGGTGACTTATGACACTTATGCACATTCATAAAAATGACCCAAAAGGGCAGGTAACCTATTGATGATTGTAGGAAATGGTTTATTAGCAACTTAGGAACATGATATCATGGCATAGCATCATGAACAAGAAAAGAAAACAAGCTAGGAAAGATATACATGCACATATACACATGAGAGCTCCCACATACACATAGAACTACACATGCACAAGGTCTAGCATCCACTCACTTACTCATCTACACTAAACATGGCAGCAACATGCAAGAATAATAACCCCACACACCTATACCTGCATATCTACTCATGGCCATCTACTCACATACACATACACATACACATACACACCTACACACTCACTCACAAGCATGCACACAACACTCACATACATGCTCTAGCACACATGTGTGTGTATGTACCACCTAAGTGACCACACACACAAACATACCTACATCTCCCATGTAGGTGTATGCATCACCATGAGACACATACACACGCACAACCACACTCACACACACTCACATGTGTGTAAGCACTAAGCACACAAACACCACACCCTACCATTACACATGTGCATACACACATATGCACTACACTATCTACACTCACTACAGAAAAAAAACACTCAAACATTGCACACACTCACACAAACAAATATGTATATATGCACTAAGGTACACACACACACACACACACACCACACACAGCAGCAACACACACAGCAGCCACCATAGCCACACCTGGATCTGGTGTAGCCACACCAGATCCCACCCACACACACACAGCCCCGCACAGCACACCACACACACCTCACGAGATCCGGCCCACACAATGGATCCGCACACAACACAGCGCACAACGCACCAATCAAAAAAAAGGAAAAACCCGGGGCGAGGCTAGGGATCGAACCCCCGACCTCACCTGTGTAAGGCAAAACCCGCTACCACTGCGCTATCGAACGAGTGTTTAACCTGTATAGGGCCTCAGCCCTCTTATACACACACGCGCGGTTAACTGAACCCACTGAATCAGACACCTGCTAACTGACGAAGAAGAACGGAGCGGCGTGGACACATACTGGACACGATCGGGGCGAGCTCTACACGCAACAAAAGAGAGAACTTTGAGTGGGAATGGAATGGCTGGTCACCAAACTACCAAGGAGACACGAATCGCATCAGCAAACACACATGGGAGCTCGAGCTCAAGTCCATGGCGGACCTAGGAGCTACGGGTCATCATCGATCTACTGACGCACATGCAGAGAAGCACAAAGGGGATGGCGTCGAGCTGCAGCTCACCTAGGGGTCACAGGAGTCGATCTGCTCGGGGAAGGAGATGACGATGCGGAGCAGGGGGTCATCGAGGTAGAATATGGCGGAGCTCTGCGCCAGGAAGAAGATGAGGAAGAAGCCGTCGGAGCAGAGGAGATGCCACGCCCCTAGCGCTTGGAATGGGGCGCGGGCACCTCTAGCCCGGCCTTGGACATGAAGACGAAGGCTCGATGTCGAAGGAGGCTCGCCGGCGACGACGTCGATCCATTGTCGCTCTCTAAATCTCTCTCTGGACCTCTAAAGAAACTCACCTGGAGGGAGAGAGAACAAAAGATAGGGGAAGGAGAGAGCGGCAGCGGCTCGGGAGGAACCCTAGGCAAGGAGAGGGCACGCACGCCGAGGCTATAAAGCGACGGGGCAGACGGCGACGGCAACGGAAAGGCGACGCGGAGACTCCTTGCTCTCTCTAAAGCTGACGGCGACAGGCAACGGGGCAGGTGAGCGTCTGCTCCCGTGGGCTGGGCTGCGGGAAAACAGGCTCAACTGCACTCTCTCTCTCTCACTCTCAAACAGAAACAAAAGGGTTTTTCTAATTAATAAAACCAGCATCCTAAAATAAATCCCCAAAGCATTTAAGAAGGTTTTTGAGCAAAACTAAAATACTTTGGCGAACCAAATAATATGCAACATTTAATAAAAATGTTAAAAGGATTTTTTGGACAAGTAAATTTAATTAATTTTTAAAATGGCAGACCCCTGTTAATTTAAAACACAAACCAAACAACCCCAAACATCAAAACTATCATACCCACAATTCATAAAACACATGGGGCCACCTCTTGAACATTTTTAAACAATTTAACGAGGCAATTAAATCTGCTCATAAAATAAATAAGAAGAGAGGGGGAAAGATGGGAGGTGATGTGAAGGAGAAAAGAGAGGGGAAGAAGAAGAGGAGGACCACATATGGAACCATCCACACACAAACATATTCCACATCACAAATCAAACCAACATCACCATCTCACATCATACCAAGGCACTTGCAAAGTCACATGGCAAGAAAAGAATGAAATGAGAATGATCCATGATGATGCATGAATGCAACACACATGAATGGCAAGGAGCAAACATACATCTCATACCTCATGACACAAGGTTCATATATGGGGTTACATGCCAAATAAGGTAGGGAAATCACTTGGGATGTCACAACTCTCCCACACTACAAGAGGATCTCGACCCGAGATCTAGGAACGAAAGAAGGCTGGAAATTTGGAACAGAGAAGGTCCTCGCGTTCCCATGTAGCTTCTTTGTCGGAATGATGAGACCACTTCACCTTGAGGAACTTGATAGACTTGTTGCGAGTATTACGCTCAGTTTCTTCAAGAATGGCAACTGGGTGCTCACGATAAGAGAGATCTCCTTGGAGAACGATGTCTTGGAGGTCAATGGTCTGCTCAGGAGTCTTGAAACATTTCTAGAGCTGAGAAACATGGAAGACATCGTGCCCATTTGCGAAATTTGGAGGAAGCTCTAGTTGATATGCGAGACCACCCCTCTTGTCCACAACTTTGGAAGGACCAACAAAACGAGGAGCCAACTTCCCTTTGATTCCAAATCACTGCGTGGCTCTCATGGGAGAAACTTTGAGATAGGCTAAATCACCCACTTGGAAAGAAACATCCCGATGTTTGTTATCATAATAACTCTTCTGTCGGGACTGAGCTGCTTTGAGGTTCTCACGAATGACATGGCACATTTCTTCTGCTTCAGTGATCATGTCATTGCCCAATATCTGACGATCACCGGTTTCAGACCAGTTAAGCGGGGTATGACACTTTCTACCGTAGAGAATCTCGAAAGGGGCCTTGCCTGAGCTTGCTTGAAAGCTATTGTTGTATGAGAATTCAGCATATGGAAGGCAGTCTTCCCACTTCATGCCGAACGAAATCACATAGGCTCTGAGCATATCTTCAAGGATCTGATTGACTCTCCCAACTTGACCACTTGTCTACGGATGGAACGCCGTGCTGAAATGGATCTTGGTACCCATAGCAGTCTGGAAGGACTCCCAAAACTTGGAAGTAAAGAGGCTTCCATGGTCAGAAGAGATGAGCTGAGGAATACCATGCAAAGACACTATCCTTGACGTATACAACTCTACAAGCTAAGCTGCCGAGATAGATTCCTTGACTGGCAGGAAATGAGCAACTTTTGACAACTTGTCGATAACCACAAAGATGGCATCATTGCCCCTCTTGGACTTGGGAAACCCAGTTACGAAATCCATCTCAACATGATCGAATTTCCACTCTGGGATAGGCAAAGGCTGAAGAAGACCTGCTGGACGTTGATGTTCCGCCTTTACTCTGCGACAAACATCACACTCATTCACGAACTGAGCAATTTCACGTTTCATGCGAGTCCACCACAAGGTTTGCTTGAGATCCTGATACATCTTTGAACTGCCTGGAAGAATGGATAGCAGAGAATTATGTGCTTCGTCCATGATAACATTTCTGAGATCACCTTTTGGAACCACAAGACGGTCCTCAAAGAACAAGGTATCTTTGTCAACAATACGAAAGCATTTATACTTCGGAATGCTCTTGGCCACACCTTTCTTCACTTTCTTCATCATAGCGTCAAGAAGTTGCGCTTGGCGAACCTGATCTTCCAGAGTCGGAGAGACTTGAAGATTGGCAAGGAATCCTTGCGGAATCATCTGAAGGTTGAGCTTGCGGAATGCTTCACAAAGCTCGGGCTGAAGAGGCTTCAGAATGAGACTATTGTAGTACGCCTTATGGCTGAGCGCGTCTACAATGACATTTTCTTTCCTCGGAGTATACTCATGCTTGTGTTGAAGTCTTCAAGCATTTCCACCCAACAAGATTGCCAAAGATTGAGATTGGGTTGAGTGAAAATGTACTTCAAGCTCTTGTGATCGGTGTACACCTCAACTGGTCTACCCAACAACAAATGCCTCCAAGTCATTAGAGCATGCACAACTGCCGCCAACTCAAGATCATGAGTGGGGTAGTTCTTCTCGGCAGGCTTAAACTGATGCGAGGTATAAGTAACAATCTTCTTGTCTTGCATGAGAACACCGCCAAGACCTTGGAGAAAAGCATCACAAAAAACTTGGAAAGGCTTGGACTGCTCAGGAGGAACAAGAACTGGAGCTGAAGTCAGTCTCTACTTGAGTGTATTGAACGCCACATCACACTCAGGAGACCAAACATACTTGACACTCTTCTGGAGGAGATTGGACAGAGGCTTAGCAATTTGAGAGAAGTTCTCCATGAATCTCCTGCAATAACTAGCAAGCTCGAGGAAACTCCGAAGCTGCTTCACATTCTGAGGAGGTTCCCACTTCAAGATTGCCTCAACTTTCTCAGGGTGCACTTTAATTCCCTCGGCAAAGATGACATGCCCAAGATACACCACTTCATTGAGCCAGAACTCACACTTGGGAAACTTGGCATAGAATCAATGCTCTCTTAACTTGTCAATCACAAGGCGAAGATGCTTTGCATGTTCTTCTTCTGTCTCCGAGAACACCAAAATATCATCGAGATAGACCAAGACAAACTCATTCTTGAAGGGAGAGAAGATGAAATTCATCATCCTTGAGAAGGTTGGAGGAGCATTAGCAAGACCAAACGACATGACGGTGTACTCATCAGAGCCAAAACTCATCCTGAAAGCGGTCTTGGGAATGTCTTCTTCGCGAATGCGAATCTGATGATAACCCATTCGAAGCGCACCTTTCAGTTGTTCAAACAACTCATTGATGTTAGGGAGTGGGTACTTGTTTCTGATTGTCTTTTTGTTCAATGGCCGGTAGTCCCCACAAAGACGATTCGTGCCATCTTTCTTCTTGACAAACAAAACTCCACAACCCCATGGAGAAGAACTTGGTCTGATCAGAACCAGATGTTCTTTCTCATCTAGCTGCTTCTTCAACTCTTTCAGCTCTTCGGGGCCAAGTTTATACGGGCGCTTGCAGACCGGTTCAGTTCCAGGCTCGAGATCAATCACGAACTCAATTGGCCGGTGCGGAGGCATTCCTAGCAATTCCTCTGGAAAGACATCTTCATACTCATTCACCACCGGAATTTGAGAAATCACCGAGATTTCACCCTTCTCATTAAGAGCAAAGAGACGGATTGTGTCATCGCGAGCCGTGAAAATAATCACGTCTTCTAAAGGATGAGTCAGCTTGACTTGTTTTGCTTTGCAATCAATATGAGCCTTATTCATAGCCAAGAAGTCCATGCCCAAAATGAGATCAATATCGGAATTCCTGAGAACATAGGGAGAAGCCAAGAAAGAATAATTGCCCATCTTGATAGAAACATCCAGAACAATGGAGGTGGTTTTCATGGTCACACCCGGAGAAACAACACCCAAAGGTCTACTCAACATCTCTGAATAGAAATCATTCTTCATAGCAAAAGGTCTAGACATGAATGAATGCGATGCACCAGAATCAAATAACACTTTTGCAGGAATAGAATTAACTGAGAGATTACCCATGATCACTTGAGAAGAATCCTCTGCCTCTGTTGTGTTCACCATATTCACTCTTGTGGTCTTGGGATTATGCTTCACGATAGCATTGCCTGGAGGCTTGACAGGAGGAGGAGGCGGAAGACACCGCTAGTTGCACTTGTTTGCATAGTGGCCCTTCTGACCACACTTGTGACAAGTCACCTCAGAGAGTGGACGAACGTTGCCTGGAGGAGGAACAAAGACTGCCTTGGACGCCTGGTTCTTCTGCTGGAAACCTGGGTTGGGTGGGTGGGAAGAACCATGACCACCGAACTGCTTCTGTTGCTGAGGAGGACGAAACGGAAGAGGATTTGGCGCCCAGTACTTCTGCTACTTTGGAACCATCTGAGAGCCGGAAGAAGAAGAATATGAATCCCTTGAACGCTTCTTAGATTTCTCCAACTTGAGCTGAGTTGCTTCAATCTTCAAAGCCATGTTATAGAACTGATCAAACTCATGAGGCTCTTGAAGAACTAGGCCTAGCAGAAGCTCATCCTTGAGACCACCTCTGAACTGATAGATCATAGCTTTGTCATTTGGAAGATCTTGCTTGGCATAACGGGCTAGATTCTGGAACTCGATGTTGTACTGATAGACAGACTTGCTTCCCTGCTTCAGGTGCCTGAACTTCTCACGCATTTCTTCGACAAAGCTTGTCGGAATGTAATGAGCCCTGAAGTCACGACGGAAATCGTCCCAAGTAACAACACGATCGCCCCTGGAATCCCTGTACTGCTGCCACCAATCAGCTTCTTGACCCTTTAGCTGGAATGATGCAAACCTGACAAAGTCCTCTGGCCTGACATTGCTGCACTCAAAATGCTTACTCATATCACGAAGCCAATCATCAGCATCTAGAGGCTGCTCACAACAGGTGAAAGTCTTGGGTTGGTTGGCAAGGAACTGATTGAGTGTCGCAAACTGTAGTTGATTCTGAAAATTGCCTTGAAAACCTTGCTGACCCTGCTCCCTTTCTTGCAACAGTCTGAGCAACATCTGAGTGTTCGCATTGCTCACGGCCATCACAGCTTGCCAAGCTTATGGAGGAGCAGGCGGAGGAGGCAGTGGCGGGGGTGGTGGTGGAACATCGGTCTGCTCCTCACCACGACCCAGATTGCTGCGAGTTGGTGGAGCCATCCTGAAGATGGAAAAAACGCATCAGCACCTCATTGATAAGATGAAACAAAGCTAAATCAAATGCTTGAAAGAATTGAACAAAAACAACATAGACTTCCTACTGACAAATTAGTAAGAATGCTTCTTCTGATCATGATAACATCATTGATATAATAAGCCACTTGCAATAACACAAAAGTATTGAGCTAAGCGCTCGGAACAATTGTACAAGCCCAATACATCTAGAGAAGATGACCCTAGATGACTACAAGATTTCCCACCTATGAACTTCCGAAAACTTTCTTGTTTATGCGATTCGGGTTGCGGAATTAGGAACCTACCCTAGGTAATCAGCTGCAACTGCATCCGCAACCTTCCACACCATAATTCAAGAAATTCCGCAAACTCGTCTAATCTCAAATCCTCGAACTCACAACAATACTAAACCATGGTGGTACCCCGGACGCCTCCCCAGTACTGGGTCACTCCGACCTTATCTCACCACGATAAGTATTGAAGTAATTCTGAATATTATCCGTCCTGAGATATCAATGAAGCTGAATGATAACGATGTGCCAACATTCCCTGGAGCTCAACTCCCTAGAAGAAATCAAGTCAGACAAGAGGCACCAAGACAAAACCCTATCACATCGGTATCATATAGACTCCAAAAATACCTGTGTGATCCTAAGAAAAAAAATTGAGCGAGAAGAGGAGTAAAATCAAAATTCCTAAGTCGTATACCTCACCACAGCATAGAAGAGGAGTAAAAAGAATCCTACTCTCCGATATAACTAGACTCAAAATAGTTTTTACTAGACTCGACTCGGCCAAGTTCGAACAAGCAAAGGCTCCTATGGTCGTATGGCTTTGAATACCAACTTGTCACGCCCAAGATGCGCGCCTATCCATTTAAGGCACGAGGGCCTCGCAAGGGATAGAGGCGCATCTTTCCGTTAGCAAGGATAGTATCATCACAACATATAATACTGGATGATGAGAGTATACAAGTTGGCTTACACTCGTCACATGCTAACTTACAATGTCACTTAAAATCATATCATCAAGTTGAACACAGGGTCCGACTACGGACGAAATCAAACGATAAAAGAAGTTGCAAATGATACTATCAAGTTATCCCAAAGATCATGACCAGGTCCTCTACTCATCCGGGTACGTCACGTACATCCTGCCTCTTTCCTCGTCATACTCCCACTGGAGCTGGGTAAGATCATCCTGCATGTACTCATCTGAACTTGTACCTGGAGTGTTGTAGTAAACTGTGAGCCACAGAGGACTCAGCTATCACGTGCCCGGGTACCGAGACTATTCAAGCTTAAAGGTTGGGAAGGGGTAGTGTTTAGTTTGCAGCAGCACTAAGCATGTATGGTGGCTATCTTACGCAACATGAAATAAATATGAGTGGCCTACGAAGAATGATCGAATCTAGTATAATCTCTATGAGATCCTGAACACTTACTTACGTCAATCATAACCCCACCGTGTTCTCTCTCGGATCATGTTCACGAGCAGAGACGATCATGGTTACTCACATAGTTGGTGTATTTTAAATAGAGTTTACTTCAAGTTTACTATAACCGGGTGTTAAACAAATATCCAAGTTGCCACATAACCGCGGGCACGGCTTTCCGAAAGATTTAACCCTGCAGGGGTGCTCCAACTAATCCATTACAAAATTAACCACACTCCGTGGGAATGCCTCGACCGCGGATCTCGTGATCATCATAGGTAATTCCAAAGGAATTCCAACACCGCGAGTAAACCCGAAGAAAGTAGAACTCCACACGCAAGACACTCGATAAAGGTAAAACAAATCTAGCAAGACCACCCGACGTGTCGATGAACCCGATAAGAACCGCGTATCTCGTTCTCAGGACACGACGGATAAGCTAGTGTACGGTGGCCTGATAGAAATCTCCCAAGTTGCCCTGGGTTGGCCCCGCATAGTGCTCTAGTTTAGACCAACACTCCTGAGGAGCAATGGCCCGGGGGTTGATTAAATTATCCACGGGTTTGCAAGACCCTATGCAATTTTATTAAGTTGTTAAGCAAATGTAGTACCAATGTTGGGTCTTGCCAGACAAGTTTTAATCTCAACCGAATAAACAAGGGGGTCCCCATAACGACCCCGAGCATGTTAGGAGCGCAAAGTATGGAAAACATAACACCGGTAACAAGGAACTAATGGCGGTAGAAGTGGAACAAATCACTTAGCAAAAGGCCAAGCCTTCCACCAATACCAAGATATATATGTGCATTAAATTAAATAACAGAATATTGTGATATCCAAATCCATGTTATCACATGGAACAACCTGCACCTGCAACTAAAATGCTATAAGAGGGGCTGAGCAGCGGTAACTTAGCCAATCAAAGGTTTGCTAGGATGTGGAGGTTAGAGGATGTCATGGCAACATGGAGGCTGATATCAGGTGGTAGGTAGCGCTATTGTAACGATAAGAGCGAGAAACTAGCAAGCAAAAATAGTATCGGGATCCGGGTACGATCATCTTGCCTGTTGGTTCTTCAGTGAAACAAGTAGCGGGATCCTCGTAGTGGTACTCTCCTGGGTTCTCATACTCAATATCAACACTCGCGTCTACCCAAGAGAAATAGCAACAATAAACATCCAACCAAGGTGCAATGCACAACCAAAATGATGCATGATCATTTATGAAGAATTCTAACGTGGCAATCCAAAACTAGTCATGTTTCACGAGCAAAGTTGTTTATTAATGAATCTGGACCGAACCTCATGTTAAATTATTTATACATGCATGAAAATGGAAAATATGGATGCAGCATGCAAAATTGATAGAAATGCATATAAAGATCGCAAGAAACGGAGTTACGGTTCTCACGATACGCCCACGACAAGGTACGGAGGCAATATCACAAGATCACCAAGCCATGGGCTGATTCCTGGCATTCCAAGGCAGCCACTGGACAGGTGATTAAAAATCAATCACAATAGACTCAAGAATCAATCAATTCCATGGAGCATAGCTCCCACAATCCACAAAACAATAAAACACTAAATCTGCCACTAAACAGCAACATAGCAACTTCTACAGCTCACATCTGGAGCTACAGGAAGCCTACAGCCACAAACAAGATATGGACAGAATCTACTCACCATACACAGAAATTCATCCAATTACACCACCAGAAAAGGAGCCACACACCAATATGCAAGAAGCAATCAAGTTAGCATGATGAAACAGTTTTCTCGGACTTAGTGAAAATTCCAGTTTTTAGGGAATCTTTGTTAACAAAGTAGCAATTGACAGCACTGGTTAAATATGCTAGAGAGATCCTATTGGCATGACAATTACCAGGATGGTAGATGACAATATCTACTACCAATAACTAACACTCAGCATGGTCAAATTCACAACACATTACAAGATACCATCCTCTCAACATGGCAAAACAATAACAGCAGACTCTCCAGACTTGGCCATTTTTCCAAGCAGGTTGGCAGAAACAGAAAATCGCTTACTAAACAGCATGGTTCCCACTTATCTAAGGACTTAACATAGATAACAAAAATACTGTGACATTCCCAACAACTTCAACTAACAAACTCATGTTGGCAAGAACTTAAAAGAATGCATAGATAAATTCATATTAAAAAGACAAAAGGACATCACAGCATAAAAATGCAGTTTTGTCAAGTTGCCCCAAAGTCAAATCTGACTTCATAGGTGCATACATGGGTTGATTCTACCCCAAATGCATTACTCATACCCATATGCTTGCATGGAACAAGTTGGAGAAAACCTAGGTCGAAAATTGACCTCCTAATGCATGGGTGACTTATGACACTTATGCACATTCATGAAAATGGCCCAAAAGGGCAGGTAACCTATTGATGATTGTAGGAAATGGTTTATTAGCAACTTAGGAACATGATATCATGGCATAGCATCATTAACAAGAAAAGAAAACAAGCTAGGAGAGATATACATGCACATATACACATGAGAGCTCCCACATACACATAGAACTACACATGCACAAGGTCTAGCATCCACTCACTTACTCATCTACACTAAACATGGCAGCAACATGCAAGAATAATAACCCCACACACCTATACCTGCATATCTACTCATGGCCATCTACTCACATACACATACACATACACATACAAACCTACACACTCACTCACAAGCATGCACACAACACTCACATACATGCTCTAGCACACATGCGTGTGTACGTACCACCTAAGTGACCACACACACAAACATACCTACATCTCCCATGTAGGTGTATGCATTAGCATGTGACACATACACACACACAACCACACTCACACACACTCACATGTGTCTAAGCACTAAGCACACAAACACCACACCCTACCATTACACATGTGCATACACACATATGCACTACACTATCTACACTCACTACAGAAAAAAAACACTCAAACATTGCACACACACACACACATATGTATATATGCACTAAGGTATATACACACACCACACACACACAGCAGCACACACAGTAGCCACCACAGCCACACCTGGATCTGGTGTAGCCACACCAGATCCCACCCACACACACACAGCCCTGCACAGCACACCACACACACCTCCCGGGATCTGGCCCACACACCGGATCCGCACACAACACAGTGCACAGCGCACCAATCACAAAAAAGGAAAAACCCACGGCGGGGCTGGGGATCGAACCCCCGACCTCACCTGTGTAAGGCAAAACCCGCTACCACTGCGCTATCGAACGAGTGTTTAATCTGTATAGGGCCTCAGCCCTCTTATACACCCACACGTGGTTAACTGAACCCACTGAATCAGACACCTGCTAACTGGCGAAGAAGAACGGAGCGGCGTGGACACGTACTGGACACGATCGGGGCGAGCTCTACACGCAACAAAAGAGAGAACTTCGAGCGGGAATGGAATGGCTGGTCACCAAACTACCAAGGAGACACGAATCGCATCAGCAAACACACACGGGAGCTCGAGCTCAAGTCCATGGCGGACCTGGGAGCTATGGGTCATCATCGATCTACTGATGCACATGCAGAGAAGCGCAAAGGGGATGGCATCGAGCTACAGCTCACCTAGGGGTCACAGGAGTCGATCTGCTCGGGGAAGGAGACAACGATGCGGAGCAGGGGGGTCGTCGAGGCAGAAGATGGCAGAGCTCTACGCCAGGAAGAAGATGACGAAGAAGCCATCGGAGCAAAGGAGATGCCACGCCCCTAGCGCCTGGAACGGGGCGTGGGTACCTCTAGCCCGACCTTAGACATGAAGACGAAGGCTCGATGTTGAAGGAGGCTCGCTGGCGACGACGTCGATCCACTACCGCTCTCTGAATCTCTCTCTGGACCTCTGAAGAAACTCACCTGGAAGGAGAGAGAAGAGAAGATAGGGGAAGGAGAGAGCGGCGGCGGCTCGGGAGGAACCCTAGGCGAGGAGAGGGCACGCACAACGAGGCTATAAAGCGATGGGGCAGACGGCGACGGCGACGGAAAGGCGACGCGGAGACTCCCTGCTCTCTCTGAAGCTGACGGCGACAGGCAATGGGGCAGGTGAGTGTCTGCTCCCGTGGGCTGGGCCGTGGGAAAACAGGCCCAACTGCACTCTCTCTCACTCTCAAACAGAAACAAAAGGGTTTTTCTAATTAATAAAACCAGCATCGTAAAATAAATCCCCAAAGCATTTAAGAAGGTTTTTGAGCAAAACTAAAATACTTTGGCGAACCAAATAATATGCAACATTTAATAAAAATGTTAAAAGGATTTTTTGGACAAGTAAATTTAATTAATTTTTAAAATGGCGGACCCCTATTAATTTAAAACACAAACCAAACAACCACAAACATCAAAACTATCATACCCACAATTCATAAAACACATGGGGCCACCTCTTGAACATTTTTAAACAATTTAATGAGGCAATTAAATCTGCTCATAAAATAAATAAGAAGAGAGGGAGAAAGATGGGAGGTGATGTGAAGGAGAAAAGAGAGGGGAAGAAGAGGAGGAGGAGCACACATGGAACCATCCACACACAAACATCTTCCACATCACAAATCAAACCAACATCACCATATCACATCATACCAAGGCACTTGAAAAGTCACATGGCAAGAAAAGAATGAAATGAGAGTGATGCATGATGATGCATGAATGCAACACACATGAATGGCAAGGAGCAAACATACATCTCATAGCTCATGACACAAGGTTCATACATGGGGTTACATGCCAAATAAGGTAGGGACATCACTTGGGACGTCACACATGGGAGGGGCCGGTGGCTTGTCCTCCAAGCACCTAGGGTCGTTGGTCAAGGGGGAGGAAGGAAATCCCTCATTTCCTTCTCCAACGATCACTATCCCCCTTCTTAGGGATCTTGATCTTATCCTTTCGGTATATGATCCTATTCCTTTTAAGGGGGGATCCTGCTATGCCTAGATCAGGGGTGTGGGGACTTTCCCCACTACCCATGTCCATGTGGGTCCCCATGCAGGTGGGCCCCACTCTGGAACCTTCTAGAACCTTCCCGATATAATACCAACAAATCCTGAACATTTTCCAAAACCCTAAATATGACTTCCCATATATAAATCTTTACCTCCAGAGCTCCTCGTGACGTCTAGGATGTCATCTAGGACTCCGATCAACATTCGGTCACCAATGTACATATCCCAATACTACTCTAGCGTCACGGAACGTTAAGCATGCGGACCCTATGGGTTCGAGAATCATGTATACATGATCGAGACACCTCTCTGGCAATAACCAATAGAGGGACATGGATACCCATATTGCTTCCTACATATTCCACAAAGATCTTTATCGGTCGAACCACGATGCCAAGAATTCAATCAATCCTGTATGCAGTTCCCTTTGTCCAATGATATGTTACTTGCCTAAGATTCGATCATCGATATCCCCATACCTAGTTTAATCTTGTTATCGACAAGTCTCTTTAGTCATTCCGTAATACAAGATCCTGTGACTAACCCCTTAGTCACATTGCTTGCAAGATTCTTGTGATGTTCTATTACCGAGTGAGCCTAGAGATACCTCTCCGTCATACGGAGTGACAAATCCCAGTCTCGATCCATGCCAACCCAACAGACAACCTTGAAGAGACCTTTAGAGCATCTTTATGATCACCCAATTACGTTGTGATGTTTGATACACACAAGGCATTCCTTCGGTGTCAGGGAGTTGCATGATCTCATGGTCATACGAACACATACTTGACACGAAGCAATCGCAGTAAACTAATAGAATAATATACTATGCTTATGGTTGGGTCTTGTCCATCACATCATTCTCCTAATAATGTGACCCCGTTATCAAATGACAACTCATCTCTATGGTTAGGTAACCTTAACCATCTTTGATCAACGAGCTAGTCTAGTAGAGGCTCACTAGGGACACGGTATTGTCTATGTATACACACATGTATGTGAGTTTCCAATCAATACAATTATAGCATGGATAATAAACGATTATCATGAACAAGGAAATATGATAATAACCAATTTATTATTGCCTTTAGGGCATATTGTTTGGGAACATTGCATGGGAAACAAAAAAATTCCTACGCACATGCAAGATGTGTCCATGGTGATGAGCATCTACGAGAAGGAAAGTGGATCTACATAGTGATATGTCTCCATCGTATCTACTTTTCCAAACTCTTTTGCCCTTGTTTTGGACTCTAATTTGCATGATTTGAATGGAACTAACCCGGACTGACGCTATTTTCAGCAGAATTGCCTTGGTGTTATTTTTGTGTAGAAATAAAAGTTCTCGGATTGATCTACAAAATTATGAAGAATATTTTTGGAATTAATAATAAATACTAGCAAAAGATTCAACTGGAGGGGGGGCACCCACAAGTGACAAGCCTGTCAGGCGCGGCCACCCCCCTGGTCGCGCCTCGCAGGCTTGTGGCCCCCCTGTTGCTCCACCGACCACAATTCCACTCCTATATATTCCTATTCGTGGAGAAAAAATAAGGGAGAAGAGTCTGTCGCCGCCACCTCCTGTACTTCCTAGGGAGGCCAGATCTGGAGTCCATTTTGGGCTCCGGAGAGGGGAAATCAACGCCATCGTCATCACCAACCATCCTTCATCACCAATTCCATGAGGCCCTCAGTCGCTCGTGAGTAATTCCATCGTAGGTTTGATGGACAGTGATGGGTTGGATGAGATTTTGTTGGGGAACATTGCATGGGAAACAAAAATTATCCTAAGCACATGCAAGATCTATCCATGGTGATGAGCATCTACGAGAGGGAGAGTGGATCTATGTACCCTTGTAGATCGCTAAGCGGGAAGCTTAAGAAACGCGGTTGATGTAGTTGAACATCTTCACGATCCAAATCGTCGAGCGTCCTGCGATCCAATCACGATCCGTCCCGATCTAGCACCGAACGGAGGGTACCTCCGCGTTCAACACATGTATGGCTTGATGACGATCTCCGCCTTCTTGATCCAGCAAGAGGGAGCGAAGAGGCAGACGATTTCTCCGGCAGCGCGACGGCATTGCAGCGATGGTGGTGGAGTAATTCAAGCAGGGCTTCCCCTAAGCACTGCTGAAACCGATCTAGAGGAGAAACTACGGACTAGAGGAGAGGGTTGCACGTGGCTGATAATCTATATGCAAAAACCCTAAAACCTCTAGTATATATAGGAGGAGGAGAGTAGGAGAGGAGGAGGCTTGGCGCAAGGGCCAGCCCTTGGTGGCTTCGGCCGAAGTGGAGGGAGGAGTCCTCCTCCTCCACTCCTAGTAGGATTAGGACTCCTTCCTTATTTCCACCTTTTTGCCTTTTTCCACCTTTTCCACTTTGGACTTTCTTCCAAGTCGCATGGGCCTTCTATGGGACTTCGGCCAACCCACTAAGGGCTGGTATTCATCCTCCCACAGCCCATGTAGCCTCTTGGGTCGAAATACTCCTCGCGATGGTCCCCCGGTACCCTCCCGGCACTCCCGGTACACTACCGATGAGCCCAAAACCTTTCTGGTGACCAAAACAAGACTTCATATATATCAATCTTCAACTCCGGACCATTCCAGAGCTCCTCGTTACGTCCGGCTCATCCCGTACTCCGAACAACCTTTGGTCACCACCATGCATAACTCAATAATACCGAAACGTCACCAAACCTTAAGTGTGCAGACCCTGCGGGTTCGAGAACTATGTAGACATGATCGAGACACCTCTACGGTCAATAACCAATAGCAGGACCTGGATGCCCATATTGATTCCTACATATTCTATGAAGATCTTTATCGGTCAAACCTCTATGTCAAGGATTTAGTTAATCCCGTATTATGTTCCCTTTGTTCTTCGGTATGTTACTTGCCCGAGATTCGATCATCGGTATCTCCATACCTAGTTTAACATCGTTACTGGCAAGTCTCTTTACTCGTTTTTGTAATACAAGATCCTATGACTAACACTTCATCACATTGCTTGCAAAGCTTATTGTGATGTTGTATTACCGAGTGGGCCCTGAGCTACCTGTCCGTCACATGGAGTAACAAATCATAGTCTTGATCCATGCCAACCCAACAGACACCCTTAGGGATACCTGTAGAGCACCTTTATAGTCACCCAGTTACATTGTGACGTTTGATACACACAAGGCACTCCTCTGGTATCCGTGAGTTGCATGATCTCATGGTCGTAGGAACATATACTTGACATGCAGAAAACTATAGCAATAAACTGACACGATCATATGCTACATTTATAGTTTGGGTCTTGTCCATCCCATCATTCTCCTAATGATGTGATCCCATTATAAAATGACATCTTATGCCAATGGCTAGGAAACCTTGACCATCTTTGATCAACGAGCTAGTCTACTAGAGGCACACTAGGGACACAGTCTTGTCTATATATCCACACATGCAATGTGTTTCCAAACAATACAATTATAGCATGGATAATAAACAATTATCATGAACAAGGAAATATAATAATAAACACTTTATTTATTGCCTCTAGGGCATATTTCCAACAGTGTCCCACTTGCACTAGAGTCAAAAATCTAGTTCACATCACTATGTGATTTACCTTGTAATGAATCAAACACCCATGCAGTTCTGATGTTGATCGTGTTTAGCCCTTGGAAGAGTTTTAGTCAACGGGTCTGCAACATTCAGATCCGTGTGCACTTTGCAAATATTTGTGTCCTTCTCCTCGATGTAATTGCGGATGGAATTAAAGCGTCGCTTTATGTGTCTGGTCCTCTTGTGAAACCTTGGTTCCTTGGCCATAGCAATGGCACCAATGTTGTCGTAGAATAGAGTCATTGGATTCAGTGCAGTTGGCACTACTCCAAGATCTGTCATGAACTGCTTCATCGAGACACCTTCCTTCGCTGCCTCCGAGGCTGCGATGTACTCCGCTTCACATGTAGAATCGTCTACCATGCTTTGCTTGGAACTGCACCAGCTTACCTTTCCCTCGTTGAGAATAAATATGTATCCGGTTTGCGACTTAGAGTCATCCAGATTAGTGTCAAAGCTTGCATCGACATAACCCTTTAAGACGAGCTCTTGATCACCTCCATAAACGAGAAACATTTCCTTAGTCCTTTTAAGATACTTAAGGATATTCTTGAACGTCGTCCAGTTCTCTATTCCAAGATCACTTTGAAACCTTCTGGCCATACTTATGGCAAGGCTGACATCAGGTCTTGCGCACAGCATTGCATGCATGATAGAGCCTATGGATGAAGCATAGGGGATGACACTCATCTTCTCTCTATCTTCTGAAGTCACTTGGCATTGTGTCTTACTCAACTTCACTCCGTGTAACACAGGCAAGAACCCCTTCTTAGACTGATCCATTTTGAACTTCTTCAAAACTTTATCAAGGTATGTGCTTTGTGAAAGTTCTATCAAGCGTCTTGATCTATCTCTAAAGATCTTAATGCCTAATATGAAAGCAACTTCTCCTAGGTCCTTCATTGAAAAACTCTTGTTCTAATATTCCTTCACGCTTTCCAGCATTTCTATATTGTTTCCAATCAGCAATATGTCATCCACATATAATATTAGAAACGCTATAGAGCTTCCACTCACTTTCTTGTAAATACAAGCTTCTCCATAAACTTGTATAAAACCAAACGCTTTGATCACCTCATCAAAGCGCTTATTCCAACTCTGAGAAGCTTGCACCAGTCCATAAATGGATCGCTGGAGTTTGCAAACTTTGTAAGCATTCTCTGGATCGACAAAACCTTCTGGTTGCATCATATACAACTCTTCCTCAAGGAAACCGTTGAGGAACGTTGTTTGACATCCATCTGCCAAATTTCATAGTCGAAATAAGCAGCTATTACTAACATGATTCTGATGGACTTAAGCATCGCTACGGGTGAGAAGGTCTCATCGTAGTCAACTCCTTGAACTTGTGAAAAACCCTTTGCCACAAGTCAAGCTTTATAGATGGTGGCATTACCGTCCACGTCCGTCTTCTTCTTAAAGATACATTTGTTCTAAATGGTCTTTCGCCCTTCAGGTAATACTTCCAAAGTCCATACTTTGTTTTCATACATGGATGACATCTCGGATTTCATGGCCTCTAACCATTTCTCAAAATCTAGGCCCATTATTACTCCTCCATAGCTCATAGGTTCATTGTTGTCCAACAACATGACCTCCAAGACAGGGTTGTCGTACCACTCAGGAGCAGTACACGCCCTTGTCGACCTACGAGGTTCAATAGTAACTTGATCCGAAGCTTCATGATCATCATCATTAATTTCCTCTTCCATTGTCGTAGGCTCCATAGAAACATCTTTCTGCGATGGGCTACTCTCTGGTTGAAGTAAAGGTTCTATAACCTCATCAAGCTCTATTTTCCTCCCACTCAATTCTTTCGAGAGAAAATCTTTCTCAAGAAATGTTCCGTTCTTAGCGACAAACACTTTGCCTTTGGATCTGAGATAGAAGGTATACCCAACTGTCTCTTTCGACTATCCTATGAAGACGCATTTCTCCGCTTTGGGTTCCAGCTTTTCAGGCTGAAGCTTTTTGACATAAGCATCACATCCCCAAACTTTAAGAAACGACAACTTTGGCCTCTTGCCAAACCATAGTTCATATGGCGTCGTCTCAGCGGATTTCGATGGTGCCCTATTTACAGTGAATGCAGTTGTCTCTAATGCATAACCCCAAAACGATAGTGGCAAATCAGCAAGAGACATCATAGAACGCACCATATCTAATAATGTTTGATTACGACGTTCGGACACACCATTACGCTCTGGTCTTCCAGGCGGTGTCAACTCTGAAACAATTCCACAGTATCTTAAGTGATAGTCAAACTCATAACTCAGATATTCACATCCTCGATCAGATCGTATGAATTTAATCTTCTTGTTACGATGATTCTCAACTTCACTCTGAAATTGCTTGAACTTTTCAAACGTTTCAGACTTGTGTTTCATTAAGTAAATATACCCATATCTACTTAAGTCATCAGTGAAGGTGAGAAAATAACAATATCCACCATGCGCTGCAACATTCATTGGACCGCACATATCAGTATGTATGATCTCCAACAAATCACTTGCACGTACCATTGTTCCAGAGAACGGCGTTTTAGTCATATTTCCCATGAAGCATGGTTCACATGTGTCAAGTGATTCAAAATCAAGTGACTCCAAAATTCCATCAGCATGGAGCTTCCCCATGCGTTTTACACCAATATGACCCAAACGCCAATGCCACAAGAAAGTGGTACTATCATTATCAACTCTACATCTTTTGGCATCAATGTTATGAACATGTGTATCATCACTATCAAGATTCAATATGAATAATTTTAAGTGGACTTTTTTTAATTTTAAGTGTTTTCGCATCATGAGCAATTATATCAATGTTTCTAGCCATGTCATCCATCTTTTGTAGTTTTCTTCCACCATAAAATTAAAAATCTTTTGAGAAATAATGAATTATTTAATATTGTTCTCAAGTTAAAAGGGTATCCTATTATTATTATTATTATTATTATTATTATTATATGTTTTGCCATAGGGATTGCCATAATTATTAGAGGGATTATCAAGAGATGGTCTAGGATTAAAGTTCCCTCTATAAGCATTGATATTGAAATTATTTTGAGCGACAAAATTCACATCAAAAGCAACATTGTTTTTATAAATAAAAGTATATAATGGAACATCATTATAATCAGCATGAGCACTTTTACTTGATAGCATTTCATAATAGCAACCATTTTATCACTCAAAGTAGAGACTTCCTCCACATAATTTCCCTTCTTACCAGTTGGAGCTCACTCCGTGTGCCATTAGAAGTAGTTTGTACTGATGTTTCTGAGAAGCTTCATGGCCTCCACTAATGTTACTTCTATAAATGTTCCACCTACAGCTAAGTCTAGAAGATTTCTCAAAGCAAAGTTTAACCCAAAGTAAACATTTTGTATGATTATCTGTAAATTCAAACCATGAGTGGGACAATTTCTAATCATCAATTTCATTGTTTCCCAAGATTGTGAAACATGTTCTTGCTCGTGTTGTTTTAAGTTCATGATTTGATTCCTAAGAGATATTATCTTGGACGGAGGAAAATATTTAGTGATAAAAGCATCTTGCATTTGTTCCAAGAATCAATACTATTGCAAGGCATAGATGAAAACCAAGTTTTAGTTTTACATCTTAGTGATAAAGGAAATAATTTCAACTTAAAAATATAGTTATCCGCATCTTTTCTCCTTTGCGTATCACATAATTCAAGGAAGGTATTAATATAGGATGTGACATCTTCATGAGGATTTCCAGCCAACTCTTCTTCCATAAAATGATTTAGTAATGCTGCACTGATACCATATGACTCCACACTAGTGGAGGGTGAAGAAATTGTACTAATAAAATCATTTTTATTAGTATTTCAGAAGTCACACAGTTTGGTATTTTCTCGAGAGATTATAGCAAACGAGTAATAAAGATTTTTTTGGTGTTTTTGATTTTAATAAACTAAATATGAAATCAAGTAAAAAGTATAACAAGTAAACGATAATGTGTATGAAGGGACATGTGGTATGTTTGATGATACTCCCCGGCAGCGGCGCCATAAATCCTTCTGCTACTTTGTGTAGATGCGTTGGTTTTTTCCTCCAGGAGGAAGGGGTGGCTGTAGTAAAGTTGCAACAAGTATTTCCCTCAGTAAGAAGCAAGATTTATCTAACCAATAGGAGGATCAAGCAAACTCCAGTCAACAGTACCTACATACACAAGAACAAAATACTTGGACACAACACCGGCAAGAGGGTTGTCAATTCCCTTGTACTCATTAATTGCAAGGATCAAATATGATAGTGGTAGATATAAATATATAACTAAAATAAAATAAAAGGTAAATAATTGCATCAAGGTAAATAAGTTTTTAGTAAATATATTTCATAGATCTAGGGGGCATAGTTTGTTGGGGAACGTTGCATGGGAAACAAAAAAATTCCTACGAACACCCAAGATCTATCCATGGAAATTCATAGCTACGAGAAGTGAAGTGTATCTACATACCCTTGTAGATCGCTAAGCGGAAGCGTATATAACGCGGTTGATGTAGTCGTACTCTTCACGGTCCAATCATGATCTGATCCGATCTAGCGCCGAACGGACGACACCTCCGTGTTTAGCACATGTGCAGATCGATGACGTATCCTCCTTGTTGATACAACAAGAGAGGAAGGGTAAGTAGATGGGATATCAACCAACATGACGGCATGGTGGAGATCGTGGTGGAGCAATCCTGGCAGGGCATCGCCAAGCGCCTCTAGAATGACGTACAAGGAAGAAACGGGAGAGACGGAAGAAGGGTCGCGACCGTGGGAGGGTGTACTGCCTCTTGTGCCTCCCCACCTTTATATAGGCATGGGAGGGGCTGGTGGCTTGCCCTCCAAGCACCTAGGGTCGGTGTTCAAGGAGGAGGAAGGAAATCCCTCATTTCCTTCTCCACCGATCACTATCCCCCTTCTTAGGGATCTTGATCTTATCCTTTCGGGATATGATCCTATTCGTTTTAATGGGGATCCTGCTATGCCTAGATCAGGGGTGTGGTGACTTTCCCCACTACCCATGTCCATGTGGGTCCCCATGCAGGTGGGCCCCACTCTAGAACCTTCTAGAACCTTCCCGGTATAATACCAAAAAATCCTGAACATTTTCCGAAACCCTAAATATGACTTCCCATATATAAATCTTTACCTCCGGAGCTCCTCGTGACGTCCAGGATCTCATCCAGGACTTCGATCAACATTCGGTCACCAATGTACATATCACAATACTACTCTAGCGTCACGGAACGTTAAGCATGCGGACCCTATGGGTTCGAGAATCATGTATACATGATCGAGACACCTCTCCGGCAATAACCAATAGAGGGACATGGATACCCATATTGGTTCCTACATATTCCACAAAGATCTTTATCGGTCGAACCACGATGCCAAGGATTCAATCAATCCTATATGCAGTTCCCTTTGTCCAATGATATGTTACTTGCCTAAGATTCGATCATCGGTATCCCCATACCTAGTTTAATCTTGTTACCGACAAGTCTCTTTAGTCGTTCCGTAATACAAGATCCCGTGACTAACCCCTTAGTCACATTGCTTGCAAGAGTCTTGTGATGTTGTATTACCGAGTGAGCCCAGAGATACCTCTCCGTCATACGGAGTGACAAATCCCAGTCTCGATCCATGCCAACCAAACAGAAAACCTTGAAGATACCTTTAGAGCATCTTTATGATCACCCAGTTACGTTGTGATGTTTGATACACACAAGGCATTCCTTCGGTGTCAGGGAGTTGCATGGTCATAGGAACACATACTTGACATGAAGAAAACTGTAGCAATAAACTGACACGATCATATGCTACATTTATAGTTTGGGTCTTTTCCATCACATCATTCTCCTAATTATGTGACCCCGTTATCAAATGACAACTCATGTCTATGGTTAGGTAACCTTAACCATCTTTGATCAACGAGCTAGTCTAGTAGAGGCTCACTAGGGACACGGTGTTGTCTACGTATACACACATGTATGTGAGTTTCCAATCAATACAATTATAGCATGGATAATAAACGATTATCATGAACAAGGAAATATGATAATAACCAATTTATTATTGCCTTTAGGGCATATTGTTTGGGAACATTGCATGGGAAACAAAAAAATTCCTACGCACATGCAAGATGTGTCCATGGTGATGAGCATCTACGAGAAGGAAAGTGGATCTACATAGTGATATGTCTCCATCGTATCTACTTTTCCAAACTCTTTTGCCCTTGTTTTGGACTCTAATTTGCATGATTTGAATGGAACTAACCCGGACTGACGCTATTTTCAGCAGAATTGCCTTGGTGTTATTTTTGTGTAGAAATAAAAGTTCTCGGATTGATCTACAAAATTATGGAGAATATTTTTGGAATTAATAATAAATACTAGCAAAAGATTCAACTGGAGGGGGGGCACCCACAAGTGACAAGCCTGTCAGGCGCGGCCACCCCCCTGGTCGCGCCTCGCAGGCTTGTGGCCCCCCTGTTGCTCCACCGACCACAATTCCACTCCTATATATTCCTATTCGTGGAGAAAAAATAAGGGAGAAGAGTCTGTCACCGCCACCTCCTGTACTTCCTAGGGAGGCCAGATCTGGAGTCCATTTTGGGCTCCGGAGAGGGGAAATCAACGCCATCGTCATCACCAACCATCCTTCATCACCAATTCCATGAGGCCCTCAGTCGCTCGTGAGTAATTCCATCGTAGGTTTGATGGACAGTGATGGGTTGGATGAGATTTTGTTGGGGAACATTGCATGGGAAACAAAAATTATCCTAAGCACATGCAAGATCTATCAATGGTGATGAGCATCTACGAGAGGGAGAGTGGATCTACGTACCCTTGTAGATCGCTAAGCGGGAAGCTTAAGAAACGCGGTTGATGTAGTTGAACATCTTCACGATCCAAATCGCCGAGCGTCCTGCGATCCAATCACGATCCGTCCCGATCTAGCACCGAACGGAGGGTACCTCCGCGTTCAGCACATGTATGGCTTGATGACGATCTCCGCCTTCTTGATCCAGCAAGAGGGAGCGAAGAGGCAGACGATTTCTCCGGCAGCGCGACGGCATTGCAGCGATGGTGGTGGAGTAATTCAAGCAGGGCTTCCCCTAAGCACTGCTGAAACCGATCTAGAGGAGAAACTACGGACTAGAGGAGAGGGTTGCACGTGTCTGATAATCTATATGCAAAAACCCTAAAACCTCTAGTATATATAGGAGGAGGAGAGTAGGAGAGGAGGAGGCTTGGCGCAAGGGCCAGCCCTTGGTGGCTTCGGCCGAAGTGGAGGGAGGAGTCCTCCTCCTCCACTCCTAGTAGGATTAGGACTCCTTCCTTATTTCCACCTTTTTGCCTTTTTCCACCTTTTCCACTTTGAACTTTCTTCCTAGTCACATGGGCCTTCTATGGGACTTCGGCCAGCCCACAAAGGGCTGGTATTCATCCTCCCACAGCCCATGTAGCCTCTTGGGTCGAAATACTCCTCGCGATGGTCCCCCGGTACCCTCCCGGCACTCCCGGTACACTACCGATGAGCCCAAAACCTTTCTGGTGACCAAAACAAGACTTCCTATATATCAATATTTACCTCTGGACCATTCCGGAGCTCCTCGTTACGTTCGGCTCATCCGGTACTCCGAACAACCTTCGGTCACCACCATGCATAACTCAATACTACCGAAACGTCACCAAACCTTAAGTGTGCAGACCCTGCGGGTTCGAGAACTATGTAGACATGACCGAGACACCTCTACAGTCAATAACCAATAGCAGGACCTGGATGCCCATATTGATTCCTACATATTCTATGAAGATCTTTATCGATCAAACCTCTATTTCAAGGATTTAGTTAATCCCATATTACGTTCCCTTTGTTCTTCGGTATGTTACATGCCCGAGATTGGATCGTCGGTATCTCCAAACCTAGTTCAACCTCGTTATTGGCAAGTCTCTTTACTCGTTTTTGTAATACAAGATCTCGTGACTAACACTTAGTCACATTGCTTGCAAAGCTTATTGTGATGTTGTATTACCGAGTGGTCCCTGAGATACCTCTCCGTCACACGGAGTAACAAATCCTAGTCTTGATCCATGCCAACCCAACAGACACTCTCAGAAATACCTGTAGAGCACCTTTATAGTCACCCAGTTACGTTGTGACATTTGATACACACAAGGCACTCCTATGGTATCCGTGAGTTGCATGATCTCATGGTCGTAGGAACATATACTTGACATGCAGAAAACTATAGCAATAAACTGACACGATCGTATGCTACATTTATAGTTTGGGTCTTGTCCATCCCATCATTCTCCTAATGATGTGATCCCGTTATAAAATGACATCTTATGTCAATGGCTAGCAAACCTTGACCATCTTTGATCAACGAGCTAGTCTACCAGAGGCACACTAGGGACACAGTGTTGTTTATATATCCACACATGCAATGTGTTTCCAGTCAATACAATTATAGCATGGATAATAAAAAATCATCATGAACAAGGAAATATAATAATAAACACTTTATTTATTGCCTCTAGGGCATATTTCCAACAGTCTCCCACTTGCACTAGAGTCAATAATCTAGTTCACATCACTATGTGATTTACCTTGTGATGAATCAAACACCCATGCAGTTCTGATGTTGATCGTGTTTAGCCCTTGGAAGAGGTTTAGTCAACGGGTCTGCAACATTCAGATCCGTGCACACTTTGCAAATGTTTGTGTCCTTCTCCTCGATGTAATCGCGGATGGAATTGAAGCGTCGCTTTATGTGTCTGGTCCTCTTGTGAAACCTTGGTTCCTTGGCCAGAGCAATGGCACCTGTGTTGTCACAGAATAGAGTCATTGGATTCAGTGCAGTGGGCACTACTCCAAGATCTATCATGAACTGCTTCATCGAGACACCTTCCTTCGTTGCCTCCAAGGCTGCAATGTAGTGCGCTTCACATGTAGAATCGGCTACCACGCTTTGCTTGGAACTGCACCAGCTTACCTTTCCCTCGTTGAGAATAAATATGTATCAGGTTTGTGACTTAGAGTCATCCGGATCAGTGTCAAAGCTTGCATCAACATAACCCTTTATGACGAGCTCTTGATCACCTCCATAAATGAGAAACATTTCCTTAGTCCTTTTCAGATACTTAAGGATATTCTTGAACGTCGTCCAGTGCTCCATTCCAGGATCACTTTGAAACCTTCTGGCCATACTTATGGCAAGGCTGACATCAGGTCTTGCGCACAGCATTGCATGCATGATAGAGCCTATGGCTGAAGCATAGGGGATGACACTCATCTTCTCTCTATCTTCTGCAGTCACTGGGCATTGTGTCTTACTCAACTTCACACCTTGTAACACAGGCAAGAACCCCTTCTTGGACTGATCCATTTTGAACTTCTTCAAAACTTTATCAAGGTATGTGCTTTGTGAAAGTGCTATCAAGCGTCTTGATCTATCTCTATAGATCTTAATGCCTAATATGAAAGAAGCTTCTCCTAGGTCCTTCATTGAAAAACTCTTGTTCAAATATTCCTTCACGCTTTCCAGCATGTATATATTGTTTCCAATCAGCAATATGTCATCCACATGTAATATTAGAAACGCTATAGAGCTCCCACTCACTTTCTTGTAAATACAAGCTTCTCCATAAACTTGTAAAACGATATGTCAAGGAAACTATTGAGGAACGCTGTTTGACATCCATCTGCCAAATTTCATAGTCGAAATAAGCAGCTATTGCTAACATGATTCTGATGGACTTAAGCATCGCTACGGGTGAGAAGGTCTCATCGTAGTCAACTCCTTGAACTTGTGAGAAACCCTTTGCCACAAGTCAAGCTTTATAGATGGTGACATTACCATCCACGTCCGTCTTCTTCTTAAAGATCCATTTGTTCTAAATGGTCTTTCGCCCTTCAGGTAATACTTCCAAAGTCCATACTTTGTTTTCATACATGGATGACATCTCGGATTTCATGGCCTCTAACCATTTCTCAGAATCTGGGCCCATTATTACTCCTCCATAGCTCATAAGTTCATTGTTGTCCAACAACATGACCTCCAAGACAGGGTTGTCGTACCATTCAGGAGCAATACGCGCCCTTGTCGACCTACGAGGTTCAATAATAACTTGATCCGAAGCTTCATGATCATCATCATTAATTTCCTCTTCAACTGCCGTAGGCTCCATAGAAACATCTTTCTGTGCAGGGCTACTCTTTGGTTGAAGTAAAGGTTCTATAACCTCATCAAGCTCTATTTTGCTCCCACTCAATTCTTTCGAGAGAAACTCTTTCTCAAGAAATGTTTCGTTCTTAGCGACAAACACTTTGCCTTTGGATCTGAGATAGAAGGTATACCCAACTGTCTCTTTCGGGTATCCTATGAAGACGCATTTCTCCGCTTTGGGTTCCAGCTTTTCAGGCTGAAGCTTTTTCACATAAGCATCACATCCCCAAACTTTAAGAAACGACAACTTTGGCCTCTTGCCAAACCACAGTTCATATGGCGTCGTCTCAGCGGATTTCGATGGTGCCCTATTTAAAGTGAATGCAGTTGTCTCTAATGCCTAACCCCAAAACGATAGTGGCAAATCGGTAAGAGACATCTTAGAACGCACCATATCTAATAATGTTTGATTACGATGTCGGACACACCATTAGGCTGTGGTGTTCGAGGCGGTGTCAAATGTGAAACAATTCCACACTATCTTAAGTGACTATCAAACTCATAACTCAGATATTCACCTCCTCGATCAGATCTTATGAATTTAATCTTCTTGTTACGATGATTCTCAACTTCACTCTGAAATTGCTTGAACTTTTCAAACGTTTCAGACTTGTGTTTCATTAAGTAAATATACCCATATCTACTTAAGTCATTAGTGAAGGTGAGAAAATAATGATATCCACCGCGCGCTGCAACATTCATTGGACCGCACATATCAATATGTATGATCTCCAACAAATCACTTGCATGTTCCATTGTTCCAAAGAACGGCGTTTTACTCATGTTTCCCATGAGGCATGGTTCACATGTGTCAAGTGATTCAAAATCAAGTGACTCCAAAAGTCCATCAGCATGGAGCTTCCCCATGCGTTTTACACCAATATGACCCAAACGGTAGTGCCACAAGAAAGTGGTACTATCATTATCAACTCTACATCTTTTGGCATCGATGTTATGAACATGTGTATCATCATTATCAAGATTCAATATGAATAAACCCCTCACATTGGGTGCATGACCATAAAAGATATCACTCATATAAATAGAACAACCATTATTCTCTGATTTATATCAGTAACCGTCTCGCAATAAACAAGATCTAGACATAATGTTCATGCTTAACACAGACACTAAATAACAATTATTCAGGTTCACACTAATCCCGATGGTAATCGAAGAGAGAGCGTGCCGACGGAGATCACATCAACCTTGGAATCATTTCCCACGCACATTGTCACTTCGTCCTTCGCCAGCCTTCTTCTATTCCGTAGTTCCTGTTTTGAGTTGCAAATGTGAGCAACAGAACCGGTATCAAATACCCAGGCAATACAACGAGAGCTAGTAAGGTACACATCAATAACATGTATATCATATAGACCTTGGTTGTTCTTGGCCGCCTTCTTGTCAGCCAGGTACTTGGGGCAGTTCCGCTTCCGGTGACCAGTTCCCTTGCAATGAAAGCACTCAGTTTCTGGCTTGGGTCTAGCCTTGGGTTTCTTTATAGGAGGATCAACTGCTTTGCCATCCTTCTTGGATTTACCCTTCTTGCACTTGCCATTCTTCTTGAAACTAGTGGTTTCATTGACCATCAACACTTGATGTTCTTTCTGGATTTCAGACTCAGCGACTTTCAGCATCGCAAACAGCTCGGCGATGACTTGTTCATCCCGTGCATGTTATAGTTCATCACAAAGCTCTTGTAGCAAGGTGGCGGTTATTGAAGAACTATGTAGTGATCGCCTCTAGTGGAAGGGGCATTCCCAACTCTGCCAGACAAGTCGAATACCCAGACATTTTGAGTACATGTTCAATAATAGACCCGTTCTCCTCCATTTTGCAAGCATAGAACTTATCGGAGGTCTCATACCTCTCGATCCGGGCATTCTTCTGAAAGATAAACTTCAACTCCTAGAACATCTCATATGCTCCATGACGTTCAAAACATCTTTAAAGTCACAGTTCTAAGCCATACAATATTGCATACTAAACTATTGAGTAATCTCTGGAACGTGCCTCTAAAGAGTTCTTAACGTCTTTGGATGACATGTCTTCGGGTTGGTCACCAAGCTGTGCATCAAGGACATATGATTTCTGGGAAGCTGTGAGGATAATCCTCAGATTACAGGCACAGTCCAGAAAGTTATGTACATCATCTTTGAACTTGCTTTTTCTATGAACACATTAAAATTCTGGGGTGCTACTTCGTGAGCCATTGATCTACAACATAAAACTGCAAAGGTTACTTAGAGTGTTGTTCAAGATAATGAGTTTACTTAATCAAATTACTAAAGCTCCCACTCAAATTGACATCCCTCGGGTCATCTGAGTGACACATGATCCAAATTCACCAACTCAAGTCCGATCATCACGTGAGTTGAGGTGGTTTCAATGGTGAACATCATCATGTTGATCATATCTACTATATGGCTCATGTTCGACCTTTCGGTCTCTTATGTTTCGAGGCTATGTTTATACATGCTAGGCTCGTCAAGTTTAACCCGAGTGTTCTGCATGTGCAACACTGGCTTGCACCCGTTGTATGTGAACGTAGAGTCTATCACACCCGATCATCACGTGGTGTCTCGACACGACGAACTTTCGCAACGATGCACACTTGGGGAGAACACAATTCATCTTGAAATTTAATTGAGGGATCACCTTATAATGCTACCGCCGTCCTAAGCAAAACAAGGTGCATAAAAGGATTAACATCACATGCAAATCATAAGTGACATGATATGGCCATGAACTTGTGCTTTTGATATCCATCTTGAAAGCACCGGCATGATCTCCATCATCTTGATCTCCATCAACGTGTCGCCATTGGGGTTGTCGCGCTCACCATGCTTATACTACTATTGCTACCATTTAGCGATAAAGTAAAGCATTACATAGCGCTTAATGATTGACACGCAGGTCATACAATAATTAAAGACAACCCTATGGCTCTTGTCGGTTGCCGTACTCATCGACATGCAAGTCGTGATATTCTATACAACACATGATTATCTCATACATCACATATATCTCATCATGTAATTGGCCATATCACATCACACCATACCCTGCAAAAACAAGTTAGACGTCCTCTAATTGTTGTTGCATGTTTTACGTGGCTGCTACAGGTATCTAGCAAGAACAATTCTCACCTACGCAAAACCCACAAAGGTGATACATAAGTTGCTTTTCAACCTTCTCAAGGACCGCATTTGTCGAATCCGGTCCAACTAAAGTAGGAGAAACAAACACCCCTAGCCATCTTTGTGCAACGAGGTTACACGTCAGTCGATGGAACCGGTCTCTCGTAAGTGTACGAGTAAGGTTGGTCTGGGCCGCTTCATCCCACAGTACTGCTGAACCAAAACACGACCAAGGGAGGTAGAAATCTAAGCATCAACGCCCACAAACTCTTTGTGTTCTACTCGAGATCTCATCTACACATAGACCTAACTCATGATTCCACTGTTGGGGAACATTCCATGGGAAACAAAAAGAATTCCTATGCACACGCAAGATCTATCCATTTTGATGAGCATCTACGAGAGGGAGAGTGGATCTATGTAACCTTGTGGATCACTAAGCAGGAAGCGTTAAGAAACGCGGTTGATGTAGTCGAACGTCTTCGCAATCCAAATCACCGAGCGTCCCCCGATCCAATCACGATCCGTCCCGATCTAGCACCGAACGAACGGCACCTCCACGTTCAGCAAATGTATGGCTTGATGACGATCTTTGCCTTCTTGATCCAGCAAGAGGGAGCGAAGAGGCAGACGAGTTCTCTGGCAGCACGACCGGGTTGCGGCGATGGTGGATGAGTAATTCCAGCAAGGCTTCGCCTAAGCACTGCTGAAACCGATCTAGAGGAGAAACTACGGACTAGAAGAGAGGGTTGCACGTGGCTGAAAATCTATATGCAAAAACCCTAAAACCTCTAGTATATATAGGAGGAGGAGAGGAGGAGGCTTGGCGCAAGGGCCAGCCCTTGGTGGCTTCAGTTGAAGTGGAGGGAGGAGTCCTCCCCTCCACTCCTAGTAGCATTAGGACTCCTTCCTTATTTCCACCTTTTTGCCCTTTCCACCTTTTCCACTTTGGACTTTCTTCCCAGCCGCATAGGCCTTCTATGGGACTTCGTCGATCCCACTAAGGGCTGGTATTCATCCTCCCACAGCCCAAGTAGCCTCTTAGGTCGAAATACTCCTCTCGATGGTCCCATGGTACCCTCCCGGCACTCCTGGTACACTACCGATGAGCCCGAAACCTTTCTGGTGACCAAAACAGGACTTTATATATATATCAATCTTTACCTCCAGACCATTCCGGAGCTCCTCGCGACATCTGGGATCTCATCCGGGACTCCGAACAACCTTCGGTCACCACCATGCATAACTCTATACTACCGAAACGTCGCCAAACCTTAAGTGTGCAGACCCTGCGGGTTCGAGAACTATGTAGACATGACCGAAACACCTCTACGTACAATAACCAATAGCGGGACCTAGATGCCCATATAGATTCCTACATATTGTACGAAGATTTTTATTGGTTGAACCTCTATGTCAAGGATTCAGTTAATCCCGTATGATGTTCCCTTTGTTCTTCGGTATGTTACTTGCCCGAGATTCGATTGTCGATATCTCCATACCTAGTTCAACCTCGTTACTGGAAAGTCTCTTTACTCGTTTCTGTAATGCAAGATCCCGTGGCTAAAACTTAGTCATATTTCGTGCAAGGCTTGTTGTGATGTTGTAATACTGAGTGGGCCCTGAGATACCTCTCCGTCACGCGGAGTAACAAATCCCAGTGTTGATCCATGCCAACCCAACAGACACCCTTGGAGATACCCGTAGAGCACCTTTATAGTCACCCAGTTACGTTGTGATGTTTGATACACACAAGGCACTCCTCTGGTGTGCGTGATCTCATGGTTGTAGGAACATATACTTCACATGCAGAAAACTGTAGCAATAAACGGACACGATCATATGCTATGTTTATGGTTTGGGTCTTGTCCATCCCATCATTCTCCTAATGATGTGATCCCATTATCAAATGACATCTTATGTCAATGGCTAGGAAACCTTGACCATCTTTGATCAACGAGCTAGTCTACTAGAGGCACACTAGGGACAAAGTGTTGTCTATATATCCACACATGCAATGTGTTTCCAATCAATACAATTATAGCATGGATAATAAACAATTATCTTGAACAAGGAAATATAATAATAACACTTGATTTCTTGCCTCTAGAGCATATTTCCTACAGATTTATCATGTAATCGAGTTAGTTTTGTTAGGGTTTAATCCCTAGTATCCACTATGTTCTGAGATTGATGTTGCTATGACTTTGCTATGCTTAATGCTTGTCACTAGGGCCCGAGTGCCATGATTTCAGACCTGAACCTATTATATTTTCATGAATATATATATGTGTGTGTGTGTTCTTGATACTATCTTGCAAGTTCTAGACACCTATTTCGAGTTATGATCTGCATCCCCCAGGGTGACAATAACTTGGATTCTTTCCGGTGATTACCGTACTTTGAGGAGTTCACGTATTCACTAAGTGCTAATGCTTTGGTCCGGTTCTCTATTAAAAGGAGGCCTTAATATCCCTTAGTTATCATTAGGACCCCACTGCCACGGGAGGGTAGGACAAAAGATGCCATGCAAGTTCTTTTCCATAAGCATGTATGACTATATATGGAATACATGCCCACATTATATTAATGAATTGGAGCTAGTTCTGTGTTACCCTATGTTATAACTATTGCATGATAAATGCCATCTGACATAATTATCCATCACTGATCCATTGCCTACGAGATTTCCACATATTGATCTCCGCTAAGTTACTTCTCCGTTGCTACTGTTACAATCACTACAAAACTGCTATTGTTACTTTAGTCATCATTATCGTTACTTCCATATTACTTTGCTACTGAATACTTTGCTGCAGATATTAAGTCTTTCAGGTGTGGTTCAGTTGACAACTCAGTTGTGAATACTCAAGAATATTCTTTGGCTCCCTTTGTGTCGAATCAATAAATTTGGGTTGAATACTCTACCCTCGAAAACTGTTGCGATCCCCTATACTTGAGGGTTATCAAGACCTTTTTCTAGCGTCGTTGCCGGGGAGCATAGGTATATTCTCTAAGTCACTTGGGATTTATATCTGTTGATCACTATGAAGAATCTGAAAGATCCAAAAACCAAGATCTATCCCTCTACTATAGGGGAGGTAAGGAACTGCCATCTAGCTCTTCACTTGATTCACCTTCTGTTATGAGGAAGTTTGCGACACCACCACCTGCTAGTAATTCTGATATCTCGCAAGTAATTGATGATGCCACTTTTGATATGCATGATGTTGATGATGATACATTGCTTGATAATACTGTGCCACTGGGTGAATTTCTTGATGAACAAATTGCTACAGTCAATGCTGGAAATTATGATACTTTTGAAACTGATGAAATTATTGAAATTGAACACTACGAGACACCTGCTAGACCTATCCCTCCTAGATACAAATTGCCTGATATTCTCGAGGGTTATGTTATGGAAGGAGAGGTAGCTAGGGACTTTCTTGCTTGTAAGGCTAGAGATGATCTTAAGAAGTTACTATGCAAGTGGAAAGAAAAAATGCTAGAATTAAACATGATCCTAAGTTTGCTACTTCACCTATCTTTGTTACTGATAAGGATTATGCATTCGCTGTCGACCCTGAGTTAATCACTTTGGTTGAATCTGATCCTTTCCATGGCTATGAATCTGAAACTGTTGTGGCACATCTCACTAAACTGAATAATATAGCCACCCTATTTACTCATGAGGAAAAAATTCGTTATTATTATATTCTCAAGTTGTTTCCTTTCTCACTAAAGGGTGATGCTAAGATATGGTTCAATTCTCTTGCTCCTGGTTGTGTGTGTTGTCCCCAGGATATGATATATTACTTCTGTGAAAAATATTTTCCTATCCATGAGAAACAAGCTGTCTTGTAGGAAATATTTAACTTTGTGCAATTTGAAGAAGAGAGTCTCCCATAAGCTTGGGGGAGGCTTCTCCAATTACTAAATGCTTTGCCTTATCATCCTCTCGAGAAAAATGAAATACTTGATATCTTTTATAATGGACTAACCGATGCTTCTAGGGACCACCTAGATAGTTGTGCTGGTTGTGTTTTCAGGGAACGAACCATTGAACAAGTTGAACTACTATTGAATAATATATTGAGCAATGCTAATGATTGGACTATTCCCGAACCACCTTCGAAGCCAACTCCAAAGAAAAGAGGTATTCTATTTCTCAGTCTTGAAGATATGCAAGTGGCAAAGAAATCTATGAAAGAAAAAGGTATTAAAGCTGAAGATGTTAAGAATCTACCACCTATTGAAGAAATACATGATCTTGATAACCCGACACAGGTAGTAGAGGTAAACTCTCTCCATAGATTTGATGAAGGTGATATTCCTTTTAATAAGTCTGCTAACCAATGCTTGGATGAGTTTGATAATTTTGTTGTTAAGCAAGAAAATTTTAATGCTTATGTTAGTAGACAATTGAAACATAATGCTTTCATGCTTGATCTCTTAGGTGATTATATGAGTAGAACTATCAATGATTTTAAACTGATTAGTAAACATGCTTCCATGGTAACTACTCAAGTAGAACAAGTACTTAAGGCAAAGAATGATTTGCTTAATGAGATGAATAGTAAGAACAATGATCATTCTATTAAAGTTGTGACTAGAGGTGGAAGAATGACTCGGGAACCTTTGTATCCTGAGGGCCACCCTAAGAGAATTGAGCAAGATTCTCAAAGGAGTAATATTGATGCACCTAGTCGCTCCAGTATAAGAGGAATAAGGATGATGATAGAAGTTTGCATGCTGCTAGTGAACCTGTTGTAGATACACCTGAAACCCCAAATGATATTTCTATTTCTGATGCTGAGACACAATCTGGTGATGAACATGAGCCTAGTGATAATATTAATGATGATGTTCATGTTGATGCTCAACCTAGTAATGATAATGATATGTAGATCGAACCTGCTATTGATCTTGATAACCCACAACCTAAGAATAAAAGATATGAAAAAAGAGATTTTATTGCTAGGAAGCATGGTAAAGAAAGAGAATCATGGGTTTAGAAACCCATGCCCTTTCCTCCTAAACCATCCAAGAAAAAGGATGATGAGGATTTTGAGCGCTTTGTTGGAATGCTTAGACCTGTCTTTTTGCGTATGCGCTTGACCGATATTCTGAAAATGTCTCCTTATGCTAAGTATATGAAAGATATTGTGACTAATAAAAGGAAGATACTGGAAGCTGAAGTTTCCACCATGCTTGCTAATTATACTTTTAAGGGTGGAGTACCAAAGAAATTTGGAGATCCAAGAATACCAACTAAACCATGCTCCATTAAAGGGAATTATATTAAAACTGTTTTATGTGAGTTGGGAGCTGGTGTTAGTGTTATGCCTTTCTCTTTATATTGTAGACTTGATTTGAATAAGTTGACACCTACTGAAATCTCTTTGCAAATGGATGATAAATCAACTACTCTACCTATCGGTACTTGTGAGGATGTACCTGTCATAGTTGCAAATGCTAATATCTTAACGGACTTTGTTATTCTTGATCTTCCCGAGGAAGACAGTATGTCAATCATGCTTGGTAGACCCTTTCTGAATATTGCAGCTGTTATTATTGATTGCAACAAAGGCAATGTGACTTTTCATATTAATGGTAATGAGCATACGGTACACTTTCCGAAGAAACAACTTCAAGTTCATAGTATCAACTCCATTGAAAAAATTCCAACGATTATTATTGGAGACTTTGAATTCCCTCTTCCTACTGTCAATAAGAAATATGATATACTTATTGTTGGGTAGATGCATATCCCCATTGAGGTAACTTAGTGTTATTTGAAAAAAAAATGATTTCATGCTATTCAAAAGAAGTTTGTTAATAAGACTTGATCTACCTTATTGATGGATCCCTTTTGATAAGCATGAGATGGATGAATATAGAAAGCTCAACTTTATGTACGTATCCTTTACTTTCTGTTAGCTAGATTAAATTAAGTACAAATGCTATTATTTTTCTGTTTTCTCAGTTTTCTGTGCAATAGTAAAATGACCTGAAAATAAAAGTTCTTCAAATACCCTGAAAATGGAGTATGATTTTTTCTGGAACATTTAAAAATATCTGGCAGTGAGCACACAGCAGGGGGCTGCACCAGTGGGTCACAAGTCCACAAGGCGTGGCCACCCCCTGGCTGCGCCTAGTAGGCATGTGGGTCCCACGTGGCCCCCCTTCACTCATTCCAGCACCCATCCACTTCATCTTCTTCCAAAAAAATCCCACCATTGCTCAAACCCGTGTTCTAGCTCATTATGCTGCCATTTTCGATCTCCTTGTGCAAAGCTTCATTTGCAAAAGTGTTTTGGGAGATTGTTCTTCGGTATGTGACTCCTCCAATGGCCCAGTTATTTTTTTGCTCTGGTGCTTTATATATTGCAAATTTTTGCTGCTGTGGTGACCATGTTCTTGAGCTTGAATGTCAAATTTGTATGGTCCCAAGTAGTTTTGATGCATGATATAGTCTCTAGGCATTTGTGGGAGTAGTTGCTATGATTTTTGTTGAGATTTGTTCACCTTTATTTTGGGTCACTAAAAATTTCAGAATTTTTTAGAAAAAGCAAAATGTTGAGGAGGGTATTTCAAGGGGGTTCCTCAAGCAAGAAAGCCCCGAGACTCGCGATACGTGAGCTCGACCTTGAACCACTGAGGGAAGCACAAGTACGACCTTGTGAATGGACATTGGATCAATTTATGAGTGATGCCGGTTTCAAGGAAGAATTCTACGCATACACAAGAAATGCTGCCCTTGTGAAATTCGTTTCGGACAAATGCAAGCAATACTATCAACTCATTGATTCTTTTGTGCAGAGGTTTGAATTTTCCTTCAATCATAATAAACCTTCCATCCTATTTAACCTTTATGAAAAATCATATACTTTGGACATAGGGGATTTTAATCATGCATGCAAAATTCCACAATGGGGCAGCAATAGTGATCCGCACAAAACTGAATATAATGATTTTCTTGCTAGCATTACCGTCGGAGAAACTAGAAATATTACATGGGCTATCATGGGGAGCATTCATTTTCCTGCTATACATTATTTTGCTCTATTCATAGGTAGATGTATTAACAGTAAAACTGAGCATAGCCACCTTTGTGCTATCGATCTCAGTATTCTTAAGAGTACACTAATGGGTGATAGGAGATATAACTTAGGAGCCATTATTGCTAGAAGATTGCATAATAATGCTAAGGATGGATATTTCTTTGGTGGAATTTATGCCACTCGTGTAGCTAATTATCTCGGGGTACCCATACGGGGAAATGATATTGAATTACCACCTACTTTTATTGATTATGAGGCTTTGTACGCTTTTAGTTTCTTGAAAGGAACGAACAATCCCTCCAGTACCGACTAATTTTCCATAGACAGCATGTTGTCCATGTTACCCTTCCTATTCCTGCCTTCTTTAACTTTCAGGAAAAATAGAGATACTTTATAACAAGAGAGGAGGCAAACGAGTATGAGCGAAATGCAGAAGCCGCTCGCCTCCATGTTGTAGTTGTTCAGGCGATTGCCGCAGCAACCCAGTACAACCCCAACTATGACTTTGGATATCATTCGGGCCAGCCATGGCCCTAGACCAACTTAGGACAAAAGCATAAGCTTGGGGAGTACGTATCTCTCATCGACATTACATTCATGTACACACACTCATCTTAATAGTCGGTGTTCATACTTTTTCATTGTACCATCCATGGTAGCTTTTTTTCATTTTTGCTTTCTTCTTGTGTGTTTAATTAACTTTGAGAAAAATTCAAAAAAATTAGTTATAGCTTTACCTTCTAGTTTGCTTAGTTGTTGCATTAAAATAAAACCCAAAAAGATTTGTCGTTCTTATTTTGCTTGTTGGGTGTTTGACCGTGTAAATAGTTTTTCTCATTCCTGTTTTGATTTTTCTTTCTTTGGGTCATAAGGAGAAGACCATAATGAAACTGTTGAGTGGATCCTATATGCATAATTGTTTATTGATTAGAGAGCCCATATTACCCTGTCTTGTCCTTTGAATTATTGCTTGCAGACTCCAGCTTAGTCCAATGCACGTGCACTCTTATTATTTTCCATGTCATTCGGTCGTGCAAGTGAAAGGCAATAATGACGATATTCGACGAAAAGATTGAGATGGAGAAAATCGGGTATGAACTCGACCTATCTTGCTTTTGTAAATATGATTAGCTCATCGTTCCAAATTCAGCTCATTATGGGTGAAACATATTTGCAATGACAATTAGAGATTATAGTTACTCATTCCATGCTTAATTAGCTAAGAGTGGATAATGGTTTGTCTTGGGTGCCAACATGCATATTAAAATGGTTGTGATGTAGTATGATGGGATGGTATCCTCCTCTGAACGATTCAAGTCGCTCGACATGGCACATGTTCATGCATGTAGTCGAAACAAAATCAACATAGCCTATACGATATTTATATTCATGGTGATTTATATCCTACTCATGCTTGCATTCAATGTTGGTTATTCTCAAAGCATGTTGATGATTGTGTTGCTCTCTGGTTGGTTGCTCCCCGATCTTTTGCTAGCATTCACTTGTACTAAGCGGGAATACTGCTTGTGCATCCAATTCCTCAAACCCAAAGTTGTTCCAAATGAGTCCACCATACTTGCCTATATGTGGTATTTACCAGTCGTTCCAAGTAAATTTGCATGTGCCAAACTCTAAACCTTCAAATAAACATTATGTTTTGTATGCCCAAATCGCTCATGTGGCGACTGGGGGTTGTCAGTATCTTCCATGCTAGGTGGGTTATTCTCACGATATATGTTGATTCACTATCATTCACAAGAAAGTGGCTGGTAATCGGTATGCCCAGTTCCATGCTCGAGATAAAATCAAAATATAATTAAACAAAACTCCCCCAGGACTGTATTTGTATGGACGGTACCCGTGGATTCGGCTCGCGCATGGAGTGTGACTGATTGGTGGAGGGGGAGTAAAAACTTCATCATTCTGTTTGGGAACTGCCTATAATGTATCTAGCATGGAAGATGTTGAAAACACTTGGTCATTATGTGAGCAATGAAAGCATACCGCTCAAAATTATTATTTATCTCTGTTTTAAAAACTCGAGCTCTGTCACCTCTACAAATCAATGCTTCCCTCTACGAAGGGCCGATCCATTTACTTTATTGTTGATTCATCCTCATGTTATAAGAAAGCACCTATTACAGAACACCACCGTCCTTTGTATGCTTTGCTGTTAATTGATATTGAGTATGAGCATGACTAGATCTCTTTCACCGTGAATTACAATATCTAGTTAGTCCTTGTTCTTTAGAGGTGCTCTACATTTATGTTTTGTGGTCTCGGAAAGGGCTAGCGAGATATCATTTCATCATATTGTATCATGATTGTTTTGATAAAAGTGTTGTCATCCGAGAGTTATTATTATTGCTCGCTAGTTGATTATGAAATTTATAGGAGTGAACGTGAGACCTAAATGTTATCGTGAACGTGGTTAGTCCATGATCTTTGCTGAAAATCTCAACATCAGTTAGACATATTTACAACAACAAGATCAAACAGAGTTTGTAAAAGTTTTTCTTTATCAGTTTCAGTTTATCAACTGAATTGCTTGAGGACAAGCAATGGGTTAAGCTTGGGGGAGTTGATACGTCTCCATCGTATCTACTTTTCCAAACTCTTTTGCCCTTGCTTTGGACTCTAATTTGCATGATTTGAATGGAACTAACCCGGACTGACGTTGTTTCTAGCAGAATTGCCTTGGTGCTATTTTTGTGCAGAAATAAAAGTTCTCGGATTGATCTGGAAATTTATGGAGAATATTTTTGGAACTAATAAAAAATATTGTCGAAAGAATCAACCAGAGGGGGGCCACCCATAGGTGGCAAGCCTGCCAGGCGCGGCCACTCCCCTGTTGCTCCGTCGACCTCAATTCCACTCCTATATATTCCTATTCGCGGAGAAAAAATAAGGAGAAGAGGTCATCGCTTTTCACGATACGGAGCCGCCGCCACCTCCTGTTGTTCCTTGGAAGGCCAGATCTGGAGTCCGTTTTGGGCTCCGGAGAGGGGAAATCAATGCCATCATCATCACCAGCCATCCTTCATCACCAATTCCATGATTCTCTCCGCCTATCATGAGTAATTCCATCGTAGGCTTTCTGGACGGTGATGGTTTGGATGCTCCTTTGGCCGCCGGCTCCCAACAATTCTCAGATGGGTGCACCCTCCCCCTCTCCCCTCTTTGGCCGCCGGCCAGAACCCATCTAGGGCTGTCGCACCACCCTAGGGTGGGAACCCTAGGGGTGGGCACCCTCCTCCCTCTCCTCCTATATATAGTGGTGGGTTTTGGGCTGCCAAGAACACAAGTTTCTTCCTCTCTCGGCGCAGCCCTACTCCTCCCTCTCCTCGTTCTCCGTAGTGCTTGGCGAAGCCCTGCCGGAGACCACAAAGATCCACCATCACCACGCCGTCGTGCTGCTGGAGCTCTCCCTCAACCTCTCCCTCTTCCTTGTTCGATCAAGGCGTAGGAGACGTCACCGGGCTGCACGTGCGTTGAACGCGGAGGCACCGTTGTTCGGCGCTAAGATCGGAGTCCACCGCGATCTAAATCACTACGAGTACGACTCCACCAACCGCGTTCTTGTAACGCTTCCGCTTAGCAATCTTCAAAGGTATGAAGATGCAATCTATCCCCACTCGTTGCTGGTTTCTCCATAGATAGATCTTGGTGATTGTAGGAAAAAACTTGATTTACTACTATGTCTCCCAACAATTTATCATGTAATCGAGTTAGTTTTGTTAGGGTTTGATCCCTAGTATCCACTATATTCTAAGATTGATGTTGCTATCACTTTGCTATGCTTAATGCTTTTCACTAGGGCCCCAGTGCCATGATTTCAGATCTGAACCTATTATGTTTTCATGAATATATGTGTTCTTGATCATATCTTGCAAGTTGTAGACACATATTATGAGTTATGATCCGCATCCCCCAAGGTGACAATAACTAGGATTCTTTCTGGTGATTACTGTAGTTTGAGGAGTTCATGTATTGACTAAGTGCTAATACTTTGGTCCGGTTCTCTATCAAAAGGAAAGCTTAATATCCCATAGTTTCCATTAGGACACCGCCGCCACGGGAGGGTAGGACAAAAGATGTCATGCAAGTTCTTTTCCATAAGCACAGATGACTATATATGGAATACATGCCTACATTATATTGATGAATTGGAGCTAGTTCTGTGTCAACCTATGTTATAGCTGTTGCATGATGAATGCCATCCGACATAATTATCCATCACTGATTCATTGCCTACGAGCTTTCCACAGATTGATCGCCGCTAAGTTACTTCTCCATTGCTACTGTTACAATCACTACAAAACTTCTATTGTTACTTTTGCCATCATTACCGTTACTTCCATATTACTTTGCTACTGAATACTTTGCTGCAGATATTAAGTCTTTTAAGTGTGGTTGAATTGACAACTCAGCTGCGAATACTCGAGAATATTCTTTGGCTCCCCTTGTGTCGAATCAATAAATTTGGGTTGAATACTCTACCCTCGAAAACTGTTGCGACCCCCTATACTTGTAGGTTATCAAGACCTTTTTCTGGCACCGTTGTCGGGGAGCATAGGTCTATTCTCTAAGTCACTTGGGATTTATATCTGTTGATCACTATGAAGAATCTGAAAGATCCAAAAACCAAGATCTATCCCTCTACTACGAGGGGAGGTAAGGAACTGCCATCCAGCTCTGCACTTGATTCACCTTCTGTTATAAGTAAGTTTGCGACACCACCACCAGCTAGTAATTATGATATGCCGCAAGTAATTGATGATGCCACTTCTGCTATGAATGATGATTATGACGATACTTTGCTTGATAATATTGTTCCACTAGGTGAATTTCTTGATGAACAAATTGCTAGAGTCAATGCTGAAAATTATGATATTTCTGAAACTGATGAAATTATTGAAACTGAACACTAAGTGACACCTGCTAGACCTATCCCTCCTAGATATGAATTGCCTGGTATTAACGAGGGTTATGTTATGGAAGGAGAGGTATCTAGGGACTTTCTTGCTTGTAAGGATAGAGATGATCTTAGGAACTTACTACGCAAGTGGAAAGAAAAAATGCTAGAATGAAATATGATCCTAATTTTTCAACTTCACCTATCTTTGTTACTGATAAGGATTATGAATTCTCTGTCGACCCTAAGTTAATCACTTTGGTTGAATCTGATCCTTTCCATGCCTATGAATCTGAAACTGTTGTGGCACATCTCACTAAACTAAATGATATAGCCACCCTATTTACTCATGAAGAAAAAATTCGCTATTACTATATTCTTAAGTTGTTTACTTTCTCATTAAAAGGTGATGCTAAGATATGGTTTAATTCTCTTGCTCCTGGTTGTGTGCGTAGTCCCCAGGATATGATTTATTACTTCTCTGAAAAATATTTTCCTGACCATGAGAAACAAGCTGCCTTGTAGGAAATATTTAACTTTGTGCAAATTGAAGAAGAGAGTCTCCCACAAGCTTGGGGGAGGCTTCTCCAATTACTTAATGCTTTGCCTGATCATCCTCTCAAGAAAAATGAAATACTTGATATCTTTTATAATGGACTAACCGATGCTTCTAGGGACAACCTAGATAGTTGTGCTGGTTGTGTTTTCAGGGAACGAACTATTGAACAAGCTGAATTACTATTGAATAATATATTGAGCAATGATAATGATTGGACTATTCTCGAACCACCTCCAAAGCCAACTCCAAAGAAAAGATGTATTCTATTCCTCAGTCCTGAAGATATGCAAGAGGCAAAGAAATCTATGACAGAAAAAGGTATTAAAGCTGAAGATGTTAAGAATGTACCACCTATTGAATAAATACACGGTCTTGATAACCTGACACATGTAGTAGGTAAATTCTCTCAGTAGATTCGATGAAGGAGATATTCCTTATAATAAGTCTGCTAGCCAATGCTTGGATGAATTTGATAATTTTATCATGAAGCAAGAAAATTTCAATGCCTATGTTAGTAGACAATTGAAACATAATGCTTATATGCTTGATCACTTGGGTGATTATGTGAGTAGAACTGGCAATGATCTTAAGATTATTAGTAAACATGCTTCCATGGTAACCACTCAAGTAGAACAAGTACTTAAGGCTCAAAATGATTTGCTTAATGAGATGAATAGTAAAGACAATGATCATTCTGTTAAAGTTGTGACTAGAGGTGGTAGAATGACTCGGGAACCTTTGTATCATGAGGGCCATCCAAAGAGAATTTAGCAAGATTCTTAGAGAGTTAATACTAATGAACCTATTTGTGCCAATAAGAGTAGGAAGAGGAATGATGATAGTACTTTGCATGCTGCTAGTGAACCTGTTATAGATACATCTGAGAATCCAAATGATATTTCTATTTCTGATGCTGAGACACAATATGGTGATGAACATGAGCCTAGTGATAACATTAATAATGATGTTCATGTTGATGCTCAACCTAGTAATGATAATGATGTGGAGATTGAACCTGCTGATGATCTTGATAACCCACAATCTAAGAATAAAGATATGATAAAAGAGACTTTATTTCTAGGAAACATGGTAGAGAAAGAGAACCATGGGTTCAAAAACCCGCCCTTTCCTCCCAACCCATCCAAGAAAAAGATGATGGGGACTTTGAGCGCTTTGCTGAAATGCTTAGACCGGTCTTTTTACGTATGCGCTTGACTGATATTTTGAAAATGTATCCTTATGCTAACTATATGAAAGATATTGTCACAAATAAAAGAAAGATACCGGAAGCTGAGATTTTCACCATGCTAGCTAATTATACTTTTAAAGGTGGAATACCTAAGAAACTAGGAGATCCCGGAGTACCTACTATACCATGCTCTATTAAAGGAAATTATGTTAAAACTACTTTATGTGATCTTGGAGCTGGTGTTAGTGTTATGCCTTTCTCTTTACACCGTAGACTTGATTTGAATAAGTTGACACCTACTGAAATCTCTTTGCAAATGGCTGATAAATCAACTGCTCTACCTATCGGTATTTGTGAGTATGTACCTATCGTAGTTGCAAATGCTACTATCTTGACAGACTTTGTTATTCTTGATATTCCCGAGGACAACAGTTTGTCGATCATCCTTGGTAGACCCTTATTGAATATTGCAGGGGTTGTTATTGATTGCAACAAGGGCAATGTCACTTTTCATATTAATGGTAATGAACATACGGTACACTTTCCGAAGAAACAACCTCAAGTTCATAGTATCAACTCTATTGAAAAAATTCTAACAATTATTATTGGAGACTTTGAGTTCCCTCTTCCTACTATCAAGAATAAATATGATATAATTATTGTTGGGGAAATGCATATCCCCATTGAGAGAAACAAAAGATGTTGAAGAGAATGTACCAAGGTGGTTCCTCGAGCAAGAAAGCTCGAGACTCGCGCTACGTGAGCCCGATTTTGAACTACACAGAGAAGCTCGAGTACTGCCTTGTGAATGGCCGTCGGATCAATTCATGGACAACACCGAATTCAAGGAAGAGTTTTATGCGTACATAAGGAATGTTGGCCTTGAGAATTTCATTTCAGATCGATGCAAGCAATACTATCAACTCACTGATTCTTTCGTGCGGAGGTTTGAATTTTCATCTAGGCGTAATTCTCATTCTGTTCTATTTAATATTTATGATAAATCATATACCATGGACCTAGAATATTTTCATGATGCGTGCAAAATTCCACCATGGGGTATTCATAGCGATCCTCATAAAAATGAATATAATGATTTCCTTGCTAGCATCACAGTGGGAGAAACTAGAATCATTACACAAGCTACTTTGGGGAGCATTCACTTTCCGGCTATACATTATTTTTCTCTCTTCGTAGGTAGATGTATTAACCGTAAACTTGAGCATAGTCACCTTTGCGTGTTTGATCTGAGTATTCTTAAGAGTGCGGTAATGGTAGATAGACGATATAACTTGGGGGCTATTATTGCCAGCAGGTTACATCATAATGCTAAGGATGGAGATTTCTTTGGTGGAATTTATGCCACCCATGTAGCTAAGTATCTTGGGGTACCCATAAGAGGTAATGACATTGAGTTACCCCCTGCTTTCCTTGATTATGAGGCTTTGGTGCGCTATCAATTTCTTGAAAGAAACAAACAATCCCTCTAGTGCCGACTAATTTTTGACAGGCAACATGTTGTCCATGTTAGCCTTCATGCTCCTGCCTTCTTTAACTTTCAAGAAAAGCAGAGATATTTTATAACCAGAGAGGAGGCGAATGAGTACGAGCGAAATGCAGAAACCGCTCGCCTTCATGCTGCAGTGGTTCAGGCGGTAGCCGTCGCAGCCCGGTAAAACCCCAACTTTGACTTCGGATATTATCCAGGCCAGCCATGGCCCTAGACCAACTTAGTCCAAAAGCCTAAGCTTGGGGGAGTACGTATTTCTCACCGACATTACATTCATGTTCACACACTTATTTCAGTTATCGGTGTTCATACTTTTTCATTGTACTATCCATGGTAGTTTATTTTCTTCTTTATGCTTTCTTCTTGTGTCTTTAATTAACTGAGGAAAATACAAAAAAGTAGTTCTAGCTTTATTTCCTAGTTGCTTAGTTGTAGCATTAAAGAGAAAACCCAAAAAGATTGTTTGTTCTTCTTATTGCTTGTTGGGACCTTTCCTGTGTAAGTAATTTTCCTTTCTTTTCTTTGGGTCGTAAGGAGAAGGCCACGATGACGTGTTGAGTGGCTCTCATATGCACTATTGTTTATCTTACAAAGAGCCCATATTGTGTTGTCTTCTCCTTTGGTTTATTGTTTGCATATTCCAGCTTAGTTCAATGCACGTGCACTATTATTATTATTCACATTGTTCGGTCGTGCAAGTGAAAGGCAATAGTGACGATATTTGATGAAAAGATTGAGATGCAGGAAAGCTAGTATGAACTCAACCTATCTTGCTTTTGTAAATATGATTAGCTCATCATTCTGAATTCAGTACATTATGGGTTGAACATGCTTGCAATGATAATTAGATATTATAATTATTCATGACATACTTAATTAGCTAAGAGTGGATAATGGTTCGTCTTGAGTGCCAACATGCGCATTAAAATGGTTGTGATGTAGTATGATAGAATGGTATCCTCCTTTGGATGATTCAAGTGGCTTGACTTGGCACATGTTCACGCATGTAGTTGAAACAAATCAACATAGCCTCCACGATATTTATGTTCATAGTGAATTATATCCTACTCATGCTTGCATTCAGTGTTGGTTAATCTCAAAGCATGTTGATGATTGTGTCGCTCTCTAGTTGGTCGCTCCCCAGTCTTTTGCTAGCCTTCACTTGTACTAAGCGGGAATACTGCTTGTGCATCCATCTCAATAAACCCAAAGTTGTTCCATATGAGTCCACCATATCTACCTATATGTGGTATTTACCTGCTGTTCCAAGTAAATTTTCATGTGCTAAACTTTAAACCTTCAAATAAACTTTCTATTTTGTATGCCCAAATCGCTCATGTGGCGACTGGGGGTTGTGAGTATCTTCCATGCTAGGCAGGTTATTCGCACGATATTTGTGGATTCACTATCATTCATGAGAAAGTGGGCTGGTAATCCGGATGCCCAGTTCCATGCTCGAAATAAAAAGCAAAATACAATTAAACAAAACTCCCCCAGGACTGCATTTGTATGGACGGTACCCGTGAATTCAGCCCGCCGTGGAGTGTGACTGATTGGTGAAGGGGGAGTAAAAACTTTACCATTCTGTTTGGTAACCGCCTATAATGTATCTAGCATGGAAGATATTGAGAACCTCTTGGTCGTTATGTGAGCAACGAAAGCATACCGCTCCAAAAACCATTACTTATCTCTATTTTGAAAGCTCGAGCTCAGGCACCTCTACAAATCAATGCTTCCCTCTGTGAAGGGTCTTTCCATTTACTTTATTATTGAGTCATCATCCTCTTATAAAAAGCACCAGTTAGAGAGCACCATTGTCATTTGTATGCGTTGCTATTAATTGATAATGAGTATGAGCATGACTGGATCTCTCTCACTGTGAATTACAATGTTTAGTCAGTCCTTGTTCTCCAGAGGTGCTCTGCATTTATGTTTTGCGGTCTTGGAAACGGCTAGCGAGATACCATTACGTCATATTGTATCATGATTGTTTTGATAAAATTGTTGTCATCCGAGACCTAAGTGTTACTGTGAATGTGGTTAGTTTATAATCTTTGCTGAAAATCTAAACATAAGTTAGACATATTTACAACAGCAAGATCAAACAGAGTTTGTAAAAGTTTTTCTTTATCACTTTCAGTTTATCAACTGAACTGCTTGAGGACAAGCAAAGGTTTAAGCTTGGGGAGTTGATACATCTCCAACGTATCTACTTTTCCAAACTCTTTTGCCCTTGTTTTGGACTCTAATTTGCATGATTTGAATGGAACTAACCCGGACTGACGTTGTTTTCAGCAGAATTGTCTTGGTGTTGTTTTTGTGCAGAAATAAAAGTTCTCGGATCGTCCTGAAAATTTACGGAGAATATTTTTGGAATTAATAAAAAATACTCATGAAAGAATCAACTGCAGGGGACCCACCACCTGGCCACAAGCCTGGTGGGCGCGGCCACCCCCCTAGGTTGCGCCGAGAAGGCTTGTGGGCCCCCTACTGCTCCTCTGACCTCGTTTCCACTCCTATATATTCCTATTCGGGGAGAAAAAAATCAGAGAGAAGAGTTCGTCGCGTTTCACGATACGGAGCCGCCGCCACCTCCTGTTCTTCCTCGGGAGACCAGATCTGGAGTCTGTTTTGGGCTCCGGAGAGGGGAAATCGACGCCTTCATCATCACCAACCATCCTTCATCACCAATTTCATGATGCTCTCCACCATTCGTGAGTAATCTCATCGTAGGCTTGTTGGAAGGTGATGGGTTGGATGAGATTTATCATGAAATCGAGTTAGTTTTGTCAGGGTTTGATCCCTAGTATCCACGTTCTGAGATTGATGTTGCTATGACTTTGCTATGCTTAATGCTTGTCACTAGGGCCCGAGTGCCATGATTTCAGATCCGAAACTATTATGTATTCATGAATATATGTGTGTTCTTAATCCTATCTTGCAAGTTGTAGACACCTATTACGAGTTATGATCCGCATGCCCTAGGGTGACAATAACTGGGATTCTTTCCGATGATTACTGTAGTTTGAGGAGTTCATGTATTCGCTAAGTGCTAATGCTTTGGTCCGGTTCTCTATTAAAAGGAGGCCTTAATATCCCTTAGTTTCCAATAGGACCCCGCTGCCACGGGAGGGTAGGACAAAAGATGTCATGCAAGTTCTTTTCCATAAGCACGTATGACTATATACGGAATACATGCCTACATTATATTGATGAATTGGAGCTAGTTCTGTGTCACCCTATGTTATAACTGTTGCATCATGAATGCCATCTGACATAATTATCCATCACTGATCCATTGCCTATGAGCTTTTCATATATTGATCTTCGCTTCCGTTGCTACTGTCACAATCACTACAAACTGCTACTATCACCTTGCCATAGTTACCGTTACTACCATATTACTTTGCTACTGAATACTTTTCTCAAAATATTAAGTCTTTCAGGTGTGGTTGAATTGACAACTCAACTGCTAATACTCGAGAATATTATTTGGCTCCCCTTGTGTCGAATCAATAAATTTGGGTTGAATACTCTACCCTCGAAAACTGTTACGATCCCCTATACTTGTGGGTTATCAAAACTTGCCATATTGCCTGCTTTCAAGAATCGAAAATGGAAGCGATTGATGCTTTCACCGCCGCCCACATTGGTGGTCAAAGGCTCAAGAGCTTCACCCAAAGACCTGCGATTGGCACTCGCAGAGGAATCCTCCTCCTCCTGGATGATGATGCGGTGCAACTCACTAATATTCAATTTTGTACGTTCGCCTTATCGGCCACGGTTACTTTGCGCTCCAACAGCGATACCCCCGCCTCTTTCAAACTAACCACCGTGTACGGACCAACTAGAAGTAACCTCAAGGATGACTTCTTCGCTGCTGATCGCGGAAAAACCATCTATTGGCACCTTGTGGCTACTGACTGGAGACTTCAACCAGATATATCGAGCAAGAGATAAGAACCGGGCAAATGTTGATCAGAGTCGCATCATCAGGTTCCAGAATGCTCTTAATTCTTGCAATTTTTAAGAGATCCACCTGCAAAATAGAAGATTCACATGGAGCAACGGACAGAGTCATACCACCTTGAGCAAGCTTGATAACTTCTTTTCAATGAAGAGTGGGACTTGGCCCTGTCGGATCACTGCCCTCTTCTCCTCGCAAATGAGAACGGACCTAGATGCATGAGGTGCTTCCGCTTTGAAAATTTCTGGACTAAGATGCTCGGATTTCTTCCAACTGTCCAGGCTATGTGGAATGAAGATCACAATCATGTCGATCCGTACCATATCCTGCACCATAAGCTAAAGAAAACTAGTTCCTGGCAAAAGGCCTGGAGCAAGTCCCTTTTCTCAAGCGTGAAAATCCACCTGCACATGGCCTTGGAGGTCATCCTTTGCCTCGACACTGCGCAAGAGATGAGATCACTAACCACGGAGGAGATCAAACTTCAAAAAAGACTGAAGCGAAAGGTGATTAGTCTGGCCGTGCTTGAAAAATCTCGGAAGCAGCAGGCTCCAGAATCACAAACATTAAAGAAGGAGATGCAAACACTCGGTTGTTCCACCTTAGAATCAACCGCCGGAGAAGGAAAATTGTATTCAATGCCTCAAGCACAATGCAGGTTTGGTGACTGATCGCGGCCACAAGAAGAGTATTATACACAGCCACTTCTCATCCATCCTCAAGAAAGGAACAAGAAGGCTCAAAGACTTCAACTAGAACTGCATTCCTATCCCGGCTTGTGACCTCAATAACCTTGACACACCGTTCACCATGAAGGAAGCTAGGGAGGCAGTCTTCGATTTGCCAAGCGATAAAACACCGGGACCGGATGGATTCATAGGTGCATTCTTCAAGACATGTTGGGAGGTTATGAAGGACGATGTCATGGCTACCATCGAGCATTTCTCCAACCTTCATGCCGCCAATTTACATTGGCTCAACTCATCCAACATCACTCTAATCCCCAAGAAAGATGGCGCTGAGGATATCTCAGACTTCAGGCCAATAAGTTTAATTCATGCGGTTGCTAAGCTATTTGCAAAGATGATGGCGACTCGCCTTTCAGTACACATGAGGACCTTGTATCGTCGGCGCAAAGTGATTTCATCAAAACATGAAGTATACACGACAACTTCACCTATGTCCGCAACCTCGCTAGAAGGCTTCACCATAATAAAAGCTCCATGTTGCTCTTCAAGCTAGATATCAAGAAGGCCTTTGACTCGGTGCGATGGAACTACTTAATGGATCTCCTACAGGATCTTAGCTTCCCCGCACGATTCAGAGGATGGATCTCGGCACTTCTCTCCTTGGCTACTTCGAGAGTGTTACTCAACGGCACGGTTGGGGACCCTATCTAGCATGGAAGGGGACTTCGGCAAGGAGACCCCCTTTCCCCGCTTCTTTTTGTGCTGGCCATTGACCTGCTACATCAAATCTTAAATTTGGCCACGGTTCAAGGCAAGCTTCACCCAATCAGAACTAATTGCACAACGCTTCTTGCCTCTCTATACGCCGACGATGCTGCTGTCTTTCTGAAGCCAAACAAGGAAGACGTTTCCTTTTTTGCCTCCATCCTGGCTGACTTCGGGGAGGTCACGGGGCTGATGACCAATTGCAGCAAAAGTTTGGTGGTTCCTATTCGTTGTTCGGGGCTCGACCTCTCTAACATCCTCCAACACTTCCCTGCCATGTTCATAAGCTTTCCAATGAGATACTTAGGGCTGCCTCTTTCAGTAAAAAAGCTCAAGGCTGTTCATTTCATGCCTCTAGAGCACAAAATTGCTCGTAGGCTCGCGCCTTGGATTGGCCACCTCATGGCTGCCCCCGGGAGGACTGTTCTTGTGAAAGCGGTCCTTACTGCCATTGCCATCTGCAGCAGGACCTCCCTGATCCTTCCAGTCGAGGTGATGAAGCGTATTGATGCCCTACGACGTGCTTTCCTTTGGGCTGCCTGCGACAAAGTTTCTGGTGGCAAGTGCAAGATCAATTGGGAGCGGGTTTGTCGCCCCAAGGCCATGGTCGGTCTGGGGGTCCTAAATCTGGACAAATTTGCCTCTGCACTTCTCTTACGGTGGCTTTAGAATAAATGGACGGAGCCGACGAAGCCATGGGTGGGCCTGGGGACCCCGTGCACCGAGGCTGACAGAGACCTCCTCGTCGTAGCAACAACAGTCATGATTGGCAATGGGGACAAAGCTTGCTTCTGGACTTCCCCTTGGCTCGGCGGTCTTAGGCCCATGGACATCGCTCCAAAAATCTTTAAGATATCAAAAAAGAAGTCTTGCACTGTCAGAAAAGCGCTAACCTATGCTCACTGGGTCTCCCAAGTTTACATGACAAATGGCATTACCGCTGAGCACATTCACGAGTTTGTCACCCTTTGGGAGAGATTGGATGGGATAATCCTGGATCCTGACACACATGACGCGATTACCTGGAAGCTCACAGAAAATGGGTTCTACTATGCATCCACAACATATTCGCTTCAGTTCGAAGGGCGTACCTCCACTCTGTAGGATCACTAGAAGAGTGTCTAGAGGGGGGGATAGACTACTAGCAGAAATTTAAAACCTAACCTTTCCCAAGTTAATTGGTTGGCAGATTTTAACAGCTTTAGCAAAGCTAGCAAGTCTAACAGCCCTACACATGCATGTCAACAAATATGGCAGCGGAAAGTAAAGACATTGCATATGAAGTAGGAGATAGGTAGATCAAACGCAGTTGGAGACGCATGGATTTTCCCGTGGTTCTGGTAGGTGGCGCTATCGTACATCCACGTTTATGGAGTCTTCAACCCACGGAGGGTAACAATCGCAAGAGTCCACAGAAGGCTCCACCCAAAAGGGTCCACAAAGTAGCAACCTTGACTATTCCATAATGGCTTCCGTCCATGAAGGACTAGCCTCACTATGGGTAGATTTTCACGAAGTAGGCAATCTCCTTGCCCTTACAAACTTCTTGGTTCACTCCACAACACGAAGTAGGAGGCTCCCAAGCAACACCTAACCAATCTAGGAGGCACCACCCTCCAAAAGGTAATAGGCTCGGTAATGACGATGAACTCATTGCTCTTGTGCTTCAAGATGATAGACTCCTTAGCACCCAATCACTCTCTCACAGATTTGGCATGGTGGAAGAGATGGGATTGGTAGAAAGCTAACTGGGGAGGCTAGAGATCAAGATCCATATGATTGAAGTGGAAGATCTTGACCTCAACACAAGGGTAGGTGGTTCTCTCTCAGAAAATATGATAGGATAGGTATGGAATAGTTCTGAGTGCTTCTCTATCGAGTAAGTGGTGGTGAAGGGGTATATATAGGCATCCCCAAAAATCCAACTGTTACACACAAAATTGCCAACTCGGTGACACCGATGTGTTAATCTCGGTGGTACCGAAGTGACCAAAAGGTGACAACTTTTGAATCTCGGTGAGATCGATATAGGAAACTCGGTTGCACCGATAAGGTGACCAACGGTCAGATTTTCAATCTCGGTGACGCTGATCCAACATTCTCGGTGGGACCGAAAATGAGAATTTGCGTAACAGAAAGTTGGCAACCTAAACTCGGTGGCACCAGTGTGGAATCAGTTGCACCCAAGTGGCTAGGGTTTGGCTGAGTCTGTCTAGGTTCTAGAATCAGTGGCACCAGTATGGGAAAGTTGGTTGCATCGATTTTGAGTGTTAGGTATAGAACAGACTTTGGTGGGAGAGTTTGTGGATGTTTTTGGCGACTATCACTTGTGCACGTTTGAGCATATTGTTCACCAACAAAACCTTACCCCCTTTTAATAGTATTGGCTTTTCTATGGACTCAAAGTGATTTCTCACAAATATAAAATATAGAGTCCTTTTGCTTGAAGCTTGGCCAACCTATTTCCTTGCATCTTGGGGTATGTCCACACTCTCCTTTTTCCAAACCTCTCAATAGACTATATCTAAAATACACTAGGTAAAAGTATCAGTCCAAGAGACAATGTATGTTGTCATGAATTATCAAAACCACCAAGGGAGCATGTTGTGCTTTCAATCTCCCCCTTTCTGGTAATTTATGACAACATATAATCAAAGCTTCAAATAAATATATGCATGGTTATATTGAAGACTTTGAGAGACACATGACTTAGACTTGCTCCCCCTAAATGTGTGCAGTCCTTTAAAGGATAGTTGCTTTTGAATGCATGAACACACAAAGGTAGAAGGGATATAACAGGTCATGTGTATCTTGGCTATATGCATCAAATATACATGAATGAGATGTATCTTTGTTCAAGACATCATTCTTGCAAACAATATGTGCAAGAAGCAAGAGATCATCTTGACCAAGGATATGATGCATATACTTACCTTGAGTTCTTGAGCATCCTAGTAATAGAAACACACTTGAGAAAACAATGTTAGGAAACACAAGACTATCCTACCAAACAGCAAGGCAATAGAACTCAAAATTGCCAAGATATGGACGACATATAGAAGATAGTATTCTTTAGAATTGATATGTCTCCGAAATCATTTAGAATTTTCTCACCGTAGATATGAAAATAGATTATCCTCTCCCCCTGAATCTTAGCATGTAGATATTAGGATTGGATAAGGTGATAAAGGTCAAAGATTTTCTTCTCCCCCTACTTTGATATTCTCCCCCTGTTTATAAAGGTATGAGTATTGATATTGGCTCTCCCCCTTGATCATATCTCCCCCTTTGCATAAGCATGTATCTCCCCTTTAGCATGAAGCTTTGGTCTTCTCCCCCTTTGGCATTAATTTCCAAAAAAGGTCAAAGCAGGGATAGATACAGGGATCATTGACTGAGAAGGGATCCTTGAGAACAAGGGTCATCGAATGTAGGATTCATAGAAATGAAAGCTAAGAGAGTTATGGAAAATGATTTCTCTCCCTTTGAGATGTTGTAGGACTTTGTTCTTATCCTCCTTTCTTCATTGAAGATAGGGATCCTTGAAGACCAAAAATTCTCTCCTCAAGATTATCTTTAGTTCTTCTCCCCCTAAGTAATGCAAAGTTGTTTTTTAAGGAAAAAGGGATCATTGAAGTAATAGAAGTATTACAAGAAAGATCACTAAGAAAACACAGAATTGCAAAAAATGAATTCAAATGAAACAGGATGAAAATCGATGACTCCGAGATAGATAGATTGGTGGTACCGAGATTTTGTAGTGTAGCTTGTCTGCAATTTCGGTAGAACCGAGATATCTGAGTCAGCGGCTCTGAACGAGAAACCAAGTTTCTGTTTTCACAGTCAAGAGAAAGATTTTCAATGAAATATGAAAAAAAATTACAAGGGACATCAACTAGAGAAGATTGGAGTAGTTATGAGAAATCATGCAATAGAGAGCAAACCACACCAGTTTCTTAACTAGATGACGGGCGGTGACTAGGTCACCTATATTAGAGTATATCGACTTAGGAGCCAAGCAAGAATACTTGACCATAGGTCATACTCTATGTTAAGCTCAGAATGGGGTTACCATTTTTCGATTAAGCGTTTTAATGTCTTCATGTCGCTTGAGTTGCTTTAGCTCATTTCTTGGAGTAAAGCCTTTTCAAGGACATGAGTACATACCTTTGAGTGATGTTGATGACGTAGCTTGTAGATGACCTTGTTGAGGATGCTCGAGGTTGATGAAGATCATCTTGAGTTTTGAGCAATCCTTCTTGTTCTAGTACACTGGTTACCTACAAAGATTAGTCATGCAAGGAAGAACAATAGATATATCCTATTGACATGATACCAATTGAGAGTGTGCAATTTTGATCAAGTATATGTCAAGGATATGGTTGAGTGGCCTTCTTCCTTCCATCATCAAGAGGGGTTGTGGATACTTGGTAATGACAAGATTGCTTATGATTGGAGTTGATGGCAATCTTGTGGAATGAAGTTTTTCCAAGTACCTACAAGAGATTAGATGCAATACAAGGGAGCATAGAATTCCATGGCATAAGATGAAATGTTGAGATACATGGAAACATCAAGAAAGCTCATGCGCTTGCATGCAATCAAGTGAGTCTAGCTCAAGTTTGAAGCATCGATGATGTTCAACTCACTCCTCAAGTGAAAAAATGTCTTCTCATCAAGTGGCTTAGTAAAGATATTGGCCAACTGCTTGTTAGTGCGAACATGCTTAAGGTTAATATCACCTTTGGCAACATGATCACGAATGAAATGATGTCAAACTTGAATATGCTTAGTTCGAGAATGTTGCACAGGATTATGACCAATTTTAATAGCACTTTCATTGTCACAAAGTAATGTAACATTTTTAACATGAATTCCATAATCCTTAAGTGTTTGTGTCATCCAAAGTAGTTGTGCACAACAAGATCCAGAAGCAATATACTCAGCTTCGGCGGTCGATAGAGATACCGAGTTTTGTTTCTTAGAGGACCAAGATACAAGAGATCTGCCCAAAAAATGACAAGTACCCGAGGTGGATTTTCTATCAACCTTGTCACCGGCATAGTCTGGATCAGAATAGCCAACAAGGTCAAAAGAAGATCCCTTGGGATACCAAATGCCAAAATTTGACGTTTGTATCAAGTATCTCACAATGTGTTTTAAAGCCAAAAGATGACATTCTTTCGGTGCAGCTTGATATCTAGCACACATGAAAACACTAAGCATAATATCAGGACAAGATGCACATAGATATAACAATGAACCAATCATAGATCGATAAACTTTCTGATCAACCGGCTCATCCTCTCTGGTGAGATCAACATGTCCATTAGTAGGCATAGGGGTTTTCATACCTTTGCACTCCTACATGTTGAACTTTTTGATCAAGTCCTTGGTATACTTAGTTTGAGAGATGAAAGTTCCTTCTTTTGATTGCTTGATTTGCAAGCCAAGAAATAATTTCAGCTCACACATCATGGACATCTCATACTTCTCGGACATCAGCCTTCCAAATCTTTCACTAAATTGAGGGTTAGTGGAACCAAAGATAATATCATCCACATAGATTTGGCACACAAATAATTCACCATTAACTCTCTTAGTGAATAAGGTTGCATCAATTTTACCAATTTCAAAACCCTTTTCGATAAGAAACTTTGTTAAACATTTGTACCAAGCACGAGGGGCTTGCTTAAGACCATAAAGAGCTTTACGAAGCTTGTAAACATGATTAGGTTTCTTAGGATTCACAAAGCCAGGTGGTTGCTTAACATAAACCTCTTATTCAATCTCACCATTTAAAAATGCACTTTTAATATCCATTTGATGAAGCGTGATATCATGGTGATTGGCATAAGCAAGAAGAATGCGAATAGCTTCAAGTCTAGCGACAGGGGCGTAGGTCTCACCATAGTACATACCTTCGACTTGCGTATATCCTTGAGCTACGAGGCGAGCCTTGTTGTGCACGACTTGACCGTCTTCGTCTTGCTTGTTCTGAAATACCCATTTGGTTCCGATGATGTTGTGTTCATCCTCAGGCTTCTCCACGAGTGTCCACACTTCGTTCCTTTCGAAGTTGTGAAGCTCTGCATGCATAGTGTTCACCCAATCTGTGTCTTCAAGAGCTTGTTCTACCTTCAAGGGCTCAATGCTAGAAATGAAAGAATAATCCTCACAGAAGTTTGCTAGACGAGTTTTAGAGCGAATGATCTTCCTTGTTTGTATATCGCCAAAGATTTGCTTTAGGGGATGTTTCTTAGTCACTTGTGCTCGAACTCGGGTCAGCTTCCAATTGTTGGTTGGTGGAGCTTCTTCTTCATCATCATCTCCTTCATCTTCGTTGTTGTTGAAGGTGTCGTTCCCTTAAGGTGGTGGTGAAGGAGGTTGTGGTGGATCTTCATGATGCACTTCCTCCTCTTCATCATTTTGTCGTGTACCGCTTGTGGATGCCTCCATGTCATGTTGTAGTTCACCTTGTTGTGAGGTAGGGGCTTCCACTTGAGTTGATGAAGTACTTTCCTTCACCTCCATGGGACGAATCTTGCCGATGGGTAAATCTAGGATAGCTTCCGAAGGGTTCTTATCACCTACATCATTTGGCAATTGTTCGAATTGCGAACCATTAGATTCATCAAACTTCACATCTACCGTCTCTTCAACTTTTTGAATGAAGTTGTTGTAGACACGGTAGGTGTGAGAGTTCGATCCATAACCAAGTAGGAATCCTTCATGAGATTTAGGAGCAAATTTAGTACGACGAAGCTTATCAAGAATGTAGCACTTGGAGCCAAATACCCAAAAGTATCCAACTTGGGGTTTGTTACCGGTGAGTAGCTCGTATGCCGTTTTACCGAGAAGCTTGTGTAAGTAAGGTCGGTTTGTGGCATGACATGTTGTTTCCACAGCTTCTGACCAAAAGTGTTTTGGCGTCTTGTATTCCTCAAGCATCGTTCTTTCCATCTCAATGAGTGTCCGGTTCTACCTCTCAACAACTCCATTTTGTTGAGGTGTGTATGTAGCCGAAAAATCATGTGAGACACCTTCTTTGTCAAGAAAGGTATCCACATGGGTGTTCTTGAACTCCGATCCGTTATCGCTCCAAACCTTCTTGATCTTCACTTCAAACTGATTTTGCGCTTTGCGAGCGAAGTTCTTGAAGATCCGTTATCATCAAGAAAGAATACCCACGTAAATCTAGAAAAATCATCAATTATAACTAGACCATAGGAATTCCCACCAAGACTCTTGTAAGCATTGGGACCGAAAAGATCCATGTGAAGTAACTCGAGTGGTCTCCTAGTAGTCATGATATTCTTAACAGGATGATTTCCACCTACTTGCTTTCCAGCTTGACAAGCACTACAAAGTCTATCTTTGTCAAAGACAACATCTTTAACACCAAGTATATGATCACCTTTGATAAGTTTGTCTAAATTACGCATGCCAACATGTCCTAATCTTCTATGCGAAAGCCAACCTTTAGAAGATTTAGCAATTAAACAAGTGCGAGGTTTGGATCTCTTAGTGAAATCGACATTGTATAGATCACCTACGGATACCGATAAAGACCATTTTATGATTATCTTGACGAAACACTTGGCAATCTATTTTCGTGAATAACACATTGAAACCTAAGTTGGCAAGTCTAGACACGGAAAGAAGATTATAGCCAAGAGATTCAACAAGCATAACATTTTGAATAGAAGTATCATGGGATATGGCCACCTTACCAAGACCAAGTACCTTAACCTTGGAGTTGTCTCCAAACGTTACGTACCTTCATGGTCCATGGTTTGGTGTAATCTCTTCAAACATTTCTCTATCAACGGTCATATGATCAGTACATCCGCTATCGAGAATCCACTCTTTTCCTCCGGACATGTAATCCTTGAAGTTTGCCATGAGACTTAGATTCTTCATGATCTTCTCATACTCGATGTCGAACAGATCATCTTCATCATAGTAGCATGTTCCACATTGTCATCATCAAGTGGAAAATCCTCATCAAAAAGAACAAGAGATTCGTTAGGATGGTGATCATGACAATGTTCAAGTTTATGAATGCGAAGGGCCAATATAATGATATTGTTGATAGTTGTGACATCTCCTTTAGCATGCATGAGGTCTCTAAGCTCAAATAGACAAGCATCAAATTGAGGATCACTAGGCGACATTTTGTGAAAGGCAATGGTTTTATGAAGAATTTCATCAAGATTACTTAATGAATAATTTGGATATCGTTTCTCCAAATAATTCCACAAAGTGTAAGCACATGCAAAATTCTTCATTTGGTTAAGCATATTTCTAGGCAATGCTCTAATAATGAGATTGACAGTTCTAAGATTGCATAGTATATCAGTTTCCTCTTCGTGTGTGGGATGCAAAGGATCAATAGGAGGCTCATAGGGGCGCATAACATATTTGCTCAATTGAAATTCATTAAACAGCTCAAGCATCAAAGATTTCCATTGACTATAGTACTCTCCTATTGGAAATATGCCCTAGAGGCAATAATAAAATGGTTATTATTGTATTTCCTTGTTCATGATAATTTTCTATTGTTCATGCTATAAATGTTTTAATAGGAAACCGTAATACATGTGTGAATACATAGACCACAACATGTCCCTAGTGAGCCTCTAGTTGGCTAGCTCGTTGATCAATAGATGGTCACGGTTTCATGACCATGGACATTGGATGTCGTTGATAACGGGATCACATCATTAGGAGAATGATGTGATGGACAAGACCCAATCCTAAGCATCGCACAAGATCGTGTAGTTCGTCTACTAAAGATTTTCAATGTCAAGTATCATTTCCTTAGACCATGAGATTGTGCAACTCCCGGATACCGTAGGAATGCTTTGGGTGTGCCAAACGTCACAACGTAACTGGGTGGCTATAAAGGTGCACTATGGGTATCTCCAAAAGTGTCTGTTGGGTTGGCACGAATCGAGACTGGGATTTGTCACTCCGTGTGACGGAGAGGTATCTCTAGGCCCACTCAGAAGACATCATCATAATGAGCTCAGTGTGACTAAGGAGTTAGCCATGGGATGATGTATTACAGAACGAGTAAAGAGACTTGCCGGTAATGAGATTGAACAAGGTATAGAGATACCGACGATCGAATCTCGGGCAAGTATCATACCGATAGACAAAGGGAATTGCATACGGGATTGATTGAATCCCCGACATCGTGGTTCATCTGATGAGATCATCATGGAGCATGTGGGATCCAACATGGGTATCCAAATCCCGCTATTGGTTATTGACCAGAGAGGTGTCTCGGTCATGTCTACATGTCTCCCGAACCCGTAGGGTCTGCACACTTAAGGTTCGATGACGCTAGGGTTATAGGGAAATGGTATATGTGATTACCGAATGTTGTTCGGAGTCCCGGATGAGATCCAAGACGTCACGAGGAGCTTCGGAATAGTCCGGAGGTAAAGATTGATATATAGGAAGTCCAGTTTTGGTCACCGGAAAGTTTTCGGGCTCATCGGTAGTGTACCGGGAGTGCCGGGAGGGTGCCGGAGGACCCCCGGGAGGGGTGTGACGACCAAAGGACTTCATGGGATGTTAGAGGAGTTGTACAAGCCCTTATTGGGCTGGACAAGACCTTTCGTAAAGGCCCATGCGGCTAGGGATAAAGAGATAAGGCTAAAGGAGATTCAAAAGGAAGGGATCCACCTCCCTTGTGGGAGGTGGACTCCTCCCTAGCTTCGGACGAACCTCTCCTCCTTGGAGGAGGGGCCAACGCATCCCTCCCTCTACCTCCTCCTATATATACCCAAGGTATTGGGGCTGATTTGAGACACGACATCTCTCTCTCGGCGCAGTCCTACCCTTCCTCTTCCTCGTTCTCCGTAGTGCTTGGCGAAGCCCTGCCGGAGTGCCATGTAGCCCCACCATCACCATGCCGTCGTGCTGCCGGAGCTCTTCCCCAACCTCTCCTTCCTCCTTTCTGGATCAAGGCGTAGGAGACGTCACCGGGCTGCACGTGTGTTGAATGCGGAGGTGCCGTTGTTCGACGCTGAGATCGGAGTCCACCGCGATATGAATCGCTACGAGTACGACTCCACCAACCGCGTTCTTATAATGCTTCCGCTTAGCGATCTTCAAAGGTATGAATATGCAATCTCTCCCCACTCGTTGCTGGTTTCTCCTAGATAGATCTTGGTGACACGTAGGAAAAATTTTGATTTACTACTACGTCTCCCATCAGTGGCATCATGAGCTAGATCTATGCGTAGAATCTATGCACGAGTAGAACACAAAGCAGTTGTGGGCGTCGATCTTGTTAATTTGCTTACCACTACTAGTCTTATCTTGATTCAGCGGTATTGTGGGATGAAGCGGCCCAGACCGACTTTACACGTACGCTTACGTGAGACTGGTTCCACCGCCTGACATGCACTTGTTGCATAAGGTGGCTAGAGGGTGTCTGTCTCTCCCACCTTAGTCGGATCGGATTCGATGAAAAGGCTCCTTATGAAGGGTAAATAGCAATTGGCATATCACGTTGTGGTTTTGGCGTAGGTAAGAAACTTTCTTTCTAGAAACCTATAGCAGCCACGTAAAACTTGTAACTACAAATTAGAAGACGTCTAACTTGTTTTTGGAGCATATGCCTTGTGATGTGATATGGCCAAAGGATGTGATGTGATGCATTGTGATGTATGAGATTGATCATGTTCTTGTAATAGGATTCATGACTTGCACGTTGATGAGTATGACAACCGGCAGGAGCCATAGGAGTTGTCTTATTTTATTGTATGACCTGCGTGTCAATCATAAACGCCATGTAATTACTTTACTTTATTGCTAAACATTAGCCATATTAGTAGAAGTAATAGTTGGCGAGACAACTTCATGAAGACACGATGATGGAGATCATGATGATGGATATCATGATGATGGAGATCATGGTGTCGTACCGGTGACAGTGATGATCATGGTGTCCCAAAGATGGAGATCAAAGGAGCAAGATGATATTGGCCATATCATGTCACTATATTGATTGCATGTAATGTTTATCATGTTTACATCTTATTTTCTTAGAACGACGGTAGTAAATAAGATGATGTCTCAATAAAATTTCAAGAAAAGAGCTCACCCTAACTGTGCACCGTTGCTAAGGATCATTGTTTCGAAGCACCACGTGATGATCGGGTATGATAGGTTCTAACGTTCGCATACAACGGGTGTAAGCCAGATTTACACACGTGATACACTTAGGTTGACTTGACGAGCCTAGCATGTACAGACATGGCCTCGGAACACGGAAAACCGAAAGGTCGAACATGAGTCGTATAGAAGATACGATCAACATGGAGATGTTCACAATGGATGACTAGTCCGTCTCACGTGATGATCGGACACGGGCTAGTTGACATGGATCATGTGTCACTTGGATGACTAGAGAGATGTCTATCTAAGTGGGAGTTCATTAAATAATTTTATTATGTGGACTTAATTATCATGAACGTAGTCCAAAATTGTCTTTACAAACTATATTGTAGATCCAATGGCCAACGCTAATGTCACCCTCAACTTCAATGCGTCCCTAGAGAAAACCAAGCTGAAAGATGATGGAAGCAACTATGCGGACTGGGTCCGTAGCTTGAGGATCATCCTCATAGCTTCCAAGAGATTCTATGTCCTTGATGCACCGCTAGGTGACCCACCCATTTTCCCAGCAGACCAAGACGTTACGAATGCTTGGCAGTCACGTTGCGATGATTACTCCCTTGTTCAGTGCAGCATGCTTTACAGTTTAGAGCCGGGGCTCCAAAAGCGTTTTGAGCAACACGGAGCATATGAGATGTTCCAAGAGCTGAAACTGGTTTTCCAATCTCATGCTTGGGTCGAGAGATATGACGTCTCCGACAAGTTCTTCAGCTGTAAGATGGAGGAGAATAGTTCTGTCAGTGAGCACATACTCAAGATGTCTGGGTTACACAACCGCTTGACTCAACTGGGAGTTAATCTCCCGGATGACTCGGTCATTGACAGAATCCTCCAGTCGCTTCCACCTAGCTACAAGAGCTTTGGATGAACTACAACATGCAGAGGATGGAAAAGTCCATTCCTGAGTTGTACTCGATGCTGACATCAGCGGAGGTCGATCTCAAAAAGGAGCATCAAGTGTTGATGGTGAATAAGACCACTAGTTTCAAGAAAGGCAAGGGTAAGAAGAACTTCAAGAAGGATGGCAAAGTTGTTGCCGTGCCCGGTAAGCAAGTTGCCAGGAAGAAGAACAAGCATGGACCCAAGCCTGAGATTGGGTGCTTTTATTGCAAGGGTACCGGTCACTAGAAGCGGAACTGCCCCAAGTACTTAGCAGATAAGAAGGCCGGCAACGTTAAAGGTATATGTGATATACTTGTTATTGATGTGTACCTAACCAGCGCTCGTAGTAGCTCCTGGGTATTTGATACCGATGCAGTTGCTCACATTTGTAACTCCAAGCAGGAGCTGCGGAATAAATGGAGGCTGGCAAAGTACGAGGTGACGATGCGCGTCGGGAATGGTTCCAAGGTTGATGTGATCACCGTCGGCACGCTACCTCTACATCTACCTTCGGGATTAGTTTTAAACCTTAATAATTGTTATTTAGTACCATCTTTGAGCATGAACATTGTATCTGGATCTCGTTTGATGCGAGATGGCTACTCATTTAAATCTGAGAATAATGATTGTTCTATTTATATGAGAGAAATGTTTTATGGTCATGCCCCGCTGGTCAATGGTTTATTTTTGATGAATCTCGAATGTGATGTTACACATGTCCATAGTGTGAGTACCAAAAAGTGTAAGGTTGATAACGATAGTCCCACTTACATGTGGCACTGTCGCCTTGGTCATATTGGTGTCAAACGCATGAAGAAGCTCCATGTTGATGGACTTTTGGAGTCTCTTGATTTCGAATCATCTGACACGTGTGAACCATGCCTCATGGGCAAGATGACCAAGACTCCGTTCTCCGGAACAATGGAGCGAGCAACTGACTTGTTGTAAATAATACATATCGATGTATGCGGTCCAATGAGCGTCGAGGCTCGCGGTGGCTACCGTTATGTTCTCACCCTCACTGATGACTTGAGCAGATATGGGTATGTCTACTTAATGAAACATAAGTCTGAAACCTTTGAAAGGTTCAAGGAATTTCAGAGTGAGGTAGAGAATCAACGTGACAGGAAAATAAAGTGCCTACGATCTGATCGTGGCGGAGAATATTTAAGTCACGAGTTTGGCATGCACCTAAGGAAATGTGGAATTGTTTCACAACTCACGCCGCCTGGCACACCTCAGCGAAATGGTGTGTCTGAACGTCGTAATCGCACTCTATTTGATATGGTGCAATCTATGATGTCTTTACTGACTTACCGCTATCATTTTGGGGATATGCATTAGAGACTGCCGCATTCGCTTTAAATAGGGCACCGTCAAAATCTGTTGAGACGACACCGTATGAATTATGGTTTGGAAAGAAACCTAAGCTGTCGTTTCTAAAAGTTTGGGGATGTGATGCTTACGTGAAGAAACTTCAACCTGAGAAGCACGAACCCAAAGCGGAAAAGTGTGTCTTCATAGGATATCCCAAAGAGACTATTGGGTATATCTTCTACCTCAGATCCGAAGGCAAAGTCTTTGTTGCTAAGAATGGATCCTTTCTCGAGAAAGAGTTTCTCTCGAAAGAAGTAAGTGGGAGGAAAATAGAACTTGATGAGGTAATTGTACCTCCACTCGAACCGGAGAGTAGCGGATCACAGGAAGTCATTTCCGTGAAGCCTACACCGGCTGGAGAGGAAGTTAATGACGATGATCATGAAACCTCAGATCAAGTTGCTATTGAACGTCGAAGGTCCACTAGGACATGTTTCGCACCAGAGTGGTACGGCAACCCTGTCCTGGAGATCATGTTGTTGGACAACGGTGAACCTTCAAACTATGTAGAAGCGATGGCGGGCCCGGATTCCAACAAATGGCTTGAGGACATGAAATCCGAGATAGGATCCATGTATGAGAACAAAGTATGGACTTTGGTGGACTTGCCTGATGATAAGCAAGCCATTGAAAATAAATGGATCTTTAAGAAGAAGACTGACGTGGATGGTAATGTGACCATCTATAAGGCTCGGCTTGTCGCTAAGGGTTATCGACAAGTTCAAGGAGTTGACTACGATGAGACTTTCTCACCCGTAGTGATGCTGAAGTCTGTCCGAATCATGTTAGCAATTGCCGCATTTTATGATTATGAGATCTGGCAAATGGACGTCAAAACGGCATTCCTTAATGGTTTCCTGAAGGAAGAACTGTATATGATGTAGCCAGAAGGTTTTGTCGATCCTAAAGATGCTAACAAAGTATGCAAGCTCCAACGCTCCATGTATGGGCTAGTGCAAGCATCTCAGAGTTGGAACATTCGCTTTAATGAGGTGATTAAAGTGTTTGGGTTTGTACAGGTTTATGGAGAACCCTGTATTTACAAGAAAGTGAGTGGGAGCTCTCTAGCATTTCTCATATTATATGTGGATGACATACTGATAATGGGAAATGATATAGAACTCTTGGAAAGTGTAAAGGCCTACTTGAATAAGTGTTTTTCAATGAAGGACCTTGGAGAAGCTGCTTACATATTATGTATTAAGATCTATAGAGATAGATCGAGACGCCTCATAGGTCTTTCACAAAGCACATACCTTGAAAAGATATTGAAGAAGTTCAATATGGATCAGTCCAAGAAGGGGTTCTTGCCTGTGCTACAGGGTGTGAGATTGAGTATGACTCAATGCCCGGCCACAGCAAAAGATAGAGAAGAGATGAGTGTCATCCCCTATGCTTCAGCCATAGGCTCTATTATGTATGACATGTTGTGTACCAGACCTGATGTGAACCTTACCATAAGTTTGGTAGGGAGGTATCAAAGTGATCCCGGAGCGGAACACTGGACAGCGGTCAAGAATATCCTGAAGTACCTGAAAAGGACAAAGGACATGTTTCTCGTATATGGAGGTGCCGAAGAGCTCGTCGTACAGGGTTACGTCGATGCTAGCTTCGACACAGATCCGAACGACTCCAAGTCGCAAACCGGATACGTGTATATTTTGAACGGAGGGGCAGTCAGCTGGTGCAGCAGCAAGCAAAGCGTTGTGGCGGCATCTACATGTGAAGAGGAGTACATAGCTACTTCAGAAGCAGCAAAGGAAGGAGTCTGGATGAAGGAGTTCATCACCGACCTAGGAGTAATTCCAAGTGCGTCGGGCCCGATGACTCTATTCTGTGACAACACTGGAGCTATTGCCCTTGCGAAGGAGCCCAGGTTTCACAAGAAGACAAGACACATCAAGCGCCGCTTCAACTCCATCTGTGGTTACATTCAGGAGGGAGATATAGATATTTGTAAAGTACATACAGATCTGAATGTCGCAGATCCATTGACTAAACCTCTCTCGCGAGCGAAACATGATCAACACCAGAATGCTATGGGTGTTTGATTCATCATAATGTAACTAGATTATTGACTCTAGTGCAAGTGGGAGACTGTTGGAAATATGCCCTAGAGGCAATAAATGGTTATTATTGTATTTCCTTGTTCATGATAATTGTCTATTGTTCATGCTATAATTGTGTTAACCGGAAACCGTAATACATGTGTGAATACATAGACCACAACATGTCCCTAGTGAGCCTCTAGTTGTCTAGCTCGTTGGTCAATAGATGGTCACGGTTTCATGACCATGGACATTGGATGTCGTTGATAACGGGATCACATCATTAGGAGAATGATGTGATGGACAAGACCCAATCCTAAGCATAGCACCAGATCGTGTAGTTCGTTTGCTAAAGATTTTCAATGTCAAGTATCGTTTCCTTAGACCATGAGATTGTGCAACTCCCGGATACCGTAGGAATGCTTTGGGTGTGCCAAATGTCACAACATAACTGGGTGGCTATAAAGGTGCACTATGGGTATCTCCGAAAGTGTCTGTTGGGTTGGCACGAATCGAGACTGGGATTTGTCACTCCGTGTGACGGAGAGGTATCTCTGGGCCCACTCGGTAAGACATCATCATAATGAGCTCAATGTGACTAAGGAGTTAGCCATGGGATGATTTATTGCGGAATGAATAAAGAGACTTGCCGGTAACGAGATTGAACAAGGTATAGAGATACCGACGATCGAATCTCGGGCAAGTATCATACCGATAGACAAAGGGAATTGCATACGGGATTGATTGAATCCCCGACATCGTGGTTCATCTGATGAGATCATCGTGGAGCATGTGGGAGACAACATGGGTATCCAAATCCCGCTATTGGTTATTGACCAGAGAGGTGTCTCGGTCATGTCTACATGTCTCCCGAACCCGTAGGGTCTGCACACTTAAGGTTCGATGACGCTAGGGTTATAGGGAAATGGTATATGTGATTACCGAATGTTGTTCGGAGTCCCGGATGAGATCCAGGACGTCACGAGGAGCTCCGGAATAGTCCGGAGGTAAAGATTGATATATAGGAAGTCCAGTTTTGGTCACCGGAAAGTTTTCGGGCTCATCGGTAGTGTACCGGGAGTGCCGGGAGGGTGCCGGAGGACCCCCGGGAGGGGTGTGACGACCAAAGGACTTCATGGGCTGTTAGAGGAGGTGTACCAGCCCTTATTGGGCTGTCCAAGACCTTCCTAAAAGGCTCATGCGGCTAGGGATAAAGAGATAAGGCTAAAGGAGATTCAAAAGGAAGGGATCCACCTCCCTTGTGGGAGGTGGACTCCTCCCTAGCTTCGGCAACCTCTCCTCCTTGGAGGAGGGGCCAAGGCAGCCCTCCCTCTCCCTCCTCCTATATATACCCAAGGTATTGGGGCTGATTTGAGACATGACCTCTCTCTCTCTCGGCGCAGCCCTACCCTTCCTCTTCCACGTTCTCCATAGTGCCACGTAGCTCCACCGTCACCACGCTGTCGTGCTGCCGGAGCTCTTCCCCAACCTATCTTCCTCCTTGTTGTATCAAGGCGTAGGAGACTGTAACGCCCCGGACACACCCATCGGTGGTCATTACTCCTGGCCTCACAAATCAATACTAGTCTTTTTTGCGCACTTTGTTCTCACTCATGCGCACCCGGGACCAACTTCCCAGTCGGTCACCCATTCTTTTCTACGCACTTTGTCCTCACTCATGCACACCCGGGACCAACTTCCCAGTCAGTCGCCCATCCTAGAACTACTCCAAGCCAAGCACGCTTAACCTAGGAGTTCTGTTCGAATGGGCTTCTGGAAAAGATGGAATTCCTTATTGATATGAGTAGTCCATCATCCCTAATAAGCCAGGCTATCACATACACCACCACTCAGAGGAACTGACATCCTCGTCGAGTCACAGGAACATTCCCTCTTGGTACAAACATTTGTGCTTCCAGTCCGATACATGTGTCATTCAGTGTGCCACGATGGGTCACCAACTTCGTGAACAACATGATCGCGCACCTGTCGGCAAACATTCATGTAACCACGAGGGTCGGTTTTGATACCAACTTGTAACGCCCCGGACACACCCACCGGTGTTCATTACTCCTGGCGGTATCTAGACTGGCCTCACACATCAGTACTAGTCTTTTCTGCGCACTTTGTCCTCACTCATGCGCACCCGGGACCAACTTCCGGGTCGGTCACCCTTCCTAGAACTACTCCAAGCCAAGCACGCTTAACCTAGGAGTTCTGTTCGAATGGGCTCCCGGGAAAGAAGGAATTCCTTATTGATATGAGTAGTCTATCATCCCTAATAAGCCAGGCTATCACAGAGACCTCACCGGGTTTCATGTGTGTTGAACGCGGAGGCGTCGTTGTTCGGCGCTGAGATCGGAGTCCACCGCGATCTGAATCGCTACGAGTATGACTCCACCAACCGCGTTCTTGTAACGCTTCCACTTAGCGATCTTTAAAGGTATGAAGATGCAATCTCTCCCCACTCGTTGCTGGTTTCTCCTAGATAGATCTTGGTGACACGTAGGAAAAATTTTGATTTACTACTACGTCTCCCATCATCTCCATCAAGAATGGGCACTCTACAACTCAAACTCCCTATACTAGACACATCCATCTTCCTCCTCGGTGATTAAATCGGATCAATGGAGACCAATGCTATGATACCGGTTGTAGGATCACTAGAAGAGTGTCTAGAGGGGGGAATAGACTACTAGCAGAAATTTAAAACCTAACCTTTCCCAAGTTAATTGGTTGGCAGATTTTAACAGCTTTAGCAAAGCTAGCAACTCTAACAGCCCTACACATGCATGTCAACAAATATGGTAGCGGAAAGTAAAGACATTGCATATGAAGTAAAGTGTTGAGATAGGTAGATCAAACACAATTGGACACGCATGGATTTTTCCCGTGGTTCCGATAGGTGGCGCTATCGTACATCCACGTTTATGAAGTCTTCAACCCACGGAGGGTAACGGTCACGAGAGTCCACGGAGGGCTCCACCCAAAAGGGTCCATGAAGTAGCAACCTTGACTATTCCATAATGGCTTCCGTCCACGAAGGACTAGCCTCACTATGGGTAGATCTTCACGAAGTAGGCGATCTCCTTGCCCTTACAAACTTCTTGGTTTACTCCACAACACGAAGTAGGAGGCTCCCAAGCGACACCTAACCAATCTAGGAGGCACCACCCTCCAAAAGGTAATAGGCTCGGTAATGACGATGAACTCCTTGCTCTTGTGCTTCAAGATGATAGACTCCTCAGCACCCAATCACTCTCTCATAGATTTGGCATGGTGGAAGAGATGGGATTGGTGTAAAGCTACTTGGGGAGGCTAGAGATCAAGATCCATATGATTGGAGTGGAAGATCTTGACCTCAACACAAGGGTATGTGGTTCTCTCTAGGAAAATCTGATAGGATAGGTATGGAATAGTTCTGAGTGCTTCTCTCTCGAGTAAGTGGTGGTGAAGGGGTATATATAGGCATCCCTAAAAATCCAACCGTTACACACAAAATGACCAACTCGGTGACACCGATGTGTTAATCTCGGTGGTACCGAAGTGACCGAAAGGTGGCAACTTTTGAATCTCGGTGAGACCGATATAGGAAGCTCGGTTTCACCGATAAGGTGACCAACGGTCAGATTTCCAATCTCGATGACGCCAATCCAACATTCTCGGTGGGACCGAAAATGTGAATCTGCGTAACAGAAAGTTGGCAACCTAAACTCGATGGCACCGGTGTGGAATCGGTTGCACCGAAGTGGCTAGGGTTTGGCTGAGTTTGTCTAGGTTCTGGAATCAGTGGCACCGGTATGGGAAAGTTTGTTGCGCCGATTTTGAGTGTTAGGTATAGAACAGACTTTGGTGGGAGAGTTTGTGGATGTTTTTGGCGACTATCACTTGTGCACGTTTGAGCATATTGTTCACCAACAAAACCTTATCCCCTTTTAATAGTATTGTCTTTCCTATGGACTCAAAGTGATTTCTCACAAATATAAAATGTAGAGTCATTTTGCTTGAAGCTTGGCCAACCTATTTCCTTGCATCTTGGGGTATGTCCAGACTCTCCTTTTGCCAAACCTCTCTATAGACTGTATCTGAAATACACTAGGTAACAGTATCAGTTCAAGAGACAATGTATGTTGTCATGAATTATCAAAACCACCAAGGGAGCATGTTGTGCTTTCACACTCCACTCGTCAAGACCGTTTGGAAGGTTGGGGCCACTCCAAAATGCAAGTTCTTCGCTTGGTTGATCATCCACAACAGAGTCTGGACGGCGGATAGACTAATTCGAAGAGGGTGGCCAAACTGCCGCTCATATCCTCTCTGCAACCAAGTGCAAGAGACTGCAGCTCACCTTCTTTTCTAGTGCCGATATTTGATTACGGTCTGGAATGCGATAAAAGCGAAGACCGGTCTGGGTGAGATTGTTACTTCTAACTGGGTGGCGCTGGGAAGTGTCAGGCGATGGTGGACCGAGATTGCACTCGCATGCTCGTCAAATGGCAAAGGAATGGCATCCCTCCTCATGTTGATATCTTCGGAACTTTGTAAGGAGAGGAACGCTAGGGTCTTTCGAAATGTCTCCACACCCTCGGTGATCCTTGTCGACAAAATCTTGGACGAGGCAAGGCTTTGGGCTATGTCTGGTGCCAAAGGGCTTGATGCAATCTTACATAGGGAGTAGTCGTTTTATCTTCACCTTTTTATGGCGGTTGTCTTCTGACTATGTTACCACCCTCTCTTATTTAATGAAATGGCAAGTCTTTTGCCTCGTTTCAAAAAAGACGGACGTGTGGTTTATCCATTTTTTGTCCGTTTGGGTCGGCCGAGCGGACGTTGGTGTCTGGTTTTGTAAATGGATCGGCTAGGCCGTCCAATTCAGGCGTGGACGCAAATGGGTCGGCTCACATTTTAAAAAAGATTGCCCAAACAACGATAATTAAACATTAAAACATCAGTCAAAGCCTGCCAAAATCCATATAAACATAATTAGAAAAGTCTCGGTTGTCTGCCCTATGCACCGTTATCCTTATCGTTGTCGGGGGCGGTGAGGTCGATGAGCTCCAGCGTCAGCCTAGCCTAGAGGAATGCGGCCTCCCACACCTGAGCAGCGTCCAACGCTGGCGGCACAGGCTGACGGGCTCGCTCCCCCCTCCCGCTCTCGACGCTCCGCCTCCTCCTCCTGCACCCACCTGCGCTCCAACTTCATCTTCTCTGCGGCCTCGACGGCCTCACTCTATAGCGCGCGCGACCTGTGGTGCAGGAGATACACCTGCTCCTGCTTTGGCATGGCCTTGTGCTAGATGGGAGGTGCGAACACCCACTCCCGGAGCTGGTCGGTCCACTTGTAGCACTCTGGTTGGCGCTCCTCGGCCTCAACCTTGGGCTCGTGGATGCCAGAGCGGCCAGCGGACCTGGTGGAGGAGGAGGCAGGACACAGTCGCCCGCCACGGACAGCGCGAGGGCTTCTTCGAGGCCTACCCAGCGTGCCTCCTCTTCGCGTCTGCTCTCCTCAATGGCATGGGTCGTTGCCTCCTCGAGAGCAGCCTGGTAGGCGGCCTCCTCCTCCTGCTACTCTGGCTTCACTTCAGGGGGCGGTGAAGGGATGGTCGGATCGAACTGGACGCCGTGGAGGCGCTCCTGCTCGTGCTCCAGGGCGAACCAAACCTCCCAGTTAGGGAAGTTGGCCGCATACGTAGGATCACGCCGCTGCTCGGAAGTGAGGAGCTCGCGCCGTCGGCGGACCTCCTTCGCATGCGCACGCGCATACCGCGACACTGCTGGTATGGGGATGCGGTCGGGGTCTAGATGCAAACCATGGGAGAGGTTGCCATCTAGGTAGGGCAGAGCTAGCCTGTACTGCCAGTGCCACCGGGCTTGCTGGACTGGGATGTACAGCCCCTCCCGCGGTGGCGCAACACGACGAGGTGGCACCGGCGTTCGAAACGAGCTTGCACCGGGGGTGAGCTTGCCCTTGCCCTTGCTAAAGAAGCCCGTGGCGGACGATTGTGCTGGCCGGCTAGGGTTTCGTGGTCGTCGCCGGGGGAGCAAAAGTGGCCAGATGTGAACATGAAGGGGAAGGGGATGAGGCCGGTCCCGCCACACGCTATGGATTAAAAAGGACAACGATCAACAGCGTACTGCCGCTACCAGGTGGGCTCGAGGTTGGTGGCCGCGTTTAATACGATTGCGGGTGGTAGTTGAGCGGCCAACATATGGTCCCAAGGGGGACACGATGAGGACGCGGGGCACATCCGGTTTTTGTCCACATGGACGCATTTTTGGGCCGGAAATGGATGGTCTTCGTGTTGAACCATCGTTTTTATCCACGCGGACCAAATAGACATGGACAGACGAAATGGGTCCTTTCATTGGAATTGCTCTAAGCGAAGAAAAACGAGACTACCGCGTCAGACAGTTACAATGTGAGAGAGAAGAAAAAAGGGCATAAGCTCTTGTCAGAAGTTGCAACGAGTACAGCTTGCAGCATTATGCTCATTGGTAAAAGATTGCGGCTCCAAACCACACGAGCATCGCTCTGGCTCTTGTAATGTAGAGCGTCGGTTTCCATTGTAATAATAGTATAGTTGAAGAATCTGCAGTGACACGCCACACACGGACGGTGAAGAGAAACGCGTCCTTGGACCTCTGTTCTGATGCTTACAAGGTGTACAACATACTACTGCCACTAACCCTTTCCTCCCAAGGTACAGAGAGAGATAAACAGTGACGGCGTCATTAGATGTTGCATCTGTCGTACCCGGAGAACCACGAGTTGAGGTCGGTGCTCTTGGTAACCTCCAGTGATCCGTGCTGGTGTAAGGCGTCTACCTCCCCCCGCCATTGCTGATCATCACCAGGGCTGCCACCAACCGTGTCATACCTGGGTGCAGAGTCGAGATTGCTGGATGCGGCAGGCATAGTTGCAGCATCGTTGTGCTTGGAGTACTCTGTCAGGCGTTGATTTAGCGCAACGATTTCATGGTCGTAGTTCTTTTTTAAGTTGTCGATCTCCTGATAGGCTTTCTCCGTCTCCTGCTCTGCTAACAAGGCTCGGTTCTGCAACACACAAGACATTGCTTTACTACAACTGAATAATAACGTACTCTCAATACATGCAGCACACTAGCAAACTCAACGACCGCGTAACCATCAGCCCAGTTAAACCGCTGTATAAGAAAGCAATCCAGGAAATTCATACCTGGGCAACTGTTATCGCTTCCTCAGCCTCCTTCAGTCGTACTAGCAATTCACCAGCAGCTTGAACAGCCTCAGCTGTATCCTTCAGCTGGTCCTGAAGGCTTTTATTGTCTGCTTTCAGAACAGAGATTTCGGCACCAAGGGAGTTGATGAACCGTAGTTCGACTCCTTTGATACCGGCTTTCGCAGCCCTCATCTTCACATCTTCAACCCCATCAAGGATCTTCCTGTGCATTGCATGCAAACCAATATGCCTCTCTTCGAGGTCAGCATATTGTTCCAAGATTCTAGTATATCCCTGCATCGCTGTTTGCAATGCCTCCTTCGATTCTTCTGAGCATTTTTTCTCTGACTCCAATTCTGACTGCAACCTTCTAACAAGAGATTTGTTTGCTTCTAGGTCAGCCCTGAGCTCGTCCATGAGAGCAATCCATTTACTCTCAGATTCAGCACAATCAGCAGCATCCACAATGTTAGCATCACCATCATCATCTTTTGTTCCAGGCGAAGGATTAGCGCTCTGATGCAATTGCAGCGGAGGCCAGAGCCTACGAAGCGATGCAGAAGATGAAAGCATATAATGCAACTGACTCTTCAGATGATGTATCTCTTCCTGTAAAACCTCTTCCTCATCCATGTAATTCCTGCACAAGTCCAATTCCCGCTGGAGTGCCTTCACCTCAATTTCAGCACGTAGGACTTCAGGATGGTTGTCATATTTCTTTTGGAGGATCTGCACTTGTCGGAGCAAGGAAATTAGCTCGCAAGTAATAAGAATGATGATTTAAAAAGAAAGCATCGTCTATTTATATAGTACAAGAACTATAAACTTCAGACAACCTTGTGCTCATTCATAAGAGAGAGATACTCCTCGTGTATAAATTCATCAGTCGGTAAAGTTCCATCCATCAAACTTTCAAGCCTAGCAATCTTGCCTTCCATTGTTTGTGCAATTACAGCATTGCATTCTCGCTCATGCTTGTACTGTTGCACCTAGAATATCAGAATGGTTAGATGGGCCAGCAAATAGTTTCTTGTTTCTGAAGAGAGAGAAGAAAAACACTCACCAAACGATTTAGCTGTTGAATTTCTACAGCTTGCTTCGCGCACTGTTCATCGCGTGCCATTTCTCGCCTGATTGATCCAGCCAGGACATTCTCCACAGCCTATACAGACATAATTTAAAAATAAAGCTCCTGCTAATTTAACAAACTGGTGAACTTACTTTTGTGTGAACTTACTTTGAGAATCTGCTGCTGCTTTAGGTCATCAGATAGTACTGCTCCATCAGATGGTACCAATTGCAGATCTCTGCAAGCATCAGGATCCTTGCCCGCATTTGAAGAAATCTCAACTACACAAGAAGGAACTAGGGCCAGAGTGTTATCTCTTGCTTGAGATTCTTCAGGATCAGTCTGAATCGCGACATCAACCTTGCAAGGCAGAACATCCTTAATTCTAGCATTTAACCCAACTGAGGCTCTCCTCCATGCACCATTGTTTTGGTGACTTTCAATGACTTGAAGTCCTCTCTGTATGCTGGCAGCAAGATTTAAGTTGCATCTGTCTTCTCCAAGTTTATTGGCATCAGAACAAGACCTTTTGGTAGGCATCAAAATTTTATCTCCATCAAACGCATCAACATGTGAAAAACCAGCATTTGTCACCTCTGAAGCTGGGAACCTTTTGAAACCAATATCTCCAGCAAGGGCTATTACCATATTATCATGATTACTGGGCTTCTCAACATCATTCTCATCTATCTCCATTTCTTCATCACTGTCTTCTTTGATAGCCTGGAATGTCGTAGGACGATTCAAGCTCATTTTTAGCAGATGCAAACTGCGCCTAGCATTCCAACCAGTAGAAAAGCTGCCATTGCCTCCTTCGGAGCCTCCATTGGATTTCATTCTGTGGAGTTCATCCTGCAACAAAACATTAGCGGTGAAACTTGAGTCAAAGAGTAAAACATTATAGAGAAATTGTGTTTTCAATATTAACACAATAGAACCTTCAGATGTCTGATCTGCTCATGCAGTGCATTGACATCATCCTCTTTTTGTTCATTGACAACTGCATTGTTTTTTATAGCTTTAGCACGTTGAGCAAACCTTAGAGTGCTTAAGGTTTCACTCTTACATCTGTATAGAAACACAGAAAATATGATGAGGAAACAACATCAGAATAGCACAAAAAGAAGACTTCTGGTTCAACTTGATAATACCTTTCTGACGGCGAAACAGCACAAATCATTGCAAGCATTGCATTACCACCCAGGGATTCTTGTAATAGAAATGTCAACTTTGAATCGCGATATGGAACGTGCCTTTGTTTTCCAGATTGTGAAATTTCTGCTAGTATATTAATCAAGTTTCTGCAGTGACGAAAAACATATTGATCAGAACATCAATTTCATGCCTATTAGCACGTCATGACAAAATGTGCAAGGCGATTCTTTTGGTACAGTGATTAATCAGATCCATCTACTCTGCAAAAGTACACCAAGTAGTAGTCCAAGTCTAGCAGAAAAAAGTCCCATGAATACACCAACATAAATTCTTTAACTTCACAATTAAAATAAATAGAACCATACCCGAGCGCTGAAAGTGACCGATTTATATTTCCTGCTTCTTTTAGGCGATCCCCAGCTGCATGGGTCAGCTTTTGCCGCTCGGATCCAGCAAGATCTACTAAATTTATCCTGCTTACTCTAATACTGTTTGAGCCATCTTCAAGATTCTATAGAACAATAACAAACCATCAATGAATTAACAGATCTATCTAAACTGAAACTAGCAATAATTGAAGACAATAATTATTGGGAATTAGTTTGTGGATAACCATTTTACATACTATTTCTAAATAAGTTGGTCCATCACCACCTCGTTACTCTTATGTTTGTACCAGAACTGAGACCTCCATTTACACATTTTGTAAAACTTTACATCTTGCATTATGCAAACAGCAGCAACCAGCAGGCACAAAAATGAGGAAAGGAAATACCAAAGGAAGCAACTGTGATATAGTTTCTCCCAAGATAATTGATCCTATTCATAAAATAGAACAGAATGAAAGCTTGAGCAGAATGATTTCTTTTTCCACACCTTTTAGAACTATGTATTATGGAACCTTTCAGTATTCCGTGTGTGAAACATCAGAAGGAACTGCTAAAAGCTAAAGGAGACCCAGTAATATGTCAAGGATATGCGAACATTCACGAAAGACTATCATGGAGCACACAGGCCTCACCATTTGGTGCATACATTTGCCAAAATGGAATAGCAACATCTAGACCAGGACATAGCTGAGCAGCAAACGCGGAAACAGAACAATTTATACTTATAGAAGCACCACAGGTGAAAATAAGAGCATCACCATCGAATAGACAGGAACACTTGCTGCAGGTAAAATAATTGCACCCCACAGGTATGATTACTGAAAGTATAATGTAATAAGCCCAAACTTAACGACTACCTTCGATTCAGATTTTCACAGATTTAAAAACACAATCAGAACATCAAAAATCAGGAATGTTTACTGCGGATTAAATATTGCATCTCAGAGGTATGACACAATGAAACAATAATGTAACACAAGGCCCGCTTCAACAATTACCTTCGATTCAGATTTGATGACACATGTAAAAACACAATGAGATCGTGAACTGTCTGCATTCGCACTTGTTGACCCTGTTCTCCGGTTCGCCAATCCCTGCACGAAGTTCAAAATCAAACTAAAGCATGGGTTACTGGAAAATATCAATCTGATGAAATAAGCGTCCAACTACTGTGATCAGATTTTGCAGCAACGAGAGAATGCAGCATCTGTAAATGAAATATTTGCAAGAAAAATATCTTCCAACAGAGTACTCCTGTCTTCCAAAACATCCAGAACTCAAGTAATAAGCCTCTTCGGTCTTCACTATCCACATAAAAGAAATTTGAGAACGGGCAAAAAGCATTTGTACATACTTTCATTATGAGGAGAAGAACAATAGATACAAGAGTTTGGACCAGGACAATTAGTGCTCGACAATTCCACACATAGACAACAAAGGACCAACATCTGACACAGATCAAAGTCCTACTCACAATGACTCACTCAGCAGCCCCAACTTGGGGTGGGATCATGGTAGGCATGCCTCCAGCGCAGAGTAAACTATCCACGTAATTGACACAGCTAGGTATATCACCAGATGCAAGACTAGGACAAATAAATGTAGATTGTAATATATGAAGGAAAGGAACACAGTTTTAAGCAGTTAAGCTCATAATGCTGGTAAAACTACTGTGAGGTTCAAAATCATATTTGAGAGTGATAAGTACCCGACAGCTCCTTTTGAAATTATGGTCAAATACTGATCACCACAAATATATGAGGGCAGATGCATATCAGGAACTAAGTAGTTATCGATATCGTGATGCACACACCTTCACCAACAGCTGAGTTACATCTTTCATAGTGAAAACAAACTCCTTTGTCAACGATTCAACATAAACACAGGCAGTTTTAACATCCTCTCTTATCTGCCAATGAATAGGTCGAATTAGTAAACAAAGTGAAAAAATGCTACTATATTTCGCAATTTGTTTTTACCTGAAGACTTTTTTGCATGGGATCTAGCAAATCAGTTATCTGTTCATTGTAGATCTGCACACATTAATCAGTATGGATCAGATTTTCTATCGCCGCAAAAGTAACTACAAATATGTTATAGGTATTAAGCAAAGAAATTGCCTCGAGAAAAGAGCAGGTGCAATTGTAAATTAGCTCTTTGTCTTTGTGTTTCCCTTGTTCCTGCAGATGTAAGAGCAAGTTAAGCTTCAGGTAGGAAAACTTGGAAACATAAAAAATCAGCTAGGAAATCCATTGAGTTACTTCTTTAATCCGGGAGAACAACTGCTCAAAAACACGGGGTGTCAGTCCCCTCTCGCGGCCCATCGAGTCTCCTGAAATTGCAGAGAGCGGGCCCCACATTGTGTATGTCTTTCCACTCCCAGTCTTTCCATGATCAAATGAAATAAGAGCTTACTCAGCATGTTCCGAAGAGCTAGTTATAAGTATATTTGTAAATGCTAAACTTATGGAAAAGTCACCTGGCCATAAGCAAATATCGAGCTGTTGAACCCTGACAAGCAATTCTCGACAAGCGGTTGTCCAACAAGCTTGAACAGATCTTCCTATGAATTCCAGGAAAAAAAAACATCAGAGCACCAAACAACAACGATGTAACCAAACCATTAACTAGGAAAACATCATAATAACTTAACCTGTAATAATTATGATACCCCAAGCAAAAAATCCAGAAAAGCACACAAACTAAATTTGACAAAGCACCCCATCCAAAAAACCTTACACAATTGTAACTTCAATACAGAAAGCACAACATATGGAAACTATTTAATTCGGTAACAAGTAAGCGCAGCATGGTAATTTCCACTAGAACCAGACCCTGACCATCAATTGTGCTTGGCTAAATCACGCTAAAGACATTCTAAAACCGTCAAATAACTAAAAAATTCGGCTCAAATTGACCAACGAAATGACCAAACCAATTAAATCATTGTGGTATCAATTATCAACTGTCTCAAATCTCACTGTCATTCATAAGCATGCAGCGCAGGAGATGAAACCCTTCACAGCACAACCCCGTAGTATTGCACATGTTCCAATAAGAGTCGGAGCTAATCTATAACCACGAATGTGCTAAACTCACTGAAAACCACCAAAAAATTAGCTGACGCCTCATCCAAAGGAGCCCACAAAATCTTCCCAGCGCAGAAGGCAACGCCTCTAAGCCCCGGATTTCCCCCAACCTCACCTGCGTAGAGGCTGCGTCGGCGACCGCGTCGAACGTGAAGTCCTGCCCCTGGATCGCGACAGAGTTGGTCGACATCTTGCGAACGCACGCGTCGGGGCCCCGCCCATCCTCCCCAGCCTCCTCCCCCTCCACCGAGCACGGGGGGCGTATCCTCACCACAACCTGCAACAAAACCACGCGAAACCCCGACGTTAAACCAGATCTAGCGCCCCGCCAAATCCCAACAGCCCGAAAACCCTAGACCGTACCTGGACCCCGGAGTCGGACGCGGTAGCGGCCTCCGGCGGCGGGCCCACGACGGCCCTCGCGGGGGAGACGTCGAGCTTCCGCTTGAGGGGGTTCGACGACGGGGGACGCGGTGGGAGGCTCCGGTTCCGCGTGAGGAGAGGCTTAGCGGCGGAGGAAGGGGAGCGGTAGGGGGAGGCGTGGTCCCCGGAGTGGGGATGGTGCGCCGGGGTGGAGGGGTCGACGTTCTCCTTCGGCGTGCGGCGGCGCGGCGGGGTCTCACCCCCGGAGAAGGGGGGCGGCGGCGTGGTGGGGTGGCGCGCCTGCTTGGAGAAGAGCGACCTCATGGTTGCAGCGCAGGCGGGGAGAGGGGGGGGGGGCAGGGGGAGGAGACGTTGGGGATGAGAGAGGGTGGAGGGGGGAGATTTGAAATTTTTTGAAGGGAAGACGAAAGCGAAAGAAGGAACAATGGATGGGTCCGATGGGATCTCGCCTTGGGCGCTGTGTGAGTGAGGTGGGGACGGTCAACTCGACCGGGTGAAGCATCGGACGCCACGTGTGGGGTCCCCGTGACATGGCTGTCGACTTCAGCTGCGTCTCGTGCGACTGCGCGGAGGAGCACGACCGAACCAGTTTTTGAATTTTCATGTCAGGTGCTCTTTGGTTTGTGGCTAAGGGACTGTTTTGATTATGATTATGAGATGTTTGGTTTTCAGTCACAATTTGTCAAGTTAAAATTTATCTTTGTATATATTGTCATATTATTTTTGTTACATTTGTCAGTTTGATAGCAAAGTATTAGAAAACTTAAGTATTTTCAACTACAACATTTTAACCTATAGGCAGAATACCATAGTTTTGACATACAGAAATTTTTTAGAGTATTAAGAATACTCAAACATGTTTGGTGTTGCTTACATAAAACATAAATACTCTAGTTTCCTCATCATGCATGTTTTCTCACCTTGCTCAGTTTTAAAAAAAGAGATTCGGGGTTCTTTTTATTATGCAGAAAAAAATATTGTGGTTTGGCAAATACTCTAGTATCAGAACTACAGTTTTTAGACGCAGCCAAACAGCCCGGTGTAAATAAAACCACAGTAATTTAAAAAACTGTAGTATTCTTAGAATACTTTGAAAATACTTTGCTATCAAACGGGGGTTAAATTGTTAACCACACTTTGTCTTGCTTAAGTAAATAGTGTTACATTTTTTGTTTCTATGCCATGAGGGGGGTTTTTATTAGAAAAATGCCTTATATGTAACTACAATCAAATACCCACCTAACTTGGTCAAATTTGCCTAAGGTAAGATGTGGCAAAGTTTGGTGAGGCGTGGCTAGGAACCAAACAGTCCCTGAGTTTGTCAAAGGTTGTCACACATAAGGTTAGACAAGTTTGATTAATTTAGGGGTGTTTTTGGTTCAAGCCACGTCTTCGACAAGACACATTAGGGTCACATATCACATACACTCAAAAAGTGTGACAAGATTTTTTTCGACTTATCAACTTGTGCCTCTCATTTTAAAGAATCAAGGGATGTTTGGTTGGTGACTTAAATCGCCAGAGTTATTTAGCCACACTTGTGGCGTGCCGCAGAGTATGGCGGGGCAAATCCATCGCCACATTTGTGGCGAGAAAGTCTAGTTGAAAACACACAACATGTTGTGACTTGCCAACCTTTAGTAAGAACCAAACGGCGGCGTAGAGAGCTATGGCGCGTCGCACCTTTGGCGTGGCAAGGTGCGGCCGGCAACCAAACAGTCTCTAACCTTAGGCAAGTATGGCAATATTCTATGATAAAGTGTGACATTACTAGGTGTAAAATTAAACAGCCCCTACCTCCGTCTGGGTTTAAAACGCCCCTAAGCCTCTGTTAGAATTTGGGCCTATTTGTGTGCAGCCCAAATAGACAAATATTGAAATCTCAAAGTGGCTCATATGTGTGTGCAGCCCATGTGTGCTAGCAAATGGTGGGAGTGAAAAGTTTAGTCCCACATGGAAAGTTGAGGGAGTTGCACACCAACTTATAAGGTGGAGTGTTCCACCACTTGTATGAGTTGGTGTGACAAGAGAAAAGGTGTGCCACACGCGCGCTCCTCCTCCGCCGCCCGCCTCGCTCTCGCCTCGTCACGACGCACGCGCGCTGCGGTTTGCGGGAATGCCTCGAGCCGACCTCATCCCGAGCGCCGACGTGCACCGGCGAACGGGAGAGCAGGTCTTCGGAACCACTCGCCTTTGTGATTTTGTACGGGAGAGGGCGAATTAGGTTTTTCGGAAGCGCTACACGCGACTGCTCGATGCCTTCACCACGGCTCGTCTACCGTCCAAGTCGGGCGGCCCTGCTCGTCATCGTCTGCTGCGACCGGTCTTCACCAACGTTGTCATCAACAACGTAACTGCTGCACCGACGAATGCTTCCTCTACAATGGATCGGTACGGAACGACTGTCCTGATCCACCAGTTTAACATGTTAGTCAAGTACATGTTTTGCGAGATGTCATTACTGTTGTTCATGTTGCTAGGATCATCTAGTATGTTTGTGTTCAACATGTTAGTATCAACTGTCGTCATGATTTATATTTTGGGATTAATCATGGAAATTATGCCTAATTATTCAACAATCCAAAAACCTAATTATAGGCAATTTCCTGAACTGAGTATGGTTGGTTTTGCTGATGCAATGAAACTGGATGTGTTTAAGGGCATGCACTTTAAGATATGGCAAGTGAAGTGCCAACTGTGTCTCATGGCTTTAAAAGTGTGGGAGCTGATTAGTACTGGCCTTCCTGAAGGTGCGTCTGAGGAACTTCAGAATCAGCACAAGGAAACCAATACTAACTTCAGAGGCCTTGTTCTGGGTGTCCTTGATGGGCGTCTGTGCGATGTGTATATGCACATCGAAGATGCTAAGGAGCTCTGGGATGCACTGACTGCCAGGTTTGGTGCAACTGATGCACACAGTGAACTGTACATCATGGAGAACTTTCACGACTATAGGATGGTTAACACCCGTTTTGTAGTTGAACAGGCTCATGAAGTATAGTGCATTGCGAAAGAGCTCGAATTCCTCAAGGTTGCGCTTCCTGACAGATTTGTGGTTGGGTGCATTATTGCAAAGTTGCCTCATGCTTGGAGGAGCTTCGCCACATCTCTCAAACATAAGACACAGGAGATATCGGTTGAAAATCTGATAACGTCTCTTGATGTTGAGGAGAAAGCCAGGGCAAAGGACACGAATGACAGAGGTGGTGAGATTTAGGCTAGCGCCAACTTGGTGCAGAAGAATCACCATGTCAAGAACAACAACAAGAACAAAGGGAACTACAAGCCCCAGTTCAATGGTCCTGTCAATACTACTCCATTCAAGAATAAGAAGAAGAAGGTGAACAAAGCTGGGCTAGTGCTATACTTGTGGAGCGCTCAGCCACTTTTGTGTTGACTGTCCTGAACGTGTGCAGACAAGAAAGGGAAGAAAGGCGCCAAGAATGTCAATGTTGTGACCTCTAGCAACACTGATGGGTACGGTAATTTGTCGATGGTACTTTCGGTTTTTCAGTCTCCATGTTGGTGGATTGATACGGGTGCTAATGTTCACGTGTGTGCTAACATCTCTATGTTCACTTCTTATCAAGTAGCTCGGGATTCCTCCGTCCTAATGGGGAATGGGTCGCATGCTACTGTTCGTGGTGTTGGCACGGTAGATCTAAAGTTTACTTCGGAAAAGATCGTGCAGCTTAGGAACGTGCAGCATGTCCCTACTATAAACAAGAATCTCGTTAGCGGCTCCCTTCTTTGCAGAGATGGGTCTAAAGTAGTGTTTGAGTCCAATAAAGTAGTTGTTTCGAGGTTTGGACAATTCATTGGTAAAGGCTATGAGTGTGGAGGCTTGTTCCGCTTTTCACTTTCCGAATTTTGCAATAAGTCAGTAAACCATATTTGTGGCAATGTTGATTCAGAGGCTGATGTTTGGCACTCTCATTTATGTCATGTTAATTTTGGTTTCTATCTCGGCTATCCAGTTTAAGTTTAATTCCGAATTTTACCATTGCCAAAGGTTCTAAGTGCCCTAGTTGTGTGCAATCTAAGCAACCTCTAAAGCCTCACAAGGCCGCCGAGGAGAGAAACTTGGCACCTCTAGAACTCATTCATTCCAATCTTTGCGAGATGAATGGTGTGTTGACAAAAGGTGGAAAGAGATGTTTCATGACATTAATTGATGATGCTACTGGATTATGCTATGTTTACTTGTTGCAAACTAAAGATGGGGCTTTAGACTACTTTAAAATTTATAAGGCTGAAGTTGAAAATCAACTAGCGAGAAAGATCAAACATCTTAGGTCCGATTGTTGTGGAGAGTATTTTCCCAAAATCTTTGACGAATTCTGTGAGGAACATGGTATTATTAATGAGAGGACGCCTCCCTACTCGCCCCAATATAACGGGGTTGTTGAGAGGAAAAACCGCACACTCACTTACTTGGTGAATGCCATGTTGGACACTGCTGGTTTATCCAAGGCATGGTGGGGGAGGCTTTGTTGACTTCATGTCATGTCCTGAATAGAGTTCCTAACAAGAATAAAGAGAAAACCCCTTATGAGGAGTGGGTTGGGAGAAAACCATCACTTTCGTATTTGCGCACTTGGGGATGCTTGGTGAAAGTCAATGTTCCTATCCCAAAGAAATGCAAGCTTGGACCAAAGACAATGGATTCTATCTTTCTAGGCTATGCTCAGCGTAGCGTTGTACAGATTTTTAGTGGTCAAATCCGAGGTACCTGATATGCATGTTGATACTATTATGGAATCTCGTGATGCAACATTCTTTGAGAATATGTTTCCTATGAAAGATATGCATAGCATTGCTAGATTTTCTTTTGAGATTATTCGTGAATCTAGTACATCTAGTGATCCTTTTGAACAACCACATGTTGAGAAAACCCTTGAGAAGGATAACAATGAAGTCCTTGAGAAGGATGACAATGAAGCTCCTAAAAGGAGTAAGAGACGAAGGGTTGAGAAATCCTTTGGTTCTGATTTTATTGTGTACCTTGTGGACAATACCCCTACGTCCATAGCAGAGGCATTTGCATCTCCAAATGCGGATGACTGGAAAGAAGATGTCCAAAATAAGATGGACTCGATTCTCTCTAATGGAACTTGGGAATTATCTAAGCGACCATATGGCTGCAAGCTAGTGGGTTGCAAGTGGGTGTTCAAGAAGAAGCTACGGCCTGATGGTACTATTGAGAAGTACAAGGCACGGCTTGTAGCCAAGGGCTACACCCAGCGAGAAGGTGAAGATTACTTTGACACCTATTCACCTGTTGCTCGAATGACCACCATTCGTGTACTACTTTCCCTGGCTGCCTCTTATGGTCTTATCGTTCATCAAATGGACGTAAAGACAACTTTCCTAATGAAGAGTTGGAAGAGGAGATTTATATGGATCAGCCCGATGGGTTCATGGTAAAGGGTGAAGAGAGAAAGGTGTGCAAATTGTTAAAATCTTTGTATGGGCTAAAGCAAGCACCTAAGCAATGGCATGAGAAGTTTGACAGAACTTTAACTTCTGAAGGCTTTGTCATTAATGAGGCTGATAGGTGCGTGTACTACCGTCATGGTGGGGACGGATAGTGTTATATTATGCTTGTATGTTGACGACATACTGATTTTTGATACAAGCATGATTGTGATAAATGAGGTCAAGTCTTTTCTGTCAAAGTGCTTTGATATGAAAGATCTGGGAGAAGTTGATGCAATTCTGAACATTAAGCTTATTAAGGATGAGAGTGTGATTACATTAACGCATTCACACTATGTTGAGAAGGTCTTGAGCCGTTTCAGGTTTATTGATAGCAAGCCCTCTCAAACACCTTATGATCCCAGCGTGACACTTCGAAAGAAGAAGAGAATAGCGAGAGATCAACTGAGATACTCTCAAATAGTAGGTTCACTCATGTACCTTGTGAGCGCGACCAGACCTGACATTTCTTTTGTTGTGAGCAAGTTGAGTAGGTTCATGTCAAACCCGGGTAATGATCATTGGCATGCACTTGAAAGGGTCATGTGCTATCTGAATGGTACAATGAGTTATGGGACTCACTATGCAGGCCAACATGTTGTGCTTGAGGGATATAGTGACTCGAATTGGATATCAGATGTGGATGAACTCTACGCCACAAGTGGATATGCATTTATTCTTAGAGGTGGCGTAGTGTCATGGAGGTCTTGTAAACAGACCATATTGACGAGATCAACCATGGAAGCAGAACTTACTGCTTTAGATACAGCTACTGTTGAGGCAGAATGGTTGCGTGAGCTATTGATGGACTTGCCGGTGGTTGATAAACCATTACCGGCCATCCTCATGAACTGTGACAATCAAATAGTGATTGCTAAGGTGAACAGTTCTAAGGATAACGCGAAGTCATGAAGACACGTTAAAATACGTTTGAAGTCTGTCAGGAAGTTGAGAAACTTCGGAGTAATTACTTTACGTATATTCAAATAGACAAAAACCTAGCAGATCCCTTTACAAAGGGACTATCACGTAATGTGATAGAAAGTGCATCGAGGGAGATGGGTATGAGACCCGTGAGTGTTACACCATAGTGGTAACCCAACCTATGTGATCGGAGATCCCGTGAATTAGGACCTGGGAAAAACAAGCTAGTGGTTTATCTAAGGAGAGTATTTACTAAACCCTCTCTAAGTGAAGATGCATGACTCTCAAAGAGCTGTAAGGCTCTTATTTGACTGCAAGGCAGGTTGGCAACATGCCTTAATGTGTTTCTGTTGGCTAGTAGTAGCAAAGATGCTGTCCTGTAGAGTATTCTTGAAAGAACACACCTATACGAGTCTGACTGTATGAGATTTGGGTGATCTCTAGTAAACTCATGAAGAGACCAGGGAGTACGACGTATATGCTCCACCCGCGGGGTAGGCTACTGGCAGCGAAGTACTAGTTATGACTGAGTAAAGTCTGTTGGCACCAAACTTGCAATTCAAGGCGTAGTCCATTGTTCAAGTTGCTAATAGATGTAGCTCAAGGTCCTAGGCGGAAGTTCAACTTAACAGTCCCTACTGAAACACTGGTATATCAACAAGCATCGAGGATTGGCAAATCTTCAAATGGACATTTGAGATCTGGTGGGGGATTGTTAGAATTTGGACCCATTTGTGTGCAGCCCAAATAGATAAATGTTGAAATCTCAAAGTGACCCATATGTGTGTGCAACCCATGTGTGCTAGCAAATGGTGGAAGTGGGAAGTTTAGTCCCACATGGAAAGTTGAGGGAGTTGCACACCAACTTATAAGGTGGAGTGTTCCACCACTTGTATGAGTTGGTGTGACAAGAGAAAAGATGTGCCACACGCGCGCTCCTCCTCCGCCGCCCGCCTCGCTCGCGACGCGCGCGCCGCGGTTTGCGGGAATGCCTCGAGCCGAGGAGTCTTGACGGACACGTCACAGCTACCCATTAGGGTTTTCCGAACCTCTATAAAAGGACTCGCTGCGGGCTCCGTAACACACATCGAAAACCAATCTAGGTTTGCCACCTCTCGCTCCTTGCGCCGCCATCCTAGCCTACCTCATCCCGAGCGTCGGCGTGCACCAGCAAACGGGAGAGCAGGTCTTCGAAACCACTCGCCTTTGTGACCCTGTACGGGAGAGGGCGAATTAGGTTTTTGGAAAGCGCTACAGGCGACTGCTCGATGCCTTCACCATGGTTCGCCTACCGTTCAAGTCGGGCGGCCCTGCTCGTCGTCGTCTACAATGTTGTCTGTTGGACCGGTCTTCACCAACGTCAACAACGTAACTGCTGCACCGACGGCTGCTTCCTCTACAACGGATCGGTATGGAACGACTGTCCTGATCCATCAGTTTAACATGTTAGTCGAGTACATGTTTTGCGAGATGTCATTACTGCTATTCATGTTGCTAGGATCATCTAGTATGTTCGTGTTTAACATGTTAGTATCAACTGTCTTCATGATTTATATTTAGAATTAATCATGAAAATTGTGCCTAATTATTCAACAGCCTCAATCGTCTGTTCGTAATTTTAAGGCCGCTCGACGTGGGTATTCGATCCTCCCTCGATTCTCTTCGTTCGTTTCGTCTACCGATAGAATTAACTGTCAAGCTTAATTGGAGAAGCCTACGTGGCGAGATAAACCAAGCGATAAGAAAGGAACGGACGCAAGACGAGCCAATGCATGCGACTCTCTTCCTCCTTTAATTGGTCATGGGCCCATGTAGGCAGATCACAACACGATGGCACGAGAAAAATATAGCAGACTACTCTCATCTTACGAGATTTTTTGATTTTGCTGTTCCAGGTTGCTCGGGAAGTAGCATGTTATAGTATCATATATATGGTATATATATGGTACTAATGTATGACACATAGTATCATAAACAGTAGTACTCATGTATAGCATTTAACGGGAAATCCAATTTGGCTCCCAGAAACACGTGCTTCTGCGAAAAATAAATTTTTAAATGTCAAAAAAATCCTAACAAAATTTATATGTATTTGTAGTCATATTCAAATGTCACCTACAAAGTTTTAGGCAAAAAAGTTAAAAATTGTGGCTTACGGAAAAATAACAAATTTGAACACCAAATGTTACCTCAAAATGTCACTCAAATTTATTTATTTTCACCGACGAAATACTACTGCTCGGTTTCGTATGAAAATTGTCAAGCATGTTTGTGACACTGACACGAACATCTACAAAAACATCAGATTTTTTCGAAAATATTTTGTGATATTTTTTGTGGTACTGTTCATCCGGGAGCATATGCTCCCAGGAGCCAAAACGCCCCTCGCAACATTTAACATAATATAGTATCTACCTATGTTGCTCTAACCTTCTCTCTGTTCTTTAATTCCCTAGCATATTTGTTATTCCCAAATACATGATACCACCTAAGTTACTCGCACTATGACCAGCCTTAAAGCATAGTTCTGCTGGCTATATGATGTTGCCATGTCACATATAGTCATCATTCATAGTTACACGTACAATGATGTTAGCTATAATGTTGGCTATAAGAGTACTATTTTTATCCATCTTATCTCTATCTCTTTCTTTGCATTTATTGCATTTGCCTAGCAGTATGCATATAGCTAGGCTCTTGCATGAAAGCCCACTCTTCCTACTATTTTATCTCTCTCCTCCATATAGACAAAAATGTCATGTAAGCGGGCTATAAGCCCACCATTGTACTTGCTTTTAGGGGACCTTTCAACCCAGACAGAGGTAATACTATTTATACTACTTCTATAAAAGCATATCAGGCAGATCTGAAGAAGCATGATCCTATAAAATCAATTTCGTGTATCTGAGAATTGGTTTGTTGTACCGTGGCCTCAGACGGAATAGATGTCCAAAAGAGTTTCAAGAAGAAAAAAAGATTTCCAAAACTCGTACCGCAAAACTTAGGGCATCGGTTTCACCTGAGCCTGTGCAGTACGACAAGCCAATTTTTGGGGTTTTATGCAAATTTATGATTTTGAACAACATAATACAATAATAATATAAATCAAACTCATTATGTTTTATCATCATACTGTTGGGGAACTTCGCATGGGAAACAAAAAAAATCCTACGTTCATGCAAGACCTATCCATGGTGATGAGCATCTACGAGGGGGAGAGTGAATATACATACCCTTGTAGATCGCTAAGCGAGAAGCGTTAAGAAACGCGGTTGGTGTAGTCGAACGTCTTTGCGATCCAAATCGCCGTGCGTCCCGCGACCCAATCACGATTCGTCCCGCGATCCAATCACGATCCGTCCCGCGAACTTGATCACGATCCGTCCCGTGAACTTGATCACGGTCCTTCCGATCTAGCGTCGAACGAACGACACCTCCGTGTTCATCACACGTACGGCTTGATGACGATCTCCGTCGTCTTGATCCAGCAAGAGGGAGCGGAGAGGTAGAAGAGTTCTCGGCAGCGTGACGGTGCTCCGGCGATGGTGGTGGAGCTATTCCGGCAGGGCTTCGCCTAAGCACTACGGAAATCCGATCTAGAGGAGAAACTATGCACTGGAGGAACGGATAGCACGTGGCCGAAAATTCTGTGCCAAAACCTTAAAACCTCTAGTATATATAAGAGGGAGGGAGGAGAGGCCTTGGCTCAAGGGCCAAGGCCCCCTTGCTTCGGCCGAAGGGGGAGGAGAGGAGGATTCCTCCTCCAATCTTAATAGGACTAGGATTCCTCCCCTTTTTGCCTTTTTTCACTTTTCCTATTGGGTTTTTCCTTCCCTAGCCGCATGGGCCTTGTGGGGAACTCCCACCAGCCCACCAAGGCTGGTATTCATCCTCTCACAGCCCATGTAGTCTCTTGGGTCGAAATACCCCTCCCGATGGTCTCCCGGTACACTATCGGTACTCCCGGTACACTACCGATGAGCCCGAAACTTTTCCGGCGACCAAAATAGGACTTCTTATATATCAATCTTTTCCTACGGACCATTCTGGAGCTCCTCGTGACGTCCAGGATCTCATCCGGGACTCCGAATAACCTTCGGTCACCACCATACATAACTCTATACTACCGAAACGTCACCGAACCTTAAGTGTGCAGACCCTATGGGTTCGAGAACTATGTAGACATGACCGAGACACCTCTACGGTCAATAACCAATAGCGGGACCTAGATGCCCATATTGGTTCCTACATATTCTACGAAGATCTTTATCGGTTGAACCTCTATGTCAAGGATTCAGTTAATCCCGTATGATGTTCCCTTTGTTCTTCGGTATGTTACTTGTCCGAGATTCGATCGTCGACATCTCCATACCTAGTTCAACCTCGTTACCGGCAAGTCTCTTTACTCGTTCCATAATACAAGATCTCGTGAATAACACTTAGTCACATTGCTTGCAAGGCTTATTGTGATGTTGTATTACCGAGTGGGCCCTAAGATACCTCTCCGTCACACGGAGTAACAAATCCCAGTCTTGATCCATGCCAACTCAACAGACACCCTCGGAGATACCTGTAGAGCACCTTTATAGTCACCCAGTTACGTTGCGACGTTTGATACACAGAAGGCACTCCTCCGATATCCGTGAGTTGCATGATCTCATGGTCATAGGAACATATACTTGACATGTAGAAAACAGTAACAATAATCTGACACGATCATATGCTACGTTTGTAGTTTGGGTCTTGTCCATCACATGATTCTCCTAATGATGTGATCCCGTTATCAAATGACATCACATGTCAATGGCTAGGAAACCTTGACCATCTTTGATTAACGAGCTAGTTCACTAGAGGCATACTAGGGACAAAGTGTTGTCTATTTACCCACACATGTAATGTGTTTCCAATCAATACAATTATAGCATGGATAATAAACGATTATCATGAACAAGGAAATATAATAATAAACACTTTATTTATTGCCTCTAGGGCATATTTCCAACACATACAATACAATAATTATCTCAATTACAATAAATATTCAAATTCAAATAATTAAAACAATAATGAATGGTCTGGAATGAAAAGAATGGTTCAAAACACATATAAATAAAAATAAGACAAATGAATAAAATGGGAGTCAACTTCCCATACTATTGCGAGTGGTGCTTAGTGAGATCATCACGGATTTGTATGTGTGTGGCCTTGTTGATGGAGCCAAATCCAGCAGATCTCAGCTAGGAGATCCTGAACTGGTAGCCTTGGTCCGATGGTAACACACACACGGAACATTACCCAGGTTTGGGCACTCTAGAAAAGATAATACCCTACTTCTTGCTTTCTTGTATTGATTTTGAGGGGGGGTACAAAGTACAAGTTGATCTACCATGAGATCGTGTATGTATGAGGTGTCGTGTGTGTATGAGGTGTCGTCTACGAGCCCCTCTCTCGGTTTCTATAGGCACCGGGGGTATCAAGGGTTTACACATATATTGGTTGCTTCTAAAGTAGTCGTGGTGTAGACGACCTCTAACTCCTGGAGTCGGCGCCAAGTCTTCGGAAGTTTCCACCTTAGCGCTCCTAGGCATGACAAGCGTGTCCCACTTGTAAATCATCAAGGGGGTCCTTGGGCTGCCCCCCAGACGGGATGTGACGTGGTACACATCCCCTAGTCCAGGACACCATTAATAGCTCATGAACCGGTATTTCAAATCAAGGATATTCCTCGGTTTCTTCCGAGTTTGTGTTCGGTCATTGGTCTTGGAAACTGGTCCATTAAGTCACCCCTTTGCTTCTTTGGAACAAGCTGAGCCCAGCCGAGGAATCCGTACCTCAGGCATCCGGGGAGTACCTCGGATTAGAGTGTAGTTACCTTAGCGATGAAGTATCCTTGTGCTTGGGCATGCCCAGTGGTTTAGCCATGCTCTAGCAGTTTTGACTATTTATGTGTAGTCAAATCAAGGGTCATCATAGTGTGTAGGCATGACTCGAGGGGCCACCATTGGCACGTCTACTCATTAAAGCGAGCATGCCCCAAGACATGCACACCAACGCAAACAACTTCCCCCTCCATTCCCATGCGTGATTAACGCATGACACTTCAGGAATCGATGATTTTACCACTACAAGACTCAAACATCTCATCGTTACTTTGCAAAGAAACTTAGCATAAGAAGAGATACGGTCACAAGGCATAGAAATTTCCATCTCCCGTCCCCCGCCTCCACCCAAACCCTTGCTACCACTACCTCCGTCTGGGATTAAAGGTCCCCCGAGCCACACTAGGACGTTTGAATTTACAAGCCGCAACAACTACTAGCCGAATTATTTGGTCTCGATTCCACTTCCCTTGGTTGTGCTAATTACGCCCGACAGCATGCAACCAGTAAAGTATGCCCAACATGCCATGCAATCTACTACAGCCAAGGGCACGCATGAGGCCGGTTAAATTCTTGCAATCAATGCATCCAGAGCGCGTGCACGTAGGTTACTATGGCTGTGCCTTTGTCTTGCCGTTTTGGCTCATGGGACCTCTAATTCGGAGGTAGTAGCTAGATCCACCTTGAGCAAATCGCCAGATAGTCGTTGGCCTAGAGAATCCCTCGCCATGGGTCCAATGACTGCTTCTTCCTCGCTTTCCGCCGGTCGGCCTGAGGGAGACTGGAAAAGCTGCTAGTAGATTTGATTGAATTGTTTGAATAGAAAGTTGAAACTCAATTAAAACTAGTGAAAACCTAGCAAGCCAATTGGTGGAACCCAAGAACATTTGAAATATTGTTAGGCAAAAGCAAATTAGATAAGTCCCAAGAATATTCAAGTCAAAATAAACTCTAAAAGGATTTGAAATTAATATCTTTATTTTTTCAAAACAAAACAATGGGGAATTTAATCAAATATTACTTGCATTTGAGTTTAGGAGGAATTAGAATTCCACAAGACCAAATGATGACCTAAACCCTTTGCACATTTTCCAAATTAGATTTGAAACATAATTGGTTTGAAAACCAAATTCAAATTCACTTTGAAAACAAAAGTGCATAAAATAGTTGCCCAAAAGGTCCACACAAAATGTGCAACAAATCAGAAATATTCCAATGGGAATTTAAAACTAGTTTATGTTGAAAGGATTTTCAAATTCAAATTGCATTTGAAATTAGAACGAATTAGAAAAAAAAAGCAGAAAAGAAAATAAATAAAATAGAAGAAAGAGACCTCGCGACCCACTAGACCTAACCGGGCCAGCAGGAGCAGCATCCCACCCAGTCGCGCACCCTCACCCCAAGCCACTGATATGCGGGACCCGCACGTCAGGGTTGTCTACACCCCTTGCCCATGACGCGCACCCGGCGCATGCATGCCCACGATCCCACGCCCACGTGGACACCATGCATGCCAACCCCGGCCATCGCGCGCATAAGAAGCCCTTGACCCCCTCGTTTATTCACCCTTTTGATTCGATCCGATGTCGTCAGGCTGCCCCACCACGACTAAACCATGACCACCTTTGCCCTAGCTCACCCCCGCACGACTCCGACCACTGTGGCCGTCCCCCGCCCGCGATGTTGCCGCCACTGCACTCAGCATTGCCTTGTGCACCTCCCAGACATCACCATCGAGCCTAGCGCCCTTGGAGCCTCATGTTCATCGAGAGCCGAAGCTCATCGCCGTCGTGACGTCAACACCAATGATCCTCGTGAGTGTTTTTCCCCGTGACCTTGTCCATTGTTTTCCCCGCACCCATACGCACCCACTGACCCGGCCACTCGTCCCTAGGCGTTGTATTTTGAGTAGCCGTCGACGCTCGAAGCTCTACCGTCGTGCCCGAGCTCCTATGTGCTCGTAGTCGTCGCCTCTGCCGTGTCCGAGGCCACCAGAGGACCCACAATGCTGAGTCGCGTCGAACCGTGCCCTCCGTCACATCTAAAACCCTCCAGAATATCATCCCCAACCAATTCCGAAGCCAGCGCCGTCGTATGTGTCGTCCCCAGCAAATCTCCGATGACCTAGCCGCCCGGTGAGCCCCTAATATATTCGTAGCCATTAGATCTTGATCCAAAGGCCCACGCTAGGTCGCTTAAAACCCTGAATCATTTTCCTCTAAGTCCCGACCGTCCGTCTTCTAAAGCCCGCAACAAAAACATGTTAGCCAATTAGAACACGCCACGTAGCTGACCTTATCCATTCGAATTTCTTTAGTTAAATTAAAATATATATTTTGTAGAAAAGCCCCTGGAATCAAAACACTCACAACTATTTATCTATAAGCCCAAATTGAGTGGTTCTTTTTATATTCTTAAAATCTAGTATGAGATAGTCCAATTTTTTTTGGAATTTGAATAATTTAAAAATCAAATTCAAACAGACTAAATTTGAATTTTAATAGGTCATAACTTGCATTATATAAATCCAAATTAATTGATTCCTTTTGCAATTTGGACCTAATCAGATATACTTTCATATTAGCTACTGTATTATGATTTTGAAATAATTAAACTTAGATTTTGAAGATAGTTCGAATAGTGACAGAATTCCAATAGTATTTGAACATGTTTAGGTTTAATGAAAAAACATTGTTTAATGAAACAATTATGAAACAAATATGTTCAAAGACCTAAATTAAACTTTAGTGATTATTTTGGGATTATCATTTGAATTTAGGTAAATTCAAATAATATTTGAAATTAATTCAAACCTACTCTAGAAATTAAATTGAAACCTAGTTTAACTTGAAATGAAAGTAGTTCCAAGAAAATTGTTAAATCAAATTAAACCTAGAAGATCGCGTTGGAGTTAATGCTTGATGATTAGGGAAAGATGAACTCAACTTAATCTAGTTCAAACCCAAATCGGTTTGAAACTATTTCAACCCCTAACAGATACTTTGGGATTTATATTTTATTTTAGTCAAACTAAAAATCAAATAAATAAGCTAGTAACTACATTGGAATATAATCGACTCTACATTAAAACTTATTTAATGTTATACTTTAGTAATTGTTGGATTGTATTTACTTTAGGGATACCAAGAGGGTATGTTAAATTAAGTTGAACCAAAATAAATAAATTATGAAGTGTTTGATAATCAATATTGAACTTGGTGAATCCAGAGTTAAATTGCAAACTTGATTCAATTTGAATTCAAATAGGTTGAACCATGATTCAAATCTTAAATTGCAAACTTGATTCAATTTGAATTCAAATAGGTTGAACCATGATTCAAATCCAAATTGAATCGAAAACCAGATCAAGTTATCATTTTTAGACCTTAGTGTATTCAAGCTCATGAAAGGTCAACAAGTTTGAATGGTCATTCAAACTTGAGCATGGACTTGGTTATCCAAGGTTCATAGACTAGGATTGTGTTGTTAAGATCCCTTGACTAGATCTGGCAACCACAACCTAACATCACATACCCCTTATGTGATGAACCATTATTGAAAATTGTGTGTGAACCCTTATGTCACATGTATTCCAAATAACATCCACTGTGTTGTTTCCCAAACTCTTATGACTTAAGACTTGACACATGGTCTCATAACACAATGACATTGAAACTCTGCACAACACTTGTTGCTTGTTTCATTGTACTCCCTCCGGTCCTCATTTCTCTACGTATAACTTCATTCACGCATACCAAGGACAACTGCCCTCGTTTTTTTCTGGACAAATTTTCCCTTGGGTAGATGCTACGTGCATGGATTAAAAGTTGAGTTGTTGTAACCATGCATGCAGTTGATTGGCTCTCCTCGTGTTCCTCTCCGCATGCGTCGCACACCTTCCTAGTTTATCTGCATGCAACAACTTTCTCTTCGCATGGAAGGGATGTAGACTAATACAGGCGTGGGAGGCGAGTAAATTTGGGAGAGGAATCAACTTCACACACTGCATGCAAAGCAAATTATCAGGGGCAGATTTGGTAAAGATCGCCAGACCAGGGGAAGGCACAGACCATAGAGGGAAAAATGAGAAAAAGTTAGGCGCAAAGAAAAAAGGACCGGAGGGAGTATTGTATGGTTGTTCATGAATGCTCTGTACTTATGATAGATTGCTACATAGAGCGAAGTGTGTTGATCAGGAATTGTGAGATTGAAGAATCATGAATATAGGCAAGTGGAACCTTTGATCATAACCTATGTTTTGAAGTATTGTAGTTGATTTCCAACTAGGAATCCCCTATAGGATTTTACTTTGTGCTTGAGACAATCCAGTAGGATGATTAGGTCCATATTACCCTGACCTTGTAACCATCGACTAGTTTCTTAGCTGCTACAATGTGGATTGGTAACACCAATTATTATGCCACCATGCAAACACTTGGTTGACTACTTAATTAATGAACCGACTTGGATGGACTACATTGATTGGGTCATCAGGGTGTAGTCCTTAGCGGGGAATGCCATCCAGGTACCAGAGATTATATGAGTTCAAAAGTTGAGTAGCTTCCATGTGTGCCCGTGAGACAATATGCGCTTTGTCAAGATTGAGTAAGTTGTGGGAACCCTCCTACAACAGACGAGCAGATGTAGCATTTACATGTAGGTTTTGGACTGGGTTTGTCTTTTCTGAAAGGGCGACTACTTTCCAAAAGTACTGTTTTGATCTACCTAACTACTTCACAAGTGAAGTTTAGTAGCAGGAAGGTGTGATCGGGAATCACGGGTAAAATACACAAACCTTTGCAGAGTGTATAAAATCAATCATTCACCTCTTCCATTAAAATTTATGGGTTGAACCAATGGGGAGCTATGGAGCTGATCACAGAGGACCGGGGTTACCAGGGTCAATGGAGAGACTTAGGATGACCAGGGTTACTGGGAGCCACATGCTCAAACTGCATTGGTGTTATGACTGGGGTTACTAGAGCAACTCCCGACTCCGACCGGGGTTACCGGAAGTGTCATATTTCTACTAGAGTACACTGCCATTATAAACATAGGGAAATTTATTTTGCGCAAAACTGAAACTAGCCACACCAATTGCATGTTTATGTTCCTACATGCCAATCCTGGTAAAGCTTGCCAATACATCCTATTGACCCTTGTGGCTGCAACGTATCATGTTGCAGGTTACCTTATCTAAGGGAATGTTATGAAGTAGGGTTATGACATTATACTCAACTCTTTCATGTGAGTTGATGGATGCCACAAGACTAGAATATTACTCCGCTGCATGATTGCACTATAAGATAGACATGAGCTAGGCAGGTGTGTTTGTAAAGCATTGTATCTTTGATGTAAATACTATGCAATGTAATGTATTCTTGGCATTTTATCGTCGACTGTGTGTGTCATCTATTGATCCAGGGACTAGCACAATAAGCGTAGAGATTCGGGGCCTCTCATGAGACCGGATCACGAGAGATGGTATCAGAGGACATGTTGTCTATAGGATGTGACCCTATGAATTGGAAATACCATAGGAAAAAACCTATTTAAAAGATTACTTATATATTCTCTTCTTATTCTTTTCTAATCCCCATCTTCTCTAACTTAGATGACCACCTTCATGGAACCATAGGAGCGGAAGGTAATGATGAGTATGACCTTGAAAGGAGATGTGGAATTTCTAAGAGCGCTGAAGGACATCATGTTAAGCATGGGAATGTATGGAGAAGAAGTATACAAAGGATTTCTAGTCTGGCACGAAGGAATGAATTGTTGGGTAGTGCAACTGCACATGTATGTCCAACTTCAAGATAACCATGAGGCTAGAGGACTTCATGTGATCATCAACCCAATGCTACAAGCTACATTCTTCGACACTACAAGAGATGCTGCATGGGAAGAAATCAAGAATCTAGGTGTGAGACTCCGAGTTAGACTATATTGCACTCAAGAGCATGTCCATAAGTTGGAGGATGACCTGAATGCAGTCGAAACGGAACTTTCTAAGGAGAAGAACAAGATTAATCGAATAGGAATGCACGTTGAAGGAGAAGGATCAACCACATGGATTAAGAATCTGGATAGCGGAAGCTGTTTTGAAGCTTAGACTTGACCACCACTACTACGTCAATTTCAAGTAGAACTTTCACATTCATCACTGTTATGCCAATTTGAGATGGTGATGTACCGTAGTTGGACAAGATTGTGCTGGATGCAGCATGACCTTACTTAGGTTTGCTTGTGTTAACTAGATGCCTTGTTTTATGAATCAAACCTTTTGTTTTGAATTGTGTGAAGTGTGAACTAATATCACATAGTTAGAAGACCCACCCATTATAATGGAAGTCAGAAGAACGCCACTGAAGGAGTTAAGATGAGAACAACCGAAATGATGGAAACTTTGCAAAAAGTGAGAACCTAGGACTAGACCATACGAACATACATTAGGTGTGAATGTTGTTTGTGTGTTACACTAACAGCCATACGAGGCTACAAACCTATATATAAAGCTATTGGGATTAGCATAAGGGTATCTATCTCTCTTTTCTATTCTCTCGACCCTAACACAGACCACCCAACCCCTAGAACCATGGACCCTAAGCGACTGGTTTTGTACAAAACCTCAAGCAGAGTAGAGATCAGCAAGTGGGTCACAACTGTTGAAAAGGAAATAAGGAAGGACATAATTGTAGATAAGCGAAAGATTCTCTATGCCCAGACGTATCTAGTAGGAAACACACTCAACTGGTACAAAGAGCGAGAAGTAGCAATCAGGACAAGAGTATTGTTTACATGGGGAAAGCTGAAGAAGGAAATCAAGTGTACTTGTGAAGTTGGAAGAGAAGCCAAAACCCAAAGGAGTATCATCCAGGAAGACAGACCATAAGGATGACAAAGGATATTTTGAGAGCCTTATGTTTACTAGAAATGTCACCCAGACTGAAGTGGAACATTAGATTCGGAAGATGGAAAACACATGTAATGGTGCCATCAAGGAAATGGACATGGCACTTTATGCAGTGATGCACCTCGCGGAAGAAGCCGCAACTTAGTGGAAGATGCATTGCACGATCGATTAGAATCAAAAGAACCTTACTTGGAAGGAATTTGGAGCAGTTTTGCTGAGATCTCATCTTGTCACACCGACACAGTGGACAACTGAAGAAGAAGGGAGGAAGTTTGACGCCTGTGTTATTTGTGGAGAACTTGGACATACCCAGAAGGAACACCAGAGCAGAGGCCCTTGTTGTGAAGGGGACCATCCAGAAGGAGCATACCCGATGACGGTAGTCACGTGTTTCCTGTGTGAAGGAAGGGACCATGTTCCATCGCATTGCAAAATGTACCCTAACTTACTACTGGCGATATGATACGTCTCCAACATATCTATAATTTTTGATGGTTTCATGCCACTATATTATCAATCTTATATGCTTTAGAGGCCATTTTATATCATTTTGGGAAACTAACCTATTAATCTAGTGTCAAGTGTCCGTTCTTGTTTTTTGTCTATTTTTCTTTCGTAGGAAACCAATACCCAATGAAGTCCAATTGAAGTGAAACTAACTTTACGGTGATTTTTCTAGACCAGAAGGGACCCCTGGAGCATCGGAGGGAGTCCAGACGCCGCACGTCTCCGGGGTGTGTGCCGCCTGGGTTGTTCCCCCTGCTACCTCTTGAGCATGCGTTAGTTTTCCCTTGAAGAGAAAAGGGTGATGCAGTGAAGTATATAAGTATTTCCCTTAGTTTTTGAGAACCAAGGTATCAATCTAGTAGGAGGAACAAGAAAGTCACCAATGGATGCACCTACACAAATAATCAAACTCTTGCACCCAACACTATAAAGGGGTTGTCAATCCCTTCACGGTTATTGGCAAGGAATAGATCTGATAGAGATAGATGCAATTAGTGCGGAAAGTAAAAGGTAAATAAATTTCAGCAAGTATAGATATGAAAATATATGATGGAAAATAGACCCGGGGGCCATAGGTTTCACTAGAGGCTTCTCTCTAGAAGGAAAATATCATGGTGGGTAAACAAATTACTATCAAGCAATTGATAGAAAAGCGAATAATCATGTAGTTATCCAAGGCAATGATTGTGCATATAGGCATCACGTCCGTGACAAGTATACCGAAACGATTCCGCGTCTACTACTATTACTCCACACATCGACCGACTCCTGCCTGCATCTAGAGTATTAAGTTCACGAAGAACAGAGTAACACATTAATAAAGATGACATGATGTAGAGGGATAAACTCAAGCAATATGATGAAAACCCCATCTTGTCACCCTTGATGGCAACAATACAATACGTGCCTTGCTACCCCTACTTTGTCACTGGGTGAGGACACCGCAAGATTGAACCCCAAACCAAGCACTTCTCCCATTGCAAGAATTACCAATCTAGTTAGCCAAACCAAACCAATAACTCGAAGAGACTTGAAAGGATATGAAATCATGCATATAATAAATCAGAGGAGATTCAAATAAGATTCATGGATAATCTGAACATAAACTCACAATTCATCGGATCTTGACAAACACACCACAAAAGAGGATTACATCGGATAGATCTCCATGAAGATCATGAAGAACATGGTATTGAAGATCAAAGAGAGAGAGAAGAAGCCATCTAGATACTAGCTATGGACTCATAGGTCTGTGGTGGACTACTGACGCATCATCGGAGGGGCAATGGAGTTGATGTAGATGCCCTCCGTGATCGAAACCCCCTCCAGCAGATTACCGGAAAAGGCTCCAAGATTGGATCTCTCGGGAACGGAGGCTTCTGGCGGTGGAAAAGTTTTTGCGTGGGTCTCTTTGATGTTGGGGGAATATTTTGGTTATTTATAGGCCAAGAATTAGGGTTAGGAGACTTGCGAGGAGGCGACAAGCTTGCTAGGCGCGACCAGTGGGGCCCATGCCTAGGAGACTTGTGGCACCCTGGCACCTCCCTTGACATGCACTCTAAGCTTGGATGATTTGTTTCCTTCCAAAAAAATTCCTTCCGAAGGTTTTATTCCGTTTGGACTCTGTTTAATACTCCATATCCGCAAAAGTCAAAAACAAGGAAAAAACAGAAACTGGCACTTGGCTCTAGATTAATAGGTTAGTCCCCAAAATAATATAAAATAGCATATTAATGCATATAAAACATCCAAAATAGATAATATAATAGCATGCCATCACCAAAAATTATAGATATGTTGGAGATGTATCAGCATCCCCAAGCTTAATTCTTGCTCGTCCTCGAGTAGGTAAATGAGAAAACAGAATTTTTGATGTGTAGTGCTACCTAACATATTTATCATGTAATATTCTTTATTGTGGCATGAATATTCAGATCTGTAAGACTCAAAACAAAAGCTTAATATTGATATAGAAACAATAACATCTCAAGCATACTAGCAAAGCAATTGTATCTCTTCAAAATATAATGGCAAAAGAAAGTTATCCCTACAATATCATATGGTCTGGCTATGCTCCATCTTCCCCACACAAAGTATTTACATCATGCACAACCCCGATGAGAAGTCAAGAAATTGTTTTCACACCTTTATTTTCTCAAACTTTTTCAACTCTCATGCAATACAAGAGTGCGAGCCATGGATATAGCACTATAGGTGGAATAGAATATGGTGGAGGTTGTCAAGGAAGGGGAGAAGATAGTCTCACATCACCTAGGCGTATCAACGGGCTATGGAGATGACCATCAATAAATATCAATGTGAGTGAGTAGGGATTTCCATGCAACGGATGCACTAGAGCTATAAGTGTATGAAATCTCAAAAAGAAACTAAGTGTACGTGCATCATGAATAAAAATCCCACTAGCTATATGAAAGTGACAAAATAGGAGACTCTGTATCATGAAGATCATGGTGCTACTTTGAAGCACAAGTGTGGCAAAAGGTAGTAGCAATGTCCCTTCTCTCTTTTCTCTCATTTTTTTCTTCGGCATCTAAGGCCTCTTTTATTCATTTTTTTATTTGGGCTTCGCCGGCCTCTTTTATTTTTCATAAAGTCTGGACTCTCATCCCTACTAGTAAGGGAATCATAGCTTCCATCATCCTTTCCTCACATGGGACATGCTATATAATGAAAATCATCACACTTTTATTTACTTACAACTCAAAAGGAAAATTACAACTCGATACCTATGACAAAATATGACTCTATATGCAATATGGAAGTGATGGTGTGCATGTCATAAAAGGAAACGTTGGAAGTTGCATGGCAATGTATCTCAGAATGACTATGGAAATGCCATAATAGGTAGGTATGGTGGTTGTTTTGAGGAAATATGTATAGTGGCTGTTTTGAGTAAGGTATATGGTGGCTGTTTTGAGGAAGGTGTTTGTTGCACCGGCAAAAGTTGCGCGGTACTAGAAAGGCTAGCAAAAGTGGAAGGGTGAGAGTGTGTATAATCCATGGACTCAACATTAGTCATAAAGAACTCACATACATATTGCAAAAGTCTATTAGTAATTTAAGCTAAGCATTATACGCATGATCCTAGGGGGAGGTTGGTAGGAGTTAACCATCGTGCGCCCCCGACCCTCACACAAAGGTCGACAATCTATAAACAAGTTATGCTCCAACTTCCTTACATAGCGGTCCACCATACGTGCATGCTACGGGAATCACAAACCTTTACACAAGTATTTTCAAAACACAATTTACTTCCTAACATGCCTCTTAACATTACCATCTTCATATCTCAAAACTTTATGCAAGGAATCAAACTTCTCATAAATACTCAATGCACTTAATATGGAAGTTTTTATTATATCCCTATTGGATGCCTATCATATTAGGACTAAATTCATAACCTAAACCAATTACCATGTTGTTTTTAGAAACTCTCAAAATAGTATAAGTGAGGTATGAGAGTTCAATTATTTCTATAAAATGAAAACACCACCGTGCTCTAAAAGATATAAGTGAAGCATATAGATAACGGGATCACATCATTAGGAGAATGGTGTGATGGACAAGACCCAAACTACAAACGTAGCATATGATCGTGTCAGTTTATTGCTACTGTTTTCTGCATGTCAAGTATATGTTCCTTTGACCACGAGATCATGCAACTCACGGACACCGCAAAATTGCCCAACTGAAAAGATGTAAGTGAAGCACATAGAGTATTCTAATAAATTCACGATTCAGCATGTATCTCTCAAAATATGTGTGCAGCAATGATTATTGTGGAAAACTAACAAGCAAAGACTCATATAATACAAGATTCTCTAAGCAAAACACATATCATGTGGTGAATAAAAATATATCCTCAAGTAAATTTACCGATGGATTGAAGATGAAAGAGGGGATGCCTTCCAGGGCACCCCCAAGCATAGGATCTTTGTCATACTTTAATATGACTTGGGGTGCCTTGGGCATCCCCAATCTTAGGCTCTTGCCACTCCTTATTCCATAGTACATCCAATCTTTACCCAAAAATTGAAAACTTTACAACACAAAACTTACCAAAAAACTCGTGACATCCGTTAGTATAAGAAAATAAATCACCACTTTAGGTACTGTTGTGAACTCATTATTTATTTATATTGGTGTTATACCTATTGTTATCTAAATTCTCCATGGCTCATATCACATGATACAACCCATAGATTCATCAAAATATGCAAACAACTCAAAGGAAACAGAATCTGTCAAAAATAGAATAGTCTGTAGCAATTTGGAAACTTAGTATACTTATATAAATAAAAAACTTCTTAAATATTAGTAAAAACTGGGAAATTTATATATAAATCTTGTGTAAAAAATTCAGATCAATTAGACGCTCTGTAAAAATTGGAAAATTCCTGGACTGAACGCAAAAGTTTCTGTTTTTCAGCAAGATCAAATCAACAAATACCATAAATCACCCCAAAGGTTTTACTTGGCTCAAACACTAACTAAAACACCAAAACAAAATTAATACAAAATTAATAATGTGGGAAACACTTAAAACCAGAAGCAAAAACATAACACAAAAATAAAATTGGGTTGCCTCCCAACAAGCGTTATTGTTTAACGCCCCTAGCTAGGCAAAACGCAATAGATCATCTGCCGAAACTTTGATCAGTGTTTTCTTTTTGGTTTTCCGATCTAAGATTAGTTTGTGTCATCTGCCGCCTCCGTCGACCCCCACACCTCTACTTCGACATTGAAGTGGGGGAGAGGAAAAGGAGAGGCAAATGTCAAATAAAGTAAATGCAAGAGATGAGTTTGTGATGGGTACTTGGTAGGCGCTTAATGTGTATCCTCCTCGGCAACGGCGCCCGAAATTGGCAAGTTGACGAGAGAGATATTTCCTTGACTTGCTATGTATCCTCCCCGGAAACGACGCCAGAAATCCTTCTTGCTACCTCTTGAGCATGCTTTGGTTTTCCATTGAAGAGGAAAGGGTGATGCAGCGAAGCAAATAAGTATTTCCCTCAGTTTTTGAGAACCAAGGTATCAATCCAGTAGGAGGAACAAGCAAGTCACCAATGGATGCACCTACACAAAAAATCAAACTCCTGCACCCAACGCTATAAAGGGGTTGTCATTCCGTTCACGGTTATTTGCAATTATTAGATCCGATAGAGATAGATGTAATGAGTGTGGAAAGTAGAAGGTAAATAAATTGCAACAAGTATAGATCTGAAAATATATGATGGAAAATAGACCCAGGGCCATAGGTTTCACTAGAGGCTTCTCTCTTGAAGGCAAATATCATGGTGGGTAAACAAATTACTGTCAAACAATTCATAGAAAAGCGAATAATCATGTAGTTATCCAAGGCAATTATCATGCATATAGGCATCACGCCCGTGACAAGTAGACCGAAACGATTCTGCATCTACTACTATTACTCCACACATCGACCGACTCCTGCCTGCATTTAGAGTATTAAGTTCATGAAGGACAGAGTAACACATTAAGAAAGATGACATGATGTAGAGGGATAAGCTCAAGCAATATGATGAAAAACCCATCTTGTTACCCTCGATGGCAACAATACAATACGTGCCTCGCTACCCCCTACTTTGTCACTGGGTGAGGACACCGCAAGATTGAACCCAAAACCAAGCACTTCTTCCATTGCAAGAATTACCAATCTAGTTGGCCAAACCAAACCAATAACTCGATGAGACTTGCAAGGATATGGAATCATAAGATTCATGGATAATCTGAACATAAACTCATAATTCATGGGATCTTGACAAACACACCACAAAAGAGGATTACATCGGATATATCTCCATGAAGATCATGAAGAATATGGTATTGAAGATCAAAGAGAGAGAAGAAGCCATCTAGCTACTAGATATGGACCTGTAGGTCTGTGGTGGACTACTCACGCATCGTCGGAGGGGCAATGGAATTGATGTAGATGCCCTCCGTGATCGAAATCCCCTTCGGCAGATTACCGGAAAAGGCTCCAAGATTGGATCTCTCGGGAACGGAGGCTTTCAGCGGCGGAAAAGTATCTGTGTCACTCTCTTTGATGTTGGGGGAATATTTGTGTATTTATTGGCCAAGAATTAGGATTAGGAGACCTGCCAGGAGGCGACAAGCCTGCTAAGCGCGTCTACGGGGTGCGCCTAGCAGGCTTGTGGCGCCCTGGCACCTCCCCTGACGTGCACTCCAAGCTTGGATGACTTGTTTCCTTCCACAAAAATTCCTTCCGAAGGTTTTATTCCGTTTGGACTCCGTTTAATATTCCATATCTGCAAAACTCAAAAACAAGGAAAAAACAAAAACTAGCACTTGGCTCTAGATTAATAGGTTAGTCCCAAAAATAATATAAAATAGCATATTAATGCATATAAAACATCCAAAACAGATAATATAATAGCATGCCATCATCAAAAATTATATATACGTTGGAGATGTATGACCCCGTCGTAGGTCCCCCTGGCCTAATTCCACTTCTATAAATTCCTAAAAATCCCGAAAGCACCAAAAGTAGACCCGATACAATTTTTCCACCACTGAAAGCCTCTATTTTTCCGTGATCCCATCTAGAGGCCTTCGTCGATACTCAACCAGAGGGGGAATCGATCACGAAGGATATCTTCATGAGCCTTGTTGCCTCCATGATGATGCGTGAGTAGTTCACCATATACATATGGGTCCATAATGATTAGCTAGATGTATCTCTCTCTCTTTTTGATCTTTAATACAGTGTTCTCTTTGGAGGACTATCCGATGTAATCCTCTTTTGCGCTATGTTTGCTGGGATCCGATGAATTGTGGGTTTATGATCAGATTATTCTTTGAAAGTAATTGAGTCAAATCTAAACTTTATTCTTTGTGACTGTTATGGCAATTTATGCCTTCCGATCTATGAGTTTGTTTTGGCCAAGTAGATGAGTAGATCATCAGAGGGAGTGGTGCATAGTAGTGGGTTCAATCTTACAGTGTCCTCACCTCGGGACAGAAGTGGTAGCGAGTCACGTATTTGTATTTTTGCCACTAAGTATAAAATGACAGGGTCTAAACATAATGCTTGTCTTAATTTGTCTACGTTATGTCACCTCCCTTAAAGTGTTACTATCTTTCTCATGCACTTAATACCATAGATGAATGCTGGATAGCAGTCGATTGGTCGAGTAATAATAGTAGATGTAGGTAGGAGTCAGTCTAATTGTCATGAACGTATGCCCATGCAATGAATAATTTGTCTACCCACCGTATGCTATGTTCTTGAGAGAGATGCCTCTAGTGAAAACTATGTTGTAAATATGGTCAAGGTTTCCTAGCCATTGACATGATATGTCATTTGATAACGGGATTACATCATCATGAGAAGGATGTGATGGACAAGACCCAAACTATTAACATAGCATATGATCGTGTCAGTTTATTGTTATAGTTTTCTGCATGTCAAGTATCTGTTCCTATGACCATGAGATCATGCAACTCACTGACACCAAACGTCACAATGTTACTGGGTCACTATAAAGGTGCTCTACAGGTATCTCCGAGGGTGTCTGTTGAGTTGGCATGGATCAAGACTGGGATTTCTTACTCCATTTGACGGAGAGGTATCTCAGGGCCCACTCGATAATACAACATCACAACAAGCCTTGCAAGCAATGTGACTAAAGTGTTAGCCACGAGATCTTGTATTACAGAACGAGTAAAGAGACTTGCCGATAACGGGATTGAACTACGTATACAGATACCGACGATCGAATCTCGAACAAGTAACATACCGATGAACAAAGGGAACAACATACATGATTAACCGAATCCTTGACATAGAGGTTCAACCGATAAAGATCTTCGTATAATATGTAGGAACCAATATAGGCATCTAGGTCCCACCATTAGTTTTTGACCGTAGAGGTATCTCGGTCATGTCTACATAGTTCTCGAACCCGCAGGGTCTACACACTCAAGGTTCGGTGACATTTCAGTAGTTTTGAGTTATGTATGTTGGTGACTAAAGTTTTATTTGGAGTCCCGAATGAGATCCCGGACATCACGAGGAGTTCCGGAATGGTCTGCAGATGAAGATTGATATATAGGAAGTTGGTGTTTGGACTCTGGAAAAGTTTCGGGCATTACCGGCAGTGTACCGGGAGTGACGAATGGGTTCCGGGGTCCACCAAGTGGGCCCCCCTATGGGGACTAAATGGGCTATAGTGTGGCGCACCAGCCCTGGTGGGCTGGGTGGCCAGCCCAAAGGGCTCATGCGGCTGAAAGGTGGAAAGTCCAAAGGTGGAGGAGGTTTCCAAGTGGGAGAAGAAGTCCTACTCCTACTAGGATTGGAGGAGGACTCCTCTCCTCTTTGGCCACAAGCAAGGGCTGGCACTTGGGGGCCAAGCCTCCTCCCTCCCTCCTCCTATATATACTAGAGGTATTGAGTTTTTTTCAACTTTCAAAACAGCCACGTGCTACCCTCTTCCTCTAGATCGTAGTTTCTCCTCTAGATCGTTCCGACGATGCTTGGCGAAACCCTGCCGGAATAGTTCCACCACCATCACCGCCACGCCATCGCGCTGTCGAAGAAATCATCTACCTCTTCGTCCCTCTTGCTGGATCAAGAAGGCGGAGATCGTCATCGAGCTGTACATGTGCTAAACGTGGAGGTGTCGTCCGTTCAGTGCTAGATCGGAACAGATCGTGATTGGATCGCGGGACACTCGGCGATTTGGATCACGAAGACGTTTGACTACATCAATCGTGTTTCTTAACGCTTCCCGCTTAGCGATGTACAAGGGTATGTATATCCACTCTCCCTCGTAGATGCTCATCACCATGGATTGATCTTGCGTGTGCATAGGAATTTTTTTGTTTCCTATGCAACGTTCCCCAACAGTGGCATCATGAACTAGGTCTATGTGTAGATGACATCATGAGTAGAACATAAAGGAGTTTGTGGGCGTTGATGCTTAGATTGCTTCCTACCTTGGTCGTGTTTTGATTCAGTGGTATTGTGGGATGAAGAGGCCCGGACCAACCTTACTCGTACGCTTATGAGAGACCGGTTCCATCGACTGACGTGTAACTTTGTTGCACAAAGATGGTTGGCGGGTGTCTGACTCTCCTACTCTAGTTGGATCGGATTTGACAAAGGCGATCCTTGAGAAGGTTGAATAGCAATTTGTGTATCACCGTTGTGGTTTATGCGTAGGTGAGAATTGTCCTTGCTAGATACTCGTAGCAGCCATGTAAAACTTGCAACAACAATTAGAGGATGTCTAACTTGTTTTTGCAGGGTATGTTGTGATGTGATATGTCCAATTACATGATGAGATATATGTGATGTATGAGATGATCATGTTTTGTATAGAATATCATGACTTGCATGTTGACGAGCACGACAACCGACAGGAGCCATAGGGTTGTCTTTAATTATTTTTGCTGTTTTTGCTTTACTTTATTGCTATGAGTTAGCAATAGTCATGGAAGCAACAGTTGTCATGGCAACCCCGATGGTGACACATTGATGGAGATCAAGATGATGGAGATCATGGTGTCATGCCGGTGACGATGGAGATCATGCCGGTGGTTTGAAGATGAAGATCAAAAGCACAAGTTCATGGCCATATCACGTCACTTATGATTTACATGTGATGTTAATCCTTTTATGCACCTTGTTTTGCTTAGGACGACGATAGCATTATAAGGTGATCCCTCACTTAAATTTCAAGATAAATTGTGTTCTCCTCGAGTGTGCACCGTTGCAAAAGTTCATCGTGTCGAGACACCATGTGATGATCGAGTGTTATAGACTCTACATTCACATAAAACGGGTGCAAGCCAGTGTTGCAAGTGCGGAACACTCGGGTTAAACTTGGAGAGCCCAACATGTATAGAAATGGCCTCGGAACACAAGAGACCGAAAGGTCGAACATGAGTCATATAGTATATATGATCAACATGATGATGTTCACCATTGAAACCACCTCAACTCACGTGATGAAAGGACTTGAGTTGGTGAATTTGGATCATGTATCACTCAGATGACCCGAGGGATGTAAATTTGAGTGGGAGCTTTAGTAATTTGATTAACTAAACTCATTATCTTGAACAATAGTCTTAGTAACCTTTGCATATTTATGTTGTAGATAATTGGCTCGCGTAGTAGCACCCCTGAATTTTAATGCGTTCCTTGAGAAAGCTAAGTTGAAAGATGATGGAAGTAACTTTTTGGACTGGGCCCATAATCTGAGGATTATCCTCATGGCTTCCCAGAAGGCTTATGTCCTTGATGCACCGCTTGGTGACCCACCCACTCCCGTGTCATGCGAAGATGTTAGGAAAGCTTGGGAGGCACGCTTTGGAGATTACTCAATAGTTCAATGTGCAATGTTGTATGGCTTAGAACCGGGACTTCAAAGACGCTTTGAATGTCATGGAGCATATGAGATTTTCCAGGAGTTGAAGTTTATCTTGGAAAAGAATGCCCGGATCAAGAGGTATGAGACCTCCGATAAATTCTATGCTTGCAAGATGGAGGAGAACTGGTCTGTCAGTGAACATATACTCAGAATGTCTGGGTATTCGACCCATCTGGCTGAGTTGGGAATTGTTCTCCCACCAGAGGCGATCATTGACAAAGTTCTTCAATCATTGCCATGTAGCTACAAGAGCTTCGTGATGAACTATAACATGCAAGGCATGAACAAGTCAGTTGCCGAGGTGTTTGCGATGCTGAAAGTCGCTGAGTCTGAATTCCAGAAGGAGCATCAAGTGTTGATGGTTAATAAAACCACTAGTTTCAAAAAGAATGGCAAGGGAAAGAAGGGTAACTCTAAGAAGAGTGGCAAAGCAGTTGCCCTCCCGTGAAGAAACCCAAGGCTAGACCCAAGCCAGAAACTGAGTGATTTCATTGCAAGGGAACTGGTCAATGGAAGCGGAACTGCCCCAAGTATCTGGCCGACAAGAAGGCGGCCAACAACAAACAAGGTATATATATGATATACATGTTATTGATGTGTACCTTACCAACTCTCGTTGTAGTGCCTGGGTATTTGATACCGGTTCGGTTGCTCACATTTGCAACTCAAAACAGGAGCAATAGAATAGACGAAGGCTGGCAAAGGATGAAATGATGATGCACATGGGAAATGGTTCCAAGGTTGATGTGATCGCCGTCGGCACACTCGCCCTTCGATTACCATCGGGATTAGTGATGAACCTAAATAATTGTTATTTAGTGCCTGCGTTAAGCATGAACATTATATCTAGATCTTGTTTATTGCGAGACGGTTACTAATTTAAATCAGAGAATAATGGTTGTTCTATTTATATGAGTACTATCTTTTATGGTCATGCACCCGATGTGAGGGGTTTATTCACATTGAATCTCGATAGTGATGATACACATGTTCATAACATTGATGCCAAAAGATGTAGAGTTGACAATGATAGTACCACTTTTTTGTGGCACTACTGTTTAGGTCATATTGGTGTAAAACGCATGAATAAGCTCCATGCCGATGGACTTTTGGAGACACTTGATTTTGAATCACTTGACACATGTGAACCATGCCTCATGGGCAAGATGACTAAAACGCCATTCTCTGGAACAATGGAACGGGCAAGTGACTTGTTGGAAATCATACATACTGATGTGTACGGTCCAATGAGCATTGAGGCGCGCGGTGGACATCGTTATTTTCTCACCTTCATTGATGACTTAAGTAGACATGGGTATATTTACTTGATGAAACACAAGTCTGAAACGTTTGAAAAGTTCAAGCACTTTCAGAGTGAAGTTGAGAATCATCATAACAGGAAGATTAAATTCCTACGATCTGATCAAGAAGGTGAATATCTGAGTTATGAGTTGGCAGTCACTTAAGACAGTGTGGAATTGTTTCACAACTGACACCACCTGGAACACCACAACGTACTGGTGTGTCCGAACGTCGTAATCGAACCTTATTAGATATGGTGCATTCTATGATGTCTCTTGACGATTGCCACTATCGTTTTGGGGTTACGCATTAGAGACAGTTGCATTCACTTTAAATAGGGCACCATCAAAATCCATTGAGACGACGCCATCTGAACTGTGGTTTGGCAAGAAGCCAAAGTTGTCGTTTCTTAAAGTTTGGGGATGTGATGCTTATGTCAAAAAGCTTCAGCCTGAAAAGCTAGAACCCAAAGCGAAGAAATGCGTCTTCATAGGATACCCAAAAGAGACAGTTGGGTATACCTTCTATCTCAGATTGGAAGGCAAAGTTTTTGTCGCTAAGAATGGAACATTTCTTGAGAAAGAGTTTCTCACGAAAGAATTGAGTGGGAGGAATATAGAACTTGATGAGGTTGTTGAACCTTTGTTTCAACCAGAGAGTAGCGCAGTGCAGAAAGATGTTTCTATGGAGCCTACGACAGTTGTAGAGGGAATTAATGATGATGATCATGAAGCTTCGAATCAAGTTACTATCGAACCTCGTAGGTCGACAAGGGTGCGTACTGCTCCTGAGTGGTACGACAACCTTGTCTTGGAGATTAGAGGCCATGAAATCCGAGATGGGATCCATGTATGAAATCAAAGTATGGACTTTGGAAGTATTACCTGAAGGGCGAAGGGCCATTCAGAACAAATGGATCTTTAAGAGGAAGATGGACGCAGACGGTAATGTCACCGTCTATAAAGCTCGACTTATGGCAAAGGTTTTTTCACAAGTTCAAGGAGTTGACTACGATGAGACCTTCTCACCCGTAGCGATGCTTAAGTCCGTCAGAATCATGTTAGTAGTAGCTGCATATTTCGACTATGAAATTTGGCAGCTCGATGTCAAAACAACATTCCTTAACGGATTCCTTAAGGAAGTGTTGTATATGATACAATCGAAGGTTTTGTCGATCCAAAGAATGCTGACAAAGTTTGCAAACTCTAGCAATCCATTTATGGATTGGTGCAAGCATCTCAGAGTTGGAATCTGCGCTTTGATGAGGTGATCAAAGCGTTCGGGTTTATACAAGTTTACGGAGAAGCTTGTATTTACAAGAAAGTGAGTGGGAGATCTATAACATTTCTAATATTATATGTGGATGACATATTGCTGATTGGAAACAATATAGAAATGCTGGAAAGCGTGAAGGAATATTTGAACAAGAGTTTTTCAATGAAGGACCTAGGAGAAGCTGCTTTCATATTAGGCATTAAGATCTATAGAGATAGATCGAGAGGCTTAATAGCACTTTCACAAAGCACATACCTTGATAAAGTTTTGAAGAAGTTCAAAATGGATCAGTCCAAGAAGGGGTTCTTGCCTGTGTTACAAGGTGTGAAGTTGAGTAAGACTCAATGCCCAGTGATCGCATAAGATAGAGAAAAGATGAGTGTCATCTGAATACATATTTATTTTCAATGGGGGAGCGGTAAGCTCGTGCAGTTCCAAGCAAAGCATGGTAGCCGATTCTACATGCGAAGTGAAGTACATCGCAGCCTCGGAGGCAGCGAAGGAAGGTGTTTGGATGAAGGAGTTCATGACAAATCTTGGAGTAGTGCCCAGTGCACTGAATCTAGTGGATTTGTTCTGTGATAACACTGGTGCCATTGCCCTGGCCAAGGAACCAAGGTTTCACAAGAGGACCAGACACATAAAGCGACACTTCAATTCCATCCGTGAGTACATCAAGGAGGAGGACATAAATATTTGCAAAGTGCACACGGATCTGAATGTTATAGACCCGTTGACTAAACCTCTTCCAAGGGTTAAACATGATCAACACCAGAGTTGTATGGGTGTTAGATTCATTACATTGTAAATCACATAGTGATGTGAGCCAGATTATTGACTCTAGTGCAAGTGGGAGACTGTTGGAAATATGCCCTAGAGGTAATAATAAATGGTTGTTATTATATTTCCTTGTTCGTGATAATCGTTTATTGTCCATGCTATAATTGTATTGACTGGAAACACATTGCATGTGTGGATACATAGACAAACACCCTGTCCCTAGTATGCCTCTAGTAGACTATCTCGTTGATCAAAGATGGTCAAGGTTTCCTAGCCATTGACATGAGATGTCATTTCATAAAGGATTACATCATTGGGAGAATGATGTGATGGACAAGACCCAAACTATAAACATAGCATATGATCGTGTTAATATATTGCTATAGTTTTCTGCATGTCAAGTATCTGTTCCTATGACCATGAGATCATGCAACTCACTAACACTGGAGGAGCACCTTGTGTGTATCAAACATCGCAATGTTACTGGGTGACTATAAAGGTGCTCTACAGGTATCTCCGAGGGTGTCTGTTGAGTTGGCATGGATCAAGGCTGGGATTTGTTGACGGAGAGGTATCTCAGGGCCCACTCAGTAATACAACATCACAACAAGCCTTGCAAGCAATGTGACTAAAGTGTTAGCCATAGGATCTTGTTTTACAGAATGAGTAAAGAGACTTACTGGTAACGGGATTGAACTAGGTATACAGATATTGACGATCGAATCTCGGGCAAGTAACATACCGATGAACAATGGGAACAACATACGGGATTAACTAAATGCTTGACATAGAGTTTCAACCGATAAAGATCTTCATAGAATATGTAGGAAAATATGGGCATCCAGGTCCCGCTATTGGTTATTGACCGTAGAGGTGTCTCTGTCATGTCTACATAGTTCTCGAACCCGCAGGGTCTACACACTTAAGGTTCAATGACGTTTAGGTAGTTTTGAGTTATGTATGTTGGGGACCGAAGTTTTGTTCGGAGACACGGATGAGATCCCGGACGTCATGAGGAGTCCCGAAATGACCTGGAGACGAAGATTGATATATATGAAGTTGGTGTTTGGACAACGAAATAAGGTTGATCAAGTCTTATTAACAAACTTCTTATGAATAACATGAAACCGAAGAATTTTCAAATAACACTAAGTTACCTCAATGGGGATATGCATGTCCCCAACAAGAAGTATATCATATTTATTCTTGACAATAGGAAGAGGGAATTCAAAGTCTCCAATAATAATTGTTAGAATTTTTTCAATGGAGTTGATACTATGAACTTGAGGTTATTTCTTCGGAAAGTGTGTCATATGTACATTACCATTGATATCAAAAGTGACATTGCCTTTGTTGCAATCAATAACAACAGCTGCAGTATTCAAAAAGGGTCTACCAAGCATGATTGACATACAGTCTTCCTCGGGAATATCAAGAATAACAAAGCCCGTTAAGATAGTTGCATTTGCAACTATGACAGGTACATCCTCACAAATACAGATAGGTAGAGTAGTTGATTTATTAGCCATTTGCAAAGAGATTTCAGTAGGTGTCAACTTATTCAAATCAAGTCTTCGATATAAAGAGAAAGGCATAACACTAGCTCCAGGTCCCAAATCACATAAAGCAGTTTTAACATATTTCCCTTTAATGGAGCATGGTATAGTTGGTATTCCTGGATCTCCTAATTTCTTTGGTACTCCACCCTTAAAAGTATAATTAGCAAGCATGGTGGAAATTTCAGCTTCCGGTATCTTCCTTTTATTAGTCACAATATGTTTCATATTCTTAGTATAAGGAGACATTTTCAGAATATCGGTCAAGCGCATACGCAAAAAGACACGTCTAAGCATTTCAACAAAGCGCTCAAAATCCTCATCATCCTTTTTCTTGGATGGTTTAGGAGCAAAGGGCATGGGTTTCTAAACCCATGTTTCTCTTTCTTTACCATGCTTCCTAGCAATAAAATCTCTTTTGTCATATCTTTTATTCTTAGGTTGTGGGTTATCAAGATCAACAATAGGTTCGATCTACACATCATTATCATTACTAGGTTGAGCATCAACATGAACAACATCATTAATATTATCACTAGGCTCGTGTTCATCACCAGATTGTGTCTCAGCATCAGAAACAAAAATATCATTTGGGTTTCCAGGTGTATCTATAACAGGTTCACTAGCAGCATGCAAAGTTCTATCATCATCCTTGTTCCTCTTATTACTGGAGCGACTAGGTGCATCAATATTACTCCTTTGAGAATCTTGCTCAATTCTCTTAGGGTGGCCCTTAGGATACAAAGGTTCCTGAGTCATTCTTCCACCTCTAGTCACAACTTTAACAGAATGATCATTGTTCTTACTATTCATCTCACTAAGCAAATCATTCTGTGCCTTAAGTACTTGTTCTACTTGAGTAGTTACCATGGAAGCATGTTTACTAATTAGTTTAAAATCATTGATAGTTCTACTCATATAATCACCTAAGCGATCAAGCATGAAAGCATTATGTTTCAATTGTCTACTAACACAAGCATTAAAATTTCCTTGCTTAACAACAAAATTATCAAACTCATCCAAGCATTGGTTAGCAGACTTATTACAAGGAATATCGCCTTCATCAAATCTACGAAGAGAGTTTACCTCTACTACCTGTGTCGGGTTATCAAGATCATGTATTTCTTCAATAGGTGGTAGATTCTTAACATCTTCAGCTATAATACCTTTTTCTTTCATAGATTTCTTTGCCTCTTGCATATCTTCAGGACTGAGGAATAGAATACCTCTTTTCTTTGGAGTTGGCTTCGGAGGTGGTTCGGGAATAGTCCAATCATTATCATTGCTCAATATGTTATTCAATAGTAGTTCAGCTTGTTCAATAGTTTGTTTCTTGAAAACACAACCATCACAACTATCTAGGTTGTCCCTAGAAGCATCGGTTAGTCCATTATAAAAGATATCAAGTATTTCGTTTTTCTTGAGAGGATGATCAGGCAAAGCATTTAGTAATTGGAGAAGCCTCCCCCAAGCTTGTGGGAGACTCTCTTCTTCAATTTGCACAAAGTTAAATATTTCCTGCAAGGCAGCTTGTTTCTCATGGTCAGAAAAATATTTTTCAGAGAAGTAATAAATCATATCCTGGGGACGACGCACTAAACCAAGAGCAAGAGAATTAAACCATATCTTAGCATCACCCTTTAATGAGAAAGGAAACAACTTAAGAATACAATAATTGTGAATTTTTTCCTCATGAGTAAATAGGGTGGCTATATCATTCAGTTTAGTGAGATGTGCCACAACAGTTTCAGATTCATAGCCATGGAAAGGATCAGATTCAACCAAAGTGATTACCTCGGGATCGATAGAGAATTCATAATCCTTATCAGTAACAAAGATAGGTGCAGTAGCAAACTTAGGATCATATTGCGTTCTAGCATTCAGAGATTTTTCCTTCCACTTGCGAAGCAATTTCTTAAGATCATCTCTATCTTGACAAGGAAGAAAGTCCCTAGCTACCTATCCTTCCATAACATAACCTCAGGTATATCAGGCAATTCATATCTAGGAGAGCTAGGTCTAGCAGGTGAATCATAGTGTTCAGTTTCAATAATTTCATCAGATTCAGAAATATTATCAGTTTCAGAATTGGCTCTAGCATTTTGTTCATCAAGAAATTCACCCAATGACAGAGTATCATCAAGCAAAGTATTATCATAAGCATCATGCATCGCAGAAGTAGCATCATCAATTACTTGCGACATATCAGCCGGTGGTGATGTCGCAAACTTACTCATAACAGAAGGTGAATCATGTGCAGAGCTAGATGGCAGTTCCTTACCTCGCCTCGTAGTAGAGGGATAGATCTTGGTTTCTGGATCTTTCAGATTCTTCATAGTGATCAACAGATATATATTCCAAGTGACTCAGAGAATAAAGCATTGCTCCCCGGCAAAGGCGCCAGAAAAAGGTCTTGATAACCCACAAGTATAAAGGATCACAACCGTTTTCGAGGGTAGAGTATTCAACCCAAATTTATTGATTTGACACAAGGGTAGCCAAAGAATATTCTTGAGTATTAGCAACTGAGTTGTCAATTCAACCACACCTGAAAGACTTAATATCTGCAGCAAAGTATTCAGTAGCAAAGTAATATGGTAGTAACGGTAACTGTGGAAAGGTGATAGTAGCATTTTGTAGTGATTGTGACAGTAGCGACGAAACTTAATGAAGATCAATATATGAAAATCTCATAGGCAATGGATCAGTGATGGATAATTATGTCGGATGGCATTCATCATGCAACAGTTATAACATAGGGTGACACAGAACTAGCTCCAATTCATCAATGTAATGTAGGCATGTATTCCGTATAGTCATACGTGCTTGTGGAAAAGAACTTGCATGCCATCTTTTGTCCTACCCTCCCATGGCAGCGAGGTCCTATTGGAAACTAAGGGATATTAAGGCCTCCTTTTAATAGAGAACCAGTCCAAATCATTAGCACTTAGTGAATACATGAACTCCTCAAACTACGATAATCACCGGAAAGAATTCCAGTTATTGTCACCCTGGGGGATGCGGATCATAACTCGTAATACGTGTCTACAACTTGCAAGATAGGATCAAGAACACACATATATTCATGAAAACATAATAGGTTCAGATCTGGAATCATGGCACTAGGCCCTAGTGACAAGCATTAAGCATAGCAAAGTCATAGCAACATCAATCCCAGAACATAATGGATACTAGGGATCAAACCCTAGCAAAACTAACTCGATTACATGATAAATCTCATCCAACCCATCACCGTCCAACAAGCCTATGATGAGATTACTCACGAATGGTGGAGAGCATCATGGAATTGATGATGAAGGATGGTTGGTGATGACGAAGGCGTCGATTTCCCCTCTCCAGAGCCCAAAACGGACTCTAGATCTGGTCTCCCAAGGAAGAATAGGAGGTGGCGGTGGCTCCGTATCGTGAAACGCGATGAACTCTTATCTTTGATTTTTTTCCTCCCCGAATAGGAATATATAGGAGTGGAAACGAGGTCAGAGGAGCAGCAGGGGCCCACAAGCCTTCTCGGCACGACCTAGGGGGGTGGCTGCACCCACTAGGCTTGTGGGTAGGTGGTGGGCCCCTTACAGTTGATTCTTTCGCCAATATTTTTTATTATTTCCAAAAATATTCTCCGTAAATTTTCAGGACGATCCGAGAACTTCTATTTCTGCACAAAAATAACACCAAGGCAATTCTGCTGAAAACAGCGTCAGTCCGGGTTAGTTCCATTCAAATCCTGCAAATTAGAGTCCAAAGTAAGGGCAAAAGAGTTTGGAAAAGTAGATACGTTGGAGACGTATCAGCAAGGCGTTGTGACGATTGTCTCATGGACAGTAGTGCGCCGATCGGGGCAGTTGAGACCTCGAACATTCTAGTTGAGAATCGATAACTTATGATTGTTGTCAGTCATTTGGAAACTGGGAAAACAACAACGTTCGAGTCCGCTAAGCAGGAATTCTAGAAGCTAACATAATCAACAATAGTTGTGGAAGGGAGCGATATCCTCACCGTACATCGCCTTGCCAGGGCACCAAGCAGCTGCAGCTACAGGAGGTTGCAACAAACAGGCGTATGCGGACTGCTACAGGACGGCCTTGCCAAGGTACTACATAGGTGCAACAGATTGCATCTACAAACAGGAAAATTACCTCTAAAACTAGTGCAAATGTCTAACATAGCAACTCAGATACATCAGAAATTCTCAGGACAAAGGCTGATCATGATGCAGCAGATGCCTCCGCATCCTCCTACGTGCCCAGGTCTGGGCCTCCCTCCTCACCATGCTCGAGCAAGGCGTGCTCAACAGCCGCCGTCAGGTCGCATTCCAGGTTGAAAAGAGCTCGGAGAGCTGCAATCGTGATGTCAGGGAGCCGACCATCGAAGAGCTGCACACATTTGTTGATCGCTGTCTTAGTGAGCTGCTCTCCTTCATCCACAATCCCCAAGTGCTGGCATAGGAGCCTCTCCCCCAGGGTTGCAATGGGCGGCCTTTGGTTCTTGGCCCGGATCCTCGGGCTGCGGCTGCCGAGGTTGAAGCTCGTGACACCGGCCAACATCTTGCGCCTCGTCGCAGGTGGTCGAGGCGGCGTCGAGGTTGGCGAGGGAAGCAAGGCCGGACTGTAGGGGACAAAGATGGGAGTGACGTTGTCCGCTGGTGAGTCTTCCACAGGATCTGGGGTAGCAGCCAACTGTTCATCAGGAACATCTTGGCCATTGGTATGAGGCAGTTCAGGGGTGTCCAGCACGAAGTCATGCATAGAGTCCAGGGCCAGGGCAGTCGTGCTGGGCACCAGGGAGTGAATAGGCACCAACATCAACTGGGTCATGGCATCAGCGTCAATATTGAGAGATGACTGCACAGGGGTGGGGGCGAAGCAAGGAGCAGCACTGCAGTTGAAGAGGTCTTGTTCTGGATAACATCACAGGAGGTGGTACGAGGCGACGACGGCGGGGGAGCGTCCTTGGCCACCAACCAAGCGGTCAAGGGAGCAGGTTCAGCGTCGTCCATCACGGTCACTTTCATCATGCTCGCGACCGCGATCATTGTGATCTTCACGGCGCCCCTCATCTCCCCTACGCTCAGGCACACGGGAGCGGCTTCGGAAGAGACCCCTCCAAGACGAGGAGCGTGGGTGACCAGCGTCGCGACCTCTTCTGTCATCTCTGTCATCATTGTCATCTCCGTGGTGCCGGTCCTCATCATCGCGGCGTTGTGGTGGAGGACGGTCCAGTCTGTCTCTGGGCCTCTCCTCTCCATCCACCACTTGGTTGAACCAGGTAAAAGTGTCAGTGGGCGGGCATCTAGGCTGCCGTCCACTTGCATCCAGCGTGAAGTCCTCCAGCAGGTCCAAATGGAGGATGGCGCGACGCCGGAATCCGCGATGGCCGATGGTAGTCGATGGGGCACCTCCAGCCCTAGTGAGCACCCGAGGCGCGAAGGTGATGCGCTGGACCATGGGGATGGACGAGGGATTATCCATCCACACCCACATGCTGATGAAGGAGGCATCTTCGCGGCGTAGCATGGCGATGTCGAAGTAGTGTAGGAAGGTGTCTGGCCCCAGCACTTGCGCCACGATGGAATCACACCAGACATTGAGCGGGACGCCCTCGATGCGAAGGTGGACATGGAAGTCAGCTTTCACAACATCAGAGTGGGCGTCGCGATGCCAGTTGGCGGAGTGGATGTCAAGTCCAGCATGATGGAAGCGCCCCGACGATGCGGTGACCATGTCCCGGTGGTGCAGGAATTCAAACAACGCAAAGAAGTCCCCGGGAAGGTGAGGAACCACCATGACACGGTCGATGCCGAAATGGACGCCGATGTCCTCCTTGATCTCCACGGCATTGGTGGAAGGACGGTTCATGCCAAGCCATAGGAAGGCGCTAAGGGACTCGAGGCTCGCCATGTTTGCCTCCATCTATAGCATGGTGACAATGACCACGTGTCCCTCCTCCGGTCGCAGCGAGGGGTTGCCGATGCGGAGCGGTCGCTACACTTGACGTGGCATGGATTCTGCCTGCGAGGACTGCAGGAGGGCAGACGGTGGCGGGACATGGAGACGAGTCGTGGCCACCGTTTGCAGCAGCGTGGCGGACTCCAAGGCCATCGGAGTCGAGGAAGCAGGCAGCCCGGGGGAGGTTGAAGGGTTGGGGCAGCCCCGGACCTTGTGGCCAATCTGCCGGCAGCACCGACAAGTTAGAGGGTTGCGGCAGGCAGCTCTATAGTGGCCCTTGAGAAGACAATGATGACACTCTCTGTCCTTAAGCTTGACGAATGGCTGGTGCCGTTGCGAAGGGGAATAAGAAGCCCCGGAGAAGCATCTTGAACGCGGGTGGTTGTGGCGCTCCTCTCTCCACCAGTATGGGGGACGTACAAGGCGCCATTCCTCCTCCAAGTTGCCGCTTGAGCTATTAGATCGACTTGAAAGAGCAGCAGAGTGGGTAGGGCTCAAGAAGGATATGCGATGCAGCCGCTCACCCAGAGACTTGAAAGAACCTGACCGGAGGCAGCGGCGGAGGGTGCCTTGAATGGGAGGGGGCGGCGTGCCCTCCAGCACATCTGCCATAAGTGCAAAGCTCACCTTCCTTGGCAGCTCAGGGGTGTCGGGGGAGACCTTCGTACTCTGTGGATCTGAGCAGATCCCCAGCAGCTGCGGGAATAACCCCGCCACTAGCTCCGGCTGGGAGTACCTTGGGGAAGGGAATCCAGGTGGGAACTAGGGTGAGGTCAGGGAGGCACGGGGGTGAGGGGCCGATGGGCGGCGGGGCGGCACCACTTTAGTTCTGGTGGCCACGGGCGTCGGGGCGGCGCGTCGTAGGAGCATGGGTGGGGGACACATTATTCCTCAGAAATATTTCACCAAGCGGTGAAAGTGAAAGTTTTTCCTTTACCACGCGTCCGTTTGGGTCCTCCTGTTGGAGTTGCTCTTATTAGTTTAGCCACGGCGTTCACGTTTGGATCGTGGCATTTCATGCTAGAGTTGCTCTTATTAGTTTAGCCATGGCGTTCACATTTGGATCATGGCATTTCATGCTGATCCGCCAGTCCAACCACCCCAGCTAGCTTCTTGACAGTGAAGAAAAAATACCCTACCTGCCGAAGCAGGGGACTACTACTAGTTCGGCGTGTGTCGTGGGCCGGGGACGATGCATGCACGCCGTTGGCCGCGTAGTGTGTCGTGGGCTGCATCGTCTATGTCGCGGCCGTGGTCGGTAGCAGCTCGCGCATTGTGCAGTTATGGCCATCGCCAACCTTCTTAGTGCCCACCCCGAGAAGCAAAAAGGCATAAGCGATTTTCCCCGCAAATCTTATCTGGCGATCGTCAGATTTTTGACAACTCTGAGTGAATACTCTCCCCACCATTGCCACGTCATACTTTGAACTAGTTCGCTAAAACCCAACGAACACTTTACTTTTCAAATCAACCCCGTGCACCGCAATGGCGAGCAACGCGAGCTTGCACATGATAGACCTGAGTTTGAAACCTAGGCGGCTAGACCCTCTTTTTTTGCTACGTAAATTGTTGCTATTTGTGGTGCTTGTCAAGGATCCAAGTTTTCTCCTTCACCTCTTAGTGAAATAAGTTTCTCATCTCTTCGTTGATCTCAACCAATCAATTATTTTCATTCGTGGCGGGTTTCCACCTCATGGTTTTAAGATGTTTTTTTTTCATAAGGCCATTGAAAGCATATATTTTGGCTGTTCATTCTTTCAACAACTCCGTTCAAGCCTTCCTCGTAAGGATGTTGTTTCAAGCTCATTTCTGGTATAAGGTGTTGTTCTCTTCTCCGTTCTTTCATTTCTTTCATTCATTTGCTCTGGAGGCAAGGTTTTCTTGATCCCTTTCGAAGTTCTTCCCATTTTATCAAGTTTTGCTTCTCGTTTCAGCCGGAGTGCGGTCCAAATTCTTTCATGTACCTTGAGCTCATGGTTCATGTCTTTCCAACCTCCAACGTTCTCCTGGTGTTCCCTGTTCCTCTTTTCTAACAAAGTGTTTTCAACTTCATTCATTTCTATTGTGTTGTTTCTTCGAAGTGGTTTAGCCTCTAAAGGTTCTTTGGTTTCACTCGTTTGGCAAAGAAGCAATTTAGTTTTACCTCATCCTCTTCTCATTTGAAGTTCTTAGGGAGAGATCTCTTGTAAGTGGGGGAGAGTTGTGACTACCCAAGACCGAGGCCTCCATTAGTTTATGTTATGTTCATGATTGCAAGCTATATAATGTGTTTTTTGCATCATGCATAATAAATCATCATTGCGTTGGTTGTGGCATATTTAATTTTGTTGTGGTCTTGTGTGAAACTCCTTTTCCTCATCTTAGTTACTTGAACCATGTGCACTTAAATGGCCAGGTTATGGTAAAATATCACATTTGAATCACCCTGCAAAAAGAAAATTCATCACAATCTGTAATTAAAAAAACAACGTCCACAGGAAGAACATTCATCAAAATTTGCCACACTAGGCAATTGAACAAATGCTAGATAAATTCCATAGATGTATGGACATATGTAGTACATAATCATAGTGTACGGAATAACAAGACCTGATCACATGGAAAATAATGCATCAATGCATATATGTTTAGCGGATAACACTAACTGAATGCATACTTATTCTTGGGAGAAAGAAATGCTGAAATCTTCATAGTATTTACTAGGCTTGAAATAGTGATTTAGGAAGAAGTTGCTGATAAATTTCCTAACGACCAACAATTCATCTACGGGGAGCATCTCAGAGGTCATCGGTCGAAAGATCAACTGCGGATTTTTAGATCAGAATGTGCCATACGTGTGGAGTATAAGATACTCCCTCCATTCCTAAATATAAGGTGTATTATTTTTCAAAAAGTCAAGCTTCTCTAACTTTGACCAAGTTTATAGACAAAAATATCAATATCTAGAATACCAATCATTATCGTTAGATTGACCATGAAATGCATTTTTAAATTTTATATATTTGATATTGTAAATATTTATATATTTTGCTATATTGTTGGTCAAACATAGAGAATGTTTGACTTTTTGAAAAACTAATACACATTATATTTAGGAACAGAGAGAGTAGTAATTAACAAATAGACTTACTGATACTATTTTATCAGCATCGACTCAACAATGAGAAGATCTGCATAGAGATAAATAGAAAGAGGTTTATTTAGAAAATTGAACATTTGTTTAGCATTTTCTGAAAATAATTTTTTCGGTGTCTTAGCGGAGAAACGATCTCATGCTGCAAAGGTAGTTGGCGGTCGAACCGATTCCCTCCTAAAGTTACGTACCTTGACAATACATTGCAATTAAATATGGTTTTCACATACTCAATTCTTGAACCAGATATGAATAGAAAATATGAACATGAAGGAATTCAATACCTATCCATGAATTCCTGAAGATGCTTCAGATAATGAGGCTTTTTTTGACTCTCTGAGAGAATCCAGGTAGTAAACTCTTTTGTGCTTTCGAACAATGACTACTAAGATCCAATGATGGCTACAGTTTAAGAAAACCATGAACTTACGAACTATGTCAAAAACTCAAAGACGATCATTGTATGTGTTATTGTATATTTAACTCATGATATGGCCACATAAAGAATTGTCATATGTGTAACATACTCAAGATCTTGCAGACATGTTCAATGAAATCCTTACGAAGACCATTGTCATATAATAAAGTGTCATTTGCTAAATCAAGATCTATGAAATACGCATGCTCACTGATATCTACTACACAATCCGTGGATGACCTAAGGTTTATCAATTCATGGGAGGTGTAGGATGAAGATGGACTCTCTCTAACAAACCTGCAATCAAATACAAGAAATTTCTTGTTTCCCCAACACACCGAATACAATGGCAAATTGTATAGGTGCACTAGTTCGGCGAAGAGATGGTGATACAAGTGTAGTATGGACATGACAAATATGTTTTTATAATCTGAATACATAAAAACAACAAGGTAGCAAGTAGTAAACAATGAGAAAAACGTTATATCAATGCTTGCAAACAAGGCCTAGGGTTCACACTTTCACTAGTGCAATCTCTCCACAGTGCTAACATAATTTAATCATATAACCATCCCCCAATGTGTGACAAAGAATCACTCCAAAGTTCCTATCTAGCGGAGAACATGTAGGATCCAAAGTATGTTTAGAGGGGGGGGGGTGATTAGACTACTTGACCAAAATAAAGATCTAGCCTTTTCCCAATTTTATATGTTGGCAAGTTTTAACAATTATATCAAGTCAAGCACACCCTACACATGCAACTCTAAGAGTATAGAAGCGGAAAGTATAGACATGCACATTTAAGTAGAGGAAAGGGATAGGAAGATCATGTTGGAAATATGCCCTAGAGGCAATAATAAAATGGTTATTATTATATTTCCTTGTTCATGATAATTGTCTATTGTTTATGCTATAATTGTATTAACCGGAAACTGTAATACATGTGCGAATACATAGACCACACCATGTCCCTAGTGAGCCTCTAGTTGACTAGATCATTGATCAATAGATGGTCATGGTTTCCTGACCATGGACATTGGATGTCGTTGATAACGGGATCACATCATTAGAAGAATGATGTGATGGACAAGAGCCAATCCTAAGCATAGCACAAGATCATGTAGTTCGTCTGCTAGAGCTTTTCTAATGTCAAGTATCATTCACTTAGACCATGAGATTGTGCAACTCCCGGATATCGTAGGAATGATATGGGTGTATCAAACATCACAACGTAACTGGGTGACTATAAAGGTGCACTACAGGTGTCTCCGAAAGTGTCTGTTGGGTTGGCACGAATCGAGACTGGGATTTGTCACTCCATGTGACGGAGAGGTATCTCTTGGCCCATTCGGTAATACATCATCATAATGAGCTCAATGTGACTAAGGATTTAGTCACGAGATCATGTGTTACGAAATGAGTAAAGAGACTTGCCGACAATGAGATTGAACAAGGTATAGGGATACCGACGATCGAATCTCGGGCAAGTAACATACCGATGGACAAAGGGAATTGTATACGGGATTAATTGAATCCCCAACATCGTGGTTCATCCGATGAGATCATCATGGAACATGTGAGAGACAATATGGGTATCTAGATCCCGGCTATTGGTTATTGGCCGGAGAGGTGTCTCGGTCATGTCTACATAGTTCCCGAACCCGTAGGGTCTACACACTTAAGGTTCGGTGACGCTAGAGTTGTAAAGGGAATTGTATGTGGTTACCGAAAGTTGTTCGGAGTCCCGTATGAGATCCCGTACGTCACTAGGAGTTCCGGAATAGTTTGGAGGTGAGGACTCATATATGGTAAGTATAGTTTCAGTCACCGGAAAGGTTTCGGGGTTTATCGATATTGTACCGGGACCACCAAAAGGGTTTTGGGGTCCACCGGGAGGGGCCACCTGCCCCGGTGGACCATGTGGGCTGAATATGGGTGGGAACCAGCCTCCTAGTGGGCTGGTGCACCCCCAAGGGCCCAAGGCGCCTAGGGCTGGGAACCCTAAGGGGTGGGGGCGCCTCCCACCAACTTGGGGGGCAAGCTTCCCCCCTTGTCCGCCACCCCCCTCTAGATGGATCTACGGGGGGGGGGGGGCTCTTGTTGGAAATATGCCCTAGAGGAAATAAATAAAGTGTTTATCATTATATTTCCTTGTTCATGATAATTGTTTATTGTCCATCTATAATTGTATTGATTGGAAACACATTACATGTGTGGATAAATAGACAACACTTTGTCCCTAGTATGCCTCTAGTGAACTAGCTCGTTGATAGAAGATGGTCAAGATTTCCTAGCCATTGACATGTGATGTCATTTGATAACAGGATCACATCATTAGGAGAATGATGTGATGGACGAGACCCAAACTACAAACATAGCATATGATTGTGTCAGTTTATTCCTACTGTTTTTTGCATGTCAAGTATATGTTCCTATGACCATGAGATCATGCAACTCACGGACACCGGAGGAGTGCCTTGTGTGTATAAAACGTCGCAACGTAACTGGGTGACTATAAATGTGCTCTACAAGTATCTCTGAGGGTGTCTGTTGGGTTGGCATGGATCAAGACTGGGATTTGTTACTCCGTGTGACGGAGAGGTATCTCAGGGCCCACTCAGTAATACAACATCACAATAAGCCTTGTAAGCAATGTGACTAAGTGTTAGTCACGAGATCTTGTATTACGGAATGAGTAAAGAGACTTGCCGGTAACGAGGTTGAACTAGGTATGGAGATACCCACGATCGAATCTCGAGCAAGTAACATACCGAAGAACAAAGGGAACATCATACGGGATTAACTGAATCCTTGACATAGAGGTTCGACTGATAAAGATCTTCGTAGAATATGTAGGAACCAACATGGGCATCCAGGTCCCGTTATTGGTTACTGACCGTAGAGGTGTCTCGGTCATGTCTACATAGTTCTCAAACCCGTAGTGTCTACACACTTAAGGTTTGGTGACGTTTCAGTAGTATAGAGTTATGCATGGTGGTGACCGAAGGTTATTTGGGGTTCTGGATGAGATCCTGGACATCACGAGGAGCTCCGAAATGGTCCGGACGTAATGATTGATATAAGGAAGTCCTATTTTGGTCGCCGGAAAAGTTTTGGGCTCATCGGTAGTGTACCGGGAGTGCCGGTAGTGTACCGGGAGACCATCGGGAGGGGTATTTCGACCCAAGAGGCTACATGGGCTGTTGGAGAGTGAATACCAGCCCTTAGTGGGCTGGTGGAAGTCCCACACAAGGCCCATGCGGCTGGGAAAGAAAAGCCCAAAGAGAAAAGGTGGAAAAAGGCAAAAAAGGCAAAAAAGGAAGGAGTCCTAGTCCTACTAGGATTGGAGGAGGATTCCTCCTCTCTTATCCACTTCGGCCGAAGCATCCTAGGGCTGGCTTTAGCCAAGCCTTATCCGCTCTTCCTCTTATATATACTAGAGGTTTTAGGGTTTTGGGCACAAGATTTCAGCCACGTGCAACCCTACCCTCTAGTTCGTAGTTCTTCCTCTAGATCGATTTCAGCGGCGCTTAGGTGAAGCCCTGCTGAGATTACTCCACCACCATCATCGCATCGCCGTCACGCTGCCGGAGAACTCGTATACCTCTCCGCTCCCTCTTGCTGGATCAATAACGCGGAGATCGTCATCAAGCTATACGTGTGATGAACACGGAGGTGCCGTCCGTTCGGTGCTTGATTGGGACGGATCGTGATTGGATTGCGGGACGCTCGGCGATTTGGATCGCAAAGACGTTCGACTACATCAACCGCGTTTCTTAACGCTTCCCGCTTAGCGATCTACAAGGGTACGTAGATCCACTCTCCCTCTCATAGATGCTCATCACCATGGATAGATATTACGTGTGCGTAGGAAATTTTTTGTTTCCCATGCAACGTTTCCCAACAGTGGCATCATGAGCTAGGTCCATAAGTAGATGAGATCTCAAGTAGAACACAAAGAGTTTGTGGGCGTTGATGCTTATACTGCTTCCTCCCTTGGTCGTGTTTTGGTTTAGCGGTATTGTGGGATGAAGTGGCCCGGACCAACCTTACGCGTACGCTTACGAGAGACCGGTTCCATCAATTGACGTGTAACCTCGTTGCACAAAGATGGCTGGTGGGTGCCTGTTTCTCCTACTTTAGTTGGATCGGATTCGACAAAGGCGGTCCTTGAGAAGGTTGAAAAGCAACTTATGTATCGCCATTGTGGTTTATGCGTAGGTGAGAATTGTTTTTGCTAGATACCCATAGCAGCCACGTAAAACATGCAACAACAATTAGAGGACGTCTAACTTGTTTTTGCAGGGTATGTTGTGATGTGATATGGCCAATTACATGATGTGATGTATGTGATGTATGAGATGATCATGTGTTGTATAGAATATCACGAATTGCATGTCGATGAGTATGGCAACCGGCAGGAGCCATAGGGTTGTCTTTAATTATTGTATGACCTGCATGTCAATCATTAAGAGTTATGTAATGCTTTACCTTATCGCTAAATGGTAGCAATAGTAGTAGAAGCATGATGGGCACGACAACCCCAATGGCGACACGTTGATGGAGATCCTGGTGTCGTGCCGGTGACGATGGAGATCAAGCCACTGCTTTCAAGATGGAGATCAAAAGCACAAGTTCATGGCCATATCATGTCACTTATGATTTGCATGTGATGTTAATCCTTTTATGCACCTTGTTTTTCTTAGGACGACAGTAGCATTATAAGGTGATCCCTCACTTAAATTTCAAGATGAATTGTGTTCTCCCCGAGTATGCACCATTGCGAAATTTCGTCGTGTCGAGACACCACGTGATGATCGGGTGTGATAGACTCTACGTTCACATACAACGGGTGCAAGCCAGTGTTGCACATGCAGAACACTCGGGTTAAAATTGACGAGCCTAGCGTGTAGAAACATGGCCTCGGAACACAAGATACCAAAAGGTCGAACATGAGCCATATAGTAGATATGATCAACATGATGATGTTCACCATTGAAACCGCCTCGACTCACATGATGATCGGACTTGAGTTGGTGAATTTGGATCATGTGACACTCAGATGACCTGAGGGATGTCAATTTGAGTGGGAGCTTTAGTAATTTGATTAACTAAACTCATTATCTTGAACAATAGTTACGTAACCTTTGCATATTTATGTTGTAGATCAATGGCTCGCGCAGTAGCACCCCTGAATTTTAATGCGTTCCTAGAGAAAGCTAAGTTGAAAGATGATGGAAGTAACTTTGTTTTCTGGGCCCGTAATCTGAGGATTATCCTCATGGCTTCCCATAAATCATATGTCCTTGATGCACTGCTTGGTGACCTACCAGAAAACATGCCATCCGAAGACGTTAAGAACGCTTGGGAGGCACGTTCTGGAGATTACTCAATAGTTCAGTGTGCAATATTGTATGGCTTAGAACCGGGACTTCAAAGACGTTTTGAACGTCATGGAGCATATGAGATGTTCCAGGAGTTGAAGTTTATCTTTCAGAAGAATGCCCAGATCGAGAGGTATGAGACCTCCGATAAGTTCTATGCTTGCAAAATGGAGGAGAACGGGTCTATCAGTGAGCATATACTCAGAGTGTCTGGGTATTCAAATTGTCAAGCAGAGTTGGGAATTGCCCTTCCGCCAGAGGAGATCACTGACAGAGTTCTTCAATCACTGCCACCTAGTTACAAGAGCTTTGTGATGAACTATAACATGCACGGGATGAACAAGTCAGTCACCGAGCTGTTTGCGATGCTAAAAGTCGTTGAGTCTGAAATCCAGAAAGAACATCAAGTGTTGATGGTCAATAAAACCACTAGTTTCAAGAAGAATGGAAAGGGCAAGGGCAAGAAGGGTAAAACCAATAAGGATGGCAAAGCAGTTGCTACTCCTGTAAAGAAGCCCAAGACTAGACCCAAGCCGGAAACTAAGTGCTTTCATTGCAAGGGAACTGGTCACTGGAAGCAGAACTGCCCCAAGTACCTGGCTGACAACAAGGAGGCCAATGACAAATAAGGTATATATGATATACATGTTATTGATGTGTACCTTACTAGCTCTTGTTGTAGTGCCTGGGTATTTGATACCGGTTCGGTTGCTCACCTTTGCAACTCAAAACAGGAACTACAGAATAGACGATGGCTGGCAAAGGATGAAGTGATGATCCGCGTGGGAAATGGTTCCAAGGTCGATGTGATCGCTGTCGGCACGCTCTCTCTTCGATTACCGTCGGGATTAGTGATGAACTTGAATAATTGTTATTTAGTGCCTACGTTAAGCTTGAACATTATATCTGGATCTTGTTTATTGTGAGACGGTTTCTCGTTTAAATCATAGAATAATGGTTATTCTATTTATACGAGTAATATCTTTTATGGTCATGCACCCAATGTGAGGGGTCTATTCATATTGAATCTTGATAGTGATGACACACATGTTCATAACATTGATGCCAAAAGATGTAGCGTTGATAATGATAGTGCCACTTTCTTGGGGCACTGCCATTTAGGTCATATTGGTGTAAAAGGCATGAGGAAGCTCCATGCTGATGGACTTTTGGAGTCACTTGATTTTGAATCACTTGACACATGTGAACCATGCCTCATGGGCAAGATGACTAAAACGTCGTTCTCTAGAACAATGGAACGAGCAAGTGACTTATTGGAAATCATAGATACTGATGTGTGTGATCTAATGAATGTTACAGCGCGTGGTGCATATCGTTATTTTCTCACCTTCACTGATGACATAAGTAGATATGGGTATATTTACTTAATGAAACACCAGTCTGAAACATTTGAAAAGTTCAAGCAATTTCAGAGTGAGGTTGAGAATCATCGTAACAAGTTTATTAAATTCCTGCGTTCTGATCGAGGAGGTGAATATCTGAGTTATGAGTTTGGCAGTCACTTAAGACAGTGTGGAATTGTTTCACAGTTGACACCGCCCGAAACACCACAACGTAATGGTGTGTTCGAAAATCATAATTGAACCTTATTAGATATGGTGCATTCTATGATGTCTCTTGCTGATTTGCCACTATCGTTTTGGGGTTATGCATTAGAGTCAGCTACATTCACTTCAAATAGGGCAGCATCGAAATACGTTGAGACGATGCCATATGAACTATGGTTTGGCAAGAGGCCAAAGTTGTCATTTCTTAAAGTTTAGGGATGTGATGCTTATGTCAAAAAGCTTCAGCCTGAAAAGCTGGAACCCAAAGCGGAGAAATGCGTCTTCATAGGATACCTGAGAGAGAAAGTCGGGTATACCTTCTATCTCAAATCATAAGGCAAAATGTTTGTCGCTAAGAATGAAACATTTCTTGAGAAAGAGTTTCTTTCGAAAGAATTGAGTGGGAGGAAAATAGAGCTTGATGAGGTTATTGAACCTTTACTTCAACCAGAAAGTAGCGCAACGCAGAAATTTGTTTCTGTGGAACCTATGACGGTTGAAGAGGAAGTTAATGATGATGATCATGAAGCTTCGGATCAAGCTGCTATGGAACCTCGTAGGTCGACAAGGGCGCATACTACTCCTGAGTGGTATGGCAACCCTATCTTGGAGGTCATGTTGTTGGACAACAATGAACCTACGAGCTATGGAGGAGCGGTGATGGGCCTGGATTCCAAGAAATGGTTAGAGGCCATGAAATCCGAGATGGGATCCATGTATGAAAACAAAGTATGGACTTTGGAAGTATTACCTGAAGGACGAAAGGCTATTCAGAACAAATGGATCTTTAAGAAGAAGACAGACACGGACGGTAATGTCACCGTCTATAAAGCTCGACTTGTGGAAAAGGGTTTTTCACAAGTTCAAGGAGTTGACTACGATGAGACCTTCTCACTCGTAGCGATGCTTAAGTCTGTCAGAATCATGTTGGCAATACCTGCTTATTTCGACTATGGAATTTGGCAGATGGATGTCAAAACATCGTTCCTCAATGGTTTCCTTGAGGAAGAGTTGTATATGATGCAACCAGAAGGTTTTGTCGATCCAGAGAATGCTGACAAAGTTTGCAAACTCCAGCGATCCATTTATGGGCTGGTGCAAGCATATCGGAGTTGGAATAATCGCTTTGATGAGGTGGTCAAAGCGTTTGAGTTTAAAGAAGTTTATGGAGAAGCTTGTATTTACAAGAAAGTGAGTGGGAGCTCTATAGCGTTTCTAATATTATATGTGGATAACATATAGCTGATTGGAAACAATATAGAAATGCTGGAAAGCGTGAAGGAATATTTGAACAAGAGTTTTTCAATGAAGGACCTAGGAGAAGCTGCTTTCATATTAGGCATTAAGATCTATAGAGATAGATCGAGACGCTTAATAGCACTTTCACAGAGCACATACCTTGATAAAGTTTTTAAGAAGTTCAAAATGGATCAGTCCAAGAAGGGGTTCTTGCCTGTGTTACAAGGAGTGAAGTTGAGTAAGACTCAATGCCCAGTGACTGCAGAAGATAGAGAAAAGATGTGTGTCATCCCCTATGCTTCAACCATAGGCTCTATCATGTATGCAATGCTGTGCACAAGACCCGATGTCAGCCTTGCCATAAGTATGGCCGGAAGGTTTCAAAATTATCCTGGAATGGAACACTTGGCAGCGGTCAAGAATATCCTTAAGTACCCGAAAAGTACTAAGGAAATTTTTCTCGTTTATGGAGGTGATGAAGAGCTCGTCGTAAAGGGTTACATCAATGCAAGCTTTGACACTGATCTGGATGACTCTAAGTCACAAACCGGATATGTATTTATTCTCAACGGGGGAGCGGTAAGCTGATGCAGTTCCAAGCAAAGCGTGGTAGCCGATTCTACGTGCAAAGTGGAATACATCGCAGCGTCGGAGGCAGCGAAGGAAGGTGTCTCGATGAAGCATTTCATGACAGATCTTGGAGTAGTGCCCAGTGCACTGAATCCAATGAATCTGTTCTGTGACAACACTGGTGCCATTGCTCTGGCCAAGGAACCAATGTTTAACAAGAGGACTAGACACATAAAGCGACGCTTCAACTCCATTCGCGATTACATGAGGAAAAAGACATAAATATTTGCAAAGTGCACACGGATCTGAATGTTGCAGACCTGTTGACTAAACCTCTTCCAAGGGCTAAACATGATCAACACGAGAACTTCATGGGTGTTCGATTCATTACAATGTAAATCACATAGTGATGTGAGCTAGATTATTGACTCTAGTGCAAGTGGGAGACTGTTGGAAACATGCCCTAGAGGAAATAAATAAAGTGTTTATTATTATATTTCCTTGTTCATGATAATCGTTTATTATCCATGCTATAATTGTATTGATTGGAAACACATTACATGTGTGGGTAAATAGACAACACTTTGTCCCTAGTATGCCTCTAGTGAACTAGCTCGTTGGTCAAAGATGGTCAAGGTTTCCTAGCCATTGACATGTGATGTCATTTAATAACGGGATCACATCATTAGGAGAATGATGTGATGGACAAGACCCAAACTACAAATATAGCATATGACCGTGTCAGTTTAGTGCTATTGTTTTCTGCATGTCACGTATATGTTTCTATGACCATGAGATCATGCAACTCATGTACACCAAAAGAGTGCCTTGTGTGTATCATACTTCGCAACGTAACGGGGTGACTATAAAGGTGCTCTATAGGTATCTCCGAGGGTGTCTGTTGGGTTGGCATGGATCAATACTGGGATTTGTTTCTCCGCATGGCGGAGAGGTATCTCAGGACCCCCTCGGTAATACAACATCACAATAAGCCTTGCAAGCAATGTGACTAAGTGTTAGTCACGGGATCTTGTATTACCGAACGAGTAAAGATACTTGCCGATAACGAGGTTGAACTTGGTATGGAGTACCGACGATCGAATCTTGGGCAAGTAACATACCGAAGAACAAAGGGAACATCATACGGGATTAACTGAATCCTTGACATAGAGGTTCGACCGATAAAGATCTTCATAGAATATGTAGGAACCAATATGGGCATCCAGCTCCCGCTATTGCTTATTGATCGTAGAGGTGTCTCGGTCATGTCTACATAGTTCTCGAACCCGCAGGGTCTGCACACTTAAGGTTTGGTGACGTTTCGGTAGTATAGAGTTGTGCATGGTGGTGACCGAAGGTTTATAGGAGTCCCGGATGAGATCCCGGACATCATGAGGAGCTCCGGAATGGTCCGGAGGTAAAGATTGATACATAGGAAGTCCTATTTTGGTCGCTGAAAAAGTTTCGTGCTCATCGGTAGTGTACTGGGAGTACCGGTAGTGTACCGGGAGACCATCGGGAGGGGTATTTCGACCCAAGAGGCTACATGGGATGTGGGAGAGTGAATACCAGCCCTTAGTGGGCTGGTGGAAGTCCCACACAAGGCCCATGCGAATGGGAAGAAAAGCCCAAAGTGAAAAAGGTGGAAAAAGGCAAAAAGGTAAAAATAAGGAGGAGTCCTAGTCCTACTAGAATTGGAGGAGGAATCCTCCTCTCCTCTTGGTTCGGCCGAAGCCTAGGTGGCTTGGCCCTGGGGCAAGCCTCCTCCTCTATTCCTCTTATATATACTAGAGGTTTTAGGGTTTCTGCACTAGTTTTTCAGCCACGTGCTACCCGTTCCTCTAGTGCATAGTTTCTCCTCTAGATCGGTTTTCTGTAGTGCTTAGGCGAAGCCCTGCCAAAATTGCTCCACCACCATCGCCACGGTGCCATCACGCTACCGGAGAACTCGTCTACCTGTCCGCTCCCTCTTGCTGGATCTAGAGGGCGGAGATCATCATCAAGATGTACGTGTGCTGAGCGCGGAGGTTCCGTTCGTTCGGTGCTTGATCGGGACGGATCATGATTGGATCGCGGGACGCTCAGCGATTTGGATTGCGAAGACATTCAACTACACCAACCATGTTTCTTAACGCTTCCCGCTTAGTGATCTACAAGGGTATGTAGATCCACTCTCCCTCTCATAGATGCTCATCACCATGGATAGGTCTTGTGTGAGCATAGGATTTTTTTTGTTTCCCATGCGACGTTCCCTAACAAATGATGCTCGTTCAGATGATGAACAGGAGGAAGACCCAGAGGAGCGTGACTATGAGACCGAGCACTCCACCACCTGAGTCCGAGAACCCCTACGGTAGGATCAGTCATGTACCCCTCATGCGAAGTCGAGTCTGTGTAATGGTTCATATGAAACCATCTGTGTTTGTTGTTTGTTTTGTTGTTTGTGTTCTGATGCAAGTCACGCTTTTGCCATAGGCAACATGTAAGCGACTGCATCATCTATCTTAATATATGTTGGTCTTTCAACCCCTGTTTTACCACACTTGCACGTGACCAACCCCCTTAGGCGCGTTTTTCCATTGTTGCTTTTCCTATCGTCTATCCCAGTTGTTTGACTTGGCTGCTCCAAACAGGATGGTGACTGCTACCCGCAACATCTCCTTCATCAACCCTGAAGCCGACAATTCAAGCCAGCAACAGGGAGCTGGTGGGGCTGCTCATGCTAGAGGACACCAGGATCAGCCACAAGGCAACATTCCCCCGCCACCACCTCCACCGGAGAACATGACCATAGCTCAGTTTCTCCAAGTTCTCCGGGAGGAACGCCAAGCCAACAATGCTGCTATCCAGCAGTTGGCTTAGGCCCTTGTGAACAACCAGCAGCAAGGCATGAATGGCAATGGCCGCTCCACTCTGTCCGAATTCATGAGTAACTCGCCCCCAACCTTCACTGAGACTGCTGAGCCATTAGATGCTGATGACTGGTTCCGCACCATCGAGGATCTCCTTGCATTGGTCAATTTCAATGAGGATCGTGAGAAGGTGCTTTATGCCTCTCACTGCCTCGGAGGTACCACCCGAGCTTGGTGGGATGGGTTCAAGGTCATGCAAGGAGAGCGTGTGATCACTTGGAATGACTTCAAGGAAGGATTCCGCACCGCCCACATTCCTTTTGGGATCATGGCTATCAAGAAGAGAGAATTCCAAGCGCCGAAGCAAGGAAGTGCCTCTGTCAAGGAGTACCTGCAGAAGTTCAACCTGTTGTCAAGGTATGCACCTGAAGACGTCAGCACAGAGGGTGCCAAGAAGGAACTCTTCATGGAAGGACTCCAACAGGTCCTGCTGTATCAGCTCATCGTCTGCGACTGTCGTACCTTCTTTGACTTGGTGAACAAGGCACTCATGCTGGAAGACAAGCGTCGTGCCATAGACGAGACTCGCAAGCACAAGATGATCAGCAAGGGTAGCTCAAGCAACTAGAAGCCTCGCCCCTGGCAGCCAGCCCTAGTCAAGCCGACCTATCAGCCGTAGCAGGCCAGACCTCCTGCACCTCGTCCGAGCTATCAACCTCAGCAGTATGCCAATCCCAGGCCAGCTTACAACAACAACCCCAATAACAACAATGGTGGCAGGAACTTCAACAACAACCCTGGACAAGTCGCTTGCTTTGGATGTGGTCAGTCAGGACACATCTCTAGGCCGTGTCCCAACAAGAAGCCAGATGCACCGCACCCCAATGCGCCAAACCAAGATCAAGCCCGTGGAGCACCCCCCCAAGAAACCCTGCTCCCCACAACCAGACCAACCATGGCAAGGGTCGTGTGAATCACGTCACCGTAGAGGAAGCCTAGGAAGACCCGAACGTCATACTGGGTATGTTCCTCGTCAACTCAACCCCAGCAATGGTACTGTTTGATTGTGGAGCTTCTCATTCTTTTGTCACCCAAAAGTTTGCACTAGAGAGTGGCATGAAGCCTACACCCCTGGGTAGTCGTATGTTGATACAAACCCCGGGATCAGTTATGAAGTCCAAGATAGGTTGTAAGGGAGTTGAGATTAACATCAACGGGGTAGATTTCCTAGCAAACCTCATCATCCTGAAGTCAGAAGGCTTGGATGTGATCCTAGGCATGGATTGGTTAACCAAGTACCAAGGCCTGTTAGACTGTGCCAAGAGGATTGTCACCATGACCAGTAGCCGGGGAGTGGAAGTCAAGTATGTACCCAACCGTGCCTCCACTCAAGCCCCACAGACGAACTGTCTATCGAGAGTTGAGTTGGATCTAGTGCCAGTGGTATGCGAGTACCCAGATGTGTTTCCTGATGAGCTGCCCGTAATGCCTCCTGACCGCGACATTGAGTTCATCATTGAGCTTATGCCTGGATCAAGGCCCATCTATAAGAAGGCCTACAGGATGGGATCCGAAGAGTTGGCTGAGTTGAAGAAGCAACTGGCAGAGCAGCTCAGAAAAGTATTCACTCGCCCAAGTGCCTCTCCTTGGGGATCGCGTGTTCTATTTGTGTCAAAGAGGGATAGAACTATCAGACTCTGTGTCGATTACCGTTCTCTCAATGAAGTCACAATAAAGAACAAGTACCCACTCCCCAAGATTGAAGACCTGTTTGATCATTTGAATGGAGCAAAGGTGTTCTCCAAGATCGACCTCAGGTCTGGGTACTACCAGCTGAAGATCAGACCCCAAGACATTTTGAAGACGACATTTGTAACGCGGTATGACCTGTATGAATACACGGTCATGTCATTTGGGTTAACTAATGCCCCTGCCTACTTCATGTATCTCATGAATAAGGTCTTCATGGAGTACTTGGACAAGTTCGTTGTTGTCTTCATTGATGACATACTCGTCTTCTCCAAGTCTGAAGAAGAACATGAGGAACACTTGAGATTGGTCCTAGAGAAGCTTCGAGAGCACCAGCTTTATGCCAAGTTCAGCAAGTGTGAATTCTGGCTGCACGAATTTGGATTATTGGGTCATGTGTTGATTGCGGAAGGACTATCAATGGATCCTGCCAAGATTGAAGCCGTGACTGAATGGCAAACCCCAACCACCGTGAAGGAAGTCAGGAGCTTCCTTGGACTCGCGAGTTATTACCACAAGTTCGTAGAAGGGTTCTCAAGCATTGCCCAACCCATGACCTAGCTTTTGAAGAAGGACAAGAAGTTCGAGTGGACAGCTAAGTGCGAGGAAAGCTTCTAGGAGCTCAAGAAGAGATTGACCACAACCCCTGTTTTTGCCACCCTCGATATTCACAAGAATTTTGTGATATATTGTGATGCATCAAGAACCGGGCTTGGAGGTGTTCTGATGCAAGAAGGCAGAGTTGTAGAATATCTATCTAGATAGCTATGACCGCATGAAGAGAACTACGCAACTCATGATCTCGAGTTGGCAACCATGGTTCATGCCTTGAAGACATGGCGACATTACCTTCTGGGGAAGCGATGTGAGATATTCACAAACCTCAAGAGTTTGAAGTATATCTTCACTCAAAGGGAATTGAACATGAGGCAGCAAAGATGGTTGGAGTTGATTAAGGACTATGAACTCAGTGTTCAATACCACCCCAGAAAGCCAACGTGGTAGCAAACGCCCTAAGTAGAAAGGCTTGTTCCTTGAATGCTATGATTAAGGAAAGGCTACCCGCCCTATATGAAGAACTTGAAAGCTTCGGCCTGGAACTGGTTGCACCCGGATTCCTTGCCAACCTCGAAGCAAATCCTACCTTGATGGATGACATCAAAGAAGCCTAGAAGGGACACGAGAGCATCGAAGGCATCAAGAGGAAGATCAAGGCAGGCAAGGCCCTAGGATTCTCAATGGACGAACAAGGAGTTGTATGGTTCAGGAATCGCATTTGCGTACTCAACAAGGAGGAGCTCAAGAACCTGATCTTGCAAGAAGCTCATGACACTCCATACTCCATTCATCCTAGAGGAACCAAGATGTATCAAGACCTCAAGGCAAGATTCTGGTGGCATGGCATGAAACGGGAGATAGGCACGTTCGTTGCCAAATGCGACATATGCCAGAGGGTCAAAGCTGAGAATCAGCGACCCGTTGGACTATTGGAACCGCTCAAAGTGGCTGAGTGGAAGTGGAACAAGGTCAGAATGGATTTCATCACTGGTTTACCAAGGTCAAGTAAAGGACATGATTCCATTTGGGTCATCATCAATCATCTGACCAAGGTAGCCCATTTCATTCCCGTCAGAACCACCTATGATTGGAGCCAACTCGCAAACCTCTACATCAACCGCATCGTGAGCCTTCACGGAGTTCCAAAGGAGATCGTGTCGGATTGAGGAACACATTTCACCTCAAGATTCTGGAAGAAGTTTCAAGAAGCTATGGGAACCAAGCTCTCCTTCATCACTGCTTTTCATCCCCAGACCGGTGGGCAAACGGAACAAGTGAATCAAATACTCGAAGATATGCTCTGCGCTTGTGTTTTGGCATACGGAGCTAAGTGGGAAGATTGCCTACCATTCGTTGAGTTCTCCTACAACAACAGCTATCAGTCAAGCCTTCAGATGGCACCATTTGAGGTGTTGTATGTATGCAAGTGTCGTACTCCCCTCAACTGGTCAGAGACCGGAGAAGGATTGGTTTTTGGACCAAATATCCTCCTCGAAGCCGAAGAGCAACTTCAACTCGTCCGAGAACGTCTAGAGACCGCCAAATCAAGACAGAAGAGTTGTGCCGGCTCTCATCGTAGAGAACTAAGCTTCAACAACGGAGACCATGTTTACCTCCGAGTCACGCCTCTTAAAGGGACCAATCATTTCCACGTCAAGGGAAAGCTCATACCTAGGTACATCGGCCCCTTCAAGATCACCACAAGATGAGGAGAACTTGCCTATCAACTGGAGTTACCTTCCGAGCTGTCGGATGTGCACAACGTCTTTCACGTGTCACAACTCCGGAAGTGTCTGCAAGTTCGCAACCGCCCCAACCTCTACAAGGACATCAACCATCTAGCCGTCAATCCTCAGCCAGACCTCACTTATTGTGAGAGGCCAGTTTGCATTTTGGATGAAGCCAAGCGCTACACCCGAAGCCGCACCATCAAGTACTTCAAGGTTCAATGGAGCAACCACACTGAAGCTGAAACAACCTGGGAGCATGAAGATCTTGCAAAGTTTCACCTCAATCCAAGTTGATTTGGTTCATCAAACCATCCCAAAATCATCCCTGTCCAGAATCAAATTTGAGCAACTTTACATTGTGAAGTGTATCCCCTTGGCCTCAAACTTTGTGAGCATGCTCTAATGACCAAATAGTGATGATACACTAAGTGGTGCATCAAGGGTAAATGCCTAGCATCAGTAGATCTACAGAAAGTTGATTCTGTAAATTTCTAGGGTTTACCAAATCTCCATTGTCAACTTTTTCCCCTTGAGCCCAAACTTGGTGAATCCTCTCATTTTTACGTAGCCCTTGACCCTGTTGAAAATCTCAGTAAGATGGTAAAATTTTCGTGCACAAAGCACCATCAAACACCTTCTGGTGAAATGGTAAAACCACCATTTCCAACCCTTAACCTTTTACCCTTGCCCCCAAATTTTTACCAGAGCCTCTTGTAGTTACCTTTCACCTCCAGTAGAAGTCTCATGGCCATAGCTCAAGTATGATGTGGTGAAAAAACCCATTTACCTCCCTGGTAGCATCTTTTTTTCTACTCCTCTCCCCCTTTCCTTCTACCCTAAGGCTCCTCCAGAGCCCTCCCTAGCTCCTCCTAGCCCTTGGGCATCTCCTATAGCCCCAAGACACAAGAAGACATGCGGGGGGCTTAAAATATGCAAGGGCATGCCATATGGGTGCTCTAGAGCGTGCTACAATGTGCTCCCGCACTGTAGCCGCCCCTGCCCGGCACCTCCCAACAGCCTTGGGCCTCCCACGCATGTCCCCCTGGTCGGCCTCGACATCCGCGACACGACAGGCGGGCGGCCCCCTCTCTCCCCTCTCTCTCCTCCCCTCCTTTGCGTGCGCACGGCACCGCCCGAACTGGCCAGTGGCCGCGCTCGCACGCGTGCACCTCCGGGTCCCCCTCCTAGCCGCCCTTCCCTTCTCCTGGGCGCGGACAGCGTCCACGAAGCCCCCAGACACGGCCCGGCTCGCCCCCATGGCCCGTGGCGACGCCCTAGTACTCATTGGCGCACCACGCCCACGGTGGACCGGCGGCCCCCTATTAAAGTGCCTCCCCGAGCCCCTTCCCCTCTCTCCTCGCTCCCTCCTTCCCTCCGCTTCCTCCCCCTGCTCAGCCTGCCCTCCCCCGTGGTCGGGAGCCCTCTCCCGAGCCAAACCCTTGCCTCCGTCGGGCGCCTCCCCTTGCCGGTGTTTCCCTCTCCCCGGCGACCCCCTCGGCCACCCACCGACGCACGAGGGCCCTCTGAGCGCGCCAGTGCCCTCCGTTCCGGCTGCCGTGGCCTGGAGCCGCCTCTGGTGAGCCCCCTCCGCTCCTGTCGTGAGGAGAGGGATTACAGGTGGGGCTCACCTGTCATCCCCTCACCCCCTCCTCTCTCGCTGGCAGGCCGGGCCCGCGGGCAGGTTTAAAATCAAACCTGCCGCACGCGGCGCCTCGCCTGGGCCGACTTCCCTTTGTGGGCCGGTTTCGGTCGGGCATTTTGGCCCAAGGGGCACAATACCCTTTTTTCCTTTTTCTTTTCTTTTTAACTTCCAAATATTCCATAGGGTTGTATATTAATCTAAATCCAAATATTCTTCCACCTTAAATCTTGTAATAATCCCTAGAATTTATTAGTGCCATTTGTGATAATATTTGAAAAACTTTTATATACTGTTTTATTTTAAAAAACCCTATTTGGCATAATCTGCCTCTTTTTATTAATTTTCAAAAATGTTTTCCATAACAAAATATTCAACTAACCTTTTTATACAGTATTTAGAATTTATCAGAATAGGTTAGCATTTTTAATAGTGGCTTGTGTGCTCTGTTTTGGTGGGTGATGCTTATTTTATCGCTTTTATTCGCGACGATAGATTGCGCCGTTGACGAAGAGGTTGGACCCAAAAACTTCGAAGACCCCGAAGACTTTGTTAAGCCAGGCAAGCAGCCCTTTGACCATGTTAAGAAACTTTTTCATGCATGTCATATAGCACTTGTTGTTTCGATAATTGATCATGATGAGGTGTCCCCACCCCTTCGGTGGGGTGCCTCCGATACTTTTACCATTGACACTTGCATCGAGCATGACCCTACCACCTTATGAGGGTTGTGCGGGTGGGTGTAGATAGGATGCTAATAGATGCTACGCAAGTGGGATGGGATTTATGCATAGTGTTGGAAAGGAAGAATGATTTCAAAGACTTTTCGAAAAACCCGTCGGGTGCCACTAATGCCCGAGGGAGATGATGATGAGTTGGGTGACCACTTGAGAAAGAAGTGGTGTGCCGAAACAAGTTGAGAGTGTGTCTTTGAAAACTGATTAGCTTTAAGATTTTTCGATCGTCCCAACCTTACATGCGCGACCACGATACCCCTTATGGGGCAGGTCTTTGTTGATTACCTTGGTGGGTACTAGCAAGGAGCCTTCATTACTAGTGGCGGGAGTGGCGTGGTCACTCTCGATATGGGTTCGTACTGGTATGTACGATCATGCGCTGTTTTCACACGCACCGGGCACACCGTTGGTCCCCTCATGGATGGTACGATTAGAGCGAGGCTCATCTCATGTACATCATGAGGGCTGGGTACCAATCGAGTGGACTCTTTGTTTAGTATCGCCTGGGGAAAGGCATTGTTTGGGTGCTTACCTCGGGTATGTTACATACCGCGAGTCATGGATGACACGGAATTTCCCAAAGTCTTGTGGGTAAAGTGTGCAACCTATGCATAGTGTAAAACTATTTGAATAGTCGTGTCCACGGTCAAGGACAGTTGGGTGGTGCTGCTTAGACTATGTCCGGATGTTTTTGTAAAACTTGGCGTGAGTATGGGTGTGACGATGACAAAGAGGTCACATGAACTAAGTCTGATGACTTAGCGTGATGAATGAACACAAGGTGTTCAACCCCTACTTATGATGATATCTGAAACTTGTTCATATGGATATCCGCCCATTGTTCATGCATGCTTACTAGTTACTTGATCATGTCATTGCATTTAAAAATTCGCTTTCCGCAAATTACCTACTTAGTGTTATATCATGCATCATTGTTACCTTGTTCCACAACTTGGGTTGCTTGCGAGTACATTCAAAGTACTCATTGGCTTGCCACTGGTTATTTAATTGGCCAGGCATGGAAGAACAGGATTATGTTGAAGAGTTCGTTGGTGACAAACGTGCGAACTAGGACGCTTCCCAGTCAGGATGCCTGTAGGTTAAGGCAGATGGCATGGGTTCATGCTTTCGATCAAGATTTCCGCTGCTTGTTCGATTTAAGTGTTTGGCCCTTGTGTCCCTATCTATGTAAGACTAGACCTTCATGGTCTTTATTTGTGTAAGACGCTAAATATGGATGTAAGACTCTTATTATTCAGCTTATGTGTGTTCGGTGATCATTGATCTCTGGGATCACTATACACGTGCATTCGGTGATCATGACTTATGAGTCGGGGTCCCCATAGGACGGCACCTCCGCGTTCAGCACACGTATAGCTCAATGACGATCTCCGCCTACTTCATCCAGCAAAAGGGAGCAGGGAGGTAGATGAGTTCTCCGGAGCGTGATAGTGTTGCAGCGATGGTGGTGGAGCTATTCCATCAAGGCTTCGCCTAAGCACCGCTGAAACGATCTAGAGGAGAAACTACGATCTAGAGGAGAGGGTAGCGCGTGGCTCATTTTTGTGTCCCAAAACCCTCAAAACCTCTAGTATATATAGGAGGAGGGAGGGAGGAGGCTTGGCGACCAAGGGACAGCCCTTGTCCTTGGCGCAAGGAGGAGAGGAGGAGCCCTCCTCCAACCCTAGTAGGATTAGGACTCCTCCTTCCCACATGGAAACTCTTTCCACCTTGTGTTTTTTCCTTCCCAATCTATTCCAGCCGCATGGGACCTTAGAGGAGGCTTCGGACAGCTGACCCGGGGCTGGTTTACCTCCTCCCACATCCCATATAGTCTCTTGGGTCGAGGCACCCCTCCTGATGGTCTCCCGGTACCCTCCCGGCACTCCCGGTACACTATCGATGAGCCCGAAACTTTTCCGGCGACCAAAATAGGACTTCCTAAATATCAATCTTTACCTCCAGACCATTCTAGAGCTCCTCGTGACGTCTAGGATCTCATCCAGGACTCTAAAAAACCTTTGGTCACCACCATACATAACTCTATACTACCGAAACGTCACCGAACCTTAAGTGTGCAGACCCTGCGGGTTCGAGAACTATGTAGACATGATTGAGACACCTCTACGGTCAATAACCAATAGCGGGACATGGATGCCCATATTGGTTACTACATATTCTATGAAGATCTTTATCGGTTGAACCTCTATGTCAAGGATTCAGTTAATCCCGTATGTTGTTTCCTTTGTTCTTCGGTATGTTACTTGCCCAAGATTTGATCATCGACATCTCCATTCCTAGTTCAATATCGTTACCAGCAAGTCTCTTTACTCGTTCTATAATACAAGATCCCGTGTCTAACTCTTTAGTCACATGGGTTGCAAGGCTTATAGTGATGTCGCATTACCGAGTGGGCCCTGGGATACCTCTCCGTCACACGGAGTAACAAATCCCAGTCTTGATCCATGCCAACCCAACAGACACCCTCGAAGATACCTGTAGAGCACCTTTATAGTCATCTAGTTACGTTGTGATGTTTGATACACACAAGGTACTCCTCCGGTGTTAGTGAGTTGCATGATCTCGTGGTCATAGGAACATATACTTGACATGTAGAAAACTATAGCAATAAACTGACACGATCACATTCTACGTTTATAGTTTGGGTCTTATCCATCACATCATTCTCCTAATGATGTGATCCCGTTATGAAATGACATATCATGTCCATGGCTAGGAAACCTTAACCATCTTTGATCAACGAGCTAGTCTATTAGAGGCATACTAGGGACATGGTGTTGTCTATGTATCCACACATGTATGTGAGTTTCCGATCAATACAATTCTAGCATGCATAATAAACGATTATCATCAACAAGGAAATATGATAATAACTAATTTATTATTAAATCTAGGGTATATTTACAATAGTCTCCCACTTGCACTAGAGTCAATAATCTAGCTCACATCGCTATGTGATTTGTTATGAATCTCACACACAATGAGTTCTGGGGTTCGATCATGTTTTGCATGTGAAAGAGGTTTTAGTCAACGAGTTTGCGACATTTAGATCCGTGTGTAATTTTCAAATCTCTATGTCATACTATAGACACTGCTACCACGCTCCACTTGGAGCTATTCCAAATGGCTACTCCACTATACGTATCCGGATTGCTACTAGAACTCTTTATCAACTCCATAATAGAGTAATATTTCCTTAGTACTCTAGTTACTAAGGATAATCCTGACCGTTGTCTAGTGATCCCTCCTGGATCACTCTTGTACCCCTTGACAGACTCATGGCAAGGCACACACAGGTGCGGTACACTGCATGGCATACTATATAGAGCCTATGGATAAGGCATAGGGGACGACCTTTGTCCTTTCTCTTTCTTCTGCCATGGTCGAGCTTTGAGTCTCACTCAACTCCACACCTTACAAACCAGGCAAGAACTCCTTCTTTGACTGATCCATTTTGAACTCTTTCAAAATCTTGTCTAGGTATGTACTCATTAGAAGTCTCATCAAGCATCTTGATCTATCTCTATAGATCTTCATGCACAATAATTAAGTAGCTTTATCCAGGTCTTCGTTTGAAAAACTCTTTTCAAACAACCCCTTATGCTTTCCAGAAATTTTACATCATTTCTGATCAACAATATGTAGGGCGGCTACAGTCCGGGAGCACACTATTGCGTGCTCTGGACTGCCCGTTTGACCGGCATGGCATTGTTTTAGGGAGGGGGCTTGTCCACATGTGTCCTGGAGGGTTTTGCGGTGCTATAAGATAGGTAGGAGCGAGGGGGCTTTGTTACTTAACGAAATGGAGAGGGAAAGAGCTATGGTTGGGCTGTCTAGAGAAGGAATCCTAGGGTTTACCCCCCCCCAATAATTGACCTAAGCCCATGTGGTATTTACATGAGGTAGAAGATGGTATGCGAATGCTTTGGTAAAAAAATGATTTTGAGGGGAATATTTTTGATGCTCCAATCACAGATCACAAATTTATTGTAGAAGGTGTTTGATGCAAGTTTGAGATAGTTAACTTGATCTACTTGATATGAGATTGAAGAGGAATGATAATTAGGACCAAATGGTCTTTTCCACAAATATTTATCTCATTTAAAGAAAGTGACCAATGCAAGAGTTTCAAACCCTAGAAATGGGTAGAAACTGATTTGGATAGATCAACCTAAGCTAAATTGTTGTCCTTGATGCACCACTTGGTGTGGTGGCATCATTTAACGATTAGAGCTTGCCCACAAAGCTTGAGATCAATTGGACAAACTTGACAATGCAAAGGTGCTCAAATTTGGATCTGGACAAAGAGGGTTTTAGGATATTTTGGTGAACCAAAACAATTGGGATTGAGATGAAACTTTGCAAGATCACCACATATAGCATGTGTGACTTGCTATAATTTTCCTGAATTTATTTGATAATATTTTCAATATAAATATTTCAAATATAGGAAATATGCAAAAAGGGTTTAGAAGGGGTTTATCCAATATTTTGAACATCACCATGTGTGGAAACTCTTATAAATGGAAAATATATGTCCACTCAGTTTCCCTAAATATTCTAAAATATTTTGAAAGCATTTAAATAATTTTTCCCTATGAAAGACCATTTCTGGCCTTAAGAAAAATAATTTAAATAAAATAGGAAAAATAATATTTTGTGGTTTTGGGAAGTCCTATATATGGTAGGTTACAAATAAAGACTTTGGGGGAAAATATTCACCCTAATTTGAGGACTTGTAGTTGATACGTCTCCAACGTATCTATAACTTATGATTGTTCCATGATAATATATTATCATTCTAGGATACTTTTGGGGCATTTGTTTACCAATTTGTAATATTTTTGATCACTAACCTATTGACCCAGTGCCCAGTGCTAGTTGCTCTTTTCTGCATGTTTTTGAGTTTTCAAGTTTACTGTACCAAACGAGGTCCAATTGCCACGGAACTTTTTGATGATTTTTTCTGGACCAAAAGAAGATTTTGAAGCTTCGGGAGGAGGTCGGGAGAGTCACGAGGGACCCACAAGCCAATAGGGCATGGGCACACCCTAATGGTTGTGCCTCCCTCGGGCATCTCCCGACGCCCCTCTCTGGCCTATAAATTCACATATTTCCAAAAACCCTAGAAGCACTCCGGAAACAAAATATTTCCACTGTCGCAAGTCTCTGTTCCGACGGGAGGCCATCTACACCTTCGGTCCGGCAGCCTGCGGGAGGGGATTTCGATTACGGAGGGCCTCTTCATCAACCTTTCTTCCCTCACCATGATGTGTGAGTAGTTCACCACAGACCTACCGGTCCATAAGTAGTACCTAGATGGCAATCTCTCTCTCTCTCTCTCTCGATCTTCAATACAATGTTCATTGCATCTTTTCTTTGATCTATCGATTGTAATCCCTTTGTATGGTGTCTTTGTTGGGATCTGATGAATTGTGAGTTTATGTTCAGATTATTCATGAAAAGTATTTGAGTCAAACCTGAATACTAAGATTCTTATTTGCATGATCATCATAGATTCGTAATGCTCTCCGATCTATTGAGATAGTTTGGCGGGAGTGGTGCGTTGTAGTAGGTTCAACCAGGCGAGTCTCTATATCCCAATGAAAGAAGGGGACAAGTTGCGTCTTTGTGTCGCTACTAATAAGGATAAAACTATGGGGTTTATTCATATTGATTGAGTTTACTTTGTCTACATCATGTCATCATTCTCCAAGCATTACTCTATTTTACTTAATACTCTAGATGTATGATGGATAGCGGTCGATGAGTGGAGTAATAGTAATAGGTGCAGGAAGGAGTCAGCCTATTTTCTTATGGATGTGATGCCTATATACACACCATCATTTCCGTGAAAATTGCATAACTATTCACTATTCTATCAATTGCCCACCGGTAATTTGTTTACCCACTATATGCTATTTCTTTGAGAGATGCCACTAGAGAACTCTATGGCCCCGGGTCTATTCAATTATATATTCACAAACCCTTTCACTACCCTGGTGTTATTTATTTTATTTTGCAATTTACAATCATCTACACAACTCACTTGCTTGCTAATAACGAGATCAAGGGGATTGAGAACCCTCTTGGCGGCGTTGGGTGCAAGTTGTTTGTTCTATTTGTCCGATGAAGATGGTTGAGGATCCATATTCCTATTTTTCCGATAAACCTTGGTTTCATAACTAAGGGAAATACTTACCCACTTTCTGCTGCGATAACCCGTTCCTTTTCACGGAAAACCCAACACAGATCACGAGTATCAGGAAGGATTTCTGGCGCCGTTGCCGGGGAATACCATCATCAACTATCAAGTAAATTTACACACATTTTCATTCACTTGTTCTTATTTTTATTTTCTTTTATATTTATTTTGTCTTATAAAAACCAACAAAACCAAAAATATTTTCATTTTCTTGTCACTACTTTACTTCCTAGTTTGCTTTACTTGCTAGTTTACTTGTCTCGCTTGTTGCTTTGCTTGTTAGGTCACCATGTCTCAAGATATTAATAAGTTGTGTGATTTATCAAATACTAATAATAATTATTTTATTAGTACACCTATACCATCCGCCACTAGTGCGGAGGCATTTGATATTAATGCGGCATTGCTGAATCTTGTCATGAAAGAGCAATTTTCGGGAAGTCCTAATGAGGATCCCGCATCACATCTTAATACCTTTGTTGAATTATGTGATATTAAAAATAAAAAACGATATGTATAATGATATTTTTATATCAAAATTATTTCCTTTTTCACTAAGAGATAAAGCTAAAGCTTGGTTTTTATCTTTACCTCATAATAGTATTGGAACGTGGGATAAGTGTAAAGATGCTTTTATTGCCAAGTATTTTCCTCCTGCTAAGATCATCTCCCTTATAAATCAAATAATGAATTTTAAACAGTAGGATCAAGAACATGTTGCACAAGCTTGGGAGAGAATTTGAACTTGATGATAAGAAATTGCCCTACTCATGGCTTAAACTTGGATGATTATCCAAAACTTCTATGCTGGACTAAACTTTGTGTCTACAAATCTTCTGGATTCTTCCGCAGTTGGAACCTTGATGGATGTGACCTTAGGAGAGGCCACAAAACTTCTAGATAACATTATGACAAGTTATTGCCAATGGCATACCAAAAGAGCTCCATCTGGTAAGAAGGTAAAATTCTTTCAAAGAAATCGCTACTTTGAGTGAAAAAGTGGATGCTCTTATGAATATGGTTGCTAATAAAAATACTAATGTTGATCCCAATGGTATGACTTTATCTAATTTTATGGAGAAAATGATGATGCTATTGATGTGAACTTCATCTCGCGAAATAATTTTAATAACGGTGCTTATAGAGGAAATTTTAATGCTAGATCGTATCCCGGTAATTCCTCTAACAACCATGGAAATTATTATGGAAATTATTGTACAAATACTAATAGTATACCTTCTGATCTTGAGAACAGAATTAACGAATTTATCAATTCTCAAAAGGTTTTCAACACTACGGTAGAAGAAAAGTTGGATGTGATTGATACTCTAGCTAAAAACATGGTTATAATTGCTCTTGATGTTGAAACTCCTAAAAATAAATCTTTTCCACCCAAGCATGATTTTAATGAGACTATTAAATCTATCCAATTTTCTATTAACTGGAGTAAGGAGAGGACCACTAAGGTTAGAGCTAAGCAAGAATTCTTAGAAAAAGCTCTTCCACCCGGTTTTTACCGGAATCATGATGAAGATCTTAAAATGATTGGTGTTTCTCCTATTGAATATTTTTTTCTTCTATGAATATGAATTATAAATGGACTTGGGGTGAGTTAACTTTAGTTGAGGAGTGTCCCGTTTGCTTGGACGGTGGTGATTTTAATGCTAAAACTGGAAAGGTGGGTTTGGAGAGGTCAAAACTTTAACTAGTGATGTGCCCACTATCTCGGATTACAAGCACTTTAATGATGAGAAATGATCTTTATTAGAATGTATTTCCTTTCTGGAATCCATTATTAACTGACCCAATTCTTATGAACAAAACAAAGCTTTTACCGAACATATAGTTGAAGCTATGATAAGCTTACGATGAACTTGAGATTGAAGTTTCTATTCCTAGAAAATTGCATGATGAGTGGGAACCTACTATCAAGATAAAGATAAATAAATATGAATGCAATGCTTTGTGTGACCTTGGTGCTAGTGCTTCTGTTAGAAATATGCCCTAGAGGCAATAAATAAAGTGTTTATTATTATATTTCCTTGTTCATGATAATTGTTTATTATCCATGCTATAATTGTATTAATTGGAAACACATTACATGTGTGGATAGATAGACAACACTTTGTCCCTAGTGTGCCTCTAGTAGACTAGCTCGTTGATCAAAGATGGTCAAGGTTTCCTAGTAGTGTACCGGGAGTGCCGGTAGTGTACCAGGGGACCATCGGGAGGGGTATTTCGACCCAAGAGGCTACATGGGCTGTGGGAGGACAAATACCAGCCCTTAGTGGGCTGGCCGAAGTCCCACACAAGGCCCATGCGGCTGGGAAAGAATTTCCATAGGAGAAAAGGTGGAAAAAGGCAAAAAGGTGCAAATAAGGACGGAGTCCTAATGCTACTAGGAGTGTAGGAGGAGGACTCCTCCTCTCCACTTCGGCCGAAGCAAAGAGGGTCTGTCCCTTGCGCCAAGCCTCCTCCTCCTCTCCTCCTATATATACTAGAGGTTTTAGGGTTTTTGGCACTAGATTTTCAGCCACGTGTAACCCTACCATCTAGTTCGTAGTTCCTCCTCTAGATTGGTTTCAGTTGTGCTTAGGCGAAGCCCTGCCGTCACGCTTCCGGAGAACCCGTCTACCTCTGCGCTCCCTCTTGTTGGATCAAGAAGGCGGAGATCATCATCAAGCTGTACGTGTGCTGAACGCGGAGGTGCCATCCGTTCGGTGCTAGATCGGGACGAATCGTGATTGGAGCGCGGGACGCTCGGCGATTTGGATCGCGAAGACGTTCGACTACATCAACCGCATTTCTTAACGCGTCCCTCTTAGCGATCTACAAGGGTACATAGATCCACTCTCCCTCTCGTAGATGCTCATCACCATGGATAGATCTTGCGTGTGCATAGGAATTTTTTTGTTTCCCATGTAACGTTCCCCAACAGTGGCATCATGAGCTAGGTCTATGTGTAGATGAGATATCGAGTAGAACACAAAGAGTTTGTCGGCATTGATGCTTAGATTGCTTCCTCCCTTGATCGTATTTTGGTTCATCGGTATTGTGGGATGAAGTGGCCCGAACAAACCTTACTCGTATGCTTACGGGAGACCGGTTCCATCGACTGACGTGTAACCTCGTTGTGCGAAGATGGCTAGCGGGTGTCTGTTTCTCCTAATTTAGTTGGATCGGATTCGACTAAGGCGGTCCTTGAGAAGGTTGAAAATCAACTTATGTATCATCGTTGTGGTTTATGAGTAGGTGAGAATTGTTCTTGCTAGTTACCCGTAGCATCCATGTAAAACATGCAACAACAATTAGAGGACGTCTAACTTGTTTTTGCAGGGTATCTTGTGATGTGATATGGCCAATTACATGATGAGATATATGTGATGTATGAGATGTCCATGTGTTGTATAGAATATCATGACTTGCATGTCGATGAGTGCAGCGACCCGACCTGGAAAGGTCAAGCCTCTGTGTGTTCTGTGCCATCCCTGGATCAGTATGCTGGCACACACAGTACATCAATGTATATATCAAAGTGCAATCACATGTACATAATGTAAAACTGATATATACCTTAAAATCTCAGTGGAAACAGTCAACGGGAGTGGAGTCCCAATAACACCAACGGCAGGTTGAGTGCGGACCGTAACCCTGAATCGTACTCTTACTCATCGTAGAAGAATATCTGCAACATAAGACGTTGCAGCCGTGTAGGTCAGCATTTTGAATATGCCGGCAAGTCACAAAAGAGGGGTGTAAAATAATCATCTATTCTACATGCATATATGGCAAGTGGGGTAGTGGGTTTTGCATAAAGCCAAATTTTTCCTACAACAAGAGAGGGCAAAAAGCATAATTACTACAATGTTGGTTGATTAATGAGATGGTTCCACCAACCAATTCTCATACCCAAGTTGTCAATAATAAACCCACATCAATACAATTAATTGTGTTGAGAGTTCCAGATAGTTTCAGTTCCTTTGGCTCAAGTTGTCCATGACCGTGGACATGGCTAATCGATTAGGTTTTAGTACTCTGCAGAGTTTTACACACGTTCCCCACAAGATTTGATCGCCTCCGTTTGATTTCTCGCACTTCAGGGTGTTTGAGAAACGGATGACCAAAACATGGTCTTCTAAAGGGTTTCCCTGAGACTCTGTCGGTGCCCATCCTTTCCTACCGTTCTTCTACATCTCGTAGCACCGCCTGTCTAGGGTCACCACGATATCCAACCAAGCCAGAGCCCATAATGACTTGTGGCTGTGCAGGTAAGCCTGGGGTCTTGAAGCATCCATCCATCTCTTTCTGCCTGGGTGGACCTTTCCGCGTGAATACTGGCACTTCCCCAGCAACACCTAGGCTAACCACTGGTTTCTCCAGGGCGCTGTTCAACCATCATCCACCTGGAGGTATGTTGAAAACTCGGAGTCTTGAAGTCTTGATCATTATATAGGTCTTTTAATTAATCTCACAACTCTCATGAATCACACAACCAACCCCGTCTACTAATAGCATAGCAAAATTGAATCAACGTTTCCCAGGGCCAAAGTGACAAGGGATTGAGGGGATCCTACCACATGATACTACAACAAGTAACCAAGTTTCCAATTACCTACTTTGCATGCAATGGGGGGGGGATGGTAGAACTAATGCACTAAAAACATGGGTAAACATGATCAAATTGACTTGCCTGGTATTACTTGATGAAGATAGTCGCTCTCACAATCTGGACAATTCTACTCGTCACACTCCGAGAAATCTATCGTAAGTAAATAACATTCAATAAACATTCGTGCCAAAACAAAGAACTGAAAAACGCAAGAACAAAACATGTCTTGGTGTGAAAATAACAACATACTAAGGTTAAATAAGAAAAGATAGGTTCTAGCTGTGTTGTAAAGTGAAAGTGGAGGAATCAACTCAAAAGAGTTAATGGATGATGAACTATTGCTATATAAGCTTAGGTTGGAGAGACTACGAAAGATGATCCAAAGTATGGGAGAACAACATGAACGTTGTTTGACAAATAGTATAAGGCATAAGAATTTATTTGTAGAAAGAATTTATTTGAAAAGGTCAAAAGAAGTTGAACTGTAAATTCAAGTATGAATTGAATCTGTATTCACAAAGGTCAAAAGAAGTTGAACCGACGTACGATGGTTATGAATAGAAATATATGACACGAGTATTTAGGGGCAAAAAGAATCAATTGAAAAGGTGTTACAGTTTGCAAGATATGATCAAATGAAGGTTCGGATTTAAATTGAATCGCTCCAATTTGAAAGGTTCAAAGATTGAAACCAATGATGTTACTATATATGGGAAGTCAAGATGAACGTGTAGAAAAAAGAATTACTAGGTTCAAAATGACGGTTCAAAAGTTATAAGCAATTCAATATGGCATTGAATTAGCTTAGTACGGTGTGTGAACACATTTTGGGGACTAATAGAGAAGTATGAGAAAGATCAAAATTATATATACGGATCCGAGGCAATTGGATTCATCGGAAATAGAGCTACGGATAAAAAGATATGATCAAAAGAAGTTTGAATATAAATCTGAATAAATTTCGAAATTTGAAAATTTGAAAAAGTTGACGTGATAAGTTGATTGGATAGGTGAAGTCAAGATGAAAATCTAGGCGTTGGTTTCATCTAATTCTGATAAACGAGTAGAAAGTTATGGCTATTTGAAAAACCTGGGCCAAGCTATTTTACGGAAGAAAATGCTATGTCTAAAAGAATTCTAGGACTAATGAGTAAATACGGAGACTAATTAATAATCTAATTACTCTACCGTATATTAGTATAGAAATACTAATCTAGAGATATTAGACTATAGGAGTATAAAAGAAAATACGAAGAGAATACCTTTAGAATGCAGAGAAGATATAAATCCAAAGATGCGACGACTTCCAGAAATCCCACTGTAAGAAGAAAAAAATTATTTAATAAAGCTAGTCAAACCAAAAGATTGGTTTAACCCGAGATGGATGATTTTTGGGTTCACCTATGGGTCTATATTTATAGGTGGGAGGGAGGTGCAAAGGTTTAAAGCTAAGCGAGGTGGGACTAAAATCATAGACAAAGAGGAAAAAAGAGAAGAAGAGGAGCCACATGGGCTTCGGTGGCTAAGGCCTTCTGTGGCTGCAGTTTTTTTTGTCCCGGATGAACAGTGTTTCCTATTTTTTTTTAAAACAGCAAAGAAAAGCAAATAAACAAAAATCGACAAACAATTTATATAGGCATATTATATGTCAAAATTTTCCGAACAATAAACTCTAAAACATGAACATTTTTGCAAGGCCGAATAAAATAATTTGATTTTTTTTGCAATAACTCCAAAATGAAAAGAAACTTGAATTTCAAATAAATGGCAAATAGTTTTTATTTTAAAATTTGAGTCAAAACATTGTATCTGATTTTGGAATGTCATTTTCCTCCTCTAAATTTAATTTTTTTATAAGAGGGTTTTGAAAATATTCGAACTCAAAATTGAATAGGGCTTCGAAATAGAAAATTTTGGGAAAGTCATTTTATTCCCTCTCATTAAAATTTCAAAAGTTTCAAAATTCCACTCAATTTCACACAATCAATCACACAACATTCAAGCAAACAATCCTACTTATTTATTTAATATAACATTCCAAAATTTAGAATTTTGGGATGTTACAATGAGTACGACAACCGGCAGGATCCATAGGGTTGTCTTTAATTATTGTATGACGTGCGTGTCAATCATTAAGCGCTATGTATTGCTTTACTTTACCGCTAAATGGTAGTAGTAGTAGTAGAAGCATGGTGGGCCCAACAACCACGATGGCGACACGTTGATGGAGATCAAGATGATGGAGATCATGGTGTCTAGCCGGTGACGATGGAGATCATGCCGGTGCTTTCAAGATGGAGATCAAAAGCACAAGTTCATGGCCATATCATGTCACTTATGATTTGCATGTGATTTTAATCCTTTTATGCACCTTGTTTTACTTAGGATAATGGTAGCATTATAAGGTGATCCCTCACTTAAAATTTTAAGATGATTTGTGTTCTCCTCGAGTGTGCATCGTTGTGAAAGTTCGTCGTGTCGAGACACCACGTGATGATTGGGTGTGATAGACTCTACGTTCACATACAATGGGTGCAAGACAGTGTTGCACATGCGGAACACTCAGGTTAAACTTGACGAGCCTAGCATGTACAGACATGGCCTCGGAACACAAGAGACCGAAAGGTCAAACATGAGTCATATAGTAGATATGATCAACATGATGATGTTGACCATCGAAACCACCTCAACTCATGTGATGATCGGACTTGAGTTGGTGAATTTGGATCGTGTGACACTCAGATGACCTGAGGGATGTCAATTTGAGTGGGAGCTTTAGTAATTTGATTAATTTAACTCATTATCTTGAACAATAGTCTAAGTAACCTTTGCATATTTATGTTGTAGATCAATGGCTCGCGCAGTATCACCCCTGAATTATAATGCGTTCCTAGAAAAAGCTAAGTTGAAACATGATGGAAGTAACTTTGTTCACTGGGCTCATAATTCGAGGATTATCCTCACGGCTTCCCAGAAATCATATGTCCTTGATGCACCGCTTGGTGACCAACCCAAAGACATGTCATCCGAAGACGTTAATAACGCTTGGGAGGCACGTTCTAGGGATTACTCAATAGGTCAGTGTGCAATATTGTATGTCCTAGAATCGAGACTTGAAAGATGTTTTGAACATCATGGAGCATATGATATGTTCCAGGAGTTGAAGTTTATCTTTCAGAAGAATGCCCGGATCGAGAGGTATGAGACCTCCTATAAGTTCTATGCTTGCAAAATGGAGGAGAACGGGTCTATCAGTGAACATATACTCAGAATGCTTGGGTATTCGACTCGTCTGGCGGAGTTGGTAATTGCCCTTCCGCCAGAGGCGATCACTGACAGAGTTCTTCAATCACTGCCACCTAGCTACAAGAGCTTTGTGATGAACTATAACATGCACGGGATGAACAAGTCAGTTGTCGAACTGTTTGCGATGCTGAAAGTCGCCGAGTCTGAAATCCAGAAAGAACATCAAGTGTTGATGGTCAATAAAATTACTAGTTTCAAGAAGAATGGCAAGGGCAAGGGCAAGAAGAATGGCAAGGGCAAATCCAAGAAGGATGGCAAAGCAGTTGCTCCTCCTGTAAAGAAACCCAAGGCTGGACCCAAGCCAGAAACTGAGTGCTTTCATTGCAAGGGAACTTGTCACTGGAAGCAGAACTGCCCCAAGTACCTGGCTGATAACAAGGCGGCCAACAACAAACAAGGTATATATGATATACAAGTTATTGATGTGTACCTTACTAGCTCTCGTTGTAGTGCCTGGGTATTTGATACCAGTTTGGTTGCTCACATTTGCAACTCAAAGTAGGACCTATGAAATAGACAGAGGCTGGCTAAGGACAAAGTAACGATGCGTGTGGGAATTGTTTCCAAGGTTGATGTGATCGCCGTCGGCACGCTCTCTCTTCGATTACCATCGGGATTAGTGATGAACCTGAATAATTGTTATTTAGTGCCCGCGTTAAGCATGAACATTATATCTGGATCTTGTTTATTGCGACATGGTTACTCATTTAAATCAGATAATAATGGTTGTTCTATTTATATGAGTAATATCTTTTATGGTCATGCACCCAATGTCAGGGGTTTATTCACATTGAATCTTGATAGTGATGATACACATGTTCATAACATTGATGCCAAAAGATGTAGAGTTGATAATGATAGTACACTTTCTTGTGGCACTGCCATTTGGGTCATATTGGTGTAAAACGCATGAGGAAGCTCCATGCTAATGGACTTTTGGAGTCACTTGATTTTGAATCACTTGACACATGTGAACCATGCCTCATGGGCAAGATGACTAAAATGCCGTTCTCTGGAACAATGGAATGGGCAAGTGACTTGTTGGAAATCATACATACTAATGTGTGCAGTCCAATGAATGTTGCAGCATGCGGTGGATATCGTTATTTTCTCACCTGTACTGATGACTTAAGTTCGAAACGTTTGAAAAGTTCATGCAATTTCAGAGTGAAGTTGAGAATCATTGTAACAAGAAGATTAAATTCCTACGATCTGATCGAGGAGGTGAATATCTGAGTTATGAGTTTGGCAGTCACTTAAGACAGTGTGGAATTGTTTCACATTTGACACCGCCTGGAACACCACGGCGTAATGGTGTGTCTGAACGTCTTAGTCAAACCTTATTTGATATGGTGCGTTCTATGATGTCTCTTGCCGATTTCACACTATCATTTTGGGGTTATGCATTAGAGACAACTGCATTCACTTTAAATAGGGCACCATCGAAATCCGTTGAGACGACGCCATATGAACTATGGTTTGGCAAGAGGCCAACGTTGTCGTTTCTTAAAGTTTGGGGATGTGATGCTTATGTCAAAAAGCTTCAGCCTGAAAAGCTGGAACCCAAAGCGGAGAAATGTGTCTTCTAGGATACCCGAAAGACACAGTTGGGTATACCTTCTATCTCAGATCCGAAGGCAAAGTGTTTGTCGCTAAGAACGGAATATTTCTTGAGAAAGAGTTTCTCTCGAAAGAATTGAGTGGGAGGAAAATAGAGCTTCATGAGGTTATTGAACCTTTACTTCCACCAGAGAGTAGCGCAACGCAGAAAGATGTTTTTGTGGAGCCTACGACAGTTGAAGAGGATGTTAATGATGATGATCATGAAGCTTCGGATCAAGTTGATATTGAACCTCATAGGTCGACAAGGGCGCGTACTGCTCTTGAGTGGTACGGCAACCCTGTCTTGGAGGACATGTTGTTGGACAACAATGAACCTACGAGCTATGGAGGAGCGATGATGGGCCCGTATTCCGAGAAATGGTTAGAGGCCATGAAATCCAAGATGGGATCCATGTATGAAAACAAAGTATGGATTTTGGAAGTATTACTTGAAGGGCGAAAGTCCATGAAATCCAAGATGGGATCCATGTATGAAAACAATTGGATCTTTAAGAAGAAGACGGACGCGGACGATAATGTCACCATCTATAAAGCTCGACTTGTGGCAAAGGGTTTTTCACAAGTTCAAGGAGTTGACTACGATGAGACCTTCTCACCCATAGCAATGCTTAAGTCCGTCAGAATCATGTTAGCAATAGTTGCTTATTTCGTATATGAAATTTGGTAGATGGATGTCAAAACAACATTCCTCAACAGTTTCCTTGAGGAAGAGTTGTATATGATGCAACCAGAAGGTTTTGTCGATCCAGAGAATGCTGACAAAGTTTGCCAACTCCAGTGATCCATTTATGGACTGGTGCAAGCATCTTGGAGTTGGAATAAGTGCTTTGATGAGGTAATCAAAGTGTTTGGGTTTATACAAGTTTATGGAGAAGCTTGTATTTACAAGAAAGTGAGTGGGAGCTCTATAGCATTTCTAATATTATATGTGGATGACATATTGGTGATTGGAAACAATATAGAAATGCTAGAAAGCGTGAAGGAATATTTGAACAAGAGTTTTTCGATGAAGGACCTAGGAGAAGCTGCTTTCATATTAGGCATTAAGATCTATAGAGATAGATCGAGATGCTTGATAGCACTTTCACAAAGCACATACCTTGATAAATTTTGAAGAAGTTCAAAATGGATTAGTCCAAGAAGGGGTTCTTGCCTGTGTTACAAGGTGTGAAGTTGAGTAAGACTCAATGCCTAGTGACTGCAGAAGATAGAGAGAAGATGAGTGTCATCCCCTATGCTTCAGCCATAGGCTCTATCATGTATGCAATGTTGTGCACAAGACCCGATGTCAGCCTTGCCATAAGTACGGCCGGAAGTTTTCAAAGTAATCCTGGAATGGAGCACTGGACATCGGTCAAGATTATCTTTAAGTACCTGAAAAGGACTAAGGAAATGTTTCTCGTTTATGGAGGTGATCAAGAGCTCGTCATAAAGGGTTATGTCGATGCATGCTTTGACACTGATCCGGATGACTCTAAGTCGCAAACCGGATACGTATTTATTCTCAACGGGGGAGCGGTAAGCTGGTGCGGTTCCAAGCAAAGCATGGTAGCTGATTCTACATGTGCAGCGGAGTACATCGCAGCCTAGGAGGCGGCGAAGGAAGGTGTCCGGATGAAGCAGTTCATGACAGATCTTGGAGTAGTGCCCATTGCACTGAATCCAATAACTCTGTTCTGTGACAACACTGGTGCCATTGCTCTGGCCAAAGAACCAAGGTTTCACAAGAGGACCAGACGCATAAAGTAATGCTTCAATTCCATCCGCGATTACATCGAGGAGAAGGAAATAAATATTTGCAAAGTGCACACAGATGTGAATGTTGTAGAACCATTGACTAAACCTCTTCCAAGGCCTAAACATGATCAACACCAGAACTGCATGGGTGTTCGATTCATTACAATGTAAATCACATAGTGATGTGAACTAGATTATTGACTCTAGTGCAAGTGGGAGACTGTTGGAAATATGCCCTAGAGGCAATAAATAAAGTGTCTATTATTATATTTCCTTGTTCATGATAATTGTTTATTATCCATGCTATAATTGTATTAATTGGAAACACATTACATGTGTGGATAGATAGACTACACTTTGTCCCTAGTGTGCCTCTAGTAGACTAGCTCGTTGATCAAATATGGTCAAGGTTTCCTAGCCATTGACATAAGATGTCATTTGATAACGGGATCACATCATTAGGAGAATGATGGTATGGACAAGACCCAAACTATAAACGTAACATATGATCGTGTCAGTTCATTACTATAGTTTTCTGCATGTCAAGTATATGTTCCTACAACCATGCGATCATGCAACTCACGGACACCGGAGGAATGCCTTGTGTGTATCAAACGTCACAACGTAACTAGGTGACTATAAAGGTACTCTACAAGTATCTTCGAGGGTGTCTGTTGGGTTGGCATGTGTCAAGACTAGGATTTGTTACTCCGTGTGACGGAGAGGTATCTCAGGGCCCACTCGGTAATACAACATCACAACAAGCCTTGCAAGAAATGTGACTAAGTGTTAGTCATGGGATCTTGTATTACGGAACAAGTAAAGAGACTTGCCGGTAACAAGGTTGAACTAGGTATGGAGATACCGACGATCGAATCTCGGGCAAGTAACATACCGAAGAACAAAGGGAACATCATACGGGATTAACTAAATCCTTGACATAGAGGTCCGACTGATAAAGATCTTCGTAGAATATGTAGGAACCAACATGGGCATCCAGATCTCGCTATTGGTTATTGACCGTAGATGTGTATCGGTCATGTCTACATAGTTCTCGAACCCGCAGGGTCTGTACACTTAAGGTTTGGTGATGTTTTGGTAGTATAGAGTTATGGATGGTGGTGACCGAAGGTGGTTTGGAGTCCTGGATGAGATCCCGGACGTCACGAGGAGCTCTAGAGGTATTGATTAATACATAGGAAGTCCTATTTTGGTCGCCGAAAAAGTTTCGGGCTCATCAGTAGTGTACCGGGAGTGCCGATAGTGTACCGGGGACCATCGGGAGGGGTATTTCGACCCAAGAGGCTACATGGGTTGTGGGAGGACAAATACCAGCCCTTAGTGGGCTCGCCGAAGTCCCACACAAGGCCCATGCGTCTGCATAAGAAATTCCAAAGGAGAAAAGGTGGAATAAGGCAAAAAGGTGGAAATAAGGAAGTAGTCCTAATCCTACTAGGAGTGGAGGAGGAGGACTCCTCTCCACGTCGGCCGAAGCAATGAGGGGCTGGCCCTTGCGCCAAGCCTCCTCCTCCTCTCCTCTTATATATACTAGAGGTTTTAGGGTTTTTTGCACTAGATTTTCAGCCACGTGCAACCCTACGCTCTAGTTCGTAGTTCCTCCTCTAGATCGGTTTCAGCTGTGCTTAGGCGAAGCCCTGCTGAGATTACTCCACCACCATCGCCGTAGCGCCATCACGCTACCGGAGAACTCATCTACCTCTCCACTCCCTCTTGCTTGATCAATAAGGCAGAGATCATCTTCAAGCTGTACGTGTGGTGAACGCGGAGGTGCCGTCCGTTCAGTGCTAGATCGGGACGGATCATGATTGGATCACGGGATGCTCGGCGATTTGGATCGCGAAGATGTTCGACTACATCAACTGTGTTTCTTAACGCTTCCCGCTTAGCAATCTACAAGGGTACGTAGATCCACTCTCCCTCTCGTAGATGCTCATCACCATGGATAGATCTTGTGTGTGCGTAGGATTTTTTTGTTTCCCATGCAACGTTCCCGATCAGTTTCAACCATTCCTAGAACTTTGTGTGATGTGCTTGATCTCACTAATATTGAAGAGTGCTCCCTAAACTTGCACATTGAGGATTCCACCATCAAGATACCATTGGGTAGAATTATGATGTGCTGATTATTGAAAACAAAAATGGACCATTTACATTTCAGCCCCTAACTCGAACCACCTACTCACATTGGCCCCTAATTCCGTAGTGTGCTCAAATTTGCCCCTGTTCCATTAAGTGTGGTTATAGAAATCCCCATCCGTACATTTCCCATCCGGTCAAAGGACTTTGACCATTAGGTTTTTCTATATACGCACTTAACGGTCAAAGGCCTTTGACCGGATGGAAAATCTATGGAAGGGCATTTCTATAACCGCACTTAATGGAAGAGGGGTAAATTGGAGTGCATTTCAGAATTAAGGTCAAATTTGAGTGGTGGGTTCCAATTGAGGGCACAAATGCAATTGTCCCAACAAAAATTATGTGCCTATAGATTTCATTGTGCTTGATATTGATTGCAATCCTCCTTGTCCCATAATACTTGGAAGACCATTCTTACGAACTATAGGTGCAATTATTGATATGAAAGGGGGAAACATAAGATTCCAATTCCCATTAAAGAAAGGAATGAAACACTTCCATAGGGAGATAATTAAACCACATTATGAATCAATCACGGGATCCATTTATGGGTTGAGTATCAAAGATGAGAACACTTGAAATGATCAATTATGCCTAGCTATGGGCATAAAACAATAGTGCTTGTTGGGAGGCAACCCAATATGTATCTTAATTCTTGTTTTTAATTTCTGTTATTTTGTGATAACATGATTGTTGCCTCTGTAATGATTATGTTTTTATGTTTTAATTAGTGTTTGTTCCAAGTAAATACTTTGGGATGACTCACAAGACGAATAGAAACGATGCTGAAACATAACATAAACTTTGACTCCAGTACAAGAATTTTCATTTTTTTACCGGAGCGTGATCATGATTTGAAAGTTTTACATAGTATTTGTATACAAATTATTTATGTTTTCCTATTTTTTCAGAAATTTTAAAGTTACAAAAGTATGGGTTCTTTACATATTGCTACAGATTGTTCTGTTTTAAACAGATTCTGTTTTGCTTGCATAGTTTGCTTGTTTTGATTATGCTATGGATTATATCGGGGAGTATAAGCCATGGAGAAGTTATAATACAGTACTTATTATAAAAAATTAATTTATAATCAATTTATCATAGTACCTAAGGTAAGAAATATGTTGCTTATACTAACGGATCTCGTGAAGTTTGGTTGAGTTTTGTGTGATTGAAGTTTTCAAGTTTTGGGTGTGATCCGGATGGACCACGGCATATGGAATAGAAAGATCCTAAGCTTGGGGTTGCCCAAGGAACCCCAAGTAAAATTCTAAGGAGACTCAAGTGTCTAAGATTGGGGATGCCCCATAAGGCATCCCCTCTTTCATCTCAATCCATCGATATGTCACTTGGAGTTATATTTTTATTCATCACATGATATGTATTTTGCTTGGAGCATCATTAGACTTTATTTGCTTTTAATTTCAATATGTCACAGTCATCATTTGATAGACACACCTATTAGAGAGAGACACGCCTTCATGATAATTTTCTAGAATACTATATGTGCTTCACCTATATCTTTTGAGCTTGGCAGTTGCTCTAGTACTTCACTTATATCTTTTTGAGCATGGTGGAATGTAGATTTTATAGAAATAATATGATCTCATTCTTCACTTATATTTGTTTGAGAGCTAAATAAATAGTGACAGTAATTTTCATGGGTCATAAAACTAGTCCAAGAACAATAGGTATTTAATGAATGATAATCAAAACCATCATGTACCACATATAGAGAAGTTGTGTGTTAATGACATTGATGTGGTAATACCAAAAGGGTGTGAGTCCATAATTTTTGGTTCATCGAAGTGTCCAGATTAAGAGGTTTTAACTTTGTTATTCATCTAAAAATTAAAGAGGCATGGTGATGATGTGTGATCATTTTTATTCCTCGTTGAAATCCTAGTGTTGTTTCGAGTCGGGGGCGCGCGATGGTTAAATCCTACCAACCTACTCCCTCGGGGCATGCGAGGAGTACTCTGATTTGTGATAAAACTAATAAAACTTTGCAATAAGTATCTGAGTTCTTTATGACTAATGTGACACCATGGACATACGCATTCTCACCGTCTCATATTTGCTCGCCTCTTCGGTACCATGCATTTCCCATTCTCACCTCAAGGATTGGTGCAACTTTCACCGGTGCATCCAAACCCCGTGACATGATACGCTTTGTTGCACATAAGACTTATTATATCTTCCGCAAAACAGACACCATACCTACCTATCATGGCATTTCCATAGCCATTCGAAGATATATTGCCATGCAAATTCCATCGACACTTCACATGACTAGTTCGTTCATCGTCATATTGCTTTGCATGATCATATAGAGGTGACATAGTATTTGTGGCAAAGCCACCATCATCATGTTTTTGATACATGTCACGCTAGATCATTGCACATCCTGGTACACTATCGGAGCCATTCATATAGACTCATATCTTCCTATCAGGTCTTCATATTGAGTTGTAAGTAAATAAAACTGTGATGATCATCATTATTAGAGCATTGTCCTAGTGAGGAAAGAATGATGGAGACTATGATCCCCCCACAAGTCCGGATGAGACTCTTGACAGAAAAGAAAAAAAGGGGGGGAGGCCAAGTGATCCCACCACATATACATATATATATATGTATATATGTATGTGTGTGTGTATATATACATACATACATACATACGTAAACACCATTCTGATCATGGGATCAAAATATTATTTGGATCACGGGTTGAACTTCCTCAGTTACACAACCTGAATTTCCTTCTGTCGGAACCTGACCTTCGGGCTATCTTCGCAACCGTGTCTCCCCGCCCGAATTATTCTGGTCAGTCCTGTTCTATGTGATGTAAGTGTAATCTGGAAATGGTTTTTATTAACTAAATGCCCGTTTCAAACAGAGTCTCGCTCGTTGGTGGATTTGCTCTCGAGAGATGATGAACTTGCGTCTGTTGCAATTTTACTTCCTGAGTTGTTCGACCTAAACTTCCCTTAGTGAGAGGTTGAACTTCCCGTAACATTGTCCAAATGAGGCTTGCAATATACCGTTGGAAAGTTGTGGACACAACGGTCACGACCTAAGTTGAATTTTTGTCAAAATCTAAATGGTTTAAGAGCAGTTTTGAAAACCGTTTTTCTTCACACAAAAAAACTTGAATCGTATTTTCGAATCTATTTCTAAACTGTTTATCGGAATGAGGCAAATGAGATGGCGCTGGATAGCTGCTACAAATCCCCTTCTTTTTCGTATAGAATTTTTTTCCCAATTTTAAACTATTGAAACGTAATTTTGAAAATGACCGAAGTCCCACATAATTCGTATTTTCGTGTTATTTTCTCAACAGTTTATCGGAATGCAGCAAATGATATGGCGTTGGAAAGCTTGAAAAAAAGTGAAACTTTGTTATCTAGATTGGTTTTCTTAATTCTTTACAGTTTTAAGTCAATTTGAAAATGGTGAAAAGGTTTTTTGGACGTAATTTCTACAAAAAATTATCGGAATGGGGCAAATAATATATCGTTGAAAAGCTACGAAAAATGCGAACCTTTTCCATGTAGATGGTTTTCTATGATTCCTAGCCGTTTTCAAGCAATTTCGAAAACGGTGAGATCACATGTTGTGCCTTTTATCGCGAAACAGAATCTTCGAAAATGCACCGTGTGAGGAACTTGAACTTCTCGGCTTTGTCTACTTGAACTTCACTATGTTCTTCACGTGGTGTTATTTTCTCATAACTCTCCATCCACTTATCAGAATTGAGCAAATGATATACGGTAGGAAAGCTGCTATAAGCACGCAAATTTCCCGTGTTGATCATTTTTTTCATACTCCCAACGATTTACAAGATTTTAGTCTGATTTTCATATGGTGTAACAGTTGAAGTTCCCTCTGTTCTCATGTTGAACTTATGTCGCGTATTTTCATTTGTAATTTCTCACCCATTTGTCGGTGTTACACAAATGATATTCCTTTGTGAACAAACCTCTCTGACAATAATTTTTTTAAGTTTCGCCAACCGATGACTTGAATTTATAGCAACAAAATTGTACCTTGCCTTTTTATTCATTTTTCTCATATTAAACACACACACACCATATTGTACGTGAACTTTCTCCGTTTTTAATTTGAATTTTGATTTTCCTTTCGAAATCTAATTGCTCCCAAATAATAACCGAATTTCTTTGTGGATTGAGGGAGTTATTTTAAAATACAATATTTTTTTTCTCTTTTGTGTTTTTGAAATTTGGAAATTTTCAAGGTGAAGCTCTCTTGAAAGAATTTTTGAACTCCCCCCGGGCAGAGCACTTGAACTTCTAGCAACAAACATTTTAAGCTTTTATTTTCCTATTCTTTTATTCTCACCTGAAATGCATTCTTTGTAGTACTTGAACTTCATAGTTTTTGATTGTAATTCCTCAACCCTTCCTCGGAGTTGCACAAATTATATACCATTAGAAAACATGTTCTCCATTTTAAAATTTTGAACTTCATAGTTTTTCTATGATTGTCTCTTTATTTTTTGATACCCATTGTGTGTGTTTCGCCGTAAGTGAACTTTTTGGACTATCCGCGGTAGAAAATTTGAACTTCTTCATTTTGATTTTTTAGTAACAAGGAAAATCTTTGTTTTTTAGAAATACCGAACTTATTTTTTTTGGGGGGGGGGGGCAATTTGTTGCTCTTAAGAAGATATCCCTTTATTTTTTTATTTACCAACATAAAACCACAGAGAAAAATGTTATGCTATCATAGGCATTACAATGAACACATGAAGAACATGTACATCTAAAGGGCACACACGTAGTAGCCCGTGATAGTGAGTAGCAGTAGTCCACCAGTAGTACTAGTAGCACTAATTTGTTCTTTGAAGAACACATACACAATTAGAGATACAATCGTACACACATATATGGAGAGAGAAATTATATGTACACACACTTAGTAGTATAAACCTTCCTCGAAGTAACACATGAACTTCTCCGTACATACTTTTTTCTCACGTTCACATGCAAATTAGTTTTCCAAAACAAAAGCTTAGTAGAATACAATTGAGGAAAAACTTAATAGAGTTGGAAGAATTCCTCACCCGTTCCCTAGAGTTGCACAAATGATATACATTTTAGAAACCTATCGAAAAGACACAACTTTATCTAATATGGTTAAACTTTTGTTTCGTACAACATACACCAATTTGTTTTAACCATTTTTGGAATAGAGCATACGATATAACTTTGGAGTAGAGCATACGATATAATATTTGGAAAATTGTTGAATACATGGTGAACCTCTCTCACAAGAATCTTTGAACTTTCCCAGGCCGAGCACTTGAACTTCTAGTAAGAAATTTTTTATACTTTGCATGTTTCTGATCTTTTTCTCATAGGAAATGCACACAATGCTGTCATGGGAACGAACACCTATGGGATCATGGGGATCCCTTTCGGTTCGGCAAGGGGCGGGCTCGCACAAAGAGCCGGTCTAGTAAGCAGCGCACGGGGAGTCTTTACCTAGGTTCGGGCCACACTGGTGGTTAAAACCCTACTCCTTCTTGGTTATATTAATCGTGTTCTAGGGTTCTAGCTACAAGAGCGCCATGAACGGCTGCTACGTGAGCTTGGTAACCTCCAGTTGTCTAACTGTCGAGATATTCGGTTGTCTAACTACCCAACTATCTGATTGTCTAACCTTCTAACCTTTTATTGTCCCACCTCCTCTCTATAATGCCATGGGCCTCCTTTTATACCTAAGTGGATCCCAAATGTGGCGTACAGTGTGCACATGGGATGAGCAGTGCTACAGTGCTATCGTACCTAACTCTGACTGAGTAGGACAAGAACATTCAATGCACTGTCAGGCGCCTCAGTCCGTTAGTGGGACGGGATGGGGTCCCATCCCATCGGTGCCGCTTAGCTCCCTCCAACGTCGATGCTGCGACACACATCCAGGTGAATTAACACCTGGCCTGTGTGCTGGCGGTGCTTGCCGGGCCTTGCTGTTGGGGAACGTTGCATGGGAAACAAAAAATTTCCTAAGCACACGCAAGATCTACCCATGGTGATGAGCATCTATGAGAGGGAGAGTGGATCTACATATCCTTGTAGATCGCTAAGCGGGAAGCATTAAGAAACGTGGTTGATGTAGTCGAACGTCTTCGCGATACAAATCACTGAATGTCCCACGATCCCATCACTATGTGTCCCGTGATCCAATCACGATCCGTCCCACGATATCATCATGATCCATCCTGCGATCCAATCACGAATCGTCTAAAGATCTTGATCACAATCCTTCCGATCTAGCGCCGAACGGACGACACCTCCTCGTTCAGCACACGTACAGCTCGATGACGATCTCCGCCTTCTTGATCTAGCAAGAGGGAGCGGAGAGGTAGATGAGTTCTCCGACAGCGCGACAGCGTGGCAGCTATGGTGGTGGAACAATTCTAGCAGGGCTTCGCCTAAGCACCACTGAAACGATCTAGAGGAGAAACAACGATCTAGAGGAGAGGGTAGCACGTGCCTATTAGTGTTATATTTTCCATCTAAATCCTCTAGTATATATAGGAGGGAGGGAGGACAGGAGACAGCCTCAAAACCTCAAGGTTTTGTCGAAATTGGAGGTGGAGGAGTCCTACTCCAATCCTATTAGGAGTAGGATTCCTCCTTTCCACTTGGAAACTCTTTCCACCTCTCCACCTTTTGGATTTTTCCCACCCCTAGCCGCATGGGCCTTAGTGGGGCTTAGTCCAGCCCACCAGAGGCTGGTTTGACTGCTCCCACAGCCCATGAGATCCTTTGGGTCGAGACACCCCTCCCGATGGTCCCCCAACACCCTCCGGGCACTCCCGATACACTACCGATGAGGCCGAAACTTTTCCGGTGACTAAAACAGAACTTTCTATATATCAATATTTATCCCCGAACCATTCCGGAGCTCCTCGTTACGTCCGGGATCTCATCCGGGACTCCAAACAACCTTCGATCACCACCACATATAACTCTATTCTACCGAAACGTCACCAAACCTTAAGTGTGCAGACCCTGCGGGTTCGAGAACTATGTAGACATAACCGAGACACCTCTATGGTCAATAACCAATAGCGGGACCTAGATGCCCATATTGGTTCCTACATATTCTATGAAGATCTTTATTGGTTGAACCTCTATGTCAAGGATTCAGTTAATCTTGTATGTTGTTCCCTTTGTTCTTCGGTATGTTACTTGCCCGAGATTCGATCGTCGGTATCTCTATACCTAGTTCAATCTCAGTACCGTCAAGTCTCTTTACTCGTTCCGTAATAAGAGATCTCGTGGCAAACTCTTTAGTCACATTGCTTGCAAGGCTTATAGTGATGTTGTATTACCGAGTGGGCTCAGAGATACCTCTCCGTCACACGAAGTAACAAATCCATGTCTTGATCCATGCCAACCCAACAGACACCCTTGGAGATACCTGTAGAGCACCTTTATAGTCACCCAGTAACGTTGCGACATTTGATACACACAAGGTACTCCTCCGCTGTCAGTGAGTTGCATGATCTCATGGTCATAGGAACAGATACTTGACATGGAGAAAACTGTAGCAATAAACTGACACGATCATATGCTACGTTTATAGTTTGGGTCTTGTCCATCACATCATTCTCCTAATGATGCAATCCCGTGTAGTGACCTGACCTAAAAGGTCGAATCTCCGGTGTTTCTGTACCATCCCAAGATCATGTTGGTACACACACGGTACATCAATGTATATATCAAAGTGAAATCACACAGCTGTATTAAACGAAAATCTCATATCAAGTCCTTTATTACAATAAGAATTACAATAAAGTGGCTGAAGGCCAACTCATGAGAATAACTAATCTTGCGGAAGCTTCAAATGTAGTTGAGTCCATCTGACTCCAAGGGCATCTCACCGAGCGTAGAGCATATGCTCACTCCTGGTCGGAAAAGTAATCTGCAACATGATACATTGCAGCCGTGTAGGTCAGCATATTGAATATGCTGGCAATGTCACAAAGAGGGGGTGTAAAGTAATCATCTATTATATATGCATATATGGCAGGTGGAGTAGAAAGTTTTTGCATAAAGCCATTTTTTTCCTACAACAAGAGAGAGAGCAAAAGTTATTACTACAATCTTGGTTGATTAATGAGATGGTTCCACCAACCAATTCTCATACCCAAGTTATCATTAAAACCCACATCAATATAATTAATTGTATTGAGAGTTCCAGATAGTTTTGGTTCCTTTGGCTCAAACTGTCCATGACCGTGGACACGGCTAATCGATTAGGTTTTGGGTACTATGTAGAGTTTTGCACACGTTCCCCACAAGATTTGATTGCCTCCATTGGATTTCTCGCACTTCAGGGTGTTTGAGAAACGAATGACCAAAACATGGTCTTCTAAAGGGTTTCCCTGAGACTCTGTCGGTGCCCATCCTTTCCTACCGTTCTTCTACATCTCGTAGCACCGCCTATCCAGGGTCACCACGATATCCAACCAAGCCAGAGCCCATAATGGCTTGTGGCTGTGCAGGTAAGCCTTGGGTCTTGAAGCATCCATCCATCTCTTTGTGCCTGGGTGGACCTTTTCGCATGAATACTGGCACTTCTCCAGCAACATCTTGGCTAACCACTGGTTTCTCCAGGGCGCCGTTCAACCATCATCCACCCAGAGGTATGTTGAAAACTCGGAGTCTTGAAGTCTTGATCATCTTGTAGGTCTTGAAATTATTATCTCACAACTCTCATGAATCACACAACCAACCCTGTCTACTAATAGCATAGCAAAAAATAAATCAACGTTTCCTGGGGCCAATGCGTCAAAGGGTTGAGGGGTGCCTACCACATGATACTACATCAAGTAACCAAGTTTCCAAATTACCTACTTTGCATGCAATTGGGGATATGGTAGAACTAATGCAATAAAAATAGGTATACATGGTCAAAGTGACTTGCCTTGTTGACGATCCTCGTACTCAAGTGACTCTAGATAACAAGCTTCACACTCCGGATGAACTAACGAATTCAAACAAAACACACAATAAGCATAACCACAATACAATTCATACAACAGCAAGGTAAACAAATACTTCAACAAATACAAAGCACAATCAAAAGGAAGAATCACTCAAAGTATAAGACTCTAAAATTTTTGGTGTCAAGTCTCTACTAAGACATAACAAGTCAAAAATTTGTTTTGAACAACTAGCCATTTAGATAATAGAAAGTAAGTACAAAATTTTTATTAGAAAATAGAAAGTATTTCATTATAAAAATTTTGTGCAAAAAGAGTTACTACAGAGCATTTTTCTAAGCAATACTAAAGGTTTAAACAAGATTTTACCTATTCAAACTAGAGCACAAAACAAATTAAAGAATATTTTTATTAACAAAAAATAATACACCTAATGTTGAAACAACAGAACCTAATGAAATCAAAAAAACAAAACTTAAACTAAATCAAAAATCAAACTAACTAAACTCTATTATGAACTAAATAGATTTTGTATTTGTTAAAAACCCTAACCTAATTCATCTTAAAAAATTTCAAACTATGTAGGATGATAAGTCTAACTAATACAAACCAGTGGCAAGAAGATTTGTACAAAAATATATTTTTAAGCTCTAGTTATACAGATTTTAGTAATTTAAGCAAATTTGGTTAGATTCAAATTTTAAAGTTAAAATTTGAAATCTAAGACTACAGGATGAAAGTACATGAAATTTGTGACCTAATGCAAAAAGAATCAATTTAAAACACTAATTAGTTTAAAAGATATAACAAAAATAAAATTAGAACACAATCTGTTTTCTAAAACAGAAAAAGAAAAAGAAAAATAATTAACTAACGGACAAAGGCTACGTGGCGACTTCCTATTGGTTGAAGGAGCACGCGTGTGGGTGTTTGCGGGCGGATGACCGAACGTTAGAGGATATCGGTTTGGGATTTTAAGTGATCTAATCTAACGCGTCGGATCTGGATCGAACGGTCCAGGGGCTGCGGTGGCTTACAGAGGGGTGTCGAGGTTTTCGGCGAGGTCGACGGTGGCCAAACGTCGGAGGTGGTCCGAGATGTTCGTGCAGTGGTCAGGGGCGGCGTCCGAAGAGCTCATACGACGGCGACGAAGATCCAATGTCGAATGGTGGCGTCAGACGGGGCTGGGGACGACGGAGACGACGGCCAGGAGCTCTGGGGGTTCGGTTGGAGTTAGATCTCCGGCGAGGTGGTGTGGTGGTGTTCTGGCGAGGGTAGAAAGGGGCTCGTGGTGGAACGGAGCGCGGCGAGGCAGTGGCTACTTATAGGCAAAGTGCGGGGTCGGGAGAGGGAGAGAGGAGAGAGATCCACGGGGGAGGGATCGCCGGCGAGGTCGGGGCGAGGGGAAGGGGATGAGCGCGCTGATGAAGCTATCGAATGGTGGGTCCCGGGGGTCAGTGAGAGAGGGAGTGGGATCAGTGCGTCGGTGACTGATCCGAAGGGATCTCGGGGCTTAAAGGTTGTGGGCCGGCCGGTTTGCTAATTAAAACGTTTAAATACATTTCCTTTTCTATTTTCCATAACGTTTAAAATCCTTTAATGCATTCAAATCATTTCCAAACATAGGGAATATATATATCAAAATGATCAGGGGAATAAATGCTATTTAATGAACTTTTTTCCTCTGGAAAAATGAATATTTTAAAAAAATATTTTTCAAAAAATGCCTACTTTATTTTAAATACTTTTGAGATAAACTTTCAAATAAACCCCTGGTTTTATTGTTCAAATAATTCACCAAGATGCTCCTGGTGTGGAGTGTCATGTTACTCCTCTTTTTTTTTGAATAATTCCAGAGATTTTCAAATAAGTGAAACAAGTAAATGGAGAAAAGGAAAGGGGCCTTTTAGAAATCCAAAAGAAGAACTTCAACAATTCATTTCATTCAAACAAAGTGATGATGATGCATAGCTATATTTCATAACATTCCAAAATGAAATTTTAGGATGTTACATCCCGTTATCAAATGACATCTCATGTCCATGGCTAGGAAACCTTAACCATCTTTTTTCAACGAGCTAGTCTATTAGAGGCATACTAGGGACATGGTGTTGTCTATGTATCCACACATGTATCTGAGTTTCCGATCAATACAATTCTAGCATGGATAATAAACGATTATCATGAACAAGGAAATATGATAATAACCAATTTATTATTGCCTCTAGGGCATATATCCAACAGTCTCCCACTTGCACTAGAGTCAATAATCTAGCTCACATCGTTATGTGATTTGTTATGAATCTCACACCCAATGAGTTCTGGGGTTCGACCATGTTTTGCATGTGAAAGAGGTTTTAGTCAACAGGTCTGTGACATTCAGATCCATGTATACTTTGCAAATCTCTATGTCATACTATAGACATTGCTACCACACACCACTTGGAGCTATTCCAAATGGCTTCTCCACTATACGTATCCGGATTGCTACTAAGAGTCATCCAGATTGGTGTCAAAGCTTGCATCGACATAACCCTTTACGACGAACTCTTTATTACCTCAATAATCGAGAAATATTTCCTTAGTCGTCTAGCTACTAAGGATAATCTTGACCACTGTCCAGTGATCCACTCCTAGATCACTCTTGTACCCCTTGACAAACTCATGGCAAGGTACACATAGGTGCGATACACATCATGACATACTATATAGAGCCTATGGATTAAGCATAGGGGACGACCTTTGTCCTTTCTCTTTCTGCTGCCGTGGTCGAGCTTTGAGTCTCACTCAACTTCACACCTTACAAATCAGGCAAGAACTCGTTCTTTGACTGATCCATTTTGAACTCTTTCAAAATCTTGTCAATGTATGTACTAATTGAAAGTCTTATTAGACATCTTGATCTATCTCTATAGATATCGATGCCCAACAATTAAGTAGCTTTATCCAGGTCTTCCTTTGAAAAACTCTTTTCAAACAACCCTTTATGCTTTCCAGAACTTCTACATCATTTCCGAACAATATGTCAACCACATATACTTACCAGAAATTCTATAGAGCTCCCACTCACTTTCTTGTAAATACAAGTTTCTCGTAAACATTGTATAAACGCAAAAACTTTGATCACCTCATCAAAGTGTACATTCCAACTCGAAGATGCTTGCTCCAGGACATAGAAGGTTTGCTGGAGGTTGCACACCTTTTAACATCCTTAGGACTGACAAAACCTTCTGGTTGTATCACATAAAACCTTTCCTCAAGGAAGGAAAGAATGTTTTGACATCCATCTACCAGATTTCATAACTGAAAAATGTAGGAACTACTAACATAATTCCAACAGACTTTAGCATCTCTACGCGTAAGAAAGTCTCATCACAGTCAACTCCTTGAACTTGGCAGAAACTTCTTGTCAACAAGTAGAGCTTTATAAATGGTGACATTTACCATCAGCATCTGTCTTCATCTTAAAGGTCCATTTGTACTCAACGACCTGCCATCCAATGAGAAAGTCTACCAAAGTCTATACTTGGTTTTCATACAAGGGTCCTTTCTTTAATTTCATGGCCTCTAACCATTTGTCAGAATCCGGGCCCATCATCGCTTCTCCACAACTTGTAGGTTCATCGTTGTCCAACTACATGACCTCTAAGCCAGGGTTGCCGTACCACTCAGGTGCAGTACGCATCCTTGTCGACCTACGAGGTTAGATAGTAACTTGATCTAAAGCTTCATGATCATCATCATTAACTTCCTCTTCAACTAACATAGGTTCCACAGAAACAATTTTCTGTGCTGCGCTACTCTCTTGTTGAAACAAAGGTTCAACGATCTCATCAAGTTCTATATTCCTCCCACTCAATTCTTTCGAGAGAAACTCTTTCTCGAGAAAGGACCTAGTTTTAGCAACAAACACTTTGTACTTGGATCTGAGATAGAAGGTATACCCAAGTGTTCTTAGGGTATTCTATGAAGATGCATTTTGCCGCTTTGGGTTCGAGCTTTTCAGACATAAGTGTCGCATTCCCAAACTCTAAGAAATTACAGCTTTAGGTTTCTGCCAAACCATATGGTGTCATCTCAACGGATTTAGATGGTGCCCTATTTAAAGTGAATGTAGTTGTCTCTAATGCATAAACCCAAAACGATAGTGGCAAAATGATAATAGACATCATAGTACGGACCATATCCAATAGAGCACGACTACGACGTTCGGACACACCATCCCACTATGGTGTTCCAGGTGGTGTGAGTTGTGAAACAACTTCCACTTTGTCTTAGGTTGTATACCAAACTCAACTCAGATATTCACCCCCACGATCATATCGTAGACATTTTATCTTCTTCTCATGATGATCTCAAACTTCACTCTGATTTTGCTTGAACTTTTCAAATGATTCAGACTTGTGTTTCATTAAGTAAATATACATTATATCTACTCAAATTACCAGTGAAGGTAAGAAAATAACGATATCCATCGCACGCTCCAACACTCATTGGATTGTATACATCAACATGTATCATTTCCAATAAGTCAATTCCCCGCTCCATCAAACCGGAAAACGGGGTCCTTAGTCATCTTGCCCAAGAGGCATGGTTCGCATGTCTCAACCGATTCGAAATCGAATGAGTCCAAAGATCCATCAGTATGGAGTTTCTTCATGCGATTTATACCAATATGACATTTAGTGGTAGTGCCACAAGTATGTGGCATTATCATTATTAACTTTGTATCTTTTGGCCTCAATGTTACGAACATGTGTCTTACTACGATCAAGATTCAACAAACCATTCTCATTAGGTGCATGACCATTGAAGGTATTATTCATATAAACAGAATAACCATTATTCCCTAACTTAAATGAATAACCATGTTGTAATAAACACGATCTAATCACGTTCATGCTCAACGCAAACACCAAATAACATTTATTTAGGTTCGTCACTAATCCGGAAGGTAGAGAGAGCGTGCGATGTTGATCACATCAACCTTGGAAACATTTCCAACACACATCGTCACCTCACACTTAGCCAGTCTCCGTTTTTTCTGTAGCTTTTAGTTCGAGTTACTAACATTTAGGAACCGAACCGGTATCCAATACCCAGGTGCTACCAGGAATACTAACAAGGTACACATCAATAACACGTATATCAAATATACTTCCATCGACGCATCCAGCCTTCTTATCTACCAAGTATCTAGGGTTGTTCCGCTTTAGCGAACGCTCTCCTCATAATAGAAGCACCTAGTCTCGGGTTTGGGTTCAACTTTGGGTTTCTTCACTGGAGCAGCAACTGACTTGCCATCCATGAAGTTTCCCTCCTAGCCCTTGCCCTTCTCGAAACTGGTGGTTTCACTAACCATCAACACTTAATGCTCCTTCTTGATTTCTACCTTCGTTGTGTCAAACATCGCGAATAGCTCAGGGATCATTATTTCCATCCCTGGCATTTTATAGTTCATCACGAAGCTCTAGTAGCTTACTGACAGTGACTTGGAGAACTATATCAATCAATATCTTATCTCGAAGATCAACTCCCACTCAATTCAAGCGATTGTAGTACCCAGACAATCTAAGCACATGCCCAACGATTGAGCTATTCTCCTTCATCTTGCAGGCAAAGAATCTTGTTGGAGATCTCATATCTCACAACACGGGAATGAGCTTGAGATCCTAATTTCAGCTGTTAGAACAAATCATATGTCCTGTGACGTTCAAAACGTTTTGGAGCCTCAATTCTAAGCCATAATGCATGATGCATTGAACTATCAAGTAGTCATCGGAACGTGCCTGTTAGGTGTTCACAACATCTATAGACGATGCTAGAGGGGGTGGCGCACTGAGCAGTGCATTTAGGACATAAGCCTTCTATGCAGCAATGAGGACAATCCTCAGATCACGGACCCAGTCCGCAATATTGCTACCATCATCTTTCAACTCTATTTCTCTAGGAACATATAAAAATTCAAGGGAGCAACATTGTGAGCTAGTAATCTACAACATAATTTGCAAAGACACTACTAACTATGTTCATGATAATGAGTTCAACTAATCATATTATTTAAGAACTCCCACTCAAATTGATATCCCTCCGGTCATTTGAGTGATACAAGACCCAAATTCACCAACTCAAGTCCGATCATCACGTGAGTTGAGGTAGTTTCAATGGTGAACATCATCATGTTGATCATATCTACTATATGACTCATGTTCGACCTTTCGGTCTCTTGTGTTTCGAGGCCATGTCTGCACCAGTTGTATGCGAACACAGAGTCTATCACACCTGATCGTCACATGGGGTCTCAACACGACGAACTTTCGCAACGGTGCACACTCGGGGAGAACACAATTTATCTTGAAATTTAAGTGATGGATCACCTTATAATGCTACCATCGTCCTAAGCAAAACAAGGTGCATAAGATGATTAACATCACATGCAAATCATAAGTAACATGATATGGCCATGAACTTGTGCTTTTGATCTCCATCTATAAAGCACGGGAATGATCTCCATCACCACTGGCATGACACCATGATCTCCATCAACGTGTCGCCATCGGGGTTGTCGCGCCCACCATGCTTCTACAACTATTGCTACCGTTTAGCGATAAAGCAAAGCATTACATAGCTCTTAATGATTGACTCGCAGGTCATACAATAATTAAAGACAACCCAATGGCTCCTGCTGGTTGCCGTACTCATTGACATGCAAGTCGTGATATTCTACACAAAACATGATCATCTCATACATCACATATATCCCGTCATGTAATTGGCCATATCACATCACAACATACCCTACAAAAATAAGTTAGACATCCTCTAATTGTTGTTGCATGTTTTACGTGGCTGCTACGGGTATCTATAAAGAACAATTCTCACCTACACAATGACCACAACGGTGATACATAAGTTGCTTTTCAACCTTCTCAAGGACCGCCTTTGTCAAATCCGATCCAACCAAAGTAGGAGAAACAGACACCCGCTAGCCATCTTTGTGTAACAAAGTTATACGTCAGTCGATGGAACCGGTCTCTCGTAAGCGTACGAGTAAGGTTGGTCCAGGCTGCTTTATCCCACAATACCGCTAAACCAAAACACGACCAAGGGAGGAAGCAATCTAAGTATCAACGCCCACAAACTCCTTTGTGTTCTACTCGAGATCTCATCTACACATAGACCTAGCTCATGATGCCACTATTGGGGAAAATTGCATGGGAAACAAAAATTTTCCTACGCACACGCAAGATCTACCCATGGTGATGAGCATCTACGAAAGGGAGAGTGGATCTACATACGCTTGTAGATCGCTAAGCGGGAAGCGTTAAGCAACGCGGTTGATGTAGTCGAACGTCTTCGCGATCCAAATCACTGAGCATCCCGCGATCCCATCATGATCTATCCCACGATCCAATCACGATCTGTCCCGCGATCTCATCATGATCTATCTCGCGATCCAATCACGAATCGTCTCGCGATCTTGATCACGATCCTTCTGATCTATCGCCGAACGGACAACACCTCCGCGTTCAGCACACATACAGCTCGATGACGATCTCCGCCTTCTTGATCCAGCAAGAGGGAGCGGAGAGGTAGATGATTTCTCTGGCAGCGAGACGGCGTGGCGGCTATGGTGGTGGAACAATTCCAGGAGGGCTTCGCCTAAGCACCACTGAAACGATCTAGAGGAGAAACTACGATCTAGAGGAGAGGGTAGCATGTGGCTATTAGTGTTAGCTTTTCCCTTTAAATCGTCTAGTATATATAGGAGGGAGGGAGGAGAGGAGGCATCCTCAAAACCTCAAGGTTTGGTCGAAATTGGAGGTGGAGGAGTCCTACTCCAATCCTATTAGGAGTAGGATTCCTTCTTTCCACTTGGAAACTCTTTCCACCTCTCGACCTTTTGGGTTTTCCCCACCCCTAGCCACATGGGCCTTAGTGGGGCTTAGTCCAGCCCACCAGGGCCTGGTTTGATTGCACTCACAGCCCATGAGGTCCTTTGGGTCGAGACACCCCTCCCGGTGGCCCCCCCGACACCCTCCCGGCACTCCCGGTACACTACCGATGAGCCCAAAACTTTTTCGGTGACCAAAACAGGACTTCCTATATATCAATCTTTACCCTCGGAACATTCTGGAGATCCTCATTACGTCTGACATCTCATCTGGGACTCCAAAAAACCTTCGGTCACCACCATACATAACTCTATACTACCGAAACGTCACCAAACCTTAAGTGTGCAGACCCTGCGGGTTCGAGAACTATGTAGACATGACCGAGACACCTCTACGGTCAATAACCAATAGCGAGACCTGGATGCCCATATTGGTTCCTACATATTCTATGATGATCTTTATCGATTGAACCTCTGTGTCAAGGATTCAGTTAATCCCGTATGGTGTTCCCTTTGTTCTTTAGTATGTTACTTACGCGAGATTCGATCGTCGGTATCTCTATACCTTGTTCAATCTCATTACCAGCAAGTCTCTTTACTCATTCTGTAATACAAGATCTCGTGGCTAACTCTTTAGTCACATTGCTTGCAAGGCTTATAGTGATGTTGTATTACCGAGTGGGCCCCGAGATACCTCTCCATCACATGAAGTAACAAATCCATGTCTTGATCCATGCCAACCCAACAGACACCCTCGGAGATACCTATAGAGCACCTTTATAGTCACCCAGTAATGTTGCGATGTTTGATACACACAAGGTACTCCTCCGGTGTCGATGAGTTACATGATCTCATGGTCATAGGAACAGATACTTGACATGTAGAAAACTGTTGCCATAAACTGACACGATCATATGTTACGTTTATAGTTTGGGTCTTGTCCATCACATCATTCTCCTAATGATGCGATCCCGTTGTGAAATGACATCTCATGTCCATGGCTAGGAAACCTTAACCATCTTTGATAAACGAGCTAGTCTATTAGAGGCATACTAGGGACATGGTGTTGTCTATGTATCCACACATGTATTTAAGTTTCCGATCAATAGAATTCTAGCATGGATAATAAACAATTATCATGAACAAGGAAATTTGATAATAACTAATTTATTATTGCCTCTAGGGCATATATCCAACACTTGCCTTGCTAGGACCTTGCCTTGCCGGGGGTCTTGCTTTGCCTGGAGGCTCTACAGCCCTCCCGGCAAGGTCTTGCTAGTAGTCTTGAGTCTTCTGTGCTGGTGCTTGACAAGTCTTTGCTGGGCCTTGCCGTCGGGGTGGCTACTACTGCCCATGCATGAGTAAAGGGGCACTAGATGGCCCAAAAACTCTAGTGCTACAACAAGAGCCCTCGGTCCTGGGCCATACATATCGCGAGGCGTTGTTGGGCTAGGCCCAACCAGTGCACGGGCACGCATGGCAGGGCCTTGCAGTTGTGATCATTGCGCTCACTACACTTCCCCACGATGCCCATTGAATGTGGTTAGTGGAATACGTGCGCGGCGCGGTCGCCGAGTTTTCAATTACCGTGTCAGGTATTCTCCGCCACGCGCGTCGCATGCATAACAGGGAGCTAGCAACGGCCGCCCATGATTTAAAGTCTCTAAGAAAAGGCAGTAACCGCAGCGCCATGGATTGGGGTGATGGGGCGGTTGTTGTTCGCCCCGTGATCGAGGGCGCTGCTATTGGAGGAGGTGGACAGCGTCTTTTGGAGTGGGGGAGAGCCAGCCCCCGCGCTTCCTCCTATAAATTGAGGACAGCGAGGGCGGAGCTCATCCATCCTTCTTCCGCCCTTTGAGTGCAAAAATCTGCAGTCCACCTCCCCCCTCGTCTTCTCAATCTTCAGGTAGCGCCCGCCCTTCGTCATGTACAGGGGGCGGGGGCTACACCTTCCTCAGCTGTGAGGAGGATCTGTCGTCAGGATCATGCCACTGCTTCACCCGCGGAGGTGGAGGAAGGCTCGAGTTCACGTGGTGGAGGAGGCGTGAGAGACCATGGCCACCGCGGAGGCCAAGGTCGGGGGAGGCGGAGAGCTGCTCCACCTCCTCCTCCGACGCTAGGCATCTCCATCGAAGAGGCCCACACAAAGGGGATGATGCTGGAGTTGGTCCTCAAGCTGGGCGGTCCCCTCTAGAGCAATCTGCACCTCTCACGCCTCTTCGCCAGGGCGATGGAGGACGATGAGCCGCCCTTCCTGTGGCTGTGGGTTGCAAGGTGTTGTAATGGCGCGACGCGGGTGGACATTGAGTACCCAGCGCACTGCGTCATGTTCCTCAAGCGTGGTTGGAAGACCTTCGCCCATGCCCATAATCTCCAGGTGGGGCACGTTCTTCATTTTGAAATGACGGAGGCCAATACGCTCTCCATCAAGATTTATGGGAGCTCCGGCATCTGCCTCAGGCCCTCAGCTGTTGTGAAGAGAGCGCGAGCAACGACGAGAGCCTGTCCTCCGGCGAGAGTGACCGGGAAGACAACGGCGAAGACGGCGGTGATGATCCCCTTCTTTCGGCGGTCAAGTCGGAGCCCGAAGATTCGAGCTCGGACTAACCGTCGGCCGCACCATCATAGCCAGCCTCACACCTCTCCCCCTCCCAACAAGACGGTCTTGCCGGGGGTCCTTGTCCCGGGTGCCGCCGCCTCTTTCAGCTGGGATCTCCGGCGGGCCCGCGGACTTTGGATTCCTGGGCCCATATCCCTGTTGGCCCTCTCCTCGATGCAATGCTGGCCCAGGAGGGGCCAGGTTCTTGTCTGCCCATCTGGCCGCCCTGCTCCTCCGCATAGTGCTGGTCTAGAGGGGTCAGACTAGGCTTCTTCCGGGGGCTTCTCGCCATCTTTTTCTTCTTGTAATCTGCCCCTCCTCTCCATAATTTTCTTCTTGTAATCCCCCCAGGGAAGAAAGTCAAATAAAAATTTTCTTAGAGGAAAAGCGATATCTTATGTAAATTTCACCCTATCTGAAATGCGTATGTTATCTTCCTTGTTAAACTGTTTCTATGTATGGAATTTTCTCTACGCCCTTTTTCTGGAAGAATCTTGCCGGCGTGTGTATCCCTACCGCAAGCGCTTTGAGGAACGGGTCCTTAGTAGCCTACTGGCGGTGCCACTGCCGGCAAGATACCTTGGCGTCCTTGGCGTGGCCGTTCAAGGCATCGGCCTTACTCAAAAAACGGGATAAGGGCGCGAGCGCTGTCACTTGGATCGTTGAGCGGACTCGAAACGAAACAAGGAGCGCGAGAGAAGCCACTTAAGCCGTTGAGCGGTCCCAAACACAATGAGGATGCATCCAATCATGGCAAGGTTCCCACGCGTGCAGGTTTTCCATACAGAAGTAGGAATCACTCAAGGAAAATAACTTTACGGCAAGGATTCACATGGGGTTTTCGCGACTTATCTTTTTGTTGCCTTTCTCCTTCCGGCAAGTTTTTTTTGGGACGTCGTTTATAGGTATCCGTACTCCCATCCCCCTAGCAAAGCTGCACGCGAGGTGTCCTTCCATCCTTCACAACAACAAAGAAGAGAAGGTATGTGTATGGAACCTTGGCGGTCCGTCAGCCCTTGTCGGGATTAAGTATAGTGCAACGCTTCAGATAGACATGTATGTAAACAAACATGAGAATCAGCCAAGGTTGCAAAATACTTATCTTTTTTTAACTACGCATAGGGCCTGAGCCTGGCTTTGTACCAAGGATTACTTGCTTTAGCGACAAGACTTGTACAAAAGGTGGTTGCCGGGGCTGGCCCGGCAACCGCTCCTCATGGGTAGAACTTTCGAAGATGTTCAATATTCCAGGAGTTGTTCACCATAACGCCATCCTCGGTCTCCAGGCAGACTGCGCCGGGCCTAGTGACTTGTACTACCCGATAAGGGCCTTCCCACTTCGGCGTCAACTTGTTTGGATTCTTGGCGGACTGAACTCACTAAAGAACAAGGTCGCCTTCCTCAAGACTTTTGGCATTGACCTTGCGGCTATGGTAGTGGTGCAAAGCTTGCTGGTAGCATGCATCTCTCACAGCAGCTTGAAGAAGGTCTTCATCAAGGAGCGTCGCGTCGTCTTGCCGCAACTGCTCTTGCTCCAGCTCATCATAAGTGAGCACTCGAGGAGACCCGTATATGGGTTCCGTGGGGAGAACTGCCTCCGCCCCATAGACAAGGGAGAAGGGTGTCTGACTGGTAGCTCAATTTGGTGTCGTCCTGATTGACCCAAGAACCACCGGCAACTCATCAATCTATTTCCTTCCACACCTATGCAGCTTGTTGAAAGTTCTTGTCTTGAGGCCTCGCAACACTTCATCGTTAGCCCTTTCTGCTTGGTCATTGCTCCTTGGGTGGGCAACAGAGGCAAAACAGATCTTGACGCCAAGGTCTTGGACGTACTGCATGAAGGTGCGGCTTGTGAATTGCATGCTGTTGTCAGTGATGATCCTTTTGGGAACACCAAAGCGGCAGACTAGTCCTTTGAAGAACTTGACGGCTGATTGTGTTGTCACCTTTCTCACCGCTTCCACTTCTGGCCACTTTGTGAACATGTCGATCGCGACGTATAAGTACTCCAAGCTCCCAGCAGCGCGGGGGAAAGGACCCAGGATGTCAAGCCCCCAGACCGAGAATGGCCAGGAGAGAGGGGTCATTTGAAGTGCTTGAGCTGGTTGATGTAGCATTTTTGAATGAAACTGGCATGCTTCACACTTGGTTACCAATGTCGTTGCATCCTGGAGGGCAGTGGGCCAAAAGAAGCCTTGCCAGAATGCTTTCCCGACAAGGGCTCTTGACCCTATGTGGGAGACACATATGCCTCCATGTATCTCTGCCAACAGCTCCAGTCCATCTTCACGGGAAATGCATTTGAGTTTCACACCGTTCGGTCTTTTTCTGTATAGGACATTGTGTACGAACTGGTACATATTAGACCGGTGGGCTACTCTCTCTGCTTCTTCTTGGTCCCTGGAGGTTCTGATGTCTGAAGGGAATGGACGATGTGATGCGCCCATGCCGGAGCCTATGGCTCGACAACAAGGATTAAATGCGTATCCTCTGCTGGGGTAGCATTTGCCTCGACGATAAGGGCATGAGGGCCTGCCGGAGTCTACTGCGCCCCGGCAAGCCAGGTGCGAGCGTATGCTTCTACGGCAAGAGTCGAGGGCCTTGCCGGAGCATAGTAGTCACCGACAAGCCTGTCGTTCCCTCTGGCAACCTTCTCGCCAGCGGCTTCGGGGAGCTCTGTCGGGAAATACTTGCCGAAACTTAACTTTCTTATCTTCTCTTGTCCAATTGATGGTGTCATGGAGGGTTGAGTTAGTTGGAGCACGAAAGTTCCTGGTTCCATAGGTAACTTAAGGGCAGCACACTTTGACAGTCCATCGGTAACGCTGTTCTCTGCACGTGGAACGTGCTCCATTTGTAGGCTGTCAAAACATTCTTCCAACTTCCTCACTTCATCTACATAGGCTTCCATCAACGGGCTCTGGTAATCTTTGTTCACTTGCCTGACAACAAGTTGAGAATCACCCCTGAAAATATGTTTCTTGATCCCATGGTCCGCCGCGATCCCGAGACCGGCAAGTAGCTCTTCACACTCAGTAGTGTTGTTCGTTGATCTCTCCCGAGGAAAGTGCATCTGGACCACATATCTGAGGTGCTCTTCGGTGGGTGCGACAAGCAACACTCCGGCACCAATGTCTTGCAGCGAGAAAGCTCCATCAAAATACATGATCCATTCTTGATCAGTCTCCTTGCTGGGGAGAGTTGACTCTGAAATCTCTTCATCGGGCGTTGGTGTCCATTCTACAATGAACTCCGCCAAGGCCCTGCTCTGAATGGTCGAAGTGCTTTCAAACTTAAGACCAAAGCTTGATAGTTCCAGGGCGCACTCCACAATCCTACCGGTAGCTTCTGGGTTTTGCAATATCCGCTATAGAGGGAAGCGGGTGACAACGTGATCTCATGTGCTTTGAAGTAATGGTGCAGCTTCCTCGAGGCCATAAGAAGGCCGAAGAGCAATTTTTGCATGCAAGAATACCTTGATCTAGCCCCCTGCAACAAGGAGCTGACAAAATAGACTGGTCGCTGCACCACTTTCTTCTTCTGGACTATCTCTTTCAACTGCGCAAATCCTTCTTTGCCAGCACCAGACCCTATTGGAGACTGTCCCAGTTCGTCGCACGGCAGTCCTTCTATTGTTGCCGCTTCTTTGTCAATTTCTCTTTCAGCCACCAGTGCAGCACTCAACACTTGATTTGTTGCCGCCAGATACAACAGCAACGACTCTTGTGGTTTTGGCGCGACTAGGATTGGCGGAGAGGAAGGTACTTCTTCAAATCCTGCAACACCGCCTCCGCTTTCGGAATCCATTTCATTGGACCTACCTTCTTCAAGATTTGGAAAAAGGGAAGGGCGCGCTCAGCATATTTTGAGATGAACCTACTCAGGGAAGTAACACAGCCGGCAAGGCGTCACACATCCTTGACTCGTCTTGGTGCCTCAATTTTCTCAATTGCTTTGATCTTGTTGGGATTTGCTTCGATTCCTTGTTGAGACACAAAGAACCTGAGAAGCTTGCCGGATGGGACGCCGAACACACATTTCTCAGGGTTGAGCTTCATGTTGATCTTGCGCATATTTGCAAATGTTTCTTCTAGGTCTGATATGAGCGTGGCCTTATCCTTGGTTTTGACCACTATGTCGTCCATATAAGCTTCCATATTTCTATGTAGCCGGGGCGCAAAACCAATCTGGACAGAACCAGCGCTTTTCAACCTGAAAGGCATACGCAAAAAGTAGTACGTACCATATGGGGTGATAAACGTGGTCTTCTCTTTGTCTTCCTTGGCCATAAAAATCTGATGATAACCGGAATAGGCGTCAAGGAAAGACAACTGATCGCAACCGGGGGTGGAGTCCACAATCTGGTCGATGCGTGGCAAGGGAAAAGGATCCTTGGGGCAGGCTTTGTTGATGTCTGTAAAATCAATGCACAACCTCCATTTACCGTTTGCCTTGCGCACTACAACTGGGTTGGCCAACCATGTCAGATGGAGTACTCCTCTAATCAAGCCAGCTGCCTCTAGTTTCTTGATCTCCTCGGCAATAAATTGTTGCCACTCCAAAGCTTGCTTCCGGACCTTCTGCTTGACGGGCCGCGCGTGTGGGCAGATGACAAGGTGGTGCTCAATCACCTTCCTGGGAACACCGGGGATATCATATGGTTGCCATGCAAACACGTCGACATTCTCCCGTAGGAAGGCGACGAGCGCGCTTTCCTATTTTTCGTCAAGGGTGGAACTTATGGTGAAATTTCCCCCCGTGCCATCCTCCTTGGCGGGCACCTTCTTCGTCTCTGGCGGGGCTGCCTTGGACATTTTGCTCTTGCCGGTGGAGCTCTCAAGCGCATCGTCAACAGTAGCACAACACCCCGAAGAGGTGCGCTTGCCAGACTGTGCGCCAGAGGCCTTGCCGGTCTTCTTCCCCCCGAGAGCTTCAGCGGTAGGAGCAAGTGCCTTGGTGGCAGGTGCTGCGACTGCGACCCGGTAGAGTTGGTCAGCGTAGATAAGCACGCTTTTCTTGTCGGACTTGATGATAATGAGGCTCATTGGTCCGGGCATCTTCAGCATGTTGTAAGCAAAGTGCGTGGCCACCATGAACTTGGCCAGTGCCGGACGACCGAGAATGCCATTGTATGGCAACGAGATCTCGGTAATGTCAAAGACGATCTTCTCCGTTCTGAAGTTGATATCGCTACCGAACGTCACCGGCAGCGTGATCTTGCCCCTCGACTGAGTTCTTCCTGTGTTGACACCTTGGAAGGCGCCAGTCGACTCAAGATCTTCATCAGGAATTTGCAGCCTTTGGATGACACCGGGCGAGATCAGGTTCAAGCTGGCCCCACTGTCGATTAACATCTTCGTCACCTTGAGGTTGCGGATTGTTGGCGACACCAACAACGGCAAGCATCCTACAGCAATTACGCGATCCGGGTGGTCCTCGGCGTCGAAGATGATAGGAGTGTTGGACCATTTCAAAGGTTTCTGGGTATCGATAGAGGGCTCTGCTGCGTTAACCTCGCGCACCCACTGTTTGAGTTGGCGGTGAGAGGAGTGTGACGAGGCGCCTCCCTCTATGCACATCATCTCTGTATCCTTCTGAAACTCATTCCCACTGGATTCGCCATTGTCTTCGGCATCATCATCCTCTTCTTGCTTGTCGCGGCTACGGGCGGGCCGGTCCTTCTGTTGCTTGAGCTTGCTGCGGCGACCTCCTCGGCCAACACGCCTCTTGCCGGACCCCTCAGCAGCATCCTGATCCTTCTCCTTGACGGCAAGCACGGTCTTGCCCTTGCGCTTCTTGTTCCGTCGCCGGCCCTTCTTTGCCGGGACAACATCATCCTTATCTTTAAAGTCAACCTCTACGCCGACATGTTCATCGGGGAGTCTTCTCCCTTCTTCAGCCCGTGCGCACTTGTCTGCCAAAGCATAAAGCTCGGTGATGTCCCTGACTCTATTCATCGCCAGCTCTTCCCCCATCCTACGGTTGCGCACGTTCTAATGGAACGCGCTGATAACAACGGCAGGGTGAACGTCTGGGATGTTGTGGTGAACGCGGCTAAACCTCTGGATGTACTTGTGCAAGGTTTCGCCTTCCTTCTGGGGAATGATGTGCAGATCGCTCTCCTGGTCAGGAGCTTGATGACCTCCGGTGAAGGCACCAACGAACTCGTGACACAGGTCCGCCCAGGAAGCTAATGGACCCCTCCGGCAAGTGCATCAGCCATGACCTGATGTTGGGCTTAAGCACCAACGGGAAGTAGTTGGCCAATATCTTGTCGTTGCGGCCCCCGGCAGCCTGCACCGCAATGGTGTAGACGCTCAGGAACTCTGACGGATGGGTCTTGCCGTCATACTTCTCTCGAACTTCTGGTTTGAACATGCAGGAGTTGGGCCACTAGACTTGCCACAGCTCATGGGTAAACGCTAGACAACTCACCTCGTAAGGTAGGCTGACAGGGTACCCCGGCGTGGACTTGTCTACAATGGGCCCCGCGCCCCTATCCGACTGGAGGCGTGCTTCCCACCGTCGCTCGATCGCAGTTCGGGTGTCTTCCTTGACACGTTCCCGAAGAACATGACGTTGATCGCGGCGCGTTCGTGGGTCAGACGATGCCATTGAGTAACCATTGTAGGCGTCTGTCCTTTGGATCGGCGACCGGCGATGTTGTCGCGGAGGAGAGTGCGCCGAGGTCACGCCGACTCCGGGCACTTCACCACTGGTCTGAGGCGGCCCTGTGGGCCGAAGCTTATCTGCGAGGCTAAGGAGGGTCTGAATGGTGGCTCTCCATTCGTCGAGCTTCTCCGCAGTAGGAGGGAAATTCAGGAGTAGCTGCGCTCGCGCCATCGCTTCCTCCGTCATGGATGGCAGCGAGCGATGCGAGGAACGCGGGGTGATCTGACTCCTAACCGTGTTAGAAGGAGCACCGCCACGGTCTCGCGTCGGCACGCCACTCCCGCTTGCATGTTAGTCTCGTGCATCTTGGGAACGATGCACAGGAGAATTCCCATGTGGGTGTTGAGGATTGTGGGCGCCGCGTCGCGGCTCCCCCGCGCGTCCTGAGAAGGTCGCGGCATGGGCGTCCTAGCCAATACCCTTCCGCCGACCCTGGAGTCCGCCGTACCACCCATAGGTGGCACCACTCCGTCCCAGGGCCTAGCGGCACGGTAGTTCCTACCGCCGACATGGGCGTCTCCGCGGCGAGCGTCACCTCTTGCTTGTTCTTGGTCACCGGAGTGTCACGGAAGTTCAGAGTTTCCTCTTCCACTCACGTGTCCGTCGTCCTCCTCTTGCACAAATGCAGGGGAGGCGGGCATGGATGGGCCAACTGCTATTAGGCCCTTCCGCTTGGGGGCCATGGGGATGATGAAGCTGGGGCGCAGATTACCAGAACGGGTTCGCACCACTCACGCGCCCCCTACCTGGCGTGCCAAAGATGTCATGGGAACGAACACCTATGTGATCATGGGGATCCCTTTTGGTTCGGCAGGGGGCGGGCTCGCACAAAGAGCCGGTTTGGTAAGCAGCGCACGGGGAGTTTTTACCTAGGCTCGGGTCGCACGGGTGCGTAAAACCCTACTCCTTCTTGGTTATATCTATCGTGGTCTCGGGTTCTAGCTAGAGGAGCGCCATGAACGGCTACAACGTGAGCTTGGTAACCTCTAGTTGTCTAACTGTCGGGTCGTCTGGTTGTCTAACTACCCAACTGTTTGATTGTCTAACCTTCTAACCTTTTACTATCCCACCTCCTCTCTGTAATGCCCTGGGCCTTCTTTTATACCTAAGGGGATCCCAACAGTGGCGTACAGTGTGTACACGGGATGCACAATGCTACAGTGCTATCGTACCTAACTCTGACCGAGTAGGACAAGAGCATTCAATGCACCGTCAGGCGCCTTAGTCCGTCAGTGGGACGGGACGGAGGCCCGTCCCATCGGCGCCGCTTAGCTCTCTCCAACTTCGACGCCGCGACACGCGTCCAGGTGAATCGACATCTGGCCTCTGTGCTGGCGGTGCTTGCCGGGGCCTTGCCTTGCCGGGACCTTGCCTTGTTGGGGGCCTTGCTTTGCTTGGAGGCTCTACAGCCCTCCCGGCAAGGTCTTGCTGGTAGTCTTGAGTCTTCTGTGCTAGTGCTTGACAAGTCTTTGGTGGGCCTTGCCGCCGGGGCGGCTACTACTGCCCGTGCACGAGTAAAGGGGCACTAGATGGCCCAAAAACTCTAGTGCACCAACACATGCAGTACGTGAACTTCCCACAATTATCAATTTGAACTTCTGTGTGTTTCGCTTTAGTAACGAAGAAATTTGAGTTTTTTATAGACGTCAAACCGCTCTAACTTTTTTATTTGAACTTCTTTATGTTCTTTTATAAATGTACAAATTAGAGTTTTGTTAGAAGCATCGAACTTCTTTATTATTTTGAATAGAACTTATTGGTCTTATTCATTAGTAATTGGACAAAATTCAGGTTTTCAAATAAATATCAAACTGCTTTGCTTTTTTTAAATTGAACCTCTTTGGTTTTATTTCTTCAGTAACTTGAAAACTGAGTTTTTTTATATACGTTGAACTTCTCCATTTTTTGAAATTGAACTTATTATTTTGTCATGATTTTTGAACTTCACTATTTTAAAATTTTGAACTTCTTAATGTTTTTTAAAAAATGGTGAAATATCCAATTCAAAGTGCTTTGTTATTTCCTGAACTTCTGTGTTACTTTAGTTTAAATTTTATGACCTTCCCCTTAGTAGATTTGAATTTTCTAATTTTTATACATCAAACTACTATGTTAATTTTTTTTAACTTGTTTCCATTGTTTGCTACCGTGGAAAATCTGTGTTTTATACAATCATCGAACTGCTCCATCTTTTCAATTTGGACTTCTTGGTTTAATTTTTTAGTAGCAGAAAAAAAATCCTAGTTTTGTAATAAACATCGAACAACTCCTCTATTTTAATTTAAACTTCTAGTTTTTTTTATAATTTGGAAAATCCATTGAAATCCATGGGATTTGTTTGAACAATTTTGTATTATTATTTTCATTGACCTCTCCTTTTTATTATTTTTGTACTTTCAGAGTTAAGATTTTTCTGGATAAGGAGAGGCTTTCTCTTCGTTAATTCACAAAGTACTGCTTTCTTTTTAAAGTTGAACTTCTAGATTTTCCTCGGCGAATTGGCTTCCTTCTTATTTTGTAGACATAGGAATTCGATGCCGTCTACTACAGGTTTTCCTCTCTCTTGTACTAGCACTACAGTGTAGTGAAGTAATTCTATCACAGAGCATCGTTTGGTGTATAGGATCCCGTGTTGGGTCGCCGCAATAATCAGAGAAGGGGAAGGGAGCAAGGTGGACGCCCCCAAACTATAGGGTGGACATTTACAAGCGGTGTAATTTTTTTTTCCAAAAATGACGCTTTCCTTTAGTAACAGGACAAATCTAAGTTTTTTATAGACATCAAACTTCTCTACTTTTTCATTTTGAACTTCTTTGTTTTACTCTTTTAGTAATAAAAATTCCGTGTTTTGTAATAAATATCAAACTGATCCGCTATTTTAAATTGACCTTTGGTTTTATGACAAGACTTCACAGTAACATCTCTGAACTTGACGAATAGACGAAGTAGAACTTGCTGAATCAGCCACCAGATAGTAATACATGAAGCAAATTCACATGTATCAAAAGAAAAAGGAGTTCGCTAGATAGTACTTCCTCCGTTCCAAAATAAGTGACTCAACTTTGTATTGACTTTATACTAAAGTTAATATAAAGTTAAGTCAATTATTTTGGAACAGAGGAATCATAACTTACGGAATCATCCATTTTTTATGACATCAAGCCCCTCTTCTTTTACCATAGCATCAAATATTTTTGGAACCTCGCGCACAAACGGAGTATACTTGAGAGCGGCGCACACACACGAACACACGAAGCATGCTCACAGTGAGCATGCACAAGCATACAAGACACCAGACCTAGCACGGACACAACAGCATATAATACTCCTTTCTTTTGATTTTTGAACTTTTGTTGAAGTCTACTTTGAACTTATGAATGTCCTTTTACAAGCTCGAGCCATCAGGTTCCAGCGGCCCAAAATACAATTATCTGAACTCGGAAGAAATGTTCTATAGGAACTTCTATCAGTCATCCATGCGTATTTTTGCAGCCACAGCGTATATCATAGCATTTCCAACATATATAAATGACATGATGCTCCGCAGGTATTTAAAAGCACGCTCTCAGTCTACTACTAGCACAGTTCCTCAAAAATGATGTTTCTCAAGCAGAATAATGTGCCACAATTTTTCTAGGTAGACATGTATATGTTATCGCCACCATTAGACACAAGAATAAACTGTTTGAACTATGTACAAGTAAAACTACCAAAAACTATGCATTGTAGTATATCAAATGGGCCAAATCTCTGTTACGTACAAGCTTAAACAAACACTAATATTTTTGCAGAATGATTAGCTCGCTGGTACACACACGGCACAGCACATATAGTATCTTATCTTGAGGTAAACGTGAAGTGCAGCCCATGTGAGCAAGGGCAGAACCCAAAAGCCTGAACTAAAATTCAGTAGTGTTGAATATCTCCCTGAACTGAACTAGACCATACTGTCTTGCAACATCTCACTGACTTGAAAGCTTTGCTGAACTTGAACTATCTAGTGATTACTAAGGTTCCTGCCAAAGCATACCACCAAATGTTTTTCCTTGAAACGATGAGCAGCAGGAAGGTTGTTTCGTTGCTGAACTTCCTTTTTTTCTCAACTTTTGTCAACGGACAGTAAATAACTAAAACATACGGAGAGAATAGAGCATGCGTTGAAAGAGATACAAAAAATATATAGTAACAAAAAATATATATAGTACAGGACTATTCTGTTACTACTAACAAAATATTATTTTGTTACTATGGTCCCTATAAAGAACCGACGCGTCCAACATGTACGAGGTTGGACTCTGCTGCGACCAGCCCCACTCCGACCCGCCTCCTACCGTCGGAGGCAGTCGTCGCGCCGTCCCATCTCGCCGGCCCCATCCCACCGGCCCCAGGCGCTGCCCCATCCCGCCGGCCCCGCGCCGCCCCAGCTCGACGATCAGTTCGACGAGATGGAAAGCGTTAGTACGAGGCTAGACTCTGTTGTGACCCGGCCCACCCCGACCCGCCTCCTACCGACGGAGGTAGTCGTCGCGTCGCCCCAGCTCACCAGCCCCGTGCGCCGCCCCATCCCGCCGGCCCCGCGCGCCGCTCTTGCTCGACGATCAATTTGATGAGATGAAAAGCGTCAGTACGAGGCTGGGCTCTACTGCGACCCGCCCCACCCCGACCCGCCCCACCTCGGCCCGTCTCCTACCATCGGAGGCAATCGTCGCGTCGCCCCATCCCGCCGGCCGCGCGCATCGCCCCAACTTGACGATCAGTTCGATGAGATGGAAAGCGTCGGTACAACTGCTCCAAGTCGTCGGTTCGGGAATAGTAAAAGAACAATATAATTTGCGGAACTCTGACAAATAGTTGTAAAGTTCTAACGAAAACAGTACCAAAAACAGAGTAAAGTACAGTCAGTGAATAACGCTCAGTACAAACACACACATTATCAGTACGAGTACTTTGTTTTCGGACGGGGAAACAGCAAGATGGGTCTCATCGTACTCAAAATTACTCTTAAACGGTTGCGAGTTTGAGAAAACATTCTACCTGACTAAGTTTCGAATTTTTGATAGCTTTCTATCGATATATTATTTGCCTTATTTTGACAAACTTTCAAAAATCATGTTTGAAACCAAATTTCATCAAATTCGAATTCGACTTCAAACCGTAAAGAATTAGAAAAAAGAATTAAATACGCAAAAGTTATGCATTTCATCAAACAGCCATATCATTTGCGTCAATCGGAGAAACCGCTTGCAAAAAATCATGAAAATACTTTTTGCCCAAAATTTCACCATTTTTAAATTACTTTGAAATCATATATAACTTGAAAAAACAATCTACATATGGAAGATATGTATTTTTACCATCTTTCCAAAGCCATCTCATTTGCTCAATTCCGACAAACTGTTTGAAAATTAACTTCAAAGTACGATTCACGTTTTTGGTTTAAAAAATATTTTTTCCAAAACTGCTCTCAAACCATGAAGATTGTCACGCCCAAGATGCGGACCTATCCTTATTTCGGCACGAGGACCTCGACAGGGATAGAAGCGCATCTCGTCATGTTGCAAGAATGAATATCATTACAAGTACATGTACAGAAGAGATGAGTATATAAAATTGGCTTACACTCGCTATAAGCTACATCAGAGTCATATCAATACAACAACATACTCAAACATCATATAGAAAAGCAGGGTCCGACTATGGACGAAAACAAACGACAAAATGACATCCATTCTTGCTATCCGGGGCTGCCAACTGGAACCCATCCTAGATCGGTGATGAAGAAGAAGAACTCCAACAAACAAGCAACGCTCTCACATTCAAGCATCTCATTATCTACACCTGCAACCGTTGTTGTAGTAATCTGTGAGCCATAGGGACTCAGCACTCTCATTTTCAAGGGTATCAAGACTATTAAAGCTTAATAGGTGAGGTATGGTTAAGTCGTGAGGCTGCGGCAAGCGTCTAAGCATTTATTTGAGTGGCTAACTTATGAATACAGAAAATAAAGTATGGTGGTCTACGCATAACGGACGTAAACTACTAATGATCAGTAATTGATCCTGAACACCTACTTACGTCAATCATAACCCCACCGTGTTCTCTTTCGGATAAGAACTCACGAGAAGAGACAATCACGGTTACGCACACTGTTGATGTATTTTATTAGAGTTTACTTCAAGTTTGCTATGACCTGGTGTTAAACAAAGTATTCAAGTTTGCCACATAACCGCGGACACGGCTTCTGGAAAAGATTTAACCCTGCAGGGGTGCTCCAACTCATCCATCATAAATTAACCACACGCCGCGGGAATAACCTCGACCACAAATCTCATGATCATCCTAGGTAATTCCAAAGGAATTCCGACACCTCGAGATAGCACGAAGAAGATCAGAGTTCCTCACACAAGACGTTCGAGAAAGGTAAAACAAATCCAGCAAGGCCGCCCGACGTGCGGACAATCCCGATAGGATCCGCTTATCTCGTTCTCAGGGCACAACCGGATGAGCGATGGTTACCATGCCAAACACCGAGTTGCCCTGGGTAGCATTAATAAGCTGCTCTGGGTTGGACCAACACTCATGAGGAGCACTGGCTCGGGTTATTGATTAATCCACGGGGTGATCATGCCCTATGCAAATTTAGTTGTTGTTAAGCAAATATAGTACCAATGTTGGGCCTTGCCAAACAAGTTTTATCTTAACACGAAAATCAAGGGGGTCCCTATAACAACCCCGACCGTGTTAGGAGCGCTCAATTATGGAACATAACACCGATTCATAAGTAACTAGGATGGCAAGAGTGGAACAAAACACCGAGCAAAAGGCCAAGCCTTCCACCCTTTACCAAGTATATATGTGCATTAAATTAAATAGCAATAATATTGTGATAACAAAAGAGTGTCCATGTTGACACATGGAAGCAATTGCACCTGCAGCTTGAAACGCTATAACAAGGGCTGAGCAAGCGATCACATAGCCAAACAAAGGTTTGCTGCGATGTGGAGGGGTTAGAGTCTTATCATGGCAATGTTGGGAGGCTTGACAACCAAGTGGTAGGTATCGAGACATAACGATAAAAGCGGGACAACTAACATGGCAATGATAGTAATGGTATCCATGGAAATGTGTCATCTTGCCTGAGATCCCGCTCGGAAGAAGACCGAGTCCATGAAGAAGACGAATCAACGTAGTCGAACGAATCCTGACACTCCGAACGCTTTGGGAACTCTATCGAGAAGAAGCAATCCAGAAACAACAATCAACACAAGATACACCATAACATATGCATGACATGATGCGCAAACAAATATGATGCATGTCCGGTTTATTATGCAAGGCATGACAATTCACATCAAATAACTACTACACATTAAAGTGAAGCTCAATATGCAACAAGTTGCATATTGACGAAACTCCACGTTTGAATTGTTTAGTTCACTCCCGTTTAGGTACTCATCAATATTAAATGTTGTTTAACATGGCAAACGGTGAAGCAATAACAACCTACAACATCTTGGCATTTTAAATGAGGCCGGAAGCAATATATATCATTTCCGAAACAACCCCATATGCATATTATAAATTTGGTCCAGATCTGCACAAAATATATTTTAGAGTTATTAAACAGCAAAATAAATGTCACCATGAGATTCTACACATTTTTTCTAGCCAAGTTACATATTTGGAACATTTTTATCGGAGTTATGGTTTAGTAGTTATGAAATAAATCATTTTTAGCATGGCATACGTGCAAATTAATGTAAACAACAAGTTTAAATATTTTAAACATGTATGAAAGTTGAATATTATTAAATTAAACAAAATTTTAGTCAAGTTACATATATAAAGTATTTTAATCTGATGCACAGTTAAAAAGTTATTAACAATTTAAAAACAGGGTTTTTTCTATAATTATAAAATTCACAGGTTTATTAGAAAATTTGCATGAGCAGGAAAAAAATTACACAGGCCGAATCTGGACAGGGTACCAGGCGCAGGACAGCTAATTCACGCTACGGGCGAATCACAACAGCATGAACATACGGGCCAAACCCAACAACAGAAGAGAGAGAAAAACGCACACGGGTTGCTCACCATGGGCTTGGCCCATTCACTGAGGCTGGGCAGATCGGCGCCGGCTGGGCCTTGGCATGGCGATGGCCCATGCATAGGCGAGGCCCAGGAGGTGGTCAACGTGCATGCGCTCGTCCACGTCCTCCCTCGAGCCCGAGCGCGAGGCAAGACGGCGGCGGTTCATGGAGGCGGCGGCACAGCGGGGCGAGGCCGGAGGCAAGGATGGCCGGGGACGGGCGGATCCAGGCTGAGACCCCCCGGATCCGACGACGGAGGCGGCGGGCGGTGAGCCAAGGGCCACGGCGGAGCCCCAGCAAGAGAGAGGGGCAGCAGGGTGAGGAGGAGAGATGGGGAAGGAGAAGGAGGCGGCAACGCAACCTGGGTCCGGCGAGACGGCACGGTTCCGGCGAGGAGCTCCGACGAGGGTCCCGCGGGGCCTCGCGGCGAGGAGGCTCTCGTGCGTGGGGGCACGACGCTGGAGAGGACGCTGGCGGGCGGGAGCGCTCCTGGCTTTGGGGGAGCGGGAGACGCTTGGGCGCGGGCAACGGCGGTTCGGGCCCGGCGGCAGGCCTGGATGGGCTTCGCGGGCCCACACGAGCAGGGAGGAGGCGGCTGCAGGGCTGCTGGAGGCTGGCGGCGGCGCGGATCCCGAGGGAAGTCTAGGGTTTCCCTAAATGGACGTCTAGGGGTCTATAAATAGCAGTTTGGGAGCTAGGGGAGGGGGTTTTGCTCCGTTTTCGGAATGTTCGATCTCGATCGGACGGCCAGGAAGCGGAGGGGGTGCTAGGTGGGCTGTGGTGGCTGTGTAGATGGGCTATGGAGAGATGGGAGGGAGGTTTGCGGCCCGTGACACGAGGGTTTTAAAACACCGAAAAACGTCCGACGAATAACCGATGACCGCACTGCTACGGTTGACCGATGGGGTATCAAACGAACTCGGAATGCGACGAAATTCGACAGGCGGTCTACCTACAATATAACAAGACCGCACGCCAAGTTTTGACCCAGTCCGAGAATATTTTTAGTGCGCCTTTTAAAACATTTTTTTAAACGATGCCGCGGGCACGTGCGTGTGTGGTTGTTCTCAAAATGGTCAGCGACGAGAACGGGGAGAATCGGAAACCACGAACGGATGCAAGTTTTGAAAACGAGTGAGGATGCTATGCAGATGGTGCAAATGATGCGATGATGAATGCAACACTCAAACGAAACACAGACGAGAATGGAAATAAAAGGGGAATCTTCTGGAGCATCGGTCCCGAGCTGTTACAACTCTCCTCCACTACACGAGGATCTCGACCCAAGATCTAGAATGAGAAGCGGAAGAGAAAGAGTAAGAGGAAGAGGTAAAACTTTATTACTTCTTTGACAAACGAGCGAAACCAATGAAACATGAAGGTTGGAAAGAGATGAAGAACGACATGGGACCAAGGAAGAATTCACAAGAAATTTCGGCAGCACTTCGGTAGGGTAGAGAGGAAAATTTTGATACGAAGGAAAGAAATTGAAAGAGAGAGACCAAACTTCGGTTGGATTAGAATCAAAACTTCATTTACAAAAGGATCATGAAAAGATTTAACAGCACTCCGGTTAATGGGCAAGCAAGGGAAGAACATGATCTTAATCAAACTAGGTGATGGTTGAAAGAGAGCAACATGACAATGCCTTCGAAAGAAAAGAATAGAAACTAGATCTAGAAGTAAAAGAACGTAGAAGAGAAATAACAACTTCTACCACCTTTGAACTTGAAAACCATGGTTGAACGGAGTCGATGGAGAATCCACAATGAAAAGAATATCTTGTTATGGGCTTATAGAAAACAACTCAAAATTATGCGGTGACAACCTGCCACAATAGGAACAATTGATTTCTTGAGAACAATAGATATGCAAAACTTCTTTCACCAAGAGGACAAGGAGAAAACTTGGATCATTTATGACACCATGATAACAACAATCCTTAGGAAATGCTTTAGATAAAATTCAACCCAAAATAACTCCGAGAAAAAAAGATGGGTTTAATTATCTTATTCTTGACAATTTTCCTCCGATACTCATAATCAAGAATTTGATAAGACCATCTCAAAAGACAATGGAGAAGGAATTGAACTTAGAAATCCAAGATAAAGAACACTTGAGCACCTCCAACAAGAATCTTGAAGAACACTTCAAAAAGAAAGAAATCTAGATGAACCACCATAAAGAACCTCCGAAAGAACTCTGAAACGAAAGGATGATAGAAAGAATTGAAGAATGCAAAAAGAACAGATTGAGGCCTTGCTATGAATTAGATGAAGCTTAGCGACAAGATACTTGAGAAAAACTAAGAACTCCGGAAAAGAAAGATGACCACTTGGGACAATGAATTTGATATCATGAACAACTCTCGAAGAAGGATTGAAATCACTTGGATGAAACAAGAATACGAATTATGATATGCCTATCCTTCATTAAGTTAAATTGATGACAACAACGGATTTGGCATACCACTTATCATTTTGAAAACGAAAGGAAAGAGAGATAGAACACAAAGTTTGAAGAGGTCTTGAACGATACACCGGAAAGAATTCAAAATGAAAGAGGTTAATACAATTGAATGATATAACATGAGAACGAAGAGAGCATGATCCACCTAATAGAAAACTTGAACGAACCGGAATAATCAAGATACGAACTAAGCGACAACAATTGAGATGAATTTGAGAACGAAAGTAGAAAGCTGAGAACGAAGAGATCTTCTGAAATGATGGCCTTTGGAGGATCGAGGAATGAAAACAATTATGAAATGCACCGGATAGATATGGGAGGAATAACTCATGATCAAAACAATTTGAGATGATAACAACCAGGTGAAACCATGAATCTCTAGGAGAATGGATTAAGATTTAAGAGAACTATCCTTTGGTCTTCAATGCAGAGAATGATGAGGAGAAACAACACCACGAATTACTGAAATACTCCGGAATAATGAATGAAGAAATGTTGAGCCAATGATGAAAATGATTTAGAAGCGATCTTTGAGAAGGCATATGACTAAGGAAATTCAATCTTACGTCATCTTGGAAGAGAACTTGAGAACATCAATGGAAACATTAGAAGAGTCAGGTAGGATCCTGGGAAAGAAACCTATGGGTTATGGGCCCACTCAGAAGAAACCACCGTTGAACAATTGATTAGAAGAAAGATTGCACCGGTACAAGCTGAAAGTTGATGAGGTGAGAACCCCGAAATAATCGAAAAGATTTTTGAACGGAAACATGAATCTTCTTAGATATCTTCAAAATTCCGGGTAGAAAAGAGAGGCGAATAAACAAGAGAGGCTTAGATAAGAATTCCAACATGGGAGAGCAATAAGAGAATGAAAATGATATGATGAACACCAAGAACTAGAATTGGATCCACGGGAGAAGAATAACAGCGAGAACAAGGGATATGAGGATAGATCTTGAAATAAAAACTCATGAGAAAAATCCTCACAAGGAATCACCGGATACAATACAAACGAAATGATAGCTGAAGCATCACATGAATAGAAAAGACACTTGGATGAGAATTTAATCATTGAAGAAAAAGGGCGGGAGGGTGGGAAAAACAAAGAAAACTTGGAACAGATGAGACAACTCCGGAACAAAATACGAGGATTGATCCTTCAAATATTGGAGATGATTGAATAGCTTGAAGAGCAATGCACCAGTTGAAAAGCATTGATATGATAACTTGATTGGGCAAAAGAATTAGCATTCCCACAGAAATATGAGAACACTACTTAGCAAGATATGAAATCACCACTTGACATCGTAGCAACTCGAATAACCATATTCAAAACAAAACAAAGGATGAGGCTTATGAAACAAGCCAGAACAAATACATACCCACTATGCACTTGTTGGAAAGATAATCCTAGGTGCCTACTTGAATTCCCACCTAAGAACTTCCGAAAACTTTCTGGTTATGCAATCCGGTGTGGGGAATGCAAGGAGTAAATATCTCACACAACTAGCAAACCTACACCCGAACTGTATCCATCCTTCAACACATAACCAGAGGCTTCCACAAGTCCATCTAACTAAAATCCTCGAAGCCACAACGATACTAACCATGGTGGTACCTCGGACGCCTCACCAGTACTAGGTGACTCTGACCTTATCTCACCACGACAAGTATTGAAGCAATTCCGAACACCCTCTGTCCTGAGATACTAAGGAAGCTGAATGATAACGATGTGCCAAGAATTCCCTGGAGCTCAACTCCTAGGAAGAAAGCAAGTCAGATAGGAGGCACCAAGACAGAACTCCGTCACATCGGCATCATAGAGATTCCAAAATATCCGCGTGATCCTAATTTTTTTGAGCGAGAAGAGAAGTAGAATCAAAATTCCTAAGTCGAATACCTCACCAGAGCATAGAAGAGGAGTAAAAAGAAGCCTACTCTCCGATATAACTAGACTCAAAATAGTTTTTCTCTAGACTCGACTCGGCCAAGTTCGATCAATGAAGGGGGCTCCTTGGTTGGTACAGGCTCTGATACCAACTTGTCATGCCCAAGATGCAGTCCTATCCTTATTTCAGCACGAGGGCCTCGACAGGGATAGAAGCGTATCTCGTTGTGTAGCAAGAATGGATATCATTACAAGTACATGCACAGAAGAGATGAGTATATGGAATTGGCTTACACTCGCCACAAGCTACATCAGAGTTACATCAATACAACAACATACTCAAACATCATACAGAAGAGCAGGGTCCGACTACGGACAAAAACAAACGACAAAATGACATCCATCCTTGCTATCCCAGGCTACCGCCTAGAACCCACCCTAGATCGATGATTAAGAAGAAGAACTCCAACAAAAAAGCAACGCTCTCATGTTCAAGCATCTCATCATTTGCACCTGCAACTGTTGTTGTAGTAATCTGTGAGCCACAGGAACTCAGCAATCTCATTTCCAAGGGTATCAAGATTATTAAAGCTTAATAGGTGAGGTATGGTTAAGTGGTGAGGCTGCGGCAAGCGACTAAGAGTTTATTTGAGGGGCTAACTTACGAATACAGAAAATAAAGTATGGTGGTCTACACATAACAGACGTGAACTAGTAATGATCACTAACTGATCCTGAACACCTACTTACGACAATCATAACCCCATCGTGTTCTCTTTCGGATAAGAACTCACGAGAAGAGACAGTAACGGTTATGCATCCAGTTGGTGTATTTTATTAGAGTTTACTTCAAGTTTGCTATGACTGAGTGTTAAACAAAGTATCCAAGTTTGCCACATAACCGCCGGCATGGCTTCTCGAAAAGATTTAACCCTGCAGGGGTGCTCCAACTCATCCATCATAAATTAACCACACGCTGCGGGAATAACCTCGACCACGGATCTCGTGATCATCCTAGTCAATTCCAAAGGAATTCCGACACCTCGAGATAGCCTGAAGAAGATGAGAGTTCCTCTTGCAAGACGTTCGAGAAAGGTAAAACAAATCCAGCAAGGTCGCCCGACGTGCCAACAATCCCGATAGGAGCCGCGTATCTCATTCTTAGGGCACAACCGCATGAGCGATGGTTACCACGCCAACACCGAGTTGCCCCGGGTAGCGTTAATAAGCTGCTCTAGGTTGGACCAACACTCATGAGGAGCACTGACCCGGGTTGTTGATTAATCCACGGGGTGATCATGCCATATGCAAATTTTAGTTGTTGTTAAGCAAATGTAGTACCAATGTTGGGTCTTGCCAGACAAGTTTTATCCTAACATGAAAATCAAGGGCGTCCCGATAACAACCCCGAGCATGTTAGGAGCGCTCAATTATGGAACATAACACCAGTTCACAAGTAATTAGGGCGGCAAGAGTGGAACAAAACACCGAGCAAAAGGTCAAGCCTTCCACCCTTTACCAAGTATATATGTGCATTAAATTAAATAGCAATAATATTGTGATAACAAAAGAGTGTCCATGTTGACACATGGAAGCAATTGCACCTGCAACTAGAAACGCTATAAGAAGGGCTGAGCAAGCGGTAACATAGCCAAACAATGGTTTGCTGGGATGTGGAGGGGTTAGAGGCTTATCATGACAATGTTGGGAGGCTTGACAACCAAGTGGTAGGTAGTGAGACATAATGATAAAAGCGGGACAACTAGCATGACAATGATAGTAATGGTATCCAGGGAAATGTGTCATCTTGCTTGAGATCCCATTCGGAAGAAGATCGATTCCATGAAGAAGACGAACCAACGTAGTCGAACGAATCCTCACACTCCGAACGCTTTCAGAACTCTATCGAGAAGAAGCAATCCGGAAACAACAATCAACAAAAGATACATCATAACATATGCATGGTGAGCATGGCAAACGATGAAGCAATAACAACCTACAACATCTAGGCATTTTAAATGAGTCCGGAAGCAATATATATCATTTCCGAAACAACCCATATGCATATTATAAATTTGGTCCAGATCTGTACTAAACATATTTTAGAGTTGTTAAACAGCAAAATAAATGTCACCATGAGATTCTACAGATTTTTTTCTAGCCAAGTTTCATATGTGGAACATTTTTATCGGAGCTACGGTTTAGTAGTTATGAAATAAATCATTTTAGCATGGCATAGGTGCAAATTAATGTAAACAGCAAGTTTAAATATTTTAAACATGTATGAAAGTTGAATATTATTAAACTACACAAAATTTAAGTCAAGTTACATATATAAAGTATTTTAATCTGATGCACGATTAAAAAGTTATTAACAATTTAAAAACAGGGTTTTTTCCGTAATTCTAAAATTCACAGGTTTATTAGAAAATTCGCATGAGCAGGAAAAAATTACATGGGCCGAATCTGGATAGGGTACTAGGCGTAGGACAGCTAATTCACGCTAGGGGCGAATCACAGCAGCATTAACATACGGGCCAAGCCCAACAACAGAAGACAGATAAAAAAACGCACACGGGTTGCTCACCATGGGCTTGGCCCATTCACTGAGGCTGGGCAGATCGGCGCCGGCTGGGCCTTGTCAAGGCGACGACCCACGCGCAGGCGAGGCCCAGGAGGTGGTCAACGTGCATGCGCTCGTCCCCGTCCTTGCTCAAGCCCGGGTGCGAGGCAAGACAGCTGCGGTTCATGAAGGCAGCGGCACAGCGGGGCGAGGCCGGAGGCGGGGATGGCCGGGGACGGGCGGAATCGGGCGGGGACCCCTCGGATCCGACGACGGAGGCGGCCGGCAGCGAGCCAAGGGCCGCGACGGAGTCCCTGCAAGAGAGAGGGGCAGCAGGGTGAGGAGGAGCGATGGGGTAGGAGAGAGGCGGCAAGGCAACCTGGGTCCGGCGAGGCGGCGTTGTTCCGGCGAGGAGCTCCGGTGAGGTATAACCGATGACCGCACTGCTACGGTTGACCGATGGGGTATCCAACGAACTCGAATGCGACGAAATTTGACAGACGGTCTACCTACAATATAACAAGACCGCAAGCCAAGTTTTGGCCCAATCCGAAAATATTTTTAGCGCGCCTTTTAAAACATTTTTTAAATGATGCCGGGGCGCGTGCGTGTGTGGTTGGTCTCAAAATGGTCAGCGACGAGAACGGGGAGAACCAGCATCTACGAATGGATGCAAGTTTTGCAAACGAGTGAGGATGCTATGTAGATGATGCAAATGATGCGATGATGAATGCAACACCCAAACGAAACACATACGAGAATGGAAATAAAAGGGGGAAATTCTGAAGCGTCGGTCCTAGGCTGTTACAATGATTTTGCAAAAACAAATTATATGACTATTATTTAGATATCAAGAGCTTTCCATTGATATATTACACGTCCCATTCTGACAATTTTTTTTGCAATGTTTGATAATTTTGTTTTTGAACTACACAAGATGATCAGTTCGGTGTAATGAAAGCATGAGTCCACCCGTTCGAATTCGTTAGTTCAAATTTTGAGTATGCTCCTTTTTACATACATATATGTACATATTTCACAAATATAATAAAAATTGTGGACCAACTTGCAATTTTTCATGTTACTCACTTTGAAGTGTCTTATATATAATATATGAACATATTTATAATTATAAATAGTATATATACTACCACATGATAGTATACGAGACATGTGGGGTAACTATCCCTATGTGGTGTGTACATATATATGTATATATATGAAGACCGTTTGGGACACCTAGGTGTCTAGGCACCTTGCCTATCTATCGTTGGATCATATTGAACGCCTCAATTACTAGGTAATTTGGCAGACTTTAATTATTTGACCAGCTCATGCATGCCTGTCACGTGATGAAAGGCAGGTCACCATATATAACATAGTGAATAAAAATGAACATCTATTGTATCCTTATATAGCATTTATTGATTCGTAGAATAAATTACTAGGTATGTAGATATCCGTGTATGTATGTAACTTCATTAGTAGGCATGTGGATAGTTGCACATGTATATAATTTTATTAGTAGTGAATTAACATGTGGTTGGATGGTTAGAGGGACTATGGTATCCTCAGTCCATCAGGATTCAAATACTGGTGCTCGCATTTATCCCTAGAATAATTTCAGGATTTCCGGTGATGCGCATTCAGTGGGGGGAGACGTTCCCGTCGATGACGGGGTGTCTACGGTGACTTCGTAAATTTCAAGATGATATGCCGGCTCAGTCTCTTGGAGATGCTCATAGCAATAGGGTGTGCGTGTGAGCGTTCATATGAATGAGTGTATGCGCATGTATATGAGTGCTTGCGATTGTACTGTGTTAAAAAATAATAATTTTGTTAATAGTTATGTACATATCCATGTATGTATACAAAATTTTCTACGACTTAGAATAAATCATTGGATATATATACCCGTCGTATGTACATTATTTTGTTAGCAGGTATATCATACCCATGTATGTACATAATTTCGTTAGTACGTATACATATATATCCGCATACATATTCTTTTTACTAGCTACAAACTAAAATAAATTATTGAAAATTTATTCCCACACACGTACATATTATAATGTCATTACTAGGTATTATATACCACGGGTATATCTTTACGATTTGGAGTTGATGCATAATTTGTTGGTTTAAAACAATAAAAATATATTTTAATCGATACCTAATAAAATAAACAATGTGTGTGTATACATGTATTTATCTATGCGTAAAAGGTTCATTGACTGGCGAGTCACATTGTGCGTATATGCATGTATACCTTGATCTGAAAATGATGCATGTAAACATGTATACCTCTTTCCTTTTATTTTCTTATTCTCTCTCCATGAATTAATGTGTGTTTTAAATCTTTCCAAATCAATAAATGCCAATGGATTGACATGGATTGACAGGACTATTCTGTTACTAGTAACAGAATATTATTTTGTTACCCCCAACCCTATATAGGGAGCGATACATTCAACATGTACGAGGCTGGACTCTGCTGCCACCCAGCCCATCCCAACCTGCCTCCTACCGCCGGAGGCAGTCGTAGCGCCGGCCCAGCTTGTCGGCCCCGCGAGCCGCACCATCCCGCCGGCCCCGCGCGCTGCCCTTACTCGAGGATCAGTTCGACGAGATGGAAATCGTCAGTATGATGCTGGGCTTTGCTGCGAACTACCCCATCCCGACCCGCCTCCTATCGCCGAAGGCAGTCGTCACACCGCCCCATCCTGCCGGCCCCGCGCGACGCCCCAGCTCGACGATCAGTTCGACGAGACGGAAAGCGTCAGTGCAATTACTTCAAGTCATTAGTTCGGGAATACTAACAGAATAATATAATTTGCTCAACTCTAACAAATGGTTGAAAATTTCTAACGAAAACAGTAGAAAAAACAGAGTAAAGTACATTCAATGAAAAACGCTTAGTACAAACGTACACATTTATCAGTACGAGTACTTTGTTTTTGGACGGAAAAACAACAAGATGGGTCTCACCGTATTCAAAATTACTGTTAAACGGTTGCGAATTTGAGAAAACATTCAACATGACTAAGTTTTGCATTTTTGATAGCTTTCTATCGGTATATTATTTGCCTTATTTCGACAAACTTTTCAAAAAAATCACGTTCGAATTCAAATTTCACTGAATTCGAATTCGAATTTAAACCGTAAAGAATTAGAAAAAACTTTCAAAACACAAAAGTTGTGCATTTTCCTTAGTTATCCAGCGCCATGTCATTTGTGTCAATCCGATAGTCCGTTTGCAAAAAATCGCGAAAGTATGTTTCGCCCGGAATTTCACCATTTTCCAAATTACTTTTAAATCATACATAATTTGAAAAATCAATCTGCATATGGAAGATGCGGATTTTTACCAGCTTTCCAACGCCATCTCATTTGCTCAATTCCGATAAACCGTTTGAAAATTAACTCCAAAATACAATTCGCGTTTTCGATTAAAAAATGTTTTTTTTAAAACTGTTATTAAACCATGATGATTTTATAAAAACAAATTATATGACTGTAATTTAGATGTCAAGGGCTTTCCAACGATATATTACACGCCCCGTTTCGACGATTTTTTCTTGCAATGTTTGATTATTATGTTTTTAAACTAAACAAGATGATCAGTTCGACGTAATGAAAGCATCAGTCCACCCGCTCGAAAAATCGTAAGTCCAATCTGTAAACTACGTCAGTTCAAGGGGATAACAGAATAATATTCTGTTACGCGAAACAAAATAGCCCATATATATATATATGACAAATTTTATCTACCACCGGTGGTAGTTACCACCACTTGCGTTTTATATGTTGTATGTAGTATGTGCCAAAACCGAGAGTATGTATGTGTATTATGTAGTATATAAAAACATTTGGATAGTATGTATCTCATTTTTAGGTAGTATGTATTTTATTTATAGTATGCTACTTTTTACGTACGTACAAATATATACGTATTTCACAAATATAGTAAAAACCATGGTCCACCATGCAATTTTTTCATGTAACTCGCCTTAAAGCATCTTATATATATTATATGCATATACTTATGATGATAAAGTACTATATATAATATCACATGATAGTATATGAGACATGTGGGGTGTTGGGGAACGTAGTAATAATTCAAAATTTTCCTACGTGTCACCAAGACCAATCTAGGATATGGTAGCAACGAGAGAGAGGGAGTTCATCTTCATACCCTTGAAGATCGCTAAGCGGGACCATTGCAAAGAACGCGGTTGATGGAGTCGTACTCGCGGTGATTCAAATCGCGGAAGATCCAATCCAAGTGCCGAACTGACGGCGCCTCCGCGTGCAACACACGTACAGCCCGGGAATGTCTCCTCCTTCTTGATCCAGCAAGGGGGGAGGAGAAGTTGAGGGAGAGCTCCGACAACACGACAGTGTGGTGGCGGTGGAGCTCAAGGTTCTCCGGCATAGCTTTGCTAAGCACTATGGAGGAGGAGGAGGTGTAGGAGGGGGAGGGCTGCGCCAGGGGGAAGGGGTGCAGTTGCCCTCCCAACCCTCCACTATTTATAGCCCAGGGGAGAGGGGGCCGCCCCCCTAGATCCAATCTAGGGTGGGGGCGGTGGCCAAGGCGGGGGGACTTGGCCCCCAAGTTTGGTGGGGGAGCCCCCACACCCCTAGGGTTGGATGCTCTAGGTGCCTTCGGCCCTAGGGGAGGCGCACCAGCCCACTAAGAGGCTGGTTCCCACCAAACTACAACCCATTAGGTCCTTCAGGGAAGGTGGACAGTGGGGACTATGACAGCCCAAGTGCTGCCCCTACCTTTTATGGCATGTAATCTTTTGTATGAACCTTGTGTCATGAGCTTTATGAATGAATTGCACCTTGTCATACCATGTCTTGTCTTGCATTCATGCATCATGCATCATAGCATCTTCATGATATTCCTTGTGATGAAGTGACCTTGTATGTGAGTGTTGTGATGTGGTTTGAGTGTGGTGTGATGTTTGTGTGCAACTCTCCTTCTTCTTCCCCTCTGTTTTTCTTTTCAATAAAACCCCAACCTAATGCCTTTATTTCCCATGTTCAAGTGCTAGCCTAAAATGTTTTAAGCTTGTGTTTGTGATTCTTTTGTTGTTTTGAGCTCTATGCATTTGGTGTTTTAATATCAAGGGGGTTGTTGCTTTAAATTCCATTTAAATTAATTACTTCAAAATTAGTTAGTCATTTTTATATCAAAGGCCTTATTGTTTTGTAGGCAGTAGTGTTTGTGTTTTGTCCAAAAACCCCCTTTTAATATAATTCTATGGGTTTTTGTTAATGACTGCTGTTTTAAATAGAAACCCCCCCTTTTAATTTCGGTAGGAGAGTGAGGCATGGAGTTGGGCCCTCTTCCTCGTGGCCCATCTATCTAGCGAAGCGGCCCGGCCTGTTCTCGCAGGAACGACCACCTGCTCCCGTTCCCCTCCGTCAGGTTCACAGAAAGGGAGTAGGGCGGGTGAGCGCGTCGCCGTCAGTTGTTGCCGTCATCTCGCCGTTTGTCTCCTCCTATTTAGCCCCCTCGGCGTCCGTGCCTTCCCCCTCTAGGGTTCCGCGTGTCCTCCCGCGCCGCCGCCAGCTTCTCCTCCCTCCTTCCTCTCCCTTCTTCTCCTTCTTCTTCCTGTTCAGAGAGAGCAGAGTGAGTTCAGTGTTTCGCCGCTCGTCAACACCGTCATCTTCGCGCCTCCGGCCGGCCTCGTCATCGTTGGAGATGGCGTGGAGTAGAGCGCTGCCATCCTCGATCCATTCCAGGAGCTAGGAGGCTCCGGGGGGTTGTATTCTTCCTTCTCGCCGCCGGGTTGTCGTCGGGTCTACTTCCTCTTCGTCGCCGTTGTCTTCTCCGCCTCTCCTTCCTCTTCGCGCAGTCCTCCGCCCCTGCTAGCCAGAGCCATCGCCGTCATGTTCTTCGCCGCCGCGCTCCTGCTCGAGCTCGAGGTGCCCTGTTGCCGGTGCCTCCTCCGCGTCCGAGTGCGGGAATGGAGTCCCTACACTCCTAGCGTGCCATGCGTCCCTTATGTCGCTCCGCTAGCCCTCCCAGTCGCCGGAATCGCCGTAGCTGCCGCTGTCTATCGTTGTAGTGCAGTGTCCGTCAGTTTCGTCAGTAAACGAGCAGTAGGTAGTATAAGAGCAGCCGAAGCCCTCCTCTGCTAAGTGCCACAGCATAGCAGAGTGGCAACCGGCTCGGGAAACGACCAAGTGGTTGATGGTTCGAAGCCCTCCCCCTCCCCCTTTTTTTGTTGTTTTCTTTCTTTTCTTTCTTTTGTTTTTTCCCTATTGCTATGTGTACGTGTGTGCGTAGTTGCAACCAACATGTTCTATTTTTTTCTTTCCTGTACATATATGTGCATGTGTAGGTATATGAAGATGTGTGTGAGTTAATAGATTTGCTACATGTATGGTATGCACATATGTATGTGTGTGTGCATGTGAGTATGCATATGTGTGTGTGAGTAGATGCAAGACCTACATGTGTAGGGGTTTTATTTTCTGTTGATATATGAGTATATGTGTGTAGGTGGTGTATGTGTAGGTGTGTTGCATGTATGTGACATGTATATTTGCTTGTGCATGTGAGAGGTGTGAGAGAGTGTCTGTGTGTCCTATGCATATGCATATGCATATATGTCTTGTGCATATATGTGTGGATATGTGTGTGGATGAACACCCACACACACATGAGCATGTGTGTGAGTGTGAGTGCCCATGTGCACTTGTGCATGTGAGGTGATGTGTATGTGCCATATGCTTTATGCATATATGGTGCATGTGTGTGTGTGGATGAACACCCCCCTCATGGGTGGTATGTTCATGGTTGTATTTGTGCTCACATGCCTTGGGCATATATAGAGCATGTGTGTGCTTGCTTGTAGTGTGTGTGTGTGTGTGTTTAGAGAGTGTGTGTGTGTGAGTGTGACTAGTGGGTTTTCCCCACTTGACATACCCCTTTGTTATAGATATGCATGTTGTAGGTTTGTTAGATCATTTCCATGTTAAACTAAGTTTCCAAATCTTCTTATGTCCATCTTTGCTCATGTCCATTTAGAGTAATATTTCACTTATGAGAGTAGGTGGTAGTTTTGCTAGTTTAGTTGTGCCATGATGCTTCACATGAACATATGAGTATGACACATGTTTTTGGAGTAGAAAGAGCCAATGAATCCATTGGAGATTTCAAATTTCACTTTTGAGCAAGTTTACAAAACTTTCTTTTTTCTGCTGTGATGCTACTTTGTCATTTTTGCATGATTTAATCCATGCTTGCTTTGGGGCATGTGCCAACTAGGAAGTGCTAGTGTTTTATGTCTATTATGCCATGGTATTTTTGTTTAACATGAGAATCACCCATATAAGTAGGAAACATGATGCAAAGTAGCTAACTTGATGTTTCTGTTTTCACCATGCTAAATATTTCTAAGTCTGAGAAACTGCTGTTAATTTTTATGCCATAAAGAGTGGTTGCCATCTTGTGATATCTTGAGAATTAGCGCATGCTCAGTGCTAGTATTTTGGAGTAGATGTTGTCTACTACCACCCTGTTAGTTTTCATGCCAATAGGTGGTCTCTAACCCATTTAACTTATGCTGTCAACTTGCTACCAGATTAACCCAGATTCCAAAAAATGTTATTTTCACCAAGTCCCAGAAAATTTGTTTCATCATGCCAACTTGATAGCTTCATGCTTATTGATGTGTGCCTCCTTTGCAGATTTTGTACTTGGATAATTTGATAAGCATGTTATGTAGTTTCTGTCAATACCTTGTTTGTGGCTGTAGGGTTCCTGTAGCTCAAGTTGTGGGTTGTGTAAGTTGCTATGTTGCTGTTTTGTGGCAGATTGTTTGTTTTAGTGTTTTGCGACTTGTGGGAGCTATACTCCATGGAATTGCTTGATATTTGAGTCTATTGTGGTTGGTTTTTCATTACCTAACCAGTGGCTACCTTGGAATGCCAAGAATTAGCCCATGGTATTGTTTGTCTTGTGTTTTGCCTTCGTACCTTGTCGTGAGCGTATCGTGAGAACCGTAACTCCGTTTCTTGCGTTATTTATATGCATCTCTATCGATTTTGCATGATGCATCCATATTTGCCATGTTCATTCATGTTTTATTAACTTAACATGAGGTTCTTTCCAGATTCATTAATAACCAATCCTTACATGCGAAACATGACCAGTTTTGGATTGCCAGCTTTGATTCTTCATAAATGAATCATGCATCATCTTGGTTGTGCATTGCACCTTGGTTGGAGGTTTATTGTTGCTGTTTCTCTTGGGTAGACGCGAGTGTTGATACTGAGTACGAGGATCCAGGAGAGTACCACTACGAGGATCCCGCTACTTGTTCCGTGGAAGAACCAACAGGCAAGATGATCGTACCCGGATCCGGATACTATTTTTGCTTGCTAGTTTCTCACTCTTATCATTAAAATTGCACTACCTACCACTTGAATATCAGCCTCCTAATTGCCATAAAAGCCTCTAACCCTCCATGTCCTAGCAAACCTTTGATTGGCTAAGTTACCGCTGCTCAGCCCCTCTTATAGTGTTCTTAGTTGCAGGTGCAGGTTGTTCCATGTGATAACATGGTTTGGATATCACAATATTATCTGTTATTTAATTTAATGCATATATATATCTTGGTATTGGTGGAAGGCTTGGCCTTTTGCTAGGCGATTTGCTCCGCTGTTACCGCCATAGTTTCTTGTTACCGGTGTTATATTTTCCATCCTTTGCGCTCCTAACATGCTCGGGGTTGTTATGGGGACCCCCTTGTTTATTCGGTTGAGATTAAAACTTGTCTGGCAAGACCCAACTTTGGTACTACATTTGCTTAACAACTTAATAAAATTTGCATAGGGCTTTGCAACCCAGTGGATAATTAATCAACCCCCGGGCCAGTGCTCCTCATGAGTGTTGGTCCAAACTAGAGCATTGTGCGGGGCCAACCCAGGGCAACTTGGGAGATTTCTATCAGGCCTCCGTATGCGTCGCTTATCCGTCGTGTCCTAAGAATGAGATACGCGGTTCTTATCGGGTTCATCGACACGTCGGGTGGTCTTGCCGGATTTGTTTACCTTTATCGAGTGTCTTGCGTGTGGACTCTGACTTTCTTCGGGTTTTTTGAGGTGTTGGAATTCCTTTGGAATTACCTATCATGACCACGAGATCCATGGTCGAGGCTATTCCCGCGGAGTGTGGTTAATTTGTGATGGACTAGTTGGAGCACCCCTGCAGGGTTAAATCTTTTCGAGAAGCCGTGCCCGCGGTTATGTGGCAACTTGGATAATTTTTTAACACCCGGTTATAGTTAACTTGAAGTAAACTCTAAATAAAATACACCAACTGTGTGAGTAACTGTGATCGTCTCTACTCGTGAACATGATCCGAGAGAGAACACGGTGGGGTTATGATTGATGTAAGTAAGTGTTCAGGATCTCATAGAGGTCATTTTAGATTCGATCATTCATCGTAGGCCACTCATATTTATTTTCATGTTGCGTAAGTGTAGCCACCATATATGCTTAGTGCTTCTGCAAACTAAACACATATCACATCCCAACCTTTAAGCTTGAATAGTCTTGGTACCCGGGGGCATGATTGCTGAGTCCTTGTGGCTCACAGATTACTACAATACTCCAGGTACAGGTACAGATGAGTATGTGCAGGATGATCTGACACAGCTCCAGTGGGAATATGACGAGGAAAGAGGCAGGATGTACGTGACTTACCCAGATGAGTAGGGGACCATGGTCGTGATCTTTGGGATAGCAAGATAGTATCATTTGCATTTGTTTTATCGTTTGATTTCGTCCATAGTCGGACCCTGTCTTCATCTTGATGATTTGAACTCTGTGTGGAATTGTAATTTAGTATGTGGCGAGTGTAATCCAACTTTTATACTCATCTCTTCTGTAATGTATGATGCAATGGTTCTATACTTGCGAACAGCAAGATGCGCCTCTATCCCTTGCGAGGTCCTCGTGCCTTAAAAGGGATAGGCGCGCATCTTGGGCGTGACACGAACCGCGACTCATAAGTCGTGATCACCGAATGCACGTGTACAATGACCCCAGAGATCAATGCTCACTGAACACACAAAAGCTGAATAACAAGAGTCTTACATCCACATTTAGCGTCTTACACAAATAAAGACCATGGAGGTCTAGTCTTACATAGATAGGGCCACAAGGGCCAAACACTTAAACAGAACAAGCAGCGGAAATTTTGATCGAAAGAGTGAACCTATTGCCATCTGCCATAACCTACAAGCATTCTGACTGGGAAGCGTCCTAGTTTGCATGTTCGTCACCAAAAAACTCTTCACCGTACTCCCGTTCTTTCATGCCTGGACAATTAAATAACCGGTGGCAAGCCAATGAGTACTTTGAATGTACTCGCAAGCAACCCATGTTGTGGAACATGGTATAACAATGCATGATATAGCACTGAATAGGTATTTTGCAGAAAGCTAATTTTGAATGCAATGACATGTTCAAGTAACTATGTAAGCATGCATTAACAGATGGTAGATATCCATATGAACAAGTTATAGATATCATCATGAACAGGGGGTTGAACATCTCATGCTCAATCATCACGTCAGGTCACCTAACTTATCTCAAGTATCATGCCTGTGTTATCCACACACACACACACCAAGTTTGTGAAAACATCGGACGCAGTTTAAGCAGGACCTCCAACTGTCCATGACCGTGGACACGGCTATTCGAATAGTTTTACGCCTTGCAGAGGCTGCACGCTTTACCCACAAGACTCGGGGAACTTCCGTGTCATCCACGACTCGCGGTATATTACATTCCCGAGGTAAGCACCCAAACAATGCCTTTCCCATGGTGATACTAAACAAAGAGTCCACTCATTGGTGCCATACCTCATGATATACATAACACGTATCGTCCATGAGGGCACGCAAACAGTGTGCCCAGTGTCTGTAAAGACAGCGCATGTCCTTCCACTTCCGGGATGACCCCGTCTCGGGAGTGACGACTTCACTCTCGCCACTGGTAATGCAGGCTCCATGCTAGCACCAACCATAGTAATCAACAAAGCCCCGTCCCATAAGGGGTATCATGGTCGCACATGTAAGGTTGGGACGGTCAGCAAATCTTAAAACTCTCCGTTTTTGAAAACACACACTCACTTCCTCTAGTACACCACTTCTTTCTCAAGTGGTCACCCAATTCATCATCATCTCCCTCGGCATTAGTGGCACCCGAAGTTTTTTTAAAAGTCTTTGAAATCATTGCCTTATTTTCATCATCATGCATAACCCCGAACCCACTTGCGTAGCATCTCCTAGAATCCTATCTACACCCACCCGCATAACCCTCATAAGGTGGTAGGGTCATGCACGATGCAAGTGTCAATGTCAAAAGTATCGGAAGCTACCCACCGAAGTGGTCACTACTCCACATGATCAAATATAACGAAAGTAAGGTGCTATAGGACATGCAATAAAATGGTCTCTTAACATGGTCAAAGGGCTGCTTGCCTGGCTCAACAAGGTCTTCAGGGTCTTCAGAGTCTTCGGGTCCAACTTCCTCGTCAACAACGCAATCTATCGTCATGATAAATAGCGATAAAAATAAGCATCACACAAATACAGAGCACACAAAGCTACTATTAAAATGCTACCCTATTCTGATAAATTCTAAATTCTATAATAAAATATTTGTCTAAGGTTTTGGTATGAAAATATTTTTAAAAACTATTTAAATAGAGGTAAAAAGATGCCAAAAAGAGGTTTTAAATTAAATCAGTTCATAAAAAGTATTCAACTTTTTTCTCAAATGGCACCATTAAATTCTAAGGAATATTCTAGGATTTGTGGAGTTGGAATTATATCATTTGGAATTATATTTATTTATCATAGATTGTAGCAAGTTTCTCCAAAATGAAAAAGGATAAATGGCCCTGTCCCTAATGGGTCGAAACTGTCGCAGCTGATTCGGCCCAGGAAAGAACCGGCCCAAGGCGAAGCGGTACGTGTGACAGGTTTCTATTTAAACCTGCCTGGGGGCCCGGCTTGGCAGAGAGAGGAGGGAGTGTGAGGGTATGAGAGGTGGGCTCCACCTGTCATCCCTCACCTGACGACAAGGAGCAGAGAGGAGCTCATCGGCGGGGACCCAAGCCACGGCGGCTCAAGCGGAGGGCACCATTATGCTTAGAGTCATCCCGCTCATCAATGCGTGGTTGAGGTGGTCATCGGCGTTGAGGGAATATCCGGCGAGGAGGAACCCACATGGCGGTGGATTTTCTGCTCGGATTCGAGCTCCCGATCACGGAAATGGGGGGCTAGGCACGGGAGTGCGACTGAGGGGAGGAGGGAGCAATAGGGGAGCAAGGGAGCTCGGGAGAGCGCATTTTATAGCCATGCGTCGATGCACCATGGTCGCGGCCACCGGGGTTGGCTGGAATGGGCAAGGGGGGCCACGGGAGGAGGCCTGGGTGTGCCTGGCGCCTTCCTGGGGCAAGTCCACGACCCGGGGAAGGAGAGAGGGAGTGGGGGACGCGCATGCGTGCGAGCCCCATGGTTGGCCGACTCGTGCGGCCACGACGCGTGTGAAGGGAGCTGATGGAGGGAGAGGGAGGACGGGGCCGACTAGGCGTCGTGGTGTGGACGTCTAGGGGGACACGAGGGACACGGCCCCGCCTCCCAAGGCTATCGAGAGCCTCTAGTTGGGCAAGCTACAATGCGTGGATGCACTATAGCGTGCTCTAGAGCGCGAACCTTGCATGCCAAGGCATGTCTTTGGCATATGGGGCATGGCCATTTGTGTCTAGGGAATCTATGAGGGTATAAACAAGGTCCTACTGGCCTTGGATGCCCTGAATTACCACTAGAATAAGGGAAGAGTGGAGAGAGAGCTCCCACCAGGGCTGTCCAGAGGTGAAAATGGGGGTTTTACCATGCCAAGATTACCAGAGGTAAAATACAATACTAGGTAGTTTTGGTAAAAATTTGGAGGCAAGGGGATTAGAGGAAGGGGGCCAAACAAGGTTTTTGCCATTCTGGCAGAAGGTGTTTGATGGAGATTAGGGCAAGCAAATGGACTTTGCTTGCCATAGGAATTGACAAGGTCAAATTGACATCATCATTATTTGGTTATTAGAACATGTCCACAAATTTTGGGGTCAAGGGAAGAAACTTCACAATGTAAACTTTCTCAGATTTGAATCTGGACAGGGAGGGTTTTGGAATAGTTTGATGAACCAATTCAACTTGGATTGAGATGAAACTTTGCAAGATCATCACCTATGATAGTGTTGACTTGCTGGAATTTTCTTGGAATTTATTGAGAATATTTCTTATAGAAATATTTCAAAAGCTTGATTTGGATAGAAAGGGTTTTGAGGGGTTCTGCCCATGATTTTGATTAGGACCATGTGTTGAAACTTGTATATATGTAAAATATATGTCCACTGAGTTTCCCTAAATTTTCTCCAATATTTTGAAAGCATTTAAATAATTTTGCCTTATGAAAAACCATTTGTGGTCTTAAGAAAAAGCCTTTTAAATAAAATATAAAAATAATCTTTAAAATTAATATTTGGTGGTTTTGTAAAGTCTTATATATAGTAGGTTTGAAGTAAAGCCTTTGGGGAAAAAAGATCCCCCCAATTTGAGGACTTGCGGTGCAAACCTTAACTTAGGGTTTTTTGAAAACCTAGTTTGAAAAAATCCTTTTTGTCAAAATAAAATTTGATAAAAATAGTTTTGGGCACAACAGACATGGCATGATCATTGGGCAAGAAGTTTGGGTCAAGTAAGATGAATATGGAGAGGGATAGAATCTAAGAGTGCCATACACAACAACCAAACAAGCAACAATTCAACAAGCACAAGCACTGAAAAAGTTTTAATTGGCTCCAAATTTTGTAAATCCAAGCATAGCAAGGTGATACAAACACAGGGTGTGACGGACCTACCCCCCTTACAAGAATCTCGTCCCCGAGATTCCTAGGCTAAGCGCTAAAAAGATAAGGGAACTCAAATCTAAGATAGTCTTCACGCTCCCAGGTTGCTTCAGCTTCAGTGTGGTTGCTCCATTGGACCTTGAAGTACTTGATGGTGCGGCTTTGGGTGCAACGTTCTGCCTCATCCAGAATGTGAACTGTCCTCTCACGGTAAGTGAGGTATGGCTGAAGATCGATGGCTTGTTGGTCGATGTCCTTGTAGAGGTCGGGGCGGTTGGGAACTTGGAGATACTTCTAGAGTTGTGACACATGAAGGACGTTGTGCACATCCGATAGCTCGGAAGGTAGCTCTAGTTGATAGGCAACTTCTCCTTGCGTAGCGGTGATCTTGAAGGGACCGATGTATCTTGGTGCAATCTTCCCCTTGACATGGAAACACTTGGTTCCCTTGAGAGGCGTGACTAGGAGGTAGAAATGGTCACTGACACAGAAGCTCACTTCTCGGCGGTGGGAGTCAGTGCAACTCTTCTGTCTTGATTTGGCGGCCTCCAGACGTTCTTGGACGAGTTATACTTGCTCTTATGCCTCACGGAGGATATCTAGTCCGAAAATTAATCCTTCTCCGGTTTCCGACCAGTTGAGAGGAGTACATCACTTGCGTCCATACAACACCTCCAATGGTGCCATCTGAAGACTTGACTAATAGCTATTTTTGTAGCAGAACTCAGCAAATGACAGGAAATCTTCCCACTTGGCTCCATACACCAAAACACAAGCACGGAGCATATCTACGAGTATCTGATTTACTCGTTCTGTCTGTCCATCGATCTGGGGGTGAAAAGCAGTGCTGAAGGAGAGCTTGGTGCCCATGGCTCCTTGAAACATCTTCCTAAACCTCGAGGTGAACTGGGTACCTCAGTACGATACAATCTCCTTAGGAACTCCATGAAGGCTCACGATACACTCGATGTAGAGGCTAGCTAGCTTGTTACTGTCATAGGTGGTCTTGACGGGAATGAAATGGGCTACCTTGGTCAGGTGGTCGACAATGACCCAAATAGAATCATGTCCTTTACTTGACCTTGGTAAACCAATGATGAAGTCCATTCCGAATTTGTCCAACTTCCATTCAGGCACTTTGAGAGGCTGCAATAGCCCAGCGGGTCGCTGATGCTCTGCTTTGACTCTCTGGCATATGTCACACTTAGCAACGTACGTGCCTATCTCCCGTTTCATGCCATGCCACCAGAATCTCGCCTTGAGGTCTCAATACATTTTGGTTCCTCCAGGATGGATGGAGTATGGAGTGTCATGAGTTTCTTGCAAGATCAAGTTCTTGAGGTCCTCTTTGTTGGGTATGTAGATGCGATTCCCAAACCACACAACTCCTTGTTCAACCACTAAGAATCCTGGGGCCTTGCGTGCCTTGATCTTCCTCTTGATGCCTTCAATGCTCTTGTGTCCCTTCTGAGCTTCTTTGATATCATCCATCAAGGTAGGCTTTGCTTCGAGGTTGGCGAGGAATCCAGGTGCAACTAGTTCCAAGCTGAAGCTTTCAAGCTCTTCATACAGGGCGGGTAGCCTTTCCTTAATCATGGCATTCAAGGAGCAAGCCTTTCTACTTAAGGCGTCTGCTACCACGTTAGCCTTTCCGGGGTGGTATTGAACACTAAGGTCGTAATCCTTGATCAACTCCAACCATCTTTGCTACCTCATGTTCAATTCCTTTTGGGTGAAAATATACTTCAAACTCTGGTGGTCTGTGTATATCTCACATCGCTTCCCCAGAAGGTAATGTTGCCATGTTTTCAAGGCATGAACCACGCCTACCAACTCAAGATCATGAGTAGCGTAGTTCTCTTCATGAGGACGTAGTTGTCTGGATAGATATGCTACAACTCTGCCTTCTTGCATCAGAACACCTCCAAGCCCAGTTCTCGATGCATCACAATATATCACAAACTCCTTGTGAATATCGCGGGTGGCCAAAACTGGGCCTGTGGTCTATCTCTTCTTGAGCTTCTGGAAGCTTTCCTCGCAATTAGATGTCCATTTGTACTTCTTGTCCTTCTTCAAAAGCTGGCTCATGGGTCGGGCAATGCTCGAGAACCCTTCCACAAACTTGCGGTAATATCCCGCGAGTCCGAGGAAGCTCGTGACTTCCTTCACGGTGATTGGGGATTGCCATTCATTCACGGCTTCAATCTTGGTAGGGTCCACTGACAACCCTTCTGCAGTCAACACATGACCCAAGAATCCAACTTCATGTAACCAGAATTCACACTTGCTGAACTTGGCATAAAGCTGGTGCTCTCGAAGCTTATCTAGGACCAATCTCAAGTGTTGCTCATGCTCTTCTTCAGACTTAGAGAAGACGAGTATGTCATCAATGAAGACGACAATGAACTTGTCCAAGTACTCCATGAAGACTTTGTTCATGAGGTACATGAAGTAGGCAGGGGCATTGGTTAAGCCAAAGGACATGGCCGTGTACTCATACATGCCATACCGGTTGCAAATGCCGTCTTCGGAATGTCTTGGGGTCTGATCTTCAGCTGATAGTACCCTGACCTGAGGTCGATCTCGGAAAACACCTTGGCTCCATCCAACTGAGTAAACAAGTCTTCAATCTTGGGGAGTGGGTACTTGTTCTTTATTGTGACTTCATTGAGAGAACGATAATCAACATAGAGTCTGATAGTTCCGTCCCTCTTTGACACAAATAGAATAGGTGATCGCCAAGGAGAGGCACTAGGGAGAATGAATCCTTTTCTGAGTTGCTCTGCCAGTTGCTTCTTCAATTCAGCCAACTCTTCGGATCCCATCCTATAGGGCTTCTTATAGATGGGCCTTGATCCAGGCATTAGCTCAATGATGACCTCAATGTTGTGGTTAGGAGGCATTCTGAGCAGCTCATCAGGAAATACATCCGGGTATTCACATACCACTGGGACTTGATCCAATTCAATTCCTGATAAATAGTTAGCTTGAGGGGCTTGAGTGGAGGTAGGGTTGGGAAAATACTTGACTTCCACTCCTTGGCTATTGGTCATGGTGACAATCCTCTTGGCACAGTCTAACAAGCCTTGGTGCTTGGTCAACCAATTCATGCCAAGGATGACGTCCAAGCCTGGTGAATCCAGAACTATAAGGTCTGCTAGGAAGTCTACCCCGTTGATGTTAATCTCCACTCCTCTACAACCTATCCCAGACTTCATAACTAATCCCGGGGTTTGTATCTATGACAGCCCAAGTGATGCCCTTACCTTTTATGGCATGTAACCTATGTGGACCCATGTGCCATGTGATGAATTAAATGAGTTTGCTCTTTTGCCATGGCATTGTTTCATGCATCATGCATCATATAATTTCATCATCATGTCATGCATTATATAAATGTGGTGTGCTTCTTGTGACCTTGTTGTGATGTGTGAGTGGTCTTGTGGATGTGTGTGCTAGTGTGGTTTACCACCCTCTCTCCTTCTTTTCAAACATCATCAAACCCCTTTTGAATCTTATTGTTTTCCTTGTGTTAAAAACAACTTGTTAATAAATCTATTTAAAATGTTCAAGTAGTAGTAAATATTATTTGTAACTTGTGTGTGTTGCTCTCTATGATGTTTGGACTTTAGGCTCATGGGGTTTTAAATAACAGAGGTGTAGTCTTCATTATAGTATCAAAAATACTTGCTTGAAAAATCCACTTATTAATTTTATTAAGTAGTTCACATTTTTCTTTCTTGCAAATGTATTTTTGCTTTACACCAAACGCTTTTCATTTTCTCTAGGGCTTTTCTTGTTTTTCTTTTGTTTATAAAAAGGACCTCTATTTGTTTTGTTTGCAAGAGAGGGAAGGCTGGGCCGGATCCTTCCCCCGCGCGACCCAGCCCAGGTAGAACCGGCTACCTGCTCCCGTCGTCCGTCCGTCAGGTTCAGAGAGCAGGGGAAGCGAGCGCACGTTCCCGTGAGCTTTCGTCGTCGCGTCGTCGTCAGCCCCGGGTCCTATTTAGCTCCCCTTGGCATGCATGCGCCCTATGGTTCCGCGCTTTCTCCTCGTGTCGCCGCCATCTCCTCCTCACTCTTCCTTCCTTCCCTTCCCTCTTCTCTGTAACAGAGTGCAGCGAGGTAGTTAAGAGAGGGCTGGCCATCTCCGTCGTTGCCGGCCACAAGGGTGGCTTCCCTCCCTTTGGTTGTGGCATCCGGGGCATCGTCCTCGCCCCGTTCCGCGCTCTAGGGGGTGAGGAGCACCTCCCCGCAGCGCCGCTTCGCGTCACCATTGTCCGGAAGGAAGCAAGGTCGTCACCGGCGTCTTTTTCCCCTCTGTTTGACAGTCGTCCGCGTCCCTGCATCTCTGAGCATCCCCTAGGTGAGCCACCACGTCCCCACTTCGTAGAGTTGCCGCTCCGTCGCCGTAGTCCTCACATCGCCATCGCATAGTGCTCGCGTCGCCGCCGGTACCCAAGGTGTGGCCTTGAGGTCGCCTCCGTCCTCCTCATCACAAGATGAGCAGGGGACGGAAACCCCCTAGATCCTCGCTTCGATTCTGATCGCTAGCGTCACCGGAGAGCCCGTGCAGTCGCCGAATCATCGTTGCCATGCCATTATCGCTGGAGTGTTCTTTTGTCAGTTTCGTCAGAGTTGCGCCCCAGGTGTTAGTACTAGTTGCACCCCCCCTCCTTCATGTCGAGATCCGCAGCGTAGCGCAGTGGTAGCGCCTCGGGGAGATGACCGTGAGGTCGTGGGTTTGATCCCCAGCCTCCCCTTTTTTTCCCTTTTATTCATTGGTGGATCTGGTGTTTGCTGTTGTGGATCTGGTGCGGCTACGTGGGATCCAGTGTGGCTGTGCGCTGGAGTGGTGTGTGCTTGCGTGTGTGTTGAGTGGAGTGGATCTGGTGTGGCGCCAGATCTAGTGCAGTGTGTGTAGTGCAGAGTGTGTGTTGTGTTGTGTGTGTGTGTAGCTGTGAGTGTGTTTGTGTGGTGTGTGTGACAAGTGGGCCGAGGCCCCACTTGTCATGCACTAGGGGGCCCTGGTGAGTATGCCAGGTGGCCCCCCTGTGAATTGTTGCTTTCTTTTATGTTTTTAGTGATTTAATTGTTATTATAGGTTATTTTCATTTCTAGTATAATTGCTAAATCTGGATATGTGCATTTTTTATCATGAGCATTTTAGGTAAGTTTTCACTTATAGGAATGGGTGATGTTTTGCTATCTAATGTTTTGCCATGATGCTCCATGTGAACATATGAGTATGATACATGATTTTGGGGTAGAATCACCCAAGGAATCCATTGGTGTGAATTGTTTGGGAATTTGAGCAAGTTTGACAAAATTTCATTTTGTCTCAAAGTGCCATTTTGTCATTTTTGTTATATTCAATCCATGCATGCTATGATAATTGTGCCAACATGAATATGGTAGCCTTTGATGAGTAGAATGCCATGGTATTTATTTTTGTCATTCTAAACTTGCATATAAGTGGGAATCCTGCTCTAAGGTAGCTACTACAATGCTGCTGTTTTCAAACATGCTAAATATTTCTAAGTCTGAGAATCTGTTAATATTTTTATGCCATGAAGAGTGGAGGCTACCAAGTGATATGTTGTGAATTAGCTCAAGCTCAGTGCTACTGATTTGCAGTAGATGTTGTCCTCTATCATCTTGTTAGTTTTCATGCCATGAGGTGGTCTCTATCACCATTAGTTTCTGCTGTCAACTTGCTATCAGCTTAACTCAGATTCCAGAAAACTGTTATTTTCTCTAAGTCCCTAAAATTTGTTTCATCATGCCAACTTGTGAGCTTCATGCTTATTGATGTGTGCCTCCATTCCAGATTGTGTAGATGGATAATTTGATAAGCATGTTATGTAGTTTCTGCCAATGCCTTGTTTGTGGTTGAAGACTTCCTGTAGTTTAAGTTATTTGCTGTGAAAGTTGCTATGTTTTTATTTTGTGGCACATTGTTTGTTTTAGTAATTTGTGACTTGTGGGTGCTATACTCCATGGAATTGCTTGATATTTGGACCTATTGTGGTTGGTTTTTTATTTCCTAACCAGTGGCTACCTTGGAATGCCAAGGAATAGACCATGGCCTTCTTGTCTTGTGTTTGCCTTCGTAACTTGCCGTGAGCGTAGCATGAGAACCTTAACTCTGTTTCCTGCGTTCTACATATGCATTTGCATCGTTTTTGCATGAAGCATCCATATTTTACATGTTCATGCATGTTTAAATAACTTAACATGAGGTTCATCCCAGAATCATAAATAACTAATCTATTGCATGTGAAACATGACAAGTTAGGATTGCCATGCTAAATTCTTCACACAAGATATGCATCATCTTGCTTGTGCATTGCACCTTGGATGCTTGTTTATTCTTGCTGTTTCTTTTGGGCAGACGCGAACGTTGAACCTGAGTACGAAGATCCAGGAGAGTACCACTACGAGGATCCCACTACTTGTCCCTTTGAAGAACCAACAGACAAGATGATCGTACCCGGATCCCGATACTATTTTCGCTTGCTAGTTGTCTCGCTCTTATCGTTACTTCCACACTACCTACCACTTGAAGGTCAAGCCTCCTACATTGCCATGATAGACTCTAACCCCTCCACATCCTAGCAACCGGTGTTTGGCTAATACCGCTGCTCATCCCCCTCTTATAGTGTTTTAGTTCCAGGTGCAGGTTGTTTCCATGTGATAACATGGATATCTGGAATATCACAATATTATTTGTTATTTAATTTAATGCACATATATATCTTGGTATTGGTGGAAGGCTTGGCCTTTTTCTCGGTGCTTTGTTCCACTGTTACTGCCATAGTTTCTTGTTACCGATGTTATGTTTCCATACTTTGCACTCCTAACATGCTCGGGGTTATTATGGGGACCCCCTTGTGTATTCGGTTGAGATTAAAACTTGTTTTTGGCAAGACCCAACATTGGTACTAGATTTTCTTAACAACTTAATAAAATTGCATAGGGTTTAGCTACCCCGTGTGTTGGGGATATAACCCCGTGGTATGACCCGCCTAAGGGCTTCGGGTTATACCTGACGGCTCGCGGGCTGGTCCAAATGTAAGCCGTGGGCTTAGAGCCCAAGAAGCTTGGCGGCTCATAAGATGGGCCGGACGGTGGCCCAGAAGACCCGGATGCGTAAACCGCCCGGGACAACTTGGACAAGGAGATAGAGGGAGACTCGGATAGACAATGAGAGTCGGTTACCAATTGTATGACCCGTGGTCTGGACCTCCTATATAAAGGCAGACTCGTGGCGACTTAGAGGGGATCGAGAGTTAGGTCAATCTTTAGCTCCCGCGTAATCGATACAAACTAGCAATACACGCACAAGAAGGACGTAGGCTATTACCTCGACTTGAGGGGCCGAACCTAGGTAAACTCACGTCCTTCGACCCAATCAACCCCTTTGAGTCCACCACATTAGCGATGGCCTTGAACCTAAGTTCGCTGACCCGGACATCTACCGTGACAAAACCACGACAGTTGGCACCCACCATGGGTTGCGCTCGGTGGTGTTGAGTTTTCAAAGGGCTCTCTCCTGGGTATCGAGGGATACGTAGTTGGAAGGATGAGCAAGAGTCACCGTGGCCGGCTCTACATCGACGACGCCGGCTGCGGGCTTGATGCCGATTCTCTGGAATATGGGTTCCGGGTTCCGTTCGGTGGGATCCATGTGTTCATCGGAAAGGTTGATGGAGCAACACCCGGGCCGGACGTCTACACCAACCTCGTCGAGCCGCCTCGGCGCTTGCAAACTACTCACAGTGTGTAACATGCCCGCGTTAGCCCGGTCCGGAAGCATGTCTTCGTGGGTTTTACTCAAGGTATGGATCTGGAGGCTTCCGGATCATAGGAAACACTTGTCTATTTAGAGGAAGAATCTTCAAGCGGAGAAACAAAGTTGGTTTACCAGCTTCACAATGGCTGCCTCGGGGGCAATGACGAGCTTTACCCTGAGTCGTACCACTCTGAGCCGGACGATCTGGAGTGACCGGTTCATGCAGCCGTATTCATGGCGGGGTCAACCCCTGGCACGAGCGGTGCCGCCACGGGAGCCGCAACTTCAGGCGATAACCCGCTGCCGCCGGCTCAAGTTCTTCTGGAGCTAATGGACGAGCTTGCTGCCCTAATGGCTACTAAGGTGACACTGGACAACCAAGCAGCCCGGAACTTAGAGATTGCAAGAATCAAGGACAGGATGGCGGAAGAGCAGTTGAGGATGGCTGGACTAAAAATCCAGATGGAGCAAGAGGCGGAATGCATCAAGACAAATGCTTTCCGTCTCGAGCTGGAGCAACAGTCGGCAGCCGCGGTGCATCGAAGGAGGCATCAATCCCGCCTGCCGGAACGTTATGAGGCAAGGAAACTCTTCAACACGCCAGGGACCGAGCGAGCTATAGAGGCGCCTGGAATCCGCCCGACGGCTCAGCTGATGAATCATCCGGCCCGGCGAAACCCGGACTCACCAGCAGCTTTCCTGATGCCGACAGGTCATTATTCTAACCCGGCAGAGAATATGGTGGCGGCAGCCACCCGGCTTGAGATAATCCCTATTCCAGACGAGGCGCCCTTCGTAGAGGAGGTGCGAAATGCCATTGGATACCTGCAGACAACGATGGCCTAGCAGGAGAAGTATACTCAAAGCCGGAGTCGGGTTCATTCGACTCCTCTCCCCAGCCGGAGTTTCAGCCGGCGTTATGAGTCGCCGGTGGGTTCCAGCACCAATCGACACAGGGAGATTCTGATGGGTCATCATCCAGACACACAAGCAATCGTCCACCGGGCAAGAAACTAGCAGGAGGCGGCCGCTTTGGCCGCGGAGGCTCACCAGGATCCCATGCCCTCCGTTTCGTTAGGAGTGGGAGTGACCACCAGGGCGGTAGGAGTGTCGTGTCTGTCGCCGGCTCTACGGAGTGAGCGGCTGCTGAAAGATTTCAAAGGGCCCCGCAAGGTCCCGAATTACACTATTGATCTACCTTTGGAGGCTTGGGTTGAGAGTTATGAGCTGGCCATGGAGATGTTGGATGTCAGTGAAGTGGTTTGTGCCAAGTACTTCATCATGATGCTGGAAGGACCGGCTTGCACATGGCTGAAGGGCTTGCCACACAATACCATCAATTCATGGGCAGAGATGAGAGCAAGATTCATCAATAATTTTCAAGGGATGTGCAAGCAGCCTATGACTATCATGGATATCGATCACTGTGTTGAGCAGGCAGATGAGTCGGCTCACCATTGGGTCCGGCGGGTTTCAACAATCATCCACTCCTCAAAGCAGATCCCAGCGGCTCAGGCATTGTTGATCTTAGAGAAGAACTTCCACTTTGTCCCTCTGAAACAGAAGCTCGGGTGGCTCAAGCGTATGTGTCAGGATATGGGAGAGCTCATGACGGCTCTCACGAAATATGCCGACTCTGATAGCACAAAGGATCCAGGTTCCGATGAAGAGAAGGCCAACCAAAGCAAGAAGAACGACCAGAGCAAAGGTGCAGCAAACAATGGTAACCAGAGTAAGCGTAAGAATCCCAATGCCGGATTAGAGTTGGTGGCCAACGCCAGCACCGGACAAAGTCACCCCAAGGGTAACAGGAGGTTCAGGACACCTTTTGGCAAGGACAGGCCTCCCTTCAACCTGGAAGAGGCGCTTAAGAAGCCCTGTCCGGATCATGGTTAGCCTGATAAGCCGGCGAACCATACATGGGGGGAGTGTCATTTTATGCTAAAACTCAAGAATCACTTTACACAACCCAACAATCAGGACGGAGGACCGTCTAGCGGCTCAGGACATGGCGGGTCAGGGTCCGGTCATCCGGGTCAAGGTAATCACGGAGGACATCAGCAGCATTCTGGTAACAAACATCAGCAGCAACGTAATCAGTCAGGTTTTCAGAGTAATCCGAAGCAGCTCAGTTCTGGCCAGTATCATGTTTTCACAACTAGCCTCAACAAACGGGATCAAAAGTTGCACAAGCGGGCGGTCAATGCAGTTGCGCCGACACTGCCGCAATATTTAAGATGGTCTGAGTATGACATAACGTGGAGCCGGGAGGATCACCCGCCATGTGTGGATGACCCGGGGTGGCTAGCTTTGTTTGTGGCCCCCCAAGTTGGAGGATACATGGTAAACAAGGTGCTGATGGATGGAGGCAGCAGTATTAACATCCTCTACTATGATACCTTTCGACGGATGAAATTGCTTGATAAGGACTTAAAGCCCTCATCCACCATTTTCCATGGGGTAGTGCCAGGCAAGTCAACACATCCGGTGGGCAGGATTTCTTGGAGGTAGCTTTCGGTGACGAGTATAATTATAGGGTGGAGTCCTTGTGGTGTGAAGTGGTCAAGATCAAAAGTCCTTACCACGCATTGTTCGGACGACCCACCTATGCTAAGTTCATGGCCAGGCCTTGCTACGTCTACTTACAGCTCAAGATGCCCGGTTTAAAGGGTACCATTACCGTTCATGGTAGAAAACTTGACTATGGAATGCGAAGAAGGGGATGTGGCTTATGCAGAGTCCAGTTGTGCTCAGGAGGAGCTTAAATTTTATAAGGAGAATGTTGACCCGAAGGACATGACCCTGCTGAAAAAGCCCACCACGGAGGTTGAGCCGCCCCTCAACTTTTCAGCGGATGATACTAAGGTGGTAGACTTCACTTCGGGCGACTCATCCAAGCAGTTCATCATTGGGGCTCACATGGATCCCAAATAGGAAAGCACGCTCATCGAATTCGTCCGTGAGAATCGGGACATCTTCGCATGGAAACCTTCTGTTATGCCGGGTGTAGCGAGAGAGTTCGCTGAGCACAACCTTAATGTGGATCCAAAATTTAAGACAATTAAGCAATTTCTACGGTAGTTTAATGAGGTGAGATGCAAGGCCATTGGAGAAGAAGTTGCCCGACTCTTGGCAGCGGGCTTCATTGTTGAGGTTTTTACCCGGAGTGGTTGGCTAACCCGGTGCTGGTGCTCAAGAAGAACAGCACATGGCGTATGTGTGTGGATTACATGGACCTTAACAAGGCTTGTTGGCTGATCTGTTTGCCCTTGCTCGTATTGATCTAATCATCGATGCTACGACAGGTTGTGAAAGTTTGTGTTTCCTGGACGCTTATTCAGGTTATCATCAGATCAAGATGGTGGTTAAAGACCAGGAGAAGATAACTTTTATTACACCTTTCGGGGCTTTCTGTTACGTATCTATGCCTTTCGGGCTCAGGAGTGCCCAGGCGACCTATTAGCGATGTGTACAAAACTGCCTTCACAGTCAGATTGGCCGCAATGTCCTTTGATAATCAGATTGTCCGCAATATCATCTTACATAAATGACATTGTGATCAAATCCAGAAAGAAGGAGACTCTTTTGGACGACTTAAGGGAGACCTTTGATAATCTTCGGGTCTATAAGATGATGCTTAACCCGGCTAAATGTGTCTTTGGTGTTCCAGCTGGCAAGCTCTTGGGTTTTCTGGTTTCTGAGCGGGCCATTGAGGCTAACCCGGATAAAATCAAGGCTATTACGTCTCTGGCAGAGCCGGCCTGTATTAACGATGGCCAGCGCTTGGCAGGGCGGATTGCCGCGTTGGGCCATTGCATAAGTCGCCTTGGGGATAAGGCTATCCCTTTATATCAGATGATGAAGAAGACGGACAAATTTGTGTGGAGCAGGGCGGCGGCTGAGGCACTTGAGGCGCTCGAAAAACAGCTTACCGAGCCGCCGGTGCTGGCCGCTCCGACTGAGAAAGAGCCGTTACTTCTATACATGGCGGCTAATAACCGTGCAGTAAGCTCTGCAATTGTGGTCGAGCGTAAGGAATCTGGGAAAGAATATCTAGTTCAGAGGCCGGTTTATTATATCAGTGAGGTCCTGACAGAGTCCAAGCAGAGGTATCCACATTGGCAGAAGCTGGTATATGGGGTTTTTATGGCGAGCTGCAAGTTGAAACACTATTTTTTAGGGCACCACATAACCGTGGTTAGTTCTGCTCTGTTGGGGGACATAATCCAGAACAGAGAAGGCACTGGAAGGATTTCTAAGTGGGCATTGGAGTTGGGATCTCTCAATCTAAAATATGTGCCTCGTACGGCCATCAAGTCCCAGGCTCTTGTGGATTTTATAAATGATTGGACGGAGTGTCAAGCACCTGAAGAAAAGCCAGATAACACATAGTAGACTATACACTTTGACGGATCCAAACAGTTAGGAGGGTCAGGGGCAGGAGTTGTTTTGACATCTCCCAAAGGTGATAAGTATTGTTATGTGCTCCGGTTGATGTTTCCTTGTACTAACAATGTGGCTGAATATGAGGCTCTGCTTCATGGTCTAAGAGTGGCCAAGGAGATGAATTTAAGCTGGGTAAGGTGTTTGGGCGACTCAGATTTGGTGGCTCAGCAAGTTTCGGGCACGTGGGATTCCAGAGACCCACGGATGGCGGCTTATTGTCAGGCGGTTGATATTATTGCTAGTCACTTCAAAGGATATCAGGTGGATCACATTGATCGGCTCAGGAATGAGGCGGCTGATGCTCTATCCCGGCTAGGTTCCCAACGAAAGCCGGTGCCGCCCAATGTCTTCCTGGATGTCTTACACCATCCGCCGATTAACATCCCTCCGGAAGAGGATTTGGCTGTTCCTGACCCGGAGGGGGAATTAGTGGTGGCTCTACACGCTATCCCGAATTGGACTGTGCCCTACCTGGCCTATTTGACTAGAGACAACTTACCTGATGATGAAAACTAGGCCAGACAGATCATCCGGCGTTGTAAATCCATGACAATAGTCAATGGTGAGTTGCATAAATGCAGTGTGACTGGGGTTTTCCAACGTTGCGTCTCACCAGAAGAGGGTCAGCAAATCTTGAAAGAAATTCATGCTGGAGACTGTGGACACCACGCCGGCTCAAAAACACCACGCCGGTTTTTTCTGGTTGACGGCTCACAACGATGCAGAGAACCAGGTCCGCAAGTGTGATGGCTGTCAAAAGTTCGGCCGGCGTGCTCATATTCCAGCTCAAGAGTTGAGGAAGATACCAATTACTTGGCCGTTTGCAGTCTGGGGGCTCGACATGGTGGGGACGTTCAAAAGGTCCAAGGATAAGTAAACTCACCTATTGGTAGCGGTTGACAAGTTCACCAAATGGGTAGAGGCGGAGCCGATCAACAAGTGTGATGCGGCTACGGCGGTTCAATTTGTTAAAAAGTTAATCTACCGTTTTGGATACCCCCACAGCATCATCATTGATAATGGCACGAATTTGTTGAAGGGGGCTATGAAATAATTCTACGACGAGGAGCACATCCGGCTTGATGTTTCGGTAGTCGCGCATCCACAGTCAAATGGTCAAGTGGAGCACGCCAATCAAGAGATTTTAAGAGGAATTAAGCCACGGCTTATGGTTCCTTTGCAACGAATGCCCGGGTATTGGGTAGAAGAGTTGCCCTCCGTCTTATGGAGCATCAGAACTACCCCCAACAGATCTACGGGGTATACCCCTTTCTTTATGGTGTACGTGATGGGAGACGTAGTAGTAAATCAAAAAATTTCCTACGTGTCACCAAGATCTATCTATGGAGAAACCAGCAACGAGAGGGGAGAGATTGGATCTTCATACCTTTGAAGATCGCTAAGCGGAAGCGTTGCTAGAACGCGGTTGATGGAGTCGTACTCGCAGCGATTCAGATCGCGATAGATCCGATCAAGTGCCGAACGGACGACACCTCCGCGTTCAACACACATGCAGCCCGGTGACGTCTCTTACGCCTTGATACAGCAAGGAGGGAGGAGAGGTTGGGGGAGAGCTCCGGCAGCACGACGGCGTGGTAGCGGTGGAGCTGCGTGGTACTCCGGCAGAGCTTCGCTAAGCACTACGGAGAACGAGGAGAGGAGGAGGTAGGGCTGCACCAGAGAGAGAGGGAGAACCGTGTCTTGTGCAGCCCCAAATACCTCCACTATATATAGGGGAAGGGGAGGAGAGGTGCTGCGCCCTAGGGTTCCACCCTAGGGGTGGCGGCAGCCTCCAGAAACCAATTTGGCCGGCGGCCAGGTCAGGGAGAGGTGGAGGCGCCCTAGGGTGGGCCTTAAGGCCCATCTAAGCCTAGGGTTTGCCCCCCTCCACCCTTGCTGCGCCTTGGGCTGGGGTGGGAGGCGCACCAGCCCACCTAGGGGCTGGCTACCTCCCACTCTTGGCCCATGGAACCTTCCGGGGCAGGTGGGCCCACTTGGTGGACCCCCGGAACCCTTCCGGTGGTCCCGGTACACTACCGGTGACACCCGGAACACTTCCGGTAACCAAATCCTCACTTCCTATATATCAATCTTCGTCTCCGGACCACTCCGGGACTCCTCATGACGTACAGGATCTCATCCGGGACTCCGAACAACCTTCGGTAACCACGTACACTATTTCCCTATAACCCTAGCGTCATCGAACCTTAAGTGTGTAGACCCTACGGGTTCGGGAGACGCGTAGACATGACCGAGACACCTCTCCGGTCAATAACCAACAACGGGATCTGGATACCCATGTTGTCTCCCATGTACTCCACGATGATCTCATCGAATGAACCACGATGTCAAGGATTCAATCAATCCCGTATACAATTCCCTTTGTCTATCGGTATGGTACTTGCCCGAGATTCGATCGTCGATATCCCTATACCTTGTTCAATCTCGTTACCGGCAAGTCTCTTTACTCGTTCCGTAATACATCATCCCGTGACTAACTCCTTAGTCACATTGAGCTCATAATGATGATGTCTTACCGAGTGGGCCCAGAGATACCTCTCCGTCACACGGAGTGACAAATCCCAGTCTCGATTCGTGTCAACCCAACAGACACTTTCGGAGATACCTGTAGCGTACCTTTATAGCCACCCAGTTACGTTGTGACGTTTGGCACACCCAAAGTATTCCTACGGTATCCGGGAGTTACAAAATCTCATGGTCTAAGGAAACGACACTTGACATTGAAAAGCTTTAGCAAACGAACTACACGATCTTGTGCTATGCTTAGGATTGGGTCTTGTCCATCACATCATTCTCCTAATGATGTGATCCCGTTATCAATGATATCCAATGTCCATGGTCATGAAACCGTGACCATCTATTGATCAACGAGCTAGCCAACTAGAGGCTCACTAGGGACATATTGTGGTCTATGTATTCACACATGTATTAAGGTTTCCGGTTAACACAATTATAGCATGAATAACAGACAATTATCATGAACTAGGAAATACAATAATAACCATTTTATTATTTCCTCTAGGGCATATTTCCAACAGTCTCCCACTTGCACTAGAGTCAATAATCTAGTTTACATTGTGATGAATCGAACACCCATAGCATTCTGGTGTTGATCATGTTTTGCTCGTGAGAGAGGTTTAGTTAACGGATCTGCGACATTCAGATCCGTATGCACTTTACAAATATCTATGTCTCCCTCCTGAATGTAATCACGGATGGAGTTGAAGCGGCGCTTGATGTGTCTTGTCTTCTTGTGAAACCTGGGCTCCTTCGCAAGGGCAATAGCTCCAGTGTTGTCACAGAGTAGAGTCATCGGGACCGACGCATTTGGAATCACTCCTAGGTCGGTGATGAACTCCTTCATCCAGACTCCCTCCTTCACTGCTTCCGAAGCAGCTATGTACTCCGCTTCACATGTAGATGCCGCCACGACGCTTTGCTTGCTGCTGCTCCAGCTGACTGCCCCTCCATTCAAAATATACACGTATCCGGTTTGCGACTTAGAGTCGTCCGGATCTGTGTCGAAGCTAGCATCGACGTAACCCTTTACTACGAGCTCTTCGGCACCTCCATATACGAGAAACATGTCCTTTGTCCTTTTCAGGTACTTCAGGATATTCTTGACCGTTGTCCAGTGTTCCACTCCGGGATCACTTTGGTACCTCCCCACCAAACTTATGGCAAGGTTCACATCAGGTCTGGTACACATCATGGCATACATGATAGAGCCTATGGCTGAAGCATATGGGATGACACTCATCTCTTCTCTATCCTTTGCCGTGGTCGGGCATTGAGTCGTACTCAATCTCACACCTTGTAACACAGGCAAGAACCCTTCTTGGACTGATCCATATTGAACTTCTTCAATATATTTTCAAGGTATGTGCTTTGTGAAAGACCAATGAGGCGTTTAGATCTATCTCTATAGATCTTAATACCTAATATGTAAGCAGCTTCTCCAAGGTCCTTCATTGAAAAACATTTATTCAAGTAGGCCTTTATACTTTCCAAGAGTTCTATATTATTTCCCATTATCAGCATGTCATTCACATACAGTATAAGAAATGCTATAGAGCTCCCACTCACTTTCTTGTAAATACAGGTTTCTCCATAAACCTGTACAAACCCAAACGCTTTAATCACCTCATTCAAGCGAATGTTCCAACTCCGAGATGCTTGCACCAGCCCATAGATGGAGCGCTGGAGCTTGCATACCTTGTTAGCATCTTTAGGATCGACAAACCCTTCCGGCTGCATCATATACAGTTCTTCCTTGAGGAAGCCATTAAGGAATGCCGTTTTGACGTCCATTTGCCAGATCTCATAATCATAAAATGCGGCAACTGCTAACATGATTCGGACTGACTTCAGCATCGCTACGGGTGAGAAAGTCTCATCGTAGTCAACTCCTCGAACTTGTCGATAACCCTTAGCGACAAGCCGAGCCTTATAGGCGGTCACATTACCGTCCGCGTTAGTCTTCTTCTTAAAGATCCATTTATTTTAAATGGCTCGCTTATCATTAGGCAAGTCCACCAAAGTCCATACTTTGTTCTCATACATGGATCCTATCTCGGATTTCATGGCCTCAAGCCATTTGTTGGAATCCGGGCCCGCCATCACTTCTTCATAGTTCGAAGGTTCACCGTTGTCCAACAACATGATCTCTAGGAAAGGATTACCGTACCACTCTGGTGCGGAACGTGTCCTAGTGGACCTTCAAATAGCGACTTGATCTGAAGCTTCATGATCATCATCATTAACTTCCTCTCTAGCCGGTGTAGGCTCCACAGAAACAACTTCCTGTGCTGCGCTACTCTCCGGTTCGAGTGGAGGTACAATTACCTCATCAAGTTCTATTTTCCTCCCACTTACTTCTTTCGAGAGAAACTCTTTCTCGAGAAAGGATCCATTCTTGGCAGCAAAGACTTTGCCCTCGGATCGTAGGTAGAAGGTATACCCAATAGTCTCTTTGGGATATCCTATGAAGACGCACTTTTCCGCTTTGGGTTCGAGCTTCTCAGGTTGAAGTTTCTTCACATAAGCATCGCATCCCCAAACTTTTAGAAACGACAACTTAGGTTTCTTTCCAAACCATAATTCATACGGTGTCGTCTCAACGGATTTAGACGGTGCCCTGTTTAAAGTGAATGCGGCAGTCTCTAATGCATATCCCGAAAATGATAGCGTCGGTAAGGGACATCATAGACCGCACCATATCCAATAGAGTGCAATTACGACGTTCAGACACACCATTTCGCTGAGGTGTGCCGGGCGGCGTGAGCTGTGAAACAATTCCACATTTCCTAAGGTGCGTGCCAAACTCGTGACTTAAATATTCTCGGCCACGATCAGGTCGTAGGCATTTTATTTTCCTGTCACGTTGATTCTCGACCTCACTCTGAAATTCCTTGAACCTTTCAAAGGTTTCAGACTTGTGTTTCATTAAGTAGACATACCCATATCTGCTCAAGTCATCAGTGAGGGTGAGAACATAACGGTAGCCACCGCGAGCCTCGACACTCATTGGACCACATACATCGGTATGTATTATCTCCAACAAGTCAGTTGCTCGCTCCATTGTTCCGGAGAACGGAGTCTTGGTCATCTTGCCCATGAGGCATGGTTCGCACGTGTCAAATGATTCGAAATCAAGTGAATCCAAAAGTCCATCAGCATGGAGCTTCTTCATGCGTTTGACACCAATATGGCCAAGACGGCAGTGCCACATGTAAGTGGGATTATCGTTATCAACTTTACACTTTTTGGTACTCACACTATGGACATGTGTAACATCACGTTCGAGATTCATCAAAAATAAACCATTGACCAGCGGGGCATGAGCATAAAACATTTCTCTCATGTAAATAGAACAACCATTATTCTCGGATTTAAATGAGTAGCCATCTCGCATCAAGCGAGATCCAGATACAATGTTCATGCTCAAAGCTGGTACTAAATAACAATTATTGAGGTTTAAAACTAATCCCGAAGGTAGATGTAAAGGTAGCGTGCCGACGGCGATCACATCGACCTTGGAACCATTCCCGACGCGCATCGTCACCTCGTCCTTGGCCAGCCTCCGCTTATTCCGCAGCTCCTGCTTGGAGTTACAAATGTGAGCAACCGCACCGGTATCAAATACCCAGGAGCTACTACGAGCGCTGGTCAAGTACACATCAATAACAAGTATATCACATATACCTTTAATATTACCGTCCTTCTTATCCGCTAAGTACTTGGGGCAGTTTCGCTTCCAGTGACCGGTACCCTTGCAATAAAAGCACTCAGTCTCAGGCTTGGGTCCATTTTTTTTCTTCTTCCCGGCAACTTGCTTACCGGGCGCGACAACAGTTTTGCCGTCCTTCTTGAAGTTCTTCTTACCCTTGCCTTTCTTGAAACTAGTGGTCTTATTTACCATCAACACTTGATGCTCCTTTTTGATCTCGACCTCCGCTGATTTTAGCATCGAGTACAACTCAGGAATGGACTTCTCCATCCCCTGCATGTTATAGTTCATCACAAAGCTCTTGTAGCTAGGTGGAAGCGACTGGAGGATTCTGTCAATGACCGAGTCATCCGGGAGGTTAACTCCCAGCTGAGTCAAGCGGTTGTGAAGCCCAGACATCTTGAGGATGTGCTCACTGACAGAACTATTCTCCTCCATCTTACAGCTAAAGAACTTGTCGGAGACTTCATATCTCTCGACCTGGGCATGAGCCTGAAAAACCAGTTTCAGCTCCTGGAACATCTCATATGCTCCGTGTTTCTCAAAACGCTTTTGGAGCCCCGGTTCTAGACTGTAAAGCATGCCGCACTGAACAAGGGAGTAATCATCACAGCGAGAATGCCAAGCGTTCGCAACGTCTTGTTCTGCTGGGAGAAGGGGTGGTTCACCTAGCGGTGCATCAAGGACATACAGTTTCTTGGAAGCTACGAGGATGATCCTCAAGCCACGGACCCGGTCCGCATAGTTGCTTCCATCATCTTTCAGCTTGGTTTTCTCTAGGAACGCGTTGAAATTGAGGTTGACATTTGCGTTGGCCATTGGATCTACAATATAGATAGTAAAGGCAATTTTAGACTAAGTTCATGATAATTAAGTTCACATAATCAAATTATTCAGTGAACTCCCACTCAGATAGACATCTCTCTAGTCATCTAAGTGACACATGATCCATGTCAACTAGCCCGTGTCCGATCATCAAGTGAGACAGACTAGTCATCCATGGTGAACATCTTCATGTTGATCGTATCTTCTATACGACTCATGTTCGACCTTTCAGTCTTCCGTGTTCCGAGGCCATGTCTGTACATGCTAGGCTCGTCAAGTCAACCTAAGTGTTTCGCGTGTGTAAATCTGGCTTACACCCGTTGTATGCGAACGTAAGGACCTATCACACCCGATCATCACGTGGTGCTTCAGAACAACGATCCTTAGCAACGGTGCACAGTTAGGGTGAACACTTCTCTTGAAATTTTATTGAGAGATCATCTTATTTACTACCGTCGTTCTAAGCAAATAAGATGTAAACATGATAAACATCACATGCAATCAATATAGTGACATGATATGGCCAATATCATCTTGCTCCTATGATCTCCATCTTCGGGGCACGATGATCATCATTGTCACCGGCACGACACCATGATCTCCATCATCATGATCTCCATCATTGTGTATTCATGAAGTTGTCTCGCCAATTATTACTTCTACTACTATGGCTAACGCTTAGCAATAAAGTAAAGTAATTACATGGCGTTTATGATTGACTCGCAGGTCATACAATAAAATAAGACAACTCCTATGGCTCCTGCCGGTTGTCATAGTCATCGACATGCAAGTCGTGAACCCTATTATAAGAACATGATCAATCTCATACATCACAATGAATCACATCACATCCTTCTGGCCATATCACATCACAAGGCATATGCTGCAAAAACAAGTTAGACGTCCTCTAATTTGTAGTTGCAAGTTTTTACGTGGCTGCTATAGGTTTCTAGCAAGAACGTTTCTTACCTACGCCAAAACCACAACGTGATATGCCAATTGCTATTTACCCTTCATAAGGACCCTTTTCATCGAATCCAATCCGACTAAGGTGGGAGAGACAGACACCCGCTAGCCACCTTATGCAACTAGTGCATGTCAGGCGGTGGAACTGTCTCAGGTAAGCGTACGTGTAAGGTTGGTCCGGGCCGTTTCATCCCACAATACCGTCGAATCAAGATAAGACTAGTAACAGCAAGCATATTAAAAAAATCGACGCCCACAACTGCTTTGTGTTCTACTCGTGCATAGATTCTACGCATAGACCTAGCTCATGATGCCACTGATGGGAGACGTAGTAGTAAATCAAAAAATTTCCTACGTGTCACCAAGATCTATCTATGGAGAAACCAGCAACGAGAGGGGAGAGATTGGATTTTCATACCTTTGAAGATCGCTAAGCGGAAGCGTTGCTAGAATGCGGTTGATGGAGTCGTACTCGCAGCGATTCAGATCGCGGTAGATCCGATCAAGTGCCGAACGGACGGCACCTCCGCGTTCAACACACGTGCAGCCCGGTGACGTCTCCTACGCCTTGATCCAGCAAGGAGGGAGGAGAGGTTGAGGGAGAGCTCCGGCAGCACAACGGCATGGTGGCGGTGGAGCTACGTGGTACTCTGGCAGAGCTTCGCTAAGCACTACGGAGAACGAGGAGAGGAGGAGGTAGGGCTGCACCAGAGAGAGAGGGAGAACCGTGTCTTGTGCAGCCCCAAATACCTCCACTATATATAGGGGAAGGGGAGGAGAGGTGCTGCGCCCTAGGGTTCCACCCTAGGGGTGGCGGCAGCCTCTAGAAACCAATCTGGCCGGCGGCCAGGTCAGGGAGGGGTGGAGGCGCCCTAGGGTGGGCCTTAAGGCCCATCTAAGCCTAGGGTTTGCCCCCCTCCACCCTTGCTGCGCCTTGGGCTGGGGTGGGAGGCACACCAGCCCACCTAGGGGCTGGCTCCCTCCCACTCTTGGCCCATGGAACCTTCCGAGGCAGGTGGGCCCACTTGGTGGACCCCTGGAACCCTTCCGGTGGTCCCGGTACACTCCCGGTGACACCCGGAACACTTCCGGTAACCAAATCCTCACTTCCTATATATCAATCTTCGTCTACGAACCACTCCGGGACTCCTCGTGACGTCCGGGATCTCATCCGGGACTCCGAACAACCTTCGGTAACCACGTACACTATTTCCCTATAACCCTAGCGTCATCGAACCTTAAGTGTGTAGACCCTACAGGTTCGGGAGACACGTAGACATGACCGAGACACCTCTCCGATCAATAACCAACAGCGGGATCTAGATACCCATGTTGGCTCCCACATACTCCACGATGATCTCATCGGATGAACCACGATGTCAAGGATTCAATCAATCCCGTATACAATTCCCTTTGTCTATCGGTATGGTACTTGCCCGAGATTCGATCGTCGGTATCCCTATACCTTGTTCAATCTCGTTACCGGCAAGTCTCTTTACTTGTTCCGTAATACATCATCCCGTGACTAACTCCTTAGTCACATTGAGCACATAATGATGATGTCTTACCGAGTGGGCCTAGAGATACCTCTCCGTCACACGGAGTGACAAATCCCAGTCTCGATTCATGTCAACCCAACAGACACTTTCGGAGATACCCGTAGCATACCTTTATAGCTACCCAGTTACGTTGTGACGTTTGGCACACCCAAAGCATTCCTACGGTATCCGGGAGTTACACAATCTCATGGTCTAAGGAAACGACACTTGACATTGAAAAGCTTTAGCAAACGAACTACACGATCTTGTGCTATGCTTAGGATTGGGTCTTGTCCATCACATCATTCTCCTAATGATGTGATCCCGTTATCAACGACATCCAATGTCCATGGTCATGAAACCGTGACCATCTATTGATCAACGAGCTGGCCAACTAGAGGCTCACTAAGGACATATTGTGGTCTATGTATTCACACATGTATTATGGTTTCCAGTTAACACAATTATAGCATGAATAACAGACAATTATCATGAACTAGGAAATACAATAATAACCATTTTATTATTGCCTCTAGGGCATATTTCCAACAGTATGGTGCCGAGGCGGTGCCACCAAGTGATATATGGCATGATTCGCCACGAGTAGCGGCTTATGTTGAGACGGATAATGAGACTGCACGATAGGATGCACTGGACGCTTTGGAAGAAGCATGAGAGCTAGCGGCTATCCGGGCGACGATTTATCAACAAGACCTATGCCGCTATCATAGCCATAGGGTCAAGACCCGGACATTCTAGGAGGGTGATTTGGTGCTCCGGCTGATTCAAGACCAGACAGATATGCATAAGTTGTCTCCTCGTTGGGAAGGTCCTTTCGTGGTCAGCAGAAATATCAACAATGGGTCGTACTACCTCGTTGATATCCGGGACGACTCAGAAACAACGGGTCAGGAGACCCGCCGGCCATGGAACATAGCGCACGTCCGGCCTTATTACACTTAAAGGGTGTCGAGACTCACCATTGTACACTACCATTTTAAATATCATATTTTATATAAAGTAGCATCCCTGCAAGATGGGCCCTCTGCTGTTTCACACATCTTCGCTCATACAAGGAACAATTCACAAATATACTGGCTAACACGATTAGCCGCGGGCTGAGGGCGGCTTCTTACTTCCGGGTCGCTTCTAACGCCTTATCGGCCGGTGTTATGCCAAATATTCTGGTTAACACGATTAACCATGGTTGAGGGCGGCTTCTTACCTCCGGGTAACGCTTCTGACGCCTTATCGACCGGCGTTTACGCCATATTGCTAAAGGGGGCTTTTTACTGATGGGTATCGCTTCTAACACCCTATCGGCCGGCTTTATGCCACATCTCCGGCTAACATGATTAGCCGCGGTTGTCTAAGGGGGCTTCTTAGCGACGGGTTTGCTTATCTCACCCTAACAATCGGCATTTACACCATTTTCCAGCTAACACGATTAGCCGCGGGCTGAGGGCGGCTTCTTACCTTTGGGTATTGCTTCTAAACGCCTCGTCAGCCGGCTTTATTCCAAAAATCTACCGGCTAACACGATTAGCCACGGCTGTAGAAGGGGGCTTCTTACCTTCGGGTATTGCTTATCTCACCCTAACAGTCGGTTTTCAGATATTCCGGCTAACCAGATTAGCCATGGGTGCCAAGGGAGCTTACCACCTCCGGGTGTAGCTTCCCAAACTTGGCCACCGATGTCTTCTGTATTGACAAAGCGGCTTAAGTGGCCAAAGCAACAAACAAAGGCAATGATAGTTGAAGAGCCAGATCAATTTATACAGCATAATGGAATAAGATTCAGCGGAAGCAAAAGGTGACATCTAGTCTATTACATACACTCCCTGAGGAGCCCAAAAATTTCGGACAAATTTTTCAACGCCACACGGCGGATCATGAAGAGTCGACTGTTACAAGTTTTTCAAAGTAAAGACTAGCTAGCAGCCGGGTCATCCTGCTCCGGCTCTTCGGGGGCCCCGATCTGGAGATTGTCCAAATCCCAGTTGCAGTTTGTTAGAGCCACAAAAGAGCTTTCTTCAAAGTAAGGATACGGATCAAGGTCAGGAGCGAAGAGGTCCTTACTGCGGGCAGGCGTAAGTCCTTGCAGGCGTAAAGCGGGCCGCGGATTCTCTTCTGGTCAGGGCCGTAAGCCGCCTGGTAGATTGACAGATCAATTTCTTCTGCTGAAATGGAGGCCAGCACTCTGGAATCTTTCACGCACCGGCTGTAGTCAGCATCGGTGAATTCAGAGTCATCGTCCTTCTTTGTAGGGAAACCATCCATCATCTCGGCTGACATTAGCTCTGGAGAGAAGGCCAAGGCCTGGCTGATGCCCGCAATCGCCCCTTGGCGGGCGGCTGATCTCTTTAATTCGGCAATCTGATTGGGCATGGTGGACAGGATTTCCAGGACACCCTTGAGAGTCGCTGGAATCGTCTCTTGCACAACTTTAATTATGCACACCGCACCGTAGTACAGCTGCTCCGTCAGGGTGTAGATAGCCTTCAACGGTAGCAGGCTGTTAGAAGCCAATTGCCGGCTCCTAGGGTTTGCGTAAGACGGAAATTTCGTGATGAGTCGCCAATACAAGTATTATATGACTATTAAAGCAAAAGTTATCAAAAACTCACCAAAGATGGTGGTTGTCATTCTGGTGATACGACGCTTCAAACCTTGGAGTTCATCTGATACTGCTATCAGTCGTTGGTCAGCATCATCCGCCCGCTTGGTCAAGGAGGCCTTCTCAGACTCGGCCAACTCTTTAAAAGTGGCGAAGTCGGCCTTGATTGCAGCCAATTCCTTAGAGAGGAGCTGACACTTCTCGTCGGTAGCACTTCGAGCCGTTTGTTGAGCCTCCAGATTGGTCTTCAGCTCCGTCAACTATGACCTGGCTTCAGATAAAGTTTCCTATGACATGTCAAAGCATAGCATCAGTAGGCAAGTCTCTAAACAGATCGCAAGGAATATGTTTGACACTTGGGGGCTAATGTCTAGTTTCAGACGTTTTTGACACTGAAAGACCCGACTCAACTTTCAATTAGAGTGAGCCGGCCCTTGGGGGCTACGGAAGGTTATAGCAGGAAAAGGAGTACCTCATATTTTCTCTTCATCAAGCCGACTAGTCGAAGCTCCACGTCACGGCTGGTGGAAAGCCGGTTCACATAGCCGGCGTGAAGCTCTTCGACTGTCATCGTCTCAAAGGCAGAGGTTTTGAAATCCAACTTCCTCGAGGCTTCAGCCAGCTCTTTATGCTTAGTCAGCACGTGAGCGGGGGGAGATTGGAAGCCAAAGCCGGTGACCACGACATCTGGAGTGGCAACGTCCTGCGTCATTTGAGCTGGGCTTGATGGCTTCGAAGGGTCCCTTGGAGGGCTCTCTAGGATGATATCTTCAACAGTCGGCTCAGTAGATGTGGCCGGCGGATCTACGTCCGGTCGTGACTCATCCGGCTGTTCATGCTCCGGTTCTTGGGCTGCAGGGCTAGGGGAGGACTTTTTCGTCTTTTGACGCTTCGCTTGAGCCCTGGAGAGCACGATTATCAGAATTCAAGGATTACAGTCAACAAAAGGAACAAAAACACACGGTTAAAATAAATACTTACAGAGGATTGATCTTAGGAGGCGGCAGGGCAGTCGCCGTAGAGTCGCTAGAGGAAGGTGACCTTTGAGAGATAGTTGAGAAAAGATAAGACAGTATTGAAATGGCAAAGAATACGAGTAGAACAAGAGATACATACCTCTGCAGGGCGCTTCTTTGGAGCCAAGGAGTTCGGTAAACCCGACACAAGATCCGTAGAGCCGGCGCTCCGGGTTTGACGACGATCAGCCTGTTGTTGCTTTTCCAAGAGAAATTGAGGGTCCAGATAAGCAACAGGATGAGATAAAGGAACTTTTCCAATAACCCGCCGTGGCTTCCGGGGGACAAAATATTTTGAGCCGAAAGAAACGTGAAATACCTCAGGGGCATTGGCACGGCTGGTCTCCACATCATCCTGTGAGTAAGATAGATGTTAGTAAAATGAGAAGAAAAGATGCAGAAAATAGCCAAAATTTTACCTTTGAGCCGGATGACTGGGGTGATTCAAACCATTCCTCTTTTGGGGCGGTCTTCTTGGGCTTCTTAACCGGAGCTTTCCTCCTAATCTTCTTCATGGGAGGAACATACTCTTTCTTCCAGAAATCAGAGTTGGCCTGGAAAAGTAATCCGGTTAAAATGATAATGACATCAGCAAAATATGAGTGAACTGAAAGAAAAAGGGGGTGAAGAACCGCCTTACATATGGAGCGGGATTAATGGCACTAAAAGGCGCCAACCCAATAGCGCTGCAAGACCCGGATGTCTCATGGACAAGGCTCCGGATAATAGTGGTGATGTCGTCCTCTGTTAAGGTGGACCCGCTGAAGCATAATGAACCATCATATTTGCCTGGGTATTCGCACATGAGGCGGCTTCTGTGGCTCAATGGCATGATCCGCCAAGAGATCCAGCAGCGGATCAGGTCCAGTCCAGTTAAGCCGTGGGCCACGAGGGCCCTGATCTTGGCATGAGCCGGCTCATACCTTGTGCGCTCTGAAGCTGACACCCGGCCATGAAGCTCTGAAGTTGTCTTGAGCTGGGAAGGACGATAGCCCGGAAGTGCATGTTCACCCTCTAGAGAAGTGTCTTTGCAATAGAACTAGGTCTTATTCTAGTCCTTTGGGTGACTCGGCATCTGCATAGCCGGAAAGGTGATATCCCGGCGCCTCTTGATAGAAATGCCGCCCAGCTCGAGACTCGGACCAGCCTTCACCTTAGTTTGACGGTTGGCATAGAAGAACTCCCGGAACAGGCCTATTGACGGCTTGACTTGCAGATAAACTTCACACAATACTTGGAAGTTGCAGATGTTTGAGATGGAGTTGGGGGCGAGGTCTTGAGGATGAAGCTTGTAAAGATGCAGGACCTCGCGGAAGAATTTTGAGCTAGGAGGCACGAAACCCCGCTCAATATGGTCTGAGAAAACGACCACCTCTCCTTCTTGGGGAACGGGTTTCAGCTCATCACCCGGGACCCGCCAGTGGATGGCGTCTTTGGAAAGGAGAGTGCCAGCATGAACAAAATCCATTAAAAACTCTTCCGTAACAGCCGACCCGACCCAGTTGTAGGAGTTCAAGGCACGAGACATTCTGCCGGCTCAAAGACTGTGAAAATCAAACGACAGCGAGTCAAGAGAAGGCAGGCAACTACGGGCGGCTTATGAGCTTAAAACTCTACAGATGAGGTGCCGTGATCCGGCTGATAAGAGTCGGAACGGCATAGCGGGTCAACATAGCAAGAAGACAGAATAAAAGTTCGGCTAAGTCCTAAAAACAGGTTTCGCAAAGTGCTGCTATGATCATGGATCTACAAAATCGGGGAAATACTTATATTTTCAGGCACGAGGACGAACTAGCGAAATAAAGAAAACCTAAGATGCCGAACGGAGCGGCGATGGATCTATGCAACATTGGAGACCACCCAATACACAGCGGTGTGGTGGGGTCGAGCTACCATTCAAGGTTCATACGCAGGATATGGGTGGCGTTGATGGGGCCGGAATTCTAAACTGCCACAGCGGAGCTTCCGTGAAAATCCTACCGGAACCATTACAGATCTAAGAGGAGAAGGGCGTTTACCAGCATTGGCGCGATGAATACGGGGGCAATCTGATTCGCAACAGGTTGATGCGGCAGCCCTACCGATGGCGGAACGGAGGCGGCACTGGAGAACGAGGCGATAGAAGCAGCAGTGTCGGGAGGAAGAAGACGTTGGAGCAAGCGGGAAGAAATAATGCCGCCCGGGGCGGTCCTATTTAAAAGGAGAAAAACAAAAACGGGCGCGAGAATCCAAGCGATGGAAATCATCCGACCGAGGCAGACACCTCGATTTTCGGGCTGACCATTTAATAAGAAGATTTGGTGTGTACGTCAGGAAATCTTTTTTTCAGGATAGACATGACGTCATGGCGGGTCATTTCCGGGCGGCTCACCGAGGAAGTGAGAAGAAAGGATGAAGTGAGCAAGCTGAAATCAACCTGGGGCCTAATGTTTGGGATATAACCCTGCGGTATGACCCGCCCTAACGGCTTCGGGTTATACCTGACGGCTCGCGGGCCTGTCGAAATGTAAGCCGTGGGCTTAGAGCCCAGGAAGCTTGGCGGCTCATAAGGTGCGCCGGACGGTGGCCTAGAAGACCCGGATGTGTAAACCGCCCGGGACAACTTGGACAAGGAGATAGAGGGAGACTCAGATAGACAATGAGAGTCAGTTACCAATTGTATGACCCGTGGTCTAGACCTCCTATATAAAGGCAGACCCGGGGCGACTTAGAGGGGATCGAGAGTTAGGTCAATCTTTAGCTCCCGTGTAATCGATACAAACCAGCAATACAAGCACAAATAGGATGTAGGCTATTACCTCGACTTGAGGGGCCGAACCTGGGTAAACTCGCGTCCTTCGACCCAATCAACCCCTTTGAGTCCACCACGTTAGCGATGACCTTGAATCCTGACCCGGACATCTGCTCCTCAAGAGTGTTGGTCCAAAATGGGCTGCCTGCGGGGCCGCCTCGAAGAAACTTGAGGATTGGTTTCCCTATAGCTAGTCCCATCTGGTAGTGCCCTGAGACAGAGATACGTGAGGATCCTATTGGGATCTGGCCTGCCGGGTGCTCTTGCTAGACTTGTTTTACCTTTATCGAGTGACTTGCGTGAGGGACTCTAACTTTCTTTGGGCTATCTCGAGGTATTGGAATTCCTTTGGAGTTGCCTAGGATGATCACGAGATCCGTGGTCGAGGCTATTCCCGCGGAGTGTGGTTAATTTATGATGGACTAGTTGGAGCAACCCTACAGGGTTAAAAGTTTTGGAAAGCTGTGCCCGCGGTTATGTGGAAACTTGGATATTTGTTTAACACCCGATTATACTTAACTGGAAGTAAACTCTAATAAAATACACCAACTGTGTGAGTAACCGTGATCGTCTCTGCTCGTGAACATGAACCGAGAGAGAACACAGTGGGGTTATGATTGACGTAAGTAGGTGTTCAGGATCTCTTATAGGTCATTTTAGTTTCAATCGTTCATCGTAGCCCACATATTTACTTTCATGTTTTCGTAAGATTAGCCACCATAAATTCTTAGTGCTGCTGCAAACTAAACACATACCCCATTCCAACCTATAAGCTTGAATAGTCTCGGTACCCGGGCGCGAGATTGCTGAGTCCCCGTGGCTCACAGATTACAACAACAATCTAGGTGCAGGTACATATGAGATCGTGACAGAAGATGTGACACAGCTCCAGTGGGGGTATGATGAGGAACGTGGCTGGATGTACATGACTTATCCAGACGAGTAGAGGACCGTGGCTGTGATCTTCGGGGCTAGCAAGCCAGTGTCATTGCATCTTCTTTTATCGTTTGTTTTCGTCTGTAGCCGGACCCTGCCTTTGGATTGATGTTTTGAACTATTTTTATGGATTTTTAATTTAGCATGTGGCGAGTGTAATCCAACTCATATACTCCTCTCTTCTTAAATGTATGATGTAATGATGATGTACTTGCGAATGTCAAGATGCACCTCTATCCCTTGTCGAGCCCCCCGTGCCTTAATATGGATAGGCACGCATCTTGGGCGTGACAGTATTAACAGACAACTACCCAGGGGTGTAGATTTCATGCCACTCTATAATGCAAACTTTTGGGTGACAAAAGAATGTGAAGCTCCACAAAAAAATAGTACTGTTGCTGGGGTTGAGTTGACGAGGAACGTACCCATTATGACGTCCGGGTCTTCCTGGGCTTCCTCTGTGGTGACATGATTCACACAACCTTTGCCATTGTTTGGCTGGTTGCGGGGAGATGGATTCCTTGGTGGTGCTCCACGGGCTTGAAATTGGTTCAGCGCATTGGGGCGCGGGGCATCTGGCTTTTTGTTGGGGCATAGCTTAGAGATGTGCCCAAACTGACCACATCCAAAACAGGTGACTTGCCTAGGGTTGTTGTTGTAGTTCCTGTCGCCGTTGTTGTTATTGTGGTTGTTGTAAGCTGGCCTGGGATTGTCATACTGTTGAGGCTAGTAGCTCGGTCGAGGCGCAGGGGTCTAGACTGCTGTGGCTGATAGGTTGGCTTGGCTGGGGCTGGCTGCCAGGGGCGAGGCTTCTGGTTGCTGGAGCTACCCTTGTTGATCATCTTGCACTTGCGAGTGTCGTCTATGGCACGACACTTGTCTTCCAGCATTAGGGCCTTGTTCACCAGGTCGAAGAAGGTATGACAGTCGCAGACGATGAGCTGATACTGCAGGGTCTGTTGAAGTCCTTCCATGAAGCGTTCCTTCTTGGCAGCCTCCGTGTTGACATCTTAAGGTGCATACCTTGACAGCAGGTTAAACTTCTGCTGTTACTCCTTGATAGAGCCACTTCCTTGCTTTAGCGCTTGGAATTCTCTCTTCTTGATAGCCATGATCCCAGAAGGAATATGGGCAGTGCGGAACCCTTCCTTGAAGTTATCCCAAGTGCTCACACGATCGCCTTGTCCCACCAAGCTCGGGCGGAAACTCCGAGGTAGTGAGAGGCATAAAGCACCTTCTCACGATCCTCATTGCAATTGACCAGTGCAAGGAGGTCCTCGATGGTGCGGATCCAGTCATCAGCATCCAAGGGATAAACAATCTCGGTGAATCTTGGGGGCGAATTCCTCCTGAACTCAGACAGAGTGGAGCGGCCATTGCCGTTCCTGCCTTGCTACTGGTTGTTCACAAGGGCCCGAGCCATCTGCTGAATAGCAGCATTGTTGGCTTGGCGTTCCTCCCAGAGAACTTGGAGAAACTGAGCTATGGTCATGTTCTCTGGTTGAGGTGGTGGTGGGGGAATGTCGCCTTGTGGCTGCTCCTGGTGTCCTCCAGCATGAGCAGTCCCACCAGCTCCTTGTTGTTGGCTTGAGTTTCCGGCTTCAGGGTTGGCGAAGGAGCTGTTGCGCGTAGCAGTCACCATCATGTTTGGAGTAGCTAAGTCAAACAACTGGGATAGACGAGAGGAAAAGCACCAATGGAAAACTGCACCTAAGGGGGTTGGTTGAGTGCAAGTGTGGTAAAACAAGGGTCGAAGGACCAACACATATATTAAGATTGTTGGAAATATGCCCTAGAGGCAATAAATAAAGTGTTTATTATTATATTTCCTTGTTCATGATAATCGTTTATTATCCATGCTATAATTGTATTTATTGGAAACACATTACATGTGTGGGTAAATAGACAACATTTCGTCCCTAGTATGCCTCTAGTGAACTAGCGCGTTGATCAAAGATGGTCAAGGTTTCCTAGCCATTGACATGTGATGTCATTTGATAATGGGATCACATCATTAGGAGAGTGATGTTATGGACAAGACCCAAACTACAAATGTAGCATATGATCGTGTCAGTTTATTGCTACTGTTTTCTACATGTCAAGTATATGTTCCTATGACCATGAGATCATGCAACTCACGCACACCAGAGGAGTGCCTTGTGTGTATCAAACGTCGCAACGTAACTAGGTGACTATAAAGGTGCTCTACAGGTATCTCCGAGGGTGCCTATTGAGTTGACATGGATCAAGACTGGGATTTGTTACTCCGTATGATGGAGAGGTATCTCAGGGCCCACTCGGTAATTCAACATCACAATAATCCTTCCAAGCAATGTGACTAAGTGTTAGTCACAGGATCTTGTATTACGGAACGAGTAAAGAGACTTACCGATAACGAGGTTGAACTAGGTATGGAGATACCGACGATCGAATCTCGGGCAAGTAACATACCGAAGAACAAAGGGAACATCATACGGGATTAAGTGAATCCTTGACATAGAGGTTTGACCGATAAAGATCTTCGTAGAATATTTTAGGAACCAATATGGACATCCAGGTCCCGCTATTAGTTATTGACCGTAGAGGTGTCTCGGTCATGTCTACATAGTTCTCGAACCCACAGGGTCTGTGCACTTAAGGTTTAGTGACGTTTCGGTAGTATAGAGTTATGTATGGTGGTGACCGAAGGTTGTTAGGAGTCCCGGATGAGATCCCGGAAGTCACTGGGAGCTCCGGAATGGTCCGGAGGTAAAGATTGATATATAGGAAGTCCTATTTTGGTCGCCAGGAAAGTTTCGGGCTCATCGGTAGTGTACCGGGAGACCATCGGAAGGGGTATTTCAACCCAAGAGGCTACATGGGCTGTGGGAGGATGAATACCAGCCCTTAGTGGGCTGGAGGAAGTCCCAAAAAGGTCCCATGCGGCTGGGAAGAAAAATCCCAAAAGGAAAAAGGTGGAAAAAGGTAAAAGGGCTCAATTAGGAAGGAGTCCTAATCCTACTAGGAGTGGAGGAGGAGGACTCCTCCCTCTTGGTTCGGTCGACCCAAGGGCTGGCTCCTTGGGAGCCAAGCCTCCTCCTCCTCTTCTCCTATATCTACTAAAGGGTTTTAGGGTTTTGGCACAAGTTTTTCAGCCACGTGCTACTCATTCCTCCAGTGCATAGTTTCTCCTCTAGATCGGATTTCCGCAGTGCTTAGGCGAAGCCCTGCCGGAATAGCTCCACCACCATCGCCGGAGCGCCGTCACGCTGTCGGAGAACTCTTCTACATCTCCGCTCCCTCTTGCTGGATCAAGAAGACGGAGATCATCATCAAGCTGTACGTGTGCTGAACGTGGAGGTGTCGTCCGTTCGGTGCTTGATCGGGACGGATCGTGATTGGATCCCGGGACGCTCGGCGATTTGGATCGCGAAGACGTTCGACTACACCAACCGCGTTTCTCGATGCTTCCCGCTTAGCGATCTACAAGGGTACGTAGATCCACTCTCCCTCTCGTAGATGCTCATCACCATGGATAGGTCTTGCGTGAACGTAGGAATTTTTTTGTTTCCCATGCGACGTTCCCCAACAAAGATAAGATAGATGATGGAGTCGCTTACATGTTGCCTAAGGCAAAAGCATGACTTGCATCGGAACACAAAAGAAAAAAATCAACAAGCACACACGGTTTCATATGAACCATTACATGGACTCAACTTTGCATGAGGGTTACATGACTGATCCTACCCTAGGGGTTCTCGGACTCAGGTGGTGGAGTGCTCGGTCTTGTAGTTACGCTCCTCTGGGTCTTCCTCCTATTCATCATCCGAACGGGCATCATTCCCGGTCGAAGGGGTCGAGGAGTGAGGAGGTCCATCTCAACGACGCTTCCTTGGCGGCTCAGCGAAGAGCTCACGGTACTCATTCGCACTAATGCAATGACGACCTGTAGGTGCATATCTAGCTGGGGGTACTCCTCCTCGATAAGCGACAGTTGGTCGTCCCTTAGTGGCTCCATCCTTCTTGATCTGGTTTGGATTTGCCTTGGCTTGACGAAGTAGTTCTCGGGTGTGGTGAAGTTCCTCGCGGAGCTTCATGGACTCCTTAATCAGGTTGTGACCAGACTATCGGCGGAGAGGCTGAAGTAGGTCTAGAACCTGAGTGGTGTGCCATCCTCCTTGGATGGAATCAGCGTCCAACTCTCACCAAGATCATCCTTTCTGAAGGGCAGGTAGCAAGTAGCCATCTCGTCACCTAGCTCGGGAATGATATCTCGAAGGTGTAGGAGTGCCTTGCGCATAGCTACCTCGGCTGCAAGTGCCATGGTCTCCATATATGGTCCTTCAAAGAACCAACTAGTCGGGGAGTCGTTTGTATTCATGAACACATCCACGTGGTACTCCTTCATGACGGCATCGACCCAGTGCTCATGGTAGAGAAAAATGGGTGGTTGGCAAAACTGGCACTTCTGCGGGCTATCCCCAAGGAGTAAGGGAAAGCCGGATGTCAGGAAGGCTTCGGGTACGACGGCCATCTACAAAGGTTTGAAGGGAGGAGAGTCAGCATAGTGTTGTGTGAAGAATATAAGAGGTAAATAGTATAGAATTCCTAAGTATAGGTGCTAGGTGCAGTTTTGAAAATGGTTTTATCCTAACTAACATCCATGCTAACTAAGGGCTTCCTACAGTCAGGGTGGCTCTGATACCAACTCTGTGGGGACCCTGACTCATAAGTCGTGATCACCGAATGCACGTGTACAGTGACCCCAAAGATCAATGCTCACTGAACACATAGAAGTTGAGTAACAAGAGTATTATATCCACATTTAGCGTCTTACACAAATAAAGACCATGGAGGTCTAGTCTTACATAGATAGGGCCACAAGGGCCAAACTCTTAAATAGAACAAGCAGCGGAAATCTTGATCGAAAGCGTGAACCCATTGTGATCTGCCTTAACCTACATGCATTCTAACTGGGAAGCGTCCTAGTTCGCATGTTCATCACCAACGAATTCTTCACCGTACTCCTATTATTCCATGCCTGGCCAATTAAATAACTAGTGGCAAGCCAATGAGTACTTTGAATGTACTCGCAAGCTACCCATGTTGTGGAACACGGTATAACAATGCATGATATAGCACTGAATAGGTATTTTTCACAAAGCTAATTTTGAATGCAATGACATGTTCAAGTAACCAGGTAAGCATGCATTAACAGATGGTAGATATCCATATGAACAAGTTATAGATATCATCATGAACAGGGGGTTGAACATCTCATGCTCAATCATCACGTCAGGTCATCTGACTTATCTCAAGTATCATCCCTGTTTTATCCACACACACACACACACCAAGTTTGTGAAAACATCGGACGCAGTTTAAGCAGTACCTCCAACTGTCCATGACCGTCGACACGGCTATTCGAATAGTTTTACGCTCGGTAGAGGTTGTGTGCTTTACCCACAAGACTCGAGGAACTTCCATGTCATCCACGACTCGCGGTATATTACATACCTGAGGTAAGTACCCGAACAATGCCTTTCCCATGGTGATACTAAACAAAGTGTCCACTCATTGGTGCCATTCCTCATGATATACATCACACGTATCATCTATGAGGTCACGCAACGATGTGCCCGGTGCCTCTAAAGATAGTGCATGGCCTTCCACTTCTGGGACAACCCCGTCTCGAGAGTGACTACTTCACTCTCGCCACTAGTAATGCGGGTTCCCTGCTAGCACCAACCATAGTAATCAACAAAGCCCCGTCCCATAAGGGGTATCGTGGTCGCACATGTAAGGTTGGGACGGTCAACAAATCTTAAAACTCTCAGTTTTCGGAAACACACACTCACTTCCTCCAGTACACCACTTCTTTCTCAAGTGGCCACCCAACTCATCATCATGTCTCTCGGCATTAGTGGCACCCGACGGGTTTTTTGAAAAGTCTTTGAAATCATTGCCATATTTCCATCACCATGCATAATCCCAAAGCCACTTGTGTAGCATCTACTAGCATTCTATCTACACCCACCCGCATAACCCTCATAAGGTGGTAGGATCATGCACGATGCAAGTGTCAACGACAAAAGTATCGGAAGCAACCCACCGAAGTGGTCACTACTCCACATGATCAAATATAACGAAAGTAAGGTGATATATGACATGCCAAAAAATGGTCTCTTAACATGGTCAAAGGGCTGCTTGCCTGGCACAACAAGGTCTTTGGGGTCTTCAAAGTCTTTGGGTCCAACTTCCTTGTCAACAGCGCAATCTATCGGCACGATAAATAGCGATAAAAATAAGCATCATACAAAAACAGAGCACACAAAGCTACTATTAAAATGCTACCCCATTCTGATAAATTCTAAAAACTATAACGAAAATATTTGTCTAAGGTTTTGCTGTGCAAATATTTTTAAAAACTGTTTAAACAGAGGCAAAAAGATGCCAAAGACAGGTTTTAAATTAAATCAGTGCATAAAAAGTATTCAACATTTTTCTCAAATGGCACTATTAAATTCTAAGGAATATTCTAGGATTTTTGGAGTTGGAATCATATCATTCGGAATTATATTTATTTATCACAGATTTTAGCAAGTTTCTCCAAAATGAAAAAGGATAAATGGCCTTGTTCCTAATGGGCCGAAACTGTCGCAGCTGAGCCAGCCTAGGAAAGAACTGGCCCAGGGCGAAGTTGTACGCGCTCAGGATTCTATTTAAACCTGCCCGCGGGCCTGGCCAGGCAGAGAGAGGAGGGAGTGTGAGGGTATGATAGGTGGGCTCCACCTATCATGCCGCACCTCATGACAGGGAGCAGAGAGGAGCTCACCGGGGGGACCCAAGCCACGACGGCTCAAGCGGAGGGCACCAGCACGCTCAGAGTCATCTCGCACATCAGTGCGTCGTTGAGGTGGTCACCGACATTGAGGGAATCACCGGCGAGGAGGAATCCGCATGGCGGTGGAGTTTCTTCTCGGATTCGAGCTCTCGATCACGAAAATGAGGGGGGCTGGGCACAGGACTATGATTGAGGAGAGGAGGGAGCGATAGGGGAGCAAGGGGAGCTCGGGAGAGGGCATTTTATAGCCAGACATCGGTGCACCATGGTCGCGGCCACCGGGGTTGGCTAGAATGGGCAAGGGGGGCCATGGGAGGAGGCCTGGGTGTGCCTACTGGCTTCCTGGGGCAAGTCCACGACCTAGGGAAGAGAGAGGGAGTGGGGTATGCGCACACGTGCGAGCCCCATGGTTGGCCAACTCGGGCGGCCGCGACGCATGTGAGGGGAGCTGATGGAGGGAGAGGAAGGAGGGGGGCGACAGGGCACCGTGGTGTGGACATCTAAGGGGACATGAAAGACACGGCCCCACCTCCCAAGGCTGTTGGGAGCGTCTGGTTGGACAAGCTACAATGCATGGATGCACTATAGCGTGCTCCAGAGCGCGAACCTTGCATGCCAAGGCATGTCTTTGGAAGATGGGGCGTGGCCATTTGTGTCTAGGGAATCTAGGAGGCTTATAAACAAGGTCCTACTGGCCTTGGATGCCCTGAATTTCCACTAGAATAATGGAAGAGTGGAGAGAGAGCTCCTGCCAGGGCTGTCTAGAGGTTAAAATGGGGGTTTTACCATGCCAAGATTACTGGAGGTAAAATACAATACTAGGTAGTTGTGGTAAAAAATTGGAGGCAAGGGGATTAGAGGAAGGGGGCCAAACAAGGTTTTTGCCATTCTGGCAGAAGGTCTTTGATGGAGATTAGGGCAAGCAAATGGACTTTTCTTACCATAGGAATTGACAGGGTCAAATGGTGGTTAGAAATAGGCTTGTCCGGCAAGTTTGAGCTTGATTGAATAAATTTCACAATTTAACTTTGTGAAACCCTAGAAATTAACATAATCTGGTTTCTGTAGATCTAGTCATGCTAAGCTAATCCCATTGATGCACCACTTAGTGTAGCATCATTATTTGGTTATTAGAACATGTCCATAAAGTTTGGGGTTAAGGGAAGAAACTTCACAATGTAAACTTGCTCAAATTTCAATCTGGACAGGGAGGGTTTCAGAATAGTTTGATGAACCAATTCAACTTGGATTGAGCTGAAACTTTGCAAGATCATCACCTATGATAGTGTTGACTTTCTTGAATTTTCTTGGAATTTATTGAGAATATTTATTATACAAATATTTCAAAAGCTTGATTTGGATAGAAAGGGTTTTGAGGGGTTTTGCCCATGATTTTTAATATGACCATGTGTTGAAACTCATATATATGGAAAATATATGTCCACTGAGTTTCCCTAAATTTTCTCAAATATTTTGAAAGCATTTAAATAATTCTTCCTTATGAAAGAACATTTCTGTTCTTATGAAAAAGCCTTTAAATAAAATATAAAAATAATCTTTAAAATTAATATTTGGTGGTTTTGGAAAGACTTATCCATAGTAGGTTTGAAGTAAAGCCTTTGGGGAAAAAGTATCCACCCAATTTGAGGACTTGTAGTGCAAACCTCAAGTCAGGGGTTTTTGAAAACCTAGTTTTAATAAATCCTTTTTGGTCAAAATATAATTTGATAAAAATAATTTTGGTCACTACTCACATGGCATGATCATTGGGCAAGAGATTTGGGTCAAGGAAGATGAATATGGAGAGGGATAGAATCTAAGAGTTCCATACACAACAACCAAACTAGAAAACAAGCAACAATTCAACAAGCACAAGCATTGGAAAAGTTTTAATTGGCTCCAAATTTTGTAAATACAAGCATATCAAGGTGATACAAACACAGGGTGTGACATGGACCCTCCCGGTGGACCCTCGGAATCCTTTCGGTGGTCCCGGTACTGAAACTTTTCCGGTGACTGAAACTGGACTTCCCATATATAAATCTTCACCTTCGGACCATTCCAGAACTCCTCATGACGTCCAGGATCTCATCCGGGACTCTGAACAACTTTTGGTAACCACATACAATTCCCATTAGAACTCTAGCGTCACCGAACCTTAAGTGTATAGACCCTACGGCTTCAGGAACCATGCAGTCATGACCGAGACACCTCTCCGGCCAATAACCAATAGCGGGATCTGGATACCCATATTGCCTCCCACATGTTACACGATGATCTCATCGGAGGAACCATGATGTCAGGGATTCAATTAATCCCGTATAAAATTCCCTTTGTCCATCGGTATGTTACTTGCCCGAGATTCGATCGTCGGTATCCCTATACCTTGTTCAATCTCGTTACCAGCAAGTCTCTTTACTCATTCCATAACACATGCTCCCATGACTAACTCCTTAGTCACATTGAGCTCATTATGATGATGTATTACCGAGTAGGCCCAGATATACCTCTCTATCACACGGAGTGACAAATCCTAGTCTCGATGCATGCCAACCCCGCAGACACTTTCGGAGAAACCTATAGTGCACCTTTATAGTCACCCAGTTACGTTGTGACATTTGATACACCCAAAGCATTCCTACGGTATCTGGAGTTGCAAAATCTCATGTTCTAAGGAAATGATACTTGACATTATAAAAGCTCTAGCAGACGAACTACACGATCTTGTGCTATTCTTAGGATTGGGTCTTGTCCATCACATCATTCACCTAATGATGTGATCCTGTTATCAACGACATGCGATGTCCATGGTCAGGAAACCATGACCTTCTATTGATCAAAGAGCTAGTCAACTAGAGGCCCACTAGGCACATGGTGTGGTCTATGTATTGACACATGTATTACGGTTTTTGGTTAATACAATTATAGCATGAACAATAGACAATTATCATGAACAAGGAAATATAATAATAACCATTTTATTATTGCCTCTAGGGCATATTTCCAACAGTCTCCCACTTGCACTAGAGTCAATAATCTATCTCACATCACCATGTGATTAACACTTACATCACCATGTGATTAGTACTTAAATCATCATGTGATTAACACCCAATGAGTTCTGGGTTTTGATCATGTCTTACTTGTGAGAGAGGTTTTAGTCAACAGTTCTATAACACCCAGATCTGTGTGTACTTTGCAAATCTATATGTCATACTGCAGATGCTACCACGCACCACTTGGAGCTATTCCAAATGGTTGCTCCACTATACGAATCCTGACTGCTACTCAGAGTCATCTGGATAGGTGTCAAAGCTTGCATCGATGCAACCCTTTACGACGAACTCTTTATCACCTCCATAATCGAGAAATATTTCCTTAGTCCTCTAGTTATAAGGATAATCTTGACTGCTGTTCGGTGATCCACTAGTGAACCACTCTTATACCCCTTGACAGACTCATGGCAAGGCACACGCTAGGTGCGGTACACAACATGGCATACTATACAGAGCCTATGGATAAGGCATAGGGGACGACCTTCGTCCTTTCTCTTTCTTCTGCCGTCGTCGAGCTTTGAGTCTTACTCAACTCCACACCTTCAAAATCGGGCAAGAACTCTTTCTTTGACTGAGCCATTTTGAACTCTTTCAAAATCTTGTCAAGGTATGTACTCATTGAAAGTTTTATCAAACGTCTTGATCTATCTCTATAGATCCCAATGCCCAATATTTAAGTAGCTTCTTTCCAGGTTTTCCTTTGAAAAACTCTTTTTGAAACAACCCTTTATGCTTTCCAGAAATTCTACATCATTTCTAATCAATAATATGTCATCCACATATACTTATCAGAAATTCTAATACAAGTTTCTCATAAACTTTGTATAGACCCAAAAACTTTGATCACCTCATCAAAGCGTATATTCCAACTCCGAGATGCTTGCTCCAGTCCATAGAAGGATTGCTGGAGTTTGCATACATTTTAGCATCCTTAGGACTGACAAAACCTTCCGGTTGTATCACATACAACCTTTCCTCACGGATACCGTTAAGGAAACGATTTTTTGACATCCATCTGCCAGATTTCATAATCGAAAAATGCAGCAACTGCTAACATAATTCCAACAGACTTTAGCATCGCTACGGGTGAGAATGTCTCATCGTAGTCAACTCCTTGAACTTGTGAAAAACCCTTTGCCACAAGTCGAGCTTTATAGATGGTGACATTACCGTCCGCGTCCATCTTCCTTTTAAAGATCCATTTGTTCTGAATGGCCTTTCGCCCTTCAGGTAATACTTCCAAAGCCCATACTTTGTTTCTTACATGGATCCCATCTCGGATTTCATGGCCTCTAACCATTTCTCGAATCCGGTCCCATCATCGCTTCTCCATAGGTCGTATGTTCATCGTTGTCTAACAACATGACCTCTAAGATAGGGTTGTCGTACCACTCAGGAGGAGTACCCGTCCTTGTCTACATACGAGGTTCAATAGTAACTTGATCCGAAGCTTCATGATCATGATCATTAACTTTTTCTTCAACTAACGTAGGCTCCACAGGAAGAACTTTCGATGTTGTGCTACTCTCTGGTTCAAACAAAGGTTCAACAACCTCATCAAGTTCTATCTTCCTCCCACTCAATTCTTTCGAAAGAAATTCTTTCTCAAGAAAGGACCCATTTTGGCAACAAATACTTTGTCCTTGAATCTAAGATAGAAGGTTTACCCAACTGTTACGTTAGGGTATTCTATGAAGATGCATTGGTCTACTTCGGATTCAAGCTCATTAGGTGAAAACCCTTTTTTCACATAAGCGTCGCAGCCCCAAACCTTAGGAAATGACAGTTTAGGTTTCAACCAAACCAAAATTCATACGGTGTTATCTCAACGGATTTAGATGGTGCCCTATTTAAAGTGAATGTAGTTGTCTCTAATGCATAAACCTTAAATGATAGTGGTAAATCGATAAGAAACATCATAGTTTGAACCATATCCAATAGATCACGACTACGACGTTCGGACACACCATCACACTATGGTGTCCCAGGTGGTGTGAGTTGTGAAACAACTTCCACATTGTCTTAAGTTGTATACCAAACTCGTAACTTAGATATTCACCTCCACGATCATATCATAGATATTGTTATCTTCTTGTCACAATGATCTCGAACTTCACTCTGAATTTCCTTGAACTTGTCAAACGTTTCAGACTTGTGTTTCATTAAGTAAATATGCCCATATCTACTCAAATCATCAGCGAAGGTAGAAAATAACGATATCCATCGCATGCTACAACACTCATTGGACCGCATACATCAACGTGTATTATTTCCAATAAGTTACTAGCCCACTCCATCATACCGAAAACGGGGTCTTTAGTCATCTTGCCGATGAGGCATGGTCCGCATGTCTCAACCGATTCAAAATTGAATGAGTCCAAATTTCCATCAGCGTGGAGTTTCTTCATGCGATTTATACCAATATGACATTTAGCGGCAGTGCCACAAGTATGTGGTACTATCATTATTAACTTTGTATCTTTTGGTACCAATGTTATGAACATGTGTATTACTAGGATCAAGATTCAATAAACCATTCCCATTGGGTGCATGACCATTGAAGTCATTATTCATGTAAACAGAATAACCATTATTCTCTAACTTAAATGAATAACCATATTGCAATAAACACGATCTAAACACATTCATGCTCAATGCAAACACTAAATAACATCTATTTAGGTTTATCACTAATCCCGAAGGTAGAGAGAGCATACGATGGTGATCACATCAACCTTGGAAACACTTCCAACACACATCATCACCTCACCCTTAGCTAGACTCCATTTATTTCGTAGCTTTTATTTGGAGTTACCAACATTTAGCAATTGAACCTGTATCTAATACCCAGGTGCTACTAGTAGTATTATCAAGGTACACATCAATTATATGTATAGCAAATATAATTCTATCGACGTTGCCAGCCTTCTTATCTACCAAGTATCTAGGGTTGTTCCATTTCAGCGACCGCTCTCCTCATAATATAAGCACTATGTCTTGGGTTTGGGTTCAACCTTGGGTTTGTTCACTAGAGTAGCAACTGACTTGCCATCCATGAAGTTTCTCTCCTAGCCCTTGCCCTTCTCGAAACTAGTGGTTTCACTAACCATCAACACTTGATGCTCCTTCTTGATTTCTACCTTCGCTGTGTCAAACGCCGCGAATAGTTTAGGGATCATTATTTCCATCCCTGGCATTTTATAGTTCATCACGAAGCTCTAGTAGCTTAGGGATAGTGACTTGGAGAACTATATCAATCAATATATTATCTGGAAGATTAACTCCCGCTCGATTCAAGCGATTGTAGTACCCGGACAATCTGAGCACATGCTCACCGATTGAGCTATTTTCCTTCATATTGCATGCAAAGAATCTTGTTGGAGGTCTCATACCTCTCAACACGGGAACGGGCCTGAGATCCCAATTTCAGCTCTTAGAACATATCATATGCTCTGTGACGTTCAAAATGTTTTGGAGCCTCAATTCTAAGCCGTAATGCATGACGAACTGAACTATCAAGTTGTCATCACAACGTGCATGTAGGATGTTCACAACATGCACAGACGATGCTAGAGGGGGTGGTGCACCAAGCAGTGCATCAAGGACATAAGCCTTCTATGCAGCAATGAGGACAATCCTCAGATCACGGACCCAGTACGCATTATTTCTACCATCATCTTTCAACTTACTTTTCTCTAGGAACGTATCAATAAAATAGGGGAGCTACAGCGCGAGCTATCTACAACATAATTTGCAAAGACACTTTAGACTATGTTCATGATAATTAAGTTCATCTAATAAAATTATTTAATGAACTCCCACTCAGATAGACATCCGTCTAGTAATCTAAGTGATACATGATCCATATCAACTAGGCTGTGTCCGATCATGACGTGAGACGGACTAGTCATCAATGGTGAACATCTCCATGTTGATCGCATCTACTATACGACTCATGTTCGACCTTTCGGTCTCTCGTGTTCCGAGGCCATGTCTTTACATGCTAGGATCGTCAAGTCAACCTAAGTGTTTCGCGTGTGTAAATCTAGCTTACACCCGTATTATGCAAACGTTAGAATCTAGCACACTCGATCATCACACGGTTCTTCGAAACAACGATGCTTCGTAATGGTGCACACTTAGGGGAACACATTTCTTGATATTTTAGTGAGGGATCATCTTATTTATGCTACCATCGTTCTAAGCAAATAAGATGCAAAAACATGATAAACATCACATGCAGATCATGAAGTGACATGATATGGCCAATATCATCTTGCGCCTTTGATCTCCATCTTCAGGCGCGGCATGATTACCATCGTCACTGGCACAACACCATGATCTCCATCATCGTGTCTTCATGAAGTTGTCTTACCAACCATTAATTCTACTACTATGGCTAACGGTCAGCAATAAAGTAAAGTAATTATATGGCATTTTTGATTGATACGCAGGTCATACAATAAATTAAGACAACTCCTATGGCTCCTACCGGTTGTCATACTCATCGACATGCAAGTCATGATTCCTATTACAAGAACATGATCAATCTCATACATCACATATATTTCATCACATCCTTTTGGCCAAATCACATCACATAGCATACCCTGCAAAAACAAGTTAGATGTCCTCTAATTGTTGTTGCAAATTTTACGTGGCTGCTATGGGTTTCTCGCAAGAACGTTTCTTACCTACGCAAAAGCCACAACGGTGATATGCCAATTGCTATTTACCCTTCATAAGGACCCTCTTCATCGAATTCGATCCGACTGAAGTGGGAGAGATAGAGACCCGCTAGCCACCTTATGCAACAAGTGCATGTAAGGCGGTGGAACCAGTCTCACGTAAGCGTACGTGTAAAGTCGGTCTGGGCCGCTTCATCCCACAATGCCGCCGAATCAAGATAGGACTAGTAACAGCAAGCAAATTTACCAAATCATCGCCCGCAACTACTTGTGTTCTACTCGTGCATAGAATCTATGCATTGACCTAGCTCATGATGCCACTGTTGGGGAAAGTAGTAATAATTCAAAATTTTCCCACGTGTCACCAAGATCAATCTAGGGATGCTAGCAATGAGAGAGAGGGAGTGCATCTTCATAGCCTTGAATATCGCTAAGCGGAAGCATTGCAAAGAATGTGGCTGTTGGAGTCATACTCGCGGCGATTCTAATCGCAGAAGATCCGATCCAAGCGCCGAACGGACGGCGCCTCCGCGTTCAACACACATACAGACCAGGAACGTCTCCTCCTTGATCCAGCAAGGGGGGATAAGTTGAGGGAGAGCTCTGGTAGCACAACGACGTGGTGGCGGTGGAGCTCGAGGTTCTCCGGCAGAGCTTCGGTAAGCACTACTACGGAGGAGGAGGTGTAGGAGGGAGAGGGCTGTGCCAGGGGGAGGGGTGCATCTGCCCTCCCAAACCCCCACTATTTATAGGCCAGTGGAGAGGGGCCGGGATCCTAGATCCAATCTAGGGTGGGGCGGCGGCCAAGGGGGGAACTTGCCCCCCAAGATTGATGGGGGCGCCCCCCCACACGCCTAGGGTTGGCCGCCCTAGGCGCCTTGGGCCCTTGGGGGAGGCGCATCATCCCACTAAGGGGATAGTTCCCACTCAACTACATCCCATTAGGTCCTCCGGGGCAGGTGGATCCTCCTGGTGGACCCTCGAAACCCTTTCGGTGGTCCCGGCACAATACCGATAAACCCCGAAACTTTTCCGGTGACTGAAACTGCACTTCCCATTTCTAAATCTTCAACTCCGGACCATTCCGGAACTCCTCGTGACGTCTGGGATATCATCCGGGACTCCGAACAACTTTCGGTAAGCACATAAAATATCCATTACAACTCTAGCGTCACCGAACCTTAAGTGTGTAGACCCTATGGGTTCGCGAACCATGTAGTCATGACCAAGACACCTTTCCGGCCAATAACCAATAGCGGGATCTAGATACCCATATTCGCTCCCACATGGTCCATGATGACCTCATCTGATGAACCACGATGTTGGGGATTCAATTAAACCCATATACAATTCCCTTTGTCCATTGGTATGTTACTTGCCCGAGATTCGATCGTCGGTATCCCTATACGTTGTTCAATCTCGTTACCGGCAAGTATCTTTACTCATTCTGTAACACATGATATCGTGACTAACTCCTTAGTCACATTGAGCTCATTATGATGATGTATTACCGAGTGGGCCCAGAGATACCTCTCCGTCACACGGAGTGACAAATCCCAGTCTCGATTCGTGCGAACCCAAGAGACACTTGCGGAGAAACCTCTAGTGCACCTTTATAGTCACCTAGTTACGTTGTGACGTTTGATACACCCAAATAATTCCTACGGTATCCGGGAGTTGCACAATCTCATGGTCTAAGGAAATGATACTTGACATTATAAAAGCTCTAGCAGACGAACTACACGATCTTGTGCTATACTTAGGCTTGGGTCTTGTCCATCACATCATTCTCCTAATGATGTGATCCCGTTATCAACGACACCCAATGTCCATGGTCAGGAAACAATGACCATCTATTGATCAACGAGCTAGTCAACTAGAGGCTCACTAGGGACATGGTGTGGTCTAGTATTCATACATGTATTACGGTTTCCAGTTAATACAATTATAGCATGAACAATAGACAATATTCATGAACAAGGAAACATAATAATAACCACTTTATTATTGCCTCAAGGGCATATTTCCAACATGGGGTAACTACCCCTAGGTGGTAGGATTGTTTTTTCCTACCATGAAAAAAATGAGACAAAATAGAGAAGGGACTTTGCTAGTATCCTTTACCACACTTGTGCATCACAGTGGCACCATGTTCTTTATATAGAGAGTCTCCTATGTTGTCACTGCCATATGCTAGTGGGAATTACCTTTTCATAATAATCTTGGCTTATATATTCTGATGACGGGCTTCCTCAAATGCCCGAGGTCTTCAAGAGCAAGCAAGTTGGATGCACATCCCGCTTAGCTTCATTTGAGCTTTCATACACTTATAGCTCTAGTGCATCATTTGCATGGCAATCACCGTGCATTGACTTCTATCGATGAGCATCTCTATAACGCCCTGGACACACCCGGCGGTAGTCGTTACTCCTGGAGGGATCTAGACTGGCCTCACAGATCAATACTAGTCTTTTTTGCGCACTTTGTCCTCACTCATGCGCACCCGGGACCAACTTCCTGGTCGGTCACCCATCCTACAACTAGTCCAAGCCAAGCACGCTTAACTTGGGAGTTCTGTTCGAATGGGCTCCCGGAAAATAAGGAATTCCTTATTGATATGAGTAGTCTATCATCCGTAATATGCCAGGCTATTACAATCTCCATAGATTGTTGGTACACCTAGCTGATGCGAGACTATCTTCTCCACTTTGTACCCCTTTGATATCTACCATCACATTCTATTCCACCTATATGCTATGTCCAATTGGTCACGCTCATGTATTGCATGAAGAATAAAAAGTTGATGCATATTGAAAAAGTACGATCCAATTGCCTGACTTGGACACCGTGGTTCTTAACATTTATATTGATATGGTGAAGACAGAGTCATGCCTTGCTAATTTATTAAGATGAGTACAGGTAAATATTCTTGTAGGTTCGTATACTTTGAAAAAACAATGATTTTGTTCCCTATATTTATAATTTTTACTACATTTTTGTTTGTTAATTCATCATTTCTCAATGAGCATACATACAAAAGATTATATAATGGGTAGCATGTCAAATAAAAAATTATGTTTTTATCATTTACCTACTCGAGGACGAGCATGAATTAAGCTTGGGGATGCTGATATGTCTCCAACGTATCTATAATTTTTGATTGTTCCATGCTAATATATTTTCATTCTAGGTTACTTTTTGGGCATTTGTTTACCAATTTATATTATTTTTGAGAACTAACCTACTGACCTAGTGCCGAGTGCGAGTTGCTATTTTCTACATGTTTTTGAGTTTTCAGGTTTAGAATACCAAATGAACTCCAATTGCCATGAAACTTTTTGATAATTTTTTCTAGACCAAAAGAAGAGATGGAAGCTATGGGAGGGGGCCGGGAGAGCCACGAGGGACCCACAGTCCAATAGGGCACGCCACTAGAGGGCACCCTGATGGCTTGTGCTTCCCTCGGGCACGTCCCGACGCCCCTCTCCGGCCTATAAATTAACATATATTCCAAAAACCCTATAAGCACTCCCTAAACACTTTTTTTGCCGCCGCAAGTCTCTGTTCTGATGGGAGGCCATCTACACATCCATTTCGACACCCTGTCGGAGGGGAGATCAATCACGGAGGGACTCTTCATCAACCTTGCTGCCGTCACCATGATGTGTGAGTAGTTCACCATAGACCTAAGGGTCCATAGGTAGTACCTAGATGGCAACATACCTCTTTGTCTCTCTCTCGATCTTCAATAGAATCTTCATCGCATCTTTGCCTTGATCTATCAGATGTAATCCCTTTGTATGGTGTGTTTGTTGGGATCCGGTGAATTGTGAGTTTATGTTAGATTATTCATGAAAAATCTTTGAGTCAAACCTGAATACTAAGATTCTTATTTGCATGATCATCATAGCTTCATAATGCTCTTTGATCTAGTGAGATAGTTTGGCCAACTAGATTGATATTTCTTCGGTGGGAGAGTTGTGTTGTAGTAGGTTCGACCTGGTGAGTTTCTATATATCAGGGAAAGTAGGGGACAAGTTGCATCTTTGTGTTGCTGCTACTAAGGATAAAACGATGTGGTCTATTCATATTGATTAAGTTTACATTGTCTACATCATGTCATCATTCTCCAAGCATTACTATGTTTTACTTAATACTCTAGATGCATGCTGGATAGGTGTCGATGAGTGGAGTAATGGTAATAGGTGCAGGCAGGAGTTGGCCTATTTTCTTATGGACATGATGCCTATATACACATGGTCATTGCCATGAAATTCGCATAACAATTCCCTTTTATATGAATCCCAACAGTAATTTGTTTACCCACCGTATGTTATTTCTATGAGAGATGCCACTAGAGAAGTCTACGCCCCTGGTCTATTCACTTATATATTCACAAACGCTTTCCTTACCTTGGTGTTATTTATTTGCTTTTATTTAATTTGCAATTTATAATTATCTACAGAAGTCACTTGCTTGCCAATAACGAGATCAAGGGGATTGACAACCCTCTCACCGGTGTTGGGTGCAAGTTGTTTGTTACTTCGTGTGTAGTCATTGTAGAAGGTTGAGGATTGGTATTCCTATTGGTTCGATAAACCTTAGTTTCATAACTGAGGGAAATACTTACCCACTTTGTGCTGCAATAACCCGTTCCTCTTCACGGAAAACCCAACGCAGATCACGAGTATCAGTAGTACAAACCTCAATTCAAGGTTTTTTGTTAACTTAAATTAAAGAAATTCTTTTTACAAAAAATAATATTTTATAAAAATAGTTTTATGTACTATACACATGTCATGATCATTGGGTAAATCTTTGGATCAAGGAGATGGGTTTTGAGAGTAGGAGGAATTTTATGAATTAAAGCACAAGCAAGCAAACAGGCAATCAACAATCAAGTCAAGCATCATAAGCACATAATTTTTTTTGTTGGCCCTAATTTTTGAGTCATGTTAACTTAGTCATGAGGCAAAACACAGGGTGTGATTATATGTCTGTCGCTTCAGCTTCAGTGGCCAGCATCTGAACCGATGGTGCGTCTTCAACAGTTGTAGGCCTTGCCATGGGTTGCTCAAGTGCGCACGATGACATGGCCTATACGACATGAAGTCCGTCGGGTTAATTACAGGTTGATGCCTCAGCCATCGGATTATGAATATTATCTTCCTCGGGGAAGCACTCAAGATCTGTTCTGGCGAGAAGAGAGTCACCGGTTCAAGGGCACCATTGGTTGCTTTTGGGGTGGGGTGGGGTGGGGGTTGAGGGATCTCATCCAGGAAGTATATTTATTTCTGCGGTCATTGGATATTATTTGATAGTGTTTCTCCCAAGGTCCCCTGCTCATCATAGACCCCTAGTGTTGGGAGACGTAGTAGTAAATCAAAAATTTCCTACGCGTTCACCAAGATCCATCTATGGAGAAACCAGCAACGAGCAAGGGGAGAGTGGATCTTCATACCTTTGAAGATCGCTAAGCGGAAGCGTTACAAGAACGCGGTTGATGGAGTCGTACTCGCAGCGATTCAGATCGCGGTAGATCCGATCAAGTGCCGAACGGACGGCACCTCCGCGTTCAACACACGTGCAGCCCGGTGACGTCTCCAACACCTTGATCCAGCAAGGAGGAAGGAGAGGTTGGGGAAGGGCTCCAACAGCAGCACGACGGCGTGGTGGTGGTGGAGTAGCAAGGTATTCCGACAGGGCTTCGCCTAAGCGCTGCGGAGGAGGAAGAAGAGAGGTAGGGCTTTGCCGTGAGAGAGAGAGATCAAATCTTATCTCAAAACATCCAAAACCTCAAGTATATATAGGAGGAGGGACGTGGAGGGCTGGCTTGGCCTCTACTCCAAAGAGGAGATGGCCGACCGAATTAAAGGGAGAGTCCACCTCCCACAAGGGAGGTGGATCTCCTCCTTTTAAATCCTTTTTGCCTTATCTCCTTATCTCCAGCCGCATGGGCCTTTAGCAAAAGTCTTTCCCAGCCCAATAAGGGCTGGCACACTTTATCTAACAGCCCATGTGGTCCTTTGGTCGTCACACCCCTCCCGGGGGTCCTCCGGCACCCTCCCGGCACTCCCGGTACACTACCGATGAGCCCGAAAACTTTCCGGTGACCAAAACTGGACTTCCTATATATCAATCTTTACCTCCGGACCATTCCGGAGCTCCTCGTGACGTCCGGGATCTCATCCGGGACTCCGAACAACCTTCGGTAATCACGTATACCATTTCCCTATAACCCTAGCGTCATCGAACCTTAAGTGTGTAGACCCTACGGGTTCGGGAGACACGTAGACATGACCGAGACACTTCTCCGGCCAATAACCAACAGCGGGATCTGGATACCCATGTTGGCTCCCACGTACTCCACGATGATCTCATCGGATGAACCACGATGTCGGGGATTCAATCAATCCCGTATTCAATTCCCTTTGTCTATCGGTATGATACTTGCCCGAGATTCGATCGTCGGTATCCCCATACCTTGTTCAATCTCGTTACTGGCAAGTCTCTTTACTCGTTCCGTAATACATCATCCCGTGGCTAACTCCTTAGTCACATTGAGCTCATTATGATGATGTCTTACCGAGTGGGCCCAGAGATACCTCTCCGTCACACGGAGTGACAAATCCCAGTCTCGATTCATGCCAACCCAACAGATACTTTTGGAGATACCCGTAGTGCACCTTTATAGCCACCCAGTTACGTTGTGACGTTTGGCACACCCAAAGCATTCCTACGGTATCCGGGAGTTGCACAATCTCATGGTCTAAGGAAACGATACTTGACATTGAAAAGCTTTAGCAAACGAACTACATGATCTTGTGCTATGCTTAGGATTGGGTCTTGTCCATCACATCATTCTCCTAATGATGTGATCCCGTTATCAACGACATCCAATGTCCATGGCCATGAAACCGTGACCATCTATTGATCAACGAGCTAGTCAACTAGAGGCTCACTAGGGACATGTTGTGGTCTATGTATTCACACATGTATTATGGTTTCCGGTTAACACAATTATAGCATGAACAATACACAATTATCATGAACAAGGAAATACAATAATAACCATTTTATTATTGCCTCTAGGGCATATTTCCAACAGTCTCCCACTTGCACTAGAGTCAATAATCTAGTTCACATCACCATGTGATTAACACTTACATCACCATGTGATCATATCATCATGTGATTAACACCCAATAAGTTCTGGGGTTTGTTCATGTTCTGCTCGTGAAAGAGGTTTTTAGTCAGCGGGTCTGCGACATTCAGATCCGTGTGTACCTTGCAAGCTTTCCATGTCATATTTGTAGATACTACTCCCATGCTCCACTTGGAGCTATTCCAAAATGGCTGCTCCACTATACGTAGCTGGATTTCTACTGAGAGTCATCCGGATTGGTTTTAAAGCTTGCATCATCGTAACACTTTACGATGAACTCTTTATCACCTCCATAATCGAGAAATATTTCCTTAGTTCTCAAGTTACTAAGGCTAACTTTGACCGCTGTCCAGTGATCCACTCTTGGATAACTCTTGTACCCCTTGACAGACTCATGGCAAGGCACACATAGGTGCGGTACACAGCATGGCATACTATATAGAGCCTATGGCTAAAGCATAGGAGATGACACTCATCTTTTCTTTATCTTCTGCCGTGGTCGGGTATTGAGTCTTACTCAATTTCACACCTTACAATACAGTCAAGAACTCCTTCTTTGACCCATCTATTTTGAACTCCTTCAAAAACTTGTCAAGGTATGTCTTCGTCGAAAAATCTTATCAAGCGAATAGATCTATCCCTATAGATCTAGATGCTCAATAAAATAGTAGCTTTATCTGGGTCTTCCTTTGAAAAAACTCTTTTCAAACAACCCTTCATGCTCTTCCAGAAATTCTACATCATTTCCGATCAATAATATGTCAACTACATATTCTTATAAGAAATTCTATAGTGCTCCCACTCACTTTCTTGCAAATACAAGTTTCTCATAAACTTTGTATAAACTTAAACACTTTGATCACCTCATCAAAGCATATATTCCAACTCCGAGATTCTTGCTCCAGTCCATAGAAGGATCGCTGTAGTTTGCATATTATTAGCATCCTTAGGATTGACAAAACCTTCTGGTTGTATCACATACAACTCTTCCTCGCAGAAACCATTACGGAAACCTTGTTTTGTCATCCATCTGCCAGATTTCATAATCGAAAAATGCAGCAACTGCTAACAAAATTTTAATAGACTTTTAGCATCGCTACAGATGAGACAATCTCATCGCAGTCAACTCCTTGAACTTGGCGGAAACTTCTTTGCGACAAGTCGAGCTTTATAAACGGTGACATTTCACCATTAGCGTCTATGTTTATTTCAAAGGTCCATTTGTACTCAATGACCCGCCATTCAACAGGCAAGTCTACCAAAGTCCATACTTGGTTTTCATACATGGATCCTTTCTCGGATTTCATGGCTCCTAGCCATTTGTTGGAATCCGGGCCCACCATCGCTTCTCCATAGTTCGTAGGTTCATCGTTGTCCAACAACATGATTTCCAAGACAGGGTTGTCGTACTACTCAGGAGCAGTACGCGTCCTTGTCGACCTACGAGGTTCGATAGTGACTTGATCCGAAGCTTCATGATCATCATCATTAACTTCCTTTTCAACTGAGTAGGCTCTACAGAAACATCTTTCTGTGTTGCGCTATTCTCTGGTTGAAACAAAGGTTCAACAACCTTATCAAGTTCTATCTTCTTCCCACTCAATTCTTTCGAGAGAAACTCTTTCTCAAGAAAGGACCCGTTCTTAGCAACAAACACCTTTTGCGCTTGGATCTGAGATAGAAGGTATACCCAATGTCTCATTAGGGTATTCTATGAAGATGCATTTGTCTGCTTTGAGTTCGAGCTCGCTAGGTGAAAAACCCATTTTCACATAAGCGTCGCAGCTCCAAACATTAAGAAATGACAGCTTAGGCTTCTGTCAAACCATAATTCTCACGGTGTCATCTCAACAGACTTAGATGGTGCCCTATTAAAGTGAATGGATTTGTCTTTAATGCATAACCCCATAACGATAGTGGCAAAATGATAAGAGACATCATAGTACTCACTATATCCAATAGAGCACGACTACGACGTTCGAACACACCATCACACTATGGTGTTCCAGGAGGCGTGAGCTGTGAAACAATTTCCACATTGTCTAAAATTGCATACCAAACTCGTAACTTAGATATTCACCTCCATGATCATATCATAGACATTTATCTTCTTGTCACGATGATCTTTAACTTCACTCTGAAACTCCTTGAACCTTTCAAACATTTCAGATTCGTGTTTCATTAAGTAAATATCCCCATATTTACTCAAATCATCAGTGAAGGTAAAGAAAAACAACGATATCCACTGTGTGTTTCAACACTCATTGGACCACATACATCAACATGTATTAATTCCAATAAGCCACTTGCCCGCTCCATCATATTGGATGACAGGGTCTCAGTCATCTTGCCCAAGAGGCATGGCTCGCATGTCTCAACCGATTCGAAATCGAGTGAGTCAAAAAATCCATCATCATGGAGTTTCTTCATGCGATTTATACCAATATGACATTACGTGGCAGTGCCACAAGCATGTGGTACAATCATTATTAACTTTGTATCTTTTGGTACCAATGTTATGAATATGTGTACTACTACGATCATGATTCGATAAACCATTTCGAGTGGGTGCATGACCATTGAAGGCATTATCCATGTAAACAGAATAACCATTATTCTCTAACTTATATGAATAACCGTATCACACTAATCATGATCTAATCACGTTCATGCTCAACGCAAACACCAAATAACATTTATTTAGGTTTATCACAAATCCTGAAGGTAGAGAGAGCGTGCGATGGTGATCACATCAATCTTGGAAATACTTCCAACACACATCGTCACCTTTCACCTAGCTAGTCTCCATTTACTCCGTAGCTTTTATTTCGAGTTGCTAACACTTAGCAACCGAACCGGTATCCAATACCCAGGTGCTACTAGGAGTACCAGCAAGGTACACATCACTAACACGTATATCAAATATACTTCCATTGACATTACCAGCCTTCTTATCTACCAAGCATCTAGGGTTTTTCCGCTTCAGCGAACATTCTCCTCATAACAGAAGCACTTAGTCTCGGGTTCGGGCTCAACCTTGGGTTTCTTCACTAGAGCAACAACTGGCTTGCCATTCCTGAAGTTTTCCCTTCTTGCCCTGGCCCTTTTGAAACTAGTGGTTTCACTTAACCATCAACACTTGATGCTCCTTCTTGATTTCTACCTTCGTGGTGTCAAACATCACGAACAACTCAGGGATCATCTTATCCATCCCTGGCATGTTATAGTTCATCACGAAGCTCTAGTAGCTTGGTGGCAGTGACTTGGAGAACTGCTTTAATCACTATCTCATCTGGAAGATTAACTCCCACTTGATTCAAGTGATTGTAGCACCCAGACAATCTGAGCACACGCTCACCGATTGAGCTATTCTCCTTTATCTTGCAGACAAAGAATCTTGTTGGAGGTCTCATACCTCTCAACATAGGCACGAGCCTGAGATCACAATCTCAGCTCCTAGAACATCTCATATGTTCCGTGACGTTCAAAACGTTTTGGAGCCTCAATTCTAAGCCGTAATGCATGACGCATTGAACTATCACGTAGTCACCAAAAAGTGCCTGTCATATGTTCACAACATCTACAGACAATGCTTGAGGGAGTGGTGCAGTTAGCGGTACATCAAAAACATAAGCTTTCTGTGCAGCAATGAGGACAATCCTCAGATCACGGACCCAGTCCGCATTATTGCTACCATCAACTTTCAACTTACTTTTCTCTAGGATTGTATCAATAAAACTGGGGAGCTACAGCGCGAGCTATCTACGACATAATTTGCAAGGACATTTTTAGACTAAGTTCATGATAATTAAGTTCACTTAATCAAATTATTAATGAACTCCCACTTAGATAGACATCTCTCTAGTCTTCCAAGTGATACATGATCCATGTCAACTAGCCCGTGTCCGATCATCACGTGAGACGGACTAGTCATCCATGGTGAACATCTCTATGTTGATCGTATCTTCTATACGACTCATGTTCGACCTTTCGGTCTTCCGTGTTCCGAGGCCATGTCTGTACATGCTAGGCTCGTCAAGTCAACCTAAGTGTTTCGCATGTGTAAATCTGGCTTACACCCGTTGTATGCGAACGTTAGAACCTATCACACCCGATCATCACGTGGTGCTTCGGAACGACGATCCTTAGCAACGGTGCACAGTTAGGGTGAACACCTTTCTTGAAATTTTATTGAGAGATCATCTTATTTACTACCGTCGTTCTATGCAAATAAGATGTAAACTGATAAACATCACATGCAATCAATATAGTGACATGATATGGCCAATATCATCTTGCTCCTTTGATCTCCATCTTCGGGGCACCATGATCATCACTGTCACCGGCACGACACCATGATCTCCATCATCATGATCTCCATCATTGTGTCTTCATGAAGTTGTCTCGCCAAATATTACTTCTACTACTACAGCTAACGTTTAGCAATAAAGTAAAGTAATTACATGGCGTTTATGATTGACACGCAGGTCATACAATAGTATAAGACAACTCCTATGGCTCCTGCCGGTTGTCATAGTCATCGACATGCAAGTCGTGAACCCTATTACAAGAACATGATCAATCTCATACATCACAATGCATCACATCACATCCTTTTGGCCATATCACATCACACGGCATATGCTGCAAAAACAAGTTAGACGTCCTCTAATTTGTAGTTGCAAGTTTTTACGTGGTTGCTATAGGTTTCTAGCAAGAACGTTTCTTACCTACGTCAAAACCACAACGTGATATGCCAATTGCTATTTACCCTTCATAAGGACCCTTTTCATCGAATCCAATCCGACTAAGGTGGGAGAGACAGACACCCGCTAGCCACCTTATGCAACTAGTGCATGTCAGGCGGTGGAACCGGTCTCACGTAAGCGTACGTGTAAGGTTGGTCCGGGCCGCTTCATCCCACAATACCGTTGAATCAAGATAATACTAGTAACGGCAAGCATATTAACAAAATCGACGCCCACAACTACTTTGTGTTCTACTCGTGCATAGATTCTACGCATAGACCTAGCTCATGATGCCACTGTTGGGAGACGTAGTAGTAAATCAAAAATTTCCTACGCGTTCACCAAGATCCATCTATGGAGAAACCAGCAACGAGCAAGGGGAGAGTGGATCTTCATACCTTTGAAGATCGCTAAGCGGAAGCGTTACAAGAACGCGGTTGATGGAGCCGTACTCGCAGCGATTCAGATCGCGGTAGATCCGATCAAGTGCCGAACGGACGGCACCTCCGCGTTCAACACACGTGCAGCCCGGTGACGTCTCCAACACCTTGATCCAGCAAGGAGGAAGGAGAGGTTGGGGAAGGGCTCCAACAGCAGCACGACGGCGTGGTGGTGGTGGAGTAGCAAGGTATTCCGACAGGGCTTCGCCTAAGCGCTGCGGAGGAGGAAGAAGAGAGGTAGGGCTTTGCCGTGAGAGAGAGAGATCAAATCTTATCTCAAAACATCCAAAACCTCAAGTATATATAGGAGGAGGGACGTGGAGGGCTGGCTTGGCCTCTACTCCAAAGAGGAGATGGCCGGCCGAATTAAAGGGAGAGTCCACCTCCCACAAGGGAGGTGGATCTCCTCCTTTTAAATCCTTTTTGCCTTATCTCCTTATCTCCAGCCGCATGGGCCTTTAGCAAAAGTCTTTCCCAGCCCAATAAGGGCTGGCACACTTTATCTAACAGCCCATGTGGTCCTTTGGTCGTCACACCCCTACCGGGGGTCCTCCGGCACCCTCCCGGCACTCCCGGTACACTACCGATGAGCCCGAAAACTTTCCGGTGACCAAAACTGGACTTCCTATATATCAATCTTTACCTCCGGACCATTCCGGAGCTCCTCGTGACGTCCGGGATCTCATCCGGGACTCCGAACAACCTTCGGTAATCACGTATACCATTTCCCTATAACCCTAGCGTCATCGAACCTTAAGTGTGTAGACCCTACGGGTTCGGGAGACACGTAGACATGACCGAGACACTTCTCCGGCCAATAACCAACAGCGGGATCTGGATACCCATGTTGGCTCCCACGTACTCCACGATGATCTCATCGGATGAACCACGATGTCGGGGATTCAATCAATCCCGTATTCAATTCCCTTTGTCTATCGGTATGATACTTGCCCGAGATTCGATCGTCGGTATCCCCATACCTTGTTCAATCTCGTTACTGGCAAGTCTCTTTACTCGTTCCGTAATACATCATCCCGTGGCTAACTCCTTAGTCACATTGAGCTCATTATGATGATGTCTTACCGAGTGGGCCCAGAGATACCTCTCCGTCACACGGAGTGACAAATCCCAGTCTCGATTCATGCCAACCCAACAGATACTTTTGGAGATACCCGTAGTGCACCTTTATAGCCACCCAGTTACGTTGTGACGTTTGGCACACCCAAAGCATTCCTACGGTATCCGGGAGTTGCACAATCTCATGGTCTAAGGAAACGATACTTGACATTGAAAAGCTTTAGCAAACGAACTACACGATCTTGTGCTATGCTTAGGATTGGGTCTTGTCCATCACATCATTCTCCTAATGATGTGATCCCGTTATCAACGACATCCAATGTCCATGGCCATGAAACCGTGACCATCTATTGATCAACGAGCTAGTCAACTAGAGGCTCACTAGGGACATGTTGTGGTCTATGTATTCACACATGTATTATGGTTTCCGGTTAACACAATTATAGCATGAACAATAGACAATTATCATGAACAAGGAAATACAATAATAACCATTTTATTATTGCCTCTAGGGCATATTTCCAACACCTAGGACTTTCTTCATAGCAGAATGATTGAATCCAGGCTTTACCTCAATCACCTAGCACTTCCCACATGCCGACTTCGATGGCACATTGTCTAACAAGAGTCTCGCGTACATTCAGGGGGGACTCAGGTTGTTGCACATTTTGACATACCTTCATAATGTGTAAGCACGCCCTTTAGTCTGCCTTCCATTCCATATAGATCAGATATAGCATCATCATTTGCAGCTGCAGTCTCAATGTCGTTGGGGCCAGTTGATGCATAGATATTCTTGTGCGGTGTTGTTGCGCAATAAGTGGCATCCTCCATGCCCACCTACCCTTGCGTCTGCTAGCAATCTCTCACCTTTAGTGTTTTCTTCATAAATAACCCCTCAATATCCTTTTGAATTCCAGGATACATGTCCCTCTTCAACCTTTCGTACAAAGCATTCTGCTTAATTTCACATTGCTCTTTTTCATGCCGAGCCTCTCTTCTTTGCTTAGTGAGAAATCCCTCTTGTGCGGGATATTGACCCCAATACCCCTTACATGGCCGGGGGCTCTCTGGTTTTCAAACCCTCGAATAGAATGTACATGGCCTTGAGTTCCTATAGAACCTTCCAGGGACTTTGAAAGCCTGTACAATGTCGTTATACAATGCTTCATATGCAGAGTTTTCAAAATAATAACTATCGTCATCATGCCTTGTTGCACATGCCCACAAGTAGTCTCTAGTGCGATTGCCCTTAATTTCACTAAAGGCCGGTTTGCCACCTGCAGCTACTGCTTCTTTGTCCTCCTGATCCCATATCAATGTGTGTGTGTGTATTCTTCTTCCGAAGTTTTGATTGTTTGGCACACTTCTTAATAAACTCCTCACTGGCCCTGACACTTTTGAATTCTTCCCAGTCTAACATTGTAATGTGAGGGCATGAGGGGATTGGGCGCTTTCCTTGACTCAAGTACTTCTTGTACAATGCATGATTAAGTTTCTCCAAGCATCCCTAGCCTTCTTCGGTGCAGTGTGTTCCACCTCCTCCCTCCACTCCTCAAGAACATTGAAGTGCTCCATGATCTTCCGGACTATCATGTGCCATGTTTATATGTCAACCATCCAAAAAACCCAGTAGATTAATGCTGAGCCTTGCCCTGCCAACAAATCAACACACATCTGGTATCTTAAAGCAATTAGAAAGGATTCAAAGGCAATGTCTATGGAGGAAATATGTGGAAGATAAGGGACATTCCATGGCTGCTTGGCCACTAGTGTGTAGATCCAAACTCAAGGGAGGCCTAGGGGTACTCGATCTTGGTCTTTAAAATGAGGCTCTACTCATGAAGCACCTCAATAAGTTATATAACAAGGCTGGTGTTCCCTGGGTTTTTTCGATCTGGGACACATACTACTTCAATAGAGTGCCCCGTGATACTATTATGTGTGGTTCTTTATGGTGGAGGGATGTAACCAAGCTTATGGACAAATTCAGGTCAGTCGCAATTGTCACAGTGAACAAAGGGGATACTGTCATGTTCTGGACTGATAATTGGAAACTTGACAGTCAGTGTTCTTCACTTCAAGACATATTCCCAAGGCTATTCCCTTTATGTTAGGATAAAATGCTCTCTGTGCAAGAGGTCATGAACACATCGGATCTTCATGAGTTGTTCTTTTTACCTCTCTAAACTGGCTTTCAATGAGCTGTGTCAGTTGACATCACTTCTTGAAGGTCTTAACCTCAATCCCAAGGTTAATGACTGTTGGACCTGGAGACATGGGAAAGCATCAGAATACTCTGCCAAAAAATACCATGTCTTTGCACATCAGCCAATTGTGGTTAACCCTATTCTCTCCTGGATTTGGAAGAGCAGTTGCACCATGTCAATCAAGATGTTCACATGCTTAGTTATAATGGACAGGAAAAACACCAAGGACATGATCCAGCACTGACATTGGAGAATTAATGAAGGACTAGAATGTGTGATCTGCCCCACCTTGGCATTGGAAGATAGAAATCATCTTTTCTTTCAGTGTAATTTCAGTTTTCGGATATGGAACTATCTGCAGATCACATGGATTGACAGCAATGACATGGTACAGATTGCATACAAGGCTAGAAAGGAGTTTAACAAACCTTTCTTCACTGAAGTGGTTTTCTTAACATGGTGGAACATTTGGAAAGTGAGTAATGATAATGCTTTCAGGCACATGAGACCTTCCTTCACGTGATGGAAATGTGGTTTCATTCATGATATTACCCTCCTCACTCACTGTATCAAGACCAAACACAGAGATGTGCTCCTTAAATGGATTGATTACTTACCCCCTTGAAATACTTTTATATTTTTTATACTGTTTTCTCCCTTTTATATTTTTTTATGTCTACTTCCCCCCTCACTTTTCCTCTTTGAGGAGATTTTGTATATATGTTTCTATTTTTTAATAAAATGTTGTGGGGCGTAAGCCCTGCAGTCTTCATGGTCAAAACGAAAACAAATCAACACACACTCCTGAACCTCGTGCGTGCTTTATCTAGTTTAGTTGGATACCAAGACATTAATTTGATGCAGGCTTACACCTTTAGGCTGGTTTGTGGGCTTTCTTGGAGCATACTTCTGTGTCTTGACTGGAAGGGTGATTGCGGCAGTTCATCATGTTCCTCATTTCTTGATCCAAGATCATCTGCTACAGACCTATTGGTTTTGGACTTAGAGGAAGATACATCAACAGAAGTATGACCGTTGTCGCTGCTACTCGACATCTAAAGAGAACACATGGCGACAGGTGGGATGGCCGCAATAGCATCCCGTGAAAAGGATGGCAGGATCAGCCACACAAGTATATGGCTAGTGCAACCAGCCTCGTGAGGACGCTTGGCACGAGCAGCCTCGCGAGGCACGCCCTCAGGACAATGCCGCTCTCCTGCCGCTCCCACTGCCGTCTAGGAGGGGTGACAATAACCTTCGTGAGGAGGGTGTCGGGGGCTATTAGGAGCCTCGCCCAGTCACCTTCATCCTCGGCGAGGCACATGCTCCCACGTCGAACCGCCTGTTCAAGAAATTATCACACGAGGTGAACGCTGCCCTCCCGAGGCCGGAGGCTGCCCGAAACCTCAAGTGGTCCCACTACACCATCTGTTTCGACGCTAGGGACAGCCTCAAGTCTACAGCCATTGCGGGTGCACTCCCCATGTTATGCACCCCCACCATCAGCAACGTTCTGGTCACCAAGACCCTCATCGACGGAGGTGCGGGCCTCAACATGCTCTCCGTTGAGACCTTCGAGATACTCTAGGTGCCCTACGACCAGCTGATACCCGCCACGATATTCTCTGGGTGACCGAGGGTTCCACCATCACTTTTGGCACTTGCGACAACTACCACATGGAGCTCATCGATTTTGACGTGGCGCACATTGTCCTCCCATACAATGCGAACCTCGGATACCATGTGTTGGCCAAGTTTATGGTGGCAACCCACCATGGCTACAATGTCCTCAACATGTCTGGTTGCAGTGGCGTGATCGCCATCGCTTGCGGCAAGAGGGATGTGGTCTGCTCCCTTGAGCGCACCTACAAAGCTGTTGCAGCCGAGCACTCCGGCGTCGAAGGAGGGGCTAGGCCCCGCGAAGCCACCCCACCAAGAAAGAAGTAGTTGGCGTCCATCCAAGGCAAAGGATGCGGCGCACAGCACCACAGGCCCTAAGCCCGCTCTGGGTGCTTGCCTCCCCTAGCATATGAAGGCACACCCGGTGCCTCCCTCAGGCCAGGCTCACGGGCTTCCTCTTGCAGGGCATCTAAACTAATCGGTATGACGAGGGGGGGGTGCTCGGGCACCACTTGGGGGCATGCTTCGACACGCGTCCCCTCAAGCAAGGAGTCCGGTGCTAGGCGCCAGGGGCGAATGAGTTTGATTCCTGAGAGATCAACAAGCTAAAACGAGCTCGGGCCATGCATGGCAACCTTTGCCCGGGGCTCCTTCTCGGCTGGGCCACCAGTCCCATGGGAGGCGGCAAGGTGCGCATGTGCATCGATGTCAAGAGCCTCAACAGGGCCAGCTCCCAAGACCTCTTTTCGCCATCGCGTGCCGGTCGGGCAAGGGGCCTCACCACGAACTACATCTGCATGCCCTTCGGCTTGGTGGACGCCGACACCACCTACCATGGGCTGGCGAAGTTCCCCGTGCCGCCTCACGAGGTGGCGGGGCCTCGTGGGCCCTCAAGGCCTCGGGAGCCAACCGCCCGTGAGAGGTGAACCTCTGAAGCATGCACCGCCAAGCAACCCGACGTTTTCGCGAAAACATGTTGGCGAGGTGACCTTTTTAGTCTGTTCAAATAGAGAGCGCCCTTCAGGCTGCATTTTCCTCAAGCTAGTAGGGGTCCGCCCCAACAACATACTCGTTTTTGGTCGTGTAGCGAATTTTCCTGCTTTTCATCAGAATTTATGCCACCTGTTTAAACCTTGCATTTGGTGCTTCGCCGCCGTATAAAATTATCGCACCCTCGTCGCCCTTCCTATGACTATCCCATGACCGAGGGATAGGCACAGCGTCTGTCCTCAGGTCCATCCCTGCAACGCAGGCAAATCCAAGCGATCGAGCTCTGTCATGTGGGCTTGCTCCCATGCACGTCACCTCCTGGGGTCCTTTGTGTCTTATCCCTTCATGGAATGGTCGTGTGTAGGGGAGCGAGGTCGTGACTCATGTTATATAACTATTAGCTGGGTGTTTTGCAATGCCCCCGACGCCATGTGTCTGCCAGCTTCTCCCTTGATCGTTACATGTGGGAACTAGACACGTCGTCTGTGCTCGGGCCCGTTCTTGCAGCATCGCTAAACCCGAGTGATTGAGCGTAGTCTGTCTGGCCAGGCCCACACACATCACCTCCTTGGGCCCTTGGTGCCCGATCCCTCCATACGATGGCCTTGGGAAGGCTATCTAACACGCGTCGCCCCCACGCCGTAGGTCATACGCATGCACAGCTACACCAAGAGGTAGGCGTAACCCGCCTGTAAGCCGATAAAGGAGCTCCTAGGCACTGCGCTTGGACCATCTGACATCTTGGCAAACTCCACTCGTGACCCTCTCATGTAAGAATGAGGTGGGGTTGTACACTCTCGAGAGCCTCCCGGTGCGTCGCTCCATGGCCTCAGGATGACTCCCACCCATGCCCAAGTGGAAGTCCCATGCTCCGGATTGGCGGAATGAACTGTCAAACCGCAACTATGTCGACGCCCAAGTTGAAGCCCCATGCTCTGCACTGGTGGAATGAACTGTCAAACCGCGACTATGCCCATGCCCAAGTGGAAGCCCCATGCTCCGCGCTGGTGGATGGTTAATTGAGAGGCTCACCTACCTCTAAGTCACGTGCTCATTAGTTCCCTTTTGGGCCTCATGCGAGCAGGGCTCGACACGGTGCATGCGCTAGGGGTAACTCCAGCAATGCTGAAAAACCCAAGGGACCGGTCCCAGGCTTGCATTTCACCCTACAAAGGCCCTTGACGTCTTTTCTCCTCGCGCGACACCCAATCACAAGATAACGAGTGTGTGTCGCTTGAAATAAAACTATTTTGTGCGTAGGAGCTTTAGACGGATCAGATCACCCCAGAGCCATCGCGAGGCGCCACCAGCAAACAACAGCCTATTCGCAGTATAGAAAGCTAAGTATGAGAACACTCAGGAGCGTTCCCGTCGTGCTGGAGTTTTCCCCTCAAGCGGGCTGCTTGCACGCCAGGGGGGCTTTCAGCATCACAACTTAGGAACCTTCACTAGTTCCTGTAGCCCCTCGCCTCCTGGTTTTGTTCACGCACTGCGACCTGACATTCTAGCGACGGCTGAGGTATGCATGGGGCTGGGCCCTGCCGACGTAGAGCACGAAAGCAAGCAAGAGAAAAACAAGCATGAAAAGGAAAGAAGTGGGTCATAAAAGGGTTATTACAAACATCAAAATGTTTCATGCATTAAACCATGGTCTCACACCTATGCGGGGCAGAATCCGTCTATTATAGGACGATAAAAGGAGGCTGGTCGTCGGGCTCTTCATCGCCACTGTAGGAGAACTTCCCGAGCAGCGCACCCACATGGACTTCCATGGTGGCCGCTATGCTGTCGCGAGACTCTTCACGGACCCGCCCTATCAACTCGTTGAGATCGAAGCCGGGGTCGCGGAGAAGGAGGTGGCTGAAGACGAGGGTCACCGCCAAGGAGAAGAGGTCGCGACACTCTTCCTCCAAGATGCCATCCACCTTCCGGGCCTCGTCCTCGAGCTCCCCCATGATGCTGGACAAGATCAGGGCATAGCCAACACTAGGGGCGGCAAAAGGAGTCCCGAACTCCCCCTACATATGGAACCTAGGGCTTCGCAGGCCCTGAGCTCAAGGGAAGAAAGGGTGGTGCTATCCGCAATTGCCTTCGTTTCGGCACCACCGTGGATTTTCTTCTCCCTGGTATCTAGCGCGACATTTTTGTCGAAAATGCGATGTGTGTGAGTCTCCTGAGGCTCAGCCACCTCGCATTGCAGCGCCTCATGACGCTCGCGTTCTGCGGCCTGATTGGTCGCATTCTTCGCTAGCTCGAAGTCACGGTTTGTTAGCTTCGCCTCATGATCCTTGAGGTCATCCTCCCATAGGTGGAGTTGTTGCGCCTTTGAGGCTGCTCGTCCCTCAGCGTCTTTAGGCGGGTTTCTGCCTCCTCGCAGCACTTGGCGGCTTCCTGAGCCTCTACAAGCGCCCCCACCCGTAGGTGGCTCTTGCGGCACACTCGTGGGGATCGTCACGTCGGCTTCCTAGGGCCCGAGAGTGGACGTACCCAAGGGCGGTCCCGAGGAGCACACTCTATCATGACCTTCCACAGGGGTCATAGTGGCCGGCGGAGGCTAGGGAGCATGTCCTTTCCCCGCGGGAAGTGCTGACGTCCCCTCAATAGGCGGATCCAGAGGGTGGTTCGTCACGACCTTGGCAGGCGAAGCGGCAGTATGGGCCGTTATGTCTTCACCAATCATGCCCCCTCGCCGCGCTGGGGAATTACTTGGCGTTGTCCTGGCGCCTTCCCGCCCATGCATAGCGGTGGGCTAACGCAAAGTGCCCCCACCCTCGCCAATACCGTGAACGAGTGCCAACACCGACTTCTATGCAGGGATCACCTTTGCCCCAGGAGTCACCTTCTTCATCTCTCCTCTCTGCCTCCCTTGATCCTACGTGGGTGAGGGGTCAAGCCACTACGGGCAAATCACAGACACACAACAAAGAACGGACATAAGCACTTATTTGTCCCCTTTGGCCCACCTCCTCTTATTTTTGATGGAGGGAGGAGCGCCCTTGTCGCCCGCGTGGGTCGCACCGATGCAGCTCGAGGGGCACCTGACACGGTCCTCGATAAGCCTATCCTGGACCACCTCCTTCTAGAGGACCTGAGGTGCCCCCTTAGGAGGTGACCCCGCTGCCGCGAGGGCGGTGGCCGTGCCGCCAGCAGGGGTCCTCGTCGCTGGCGCCAGGGTGCTCACGAGGCCGGGCTCCGTTCCCCATACTGTCCCAGCAGGACGAGGGGATGCTGCCTGATGTCGCTCCTCGGCGTCATCGTCGTCCTCCTCGAAGCCCTCTAGGGACCGGCGGTGACGGGGATCCTGGTCCGGTCAGCGTCTTCTTCCTCCTCAGTCGCCTCCGAGTGCTTGGCACTGTCGCTTTCGCTGGAGGATGCCACCAGGATGGAGAGGCCCCATGCGGGCTGGTGCTATTGCTTTGTGCAAGGCCCCATTCGTCGAAGGCGGTCATGGCGGCCACTAGTGCCTCCTGGTCGTAGTGGTTGTACAACGGGGATGCGGCCTCACGAGGACCCTTGGTGACGTGCCCAACCAGAGCCCCAGGGCCATGTCCAACCCGTTAGGCGTAAGCCCGACAAGGTGAAGCCTCATCGGGCCCATCGAGCGGGCGTAGTCCCGCACGAGCCGCGAGTGCGCCTGGAGCAGCGTGATGCGCAACCCCAAGAACTCTTTGATGATCATCTCCCTGATCAGCTGGGTCACCCCGTAAGTGGCGATCAACTCCAGGACAGGCTTGGCCCTTGGGTCGGTGAGCTTCTCATGGCCCCACTGGGGTGTCTGCTCAGGCTGCGCTATGGGAGGCACCTGGAGTGGGCTGACCTATCGCGTGTCCATGAAGACCCGACGGTGCCTATAACCTTCCATGTTCTTCCTGACCTTCAGGCGAATGCTCATGCTGTTGACGTCGACAAAGGAGACGCATGCGGAATGCTGGTCTTAAGCGGTAAATCGCAGGCTGGAGAGCTGGCTGAAGAGCGCCACCAAGGGCCTCATACCCACTAAGGCCTCGCAGTAGAAGAGAAAATGGCCAGGAGAAGGATGGAGTTGGGTTGAAGATGGAGGGCCTGGATCTAATTGTGGCCAAGGATGGCAAAGAAGCACTCAGAAAATGGCGGCACCAGCCCGATGAAGACGTTGTGGAGGAAGAAGGGGTAGAAGGACTCCCCCAGGCCGCTCCGTGCCGCCGAGCCCGGTCGGATCTTGGTCGTCCGCCCTTCGTTCAGGTCTCCTACTATCAACAGGCACACTGGGCTCAAACCATCCTCCAAGGCTATGTATGAGGGCGAGAGAGCATGTGCAAGGGCAGGGGAGCTCGCGGCCGGTGCCACGGCTTTTTCTTTCTTATTGACCGGCGCCATCAGCGTGTTGTGAACACGGGGGAGCTCGGGAGGTGTCACACCTGAAATCAGATCTGGAGGAAGCGAGGTGAGTTGGATGCAGGGGAAGGAGAAGCAATGATGGCCCTGCACCGCGCCTAGGCTTTATGTCAACCAGGACAGTTGCCTAGGTGTCATGGGGAGGCAGAGCCGCCTTGTGCTCCAACGTGTGCGACGTATCGTGCCTCACCAGTAGGCGGTTATGGCCCACACCATTTCCATCCTTTCCCCGCAACGGGCGGAGTGGAGCACGCCATGGTCCTAGGGGATATTGTCAGCCCCCTGGGACTTGGGGTACCTAGGCCCGTCTACCTGCAGACCAGGATGCGTCACGTATAGTGGGCCCATGGTGGCCCACCTCGGGACTTCACTAGTGACACCCTCGTGAGGGCCCCTGCCTCGTGAGGTGCACGATAGTGAGCGTCGTTGGTGATTTCGTGGAACCCCCCTCGCGATGTCGCCTCCCGAGACCGCCACCAAAGCCTTTGCAGGGCAGACCGGTCGAGGGCAGCTCAGTGGGGCCACCCGGTACTACGCCTTCGCGTGGATGGCACAGGCCGCGCCAGCAGGCACGGCTGGAAAAGCTTTGCTCTTTTGTGTTAAGGGAGCAAGTCCGGCTCGTCAATTCCCAAAGCGATCCCCAAAAGTTTCCCCTTCGGTGAAAGGAGACCAAGGTCGGGATCTCTCCAGGACGGAGGTCATCCCCGAGCCCACCAGTGTGTTACGGCAGCGAGCTTTCACAAGCGAAGACTGCTTTTGTCAGGATAGACTGCGATCTTGTCCCCCTTTAAATGGTCCTCTATGGCAACCCTTCCCGCCTTTTGATTTTGAGGAAGAGGACCAGGGCCGGTAAAATATAGGGCATTCCTGCACCGTAGAAAGGGGGTCGCGACGACCGAACAAGAACACACCTTTGTAGCCTCTCATCTCTCCAAGCCATACAGACAAGCAAGAGTAAGGTTTTGCTCCGCAAGGTGGCCTGTTGGGGATATAACCCTGTGGTGAGACCTGCCCCGGAGGCTCCGGGTCACACCTGGCAGCTCATAGGCCAGCCCAAGGATGGGCCTTGAAGACTCAAGCCCAAGACGTTGGGCGGCTTGCCAAGATGGGCTAAGATGAGGCCCGGAGGGAGAAGGTATGAAGACCCGGGCGGGTGAGCCACCCGGAGACAGCTTGATCAGGAAGGCAAGACAATATAGAGATAGACTCACACACATTATGAGAGTCGGTTACGACTTGTATGATCCGTGGTCTTGACCTCCTATATAAAGACGAGACCCGGGGCGACTTAGACAGGAACTAACTAATCAAGAGCGAGGTCAAGCGATTCTGCTCCCATGTAATCGAGATTCCAAGCAATACAAGCACAAGCAGGACGTAGGCTTTTGCCTCTACTTGAGGGGCCGAACCTGGGTAAACCTGTGTCCTTTGTCCCGATCAACCCCTCTGAGTCCATCACCTTAGCGATGGCCTCAAATCTAAGTCCTTGGACATCTGCCATGACAAAACCACGACAGTTGGCGTCCACCTTGGGGCTAGCGCTCGGTGGTGTTGAGTTCTCAGAGGGCTCTCTCCCAGGGTTCGTGGGATATGTGGTTGGAAGGATGAGAAAGAGCCGCCAAGACCGGCTCTACATCGACGACGCTGGTTGGGGCTTCGAGGCCGACTCCGTCGAGTACGGATTCCGGGTGCCCTTCGGCGGAATTCACGTCTTCATCGGCAGACTTACGCCCGGGCCGGACGTCTGCACCGACATTGTCGAGTCGGCTCGGCGCACGCAGCCTGCCCAACACATGCAACCTGCTCGGGTTGACCCGGGCCGGAAGCATGTCTTCATGGGCTTCACTCAAAGTATGGATCTTGAGGCTTCTATGTCACAGGAGACTCTCGTCTATTCAGAGGACGGATCTTCGAGCGGAGAGGCGGAGTCAATCTACCAGCTTCACAACGGCGGGCTTGGGGGCTATGACGAGCTTTACCTCGAGTCGGAGCGTTCTGAGCCGGAGGATCACGGGCTGCCAATTCATGTAGCCGTGTTCATGGCGGGGTCAGCGCCGGCCACGAGTAGCACAACCGCCGGAGCCACAAACACGGGGGCTGACCCGCCGCCATCGGCTTAGGTTCTTCTAGATCTGATGAACGAGCTCGCAACCCTGATGGCGACTGAAGTCACACCAGGTAATCAAGCGACCCGAAACTTGGTGATCACAAGACTTAAGGACTAGATGGTGGAGGTCCAATAGGGAATTAACGAGTTAAAAGCTCAAATGGATGCGGAGGTAGAGCGCCTTAGGACAGATGCTTTCCGCCTTGAGCTAGAGCAACAGTCAGTAGCTCCAGTGCAGCGGATGAGACATCAGTCCTCCTTACCAGAACAATATGAGGCCACAAATCTTTTTAACACACCAGGAATGGGACAGATAGTGGACGCGCCTAGGACTCGGACGGCGGCTCGACAACAGCTTAACCCGCCCCGACGAAACCAGGTCTCACCAACGGCTTTTCCAACACCGACGGGTCACTACTCAAACCTGGTAGAGAACATGGTGGCAGCAACAGCCCGGCTTGAAACAATCCCTATTCCTAACGAGGCGCCCTTTGCAGAGGAGGTCCGGAATGCCCTTGGATACCTTCAAACGGCGATGGGCAAGCAAGAGAAATATACTTATAGCCGAAGCCGCGTGCATTCAACCCCCCTCCCCAGCCGCAGCTATAGCCGGCGTTATGAGTCGCCGACGGGTTCTAGCAGTGATCGGCGCTAGGGGCTACTACGAGATGATCAGGAGACTCTGGATGCGCAAGCACTCGCAGACCGGGCGAGAGTACAGCGAGAGGCAGCGGCTCTGGCAGGGGTGGTTCATCAAGAGCCTACGCCTTCCGTCTCAGTTGGAGTGGGAGTGACCATCAAGGCGGTGGGAGTGCCGTGTCTGGTGCCGGCCCTGCGAAACGAGCGGCTGCCGAAAGGTTTCAAAGTCCCTCGCAAAGTCCCGAATTACACCGTTGACTTACCTTCGAAGGCCTGGATCAAAAGCTATGAGCTGGCTATGGAGATGTTGGATGTGAATGACACGGTTTGCGCCAGATACTTTATCATGATGTTGGAAGGTCCGGCTCGCACATGGTTGAAGGGTTTGCCACCCAATACCATCAACTCATGGGTTGAGCTGAAAGCAAGGTTCATTAAAAAAAATTCAAGGAACTTGCAAGCAACCTATGACGATTGTGGATCTGGATCATTGTGTCCAATAGGAGAATGAGTCGGCTCATCATTGGGTCCGGCGGGTGTCGACCATTATCCACTCGTCTGAACAGATCACGGCGGATCAAGCGGTGTTGATCCTAGAAAAGAACTCTCACTTTGTCCCTCTGAAGCAGAATCTTGGCCGTCTCAAACGCACATGTCAAGACATGGGGGAACTCATGGTTGCTCTCACAAAGTATGCCGATTCTGATAACACGAAGGATTCAGGCTCTGATGAGGAGAAAGCTGGTCAGGGTGAAAAGAAGAACCATGGCAAGGGTGCGGCAGGCAATGGTAACCAAAGCAAGAGAAAGAACTCGGATGGCAGGTCAGAATTGGTGGCCAATGCTAGCACCAGCCACAATCGTCCTAAGGGCAACGGGAAGTTTAGACCACCTTTTAACAAGGGTAAGACTCCTTTCAACTTGGAGGAGATGCTCAACAAACCTTGTCCGGAGCACAGCCGGCCTGATAGACTGGCGGGTCACATGTGGGGGAAATTGCCACATCATGCAGAAGTTTAAGGACTAGAGCATGCAACAGCATATCAACGATGGTGGTGGCCCGCCTGACGATTCAACACCAGGCGGATCAGGAGCCGGGTTTGGGTCCGGCGGCTCAGGTTCCGGTCATCATGGCCAGGGCAACCAAGGAGGACATCATCAACACTCTGGTGGTCATCATCAGCAACAGAATAATCAGTCTGGGTATCAAAGTAATCCAAAGCAGCTTAGTTCGGGCCAGTATAATGTTTTTACGACTAGCCTTAACAAGCGGGATCAGAAGGTGCGCAAACGGGCGGTTAATGCAATTGCGCCGGCTCTACCGCAATACTTGAAGTGGTCTGAGTATGACATCATATGGAGCCGGGAGGATCACCCGCCGCGTGTTGATGACCCGGGGCGGCTGGCCCTTGTAGTTGCCCCCCAAGTGGGAGGATATATGTTGAATAAGGTACTTATGGATGGTGGCAGTAGCATCAATATCCTGTACTATGACACCTTTCGGTGGATGAAGCTGCTTGATAAAGACCTTAGGCCCTCCTCAATAGTCTTTCATGGTGTGGTGCCTATCAAGTCAGCTTACCCCATGGGTAGGATCTCCTTGGAAGTTGCCTTTGGTGACGAGTACAACTACAAGGTAGAGTCCTTGTGGTTTGAAGTAGTCAAAATCAAGAGCCCCTATCATGCCTTGTTTGGGCGACTAGCTTACGCCAAGTTCATGGCTAGGCCCTGCTATGTCTATTTGCAGCTCAAGATGCCCGGGTTAAAAGGGACGATTACTGTTCATGATGATCGGAATATGGCTATTGAGTGGGAGGAAGGAGACGCAGCTTACGCGGAATCAAGTTGTGCTGAGGCGGAGCTCAAGTTCTATAAGGAAAATGTTGACCCAGAGGACATGAGTCTGCTGAAAATTCCTGCCACAGAGGTTGAGCCGCCCCTAAAATTTTTGGCGGATGATACCAAGTTGGTGGATTTCACTCCGGGCGACTCATCTTAGCAGTTCACTATTGGGGCCAATATGGATCCCAAATAGGAAAGCGCGCTCATCGAATTCATCCATCAGAATCGGGACATCTTTGCATGGAAACCTTCTGACATGCCGGGTGTACCGAGAGAGTTTGCTGAGCACCACCTTAATGTGGATCCTAAGTTTAAACCTGTCAAGCAATTTCTACGGTGGTTCAACAAGGAGAGGCGCAAGGCCATCGGGGAAGATGTCGACCGGCTCTTGGCGGCAGGTTTCATCGTCGAGTCTTTCACCCAGAGTGGCTTGCTAACCCAGTGCTCATGCTCAAGAATAACGACACATGGCGTATGTGCGTGGATTACACGGATCTTAACAAAGCTTGTTCGGATGATCCCTTTGCTCTCCCTCGCATTGATCAGATCAGCGATGCTATGACGGGTTGTGAGATTTTATGCTTCCTGGATGCGTATTCTGGATATCATCAGATCAAGATGGCAGTCAAGGACCAAGATAAGACGGCATTCATCATGCCTTTTGGTGCCTTCTGCTATGTGCCTATGCCTTTCGGGCTCTTACTAGCGCTATGTGCAGAATTGTCTTCACAGCCAAATTGGGCGCAATGTTCACGCATATGTGGATGACATTGTGATCAAGTCAAGGAAGAAGGAAACTCTGCTTGATGACCTGAAGGAGACCTTCGACAATCTGTAGGTCTATAAGATGATTCTTAACCCGGTGAAGTGTGTCTTTGGTGTTCCGGCAGGCAAACTCTTGGGATTTCTGGTCTCTGAGCGTGGCATTGAAGCTAAACCAGATAAGATCAAGGCTATCACCTCCTTGGCTGAGCCAGCGTGCATCAATGCTGTTCAACACTTGGAAGGACAGATCGCCGCGTTGAGCCGGTTTATAAGCCGCCTTGGTGAGAAAGCCATCCCTTTAATATCAAATGATGAAAAAGACAAACAATTTTGTCTAGAGTACGGTGGCGGGTGAAGCGTTTGAGGCGCTCAACAAGCAGCTCATTGAGCCGCCAGTCTTAGCCGCTCCGGTTGAGAAAGAACCCTTTCTCTTGTACGTGGCGGCTGAAAGCACATTTGCTCCCTCGGTGGTTTTGGTAATTAATAACAACATATAAGTCATTGAACTAATATTTCCACCAAGTATATTTCAGGAAATGTTCAATGATAGAATTGGCAAAAGGAGACTATGGAGATCCCCAAGATGCAAGGAAATAGGTTGGCCAAGCTTCAAGCAAGAGGACTCTACATTTTATATTTGTGAGAAATCACTTTGAGTCCATAGGAAAGCCAATACTATTAAAAGGGGGTAAGGTTTTTTGGTGAAAAATATGCTCAAACATGCACAAGTGATAGTCGCCAAAAACATCCACAAACTCTCCCACCAAAGTCTGTTCTATACCCAACACTCAAAATCGGTGCAACAAACTTTCCCATACGAGTGCCACCGATTCTAGAACCTAGACGGATCATGCCAAACCCTAGCCACTTCGGTGCAACCGATTCCATACCGGTGCCACCGAGTTTAGGTTGCCAACTTTTTGTTACGCAAATTCACATTTTTGGTCCCACCGAGAATGTTGGATCGACGTCACCGAGATTGGTAATCTTACCATTGGTCACCTTATCGGTGCAACCGAATTTCCTATATTGGTCTCATCGAGATTCAAAAGTTGCCACCTTTTGGTCACTTCGGTACCACCGAGATTAACACATCGGTGTCACCAAGTTGGTCATTTTGTGTGTAACGGTTGGATTTTTGGGGATGCCTATATATACCCCTTCACCACCACCTACTCAAAAGAGAAGCACTCAGAACTATTCCATACCTATCCTATCAGATTTTCTGAGAGAGAACCACCTACCCTTGTGTTGAGGTCAAGATCTTCCACTCCAATCATATGGATCTTGATTTCTAGCCTCCCCAAGTAGCTTTCCACCAATCCCATCTCTTCCACCATGCCAAATCTGTGAGAGAGAGATTGGGTGCTGAGGAGTCTATCATCTTGAAGCACAAGAGCAAGGAGTTCATCGTCATTACCGAGCCTATTACCTTTTGGAGGGTGGTGCCTCCTAGATTGGTTAGGTGTCGCTTGGGAGCCTCCTACTTCATGTTGTGGAGTGAACCAAGAAGTTTGTAAGGGAAAGGATGTCACCTACTTCATGAAGATCTACCCATAGTGAGGCTAGTCCTTGGTGGACGGAAGCCGTATGGAATAGTCAAGGTTGCTACTTCGTGGGCCCTTTTGGGTGGAGCCCTCCGTGGACTCTCGCGAACGTTACCCTGCGTGGGTTGAAGACTCCACAAACATGGACGTACAATAGCGCCACCTATCGGAACCATGGGAAAAATCATCATGTCTACAATTGCGTTTGATCTTCCTACCCTATCCCTTCTATACATGATTGTTGTTACTTTCCGCTGCTATATACTCTTAGACTTGCATGTGTAGGGTGTGCTTGAATTGCCATGAAATGCTAAAAACTGCCAACCCTAAAACTTGGTGTAGGCAAAACTTTTATTTCGTCAAGTATTCTAATCACCCCCCTCTAGACATACTTCGGGTCCTACAAGTGGTATCAGAGCTTTGGTTTCCATTGGTTAGGTCTCACAACCTAGGAGAGTATGGCGTCTAGTGAGGGAAGTTATCACCGTAGAGGTCCTTACTTTGATGGCACTAATTTTGCTAGTTGGAAGCACAAAATGAAAATGCATATTCTTGGTCATAACCCCGCCATTTGGGTTTTTGTTCGTGTTGGCTTGCAAGGTGAGTTCTTTGCGGATGGACGGGAACCAAATCGTGAAACGACTGCGGATGAGTTGAAAATGTTGCAACTCAATGCTCAAGCATGCGGCATTCTCTTCAATTGCTTATGCCCCGAAGAATTCAACAAAATCAGTCGTCTTGAGAATGCAAAAGAGATTTGGGATACTTTGGTTGATATGCACGAAGGAACCGAGTCCGTGAGAGAATCCAAGTTAGATGTTCTTCAAGGTCAGCTTGACAAGTTCAATATGAAGGATGGTGGAGGGTTCGTAGAGATGTACTCTAGGCTAGCTCTAATCACAAATGAGATTGACGGCTTAGTAAGCGAAGAAATGACCGAGAAATTCATCATCAAGAAGATACTTAGAGCTTTGGATGAGAGATACGACACCATGTGCACATTGATCCAAATGATGCCAAACTACAAAGATCTCAAGCCTATGGAAGTCATTGGAAGGATTGTTGCTCATGAGATGACACTCAAAGATAAGGAAGAACTTCATCACAAGTCTAGCGGTGCTTACAAAGACACAAGTGATTCTCCCACAACTTCAAGCAACAACCTTGTCACCAATGAAGAGATAAGCCTCATGGTCAAGAAATTCAACAAGTTCTACAAGAATAGAGGCAAAGAAAGAAACTCCAACTCAAGATATGAAAATAAGCGTTCGTCAAGTCGTGACCGCAATTGCTACAATTTTGGGAAGCCCATACACTACTCAAATGAGTGCACAACTCCCTACAAAAGAAGAGAAGAGTCACCTCGAAGACGAAGCTCAAGGAATGAATCACCACAAAGAGAGAGAAGGAGTAGAGATGATCGTTATGAACGAAGACACTCAAGGAGAAGTAGAGATTCGGAGAAGAAATACAAGTACACCAAGAGCTACACAAGAAGAAAACATCAAGCTCATGTTGGTGAATGGATTTCCGGCTCCGACTCTGACAACAACTCTGAGAGAAGCTATCACTCCGACTCCGACTACAGTCAAGATGATGGTGTTGCCGGAATTGCACTAGTGACTACCAACTCCTACGATCTATTTGATTCACCAAATGAAGGGAGTGGAAGTTGCTTCATGGCTAAAGGCCCCAAGGTATCACACCCCGAGTATCTTGATTTTGCTAGTGATGAAGATGATTTACTTTGTGATGATGACTTGCTTTGTGATAAAACTAGTGATATTGATCAAAATGAACTTGATAATTCTCATGCTAGTCAAGATAAGTCATTTGATGATGATAAGATGAAAATAGAACAGCTAACTAAAGAACTAAACACTCTTAAGTTAGCTCATGAATCTACTCTAGAAGATCATAGAGAGCTTGTGAGAACTCATGAGAATCTACGCTTCGAGAAGCTCAACTTGGAGCAAGAGCATGAGTTTCTCAAAGATATCAATGACGATCTCCGAAACAAGACCTCATCTTATCTAGACAAATGACTACTCTTGTCTACTTTCTTGCCTCAAGTTAAAACTAAGCAATCTAGTAACAAAGGCAAGAAATGTTCTTCATAGTACCAACAATAAAAATGCTAAACACAATGATGTTGCTTCTAGTAGTTATATTGATTCCGCTAATGATGATTCTCTTAGCCAAGTTACACTTGAGCAAGAAAATGCTTTATTGAAAGGAATTATATAAAAATGTATCTACAAGAGTCTTGTCGGATGTAAGCAATTTGAGGAAATTGTATGCAAGCACGAAGGATACCGGAAGAATCATGGTGTTGGCTACTTCAACGCTAATGGAGTTGAATGGGAAGAAGGTCAATATCACAAGCCCAAGTTTGTTCCTCAAAAGGAGAAGTATGAAAATACTCTTCCCAAGGGGACAAACACTCAAGATGACCTTCCATCAAAAGACCACAAGCTCAAGGGCAAGAACAAGCTTCAAGAGGACATTGACTCATACGAAGATGAACCCCTAGATTTGGTGGAGTGGGTTCCCAAGGCTACTTCAACCTCAACTACTACAAATACTACTTCAACACCAAGGATCCCCATCAACTTGATGTGGGTCCCCAAGAAAAAGAACTAGTAAGTTCTTGAGGGGTGACTCCGCCAATGAAATTCACTCACATCCATTATTGGCAAGGACTTTTTGCACTCAACATCAACTCAATGCAATGGTTCAAGGAGTCACACACTCCCTCAAAGGTAAGCAAGAGACAAGGTAATCAACTAATCAATGGACATCATAACATATGCTTTGCACTCCATGTCCATATATATCCTTGTACTTGTCTCTTGTGTGTTTGGGACTAACCCATGTAGGTGAGAGGAGTAAGAAAACAACAAGGATGCTCCCAACTCTTGGTGATCGTCATCAACATTGAGCATCCACAACTACCTCACCAACATCAAGTCTTCACCGACAAAACCCAAGGTTAGTTTATCCCTCTTATGGGGGGATGTCACATTAAGGGGAAGCTTTACTCTAAAACATGATTCAAAGCATCTCTTAGTATGTGACAACATTAAATGCTTTATGAAAAAGTGGTAACCCCACTTGTGCTTAAACGATGAGTATGACCTATGATCAAGTACTCTTACTTGGCTCCTAAGTCAAATACTCATATATAGATGACTTCGTCATCGCCCAAGTGCTTGTTAGATGCTAGTGTGTTTGTGCATGTTCGTCATGATTTCTTTTGACATCTTATTGTGTGAGCATGTTGGTCTGCATTTATTTTCTCATTCGAGGACATCCAATTGTTGCTATCTAGCTTTTGATTTATCTTTTGCCAATTGGATGGAAATGAATGCCTAGTACCACTCTCTAGCTATCTATGCTTTCTCACCTAATATTCCATTCATGCTGCATCACAAAATTTGAACGAGTGCTTTTCGATCCCTCTGTGTGTGGAGCACTCGGAGTTCCATATCGACAAGGACTCTCAAGTGCATCTCGGTGGAAACCAACCCAACAATCTCGGTATCACCGAAGGCCTAGGATTGATTGGGTTTTCAATCTCGGTAGCACCGATTTCATATTCTCGGTTACACCGAGTTTCCCTGTCAGCTGACAGTTGTGGAACTCGGTGACACCGAAAATATAAAATCGGTATCACTGACAGTGAAGGGTATATATGTTGTGGACCCTGACGCTTTGAAATTCAATCTTCAAACATCGCGCCTCAGAACCCTAAGCTGCCGCCTCGAGACCCCTGGTCGTTGCCCTTGTCTTCCCGAGCTCCTCCGCCGCTAGGAATCGCCGTCGTCGACGAAATCTGCTCCATCATCGTCGTTGTAGAGGATCTACACCAAGCTAGGGTACAGATTCGATCTCTAGTGCGCTCCCCATCCGGTTCTTGCGCATTAGAAACTTGTTAATCATCTATGCACCCCTTGCTCATATATCTATCCACCTAAAACTCCAAAGTTTCGGGTTAGATTGACTTTCTAGGGTTTTGCCATCCGCCCGATAAATCTCGGTGGAAACGAAACGAAAATATTGGGCTCACCGATATGCTTTTCAGTGTGGTTGAGAACTGACTCGGTGGAACCGAGTAGCTCTTTTTGGTCCTACCGAAAAGGCTGTCAAGTTCCTGTTAAGGAGTTAGTTTGTCTCGGCCCCACTAAAAATTTCTTTTTGGCTGCATCGATATCTATTTGACAGATTGCAAAAATTTTGAAAATTCATTGCTCAAATTTCAAAACCCAGCCTCATTTTGTGATGACTCGTCTTCTTCTACTCTCCTATACTCTATTCACAGGGACAGTTTGTCAGGCTCAGAAGACAGTCAGAATTTGCCAGAGCAGGGAGTTGATATGAGTTCTGGAACAAGCCCAGAAGCCAGTTCTTTCTCAGATCCAGGCACCCCAACTCTCATGGGTTACCCAAGGTTGCCACCAGAACCAGGAAGAAGCTGAACTCACATGAAGAAGATTCAGACTTTGTTCCAGAAGAGATTCTTGCTAAGAAGCAAGAGAAAGCTGCAAGGAAGTCTGCTACTAAAGCCACTTCCTCTAGGAGGGTTGTCAGCAAGATCTATGCACCTGCCTCAACCTTCAAGGCTCATGAGACTGCCAGAGCAACTATCTCAGTTGAAGTCCCCAGGAAAGCAATGCCTAAGAAGGCAGGGGAGAAAAAGTCTAGGAAGAGGATTATTCATGTGACTGGCAGGCCTACCTCCATGTATGAGGATCATGAAGAAAATGGTGCTGCTGCTGAGGAAGGAGGATGAGCCAGCTACAAAGGCACCTCCCAAGAAGAAGGCAAAGAAACTGATGTCTAATGCTATGCCAAAGACTGGCACATCCAAGAAGGCTGCTGTTGAGAATCCTAAGAGGACAACTAGGCAGATTCCAGCTTCTCAGAAGAACAAAGGAATTGCCTCCAGAGCTGAAGCTGATGATGATTTGACAACCTTGATGAAGCTCAGACCACATCTTCTAGTACACAATGCCAGCTACCCACTAGCTGAAGATATGAAGAAGAGGAAGGATTCAGGATTGAGACCTTAGAGGGCTATAGATCATTATGCCTAGAGGAAGAAGACAGATGTGGACTACAAATTCTATACCAAGGAGCAATAGGATTTCTATGAGACTATGCTCTTTGACAAGAGTCCAACTGTGAGTGATATGCAGTATGTTGATTGGAAATTTATCAAGGAGAATGAGGACTACTTTCCAAGTGTCCAAGACAATTTCCATTGCATAGGTTTGGATGAGTTTGTTGGTAGAGAATTCACAGCTGGAATGATGAGATGATCATGCAATTCTACTCCACTGCACACTTCTACGGAGATGGTAGAATTGTATGGATGACCAAAGGTGCAAGGTATGAATCAACTATTGAAGAATGGGTTGATATCTTAGGATTTCCTTAAGCACAAGATGGTGAAATGGATGTCTACTCAGAATTCAAGGGTAGCCACAATGCTATGGCTAATATGTACAAGGAGATCCCTGCTGCCAATGTGAAGTCTCACAGGCTAGGATCAATCTACTTTCTTCACGCTAGCCTCCGCACTATCAACACCATTCTGAGGCATACATTGATGCCCAAGTCCGGAGACGACAAGATGATCCGAGGCCACTCCATAAATATGTTGATCCACCTTGACAGTCACACCAGGATCAGAGTCATGGATTTGATTGTTGAGATAATCAAGAGGGTTGCTGCTGACCAGAAGTGCTCATGTTGTTATGCACCCTACATCCAGATGCTTATCAACTCAAAATTGGAGAAGCACATCTTTGCTCTAAATCATCCCCATTTGCCCCTACAGCCAGATCTCGAGGACAATGTTGTGGTGATGGATGTTGATCATCCCACTTCCGCTGCAGCTCAGGCAAAGGCAGAGGCAGTTAGAGCCACTAGTGCTCAAGTCCCTCAATCCAGGAATGAGCAAATGGATCTATTGATAGCATAAATTCAGGGCATGTAGAAGGACATTAAGGGGATTCTGGAGAACCAGAACAGTCTTGTCAGGATCTTTGAAACTAGGATCAAGACCCTTAGTGATAAGGTGGACGGGCTGACTAAGACAGTCACAGAGCTTCAACATGAAGTTGACTCCGTGCACATCCCTCGGTCTCTTCTACTTCAGATGATGAGGATGAATCACCTCTGAGGCCGGGCACTCAGTTCACCACTCAGGCCAGATCAGCCACAGTGCCTGCACAAGACTTGAGGCCCTCTTCATCAGCTCCTGCTACTATCAGCACATCTCCTGCTCTATCTGCTCCAGTTCCTCTAGCCGTGACTCCAACTCCATCCACGACATCTACAGATATCTTCGCCGACGCTGTCATCTCGACTCCTTCATCAACAACTTGAGGAGATATGCCTAAGAACTTTCAGATGTATGCCTTTGAACTTTTTGCTAACTTTTTGCCAAAGGGGGAGAAGTGTATATAGATCTTTATGCTACGAGCGAAAGAGCGTTTTGGTGTTTGTTGCTTTTCAAAACATTTGGTTCTTTTGGTTTGACGTGAGATACTTTTGTGTGATCATATGTTTTTATGGGTGATGCTACTATGTCCTATCATCTTAATGCTTATGAGATGATCATTCACCTATGCATGATTGTGATGTGCGTTGTTATTCATTCTAATTATTCTTGCACACCACCAAGTTGTATGAGACATGGAAGAAGTGCCCCATATACCTAATCGATTGTGCATTTGCATTCAAACGCAAATTCAAAATAATGCACAAATTTAGGGGGAGCTCTTGATTATCACATACCTCTCAAAGTGACGATTATATTCATTGATTTTATCATATCTCAAAGCTTTGATCTATATGTTGCCATCAATTATCAAAAAGGAGGAGATTGAAAGCACATTTGCTCCCTTGGTGGTTTTGGTAATTAATAACAACATATAAGTCATTGAACTAATATTTCCACCAAGTATATTTCAGGAAATGTTCAATGATAGGATTGGCAAAAGGAGACTGTGGAGATATCCCAAGATGCAAGGAAATAGGTTGGCCAAGCTTCAAGCAAGAGGACTCTAGATTTTATATTTGTGAGAAATCACTTTGAGTCCATAGGAAAGCCAATACTATTAAAAGGGGGTAAGGTTTGTTTGTGAACAATATGCTCAAACGTGCACAAGTGATAGTCGCCAAAAACATCCACAAACTCTCCCACCAAAGTCTGTTCTATACCCAACACTCAAAATCGGTGCAACCAACTTTCCCATACCGGTGCCACCGATTCCAGAACCTAGACAGACTATGCCAAACCCTAGCCACTTCGGTGCAACCAATTCCATACCGGTGGCACCGAGTTTAGGTTGCCTACTTTTTGTTACGCAAATTCACATTTTCGGCGTCACAGAGATTGGAAATTTGACCGTTGGTCACCTTATCAGTGCAACCACATTTCCTATATTGGTCTCACCGAGATTCAAAAGTTGCCACCTTTTGGTCACTTCGATACCACCGAGATTAACACATCAGTGTCACCGAGTTTGTCATTTTGTGTGTAACAGTTGGATTTTTGGGGATGCCTATATATACCCCTTCACCACCACCTACTCGAAAGAGAAGCACTCAGAACTTTTCCATACCTATCCTATCAGATTTTCTGAGAGAGAACCACCTACCCTTGTGTTGAGGTCAAGATCTTCCACTCCAATCATATGGATCTTCATTGGTTAGGTGTCGCTTGGGAGCCTCCTACTTCATGTTGTGGAGTGAACCAAGAAGTTTGTAAGGGCAAGGAGGTCGCCTACTTCATGAAGATCTACCCATAGTTACGCTAGTCCTTTGTGGACAGAAGCCGTATGGAATAGCCAAGGTTGCTACTTCGTGGGCCCTTTTGGGTGGAGCTCTCCATGGAATCTCGCGACCGTTACCCTCCGTGGGTTGAAGACTCCACAAACGTGGACGTACGACAGCGCCACCTATCGGAACCATGGGAAAAATCATCGTGTCTACAATTGCGTTTGATCTTCCTACCCTATCCCTTCTATACATGCTTGTTGTTACTTTCCGCTGCTATATACTCTTAGACTTGCATGTGTAGGGTGTACTTGACTTGCCATGAAATTCTAAAAACTGCCAACCCTAAAACTTGGTGTAGGCAAAACTTGTATTTCGTCAAGTAGTCTAATCACCCCCCTCTAGACATACTTCTGGTCCTACAGCGGCTAACGACATGGCTCCAATCGTGGTCGAGCGCAAGGAGGCAGGGAAGGAATATCCGGTTCATAGGCCGGTTTATTATCTCAATGAGGTCCTGACAGAGTCCAAGCAGAGATATCAACATTGGCAGAAGCTAGTATATGGGGTGTTCATGGCCAACCGCAAGATGAAGCACTATTTCTTAGGGCACCAGATCACCATGGTCAGCTCTGCCCCGTTGGGAGACATAATTCAAAACAGAGAAGCCACTGACAGGATTGCTAAGTGGGCATTAGAGCTTGGACCTCTCAATATGAAATACGTACCTCGTACGGCTGTCAAGTCCCAAGCCCATGTGGATTTCATAAACGACTGGACAGAGTGTCAGGCGCTCGAAAAAAAGCCGGATAACACATACTGGACAATAGACTTTGATTGGGTCCAGGCAGTTGGAAGGATTAGGGGCAGGAGTTGTCTTAACCTCCCCCAAGGATGACAAGTTCTGTTATGTGCTACGGCTGATGTTCCTTTGTAATAACAATGCAGCGGAGTATGAAGCCCTGCTTCATGGCCTCAGGGTAGCTAAGGAGATGAACTTAAGGTGGATTAGGTGCTTCGGTGACTCAGATCCTGTGGCTTAGCAAGTTTCAAGCACTTGGGACTCCAAGGATCTGAGGATGGCGTCTTATCGTCAGGCGGTGGATGTCATTGTTGGTCACTTCAAGGGTTATCAGGTGGATTATATTGATCGTCATGGGAATGAGGCGGTTGACGCCGTGTCAAGGTTAGGCTCTCAACGAAAGCTGGTGCCGCCTAACGTCTTTTTGGATGTCTTACATCACCTGTCAGTTAAGTTACCTTCGGAGGAAGACTTAGCCATTCTTGTCCCAAAGGGACAGCTGGTGGCGGCTCTGCATGCTATTCCGGATTGGGCTGTGCCTTACTTGGCGTACTTGACTCATGGCGATTTACCTGATGATGAAAATCTGGCCAGACAGATCATCAGACGGTCTAAGTCTATGACGATAGTCAATGGCGAGTGACATAAGTGTAGCGTCACTGGCATGTTTCAGTGTTGTGTCTCACCTAAGGAGGGCAAGGAAATCTTGAATGAAATTGATGCTAGTGATTGTGGACATCACGCCGGCTCAAATATCTGGTGGCCAAGGCTTTTAGGCATGGTTTCTTCTGGCTGACGGCTGACAAGGATGTAGAGGATCTGGTCTGCAAATGTGACAGTTGTCAAAAGTTTGGCCGGCGTGCTCATGTTCTGGCTCAAGAATTGTGCATGATTCCAATCACTTGGCTGTTCGCAGTCTAGGGGCTCGATATGGTCGGGCCTTTCAAGAGATCGAAGCACAAAAAGACCCACCTCTTGGTGGCGGTTGACAAGTTTACCAAATGGGCAGAAGTTGAGCCGGTCAGCAGGTGCGATGTGGCTACGGTGGTTCAGTTTCTTAAAAACCTGATCTACTGTTTTGGTTACCCTCACAGTATCATCACAAGCAATGGTACAAACTTGTCCAAGGGGGCTATGAAACGTTCTGCAACATTGAGCACATCCGGCTTGATGTTTCTGCGGTTGCTCATCCACAGTCCAACGGATAGGCGGAGCGTGCTAACCAAGAAATCCTAAGAGGTATCAAGCCCCAGCTTATGGTTCCTTTACAGCGAATGCCGGGTTGTTGGGTGGAGGAGTTTCCATCCGTCTTATGGAGCATCAGAACTACCCCCAACAGATCAACGGGTTATACACCTTTCTTCATGGTTTACGGTGCATAGGCCGTGTTACCAAGTGACATCGGTCATGACTCGCCATGAGTGGCAGCTTACATTGAGACGGACAATGATACGGCACGTCAAGACGCGTTGGATGCCCTGGAGGAGGAACGTGATCTGGTGGCGGCTCGTTTGGCGATTTATCAGCAAGACCTGCGCCGCTATCATAGCCGCAGAGTCAAGACCCAGACGTTTCAAGAAGGCGACTTAGTGCTGCGGCTGATCCAAGACCAGACAAATATGCATAAGTTGTCTCCTCCATGGAAAGGACCTTTCGTGGTTAGCAAAAATCTCAACAACGGGTCATATTACCTCATTGACATTCGAGACGACTCAGATACCTCGGGGCAGGAGACCCGTTGGTCGTGGAACATAGCGCATCTACGGCCTTACTATACCTAAGTTGTTGAGACTCGACATCGTACACTATCATTGTACATATCATATTTATATATGAATAAAAGTTGGCATCCCTGCAAGCCGGGGCCTCTGCCGTTTCGCATATCTCAATCTGTGCAAACACATGACTGTCCAGGGGGCTTCCCACCCACCGAGTGTAGCTTATCAAACCCTACCGGTCGGCTCTCAAGCCAAAAAGTTGACTCCGTCAGCATGATCGTCTAGGGGGCTTCCCACCCACCGGGTGTAGCTTATCAAACCCTATCGGTCGGCTCTCAAGCCAAAAAGTTGACTCCGTCAACATGATCGTCCATGGGGCTTCCCACCCACCAGGTGTAGCTTATCAAACCCTATCGGTCGGCTCTTAAGCCAAACAGTTGATTCCATCAACAAAGGTCACTTGGGGGCTTCCCACCCACCGGGTGTAGCTTACACACCCTCTTGATCGGCTCTTAAGCCAAACAAGGTTAAACCTACCTGTAAGCTGATGCTACTCCGCTAGGTGACCCGCCGAACTCTTACCAGTTAATCTCGCCTAGAGACCCTGAGCCGTTTCAAACAAATCGATGGCCAATCTCCATAGAGACCCTGTACTGGTCAAGGTTAAAATGGTGGCTCTTGTCACGTGAGGGCCGGCTTACGGAAAGCAAGGATAAAGTCTCCCATCTACTGCCGACTCTCCGCTATGTGGCCCGTTCATACTCTTAGACAGTTAATCCTTGAGGACCATGTACTATTTAAGGTTAAAACAACGGATTTATGTCACGTGAGAGGCAGTTTTTGGGCTATCAGGGTACTCATGCCCTGTCGTGTCTCTTCTAGGACGTCACACTTCCTTTCAGTTAATCTCGCTTAGAGACCCTAAGTCGGTTCAAAAACTTAGCGGCCAATCTCCACAAAGACCCTATACTGTTAAGGAGTTTTAAGTGGCGAGTCAACCCAGTAGAACTGGCACATGAGCTATTGTGAAAAACAAGTTAGGAAAGATAAAAGCATCTTTGGGTTACGCTATTTTAAGCCGCCCTCCAAACAAATGTGAAGATACATCTATTCTTGCAGGTTGATTAAACCGCCAAAATTTGGCGAAACATCCAGTATGAAAGTGCAAGGAAGATGTCATATATTAAGCCGAACAATTTAACATGTGCACGATGGCACACTTCGGGCAAAGGCATAGTTTACTACAAGCCTATTACAGATTCTCTTTGTAGAGCTCAAAAGTGATTCAAAGTTTTTTACACCGCTCATGGCGGGTCACAAAGCCGGCTTATCCACGGCATCACCAAATTCATTAGTTGGCTGGCGGGTCACCCTGCTCTGAGTCTTCGGCCTCCATGATCTGAAGATTGTCCATGTACCAGTTGCAGTGGGTTAAAGCTGCAATGTTTCCCTCTTCAAAGAAGGGGGACGGGTCAAGTTCAGAAGCAAAGAGGTTCTTACTGTGGGTAGGCATTAGGTCCTTAGCTTCAAAGAGGGGGCCGCGGATTCTCTTCTGAACGGCACTGTAAGCCGCTTGGTATGTTGACATGTTTACTTCCTATGCTAACACGGAAGCGAGGACTTTGGAAGCCTTCACACACCGTGCATAGTTAGCCTCCATAAACTCTGAGTCGTCATCTTTCTTGGAGGGAAACCCGTCCATCATGTCTTCAGGAGTCAACTCCGGAGCAAAGGCCAGCGCCCGGCTTATGGCTGCGATGGCTCCCTGTCGGGCGGCTGATTTCTTCAGCTCTGGGATCTGTTTCGGCAGGGTGGACAGCAATTCTATGACCCCCTTCATAGTCGGAGGGATGTTATCCTTATAAAGCACCACCTTGATCTTGCAAACAGCTCCGCAGTATAGCTGCTCTGTCAAAGTATAGATAGCCTTCAGAGGCAGCATACTGTCAGAAGCAAGTTGACGGCTCCTTGGTCCTGCATAAGCCGGATTTGTGGTCATAAGTCGTCAGTTTAATTATTCATGCATAGATTTTGCTAAGTATTTAAATGCTTACCAAATATGGCGGCTAACATCTTCCTGATATGGCGCTTCAACGACTGCAGCTCATCTGATATGATCACGAGCCGCTGGCCAGCATCGTCTGCTCGTTGAGCCAAGGCGGTTTGTTTCGCCTCAGCCGATTTTTTGAAGGCGGCAAATTCAGCTGTAATCTTTGTCATGTCTTCGACAAGGAGCCGGCACTTCTCATCAGTTTCACTTCGAGCGGCTTGTTGAGTGGCTGGTTGGCTTTTCAAACCGGTTAATTCAGAGCCGGCCTCAGTTAAAGCTTCCTATGACATATTGAAAGCAAAATGAGGATTAAGTCGTCATAATGATATATCATAAGTTGATAAACATTAAAAGAATGTCATGTAAGTCTCAAGCAGATTGCAAGCAATATGTTTGACACTTGGGGACTAATGTCTATTTGTTCTCCAACACTACAATGCAGTCCCGGTTCATCTTCGTCAAAGTTAATCCGGAACTTGGGGGCTACACGAGGCTCTTCAAGCTGTCTACATTGAAGTTCCGACTCAACTTTATCAAAGATTGAGTCGGCCCTTCAGGGCTACACTTTGGCCTTTAAGGTTATCTACATTTGAAGCTCTGACTCAACTTTATCAAAGATTGAGCCGGCCCTTCGAGGCTACACTTTGGCTTTTAAGGTTATCTACATTTGAAGCTCCGACTCAACTTCATCAAAATTGAGCCCGCCCTTGGGGGCTACACTTTGGCTTTAAAGGTTATCTACATTTGAAGCTCCGACTCAATTTCATCAAAATTGAGTCGGCCCTTGGGGGCTAAGGATGACTCTTTGATATAGGCCTACATGCTAGCAATTTCTACTTCTAAATAAGATTTGAAGACCCGACTTATCATTAGCCAATACTAAGCCGGCCCTTGGGGGCTAAGCAAGGGTAGAAGGTAGCAAAGTATGAGTACCTCATATTTCTTCTTCATTAAGTTAATGAACTTGAGTTCCATGTCCCGGCTGATGGAGAGGCGATTTAAATAGTCGGCGTGCAGCTCGTCAGCTATTAACTTCTCCAGCGCGGTGAATTCAAAGTCCATCTTCTCTGAAGTAGCGGTCTTCTTAGTATGTTTTGTCAAAACACGAGCCGGAGGAGTTTGGAATCCGGTGCCGGTAACAAAGACGTCCGGAGTAGTTGATTCATGAGCAGCCTTAAAGGGCTCAGCGGCTTGGAATGGGCCCTTGGAGGGCTCTCAGGAATCATATCGTCGGTCGCCGGTTCGGCAGAATGATGAGCCTCTTCAGGTGCCTCCTTGGAAGCCACCGAGGGGTCAACATGCGACACAGGAGAATCTGACTTGGCAAGCTCCGGCTCTTGAGCTTTGCGGCCAAGGGTAGACCCACTGGTTTTCCTTCATTTTGCTTGGGCCTTGGAAAACCCAAGAGGTCGTGGTTAGAGCTTCATATATAATACAAGTTTGAACATAAGCATAAAGGACACCGAATCTGGGTTAATCTTCAGAGGCGACAGAGTAGTTCCGGTAGAGTCGCCGGACGAAGGGGGTGATTTTTGAAAACAGTTAAGACAATATAAGACAATGTCGAATTACAAAAGACAAGATGGACAAGCAAAGTCAAGTTGAACAGGTACCTCAGTCGGCCGCTTCCGTTGAGTCGGAGATAATCCGGCCATGAGACCGTTAGAACCAGTGCTCTGGGTCTAGCGTCGGGAGACTTGCTGTTGCTTTTTCAAAAGAAAGTGGGGGTCTAAGTAAGCAAGAGGATGAGAAAGTGGGACTTTCCAGATAACCCGCCATACCTTCTGTGGTACAAGATGTTCTGAGTCGGATGAAACGTAAGTTACCTCAGGAACATTGGCATGGCTCATTTCCGTTTCGTCCTGTGAATAATTATTGTCAATAAGGTGTATAAAGAGACGACCAAAAGAATCAGGCTCTACCTCTGAGTCGTCAGTTTCCGGCTGTTCCTCGAGATGTTCTTGGGGTGCAGGTTTCTTCTTCCGGCCGTCAATTTTCTTCTTTGACTTCTTCGAAGGAGGAACGTACTTCTTTTTCCAGATTCCGGAATTTGCCTACAAGTATAAGCCGGCAAAAGGTTGAGAGGTTACAAAGTATAACTTAATACAGAGATAAGGACATCGAGAGTCGCCCTTACATCTGGGGCCGGGTTTGCGGCACAGAAAGGTGCTAGCCCAATGGCACTGCAAGCTCCTGAAGATTCGTGGACAAGGCTCCTGATGGCAGCCACAATATCATCCTCTGATAATGTTTTCTGGTTAAAGAAGAGGGAGTCATCAGACTAGCCTGTATATTTGCACATGAGGTGGTTGCGCCGGCTCAAGGGCATGACCCTCCAGGAAATCCAGCAGCGAATCAAATCCAGGCCCGTCAGTCCATTGGCCATAAGGGCTTTAATTTTTACGTGAGCCGGAGCGTGCTTCGCCCGCTCAGTGGTTGACAACTGGCCAGGAAGCTCAAAGGTTGTCTTGAGTCGGGATGGACGATAACCCAGCAAGGGATGCTCTCCTTCTGGGGAGGTGTCTTTGGAGTAAAACAAAGTCTTATTCTAGTCTTTAGGATGACTCGGCATCTGAATAGCCGAAAAGGTTATGTCTCGTCGCCTTTGAATGGAAATCCCGCCAAGCTCTAAGCTTGGACCGGCCTTTACCTCTGTCTGGCGGTTTGCATAAAAAACTCACAAAATAGACCAACGGGTAGCTCTGCTTGAAAGTAAACTTCACTAAGTAATTGGAAGTTGCATATGTTGGAGACGAAATTGGGAGCGAGGTCTTGAGGGCGTAGTTTGAAGAAGTGAAGAACGTCCCAGAAGAATTTTGAGCCGGGGGGACAAACCCGCGCTCGAGATGATCTGAAAATACAACTACCACACCCTCTTGAGGAATGGGCTTTAGCTCATTACCCGGAACCCGCCAATGGATGACATCTTTGGCGGGTAAGGTACCTGCATTTACAAAATCCATCAGGAACTCCTCTGTGATAGCAGAGCCGACCCAATTGCATGAACTGGATGCACGAGACATGGCGGTGACTCAAAATTGCGCAAAGCAACAACGTGCGGCGAATCAGGAGATGCCAGGTGACTAAGGGCAGCTAAAAAGTTCAAGATTCTATAAAGTTAAGCTGCCAAGAGCTGTTTGGCGAAAGCTGGAATTTCGCTGGCGGGTCAAGTCTATGAGAAGACGAAGTAAAATTTCACTAAGTGTGGAAAACAAGTTTTACAAACTACCTATGCAGTATAGATCTACAAAACAGAGGAAAACAGGTTTATCCTAGAATTAGTGATGAATAGTCGAACCAGTGACGTTCGTGAAGACAGCGAACAGAGCAACTACAGATCTGCGCGGTGCTATTGTCACTCTCCTACGGTGCGCCGCAAGGGAAAAGAAGGCAATATCATATTAACTGATGTAGGCATTATCTACCATTATGGAGAAGCTCGTGTTCTACGCGGGCGGAGGGCTCCATGAAACCCTACCGAAAACTTCGGATCTATGGGAGGAGAAGGACTCATGGGAAGGGATGCGACGGACGCTGGAGAATCTCTGGTACGATCAGGTTGATGCAGCGGCCCGACGCGACGTCGTTGTGGAAGTTTCACTGGAGCAAGATACGCTGGAGCGGCGGCGTCGGGAGGAAGAAGAAGAAGTGCGAAGCGGAGAAGGAAATGAAATCCACTCCTCGCGGTCCTATTTAATGGGCAAAAGGTGGAAACGGGCACGAGAATCCAGGCGACAGATATTGATTGACCGAGGCAGACGCCTCGATTCTCGGGCCATCCATTTAATAAGGGAAAGATCCGTTGTGGTCGTCAGAGGATCTTTTAACATATCTGATGTGACGTCACGGCGGGTCATTTTGTCTTACTTTCAGGTGACATAAGCGAGACTCGCCACCAATTAAGAAGGAGGCTGAAATGAGCAAGCTCAAATCGACCTAGGGCCTAATGTTGGGGATATAACCCCGTGGTGAGACCCGCCCAGAGGCTCTGGATCACACCTGGTGGCTCATAGACCAGCCCAAGGATGGGCCTTGAAGACTCAAGCCCAAGACGTTGGGCGGCTTGCCAAGATGGGCTAAGATGAGGCCCGGACGGAGAAGGTATGAAGACCCGGGCGGGTGAGCCGCCCAGAGACAACTTGCTCAGGAAGGCAAGACAATATAGAGATAGACTCAGACACTTTGTGAGAGTCGGTTACGACTTGTATGACCCGTGGTCTTGACCTTCTATATAAAGGCGAGACCCGAGGCGACTTAGACAGGAACTAACTAATCGAGAGTGAGGTCAAGTAATTCTGCTCCCTTGTAATCGAGATTCCAAGCAATACAAGGACAAGAAGGACATAGGCTTTTACCTCTACTTGAGGGGCCGAACCTGGGTAAACATGTGTCCTTCGTCCTGATCAACCCCTTTGAGTCCATTATCTTAGTGATGGCCTCGAATCTAAGTCCTCGGACATCTGCCGTGACAAAACCATGACATGGCCTGAACCTGGGTTACCATTCTGTCCATTTTCTTATTCCTTAGCTCGTGCTCACCGTAGCATTGCGGGAGGCTCGCGAGCTAGCATAGGGATGGTGAGCAAGCACACCCCATAGTTTGAACCTTCTTTGGACTCCAGAGCAACGGATCCTCTCTAGAGAAGGACTCCACAAGCTCTCGCCCATCTGGGAAGGCCCGTACAGGGTCGCCCAAATTTCCTGGCCTGGCGCAACACGACTTGAGACGAAGGAGGGTGTTCCGGTACAAAACGCATGCAACATACAACATCTTCGCAAGTCCTATCTGTGACCTCACAAAGTTCAGAACGACTGGAGGTGTACAGGCCCCTGGACTCTCTACATGCATCTCCACAAGGTCGCAGGAGCTCCCCGCCCATGATCAAGTGGGGGCCCATGCTCATTCATGGCGGATTTTTGACATGAGGTTGCTTTTCAGCTGCATCATCCTCGGGCTGGCATGTGTCTGTCATGGCGGCATTTTTGCCTTCTTTTGAGGGGCGCCTCTCGGCCATAGCCTCAAGCTGACCCATGTCCAGCATGGCAGCACTTTCTCTTTTTGTTTGTGTAATGAACTTTTCCATGCAGTAGTAAAGCTTATGTTTCTTCAAATATGTTCTGTGTTGGTAAGTATTATCTTCTCGCTCTAGGAGCCATTCACGCTCGGGGTTTCCCTTGTGCATTTCACACGAGTGGGGAATGGACACAGTGCTTGTGCTTGGGTCAGTCCCAAAAGTTCCGCAAAATCCAAGCGACTCAGCCCTGGCTCATGGGCCTTCTCTCGTGCACGTCACCTCACAAAGGTCCTTGGTAGATAGTCTCCTCGCGTGACACCCACAAGTGAATTATCGAGCGTGCATGTCTCAACCATATGTTGGTGTGTTACTACTGCAGGTACAAAGGCTCAAGGAACATCACAAGCATTGCCTCATAAAGCTAATCAAAACGGGCACCAGCGCCAAGTGCTACCAAAGTTCTCGTGGGTCCTGACCTCGCGAGGCATCTTCCTCGCAAATCACTATGCGCTAGGCATCGGGCTCCGAAGGAATATAAGTCCAAAACACTTAGCAAACTCATTACATCCCCTCGAACTTTTCTCCTTTGTTATATCGATGGGTATCTCTGTTTCCTCCTTGGTGCGAGCCGCTTGTACGTCAAATAGGTGTGTTATGAGCATAAGGCCTCAGCAGCCCTTAACACTCCCCGGACCCATACACCCTCTAGCCTTGCTGGACCACGTCACAACATACCAGCGACGGTCTTAGATTGCTCGGGGGCTGGGTCCAAGCGACGTAGAGCAACAAGGCAATGCAAAACGGGAAACTAATCTCGGAAGAAAACAAAGGATAAACCAACAACAAATTAAAAGTTAAGGTTGCGGTTACAAAAACGAACTGTCTTACGCCCCCACGGGACCTGGTGGATCATTGGGCAACAGGAAAAGAAAAGTAAAGCCTCAAACAGAGGAGGTGCCATCTTCGTCGTCGTCGCTAGGGAGGTGTGCCCAAGGTTGTCGTCTACCTTGGAGGGTTTGACCTGCACGTACCACTCGATCAGGGAGTCCACGTGCTCATGCACCTCCCTCCAGAGCGACTCCTGGAGCTCCGCGGGCACCAGCTCCACCACACGAGCGAGGTCGAAGGCAGGATCCTAGCGGAGAAGGTTGGAGAAGATACGCATTGCCGTGCAGTCCTTGAGCTCACGAGCTCCTCCCTCGATGGCCTCGTCCACCTTGGAGGCCCCCGAATCTAGTGCCTCCACCACCTTGGTGAATAAGTCAAGGTAGTCGTCGCCGTAGTATGTGCGGGACAACAGCAGGACGTCCACGGCGAAGCGGCTAAGCGCTCCGTCGATTTGTGTGGCGAGGCCAAGGAACAGCTTGGTGCGTTGTGTCTACATCATCTGCGCATGCACAGCGTCATCCTAGGCTCTCTACAAGGCCTCGGGGCCTCGCCCACCTGCGCCCGGAGCAACTTCAGCTCCACCTTGACGTCCTACTTGCCTTTGAGGGCAAGTTGGAGGTCCCTCTCGGCACCCTGGAGCTGGGTCTTAAGCCCATCGACCTCCTTCTGGTGCTTGTCACGTTTGGACTGGAAGCGGGCTTCTTGCCGCTCCAGCTTACCATGGTTCTACTTCAAGAGGGCCTCCCGCTCACTGGCAATCCTGGTGTCCGTATCAGCATTGCTTAGTGCCTCCCTCCTATCCAGTTGGCCGTTGCCCTTTGCGCGTGCTGTCTAGAAGGCGGCCCAGTTCGCGGTGACCTGGCTCTCCAGGGTCAGGAGGTGCTCGCGCTTGGCCTCCTGGCCGGAGGTGGTCCAAGCGGCCTCCCATTCCCGAATGGCCATGTCAGCCCCCCGGCCGGCGACGACCTCCTCCCGCTTGGCCAGCTCCTCCTCGCAGGCAACATACTACCACTCGCACGCAACAGCTGCATCATCAAGCGTCCGGAGCTCCTGCTCGCGGACGGCGATCTGCTAGTCCACTTGCTAGGTGCTTGCCTCGGCCTCTCAATGCCTCGCCTTGGCCGCCTCCGCATTGCGGACCGCGTTAGCCTAGAGCTCATTGGCGTCGTGGGTAGTCTTCTCCCTTTTCTCCTGCGTCATCATGTCCTTCAGGGTGCCCAGCTTCACAGCCACCTGAAGCTTGTGCCAGCCGACGGGCAAGCCGAGGCGCTCGACTGCCAGACGCTTCTCCTCCGCCTGGAGGTCAGCCTCTAGTGTCTCGAGGGCGACACAAGCATTCTCGAAGGCCCTGTGCCTCACCAGGGTGCTCCAGCTGATCCGGTTAAGGACTAGGCAAGGTTGTGCCCCAACAACACCTCATGAGGCTGCCACCCCTGAAGTACATGCGGGCACCTCCTCCTTCGTAGGTCCCTTGCCCATGAGAAGGGCCTGCTCTCTAGTCGTGCGCTAGGGGTTGCGTGCAGGCTCCTCCTCATCCAACTGTGACTCTAGAGAGCCTGTCATGAACTCTTCGTGGGCATCATCCCCCTCGCCAGGCACAGAGTGCACCTAGGGGTCCGCCCCGTTGTCCACCTCCATCTCGGTGGTGCCCTCAAGGTGTTGTTTGACGAAACTTTTAGACAAACCATCTCCGATTGATACGACTCCAATGTATCTATAATTTTTTATTGTTCCATGTCGTTATATTATCAATCGCGGATGTTTTACAATCATTTTATAGCAAATTTATATCATTTTTTGGGACTAGCTATCGGGACCCCGATCCTAAGCCATAAGAATCCAGCATGTACCACATCACATCAATTTGCGGTCTCACGCACGGTTATCTCCACGGCTGCCACCTTACCTGGGCCGGGACCGTTTGCGTATTTTGACTCATGTATATGAATGTGTCTCTAGCATTCAAATGTCAAAGAAACCGGGCCGACATGACTAGTCATAGAACCCAAGTGGCACATCCGTACACGAACAGGCATACGTAACCCAGCAATGCACGTGTCGATATCTAGCGTGTGTAGGTGAGTCATAGCAAGCCACAAGGACTCCATTACGCCATGGGACATAAATGTAATCACTACACGTAGACGAGTCGTAGCAGGCTACAGGGACTCCATTACACTGTGAGACATTTCCCCGAAGGGACAGACACAGCAGCAAAGAAGGATACATGATGATTAATCAATGTGGCTGGAGCAGTAGCAAGCTACCAAGGCTTGGTGGAAGCACAAAGAGGCAGTTCCCCGTAAAGAGTACTACTAAAGGCACACAACTAGGTGTCGGATCCCATACATACAGTTGCACGTCACATGTACGCACGACATGCCTGATATGCATAGATACAACTATGGCATCACAACATAACCATACAACATTACAACATTTGCTTAGAAGGCTCAAAAGAGCCAATACAATAAGATGTTACAAACAGGGGTCACATGACCCAACATTCAGAGCAATCAAACAACAAGCGGAAGTTTAAATATGCCTGAGTACACACATCTACAAAAGTGGCTAGAGGAGCCTGAAAAGCTGCAATGACCCTACCAAAGGAACCAGACCTCTGTCTGGGATTCCCAAGCTAATCCGGTCAAGATCGAACTTCACGTCATAGATACTACTAATGAGACTGACGTCTCCTCTACAAAAACATAAATTAAGCAAACGTAAGTACAAAGGTACTCAGCAAGACTTACATGAGAATTATCTACATATGCATCAGTTTCAATGAAGGGGCTGTGGAGTTTATTGCAGCAAGCCAGCTTTAACTCTTGGCTAACCTATACTACGACTACAAGTAGTATCTTTGAGGTGGAATAGTGCACACGAGTCCTTAAAATCACCAATCAATACACCACTATGGATCCACTCTCGCCTCCCTACGAGAAGGCCATCCATAGCACTCATGCTTATCTTGCGTATTTTAGAGTATCCACTTCAAATTGTCTATGAACCACATAAGTTCTCCAAGTAGTCCATATCCGAGGACGCGGCTATTCGAACAGACTATTTCACCCTACAGGGGTATACTTCTTCACACACGCTCTCACCACTGATCACCATATGCACGTCATGCATCTCGGCAACCTTCAAGCGGAAGCACTGGCATGGGCGTCGACCACGACCGTAAACCACACAAGACCCTAGTCCAAGTTTATTGCCTATTGGGACTGAACCCGCACGGAAAACAGGCCGAAGTTTCTCCTACGGCCTCAAACGATATGCACAGGGTTCCCAAGCCCACCGTTTGGGTGCCACTTGGTACACCATGCCACTGTGCATCTACCGCATCACAGCCCACCCCGTAGGGTAGCGCTATGCATGGTCGCCAACACTTTTCCTACAAACACCAGAAACTAGTTGCAACTTCTGGACAGAGGTCTAGGCGATTAATAAGCCAAGAGGGTCAATTAAGTATCCCAATGTGCGGTAGTATCTTGTCTTGGATAACATACACAGAACTCAGTTCTTAAGGACGGTCCCAATGAGACAACCCGCCATGTACTCCTACACGGCCTCTCATCGCTACCTTTACCAAATCGTGTTCACACACTTAGTTCTCACACAGTAGGACATGAATACTGCCATCCCGATCCATCACCCAGATGTATCAGACCTGACACGACACGACTCTAAGCATAACAGGCACGGTAAGTAAGCAAGCATGGATGAGTAAGCACAACAAGGCTCAAGCAGTTGCTACTCATGCTAAGTGGTTTCAACTATTTACTGTGGCAAGGACAGGTCATGCAAAGGAACGGGTTCAACTACTGAGAACATGTAACAGTTGAATCGTGATTTTCCTAATGCAACAAAAGAGAGCAAGAGCAAGAGAGTGGGATCATATCAGTATGCTCAAGGGGGTTTGCTTGCCTGACAGTCCTGAAGATATCACTTCTCTTCATTAGTGTCAATGTTCACATCGTTGGAACCATCGTCTACCGAGAGGGAACAAACACCGGCAAACAGGAAGAAGGAACACATTCAATGTGATGCAACAAACATAATGCATGAGATGGCATGTTAAGGTACTGAATTGACCTAGAGGGATAATTAGCCAAGTTAATTGAACTGGAATTCAAACAAATTTGAATTCCTACTCCAAATGATATTTCATATATTGTCCTAATCATAAAATGTCCTATTTGGTGAGGTTAACTTGTTCAAACATGCATAATCATGGCATAAACAGGTTAATTGGATTTTTCTGACCATTTTTCATATATAAATTATTTTCATCTGACTTACAGATTATTTTCTATGATTTTTAGAAGTTTTCAGCAATTTCTGGAATTTATTTAAATCCTAAAAATGTAATTATTGCATCAGCTAAACATCAGCATGACGTCATCCTGGTCACCTTGTCGCTTCAGGTCAAACTGACCTATGGGGCCCACATGTCAATCTCTCAGGGTTGGCTAGTGTCACGGGCAGGTGGGGCCCTATAGCCAGTGACTCAGGGATTGATCCCGAGTTGACCCGAGGTTTGACTCGGGCCAGGGCCCACTGTCAGTGACTCTAGGGTTAGTTAGTGGCTTGATTAGCCGCTAATGACCCTACCACATCACACCCGCTGGCGGTTGAACGTTGGCGACCATCCACGATGGCGAAGCTGCTCGAGATCGAGCTACGGTTCACGGATTCAAGCGTGGTTTGGCTCTACGGAAAGCACGCGCTCGAGCGCATCTACTACAGTAAGCGCCAGCAACTGGGATGCCCTGCATCGACGGCAGCGACGGCGTCCGCCGCGGCCGGAGCTCGGGCTCGAGCCATTTCGAGCTGTACGGCATGGGGCGGCTCGTCGTTAGGCTGCAGGCTTCTAAAGTGATCGAGGAGCTCGGTTCCGAGCTCGAATGCGCGGTTTGAGGACCACATCGACGACGTTGAGATGGCCAGTGTCGAGGAGCTCTCGGCTACGGCGGCTACCCTAGCTATGGGGAAGAAATCGAGCAGAGGGGCAGGGGAAACGGATAGGGTGCTCATGGCGCGTCCGTAGGGAGGTCAGCAGGCTTGGGGTGCGTCAGAGGCGACGAATTTGATGGCGATGCTCCGGCCATGGCTGCGGCAGCCACCAGAGACAGGGGGGAAAGGGACAGAGCAAGGGGAAGAGAGGAGAGCAGTCGTCCCGATCCGGACGGCTCTGGAGTCCTAATCCCCTCCTCCAACGAGGCTAGCAGGCCGAAGGCATGGCGCCCTGGCCACGCTCACCGTGCCTCCCTTCGCCTCTACCTTCTGGCAGAGGTAGGGGACGACTGGCAATGGGAGTTGGTGGGCTGGGCCACCAACTGGGCCGGCCAGGTAAGTCCTCTCCCCTCTCCTTTCTTATTTAATTCATGTTTTCTATTTTTTTGTTTGCTTGCTGTTTAATTAATGGGAAAAATACATATAGCCAAAAACCCTGAAATAAATTATGGGATACAAAAGAATATTAAAAAGTCCCACAAAAAGTTTCAGCATTTATGAAACAACTAAAATAATTATATTGCTTTACTGGTTACTTTCAGAAGCTTTGCTGATTTATTTAAATTTCCAAAATAGTTATGAAAATATGGTTCACCCCTGGTATGTTGATTCCAACATTTATCAGAGAGGGGGAACATTTTTAGAGAGCATTTTGAAATCATTGAAAATTCAATTGTTGAAATTTTGTTTATTCAATGAGGTGCTAGGGTTTGACATGCCCATTTCAAATTCAGTTGAATTTTTAAAAAATGCATGCATGAATATGCAATGACAAGCAAAGCTAAAACTAGGGATGTGACAACTCACCCGCACTAAACAAGAATCTCGTTCCGAGATTCAGGCGTAGGTATGAGGACACAGGGGGACACAAAACTAACACAATCTTCATGATCGAGTTTCCCTTCTCGAAGATGTTGATTCATTGCATCATGCTGATCTTGACATCTTTGCCTTCGGGACCTTCATCCAACAGAAAGACAACAGGGATGGAAAGCTCTACAAGATTCGATCCTCTCGAAGATCGAGCACTCATGATCAACTCGTAGAATGAGATGTGATAACATCTCTCGAGATGAGACACAAAACACACATTGAGAACGATGGAATGAGATAGATGATGAAGGTTCAATTGGTAGGCAACAAGTCCACGCTAAAGAAGATGGTGAAGAGGTTTGAAAGTAGCGAGGAGTTAATTGCCATAATACCATTATGGGGCACCTTAGGGGAGGTGACTCGTAGGATTATCCCTTAAGTGGCAAAAAGAATTACTTTTGATACAGAGATCATTGAAACTCTTCATACCAGCCTAAAGCGATTCACAATGATCATTTGAAGGAATTCGAAAGAATGGCATACTCAGATCGGAATGGAAACTAGAGCTATAAAACAACTCGGCAACGGAAGGCACATTCCAATTAATACTGAGGTATAACCCAGTGTTTGAGCGTGCTCTCAAGAACTTGAGCATCTCCATATTCAACAAAGTTTTACCAACATCCGAACCAAGGATCCTGGCAACACCTCATACTACCATGATGAATAATGATGGAGAATGCAGATGCAAAGGAAAACAACACTTTCTCAGATTTCACCTAGGCTAGGCCAAGGGAGCGAAATCTAGATGATCGACCGAGAGACATTTAGCACTCCGCTTCTAATGTTCTCCTTGATGTACTGTCATAACCCCAATTATGTGTCAGGTGTTATGACTAGAACATCAAGTAAAAAGGTCGGACTTCGGGATCTCAAAGGGTCCGTGAGGAATAACTTCTAAAGCAAGTCATACAAGGTCCTCATGAGGAGGTGGCCAAGTTGCTGAAACAAGATATTGTAATAGTAGGTCTTTCAGATAGGTATGTTAGCCACAACATCACTTTACCGGATACAACGAAACCATTGATATAAATCTTGGGAAACGTCCCAACCATTATATCTACCTGAGATTCAGATCTGGTTGGTGTCAGATATTTTAGACTCAGCATGTCTGAAAATGAAAGGTTGCAACACAAATCAAAGAGATGACGTTGCGAGGTTCTCGGGAAATGAACTCTAAAACATGAGCTGGATTGCAAGACCCACATGAACGCGGTGTCCAAAACAATTGTGGTCATATGGAGATCTTACAACAAAACACCATCGAGTTCGAGTTTGGAACCATCATTAGGGACTAGCGAAGTCCGGTGCAAGTCCGTCAGGGCCCTTCAGGAGTAACACTTAAATTCTTTTCCTTAAACCAATCAATCAGTGGCTTGGTGTGCTAGGAGTTACATGTGGATTGGAGGTTGCAAATCTACCAAACTATAGAATACTTCGCACATGCATGATTAACTTGGGATGATTCCAAAGGAAGCAAAATGAACTTTCTCAAATTCACGGTGACAAATTGCATCAACTGCACATGAACTAAGAGGAATTCACTTCTTACACCTAACATATACTTCACGGACGTAACATGAAGATATGCCTACAAAGTTTCCAACACTAGCTTCTTGTCCATCACGAGTCATGGAATAGACGAGAATGTTGTCGATGGGCTCGACAATAATTCATCAAGATACCCATATAGATGGAATTCCACAACTTATGGGAACAAGATGATAGCATTGGTCAGACCGAAAGAAATAACAGTGTATGCTCGAGGATACATCCATGAGTAAAACAACATTAGATAAATCTTTGGTTCTTATTTTGATTTGACGATAGCCCATACTCAAATCAATGGTTGTACAAGATGATAGGTGCATCAGTTGGTCACAAGGATCAATCAATGAAGATATCGTCTTTCTTCAACACACACACAAGATATCCCTTTGGATGAACTAAGTTAGGTAAATCTTTTATATTCCAACTCTCAAAGTTGTTGTTTAGCTTAACCCACTAGTTTAGGGGTATCCAACACAGATTCTTGGAGAAAGATGGTTTATAGAAAACCCATCTTGTTCACGAGCTCAACATAACGGTCAAAGAACACCTTGGTAATACTCCCGAGAAGATATTTGGAAAATCATGATCCACCGGTATGCTATCACGCTCGAGAACAATCTTGCTTTTCAAGGCAAGATGATATGATCAACAGAGCAAAGGATTGACACAATCCTAACTCGTTGATCAACAAGTGCACCATGGGAAATGGACTAGGTAGCACGATCAATCTTAGTATGGAAATTAATGACCATCACACCAAGAGTGAGATTATTGTCCATTAACTACCAAGCAACAAAGTTTCTAGGAGTATTGACTTCACACATCACGATTCTCTTGTCGGTATTCTGGTTGTAGACAACACAGAGACCGGTCAACGAATGATGATGGCGAGAAGTATCACTACATCAAGATTTCATAAGAGGGAGTGAAGTTCTCATGATAATCTTGACATGAATAAGATAATACCTCAAGGTAGAACAGAGCAAAAATGGAATTGGCATTTTGATCTGCTGAATACAACTACTTTGACCCAATCCAAGAAATGGATGAGGTACGGGAGTTTGCTTCTCCTAGTCATTCTAGAATAGAACGGCTTGACAAACCACAAGAATAGTCGACATCGATAACACAATGCATGACATACTCTTGACTATCCATTGATAGATAAAGGTCAGGATACAATTGAAGAAGGCAACTCAAGAGAACCTGATTTTTCATGAGTTATAGATACATGGATTGGATATGTCAAACATAGTTCAACATGTCTCTTCCAGATAATCCATGCAGAATGAGGGATTAGTAGAGTCATAACTATGGGATGTACAACTCATCAAGAGCGCTCATGTTGTGATCTTTCGTTCACAAAGAACTTCTGCCATAACTGGTTCATGGTATTGGAAGAATGATATACCACAAACCTTGAGGACTATAACAAGGTTACTAATATCCTAAAGGAACAAGCAAGTACTATCAACGGGAATGGGCAGAATGATCCTGGGGTTCAAGAACCCAGATACGGAATACCTATTGACTAAGTAGCATCACAACATGCTTTTGATAATGATGGTCAGAATTATCACACTAGAAACAAAAGACATAACTAGACTATTGGGTGGTTCATCGAACAATATGGTTTCCTAAAACACTTCCATCAAACACGTCGAGGTAATATAGTACCTCAACTCAAAAATTAATGTGCTTTGTCTGGCCTGAAGGACATTGACTCAAGAGGAAAGAGTTTTGCAATTGCATCAGATAATTTAGAAACCTTGGGTAACCCGGACAGCATAACGACTGTATGGGCATGAAATATGAGGCAACCTGCACAAGAAAATTGACAATATGACCATGAATTCATATGGAGACACTGATCCAGGAAACAACAACTTTCCTATAGGTCTCCAGCATAGTAACTCATCCTCCTAATAGATAGATGAGAAGGCCTAGTTCTTAATCCCTGTAGAAAAGAAGAGGGTGACTCAGAATTGGAATGACACAAGGAAAGGAGTAAAAAGAGCCTTACGTTCCCTTCCACAATCAATTCCCTTATATAACTAAAGCAGTTCTAGACTCAACATCGACCAGTTTGGCTTGGTAATCCTACAGGCAGTCAGGCTCTGATACCAAAGCTGTCGGGACCCCGATCCTAAGCCATAAGAATCCAGCATGTAACACATCACATCACTTTGTGGTCTCACACATGGTTATCTCCACGGCTGCCACCTTACCTGGGCCGAGACCGTTTGCGTCTTTTGACTCACGTATGTGAATGTGTCGCTAGCATTCAAATGTCAAAGAACCCGGGACGACATGACTAGTCGTAGAACCCAAGGGGCACATCCGTACAGGGACACGCATACGTAACCCAGCAATGCTGGTGTCGATCTCTAGCATGTGTAGGTGGGTCATAGCAAGCCACAAGGACTCCATTATGTCATGGGACATAAATGTCATCACTGCACATAGATGAGTCATAGCAGGCTACAGGGACTCCATTACACTGCGAGACATTTCCCCGAAGGGACAGACACAGCAGCAAAGAAGGATACATGTCGGCCAATCAATGTGTCTGGAGCAGTAACAAGCTACCAAGGCTCGGTGGAAGCACAAAGAGGCAGTTCCCCGTAAAGAGTACTACTAAAGGAACACAACTAGGTGTCGGATCCCATACATACCGTTGCACGTCACACGTACGCATGACATGCCCGATATGCATAGATACAACTATGGCATCACAACATAACCATACAACATTACAACATTTGCTTAGAAGGCTCAAAAGAGCCAATACAATAAGATGTTACAAATAGGGGTCACATGACCCAACATTCAGAGCAATCAAACAACAAGCGGAAGTTTAAATATGTCTGAGTACAGACATCTACAAAAGTGGCTAGAGGAGCCTGAAAAGCTACAACGACCCTACCAAAGGAACCAGACCTCTGTGTGGGATTCCCAAGCTAATCCGGTCAACATCGAACATCACGTCATAGATACTACTAATGAGACTGACGTCTCCTCTACAAAAACGTAAATTAAGCAAACGTGAGTACAAAGGTACTCAGCAAGACTTACATCACAACTATCTACATATGCATCAGTTTCAGTGAAGGGGTTGTGGAGTTTATTGCAGCAAGCCAGCTTTAACTCTTGGCTAACCTATACTACGACTACAAGTAGTATCTTTGAGGTGGAATAGCGCACACGAGTCCACATAATCACCAATCAATACACCACTATGGATCCACTCTCATCTCCCTACGAGAAGGCCATCCATAGCACTCACGCTTATCTTGCGTATTTTAGAGTATCCACTTCAAATTGTCTATGAACCACATAAGTTCTCCAAGTAGTCCATATCCGAGCACACGGCTATTTGAATAGATTATTTCACCCTGTAGGGGTATACTTCTTCACACACGCTCTTGCCACTTATCATCATATGCACTTCATGCATCTCGGGAACCTTCAAGCGGAAGCACTGGCGTGGGCGTTGGCCACGACCGTCAACCACACAAGACCCTAGTCCAGGTTTATCACCTATTTGAGACTGAACCCGCACGGAAGTCTGGCCGAAGTTTCCGCTATGGCCTCAAACGATGTGCGCAGGGTTCCCAAGCCCACTGTTTGGGTGCCACTTGGTACACCGTGCCACTGTGCATCTACCGCATCACAGCCCACCCCGTCGGGCAGCGCTATCCACGGCCGCCAACACTTTTCCTACAAACACCAAAAACTAGATGCAACTCCTGGACAGAGGTCTAGGCGATTAATAAGCCGAGAGGGTCAATTAAGTATCCCAATGTGCGGTAGTATCTTGTCTTGGATAACATACACAAAACTCAGTTCCTCAGGACGGTCCTAATGAGACAACCCGCCATGTACTCCTACAAGGCCTCTCATTGCTACCTTTACCAAATCGTGTTCACACACTTAGTTCTCACACAGTAGGACATGAATACTGCCATTCCGATCCATCACCCAGATCTATCAGACCCGACACGACACGACTCTATGCATAGCAGGCACGGAAGCAAGCATGGATGAGTAAGCACAACAAGGCTCAAGCAGTTGCTACTCATGCTAAGTGGTTTCAACTATTTACTGTGGCAAGGACAGGTCATGCAAAGGAACGGGTTCAACTACCGAGAACATGTAACCGTGTAATCGTGATTGTCCTAATGCAACAAAAGAGAGCAAGAGCGAGAGAGTGGGATCATATCAGTATGCTCAAGGGGGTTTGCTTGCCTGACAGTCCTGAATATATCACTTCTCTTCATTAGTGTCAATGTTCACATCGTCGGAACCATCGTCTACCGAGAGGGAACAAACACCGGCAAACAGGAAGAAGGAACACATTCAATGTGATGCAACAAACATAATGCATGAGATGGCATGTTAAGGTACTGAATTGACCTAGAGGGATAATTAGCCAAGTTAATTGAACTGTAATTCAAACAAATTTGAATTCCTACTCCAAATGATATTTCATATATTGTCCTAATCATAAAATGTCCTATTTGGTGAGGTTAACTTGTTCAAACATGCATGATCATGGCATTAACAGGTTCATTGGATTTTTCTGATCATTTTTCATATATAAATTATTTTCATCTGACTTACAGATTATTTTCTATGATTTTTAGAAGTTTTCAGCAATTTCTGGAATTTATTTAAATCCTAAAAATGTAATTATTGCATCAGCTAAACGTCAGCATGACGTCATCCTGGTCAGCTTGCCGCTTCTGGTCAAACTGACCTGTGGGGCCCACATGTCAATCTCTCAGGACTGGCTAGTGTCACTGGCAGGTGGGGCCCTATAGCCAGTGACTCAGGGATTGATCCCGAGTTGACCCGAGGTTTGACTCGGGCCAAGGACCACTGTCAGTGACTCTAGGGTTAGTTAGTGGCTTGATTAGCCGCTAATGACCCTGCCACATCACACCCGACGGCGGCTGAACACCGGCGACCATCCACGATGGCGAAGGTGCTCGCTATCGAGCTAGGGTTCACGGATTCGAGCGCAGTTTGGCTCTATGGAAAGCACGCGCTCGAGCGCATCTACTACAGTAAGCGACAGCAGCTGGGATGCACTGCATCGACAGTGGCGACGGCGTCTGCGGCGGCCGGAGCTCAGGCTCGAGCCATTTTGGGCTGTAGGGCATGGGGTGGCTCACCGTTAGGCTACACGGCTTCTAAAGTGCTCCAGGAGCTCGGTTCCGAGCTCGAACACACGGTTGGAGGACCACATCGACGGCGTTGAGATGGCCGGCGTCGGGGAGCTCTCGGCTATGGCGGCTACCCTAGCTATGGGGAAGAAATCAAGCAGAGGGGCAGGGGGAAACGGACGGGGTGCTCACGGCGCGTCCGCAGGGAGGTCAGCAGGCTCTGGGGTGCGTCAAAGGCGACAAATTTGACGGCAATGTGCCGACGATGGCTACGGTGGCCACCAGAGACAGGGGGAAAGGGACAGAGCGAGGGGAAGAAAGGAGAGGGGTTGTCCCGATCCGGACGGCTCTGGAGTCCTAATCCCCTCCTCCAGCGAGGCTAGCAGGCAGGAGGCGTGGCGCCCTGGCCACGCTCGCCGTGCCTCCCTTCGCCTTTACCTTCTGGCAGAGGTAGGGGACGACTGGCAATGGGGGTTGGTGGGCTGGGCCACCAACTGGGCCGGCCAGGTAAGTCCTCTCCCCTCTGCTTTCTTATTTAATTCATGTTTTCTATGTTTTTTGTTTGCTTGCTATTTAATTAATGGGCAAAACACATATAGCCAAAAACCCTGAAATAAATTATGGGATACAAAAGAATATTACAAAGTCCCACAAAAAGTTTCAGCATTTATGAAACAATTAAAATAATTATGTTGCTTTATTGGTTACTTTGAGAAGCTTTGCTGATTTATTTAAATTTCCAAAATAGTTAAGAAAATATGGTTCACCCTTGGTATGTTGATTCCAACATTTATCAGAGAGGGGGACATTTTTAGAGAGCATTTTGAAATCATTGAAAATTCAATTGTTGAAATTTTGTTTATTCAATGAGGTGCTAGGGTTTGACATCCCCATTTCAAATTCAGTTGAATTTTAAAAAAATGCATGCACGAATATGCAATGACAAGCAAAGCTAAAACTAGGGATGTGACAACTCACCCGCACTAAACAAGAATCTCGTCTCGAGATTCAGGCGTACGTATGAGGACAGAAGGGGACACAAAACTAACACAATCTTCATGATTGAGTTGCCCTTCTCGAAGATGTTGATTCATTGCATCATGTTGATCTTGACATCTTTGACTTCGGGACCTTCATCCAACAGAAAGACAACAGGGATGGAAAGCTCTACAAGATTCGATCCTCTCGAAGATCGAGCACTCATGATCAACTCGTAGAATGAGATGTGATAACATCTCTCGAGATGAGACACAAAACACACATTGAGAACGATGGAATGGGATAGATGACGAGGGTTCAATTGGTAGGCAACAAGTCCATGGTAAAGAAGATGGTGAAGAGGTTTGAAAGTAGCAAGGAGTTAATTGCCATAATACCATTACGGGGCACCTTAGGGGAGGTGACTCGTAGGATTATCCCTTAAGTGGCAAAAAGAATTACTTTTGATACAGAGATCATTGAAACTCTTCATACCAGCCTAAAGCGATTCACAATGATCATTTGAAGGAATTCGAAAGAATGGCATACTCAGATCGGAATGGAAACTAGAGCTATAAAACAACTCGGCAACGGAAGGCACATTCCACTTAATACTGAGGTATAACCCAGTGTCTGAGCGTGCTCTCAAGAACTTGAGCATCTCCATATTCAACAAAGTTTTACCAACATCCGAACCAAGGATCCTGGCAACACCTCATACTACCATGATGAATAATGACGGAGAATGCAGATGCAAAGGAAAACAACACTTTCTCAGATTTCACCTAGGCTAGGCCAAGGGAGCGAAATCTGGATGATCGACCGAGAGACATTTAGCACTCCGCTTCTAATGTTCTCCTTGATGTACTGTCATAACCCCAATTATGTGTCAGGTGTTATGACTAGAACATCAAGTAAAAAGGTCGGACTTCGGGATCTCAAAGGGTCCGTGAGGAATAACTTCTAAAGCAAGTCATACAAGGTCCTCATGAGGAGGTGGCCAAGTTGCTGAAACAAGATATTGTAATAGTAGGTCTTTCAGATAGGTATGTTAGCCACAACATCACTTTACCGGATACAACGAGACCATTGATATAAATCTTGGGAAACGTCCCAACCATTATATCTACCTGAGATTCAGATCTGGTTGGTGTCAGATATTTTAGACTCAGCATGTCTGAAAATGAAAGGTTGCAACACAAATCAAAGAGATGACGTTGCGAGGTTCTCGGGAAATGAACTCTAAAACATGAGCTGGATTGCAAGACCCACATGAACGCGGTGTCCAAAACAATTGTGGTCATATGGAGATCTTACAACAAAACACCACCGAGTTCGAGTTTGGAACCATCATTAGGGACTAGCGAAGTCCGGTGCAAGTCCGTCAGTGCCTTTCAGGAGTAACACTTAAATTCTTTTCCTTAAACCAACCAATCAGTGGCTTGGGGTGCTAGGAGTTACATGTGGATTGGAGGTTGCAAATCTACCAAACCGTAGAATACTTCCCACATGCATGATTAACTTGGGATGATTCCAAAGGAAGCAAAATGAACTTTCTCGAATCCAATGAGTTTTGAGTTCATGATCTGTTTCAATCCATGAATTTTATTTGAGTCTTCTTTGATATCTTATATGCATGATTACTTATAGCCTCGTATTTCTTCTTTGAATCTTTGGTTTAGTTAGGCCAACTAGATCGATTTTTCTAGCCATGGGAAGAGGTGCTTTGTGATGGGTTCAATCTTGCGGTGTCCTTTCCCAATGATAGAAGGGGCAGTAAGACACGCATGTATCTTTGCTATTAAGGATAACAACATGGGGTCTATTCCTACATGAATAGATCTTGTCCACATCATGTCACCGTTCTTACTGCATTACTCACTTTTCCATGAACTTAATACACTAGATGCATGCTGGATAGTGGTCGATGTGTGGAGTAATCGTAGTAGATGCAGAATCGTTTTGGTCTACTTATCTTGGACGTGATGCCTATATAATGATCATCTCCTTGGATATTGTAATGATTATTTGACCTCTATCAATTACCCAATAGTAATTTGTTCACTCACCGTGTGCTATACTCATGAGAGAAGTCACTAGCGAAACCTACGACCCTCGGGTCTAGTTTTCCAACATATTGCTTTCCGATCTGTCTTTTTGCCGCTTTTTCAGATCTATTAATTCAAAAACCCAAAAATACCTTGTTGCACTTTTTGTTTACTTCTTTTATTTTCTGTTCTTGCAAGATCTATTTCCCAACCTATTACAATCGAATCTATGTCTTTATCGTTGAGACCTTGACAACCTCTCTTACGCGTCGGGTTGCAAGTGTTTGTTCTTTGTGTGCAGATGTCGTTTACATAGTTGCTTGATCTTCCTCTATGGATTGATACCTTGGTTTCTTAACTGAGGGAAATACTTACTGTCGCTGTGTTATCATCCTTTCCTCTTTGGGGAAATACCGACATTGTCTCAAGCCATGTCAAAGGAATTTCTAGCATCGTTGCCGGGGAGGAAGCGATCTCTTGAGCGTGCCAATCTCTGGCGCCGGGGAGACATCATCAACATCTATCAGGTTCCTAATCACAAATCTCATCTCCTTGCAATTTACATTATCTGCCATTTGCCTCTTGTTTTCCTCTTCCCCACTTCACAAATTTTCCATTTTATTCTCCTTCTTTTTCGTTTGCCTTTTTCTCGTCAGATGTCTTGTTTGCTTGCAATGTTGTTTGCATAGTTAGATGACTCAATAGAATACCAAATTGTCTGATTTTTCCAATACCAATAATAATGATTTTATTAGCACTCTGATTGCTCCTCCTACAACTAGTGCGGAGTCGTGTGATATTAATGCCGCTTTGTTGAATCTTGTGATGAAAGATCAATTTTCCGGTACTCCTAATGAGGATGCCGCGTCCCATCTGGACATATTAGTTGAATTATGTGATATAGAAAAGAAAAAAGATGTGGTTAATGATATTGTGACGTTGAAATTATTTCCTTTCTCCTCGCAAGATCTTGCAAAATTTTGGTTTTATTATTTGCCTTGCAATAGTATCAATTATTGGGATAAGTGCAAGGACGCTTTTATTACTAAGTATTTTCCGCCCATGAAAATTATTTCCCTTTGAACTCAAATCATGAATTTTAAGTAACTTGAGCATGAACATGTTGCACAATCTTGGGAAAGAATGAAATTGTTTCTTAGAAATTGTCCTACTCATGGTTTAAATATTTTGATGATTATACAATTTTTTTATGCGGGATTGAATTTTGTCTCTAGAAATATTTTAGATTCCAACACAGGTGGTATTTTTATGGAAATTACTTTAGGTGACACTACTAAATTTCTTGATAATATTATGGCAAATTATTCACAATGGCATACTGAAATACCACCTACTAGTAAAAAAGTTAATTCAGTTGAAGAAATTGGTATTTTGAGTGAAAAAATTGATGCTCTTATGAAACTGGTTGCTAGCAAAAATTGGCCTATTTATCTTAATGATGTGACTTTGTCTACTTTTATTGACCAAAATAATGATTCCATAGATGTGAATTTCATCTCGCGAAACAATTTCAATAAAAATGCTTATAGAGGTAATTTTACTCCTTGGCCTTTTCCTGGAAATTCCTCTAATAATTATGGTAATTCCTATGGTAATTCTTCTTACAATAATAAAAGTAACACCTCTAATCTTTAGAGTAATTTTAAATAATTTATCAATTCTCAAATGTCTTTCAATACTACGATAGGAGAAACGTGGAATAAGATTGATGATATGTCTAGAAGCATTGATAGAATTTCCCATGGTGTAGAAAATCTCAAGTTCAATGCTTTTCCACCTAATATTAATGAATAAATTAAAGCTTTATATGTTTCTATGGATGAAAGTAAGAAAAGAAACGCTATGCTTAGACCTAAGAGAGATTTTTTAGGAAAAAGTGTTTTCTAGCGATTAGTTTCATAAAAATGATGAAGATCTTAAAATGATTGGTGTATGTTATATTTATTACTTGTTTATTATTGTTAGAATTGATGATAAAGGTACTGAAGAAGAGTCAACTTTAGCTAGAGGGTGTCCCTATAATTCGAAGGGTGAAAATCTTGATGAAAAAATTGATGAAAGTGGGTTTGGAGAGGTCAAAACTTCAACTAGTGATTTTCCCACTATTTTGGATTACAAGAACTTTAATTATGATAGTTGCTCCCTAGTTAATTGTATTTCTTTGCTGCAATCCATGATAAATTCACCCCATGCTTATGAGCAAAATAAAGCTTTTACTAAACATATTGTTGATGGCATGATGAAATCCTTAGAAGAAAAGTTGGAATTAGAGGTTTATATTCCTAGAAAATTTCATGATGAGCGGGAACCTACCATTAAAGTCAAGATTAAAAATTATGAGTGCTTTGCTTTTTGTGATTTGGGTGATAGTGTTTCCACAATTCTGAAATCTCTGTGTGATGTGTTTGGTCCTACCAATATTAAAAAATGTTCTCTTAATTTGCACTTGGCGAATTCTACTATTAAGGAGCCTTTGGAAATAATTAATGATGTTCTTTTTCTTGCAAATAGGAACTATGTGCCCATTGGTTTTATTTTTCTTGATATTGATTATAATCCGTCTTGTCCCATCATACTTGGTAGAACGTTTTTACGCACTATATGCGTCGTGATTGATATGAAAGAAGGCAATATTAAATTTCAATTTCCACTTGGAAAGGGTATGGAACACTTACCTAGAACAAGAATTAATACACCATATGAATCAATCATGAGGTACTTCTATGGATTAAAAACTAAGGATGACAATACTTGAATCTTTGCGTTATGCCAAGCTAGGGGCGTACAACGATAGCGCTTGTTGGGAGGCAACCCAATGAATAAAATTTATTATATCTTTTACTTTATGTTTTTTGAGTGTTTTCACACTTATGACTCTTTTATGATTGTGTTTTTATGTTTTATTTAGTGTTTCTGCCAAGTAAAGCCTTTAGGATTATTCGTAAGATGAGAAGAAACAATGCTGAATCTGAAACAGAAACTTTGACTCCAGTGAACGAATTTTCATTTTTTTAGTGGAGTGTCATAATGAGCTGAAATTTTGACACCGTATTTCTGTAAAAATTATTTACGTTGTTCTAATGTTTCAGAATTTTTAGATTTATAGAAGTGTGGGTAGGTAAAGATTGCTACAAAATGTTCTGTTTGAGAAAGATTCTATTTTCGTTGCATTGGGTGTCTGTTTTGATGAATCTATGGCGTGTGCTGAAGGGTATAAGTCATGGTAAAGTTAGAATACAGTATATATAATGCAATAATAAAATATTAATGGGTTTTCAACAGTACTTAGAGTGGTAATTTGCTTTATTATACTAACGGATCTCACAAAGATTTTGTTAAGTTTTCTATTATTGAAGTTTACAATGTTTTGGGTGAGATCACGATGGATGCAAGAATAAGGAGTAAGAAGATCCTAAGCTTGGGGATTACCATGGCAGCCCAAGATAATATCCAAAGAGTAACAAGCTACTAAGCGTGGGGATGCCCGAGTGGCATCCCCTCTTTCTTCTAACAACCATCAGTATTTTACTTAGAGCTATATTTTATTTGTCACATATGATGAGTTTTGGTTGGGGCATCTTGTATTATTTGAGTCTTTTCTTGATTTTCTTTTTATCCTTGATTTACACACCTATTTGAGAGATCCAAAATTATTCTATGATTTCTAAGAATTGCTCTATATGCTTCACTTAATTTTTTTGAGCTATGGAATTGCTCTTTTTGCTTCACTTAGATCATTTTGAGCACGACGTGCTTTTACATGTTTGAAGAGATGTTCTCATGCTTCACTTAGATTAATTTTCGAGTTAGTAAATTTTGAAGAAATCCTCTCATGCTTCACTTATATTATTTTGAGAGATGAAGTTTTTATGCTCATGTTCTTCACTTAAATCTATGTGAGCTTGTCAAAAAGCAATGGCAATATATGAAACTAGTCCCAAAGTGATAGATATTCAAGAGGGATATAATAAAAACTTTCATGAAGATCATTGGACAAATTAAACTTGATTCTTTCTAATAGTTTGGAGACATGATGATAGTAATATGTGAGTTATGTTAATGAGTAATTATGCTAAGTAAGAATATTGATGTTAAGGTTGGTGATTCCCTACGCAAGCACGAAAGTCAATAGTTGTGCAATGAAATTACATCCTACTTATGGTGCATTATTAGGTGTTATTTATGCTTAATGCTCACTTATGTGATTTTTCTTTCTTGGTTGGTTTCTTCTCAATCTATTTGCTAGCCTTCACTTATACTAAGTAGAAGTACTACTTGTGCATCCAAAATCCTTAAACCCAGTTTTGCCATATGAGTCCACCATTCCTACCTATATGCGATATTTCCATGCTATTCCAAGCAAATTTGTATGCACCATCTCTAATTTTCAAAATTAATTTTCCTTTTTGTGTGCTCGTACTGCCCATGAAGCGGAACGGGGTGACTAATATTTTTCCATGCTAGATGTGTTATTCTCAAGATGAGTGTTTATTCACTTGTCATTGCACGAGAGTGTGGCGGTAATAGGGATGCCCAATCCTCAAATAAAAAAATTACTTTATGTTGTCAAATAATAAATTCCTTGGAAAGTGTTAGTATGGAAGGCAACCGTGGATTCGGCTAGGCATGGAAAGTGAGAAAATGGTGGACAAAGGAATAAACTTTATTTTCTGTTTGGGAACCGCTTATGATGTATCTAGGATGGAAAGGTATTGAAAGTTGTCGGTCGTTTTCATTGACAGGAAAGGCATGCCACCCAAAAAAAATTTCGCTATCAAATTAGACCTTGAGCTCTGGCACCTCTACAAATCCCTACTTCCCTCTGCGAAGGGTCTATCTATTTAATTTATGCAATTTTTATTTTTACTTGAGTCTCCATCTTCTCTTATAAAGCACCTAGGGGGCACTATGATCGTACTTGAGCATTAGGTGTAGCTAATATTTGAGTGTGTTTCATGAATGGATCAATGATTGAGCATGATGGGCTAGGGATAACTTTCTTTAGTGTTGATATTTTGAAAGACATGGTTGCTTGTTGACATGCTTGAGTATTAAAGTCTTCATGTCAAAAGTAGAATATTGCTTTGAACCATCTAAAAGTCCAAATGTCCATGCTAAAAAAGAAAATAATATGTGATGAACATGTTAGGCAGCATTCCACATTGAAAATTCTGTTTTTATCATTTACCTACTTGAGGACGACTGGGAATTAAGCTTGGGGATGCTGATACGTCTCCAACATATCGATAATTTTTGATTGTTCCATGTTGTTATATTATCAATCTTGGATGTTTTAGAATCATTTTATAGCAACATTTATATAATTTTTTGGGACTAACCTATTGACATAGTGCCAAAGTACCAGTTGCTGATTTTCCTTACTTTTTACTTTGCCGAATATCAGTACCAAACGGAGTCCAATCAAGACAAAAAAATTTGGAGAATTGTTTTGGACCAGAAGAAGGCCAGCGGGCCAAAGAAGTAACCAGCAGGGAGCCCAGGCCACCCAAATCCCACCAGGACACACCAGAGGTCCCAGGCGCGCCCTGATGGGTTGTGTCCGCCTCGGGGACACCCTCCATCGACTATCAGCTCTATAAATTCTCAAATATTCAGAAAACCCTAGGAGAGTCAACAAAACACAATTCCATCCACCGCAAGTTCTAGAACCACGAGATCCATTCTAACACCATCACGGAGGGGTGCATCGTCTTCATGGGTGCCTCTCCAATGATGCGTGAGTAGTCCACCATAGACCTACAGATCCGTAGGCAGTAGCTAGATGGCTTCTTCTCTCTCTTTTGATTCTCAATACAATTGTCTCTTGGAGATCTATTTGATGTAATAACTTTTTGCGGTGTGTTTGTTGGGATCCAATGAATTTTGAGTTCACTATCCACGAATATTAATTGAGTCTTATTTGATCTCTTATATGCATGATTACTTATATCCTCATATTTCTTCTTTGAATCTTTAGTTTAGTTAGGCCAACTAGATCGATTTTTCTAGCCATGGGAAGAGGTGCTTTGTGATGGGTTCAATCTTGTGGTGTCCTTTCCCAGTGATAGAAGGGGAAGCAAGGCACGCATGCATCATTCCTATTTAGGATAACAATATGGGGTCTATTCCTACATGAATAGATCTTGTTTACATCCTATCACACTTCATATTGCATGACTCTGTTTTTCCATGAACTTAATGCATGCTGGATAGCAGTCGATGTGTGGAGTAATAGTAGTAGATGCAGAATCATTTTGGTCTACTTATCTTGGACGTGATGCCTATATAATGATCATTTCCTTGGATATTGTAATGATTATTTGATCTTCTATCAATTTCCCAATAGTAATTTGTTCATCCAGCGTGTGCTATGCTCAGAAAACACTAGCGAAACCTACGGCCCCCGGGTCTACTTTTCCAACATATTGCTTTCCGACCTATCTTTTTGCCGCTTTTGTTTTTAGATCTATTAATTAAAATATCCAAAAATATCTTTCTGCACTTTTTGTTTACTTATTTTATTTTGTGTTCTTGCGAGATCTATTTGCCCAACTTATTACAATCTAATCTATCTTTTTATCGTTGAGAGCTTGGCAACCTCTATTACGCGTTGGGTTGAAAATATTTGTTCTTTGTGTGCAGGTGTTGTTTACATAGTTGCTTGATATTCCTCTATGGATTGATACCTTGGTTTCTTAACTGAGGGAAATACTTACCGTTGTTGTTCTGCATCATCCCTTCCTCTTTGGGGAAATACCGTCGCAGTCCCAAGCCACGTCAGTCGTATACACATTGTCGATAAGACCGGTGAAAACTAATAGTGGGACCGGAGCGTGTAACTGCTCTATGAATAGTGCTTTGGTGAGACCGAGCGGTTTCAGTTAGACTATCGGAAGGGAAAATAAGATATCAATCTATGTGACTTGATAAGACCTATAGGAATAAATCTGGCAGACCGAAGCACACAAAGAAAGTTCTAAAGTTGGGACATTTACATTTTTGCCCCTAGCTTGAACCCACTACTCAGATTTGCCCCTAATTTCCAAGCATGCTCAAATTTTCCACTCTTTTGTTAAGTGCATTTATAGAAATACCCTTCCATAAATTTTATGTCCACTCAAAGGCCTTTGATTGTTAAGTGTGCTTATAGAAAAATCTGACGGTCAAAAGCCTTTGACTGGACAAAAAATGTATGGAACGGCATTTTTATAAGCGCACTTAATAGAAGAGGGGCAAATTTGAGCATGCTTGAAAATTAGGGCAAAATCTTAGTAGTGGGTTCGAGTTAGGGGCACAAATGTAAATGTACCTTTAAAGTCTGAAGCTATTCAGATGTGAGGCTCCAAATGCACCTCATTTGCAGGGACCAAGTAAGTACTTGTTGAAATTTTGTGATCAAGAAGAGTGAATTTGAGAAAGGTTGAGATAGATAGATAGATAGATAGATAGACAGGCAGACAGACACACAGTCAGATAGATAGATAGATAGATAGATAGATAGATAGAGAAGGTGCTTAGGCATTCCTGTCCATCCAATTGATCAAAAGATCCTCATCAACCAAGCAACAACCGGATGTCCTCAAATGAGAAAATATTCATAGCAACATGCTCACACAATAAAATTGCAAATAAAATATGCAATTGTGAATAACCAACCTAGCAACTATCAAGACTATGTTCGGTGACAAAAATCACCTATATATGAGTATCTTGAGTTGGGATCCAAATGAGAACATTTGATCATAGGTCATACCCATAATTTAATCACAAATGAGGTTACCATTTTTACATAAAGCATTGATGTGTTCACATCACAAGAGTTGCTATAGCTCAAGTCTTAGAGTAGGGCTCCCCCTAGATGTGAGGTTCCCCCTAAGAGGGATGACTAACCTTGGATTTTGTCACTGAATACTTCGTGTCATTGTACTTGTAGTTGTGGAAGCTCGGTGTTTAATGATGACCATCAAGAGTTGGGAGCCTTCCAAGGGATTTTGTAGCACTTTCTCCTACGTAGGTTAGTCCCACAAGGAACAACAAGGATACCCATAGACATAGAATGAAGTACACGTATAATCATATGATCAAACCCATTAATTCCTTGACCACCATGTTCCTTGACTTACCATCAAAAGGGTTTGTGACTCCATGATTTAGTGCATGATGTGGAACTGGTTTGCACCTAACTCCTTTCCATGATAGAATATGTGTAAAATTTGTTGGCAGAGTCACCCTCAAGAACTCTCGTTCTTCTTATTTTGGACCCACATCAACTTGATGGGAATCCTTGGAGTTGGAGTAGCACTTGATGAAGTGGAACATTAAGTAGTCTTGGGAACCCATTTGACCAAAGCTTGATTTTTTCACATGAGTCTATCTCGTATCGTAGCTTGTCGTTCCCTTTTAGCTTGTTGTCTTTTGCTTGAAGATTATCTTGAGCTTGAGTTCCCTTGAAGGAAGTAGGATCATACTTATCCTTTTGGGGGGAGCAAGCTTTGTCTTGGGTATTGATCTTCTTCCCACTCAACTTCATTGGTATTGAACTTTCGTTCAAAACCAATACCTTAGTTCTTGAGGTGCCATCATTGCTTGGGTACAATTTCATAAAATTCCTTACTCCCGACAAGACTTTTGTAGACACCTTTTCCTATAATTTCTTTCAATAAATTATTTTCTTTCTCATGTGTACCTTGGCTAAGTCTCCCTCGTTGCATTGACAACCATCTCATCTTTACTATCATGATTACTAGCAAGTTCATTATAGCTAATCTCACTAGTTTATCATTAAGCAAGTCATATTCACCTAGCAAGTCATCCTCGTCGCCATTGAAGTCCATGAGTTCAGGGTGAGTTACCTTAGGAACTTTTTCCATGAAGCATCTACCAATTCCATCATTTGGGTAATCAAATAGATCATAGGACTTGGAGGATACAAGAGCTAGTCTGGCAAAACCTTCATCTTGACTATAGTCGGAGTTGGAGTGATAGGTTCTCTCGGATTGGTTATCAGAGTCAGAGACGGCTATCCATTCACCAACATGAGCTTGGGGTCTTCTTCGTGAATACCTCTTGGTGGATTTGTCTCTCCTATCCAAATCCTTGCTTCTCCAGGAAGGTCTTTGTTCATATTTACCTTCCCTACTTTTTTTTCTCTACGAGGTGACTCGTCTATTCTACTCTTCCTTCTTGGCGACTCATCATATTTTCTTGGGAGGTGTCTTACACTCATTTGAGAAGTGTATGGGTCTTCCACAATTGTAGCAACCTGGGTCACGAATTGAAGATCGACTCTCATTGTATCTTGAAATAGAGATTCTCTCTTTTCCTCTATTCTTGTAGAATTTCTTGAAGTTCTTCGGCATAAGGTTAATCTATTCATTGGACCAAAGCTTGTCACTTGAAGTTTGGAGCATCACTAGAAGCCTTGTAAGCACCATTAGCCTTGTTGTGGAGCTCCTCTTTGTACTTGAGTGACATTTCATGAGCAACAATCACTCCAATGACTTACGTGGGTTTGAGATTTTGTAATTTGGCATCATTTGGATCAATGTGCACACGATGTCATACTCTCCATCCAAGTCTCTAAGGATCTTCTTGATGATGATTTTTTCGATCATCTCTTGCTTCCTAAGTTGGCAATCTCATTTGTGATGAGAGCTAGCCTAGAGTACATTTCGGCAACTCCTTCACAATTCTTTATCTTGTACATGTCAAGTTGAATTTGGAGCACATCCAACTTAGATTCCTTAACAGACTCAGTACCTTCGTGCATATCAACTAAAGTATCCCAAATTTTTGTTGCATCCTAAAGCAGGCCAATCTTGATGAACTCTTCATGACACAAATAGTTGAAGAGTATGTCGCATGCTTGAGCATTATCTTGCAACATCTTCAACTGTTCCACGGCAGATTCACAATATGGTTATTTTCCATCTTCAAAAAAGTAACCTTGCAAGCCAACACGAACAACAACCCAAACGGCGGGGTTATGACCAAGAATATGCATTTTCATCTTATGATTCCAACTAGAAACATTTGTACCATCAAATAAGGACCTCCAAGGTGATAATTTACCTCACAAGAGGCCATACTTTCCTTGGTGTTTAAGCCAAAGAAATGGAGACCAAAGCTCTAATGACACTCGTGTAATCACAAGTAGGTCTACAGGGGGCTGATTAGACTACTTGACCAATAAAAACCTAGCCTTTTCTAATTTTAGTTCTTTGCATATTAAAAAAATTCTAGCAAGTCTAGTAACACCATACACATGAAAGTCTAATATAGTGGCAACAGAAAGTGACTTTGCACATAAATGTAAAGGAGGGGTTCGGAGATAATCAAATGCAATGAAGACACAATGATTTTTGGCATGGTTCTAATATGTGTTGACATCGTACATCCACGTTGATGGAGACTTCAACCCATGTAGGGTAACGACTGTGTGAATTCACGGAGGGTTCCACCCATAAAGGGTCCACAAAGAAGCAACCTTGTCGATGCCATCATGGCTTACGTCCACGAAATACTAGTCTCACTCGTGGTAGATCTTCACGAGTAGGTGATCTCCTTGCCATTACAAACTACTTGGTTCAACTTCATAAGTTTGGAGGCTCCCAAGTGACACCTAACCAATCTAGGAGACACCACTCTCCAAAAGGTAATATACGTTGTTGATGATGATGAACTATTTTCCATTGCGCTTCAAAAGATAGTATCTGAAACACTCAAAAAGTCTCTCACATATTATTTTTCTTTGTGGTAGGAGAGGGATGGAGCAGAAAGCAATTCGGGGAGGCTAGAAATCAAGGGTCAAAGGTTGGACTAGAATCCTCTTGATTTCAACACGTGGGTATGTGGTTCTCTCTTAGAAAATGGATATGGAGAGTCGTAGTTTCGTACAAGTTGCTCTCTGAGAGTTGGTGGAATGTGTGAGGGTATATATAGGCCGCACCAAAAAACTGACTGTTACACACCTTTATGCACTACTCAGTGGGACCGGGTGAAACCACTCAGTGAGACAGATTAGTACAAAAGGTTCAAACTTTAGGATTTTTGGTGAGACCGGATGAAATAGCTCGGTGAGACCGATGGGTGATGACCTTATCACTTTTCACACTTTGGTGAGACCGATTGAAACCACTCGAAATTTCTAAGATGAAATCAATAGGTAATAGAAGGTTGGCAAGTGCTCTTCTATGAGACCAAAGGTTCATCTCGGTGAAACCGAGTTGCTAGGGTTTAGGCAGTGGTTGTGTCAAGTGTTTTTTGGTGAGTCCGGGTAAATGTCTTTAGGTGGGACTGAATAGACTTTGGTGTTTTGGGCATAGATAGATGTGAGAGTTTGGCTGAGGGTTTTGGAACAATATCTTTAAGCACTTGAGCACTTAGTACATGTTCAAAGTCTCATCCCCTTTAAATAGTATTGGCTTTCTAGCGGACTCAATGTGATATTGGATTACTTAACCAAAAATGTAGAGTCTTGAAGCTTTGCTAACACATCCGTTGCATTTTGAGGGGTCCACATCCACATTTCAATGCCATGCCTAAACTGAACTTTCTGAAATATTCATTGAGTATGCATTAGTTCAATTATATGTTGTTATGAGTTACCAAAACCACTCAGAGATTAGTTGCACTTTTAGTATGCCTATTAATTAGGAGCAATCGGGGGGGACGCTGCTAACATACATGATGGTTTGTATGCCAATCAACTAGCCTCATGCAAACACAAAGAAAACTACTATCGTAGTCTACCTGCTAGTGCCCTGTCACTACCTACGATAGTCTTGGCGTCCATTACGACGACCAAAACCTGAACGGCGGCATCGGTAGCCGTTTCTTCTTTGGTCTTGACCCTCCTTCTTTGGTTGGAGCGCTTCATCGTCTCGACAACTCTCTACTCTGGCATGAGATCTTTCTTTGGCTTCACCGGAGTGACGACACGAGTGGCCCCGACATGAACAATCCCGGCAGTGACGGGGGCAACATTGACCGCGACGATGACTTGAGTGGTTGAGTCGGCCATGGCGATAGGCGTGGGCGCGCGTGGGCTCTGGGAGAAGAAAAGGTGGGGTGGAGATGGTGTGCCACTAGTGGGCAGGCCAGGGGAGGAAAATACCGCGGCGTGTTTGCGCGGACGCAAGCATAGTCCAAAGTTGGCCTAGAAATGGGTCAAAACGGACGACGGTCCGTTTGAGTCATCGCATTGGGCCTTGATGTTTTTTCCACACGGTGGGCGGACAAAATGCGTCGGCCTGTTGGAGTTGCTTTAAATACTCTGAAATTGGGTTCTCCTTAACAAGGACTACTACTATACTCTGAAGAAGGGATAATTCACTCCTGAACCCACGCTCACATGAGCCCGGTGAACTGTACCGCGTTTCGAAAGTTCAAAAATGTTCAAAAAATTCCGATTTTTTTTGTGATGCAAGATGCTCCTGTGCGTGAGCTCCGTGCAAAATTTCGTCAAGTTTGAACATTCGAGAAGCTCGCGGCAAAAAAGACAAAATTAGGCGTGAACAGTGCGATTTTCAAAAGTTACTCAGACATCCGAAATTTGTCTTTTTTGCTGCGAGCTCCTCGGATGTCCAAACTCCACAAAAATTTCGATCGGAGCTCACGCATAGGAACATCTTGCATCACAAAAAATTTCAGAATTTTTTGAACATTTTTTTTTTCAAATCACGACACTGTTCATGCCCGAGCTCATTTGAGCCCGGGCACCAAAACGCCACTCTCATGAAGAAGTACCATCCTACCTATTTATTGTGGGGGCAACTAGTATATGATCTAGCTTTAGATTAGATCAATGCGATCATGTTTTATAAACACAAAACATGTTCAAAAATTCTAAAAATATTTGCAGATACACGTCCATATATGACGTACAACCTCAATCAGTTTCACCTCCTAATTCAACCTACACTTGTAGAAACAAAAATGTCAAAATCAAATGCTAATAGGGCCAAATACCATTCACCCAAAGCTGAGACTATTCACAGTTGAATTTTTCATTTTTGTTTCTCTCACTGTAAATTTAGTTTTGAGCCAAATTTCTTTGGAATTGTAGGCATATATAGGTATGTTGTCAAATAATTTCAGAATGTTCTATATCCAAATATGATTTATTTTAGGTTGATCCTACGATCTCACCTAAGAGCAGATTCGATTCTAGTCTCCCCTGTTCGTTGTCAGCTTGGTGGCATTGTTGAAGTTCCTAGGGTTAGAAGAAAAAGGCCAAAAGTGAGAGGTGGCTGGGGTGTGACCCGCATGCCAGCTGTGCTCCAAGAAATTGACCCCCTCTAGATTCCGCACGCACAAGGTACACAACACATACACTGTGGGAAGGGTGTGTGATTAGGATATGACAACAGACACGCCCATACACCAATCATTGCAAATGGGAAGGTAACAAAGCTCATGATTAACACTGATTGATGCAAGTGGGTCTTGGTTCCAAGTAGGAGTACCTACCGACGGCTGTAATTTCTTCTCTTGCTTTTGTAGGTGCTGCCATTAATTATTGAAGCCACGGTTTCTCTGGTTCAACTGTGCGGTAGGATCAGCTACAGTCATTGAGGAACAGCACACAGATACACAATCTGACAAATATGTTTTCTGGATCTTTGACCTAACGTATTTTGATCCACTGTTGAGGAAATATATATACATATAAAATCAACTTTAATGGGACGACCCATTTCGTCCGTCGCTGTTCGTTTGGGTCGGCGGTACACAATAGACGGCCAAACGCGCCGATCCAAACGGATGCGCGTCCGCTTTTCGTACGCATGGCGACCCATTTCCGGTCCATTTTTGAGCCAAATTTGCGTCGGCGCGGACACGAGACGGACGGGCATGCCTACTCCTCTTTCCGGGCCCGTCGGTCGGTGGCAGCCAACCACCATTTCCCCCCATTTCTCCCAAAAAAAACCGCCGCGCACCCCACACCCACCATGGACGACGACCTCGACCTCGACGCCACCGCCGGCCTCGCCTCCCTCGCCTCGGCCGGCCAGATGACCCGCCCCTCCGGCAAAGGCAAGCCTCGTGCCCTACGCAAGACTGCCGCCGCGCCCAAGCCAAAGAAGGCGCTGACGCCCGAACAGTGTACAAGGGAGTTGGCCAAGAGGAAGAGCCGGAGGCACGCCGCGGACGCGAGGGAAGAAGCCGTCGCGACTGCTGCCATCACCGCCGCCGCGCAGCAGGAGGTCACCAACGCCCGCGTCACGACGGCAACGAGGGAGGCGCTCTACATGCTAGGGTTAAACCCTAGCCAACACAGCCTCCTCAACGCCGCCGTCGCCGCGGCCAGCACCGGCTCATCGGCGTTCCCTCGGATGATGCTGCCCGACTCGCCCCGCGCATCGGCTTGCAACCCGATGCCCGGCTTTCACATGTACCCGCAGGCCTCCCGCCTGTCCGGGGAGTGCTCGCCCGACGTGAGCGTGGTCGCGCCTTCCATGCCCGCGCCCGCGCCCATCGACCTCAACGCCACCCCGGTGGCCGGTGGCTCGTCATCTAGAGGCGCGAGGCAGACGCCGGCCGGCGTGCTCCCGGACGCCCGCAACCTGTTCGAGGGAATGCCATCCGCCGTCGACGAGGACTACATGCAGAACCTCATCTTCGAGGACGGTGCACCGGCTGCTGGCTACGATCCCGACGAGACACAAAGCCAGGATAGCCGCGGGGCGTTCACGCCGGCCACTGGCTATGATCCCGATCAGGCGGCCTTCATGCGTGATCAGGTCGGCATGGACCTCGACGGCTTCCCACTCGACCACGAGTTCTCAGACGACTACGTGCAAGAGGAAGAGGACGAGTGCGACATCGAAGCGGGGCCTTTGTTCGAGGACGAGCTCGCCAACCAAGCCGCCGGTCGTAAGCCGAAGGGCAAGAGCAAGCGCACGAAGGCATACACGGATGCCGAGGACAAGCTTCTTTGCGAGTGTTGGCGAGACATTGGACAAGACCCCAAGATGCGCGCCGAACAAAAGGATTCAACCTTTTGGATTCGTGTTCGCCGAGAGTTTCATGAGCGCAAAAGTTTCCGCCTTACAAAATTGTGAGCACGCACGGGTGGGTGTCCATTTCCAAGCAATGGAGGGTGATCCAACAAGAGTGCAACAAGTTTTGTGCCATTCTTGAGAGCGTCAAGGCCCGCCCCGTGAGCGACATCGACATGCAAGACATGGTATGCTAGCAAGCCGCCCTCTTTTGTGTCATCAAGTTCATGCTTACGTGTTCATTTGCATACCACTTGCCCATATGCTTGCATGAAAACATTTTGTAGGCGTTTCAAGCTTTGAAGGCATTCAAGGTTCAACACAATGGCAAGTGCTTCAACCTCTCCCATTGCTTTCGGGTCATAAGGACGAGGAGAAGTTCAAGGCGCAATATGCCGTCCTCAAGCCGCATGGGGGGAAGCAAGTCGTGGAGGAGGTTGGGGAGGGCGAGCCGGCACGGCCGCGGGGGAAGACCAACTCCAAGAAGGAGGACAAGCGGGATGCGGCATCCAACGCCTTGATCGCAAGAGTGAAGGGCATGATGAACAAGAAGGACTCAAGGGAGGAGGAGCGCCGGCGTTTCAAGAAAGAGCAAATGAATGCCTTCATGGAGATCCAAAGGAGGAGGCTTGACATGGACGCGAAGAAGCAAGCCAAGATGCTCGAGCTGGAGGCGGAGAAGCAAGCCAAGATGCTAGATATCGAGGCCGCCAACGCCAAGACCAAGGCGAAAGAAGTGGCTCTCGAGAGCATTATGACCGGGGTGGAGATCATGAAGGTGGATCTCAACACCGTGTCGGGAAGGAAGAGGCCGTGGTTCGAGAAGATGCAGGCCGACATGCTCAAGCTCACCGACAAGTGATCTCGTGGCCGCCCGCGCCTTCCTTTTTTGCATGCCGGCTCTTGTGTTGGCATGACCATGAGGCCGCGATGGCGTGGTCGAACTCAAGTCCCATCCTTTTTTGTGTGCTGGCATGTGTGCCGGCCGCTGGCGAGTGCGCCAGCATGAACTGAGATGACATTTTTTGAAGCTGGCAATGTATGCCGGCGCTGGCATGATGCCGACATGATCTATGGCCGCTGGCATGATCTGTGAGCCGTGGGCCTTTTTTAAAATTGAGTGGGGACATGAAATGGGTCAGCGCGTTGGACGCACTGCCGACCCAAATACAAAATTGAACGGACGTCGGGCGGCCGGCCGACCCAAACGGACAAAAAGCGGACAAATGCGCCGTCCGTCTGGGTCGGTCCGTTGAAGTTGCTCTAAGATGCAGGCTCATAATGATAGATTTTTTTTTTGAAGAAATGCAAGAGAGCTACGATTTCATTCGTAGAAGAAACGACGAGAGACCGTCAGCTGTACAAGACATAGCTGTTTGGATTGTGACTATCTTTGCCACATATTGCCACAATATTTTTGTCATACTTGCCACACTTGCCTTAGTTGAGTTGTTTAAATTGTTAGCCACACTTTGGCTTGTCTAAGGAAATATTGCCACACCTTTTGTGTCTATGACATGTGGGGTTTACTACTCATTAAAAAAAATTCTTGCCTTAGGTGTGGCTAGAACCAAACACCCACCTAACTTGATCAAACTTGACTAAGGTAAGGTGTGGCAAAGTGTGGCAAGGTGTGGCTGAAAACCAAACAGCCCTTTAATAGATATAGCAAAAGAAAAAAGAAACACATTGGGAATATGCATGTTGCCGTTGGTTGGAGTAAATTCTAGAGGCATCCAAAACAAAATAAGATCAAACACAAAGTTGATCTAGGACAGAAATTGAACACGAAAAGGGAAGGTAACTTTGTTTGTTCTCTGCATTCTCATGCTTTCCCAAGCTGCCATCCTAGGCTCCTCTCCGGGTTGAGAAACTACCACTACGTACATACTTTCTACAGTTAGGGCATGCAAGCAGGAGTTCATTACACAATCCCTGGCCCGTCTTGCCCTTTTTCAACACACATACACCCAAATTCATACTACTACAAGACACCCCCTGCCATGCCACTGAGTCTTCACCCAAAAGCCTGATACCTGCTCGTTTCTCGTTTGTCACGTGGTGATGATTGTTAATAATTTCGAGCTGCTGTGCAGGGAGAAGAGAAAAAGATGGGAATACTACGGCGGCTGGCGTATCTACAGAAGGGGCAGTCACATTTATGGTTCAACCTTCATGTGGTTTACTGTCGCCGGCTGGCCTGCATTCAATGACATGGAACGGGCCAAACAGGGCACAGAATCGAGAGCCGGCAATTTTCAGGACAGGGAGAAAGGAAGGAAAGATGATCTGATATTTCACTCGCCGTAGAAAGCTTGGGGGTCCTGGCTATGGCTGCTGCTAGCTCGAGCTCCCCCCGTCTGCACCATGCTCTGGAGGCAGTCTTGCTCCCAGCTGAAGGTGCCTTCCAGCTCTACCCCGTGGCCTTGGCCGGCCGCGACGGCGAGTGAGTCGGTGGGTGAACTGCCGTAGGAGAAGCCGGGCACTGCCATCTGCTGGTTCATCTGGAAATAGTTGTGCGCAAGGTTATCTTCCCCACATCTGGAAATTTAATTTGTCTGGTAGAAGTTCCGGTGTGGAGGTTGACGGCAAAAGCTCGATTTATCGTACCGACACGTGTCATATGAAGTCTCACCTCTTTGGACGGGACGTACTGCTCGTCGAGCTCACACTGAGGATTCATGGTCGACAATTTCATGGACAGAAACTGAAAGAATGTAGTACAGATTATTATTACGAGTAGTAGTAGTATCAGTTAGGTCAGGTCTGAAAGAAAGGAAGTTCAGTGTTGCGACATGTTGCATCTTCCGTGGTTACTACGTACCTCGACCTGACGCTGCAGCGACTGGACGTAGTTGATGATCTCGTCGAGCATGAGTGCCTTGCCGGTGATCTGTCCACCGCACATTCGCATGTGATGGTTAATAATTAAGCAGCTAAAAAACACAAAGAGAAAAGACTTAAACAAACCAAAATTTGACCGCCGCCGCAATAATTGGGCACTAAAGTAATCGTGCGCGCCACCTAAACCACCCGCACCTTCGACTGATTAACTATTCATCGTCCACCAAAAGCTGGAACGTCGCAACTAATTATGACTACTGCTGCTAGCTAACTTAGCTAGCTCTTGGACCACTACGGTCCAAAATTACTAAATTACTGCCTCCAAAGTCCAGACTTCACCATAGCTTACCTCGCTTTCTTCTTACTTTCGGTGGAGTGGCTCCTAGCTTGCAAAAAGTCCAACTACTACTACTTCGGTGGAGTGGCTCCTCGGTTGTATGAACAAGTGGTAGCTGACAACAACATCCAAGTATGGAGTACGAATTTCGTTTGTTCAAATGTATTTTAGAATTGGACACAGTTTCCAAAACGCTATCTGTGTGTATTCGTCTTCACGTGCTAACCGTCCAGGTTAAGAGAATTTGACCTCAAGGAAATTGCGGCTACAGTGTGTTCATACATGCATAAACACATACGTACCTTGTTGCAGCTTGGCACCAGGGACTGGAGCAGCTTCATCCTCTCACCGATCTTCTCCCTCCTTACCTACCAAGTAAGAACAAGCAAAATGTGTTTTTTTTTTGAATAACAACCACAAGGTAGTACTACTAGTAGTTAATTACGCTCAAGTGATTAGTAAATTACAGTGACGTGCATTTGGATTTTGGAATTAATGTGTATCTGAGCTTGGTAGGTACCGTACCCTCTCGGCGAGGCTGTGACTATCGGTTGCCTGCCCCCTCCTCGCCCTCACATGGATGTAGTCCTTGGCCGGCTCGGGCTTCTCCTCCTCCACCGTGCCGGCGTTTTCGTCGTTGCCGCCGTCGCCGACCCTCGGCCTCTTGGGCGGGCTCGTATTGATTGCCGCCATCTGCATTTGCGCCAATAATTTATATATTATCCGCCGAGTTGTTTTCTTGGTAACCTCGGTGAAATGAGAGGGAGAAGAACTGACGGAGCAACTGGGCTGTACTGCGGGTAAACAAGCCTTCGCGTTGCCCTTCGCCGGGGCCGCCTTGCGCTTCCGCGCGGAACCGGCGGCGCCTTTTTCCGTGGGCGGGTCCTGCATTGCAGGCTGGCTATCCGTCTCCGGGCTCATCTCCAGTTGGGCGTTCTGATCCAATGGCGCCGTCGCGGCAACGCCGGAGGTGTTGCCGACGAGCGACTTGCTGCTTGACACCCGGGATAGCCTTCCAGTCTCCAGCGCGGTGATGGCGCCGTAGCCCCGGAACGCCTGCGGCGCCCCGCGTTGAGGGGAGCTGAGAGGGGTGCTGTAGCAGGAGTTGTTGGCGCTGGCGCCGTTGCAGATGCTGCCGAGCCGGCCGATCAGGTCGCCGATGGCGACGTCATCCTCGCCACCGTGCGCGAAGCATCCGCCGACGGTGGCGCTGGCAGGAGACGAGACCAAAGAGCTGAGCGCGGAGTCAAAGTGCGCCGTAGTAGCTGAGGAGTCTACTGGAAGATGCTGGTCGGCCCACGGCAGCCCGAAGGCCATAGCGGCGGCGGCTTCGAACCCTGAACGCGTCGGCTGCACGTAAGATGCGCCAATGAACGGCGCCGCGAGACCGGACGAAAAGTACTCGCCGGGGAAGAAGTGCTCGTTCGCCATTGGAGAGTTGAGTGTGCGTTGGTGGGTTCCGGACTTCCGGTGAGAGGAGGGAGGGAGAGAAGAGAGGGGAAGGGGAAAAGTGAGGAGGTTGGAGATGAGGAGGTAGTTGACCGTTATATATGGAGACGGGTGGGAAGTGACCGTATTGGTGGGTGTGGCACTGTGAAAACATAGTAGGGATCCCATGGTATACATCCGTCTTCTGATCACTGGCCATACATTTTTAGGGCTCTTTTTTTCTAAAAGGATAGCCTCATGACACTGAGTAAATAGCATAAAACTACGACTTTACGGGTTAGGATTTCAGAAAACTATCGAAATTTATTTTTTCTCGCATAGCTACCAAGTCGGGGTAGCTGTTTCAAAAAACTCAAATGACTTGATGTTTAAATTTTAAACCATTTTTTTAACATTTGTGGCCCACCTATCATGCCCATGTGGCATAAAAGTCAACAATGTTCTGTTCACCGTTAGGTTACCGTTCACATGTTATGACAAGTGGGGCCCACATATTCATAAAAAGCAACCGGGTCCTTGTAATTTTCTTTAAAATGCAGTCGGGTCCTTGTAAAGTAAAAAAAAGCAATCGGATCCCTAGGCCATTCCCGCTCGTACTCTCTCCGGCAATCGTCCGCTGACCACCGCCCACTCCCCTCCATCCCCTTCCATGCAGGTGACGAGAGGAGGCCGGGCTCCAAGAGTGCACGGTTGGTGGCTCCCATGGCACGACCTCAGCCGGCTCACGTCCAGTAGCACGCGACGGCTCCCATGATGCAACCAGCAGCGTGCGGCCTCAGGCGGCTCGCGGGAAGTAGCGCGACACGGCTCCCTACAGAGCCTCCGGTTGTTGGGCCGTCAAGCGGCCACACTTGACGAGTGGGTCAGTCTGCCGAGAGGGGGGAGGCGGGTTGCTCGCCGGTGGCGTTGCTCCGGTGCCTGACCGGCCAGCCATGGATGCGAGCGTGTGCGTCGAGCACGAGGTCCTCCATGGCTGCATGGGGGCGAGCCACATGAGGAATAGAGGAAGAAGAAGACGGGTTGAGAAACAAATGTAACGACGTTAGCATTTTATGCCATGTTAGCTCCGACGAGTGGGCCATCCTTGTCATAATTGCAATCAATTATAAAACACTTGGTCATTTGGGTTTTTTGAAACAGCCGACCCCCGACTTGGTAGTTTTTAGAGAAAAAAATCTGGTAGGTTTTGGAACCCTAGCCCGTAAAGTAGTAGCTTTATGCTATTTACTATATGACACTTTATTGAAAGTTTAGCAAAGCTACATCATTGAGGACATGCTTTAAAAGAAAAATAGGTGGATCATCATCCAGTTTGCACGATGGGGTAAACGAAGGAATAGATAAAACTAGAGGGTTCGTACGCCAAGCCTATTTTTGAACCTTATAAGTTCAAATTAAAAAACAAAAAAATTGGTACACGTGTTGTTTACATGAAGCATATGAGTTTTTCTTCACTAAATGATAAATGTCATACGTGTGACACAAGCAATCAGGCCCTAATGTTTTTTACAATTAAAGTTGTCATTCAAAAAGAAAAAAAACTCCCAAAAAACCTGAAACATGTCATCTGAACAAAATGTTATCATCCTTGCATTACTAAATCTGCCATAAAAAGCGTTCGAAATTGCAACGTTCGACACTTACCAGGGTCCTTTTTTCAAGAGCTTGGACTTCATGCAAGAATTCCATTGAAATAAACTAGGAAATTTTTCTTAGGAATCATACGGATTGTATACCTACAAATCAAACACGAAAATCTTATCTAGTTGACGCTTGATGGGATTGGGATGACAAACAAACTCCTTTTGATGGCAACAACCATAGGAAAACCCCTATAGGTAACTACTTACCATGGCGCAGATTATCTCGCACACGCTGCTGCTAATTAGTAGTAGCACGGGGTATAAACCCCGCGTTGTTACTAAGTTGATAGTAAGTTAATAATGGTAGCTTGAGGTATATCTCCCTACGTTTTTACTAAATGGTCATTGTCGTGATCCCGGGACACGCCATAGTAGCAGCACGACGTATACACCCTATGATGCGGGGTCCCCACCGTGCCCTTCAGGACATGTCATGGTAGTAACGGGGGTATAAACCCCCACCCTGCTACTACGTACATGGTTTTCTAACAGTCCTGGAATCCCTATCTCCTCCCCTGAACCCCTCCTCTTTCCCGTCCTCTCCCTCCCTCTCTCCCTAGGCTCTCCCATGGCACTCCTGTCCATGCACACCTCCTCCTCCATGGCTCCCAAGGAGGCTGCCGCCTCACACCATTGTTGTCCAGGAGCTCGCCGGCCTCTCCCCGCGCCTCCATGCCACCATGTCGGAGCACCTCATCACCGACGACCAGCCCTGCTGCTACCTCCATCTTCTTCCTCTCTCCCTTGTTTCTGTTTTTTCCTCTCTCCCTCTGTTTTGACTCACCCTCCCATGTCCATGCCCGTGTAGGTCGTCGCCATGAATGACCAAGAGCTCTTTACCTCAGCAGCAAAGAGGAGCCCCACACCGACGCCTTGTTCTCCCCTGGATCCGATCCCTCTCCAACAGTCATCGCTGGATCTGGTCTGCCGCTGCTCGCCGCGCCTCTGGGGCCCCCTGATGTCACTGGATCGAACCATTGTCTCCATTGATAGTACGCACGGGATGAAAAAAACGTATATACTGCGTAAATACATGAAATATTTAGATTTTTTAAATAATAGTAGCGCTGGTCCCAGACACACGTTACAGATAATTAGTAGTAGTGCGGGTGTACTCTACTACTATGTAATTAGTTGTAGCGTGCTAGTGCTAGCGCGGACACCCGCGCTACTATTAGCTACTTATCCCTGACCATTGCTAGCCCTTTCCCTAGTAGTGTATTTTAGTTTTGAGACGAGATCTAAAGGTTGCAGTTTTAAACAAAAAATTGCCTCCTTTGCCACAAACTAACATGTTGCTTTAAAGAAACTGCCATCTCTCACAACTAAAACTGCCAAAGAAACCATTCACAAATGCCACCCTTCCTGCTGAGCGTTCACCGACTAAGGGGACACCTACTTTGCTTAGTTGCTTTTGTTTATCTTAGTTTAATTGTTTGAACTTACTTATACATAAAAAAGTCTATTTTAGCATCAAGTAGATTTTTACTTAGTTATAATGTGATAGAGGCGAAGTTGTCCCTGTCTTTCAATGAGATGGTGGCTATCGTCTTTGATGGAGTAGACTTGACGACCCGACTACGAAAGTGCGAGGACGTCGCCCCTTAGCAATCACTAAACCAAACCCGAGAGGTTATTGACCACGCCGGAGGACGATCAACCTGACCACGAGGGTCTATTTCATGCATGCAAACAAAGAACAAGCAATAAACTGAAATTGCATTCTGGATATTGCGAATATTAGAGGGGGGTTTGATACGTCTCCAACATATCTATAAATTTTTATTATTTCATGCTATTATATTATCATTATAGGATACTTTTTGAGTAAAATTTAACAAATTTATATTCTTTTTTAGCACTAACCTATTTATCCAGTGCCCAGTGCCAGTTTTTTTGCGTGTTTTTTTTAATTTTTAGGTTTACAATACCAAACGAAGTCGAATTGCCCCGAAACTTTTTTATGATTTCTTCTGGATCAAAAGAAGACTTGGAAGCTTTGGGAGAAGATCGAAGGCTGCACGAGGGGGGCACAACCAACAGGGCACGCCCAGGGGGGTCAGCGTGTCCTGATGGCTTGTCCCTCCCTGGTGTCCCTCCTACCTTCGTTCTCTGGCCTATAAATTCACATATATTCCAAAAACCTTAGAGGGCATCCCAAAACACCTTTTCCTCTGCCACAAGTCTCTATTGCGTCACAATCTCATATGGAACTCCGTTTCGGCACCCTGCCAAAGGGGGGATCGATCACGGAGGGCCTCTTCATAAACCTTGCTGCCCTCATGATGATGTGTGAGTAGTTAACCACAGACTTACGGGTCCGTAATTAGTACCTTGATGGCTATCTATCTTTACTTTGATCCTCAATACCATGATCATCACAACTTCGCTTTGATCTATCCGATGTAATTCTTTTGTGCGGTGCGTTTGTTGGGATCCGATGAATTGTGAGTTTATGTTTCAGATTAATCATGAAAAAGTATTTGAGTCATCTCTGAAATTATTATGATTCTTATTTGCATGATCATTATAGCTTTGTAAATCTCTTTGATCTATTGAAATAGTTTTGCCAACTAGATTGATAGTTTTTCAGTGAGAGGGGTGCGTTGTAGTGGGTTCAATCTGGCGGTGGTCTATATCCCAGTAACAGAAGGGGACAGGACACGTCTTTGCATTGTTGTCACTAAGGATAAAACGATGAGGTTTATTCATATTGGTTGAGTTTACTTTGTCTACATCATTTCATCGTTCTCCAAGCATTACTCTGTTTGTCATGAACTTGATACGTAGAGAGGCAATTATAGAAGCGCTCTTGAAGTGAAGTAATAGTAATAGGTGCAGGCAGGATTCGGCCTATTTGCTTATGGACATGATGCCTATATACACATGATCATTGTCGTGAATATCACATAACTATGCACTTTTCTATCAATTGCTCAACCGTAATTTGTTTACCCACCGTATGTTGCCTACATGAGAGATGCCTCTAGGGAAAGCTATGACCCCCGGGTCTATTCACTTATATATTAACAAAACCTAGCATTACCTTGCTGCCATTATTTATCTTTTATTTTATTTTTTAATTTACAGATACCTACTATTATCTACAAACTTCACTTGCTTGCAAGTAACGAGATCAAGGGGATTGACAACCCTCTTGCCGCGTTGGGTGCAAGTTGTTTGCTCCTTTGTGTGCAGCCGCTGAAGACGATTGTCGATTGATATTTCTAGTGGTTCAATAAACCTTGGTTTCTTAACTGAGGTAAATACTTACCCATATTGTCTATAATTAGCTATTCCTTTTCATGGAAAATCCAATGCAGATCACAAGTATCAGTAAGGATTTCTGGCGCCGTTGTTGGGGAATATCATCACCAACTATGAAATAACTTCACACAAATTATCATTCATTTGTTCTTATTTTTATTTTTTGTTATATTTAGTTTGCTTCATAGAAATCAAAAATACAAAATATTTATCTTTGCTAGTATGTGTTTTGCTAGTTTAGTTTGCTTGAATGCTGCTATCATGTCTGAGTTTGAAACTATTAGAACTTCCGCCTCTAGTGCGGAAGCCTTAGAATATTAAAATTCACCTCTAAATGGCAATGCTAAAAGAAATATGTATGAACTTGTTAAGGAAAAATTGATAACCTTGCGGATGATGATCCTTCTAAAGAGGAACCTATTATGTGAACTAAGAAATTCCATATTGGTAGTGGCAATATCAATGGAAAAAGTGTGATCCAAGATTTTTTCAATTGTGTGGGTTCTCTAGCCTTGATAAGATGATCTATTCTTACTAGAACAACTAGTTATGTGGATGCTATATCTTTGCTCATAGTTGAATTAGAAAGATAATTCATTCATGTGCATCCCTCCATACAATGGTTGTTTCTAGAGTTCTCTAATATTGAACATACTCCTACTAAACGGTTGGCTACAATATTTCTTACTAAACGGTTGCTCCGCCCTTCGGGGCCTGAGCACCCCCATCGCGCCAACGGCCGACACAGATACAGCCACGAACGAGCTGGAAGCGGCACACCAGCTGATGTTCTCACCAGCCACCACCCTTGCTACGGCCAAGCGCCGGATGGAGTCCGCGCAGCGGGAGTACAACTCTGCCTACGGCCTCATGCCGGTTGGCACCGAGCCTGGCTGGCGGAACGACGTCCATGGCCGCATGGTCGTGGAAATCCTCGGTGGCAGGCTACCCACCTACGATACCCCGGTGGCCAACATGAAGGCCGCACAGGTGGCTTACGCCGACCTAGCCGACTTAGAGGGCGAGGTGTGCGCCCAGCAAGACCAACACATCCGGGACCTCATCAACACTACCAACGCGCAGCAGGCACGGCTCGACCACATCAACCTCGCCTTCGAGGTCCCGCCTCCCGAGGAAGACGGCATGTCATCTACCGGCCTGCGTCGGTCGGCTCAGCAATCCTCTTCCCCCTGCGGCTTGGCCCGACGCTCTCAAGGCACACGTTCTCAGTGTGTAAACGAGCCGTCGGCTGTCACTAGCCAACGCACAGACATGCCAGTAGAGGACAGTTGGCGCCCGCGCGCCCACACCCTGCCTCCACGGTGGGAGCGCGCTCACTCGCCTACCCCAACGGTCCACCCCGAGCTCATGGCTCGCCTTGGTCCACGCGTTCCTCGAGCGAGAACAATGCCTGGACCCACATCAACCGGCTAGCACAATCGGTCCTCCTTGAAGAGGAGGGCTTGATTGACCCGACATGTTTCGGCCCTCGGATCCACAACAAGCCGTTCTCGACTGGCTTCACTCTCCCTCGTGACACCCCGAAGTAGAATGGCACTGCGAGGTCAGAGGACTGGCTGATCGACTACACTACCGCAGTCAGCATCGCCAGGGGGAACAAGCGCGTAGCCATGCGCTACGCCGCCCTCATGTTGATCGGCTCGGCCCGGACTTGGCTTAACAGCCTGTCGGCCGGCAACATCAACACATGGATGCACTTTGAAGATGCGTTCGTCCGTAATTTCACCGGCACCTACAAGCGGCCCGGCCGCCCCCGCGAGCTGGCTATGTGTGTCCAGGGGCCGGACGAGCCCCTTCACGACTACCTCACCCGATGGACCGAGCTCCGCAACTCCTACAAGGGAATGCACGAGGTGCAGAACATCCAGTAATTCATCGAGGGCTGCCGCCACGACACTCACCTCAAGCACAAGCTCATGTGCTCCGAGCCGGCTACCCTGGCGGACCTCATGGCCAAGGCGGATAATTACGCCACAGCCGACTCCGCAATGCAGGTCAAGATCACCACGCCTGCCAAACCGACCATGACGTCTACCACACCGCAGGAGGCTACCGACAACCGACAGCTGCAGAATAACAAGCGCAAAACCGACCAGCCGGATACCCGTTACGAGAACCGGCAGGTCACCACCATCGAAGAAGAGCAGCCGACTGCCTAGGCCTCCAGCCAGCGCCAACAGACTGGCAAGGACGCCTGGCAGCCTAAGCTCACCTTCGAGCATATGCTCGACGCACCTTGCAAACATCATTCTGTGGCCAAACCATCAACACACACGCTCCGACAGTGCAGCTTCTCGTAGCGGCTGGCCAGGGGCGAGGGCCTTCTGCCTCCCCCGCCGCCGCCTACCCGCGCGCCGGCTCCAGCTCCCACGCCAGCGCCCACGCCAGCTCCCGTGCTTGCGCCCGTGCCAGCTCTGGCGCCGCGTGACGACCGCCTGCATGACCAGTTCCCCAACCAAGATGGGACATACGTCGTCTTCACTGGTGAGGAGACGGACAAGCACACCCAGCGTCGACTCCAGCACGAGGTGAATGCCACCATGCCCTTGACTCCCAAGTTCATGCACTGGTTCGAGAAGCCCATGACCTAGAACTGGGCGGACCACCAGGCAGTGATGCCAAACCCAGGAAGCTACGCCCTCATCCTCGATCCCACCATCGTCTCTAAAAGACGCACCTTCCGCTTCTCGCGAGTGTTGGTCGACGATGGTAGCAGCATCAACATTCTCTACCGCGACACGATGATCAAGCTAGGGCTCAAGGAGGCGGACCTGCAGCCAAGCCGGACAGTCTTCCACGACATTGTGCCGGGGTGGTCCTGCTCCCCATCGGAGAGATCCAGCTTGACGTCCTCTTCGGAGACAAGCATCACTTCCGTCGCCAGCCGGTATGGTTCGAGGTGGTGGACCTCAGCAGCCCCTACCACGCGCTACTAGGATGACCGGCGCTCATCAAGTTCATGGTGGTACCTCACTATGCCTACCTCAAGATCAAGCTGTCGGGGCCCAAGGGCATCACCACTGTCGCCAGCAATTACAAGACATCGATCGAGTGTGCTCATGACGGCAGCCGGCTGGCCGAGGCTGTGGTGATCACAGAGGAGAGGCGGCAACTCAACCGACTCGTGGCACAAGCCGCCGAGCAGCCGGCCATGCCGGCTCCCCCGTCCCAGACGACCGACGGGGCGTCTTTCCAGCCATCCAAGGATACCAGGCAAGTGCCACTCGACCCGGACAACCCCAAGAAGTGCGTCACCATCGGCGCCAACCTCACCAGCAAATGGGAAGGCGAGTGAGGGAGTCCTGGATTAAGGGGTCCTCGGATAGCCGACCTGTTTCTCATGGGCCGGACTATGTGGGTCGTTGGATGGAAGTTTCAAGGAGCCATGGCGTGTCCTCCAAGTTGTTGACAGTAAATAGGCATATTTATCCCTTCCATGTGTAACCGACCATGTGTAAACCCTAGGTACCCTTGGCGTCTATATAAGATCGAGGGTTTTAGGTTGTAGACAGGGAACAACTCATCTAGGGTATAGCTATTCGATCTCGAGGTAGATCAACTCTGTAACCTACATATCATCAATACAATAAAGCAGGACATAGGGTATTACCTCCATAGGAGGGCCCAAACCTAGGTAAACATCACGTCCTTCGTCTCCTGTTACCATTGATTCTAGTCTCACAGATCGGGACCCCCTACCCAAGATTCGTCAGTTTTGACACCAACATTGGTGCTTTCATTGAGAGTTCCGCTGTGATTGCCAAAGGAATTGATGGCTCGCCTTGTCACAAGCAACGAGAACTGCAACCAGGGTATTCTCATCCCTGATCATATTCTCACGAGCAGCGACATCTCGTCGCACGTTTACCCGATCGACCACCTTGGCCAAATCAGAAACTTTTTTCCCGATCAAGGAATCAAGTTCGGAATCCTAGAGTTCGTCGCTGATTCACAGGGAGAACTTGTCTTGATAGAACCCTCGACTCTCATGAAGGAGCCCACAGATCCCGACGCCTCGATGCCGAAGACGTCGGGCCCCGCTTCCGATGAAGTTGTCACCCCTGGGTTGTCTAGAACAGCCAATCCGGCCATTGTGATCAGATCCACCACATCTAAACAGGACCCGGATCCGCTTCTGCATGGCTCCGGAACTGTGATGCCGCATATTGACTCCACTCGCTTCAGCAACACGCATCCTACCATCGCCTCATTTTTAAACGAGCTATTCGATCGGATTGAAACCATGCGTTTGTCTGATGACCAGGTTCCGGTCTAGGATCGACTCGGGCTTAAACCCGAAGATAGGGAGCTTCACGTCCCCACGATCACCCACCTAGTCACCACCATTGAGTGTCCGGTTGGGGGCTCGTCCCCCCAGCGACCAGAATTAAAAACGGTTTATACCCCGGTCTCCAATCACCGAGACCTCGCTTGCAACCCAGACACCGGAGTTTGCTCTCGAGACAGTCCAGTATCGGTCCCTGATCTAGCACACAATTCGGAGCCTGTGAATCCAAACTCACACCATGGCATGGAGACCAATTTTTTCCCACCCACCACCCAAGCTGATCACTCAAGCATCATAGCAGAGCCCAAGTCTTCGGACTTATGAGACTTTAAGCAGCTAGCAGGAGAGTTGGTTCATCATTATTGGGCCAGACACCCCCTCGGTAGAAAGAAAGCATGAGGCCTCAATGATCAAGAAATAATGGCAACATTCAATTGCAATTGCCATGACACAATGATTCTCAATGCCCTGGCTCGTCGGCATATTCGTGACTTCACCGAGCTGTCAGATTTGGTACAAGAATATCGTGCCATGGAAAGCGCTTGGCAAGTTGAACGATTGTTTTTGGAACTAACCTTTACCCTAGGGGAGATCAAAAAAATAGGATACCTCCGAAGCGGCCAGCCAGACTCGAACCCGCCGAAAAGAGAAATGGACCCCTTACAGGGGTTAGTACTGTCCTTGACGGGCCATTGGACAAACCATGCCCTATACATTACGTATTGCTGAACACAAGCCCGACTCACAGCCTCAGAGCTTGCTGGGTCGTCATGTAGGTCGCAAAAAGCAATGAAGCCATTCTTGAGGCACTACTGTCGAATAGATGCTCCACATCGCCACTCAAATACAATGCCGAAGTGCTGACGATCTTGGAAACGTTCCCTTAGGGAACAGGAGGAAAAGAGCACTTAAAGAACTCGAACAGGTCTATCATGTGGCAGCAACAAGTGCATGGGTAGACATACCCATTACCTTCGGAGATACTGACCGACCAACCATTCTTCCCGACGAAACCTGGTGATGGTACCAAAGAAAGACAAATCCTGGCGGTTGTGCGTCAACTTTAAAGACCTCAACAAGGCCTGCCCTTAGGACCCTTTCCGCTTGCCGCGCATAGACCATATTATTGACGCCACAGCCGGACATGACTCGTTGTGTTTCCTCGATGTTTATTCCGGATACCATTAGATTAAAATGAAGGAATCCAACCAAGCTACAACCGCATTCATCACCCCCTATGGGCCATTCTGCTTCAACACGATGTCCTTTGGGCTAAAAAACTCTAGGGCTACATACCAGCGCATGATCCAGACTTGCCTCGCAAAACAAGTCGATACGACAGTTGAGGCATATGTGGACGACGTGGTAATCAAAACTAGACACGTCAGCCAGTTGGTCGACGGCCTACGACGAACCTTTGCCAGCCTACGCGAATATGACATATGACTCAATCCGAAGAAATGTGTATTCAGAGTTCCCACTGGTAAACTGCTCGGAGTCATCGTCTCCCATAGAGGAATAGAAGCGAATCCGGCTAAGATCCGTGCTCTATGAGAACTTGCAATCCCCATAGAGCTAAAGCATGTCCAGAGGTTGGCTGGCTGCGTAGCGGCTCTAAGATGCTTTATCTCCTGCCTTGGGGAAAAGGCTTTACCACTCTATAGACTGCTGAAATAGACCAACAATTTTGGGTGGACCGACGAAGTAGCGGCTGCGTTAGAAGAAATTAAAACACTCCTGGCAAGCGATCCCATACTCACTGCACCAGGCACTAGCGAACCCATGTTATTATACATATCGGCTACCAACCAAGTCGTTAGCGCAGTGCTCGTCGTCGAAACCGGTCTATTACATGTCAGAAGTACTAACACGGTGCAAGACGAGATACCTGCACTACCAGAAGATAGCCTATACAGTATTCATGGCATCACGGAAACTCAGGCACTATTTCCAAGAGTGTTCGGTTATGGTGGCATCTGAAGTACCCCTGAACGACATAATCAACAACAGGGACACCACCGGATGCAGCCAAGTGGACTATTGAGCTCCTTCCCTTTGAAATTGCCTAGAAGCCACGACGAGCTATAAAATCTCAGGTACTGGCAGATTTCCTTGCCGAGTGGACAAAGGTCGAGCTCCCCAGGGAATATAGTACATACTCCCATTGGACGATGTACTTTGATGGATCTAAAACTTTGGCCGGTCTAGGGGATGGAGTTATCCTCACATCCCACACAGGCGACAACGTTCGATAAGTGTTGCAGATCATGTATGTCGATTCCAACAATGCAGCCGAATACGAAGCACTCTTGCACGGTCTTTGGATGGCAGTATCAATGTGCATATGATGGATGGAGGTATGGGGAGACTCCAACTTGGCTATCTCGCAAATCAACGGCGAATTCGATGCCAAAAAACAGAAGATGGCGGCCTACAAAAACACTGTCCTCAAGATATCCGCACGGTTCGAGGGGCTAGAATTTCACCACGTCGCTTGAGACAACAACCAAGCCACCAACGTACTGGCCCGCATGGGGGCTAAATGCGACCCTGTCCCAAAAAACACTTTCCTGGAATGGCTCTTTAAGCCATCCATGGTTTGACAGGATGATCATAAGAGCGCCGGTCTAAATACTGCGGAAGAGGTTGTTCCCCCTATAAATGAACCAGATGACCAAATCATTGGCGGCTCCATAATGGATGAACGCCTTTGGCTCATGAGGTCATGGCACTAATCGCTCCATGGACCGAGCCCTTCCTTGCCTACCTTCTTCGTAAAGAACTCCCCGACGATCAGACAGAGGCGCGATGGATAATTCGGCAATCCAAAGGCTATAAAGTACACGAGGGCGAGTTATACAAGAAAAGTACCACCGGAATATTACGGCGGTGCATATCTGAGGAAGAAGGATGGAAACTCTTAGCTGAAGTCCACGCAAGGATGGGCGGCCACCATGCCACAGCAAGAGCCTTAGTTAGCAAGGCCTTCCGAGCTGGCTTCTTTTGGCCCACTGCTCGGGAGGACTCCCAATCACTTGTCCAACACTGCATGGGGTGTCAACTTTTTGCAAATCAAAGCCACATGCCCCCAATAGCTCTTCGGACTATACCAATTACCTGGCCTTTCGCGGTCTAGGGGCTAGATATGGTCGGACCACTTAAAGGGGGGACCAAGAAGAATAAGTACCTACTGGTCATGGTTAATAAGTTCACCAAATGGATAGAGGCAAAACCTGTCGAAGCAACCAAGTCCGGACCAGTAATCGACTTTATATATGGCGTGGTACACCGTTACGAGTTACGACGTTGTGCACGATATAATAACGGACAATGGATCCAACTTCACAGCCCAAGAGTTCAAAGACTGATGCGCAAAAATGGGCATCAAACTTGATTACGCATCGGTGTATCATCCACAGACCAATGGACAAGTTGAACGAGCAGCCTCATCATGAGCGGCATTAAGCCACGTTTGGTTCGATCTCTTCATGAGTCCGACTGTCATTGGGTGGAGGAGCTCGACTCCATTCTATGGGGCCTGCGCACCACCCCGAACAGATCAACGGGATACACACCGTTCTTCATGGTCTATGGGGCAGAAGCAGTCCTCCCCTGTTATATTATTCACAATGCACCAAGGGTGCGCATGTACGAGGAAAAGGAAGCCGAGTTATATCGACAGGACAACCTAGAGGCCTTAGAAGAAGAGCGCGACATAGCTTGGGATCGCTCTAGTTTTTATCAACAGTAGGCCCGATGTTACCAAAGTAGGGAGGTCAGGGCAAAATCGTATAACGTGGGTGAAGTCGTCTTACGGCTCCCAGAGAAGAAGAAGCATAAACTCAACCCCAAATGGGAGGGGCCCTTCATAATTGACGAAGTACTCACGGGAGGGGCTTACCATCTTCGGAACTCGTCGGACAACCGCCTTGAACCAAACCCATGGAACGCAGCTCGTCTTCGGCGCTTCTACAAATAAACTGGTGTCATCACATTCTTTACCCTTTACCTCCTTTTTCTTTCCTTTTCCTTTAATTTTCCCTCCCCTCCCACCTTGTTTTTTGGTAGATTTGATTTTTTTCCTTTTCTTCCCAAATCTATATTCGGTTCAACCGATCTTGTACTAAGATTTTTGGCTTACACCATTAAGTGTTAAATCTGAACACAACACCTGGGGGCTTCTTTCTGAAGCCAATGGTTTTGTATTATAAGCATTTACCCACACTTATTGTGTACACATGTTTCCCGTGTCGCGTTTAAGCCATCATATGCATCAATTTAAATTAAGACTTTGCCAAGCTGGGTTGCCTCGCTCCTGTGCTTACCCTCTACGTTCCCGATTGTTTGGCTAGAGGGTAAAGGGAGCACCTCTGCGATTGTTATGACCGGGTCATCCGGATACGTACCTCAGACGGGTGAAGCCAAAGGCTAGCTATCTTCAGTAGACAATTGACTGGCTGCGACGGAAGCAACTGAAAAGACTATGGTCGTTATCACCATTACTCGGGCTTATTTTCTCACAAAAGCCATTAGCCGCATACTAGCAGTATACGACCTTACTACCTACGATTTACGTAGCACCCTGAAGAAAGGTATCAATAGAGGTACTATTTTCTTCGAAAGATGTTTCTTATGCTAAGCAGTAATATAACATACCTCCCTGTGTGCTTTCTGTCTTTTTGCACCAAATGGCCAGATTGCCTGGTTCCCCGAACATAATTCACTCTCCTAGGGTGATAATTTATGGGGAACACTCCCGAGCTCTTAGCGCGGGAGGTAGAAGCCAATGGCCGGTTAAGACAAAGTTTACAACACACATGGAGTAATTCTTCGATTATTAGTACATAGTTACATATAATCATACATCTGGCTGTTGATCGAGATTGTCAATTATGGCATCCAAGTAGCAATCCTCTTGTGAGAGACAGGCAACAGGCATCACCTGGTCGTATACCAGGTGGAGCGTCAGTTCTTGTCCATCTGACCCTACTGGACCAACCCGAGCCATACGCTCGGGGTTAAGTCTGGTATAACGGGTCTTGATCATCGCCCATGCCTCTCGCGCTCCCTCTCGACAAGCCGATGTCTTCCACAGATCGAACCTACTTCGGGCTCCCTTGAACCGATCGACTAGTTCGGTCATCTCCTCCGGAGGTTGCTCGGCGAGCCATAGCGCCTTTACCATACTCTTAATGGCCTTCCGAGCCCGCTCATAAAGGGCAGACAGCTCCTTCAGAAGGCTTCCCCGGTAGCATCCGATCTCTTCTTCGGGTCGCCCAGACAGGAGACCTGTACATGAGTCAAGGCATGCCTATTATGCTTCATTTATAAGAAGTAATTTTTCATGATAGAATCACACTTACCGAACATGCCCCTTTGCAATTTCGGGTTATCTCCTTGGGCATGGGCCAACTAAGCCTCTAAGCTCTCAATTTCTTCGGCCTGCTGTTTGTTCTCTGCCTGAAGACGATTCTTCTCTTCAAGATGTCATTGCAAAACATGACAGCCGCCTCATGCTCAAATTCGACATAATGCTGGGACTCTCGAGCTGCTTCTAAATTTCTTTCTAATTGCCCTAACGAAGGAGAAAGCCTTCCTGCTTCCCAACAAGGCAAGCAACCCCTTTGATCATTCCGATAACATCCCATTCTCTCACTCCTGCTCTTGTTTATTGCATTAGGACAAACGTTCACTTATCTGTCATACATGGTAGATGAACCCATTCCTTTGCATGACCTGTCATTGTCACAGTAAATAGCTAAACCTTGCAACCTAGCATACCTGGTAGCTGCTTGTGCCATGATGTGCTTTGGTTACTTTGCCTGCTATGCTTGCTATGCTTAGAGTTGTGTCAGGTCTGATTCATCTTGGTGATGAACCGGAGTGAAACAATGTAGTTCTGATGTGATAAGCTTTTGATGAACCCGATTTGGTAAAGGTAGCGATGAGAGGCTATGTAGGAGTACATAGCGGGTTGTCTCATTGGGACCGTTCTTAGGAACTGAGTTCCGTGTTTGTGATCCAAGACTAGTTACTACCACACATTGGGTTCCGGTAACTCGACCCCTCTCAACTTATCAACCGCTTAGTCCTTGGTCTAGGAGTTGCAAGTAGTTTCTGGTGTTTATAACATGCTGGAGGTCGTGCGTAGTGTTGACCCTAGGGGTGGGTTACGACGCGGTAGGCAGTGGCACGGTGTACCAAGGGTCACCCGAATGGTGGGCTTGGGAACCCTGCGCACATCGTTTGGGGCCATAGCGGAAACTTCGGCTGGACTTCCGTGCGGGTTCAGTCTCAAATAGGCGATAGCCTGGACTAGAGGTCTTGTTTGATTGACGATCGTGGACGACTCCCTCACTGGGCTTCCGCTTGAAGGTTGCCGAGGTGCACGGTTTTATGAGCACACAACGATAAGTGGCGAGAGCGTGTGTGAAGAAGTACACCCCTGCAGGGTATGAAACTATCCGAATAGTCGCGTCCTCGGATATGGACTTGTTGGATAACATATGTTGTTCATAGATAATTTGATGGATACTCATAAAAATATGAAGACAAGTGTGAGTACCGTGGATGGCACTCTCCTAGGAGAGGGAAGTGAATCCATGGTGGTGTATTGATGTGGAGTTAGTGGACTCGTGTGCGATATCCAAAATCTAATCAAAGAGTTAAAATTGTGTAGTATAGGTTAGCCATGAGTCAAAGCTAGCATTGCTGCATAAACTCCACCACTCCCCTTGTTGATACTTGAGCATGAATAGTCTAGGTCTGTTTTAAAGACTTGGTGAGTACGTTTGTACTCACATTTTCTTAATAAATGTTGCAGATGAGACTCAGGACCCATCAGGTGGGTTCTATCTAGATGTGGACGATGCCGAATAGCTGGTATCCCAGCTATGACCTTATGCCCTGTGGCGGGCTGTAGATAGCTAGGCCATGTGCCTTTTTACCCTTTCAACTGTCTGTACTCAGACAGCTTTATGCTTCCGCCTGGTTTGTATGAACTTGCTTGTATGACTTGATTGTCGGGTCATGTGACCCCTACCTGTAAGAACATATTATGCAAGGCTCCTCTGATCCTCTTAAATAAAAGTTGTGTTGATGTATGGTTATGTTGTGATGCCATAGTTTCATCTATGCATATCGGGCATGTTGTGCGTACGTGTGACGTGCAATGGTATGTATGGGATCCGACACCTAGTCATGTGCCTTTAGTAGTACTCTTTACGGGAAATCGCCTCTTTGTGCTTCCATCGAGCCTTGGTAGCTTGCTACTGCTCCGGACACATTGATTAACCAGCATGTATCCTTCTTTGCGGCTGTGCCTGTCCCTTCGAGGAAATGTCTCGCAGTGTAATGGAGTCCCTGTAGCCTGCTATGACTCGTCTACTTGCAGTGATGAAATTTATGTCCCACGGTGTAATGGAGTCCTTGTAGCTTGCTATGACTCGTCTACACACGCTTGAGGCCGACACCTGCATTGATGGGTTATGTATGCATGTTTCCGTACGAATGTGCCACTTGGGTTCTATGACTAGTAATGTCGGCCAGGGTTCTCCATCGTTTGATTGCCAACGACATGTTCACATACATGAGCCAAAAGACGCAAACGGTCCCGACTAAGGTAAGGCTGCAGCCGTGGAGATTACCGTGCGTGAGGCCGCAAAGTGATGTGATATGTTACAGTCTGGTTTCATATGACTTAGGATCAGGGTCCCGACACCTATTTATTCCTATTCGCGGAGAAAAAATCAAGGAGAAGATTTCATCACGTTTCACGATATGGAGCCACCGCCACCTCTGGTTCTTCCTCGGGAGACCAGATCTGGAGTCCGTTTTGGGCTCCGGAGACGGGAAATTGACGCCATCGTCATCACCAACCATCCTTCATCAACAATTCCATGATGCTCTCCGCCGTTCTTGAGTAATCGCATCATAGGCTTGCTGGACGGTGATGGGTTGGATGAGATTTATCATGTAATCGAGTTAATTTGGTCAGGGTTTGATCCCTAGTATTGACTATGTTCTCAGATTGATGTTGCTATGACTTTGCTATGCTTAATGCTTGTCACTAGGGCCCGAGTGCCATGATTTCAGATCTGAACCTATTATATTTTCACCAATATATAAAGTTCTTGATCCTATCTTGCCAGTTGTCGACACATATTACGTGTTATGATCCGCATCCCCCAGGGTGACAATAACTCGGATTCTTTCCTGTGATTACCGTAGTTTGAGGAGTTCATATATTCACTAAGTGATAATGCTTTGGTCCGGTTCTCTATTAAAAGGAGGCCTTAATATCCCTTAGTTTCCATTAGGACCCCGCTGCCACGGGAGGGTAGGACAAAAGATGTCATGAAAGTTCTTTTCCATAAGCACGTATGACTATATATGGAATACATGCCTACATTACTTTGATGAATTGTAGCTAGCTCTGTGTCACCCTATGTTATACCTGTTGCATGATGAATGCCATCCGACATAATTATCCATCACCAATCCATTGCCTATGAGCTTTCAACATATTGATCTCTACTAAGTTACTTTTCTGTTGCTACTGTTACAATCACTACAAAACTGCTACTGTCACGTTTGCCATCGTTACCGTTATTTCCATACTACTTTGCTATTGAATACTTTGCTGCGGATATTAATTCTTTCAGTTGTGGTTGAATTGACAACTCAGCTGCAAATACCCGAGGATATTCTCTGGCTCTCCTTGTGTCAAATCAATAAATTTGGGTTGAATACTCTACCCTCAAAAACTGTTGCGATCCCCTATTCTTGTGGGTTATCAAGACCTTTTTCTGGTGCCGTTGCCGGGGAGCATAGCTCTATTCTCTGAGTCACTTGGGATTTATATATGTTGAGCACTATGAAGAACCTGAAAGATTCAAAAACCAAGATTTATCCCTCTATTACGACGGGGGTAAGGAACTGCCATCTAGCTCTACACTTGATTGACCTTCTGTTATGAGTAAGTTTGCGACACCACCACCTGCCAGTAATTATGATATGTCGCAAGTAATTGATGATGCCACTTCTGCAATGCATGATGCTTATGATGGTACTTTGCTTGATAATACTGTGCCACTGGGTGAAATCTTGATGAACAAATTACTAGAGCCAATGCTGAAAATTATGATACTTCTCGAACTGATGAAATTATTGAAACTAAACACTTTGAGACACCTGCTAGAGCTAGCTCTCCTAGATATGAATTGCGTGATATTCCTAAGGGTTATGTTATGGAAGGAGAGGTAGCTAGGGACTTTCTTGCTTGTAATGATAGAGATGATCTTAAGAAATTACTATGCATGTGGAAAGAAAAATCTTTGAATGTTACAATGAAATATGATCCTAAGTTTTCTACTTCACCTATCTTTGTTACTGATGAGGATTATGAATTCTCTATCGATCCTAAGTTAATAACCTTGGTTGAATATGATCCTTTCAATTGCTATGAATCTGAAACTGTTGTGGCACATCTCACTAAATTGAATGATATAGCCACCCTATTTACTGATGAGGAAAAAAATCGTTATTACTATATTCTCAAGTTGTTTCCTTTATCATTAAAGGGTGATTCTAAGATATGGTTCAAATCTCTTGCTCTTGGTTGTGTGCGTAGCCCCCTGGATAAGATATATTACTTTTATGAAAAATATTTTCCTGCCCATAAGAAACAAGTTGCCTTGTAGGAAATATTTAACTTTGTGCAAATTGAAATAGAGAGTCTCCCACAAGCTTGGGGAGGCTTCTACAATTACTAAATGTTATGCCTGATCACCCTCTCAAGAAAAATGAAATGCTTGATATCTTTTATAATGGACTAACCGATGCTTCTAGGGACCACCTAGGCAGTTGTGTTGGTTGTGTTTTCAGGGAACGAACTATTGAACAGGATGAAATACTATTGAATAATATATTGAGCAATAATAATGATAGGACTATTCCCGAAACACCTTCAAAGCCAACTCCAAATAAAAGAGGTATTCTATTTCTCAGTCCTGAAGATATGCAAGAGGCAAAGAAACCTATGAAAGAAAAATTCATTAAAGCTGAAGATGTTAAGAATCTACCACCTATTGAAGAAATACATGGTCTTGGTAACCCGACATATGTAGTAGAGGTAAATTCTCTTCGTAGATTTGATGAAAGTGATATTCCTTATAATAAGTCTGCTAGCCAATGCTTGGATGAGTTTGATAATTTTGTTGTTAAGCAAGAAAATGTTAATGCTTATGTTAGTAGACAATCGAAACATAATGCTTTCATGCTTGATCGCTTAGGTGACTATATGAGTAGAACTATCAATGACCTTAAACTGATTAGTAAACATGCTTCCATGGTAACTACTCAGGTAGAACAAGTACTTGAGGCAAAAAAAATGATTTGCTTAATGAGATGAATAATAATAACAATGATCATTTAGTTAAAGTTGTGACTAGAGGTGGAAGAATGACTCGGGAACCTTTGCATCATAAGGGCCACCCTAAGAGAATTGAGCAAGATTCTCAAAGGAGTAATATTGATGCACCTACTCGCTCCGGTAATAAGAGGAACAAGGATGATGATAGAACTTTGCATGCTGCTAGTGAACCTATTATAGATACACCTGAAGACCGAAATGATATATTTGTTTCTCATGCTGAGACACAATCTAGTGATGAACATGAGCCTAGTTATAATATTAATGATTATGCTCATGTTGATACTCGACCTAGTAATGATAATGATGTGGAGATTGATCCTGCTGTTGATCTTGATAACCCACAACCTAAGAATAAAAGATATGACAAAAGAGATTTTGTTGCTAGGAAGCATGGTAAAGAAAGAGAACCATGGGTTCAGAAACCCATGCCCTTTCCTCCTAAACCATCCAAGAAAAAGGATGATGCAGATTTTGAGCGCTTTGTTGAAGTGCTTAGACCTGTCTTTTTGCGTATGTGTTTGACCGATATTTTGAAAATATCTCCTTATGCTAAGTATATGAAAGATATTGTGACTAATAAAAGGAAGATACCGAAAGCTGAAATTTCCACCATTCTTGCTAATTATACTTTTAAGGGTGGAGTACCAAAGAAATTAGGAAATCCAGGAATACCAACTATACCATGCTCTATTAAAGGTAATTATGTTAAAAACAGCTTTATGTGATTTGGGAGCGGGTGTCAGTGCTATGCCTTTCTCTTTATATCGTAGATTGAATAAATTGACACCTACTTAAATCTCTTTGCAAATGGCTGATAAATCAACTGCTCTGACTATCGGAATTTATGAGGATGTACCTGTCATAGTTGCAAATGCTACTATCTTAACGGACTTTGTTATTCTTGATATTACCGAGGACGACGTATGTCAATCATCCTTGGTAGACCCTTTTTGAATACTGCAGGGGTTGTTATTGATTGCAACAAAGGCAATGCCACTTTTCATATTAATGGTAATGAGCATATGGTACACTTTCCGAAGAAACAACCTCAAGTTCATCGTATCCACTCCATTGAAAAAAGTCCAACGATTGTTATTGGAGACTTTGAGTTCCCTCTTCCTACTGTCAAGAAGAAATATGATATACTTATTGTTGGGGACATGCATATCCCCATTGAGGTAACTTAGTGTTATTCGAAAATTCTCCGGTTTCATGCTATTCAAAAGAAGTTTGTTAATAAGACTTGATCAACCTTATTGATGGATTCCTTTTGATGACCATGAGATGGTTGAATTTAGAAAGCACAACCTTCTACACCCAACCTGTAATTTATGTTAGTTGGATTAAATTAAGTAAAATGCTATTATTTTTCTGTTTTTTTGAGTTTTCCGTGCAATAGAAAAATGACCTGGAAATAAAAGTTCTTCAAATTCCCTAAAAATGTAGTATAATTTTTTCTGGAATATTTAAAAATATCTGGCACTAAGCACACTCCAAGGGGTTGCACCAGTGAGTCACAAGCCCACGGGCGTGGCCACCCCTGGTCACGCCTAGCAGGCCTGTGGGTCCCCTGCTGATCCACCGACCTCAATTCCACTCCTATTTATTCTTATTCGCGAAGAAAAAAATCAAGGAGAAGATTTCATCGCGTTTCACGATATGGAGCCGCTGCCACCTCCGATTCTTCCTCAGGAGACCAAATCTGGAGTCCGGTTTGGGCTCCAGAGACGGGAAACCAATGCCATCATCATCACCAACCATCCTTCATCACCAATTCCATGATGCTCTCCGTCGTTCGTGAGTAATCCCATCGTAGGGTTGCTGGACGGTGATGGGTTGGATGAGATTTATCATTTAATCGAGTTAGTTTTGTCAGGGTTTGATCCCTAGTATCCACTATGTTCTTAGATTGATGTTGCTATGACTTTGTTATGCTTAATGCTTGTCACTAGGGCCCGAGTGCCATGATTTCAGATCAGAACCTATTATGTTTTCATGAATATATATGTGTTCTTGATCCTATCTTGCAAGTTGTAGACACATATTTCGAGTTATCATCCGCATCCCCCAAGGTGACAATAACTGGGATTCTTTTCGGTGATTACCGTAGTTTGAGGAGTTCATGTATTCATACATGGTCTTGATAACCCACCGTAGTAGAGATAAATTCTCTTCGTAGATTTGATGAAAGTGATATTCCTTATAATAAGTCTGCTAGCCAATGCTTTGATGAGTTTGATAATTTCTTTGTTAAGCAAGAAAATTTTAGTGCTTCTGTTAGTAGACAATTGAAACATAATGCTTTGATGCTTGATCGCTTAGATGACTATATGAGTAGAACTATCAATGATCTTAAACTAATTAGTAAACATGCTTCCATGGTAACTACTTAGGTAGAACAAGTACTTAAGACACAGAATGATTTGCTTAATGAGATGAATAATACGAATAATGATCATTCTTTTAAAGTTGTGACTAGAGGTGGAAGAATAACCGCGGAACCTTTGTATCCTTAGGGCCACCCTAAGAGAATTGAGCAAGATTCTCAACGGAGTAATATTGATGCACCTAGTCACTCTAGTAATAAGAGGAACAAGGATGATGATAGAACTTTGCATGCTGCCAGTGAACCTGTTATAGATAAACGTGAAAACCCAAATGATATTTCTTTTGCTGATGCTGAGACACAATCTGGTGATGAACATGAGCCTAGTTATAATATTAATGATGATGCTCATGTTGATACTCAACCTAGTAATGATAATGATGTGGGGATTGAACCTCCTATTGATCTAGATAACCCACAACCTAAGAATAAAAGATATGACAAAAGAGATTTTGTTGCTAGGAAGCATGGTAAAGAAAGAGAACCATGGGTTCAGAAACCCATGCCCGTTCCTCCTAAACCATCCAAGAAAAAGGATGATGAAGGTTTTGAGCACTTTGTTGAAATGCTTAGACCTGTCTTTTTGCGTATGCGCTTGACCGATATTCTGAAAATGTCTCCTTATGCTAAGTATATGAAAGATATTGTGACTAATAAAAGGAAGATACCGAAAGATGAAATTTCCACCATGCTTGCTAATTATACTTTTAAGGGTGGAGTACCAAATAAATTAGAAAATCCAGGAATACCAACTATACCATGCTTTATTAAAGGGAATTATGTTAAAACAGCTTTATGTGATTTGGGAGCTGGTGTTAGTGCTATGCCTTTCTATTTATATCGTAGAATCGATTGGAATAAATTGACACCTACTGAAATCTCTTTGCAAATGCTTGATAAATCAACTGCTCTACCTATCGGTATTTGTGAGGATGTACGTGTCATAGTTGCAAATGCTACTATCTTAACGGACTTTGTTATTCTTGATATTCCCGAGGACGACATATGTCGATCATCCTTGGTAGACCCTTTTTGAATACTGCAGGGGTTGTTATTGATTGCAACAAAGGCAATGTCACTTTTCATATTAATGGTAATGAGCATATGGTACACTTTCTGAAGAAACAACCTCAAGTTCATAGTATCAACTCCATTGAAAAAATTCCAACGATTATTGTTGGAGACTTTGAGTTCCCTCTTCCTACTGTCAAGAAGAAATATGATATACTTATTTTTGGGGACATGCATATCCCCATCGAGGGAACTTAGTGTTATTCAAAAATTCTCTGGTTTCATGCTATTCAAAAGAAGTTTGTTAATAAGACTTGATCAACCTTATTGATGGATTCCTTCTGATGAGTGTGAGATGGTTGAATTTAGAAAGCGCAACCTTCTGCACCCAACCTTTATTTTATGTTAGTTGGATGAAAATTAAGTAAAATGCTATTATTTTTGTGTTTTCCGAGTTTTTCGTGCAATAGAAAAATGGCCTGAAATAAAAGTTCTTCCAATGCCCTGAGAATGTAGTTTGATTTTTTCTGGAATATTTAAAAATATCTGGCACGAAGCACACTGCAGGGGGCTGCACTAGTGGGTCACAAGCCCACACGCGCGGCCACCCCCTGGCCATGCCTAGCAGGCTTGTGGGTCTCTTGGTTCTCCACCGACCACAATTACACTCATATTTATTCCTATTCGCGGAGAAAAAATGAAGGAGAAGAGTTCATCGTGTTTCACGATACGGAGCCGCCGCCACCTCCAGTTCGTCCTTGGGAGACCAGATCTGGAGTCCATTTTGGGCTCCGAAGACGGGAAATCGACGCCATCGTCATCACCAACCATCCTTCATCACCAATTCCATGATACCCTCCGCAGTTTTGAGTAATCCCATCGTAGGCTTGCTAGATAGTGATGGGTTGCATGAGATTTATCACGTAATCGAGTAAGTTTAGTCAGGGTTTGATCCCTAGTATCCACTATGTTCTGAGATTGATGTTGCTATGACTTTGCTATGCTTAATGCTTGTCAATGGGGCCCGAGTGCCATGATTTCAGATCTGAACCTATTATGTTTTCATGAATATATATGTGTTCTTGATCCTATCTTGCAAGTTGTAGACACATATTTTGAGTTATCATCTGCATCCCCCAAGGTGACAATAACTGGGATTCTTTTCGGTGATTACCGTAGTTTGAGGAGTTCATGTATTCACTAAGTTCTAATGCTTTGTCCCGGTTCTCTATTAAAAGGAGGCCTTAATATCCCTTAGTTTCCATTAGGACCCTGCTGCCACGGGAGGGTAGGACAAAAGATGTCATGCAAGTTCTTTTCCATAAGCACGTATGACTATATATGGAATACATGCCTACATTACATTGATGAATTGGAGCTAGTTCTATGTCACCCTATGTTATAACTATTGCATGATGAATGCCATCCGACATAATTATCCATCACCGATCCATTCCCTATGAGGTTTCCACGTATTGATCTCTGCTAAGTTACTTTTTCGTTGCTACTGTTACAATCACTACAATACTGCTACTGTCACTTTTACCATTGTTACAGTTATTTCCATACTACTTTGCTACGGATATTAAGTCTTTCAGGTGTGGTTGAATTGACAACTCAGCTGCGAATACTCGAGAATATTCTTTGGATCCCCTTGTGTCGAATAAATAAATTTGGGTTGAATACTCTACCCTCGAAAACTATCGCGGTCCCCTATACTTGTGGGTTATCACTCGACCTCGCCCGGCTTCCGTGCTCGCCAACTCCTCGTGACCAGGAGCCCTTGGCTCTCCAGTTCCCTCAATGGACCGACGACAGCCCACGACGGCAGCCAGTTGTTGGGAAACGTAGTAGTAAATCAAAATTTTCTTCGCGTTCACCAAGATCTATCTATGGAGAAACCAGCAACGAGAAGGAAGAGATTGCATCTTCATACCTTTGAAGATCTCTAAGCAGAAGCATTACAAGAACACGGTTGGTGGAGTCGTACTCGTAGCGATTCAGATCGCGGTGGACTCCAATCTTAGCGCCGAACAATGGCGCCTCCGCATTCAACACACGTACAACCCGACGACGTCTCCTACGCCTTGATCTAGCAAGGAGGAAGGAGAGGTTGAGGGAGAGCTCTGGCAGCATGACGGTGTGGTGATGGTGGAGCTGCGTGGTACTCCGGCAGGGCTTCGCCAAGCACTATGGAGAACGAGGAGAAGGAGAAGTAGGTCTGCGCCGAGAGGGAGAGAGAGTCGTGTCTCAAACAGCCCCAAAGGCTCAACTATATATAGGAGGAGAGGGAGGAGGGTGCCCACCCCTAGGGTTCCCACCCTAGGTGGTGCGGAAGCCCTAGATGGGGTCTAGGCCGGTGGCCAAGGGGGAGGGAGAGGTGGTGTGGCAGCCCTAGCTGCCCTAGATGGGCCTAGGGCCCATCTAGGCCTAGGTTTTGCCCCCCCTCTCTCTCCTTGCTGCGCCTTGGGCCAGGTGGGAGGGGCGCACCAGACCACCTAGGGGCTGGTTCCCACCACCTTCGGCCCATGCAGCCCTCCGGAGCATGTGGCCCCTCCCGATGGACCCCACGGAACCCTTTCCGGTGGTCGCGGTACGTTACCGGTGACGCCCGAAACATTTCCGGTAACCAAAACCTCACTTCCTATATATCAATCTTTGTCTCTAGACCATTCCGGAACTCCTCGTGACGTCCGGGATCTCATCCGGGACTCTGAACAAACTTTGGTAACCACGTCCACTATTTCCCTATAACCCTAGCGTCATCGAACCTTAAGTGTGTAGACCCTACGGGTTCGGGAGACACGTAGACATGACCGAGACACCTCTAAGTCAATAACCAACAGCGGAATCTGGATACCCATGTTGGCTCCCACATGCTCCACGATGATCTCATCGGATGAACCACGATGTCGAGGATTCAATCAATCCCGTATACAATTCCCTTTGTCTACCGGTATGATACTTGCCCGAGATTCGATCGTCGGTATCCCTATACCTTGTTCAATCTCGTTACCAGCAAGTCTCTTTACTCGTTCCGCAACACATTGTCTTGTGGCTAACTCCTTAGTCACTTTGAGCTCATTATGATGATGTCTTACCGAGTGGGCCCAGAGATACCTCTCCGTCACACGGAGTGACAAATCCCAGTCTCGATTCATGCCAACCCAACAAACACTTTCGGAGATACCCGTAATGCACCTTTATAGCCACCCAGTTATGTTGTGACGTTTGGCACACCCAAAGCATTCCTACGGTATCCGGGAGTTGCACAATCTCATGGTCTAAGGAAATGATACTTGACATTGGAAAAGATCACATCATTCTCCTAATGATGTGATCCCGTTATCAACGACATCCAATGTCCATGGTCATGAAACCGTGACCATCTATTGATCAACGAGCTAGCAACTAGAGGCTCACTAGGGACAGGTTGTGCTTTAAGAATTCACACATGCATTACGGTTTCCGATTAACACAATTATCGCATGAACAATAGACAATTATCATGAACAAGAAAATACAATTATTACCATTTTATTATTGCCTCTAGGGCATATTGCCTCTAGTGTTGTCACAGAATAGAGTCATCGGGCCCGACGCACTTGGAATTACTCCTAGGTCGGTGATGAACTCCTTCATCCAGACTCCTTCCTTTGCTGCTTCCGAAGCAGCTATGTACTCCGCTTCACATGTAGATGCCGCCACAACGCTTTGCTTGCTGCTGCACCAGCTGACTGCTCCTGTGTTCAAAATATACACGTATCCGGTTTGCGGCTTGGAGTCGTCCGGATCTGTGTAGAAGCTAGCATCGACGTAACCCTTTACGACGAGCTCTTCGGCACCTCCATATACGAGAAACATGTCCTTTGTCCTTTTCTAGTACTTCAGGATATTTTTGACCGCTGTCCATTGTTCCGCTCTGGGATCACTTTGGTACCTCCCTACCAAACTTATGGCAAGGTTCACATCAGGTCTGGTACACAGCATGGCATACATAATAGAGCCTATGGCTGAAGCATAGGGGATGACACTCATCTCTTCTCTATCCTTTGTCGTGGTTAGGCATTAAGTTGTACTCAATCTCACACCCTGTAACATAGGCAAGAAGCCCTTCTTGGACTGATCCATATTGAACTTCTTCAATATCTTGTCAAGGTATGTGCTTTGTGAAAGACCTATGAGGCATTTCGATCTCTCTCTATAGATCTTAATACCTAATATGTAAGCAGCTTCTCCAAGGTCCTTCATTGAATTTTTTTTATTCAAGTAGGCCTTTACACTTTCCAAAAGTTCTATATCATTTCCCATCAACAATATGTCACCCACATATAATATGAGAAATGCTACAGAGCGCCCACTCACTTTCTTGTAAATACAGGGTTCTCCATAAACCTGTACAAACCCAAACGCTTTAATCACCTCATTAAAGCGAATGTTCCAACTCCGAGATGCTTGCACCAGCCCATAGATGGAGCGTTGGAGCTTGCATACTTTGTTAGCATCCTTAGGATCGACAAAACCTTCTGGCTAGATCATATACAGTTCTTCCTTAAGGAAGCCATTAAGGAATGTCGTTTTGACGTCCATTTGCGTGATCTCATAATCATAAAATGCGGCAATTGCTAACTTGATTCGAACAGACTTCAGCATTGCTACGGGTGAGAAAGTCTCATCGTAGCCAACTCCTTGAACTTGTCGATAACCCTTAGCGACAAGCTGAGCCTTATAGATGGTCACATTACCATCCGCGTTAGTCTTCTTCTTAAAGATTCATTTATTTTCAATGGCTCGCTTATCATCAGGAAAGTCCACCAAAGTCCACACTTTGTTCTCATACATGGATCCTATCTCGGATTTCATGGCTTCAAGCCATTTGTTGGAATCTGGGCCCGCCATCGCTTCTTCATAGTTTGAAGGTTCACCATTGTCCAACAACATGATCTCCAGGACAGGGTTGCTGTACCACTCCGGTGTGGAACGTGTCCTAGTGGACCTTCACGTTCAATAGTAACTTGAATGAAGTTTCAAGATCATCATCATTAACTTCCTCTTCGGTCAATGTAGGCTCCACAGAAACAACTTCGTGTGCTGCGCTACTCTCCGGTTCGAGTGGAGGTACAATTACGTCATCAAGTTCTAATTTCCTCCCACTTACTTCTTTCAAGAGAAACTCTTTCTCGAGAAAGGATCCATTCTTGGCAACAAAGACTTTGCCTTCGGATCTGAGGTAGAAGGTATACCCAATAGTCTCTTTGGGATATCCTATGAAGACGCACTTTTCCGCTTTGGGTTCGAGCTTCTCAGGTTGAAGTTTCTTCACATAAGCATCGCATCCCCAAACTTTTACAAACGACAGCTTAGGTTTATTTCCAAACCATAATTCATATGGTGTCGTCTCAATAGACTTTGATGGTGCCCTATTTAAAGTGAATGCGGTAGTCTCTAAATCTCCAAAATGATAACGATAAGTCGGTAAGAGACATCATAGATCACACCATATCCAATAGAGTGCGATTACGACGTTCAAACACACAATTTCATTGAGGTGTGCCAGGCAGCGTGAGTTGTGAAACAATTCCACATTTCCTTAGGTACGTGCCAAACTCGTGACTTAAATATTCTCCGCCATGATCAGATCATAGGCACTTTATTTTCCTGTCACGTTGATTCTCTACCTCACTCTGAAATTCCTTGAACTTTGCAAAGGTTTCAGACTTGTGTTTCATTAAGTAGACATACCCATATCTGCTCAAGTCATCAGTGAGGGTGAGAACATAACAGTAGCCACCGCGAGCCTCGATGCTCATTGGACCGCATACATCGGTATGTATTATTTCCAACAAGTCAGTTGCTCACTCCATTGTTCCGGAGAATGGAGTCTTGGTCATCTTGCCCATGAGGCATGGTTCACCCGTGTCAAATGATTCAAAATCAAGAGACTCCAAAAGTCCATCAGCATGGAGGTTCTTCATGCGTTTGACACCAATATGACCAAGGCGGCAGTGCCACATGTAAGTGGGACTATCGTTATCAACCTTACACCTTTTGGTACTCACATTATGGACATGTGTAACATCACATTCGAGATTCATCAAAAATAAACCATTCACCAGCGGGGCATGACCATAAAACATTTCTCTCGTATAAATAGAACAACCATTATTCTCTAATTTAAATGAGTAGCCATCTCGCATCAAGCGAGATCCAGATACAATGTTCATGCTCAAAGCTGGTACTAAATAACAATTATTAAGGTTTAAAACTAATCCCGAAGGTAGATGTAGAGGTAGCATGCCGACGGCGATCACATCGACCTTGGAACCATTCCCGACGTGCATCGTCACCTTGTCCTTTGCCAGCCTTCGCTTATTCTGCAGCTCCTGCTTGGAGTTACAAATGTGAGCAACTGCACTGGTATCAAATACCCAGGAGCTACTACGAGTGCTGGTTAGGTATACATCAATAACAAGTATATCACATATACCTTTAACGTTGTCGGCCTTCTATCCGCTAAGTACTTGGGGTAGTTCTGCTTCCAGTGACCGGTACCCTTGCAATAAAAGCACTCAGTCTCAGGCTTGGTTCCATTCTTGTTCTTCTCAGCAACTTGCTTACCGGGCGCGGCAACAGCTTTGTCGTCCTTCTTGAAGTTCTTCTTACCCTTGCCTTTCTTGAAACTAGTGGTCTTATTCACCATCAACACTTGATGCTCCTTTTTGATCTTGACCTCCGTTGATTTCAGCATCGAGTACAACTTAGGAATGGACTTCTCCATACCCTGCATGTTGTAGTTCATCACAAAGCTCTTGTAGCTAGGTGGAAGCGACTGGAGGATTCTGTCAATGACCGAGTCATCCGGGAGATTAACTCCCAACTGAGTCAAGCGGTTGTGCAACCCAGACATTTTGAGTATGTGCTCACTGACAGAACTATTCTCCTCCATCTTACAGCTGAAGAACTTGTCAGAGACGTCATATCTCTCGACCCGGGCATGAGCTTGGAAAACCAGTTTCAGCTCTTGGAACATCTCATATGCTCCTTGTTGCTCAAAACGCTTTTGGAGCCCCGGTTCTAAACTGTAAAGCATGTCGCACTGAACAAGGGAGTAATCATTGTAGCATGACTGCCAAGCATTTGTAACGTCTTGGTCCGCTGGGAAAATGGGTGGGTCACCTAGTGGTGCATCAAGGACATACAATCTTTTGGAAGCTATGAGGATGATCCTCAAGCTATGGACCCAGTCCGCATAGTTGCTTCCATCATCTTTCATCTTGGTTTTCCCTAGGAACGCGTTGAAGTTGAGGGTGACATTAGCGTTGGCCATTGGATCTACAATATAGATTGTAAAGACAATTTTAGACTAAGTCCATGATAATTAAGTTCACATAATCAAATTATTTAATGAACTCCCACTTAGATAGACATCTCTCTAGTCATCCAAGTGACACATGATCCATCTCAACTAGCCCGTGTTCAATCATCACGTGAGACGGACAAGTCATCCATGGTGAACATCTCCATGTTAATCGTATCTTCTATATGACTCATGTTCGACCTTTCGGTCTTCCGTGTTCTGAGGCCATATCTGTACATGCTAGGCTCGTCAAGTCAACCTAAGTGTTTCGCGTGTGTAAATTTGGCTTACACCCGTTGTATGCGAACGTTAGAACCTATCACACCCGATCATCACGTGGTGCTTCGGAACAACGATCCTTAGCAAATGGTGCACAGTTAGGGTGAACACCTTTCTTGAAATTTTATTGCGAGATCATCTTATTTACTACCATCGTTCTAAGCAAATAAGATGTAAACATGATAAACATCACATGCAATCAATATAGTGACATGATATGGTCAATATCATCTTGCTCCTTTGATCTCCATCTTCGGGGCACCACGATCATCACTGTCACTGACACGACACCATGATCTCCATCATCGTGTCTTCATGAAGTTGTCTCGCCAACTATTACTTCTACTACTATGGCTAACGTTTAGCAATAAAGTAAAGTAATTACATGGCGTTTATGATTGACACGCAGGTCATACAATAAAATAAGACAACTCCTATGGCTCCTGCCGGTTGTCATACTCATCGACATGAAAGTTGTGAATCCTATTACAAGAACATGATCAATCTCATACATCACTGTGCATCACATCACATCCTTTGTCCATATCACATCACAAGGCATATGCTGCAAAAACAAGTTAGACGTCCTCTAATTTGTAGTTGCAAGTTTTTACATGGCTGCTATAAGTTTCTAGCAAGAATGTTTCTTACCTATGCCAAAACCACAACGTGATATGCCAATTGCTATTTACCCTTCATAAGAACCCTTTTTATCGAATCCAATCCGACTAAGGTGCGAGAGACACACACCCGCTAGCCACCTTATGCAACAAGTGCATGTCAGGCGATGGAACCGGTCTCACGTAAGCGTATGTGTAAAGTTGGTCAGGGCCGCTTCATCCCACAATACCGCCGAATCAAGATAAGACTAGTAGTGGTAAGCAAATTAACAAGATTGACACCCACAACTGCTTTGTGTTCTACTTGTGCATAGATTCTACGCATAGACCTAGCTCATGATGTCACTGTTGGGAGACGTAGTAGTAAATCAAAAATTTCTACGTGTTCACCAAGATCTATCTATGGAGAAGCCAGCAACGAGAAGGAAGAGATTGCATCTTCATGCCTTTGAAGATCGCTAAGCGGAAGCGTTAAAAGAACGCGGTTTGTGGAGTCATACTCATAGCGATTCAGATCGCGGTGGACTCCGATCTTAGCGCCGAACAACGGCTCCTCCGCGTTCAACACACGTGTAGCCCGGTGACGTCTCCTATGCCTTGATCCAGCAAGGATCAAGGAGAGGTTGAGGGAGAGCTCCAGCAGCACGACGGCATGGTGACGGTGGAGCTGCGTGGTACTCCGACGGGGCCGCGCCAAGCACTACGGAGAACGAGGAGGAGAAGTAGGGCTGCGCCGAGAGGGAGAGAGAGCCGTGTCACAAACAGCCCCAAAGGCTCAACTATATATAGGAGGAGAGGGAGGAGGGTGCCCACCCCTAGAGTTCCCACCCTAGGTGGTGCGGCAGCCCTAGATGGGGTCTAGGCCGGTGGCCAAGGGGGAGGGAGAGGTGGTGTGGCAGCCCTTGCTGCCCTAGATGGACCTAGGGCCCATCTAGGCCTAGGGTTTGCCCCCCCCTCTCTCCTTGCTGCACCTTGGGCCAGGTGGGAGGGGTGCACCAGCCCACCTAGGGGCTGGTTCCCTCCACCTTCGGCCCATGCAGCCCTCCGGGGCCTGTGGCCCCTCCCGATGGACCCCCGGAACCCTTCCGGTGGTCTCGGTACGTTACCGGTGACGCCCGAAACATTTCCAGTAACCAAAACCTCACTTCCTATATATCAATCTTTGTCTCCAAACCATTTCGGAACTCCTCCTGACGTCCGAGATCTCATCCGGGACTCTGAAAAACCTTCGGTAACCACGTCCACTATTTCCCTATAACCCTAGTGTCATCGAACCTTAAGTGTGTAGACCCTACGGGTTCGGGAGACACATAGACATGACCGAGACACCTCTTAGGTCAATAACCAATAGCGGGATCTGGATACCCATGTTGGCTCCCACATGCTCCACGATGATATCATCGGATGAACCACGATGTCTGGGATTCAATCAATCCCGTATACAATTCCCTTTGTCTACCGGTATGATACTTGCCCGAGATTCGATTGTCGGTATCCCTATACCTTGTTCAAACTTGTTACCGGCAAGTCTCTTTACTCGTTCCGCAACACATCATCCCGTGGCTAACTCCTTAGTCACTTTGAGCTCATTATGATGATGTCTTACCGAGTGGGCCCAGAGATACCTCTCCGTCACACGGAGTGACAAATCCCAGTCTCGATTCATGCCAACCCAACAGACACTTTCGGAGATACCCGTAATGCACCTTTATAGCCACCCAGTTACGTTGTGACACTTGGCACACCCAAAGCATTCCTACGGTATCCGGGAGTTGCACAATCTCATGGTCTAAGGAAACGATACTTGACATTGGAAAAGCTTTAGCAGACGAACTACACGATCTTGTGCTATGCTTAGGATTGGGTCTTATCCATCACATCATTCTCCTAATGATGTGATCCCGTTATCAACGACATCCAATGTCCATGGTCATGAAACTGTGACCATCTATTGATTAACGAGCTAGCCAACTAGAGGCTCACTAGGGACAGGTTGTGGTCTATGTATTCACACATGCATTACGGTTTCCGATTAACACAATTATAGCATGAACAATAGACAGTTATCATGAACAAGGAAATACAATAATATCCATTTTATTATTGCCTCTAGGCCATATTTCCAACACCAGTCACCTTGGATGAAGCCTGTCGGCATGTCGTTGCTTGATGAATACCCACGCGAGACCTTCTTGGCCCTCTCAGCCTTTGCGGTCACTCGCTTCGTCATCCCTTGCTGATTGGGGAGCGGGTCGGTGGTGGTCCGGTGGGGAGAAGCTTTCGGCAGAACGACAAAGGGATTGAGGAGGGGATAAGTGGCGAATGCCTCCCGTCTCTCTCTCTCTCTCCTAGTCAATTTTTGTACTCCGGCGCAGCACGATGTTAACCATTGATACACAGGCGACACAAAATCTATGTACAATGCAAGGTCCACGAGATCTTCGGTGGAGCATTTCGGGGACGCATGGCGTTAATCGTGACGCGATTATCGAGGCGCCGCAACCACTTTCCCGACTAACGCAATGCAGCCATCCTCGTGTGCGTGCATGATTCTCATGATTTCAAAATCGACGGAGTTTCCGCCATGACGTGATCCTAATGGGCTCCGTACCCATCAATGCGTTCGGGCGCACTTTGACACTCCGAATATGCAAGACAGACCCATCGAGCACTCGAACGATTTTCTGGTTGCTGCAAGAGTTACATAAGGAAGCTTGAGAGGTCAGCCACTTTCTTGCATCGCCATTCGAAAAACAATGAAGGACGTACACATGGGTCGTCAGATCATTTCCCCCGAGAGGTGGTCCAATGCCAACCAAGTTGTTTGCATAGTCAAGCTATCCCAGTCATTCAGAAAACACACAACCTAAATCTGTTGCGGTGATAGAGCGAGCGAGAGGCAAGTTGGGCCGTTTCCTGACGTCTCCGACGCTCCCGCTAATCCAGCAAGGCCGTCCGGCATGTCGACGATCCCGATAGCAGTCGCGTATCTCGTTCTCAGGACACGACAGATGAGCAATGGTTACCATGCCAATCACCGAGTTGCCCCAGGTAGCGTTAATAAGCTCCTCTGGGTTGGACCAACACTCATGAGGAGCACTGGCCCGGGTTGTTGATTAATTATCCACGGGTGCCGGTGGGTCCCTATGCAATTTTACTAGTTATTAGGCAAATGGAGTACCAATGTTGGGCCTTGCCAGACAATCTTTATCCTAAAACAAAAATCAAGGGGTCCCCATAATAACCCCGAGCATGTTAGGAGTGCTCAATTATGGAACATAACACCGGTTCACAAGTAATAGGGCAGCAAGAGTGGAACAAAACACCAAGCAAAAGGCCAAGCCTTCCACCCTTTACCAAGTGTATAAGTGCATTAACTTAAGTAGCAATAATATTGTGATAACAAAAGAATGTCCATGTTGACACATGGAAGCAATTGCACCTGCAGCTAGAAATGCTATAAGAAGGGCTGAGCAAGCGGTAACATAGCCAAACAAAGATTTGCTGGGAGGTGGAGGTTAGAGGCTTATCATGGCAATGTTGGGAGGCTTGACAAACATGCGGTAGGTAGCAAGACCTAACGATAAAAGCGGGACAACTAGCATAGCAATGATAGTAGTGGTATTCAGGGAAATGTGTCATCTTGCCTGAGATCCCGCTTGGAAGAAGAATGAGTCCATGAAGAAGTCGAGCCAACGTTATTGAACGAATCCTCACACTCCGAACGCTTTCGGAACTCTATCGAGAAGGAACAATCCGGAACAAACCATCAACACATAATAACACCACAACATATGCATGACATGATGCACAAACAAATATGATGCATGTCCAGTTTAATTATGCAAGACATGGCAACTCACATCAAACAACTACTACACATTAAAGTGAAGCTCAATATGCAACGAGTTTCATATTGACGAAACTCCACGTTCGAATTACTTAGTTCACTCTCGTTAGGTACACGACAATATTAACATGGGTGGTCATGGCATAAGGCGAAGATGGAATTAAGCAACTTTAAATGGAGAGGGATAACATACATATAAAAAATAACTCTCCATATTATGAGAAAAGTGGTTAATATTTTTATCATGGCAAGAGGTGAAGCATGAACAACTATATCATCTAGGCATTTTTTAATGGGGCCGGAAGCAACATATAGTATTTCCGAAACATCCCCATGAGCATAATATGAATTTGGTACAGATCTGTACTAACCATATTTTATAGTTGTTAACCAGCATACTAAATGTCACCATGAGATTCTACACATTTTTCTAGCCAAGTTACATATGTGGAACAATTTTATCGGAGCTACAGTTTTGTAGTTATGAAATAAATCATTTTCACATGGCAATTACGCAAATTGCATGAAAACAACAAGCTAAACATTTTAAACATATGTGAGAGTTGGTTATTGAAAATCTACATAAAATTATAGTCAAGTTTCATATATAAAGTTTTACATACGATGCACGGTTGGTGAGTTATGATATGCGTGAAACTTAAGGGGTTTCTGAAATTCTGAAATTCAGCGGATAATTAGCAAATTCACACTAGGGAAAAAACCACATGGGTCGAATCATGTATGGTCCAACTGTTTAACAGGAGCGCCACTTAATATCTAGCGCACATGCTGAAGGATAGCCGAGGCTAGGGAGCTCACCATGGGCTCTTGGCCCGGTCGGTGAGGGATGCAGGCTGGGCCTTGTCAAGGGTGCCACTGCTGGGCCGGGCGTTGGCCCAGTAACGTTGCGTGCGTGTGGCCTAGGGGCACAACGAGTAGAGGCAGGCGAAACAAGAGCTCGAGTTGCTCTGTCGGCCAGCAATGGCGGTGGCTCCATGGGGCTCCGGCGCGGGCTGGACAGAGGAGCGCTGGAGGGGCGGATCCAGATGGGGATCCTCCGCATCTGTCCATTTTCGGCAACGAGAAGCCCTAGCATCGCTTAGTGCGTGAGATCTGGTGAGGTGGAGCTCGGCATCCATGGCGGCATTGCTCCCTATAGAGAAAAGACGGGAGAGAGAGATGAGATGATGAGAGAGAGCAAGGAGAAGAAGCGCGGGGAGGGGGCATGGCATGGTCGTGGTGCTCCGAGGAGGGGGGCTAGAGGAGCTCCAGCGGTCGTCGGCATCCCAGGCAAGGAGGCATGAGGAGGTCGGGAGCTTCGGGCAGCGGCGGTTGACCCGGGCCCAGATGGGCTCGGGCGGGCTCCGCGCTGAGAGGAGAGACAAGGGCGACGGCTGGGTGGTGGGAGGCTGGCAGTGGTGCGGAAAATGATGCAGGGGTTAGGGTTTCCATTAGGGGCAGGTTAGGGGGTGTTTAAATAGGAAAGGGGGGCTAGGTTAGCAGTTTTTGGACCGTTCGATCTCGATCGGACGGCCCGAAAGCAAAGGGGGGCTGGTGGGCTGCGGTGGTTGTGTAGATGGGCTAGGTGAGGATGAGAGGGAAGTTGCGGCCCATGACATGAGTTTTAAACAGCAAAAAACTTCCGACAAATAACCGATGACCGCACTGCTATGGTTGACCGATGGGGTAGCAAACGAACTCGGAATGCGACGAACTTTGGCAAGCGGTCCACCTACAATATAATAAGACCGCATGCCAACTTTCAACCCAATCCAAGAATATTTTAAAGGCACTTTTAAAAACAATATTTTATTGATGCCTCGGGCGCGTGCGTGTGTGGTTGGTCTCAAAACGGTCGACGACACGAATAGATAGAACCGACAGCTACTAACGGATGCAAGTTTTCAAAAACGAGTGACAATGCTATGCAGATGATGTGAATGATGCAATGATGAATGCGACAACCAGATGAATCACACGACAACAATAGAATAAAAGGGGAATCTTTTGGAGCGTCAGTCCCGGGCTATTACAACTCTCTCCACTACACGAGGATCTCATCTCAAGATCTAAGAATGTGAAGGGGAAGAGAAAGAGCAAGAGGTAAACTTAGTTGCTGCTTTGATAAATGAGTGAAATCAATGATCATTGAAGGTTTCAACGAGATCAAAAATGACACAATGAACAACGAAGAATTCACAAGAAATTTGGAAGCACTTTGGTAGGAAAGGGAGGCAAAACTTGATAAGAAGGAAAAGAACTTGAACATAGAACACAACACTCTGATTAAATGAAAAAGCAAGGAAATAACATGAACTTGATAAAACAAGATGATGGTTTAAAGAGAGCAACATGACAAGGCCTCTGGAAGGAAAGAATAGGAACTAGATCATTGGAAGGAAAAGAACGGAGAAGAAAATGACACTTCTACCACCACTGAACTTGAAAAGCATCGGTTGAACGGAGTTGATGGAGAATCCACAATGAAAAGAATCAACTTGTTGTGGAATTATGAAACACATCTCAAAATTATGAGTTGACAGCCAGCCACAATAGAAACAATTGATTGCTTGGGAGAAACTAGATATGCAAAACTTCTTTCACCAAGAGGATACATTGATAATTTGGAACTTGATATGCACGATGGTAGCAACAATCAATAGGAAACACTTTAGGTGAAATCCAACCCAAGATAACTCCGAGAAAGACATGATGGGTTTACTTATCTTATTCTTGACAATTTTCCTTTGAGACGCCTCATAATCAAGAATTTAATAACACCATCTCAAAAGACAATGGAGACGGAATTAAACTTAGACATCCAAGATAAAGAACACTTGAGCACCTCCAACAAGAATCTTGATGAATACTTGAAGAAAGAATTAACTCCTTGACGAACCACCATGAGGAACCTACGGAAATGAGAGGATGATAGAAAAGAATTGTAGGTTGAAAAATAACAAGATTGGGGCCTTGCTATGATATAGATGAAGCTTCGAAACGAGATATTTGAGCAACTTGAACTCCGGAAAAGAAAATAAGAACCACTTAGAATCAAGAATTAGATATCATGAACAACTCTAGAAGAAGGATTGAAATCACTTGATGAAACAAGAATAAGAATTATTTTATGCCTATCCTTCACTCAGTTAATTGATGACAAGCAATGGATTTAGCACACAACTTATTCTTCTTGAAAACATTGAAGAGAGATATCACAATCTTGAAGAAGTCTTCAACGAAACACCGGTAAGTATTGAAACGAATGAGGATGCCAAGAATGAATGGAGATGCATGAGAATGAAGAGATCACGATCCAACAAACAGAAAACTTCACAATGCACCGGAATAATTGAGATAAGAATGAAGGGACAACAACTGAGAAGAATTTGAGAACGAAAGCTGAAAGCTGAGAACGAAGAAATCTTCTGAAACGAGGGCCTTCTGAGGATTGAGAATGAAAATAACACTGAAATGCACCGGATAGATATGGGAGAAACTCTTCTTCGGTCTTCAAAGATGAGAATGAAGACGAGAACACCAGCAATAATCATTGAGAAACCCCAGAAGAATGCATAAGGAAAGGTTGAGCCAAAGATTAAAATGATTTAGAAGTGATCTTCGAGAAGGAATGTGACTGATGGGATTCATTCTTACAACATATTGAAAAGAACTTGAGATCTCCGGAAAGATTAGAAGAGCCAGGTAAGATCCCGGGGGAAAACCTGTGGGTTATGGGCCCACTGAAAAGAAACCACCGTTGAAACAATTGCTTAGAAAGATAGATTGCACCGGAAAAATTAAGAACTTGATGAGGCGAGAACCTCGAAATAATTTAAGAGGATATGAAAGGAAATGAAAGTCTTCTGAGATATCTTTAGCACTTCGGATAGAATAGAGAGAGACGAAAAACAAGAGATACTTGGACAGAATTTCTGACATGGGGAAGCATTTAGCGATTGGAAAGGATATGAAGAACACTGAGATCTTGAATTTAATGCGCCGAGAAGGAAAACAATAATAAACAAATGATGAATTCGAATCACTTGAGGATCTTCACAATGAATCATCGGATACGATACAAATAAAAGATAGCAGAAGCATCGATGAAAAGAAAGGCATTTGGATTGGAATTTAGTCATTGAAGAAAAAGGACCGGATGGTGGGGAAAAACAAAGATAACTTGAGACAGATGAGATGAACTCCGGAAAGAAATGAGAATTGATCTTGCAAATATTAGAGAGGATTGAATTATCTTGAAGAGAAGCACACCAAATGAAAAGAATTGATATGACAAATTGATTGGGAAAAAGAATTATCATTCTCATAGAAATATGAGAACACTTCTTAGGAAAGATATGAAATCACCACTTGACATCGAAGCAACTCAAATTACCATACTACAACAAAACAAAAGGATGAGTCTTACGAAACAAACCGGAAACAAATGCATAACAGAGATTTCGTCTGATATTTTCGTGGTAAGGTTTGCACGGGCTCGATCTAACAGTAGCCATCATGTACAAGGCAGTGCACACGACATATGAAGTGTCCCCGAGTTGTAGCAAGATACAAGGACTCTTTAAGACACAACGAGAACCATTGTAAGAAAGATCGTGAACAAACGAATCCACTAGATGTTGAACCCCAACCTCACAACATGATTTGTTGGAACATAGCCTAGGTAACTACTTGAATTCCCACCTAAGAACTCCCGAAACTTTCTTGGTTATGCAATCTAGTGTTGGGGATACAAGGAGGAAAATATCTCACACAACTAACAAGCCCTACACCCCAACTATATCCATCCTTCAACACAAAACCAGAGGCTTCAGAACTCCATCTATCTCAGACACTTGAAAACACAATGATACTAAGTATGGAAGTACATCCGAACTCTCTCCACCAGTACTGGGGATGCCAGACTCCTCTCGCCACCACTAGTATTGAAGCAATTTTGAACATCCTGTGTCCTGAGATACAAAGGAAACTGAACGATAACGATGTGCCTAGAATCCCTCAGAGCTCTAATCCTCGATAACAGGAGGCACCAAGTATAGAACTCCATCACATCGGCATCATAGAGATTCCAAACTATCCACGTGATCCTAAAAAAATTGAGTGAGAAGAGGGTAGAAACAAAATTGCTAAGTCATAATTCCTCACCAGAGCATAGAAGAGGAGTAAAAAGAATCCTACTCTCTGATATAACTAGACTCAAAATAGTTTTTCACTAGACTCGACTCGGCCAAGTTCGATCAATCAAAGGGGCTCCTAGGTCGATACTTGTCGTGGATTTATCACGGCAGATGTCCGGGTGAACGGACTTGGATTCGAGGCCATCGCTAACGTGATGGACTCAAAGGGGTTGATTGGGACGGAGGACACGAGTTTACCCAGGTTTGGCCCCTCAAGTCGAGGTAATAGCCTACATCATGCTTGTTCTTGTATTGCTTGTTGTATCGATTACAAGGGAGCTGAAGCTTGACCTAGTTCTCGATAACCTGATCTCTAAGTCGCCCGGCTCTGCCTTTATATAGGAGGTCAGGACCACGGGTCTTTACAATTGTCTAACCGAGTATCATTGTCTATCCGAGTCTTCCTCTATCTTCTTGTCCAAGCTATCCCCGAGCGGCTTACACGCTCGGGTCTTCTCCGTCCGGGCCACCTTGCGGCCCACACCTTGAGCCGCTTATCTTCCTGGGCCGTAGACTTTACGGCTCACCCTTGGGCCGGTTCACGAGCCATCAACGTGACCCGGAACCTTAATGGCGGGTCATATTGCGGGGTTATATCCCCAACATTAGGCCCCAGGTTGAATTGAGCTTGCTCACTTCATCCCTTTCTTCTGCTCTTCGGCGAGTCGCCCGGTGATGACCCGGCGTGATGTCACGTGGTCCCTACGAGAGAGATCCACTGACGTGCCACCGAATCTTTTATTAAATGGTCAGCCCGAGAATCAAGGCGTCCGCCTCGGTCAAATGGTTTCCTTCGCCTAGATTTTCGCGCATGTCTCGTTCTCCCTTTAAATAAGACCTGCTGCAAGTGAAAACCTTTCCTTCTCACGCTCGCTCTTTGTCTTCTTCCTCTCATCGCCTCCGCTCCAGCGCACTCTGCTCCAGCGCCGTCTTCGCATCGTCGTCAGCCAGGCCGCTGCATCAACCTGTGTTGTTCCGGTTTTTCTTCCGTGTCCGCCGCTCCATCACCGGTAAGCCCAAGCTCCTCTTAGATCCATCGCCACCGTAGTAAGGTTTGCGGAAGCTCCGCCGCCGCCGCTCGGGCTTCGTCTGCACCATCGTTGGTGTACTCCCGATGCCGTTGATGCCTTTAACGCGCATCCTTGCCGCGCTGCCACGTGCGGGGCGGCCGTGCGCAATGCGTGGATCGTCGCGGCTCTGTTTTCTTTCTTCTGCTTCGTCTGTTCTTCGCTAGGTCGAGAATAAGAACCTTTTTTCCTGCTTTTGTAGATTCGTAATTGTAGCGATAGTTTGCGAAACCTGTTTTCAGGACTTAGCCGATTTTCGCTCCTCCTTTCCTTGTTGAACCGCCAGGCCTCTCCGGCTCTCATCAGCCGGACTATGGCATATTATTTGTAGAGCCCTTAAAATTGTAAGCCGTCACAAATATCCGCTTGGTCTTAACTCGCCGCGTATTTAATTTTGCATAGTCTTTAAGCCGCCAGTATGTCTCGCGCCTCCAACTCATGCAACTGGGTCGGGTCTTGCATCACGGAAGAGTATTTAACGAATTTCGTTGGTGCGGGCACTCTTCCTTCCAAGGAGGTCCTTCATTGGCGGGTTCCGGGTGATGAAACACGGCCCTCTCCCCAAAAAGGAGAGGTAGTAGTTTTCTCTGACCATATCGAGCGAGGATTCGTGCCACCCAGCTCAAAATTCTTCCGTGATGTTCTTCACCTATACAAGCTTCACCCTCAAGACTTGGCCCCCAACTCCGTTTCAAACATATGCAATTTCCAAGTGCTCTGCGAAGTTTACTTGCAAATCAAGCCGTCTGTGGGTTTGTTTCGAGAGTTTTTCTACGCCAACCGCCAAACCGAAATGAAAGGCGGTCCGAGTCTGGAGCTTGGTGGTACTTCCATTCAACGACGCAAAGACATCATCTTTCCGGCTGCGCGGATGCCGAGTCATCCGAAGGATTGGAACAAGACTTGGTTCTACTGCAAGGACACCTCTCCTGAGGATGAGCGCCCATTGTCGGGTTATCGTCCCTCCCGGCTCAGGACAGATTCAGAACTTCCTGGTCGGCTCTCAGCTTCGGAGGATGCCAGGTATGAGCTGGCTCATGCCAAGATCAAGTCACTACTGGCCAATGGTTTAACTAGATTGGATTTGATCCGCTGCTGGATTTCTTGGCGGATCATGCCCTTAAGCCGTACAAGCCGGCTTATGTGTGAATATGAAGGCAAGTATGACAGATCCTTATGTTTCAGCCAATCAACCCTGACAGAGGATGACATTACCACTGTCATCCGGAGCCTTGTCCATGAAGCCTCCGGCTCATGCAGCGCCATTGGCCTGGTGCCTTTAAGCGTCAACAATCTGGCTCCAGATGTAAGTCAATTTCTTCCCATCCATCTCTTGGATTTTTGTTTGTACCTTGCTGATCTATTACTCTCTCCGGGTTATTTTCGCAGGCCGACTCTGATTTCTGGAAGAAGGAGTACGTCCCTCCTCCGAAGAAGCTCAAGAAGAAGGCCCCAGCCAAGAAGCCAAAGAAAAATGCCCCGCGAGAGGAATGGTTCGACCCGCCATAGTCATCCGGCTCAGAGGTAAAATTTTAGTTGTTTGCTTGATATTTTTCCTTCTTGTTTTACCAATGCTTGCTTTACTCACAGTATGATGTGGTGACCAGCCGCGCTAATGCCCCTGAGGTAAACTATGTTTCTTCCGGCTCAGAGTATTTTGTCCCCCAAAAGCCGCGGTGGGTTACCAGAAAAGTTCCTCTTTCTCATCCTCTCGCTTACCTGGCTCCCGACTTTCTTTTGAAAAAGCAACAACAGGCTGAACGTCGCCAGACTCGGAGCGTCGGCTCCACTAAGCTTATGTCCGGCTTGCCGAACTCGCTGGCTCCGAAGAAACGCCCCGAAGAGGTATGTGTTCCTATTTGATTCATTTCTCTTTATAACCTTGGTGTTGTCTCATCTTTCTTAAATTTCATCTCAAAAATCTCCCTCTTCCGGCAACTCTTCGGCGACCGTTCTGCCGCCTCCCAAGATCAACCCATTGTAAGTGTTTTTCCACTGTAACATCCGGTTCTTTGTAGGGTAGTAATATCCTTTGGATTCTGATCTTTCTATCTTACAGTGCTCAAGCCAAGCGTCGGAAGACCCACAAGCCCTCCCCCTGCCCTTCTGCTCAAGAGCCAGAGCAAGAACAACCGGAGGAGCCACAACCGTATGTAGATCCGCCAATTGCCTCCACTAAGCCGGCTGCTGAAGATATCATCCCGGAGAGCCCTCTAATGGGTCCTTCGAAACCGCCAAGTCCTGCCAAGACCACCGCAACTCCGGAAGTCGTGATCATCGTTGCTCCTCAGTCCCCTTCGGTTCACGTGCTGACCAGGCATAAAGAGTCGGCCGAGGCCTCTAAGAAGCTGGACTTCGACTCTTCTTTTGAGAAGATGACGGCCGAAGAACTCCATGTCGGGTATACGAACCGGCTTTCCACCAGTCGAGATCTAGAACTTCGGCTGGTCAACTTGATGAAGATAAAATATGAGGTACTCCTCCTCTTGCTATAACCTTACTTTGCCCCCAAGGTCCGGTTCAATTCTAGCTTAAGAGTTGAACCGGGTCTTTTCTGATCCTCTGTAGAAAATCCAAATCCATTGCCCCCAAGGGCCGACTCAAACTTGATAAAGTTGAGTCGGAGCTTTAATGTACATAGCCTGAAGAACCACTTGTAGCCCCCAAGGGCCGACTCAAACTTGATAACGTTGAGTCGGAGCTTTTATTATAAGTCAATTTGAAGAGCCATATTGTAGCCCCCAAGTTCCGGATTAACTTTGATGAAGATGAGCCGGAACTATTGATTTCTTGAAGATCAAATATACATTAGCCCCCAAGTGTCAAACATATTGCTTGCAATCTGCTTGAGACTTGTATAACTTTGTCTTGAACCTTTATCATTTGATACGATTTCCATTCTGGCGACTTATTCTGTATTTTGATATGTCACAGGAAGCCTTAAATGAAGTCGGGTCGCAGTTGTTGGACCTGAAGACCAACCTGGCGGCTCAACAAGAGGCCCACAGTGTCGCCGATGAAAAGTGCGGGCTTCTCTCTGAGGAGCTGGCCACAATCAAGGCCGATTTTGCTGCTCTTAAGGAGTCAACTGAATCTGAGAAGACTGCTTTGACCCAACGGGCGGATGACGCCGACCAGCGGCTGATAGCCGTGGTGGGTGAACTCCAAGGCTTGAAGCGCCACATAAGCAAGATGTCAGCCGCCCTCTTTGGTAAGCTTCTGACAACTTTGTGTTTCAAATGGCTACATCTTTACTTAGACTGGCGACTCATCTGAATTGTCCGGTTTATACAGGTCCTAGGAGCCGGCAGTTGGCTTCTGATAGCCTGCTGCCATTGAAGGCCATCTATACCTTAATTGAGCAGTTATACTATGGTGTAATCTGCACTATCAAGGCCGTGTAATATCAGGATAAAATTCTGGCGACTCTCAAGGGTGTCTTAGAGCTCTTCTCCACCATGCCAAAGCAGATCGCCGAGCTCAAGAAGTCAGCCACCCGCCAAGGGGCCATTGCGAGCATCAGCCGGGCTATTGCCTTTGCTCCGGGCCTAACAGCCGCCGAGATGATGGAGAGCTTCCCTTCAAGAAAAGATGACGGCTCGGAGTTTACTGACGCTGACTACAGCTGGTGCATGAAGGAGTCCCGAGTGTTAGCTTCTGTCTTGGCAGAGGAGGTTGATCTGTCAACTTATCAAGCAACTTATGACCCGGAGCAGAAGAGAGTCCGCGTCCTCTGTACGAGTGCAAAGATTTGACGCCTGCTCGGAGTAAGGACCTCTTTGCTCTAGATCTTGAACTGTCACCTTATTTTGAAGGCTCTTTTGTGGATCTAACGAACTGCAATTGGAATTTGGACAACCTCCAGATCAGGGCCACAGAAGAACCGGCGTAGGATGACCCATCAACTAATTAGCTTCTGCTTAAGAACTTGTATCAGCTAAACCCGTCGTGTGCCGGTTGGAAAACTTGTCCAAAATTTTGATCTCCCCTGGGAGTGTAATAGCTAGATGAAACTTGTTTGAAACTTTTCATGATGTTTTTATAGATGATCCGGTTTTTGGCTGCCATTTGTCTTTGTATGCTCTGAATCATTTAGACTTGCCTTGTCATCATAGAAGACACCTGCAGCCAAGATTAGGTAAGCTACACCCGGAGATGGTGACTGCCTTTTCGGTAATTATGGCTAATCTGGTCAGCCAGAGATGGCATAAAGCCTAGACTATAAGGCATTTTAGAAGATACACCCGGAGGTAATAATATGGCGTAAATGTCGGCGGATAAGCATTAGAAGCTGTACCCGAAGGTAAGAAGCCGCCCTCGCCACGGCTAATTTTCCCTAGCCGGATTTTTATAAGAACAACTAATAGGCGTTAGAAGTTGTACCCAAAGGTAAGAAGCCGCTATTCACCGCAGCTAATTTACCTTAGCTGTTTTTACATGGCCTTACGCCGGCTAATAGGCATTAGAAGCTGTACCCAGAGGTAAGAAGCCGCCGTTCGCGGGTCATGAGATGTTAGCTACCCGTCGGTAAAAAACCTCTCATAACCGCAGCTAAACTGGTTAGCCGGAGATGGCATAAAGCCGGCTAATAGGGTGTTAGAAGCGGTACCCGTCGGTAAGAAGCCCCCTCAGCAATACGGCGTGACCCGCCGGCAGATAGGCATTAGAAGTTGTACCCGAAGGTAAGAAGCCGCCCTCGCCATGACTAATTTACCTTAGTCGGTTTTTTGTGGCAAAAATGCCAGCTTAATAGGTGTCTACCACCGTTCAGCGATATGACGCAAAGCGCCGGTGGATAAGCGTTAGAAGCTGTACCGGCTAAAGGTAGGAAGCCGCCCTCGTCGCGGCTCATTTTCCTGAGCCGGATTTTTGCGGCATAAAGCCTGGCTGATAGCCATCTACTACCGTTTGCCAATCTCAGTTGATGCATCAACCGGAATACTGTGTAATCTTTTCCCATATGAGGATGCGTGAAACAGCAGAGGCTTCTTTATTTATACATCTATGATATGTACAATGATAGTGTACAATGGTGGGTCTCGATACCCTTTAAGTGAAATAGGGCCGGAGATGCGCGATGTTCCATGGTCGATGGGTCTCCTGACCCGCCGTGTCTGAGTCATTTCGAATATCAATGAGATAATATGACCCGTTGTTGAGATTTCTGCTGACCACAAAGGGTCCTTCCCATGGAGGTGACAGCTTATGCATATTTGTCTGGTCTTGAATCAGCCGGAGCACCAAGTCGCCCTCCTGGAATGTCCGGGTCTTGACCCTGCGGCTGTGATAGTGGCGCAGGTCTTGTTGATAAATTGCCGATTGGGCCACTGCTAACTCTCGTGCCTCTTCCAAAGCATCCAATGCGTCTTGGCGTGCCGTCTCATTGTCTGTCCCAACGTAAGCCGCCACCCTTGGCGAGTCATGCCGGATGTCACTGGGTAAGACGTCCTTGGCGCCGTACACCATAAAGAAGGGCGTGAAACCTGTGGACCTGTTAGGGGTGGTTCTGATGCTCCATAAGATGGAGGGTAATTCTTCGACCCAACACCCGGGCGTTCGCTGCAAAGGAACCATAAGCCGCGGTTTAATCCCTCTTAGAATTTCCTGATTGGCGCGCTCCGCCTGACCATTCGACTGTGGATGTGCCACGGCTGAAATATCAAGCCGGATATGCTCTTCGTCATATAATTTCTTCATAGCCCCCTTGGATATATTTGTACCATTGTCAGTAATGATGTTGTGCGGGTAACCAAAATGGTAGATCAGCTTCTTAATAAATAGAACCGTTGTAGCCACATCACATTTGCTGACCGACTCTGCCTCTACCCACTTGGTAAATTTGTCAACCGCCACCAGGAGGTGCATTTTCTTGTCCTTGGATCTCTTGAAGGGCCCTACCATGTCCAGCCCCTAGACCGCAAACGGCCAAGTGATTGGTATCATCCTTAGTTCTTGAGCCGGAACATGAGCACGCCGGCCAAATTTCTGACAGTCGTCGCACTTGCGGACTAAATCCTCTGCATCCTTGTGAGCCATTAACCAGAAGAACCCTTGCCGGAAAGCCTTGGCCACCAAAGATTTCGAGCCGGCGTGGTGTCCACAATCACCAGCATGAATTTCATTCAAGATCTGCCGGCCCTCCTCTGGTGAAACACAATGTTGAAAAACCCCTGTTAACTGCATTTATGCAACTCACCATTAACTATCGTCATGGACTTAGAGCGCCGGGTGATCTCTCTAGCCAGGTCTTCATCCTCAGGTAACTCGCCCCGGGTCAAATAGGCCAAATAAGGAAGCGTCCAATCGGGGATAGCGTGCAGAGCAGCCACCAATTTTGCCTCCGGGTCAAGAACAGCCAAATCTTCCTCTGAAGGTATCGTGACAGTCGGATGGTGTAAGACGTCCAGAAAGACATTAGGCAGCACCGGCTTACATTGGGAACCTAGCCGTGATAAAGCATCAGTCGCCTCGTTCTTGCGATGATCAATGTGATCTACCTGATACCCTTTGAAGTGACCCGCAATAATATCAACCGCCTGCCTATAAGCTGCCATCCGCGGGTCTTTGGAGTCCTAAGTGCCAGAAACTTGCCGAGCCACTAGATCTAAGTCGCCCAAACACCTGACCCAGCTCAAATTCATCTCCTTGGCTAATCTAAAACCATGAAGCAAAGCCTCGTACTCAGCCGCATTGTTAGTGCAGGGGAACATCAGTCGGAGCACATAACAAAACTTATCACCCTTGGGGGATGTCAGAACAACCCCCGCTCCGGACCCCTCTAACTGCTTGGATCCATCAAAGTGTATAGTCTAGTATGTGTTATCCGGCTTTTCTTCGGGAGCTTGACACTCTATCCAATCATTTATGAAATCCACCAAAGCTTGGGATTTGATCGTCGTGTGAGGAACATACTTTAAATTAAGAGGTCCCGGCTCTAACGCCCATTTAGCAATCCTTCCTGTGGCTTCTCTGTATCTGGATAATACCCCCCAACGGAGCAGAATTGACCACGGTTATCTAGTGCCCTAGAAAGTAGTGTTTTAACTTGCGGTTGGCCACGAAAACTCCGTATACCAGCTTCTGCCAATGCGGATATCTTTGCTTAGATTCTGCTAGGACCTCACTGGTATAATAAACCGGCCTTTGCATGTGATACTCCTTCCCAGCCTCCTTGCGCTCGACCACAATTGCAATGCTGACTGCCCTGTTGTTAGCCGCCACATAAAGGAGCAACGGTTCTTTCTTAGCCAGAGCGGCTAACACTGGCGGCTCAGTCAGCTGTTTCTTAAGCGCCTCAAGTGCTTCACCCGCCGCTTTGCTCCAGACAAACTTGTATGTCTTCTTCATCATCTGATATAAAGGAATAGCTTTCTCTCCAAGGTGGCTTATGAACCGGCTAAACGCAGCAATCCACCCTGCCAGGCGCTGAACGTCATTAATGCACGCTGGCTCTCCTAGAGAAGTAATAGCCTTGATTTTATCTGGGTTAGCCTCAATACCACGCTCAGAGACCAAGAAACCCAAAAACTTTCCTGCTGGAACCCCAAAGACACACTTGGTTGGGTTAAGCATCATCTTGTAGACCTGGAGATTGTCAAAGGTTTCCTTTAGGTCCTCCAAAAGAGTCTCCTTTCTGGATTTGACTACGATGTCGTCCACATAAGCATGAACATTACGGCCAATTTGACTGTGAAGGCAGCTCTGTACGCACCGTTGATAAGTCGCCTCGGCACTCTTGAGTACGAAACACATAGAGACATAATAGAATGCCCCAAAGGGTGTCATAAACATCGTCTTCTCTTGGTCTTTCACTGCCATCTTGATCTGATGATAACCGGAATAAGCATCCAGGAAGCATAAGCTTTCACATCCTGTTGTAGCATTAATGATCTGATCAATACGTGGGAGGGCAAAGGGATCAGCCAGACAAGCCTTGTTAAGGTTCGTGTAATCCACACACATACGCCATGTGCCGTTCTTTTTTAGCACCAGCACTGGGTTAGCCAACCATTCCGGGTGAAAAACTTCAACAATAAAACCTGCAGCCAAGAGCCGGGCAACTTCTTCCCCAATAGCCTTGCGTCTCTCCTCATTGAACTGTCGCAGAAACTGTTTGATCGGCTTAAACTTTGGATCCACATTAAGGTTGTGCTTAGCAAATTCTCTCGATACACCTGGCATGTTAGAGGGCTTCCATGCAAAGATGTCCCGATTCTCACAGATGAATTCGATGAGCGCGCTTTCCTATTTGGGATCCATATGTGCTCCAATGATGAACTGCTTAGATGAGTCACCCGGATTGAAATCTACTACCTTGGTATCATCTGTTGAAAACTTGAGGGGCGGCTCAACCTCCGTGGTTGGCTTTTTCAGGGGGGTCATATCCTCCGGATCAACATTCTCCTTGTAAAACTTAAGCTCCTCCTGGGCACAACTGGACTCTGCGTAAGCCGCATCTCCTTCTTCACACTCAATAGCCGTGTTTCGGTTACCATGAACGGTGATGGTACCGTTTAAGCCGGGCATCTTGAGCTGTAAGTAAACATAGCAGGGCCGAGCCATGAACTTAGCATAAGTCGGCTGTCCAAACAAGGCATGATAAGGGCTCTTGATCTTAACCACCTTAAACCATAAGGACTCCACTCTGTAGTTGTATTCATCGCCAAAAGCCACTTCCAAAGAAATCCCCCCCACCGGATGCGCCGACTTACCCGGCACCACACCATGAAAAACAGTGGATGAAGGTTTTAAGTCCTTGTCGAGCAACTTCATCCGCTGGAAGGTGTCATAATAAAGGATGTTTATGCTGCTGCCGCCATCCATGAGCACCTTGTTCAACATATACCAACCCACTTGGGGGGCTACAACCAAAGCTAGCCGCCCCGGGTCATCAACGCGTGGCGGGTGATCTTCACGGCTCCATGTTATGTCATATTCAGACCACTTTAGATATTGTGGAAGAGCCGGCGTAACCACATTGACCGCTCGTTTTCGCAACTTCTGGTCCCGTCTATTGAGACTAGTTGTGAAGACGTGGTACTGCCCGAAGTTGAGCTGCTTCGGGTTACTCTAAAAACTGGACTCATTCCGCTGTTGTTGCTGTTGTTGATTATTATTACCAGAGTGCAGCTACTGTCCCCCATGATTATCCTGACTCGGATGACCGGATGCTGAACCGCCAGAACCAAATCCAGCTCCTGACCCACCATGTCCTGGGCCACCGCCGCGATGGTTAGGTTGTGTGACATACCACTTGAACTTCTGCATAAAAGAACAACTCTTCCATGTATGATTTGCCGGCCTATCAGGCAAACTGTGATTCGGACAAGGTCTCTTAAGCAACTCTTCCATGTTCGAGGAAAATTATCCCTGCCCGAGGGCGGTCCAAACCTCCTACTGCCCTTGGGATGATTCTGCTGGGCATTTGTGTTGGCCACCAGCTCTGATCCTGCTTTTGGGTTCTTGCGCTTACTCTGGCTACCATTGTTCATCGCACCCTTGTCTTCGTTGCCCTTCTTGCCTTGACTAGCCTTTTCCTCATCAGAACCCGGATCCTTCGTGTTGTCTGAGTCAGCGTATTTCGTGAGAGCCATCATGAGCTCTCCCATGTCTTGACACGTGCGCTTGAGTCGGCCAAGTTTCTGCTTTAGAGGAATAAAGTGGCAGTTATTCTCTAAGATCAACACCGCTTGAGCCGCCGTGATCTGCTCTGATGAGTGAATAATTGTCGAAACCTGCCGTACCCAATGATGAGCCGACTCGCTCTCCTGTTGGACATAGTGATCAAGATCCACAATAGTCATAGGCTGCTTGCACGTCCCTTGAAAGTTTTTAATGAATCGAGCCCTGAGCTCTACCCTTGAATTGATGGTATTAGGTGGTAACCCCTTTAGCCATGTACGAGCCGAGCCTTCAAGCATCAGGACGAAATACTTGGCACAAACCGCCTCACTAACATCCAGCATCTCCATGGCCAGTTCATAGCTTTCCACCCAGGCCTTTAGGGGTAAATCAGCGGTGTAATTTGGGACCTTGCGGGGACCTTTGAAGTCTTTCAGCAACCGCTCGCTCCGGAGAGCCGGCGATAGACACGACAACCCTCCCGTCCTGGGGGTTACTCCTGCCCCTACGGAAACGAAAGGCCTGGGCTCTTGGTAAGCCGGCCTAGCTGGCGCCTCTTGTGGGCTTCCCGCATGGTTTACACATGCCTGTGTATCTCTTCGCGGTTGGTGACCCGTTGGAATCTCTCTATGATGGTTGCTACTGGAACCTGCTGGTGACTCGTAGCGCCGGCTAAAACTACGGCTAGGAAGAGGGTTGAATGGACGCGGCTATGGCTATGAGCATATCTCTCCTGCTGGGCCATGGCCGTCTGCAAGTACCCTATGGCGTTCCGCACATCCTCTGCAAAGGGTGCTTCATCCGGGATAGGGATCGTCTCAAGCCGGGTGGCAGTTGCTACCATATTCTTGGCCGGGTTAGAATAATGACCCGCCGGCGTTGGAAAGCCCCTATATGAAGCCTGGTTATGTTGGGCCGGATGAGTCGCCAGCCGTTCCGTTGGGCGGCTCTCGGGCACGACCACGGCTCGCTCCGCGCCAGGGGTATTAAAGAGGTTCCTCGCTTCATAACGCTCTGGTAGACGGGATTGATGCCTCCTTCATTGTACCGCTGCTGCTGACATTTGCTCTAGCCCTAGACGAAAAGCATCTGTCTTGATACGTTCTGCCTCTTCTTTCATCTGGACCTTCAGCTCAGCCATCCTTTGTCATTCCTTTGCCATCCGGCCCTTGATCCTTGCAATCTCTAGATTCTGAGCTACTTGATTATCTGGTGTGACTTCAGTGGCCATGAGAGCCGCGAGTTCATCCATCAGCTCCACAAGAACTTGAGCTGCCGGCGGCGGGTTATCACCTGAAGTGGCGGCTCCTGCGGCTGCGTTACTTGCGGCTGGGGCTGATCCTGCCATGAACACCGCCGCATGAACCGGAGGTTTCATAACATCCGACTCAAAGCCATCCGACTCAGGGTATGCATTGTTGTAGCCCCCAAGGCCACCGTTGCGGAGCTAGTACACTGATTCTGTTTCTCCACTTGAAGATTCATCTTCTGAATAAACAAGGGGTTCCTGTGACCCGGATGCTTCCAGATCCATACCTTGAGTGAAGCCTACAAAGACCTGCCTCTGACCTGGATTGGCGCGGGCAGGCCGCACGTTACTTGCAGATTGGAGACGCCGAGCCGGCTCAATGATGTTGGTGCAGACGTCCGGCCCGGGTGTAGATCCATCAGCTTTTCCGATGAAAACGTGGATCCCGCCGAACGGAACCCAGAATCCATACTCCACGGACTCAGCGTCAAGCCCCCAGCCGGCATCGTCGATGTAGAATCGGTCGCGGTGACTCTTGCTCATCCTTCCGACCACGTATCCCTCGAGCCTTGGGAGAGAGCCCTTTGAGAACTCAACACCACCAAGCGCAAGCCCCATGGTGGGCGCCAACTGTCGTGGATTGATCACGGCAGATGTCTTGGTGAACCAACTTGGATTCGCGGCCATCGCTAACGTGATGGACTCAAAGGGGTTGATTGGGACGAATGACACGAGTTTACCCAGGTTCGGCCCCTCAAGTCGAGGTAATAGCCTACGTCCTGCTTGTTCTTGTATTGCTTGTTGTATCGATTACAAGGGAGCTAAAGCTTGACCTAGTTCTCGATAACCTGATCTCTAAGTCGCCCCGGGTCTGCCTTTATATAGGAGGTCAGGACCACGGGTCTTTACAATTGTCTAACTGAGTCTCATTGTCTATCCGAGTCTTCCTCTATCTTCTTGTCCAATCTGTCCCCGAGCGGCTTACACGCCTGGGTCTTCTCCGTCCAGGCCACCTTGCGGCCCACACCTTGAGCCGCTTATCTTCCTGGGCCGTAGACTTTACGGCTCACCCTTGGCCGGCTCATGAGCCATCAACGTGACCCGGAACCTTAATGGCGGGTCATATTGCGGGGTTATATCCCCAACAGTACTAGATCTGATACCAACTTGTCACGCCCAAGATGCGATCCTATCCTCATTTTGGCACGAGGGCCTCAACAGGGATAGAAGCGCATCTCATCGTGTTGCAAGAATGGATATCATTACAAGTACATGTACAAAAGAGATGAGTATACAGAATTGGCTTACGCTCGCCCCAAGCTACATCAATATCACATCAATACAACAACATATTCAAACATCATACAGAAGAGCAGGGTCCGACTACGGACGAAATCAAATGATAAAATGGCATCCATCCTTGCTATCCCTAGATGCCACCTGGAACCCATCCTAGATTGAAGAAGAAGAAGAAGAAGAAGAACTCCAACTCAAACAACCATCACGCTCATGTCAAAGTATCGCATTACGTGTACCTACAACTGTTGTTGTAGTAATTTGTGAGCCATAGGGACTCAACAATCTCATTTCCAAGGGTATCAAGACTATTAAAGCTTAATGGGTGAGGTATGGTTAAGTTGTGCGGCAGCAGCAAGCGACTAAGCATTTATTTGAGTGGCTAACTTACGAATACATAAAGTAAAGTGGGTGGTCTACGCATAATGGGCGTGAACTAGAAATGATCACTAACTGATCCTGAACACCTACTTACGTCAAACATAACCCCACTGTGTTCTCTCTCGGATAAGAACTCACGAGAAGAGATAGTCACGGTTATGCACACAGTTGGTGTATTTTATTTGAGTTTACTTCAAGTTTGCTATGACCGGGTATTTAACAAAGTTTCCAAGTTTGCCACATAACCGCGGGCATGGCTTTCTGAAAGATTTAACCCTGCAGGGGTGCTCCAACTCGTCCATCACAAATTAACCTCACGCTGTGGGAATAACCTTGACCACGGATCTCGTGATCATCCTAGGCAATTCCAAAGGAAGTCCAACACCTCGAGATAGCCTGAAGAAGATCAGAGTTCCTCATGCAAGACATTTGAGAAAGGTAAAACAAATTCAGCATGGCCACCCGGCGTGTCGACGATCGCGATAGGAGCCACGTATCTCATTCTCTCATTCTCAGGACACGATAGATGAGCGATGGTTACCACGCTAGTCACAAGGTTGCCCCGGGTAGCGTTAATATGCTGCTCTGGGTTGGACCAACACTCATGAGGAGCACTGGCCCGAGTTGTTGTTTAATTATCCGCGGGTGCCGGCGGGTCCCTACGCAATTTTATTAGTAATTATGCAAGTGGAGTACCAATGTTGGGCCTTGCCAGACAAGCTTTATCCTAAAACGAAAATCAAGGGGGTCCCCAAAACAACCCCGAGCATGTTAGGAGCGCTCAATTATGGAACATGACATCGGTTCACAAGTAACTAGGGCGGCAAGAGTGGAACAAAACACCGAGCAAAAGGCCAAGCCTTCCACCCTTTACCAAGTGTATAAGTGCATTAAATTAAATAGCAATAATATTGTGATAACAAAAGAATGTCCATGTTGACACATGGAAGCAATTCACCTGCAGCTAGAAACGCTATAAGAAGGGCTGAGCAAGCGGTAACATAGCCAAACAAAGGTTTGCTGGGAGGTGGAGGTTAGAGGCTTATCATGGCAATATTGGGAGGCTTGACAAACATGTGGTAGGTAGCAAGACATAACGATAAAAGCGGGACAACTAGCATAGCAATGATAGTAGTGGTATCCAGGGAAATGTGTCATCTTGCCTAAGATCCCGCTTGCAAGAAGAATGAGTCCATGAAGAAGTCGAGCCAACGTAGTCGGACGAATCCTCACACTCCGAATGCTTTCGGAACTCTATCAAGAAGGAACAATCCGTAAAAAATAATCAACACATAATAACACCACAACATATGCATGACATGATGCACAAACAAATATCATGCATGTCCGGTTTAATTATGCAAGACATGGCAACTCACATCAAACAACTATTACACATTAAAGTGAAGCTCAATATGCAATGAGTTGCATATTGACAAAACTCCACATCCGAATTACTTAGTTCACTCTCGTTAGGTACACGACAATATTAAATGATTTTAACATGGGTGGTCATGGCATAAGGCAAAGATGGAATTAAGCAACTTTAAATGGATAGGGATAACATACATATAACAAAATAATAACTCTCCATATTATGAGAAAAGTGGTTAATGTTGTTTATCATGGCAAGAGGTGAAGCATGAACAACTATATCATCTAGGCATTTTTAAATGGGGCCGGAAGCAACATATAGCATTTCTGAAACATCCCCATAAGCATAATATGAATTTGGTCTAGATCTGTACTAACCATATTTTTGAGTTGTTAACCAGCAAAATAAACGTCACCATGAGATTCTACACATTTTTCTAGCCAAGTTACATATGTGGAACATTTTTATCGGAGCTATAGTTTTGTAGTTATGAAATAAATCATTTTCACATGGCAATTACACAAATTGCATGAAAACAACAGGTTAAACATTTTAAACATATGTGAGAGTTGATTGTTGTAAATCTACATGAAATTCTAGTCAAGTTTCATATATAAAGTTTTTACATACGATGCACGGTTGGTGAGTTATGATATGCATGAAACTTAAGGGGTTTTCTAAAAATCTGAAATTCAGCGGATAATTAGCAAATTCGCACTAGGGAAAAACACATGGGCCGAATCCTGGATGGTCCAACAGTTTAACAGGAGTGCCACTTAATATCTAGCGCACATGGCGAAGGATAGCCGGGGCTGGGGAGCTCACCATGGGCTCTTGGCCCGATAGGTGAGGGATGCAGGCTGGGCCTTGGCGAGGGCGCCACTACTAGGCCAGGCGTTGGCCCAGCAATATTGTGTGCATGTGGCCTAGGGGCATAGCGAGTAGAGGCGGGCGAAAAGAGAGCTCGAGCCGCTCCGTCGGCCAGTAATGGTGGCGAGTCCATTGGGCTCCGACGCGGGCTAGATGGAGGAGTGCTGGAGGGGCGGATCCGGACGGGGATCCTCCCGATCTCTCCATTTCCGGCAATGAGAAGCCTCGGCATCGCTTAGTGCGTGAGACCCGATAAGGTGGAGCTTGGCATCCATGGCGGCATTGCTCCTTGTAAGAGAAAAGTCGGAAGAGAGAGATGAGACGACGAGAGAGAGCAAGGAGAAGGAGCGCGGGGAGGGGGCATGGCATGGTCGCGGTGGTCCGACGAGGCGGGCTGGAGGAGCTCCGACGGTCATCGGCGTCCCAGGCGAGGAGGCATGGGGAGGTCGGGAGCTTCGGGCGGCGGCGGTTGACCCGGGCCTAGATGGGCTCGGGCGGGCTGCATGCTAGGAGGAGAGACAGGGGCGACGACTGCGTAGTGGGAGGCTGGCGGCAGCACAGAAATCGATGCAGGGGTTAGGGTTTCCATTAGGGGCAAGTTAGGGGTGTTTAAATAGGAAAGGGGAGCTAGGTTAGCAGTTTTTGTCCGTTTTTGGACCGTTCGATCTCGATCGGACGGCCCGAAAGCAGAGGGGGGCTAGGTGGGCTGCGGTGGATGTGTAGATGGGCTAGGTGGGGATGAGAGGGAAGTTGCGGCCCGTGACATGAGTTTTAAACAGCGAAAAACGTCCGATGAATAACCGATGACCACACTGCTATAGTTGACCGATGGGGTAGGAAACGAACTCGGAATGCGACGAAATTTGGCAGGTGGTCCACCTACAATATAATAAGACCGCACGCAAACTTTCAACCCAATCCGAGAATATTTTAAAGGAACTTTTAAAAACATTATTTTATCGATGCCTCGGGCGCATGCATGTGTGGTTGTTCTCGAAACTGTCGATGACACGAACAGAGAGAACCGGTAGCTACTAACAGATGCAATTTTTCAAAAACGAGTGATGGTGCTATGAAGAAGATGCGAATGATGCAATGATGAATGTGACAACCAGACGAATCACACGATGACAGTGGAATAAAAGGGGAATCTTCTAGAGCGTCGATCCTGGGCTGTTACACAGCGTGATCTTGCCCTTCGGCTGAGTCCTCCGTGAGTTGACCCCTTGGAAAGCGCCTGTGGGCTCGAGATCTTCATCAGGGATCTACAGCCTCTGGATGACATCTAGTGAGATCAGGTTCAGGCTGGCCCCACTGTCAACTAGCATCTTCGTCACCTTGAGGTTGCAAATTGTTGGGGAAACCAACGACGGCAGGCACCCGACCGCAGTTGTGCGATCAGGGTGATCCTCGGCATCGAAAACGATAGGAGTGTTGGACCACTTCAGAGGTTTCTGGGCACCAATAGAGGGCTCCGCCGCGTTAACCTCGCGCGCCCACTGTTTAAGTTGGTAGTGAGAGGAATGTGACGCGGCATCTCCCTTGATGCACATCATCTCTGTAGCCTTCTGAAACTCATGTTTGTTGGACTTGTCGTCCTCTGCGGCGTTGAAAGCACAACATGCTCCCTTGGTGGTTTTCATAATTCATGACAATATACATTGTCTCTTGGACTAACACCTTTATCTAGTGTATTTAAGATAATCATCCTTGGAGAGTTGGTTTGGCAAAAGGATTGTGGAGATTGTGGAATTACCCCAAGATGCAAGGAAATAGGTTGGCCAAGCTTCAAGCAAGAGGACTCTACAGTTTACATTTGTGAGAAATCACTTTGAGTCCATAGGAAAGCCAATACTATTAAAAGGGGGTAAGGTTTTGTTTGTGAACAAAATACTCATATGTGCACAAGTGATGGTCACCAGAAACATCCACAATCTCTCGCACCAAAGTCAGTCTATAGCCAAACATTCAAAATCAGTGCAACCAACATTCCTATCCCAGTGCCACCGATTCCAAACCCTAGACAGACTCAGCCAAACCCTAACCCTTCGGTGCAGCCGACACTGCTTTCGGTGCCACCGAGTTGGGTTGCCAACTTTCTGTTATGCAAGTTCACATTTTCGGTCCACCCGAGAATGTTGAATTGACGTCACCGAGTTTGGCAATTCTGACCATTGGTCACCTTGTCGGTGCAACCGAGTTTCGTATATATCGATCCCTCAGACATTCAAAAGTTGCCACCTTTTGGTGACTTCGGTACCACCGAGATTAACACATTGGTGTCACCGAGTTTGACTTATTATGTGTAACAGTTGGATTTTTGGAGATGCCTATATATATCCCTCCACCACCACCTACTCGACAGAGAAGCACTCAGAACTATTCCATACCTATCCTATCAGTTTTCTGAGAGAGAACCACCTACCCTTGTGTTGAGATCAAGATCTTCCACTCCAACCATATGGATCTTGATTTCTAGCCTCCCCAAGTTTATTTCCACCAATCTCATCTCTTCCATCAAGTCAAATATGTGAGAGTGATTGTGCGTTGAGGAGCCTATCATCTTGAAGCACAAGAGTAAGGAGTCCATCGTCATTACCGAGCCTATTACATTTTGGAGGGTGGTGCCTCCTAGATTGGTTAGGTGTCGCTTGGGCGGCTCCTACTTCATGTTGTGGAGTTAACTAAGAAGTTTGTAAGGGCAAGGGCATCGTCTACTTCGTGAAGATCTACTCATAGTGAGGTTAGTCCTTCGTGGACGGAAGTTGTATGGAATAGTCAAGGTTGCTACTTCGTGGACCCTTATGGGTGGAGACTCTGTGGACTCTCGCGAGCGATACCCTCCATGGGTTGAAGACTCCATAAACATGGACATACAATGGCACCACCTATAGGAACCACGGGAAAAATCTTTGTGTCTCCTATTGCGTTTGATCTTCCTACTCTATCCCTTTTACTTCATGTGCTATGTCTTTACTTTCCGCTGCAATATTTGTAGACATGCATCTGTAGGGCTGTTAGACTTGCTATACTTGCTAAAATAGTTAAAATCTGCCAACCAGTTAACTTGGGGAAAGGTTAGGTTTTAAATTCTTGCTAGTAGTCTATTCACCCCACCCCTCTAGACACTCTTCTAGCGATCCTACAAGTGGAATCAGAGCATTGGTTTCCATTGCTTCGGTTTAATCACCATGGAGGAAGATGGATGTGTCTAGAGTAGAGAGTTTGAGTTGTAGAGTGCCTATTCTTGATGGAGAGTACTATAGTCAATGGAAGAATGCCATGATTGATCTATTTGATAAATTCCATTTGACTAAATATATTGAAAACCCTTATGTGCTCCCTATGTATGAATTGCATCCCCCACACGAAGAGGAAATTAACATGCTTGGTAACCTAAGAATTGTCAATCTTATTGTTAGAGGTTTACCAAGGTTCGTGCTTTCACAATTGAAAAACTTTGCATGTGCCAATACCTTGTGGAGTGATTTAGAGAAACGATATCCAAATCTTTCATTAGGAAATCTTGATGAAATTCTTCATAAACCTGTTACTTTTCTCAAAATGAAGCCTACTGATCCAAACTTTGATAAATGTATATTTGAGCTCCGTGATATTATGCGCGCTAAAGGAGATGTCACCATTATCAACAACATTATCTTTGAAGACATTCACATTCATAAACTTGAACATTGTCATGATCACTATTCTAACGAATATCTTGTTCTTTATGACGAGGATTTCCCACTTGATGATGACAATGTGGAACATGACTATCTTGGAGAAGATGAGTTGTTTGACATCGAGCATGAGAAGATCATGAAGAATCTGAGTCTTTTGGCAAACTTCAAGGATTATATGTCTAGAGGTAAAGAGTGGATTCTCGACAGTGGCTGTACGGATCATATGACGGGTGATAAAGACATGTTCCAAGAGATCACGCCTAATCAAGGTCCTCAAAGGTACGCGAACTTTGGAGACAACTCTAAGGGTAAGGTACTTAGCCTTGGTAAGGTGGCCATATCCCATGATAGCTCTATTCAAAATTTTATGCTTGTTGAATCCCATGGCTACAATCTTCTTTCCGTATCTAGACTTGCCGATTTCGGTTTCAATGTGTTATTAACGAAAGTAGATTGCCAAGTGTTTTGTCAAGATAGACAAAAAATGGTCTTTACCGGTTTTCATAGAGGTGATCTATACATTGTTGATTTCACTAAGAGATCCAAATCTTGTAAAGGGTGGCTTTGGCATAGAAGACTAGGACATGTTGGCATGCATAATTTAGACAAGCTTATTAAAGGTGATCATATACTTGGTGTTAAAGATGTTATCTTTGACAAAGATAGACTTTGTAGTTCTTGTCAAGCTGGAAAGCAAGTAGGTGGAAGTCATCCCGTTAAGAATATCATGACTACTAGGAGACCACTTGAGTTACTTCACATGGATCTTTTTGGTCCTAATGCTTACAAGAGTCTCGGTGGAAATTCCTATGGTCTAGTTATAGTTGATGATTTTTCTAGATTTACGTGGGTATTCTTTCTTGATGATAAGTCGTAGGTTCAAAATATCTTCAAGAACTTCGCTCGCAAAGTGCAAAATCAGTTTGAAGTGAAGATCAAGAAGGTTCGGAGCGATAACAGATCTGAGTTCAAGAACACCCATGTAGATACCTTTCTTGACGAAGAAGGTGTCTCACATGAGTTCTCGGGTACGTACACACCTCAACAAAATGGAGTTGTTGAGAGGAAGAACCGGGCGTTCATTGAGATGGCAAGAATGATGCTTGACGAGTACAAGATGCCAAGACACTTTTGGGCAGAAGTCATTGAAATAGCATGTCATGCCACAAACCGACTTTACTTGCACAAGCTTCTCGGTAAAACATCATACGAGCTACTCACCAGTAACAAACCCCAAGTCGGATACTTTCGGGTATTTGGTTCAAAGTGCTACATTCTTGATAAGCATCGTCATACTAAATTTGCTCCTAAATCTCATGAAGGATTCCTACTTGGTTACGGATCGAACTCTCACACTTACCGTGTCTACAACAACTTCACTCGAAAAGTTGAAGAGATTGTAGATGTGAAGTTTGATGAATTTAATGGTTCGCATGTCGAACAATTGCCAAATGATGTAGGTGATAAGGATCCTTGGGAAGCTATTCTAGATCTACCCATCGGCAAGATTCGTCCCATGGAGGTGAAGGAAAGTACTTCATAAACTCAAGTGGAAGCCCCTACTTCACGTCAAGGTGAACCATCCAGAAGCGGTACACGACGAGATGATGAAGAGGAGGAAGGGCATCATAAAGATCCACCACAACCACCTTCGCCACCACCTCAAGGGAACAACACCTTCAACAACAACAAATATGAAGGAAATGATAATGAAGAAGAAGAAGCTCCACCATCCAACAATCGGAAGCTGACCCAAGTTCGACTCACGAGACCAAGAACCATCCCCTAAACCAAATCTTTGGTGATATACAAACAGGAGAATCACCCCCTCTAAAACTCGTTTAGCTAACTTTTGTGAGCATTATTATTTCATATCTAGCATTGAGCCTTTGAAGGTAGAACAAGCTCTTGAAGACGCGGATTGGGTGAATGCTATGCATGAAAAGCTTCACAACTTTGAAAGGAACAAAGTGTGGACACTCGTGGAGAAGCCCGAAGATGAGCACAACATCATCGGAACCAAATGGGTGTTTCGAAAGAAACAAGACGAAGACGGTCAAGTCGTGTGCAACAAGGCTCGTCTCGTAGCCCAACGATATACGCAAGTCGAAGGTATAGACTACGGTGAGACATATGCCCCCATCGCTAGACTCGAAGCTATATGTATTCTTCTTGCTTATGCTAATCACCATGATATCACGCTTTATCAAATGGACATCAAAAGTGCATTTTTAAATGGTGAAATTAAAGAAGAGTTTTATGTCAAGCAACCACCTAGTTTTGTGAATTCTAAGAAACCTAATCATGTTTACAAGCTTCGTAAAGCTCTTTATTGTCTCAAGCAAGCCCCTCGTACTTGGTACAAATGTTTAACAAAGTTTTTCATTGAAAAAGGTTTTGAAATTGGTAAAATTGATGCAACCTTGTTCACTAAGAGAGTTAATGGAGAATAATTTGTGTGCCAATTCTATGTGGATGATATTATCTTTGGTTCCACTAACCCTCAGTTTAGTGGAAGATTTGGAAGGTTGACGTCCAACAAGTATGAGATGTCTATGATGTGTGAGATGAAATTCTTTCTTGGATTGCAAATCAAGCAATCAAGAGAAGGAACTTTCATCTCTCAAACTAAGTATACCAAGGACTTGATCAAGAAGTTCAACATGCAGGAGTGCAAAGGTATGAAAACTCCTATGCCCACTAGTGGACATGTTGACCTTACCAGGGAGGATGAACCAGTTGATCGAAAGGTTTATCGATCTATGATTGGTTCATTTCTATATCTATGTGCATATCGTCCCGATATTATGCTTAGTGTTTGCATGTGTGCTAGATATCAAGATTCACCTAAAGTGTGTGATCTTTTGGCTGTGAAACGTATTGTGAGATACTTGATACAAACACCAAACTTTGGCATTTGTTATCCCAAGGGATCTTCTTTTAATCTTATTAGCTATTCCGATTCGGACTATGCCGGTTACAAGGTTGATAGAAAATCCACCTCGGGTACTTGTCAATTTTTAGGTATATCTCTTGTGTCTTGGTCCTCCAAGAAACAAAACTCGCTATCTCTATCTACTGCCGAAGCTGAGTATATTGCTGCTGGATCTTGTTGTGCGCAACTACTATGGATAACACAAACGCTTAAGGGTTATGGAATTTATGTTTAAAATGTTCCATTACTTTGTGACAATGAAAGTGCTATTAAAATTGTAAATAATCATGTGCAACATTCTTGAACTAAGCATATTCAAGTTCGACATCACTTCATTCATGATCATGTTGCCAAAGGAGATATCAATCTTAAGCATGTTGGCACTAATAAGCAATTGGCTGATATCTTTACTAAGCCACTTGATGAGAAAACATTTTATCACTTGAGGAGTGAGTTGAACATCATTGATGCTTCAAACTTGAGCTAGACTCACTCGGTGCAAGCGGGCATGAGCTTTCTTGTTATTTTCATGTTCCCATAACTCGTTATCATATGCCATGGAACTCTATGCTCCCTTGTATTGCATCTATCCTTTTGTAGGTACTTGTAAGAACTTCATTCCACAAGATTGCCATCAACTCCAATTATAAGCAATCCTGTCATTACCAAGTATCCACAACCCCTCTTGATGATGGAAGGAAGAAGACAACAAAAATATCCTTGACATATACTTGATCTTAGCTGCAAAATCTTAAGTGATATCATGTCAACTGGATATATCCATTGTTCTTCCTTGCATGACTAACCTTTGTAGGTGACTAGTGTACTAGAACGAGAAGGATTTCTCCCAATTCAAGATGATTTTCTTCAACCTCGAGCATCCTCAACAAGTTCACCTATGAGCAACGTCATCAACATCACTCAAAGGTATGTACTCATATCCTTGAAAAGGCTTTACTCCAAGTCATGGGATAAAGCAAATCAAGTGATATGAAGACACTAAAGTGCTTAATCAAAAAATGGTAGCCCCATTTTGAGCTTAACGTAGAGTATGACCTATGATCAAGTATTCTTGCTTGGCTCCTAAGTCAATATACTCTAATATAGGTGACCTAGTCACCGATCATCATCTAGTTAAGAATCTTGCGTGTTTTACTCTCTATTTGCATGATGTCTCGTAACCACTCAAATCTTATCTATTTGATGTCCTTTGTAAAAATTTCGCATTCTTTCTTTTTTTGAAACTATTTCTTTTGTCTCTGTGAAAATAGAAAATTGGTCTCTCATTCGGAGCCACCGATAAAAATAACTCGGTTCTACCGAATTTGCAGATGAGATGCACTACACAATCTCGGTACCATCGATTTATTTATCCCGGAGTCACTAATTTTTCCTTGTTTTTCTAAATCTGTGTTTGTTTCTGTTCTTACGATATTCTTGTTCCTTCGATGACCCCATTATTAAAAACAATTATTAGGGAGAGAAGAAAAAACAACACTTCGGGGGATAAATTCTTTATACAAGGATCCCTAGCTCCAAGGAGAAGAAAACTAAAATTTGCAAAAGGGAGAGAAGCTACATTCAATGATTTCCTTATTTCTTTTCTATGAACCCTACTTTCAATGACCCTTGTTCTCGAGGATCCCTTCCTTGTCAATGATCCCTGTCACTACTCCTAAGCTTAACCTTTTTGATAATTTATGCCAAAGGGGGAGAATATAAAAGCTTCATGCTAAAGGGAGAGTTACACGGTTATGCAAAGGTGGAGATATGATTTAGGGGGAGAGGAAAAATATAAAAATTTCACACTTATATAAACAAGGGGAGAATAACAATGTAGGGGGATAAAACTATTTTTGGAGAAAAGTCTAAAGTGAACAAAGGATTGCTTTTTCTCACCCTATCCAATCCCAATATCTACATGCTGAGATTCAGGGGGAGAGGATGAACTATCACTTTCATATCTAAGGGGAGAAAAGCTATAAAGTATTAATGCCAAAGGGATACCAAGATATAGTGTTTTATCCTTTGGGTTCTATTGCTTTTGTTTTGTAGAATACTCTTGTGTTTTCTAACATTGTTTCCTCAAGTGTGTCTCTACTGCTAAAATGCTCAAGAACTCAAGGTAAGTATATTCATCATATCTTTAATCAAGATGATCTCTTGCTTATTGTTTGCAAGAGTGAATTCTTGAACGAGGATACATCTCATTCATATATATTTTGATGCATATAGCAAAGATACACATGACTTCGTATATCCTTTCATCCATATGTGTGTCCATGCATTCCAAAGCAACTATCCTTTAAAGGTCTGCACACGCTTAGGGGGAGAAAATGTAAGTCATGTGTTTCTCAATGTCTTCATTGCATCCATGCATATCTTTATTTGAAGCTTTGATTGTATGTTGTCATCAATTACCAAAAGGGGGAGATTGAAAGCACAACATTCTCCCTTGGTGGTTCTGATAATTCATGACAACATACATTGTGTCTTGGACTAACACCTCTATCTAGTGTATTTCAGATAATAGTCCATGGAGAGTTGGTTTGGCAAAAGGATTGTGGAGATTGTGGAATTACCCCAAGATGCAAGGAAATAGGTTGTCCAAGCTTCAAGCAAGAGGACTCTACATTTTACATTTGTGAGAAATCACTTTGAGTCCATGGGAAAGCCAATACTATTAAAAGGGGGTAAGGTTTTGTTGGTGAACAAAATACTCATATGTGCACAAGTGATAGTTACCAAAAACATCCACAAGATCTCCAACAAAAGTCAGTCTATAGCCAAACATTCAAAGTCGGTGCAACCAACATCCTATCCCGGTGCCACCGATTCCAAACCCAAGACAGACTCAGCCAAACCCTAACCCTTAGGTGCAGCCGACACTGCTTTCGGTGCCATCGAGTTGGGGTGCCAACTTTCTGTTACGCAAGTTCACATTTTCGGTCCATCCAAGAAAGTTGAATCGGCGTCACCGAGTTTGGCAATTCTGACTGTTGGTCACCTTGTCGGTGCAACCGAGATTCGTATATCGGTCCCTCCGAGATTCAAAAGTTGCCACCTTTTGGTCACATCGGTACCACCGAGATTAACACATCGGTGTCACCGAGTCTAACTTATTGTGTGTAAAGGTTGGATTTTTGGGGATGCCTATATATACCCCTGCACCACCATCTACTCGACATAGAAGCACTCAAAACTATTCCATACCTATCCTATCGGTTTTCTGAGAGAGAACCACCTACCCTTGTGTTGAGATCAAGATCTTCCACACCAACCATATGGATCTTGATTTCTAGCCTCCCCAAGTTTCTTTCCACCAATCTCATCTCTTCCACCAAGTCAAATCTGTGAGAGAGTGGTTGTGTGTTTAGGAGCCTATAATCTTGAAGCACAAGAGCAAGGAGTTCATCGTCATTACCGAGCCTATTACCTTTTGGAGGGTGGTGCCTCCTAGATTGGTTAGGTGTCGCTTGGGAGCCTCCTACTTCGTGATGTAGAGTGAACCAAGAAGTTTTTAATGGCAAGGAGATCGCCTACTTCGTGAAGATCTACCCATAGTGAGGCTGGTCCTTCATGGACGAAAGCCGTAAGAAATAGTCAAGGTTGCTACTTCGTGGACCCTTATGGGTGGAGCCCTCCATGGACTCTCACGACCATTAACCTTCGTGGGTTGAAGACTCCATAAACGTGGATGTATGATAGCACCACCTATCGGAACCACGGGAAAAATCTTTGCGTCTCCTATTGTGTTGGATCTTCCTACCCTATCCCTTTTACTTCATGTGCTATATCTTTACTTTCCGCTGCCATATTTGTAGACATGCATGTGTAGGGCTGTTAGACTTGCTAGACTTGCTAAAATTGTTAAAATCTGCCAACCAATTAACTTGGGAAAAGGATGGGTTTTAAATTCTTGCTAGTAGTCTATTCACCCCCCCTCTAGACACTCTTCTAGCGATCCTACAGGCGTCATCATCGTCACCCTCTTCCTTGTCGCGGCCACGAGCGGACCGGTCTTTTGGTTGTGTGGGCTTGCCGCGGCAACCTCCTCAGCCAACACACTTCTTGCTGGACCCCTCAGCACCATCCTAGCCCTTCTACTTGTCCCGCCTTTCATATTCGGCCTTTTGCTTCTCGGCAAGCTGCTCAACTTGCCGGCAGTCTTGGAGATCATGGACCTTGGTGCGATGGATCTTGCAATACTGCTTGCTAGAACCTTCCGGCTTGTCGGCAGCCGCCATCGCCTGGCAGGAGACGCACCCGGCAACATCCTTGTCGGGTTCATCAAACTTGCCCTTCTTGGCCGTACCGGGGTTGCCGGATGCCTCGACGGCAAGCATGGCCTTGCCCTTGCGCTTCTTGTTTTGCCGTCGGCCCTTCTTTGCCGGGGTGGCGGTGTCTTCATCCTCAAAGTAGACCCCTGCACCGGCGTCTTCGCTGGGGAGTCTCCTCCCTTCTTCAACACGAGCACATTTTTGTGCCAGAGCGTAAAGCTCGGCAACATCCTTGACTCTATTCATTGCCAGCTCTTCCTGTATCCTGCGGTTGCACACGTTCTGATGGAGCGCACTGATAACAGCGGCAAGATGAACGTCTGGTATGTTGTGGTGCACACGGTTGAACCTTTGGATGTAATTGCGCAAATTCTTTCCCTCCTTCTGAGGGATGATGTGCAAATCACTTGCTTGACCAGGAGCTTGGTGACCTCCAGTAAAGGCGCCCACAAACTCGTGGCACAAGTCTGCCTAGGAGGAGATGGATCCCTCTGGCAGGTGCATCAACCACGACCTGATGTTGGGCTTACACACCAACGGGAATTAGTTGGCTAATATCTTATCGTCATGAGCCCCGGCAGCCTGCACTGCAAAGGTGTAGATGCTCAAGAACTCTGACGGATGAGCCTTGTTATCATACTTCTCCGGGGCCTCTGGCTTGAACATGTAGGAATTGGGCCACTGTACTTACCACAGCTCATGGGTGAACACTGGACAACCCACCTCATAAGGTAGGCTGACAGGATACCCTGGCACAGACTTGTATACAGTGGGCCCCGCGCACCTATCAGACTGAAGGCGTGTTTCCCGCTGCTCGATTCCAGTTTGAGCGTCTTCCTTGCTTCGTTCCTAAAGAACTTGACGCTAGTCACGGCGTGTCCGTGGATCATACGACGCTGTCGAGTAACCATCGTAAGCGCCGGTCTGTCGAGCCGGTGACCGGCGTTGTTGCTGTGCGGGAGAGTGCACCGTGGTCGCCCCGCCTCCGGCCTTCTCACCGTTGATGTGAGCCAGCTCGGTGGACCGGAACTTATCTGCGAGGCTGAGGAGGCTCTGAATGGTGGCTCTCCATTCTTCGAGCTTCTTCGCAGCAGGAGGGAAGTTTAGGAGTAGCTGTGCTCACGCCATCGCTTCTTCAAACGTGGTCAGGAGCGAACGGAGCAAGGAACGCGAGGTGCTCTAACTTCTAACGGAGTTAGAAGGAGCTCCACTACGGTCCCGTGATGGCACGCCACTCCCGCTAGCATGCTGGCGAGCATGCTGGTCCCGCACACCTTGGGTGTGATGCGCATGAGCTTTTCCGTGGGGACGTTGAGAACTGTGGGCACCATGGCGCGGCTCCTCGCGCGCATCCTGAGAGGGTCGCAGCATAGGCACCGGCGTAGGCGCTCTAGAAGATACCCTTCTACCCTCGGAGTTTATCGTACCACCCGTAGGCGGGACAGCTCCATCCTGAGACCCAGCGGTGCGGGGGTTCCCGCCGTCGCCATGGACGTCTCCGCGGCGGGCATCGCCGCTTGCTTGGCCCTAATCACCAGAGGGTCGCGGAAGTTTTGAACCTCAGCCTCCTCCTACACCCGCATCCACGCCATCGCATGTTTGTGCAGATACACGGACAACAAACGTAGATGGGCCAACCGCCGTTAGCCCCTTCTTCTTGGGGGCCATGTCGATGATGAGTATGAGGGAACTGGAGCGCCGACCACTAGAACAGGTTCACACGACCTTATTCCCCCTACCTGTTGCGCCAAAGATGTTGTGGGGAACAAGCACCTATGGGATCTGAGTGGCCCCTTTCGGTTTGGCGAGGGAGCAGGCTCGCGCAAAGAGCAGGTCTGAAGAATAGCACGTGGGGATTTTACCCAGGTTCGGGCCACAAAGATGCGTAAAACCCTACTCCTGCTTGGTTGTATTGTGGGTGTTCTTAGGGTTGAAGCTACAGGAGCTCTCTGAGCTGTTGCCACCTGCCTGAGCTCGAAGGTCCCTAAATCCAAAAGTCTAGAAAGTGCTAGCCTCCAAAAGGCATCCATCGTATCGCCCTGGACCTCCTTTTATACTCTGAAGGGGATCCCAACAGTGGCGTACACGGGGTGTAAAGAGCTACGATGCTATCATGCCTAACACTGACGAAGTAGGACATGCGCATTTAATGCACCGTCAGGCATCTATGTCCGTCTGTGGGATGGGACAGGAGCCTGTCCCATCAGCACCGCTTAGCCCCCTCCAGCATTGTCGCCGCGACGCGTGTCCGAGCGGAACGACACCTGGCCTGTGCGTTGGCGGGGCCTTGCCGGGGCTTCGCCTTGCTGGGTCTTGCCAGGGCCTTTTCCTTGCTTGTGGGTTGATGGTTATCCCAACAAGGTGTTGCCGGGGGTCTTGATCCTTCTGTGCTTGTTCCTGGCAGCTCACTGCTGGGCCTCGTTGCCAAGGTGGCTACTACTGCCCGTGCACGAGTAAAGGGGCACTAGAGAGCCAAAAAAACTCTAGTGCACCGACAACTCTCAACTTTTTAGCACATGCTATGTGGATGAAATCAAGGTACCATGCCAAATTTCAACCTTTTCAAAATTTAGTTGGGTGGTTTTGATTAAAACAAATGAAGGTATAAAGCTAAAAGAGGTTAAAAGTATGATTTTTATTAAAACACCTATTTAAATTATCCTAAAAAAATTCAACTTTATGTTAGGGACCGTTGCATGGGAAACAAAAAATTTCCTACACACACGCAGATCTATCCATGGTGATGAGCACCTACGAGAGGGAGAGTGGATCAACATACCCTTGTAGATCGCTAAGCGGGAAACGTTAAGAAACGCGGTTGGTGTAGTCAAACGTCTTCCCGATCCAAATCGCCGTGCGTCCCGCGATGCAATCACGATCCGTCCCGAGATCCAATAACGATCCATCCCGCGATCCGACCACGATCCGTCCCACGAACTTGATCATGATCCGTCTCACAAACTTGATCACGATCCTTCCGATCTAGCACCAAACGGACGGCACCTCCGCGTTCAGCACACGTACAGCTTGATGACGATCTCCACCGTATTGATCCAGCAAGAAGGAGTGGAGAGGAAGAAGAGTTCTCCAGCATCCTGACGACGCTCCGGCGATGGTGGTGGAGAAATTCCGGCAGGGCTTTGCCTAAGCACTCCAGAAAACCGATCTAGAGGAGAAACTATGCACTGGAGGAACGGGTAGCACGTGGCTGAAATTCTAGTGCAAAACCCTAGAAATCCACCAGTATATATAGGAGGGAAGCAGGAGGAGAGGCAGCCTTGGCCTCCAAGCCTTGGAGGCTTCGCCCGAAGTGGGAGGTGGAGGAGGACTCTCCTCCTCCAATCCTAGTAGGACTAGGATTGCTCCTTTTTGCCTTTTTTCCACCTTTTCCTATTGGTTTTTTTTCTCCAGCCACATGGGCCTTGTGTGAGAGTTTCCACCAGCCCACTAAGGGCTGATATTCACTCTCCCACAACCCATGAAGCCTCTTGGGTCGAAATACCCCTCCCGGAGGCCTCCCGGTACACTACCGGCACTCCCGGTACACTATCGATGAGCCCGAAACTTTTCCGGCGACCAAAACGGGACTTCCTATATATGAATCTTTACCTACGGACCATACCGGAGCTCCTCATGACATTCGGGATCTCATCCGGGACTCCGAACAAACTTCGGTCACCACCATACATAACTCTATACTACCAAAACGTCACCAAACCTTATGTGTGCAGACCCTGCGGGTTCGAGAACTATGTAGACATGACCGAGACACCTCTACGGTCAATAACCAATGTAGGGACCTAGATGTCCACATTGGTTCCTACATATTCTACAAAGATCTTTATCGGTCGAACCTCTTTGTCAAGGATTCAGTTAATCCCGTATGATGTTCCCTTTGTTTTTCGGTATGTTACTTGCCCGAGATTCGATCGTCGGTATCTCCATACCTAGTTCAACCTCGTTACTGGCAAGTCTCTTTACTCATTCTGTAATACAAGATCCCGTAACTAACACTTAGTCACATTGCTTGCAAGGCTTATTGTGATGTTGTATTACCGAGTGGGCCGTGAGATACCTCTCCGTCACACGGAGTAACAAATCCCAGTCTTGATCCATGCCAACTCAACAGACACCCTCGGAGACACCTGTAGAGCACCTTTATAGTCACCCAGTTACATTGCAACATTTGATACACACAAGGTACTCCTCTGATATCTGTGAGTTTCATGATCTCATGGTCATAGGAACATATACTTGACATGCAGAAAAGACTAGCAATAAACTGACACGATCATAAGCTACGTTTGTAGTTTGAGTCTTGTCCATCAAATCATTCTCCTAATGATGTGATCCTGTTATCAAATGACATCTCATGTCCATGGCTAGGAAACCTTAACCATCTTTCGATCAACGAGCTAGTTCACTAGAGGTATACTAGGGACATTTTGTTTGTCTATGTATCCACACATGTATCCGTGTTTCCAATTAATACAATTATATCATGGATAATAAACGATTATCATGAACAAGGAAATACAATAATAAACACTTTATTTATTACCTCTAGGGCATATTTCCAACAGCCTCCCACTTGCACTAGAGTCAATAATCTAGTTCACATCACTATGTGATTTACATTGTAATGAATCGAACACCTATGCAGTTCTGGTGTTGATCATGTTTACCCCTTGGAATAGGTTTAGTCAACGGGTCTGCAACATTCAGATCCGTCTGCACTTTGCAAATATTTATGTCTTTCTCCATGATGTAGTCATGGATGGAGTTGAAGCGACGGTTTATGTGTCTGGTCCTCTTGTGAAACCTTGGTTCCTTGGCCTTTCGCCCTTTAGGTAATACTTGCAAAGTCCATACTTTGTTTTCATACATGGATCCCATCGCGGATTTCATGCCCTCTAACCATTTCTCGGAATCCGGGCCCATCACTGCTCCTCCATAGCTCGTAGGTTCATTGTTGTCCAACAACATAACCTCCAAGATAGGGTTGTCGTACCACTCAGGGGTAGTACGCGGCCTTGTCGATCTACGAGGTTCAATAGAAGCTTGATCCGAAGCTTCATGATCATCATCATTAACTTCCTCTTCTACCTTCGTCGGTTCCACAGAAACATCTTTCTGTGTTGCGCTACTTTCTGGTTGAAGTAAAGGTTCAATAACCTCATCAAGCTCTATTTTCCTCCCACTCAACTCTTTCGAAAGAAACTCTTTCTCAAGAAATGTTGCATTCTTAGCGACAAACACTTTGCCTTCGGATCTGAGATAGAAGGTATACCCGACTGTCTATTTCAGGTATCCTATGAAGACGCAGTTCTCCGCTTTGGGTACAGCTTTTCAGGCTGAAGCTTTTTGACATAAGCATCACATCCCCAAACTTTAAGAAATGACAACTTTGGCTTCTTGCCAAACCATAGTTCATATGGCGTCGTCTCAATGGTTTTGATGGTGCCCTATTTAAAGTGAATGTAGCTATATCTAATGCATAACCCCAAAACGATAGTGGCAAATCAGCAAGAGACATCATAGAACGGACCATATCTAATAAGGTTCGATTACGACGTTCAGATACACCATTACGCTGTGGTGTTCCGGGCGGTGTCAACTGTGAAACAATTCCACATTGTCTTAAGTGACTGCTAAACTCATAACTCAAATATTCACCTCCTCGATCAGATCGCAGGAACTTAATCTTCTTGTTATGATGATTCTCAACTTCACTCTCAAATTGCTTGAACTTTTCAAACGTTTCAGACTTGTGTTTCAGCAAGTAAATATACCCATATCTACTTAAGTCATCAATGAAGGTGAGAAAATAACGATATCCACCACGCGATGTAAAATTCATTGGACCGCACACATCAGTATGTCTGATTTCCAATAAGTCACTTGCCCGTTCCATTGTTCCAGAGAATGGCGTTTTAGTCATCTTGCCCATGAGGCATGGTTCACATGTGTCAAGTGATTCAAAATCAAGTGACTCCAAAAGTCCATCGGCATGGAGCTTCCTCATGCGTTTTACACCAATATGACCTAAACGGCAGTGCCACAAGAAAGTGGTACTATCATTATCAACTCTACATCTTTTGGCATCAATGTTATGAACATGTGTATCATCACTATCAAGATTCAATATGAATAAACCCCTCACATTGCGTGCATGACCATAAAAGATATTACTCATATAAATAGAACAACCTTTATTCTCTGATTTAAATGAGTAACCGTCTCGCAATAAACAAGATCCAGATATAATGTTCATGCTTAACGCAGGCACTAAATAACAATTATTCAGGTTCATCACTAATCCCGATGGTAATAGAAGAGAGAGCGTCCCGACAGTGATCACATCAACCTTGGAACCATTTCCCACGCGCATCGTCACTTCGTCCTTTGCCAGCCTTCATTTATTCCGTAGTTCCTGCTTTGAGTTGCAAATGTGAGCAACCGAACCAGTATCAAATACCCAGGCACTACAATGAGATCTAGTAAGGTACACATCAATAACATGTATATCATATATACCTTGTTTGTCGTTGGCCGCCTTCTTGTCAGCCAGGTACTTGGGGCAGTTCCGCTTCCAGTGACCAGTTCCCTTGCAATGAAAGCACTCAGTTTCTGGCTTGGGTCCATGCTTGGGCTTCTTTGCAGGAGTAGCAACTGCTTTGCCATCCTTCTTGGTTGTACCCTTCTTGTCCTTGCCCTTGACTTTGCCATTTTTCTTGAAACTAGTGTTTTTATTGACCATCAACACTTGATGTTCTTTCTGGATTTCAGACTCAGTGACTTTTAGCATCGCAAACAGCTCGACGACTGACTTGTTCATCCCGTGCATGTTATAGTTCATCACAAAGCTCTTGTAACTAGGTGGTAGTGATTGAAGAACTCTGTCAGCGATCGCCTCTGGCGGAAGGGCAATTCTCAACTCCGCTAGACGAGTTGAATACCCAGACATTCTGAGTATATGTTCACTAATAGACCCGTTCTCCTCCATCTTGCAAGCATAGAACTTATCGGAGGTTTCATACCTCTCGATCCGGGCGTTCTTCTGAAAGATAAACTTCAACTCCTGGAACATCTCATATGCTCCATGACGTTCAAAACGTCTTTGAAGTCCCGGTTTTAAGCCATACAATATTGCACACTGAACTATTGAGTAATCTCCAGTACGTGCCTTCCAAGCGTTCTTAACGTCTTTGGAGGTCATGTCTTCTGGTTGGTCACCAAGCGGTGCATCAAGGACATATGATTTCTGGGAAGCCGTGAGGATAATCCTCAGATTACGGGCCCAGTCAACAAAGTTACTTCCATCGTCTTTCAGTTTAGCTTTCTCTAGGAACGCATTAAAATTCAGGGGTGCTACTGCACGAGCCATTGATCTACAACATAAATATGCAAAGTTCACTTAGACTATTGTTCAAGATGATGAGTTTAGTCAATCAAATTACTAAAGCTCCCACTCAAATTGACATCCCTCAGGTCATCTGAGTGTCACATGATCCAAATCCACCAACTCAAGTCCGATCATCACATGAGTTGAGGTGGCTTCAATGGTGAACATCATTATGTTTATCATATCTACTATATGACTCACGTTCGACCTTTCGGTCTCTTGTGTTCCGAGGCCATGTCTGTACATGCTAGGCTCGTCAAGTTTAACCCGAGTGTTCTGCGCGTGCAACACTGGCTTGCACCTGTTGTATGTGAACGTAGAGTCTATCACACCCGATCATCACGTGGTGTCTCAACATGATGAACTTTCGCAACGGTGCACACTCGGGGAGAACACAATTTTATCTTGAAATTTAAGTGAGGATCACCTTATAATGCTACCGTCGTACTAAGCAAAACAAGGTGCATAAAAGGATTAACATCACATGCAATTCATAAGTGACATGATATGGCCATGAACTTGCGCTTTAGATCTCCATCTTGAAAGCACCGGCATGATCTTCATCGTCACCGGCACGACACCATGATCTCCATCATCTTGATCTCGATCAACGTGTCGCCATCGAGGTTGTCACGCCCTGCATGGTTCTACTACTATTGCTACTGTTTAGCGATAAAGTAAAGCATTACATAGTGCATAATGATTGACACACAGGTCATACAATAATTAAAGACAACCCTATGGCTCTTGTCAGTTGTCGTACTCATCGACATGCAAGTCGTGAAATTCTATACATCACATGATCATCTCATACATCACATATATCACATCATGTGATTTGCCATATCACATCACAACATACCCTGCCAAAACAAGTTAGACGTCCTCTAATTGTTGTTGCATGTTTTACGTGGCTGCTACGGGTTTCTAGCAAGAATGATTCTCACCCACGCATAAACCACGGCGGTGATACATAATTTTCTTTTCAACCTTCTCAAGGACCGCCTTTGTCGAATCCGATCCAACTAAAGTGAGAGAAACTGCCACCCGCAAGCCATCTAGACAACAAGTTGCATCAAGGGAACTGGTCTCTCGTAAGCGTACAAGTAATGTTGGTCTGGGCCGCTTCATCTTACAATACCGCTGAACCAAAATCCGACCAAGGGAGGAAGCAATCTAAGCATCAACGCCCACAAACCTTTTGTGTTCTACTCGAGATCTCATCAACACATAGACCTAGCTCTGATACCACTGTTAGGGAATGTTGAATGGGAAACAAAAAAATTCCTACGCACACGCAGATCTATCCATGGTGATGAGCACCTACGAGAGGGAGAGTGGATCTACATACCCTTGTAGATCGCTCAGCGGGAAGTGTTAAGAAACGCGGTTGGTGTAGTCGAACGTCTTCGCGATCCAAATCGCCATGCGTCCCGCGATCCAATCACGATCCGTCCCGCGATCCAATCACGATCCGTCCCGTGATCTGATCACGATCTGTCCCACGAACTTGATCACGATCCTTCCGATCTAGCACCGAACGGACGGCACCTCCGCGTTTAGCACACATACAGCTTGATGACGATCTCCACCGTCTTGATCCAGCAAGAAGGAGTGGAGAGGAAGAAGAGTTCTCCAGCAGCCTGACGGTGCTCCGGCGATGGTGGTGGAGCAATTCCGGCAGGGCTTCGCCTAAGCACTGTAGAAAACCGATCTAGAGGAGAAACTATGCACTGGAGGAACGGGTAGCACGTGGCTGAAATACTAGTGCAATACCCTAAAAATCCACCATTATATATAGGAGGGAAGGAGGAGGAGAGGCAGCCTTGGAGGCTTCGGCCGAAGTGGGAGGTGGAGGAGGACTCTCCTCCTCCAATCCTAGTAGGACTAGGATTGCTCCTTTTTGCCTTTTTTCCACCTTTTCCTATTGGTTTTTTTCCTCCAGCCACATGGACCTTGTGTGGGAGTTTCCACCAGCCCACTAAGGGCTGATATTCACTCTCCCGCAGCCCATGAAGCCTCTTGGGTCGAAATACCCCACCCGGAGGCCTCCCGGTACACTACCGGCACTCCCGGTACACTACCGATGATCCCGAAATTTTCCGGCGACCAAAATGGGACTTCCTATATATGAATCTTTACCTACGGACCATACTGGAGCTCATCATGACATCTGGGATCTCATCCGGGACTCCGAACAAACTTCGGTCACCACCATACATAACTCTATACTACCGAAACGTCACCAAACCTTATGTGTGCAGACCCTGCGGGTTCGAGAACTATGTAGACATGACTGAGACACCTCTACGGTCAATAACCAATGGTGGGACCTAGATGTCCACATTGGTTCCTACATATTCTACGAAGATCTTTATCGGTTTAACCTCTATGTCAAGGATTCATTTAATCCCGTATGATGTTCCCTTTGTTCTTCGGTATGTTACTTGCTCGAGATTCGATCGTCGGTATCTCCATACCTAGTTCAACCTCGTTACTGGCAAGTCTCTTTACTCGTTCTGTAATACAAGATCCCATAACTAACACTTAGTCACATTGCTTGCAAGGCTTATTGTGATGTTGTATTGCCGAGTGGGCCCTGAGATACCTCTCCGTCACACGAAGTAACAAATCCTAGTCTTGATCCATGCCAACTCAACAGACACCCTCAGAGACACCTGTAGAGCACCTTTATAGTCACCCAGTTACGTTGCGACGTTTGATACACACAAGGTACTTCTCCGATATCTGTGAGTTGCATGATCTCATGGTCATAGGAACATATACTTGACATGCAGAAAACAGTAGCAATAAACTGACACGATCATAAGCTAAGTTTGTAGTTTGGGTCTTGTCCATCAAATCATTCTCCTAATGATGTGATCCCGTTATCAAATGACATCTCATGTCCATGGCTAAGAAACCTTAACCATCTTTCGATCAACGAGCTAGTTCACTAGAGGTATACTAGGGACATTGTGTTTGTCTATGTATCCACACATGTATCCATGTTTCCAATTAATACAATTATAGCATGGATAATAAACGATTATCATGAACAAGGAAATACAATAATAAACACTTTATTTATTTCCTCTAGGGCATATTTCCAATAGTCTCCCACTTGCACTAGAGTCAATAATCTAGTTCACATCACTATGTGATTTACATTGTAATGAATCGAACACCCATGCAGTTCTTTTGTTGATTATGTTTAGCCCTTGGAAGAGGTTTAGTCAACGGGTCTGCAACATTCAGATCCGTGTGCACTTTGCAAATATTTATGTCTTTCTCCATGATGTAATCGCGGATTTAGTTGAAGTGACGCTTTATGTGTCTGGTCCTCTTGTGAAACCTTGGTTCCTTGGCCAGAGCAATGGCACCGGTGTTGTCACAGAATAGGTTCATTGGATTTAGTGCACTGGGCACTACTCCAAGATCTGTCATGAACTGCTTCATCCAGACACCTTCCTTTGCCGCCTCTGAGGCTGCGATGTATTCCGCTTCGCACGTACAATCAGCTACCACGCTTTTCTTGGAACTACACCAGCTTACCGCTCCCCCGTTAAGAATAAATACATATCCAGTTTGCGACTTAGAGTCGTCCGGATCAGTGTCAAAGCTTGCATCGATGTAACCCTTTACGACGAGCTCTTCATCACCTCCATAAACGAGAAACATTTCCTTATTCCTTTTCAGGTATTTAAGGATATTCTTGACCGCCTTGCCAGTGCTCCATTCCAGGATCACTTTGAAACCTTCTGGCCATACTTATGGCAAGGCTGACATCGGGTCTTGTGCACAACATTGCATACATGATAGAGCCTATGGCTGAAGCATAGGGGATGACACTCATCTTTTCTCTATCTTCTGCAGTTACTTGGCATTGAGTCTTACTCAACTTCACACCTTGTAACACGGGCAAGAACCCCTTCTTGGACTGTTCCATTTTGAACTTCTTCAAAACTTTATCAAGGTATGTGCTCTGTGAAAGTGCTATTAAGCGTCTCGATCTATCTCTATAGATCTTAATGCCTAATATGAAAGCAGCTTCTCCTAGGTCCTTCATAGAAAAACTCTTGTTCAAATATTCCTTCACGCTTTCCATCATTTCTATATTTTTTCCAATCAGCAATATGGCATCCTAATATAATACTAGAAACACTATAGATCTCCCACTCACTTTCCTGTAAATACAAGCTTCTCCATAAACTTGTATAAACTCAAACGCTTTGATCACCTCATCAAAGCGCTTATTCCAACTCTGAGATGCTTGCACTAGTCCATAAATGGATCGCTGGAGTTTGCAAATTTTGTCAGCATTCTCTGGATCGACAAAACCTTCGGGTTGCATCATATACAACTCTTCCTCAAGGAAACCGTTGAGGAACGCTGTTTTTACATCCATCTGCCAAATTTCATAGTCGAAATAAGCAGCTATTGCTAACATGATTCTGACAGACTTAAGCATCGCTATGGGTGAGAAAGTCTCATCATAGTCAACTCCTTGAACTTGTGAAAAACCCTTTGCCACAAGTCGAGCTTTATAGACGGTGACATTACCGTCCGCGTTTGTCTTCTTCTTAAAGATCCATTTGTTCTGAATGGCCTTTCGCCCTTTAGGTAATACTTCCAAAGTCCATACTTTGTTTTCATACATGGATCACATCTCGGATTTCATGGCCTCTAACCATTTCTCGGAATCCGGGCCCATCACTGCTCCTTCATAGCTCGTAGGTTCATTGTTGTCCAACAACATAACCTCCAAGACACGGTTGCCGTACCACTCAGGGGTAGTATGCGGCCTGGTCGACCTACGAGGTTCAATAGCAGCTTGATCTGAAGCTTCATGATCATCATCATTAACTTCCTCTTCTACCGTCGTAGGTTCCACAGAAACATCTTTCTGAGTTGCGCTACTTTCTGGTTGAAGTAAAGGTTCAATAACCTCATCAAGATCTATTTTCCTCCCACTCAACTCTTTCGAGAGAAACTCTTTCTCAAGAAATGTTCCTTTCTTAGCGATAAACACTTTGCCTTCGGATCTGAGATAGAAGATATACCCGACTGTCTCTTTCGGGTATCCTATGAAGACGCATTTCTCTGCTTTGGGTTCCAGCTTTTCAGGCTGTAGCTTTTTGACATAAGCATCACATCCCCAAACTTTAAGAAACGACAACTTTGGCTTCTTGCCAAACCATAGTTCATATGGCGTCGTCTCAACAGATTTTGATGGTGCCCTATTTAAAGGGAATGTAGCTGTCTCTAATGCATAACCCCAAAACGATAGTGGCAAATCAGCAAGAGACATCATAGAACGCACCATATCTAATAAGGTTCGATTACGATGTTCGGATACACCATTACGCTGTGGTGTTCTAGGCGGTGTCAACAGTGAAAAAATTCCACATTGTCTTAAGTGACTGCCAAACTCATAACTCAGATATTCACCTCCTCGATCAGATCGCAGGAACTTAATCTTCTTGTTATGATGATTCTCAACTTCACTCTGAAATTGCTTGAACCTTTCAAACGTTTCAGACTTGTGTTTCATCAAGTAAATATACCCATATCTACTTAAGTCATCAGTGAAGGTGAGAAAATAACGATATCCACCACGCGTTGTAACATTCATAGGACCGCACACATCAGTATGTCTGATTTCCAATAAGTCACTTGCCCGTTCCATTGTTCCAGAGAATGGCGTTTTAGTCATCTTGCCCATGAGGCATGGTTCACATGTGTCAAGTGATTCAAAATCAAGTGACTCCAAAAGTCCATCGGCATGGAGCTTCCTCATGCGTTTTACACCAATATGACCTAAACGGCAGTGCCACAAGAAAGTGGTACTATCATTATCAACTCTACATCTTTTGGCATCAATGTTATGAACATGTGTATCATCACTATCAAGATTCAATATGAATAAACCCCTCACATTGCGTGCATGACCATAAAAGATATTACTCATATAAATAGAACAACCTTTATTCTCTGATTTAAATGAGTAACCGTCTCGCAATAAACAAGATCCAGATATAATGTTCATGCTTAACGCAGGCACTAAATAACAATTATTCAGGTTCATCACTAATCCCGATGGTAATAGAAGAGAGAGCGTGCCGACGGCGATCACATCAACCTTGGAACCATTCCCCACGCGCATTGTCACTTCGTCCTTTGCCAGCCTTCGTTTATTCCGTAGTTCCTGCTTTGAGTTGTAAATGTGAGCAACCAAACTGGTATCAAATACCCAGGCACTACTACGAGAGCTAGTAAGGTACACATCAATAACATGTATATCATATATACCTTGTTTGTCGTTGCCCGCCTTCTTTTCAGCCAGGTACTTGGGGCAGTTCCGCTTCCAGTGACCAGTTCCCTTGCAATGAAAGCACTCAGTTTCTGGCTTGGGTCCATGCTTGGGCTTCTTTGCAGGAGTAGCAACTGCTTTGCCATCCTTCTTGGTTTTACCCTTCTTGCCCTTGCCCTTCACTTGGCCATTTTTCTTGAAACTAGTGGTTTTGTTGACCATCAACACCTTATGTTCTTTCTGGATTTCAGACTCAACGACTTTTAGCATCGCAAACAGCTTGGCGACTGACTTGTTCATCCCGTGCAGGTTATAGTTCATCACAAAGCTCTTGTAACTAGGTGGCAGTGATTGAAAAACTCTCTCAGTGATCACCTCTGGCAGAAGGGCAATTCCCAACTCCGCTAGACAAGTTGAATACCCAGACATTCTGAGTATATGTTCATTGATAGACCCGTTCTCCTCCATCTTGCAAGCATAGAACTTATCAAAGGTTTCATACCTCTCGATCTGGGCATTCTTCTGAAAGATAAACTTCAACTCCTGGAACATCTCATATGCTTCATGACGTCAAAACGTCTTTGAAGTCCCAGTTCTAAGCCATACAATATTGCACACTGAACTATTGAGTAATCTCCAGTACGTGCCTCCCAAGCGTTCTTAACGTCTTCGGAGGTCATGTCTTCTGGTTGGTCACCAAGCGGTGCATCAAGGACATATGATTTCTGGGAAGCCGTGAGGATAATCCTTAGATTACGGGCCCAGTCAACAAAGTTACTTCCATCATCTTTCAGTTTAGCTTTCTCTAGGAACGCATTAAAATTTAGGGGTGCTACTGCGCGAGCCATTGATCTACAACATAAATATGCAAAGTTCACTTAGACTATTGTTCAAGATAATGAGTTTAGTCAATCAAATTACTAAAGCTCCCACTCAAATAGACATCACTCAGGTCATCTGAGTGTCACATGATCCAAATCCACCAACTCAGGTCCGATCATCACGTGAGTTGAGGTTGCTTCAATGGTGAACATCATTATGTTGATCATATCTACTATATGACTCATGTTCGACCTTTCGGTCTCTTGTGTTCCGAGGCCATGTCTGTACATGCTAGGCTCGTCAAGTTTAACCCAAGTGTTCTGCGCGTGCAACACTGGCTTGCACCCGTTGTATGTGAACGTAGAGTCTATCACACCCGATCATCACGTGGTGTCTCAACACGATGAACTTTCGCAATGGTACACACTCGGGGAGAACACAATTTTATCTTGAAATTTAAGTGAGGGATCACCTTATAATGCTACCATCGTACTAAGCAAAACAAGGTGCATAAAAGGATTAACATCACATGCAATTCATAAGTGACATGATATGGCCATGAATTTGTGCTTTAGATCTCCATCTTGAAAGCACCGGCATGATCTTCATCGTCACTAGCACGACACCATGATCTCCATCATCTTGATCTCCATCAACATGTCGCCATCGAGGTTGTCACGTCCTGCATGCTTCTACTACTATTGCTACCGTTTAGCGATAAAGTAAAGCATTACATAGCACTTAATGATTGACGCGTAGGTCATACAATAATTAAAGGCAACCCCATGGCTCCTGCGAGTTGCCGTACTCATCGACATGCAAGTCGTGAAATTCTATACATCACATGATCATCTCATACATCACATATATCACATCATGTAATTTTCCATATCACATCACAACATACCCTGCAAAAACAAGTTAGACGTCCTCTAATTGTTGTTGCATGTTTTACGTGGCTGCTATGGGTTTCTAGCAAGAACGATTCTCACCTACGCATAAACCACAACGGTGATACATAATTTGCTTTTCCACCTTCTCAAGGACCGCCTTTGTCGAATCTGATCCAACTAAAGTGAGAGAAACTGCCACCCCCAAGCCATCTGGGCAACAAGTTGCGTCGAGGGAACCGGTCTCTCGTAAGCATACGAGTAATGTTGGTCCGGGCCGATTCATCTCATAATACTGCTGAACCAAAATCCGACCAAGGGAGGAAGCAATCTAAGCATCAACGCCCACAAACCTTTTGTGTTCTACTCGAGATCTCATCAACACATAGACCTAGCTCTGATACCACTATTAGGGAACGCTGCATGGGAAACAAAAAATTTCCTACGCACACACAGATCTATCCATGGTGATGAGCACCCTACGAGAGGGAGAGTTGATCTACATACCCTTGTAGGTCGCTAAGCGGGAAGCGTTAAGAAACGCGGTCGGTGTAGTCGAACATCTTCGCGATCCAAATCGTCGTACGTCCCGCGATCCAATCACGATCCATCGCGTGATCCAATCACGATCCATCCCGCGATCCAATCACGATCTATCCCACGAACTTGATCATGATCTGTCTCATGAACTTGATCACGATCCTTCCGTTCTAGCACCGAATGGACGGCACCTCCGCGTTCAGCACACGTATAGCTTGATGACGATCTCCACCGTCTTGATCCAGCAAGAAGGAGTGGAGAGGAAAAAAGAGTTCTCTGGCAGCCTGACGGTGCTCCGGCGATGGTGGTGGAGCAATTCCGGCAGGGCTTCGCCTAAGCACTGTAGAAAACCGATCTAGAGGAGAAACTATGCACTGGAGGAACGGGTAGCAAATGGCTGAAATTCTAGTGCAAAACCCTAGAAATCCACTAGTATATATAGGAGGGAAGGAGGAGGACAGGCAGCTTTGGCCTCCAAGCCTTGGAGGCTTCGGCCGAAGTGGGAGTTGGAGGAGGACTCTCCTCCTCCAATCCTAGTAGGACTAGGATTGCTCCCTTTTGCCTTTTTTCCACCTTTTCCTATTGGGTTTTTTCCTCCAGCCACATGGGCCTTGTGTGGGAGTTTCCACCAGCCCACTAAGGGCTGACATTCACTCTCCCACAGCCCATGAAGCCTCTTGGGTCGAAATACCCTTCCCGGAGGCCTCCCGATACACTACCGACACTCCCGGTACACTACCGATGAGCCCGAAACTTTTCCGGCGACCAAAACGGGACTTCCTATATATAAATCTTTACCTCCGGACCATACCGGAGCTCCTCCTGACGTCTGGGGATCTAATCCGGGACTCCGAAAAAACTTTGGTCACCACCATACATAACTCTATACTACTGAAACGTCACCAAACCTTAAGTGTGCAGACCCTACGGGTTCGAGAACTATGTAGACATGACCGAGACACCTCTACGGTCAATAACCAATGGCGGGACCTGGATGTCCACATTGGTTCCTAAATATTCTACGAAGATTTTTATCGGTCGAACCCCTATGTCAAGGATTCAGTTAATCCCGTATGATGTTCCCTTTGTTCTTCAGTATGTTACTTGCCCGAGATTCGATCGTCGGTATCTCCATACCTAGTTCAACCTCGTTACTAGCAAGTCTCTTTACTCGTTCTGTAATACAAGATACCGTAACTAACACTTAGTCACATTGCTTGCAAGGCTTATTGTGATGTTGTATTACCGAGTGGGCCCTGAGATACCTCTCCGTCACACGGAGTAACAAATCCCAGTCTTGATCCATGCCAACTCAACAGACACCCTCGTAGACACCTATAGAGCACCTTTATAGTCACCCAGTTACGTTGCGACGTTTGATACACACAAGGTACTCCTCCGATATCTATGAGTTGCATGATCTCATGGTCATAGGAACATATACTTGACATGTAGAAAACAGTAGCAATAAAGTGACACGATCATAAGCTACGTTTGTAGTTTGGGTCTTGTCCATCAAATCATTCTCCTAATGATGTGATCCCGTTATCAAACGACATCTCATGTCCATGGCTAGGAAACCTTAACCATCTTTCGATCAACGAGCTAGTTCACTAGAGGTATACTAGGGACATTGTGTTTGTCTATGTATCCACACATGTATCCATGTTTCCAATTAATACAATTATAGCATGGATAATAAACGATTATCATGAACAAGGAAATACAATAATAAACACTTTATTTATTGCCTCTAGGGCATATTTCCAACACTTTAATATAATGATAAACATAGTAATATTAAACAACAAGAAAAACAATCGCCCAAATATCTATTTTAAACTAAAGTTATTCACAAATTACTGTTTCACACAGATTTCAAATGAATTCAAATTTAAACTATTTCAATTTGAAAACTACTGGACTAACAGAGAATTTGTAATTGTCTTGACATAAAGCAAAAAAGATTCATTAAAAAACTATAAATATTCTAACAGTTATTCCAAATATAAAAACAGAAATTAGAAAAACAAAACAAAACAAAAAAGAGAAAATACAGCTATAGTCCCGGTTGGTGCTACCAATCGGGACTAAAGAGTTCCTTCCCGCGTGGTATTTGGGCCATCAAAAACTTTGGGCATGCGGAATTTGGGTCGTTAGTCCCGGTTGGTGACACGACCCGGGACTAAAGTCTCTTTAGTCCCGGTTGTAGACATGACCCGGGACTAAAGAGTCTGGGACTCTATATATCCAGGACATTGCCGTTTCTTCCCCAACCTCTCCCATTCTGCCCGACGCCGCCCCTGCCCCGACGCAAACAGGCTGCCGGTGCTCCCCGCGCACCTCTTCTCCCTTGACCTCGCTGTCGCGCTGCCTCCCTCTAGAGATCGCTGTCCCCGACCCGCTCGCTCCGGCCGACCTCGACGTCGCCTCGACCTTGCCACCGAGCCTGTTGTGAGCCACTCCCTCCCTCTCCTTCCTCTCCTCCTGAAGCCCCCCTCCCCATCTGCCATTGCCGCCATGCATGGCAGCCCCTCCCCGTCTGCCATTGCTGTCGGCCATGCATGGCCGCCCCTTCCCGTCTGCCATTGCCGCCATGCATCACCGCCCCTCCCCGAGCCCATCCTGGCCCCACCTAGAGCCACCACCGGAGATGCTCGAGAGCCGTCGCCCCATCCATCTCTGGCGTAGGAGCCCCGCTGCCTGGCCCATCCATCTCCGACGGTGCCGCAAGCACACACACACACATATTGTTTAAAACGTGCAAATTTTTGTGGTTGGTATGCAACATTTTTTCATTAAACAATGTGTTAAGAAATTATAGTACGTAGATGGATAAGTAGATTAATATTGTTAGATGACTTTGTTTATGATGCTTTTTATGTTTTAGTTGTTTTATGTTTTTAGTTAATCCGGAGTCGTAGGAAAAATTAGTGTGTGTATGTTAGATTAGAGAAAAATTCTTGGGTTTTGGAAAAATTAGTGATTAAATGATAAGAAAATGTTCTCATAGGAATTTGTATCGACATCGACGATGCCCGGCCCGCATCCTCATTGTCGAGTGGTCCGCGAGATCCTGCTTGATAGGCGCCGCTAGTGACTTAAATTATTTGATAGTATTCGATCTGTATTAGTGATCTTATATGATAATATTCGAGATGTTTAAGTTAATATTTGATGATACATTAATAACTGGATTATTCGAGATGATGTATTAGTGATATTATATTCGAGTTCATTATAAATGTATTGGTGATATTTTATTGGTATAGTGCGTGTGTGACTTTCGGTCTGTCGTTGCTCCTTGTGTGACTTTCATGTGTGTTCTTGATGGAGGAATCCCGACTGTTGTTGTGCGGGCGCCTCCTCTTTCTTCTCTTCTTTGCAATATATTCGTCGGTATAATGCGCGAGAATAGAAAAGGGGGCGTCCATCACAGACGATCGAACTATTACTATGAGAGAGTGTCCACCAACATATATACCCCACCATATCAGTGTGAGAGAGTGCGCACCAACACACCATGAGATATGAGAGTTATTTTAGGAAAGCCTCGACAGACCGAAAGTCACACACGCATTAGGATCCAAGCGTCCGTAATTCTTGAATCGCGAACACAGGAAATGACGTCGTCATCAGACGACGATAGGATCCAAGTGTGTGAATTTTGTGGTGAAGATAAGGGTCTTTGCGACCAGCCTGGGCTGTGAGACGGCAGGTTCTTCACCATGAAGATTTACGAGGACTTTGATATTTCTACTGTACGCAATGATGACAACTATATTTTAGTAATTAAGCATGACTTCTGTTTCTTTCCTTCGATGCATAATTTCTGTTTTTATACAATTTGACTAGTTCATCCCCTGTCATGCAAGACGGTATTTCTTGGAGAGGCTCGGTTTCGAAGAGCACGAGAGTTTCAAGACGAGGACAGCCAACCCGAGTGTTGGAAATATGCCCTAGAGGCAATAATTAATTGGTTATTATTATATTTCCTTGTTCATGATAATCGTTTATTATCCATGCTATAATTGTATTGATTGGAAACTAAATACTGGGTGTATAGACAAAGCTATGTTCCTAGTATGTCTCTAATAGACTAGCTCGTTGATCAAAGATGGTCAAGGTTTCCTAGCCATAGACATGAGATGTCATTTCATAACGGGGTCACATCATTAGGAGAATGATGTGATGGACAAGACCCAAACTATAAACATAGGATATGATCATGTCAGTTTATTGCTTCAGTTTTCTGCATGTCAAGTATCTGTTCCTATGACCATGAGATCATGCAACTCACTGACACTGGAGGAGTGCCTTGTGTGTATCAAACAACGCAACGTAATTGGGTGACTGTAAAGGTACACTACAGGTATCTCCAAGAGTGTCTGCTGAGTGGGTATGGATCAAGACTAGGATTTGTTACTCCGTCTGACGGAGAGGTATCTCAGGGCCCACTCGGTAATACAACATCACAACAAGCCTTGCAAGAAATGTGACTAAAGTGTTAGCCACGGGATATTATATTATGGAATGAGTAAAGAGACTTGTCCGTAACAAGATTGAACTAGGTATAGAGATACCAACGAACGAATCTCGGGCAAGTAACATACCGAAGAACAAAGGGAACAACATACGGGATTAACTGAATCCTTGACATAGAGGTTCAACCGATAAAGATCTTTGTAGAATATGTAGGAACCAGTATGGGCATCCAGGTCCTGCTATTGGTTATTGACCGTAGAAGTGTCTCGGTCATGTCTACATAGTTCTCGAACCCGCAGGGTCTGCACACTTAAGGTTCGGTGACGTTTCGATAGTATAGAGTTATGTATGGTGGTGACCTAAGGTTGTTCGGAGTCTTGGATGAGATCCGGACGTCACGAGGAGCTCTGTAATGGTCCGGAGGCAAAGATTGATACATAGGAAGTCCTGTTTTGGTCACCAGAAAAGTTTTGGGCTCATCAGTAGTGTACCGGGAGTGCCGAGAGGGTACCGGGGGATCATCGGGAGGGGTGTCTCGACCCAAGGGGCTATATGGGTTGTGAGAGGAGGCAGACCAGCCCCTGGTGGGCTGGTCGAATCCTCCCCTAAGGGCCCATGTGAAAGCACATTTGCTCCCTTAGTGGTTTTGGTAATTTATAACAACATATAAGTCATTGAACTAATGTTTCCACCAAGTATATTTCAGGAAATGTTCAATAATAGGATTGGCAAAAGGATTGTGGAGATTGTGGAATACCCCAGGATGCAAGGAAATAGGTTGGAAAAGCTTCAAGCAAGAATACCTTACATTTTATATTTGTGAGAAATCACTTTGAGTCCATAGGAAAGCCAATACTATTAAAAGGGGGTAAGGTATTGTTGGTGAACAAAATGCTCATACGTGCACAAGTGATAGTCACCAAAAACACGCGCAAACTCTCCCACCAAAGTCTGTCCAAAGCCAAACACTGAAAATAGGTGCAACCAACATTCTACACTCGGTGCCACCGATTCCAAACCCTAGAAAGACTCAGCCAAACCCTAGCTTTTCGGTACAACCGATACTGCATTTGGTGCCACCGAGTTGGGCTGCCAACTTTCTGGTATGCAAGTTCACAGTTTCGGTCCCTCCGGGATTGTCGAATCACCATCACCGAGATTGGGCATTCTAGCCGTTGGTCACCTTATCGGTGCAACCGAGTTTCCTATATCGGTCTCACCGAGATTCAAAAGTTGCCACCTTTTGGTCACTTCGGTACCACCGAGATTAACACATCGGTGTCACCTAGTTGGTTACTTTGTGTGTAACGGTTGGATTTTTGGGGATGCCTATATATACCCCTTCACCACCACCTACTCGAAAGAGAAGCACTTAGAACTATTCCATACCTATCCTATCAGTTTTCTGAGAGAGAACCACCTACCCTTGTGTTGAGGTCAAGATCTTCCACTCCAATGATATGGATCTTGATTTCTAACCTCCCCAAGTTGCTTTCCACCAATCCCATCTCTTATACTAAGCCAAATATGTGAGAGAGTGATTGTGTGTTGAGGAGTCTATCATCTTGAAGCACAAGGGCAAGGAGTTCATCGTCATTACTGAGCCTATTACCTTTTGGAGGGTGGTGCCTCCTAGATTGGTTAGGTGTCGCTTGGGAGCCTCCTACTTCGTGTTGTGGAGTGAACCAAGAAGTTTGTAAGGGCAAGGAGATCGCCTACTTCGTGAAGATCTACCCCGAGTAAGGCTAGTCCTCCGTGGACGTAGGCCGTCATGCTATAGTCAAGGTTGCTTCTTTGTGGAACCCTTTGTGGGTAGAGCGCTCTGTGGACTCTCGCGATCGTTATGCTCCATGGGTTGAAGACTCCATGAACATGGATGTACGATAGCGCCACCTATCAGAACCACGGGAAAAATCATCGTGTCACCAATTGCGTTTGCTCTTCCTACCATCTCTTTACTTACATGTGCAATGTCTTTACTTTCCATTGCTATACTCTTAGACATGCATGTGTAGGGTGTACTTGAAATACTATGAATGCTAAAATCTACCAAGAATTAAAATTGGGAAAAAGTAGATTTTGTTTGGTCAAGTAGTCTAATCACCCCCCCCCCTCTAGCACTACTTTAGATCCTACAAGTGGAATCAGAGCAAGGTTTCCATTGCATTGGTCTCACAACCTAGGAGAGTATGGCATCTAGTGAGGGAAGTTATCACCATAGAGGTCCGTACTTTGATGGCACAAATTTTGCTAGTTCGAAGCAGAAAATGAAAATGCATTTGCTTGGTCATAACCCCGCCATTTGGGTTGTTGTTCATGTTGGTATGCAAGGTCCTTTCCCAGGTAAAGCTAGTGTTAAGAGACTGGATTGTAGAAGTGTTGACTGACTTGACTAGAAATAGAATATGGAATTCTTTGCGAGAGGAAGGGAACCCAATCGCAAAGCGATGGCGGATGAGTTGAAGATGTTGCAACTCAATGTTCAAACATGTGACATTCTCTTCAACTGCCTATGCCCCGAAGAATTCAACAAAATCAGCCATCTTGAGAATGCAAAAGAGATTTGGGATACTTTGATTGATATGCATGAAGGTACAGAATCTTTGAGAGAATCCAAGTTGGATGTTCTACAAAGTCAACTTGACAAGTTCAAGATGAAGGATGGTGAAGGAGTCGTTGAGATGTACTCTAGGCTAGCTCTCATCACCAATGAGATTGCTGGCTTAGGAAGCGAAAAAATGACTGACAAATTCATCATCAAGAAGATACTTCGAGCTTTGGATGATCAGTATGACACCATTTGCACATTGATCCAAATGATGCCCAATTACAAAGATCTCAAGCCAATGGAAGTGATTGGAAGAATTGTTGCTCATGAGATGACACTCAAAGATAAGGAAGAGCTTCACCACAAGTCTAGCGGTGCTTACAAATCCGCAAGTGATGCTCCCGCTACCTCAAGCGATAACCTTGTCACAAATGAATAAATAAGCCTCATGGTCAGGAAATTCAACAAGTTCTACAAGAATAGAAGCAAAGATCGAAGCTCCAACTCAAAATATGAAGAGAAGCGTTTGTAAAGTCGTGACCTAAACTGCTACAGTTGTGGGAAGCCCGGACACTACTCAAATGAGTGCACGGCTCCCTACAAACAAAGAGAAGAGTCACCAAGAAGACGAAGCTCAAGAGACGAGTCACCTCAAAGAGAGAGAAGGAGTAGAGATGATCGTTATGAACGAAGACCCTCAAGGAGAAGTAGGGACTCGGAGAAGAAGGACAAGTACACCAAGAGCTACTCAAGAAGGAAACATCAAGCTCATGTTGGTGAATGGGTTTCCGGCTCCGAATCCGACAACCACTCCGAGAGAAGCTATCACTCCAACTCTGACTATAGTCAAGGTGAAGGTGTTGTCGGACTTGCACTAGTGACTACCAACTCCTATGATATATTTGATTCACCAAACGAAGGGAGTGGAAGTTTCTTCATGTCTAAAGGCCCCAAGGTATCACACCCCGAGTATCTTGATTTCAATAGTGATGAAGATGACTTGTTAATTGAAGATGACTTGATATTTGACAAATCTAGTAATGATAGTCAAAATGAACTTGCTAGTACTCACTCTAGTGTAGATAAGTCGTGCGTTGATGATAAGTTGGAAATAGAACGACTAACTCAAGAACTAAAAACTCTTAAGTTAGCTCATGAGTCAACTCTAGAAGAACATATAGAGCTTGTAAGGACATATGAGAAGCTACGCTTCGAGAAGCTCAATTTAGAGCAAGAGAATGAGTTCCTTAAAGCTATCAATGACGATCTTCGAAAGAAGACTTCCTCTTATCTAGCCAAGCGACTTATCTTATCTACATCCATGCCTCAAGTTAAGTCTAAGCAAGATAGTAACAAAGGGAAGAAAGGTTCTTCAACTAGTAGCAATAAAAATGATAAATCCAATGATATTGCTTCTAGTAGTTCTCTTGATCCCACTAACTCTTCTCTTAGCCAAGTTACACTTGAGCAAGAAAATGAACTCTTGGAAGGGATTATAGAGAAAGGTATCTACAAGAGTCTTGAAGGGTGCAGACAATTTGAGGAGATTGTATGCAAGCATGGAGGATACCAGAAGAATCACAGTGTTGGCTACTTCAACGCGAATGGGGTTCAATGGGAAGAATGTCAATAACCCAATCCAAAGTTTGTTCTTCAAAAGGATAAGTATGAAAATACTCTCCCCAAGGTAACAAAGGCACAAGATGACCTTCCACCACAATACCCCAAGCTCAAGGGCAAGAACAAGCTTCAAGAGGACATTGACTCCTATGAAGATGATTCTCGAGCTTTGGTGGAGTGGGTTCCCAAGGCTACTTCAAGCTCAACTTCTACAAAGGCTACTACAACACCAAGGATCCCCATCAACTTGATGTGGGTCCCAAGAAGAAGAACTAGAGAGTTCTTGAGAGGTGATTCCGCCAATGAAATTCACTCATACTCATTATTGGCAAGAACTAGTTGTAATCAACATCAACATTATGCAATAGTTCAAGGAGTCACACATTCCCTCAAAGGTAAGCAAGGGACTAGGTAATCAACAAATCAATGGACATCATCACATATGCTTTGCACTCCATGTCCATAGATATCCTTGTATTTGTCTCTTGTGTGTTGGGACTAACCCATGTAGGTGAGAAGAGTAATGAAACAATAAGGATGCTCCCAACTCTTGGTGATCTTCATCAACTTTGAGCATCCACCACTACCTCACCAACATGAAGTGTTCATCGACAAAACCCAAGGTTAGTCTATCCCTCTTATGGGGGTATGTCACATCAAGGGGGAGCTTTACTCTAAGACTTGAGTTAAAGCATCTCATAAGAATGTGACAACATTAAATGCTTTATGTAAAAGTGGTAACCCCACTTGTTCTTAAACGATGAGTATGTGATGCATCTTCAACATACCTACTTTTCCAAACTCTTTTGCCCTTGTTTTGGACTCTAATTTGCGTGATTTGAATGCAACTAAATCGGACTGATGTTGTTTTCAGAAGAATTGCCTTGGTGTTATTTCTATGCAGAAATAAAAGTTCTCGGATTGACCTAAAAATTTACGGAGAATATTTTTGGAATTAATAAAAAATATTGGCGAAAGAATCAAATGCAGGGGGCCCACCACTTGGCCACAAGCCTGGTGAGCGCGCCCAACCCCGTAGGGCGCGCCGTGCAGGCTTGTGGGGCCCCTGCTGCTCCTTCGACCTTCTTTCCACTTCTATATATTCCTATTCGAGGAGAAAAAATCAGAGAGAAGAGTTCATCGCGTTTCACGATACGGAGCCGCCGCCACCTCTTGTTCTTCCTCGGGAGACCAGATCTGGAGTCCGTTTTGGGCTCCGGAGAGGGGAAATCGACGTCTTCATCATCACCAACCATCCTTCATCACCAATTCCAGGATGCTCTCCACCATTCATGAGTTATATCATTGTAGGCTTGCTGGACGGTGATGGTTTGGATGATATTTATCATGTAATCGAGTTAGTTTTGTTAGGGTTTGATCCCTGGTATCCACTATGTTCTGAGATTGATGTTGCTATGACTTTGCTATGCTTAACGCTTGTCACTAGGGCCCGAGTGCCATGATTTCACATCTGAACCTATTATGTTTTCATGAATATATGTGAGTTCTTGATCCTATCTTGCAAGTTGTAGACACCTATTACGAGTTATGATCCGCATCCCCTAGGGTGACAATAACTGGGATTCTTTCCAGTGATTACCGTAGTTTGAGGAGTTCATGTATTCACTAAGTGCTAATGCTTTGGTACGCTTCTCTATTAAAAGGGGGCCTTAATATCCCTTAGTTTCCAATAGGACACCGCTACCATGGGAGGGTAGGACAAAAGATGTCATGCAAGTTCTTTTCCGTAAGCACGTATGACTATATATGGAATACATGCCTACATTACATTGATGAATTGGAGTTAGTTCTGTGTCACCCTATGTTATAACTATTGCATGATGAATGCCATTCGACATAATTATCCATCACTGATCCATTGCTTACGAGATTTCCATATATTGATCTTTGCTAAGTTACTTTTCCGTTGCTACTATTACAAACACTACAAAACTGCTACTATCACTTTTGCCATTGTTACTTCCATACTACTTTGCTATTGAATACTTTGCTGTAGATATTTAGTGTTTCAGGTGTGGTTGAATTGACAACTCAGCTGCTAATACTCGAGAATATTCTTTGGCTCCTCTTGTGTCGAATCAATAAATTTGGGTTGAATACTCTACCCTCGAAAACTGTTGCGATCCCCTATACTTGTGGGTTATCAAGACCTTTTTCTAGCACCATTGCCGGGGAGCATAGCTTTATTCTCTGAGTCACTTGGGATATATATATGTGTGTGTGTGTGTTGATCACTATGAGGAATCTTAAAGATCCAAAAACCAAGATCTACCCCTCAACTACGAGGACAGGTAAGGAACTGCCATCTAGCTCTCCACTTGATTCACCTTCTATTATGAGTAAATTTGCGACACCACCACCTGCTAGTAATTCTGATATGTCGCAAGTAATTGATCACTATGAGGAATCTTAAAGATCCAAAAACCAAGATCTACCCCTCAACTATGAGGACAGGTAAGGAACTGCCATCTAGCTCTGCACTTGATTCACCTTCTGCTATGAGTAAATTTGTGACACTACCACCTGCTAGTAATTCTAATATGTCGCAAGTAATTGATGATGATATGTATGCTATGCATGATTCCTATGATTATACTTTGCTTGATGATACCGTGCCACTGGGTGAATTTCTTGATGAACAAATTGCTAGAGCCAATGGTGAAACTGATAATATTTCTGAATTTGATGAAATTATTGAAACTGAACACTATGATACATGTGTTAGACCTAGCTCTCCTAGATATGAATTGCCTAATATACCTAAGGGTTATGTTATGGAAGGAGAGGTAGCTAGGGACTTTCTTGCTTGTACGGATAGAGATGATCTTAAGAAATTGCTTCGCAAGTGGAAGGAAAAATCTTTGAATTCTAGAGTGCAATATGATCCTAAGTTTGCTACTTCACCTGTCTTTGTTACTGATAAGGATTATGAATTCTCTATCGATCCTGAGTTAATTACTTTGGTTGAATCTGATCCTTTCTATGGTTATGAATCTGAAACTGTTGTGGCACATCTTACCAAATTGAATGATATAGCCACCCTATTTACTCATGAGGAAAAAATTTACTATTACTATATTCTTAAGTTGTTTCCTTTCTCATTTAAGGGTAATGCTAAGATATGGTTTAATTCTCTTGCTCCTAGTTGTGTGCGTAGTCCCCAGGATATGATCTATTACTTCTCTGAAAAATATTTTTCTGCCCATAATAAACAAGCTGCCTTGCAGGAAATATTTAACTTTGTGCAACTTGAAGAAGAGAGTATCCCACAAGCTTGGGGGAGGCTTCTCCAATTACTTAATGCTTTGCCTGATCATCCCCTCAAGAAAAATGAAATACTTGATATCTTTTATAATGGACTAACTGATGCTTCTAGGGACTACCTAGATAGTTGTGTTGGTTGTGTTGTCAGGGAACAAACTATTGAACAGGTTGAATTACTATTGAATAATATATTGAGCAATGATAATGATTGGACTATTCCCGAACCACCTTCAAAGTCAACTCCGAAGAAAAGAGGTATTCTATTGCTTAGTCCTGAAGATATGTAGGAGGCAAAGAAATCTATGAAAGAAAACGGTATTAAAGCTGAAGATGTTAAGAATCTACCACCTATTGAAGAAATACATGGTCTTGATAACCCGAAACAGGTAGTAGAGGTAAATCTCTCAGTAGATTTGATGAAAGAGATATTCCTTATAATAAGTCTGCTAGCCAATGCTTGGATGAATTTGATAATTTTATTATGAAGCAAGAAAATTTCAATGCCTATGTTAGTAGACAATTGAAACATAATGCTTATATGCTTGATCGCTTGAGAGATTATTTGAATAGAACTATCAATGATCTTAAGCTTATTAGTAAACATGCAAACATGTTAACCACTCAATTAGAACAAGTACTTAAGGCTCAAACTGATTTGCTTAATGAGATGAATAGTAAAGACAATGATCATTCTGTTAAAATTGTGAATAGAGGAGGTAGAATGACTCAGGAACCTTTGTATCCTGAGGGCCATACTAAGAGAGTTGGGCAAGATTCTCAGAGAGTCAATACTGATGCACCTATTCCCTCCAATAAGAATAAGAAAAATAATAATGATAGTACTTTACATGCTGCTAGTGAACCTGTTATAATACATATGAGAATCCAAATGATATTTCTATTTCTGATGCTGAAACACAATCTGGTGATGAACATGAGCCTAGTGATAACATTAATATTGATGTTCATGTTGATGCTCAACCTAGTAATGATAATGATGTGGAGATTGAACCTGCTGATGATCTTGATAACCCACAATCTAAGAATAAAAGATACGATAAAAGAGACTTCATTTCTAGGAAACATGGTAGAGAAAGAGAACAATGGGTTCAGAAACCCATCCCTTTCCTCCCAAACCATCCAAGAAAAAGGATGATGAGGATTTTGAGCGCTTTGCTGAAATGCTTAGACCTGTCTTTTTACGTATGCGCTTGACTGATGTTTTCAAAATGTCTCCTTATGCTAAGTATATGAAAGATATTGTAACGAATCAAAGAAAGATACCGGAAGCTGAGATTTCCACCATGCTTGCTAATTATACTTTTAAAGGTGGAATCCCTAAGAAATTAGGAGATCCAGGAGTACCTACTATACCATGCTCTATTAAAGGAAATTATGTTAAAAATGCTTTATGTGATCTTGGAGCTGGTGTTAGTGTTATGCCTTACTCTTTATACCGTAGACTTGATTTGAATAAGTTGACGCCTACTGAGATCTCTTTGCAAATGGCTGATAAATCAGCTGCTCTACCTATCGGTATTTGTGAGGATGTACCTGTCGTAGTTGCAAATGCTACTATCTTGATGGACTTCGTTATTCTTGATATTCCTGAGGACGACAGTATGTCGATCATCCTTGGTGGACCCTTTTTGAATACTGTGGGGGCTGTTATTGGTTGCAACAAAGCCAATGTCACTATTCATATTAATGTTACTGAGCATACGGTACACTTTTCGAAGAAACAACCTCAAGTTCATAGTATCAACTCTATTGAAAAAATTCCAACGGTTATTATTGGAGACTTTGAGTTCCCTCCTCCTATTGTCAAGAAGAAATACGATATACTTATTGTTGGGGAAATGCATATCCCCATTGAGGTAACTTAGTGTTATTCGAAAATTCTTCGGTTTCATGTTATTCAAAAGAAGTTTGTTAATAAGACTTGATCAACCTTATTCATAGATTCCTTTTGATGAGCATGAGATGGACGAATTTAGAAAGCACAACTTCCTGTACCTAACTTTTACTTTCTGTTACCTAGATGAGATTAACTAAAAATGCTATTATTTTTCTGTTTTCTGAGTTTCCCGTGCAATAAAAAAAGTGACCTGAAAATAAAAGTTTTTCAAATGTCCTGAAATTGGAGTATGATTTTTTCTGGAATATTTAAGAATTTTTGGCACTCGGTATGCATCAGGGGGCTGCACAAGTGGGCCACAAGCCTACAGGGCGCGCCCACCCCCCTGGGTGTGCCCTGGTGGCTTGTGGGTCCCACGTGGCCCCCTCCACTTATTCCAGCACCCATTCACTTCATTTTCCTCCAGAAAAAATCCCACCATTGCTCAAACCCGTGTTCTAGCTCCTCTTGCTGCCATTTTTGATCTCCTTGCTCAAATCTCCATTCGCAAAACTGTTTTAGGGGATTGCTCATCGATGTGTGACTCCTCCAATGGTCCAATTAGTTTTTCTTCTAGTGCCTTATATATTGCAGATTTTTTCTGTTGTGGTGACTGTGTTTTTGAGCTTGCATGTCAAATTTGTATGGTCCCAAGTAGTTTTGATGCATGATATAGTCTCTAGGCACTTGAGGGAGTAGTTGCTATGAGCTTTGTTGAGTTTTGTTCACCTTTATTCTCGTTCACTAAAATTTTCAGAAATTTTCTAGAGAAAGAAAAGATGTTGAGGAGAATGTACCAAGGTGGTTCTTTGAGCAAGAAAGCCCCGAGACTCGCGTTACGTGAGCCCGATTTTGAACCACCAAGGGAAGCTCGAGTACTGCCTTGTGAATGGCCGTCGGATCAACTCATGGACAATGCCAGATTCAATGAAGAGTTTTATGCGTACATAAGGAATGCTGGCCTTGAAGATTTCATTTCAGATCGATGCAAGCAATATTATCAACTCACTGATTCTTTCGTGCGGAGGTTTGAATTTTCATCTAGGCGTAATTCTCATTTTGTTCTATTTAATCTTTATGATAAGACCTATACCATGGACCTAGAAGATTTTAATGATGCATGCAAAATTCCACAATGGGGTAGTCGTAGCGATCCTCACAAAAATGAATATAATGATTTCCTTGCTAGCATCACGATGGGAGAAACTAGAATCATTACTCAAGCTACCCTGGGGAGCATTCACTTTCCGACTATACATTATTTTGCTCTCTTCATAGGTAGATGTATTAACGGTAAACATGAGCATAGTCACCTTTATGTGCCTGATCTGAGTATTCTTAAGAGTGCTATAATGGTAGATAGACGATATAACTTAGGGGCTATTATTGCCAGGAGGTTACATCATAATGCTAAGGATGGAGATTTCTTTGGTGGAATTTATGCCACCCGTGTAGCTAAGTATCTTGCGGTATCCATAAGAGAGAATGATATTGAGTTACCCCTTGCTTTTCTTGATTATGAGGCTTTGGCGTGCTACCGGTTTCTTGAAAGAAACGAACAATTCCTCCAGTACCGACTAATTTTTTACATGCAACGTGTTGTCCATGTTAGCCTTCCTGCTCCAGCCTTCTTTAACTTTCAGGAAAAGCAGATATATTTTATTACTATAGAGGAGGCAAATGAGTATGAGCGAAATGCAGAAATCGCTCGCCTTCACACTATAGTAGTTCAGGCGGTAGCCGCCGCAGCCCAGTACAACCCCAACTTTGACTTCGGATATTATCTGGGCCAGCCGTGGCCCTAGACCAACTTAGGCCAAAAGCCTAAGCTTGGGGGAGTACATATTTCTCACCGACATTACATTCATGTCCACACACTTATTTCAGTTGTCGTGTTCATACTTTTTCATTGTACTATCCATGGTAGTTTATTTCTTGTTTTGCTTTCTTGTGTGTTTAATTAACTTTGAGGAAAATACAAAAAATAGTTCTAGCTTTATTTCCTAGTTGCTTAGTTGTAGCATTAAAGACAAAACCTAAAAAGATTTCTCATTCTTATTTTTGCTTGTTGGGAGCTTTCCCGTGTAAATAATTTTCCTTTCTTTTCTTTGGGTCGTAAGGAGAAGACCATGATGACATGTTGAGTGGCTCTCATATGCATTCTTGTTTATCTTACAAAGAGCCCATATTGCCTTGTATTCTCCTTTGGTTTATTGTTTGCATATTCCAGCTTACTCCAATGCATGTGCACTCTTATTATTCACATAGTTCGGTCATGCAAGTGAAAGGCAATAATGATGATATTTGATGAAAAGATTGAGATGGAGAAAAGCTGGTATGAACTCGACCTATCTTGCTTTTGTAAATATGATTAGCTCATCGTTCTGAATTCCGTACATTATGGGTTGAACGTGTTTGCAATGACGATTAAAGATTATAATTATTCATGCCATGCTTAATTAGCTAAGAGTGGATAATGGTTCGTCTCGAGTGCCAACATGCGCATTAAAATGGTTGTGATGTAGTATGATAGAATGGTATCCTCCTCTGAATGATTCAAGTGGCTTGACTTGGCACATATTCACGCATGTAGTTGAAACAAATCAGCATAGCCTCCATGATGTTTATGTTCATAGTGAATTATACCCTACTCATGCTTGCATTCAATGTTGATTAATCTCAAAGCATGTTGATAACTGTGTCGCTCTCTAGGTTGTCTCTCCCTAGTCTTTCGCTAGCCTTCACTTGTACTAAGCGGGAATACTGCTTGTGCATCCATCTCAATAAACCCAAAGTTGTTCCATATGAGTTCACCATATCTACCTATATGTGGTATTTACCTGCCGTTCCAAGTAAATTTGCATGTGCTAAACTTTAAACCTTCAAATAAACTTTCTGTTTTGTATACCCAAATCGCTCATGTGGTGACTGGGGGCTGTCAGTATCTTCCATGCTAGGTGGGTTATCCTCACTATATGTGTTGATTCACTATCATTCATGAGAAAGTGGCTAGTAATCGGGATGCCCAGACCCATGCTCGAAATAAAAAGCAAATTATGATTAAACAAAACTCCCTAGGACTGTGTTTGTATGGACGGTACCTGTGGATTCGGCCCACCGTGGAGTGTGACTGATTGGTGGAGGGGGAGTAAAAACTTTACCATTATGTTTGGGAACTACCTATAATGTATCAAGCATGGAAGATATTGAAAACCTTTTGGTCATTATGTGAGCAATGAAAGCATACCGCTCCAAAAATCATTACTTATATCTATTTTAAAAGCTCGAGCTCTGGCACCTCTGCAAATCAATGCTTCCCTCTATGAAGGGTCTTTCCATTTACTTTATTGTTGAGTCATCATCCTCTTATAAAAAAGTACCAGTTAGAGAGCGCCATCATCATTTGTATGCCTTTCTATTAATTGATACTGAGTATGAGCACGACTGGATCTCTCTCACCGTGAATTACAATGTTTAGTCAGTCCTTGTTCTCCAGAGGTGCTCTGCATTTATGTTTTGCGGTCTCAGAAAGGGCTAGCAAGATACCATTATGTCATATTGTATCATGATTGTTTTCATAAATATGTTGTCATGCGAGACTTATTATTATTGCTCGCTAGTTGATTATGCCATTGATATGAGTAAATGTGAGACCTAAATGTTATTGTGAATGTGGTTAGGCTATAATCTTTGCCGAAAATCTGAACATAAGTTAGCCATATTTACAACAGCAAGATCAAACAGAGTTTGTAAAAGTTTTTCTTTATCACTTTCGGTTTACCAACTGAATTGCTTGAGGACAAGCAAAGGTTTAAGCTTGGGGGAGTTGATACATCTCCAACATATCTACTTTTCCAAACTCTTTTGCCCTTGTTTTGGACTCTAATCTGCATGATTTGAATGGAACTAACCCAAACTGACGTTGTTTTCGGTAGAATTGCCTTGGTGTTATTTCTGTGCAGAAATAAAAGTTCTCAGATTGACCTAAAATTTACGGAGAATATTTTTGCAATTAATAAAAAATATTGGTGAAAGAATCAACTGCGGGGGGCCCGCCACCTGGCCACAAACCTGGTGGGCGCACCCACCCCCCTAGGGTGCACCGGGTAGGCTTGTGGGCCCCCTGCTGCTCCTCTGACCTCGTTTCCACTTCTATATATTCCTATTCGGCGAGAAAAAAATCAAAGAGAAGAGTTCATCACGTTTCATGATCCGGAGCTGCCGCCACCTCCTGTTCTTCCTCGGGAGACCAGATCTGGAGTCCGTTTTGGGCTCCGGGGAGGGGAAATCGACGCCTTCGTCATCACCAACCATCCTTCATCACCAATTCCATGATGCTCTCCACCATTCGCGATTAATCTCATCATAGGCCTTCTGGACGGTGATGGGTTGGATGAAATTTATCATGTAATCGAGTTAGTTTTGTTAAGGTTTGATCCCTAGTATCCACTATGTTCTGAGATTGATGTTGCTATGAATTTGCAATGCTTAATGCTTGTCACTAGGGCCCGAGTGCCATGATTTCAGATCTGAACATATTATGTTTTCATGAATATATGTGTTCTTGATCCTATCTTGCAAGTTGTAGACACCTATTACGAGTTATGATCTGCATCCCCCAGGGTGACAATAACTGGGATTATTTTCGATGATTACCGTAGTTTGAGGAGTTCATGTATTCACTAAGTGTTAATGCTTTGTTCTGGTTCTCTATTAAAAGGAGGCCTTAATATCCCTTAGTTTCCAATAGGACCCCGCTGCCACGGGAGGGTAGGACAAAAGATGTCATGCAAGTTCTTTTCCATAAGCACGTATGACTATATATGGAATACATGCCTACATTACATTGATGAATTGGAGTTAGTTATATGTCACCCTTTGTTATAACTGTTGCATGATGAATGCCATCTGACATAATTATCCATCACCGATCCATTGCCTACGAGCTTTCCATATATTGATCTTTGCTAAGTTTCTTTTCTGTTGCTACTGTTACAAACACTACAAAACTGCTACTATCACTTTTGCCACTGTTACCGTTACTTCCATACTACTTTGCTATTGAATACTTTGATATAGATATTAAGTCTTTCAGGTGTGGTTGAACTGACAACTCAGCTGCTAATACTCGAGAATATTCTTTGGCTCCCCTTGTGTTGAATCAATAAATTTGGGTTGAATACTCTACCCTCGAAAACTATTGTGATCCCCTATACTTGTGGGTTATCAGTATGACCTATGATCAAGTATTCTTACTTGGATCCTAAGTCAATATACTCATATATAGATGACTCCATCATCGCCAAAGTGCTTGTTAGATGCTATTGTGTTTGTGCATGTTTGCTATGATTTCATTTGACATCTTATTATGTGAGCATGTTTGTCTGCATTTATTTACTCATTCGAGGATATCTGATTGTTGCTATTTGGCTTTTCATATTTATTTCCCAATTGGATAAACAAAAATGCCTAGGACCACTCCTTTAGCTATTTATGCTTTCTCACCTCATACTCTATTCATGCTGCATCACAAAATTTGAACAAGTACTTTTCGATCACTTTGTGTGAGGAGTACTCGGAGTTCTGTCGTCAAGGACTGACCATTAAAACCTCCCAAGTGCATCTCGGTGGAACCAACCCACAATTCTTGGTCTCACCGAATGCCTAGGGTTGATCTGGTTTTCTTCTCTCGGTAAGACCGATTTCATATTCTCGGTTACACCGAGTTTCCCTGTAAACTAACGGTTGTGAAACTCGGCGACAATGAAAATATCAAATCCGTGTCACCGACAGTGATGGGTACATAATCGGTGGAACCCAACTTTTGAAATCTATTCTTCAAACGTCGCGCCTCCACAACCCTAGCTGCCACAGAAGGACCTCCTCGTCATCGCCTTGCCTTTCCCGAGCGCCTCCGTCGCTGGAAATCTCGCCATCGACGGGCATCTTCGCCGCCGTCGCTACCGTAGCAGATCCATCACTGAGTTGGGGTATGGATTCGGCCCCCTCTTGCGCTCCAACCTCCGATTCTTGTGCATTAGGGTTTCTCCATTATCTAGCCACCGTTTGAGATCATTAAGTCCACGAGAAAAACTCAATAGTCTAGAGAATCAAAAAATTCTAGGTTTATTTGCCCGTGAAGTTGCATCTCGGTGATACCGAGTGAGAAAAATTGGTTCCACCGATTTCCTTTTTGTGCTACTGAGGACAGAACTCAGTGAGACCGAGTGACAGTTTTCGGTCTGACCGAAACTGTTGCCAAGTTTCGGTAAAGAGTTTTGTGTGTCTAGGCAGCACCGAAATGTTTGACCCGGTGACACCAAAATCCAATTTTGCAGTGAACTACATCTATGAATTTTCTGTTCAAACTTTCAAAAACCATCTGCATTTTGTGATGACTTATCCTATTCTACTCTTCTATACACTATTCACAGGGTCAGCATGTCAGGATCAGATAGTCAGAATTTGTCAGAGCAGTACATAGGGATGAGTTCAAGCACTAGTCCTGAGGCCAGTTCCTTTTCAGATCCAGGCACTCCCAGGTCTCATCGGTTTCCTAAGGCTGCAACAAGGACAAGGAAGATACTCAACTCAGAGGAAGAAGATTCTGATTTTAGCGGAAGTCTTCGCCGAAGCAGTTCTCTCGACTCCGACATCGACGACCGGTGGAGATCGGCCGCAGAATGATTAGCTATATCTCTTTGAACTTTTTGATAACTTGTTGCCAAAGGGGGAGAAGTTGTATATAGATCTTAGGCTTCGAGTGAGATAGCATCTTGTTCTTATTGCTGGTTTTACAAACAAAACATTTGGCTATTTTTGTTTGATGTGAGATACTTCTGTGTTTGTGAATGATCATACGATGTTATACGTGTTGCTACTATTTCCTATCATTTGATGGTTATGTGATGATCATTCACTTTGCTTGATGTGTTGTGCTATGTTGTTAACTCTTATTTCTCTTGCACACCACCAAGTTGTATGCGACATGGAAGAAGTGCCCCATGTACCTAATCGATTGTGCATTTGCATTCAAACGCAAATTCAAAATAATGCACAAATTTAGGGGGGAGCTCTTGCTTATCACATACTTCTCAAAGCGACGATTATATTCATTGATTATATCATAAGTCGAAGCTTTGATCTATATGTTGTCATAAATTACCAAAAAGGGGGAGATTGAAAGCACATTTGCTCCCTTGGTGGTTTTGTTAATTTATAACAACATATAAGCCATTGAACTAATGTTTCCACCAAGTATATTTCAGGAAATGTTCAATGATAGGATTGGCAAAAGGATTGTGGAGATTTTGGAATACCCCAAGATTCAAGGAAATAGGTTGGCAAAGCTTCAAGAAAGAGGACTCTACATTTTAAATTTGTGAGAAATCACTTTGAGTCCATAGGAAAGCCAATACTATTGAAAGGGGGTAAGGTTTTATATGTGAACAAAATGCTCATACGTGCACAAGTGATAGTCACCAAAAACACCCGCAAACTCTTCCACCAAAGTCTGTCCAAAGCCAAACACTCAAAATCGGTGCAACAGACATTCTACACTCGGTGCCACCGATTCCAAACCCTAGACAGACTCAGCCAAACCCTAGCTTTTCGGTGCAACCGATACTGCATTCGGTGCAACCGATACTGCATTCGGTGCCACCGAGTTGGGCTGCCAACTTTTTGTTACGCAAGTTCATAGTTTCGGTCCCTCCGAGATTGTCGAATCGACTTCACCGAGATTGGGCATTCTGACCATTGGTCACCTTATCGGTGCAACCGAGTTTCATATATCGGTCTACGCGAGATTCAAAAGTTGCCACATTTTGGTCACTTCGGTACCACCGAGATTAACACATTGATGTCACTGAGTTGGTCATTTTGTGTGTAACGGTTGGATTTTTGGGGATGCATATATATACCCCTTCACCACCACCTACTCGAAAGAGAAGCACTCTAAACTATTCCATACCTATCCTATCAGTTTTCTGAGAGAGAACCACCAACCCTTGTGTTGAGGTCAAGATATTCCACTCCAATCATATGGATCTTGATTTCTAGCCTCTCCAAGTTTCTTTCCACCGATCCCATCTCTTCTACCAAGCCAAATTTGTGAGAGAGTGATTATGTGTTGAGGAGTCTATCATCTTGAAGCACAAGAGCAAGGAGTTCATCGTCATTACCGAGCCTATTACCTTTTGGAGGGTGGTATCTCCTAGATTGGTTAGGTGTCGCTTGGGAACCTCCTACTTCGTGTTGTGGAGTAAACCAAGAAGTTTGTAAGGGCAAGGAGATCGCCTACTTCATGAAGATCTACCCATAGTGAGGCTAGTCCTTCGTGGACATGGGTCATCATGGTATAGTTAAGGTTGCTTCTTCATGGAACCCTCCGTGGGTAGAGCCCGCCGTGGACTCTCGCGACCGTTACCCTTCGTGGGTTGAAAACTCCATGAACGTGGATGTACGATAGCGCCACCTATCGGAACCACGGGAAAAATCATGGTGTCACCAATTGTGTTTGCTCTTCCTACCCTCTCTTTACTTACATGTGCAGTGTCTTTACTTTTCGCTGATATACTCTTAGACATGCATGTGTAGGGTGTACTTGACATGCTATGAATGCTAAAATCTGCCAAGAATTAAAATTGGGAAAAGGTAGATTTTATTTGGTCAAGTAGTCTAATCACCCCCCCCCCTCTAGCACTACTTTCGATCCTCCACCATGCAGCTGGGGTGAAGGGAGGAGGCAAAATCCCAAAGGTGGGAAGGTTTCCAGGTGGGGGGAGGAGTCCTACTAGGAGTATGATTGGAGTCCAACTCCCTCTCCTCCCCACTTCAACTGAATCAAAGGTAGCCCTAGGGCGCAGCCTCCCCTCCCCCTCCTCCTATATATACTAGAGGTTCGGAGGTGAGGGCTAACCCTAATTGCCACGTGCTCCCTCTAGTTCAACTAGATCGATTTTCTCCTCTAGTCTAGTTTGGCGGTGCTTAGGTGAAGCCCTGTCAGAATAGTTCCACCACCATCGCTGCCATCTTGCCGCTCTGCCGGAGAACTCATCTACCTCTTCGCTCCCTCTTGTTGGATCAAGAAGGCGGAGATCTTCATCGAGTTGTACGTGTGCTGGATGTGGAGGTGTCGTCCGTTCGGCGCTAGATCGGAAGGACCGCGATCAAGATCGCGAGATGATTCGTGATTTGATCACGGGATGGATTGTGATGGGATCGCAGGAAGGATCATGGTTGGATCGTGATGGGATCGCGGGACGCTCAGCAATTTGGATCCCGAAGACGTTCGACTACATCAACCGTGTTTCTTAACGCTTCCCTCTTAGCGATCTACAAGGGTATGTAGATCCACTCTCCCCCTTGTAGATTCTCATCACCATGGATAGATCTTGCGTGTGCATAGGAAATTTTTTGTTTCCCGTGCAACGTTCCCAAACAGTGGTATCAGAGCTAGGTCTATGTGTAGATGATATCACAAGTAGAACACAAAGGTGTTTGTGGGTGTTAATGCTTAGATTGCTTCCTCCCTTGGTCGTGTTTTGATTCAGTGATATTGTGGGATGAAGCGGCCCGGACCAACCTTACTCTTACGCTTACAAGAGACCGGTTCCATTGACTCATGTGTAACTTCGTTGCACACAGATGGTTGGCGGGTGTCTGTTTCTCCTACTTTAGTTGGATCGGATTCGACAAAGATGGTCCTTGATAAGGTTGAAAAGCAATTTATGTATCACCGTTGTGGTTTTTTGCGTAGGTGAGAATTGTTCTTGCTAGATACCCGTAGCAGCCATGTAAAACATGTAACAACAATTAGAGGACGTCTAACTTGTTTTTGCAGGGTATGTTGTGATGTGATATGGCCAATTACAAGATGAGATATATGTGATGTATGATATGATCATGTATTGTATAGAATATCACGACTTGCATGTCGATGAGTACGGCAACCGGCAGGAGCCATAGGGTTGTCTTTAATTATTTTCGTCATTTTGCTTTACTTTATCGCTATGAGTTAGCAATAGTCGTGGAAGCAACAGTCGGTGTGACAACCCCGATGGCGACACGTTGATGGAGATCATGGTGTCATGCCGGTGATGATGGAGATCATGTCGGTGCTTTCAAGATGGAGATCAAAAGCACAAGTTCATAGCCATATCATGTCACTTATGATTTGCATGTGATGTTAATCTTTTTATCCACCTTGTTTTGCTTAGGACGACGGTAGCATTATAAGGTGATCCCTCACTTAAATTTCAAGATAAATTGTGTTCTTCCCGAGTGTGCACCATTGCAAAAGTTCACCGTGTCGAGACACCATGTGATGATCGGCTGTGATAGACTCTAAGTTCACATACAACGGGTGCAAGCCAGTGTTGCACATGCAGAACACTCGGGTAAAACTTTATGAGCCTAGCATGTACAGACATGGCCTCGGAACACAAGAGACCGAAAGGTCGAACATGAGTCATATAGTAGATATGATCACCATGAAGATGTTCGCCATTGAAACCATATCAACTCCTGTTGGGGATATAACCCCACGGTGAGACCCGCCCCTAAGGCTCCAGGTCACACTAGGCGGCTCGTACACCAGTCCAAAGATGGGTGTTGGGGAACGTCGCATGGGAAACAAAAAATTTCCTACATCCACGCAAGACCTATCCATGGCGATGAGCATCTACGAGAGAGAGAGTGGATCTACATACCCTTGTAGATCGCTAAGCGGGAAGCGTTAAGAAATGCGGTTGGTGTAGTCGAACGTCTTCGCGATCCAAATCGCCGAGTGTCCCACGATCTCATCACGATCCATCCCGCGATCCAATCACGATCCATCCCGTGAACTCATCATGATCCGTCCCGCGATCTCATCACGATCCGTCTCGCAATCTTGATCACAGTCCTTCCGATCTAGCGCCGAACGGACGACACCTCCGCGTTCAGCACACGTATAGCTTGATGACGATCTCCACCTTCTTGATCCAGCAAGAGGGAGCCGAGAGGTAGACGAGTTCTCCGGCAGCGTGACGGTGCCGCGGCGATGGTGGTGGAGCAATTCCGGCAGGGCTTCGCCTAAGCACTGCAGAAAACCGATCTAGAGGAGAAACTATGCACTAGAGGAACGGGTAGCACGTGGCTGAAAATCTTGTGCCAAAACCCTAAAACCATCTAGTATATATAGGAGGAGAGTAGGAGGAGGCTTGGCTCCCAAGGAGCCAGCCCTTTAGTCGGCCGAACCAGGAGGGAGGAGTCCTCCTCCTCCACTCCTAGAAGGATTAGGACTCCTTCCTAATTTGGCTTTTTTGCCTTTTTCCACCTTTTTCTTTTGGGCTTTTTATTACCAGCCGCATGGGCCCTTTGTGGGACTTCCTCCAGCTCACTAAGGTCTGGTGTTCATCCTTCCAGAGCCCATGTAGCCTCTTGGGTCGAAATACCCCTCCCGATGGTCTCCCGGTACACTACCGGCACTCCCGGTACACTACCGATGAGCCCGAAACTTTTCCAGCGACCAAAATAGGACTTCCTATATATCAATATTTACCTACAGACCATTCCGGAGCTCCTCGTGACGTCCGGGATCTCATCCGGAACTCCGAACAACCTTCGGTCACCACCATACATAACTCTATACTAGCGAAACGTCACCAAACCTTAAGTGTGCAAACTCTGTGGGTTCGAGAACTATGTAGACATGACCGAGACACCTCTATGGTCAATAACCAATAGCGGGACCTGGATGTCCATATTGGTTCCTACATATTCTACGAAGATCTTTATCGGTCGAACCTCTATGTCAAGGATTTAGTTAATCCCGTATGATGTTCCCTTTGTTCTTCGGTATGTTACTTGCCCGAGATTCGATCGTCGGTATCTCCATACCTAGTTCAACCTCATTACCGGCAAGTCTCTTTACTCGTTTCGTAATACAAGAACCCATGACTAACACTTAGTCACATTGCTTGCAAGGCTTATTGTGATGTTGTATTACCGAGTGGGCCCTGAGATACCTCTCCGTCACATGGAGTAACAAATCCCAGTCTTGATCCATGCCAACCCAACAGTCACCCTCGGAGGTACCTGTAGAGTACCTTTATAGTCACCCAGTTACGTTGCGACGTTTGATACACTCAAGGCACTCCTTCGGTGTCAGTGAGTTGCATGATCTCATGGTCATAGGAACAGATACTTGACATGGAGAAAACAGTAGCAATAACTGACACGATCATATGCTACATTTATAGTTTGGGTCTTGTTCATCACACCATTCTCCTAATGATATGATCCCGTTATCAAATGACAACTCATGTCCATGGCGAAGAAACCTTAAACATCTTTGATCAACGAGCTAGTCTATTAGAGGCATACTAGGGACGTGGTTTTGTCTATGTATCCACACATGCATCTAAGTCTCCAATCAATGCAATTATAGCATGGATAATAAATGATTATCATGAACAAGGAAATATGATAATAACTAATTTATTATTGCCTCTAGGGCATATTTCCAATAGTCTCCCACTTGCACTAGAGTCAATAATCTAGTTCACATCACCATGTGATTCGCATTGTTATGAATCTAACACCCAATGAGTTCTGGGGCTCGATCATGCTTTGCATGTGAGAGAGGTCTTATAGTCAACGGGTCTACGACATTTAGATCCGAGTGTACTTTGCAAATATCTATGTCAAATTGTAAACACTGCTACCACACTCCACTTGGTACTATTCCGAATGGCTGCTCCACTATACGTATCCGGATTGCTACTAAGAGTCATCCGGATTAGTGTTAAAGCTTGCATCGACGTAACTCTTTACGACAAACTCCTTATCACCTCCATAATCAAGAAACATCTCCTTAGTATTTTAATTACTAAGGATAATCTTGACCGTTGTCTAGTGATCCACTCCTAGATCACTCTTGTACCCCTTGATGGACTCATGGCAAGGCACACACAGGTGCGGTACACAGCATGGCATACTATACAGAGTCTATGGCTAAGGCATAGGGGATGCCGTTCGTCCTTTCTCTTTCTTCTATCGTGGTCGGGCTTTGTGTCTCACTCAACTTCACACCTTACGAATCAGGCGGAACTCTTTCTCTAACTGATCCATTTTGAACTCTTTCAAAATCTTGTCAAGGTATGTATTCATTGAAAGTCTCATTAAACATTTTGATCTATCTCTATAGATCTTGATGCTCAACAATTAGGTAGCTTTATCCAAGTCTTCCTTTGAAAATCACTTTTCAACAACCATTTATGTTTTAAAGAAATTCTACATTATTTCCGATCAACAATATGTCATCCACATATACTTATCAGAAATTCTATAGTGCTCCCACTCACTTTATTGTAAATACAAGTTTCTCTTAAACTTTGTATAAACTACAAAACTTTGATCACCTCATCGAAGTATATATTCCAACTCCGAGATGCTTGCTTTAGCCCTTAGATGGATTGTTGGAGCTCGCACACCTTTTAGCATCCTTAGGACTGACAAAACCCTCTCGTTGTATCACATACAACCTTTCCTCAAGTAAACTATTAAGGAAACAATGTTTTGTCATCCATCTGCCTGATTTCATAATTGAAAAATGCAGCAACTGTTAACATAATTCTAGCAGACTTTAGCATCGCTACGAGTGAGAAGTCTCGTCGCAGTCAACTCCTTGAACTTGTCGGAAACTTCTTTGCTACAAGTCGAGCTCTATAAATGGTGACATTTACCATCAGCATATGTCATCATCTCAAAGGTCCATTTGTATTCGACGACCTCTCGTCCAACGAGCAAGTCTACCAAAGTCTATACTTGGTTTTCATACATGGATCCTTCCTCGGATTTCATGGCCTCTAACCATTTGTCTGAATCCGGGCCCATCATCGCTTCTCCACAGCTCGTAGGTTCATCGTTGTCCAACAACATGACCTCCAAGATAGGGTTGTCGTACCACTCAGGAGCAGTGCACGTCCTTGTCGACCTACGAGGTTCGATAGTAACTTGATCCGAAGCTTCATGATCATCATCATTAACTTCTTCTTCAACTAACGTAGGCTTTATAGAAACATCTTCCTGCGCTGCGCTACTCTCTCGTTGAAACAAAGGTTCAATAACCTCATCAAGTTCTATCTTCCTCCCACTCAATTCTTTCGAGGGAAACTTTTTCTCGAGAAAGGACCCGTTTTAGCAACAAACACTTTATGCTTGGATCTGAGATAGAAGGTTCACCCAACTGTTCTTAGGGTATTCTATGAAGATGCATTTGTCCGCTTTGGGTTTGAGCTCATTAGGTGAAAACATTTTTCCACACAAGCGTCGCAGTCCCAAACATTAAGAAATGACAGCTTAGGTTTCTATCAAACCATAATTCACACGGTGTCATTTCAACGGATTTAGATGGTGCCCTATTTAAAGTGAATGTAGTTGTCTCTAATGCATAACCCCAAAATTATAGTAGCAAAACGATAAGAGACATTATAGCACGCACCATATCCAATAGAGCATGACTATGACATTCGGACACACCATCACACTATGGTGTTCCAGGTGGCGTGAGTTGCGAAACAACTTTCACATTGTCTAAAGTTGTATGCCAAACTCATAACTCAGATATTCACCTCCACGATCATATTGCAGACATTTTTATCTTCTTGTCACGATGATCTTAAACTTCACTCTGAATTTGCTTGAACTTTTCAAACGATTCAGACTTGTGTTTCATTAATTAAACATACACTATATCTACTCAAATCATAAGTGAAGGTAAGAAAATAACGATATCCACCGCACGCTACAAGAATCATTGGATTGCATACATCAACATGTATCATTTCCAATAAATCACTTGCCCGCTCCATCAATCCGGAAAACGGGGTCCTTAGTCATCTTGCCCAAGAGGCATGGTTCGCATGTCTCAACCGATTAGAAATCGAAAGAGTCCAAAGATCCATCAACATGGAGTTTCTTCATGCGCTTTATACCAATATGACATTTAGTGGCAGTGCCACAAGTATGTGGTACTATCATTATTAACTTTGTATCTTTTGGCATCGATGTTATGAACATGTGTATTGCTATGATCAAGATTCAACAAACCATTCTCATTGGGTGCATGACCATTGAAGGTATTATTCATGTAATCAGAATAACCATTATTCTCTAACTTAAATGAATAACCGTGTTGCAATTATGTAATCACGTTCATGCTCAATGAAAAACACCAAATAACATTTATTTAGGTTCGTCACTAATCCCGAAGGTAGAGAGAGCGTGCGATGTTGATCACATCAACCTTGGAAACATTTCCAACACACATCGTCACCTCACCCTTAGCTAGTTCTCTGTTTATTCTGTAGCTTTTATTTTGAGTTACTAACATTCAGCAACCGAACCGGTATCCAATACCTAGGTGCTACTAGGAGTACTAGCAAGGTACACATCAATAACACGTATATAAAATCTATTTGTGTCGACTTTGCCAGCTTTCTTATCTACCAAGTATCTAGGGTTGTTCCACTTCAGCGACCGCTCACCTCATAATAGAAGCACTTAGTCTCGGGTTTGGGTTCAACTTTGGGTTGCTTCACTAGAGCAGCAACTGACTTGCCATCCATGAAGTTTCCCTCCTTGCCCTTGCCCTTCTCGAAACTAGTGGTTTTACTAACCATCAACACTTGATGCTCCTTCTTGATTTCTACCTTCGTGGTGTCAAACATCACGAACAGCCCATGGATCATTATTTCTATACCTAGCATTTTATAGTTCATCACCAAGTTCTATTAGCTTAGTGACAGTGACTTAGAGGACTATTATCAATCACTATCTTATCTGGAAGATTAACTCCCACTCGATTCAAGCGATTGTAGCACCCAGACAATCTGAGCCCATGCTCAACGATTGAGCTATTCTCCTTCATCTTGCAGACAAAGAATCTTGTTGGAGATCTCATATCTCGCAACACGGGCATGAGCCTGAGATCCTAATTCATCTCTTAGAACATCTCATATGTTCTGTGACGTTCAAAATGTTTCAGAGCCTCAATTATAAGCCGTAATGCATGACGCACTAAACTATCAAGTAGTCATCAGAACGTGCCTGTCAGATGTCCACAACATCTACAGACGACGCTAGAGGGTTTGGCGCACCGAGCGGTGCATTAAGCACATAAGCCTTCTGTGCAGCAATGAGGACAATCCTCAGATCACGGAGCCAGTCCGCAATATTGCTACCATCATCTTTCAACTCTATTTCTCTAGGAACATATAAAAATTCAAGGGAGCTACAGCAAGAGCTAGTAATCTACAACATAATTTTGCAAAGACACTACTGACTATGTTCATGATAATGAGTTCAATTAATCATATTACTTAAGAACTCCCACTCAAATTGACATCCCTCCGGTCATTCAAGTGTTACATGATCCAAATTCACCAACTCAAGTCTGATCATCACGTGAGTTGAGGTGGTTTCAATGGTGAACATCATCATGTTGATCATATCTACTATATGACTCATGTTCGACCTTTCGGTCTCTTGTGTTCCGAGGCCATGTCTGTACATGCTAGGCTCATCAAGTTTAACCCGAGTGTTCTGCATGTGCAACACTGGCTTGCACCCGTTGTATGTGAACGTAGAGTCTATCACACCCGATCATCACATGGTGTCTCGACACGACGAACTTTCGCAACAGTGCACACTCAGGGAGAACACAATTTATCTTGAAATTAAGTCAGGGATCACCTTATAATGCTACCATCGTCCTAAGAAAAACAAGGTGCATAAAAGGATTAACATCACATGCAAATCATAAGTGACATGATATGGCCATGAACTTGTGCTTTTGATCTCCATCTTGAAAGCACAGGCATGATCTCCATCGTCACCGGCACGACACTATGATCTCCATCATCTTGATCTCCATCAACGTGTCGCCATCGGGGTTGTCGCGCCCATCATGCTTGTACTACTATTACTAACGTTTAAATATAAAGTAAAGCATTACATAGCGCTTAATGATTGACACACAGGTCATACAATAATTAAAGACAACCCTATGGCTCCTACCGGTTGCTGTACTCATTGACATGCAAGTCGTGATATTCTATACAACACATGATCATCTCATACATCACATATATCACATCATGTAATTGGCCATATCACATCACAACATACCCTGCAAAAACAAGTTAGACGTCCTCTAATTGTGGTTGCATGTTTTACGTGGCTGCTACGGGTATCTAGCAAGAAAAATTCTCACCTACACATAAAACACAACGGTGATACATTAGTTGTTTTTCAACCTTCTCAAGGACCGCCTTTGTCGAATTCGATCCAACTAAAGTAGGAGAAACAGACACCCGCCAGCCATCTTTGTGCAACGAAGTTACACGTCAGTCGATGGAACCGGTCTCTCGTAAGCGTACGAGTAAGGTTGGTCCGGGCCGCTTCATCCCACAATACCTCTGAACCAAAACACTACCAAGGGAGGAAGCAATCTAAGCATCAATGCCCACAAACTCTTTGTATTCTACTCGAGATCTCATCTACATATAGACCTAGCTCATGATGCCACTGTTGGGGAACGTCGCATGGGAAACAAAAAATTTCCTACGTTCACGCAAGACCTATCCATGGTGATGAGCATCTACGAGAGCGAGAGTGGATCTACATACCCTTGTAGATCGCTAAGCGGGAAGCATTAAGAAATGCGGTTGGTATAGTCGAACGTCTTCGCGATCCAAATCGCCGAGCGTCCCGCGATCTCATCAGGATCCGTCCCGCGATCCAATCATGATCCGTCCCGTGAACTCATCATGATCCGTCCCGCGATCTCATCATAGTCCGTCCCGCGATCTCATCACGGTCCGTCTCGCGATCTTGATCATGGTCCTTCCGATCTAGCGCCGAACGGACGACACCTTCGCGTTCAGCACACGTACAGCTTGATGACGATCTCCACCTTCTTGATCCAGCAAGAGGGAGCGGAGAAGTAGACGAGTTCTCCGGCAGCGTGACGGCGCCGCGGCGATGGTGGTGGAGCAATTACAACAGGGCTTTGCCTAAGCACTGTAGAAAACCGATCTACAGGAGAAACTATGCACTAGAGGAACGGGTAGCACGTGGCTGAAAATCTTGTGCCAAAACCCTAAAACCCTCTAGTATATATAGGAGGAGAGGAGGAGGAGGCTTGGATCCCAAGGAGCCAGCCCTTGGGTTGGCCGAACCAGGAGGGAGGAGTCCTCCTCCTCCACTCCTAGTAGGATTAGGACTCCTTCCTAATTTAGCCTTTTTGCCTTTTTCCACCTTTTTCCTTTTTGGCTTTTTCTTACCAGCCGCATGGGCCCTTTGTGGGACTTCCTCCAGCCCACTAAGGGCTGGTATTCATCCTCCCACAGTCCATGTAGCCTCTTGGGTCGAAATTCCCCTCCCGATGGTCTCCCGGTACCCTACCGGCATTCACGGTACACTATCGGGAGCCCGAAACTTTTCCGGTGACCAGAATAGGACTTCCTATATATCAATCTTTACCTCCAGACCATTCCGGAGCTCCTCGTGACGTCCAGGATCTCATCCGGGACTCCGAACAACCTTCGGTCACCACCATACATAACTCTATACTACCGAAACGTCACCAAACCTTAAGTGTGCAGACCCTGCGGGTTCGAGAACTATGTAGACATGATCGAGACACCTCTACGGTCAATAACCAATAGTGGGACCTGGATGTCCATATTGGTTCCTACATATTCTACGAAGATCTTTATCGGCCGAACCTCTATGTCAAGGATTCAGTTAATCCCGTATGATGTTCCCTTTGTTCTTCGGTATGTTACTTGCCCGAGATTCGATCGTCGGTATCTCCATACCTAGTTCAACCTCGTTACCGGCAAGTCTCTTTACTCGTTCTGCAATACAAGATCCCGTGACTAACACTTAGTCACATTGCTTGCAAGGCTTATTGTGATGTTGTATTATCGAGTGGGCCCTGAGATACCTCTTCGTCACACGAAGTAACAAATCCCAGTCTTGATCCATGCCAACCCAACAGACACCCTCGGAGATACCTGTAGAGTAACTTTATAGTCACCCAGTTACGTTGCGACGTTTGATACACACAAGGCACTCCTCAGGTGTTAGTGAGTTGCATGATCTCATGGTCATAGGAATAGATACTTGACATGCAGAAAACAGTAGCAATAAACTGACACGATCATATGCTATGTTTGTAGTTTGGGTCTTGTCCATCACACCATTCTCCTAATGGTGTGATCCCGTTATCAAATGACATCTCATGTCCATGGCCAGGAAACCTTAACCATCTTTGATCAACGAGCTAGTCTATTAGAGGCATACTAGGGACGTGGTTTTGTCTATGTATCCACACATGCATCTAAGTCTCCGATCAATACAATTATAGCATGGATAATAAACGATTGTCATGAACAAGGAAATATGATAATAACTAATTTATTATTGCCTCTAGGGCATATTTCCAACAATGGGCTGTGAAGACTTAAGCCCAGGACGTTGGGCGGCTTGACAAGATTGGCCGGAGCGTGGCCCGAACAGAGAAAGTATGAAGACCCATGCGGAGAGCCGCCCGGAGACAACTTGCTCAGGAAGGCAAGACAATGTAGAGACGGATTCAGACACGTAGTGAGAGTCGGTTACAACTTGTATGACCCGAGGTCTTGACTTAGAGGGGATCAGAGATATCGAGAACTAGGTCAAGCAATTAGCTCCCTTGTAATCGATACACCAAGCAATATAAACACAAGCAGGACGTAGGCTATTACCTCAACCTGAGGGGCCGAACCTACGTAAACCCGTGTCTTTCGACCCAATCAACCCCTTTGAGTCCATCACCTTAGCGACGGCCTCGAATCCAAGTCCATTCACCCGGACATCTGCTATGAGAAAACCACGACAGTTAGCGCCCACCATGGGGCCTACGCTTGGTGGTGTTGAGTTCTCAAAGGGATCTCTCCCAGGGCTTGAGGGATACGTGGTCGGAAGGATGAACAAGAGTCGCCACGGCCGGCTCTACATTGACGACGCCGGCTGGGGTCTTGATGTGGCTCTGTCGAATATGGATTTCGGGTTCCCTTCGGCGGGATCCATGTCTTCACCGACAGGATCAACGGATCTACACCCGGGCCAGACATCTGCACCAGCATCGTCGAACTGGCTCGGCGCGCGCAACTCGCCTATGATGTGCGACCCGCCCGTGTCAACCCGGGCCAGAAGCACATCTTCGTGGGCTTCACTCAAGGTATGGATCTTGAAGCTTCTGCGTCGCAGGAGACTCTTGTCTGTTCAGAGGACGGATCTTCGAGCGGGGAAGCAGAGTCGATCTACCAGCTTCACAACGGTGGGCTCGGGGGCTACGACGAGCTTTACCTTGAGTCGGAGCGTTGTGAGCCGGACGATTTCGGGCCGCCGGCTCATGCGGCCGTGTTCATGGCGGGATCAGCCCCAGGTGCGAGCAGCACAGCTGCCGGAGCAGCAACCTCGAGGGTTGACCCACCGCCACCGGCTCAAGTTCTTCTGGATTTGATGAACGAGCTCGCGGCCCTGATGGCCACTAAAGTCACGCCAGATAATCAAGCCGCTTGGAACTTGGAGATTGTGAGACTCAAGGACCGGATGGCGGAGGAGCAACAGAGGATAGCTGAGCTAAAAGTTCAGATGGAGGCAGAGGCAGAACGCATTAAGATGGATGCCTTCCGCCTTGGGCTAGAACAGCAATCGGCGGCTACGGTGCATCAGATGAGGCATCAATCCCGCTTACCAGAACATTACAAGGCTAGGAATCTCTTCAATACGCCAGGAACGAGATGGGCAGCGGATGCACCTGGAAATCGGTCGGTGGCTCGACTGTAGCTTAACCCACCCTGACGAAACCAGGCCTCACCGGTGGTCTTTCCAACACCGGCAGGTCATTATTCCAACCCGGCAGAGAACATGGTGGCCGCGGCCACCCGGATTGAAACAATCCCTATCCCAGATGAGGCGCCTTTTGTAGAAGAGGTACAGAACGCCATTGGGTACCTTGAGATGGCGATGGCCCAGCAGGAGAAATCTGCTTACAGCCGGAGCCGCATTCATTCAACCCCCTCCCCAGCCGCAGCTTTAGCCGGCGCTATGAATCGCCGGCGGTCTCCAGCAGCGAACGGCATAGAGGGCCTCCGGGGGATGATCAGGCGGCTCTACATGCACAGGCGCCCATAAACCGGGCGAGAAACCAGCAAGAGGCAATAGCTTTGGCCACGACAGCTCACCAAGAGCCCGCGCCCTCCGTATCAGTAGGAGCGGGAGTGGCCACCAGGGCCGTGGGAGTGCCATTCTTAGCACCGGCTCTATGGAGTGAGCGGTTGCTGAAGGATTTCAAAGGACCTCGCAAGGTCCCGAATTATACTGCTTACTTACCTCCGGAGGCCTGGATCGAAAGTTATGAGCTGGCTATGGAGATGTTGGATGTCAGTGAGGCAGTGTGTGCCAAGTATTTCATCATGATGCTTGAAGGTCTGGCTCGCACGTGGTTAAAGGGTTTGCCACCCAATACCATCAATTCATGGGCTGAGTTGAGGGCAAGGTTCATCAAAAACTTTCAAGGGACTTGCAAACAGCCTATGTCCATTGTGGATCCCAATCATTGTGTCCAGCGGTAGAATGAGTCAGCTCATCATTGGGTCCGACGGGTATCGACCATCATCCACTCATCTGAACAGATCACGGCGGCTCAAGCGGTACTGATCCTAGAAAAGAACTGTCACTTCGTCCCTCTGAAGCAGAAGCTCGGCCGGCTCAAGCGTACGTGTCAGGACATGGGAGAACTCATGGTGGCTCTCACAAAGTATGCTGACTATGATAACACGAAGGATCCAGGCTCTGATGAGGAGAAGGCCGGCCAAAGTAAGAGGAACAACCAGGGCAAGGGTGCTGCAAATAATGGTAACCAGAGCAAGCGGAAGAACCCGGATGGCGGGTCAGAACTGGTGGCCAATGCGAGCACCGGCCAGAATCATCCTAAGGGCAATGGGAAGTTCAGACTGCCTTTTAACAAAAATAGGACTCCTTTCAATTTGGAGGAAATGCTCAAAAAACCATGTTCGGAGCACAGCCGTCCTGATAAAGCTGCGGGGCACACATGGGGTGATTGCCACATCATGCAGAAGTTCAAGAATTACAGCATGCAGCAACACAACAACCATGGTGGTGGCCCGCCCGGCGGCTCAGGACCAGGCGGGTCAGGAGCCGGATTTGGATCCGGCGGCTCAGGGTCCGGTCATCATGGTCAGGGCAATCAAGGAGGACATCCTCAGCACTCTGGTAACAACAATCAGCAACAACATAATCAATCTGGGTATCAGAGTAATCCAAAGCAGCTCAGTTCGGGCCAGTATCATGTTTTCACGACCAGCCTTAACAAGCGAGATCAGAAATTGCGCAAGCGAGCGGTTAACGCAGTCGCGCCGGCTCTGCCGCAATACTTGAAGTGGTCTAAGTATGACATAACATGGAGCCAGGAGGATCACCCGCCGTGTGTTGATGACCCAAGGCAGCTAGTCTTGGTAGTTGCCCCCCAAGTGGGAGGATATATGGTGAATAAGGTACTTATGAATGGTGGCAATAGCATCAACATCCTGTATTATGATACCTTCCGGCGGATGAAGCTGCTTGATAAAGACCATAAGCCCTCATCAACCGTTTTTCATGGTGTAGTACCGGGCAAGTCAGCTTACCCGGTGGGCAGGATTTCTTTGGAAGTCACCTTTGGTGACGAGTACAACTACAGGGTGGAGTCCTTGTGGTTTGAAGTGGTCAAGATTAAGAGACCTTATCATGCATTGTTTGGGCGGCCAGCTTATGCTAAGTTCATGGCTAGGCCCTGTTATGTCTACTTATAGCTCAAGATGCCTAGATTAAAAGGCACGATTACTATTCATGGTGATCGGAATACGACTATTGAGTGCGAAGAAGGAGACACGGCTTATGCGGAATCCAGTTGTGCTGAGGCGGAACTCAAGTTCTATAAGGAGAATGTTGACCCGGAGGATATGACCCCGCTGAAGAAGCCTACTATGGAGGTTGAGCCGCCCCTCAAATTTTCGGCGGATGATACCAAGGCAGTGGATTTTACTCCGGGTGACTCATCCAAACAGTTTATTATTGGGGCCAACATGGATCCCAAATAGGAAAGCGCGCTCATCGAATTCATCCGTGAGAATCGGGACATCTTTGCATGGAAACCTTCTAACATGTCGGGTGTACCGAGAGAGTTCGCTGAGCATAACCTTAATGTGGATCCTAAGTTTAAACATGTCAAGCAATTTCTACGGCGGTTCAACGAGGAGAGACGCAAGGCCATTGGGGAAGAGGTCGCCCAACTCTTAGCGGCAGGTTTCATCGTCGAGGTCTTTCACCCGGAGTGGCTTGCTAACCCAGTGCTTGTGCTCAAGAAGAACGGCACATGGCGTATTTGTGTGTACTATACGGATCTTAACAAGGCATGTCCGGCTGATCCTTTTGCTCTCCCTCGTATTGATCAAATCATTGATGCTACAGCGGGTTGCAAAAGTTTATGCTTCTTGGATGCTTATTCGAGATATCATCAGATCAAGATGGCGGTTAAGGACCAAGAGAAGACGGCCTTGATTGCGCCTTTTGGAGCATTTTGCTATGTGTCTATGCCTTTTGGGCTCAAGAGTGCCCAGACGACTTATCAGCATTGCATGCAGAATTGTCTTCACAATCAGATTGGACGCAACGTTCATGCTTATGTGGATGGTATTGTGATCAAATCAAGGAAGAAGGAGACCCTGCTTGATGACTTAAAGGAAACCTTTGACAATATGCGGATCTATAAGATGATGCTTAACCCGGCAAAGTGTGTCTTTGGTGTTCCGGCTGGCAAGCTCTTAGGATTTCTGGTTTCTGAGCATCGTATTGAAGCTAAATAAGATCAAGGCTATCACCTCCCTGGCTGAGCCGGCTTGTATCAACAATGTCCAACGCCTGGCAGGGTGGATCGCCGTGTTGAGCCGGTTTATAAGCCGCCTTGGTGAGAAATCCATCCCTCTATATCAAATGATGAAAAAGACAGACAATTTTGTCTGGAGTACGGCGGCGGGTGAAGCGTTTGAGGCGCTCAAGAAGCAGCTCACTCAGCCGCCGGTTTTAGCTGCTCCGGCTGAGAAAGAGCCCTTGCTCCTATACGTGGCGGCTAAGAACCAGGCTGTCAGCGCTGCAATTGTGGTCGAGCGCAATGAAGTAGGGAAAGAGTATCCGGTTTAGAGGCCGGTTTATTATATCAGTGAGGTCCTGACAGAGTCCAAGCAAAGGTATCCACATTGGCAGAAGCTAGTGTATGGGGTGTTCATGGCCAACCGCAAGTTCAAGCATTACTTCACCAGATTACCGTGGTCAGCTCTGCTCCGCTGGGGGACATAATTCAAAAAAGAGAAGCCACTGGTAGGATTGCTAAGTGGGCATTGGAGCTGGGACCTCTCAATCTGAAATACGTACCTTGTACTGTTGTCAAGTCTCAAGTCCTTGTGGATTTCATAAATGACTGGGAAGAGTGTCAGGCGCCTGAAGAAAAGCCGGATAACACATACTGGACAATACACTTTGATGGATCCAAGCAGCTGGAAGGATCAGGGACAGGAGTTGTTTTAACATCTCCCAAAGGTGATAAGTTTTGTTATGTGCTCCGACTGATGTTCCCTTGCACTAATAATGCAGCTGAGTACGAAGCCTTGCTTCATGGCCTCAGGGTAGCCAAGGAGATGAACTTAAGCCGGGTAAGGTGCTTCGGCGACTGAGACCTTGTGGCTCAGCAAGTTTCAGGTACTTGGGATTCCAGGGATCCGCGAATGGTGGCTTATCGTCAAGCGGTGGACATCATTGCTGGTCACTTCAAGGGTTATCAGGTGGATCACATTGATCGTCACAGGAATGAGGCGGTTGATGCCCTATCAAGGTCAGGATCTCAACAAAAGCCGGTGCCGCTTAATATCTTTCTCGACGTCTTATATCACCCGACTGTCAAGTTACCATCAGAGGAAGATTTGGTTGTTCCTGACCCGGAGGGACAATTAGTGGCGGCTCTACATGCTATTCCAGATTGGACTGTGCCTTACTTGGCGTATTTGACTCGAGGTGAGTTACCTGATGGTGAAAATCTGGCGAGACAGATAACCCGACGGTCTAAATCCATGACGATAGTCAATGGCGTGTTACACAAGTGTAGTGTCACCGGAGTGTTTCAACATTGTGTCTCACTAGAGGAGGGTAAGGAGATCTTAAATGAAATTCATGCTGGTGATTGCGGACATCACGCTGGCTCAAAGTCTCTGGTGGCCAAGGCTTTCCGGCATGGTTTCTTCTGGTTGACGGCTCACAAGGATGCCGAGGATCTGGTCCGCAAGTGCGACGGTTGTCAAAAGTGTGGCCGGTGTGCTCATGTTTCGGCTCAAGAATTGCGCATGATACCAATTACTTGGCCGTTTGAAGTCTGGGGGCTCGATATGGTCGGGACTTTCAAGAGATCCAAGGATAAGAAAACGCACCACTTGGTGGCGGTTGATAAGTTCACCAAATGGGTACAGGCTGAGCCGGTCAATAAGTGTGATGCGGCTACGGCGGTTCAGTTTATCAAAAAACTGATCTACCGTTTTGGTTACCCTCACAGCATCATCACGGACAATGGCACAAACTTGTCCAAGGGGGCTATGAAAAAATTCTATGACCTAGAACACATCCGGCTTGATGTTTCTGCAGTTGCTCATCCACAGTCCAACGGTCAGGCGGAACGTGCTACCAAGAAATCTGGAGAGGTATCAAGCCCCGGCTTATGGTTCCTTTACAGCGGACGCCGGGTTGTTGGGTGGAAGAGTTGTCGTCCGTCTTATGGAGCATCAAAACTACCCCCCAACAGATCCATAGGTTATACACCTTTCTTCATGGTTTACGGTGCAGAGGCCGTGTTACCAAGTGACATCTGGCATGACTCGCCACGAGTGGCGTCTTACGTTGAGACGGACAAGGAGATGGCATGTCAAGACGTGTTGGATGCTTTGGAGGAAGAACGAGAACTGGAGGCTGCTCGTTCGGTGATATATCGGCAAGACCTATGCCCCTATCATAGCCGCAGACTCAAGACCCGGACGTTTCAAGAAGGCGACTTAGTGTTGCGGCTGATTCAAGACCAGACAAATATGCATAAGTTATCTCCTTCATGGGAAGGACCTTTCGTGGTCAGCAGAAATCTCAACAACGGGTCGTATTATCTCATTGACATCCGGGCCGACTCGGATACCTCGGGGCAGGAGACCCGCCGGTCGTGGAACATAGCGCATCTGCGGCCTTATTACACCTGAGTTGTTGAGACTCAACATTGTACACTATCATTGTACATGTCATATTTATATATGAATAAAGTAGCATCCCTGCAAGCCGGGGCCTCTGCCATTTTGCATACCTTCATCCATGCAAGAAAGATCCAAAACATAGCTGTCGAAGGGGGCTTCCCACCCTTCGGGTGTAGCTTATCAAACCCTAACAGCCGGCTCTTAAGCCAAAAAAGTTGACAAGTCAACTTGGTTGTCATAGGGGGCTTCCCACCCTCCGGGTGTAGCTTATCAAACCCTAACAACCGGCTCTTAAGCCAAAAATGTTGACAAGTCAACATAGCTGTCGAAGGGGGCTTCCCACCCTCTGGGTGTAGCTTATCAAACCCTAACAGCCGTCTCTTAAGCCAAAAATGTTGACAAGTCAACATAGCCATATAGGGGGCTTCCCACCCTCCGGGTGTAGCTTATCAGACCCTATCGGTCGGCTCTTAAGCCAAAAAAGATGACAAGTCAACTTGGTTGTCTAAGGGGGGCTTCCCACCCTCCGGGTGTAGCTTATCAAACCCTAACAGTCAGCTCTTAAGCCAAAAATGTTGACAAGTCAACATAGTTGTCCAGGGGGCTTCCCACCCTCCAGGTGTAGCTTATCAGACCCTATCAGCCGGCTCTTAAGCCATACAGTTGACTCCATCAAACGCGTTAGGAAGATGCAACATCTTTGGGTTATGCTTTTAAGCCTCCCTCCTAACAATGTCAAGATACATCTATTCTTGCACATCAGTTAAGCTACCAAGAGCCAGTAAAAGCATCCAATGAGAAGTGCAAGAAAGATGATATATATATTAAGCTGGGATGTTTAATATGTGCACGATGGCGCAGTTTAGGCAAAGGCAAAGTTACTACAAGCCTATTACATACGCTCTTTGTAGAGCCCAAAAATATCTTAGGGTTTTACACCGCTCATGGCGGGTCACAAGAGCTGAGTTATCAACACGCGTTCACAGCGCGATCAGCTGGCCGGCGGGTCACCCTGCTTCGGGTCTTTGACTGCCTTGATATGAAGATTTTCCAAGTCCCAGTTGCAGTTGGTTAAAGCCACAAAGGTTCCTTCTTCAAAGAAGGGGGACATGTCAAGTTCAGAGGCAAAAAGATTCCTACTGTGGGCAGGCGTCAGATCCTTGGACTCAAAGAGAGGGTCGCGGATTCTTTTCTGGTCAGTGCTGTAAGCCGCCTGGTATGTCTCCAGGTTAACTTCTTCTACTGACATGGAGGCAAGGACTTTGGAAGCCTTTACACACTGTGCATAGTCAGCCTCTATAAACTCGGAGCCATCATCTTTTTTGGAGGGAAACCCATCCATCATATCAGCTGGAGTTAACTCTGGAGCAAAAGCTAATGCCCGGTTTATGGATGCGATCGCCCCCTGACGGGCGGCTGATCTCTTCAACTCTCCAATTTGATTTGGCAGCATAGACAAAAGCTCTAAGACCCCTTTGATAGTTGAAGGGGTAGTATCCTTGCACAGTACAACCTTGATTGTACACACAGCATCACAATAAAGTTGTTCTGTCAGAGTGTACATGGCCTTCAGGGGTAGCAAGCTGTTGGAGACAAGTTGGCGGCTCCTAGGACCTGCATAAGACAGACTCCTCATCATGAGTCGCCAGCACAAGTACAATACACAAATTGAGTTAAGTTATCAAATACTTACCAAAGATGGCGGCTGTCATCTTCTTGATGTGGTGCTTCAAGGACTGCAGCTCATCAGACACGATCATAAGCCCCTGATCAGCATCATCCACTTGTTTAGTCAGGGCGGCTTGTTCAGTCTTAGCAGATTCCTTCAAGGTTGCAAAGTCGGCCTTAATCTTGGTCAGTTCTTCAGAAAGGAGCTGGCATTTTTCATCAGCTTCACTTCGGGCGACCTGCTGCGTGGCTAGATTATTTTTTAAGCCGGCCACTTCTGACCCGGCTCCGTTTAAAGCTTCCTATGACATGGCAAAGTATGGAATGAGCCATCAGGAGGAGAATTCAGCAAGTCTCAAAAAGATTGCAAGCAATATGTATGCCACTTGGGTGCTAATGTCTATTTGATCTCCTATATTAAAGGCAGTTCTGAATCATCTTTATCAAGTTAACCCGGAACTTTGGGGCTACACATTGGTTTTTCAAGTTGTTCCAAGGTTTGGAAGACCTGGATTATCATCAGCCAATATTAATCCGGCTCTTGGGGGCTACGTAAGTGTATAAGGAGAGTAAAGAATACCTCATATTTCTTCTTCATTAAATTGACAAGCTTCAGCTCCAGGTCGCGGCTTGTGGATAGGCGGTTCAAATAACTAGCATGAAGTTCATGAGTTGTCATCTTCTCAAGGGCGGGGAGCTCAAACTCCAGCTTCTTGGAGGCTTCAGCCGTCTCACTATGCTTTGTCAGCACATGAGGTTGAGGAGAGTGGAAGTCGGTGCCAGTAGTAAAAACATCCGGAGCGGCTGTTTCATCGGCAACTTTTGCGGGGCTGGGTGGCTTGGAATAGTCCCTTGGAGGAATCTCAAGAATCACATCATCAGCCGTCATCTCTGTAGAAGGACAAGTTTCTTCAAGGGCCTCCTTGGAAGCCGCCAAAGGATCAACATCCGGCATGGGAGCAACCGTCTTGGCAGGCTCCGGCTCTTGGACATTAGGGCCAGGGGAAGACTTGTTGGTCTTCCTTCGCTTGGCTTGAGCCCTGAAAAGCATAAAGATTAGAGCCCAAGGTTTACAACCACCAAAGACTCGGGCATAAGGCGTGAAAAGCACATACAACAGGTTAATCTTTGGAGGCGGCAGAGCAGTGGCCGTAGAGTCGCCAGACGAAGGAGATGATCCTTGAAAAGCAGTTCAGATAACGTAAAGCCATTTTGGAATTACAAAGGAAGGATTAGTAAAATCAAGCAAAGAAGGAATGTCTACCTCAGCTGGACGTTTCCTCTGAGTCGGAGAATTAGGCAACCCAAACATGAGAACAGTAGAGCCGGTGCTCCGGGTCTAGCGTCGGGCGGCTTGATGTTGCTTTTTCAAAAGAAATTGGGGGTCTAAGTAAGCAAGAGGATGAGAAAGGGGAACTTTTCGAATGACCCGCCGTATCTTTTGGGGTACAAAGTATTCTGAGTCGGACGAAACATAAGTTACCTCAGGGGCGTTGGCGTGGTTGGTCTCTGTCTCTTCCTGTGAATGGTTGTTGTCAATAAGGTGAATAAAGAGGTGGCAAAATTAGTCAAGTTATACCTCTGAGCCGTCTGATTCCGGCTGTTCAAACTATTCTTCTTGAGGAGTGGTCTTCTTCTTCGTCTTCTTGGTCGCGTTCTTCTTCCTGGATTTCTTCAGAGGAGGAATATATTTCTTCTTCCAGAAGTCGGAGTCAACCTGAAAAGATAAGCCGACAAGTAGTGAGGGGATTGCCAAGACATAGCTAATAAAGAGAAGAGAGTATAAAGAGTCGCCTTACATCTGGGGTGGGTTAGTGGCACAGAAAGGTGCCAGCCCAATGGCACTGCAAGCTCCTGAAGTTTCATGGACAAGACTCCGGATGACAGTTGTAATATCATCATCTGTTAATGTTGTCTGGCTGAAGCAGAGGGAATCATCATACTGGCCCGGATATTCACACATAAGGCGATTTCGCTGGCTCAAGGGCATAATCCTCCAAGAAATCCAGCAGCAGATCAAATCCAGTCCCGTCAGTCCGTTGGCCATAAGGGCTTTAATCTTGGCGTGAGCCGGCTCGTGCTTCGCCCGTTCAGCAGTTGACAGCCCGCCAGGAAGCTCAGAGGTCGTCTTGAGCCGGGATGGGCGGTAACCCGGCAGGGGATGCTCACCCTCTAGGGAGGTATCTTTATAGTAAAACCAAGTCTTGTTCCAATCTTTCGGATGACTCGGCATCTGAACAGCCGGAAAAGTTATGTCCTGGCGCCTCTGAATTGAAATCCCGCCGAGTTCTAAGCTTGGGCCGGCCTTCACCTCTGTCTGGAGGTTTGCATAAAAAACTCACGAAAGAGACCAACGGACAGCTCCGTTTGCAAGTCGACTTCGCTGAGCACTTGGAAGTTGCATATGTTGGAAACAGAATTGGGGGCGAGGTCTTGAGGGCGTAGCTTGTAAAAGTGGAGAACATCCCGAAAGAATTTTGAGCTGGGGGGTATAAACCCACGTTCGACATGATCTAAAAATACAACTACTTCGCCCTCCTGAGGAACGGGCTTTAGTTCATTACCCGAAACCCACCAATGGATGACATCTTTGGCGGGAAGGGTGCCCGCGTGTACAAAGTCCATCAGGAATTCTTTAGTGATGCAAGAGCCGACCCAATTGCATGAGTTGGATGCACGAGACATGCCGGCGGTTCAAAACTGTGCAAGGTAACAACGTATGCCGAGTCAGGGAATGGCAGACATCTACAGGCGGTTAAAAGCCTAAGATTTTAAGATTAAGCTGCCAGGATCCAGTTGGTGAGAGCCGGAATTACATGACGGGTCAAGTTTATGAGAAGACAAGGCAAAATTTGGCTAAGTGTGGAAAATAGGTTTCGCAACATATCTCTGAGATTGCGGATCTACAAATCAAAGAAAAATAGTTTTATTTCAAAACCTAGCGACGAACTATCGAAACGGCAAAAGTTTGAAAACGGCAAGCGGAGCAGTTGCGGATCTGCGCGATGCTGCTATCGGTTTTCTACAGAATGTCGCAATGGGGAAAGCATATCATTGAGTTTTATGGGGAAGGCATGGCTGGCATTAGAGAGAAGCTCGTGTTCTAAGTGGCGGAAGAACTCCATGAAACCCTACCGAAATGGCTACGGATCTAGGGGAGGAAAGACTCACCGGAGACGGCGCGGCGGACGCGGGTAGAACTCTAGAACAAACAGGTTGATGCAGCGGCCTCGACGACAACGGTGTGAAGACGGCACCGGAGCGAGGTGTGCTGGAGCGGCGGCGTCACAAGAAAGAAGACGAATAGCGAGCGGGGAGGAAAACAAATGCCACCCCTCACGGTCCTATTTAATAGGCAAGGGTGGAAACAGGCACGAAAATCCAGGCGACGGATATCATTTGACCGAGGCGGACGCCTCGATTCCCGGACCGTCCATTTAATAAGGCAAAGATTCGTTGCGGACGTCAGAGGATCTTTTTGACATAATATTTGACATGACGTCACGACGGGTCATTATTTTCAGGTAACATAAGGGAGATTTGCCGATGATTGAGAAGGAGGCTGAAGTGAGCAAGCTTAAATCAACCTGGGGCCTAATGTTGGGGATATAACCCCACGGTGAGACCCGTCCCTGAGGCTCCGGGTCACACTAGGCGGCTCGTACACCAGTCCAAAGATGGGTCGTGAAGACTTAAGCCCAGGACGTCGGGCGGCTTGACAAGATGGGCCAGAGCGTGGCCCGGACAGAGGCAAGGCTATCATTGATGAAGGCACTCGTCCATTGGATGGACAGTTTCGCAAAGCCGCTTCCTTCTCCACCAATGATGACACCGCCACTCAAGACTCCGATGCAAAGGCGTCAGCTCACAAACCTCAAGAGTCTGCCCCTCGTGTGATGACTGATCGCGAGCTTCTAATAAGTCTTCATCAGAAGGTCGATCGCAATCACAAGTGGGTGAAGCGTCAACTTGGTTACATTGTGCAGAACATGACTGTGATGCAAAACACTGTGAAGAGGAATCACTACTATGCGCATGAAAACCTCAACCGCTCTTGGGCCGTACTGTCTCACCTCATGTCCTCTGAAGAACTGGATGAGCTGGATCTTGAGGAACATCCTGACTGGGCTCGTCGACCTCAGAAGAAATTCAAGAAAGTTCAAGTTCCTCTAATGGTCACAAGTTCATTTTCTTCATCTCGAGAGAACGATGACGATGAAGACATTGACGACTCTGTGGTAGGCCCTGCATCGACAGATGACCCCAACAACGTTGGTGCTCCTTCCTCACCAACACGATGAAATTCTTCAAAGGGGCGTTAGTCCTCACTTTTTTGTCTCTTTTGGTCTTCGATGACAAAGGGGGAGAAAAATTGAGTTAGTCTTCAAGCGGGTCTCTCTCTATGGGCTATTTTTGTTTAAGTTACAACTCTCGTTCTTCTGAAACTTTTGTTGGTTGAGTTGTAAACTTATGTCCGATGGTGGTCTGACACTTTTGAACTATTTCCTCGCATGCTTATTTCCTCAAGTACCTTAATGCATACATGCTGAATTTCGTCAGACACCATTTTCCTCACGCATTTCAAATTCTTCATATCATATGTTCAAATGCATGTATGAATTACAAGATATAGGGGGAGTTCTCCATGTTTTCACCTGCGATGTGCATTTGCAGTCCGAAGCAAATTCCTCACATATGCACATCTTCACGGGGAGTTCTTCTATATCTTGCAATCAAATTCCTCAAACTAAGTACTTTCACTTCATATGTTTATCCCCATTGAAAACTTAACATATTTGTCATCAATCACCAAAAAGGGGGAGATTGTTAGTGCATCTAGTGCCCCTTAGTGATTTTGGTGTATTGAAGACTTATAGGGTTAAGGTACTAATGTGTTTGTGAGTGTACATAGGCTTTATAAGTCGATGAGGAGTTTGATAAATTCGGAGATTATCGACCCCTAAAAATTTATGTCTTCAAGTGAAGACTTTGCTGAAGACTTTGAAAATGAAGAAGTTGGTGTGACCTTGAAGATATGAACGAGGAATATGAAGCGTGAAGACTTTTGTTTTCGTAGTTTCATTTCCTTATTCGAGTCATAGGAAACACCATACTGTTAAAGGGGGCCGAGGTAATACTAAAGAAAATTTCCAACTGGTGCTCAACTCCAAAATCCTCAACCTATACAATCCTTCGAGTGAAGCCTTTGGAAATCTCTTATGGTTCAGTCAAGTTCTTCAGTGACAGAGACAAAGTTCTTCTGGTGTTTGAGGAAATTGATTTGTCTAAGGAGTTAGGATTTTGCCAGTGCGAATTGCCTACAAGTGAGGAACATGATATGTCTGAGGACTTTCATAGTTCGAAAATCCGACCGTTGTTGTGCTTAGCGCCAGCTGTCCCCAATCATAATATCCACATAACGGTCATATCATTGGGGGCATTTATGTCATGTCATGTCAGGTTGCACCCTAGCTATAAATAGCCACCCCCCACAACCACTGGTTGGTTGGCTACTTTGAGAGAGAACTGACACTTGTCATTTGAGAGCAACCCATCCTTCGAGGACTTTGAGAGAAAATCATCAGTGAGGAAAAACCCACAACCAAACCACAAAACCCATAGTGATTGAGCATCACTGAAGAAATTCCTGTGTGGATCCGACGCTTGTTACCTTTGAGGACTGTGTATCCTCCAAACGGTTAGGCGTCATGGTCTAGTGCTCCTTCAGTCAATTGGGGATCATGAAGTGACCTTGGTCTAGAGCATCTAGCAGTAAATTGTGGATCGTCGGGTGACCAGTTTGTGAGGGTTTTGGAAGTCTACCCTGAAGACTTACCACGAGTGTTGGGCGAGGACTGTGTGACCTTAGCTCAAGGAGAATACGGTCAGGACTGTGTGTCCTCGGACTGTGTGTTCTTTGGTTTAAATACCAGGCCGCTCCAAACCAGACATACGACTGTCACAACAGTTGGAACTGGGTCATCAAACCATTGTCTTCATCGAGCTATCTTGTTCTATTTCCTCAACCTCTCTATTCCTCATATACCTGTTGATGAAATTGATTGTTACTGTTTGAAGAATTTGACTGAAGACTTTCACAAATTCCTCACCTCAAATTCTTCAAGTTACCTTGTTCATCACTGCTTATCCTGTATCACGCTACTCACTATTTGTGCATGTTTCATTTCATCATGAAGTCTATGTTGTTATTATGTTCCTCATTCACCTGAGTACTTATTCCGCTGCTAGTTATTCATCACATTTCAAATTCCTCAAAGTTGAAATTCCTCAAGTGATGAATTTGTAAAAATCGCCTACTCCCCCCCCTCTAGTCGATATAACGCACTTTCAGCTTCATGAAGAACTATAAAATGACAGGGATGGTAATAATGATCCCTGAGCTATTCACAATGTTTGACACCGCGAAGGTAGAAATCAAGAAGGAGAATAAAGTGTTGATGGTTAGTGAAACCACTAGTTTCAAGAAGGGCAAGGGCTACGAGGGGAAATTCATGGATGGCAAGTCAGTTGCTGCTCCAGTGAAGCAACCCAAAGTTGAACCCAAGCCCGAGACTAAGTGCTTCTATTATATGGAGAACGGTCGTTGAAGCGGAACAACCCTTAATACTTGGTAGATAAGAAGGCTGGCAACGTCAACAGAAGTATATTAGATATACGTGTTATTGATGTGTACCTTTCCAGTACTCCTAGTAGCAACTGGGTATTGGATACCGGTTCAGTTGCTAAATGTTAGTAACTCGAAATAATAGCTATGGAATAAACGGAGACTAGCTAAGGGTGAGGTGACGATGTGTGTTGGAAATGTTTCCAAGGTTGATGTGATCAACATCGCACGCTCTCTCTACCTTCAGGATTAGTGATGAACCTAAATAAATGTTATTTGGTGTTTTCCTTGAGCATGAACGTGATTAGATCGTGTTTATTGCAATACGGTTATTCATTTAAGTTAGAGAATAATGGTTATTATGTTTACATGAACAATACCTTCAATGGTCATGCACCGAATGAGAATGGTTTGTTGAATCTTGATCATAGTAATACACATGTTCATAACATAGATGCCAAAAGATACAAAGTTAATAATGACAGTACCACATACTTGTGGCACTGACGCTAATTGTCATATTGGTGTAAAGCGCATGAAGAAACTCCATGTTGATGGATCTTCAGACTCATTCGATTTTGAATCAGTTGAGACATCCGGACCATGCCTCTTGGGAAAGATGACTAAAACCCCGTTTTCTGGCTTGATGGAACGGGCAAGTGACTTATTGGAAATAATATGTTGATGTATGCGGTCCAATGAGTGGCATAGAGTGCGGTGGATATCATTGTTTCTTACTTTCATTGAGGATTGGAGCAGATATGGGTATATTTACTTAATGAAACACAAGTCTGAGTCGTTTGAAAAGTTCAACAAATTCAAAGTGAAGTTTGAGATCATCGTGACAAGAAGATAAAGTTTCTACGATATGATCATCGAGGAGAATATATGAGTTACGAGTTTGGTATACAACTTAAGACAATGTGGACGTTGTTTTACAACTCACGCCACCTGGAACAATATAGTGTGATGGTGTGTCCGAACGTCGTAGTCGTGCTCTATTGGATATGGTGCAAACTATGATGTCTCTTATCGATTTGCCACTATCGTTTTGGGGTTATGCATTAGAGACAACTACATTCACTTTAAAATAAGGCAACATCTAAGTCCGTTGAGATGACACCGTATGAATTTTGGTTTGACGGCAACCTAAACTGTCATTTCTTAATGTTTGGGGCTGCAACGCTTATGTGAAAAAGGGTTTTCACCTAATGAGCTCGAAGCCAAAGAGGACAAATGCATCTTCATAGAATACCCTAACGTAACAATTGGGTAAACCTTCTATCTTAGATCCAAGCACAAAGTGTTTGTTGCTAAAACGGGTCCTTTCTCGAGAAAGAGTTTCTCTCGAAAGAATTGAGTGGGAGGAAGATAGAACTTGATAAGTTTGTTGAACCTTTGCTTCAACTGGAGAGTAGCGCAGCGTAGAAAGATGTTTCTATGGAGCCTACGTCACCTGAAGAGAAAGTTGATATGATGATCATGAAGCTTCGGATCAAGTTACTATCAAACCTCGTAGGTCAACAAGGGCATGTATTGCTCCTGAGTGGTACGGTAACCATGTCTTAGAGGTCATGTTGTTGGACAACGATGAGCCTACGAGCTATGGAGAAGCGATGATGGTCCCGGATTCTGACAAATGGCTAGGGGCCATGAAATCCGAGAAAGGATCCATGTATGAAAACCAAGTATGGACTTTGGTAGACTTGCCCGTTGAACGGCAGGTCGTTGAGTACAAATGGACCTTTAAGATGAAGACAGACAATGATGGTGAATGTCACCATTTATAAAGCTCGACTTGTCGCAAAGAAGTTTCCAATAAGTTCAAGTAGTTGACTGTGATGAGACTTTCTCACCCGTAGAGATGCTAAAGTCTGTTGGAATTATGTTAGCAGTTGCTACATTTTTCAATTATGAAATCTGGCAGATGGATGTCAAAACATCGTTTCCTTCCTTGAGGAAAGGTTGTATGAGATACAACCAGAAGGTTCTGTCAGTCCTAAGGATGCTAAAAGGTGTGCAAGCTCCAGTGATCCTTCTATGGACTGGAGCAAGCATCTTAGAGTTGGAATATATGCTTTGATGTGGTGATCAAAGTTTTTAAGTCTGCACAAAGTTTATGAGAAACTTGTATTTACAATAAAGTGAGTGGGAGCACTATAGAATTTTTGATAAGTATATGTGGTTGACATATTATTGATTGGAAATGATGTAGAATTTCTGGAAAGCATAAACGGTTGTTTGAAAAGAGTTTTTCAAGGGAAGACCCTGATAAAGCTACCTAATTGTTGGACATCAATATCTATATAGATTGATCAAGATGCTTGATAAGACTTTCAATGAGTACATACCTGGACAAGATTTTGAAAGAGTTCAAAATGGATCAGTCAAAGAAGGAGTTCTTACCTGATTTGTAAGGTGTGGATTTGAGTGAGACTCAAAGCTCGACCACGGCAGAAGAAAGAGAAAGGACGAACGTCGTCCCCTATGCCTTAGCCATATGCTCTATATAGTATGCCATGATGTGTACCGCACCTATGTGCCTTAAGTCTATCAAGGGGTACAAGAGTAAATCTAGGAGTGGATTACTGGACAGCGGTCAAAATTATCCTTAGTAACTAGAGGACTAAGGAGATGTTTCTCGATTATGGAGGTAATAAAGAGTTCCTCGTAAAGAGTCACGTCGATGAAAGCTTTAACACCAATCCCGATGACTCTTGGTAGCAATCCGGATACGTATAGTGGAGCAGCCATTTGGAGTAGCTCCAAATGGAGCGTGGTAGCAGTATCTACAATATGACTTAGAGAGTTGCAAAGAACACATGGATCTCAATGTCGTAGACCCATTGACTAAAGATCTCTCTCACATGCAAAGCATGATCGAACCCCAGAACTCATTGGGTGTTAGATTCATAAACATGTAAATCACGTGGTGATGTGAACTAGAATATTGACTCTAGTGAAAGTGGGAGACTATTGGAAATATGCCCTAGAGGCAATAATAAATTGGTTATTATTATATTTCCTTGTTCGTGATAATCGTTTATTATCCATGCTATAATTGTATTGATCGGAAACTGTATACATGTGTGGGTGTATAGACAACACTATGTCCCTAGTATGCCTCTAATAGACTAGCTCGTTGATCAAAGATGGTTAAGGTTTCCTAGCCATGGACATGAGATGTCATTTGATAATGGGGTCACATAATTAGGAGAATGATGTGATGGACAAGACCCAAACTATAAATGTAGCATATGATCGTGTCAGTTTATTGCTATAGTTTTCTACATGTCAAGTATATGTTCCTATGACCATGAGATCATGCAACTCACTGACACTAGAGGAGTGCCTTGTGTGTATCAAATGTTGCAATGTAACTGGGTGACTATAAAGGTGATCTACAGGTGTCTCCGAGGGTGTCTGGCATGGATCAAGACTGGGATTTGTTACTCCGTGTGATGGAGAGGTATCTCAGGGCCCACTCGATAATGCAACATCACAACAAGCCTTGCAAGCAATGTAACTAAAGTGTTAGCCATGGGATCTTGTATTACGGAACGAGTAAGGAGACTTGTCGGTAACAGGATTGAACTAGGTATAGAGATACCAACGATCAAATCTCGAGCAAGTAACATACCGAAGAACAAAGGGAACGGTATACGGGATTAACTGAATCCTTAACATAGAGGTTCAACCGATAAAGATCTTTGTAGAATATGTAGGAACCAATATGGGCATCCAGGTCCCACTATTGGTTATTGACCATAGAAGTGTCTCGGTCATGTCTACATAGTTCTTGAACCAGCAAGGTATGCACACTTAAGGTTCAGTGACGTTTCGGTAGTATAAAGTTATGTATGGTGGTGACCGAAGGTTGTTAGGAGTCCCGAATGAGATCCCGGACGTCACAAGGAGCTTTGGAATGGTCCAGAGGTAAACATTGATATATAAGAAGTCTTGTTTTGGTTACCGAAAAAGTTTCGGGCTCATTGGTAGTGTACCGGGAGTGCCCGGAGGGTACCGGGGGACCACCGGGAGGGGTGTCGCGACCCAAGGGGCTACATGGACTGTGAGAGGAGGCAGGCCAGCCCCTGGTGGGCTGGCCAAAGCCTCCCCTGAGGGCCCATGCGGCTGGCGTGAAGGGAGGAGGCAAAATCCCCAAGGTGGAAAGGTTTCCAAGTGGGGGAGGAGTCCTACTAGGAGTAGGATTGGAGTCAGACTCCCTCTCCTCCCCACTTCGGCCGAATCAAAGGCAGCCCTAGGGCGCAGACATCCCTCCCCTTCCTCCTATATATACTAGAGTTTTAGAGGTGAGGGCTAACCCTAATTTCCATGTGCTCCCTCTAGTTCATCTAGATCGGTTTTCTCCTCTAGTCTAGTTCAACGGTGCTTAGGCGAAGCCCTGCCGGAATAGTTCCACCACCATCGCCGCCATGCCGCCGTGCTGCCGGAGAACTCATCTACCCATCCGCTCCCTCTTGCTCTACGTGTGCTGAACGTGGAGGTGTCGTCCATTCGGCGCTAGATTAGAAGGACCATGATCGAGATCACAAGACGATTCGTGATTTGATCGCGGGATGGATCGTGATGGGATCGCGGGACGAATCGTGATATGGATCGTGATGGGATCGCGGGTGCTCGCGATTTGGAACGCGAATACATTCGACTACATCAACCGCGTTTCTTAACGCTTCCCGCTTAGTGATCTACAAGGGTATGTAGATCCACTCTCCCCCTCGTAGATGCTCATCAGCATGGATAGATCTTGCATGTGCGTAGGAAATTTTTTGTTTCCCATGCAACATTCCCCAACACTGAGGACTAAACATGCTCACACATTTCTTGTGGAAGTAATGAATGCACCTAATAACACAGAATTAGGGTGCTCAAATTGGGAAGCTCTTTGCAAGGCATATGGATTTCAGGAGGATATGGAAATAACCCTCGATCTTCGTCCTGAAGATCATATTTAAGGAAACATCAACATTTGGGTGGATGTGGATATGCTTCATGTTTTACCTCCATGTGTGTTTGTAACCATGCATATTTGCCAAGTAATTTGCATTCTATATTTAAAAATATTTGGTGTTCATCCATACTAAATTTGTTAATTTATAATTTACCGCTTATTTCGTTTCTTCAAGTGAAACACATAACATAATCGACATGACACACTACACTTATGGATCACATCTAACTTGAGAGGAGAAGAATGATCTTATCAACTTTGTTATTGGTGTCCTAGTTGGTAAGGAGATCTTCTCGTATAATTTGGGAACTGACCCAAATTATACATTGTACAGGACACTGATGCATAGGTTGAGGGCGGATGACATTCGCCGAAGTATCTTGGTAAGAGTTGCTAATTAAGTACACTATTTATATTGCGTAAATGGTATTATACATTGCTAACTAGGCTACTATTATGTTCTTCAACAGAAATTGTCATATGAAGTTGTGCCATTGTTGATGCAACCCAGAGGTAATATGACAATTAAAAGCCCCTTCCATCCCGAGTTCTCTTTTGCATACTCGACTGAGTGCAAACCACCAAGGCGGCTCCAAATTGAAGCATGGGGATAAATAAAGAAGGATCACAAGCCACAAGTTGGAGACCATTGGATCTCTTTGCTTCATCATGGAGACATAGGTGTTATTCTTTTTTATGTCATTTTACCTATGAGGGAGGACTAGGTCCTATGACGGAGAACTATGCCATTTTATCTTTTTTTGTTTTATGAGACTTTAACTTTGTATGATTAAGATGATGATGATGATGAGTTGTTAGATCTTGTGTAATTAATGGTTTCCTTCATTTGCTTATTAGCTAGCGTCGAGTTCTCTCTATATGTATAGTAGCTAGCAGCGGCGAGCAAGCATGGAGAAAGGGAGGCCACTTCTCTATTAGCTAGCTAACACAATATGAAATGCCTAAATTAACCCTCCAAAACCCCTAAACCCCCTTCCAAAAAAACCAGCGCCTGACGCGTGGCGGCCTTTTGGCCCCGGTTGGTGTTACCAACCGGGACTAAACGTACTCCTGCCTGGGCGCCTCGTAGCGGCCACATGGAGCCCCTTTGGTCCCGGTTCATAACCGAACCGGGACTAAAGGTTTTCGGTATTAGTCCCGCTTGGTTCGTCCCAGTTCCATAACCGGGACTAAAGGCCCTCTAGAACCGGGACTAGTTCCATGTTTTCTACTAGTGACTAGAGGCTTCTCTCTTGAAGGAGAGTATCACGGTGGGTGAACAAATTACTGTCAATCAATTGATAGAAAAGCGAATAATTATGAAGATATCCAAGTCCATGATTATGCATATAGGCATCATGTCCGTGTCAAGTAGACCGAAACAATTCTACCTCTATTACTATTACTGCACACATCGACCGACTCCTGCCTGCATCCAGAGTATTAAGTTCATGAAGAACAGAGTAACGCATTAGGTAAGATGACATGATGTAGAGGGATAAACTCAAAAAATATGATGAAAACCCCATCTTGTTACCCTTGATGGCAATAATACAATACGTGCCTTGCTACCCCTACTTGTCACTGGGTGAGGACACCGCAAGATTGAACCCAAAACTAAACACTTCTCCCATTGCAAGAATTACCAATCTAGTTGGCCAAACCAAACCAATAACTCGAAGAGACTTGCAAAGATATGAAATCATGCATATAAGTATTCATAAAATACTCAAATAATATTCATGGATAATCTGAACATAAACCCACAATTCATCGTATCTCGACAAACACACCGCAAAAGAGTATTACATCAGATAGATCTCCATGAAGATCATGAAGAACATGGTATTGAAGCACAAAGAGAGAGAAGAAGCCATCCAGATACTAGCTATGGACCTGTAGGTCTGTGGTGGACTAGTCACGCATCATTGGAGGGGCAATGGAGTTGATGTAGATGCCCTCCGTGATCGAATCCCCTCCGACAGATTACTGGAAAAGGCTCCAAGATTGGATCTCTCAGGAACGGAGGCTTCTAGCGGCGGAAAAGTATTTGCGTGGCTCTTTTTGGTATTGGGGGAATGTTTGGGTATTTATAGGATCAAGAATAGGGCTAGGACTCCTGCCAGGGAGTCACAAGCATGCCAGGCGCGACCAGGGGGGTGGTCGCGCCCCCTGGCTTGTGACTTCCTGGAAAGGTCCTTGCCTTGCACTCCAAGCCTGGTATATCTATTTTGTTCCAGAAAAAATCATTGCGAAGATTTTATTCCGTTTGGACTCCATTTAATATTCCATATCTGCAATACTCAAAACAAGGAAAAAATAGAAACTCACACTAGGCTCTAGATTAATAGGTTAGTCCCAAAAATAATATAAAATAGCATATTAACGCATATAAAACATCCAAAACAGACAATATAATAGCATGACACAATAAAAATTATAGATACGTTAGAGATGTATCACCGGGCAAGCACCCAGTCTGGGATGGTCTGCCTGGTCCGCGAGGTCCGTCTGGTGTGAGATCCGGCGATGGGCCGGTGACAGTAACTCAACGCACTGGCGAGGGGCGGCTTGCTGATGGCAGATCAAAGACGGGGGCATGGGGCGGCTATGCGCCATGGGAATGAACGAGAGGAGATGCAATGTTAGGTTTCAGAGTTTAGTCAACGGAGAATTCCTTAATGGGCTTGTTTTTTTGCCTCGGCCCGTCTCGAAAAAAGCCACCATACATAGGACGGGCCAAAATCCCAGGGTGGAGCGCGACCCACCCTGTCCACCTCGTGGCTCCCCCAATGCTGCTAGGACAAATGGTATGCGGTGTTCGTCGAAAGGCACCAAAGGTTTGCAGTTCATGGAAAGCTTGCAGTGAACAAGCTGCATCATACCATAACAACAACCATAGATGATTTAAGACTATGTGGAAAGCACACAGTTGGCATGGTTGAAGTTGGCAACGTTGCAGTTGGCAAGGCAGCGCCATGCCTTGCAGTGAAGAACTTCATCATCATCGTGCAGTTCGTCGCCATTGCACTGTTATGGCGTTGGTGTATCAGAGCATAACTAGCAGACCCCGTAAAAGGGCCAGTCCTAAAATTCCGACGAGTATATGGGTTCGGCCCGTTTTTCTTGCCAAAATAGACACCGTATCCCAGATCCGGCCCTTAAAAATTTTATCGTTGCCCGGAAAAATACCACCTTCACCGCTATTTATGCGTTGTCACCACTCGTATACGGGTCAAACCCTATCCGCCTTCGCCTCTGCTCCGCCGCGATTCCTCTCCCACTCCGCCCCAATTTGTCGCCGTCGGTGAGCCAAAACCCCCTAGCGGCCCATCCCGACCATGGAGGGCCACATAAATGGTGGGTATGACGCAGAGTGCCGCCGCCACCGCATGAAAGCGGGGGGAGTGAAGGTGGCTCAACTAGGGTAGAAGTCCGTCGCTGGCTTTCGAATGCCGCAAGCTCGACGAGTACAAGCGCGAGCTCGCGGTCCGACGACGCGTCTCCTCCGGCTCCTCTAGCACCGAGAGCTTGTCCGCGGGCATCTCAATCTTGCAGATCTGCGGGATCACTAGAAGAGTATGTCTAGAGGGGGTGAATATACTACTTGCAGGAATTTAAAATCTACACAAGGGCAAAGTTATGTGTTGGCAGATTTTAGCGTATAGCAAGTCTAGTACACCCTACACATACAAGTCATCAAGTATAGCAGCGAAAAGTAAATACATTGCACATGGAAGTAAGGAGTAGAGACAGGGAGATCAAATGCATGAGGGACACGAAGATTTTTCCCGTGGTTCCAATAGGTGGTGCTATCGTACGTCCACGTTTATGGAATCTTCAACCCACGGAGGGTAACGGTCGCGAGAGTCCACGGAGGGCTCTACCCACGGAGGTTCCACGAAGGACTAGCCTCACTATGGGTAGATCTTCATGAAGTAGGCGATCTCCTTGCCCTTACAAACTTCTTGGTTCACTCCACAACACGAAGTAGGAGGATCCCAAGCGACACCTAACCAATCTAGGAGGCACCACCGTCCAAAAGGTAATAGGCTTGATAATGTCGATGAACTCCTTGCTCTTGTGCTTCAAAATGATAGAATCCTCAACACATAATCACTCTCTCACATATTTGGATATGGTGGAAGAGATTGATTGGATGGAAAGCAACTTAAAAGGCTAGAGATGAAGATTCATATGGTAGGAATGGAATGGCATGATCTCAACACATGAGTAGGTGTCTCTCTCAGAAAATCAGTAGGTATGATTGGGGAACTATTCCGAGGGCTTCTCTTCGAGTAGGTGGTGGTGGAGGAGTATATATAGGCATCTCCAAAAATCCAACTGTTACACCTAATAAGTCAGACTCGGTGACACCGATGTGTTAATCTCGGCGGTATCGAGTTGCCTTAAAGGTAGAAACTTTTGAATCTCGGTGAGACTGATACATAAAACTAGGTTGCACCGATCAGGTGACCAACGGTCAGATTGCCAGACTCGGTGACGCCGATTCGGCAAACTCGGTCGGACCGATTTTGTGAATTTGCGTAACAGGAAGTTGCCAACCCAAACTCGATGGCACCGAATCAGAATTGGTTGCACCGAAGGGCTAGGGTTTCAGTGAGACTGTCTAAGGCCGAGAATCGGTGGCACCGAGTGGAAAGTGTTGGTTGCACAGATTTTGGATATTTGGCTTTGGACAGACTTTTGTGGAAGAGCTTGTGGGTGTGTGTGGTGACTATCACTTGTGCACGTATGAGCATTTTGTTCACTAATAGTACCTTACCCCCTTTTAATAGTATTGGCTTTCCTATGGACTAAAGTGATTTCTCGCAAAGGTAAAATGTAGGGTCTTCTTGCTTGAAGCTTTGCCAATCTATTTCCTTGCATCTTGGGGTGTTCCACAATCCTTTTGCCGACCCATCTCTCTATGGAATTTATCTGAAATACACTAGATGAGAGTATTAGTCCAAGAGACAATGTATGTTGTCATGCATTATCAAAACCACCAAGGGTTCACATTTCGCTTTAAATCTCTTCATTTTTGGTAATTGATGACAACATACAATCAAAGCTTCAAATAAAGATATGCATCCATATAATGAAGACTTTGAGAGACACAAGACTTAGACGTGCTCCCCCTAAAAGTGTGCAATCCCTTTAAAGGATAGTTGCTTTGGAATGCATGGACACACATATAGTGGAAGGCATATGATAAGTCATGTGTATCTTGGCTATATGCATCAGATGTATAAGGATGAGGTGTATCCTTGTTCAAGACTTCACGCTTGCAAACAATATGTGCAAGAAGCAAGAGATCATCTTTATCAAGGGAATGATGCATATACTTACCTTGAGTTCTTGAGCATTCTAGTAGTAGAGATACACTTGAGAAAACAATGTTAGGAAACACAAGAGTATTCTACCAATCAAAAGCACTAGAACTCAAAAGTACAAGATATGGAGAACATATAGAAGATAGTATTCCTTAGAATTGATATGTCTCCAAGATCATTTATAATTTTTCTCCCCTGTATATTATAAATGTAGGACATCCTCTCCCCCAGAATCTTAGCATGTAGATATTGGAATTGGATAGGGTGAGAAAATTCTAACATGAGAAATCTAATGCAATAATTTTAGTGCAAGCAAATTTTCTCCCCCTACTTTGGTATTCTCTCCTTTTTATATAAGTATGAACTTTTGATATTCTCCTCTCCCCTAAATCATATCTCCCCCTTGCATAAGCATGTATCTCCCTCTTTAGGTTTGAAGCTTTGTATATTTCTCCCCCTTTGGAATTAATTTCCAAAAAGGTCAGACATAGGGTGAGATACAGGGATCATTGATTAAGAAAGGTATCCTTGACAACAAGGGACATAGAATGTAGGATTCATAAAATATGAATATCATGAGAAAAATAAAGGAATCATTGAAAATAATTTCTCTCCCTTTGGCTAAACCGAGAATTTGCAGAACTTCTCCTCCTCTGAGTTAGGGATCCTTGATTGTATTTCTCCCCCTTTCATCATTTTTTAAATAATAAGAGGGACCATCAAATAAAATGTAAATATTGTAGAAAGATTATATAGATTTAAAAAATTTAAACACAGACAAAAACAAAAGAAAGTTGGTGGCTCTGAGACAAATTTGTCGGTGGTACCGGTATAATGTTATGCAGCTCATCTGCTGAATTGGTAGAATCGAGTCCTTTGTATCAGAAGCTCCGAGGCATAAAACAAAAACTTGAAAAGTTTGATAAACCTGCAAATGTTAAAGGTTGTTTGTACAAAGAATATCAACTAGTGAAGATTTGAATGATGACAAGAAAGCTTGCAATAGAAAGTGAACCAAACAAGATTCTTCACTAGATGATGGGTGGTGACTAGGTCACCTATATTGGAGTATATTGACTTAGGAGCCAAGCAAGAATACTTGATCATAGGTCATACTCATCGTTAAGCTCAAAAATGGGGTTACCATTTTTCTATTAAGCATTTTAATGTCTTCGCATCACTTGAGTTGCTTTATCTCATGGCCTGGAGTAAAGCTATATCAAAGATATGAGTAGATACCTTTGAGTGATGTTGTTGACATAGCTTGTAGGTGAACTTGATGAGGATTCTCGAGCTTGATGAAGATCATCTTGAGTTGGGAGCAATCCCTATCGTTTTCGTTCACTTTTCACCTACATGGGTTAGTCACACAAGGAAAAACATGATATATCCAAATGACTAGATATCAATTGTGAGTTGATACCAATTGAGAATTATGTGTTAAGGATATGTTTTGTTGTCTTCTTCCTTTCATCATCAAGGCGAGGTTGTGGATACTTGGTCATGACAAGATTGCTTAAGATATGAGTTGATGGCAATCTTGTGGAGTGTTGTTCTTCCAAGTACCTACAAAAGAGTTAGATGCAAGACAAGGCAACATAGAGCTCCAAGATATATGATTTTCATGATTGTAGCATGGAATAAACAATGAAGCTCATACCCTTGCATGCATCCTAGTGAGATTAGCTCAAGTTTGAAGCATCAATGATGTTCAACTTGCTCCTGGAATGACAAAACACTTTTTCATCAAGTGGTTTAGTAAAGATATCTGCCAATTGCTTGTTAGTGCGAATATGCTTAAGATTGATATCTCCTTTGGAAACATGATCACGAATGAAATGATGTCGAACTTGAATATGCTTGGTTCGAGAGTGTTGTACAGGATTATGCCCAATCTTAATAGCACTTTCATTGTCACATAGTAATGGCACATTTTTAACATAGATTTCATAATCTTTAAGTGTTTGTGTCATCCATAACAATTGAGCACAACATGAACCAACAACAATATATTTAGCTTTGATGGTAGATAGAGATACCAAGTTTTGTTTCTTGGAGGACCAAGACACAATAGATCTACCAAGAAATTGACATGTACCCGAGGTGGATTTTTTATCAACCTTGTCACCGGCATAGTCCGAGTCGGAGTAGCCAACAAGATTAAAAGAAGATCCCTCGGGATACCAAATGCCAAAGTTTGGTGTATGTATCAAGTCTCTCACAGTGCGTTTCACGGCCTTTAGATGACATTATTTAGGTGCAGCTTGATATCTAGCACACATGTAAACAATAAGCATAATATCGGGCCGAGAGGCACATAGATAAAGCAATGAACCAATCATTGATCGATAAACCTTTTGATCAACCGGTTCACCCTCCTTAGTAAGATCATCGTGTCCGCTAGTGGGCATGGGAGTTTGCATACCTTTGCACTCTTGCATGTTGAACTTCTTGAACAAGTCCTTGGTGTACTTTGTTTGAGATATGAAAGTACCTTGTCTCGTTTGCTTGATTTTTAGACCAAGAAAGAATTTCAGCTCACACATCATAGACATCTCAAACTTCTGTGACATCAACCTTCCAAACTTCTCACTAAATTGTGAGTTAGTATATCCAAAGATAATATCATCCACAAAAAATTGGCACACAAATAATTCACCATTAACTCTCTTTGTGAATAAGGTTGCATCAATTTTACCAATTTCAAAGCCTTTTTCAATGAGAAACTTCGTTAGGCATTTATACCAATCATGAGGAGCTTGCTTAAGACCATATAAAGCTTTGTGAAGTTTGTAGATGTGGTCAAGTTTCTTAGGATTTACAAAACTAGGTGGTTGCTTAACATAGACCTCTTCTTCAATTTCACCATTTAAAAATGCACTTTAAATATCCATTTGTTAAAGCGTGATATCATGGTGATTAGCATAGGCAAGAAGAATTCGAATGGCTTCTAGTCTAGCAACGGGGGCGTAGGTCTCACCATAGTCCATACCTTCGACTTTTGTATATCCTTGAGCTACGAGCGAGCCTTGTTGCGAATGACTTGACCATCTTCAACTTTCTTGTTTCGAAATACCCATTTCGTGCTGATGATGTTTTGTTCCTCCTTGGGCTTCTCCACGAGTGTCCACACTTTGTTCCTTTCGAAGTTGTGAAGCTCTTCATGCATGGCATTCACCCAATCCGCGTCTTCAAGAGCTTGTTCAACATTCAAGGGTTCAATGCTAGAGATAAAAGAATAATGCTCACAAAAGTTAGCCAAGCGAGTTTTAGAGCGATTGATCCTCCCTGTTTGTATGTCACCAAAGATTTGGTTTAGGGGATGGTTCTTGGTCACTTGTGCTTGAACTCGGGGTAGCTTTGGCTTGTTAGTTGGTGGAGCTTCTTCTTCATCATCATCTCCTTCATCTCCGTTGTTGTCGATGTGGTCATCTCCTTGAGGTGGTGGCGAAGGAGGTTGTGGTGGATCTTCATGATGTACTTCCTCCTCCTCTTCATATTGTCGTGTACCACTTGTGGATGCTTTCATGTCATTTTGTCGGTAGCCTTAATCCGAAGTAGGATCTTCCACTTGGGTTAATGAAGTGCTTTCCTTCACCTCCATGGGACGAATCTTGCCGATGGGAAAATCTTAGATAGCTTCCAAGGATCTTTATCACCTACATCATTTGGCAATTGTTCGACTTGCGAACCATTAGACTCATCAAACTTCACATCTACCATCTCTTCAACTTTTCGAGTGAAGTTGTTGTAGACACGGTAGGTGTGAGAGTTCGATCCATAACCAAGTAGGAAACCTTCATGAGATTTGGGAGCAAATTTAGCACGACGATGCTTATCAAGAATGTAACACTTAGAGCCAAACACCCGAAAGTATCCAACTTGGGGTTTGTTACCGGTGAGAAGCTCGTATGTCGTTTTACCAAGAAGCTTGTGCAAGTAGAGTCGATTCGTGGCATGACATGCTGTTTCCACAGCTTCTGCCCAAAAGTGTCTTGGCGTCTTGTATTCGTCAAGCATCGTTCTTGCCATCTCAATGGGGGTTCGGTTCTTTCTCTCAATGACTCCGTTCTGTTGAGGCGTGTACGTAGCCGAGAACTCATGTGAGATACCCTCTTCGTCAAGAAAGGTATCCACATGGGTGTTCTTGAACTCTGATCCGTTATCGCTTCGAACCTTATTGATCTTCACTTAAAATTGATTTTGCGCTTTGCGTGCAAAGTTCTTAAAGATCTTTTGTACCTTCGCTTATCATCAAGAAAGAATACCCACATAAATCTAGAAAAATCATCAACTACAACTAGACCATAAGAGTTTCCACCAAGACTCTTGTAAGCACTGGGACCAAAAAGATCCATATGAAGTAACTCGAGTGGTCTCCTAGTGGTCATGATGTTCTTGACTGGATGACTCCCACCTACTTGCTTTCCTGCTTGACAAGCGCTACAAAGTGTATCTTTGTCAAAGTAACGTCTTTAACAACAAGAATGTGATCGCCCTTGATAAGCTTATCTAGATTGCGCATGCCTACATGTCCAAGCTTTCTATGCCATAACCAACCTTTAGAAGATTTTGCAATGAGACAAGTACGAGGTTGGGCCTTTTTAGCGAAATCGACAATGTATATATCTCCTCTACGAATACCAGTAAAGACAATTTTATGATTATCAAATCGAAACACTTGGCAATCTACTTTGGTAAATAGCACATTGAAACCGAAGTCTGCTAGTCTAGATATGGAAAGAAGATTGTAGCCAAGGGATTCAACAAGCATCACATTTCGAATAGAGCTATCATGAGATATGGCCACCTTACCAAGGCCAAGTACCTTACCCTTAGAGTTGTCTCCAAAGGTCCCTGTCGTGGGAACGAGCCTGACAGTAGATGGTAGGGGTACGAAAGGAGAGGGCAGAGTCCTAGATACGGCAAGGATGTACACATGGATGTATGAGTTCAGGCCCCTCTCGTGGAGGTAACAGCCCAATGTCTTAGTGCTCGGGAGCTTATGTCATGTGGAATATATGGATTACAATGGTTGCGAACCCTTGTGCAGGAGGGGAGGGGTGGCTTATATAGAGTTCGCTGCCCCTCATAATTGCCCAGCATCTAAGGGTCCGATCGTGGGGTTAAAGTCTGTCGTTACTGGTAACGTACGTAATAAAAGCTACTAATGACCATTGAACCAACGTCTGCCCATTGGGCTCTTGATGATGGCTCCTGGTCTTCTGGCGTCGAGTGAGCATGAGGTCTTCCGAGTGACACGTGACTGCCGAGTGAAGGAAAGAGTCTCCGAGTGGATATCTGTCGAGTGAATTTGAACGTCTCTAGGAATACACTCGGAAGTTCATGCTTGATCTTCAAGTCCTCCCATGCAGTGTCCTTAGGTAGGGTATGTAATCCTTGTCTAGGACCCTACCCTAGGTATGTATCCTCGTCAGTCACGTACCTTCGAGGACCTTGATTAGGCATGGTCTCTTGGAACATGTCTTTGTCACCACTCATGTGATTCGTGCATCCACTGTCGAGAATCCACTCTTTTCCACCGGACATGTAATCCTTGAAGTTTGCCATTAGACTTAGATTCCTCATGATCTTTTCATGCTCGATGTCGAACAACTCATCTTCATCATAATATCCATGTTCTTCATTGTCATCATTTTGTGGAATCTCCTCGTCATAGAAACCAAGAGACTCATTAGAATCGTAACCATGACAATGTTCAGGTTTATGAATGCGAATGGCTTCAATAACAATGTGGTTGACAATAGTGACATCTCCTTTAGCACGCACGAGATCACGGAGCTCAAATATGCATTTATCAAAGTTTGGATCACTAGGCTTCATTTTGTGAAAAGCAAGAATTTTATGAAGAATTTCATCAAGATTACCTAATGAAAGATTCGGATACCGTTTCTCCAAATCAGCCCACAAAGTATAAGCACATGCAAAGTTCTTCAATTGAGAAAGCACGAATCTTAGTAAGCCTCTAACAATAAGATTGACAGTTCTAAGGTTACCAAGCATGTCAATTTCTTCTTCGTGTGTGGGATGCAATTCATCAATGGGGAGCACATAGGGATTTTCAATATGTTTTCTCAAGTGGAATTTGCCAAATAGATCAATCATGGCATTCTTCCATCAACTATAGTACTCTCCATCAAGAATAGACACTCTACAATACAAACTCTCCACACTAGGCACATCCATCTTCCTCCATGGTGTTGAAACCGAAGCAATGGAGACCAATGCTCTGATACCGATTGCAGGATCACTAGAAGAGTTTGTCTAGAGGGGGGTGGATAGACTAATTGCAGGAATTTAAAATCTACACAAGGGCAAAGTTATGTGTTGGCACATTTTAGCATATATAGCAAGTCTAGTACACCCTACACATGCAAGTCATCAAGTATAGCAGCGGAAGGTAAAGACATTGCACATGGAAGTAAGGAGTAGAGATAGGGAGATCAAATGCATGAGGGACACAAAGATTTTTCCCGTGGTTCCGATAGGTGGTGCTATCGTACGTCCATGTTTATGGAGTCTTCAACCCACGGAGTGTAATGGTCACAAGAGTCCACGGAGGGCTCTACCCACGGAGGGTTCCACGAAGAAGCAACCTTGACTATTCCGTAACGGCATCCTTCCACAAAGGACTAGCCTCACCATGGGTAAATCTTCATGAATTAGGCGATCTCCTTGCCCTTACAAACTTCTTGGTTCACTCCACAACATGAAGTAGGAGGGTCCCAAGCGACACCTAACCAATCTAGGAGGCACCACCCTCCAAAAGGTAATAGGCTTGATAATGTCGATGAACTCCGTGCTCTTGTGCTTCAAGATGATAGACTCCTCAACACACAATCACTCTCTCACGGATTTGGCTATGGTGGAAGAGATTGATTGGGTGGAAAGCAACTTGGGGAGGCTAGAGATCAAGATTCATATGGTAGAAATGGAATGGCATGATCTCAACACATGATGTCGTGGTTTCGTCACGGCAGATGCCATGGGTAGGCTTTTCGAGAGGGGCCGAAGGATGCGGGTGGGCTCCAGGAGCGAGGTTAGGCACAAGCGGTGGCAGACACACGATGTACCCAGGTTCGGGGCCCTCCGTGGGAGGTAACACCCCTAGTACTGCTTGGTCTAGTTGAGACAATGGTCAGATTACAATGGTGCTCCTTGAGCTGTATGGATCGTGGAGGAAGAAGGAGCTAGCTCGCACTTCTGCCTCCCTATGCGTGCGTATGGAGTGGATGTGGGGAGAACTGAAAGATCAGCCGACCCCGCGCATGGGAGTGGTCCGGGGGGTTTTATAGCCCAACCCCCCCGGATTACAATATGAATAGAAAGTCAAGGGGCCCCCAGCCGGCAGCCTCTCTAGCCGGCTGTGGGGGCCGCCGGTTGTGGGGTCTTGTTGCCGGCAGGCCTCGCCGGCTGAAGGGTTTCGTCAGGAGCCGGCGGGGCCCGCGCGGCGGGTTCCGACGCCGGTCACGTCACGCCACGGGCCGCCCCTTGTGGCGTCGTGTTGCGATGACCGGCCGAGGTCAGCGGTGCGGCTGACCGCCCTGCAGCCATGTCGGGCAGGTAATGGAGTGGTTGGGGCATGCCGGCACTGTTGGAAGCCCGGTCACCGTCCGCCAGGGTCAGAGGCCCTGACGCCTTCACAGTGGCCATATCAGCGCTGACCCCCCATGGGATGGGGGCCACCGTTGCCACGCATGCCCTGACGACGGTATCCAATGCGCGGCCGGCTAGGGGCCAGGCGGCAACGCCCCCAGCTAGCCGGCACGTCGTAACCGGCGGGTCATAGTCGGCGGGCCGCTTCTGGCAGAGCATAGCCGGACTACAAGGGGAGGCGGCCCGCCCTTTGATTGCGTTAGAAGGTTGGAGAAAGGGAGCGCTTGAGGCTATCCGGGGTCATCCCCCCGTCAGTAGTCCCTGAAGCCGGGGAGGCCCGCCAACGAACCATGGCGGTCCTCGCCGGCTTGAAGATCGTTCTTGCGCTGCGGGCTGCCTTGAGAGTCAAGCGAAGCCGGCAAGAGACGGCCGGCTCCACAGCCGGCCGATGCCTCGCGCGCCGCCTCGGGTTCCCCACCGGGTAGAGAAGATGCGCCACGCGGCGGAAAAGATCGGGCGGCGGGGCGGGGCCCTCCACGATCGCGGCCTCGGCCCACGCGCGGGGATCTTTTACGGCGCGGGGCGGACGATTAGCGTTCCTGAGCGCCACGATATACGCCCCGCATGCCGCGGGAATCGTGGGGGTCGTGCGCAATGAATCTAGCCCCCACGATCACCCACGCAGGGTTTAAATGTCGAGAGGGGGGAGGCAGAACGGCCTGTTCGCTCCCTCCTGCTGTCGCATTGCCTTCGTCATCTTCCTCCCCCCGCCACGAGAGAGAGTGAGAGCAGAGAGCAGGAAACCAGGGCACGCGAGCAGGCTATGCCACCATCTGCCGCCGAAGAAAGCCCGGGCCACCGCCGAGCACCCACGCCCGTCGTCGCGACCGCACACCCCCTCGGAGACCATGGTGGGTAAGGGCGCATGGGACGGCAGCGACGTGGATGAAACCTTCATCGAGCACCTCCGCCACCGCCGCAAGCTCCCGGCGGAGGACCACTTGGAGGCACACCCAGCCAGGCCGGAGAACGCCCCGGCACCGCGGGAGGGTGATGGTTATCTTCACCGATCACTTCCTCCGTGGGTTTGGGCTGCCGGCGAGCGCCTTCTTCCGCCGCTTCCTGACGCGGTTCGGCCTGCAGCCGCACCACCTTCCTCCCAATGCCGTCTTGCAGCTGGCGGCATTCGTCACCCTCTGCGAGGGGTACTTGGGCGTTGAGCCGAGGCTTGACCTCTGGTGACGGCTCTTCTTCCTCAAGCGGCAGACGATGAAGGACCCGGCAACACATCAGATGGTGATGACCGCCTGCAGAGGCGCCATGATTCACATCCGCAGGGGGACTGGCTTCCCGAAACTCCCGCTGCACGAGTCGGTGAAGCACTGGTAGCGGGGGTTCTTCTACGTGAAGAACGCGAAGCCGGAGGAGGACTACATCAACCTCCCCGAGTTCGCCAACCACCCGCCGACCGCAATGCTGAACTGGCGGGCGGTTGCGCCACCGGCGCCCGAGACGGCGGACCGGCTCTACGAGCGCCTGCTCGTGATGACCAGGACGGAGGTGCTGAAGGCCACAGATCTGTTGGCCGCGATGGTGGCGCACCGGGTGCAGCCGCTGCAGCGCCGGCCGCATCTTATCTGCCAGATGGGGGGACGCCATGACCCCTGCCAGCTCTCCACCAAGGAGATGAGACCGGCCTATGTGGCGAGGAGGGTGAATGCCATCTCGATGGCGAAGATGGCGGAGGGCGAATGGCAATGGGAGGAAACCCCGTACAGCCAGAGCCGCCCGACACCGCGGGTAAGTGTCTAGCCACCTCCTTCCCTCCATCTTTTTTCACAGGACGTACTCCTCCCCCCTTTAGCCTGACAGCGTGCCGTCGGGCCCTCCCGCAGCTTTTCCCGTTGCTGCAGAACTACAGGGAGCCGGCTCCTGACACAGTGGAGTCGGACCCCGAGGAGGTCAGGACGCTGACGACGTGGAGCCGGGCGACTCCGAGCGAGCCGGCGCGTCTGAAGCTGGCGATGCGGAGACGGAGACGGAGGGGGCCGAAGAGGCCGAATCGACGGGTGAGTCTCCTCCCTAGACGCACCTACGGGACTGGAACGATGATGACGCTGAGGCGGAGACATCGCGTGTTGCAGAGGCTCTCGGGAAGCCTGAGACTTCGGAGGACGAGGTCACGGCGCCGCGGAGGCGCCAACCTCGAGCCGGCGGCGGCTCCAGCCGTGGAGGCCCGGACGCGGACGACAAGGGGAAACGGCCGGCTGCCACCAAGCGTGCGGCGGCCGCACAGCCGGGCGGCAGCCGCGGAGGCGGGGCTAAGAAGCAGAAGGTCGCCCAGGCAGGACCCACGAGGAGGGCGGTCCCCGTCGTTGCCGGGTAAGTCCATCTCCTCCTCCACCTTGGTTCGTTCTGCCTTCCCCCTAGTCCCTTACTTCGTCGTTACCAGGGAGGCGTGCGCCCTGGGGAGAACCCCGGGTGGCGGGACGGAGAGGGCGGCGCCGCCGACGGCTGTCGAGGGGAGGGAGCGCCAGGCGTGGCTCGACCTTGAGGCGGCCGAGCGGGAGCGGCGCGTCGAGGAGCTTCGCCCATGGGAAGAAGCGGCAAAGAGGCGGGGGGAGCCAACGGGGAGGCCGCTGGCGGAGCATGGGAGTCGTTCCCCCTCCTCCGAGGAACTAGCGGGGAGGCCGCTGGCGGAGCGTGGGAGTCGTTCCCCCGTGGCCAGGAGAAGAGGTCGAGGGACCACCACGGCTCCGGGCAAAGGGCGGAGGCGAGCGCGAAGGCCGCGGAGGACATGGCGGAGATGGACCGCGGCGCTGCCCAGCCGGTGGCGGGCAACGTGCCACCGGGGGCGGAGGTACCGGCCCCGAAAGTGCCGGCACCGGACGTGCCGATTTCGGAGGCGCCGGTTCCGAAGGCGTCGGCCCTAGAGGCGCCGACACCGAAGGCGAGTTGACCCGGAGCTGCCGGAGGCGGAGTGCCGGAGGTGGGGGCCGCGATGGCCGGGGAAACGGCCGCCTCAAGCGCGTCGACGGCGGCCCCCAGTGCGACGGCGACAGGAGGGGCCGGTCCCATCGCGGTCTCCAACAAGGGAGGACCCGCAGACGGAGGCCGGCTGCAGCGGACCTGGGCGTCGGCCGGGAGCCCGGCCCCTGGTGAACCGTCGAGTGCCCTCGGGGCGGCGGTGGCCGCCGTTGTCGATGCGTTTGCCGCTTGCCGCGCCCAGGCATCGCAAGACGCTCGGGCCGCCAACGACCGGCTAGTGAGCTTGAAGCAGGCGGTCGCGGTGAGTTTTCCTTCTTTCCTTCTTCTCTTGACTTCCGTTTTTTCCGTCTTTTCCAGTGGGGACGCGCCGGCGCACCCATTGGGTGTAGCCCCCGAGGCTCAAGCCGGCTGGGGCGCAGATGGGTCGAGCCTAAAGTTGTGTACTCTTGTTGTTTTGTAGGTACCGCATGACCGCCGGGAGGCCGCGTACAACACCCTATTGGGGTTGTACCTAGGAACCGAAAACCGGCTCACCGTCATGTCCGCGGACTTGCGAGGTACGTGTTCTTGCAATCTTTCAGTGGGAGCGTGCAAGCGCACCCACTGGGTGTAGCCCCCGGGAATCAGGCTGGCTGCCCCGGAGGCGGGCTGAATCCTTTCTGACAACAATGGCTTCTTCTCATGAAGCTACCCACGCCGAGACGGTCTGCCTCCGACGCCAGGTGGTGCGCCTTTACGAGGAGCGAGAACTCCTGACGACGGAGCGCGACCGGCTCCGTGGGGAGGCGGACCAGGTGAAGGCGGAGCGGGAGGGGCGCGAGGTAGCCCACCGCCAAGCATTGGCGGACCAAGGGGTGGCCCTTCATCGGGAGGCGGAGGAGCAGGAGAAGGTTCTCCGTGAGAGCTGGAGGCCAAGGACGCCGCGCTGGCCAAGGCGGCTCGGGATGAGCACGAGCGCCAGCGCCAGGAGTGGTCGGCCAAGGAGGCACAGCTGCAGGGGCAAGGGCATGAGGTGGATCAGATGCTGCACGGTAAGCTTCTGTTGCCTTGTTCTTCTCGCGCCCTCCTTCTGGGTTTTCTGGCTTGCCTTCCCGCTCATCCCTTGTCTTCTTCTTAGGGATTTTCCCCGGCATGCAGGAGGTCGCGGAGGCGGCCGTGGAGGCCGACCGTGAGGCTCGGCGGGAGCAAGGAGAGGCAGTTGGGCCGCTTGCCCCTGGACCCTGCACGAGGTGGGGATCGCCACCGCGGCACGTCTGTCGGAGGTGGTCCGCTCCCTGAAGCGGCTCCAAGCGGTCGGCTTGGCGCTGGTTCGCACGCTTTGGCTCGACGCGGCGGACCCGGGCTCCATGAACCGACTATCGAGGTGGCTGGAGTTCGGGACTGCGCGGGTGAATGCCTAGAGGGCCTTCGCGGCACGCGCCGGTGCGGACATGGCGCTCTGCATTGCCAAGTCGTGGTACCCTGAGCTGGACTTGGGTGTGCTCACGACCCAGCGTGCCGGCACCGACGCGGAGTTGGAGGCGATGGCGGAGGAGCTGTTGGTGAGGGCGAGCGACCTCGTGTCCTTCGCCGCGTGGGACGAGTACGTCCCGAAGCGCGGGGCGGACGACGTGGTGATCCCGGAGGACCGGTATGGGCTCGCCCTAGATGACCTGGCGACGAGCGCTGCCGAGACGGACGATGAAGAATCCGACACCGACGACTACACTGAGTCCGAGACGGATCCGGACGCGGGGGCGGGGGTTTCTACCTCGGCCGCCCCGGAGGCGCCGGCTCTAGAGGCGTGAGCACCGTCAGCTCCAGAGGCGTCAGCACCGGAGGAGGGTCTGCCCGAAGCTGCCACCACTTAGGACTTTCTTTCCTGCATTTTTGTTTTAGACTACAGTTCCACCCACTAGGGGTAGTCGATACACATGCGCCAGGTCTTGTTTTTCTTTAGCACCAGGACTGGGTTGGCCAGCCAGTCCGGGTGGAATACTTCCATAATGAAGCCGGCTGTGAGCAGTCGGGCGATCTCTTTTCCTATAATACGCCACTTCTCCTTGGAGAAACGGCGCAGGGGTTGCTTGACCGGCTTCGCATCCGGCCGTACATGTAGCTTGTGCTCGGCGAACTTCCTTGGAACACCCGGCATGTCCTTGGGGACCATGCAAAGATGTCCCGATTCTCACGGAGGAAGTCGACGAGCTCGCTTTCCTATTTGTTGTCAAGGCGGGAGCCGATGGTCACGCACTGGGTGGGGTTGGCCGGATCGAGTGGCACCTGCTTGGTGTCCTTGGACAGCTGGAACGAGCCTTCGCCGACCGACAGGGACGGAGGGGCCGGCACGGCCAGCTGGGCAGATACAAGGGCCACCAGCCGGTCGAGCTGCCGCTTCTCCTCGGCTATCTCCAGGGCCTCGGCCAGCCGGCTGCCGTCTCGCGCGCACGCCATTGACATCTGGTATTTGCCGGCGATGGTGATGATGCCCTTGGGACCCGGCATCTTGAGCTTGAGGTAGGCGTAATGGGGGATCGCCATGAACTTGACAAGAGCCAGCCGGCCCAGCAACGCGTGGTAGGGACTGTCGAGGTCCACAACCTCGAACAAGACCGGCTCACGGCGGAAATGACTGGCGTCGCCGAAGAGGACGTCGAGCTTGATCTTGCCGACAGGGGTGCAGGACTTTCCCAGCATGATGCCATGGAAGACGGTCCGACTTGTTTTCAGATCCTCCACCCTGAGCCCCAGCTTGAGCAGGGTGTCAAGGTAGAGGATGTTGATGCTGCTGCCTCCATCGATCAACACCCGTGAGAAGCGGCACGAGCATTTCTTGGAGGCGATGGTAGGATCGAGGACGATGGCATAGCTGCCAGGGTTTGGCATCACGGCCGGGTGGTCCGCCCGGCTCCAGGTGACGGGCTTCTCGGACCAATGCATGAACTGGGGAGTCGCGGGCATGGTGGCATTCACCTCGCGGTGGAGCCGGCTGTGGGCATGCTTGTTCGTCTCTTCGCTGGTGAAGACGACGTAGCAATCGTCATGCTTGGGATACCGGTCGTGCAGCCGGCCGTCGCTCCGAGCCGGGGCCGGGTCCGCCTGACCCGGACCGGGAGCCGGAGACGAAGCTGGTGCCGGAGCGCGGGCTGGCTGCACGGGAGGAGCCGAGAGGCCGTCCCCCCGAGCCAATCGCTGTGAGAAGTTGCACTGTCGGAGCGTGTGCCTGGCCGGCTTGGCACCAGAGTGGTTTTTGCAGGGGAGGTCAAGCATTTGCTCGAAAGTCAGCTTGGGCTGCCAGGCGGCCTTGCCGGTGCGCTGGCGCTGACCGGAGGCCTGGCCAGCCAGTTGCTCCTCCTCGATGGAGGCGACCTGCCGGCTCCCGTAATGGGAGTCGGGCTGGTCGTTCTTGCGCTTGCCGTTCTGCTGCTGCCTGTTGTCGGCCGTCACCCGCGGTGCGGCGGGGGGCGTAGCCGACTTGGCTGGTGCCTTAGCCCTCATCCTCATCGAGGAATCGGCCGTGGCATATTTGTCCTCTTTGGACATCAGGTCCGCCAGGGAGGTTGGCTCGGAGCACAAGAGCTTGTGCTTGAGGGGGTTCCATCGCAGCAGCCTTCGATGAAGTACTGGATGGCATGTACCTCGTGTACTCCTTCGCAGGAGTTGCGAAGCTTGGTCCAGCGCGTGAGGTAGTCGCGGAGGGGCTCTTCCAGCCCCTGGACGCACATGGCCAGCTCGCGGGGCCGGCCAGGCCGTTTGTAGGTGCCGGTGAAGTTGCGGACGAAGGCCTCCTCGAAGTCCGTCCAGGTGTTGACGCTGCCGACAGCCAGGCTGTTTAGCCAGGTGCGGGCCGAGCCGATTAGCATGAGGAGGGCGTAGCGAACGACTACGCACTTGTTCCCCCTGGCGATGCCGACGGCGGTGGTATTGTCAATTAGCCAGTCCTCCGGCTTGGCAGCCCCGGTATACTTCGGGGTGTCGCGGGAGAGTGTGAAGCCGGGCGAAAAGGGCTCGTTGCGGATCCGCGGACCGAAACAGGCCGGGCCAATCAAGCCCTCCTCCTCGAGGAGAGCCGACTGCGCCAGCCGGTCAAGACGGAGCCGGGCGTCGTTGTCGCTGTGGGGGACGTGGGGTCCGAGCCGGGCTGCAAGCTCAGGACGGACGGCCGGCGGGATGGACCATGCCGGTTCCTGCCACGGTGGCGGGTATGCCCGCGGGTGCGTCGGCTGCCGCCCGCCGGCGCCTCGTCGCGGCGGTTGCTGCTGGCCGGGTTGCTGCTGCGCCGGCTGTTCACAGCCGGCTGCTCGTTTCCGCGTGACGAGGGGCGCTGAACGTTGCTCCCCCGGGTGTTCCGGCCGGAGGGACGAGGGGTGCTAGAGTGCCGAGCAGGCCGGCGGTCAGCAGCCCCAGCGTCCTCGCCCTCGGGACGGGGAAACTCGGAGACGGCCCCACCAGGGGTGAGGACGACCTGTTGCGCGTTGGCGGTGTCGATGAGGTCCTTGTTGTGCCGCTCGCGTGCGGCCCGCTCCTCGCCCTCCAAAGTTGCCAAATCCTCGTAGGCAACCTTGGCGGCGCGCAGGTTGGCCGCGGGGGTGTCATAGACAGGGAAACGGCCGCCGAGGATTTCTGCGACCACGCGGCCGCGTTCCCGCACAGCACCATGTCGGCTGGGCTCGGGGCCAGCCGGAGTGAGACCGTACGCGGAGTTGTATTCCCGCTGCGCGACCTCCATCCGGCGCCGCTCGACAACGAGGGCGCTGGCATTTTCGAACAGCAGGCGGCGGGCCGCCTCAGCTCGGCTCTACGTTCACATACAACGGGTGCAAGCCAGTGTTGCACACGCAGAACACTCGGGTTAAACTTGACGAGCCTAGCATGTACAGACATGGCCTCGGAACACAAGAGACCGAAAGGTCGAACATGAGTCATATAGCAGATATGATCAACATGATGATGTTCACCATTGTAACCACCTCAACTCACGTGATGATCGGACTTGAGTTGGTGAATTTGGATCATGTATCACTCGGATGACCAGAGGGATGTCAATTTGAGTGGGAGTTCTTAAGTAATATGATTAATTGAACTTATTATCATGAACATAGTCAATAGTGTCTTTGCAAATTATGTTGTAGATTACTTGCTCGCCCTGTAGCTCCCTTGAATTTTATATGTTCCTAGAGAAATAGAGTTGAAAGATGATGGTAGCAATATTGCGGACTGGCTCCGTGATCTGAGGATTGTCCTTATTGCTGCACAGAAGGCTTATGTCCTTAATGGACCGCTCGATGCACCAACCCCTCTAGCGTTGTTTGTAGATGTTGTGAACATCTGATAGGCACGTTTTGATAACTACTTGATAGTTTAGTGCGTCATGCATTACAGCTTAGAATTGAGGCTCCGAAACGTTTTGAACGTCATGGAACATATGAGATGTTCTAAGAGCTGAAATTAAGATCTCAGGCTCGTGCCCGTGTTGCAATATATGAGATCTCCAACAAGATTCTTTGCCTGTAAGATGAAAGAGAATAGCTCAATCGTTGAGCATGTGCTCAGATTGTCTGGGTGCTACAATCGCTTGAGTCGAGTGGGAGTTGATCTTCCAGATAAGATAGTGATTGATATAGTTCTCCAAGTCACTGTCACTAAAGCTACTAGAACTTGGTGATGAACTATAAAACGCCAGGGATAGAAATAATGATCCCTGAGCTATTCGCGATGTTTGACACCGCGAAGGTAGAAATCGAGAAGGAGCGTCAAAGTGTTGATGGTTAGTTAAAACCACTAGTTTCGAGAAGGGCAAGAGCAAGGAGGGAAACTTCATGGATAGCAAGTCAGTTGCTGCTCCATTTAAGCAACCCAAAGTTGAACTCAAACCCGAGACTAAGTGCCTCGATTATGAGGAGAGCGGTCGCTGAAGCGGAACAACCCTAGATACTTGGTAGATAAGAAGGCTGGCAAACGTCAACAAAAGTATATTTGATATACGTGATATTGATGTGTACCTTGCTAGTACTCCTAGTAGCACCCGTGTATTGGATACCGGTTCGGTTGCTAAATGTTAGTAACTCGAAATAAAAGCTACGAAATAAACGGAGAACTAGCTAAGTGTGAGGTGATGATGTGTGTTGGAAATGTTTCCAAGATTGATGTGATCAACATCGCACGCTCTCTCTACCTTCGAGATTAGTGACGAACCTAAAATAAATGTTATTTGATGTTTTTTTTTGCGTTGAGCATGAACGTGATTAGATCATGTTCATTGCAACACGGTCATTCATTTAAGTTAGAGAATAATGGTTATTCTATTTACATGAATAATACCTTCAATGGTCATGCACCTAGTAAGAATGGTTTGTTAAAACTTGATCATAGTAATACACATGTTCATAACATTGATGCCAAAAAGATACAAAGTTAATAATAATAGTACCACATACTTGTGGCACTGCCGCTAAATGTCATATTGGTATAAAACGCATGAAGAAACTCCATGCTGATGGATCTTTGGACTCATTCGATTTCGAATCAGTTGAGACATGCGAACCATGCCTCTTGGTCAAGATGACTAAGGACCCCGTTTTCTGTTTTGATGAAGCGGGCAAGTGATTTATTGGAAATGATACATGTTGATGTATGCAATCCAATGAGTCTTGTAGCTTGCGGTGGATATCATTATTTTCTTACCTTCACTGATGATTTGAGTAGATATAGTGTATATTTACTTAATGAAACACAAGTCTGAATCGTTTCAAAGGTTCAAGCAAATTCAGAGTGAAGTTTAAGATCATCGTGACAAGAAGATAAAAATGTTTGCGATATGATCGTGGAGGTGAATATCTAAGTTACGAGTTTGGCATACAACTTTAGACAATGTGAAAGTTGTTTCACAACTCACGCCACCTGGAACACCATAGTGTGATGGTGTGTCCGAACGTCATAGTCGTGCTCTATTGGATATAGTGCGTGCTATGATGTCTATTATCGTTTTGTTACTATAATTTTGGGGTTATGCATTAGAGACAACAACATTCACTTTAAATAGGGCACCATCTAAATCCGTTGAGATGACACCGTGTGAACTATGGTTTGATAGAAACCTAAGCTGTCATTTCTTAATGTTTGGGGCTGCGACGCTTGTGTGGAAAATGTTTTCACCTAATGAGCTCGAACCCAAAGCGGACAAATGCATCTTCATAGAATACCCTAAGAACAGTTGGGTGAACCTTCTATCTCAGATCCAAGCATAAAAAGTTTGTTGCTAAAACTGGGTCCTTTCTCGAGAAAGGGTTTCTCTTGAAAGAATTGAGTGGGAGGAAGATAGAACTTGATGAGGTTATTTGAACCTCTGCTTCAACCAGAAAGTAGCGCAGCGCAGAAAGATGTTTCTGTGAAGCCTACGTCAGTTGAAAAGGAAGTTAATGATGATGATCATGAAGCTTCGGATCAAGTTACTATCGACCTACGAGGAAAATATAACTTGATGAGGTTATTGAACCTTCACTTCAACCAGAAAGTGGCGCAACGCAGAAAGATGTTTCTGTGAAGCCTACGTCAGTTGAAGAGGAAGTTAATGATGATGATCATGAAGCTTCGGATCAAGTTACTATCGAACTTCGTAGGTCGACAAGGATGTGTACTGCTACTGAGCGGTACGACAACCCTGTCTTGGAGGTCATGTTGTTGGACAACGATGAACCTACGAACTATGGAGAAGCGATGATGGGCTCGGAAACCAACAAATGGTTAGAGGCCATGAAATCCGAGAAATGACCCATGTATGAAAACCAAGTACAGACTTTGGTGGACTTGCTCATTGGACGGCAGGTCGTTAAGTACAAATGGATCTTTAAAATGAAGACAGACGCTGATGGTAAATGTTACCATTTGTGAAGCTCGACTTGTTGCAAAGTAGTTTACGACAAGTTCAAAGAGTTGACTGCGATGAGACTTTCTCACTCGTAGCGATGCTAAAAGTCTGTTGGAATTATGTTAGCAGTTGCTGCATTTTTCAGTTATGAAATCTGGCAGATGGATGCCAAAACATCGTTTCCTTCCTTAAGGAAAGGTTGTATGAGATACAACCAGAAGGTTTTGTCAGTCCTGAGGATGCTAAAAGGTGTGCGAGCTTCAGTGATTCTTCTATGAACTGAAGCGAGCATCTCGGAGTTGGAATATACACTTTGATGAGGTGATCAAAGTTTTTGAGTCTATACAAAGTTTACGAGAAACTTGTATTTGCAATAAAGTGAGTGGGAGCACTACGGATTTTCTGATAAGTATATGTGGATGACATATTGCTATTCAGAAATGATGTAGAATTTCTGGAGAGCATAAACCGGTGTTTGAAAAGAGTTTTTCAAAGGAAGACCTGGATAAAGCTACCTAATTGTTGAGCATCAAGATCTATAAAGATAGATCAAGATACTTGATGAGACTTTCAATGAGTACATACCTTGACAAGATTTTGAAAGAGTTCAAAATGGATCAGTTAGAGAAAGAGTTCTCGCCTGATTTGAAAGGTATAAAGTTGAGTAAGACTCAATGCCCAGTGACTGCAGAAGATAGAGAAAAGATGAGTGTCATCCCCTATGCTTCAACCATATGCTCTATCATGTATGCAATGCTATGCACAAGACCCGATGTCAGCCTTGCCATAAATATGGCCAGAAGGTTTCAAAGTGATCCTGGAATGGAGCACTAGACAGCGGTCAAGATTATCCTTAGTAACTAAAAGACTAAGGAGATGTTTCTCGATTATGGAGGTGATAAAGAGTTCGTCGTAAAGAGTTACGTCGATGCAAGCTTTTAACACCGATCCGGATGACTCGTAGTAGCAATCTGGATACGTATAGTGGAGCAGCCATTTGGAATAGTACCAAGTGGAGTGTGGTAGCAGTGTTTACGGTTTGACATAGAAATTTGCAAAGTACACACGGATCTAAATATCGCAGACCCGTTGACTATAAGACCTCTCTCACATGCAAGGCATGATCGAGCCCCAGAACTCATTGGGTGTTAGATTCATAACAATGCGAATCACATGGTGATGTGAACTAGATTATTGACTCTAGTGCAAGTGGGAGACTGTTGAAAATATGCCCTAGAGGCAATAATAAATTAGTTATTATCATATTTCCTTGTTCATGATAATCGTTTATTATCCATGCTATAAATTGTATTGATCGGAGACTTAGATGCATGTGTGGATACATAGACAAAACCATATCCCTAGTATGTCTCTAATGGACTAGCTCGTTGATCAAAGATGGTTAAGGTTTCCTAACCATGGACATGAGATGTCATTTGATAACGGGATCACATGATTAGGAGAATGATGTGATGGACAAGACCCAAACTACAAACGTAGCATATGATCGTGTCAGTTTATTGCTACTGTTTTCTGCATGTCAAGTATATGTTCCTATGACCATGAGATCATGCAACTCACAGATATCGGAGGAGTACCTCGTGTGTATCAAACGTCGCAATGTAACTGGGTGACTATAAAGGTGATCTACAGGTGTCTCCGAGGGTGTCTGTTGAGTTGGCATGGATCAAGACTGGGATTTGTTACTCCGTGTGATGGAGAGGTATCTCAGGGCCCACTCGGTAATGCAACATCACAATAAGCCTTGCAAGCAATGTGACTAAGTGTTAGTCACGGGATCTTGTATTACGAAACGAGTAAAGAGACTTGCCGGTAACGAGGTTGAACTAGGTATGGAGATACCGACGATCGAATCTCGAGCAAGTAACATACCGAAGAACAAAGGGAACATCATACGGGATTAACTGAATCCTTGACATAGAGGTTCGACCGATAAAGATCTTCGTAGAATATGTAGGAACCAATGTGGACATCCAGGTCCCGCCATTGGTTATTGACCGTAGAGGTGTCTCGGTCATGTCTACATAGTTCTCGAACCCGCAAGGTCTGCACACTTAAGGTTTGGTGACGTTTCGGTAGTATAGAGTTATGTGTGGTGGTGGCCGAAGGTTGTTCGGAGTTCCGGATGAGATCCTGGACATCATGAGGAGCTCCGGAATGGTCCGGAGGTAAAGATTCATATATAGGAAGTCCCAGTTTGGTCGCCGGAAAAGTTTCGGACTCATCGGTAGTGTACCGGGAGTGCCGGGAGACCTCCGGGGGGGGGGGGGGTATTTCGACCCAAGAGGCTTCATGGGTTGTGGGAGAGTAAATACCAGCCTTTTGTGGGTTGGTGGAAGTTCCACACAAGGCCCATGCGGCTGGGAGAAAAAGCCCAAAGGGAAAAAGGTGGAAAAAGGCCAAAAAAGGGAGGAATCCTAGTCCTACTAGGATTGGAGGAGGAGTCCTCCTCTCCTTCCCACTTTGGTCGACCCAAGGGCTGGCTTTTTGGAAGCCAAGACTCCTCCTCCTCTCCTCTAGAGGATTTTAGGGTTTTGGCACAGAATTTTCAGCCATGTGCTACCCGTTCCTCTAGCGCATAGTTTCTCCTCTAGATCGGTTTTCTGCAGTGCTTAGGCGAAGCCCTGTCGGAATTGCTCCACCACCATCGCCAGAGCGCCGTCACACTGTCGGTGAACTCTTCTTCCTCTCCACTTCCTCTTGCTGGATCAAGACAGTGGAGATCGTCATCAAGCTGCACGTGTGCTGAACGCGGAGGTGCCGTCCGTTCGGCGCTAGATCGGAAGGACAGTGATCAAGATCGCGAGACGGTTCGTGATGAGTTCGTGGGACGGATCGTGATCAAGATCACGAAACGGATCGTGATGAGTTCGCGAGACGGTTCGTAATGAGTTCACGGGACGAATCGTGATGAGATCGCGGGACACTCGACGATTTGGATCGCGAAGACGTTCGACTACACCAACCGCGTTTCTTAACGCTTCCCGCTTAGCGATTTACAAGGGTATGTAGATCCACTCTCCCTCTCGTAGATGCTCATCACCATGGATAGATCTTGCGTGTGCGTAGGAAAATTTGTGTTTCCCATGCAACGTTCCCCAACAGGGAGCACATTGTGCTTTCAATCTCCCCCTTTTTGGTAATTGATGACAACATACAATCAAAACTTCAAATAAAGATACGATGTATATAATGAAGACCATGAGAGACACAACTTAGACTTGCTCCCCCTAAAAGTGTGCAATCCCTTTGAAGGATAGTTTCTTTGGAATGCATGGACACACATATAATGGAAGGGATATGATAAGTCATCTGTATCTTGGCTATATGCATCAGATGTATAAAAATGAGGTGTATCCCTATTCAAGACTTCACGCTTGCAAACAATATGTGCAAGAAGCAAGAGATCATCTTGATCAAGGGTATGGTGCATATACTTACCTTGAGTTCTTGAGCATTCTAATAGTAGAGATACACTTGAGAAAACAATGTTAGGAAACACAAGAGTATTCTACCAAACACAAGAGTATTCCACCAAGGGAGCACATTGTGCTTTTAGGATCACTCCGGTCAAGAGAGAGACGGAGGAGCTCGGACTGCTTGTCGTCAAGCAGGAGGCCGACGTGTACCCGTCGTGTCAAAGCATCATCGACCCCGAAGACTTCCTCCCCCCAGGGAAGGAGGACCACCTCGTGCGCGCCATCATGGAGCTCTCAGCGAGGAAGGCGGAGGAGGTCAACTCGCGCATCCGCCGCGAGCTCGAGATCAAGGAGATCTTCCTCGAGCAGGGCTTCACGACGTCATAGGCGCAAGCGTTGAAGGAGGCGGACCTACGCGTCATGGAGGCCGAGCAGGCCAAGATCTGGATCGACCTCGACTTCAACGAGGACCGAGCTCCTCCGGCTCCTCCTCCGCGTCATCGCCATCGCACCCGTCGGTTATGGTAGCCAAGGCTCGGGTACGCTACATGGTTCGCAGACCCCCCTCCTACGTAGTACTATGATGTAGTTTGATGAAGAACTATCTACGATGTATATGATGATCAACTATGTATGATGAAAGTCTTTGCAAGTTTCTTCTGCAAAGTTTTTTTTTCAAATTTTACAGTTTCATATACGGGGTCTGATCTTTCACGCACAAATTGGCCCCACAAATTTGATCTGCAGTGAACTGTAAACACATTTTTGCGGGTCGGCATTATATGGTGTCTGCTAGAGATGCTCTTGGATGTGATTAGGTGCAATGTAACCTCACCACATAGCGTACAAGGTTACTCCACCTTGCACCGCGTATGCAACCCAACATCATGCTTATGTTTGAGTTCAGAGGGCAACCAAACACCGTGCGCTAAGCTAGCCCTAATGCGGGCAACCAAGTAGATTGCAAATGTTGATTTAGAGACTGTATATGCTCAACCAGCCTCATGCGAGCCAGACTTGAACTTGTCAGACCCGACTACTATGGGTGCCAAACACGCTTTGAGGCTACTCATAGTGGGAAAGTATCATATACTAATATCCTACATATGATACTAGTTTATGATACTACTTTCATAGTGCATAGTATCATAGAATAGTATCATGTATGATCATATTTATTGTCATGCATGGCACAAAGTAGCATATCATTTAACATGATACGTATCTACCTATGTTACTTTAACCATCTCTATTTTCTTTAATTCTCTGTCACATCAGCATGTTTGCTATTCCCAAGTGCATGATACCACCTAAGTTACCCCACTATGACTAGCCCGAGTCTTGAAAAAAAGGAAAAAGTCCATTTTAAACCTTGAAGTTATAGAGCATAGCTAAATCAAACCTTGAACTCTGAATCCCAATTGTTTGCACTCTGAACTTATCAATCCCGGTCTAAATCGAACCCTCAAGTTGTTTGGTGCACCGGGAAAGTGACGATTCAGACTGGGATTACATACTTGTCTCACTGACGATGGGGCCCATTTATGATCTTAATCTTCTTCCCCAATTTCTTTCTCTGATTCACTCCTGAATCGATCCGATCGAGCTGCCCACCCTAAGCAGCAGGCATCCGACGATTGCAGTGCACGGCAACAGCTAGCGCACACAGCAGAACGCACACCTTAGCAATCTGGAGCAGCACCACACCACATCGGGAGGTTGGGCAATGTAGAGCTAGCTGCAGGGCCATGGCTGGGAAAGATGATGGCTCAGATTCAAGCTTAGGAGATGCTGCCACGGGATATGCTCCGGCAGCCGCGCCTCACGGGCGACAGAAAGGAGCGGCAAGAGCGCGAGCCGACCGTGTCTTTGGCAGTCAACGACTGAACGCCGACGTGGTCAAGCTCGATGGCCAACTCTCCCATGGCGATTAGTAGGCTAGCAGCACACGCCATGGCAACATTGCAAGTAGGCACCATGGCACCAAGTTAGCACCATGCCAAGGATTGCCAGTCTGACCGAAGCACTTTTTTTATTTTGTGTTACGCTTGTGCAAACCTTGCAGTGGGATTAATGGTTTGACCTTCAAATGAATACCAGAGCAAAATAAAAGGAGGCACGCAACGGGAACGATGCCCCCATACCGAGCAGAGCCAACGATCTTTCGAGGAGGCCGCAAGCAGCAATCATGTCAATTTTAGTACCTTGTACAGGATTAGGACAAAGGTTTATCGTGGAGAAAGAATAGAGGTGAAAGATAAATACAACAGTTGGGTCAAGTCGGTCAGTGATAATAACAAATTATCCCAATTAGGATATATAATCTTCTGACGTAAAAAACAGCTTCAGGATTCGATTTAGACTGGGATTGATAAGTTCAAAGTGGAAACGACCGGATTCAGAGTTCAGGTTCGATTTAACTAAGCTCTACAAATTCAAGGTTTAAAATGATTTTTTTCCTTAAAAAAAAAGCAAAGTCACTACCAAACACGTCCACACCAAAGACACATGGCGCGCACCCACTTGGCTCTCTTCGTTTGCCGCGACGGAAAACGGTGCAACAGAGCAAATAAAAATCTCCACCTCTTCCGGGAAATCTCTCCCAAGGAACGCAAAAATTCCCCAATCCCCCACAAGTGGAGAGGCGCCGTCGTCCATCACAGCACTCCCCCTCCGCCCCAAAACCTCTCGCGCCCGCGCGAGATTTCGGGCCCGCGTTGGTCTAGGCCACCGGATCTAGGGTTTTCGCGCGATGCTCTCGCTGCGCAGCGACGCGCGCCACCTGGCGGCGCCGGTGGCGCGCGGCGGGGACGACGTATGGCTCGGGGCCAGCGGCGGCGCGGGGCCGGCTCCCGAGGGGCCAGCGCCAGCGGCGGCTTTCCTGCTGCCCCCTGTGTCCTTGGACACGAGGAGCAAGCAGCTCGTCGGTGGTGAGCACCTCTGCCGATCCTTGACTTTGCTACTCGTTGATCTCTTTTTTAGGTTGTGATCACCGATTTGCCAGGGGTTCCCTTCCCCTCCTTCTAGGGCGTGAAGGATCTTAACTCAGTTGAGCTTGTGGAAAACTGTGCTCTGGGTAGAGTTGTTTGTGTTTGTTTGAAGTTTACGGCGTTCGAAATTAAGTAGAAACTCGGGAGAACTGCTTTATGTTTACCCAGAAATGGTCTGCGTGGCTGGTGTTGCTGTTCGGATTTCCAGGAACATGTGAGCTATTAACTCAATAACCTCACTGGAATTCTAGTCTTGTACAACTGGTTTCCTCAGGCTCTTTGATGATTTAACTAATCAGGTCCACGGAGTCATCTTTGGGCATATCAAGTTCATAAATAGATACAAGTGGAATACTCAATTTCCTTCTCAGGCAGGTCTCTAGATTAAACCTGAATGTTCTGTTAAATCAGATCGTATAGAGCAGAACTAATCGTATTAGAACCAAGCGCGCTTTGATCGGTGGTAATTGAATTTCAATCTTCTATTGAATACAATCTAAGTACCTAAAACTATGTATTCAGTTCAACTCCAAATCTATCAATCATTTTGCCTGGAGTAGAAAAATAATTCATCCATTACAAAAGAGTACTCTTTCAGTGCTTATGGTCTGTACAGTCGATGCAGCAGAAGCACGTGCACATAATTTGTTTGGCGTGCCTCGCTTGGACATGTTGGCTGTAGGCATGTGGGTTGAGACGAGAGCTAGATTAGTTGAGGGCACATGGAGTCCAATGGTTGAGTTGTGATGAGTCTAGGCTATGAAGTTCTGGCCTCACTTGCTTCAGCCGATTGGAGTCACCCCTTTATAATTAGAGCATTTCTGTGTCTTGGGCGGAAAGTATTTCACTCATAGGAACCCACTGGCTATATTGTGTATCTGCCCCTAATTGTCTGGTATTAAACGCATACATTTCACATAACTATCTGCGTTGTAGTCCAAATGGAGCTCAAGCCGGCTAACTTACTGCAAATATTTGAGCTTTTGATAATATACTTATTAGATTCATGGATGGATTATACAATTTTAAGTCATGTGAAAAGCTGAATTCTTATTGCCTCTGCAAACCACATGGTGGAGGCAATCTGGTGCACCTTATTAGAACTCTGGAGTTATTGGAGCGTACCTGTTGCATCGTGTGGGATTAACTGGTGTAGATATTTAAATGGATACTCATGGTGGAATTGATCTTTTGTACCTTCTAAATTTTACCTTTTGTTCATATTCTAATTTCCATCCTGCTTCTTCAAATGATCTAGTTAATGAAGAGGACCACCTGGCTCTTGCACATCAGAGCTACAAATCAGGAAAATATAGTCAGGCACTGGAGCATGGAAATGCTGTTTATGAGAAGAATCCACGTCGAACTGATAATCTACTTCTCCTTGGGGCTATTTATTTCCAGGTTATTACTATTGTGATGCCTGGGCATGTTCTTTCTTACTTCCTTCCAAATCCATCACTGAAAGTTTTTTTTCCTCTAGCTTCGTGATTATGATCTTTGCATTGCAAAGAATGAAGAGGCTCTTGCCATTGACCCACAATTTGCAGAGTGCTATGGCAACATGGCAAATGCCTGGAAGGTTTGTTGAGTAATTAAGAAAAATCTTTTCAGAAATGGACATGCTTTTTGAGGGTCCCAGAAATTAATGGTGTAACGGTTTTATTTTGTCATGTAGGAGAAGGGAGACATCGATCTTGCAATTCGTTACTATTTAACTGCTATTCAGGTGTGTTTGTGCTATATTTTCCTGACTTTAATGTCTTTTATGATTCTTTCCAGTCTTTTTGGCCTAAAAGAAACTTGCTTAATATTTGAATGTGATAGGTGCCCCTGTTATATTGTTGTATTGACCCTAACCACCGAATAATCTTATCAGTCTACAAAGTTTCCACTTCATTTCTGGAAATTCCACTGAGGATCACCAAATGTGTCTTGATGGTTCAAGTAGCCAACTGACCTCCTAGACTGCAGATTTTAGTTAGTGAAATGAATTTTAGGTGGATCACCCCAAGTCACACTCTCGTTTCTGTGAAAGTGTTATTTGTCTTTGGTGTTAGGGTTTACTACTATGAATATGGCATAAGCATTGTTGCTGGAATTGTGCTTGGCTTAACATGGGGGAAGAAAGAATAAGATATCTGTAAACTGTACGATTTGGTTAGTATTTAGCTGTAGAGACTAGAGACCTTTTGATTTAAAGTCAGCCGAATCTGTGTTTTACCTAGCTATTATGCCCCTGAGAGGCAATGTAGAGTACTAGAGTGGGTACTAGAGTGGATAATATCCTTTTGATTAAAGTTATATTTTTACTCGATCTCATGTGCCAACGTATTCGTGTTTTCTTTCCACTTCTTTTGCACATATTTCCATTATGCCAAGCTGGTATATTTGTTCCATTGGGTTTCATATCCATAAGAATGTCTGGTTTTTACGTTGGCTCGCCAACTAAAAAGCACGGATACGGTGACACGGACACGGCGACACGCATACGGAGACACGGGATACGGCAATTTCCAAAAACAGCCCATCGGTGACACGGCGAGTATATATAAGAATAAATAAAAATATGTCATGTAATATAGAGTCGAGGACAAAAAAATGAGGAAGAGATACTGCCCCATTTGTTGTCTCCTATTTCAAGTGCTTGATTGATCATTCAGACCAGATCCATGTCATTACAACTTGCAAAACACATCCAGCAGTAGTCTAGTATCGGATCAACAGCACCACATACAGGTTGTCATCCTTCACTCTCACCCACGGATGATTGGCTACCAGCAGTGGCGCCGCTCCCAGATGCAACGTTCCCTAACATGAAGCACCAATAATTCAATCACTAATTCACATGGGGAAGCAACAAGCAAGCAGCAGCAGCTGAACCGCATGGGAAGCAACAAGCAAGCAGCAGCAGCACATGAACAGCACAGGGAAGCAACTAGCGAGTAGAAGCAGCAGCAAGGGTAGACGAATGGGGGAAGAAAGCAGCAGCAGCTCAACAAAAAAATGATTTAAATAGATGAAGGAGGTAGAGATTACCTGCTCCAGCGTGGTCGTCGTTGGGAGGAGAGTCTGCTGCACTTGGGGGACGGCGGTGGGCTGGTGGTCGAGTCCAGGCGGCGGCGGTGACTCCATACGGCAGCGGCAGCAGTGACTCCATACGGCGGCGGCGGCGGTGACTCCATACGGCGGCGGCGGCGGCGGGGAGTCCAGCAGGTGGTGGCGGCGGCGGCGGGGAGTCCAGGAGGTGGCGGCGGCAGAGTTCAGAAGATGGGAAGCCCTATTTGGTGGTGTCGCTTTCTGTGGCTCCCGTGAATGCGATCTGTCGTCGATAGGGATTCCTATCGGGCCGAGGCATAGTTGGGCCTCCCGAGTCCCCTACGTGTCCCACCCGTGTCGAGCCTTTTTTTTAATTCGTATTTCGAAGAATACGGCAGGATACGCGTGTCCGACCGTATCCGACCGTGTCGCCGTGTCCGGCCGTGTCAGCACGGGGATTCGGCAACTTCTGCCGTGTCCATGCTTTCGAGCTCGCCAAGCCTATCACACAACCCTCCTCCTTTATCCGGGCTCGGGACCGGCCATGTTTAAACAAGAACATTGGCTTTGTTGTTGTTGTTGTGGTATATTTGTTCCATGGTCCTAAATGTCCATCAGGGCCATAATCGTTATTCTTATGCTAAATCTCCATGTCTATCATGTTGAGTGCATGCTATCTTAACATGGTTCATGATTTATTCTTTGGGATCTGAGTACTGTTTATGAGGTGTGTTGTGTGCACCAAGGGATTTAGGGTGTAGTAGAGGCCCAGTGAGCACTTTAATGGCCATGAAAAAGTGAGAAAAATCGGCTATATTGACAGTACATGCGTTTACCTCGCCACACAATTTCAAATCTAAATTCGATCCACACATTGAGAAATTCGATCCACAAATTGAGATACAACCAATGCATGGATCGAATATTGATTTGAAATTGTGTGGCGAGGGTGATGATGTTGTGACAATATTGCCGATTTTTCTCAGATTTTTCATGACCATTGGTGGCGCTAATTGGCCCTCTAGCACAATAGCATGCTTCATGTGGCGAGTGCATGCGTTACACCCTTGTTCTTTTCCCTTTCAGTTCTTCTTTTAACTTATGAAAGTTTCTAATATAAATAATCAATTGCAAGATTGTAAGAGATGAAATGGTCTGACTGCCAACTTTTTTTCTATGTAGCTACGCCCAAATTTTTGTGATGCATGGTCAAACCTTGCAAGTGCATATACACGCAAAGGTAGACTGAATGAAGCAGCACAATGCTGTAAACAAGCGCTTGTCCTGAACCCACGTTTGGTATGTGTATTCACACGTTTCCAGTAATTCTGCTTGTTCATTCTGTGAGTTGACATTTGTTATTCCATAATTTAGGTTGATGCACATAGTAATCTGGGGAATCTAATGAAAGCACAGGGTCTTGTGCAAGAGGTAAGCAAGTTGTGTTGGCTTCGATAACTAGTGGTACCGTTGAATGATCCTTATTATGTCATCTGATTGCATCTTCAGGCATATGCTTGCTACCTTGAAGCAATACGAATAGATCCACATTTTGCAATTGCATGGTCAAATCTTGCCGGCCTGTTTATGGAGGTTGGGGACCTCAATAAGGCTATGCAGTATTACAAGGTAAATGCCACAATGGTGCAAGCGTATGGTGGAATTGAGAAATATCTACTGTGTATTAAAAAGCTTCAACCTGAATTCTATATACTTCAGTTCAATGTATGTCAACCGAATAGATGTATATTGTTACCTTGTTAATAAAGCTGAGTGTTAGTGGATTGAAGCGTTCTATGAGTTACTATGCTACAACTAGTTCATTACTATAAACAGGAAACCGTTATGTAGAGCATTACTTATTAATCCGGGAGTGGGGAAGAGGAGTATATCATCTACTGACTTTGCTCCATGTGTGGTTGTACGCAAGAGGTTGTCGTTGATACGTTATTGAGTGGCGACATAACAGGCTGGACCTAACTTTTAAAAATGTGAAAATAAATATGTAGGTTTGTACTAACATTTGGTACTGTGAGTAGCAACACAATGGGCTTTGCTCTTGTTAGTTGGTTCAACTGCTTGCCGTTCCTTGACAGCAAAGCTAATATTTAGGCTTTCATGAACTTCCTAATGTTGAAGTGTATATGTGGATTGCCTAGCCCTTTCCATCAGTTTGGACTTTCGGTTGTGTTGGCTAGTGCATAAAGTTTAACATGGTATCAGGGCCTAAGTTCCAAGTCCTGTCTTTCCCAGTTTATACAAAAAATTGCTGCTGCCCCCCTCTGTGTCCACGCATAGGCCTCTTGAGCAATACCTCTGAGTCTATTCACGTGTTGACTTCCTGCTTCACATGTGAGAGGGGGTGTTGAAGTGTGTATGTTGATTGCCTAGCCCTTTCCATCAGTTCGGACTTTTGGTTGCGTTGGCATAGCATGAAGCTTTACACCCAAGTGCCACTGAGATGTTTAGTGCCTTGCTAAAAGCAAATTTCCATGAAAAGGCCAAACGAAAGAACTCATGCTTACTATACTTTTCTTGTTCTTGACTTAATTTTGGGCGTGATTATGGTTATGACTGTAAAATCTTAAATCCTTTTAGGTGCTTTCTTGATATTCTGTAAAGTTCTTTGAGATGCTATTTACGGAGCACTTTTGTGGCATACAGGCGATGATCATTTTCAAAAAATAATGCGAATAGTTTTGGTTATATATATACAAAAGAATAATGGATATACATTGCTTCAAAGAAAGCACCTAAAAGGATTATATATACAACCTTGATGTGTTTATTGATTCCAATTAAAATTCCAATCTGTGCTAGAAGCCTAAAACCCATGCTGGTCAACTTTAGGTTTGCTCTTGACTCTAGACGTTGTGTAGATTGTTGACATTAAGTTGGTGTATTAGGTTCATTGCCTAATTTATGCTTTGATGCTGCATATAGTTTATCATCTGCAATGTTACATTGAGTTATCTTATCAATAAACACATCGAGGTATAAATTAGCAGTCCAAGTAGTACAGTGGAAATTGAAAATGCCCAAAATGTTGCATTTGTGTATATATTGGTTGAAATAATTACTGTATGTTACGTTTATTGAGGCTATTCTGATGGCATTCCAGCCCCTAGTTGTGTCAAGAAATTTGTATACTAATTTTGTGATGTATCCATGTTGCCCTTATATGTTATTCAATCATGTTTTATGGTATATTCATTCAATCAACTCCTTGTATGCACACAAAATTAAAATAGTATATCCCTTTTTTGTACTAGCCCTTTAAATTTCAACGTGGAGTTCAAAATGTATTAGAAAATAAAAAAGGTATTTTTTAATGAATGTTAGCATTTGTCCATATGATTTTTCTTTTCATTTTCATCATCACTTGTCGGATTTTCTCATCCTTGTTGCTCTTTATCGTATAGTGAATTTGAACTTGAAACTGTACATAGGTGGAGTAAATTGGCAATTAAGCACATGTGATTTTTTGAGAGGAGTATTTCCTTATTCATAATTGCCTAACCAAAGACGATTGAAATATTGTGGCAAAGGGTGATTGCGTAGCAATTGTTTTATATGTGTACTTTAGCTCCATATAGTGCTTGCTTGTTATATTCTCACAAAATAGATGGTTGATCTGCTTTAACCTTCCTGACTGGCATGCTGATGGTCAGTGATTTGAGTGGTATCAATGCTCTTTTTTCCTCTAAAAATATTGCAGGAAGCTGTTAAGCTTAAGCCATCTTTTGCTGATGCACATCTTAATCAAGGGAATGTGTACAAGGTAACTCTTATGACTATGGCAGTAGCTTATGGCCTTGGTAGTTGTGAATGATTGGTTATGGAGCAAATGTTTCGGTGTGTTTAGGCTATGGGAATGCTCCAGGAGGCAGTTGCTTGTTATCAGCGTGCTTTGCAGGCACGCCCTGACTACGCCATGGCTTACGGTATGCACAATTGCTTTATTCTCTGTGTGAGGATGTATGGTAGGTTTGGTTTGTGTTCAACAACTACAATGCTCATTGTTGGCAAGGCAACATGGCCATATTTTCTTGGTCATAGACTGAACGAATGTTAGTCTCTGAATTATATTGGCAAGTTCTTGTCATCATTCATCACTTGGCATGGAGGAATCAAAAGGGGAATCCTGTCAACAATTGTTGGTGTGCCAATACAATACCAATGATGACAGCAAACACCCAAAAGCAGCTAGAATAGGGCCAGGCAAGCTAAATATTTATCAAATAGCAAGCAATTATATTACATTGGCTTTGGCTAAAAATTGGCATGGCACCTGTTGGATATTGACGAAACCTACCATTACTCCTTAGTAGTTTGCAATTTTTACAACTGTAAATACTAATTCGGTGACATTTGCCCTCTTGAGTCCATTTATTTAGATGTTCATCATGGATGAGATATGTACAAGCTCACAAGAGAGTGGTCATTTCTTTAACTTCAAAGTAGACCCTTAGTATACCTCGTAATGCAAAGGACGGGGGGACATTTTCATGCAGGTAATCTTGCCACTATCTACTATGAGCAACGCCAGCTTGATATGGCAATTCATTGTTACAATCAAGCTATAATATGTGATTCTCGGTTTGTGGAAGCATACAATAACATGGTAAGTTCCGGAAGTGCTCACTGTTCATTACTGACTGGACAATATTTTTGTTGGCTACTTGGCTAACATTTTCTATCTTTCATAGGGTAATGCACTTAAAGATGCTGGGAGAGTAGAAGAGGCAATTAATTGCTTCCAAGTATGTTCTACTTCATTATTGTAAATTTTCATAGTTTGTTCCGGTTCTAATGCATTCACTTTTCTGGTGCAGTCATGCCTTGTATTACAGGCAAACCATCCACAGGCTCTTACTAATCTAGGAAACATCTACATGGAGTGGTAAGATTATCCTACCTTTTTATGGTTCGATACATTACCACATTGAGGTCCTTTTTTACTTATAAACTTTTCCTTTTTTGCAGGAACATGATAAGTACTGCCGCTTCATTCTACAAAGCAGCAATCGCTGTTACATCTGGGCTGTCTTCACCACTCAACAATCTAGCAGTCATATACAAGCAACAGGTACTAGCTTGAAGATTTCGTTTTGTATATTTTTTAGAGAATTGTGCTTATTGCTTTTGCTGTCTGAAATTTTATCTGAGATTTCGTTTGGTATATCCTTTTTTTTCCTGATATTGTTCATCTTTGTATGCATCAGGGAAGCTATGCTGATGCTATTGCATGTTACACTGAAGTTCTTCGTATAGATCCTACTGCAGCTGATGCACTTGTTAATAGAGGAAATACATTTAAGGAGTTTGGAAGAGTGGCCGAGGCAATTCAGGATTACATACAGGCCGTGACAATCAGGCCAAATATGGCGGAAGCCCACGCAAACTTAGCCTCAGCTTATAAAGATAGGTACTACTTAGTAATTAAGATATTGTGGTTTGGTATTACATCCAGTAATTATTAGTGATCTTATGCTTCTAGTTAAATTTCAATTTGTGAAATGTGATCTTTCCCCTGTAGTGGACATCAAGAAGCAGCTATAGCTAGCTATAAACAAGCTCTTTGTCTGCGCCCTGATTTTCCAGAAGTAACGTGCAACCTTCTTCATACTCTACAGGTTCGATCTAGTTCACATGATTTGATGATTGTCTAATTTTTTCAATCAAAACACAGAAGCATACTATTACACGTACAACTTGAGACGCTCTCCACGTGTAACCCTGAAGACCACGAGAGCTAATTTATATCTTTATTCCTTGTTGTATATGTTTTGATGTCCCCAGAAAGCAAGCTAATGCTAAGTTCTAGTTGCATACAAATGCAGCTACGCCCAGGAAAACAGTAATTAAGAAATGCTACCCTTGTTTGTTTCACTGCAGAGTGTTTGTGACTGGGAAAACAGAGATACTATGTTCTGTGAAGTTGAAGAGATAATCAGACGACAGATAAAGGTGCCCCTTTGTGATAAATTTCATTTCCTAAAGTATGGTAGAAATAGGGTAATGTTGAACAATGAAAATGTCAAGAGTCATGATGAACCTTTGGTTATTTGTCCCAATAGATGTCACTTCTGCCAAGTGTGCAGCCATTTCATGCTATTGCTTACCCTATTGATCCTTTGCTCGCCTTGGAAATTAGGTATATATGTATCCTCTTGGCTCTTACTGCACTATTATTTGCACCAAGTGATAATTTCTGCTTCATAATTTACACTAATATTTTTTTGCTTGGCAGCCGCAAATACGCAGTCCAGTGTTCATTAATTGCTTCTCGCTTTGGGTTGCCACCATTTGTCCACCCACCCCCTTTACCCGTGAAGACAGAGGGTAAACATGGCCGACTCAGGGTTGGGTATGTCAAAATGCGCTGCTATCAACATTGCTCGGCTCCAGCAACTACTGACTAATAGGCATTTGAATTTTGCAGATATGTTAGTAGTGATTTTGGTAATCATCCGCTTTCCCATCTCATGGGTTCAGTATTTGGTATGCATGACCGTGACAATGTTGAGGTAATTCACCTTTTCTTTTCTCTTTACACCTTGTTGATTTATTGTATCAACAACAACTTATCAATTGTGATGGCAGGTCTTTTGCTACGCGTTGAGTCAAAATGATGGCACTGAATGGAGACAGCGTATCCAGGCTGAGGCAGAGCATTTCATTGATGTTTCTGCCATGACATCTGATGTGATAGCCAAAATGATAAATGAAGACAAAGTACAAGTTTTAATCAATCTTAATGGCTACACAAAGGTAATGCTTTCATGTCTTTCCATAACCCCTTATCTGTCTCCTCAGATTAACTTCTGTCCAGGACAACCTCATGCTAGTACTCTGATTTTCTCCTCATGTTTTGCATTTGCTTTTATTCACATTGAGCAGGCATATGCTATTCTCAAAGTTGTTAGGTGGTATCACTTAATATTTTGTAATATACTGTACAACGAAGTGTTCTTTAAAAATAATAAAAAAAGCAGTTCAGCGTCTCTGTGGGAGATGTTATCAGTCTGTCTCATGCATTCAAGTTAAACAGGGTGCGAGGAATGAAATTTTCGCGATGCAACCAGCACCTATTCAAGTTTCGTACATGGGGTTCCCAGGGACGACAGGTGCTTCTTACATAGACTACTTGGTCACAGATGAGGTCTGAGTTTTCTAAACAACAATCTGATTTTTGATGCGCAATATTTTCTTAGCTTTGGGTGCATTAAATTGACGTTTTCTTGTCGTTTAACAATATTTGCAGTTTGTTTCCCCCACTCGCTATGCACATATATACTCTGAAAAGCTTGTTCATCTCCCACATTGTTATTTCGTCAATGACTACAAGCAGGTTCATTTCATTTTGCACTATGTTATTTCTGCTTCATTCATTCATGTTGTTTCTGACTATGACCACTTTACCAGAAAAATTGTGATGTCTTAAGCCCGGTATGCCCGCATAAAAGATCAGATTATGGGTTACCCAAGGATAAATTCATCTTTGCATGCTTTAATCAGCTCTACAAGATGGACCCAGAAATATTTGATACATGGTAATGTTCTATTACCTGTACTTCTCTGCAGTTTGTAGAAAGCATACATAGATACATTATGTAATTTTTGTACAGATGGTGTTAATGGTTATGCAATATCTTTTGAAGGTGCAATATTGTCAAGCGTGTTCCAAACAGCGTGTTATGGCTCTTAAGGTTTCCAGCCACTGGTGAAATGAGAGTAAAAACACGTAAGCAGATTAAATATTTCTCTGTTGCCTGAACTTTTCATCTCGAAAGAAGAATGACATGAGGCAGCAGAATTTAACATATATAATACTGGAATGCCATCTTCATGCAGATGCTGCTGCGAGGGGAGTGAGCCCTGATCAGATCATTTTCACAGATGTTGCCATGAAACACGAGCATATCCGAAGAAGCGAATTAGCAGACCTCTTCCTCGACACGTATGCGCTTAACCAGCTTTTTCACTTGTTCTGTGTGATAAGCTCATCGGTTCATACTTAATACTGATACTTGGTCTATATTTTGGGTCTGTCTTCGTGAACCTCTCACATCACAGGCCCCTTTGCAATGCACACACAACTGGTACCGACATTCTATGGGCTGGCTTGCCAATGATAACACTTCCTCTAGAGAAAATGGCAACCAGAGTAGCTGGCTCCCTTTGTTTAGCGACTGGGCTTGGGGATGAGATGATTGTTAGCAGGTAAGTATTGATTAGAGGCTGGTTTATTTGTAAGCTGTCTGGGACGGCATGGTGCATGCATGTTTACCCTTCCTTTTCTGATTGTAGCACGAAGGAGTACGAAGACCGAGCAGTTGAACTGGCGACAAACCCGGCAAAACTCCGAGCACTGACCAATAAGCTTAAAGAAGTTCGTTTAACCTGTCCTTTATTTGACACTGCTCGATGGGTAAGATTTTTGTGTGATACTCCCCGGCATGTCATTTGTAGGCAGTAAATTCTGATGAGCTCTGCTTGCCAACCATTTCAGGTTCGGAACCTTGATAGGGCGTACTTCAAGATGTGGAACATTTATTGCTCTGGGCGTCATCCGGAGCCGTTTAAGGTAAAAGAAGACGACAGTGAGTTCCCATATGACAAGTAAGGAGCATGAAATCCCGGCTGTGTAGATAAAAAGCAGAGTTGTAGCGTAGTACAATCATGTAACTCGTTTGGCTGCGCCCTGTCCTGTACCATATAGACCTTTTCGTGTGGAGTCCGACTTATGTACCCAAGAAAGAAGAAGGTAGGAGGTTTAGTCTTGTGATGAGATCGGATTAGCCTATTTATGTGTGCCAACAGAAGATTATAGTTTTGTTGGTTCCTGATTGTTGTACTATTCCACCCCAGCTCGTGCTGCTATCAGAATGTTGAAACTGAGCTGCAGAGATACAATATCCAATATTATTTGAAATATAATATGGCATCTGTACGCCGCGATTGCTGTGGCTCTGATGTGGTTCAGTCAGCAACCCCAGTTAGAAAATAGCCCATCCATTGGTATGTGGGAAGTGGGGACGCGTTTTTATTTTTGCAGTTGGATCTTGGCGCTGGGGCTGTCAAGCTATGGGCAATCTTTGTCTGGTTCGAGAGTAAAAAGGCCGCTCCTGAAGCTGAACTCGATTGTTGTACTCCCTCCATCCGGAACATCTAGATACAAAGTACTATTTAGAGTTCTTTGTTCACATTTGGAAAAGTACACCACGGTCTAAAAAGAAGAATAGTTCTTTGTTCACATCTGGAAAAGTACACCACAGTCTAAAAAGAAGGGTCCATCACATCCCATTATCATCTTTGGAGGAGCAACTAGATGCTGAAGAGGCACAGACGAAGAGTGCATGTATTTGGGTTGGGTCGCCCGTGAATGACACACAAAAGGACCACGCATGCACTTGTAGAATAATGCTGAAATACAAGTCCTTAGAAATGGTTTGGCCACATGCGGAAGGGGATGGCACATGGGGGTGGATGCCTACATTTGCTCTTGGATTTAGCATTTAGCCGGATCACGGGCTGGCGGTGCTGCAGATTGTTTGGCCTCGTTCTCTTAGTTAGAGGGGTGGCTTGCAAGTAACCCCTAACTTCAGATCTCCGGCACCACCCCCGGTTGCGTCCTACTGAATTTCAGGCAACACTGTACACTGCACAATCTCTACGGATAGAGGGATCACATGCATCTTATCTTTTAGAGCATCTACCACAGACATCCCAAAATTCTTCATACGTCCGGACAGAACGACACCTCTCATATTGGAGAGTCCATGACGCGTTCGGTCGCGTCTATGGTCCACTATCCGACCCATGCTGGATTACCCTGACTCTACATATATTAATCCACATCCGTGTCCAAGATCGCCTCAAACTCCCTTCCGGCGATCTCTGACATATGACGGGCAAGGGGTCTGAATAAGACATCTCCCGATATGTGGACCGAGACCTCGTCTCATGTGGTTCCGAGGAGGACATGCAAATGGGCTTGGATCTGTTGGGCATGCTGGCGGGAGGCACTTGCCCGCTGTTTCGACGGAGGTGGTGCGGTCCGTTTGGCGCCTCAATGCCATGGCAATGACACAACCCCTTCGGTGGCACGTGAACCCCATGATCTCCGAGTCGGAGGTAAATGCCGACATGAATCATGGCGTGTCTGCTAACATAGAGAGCCGCGTGCCCGCTGTGCGAGGGAAAGGGCATGGGAGGTCGTGGCAGCCCTCACGGAGGAGCCCGTGAAGGCGGAGTCGCACGCCGGTCCGGAGCCGTTACGGGTGGCCTCACATTGACCGAGGCGTCCAAGCCACGAGCATTGGTGCCAATGGAACAACATGCATGTTTCAAAAAACCATACTCCTCATTTGCAGACCATTGTAACACGACACACGTTTCAGAAACGTGACCATATATAGTCGCAGAAGCTCATTCAAGACGGTTGGCGATGGCTCCGACGAGCGGCATGGGAGAGCCAAGGGGAGGGTGCAGGGCCATGGCCACGACACGTCGTGTCAGTGGGAGCAGTCTATCCTGATCGGCCTACACAGAATTGGCGGGGAAGCCGCCGACCACACTAGCGCTCACCCCAACCTTCTCACAGGTGGCCGCTCCTACTGTGACAGGTGTGCCTCGAGGCAACGACCCTAGTCGTCTCCCGGAAGCGTCAGCATCAGCCTCCCGGGTCCTCGCGAAAGGCGTCCCTACTGGTGCATCACCGGTGAGCAAATGAGGAGGTGTGTCTATTCATTGGAAGCGCCATCACGTGCAGGGGAATGTCGAGCCCTTTGTCTGCAACATACCCCTCGTTGTGAAAAGGATTTCAACAGGGGCCATGTTGCAAAACTAGGCTATGGTGTGGGTTGATGTGGTTCGTCTGATCAAAGACGATCATATGGCAGAGGAGGCGGTTGACACCCACGGAGAGATCAGCCGAGTGAACACAAGCGTCCCCGTTTCTTTTATCAGACAAACATCCCCACAATAATAATACATGAACATTGTTTTCACACCCTTGTTGCACAAACTATACTCCGTAATAGCATGTTATTTTTCGGAAAGCTTGCCTTCAAACGATCGACCCAAGGTGAGTGCCCGCTGCCTTCGTGTCTGTTAGATGGAATCTTCATCGGACGGTTGGGAGCCAATTCCCCACATATTCCACATTTCTGCAACTGAACCACTTTCAAAAAAGGGGTTCTACAACTAGTTCTTGCTGCAAACCGACCGGGGCTTCCCACAGTGGCTAGGACTAGGAAGGGCGACCGCACAGGCCTACCGGAGCGACCAGGGCAGTTCCCTCCCGACGGCCGCGTCAACCAAATCCGTGCGACGACGGCTCCCTCGACTCAGCCAGGTACAGATACACATATCCCTTTCCCCATTCGTGTCGGATGGTATAAATGGCGTGTGGTGGTAGGCGGTGGTAGTGATCCACCGATGGTGTGTAGGAGGGGGGGCGGGTGGTTGCTAGTGGACTACGCATGCGGCTTCGACTTCAAGCACAAGCGTCGGAAAGGAGGTGGACCGGCCACGAAGGTGCGCCGGATCTGACCATTACGAGGTGACAGAGAGGACGGAGGCGGTGATGCGTCAGAGGGTGGTGTCGTCGCCGGAGAAAACGATCGACCGAAGATGTTTGTTTTGCAACAAAAGGCATGTCGCAGTTGCAACAAACCTCTTGTTACAAAAAGGCCATGTTTCAGCCTCTAAAAAGGAAATCCTCAATTTCTTTTGCTTTGTTGAAAAGAAATCAGCAATAAGACCTTCGTTATGGATTTTTTTTCCTCCCGTAATTAGACTCCTGTTGCAGAAAATACATCAACAACATTCTTGTTGCGATTCTCATTATCCGCCGGGTGACGCATTGAGCTGCCTTCTTTTTTTGAAGAACAGTAACATGCATTTGTAAGGACCTAAAAATTCGACGAACGTTAAATTTGTGGACATAAAAAAATGAATATTTTCATAACAAGTTATGTTAACCGAGAATGATAAGTTTAATTGACGATAATGAAAAGTCCAACTTAGTTCATTTTTTCACTAGAAAATTGCCATGCTCAGCTAAATTTGTCATCCTCCGCTAATATAAAGGAAAATGTTTACGTTCAGCCGGCCGATTGGACACGAACGATCCGCGGCTCTTCTGTGCGACAGCGTGTCCTGTTTATTGTAACTTTATCTGTGTTGCAAAATTACTTTCTACAACAACGCACATGTTGTAAAAAGTAAATATGAAAAAAAAATGGAAATATTTTCCTGTAACATTGTCTGTGTTGTCTATTTTTTTTTTCCAAAACAACACCCATGTTGCAAAAATATAAAGTCTGCAACACAATCTTTGTTGTAAAAAAGTTTCACAACACAATCTCTGTTGTACAAAAATTCTGATACACAATCTTTATTGTAAATATTTTTGCAACAAGGTCTTTGTTGCAGAATAGAAGAAACATTCATCTCGCTAGATCCTACGGCTCGCGAGGCGACGAATCACCGACGCGTAGCAGTACCCTAATATAAATTGCCATAAAAATATTCGATTTGCTATGTACAAAAATGTTACTCCCTTTATAAACTAATATAAGAGCGTTTAGATCTTTAAAATAGTGATCTAAGCGCTTTTATATTAGTTTACGGAGGGAGTACTACTTAATAATACTAACAGTTAAAATTTGGAAGCGGCTTAAAATTTATCTATATATACGTATAGATACCGAGAGTTCAACGTACCGTCTCTTCCCAACACAGAGCTACAAAGCTGCCGCTGAACCAGCTCTCCTCCTCCTCCTCCTCCTCTTCTCCCTTTCTCCTCCCTTGAGAGTCGCTCGGTAGGAAGGCCCGGCTCGGGCCCCTCTCTTGTCCGCCGGTGCTGCCGGCTGGATATGGAAAGGGAGAAGAGCTCGGGTTGCTCCTGTACAGAGTAGTAGTTTGGTCGTTTTTAGGACCGGCGTTATGCCGTTGGGGAGCTTGCGTCTGGTGCAAGCGAGCTGCATCCAGGGGCTGTCGACGGTGAGGCTCGGGTTCGCGGTGCTCCGGCGGTCGGAGCCAGAGGCGGAAGGAGTTCTTGCTGCCGTTCCTCCCTCCAATAAGCTCGCAGGATCCTCAGATCTGGTGCTTGGTCTCTTCCCTCCTTCCTTCTTTTTGAGCCATCATGGAGGTGGAGATGAAGAAGAGGAAGGGATGGGGATGAGCCACCGAGTTATCTATGTGTGTTCTTGGAGCCCAATCTTTGCAGCATCTGGCAGGGGGATTTGGTACAGATCTGTGCCCCCTGAGGACTTTTTTGTTGTGCTGCTGTATCTTATGGTTGAAGGGCGACCACTAGGAGCTCCGGCGATGAAGACCGGCTCCATGATTTCCTCCCGGCCGTTGAGCCAAAAGGGAGGCAGCTTCTTCGGTGCTTCGTCCTAGCACTTCCTTTGTCTACCTCCGGTGCTTTGTTGGTGGTGCTGTAGCCATTCCTCTGCCCCAAGTGGTCTCGTCCCCGGCGGCGGTGGGATCGGGCCAGGTTCGAAGCCGGCGACAAGGACTCGATGACGTTTCATTTTTGTCTTCTGGGGTTCTTTCTGCAAAATGCTCGGACTGTGTTGTAATTTTCTTTCTTTGTTGGGTCCTCATGAAAAATGTTGCATGGTTATCTAATATAAGTCTGGGTCCTTCGGAACCCTTGTTCTGTTCAAAAAAAAAACACAGAGCTACAAAAATGGCCACCTACACAACAGCTGCCATCTCCTGTCTCCTCGTCCTCGCCACGTTCTCCATCGCCGCTGCTGAAATAGGGCATTCGCAGGCTCCGGCGGCAGCCGCAGGCGCTGTGGGCGGCCGGACGGAGATTAGGGACGTGGGCAAGAACAAGTTGGTGCAGTCCCTGGGCCGGTTCGCGGTGGCCGAGCACAACCGCCGCCTCAGCCATGGCGGCGGACCAGTCAACAACGGTGATCCCGTCCAGGTCCAGCTCGCGTTCACCGCCGTGGCGGCGGCGCAGAAGCAGGTCACCTCCGGGGTGCTATACTACCTGAAGGTTATCGCCCGGGAGCGCGCCAGCGCGGCAGGGACAAGGCCGTTCGACGCCGCGGTGGTCGTCAAGGCGTGGGTCAAGTCCAAGGAGCTCGTGTCCTTCATGCCTTCTCCCAAATAATCGACATGCTGGCTGTCAGGTGTACGTATGTGCGCCCTGTGTTGGTTTTGTGTCGTTATACCTACACCCGTTCCATTTTTCTCGTCACCTGAGTACGTACTCCCTATGCATGTTTCAAGTCCAAGGCGTATTTCAAGTCTAAGGAGTATGTCCTAGTGTAACTTACAAAATAAAGAGCATGTTTCATGCTTGATTAATCGATGAACGCATGAATTATTTCCTCCGATTTCATAATATAAGATGTTTTTAAACACTACATTAATGTTAAAAAATCATCTTACATTATAGAACAGAAAGAGTATCTCTCATCTATTAATTATGTGAGGATTATCGATTGCGCGATTGCGTACGCACGCGTGATGTTTTTTAAGTGTGTGTGGAAGGTAGATGCCCAAGTAGGAACTTTTTGTGATGCAAGAAAAAATTGTACTGTTATCTTTTGTTTTCCGTGACAGGCTTGAATGTTTTGAGCTGGATTTTCCACTGTAACTATGTTCCCTTTTGCCTATTTCCCTTTCTGTTTTTTTTGCACAAAATATATGAATAAAAAAGAAAAAAGAAATAACAAGAACCGAAAAAGCCCAGCTATGGAAAATGATATTTAACATGCCCTCCCACGTGACAAAAAAAATATGACAAAAAATAATAAATAAACAGCTGTGTTTCACAGAGTAAAAACAGCCCCAAAATAGCTAGAAGTGGTAGAACCCTAGAAGTGATGGTAGAAAGGATATCTACTATTCTTAAAAGTTGTTCCCCATTTTTACCTATTCTCTCGCCATGCACACTGTTCACATCAACAACTATGATATCTCAGCAAAAAACTGATCCCACCAGGACGTGTCATCACTTTCTTGGTCCACCCATGAACCATCAGCAAACGTACTTTATCGGCCACAAATGCAGCCACCAATGAACCAGCAAACCACGTGTTCAAACTATCCATGCATCTCCCAACTGTTCTCCCCAAGCATTTTATTCTGTTCGGCTCCTTCATCATTGTCTGTTTCTCCACCTTTCATCCATGGTTCCCTTCATCTCCCCCAATCAATAAATCTCTACTATCTACTGCAGTCATTTCAGTTCTTCTATTCTTCCTTCTATTTATGCATGTCTCAAAATTGATTTTGTTGCCGACCAAGAGCCCCAGGATGGCCGCCGGCACAAAATATGTTGGCCCAAACCTACGCCTCCCTGTTGACCCGACCACAGGGAACCATGCGTGCCATCACCGACGTCCTCCTCGAGCATCACCTGCGCTAGAGGTGATGGCTCTGCTTCCTCTTTATCTTCAAATATCTGGACGATTTTGTTTTGAGTCAGCTTGGTTGGAAGATCTTATTTGGAATCAGAATAGCTGGGAAGGGCAAAAGAGCACAAGAGTTGAGAAGGGCGAGAGCGACGGACGCAAGGTGAAATTTGGCGGCGTTAATGGAGGCCACGCCGAGCAAGGTGTAGTCTACCAGATCCCAATCCAAGTAGTGCCTCTGTCACCCGAGCTAAGATCAGGAAGATGAGGCCGCCCCCATCGTTTCTTTATCAAGATCTCCACGTCTGTGTAGTTTCCCTGGAGGCCTGGACAATGCGTCATGTGCAGGACAGTTAGAGATGCATATGTGCTTTGCCTTCCTGATGTGTATAACTGCATATGCTAGGTTGGTTTCATCTTTTTAGTGATTTCTTTTTGAGACTTTAGTGATTGATTTGTGGCCTGAACATGAAGATTCCAAAATGTATGAATGTGTTTCTGCCAGATGTCTCTATATTTTGTGCTTTTGCTTTGAAAAGTGCGGGTTCCTATTATAGATAAACAATCAAAAATTATGTTAGTGGTTTTGTCACGCCTCAATCCAGGTTTCATGCTTCAAGGTGTGTGTGTCTGGTTGGGCTTAGGCTTAGTTTTCAGTGAAACGTATGCCCAGCCCCAGGATTATCAGGTACCATGCTATTTTGTATATGACGTTATTCATCATCGCAAAATGGATCAAGGTGTACAATGCAAGCTAATTTCTATTTAGGCACTCTGACACCGTGGGGCTCACAAATTAGCATGCAATCTTTTAGTTTTTTTTTGCTACGTTGCACTTCTAATAGACAATCAATTGTATTGTGTTCAATTATTATGAGACAAATCTCATCAGATGCCATTTCCTTTTTTATGTTATTGATTATTCATTATAATTTTCACAAAAAGGATGCATTTAATGCGTGGTGGAGATACTCTACAATAGACTAAATCGTCCAATTTTATATAATTCCATCAAAGGTTCAAACAAACATATATTATATTTCTTTTCAAGGTCTACTTTTTTGCCAATCCATGATCCTGCTCCTAGGTGCGCTATAAATTCCCGCGGCAACGCGCGGGGTATCATCTAGTTATTATAGAGTAAGGGGACATTCTAGTTATAAAGAGAAAAAAGAAAATCAGAAATAAATAAAGAGATGAGAGAAATGGTAAAAACACTAATTAAAAAATGATCAAACGGATTTTGGTATTGTGTGGGTTTTGTGTGCCTAGAACAACTATGATTGTTTAATAATAATAATAATAATAATAAAAGAAGCTAAAAGACATTTCAAGGGACAAAATGGATGATGTTTTCAACTTAATAAGCATCACTAAGTTGCAATCACGTCGAATACATGTAGTTGCAATCGAGGGTCGACACTTGGAGTTGCGTGCCTATTGATAGGCATGCGATTTCTCCCTCCGTGAAAAAACATAGCCGCGTGTAAGAAATGCAGTTGCAGTCGGGGGCGATGGTTACAGTTGCGTGCCTAGTGACAGACATGCAGCTGCCACCTCCCATAGACAAAACACAACTAAGTTGCCATCGTGAAGAGATGCTGTTGCAGCTAGGGCCGATAGTTGCAGTTACGTGCGTAATGGTAAACATCCAACATCCACTCCCTAATAAAACACCGCGAATTCACAGTGATATTAAAGACAAGTTGCAGTCAGGGGCAACACTTGTAGTTGCGTGTCTAGTGATACACATGATACTGCCCCTCCCACCGGTAAAACACCACCAAGTTGTAATCGCGTCAAATGCATGTAGTTACAATTAGGGGTGGCATTTGCAGTTTCGTGCCTATTGATAGACATGCAATTGACCCTCCCAGAAAACAACACTGTTAAGTTGTAATCACATTAAATACATGTGGTTGCAGTTAGGGGTGACACTTGAAGTTGTGTGCCTAGTGGCAGACATGTTAGTGCTCCCTCCCACCCAGAAAACACCACGAGATGGGAAAATGGCGGCGACTAGGGTTGATGTAGATCCGAAATGTGGAGATGACCAAGACTGACTTGGGCAACGATGTCCTGTCGCTTATTCAGCGTCGGGCCCTTTATAAAAGTTTTTTAGGTGGATCAAACATCTCCGTTGGTAGTCCATACTATCGGCGGCAAAACCGGCGGATCTCGGGTAGGGGGTCCCGAGGTGTGAGACTAGGATCGATGGTAACAGGAGACGAAGGAGACGATGTTTACCCAGGTTCGGGCCCTCCTATGGAGGTAAAACCCTACGTCCCGCTTGATTATATTGATGGTATGAAGGTTACATAGTTGATCTACCTCGAGATCGAATAGCTAAACCCTAGATGAATTGTTCTCTGTCCTACAACCTAAAACCCTCCGGCTTATATAGACGCCGAAGGTACCTAGGGTTTACACATGGTCGGTTACACATCAAAGAAAAAAAATGCCTATTCACTATTCCAATCTTGGAGGACACCCCACGATTCCCAAAGCTTCCTTCCTGGAGACAGGGCCTTCGAACAATCCAATGCTCAATAAACGGCCCATACAGTCCGGCTCATGACAAATAGGTCGGCCACCCGAGGACCCCTTAAACCAAGACTCCCTTAGTAGCCCCTGAACTAGCCTCCAACGCCAAGGGTCTTAACTCCAGCTTCGCTTGATCAGAGTCTTCGGCTTGCGAGGCGAGTTCTCCTCAATCATTGATCGGCCGAGTTCAGTCCGGCCTCCGATGACATGTAGTTTTTCCCGATGTGTGAATCGCCCGAACACCCTGAATAGCTTAGCCTCGAAGGCCAAGCGTCAAGGAGCAAACAGAGTTCCCTGACAACCTTTCTATCGAAAGGTCACGGCCCACCACGACCGTTGGACTAGTTGCAAAAACTTGATCCGTGGTTCGAGGCCATTTTCATCAGCACGACCCATCAATGCACAGATCGTGTTCTGTTTCACACGGGATATGTTTAATCATGCGCGTATAACGGCACACACATCTTGGGAAGCGGAGGGATATGCAGCGCAGTAAAGGGAGGTTAACCAGCGACCAGCCCGATAAGAAGGAAAAAAACCCCAAGGCACAGCCATGCTTCCCATTCGCATCCTCTGCTTCCCCAACCTCTCGAGCCTCCAGAGCACATATCTGGGTTTTTCCACTCCTCCTCCTCCAAGCTCGGCCATGGCGGGTTCTGGTTCCAACGGCAAGTGGGAGGCCTCCACGGTCACCGACTAGGATATCCGAGACCTGAAGGACGCTGGCTACCTCCCCGCCAACATCTACCACCCCGCGCCGGAGAAGGTCCAGGTGGTTCCCACTCCCAAGCCGGGCGAGAGGGTGGTCTTCATCCCTCACTTCATCCGGGGGCTGAGCTTCCTACTCCACCCCTTCGTTAGGGGACTCATGTTCTTCTACGGACTCGACTTCCACGACCTCCTACCGAACTCCTTTATGCACGTATCGGCCTTCATCATCGTCCGCGAGGCCTTCTTGCGGGTCGAACCGCACTTCAGACTATGGCTCAAGATATTCAATATCAAGCCGAAGTGTGTCGCAGGCAAACACACAGACTGCGGCGGGGCAGTCATCAGCAAACTCCCCCGCGTCAGATGGCCATCCGGCACCTTCATCGACACCATCAAGATTTGGCAAAAAGAGTGGTTTTATATCACCGAGCCAAGGGAGGAAGGCTGAGCTGCTCCGGCCGAATTCAGATCCGGTCACCCCACCAGATTGACCTCATGGCTCCGAAAGGGCCTCGACTGGGGATCAGATACGACGGTGGACAACCTGCAAAGGCGCATCGCCTCCATGATGAAAGGCGAGATTGAGCTGGCCAACGTGGTCCAGATTATGCTTTGGCGGCGCATCCTCCCCTGCCAGCGCCGGGACTCTCCCATGTGGGCTTATCGGCTTGACGATGAGCCTATTATTCATCGGCTCTTCTGCACCACTTGAGAGAAGATGTGGAAGGCGTCGTTCAAGGCCCATGAGAACTGGCCAGCCGAGGAGGAGGATCAGGGTCTACATGCCGATAACCCTCCTTCCCAGGTATAACATAGTTTTGTTTGATTGGCTTTGTTTTTCCGAAAGAAAATCTAAGCACTTTCTGATCACCTCTGCAGAAATGGTTAAGCAAGGCCACGGGCATCAACTGCCCGGCTCCACAACCCAAAGACCCCCGATCAAGATGTCGTCGGAGATGCTCATCGTGGAGCCTTACAAGGTGCCAGAAAAGAAGGAGAAGAAGAAGAAGAGAAGCCGAGGAGGCCTCTGCATCAAGGACCATCCGGACGATGCGTCTAAGGAAACCCATGCTTACTCTAATCAAGAGGAGGAGCATGAGGACGAGGGGGAAGGCGATTCCCCCCTCACGAGAAAGAGGGTGGCGTCACCGGACGCCGTAGAGGAAGTACCTCCTCCTGCCCCGAAGAAGGTGCGTCGGCCGCGGCTGATTCTGCCCGACGACAGTTTGGACTCGGATACCGAGTCTGAAGACTTCAAGAAGGTTCCTCAAAGGAACCTAAGGGTCAAGCCCCCTGCTCGAAGTAAGAATCCGAAGACTCCTGAGCTATTTATGTCAAGTTTTAGATGTTATTAACATGCAGGCGCCTATTGATCTGCAGCCCACCACGGGTTCTCCCCACCGACCAAGTTTCGAATGGGGAGACCCCACCCGCCGAGCTAGCGGAGAGCAGGACCGCGTCGCATCCCACCCCTCTAGGTGCCATGAAGGAAACCATGAAGGTGTCATCCCACCAAGCTCCTAAGGAGTCGTCACTAGTGGCGGGGGCGGCGACAACATGGTCGAGGTTAACGCCTCGGCCGCCAAAGACCGGGGAAGGATCCCCTCCCGGAAACTGAGGAGGCCGGATGGAGGGATGTCTAGTCCCCTCCAAGGGCATCTCCGGAGCATGCCACGCCTCTGGAGTAACCGGTTCAATCCCCGGTTTGAGATCGGGCTAACCGATCACCACTGGTGCCACCGACCAATGGGTCATGGGGGAGTCTTTATCAAGCGCCTCCATCTCCGAGGATCACCGCACCCTTATGGGTGCGGTTTTGCAGATCATTCAGTCCGTTGATAGTGGACTGAAGGAGGCCTTCAACGGTCTCCTAATGGGCTTGTAGGTGAGCCACGTAATGTTTCATGTATGGAATATTAATTTGTTACATTTGTGCTATCGTTATATATATAGAAGCCCCCAATCCCTAGGTGAGTTTGGAAAAACTCACCTGGGGATCAATCATAAACATTGCTCGGATAATGCATTTATTGGGAATGTTCTAACAACCCTTAAGAGGACCGAACATAGGGTCATGTTTATGACAGTTCAGACGTTTAAACCCATGTAATCTGATAGGGGTTTATTATTTGTAGGCTTCGTCATTGGCGGCGGTAGCAAATGCCGCCGAACTAGACGAACTAAATCGGAAGCTCAGGATCTCCTAGGATGAGCTTGATGCTCTAAACAAAAGTTCAACGAGGCGCAAGGTAAGCCGGATTGCAATGTACGAATTTTTCATCACTAGTGATTTGTATTGTCGATGCAGTATGGTTAAATCTTTGATACTTACACAACCTCGGTGAAGGAAATTAAGAAGCTCAAGGCCGAGCTCCAGAAGGCGAAGCAAGAGGCCGCGCACAAGAAGGCATCGTCCGAACAAGCGGCTGCCGCGCTTTCCACTCTAAAAGCCACGAGCGCCAAGCATGAGTACTCGAGTGGAGGAAATCAAATAGGAGCTCAAGGACGCCAGCCAGAAGTGCGAGGACCTTGAGCAGAAAGGCAAGGAATTGGCCACCGAACTATCCACCCTGAAATCCGATCTCCAAAAGGAGCGGGTGGATAGGAGGTTCTTTGCAGAGCAAGTCCGCCAAGTTAAAGATATCATGGATGGTAAGCCGTATTTACTGCAATGTGTCTTTGGTGATAGGAGGTTCGCATTTCTCACTCGAGTGTGGCGTTCCTCAGGCACCTACTCGGACCTCCAAAAGAGCATAGCGGACGCGAATCGGCTCTATGCTTCGCATGGAGAAGGAGATGAAGCTCGACTAGTGTAGGCTCAGTTTGAAGCCCCTGAGCACTCTCCTCTCCTTATCGAGCAACTGAAGTAGTTGATGGAGCTGCACCGGGTGGCGGAGCCGGCCATGAAGGATCTCTGCATCCGGCTATGGCCCAACGAGCCTTTTCCGAGCAGCTACTTAGACCTGGTGCAGAAGCCGAGCGACACCTCGCCTCGGATCGTTGTGCTAAGGCATTCCTCCTATATAGAGGGAGCCCGGATGACCTTTGTGAAGGCCAAGGTGCAATGGCCGGGGCTTGATCCGATGAAGATAGCCACCACCCCTATGCCTCCTAGAAAGGAGCATAGGTGCCCTGAGAGATACTTCTCCGTAGTTATGGTGGGTGCTCGGGCAATAGAGACTCAGTGTTCGAAAGAAAACATTTATGAGTAAATGCGTTGTAATATGTCCGAAGACCTTTTAACACTTGTATGTTTATGATGCATGGTTTATCATGTCTGTTATGTTTTGCATTAATTTATAACTCCTGTGTGGCCGTTAAAACTGAAAGTTGTGAGTCGTTGGCTTCAGCCCCCATGTAGATACTAGACGAGGTGTCTCTTCCTTCCCACTATGAACCTTAGCCGAGTTATCGGTACCCAAAGGCGGTAGTGTGAGGCGGACAAGGCAATCGGACCATAGTGCTTTATTACTTTTACTTAGCCGTAGGAGCGCGAAAAGGAATGCGGGGGGGGGGGGGGGGCTGATGACTAGCCCCCAGTGGTTTGTGATGTTCGGATAGACCGCGGCTCAAGCCGATATCACATGGTTTGGACGAATACCAAACCCAACGTATGGCACGGAATAACCTCTAACGAGGTTTTTAGTATGACACTTAAGCTCGGATCCGCAGACCGGTTCTCACATACTATGACAGTCAGTTTTCGGCTTTCTCCCCTGAGGTGCTTGACCAGGCAAGCTGGACACACAATCGCAGTGGTTCTACCTTTGCCCTTTTAGCCGGACGAGCAGAACGTAAAGGAGCAAACACAGGAGCCGGGCAACCCAACTATTGACCCAAGACATAGTTCAGAACCAATGCATATAAAGAGAATTCCAAGACGCCAAATGCATAATCAATTGTGCATAGGGCGATTTTTTTAAAATTGAGCCCCCAGTCTATTAGCCGGTTGCATCATAATGTGTACCGAACAGTTTCGCAAGAAGAGGGAGAAAATAGAGTATGTGCCAAAAAAGGACAACGAAACGACCATGTATGATGGTTCTATATTTTGCTCAACAACTCTTATTATTCAGATTTCCAATGCAACTGTTTACAGGTATTTGAAAATCAAATATGAATTCTACATGAGTGGTTGTACCAGGGGTCTTCGATGGGTGACCTGACGTCCTCGATGTGCCCTGTCGCTTGTCTGCTCCTGTGCCTCCTAGGGAGTTATATGCCTCTCTGGGTGTAGTTGTTCAGCGAGCGGATGTTGGAAAGAAAATTTTGAGAAGTCGCCGAAGTGTGGATGAGATTTATGCTTTTAGCAGGCCCTTAATGGTACCTGTAGTGTGTGCAAAGACATTTAATGGTAGTAGTTCGGTCTAGCCGAACACGTACACTTTCACAGTTTTCCTCACCGCCGCCCATGGAATCTTGAGCATGGAGTTGTGCCTCCTCGACATGTGCTTTGCTGGTCCTAGGGTTGTGCAATGGGGGGAGAGTCCCTATTTATGGGGAGAGGAAGGTTCTGGGAGTTCGGGCTGAGACCGAGCTTGTTTCCCAGTCTTACGTGCCTTTACGGCAGATGTCGGCGTTTGCCGACCATCATTGTAGTGGAATTCGGCCGCCAGGGCCAACTCATGTTCCTCAGCTTGGAGAGAGCGCTCTGTATTGCCGTTGACAACAATGACCCCCTTGGGTCCGGGCATCTTGAGCTTGAGGTATGCGTAGTGTGGGACGACGTTAAAGCGAGCGAATGCTGTACGACCTAGCAGGGCGTGATAGCTGCCGCGGAAAGGTACAATGTCAAAGATCAAGTCTTTTCTCTGGAAGTTATCAGGCAAACCGAACACTACTTCCAGGCTTACAGAGCCTTTGCATCGGGCTTCGACGTCTGGAATCACTCCTTTTAAGGTACTGTTGCTGGGTTTGATCCTTGATGGATCTGTTGGAAATATGCCCTAGAGGCAATAATAAAATGGTTATTATTGTATTTCCTTGTTCATGATAATTGTCTATTGTTCATGCTATAATTGTATTAACCAGAAACCATAATGCATGTGTGAACACATAGACCACAACATGTCCCTAGTGAGCCTCTAGTTGGCTAGCTCGTTGATCAATAGATGGTCACGGTTTCATGACCATGGACATTGGATGTCGTTGATAACAGGATCACATCATTGGGAGAATGATGTGATGGACAAGACCCAATCCTAAGCATTGCACAAGATCATGTAGTTCGTCTGCTAAAGCTTTTCCAATGTCAAGTATCGTTTCCTTAGACCATGAGATTGTGAAACTCCTGGATACCATAGGAATACTTTGGGTGTGCCAAACATCACAACGTAACTGGATGGCTATAAAGGTGCACTACGGGTATCTCCAAAAGTGTCTGTTGGGTTGGCACGAATCGAGACTGTGATTTGTCACTCCGTATGATGGAGAGGTATCTCTAGGCCCACTCGGTAAGACATCATCATAATGAGCTCAATGTGACTAAGGAGTTAGACACGGGATGATGTATTACGTAACGAGTAAAGAGACTTGCCGGTAACGATATTGAACAAGGTATAGGGATACCGACGATCGAATCTCGGGCAAGCATCATACCGATAGACAAAGGGAATTGTATATGGGATTGATTGAATCCCCGACATCGTGGTTCATCCGATGAGATCATCGTGGAGCATGTGGGAGCCAACATGGGTATCTAGATCCCACTGTTGGTTATTGATTGGAGAGGTGTCTCGGTCATGTCTACGTGTCTCCCGAACCCGTAGGGTCCACACACTTAAGGTTCGATGATGCTAGGGTTATAGGGAAATAGTGTACGTGGTTACCGAAGGTAGTTTGGAGTCCCGGATGAGATCCCGGACGTCACGAGGAGTTGCGGAATGGTCCGAAGACAAAGATTGATATACAGGAAGTGAGGATTTGGCCACCGGAAGTGTTTCAGGAATTACCAGCAACGTACCGAGACCACCGGAAGGGTTCCGGGGGTCCACCAAGTGGGCCACCAGACCTAGAGGGCTGCGTGGGCTGAGAGTGGAAGGGACCAGCCCCAGAGTGGTCTGGTGCGCCCTCCACCCTGGCCCAAGGCACAGGAAAGGTGGGAGGGAGGGGAAACCCTAGACCCAGATGGGCCTAAGGCCCACTAGGGCTGCGCCCTCCCCCTCTTCCCTCTATGGCCGCCGGCCAGAACCTCATCCCTCCCCTCCTATATATAGTGGTGGTTTCTGGGCTGCCAAGAACACAAGTTTCTTCCTCTCTCGGCGCAACCCTACTCCTCCCTCTCCTCGTTCTCAGTAGTGCTTGGCGAAGCCCTGCCGGAGACCACACAGCTCCACCGTCACCACACCGTCATGCTGCCGGAGCTCTCGCTCAACCTCTCCTTCCTCCTTGGTGGCAAGGCATAGGAGACGTCACCGGGCTGCACGTGTGTTAAACACGGATGCGCCGTTGTTCGGCGCTAAGACCGGAGTCCACCGCGATCTGAATCGCTACGAGTACGACTCCACCAACCGCGTTCTTGTAACGCTTCTGCTTAGCGATCTTCAAAGGTATGAAGATGCAATCTCTCCCCACTCGTTGCTGGTTTCTCCATAGATAGATCTTGGTGAACACATAGGGAATTTTTTGATTTACTACTACGTCTCCCAACAGTGGCATCATGAGCTAGGTCTATGCGTAGAATCTATGCATGAGTAGAACACAAAGTTGTTGTGGGCGTCGATCTTGTTAATTTGCTTACCACTACTAGTCTTATCTTGATTCGGCGGTATTGTGGGATGAAGCGGCCCGGACCAACTTTACACGTACGCATACGTGAGACCGGTTCCACCGCCTGACATGCACTTGTTTCATAAGGTGGCTAGCGGGTGTCTGTCTCTCCCACCTTAGTCGGATTGGATTCAATGAAAAGGGTCCTTATGAAGGGTAAATAGCAATTGGCATATCACGTTGTGGTTTTGGCGTAGGTAAGAAAAGTTCTTTCTAGAAACCTATAGCAGCCACGTAAAAACTTGCAACTACAAATTAGAGGACGTCTAACTTGTTTTTGCAGCATATGCCTTGTGATGTGATATGGCCAAAGGATGTGATGTGATGCATTGTGATGTATGATATTGATCATGTTCTTGTAATAGGATTCACGACTTGCATGTCAATGAGTATGACAACCGGCAGGAGCCATATGAGTTGTCTTATTTTATTGTATGACCTGCATGTCAATCATAAACGCCATGTAATTACTTTACTTTATTGCTAAACATTAGCCATAGTAGTAGAAGTAATAGTTGGCGAGACAACTTCATGAAGCCCCGAAGATGGAGATCAAAGGAGCAACATGATATTGGCCATATCATGTCACTATAGTGATTGCATGTGATGTTTATCATATTTACATCTTATTTGCTTAGAACGACGGTAGTAGATAAGATGATCTCTCAATAAAATTTCAAGAAAGGTGTTCACCCTAACTGTGCACCATTGCTAAGGATCGTTGTTCCGAAGCACCACGTGATGATCGGGTGTGATAGGTTCTAACGTTCGCATACAACGGGTGTAAGCCAGATTTACACATGCAAAACACTTAGGTTGACCTGACGAGCCTAGCATGTACAGACATGGCCTCGGAACACAGAAGACCGAAAGGTCGAACATGAGTCGTATAGAAGATACGATCAACATGGAGATGTTCACCTTGGATGACTAGTCTGTCTCACGTGATGATCAGACACGGGCTAGTTGGCATGGATCACGTGTCACTTGGATGACTAGAGAGATGTCTATCTAAGTGGGAGTTCATTAAATAATTTGATTATGTGAACTTAATTATCATGAACTTAGTCTAAAATTGTCTTTACAATCTATATTATAGATCCAATGGCCAACGCTAATGTCACCCTCAACTTCAACGCGTTCCTAGAGAAAACCAAGCTGAAAGATGATGGAAGCAACTATGCGGACTGGGTCCGTGGCTTGAGGATCATCCTCATAGCTTCCAAAAGATTGTATGTCCTTGATGCACCGCTCGGTGACCCATCCATTTTCCCAGTGGACCAAGACGTTACGAACGCTGCTTGGTAGTCACGCTGCAATGATTACTCCCTTGTTTAGTGCAGCATGCTTTACAGTTTAGAACCGGGGTTCAAAAAGCATTTTGAGCAACACGGAGCATATGAGATGTTCCAAGAGCTGAAACTGGTTTTCCAAGCTCATGCCCGGGTCGAGAGATATGAAGTCTCCAACAAGTTCTTCAGCTGTAAGATGGAGGAGAATAGTTTTGTCAGTGAGCACATACTCAAAATGTCTGGGTTGCACAACCGCTTGACTCAGCTGGGAGTTAATCTCCCGGATGACTCGGTAATTGACAGAATTCTCCAGTCGCTTCCACCTAGCTACAAGAGCTTTGTGATGAACTACAACATGCAGGGGATGGAGAAGTCCATTCCTGAGTTGTACTCGATGCTGAAATCAGTGGAGGTCGAGATCAAAAAGGAGCATCAAGTGTTGATGGTGAATAAGACCACTAGTTTCAAGAAAGGCAAGGGTAAGAAGAACTTCAAGAAGGACGACAAAGTTGTTGCCGCGCCCGGTAAGCAAGTTGCCAGGAAGAAGAACAAGAATGGACCCAAGCCTGAGACTGAGTGCTTTTATTGCAAGGGTACCGGTCAATGGAAGTGGAACTGACCCAAGTACTTAGCGGATAAGAAGGCCGACAACGTTAAAGGTATATGTGATATACTTGTTATTGATGTGTACCTAACCAGCGCTCATAGTAGCTCCTGGGTATTTGATACCAGTGCAGTTGCTCACATTTGCAACTCCAAGCAGGAGCTGCGGAATAAGTGGAGGCTGGCAAAGGACGAGGTGACGATGCGCGTCGAGAATGGTTCCAAGGTCGATGTGATCGCCGTCGGCACACTACCTCTACATCTACCTTCGAGATTAGTTTTAAACCTCAACAATTGTTATTTAGTACCAGCTTTGAGCATGAATATTGTATCTGGATCTCGCTTGATGTGAGATGGCTACTCATTTAAATCTGAGAATAATGATTGTTCTATTTATATGAGAGAAATGTTTTATGGTCATGCTCCGCTGGTCAATGGTTTGTTTTTGATGAATCTCGAACGTGATGTTACGCATGTCCATATTGTGAGTACCAAAAAGTGTAAGGTTGATAACGATAGTCCCACTTACATGTGGCACTACTGCCTTGGTCATATTGGTGTCAAACGCATGAAGAAGCACCATGTTGATGGACTTTTGGAGTCTCTTGATTTCGAATCATTTGACACGTGCGAACCATGCCTCATGGGCTAGATGACCAAGACTCCATTCTCTGGAACAATGGAGCGAGCAATTGACTTGTTGGAGATAATACACACCGATGTATGCGGTCCAATGAGCGTCGAGGCTCACGGTGGCTACTGTTATGTTCTCACCCTCACTAATGACTTGAGCAGATATGGGTATGTCTACTTAATAAAACACAAGTCTGAAACCTTTGAAAGGTTCAAGGAATTTTAGAGTGAGGTAGAGAATCAACGTGACAGGAAAATAAAGTACCTACGATCTGATTGTGGCAGAGAATATTTAAGTCACGAGTTTGGCACGCACCTAAGGAAATGTGGAATTGTTTCACAACTCACGCCGCCTGGCACACCTCAGCGAAATGGTGTGTCTGAACATCGTAATCGCACTCTATTGGATATGGTGCGATCTATGATGTCTCTTACCAACTTACCGCTATCATTTTGGGGATATGCATTAGAGACTACCACATTCACTTTAAATAGGGCACCGTCAAAGTCCGTTGAGACGACACCGTATGAATTATGGTTTGGAAAGAAACCTAAGCTGCCGTTTCTAAAAGTTTGGGGATGCGATGCTTATGTGAAGAAACTTCAACCAGAGAAGCTCGAACCCAAAGCGGAAAAGTGCGTCTTCATAGGATATCCCAAAGAGACTATTGGGTATACCTTCTACCTCAGATACGAAGGCAAAGTCTTTGTTGCCCAGAATGGATCCTTTCTCGAGAAAGAGTTTCTCTCAAAAGAAGTAAGTGGGAGGAAAATAGAACTTGATGAGGTAATTGTACCTCCACTCGAACCGGAGAGTAGCGCAGCACAGGAAATTGTTTCTGTGGAGCCTGCACTGGATGGAGAGGAAGTTAATGATGATGATCATGAAACTTCAGATCAAGTTACTATTGAACATCGAAGGTCCACTAGGACATGTTCCGCACCAGAGTGGTACGACAACCCTGTCCTGGAGATCATGTTGTTGGACAACAGTGAACCTTTGAACTATGAAGAAGCGATGACGGGCCCGGATTCCAACAAATGGCTTGAAGCCATGAAATCCGAGATAGGATCCATGTATGAGAATAAAGTGTGGACTTGCCTGATGATAAGAAAGCCATTGAAAATAAATGGATCTTTAAGAAGAAGACTGACGCCGATGGTAATGTGACCGTCTATAGGGCTCGAGTTGTCGCTAAGGGTTATCGACAAGTTCAAGGAGTTGACTACGATGAGACTTTCTCACCCGTAGCGATGCTGAAGTCTGTACAAATCATGTTAGCAATTCCCGCATTTTATGATTATGAGATATGGCAAATGGACGTCAAAACGGCATTCCTTAATGGCTTCCTTAAGGAAGAACTGTATATGATGCAATTGGAAGGTTTTGTCGATCCTAAAGATGCTAACAAGGTATGCAAGCTCCAGCGCTCCATCTATGGGCTGGTGCAAGCATTTCGGAGTTGGAACATTCGCTTTAATGAGGTGATTAAAGCGTTTGGGTTTGTACAGGTTTATGGAGAACCCTGTATTTACAAGAAAGTGAGTGGGAGCTTTGTAGCATTTCTCATATTATATGTGGATGGCATATTGTTGATGGAAAATGATATAGAACTTTTGGAAAGTATAAAGGCCTACTTGAATAAATGTTTTTCAATGAAGGACCTTGGAGAAGCTGCTTACATATTAGGTATTAAGATCTATAGAGATAGATCGAAACGCCTCATAGGTCTTTCACAAAGCACATACCTTGAAAAGATATTGAAGAAGTTCAATATGGATCAGTCCAAGAAGGGGTTCTTGCCTGTGTTACAGGGTGTGAGATTGAGTATGACTCAATGCTCAACCATGGCAAAGGATAGAGAAGAGATGAGTGTCATCTCCTATGCTTCAGCCATAGGCTCTATTATGTATGCCATGCTGTGTACCAGACCTGATGTGAACCTTGCCATAAGTTTGGTAGGGAGGTACCAAAGTGATCCCAGAGCGAAACACTGGACATCAGTCAAGAATATCCTGAAGTACCTGAAAAGGACAAAGGACATGTTTCTCGTATATGGAGGTGCCGAAGAGCTCGTCGTAAAGGGTTACGTCGATGCTAGCTTCGACATAGATCCGGACGACTCCAAGTCGCAAACCGGATACGTGTATATTTTTAACGGAGGGGCAGTCAGCTGGTGCAGCAGCAAGCAAAGCATCGTGGTGGCATTTACATGTGAAGTGGAGTACATAGCTACTTCGGAAGCAGCAAAGGAAGGAGTCTGGATGAAGGAGTTCATCACCGACCTAGGAGTGATTCCAAGTGCATCGGGCCCGATGACCCTATTCTGTGACAGCACTGGAGCTATTGCCCTTGCGAAGGAGCCCAGGTTTCACAAGAAGACAAGACACATCAAGCGCCGCTTCAACTCCATCCGTGATTACATTCAGGAGGGAGATATAGATATTTGTAAAGTGCATACGGATCTGAATGTCGCACACCCGTTGACTAAACCTCTCTCACGAGCCAAACATGATCAACACCAGAATGCTATGGGTGTTCGATTCATCACAATGTAACTAGATTATTGACTCTAGTGCAAGTGGGAGACTGTTGGAAATATTCCCTATAGGCAATAATAAAATGGTTATTATTGTATTTCCTTGTTCATGATAATTGTCTATTGTTTATGCTATAATTGTATTAACCGGAAGCCATAATACATGTGTGAATACATAGACCACAACATGTCCCTAGTGATCCTCAGTTGGCTAGCTCGTTGATCAATAGATGGTCACGGTTTCATGACCATGGACATTGGATATCGTTGATAACGGGATCACATTATTGGGAGAATGATGTGATGTACAAGACCCAATCCTAAGCATAGCACAAGATCGTGTAGTTCGTCTGCTAAAGCATTTCCAATGTCAAGTATCGTTTCCTTAGACCATGAGATTGTGCAACTCCCGGATACCGTAGGAATGCTTTGGGTGTGCCAAACGTCAGAACGTAACTGGGTGGCTATAAAGGTGCACTACGGGTATCTCCGAAAGTGTCTGTTGGGTTGGCACGAATCGAGACTGGGATTTGTCACTCCGTATGACGGAGAGATATCTCTGGGCCCACTTGGTAAGACATCATCATAATGAGCTCAATGTGACTAAGGAGTTAGACACAGGATGATGTGTTACGTAACGAGTAAATAGACTTGCCGGTAACAAGATTGAACAAGGTATAGGGATACCGACGATCGAATCTCGGGCAAGCATCATACCGATAGCCAAAGGGAATTATATACGGGATCGATTGAATCCCCAACATCATGGTTCATCCGATGATATCATCGTGGAGCATGTGGGAGACAACATGGGTATCCAGATCTCGCTGTTGGTTATTGACTAGAGAGGTGTCTCGGTCATGTCTACGTGTCTCCCGAACCCGTAGGGTCTACACACTTAAGGTTCGATGACGCTAGGGTTATAGGGAAATAGTGTACATGGTTACCGAAGTTAGTTTGGAGTCCCGGATGAGATCTCGGACACCACGAGGAGTTCCGGAATGGTCCGGAGACAAAGATTGATATATAGGAAGTGAGGATTTGGCCATCGGAAGTGTTTTGGGAATTACCGGTAACGTACCGGGACCACCGGAAGGGTTTTGGGGGTCCACCAAGTGGGGCTACCAGCCCCAGAGGGCTGCGTGGGCCGAGAGTGGAAGGGACCAGCCCCAGAGTGGGCTGGTGCGCCCTCCACCCTGGCCCAAGGCGCAGGAAAGGTGGGAGGGAGGGGAAACCCTAGACCCACATGGGCCTAAGGCCCACTAGGGCTGCACCCTCCCCCTCTCCCCTCTCTGGCCGCCGACCAGAACCCATCTAGGGCTGTTGCACCATCCTAGGGTGGGAACCCTAGGGGTGGGCACCCTCCTCCCTCTCCTCCTATATATAGTGGTGTTTTTGGGTTGCCAAGAACACAAATTTCTTCCTCTCTCGGCGCAGCCCTACTCCTCCCTCTCCTCGTTCTTCGTAGTGCTTGGCGAAGCCCTGCCGAAGACCACACAGCTCCACCGTCACCACGCCGTTGTGCTGCCGGAGCTCTCCCTCAAGCTCTCCTTCCTCCTTGCTGGATCAAGGTGTAGGAGACGTCACCGGGCTGCACATGTGTTAAACGCGGAGGCGCCGTTGTTCGGCGCTAAGATCAGAGTCCACCACGATATGAATCGCTACGAGTACGACTCCACCAACCGCGTTCTTGTAATGCTTCTGCTTAGCGATCTTCAAAGGTATGAAGATGCAATCTCTCCCCACTCGTTGCTGGTTTCTCCATAGATAGATCTTGGTGAACACGTAGGAATTTTTTTGATTTACTACTACAGCTCCCAACAAGATCTATGCCCATCTTCTTCACCGTGTCTACGTAAATAACGTTAAGGCTACTTCCTCCGTCCATTAGGACTTTAGTGAGGTGATACTCGTCTATGATGGGGTCTAGGACGAGGGCGGCCGAGCCCGCATGACAGATACTGGTCGGGTGGTCGCATCGGTCGAAGGTGATCGGGTACGCCGACCATGATTTGTACTTCCGGGCTACCGGCTCTACGACGTAGACCTCTCGAAGGGCATGCTTCCTCTCCTTTTGGGGTATACGAGTAGCGAATATCATATTTACGGTTTTTACTTCTAGAGGGAACTTCTTTTGTCCTCCGTCGATCGGACCGCGAGGCTCATCCTCATCCTCGTTGTGTGGGCCCTTCCCTTGGTCCTCGGTTGCGAGTTTGTCGGCCTGTTTGAATACCCAACAGTTACGGTTGGTGTGATTGGTAGGCTTCTCTTGGGTGCCATGGATCTGGCAAGGCCTCTCCAGGATCTTGTCCAGCGGGGTGGGTCCGTCACAATTGCCTTTAGGAGGCTTCTTCCATTGTCCTGGTCAAGAGTTGCGAAAGCCGGCATTAACGGCCGTGTCATCGGCATCACTATTATTGTGCCTGTGCTTATTCTTGTTGCGCTTTGGTTTCCTGTTTCCGTCCCGAACTTCGGAGGTTTTGGGGTCTTCGGGGTTGCGGCTGCATCTTGCGAGCGATTTATCCTCACCCGCGCAAAAGCGGGTCATGAGTGATGTAAGGGCGGACATTGTCCGAGGTTTATCCTGGCCAAGCTGGCTGGCCAGCCATTCATCCCGAATGTTATACCTGAAGGAGGCTATTGCCTCGGTGTTCGGGTAGTCGACAATCTGGTTTTTATTGGTCAAGAACCGACTCCAGAATTGCTGTGCGGACTCTCCTGGCTTTTGGAAGACATTTCCCAGGTCCGAGGAGTCCGGTGGACGAACATAGGTGCCTTGGAAGTTAGGCCGGAATGCATCCTCTAAATCCTCCCAGCACCCGATGGAGTTTTCGGGTAGGCTGTTTAACCAGTGCCTAGCTAGCTCCTTAAGCTTTAAGGGTAGATACTTGATGGCGTGGAGATCATCTCCTCGCACCATGTGGATGTGGAGGAGGAAATCCTCAACCCATACGGTTGGGTCAGTTGTCCCATCATATTGCTCTATGTTCACGGGTTTAAACCCCTCTGAGAACTGGTGCTGCATCACCTCGTCCGTGAAGCACAACGGGTGGGCAGCGCCTCTGACCCGAGCTATGTCACGCAGGTAATCGGCGTCTATTCTAGCCCGGTTTCGTTCCCGGCCTCTATTGTTGCGGTCGAGCTAGGGCCGGTACCCTTCCCATCTATCGGGTGAGTACCCTCTGGATTCGTAGATGGATCTCGTACGACCTGCTCTATAGTCCAGGTTGCGTCATAGGTCAAACCTTTCATCGGGCTCTATTGGCTCTTTTCCCCGTCTTCGGGGTATCGTTGGCCTATAACCGGCGTCGTCAGCCGTCCTGTCTCGTCCTCGAGGAGGGCGGTCTGGCTTGTTGTATGGGGTATGTTTGGGAGACGGCGTATTAGTTAGCTCGTCGTCGAATTGTAGTAGCATCCTTATGCATGGATAGCTCTTAGGTTGGTCCAAAAGATCGGTACCGTATCCTTCCTCAGCTGAGTGGACTCTCATCCATCAATCGTTGAGGTTGTCCTGTTTGGCTTTAAGCTGCTGTTCTTTTGCTTTCAGGTTGCGGGCCGTGGCTATAAGATGTTGCCTGAACAGTTTCTGATCTTCAAGGTTATCTGGGATGACGAAGTCATCGGCTTCCGAGATGTCTTCCTCCTTAACAGGGGGGAGGTAATTTTCGTCCTCGGAATCATTTAGGTCATCGGGGTTGAGATGATCTTCCGGTCTCTCCTGACCCTCTAGCGGGTGTTCAGGGATATCGAGATCGCCGAGGTCTTTGAGGGTATCTCCGTCCCCGAGGCCGACGATAGCTTTTCTGCCCTTTTTGCCTTTTGATCGTTTATGCGGCTTCCGGTGCCTTGACGACTCTTCACCCGATTTGTCGCCATCGGTTTTAGGTGTGTGCTCGCCATTAGCGGCTGGAGTGTCGACCATGTAGATGTCATACATGGAGGTGGCAGCCCATCGCTCGGTTTTAACGGGGGCGGTAGCGCAATCTTCCTCATCCATGTATTCTGCCTCCTCGGAGGCATTGTCCAACATGTCGGTTAAATCCTCGATAGTGGCTATGAAGTGGGTGGTGGGTGGGATGAAAAATTTGTCCTGGCCCACCTTGAGACCGATCTGAGCATAGATCGGGGTTGGGTTGTCGGTAATTCTCATTGACAAGATCCGATCTAGGGCCTCGTTGATTGTCGAGAGCTCGATCGGGTCGACCTGCTCGGAGCGTTTGGAGTTGAATTCTAATGCATCCATGCAGGGAGAGTGTCCGACAAGGACAAGTTTCCGAGCTCTGGCACTATGGCCAAATCCGTACTAAGATTCAGGTCATCGTCGGGGTAAATCCCGTGGGCATGACCAAAAGAGGGATCTAAGGTTAAAGCCTCGGAGTCTTTGGGTGTGGCAGGCGAGACAGTGAGCCCGTTTAGCGAAAGATCGCCCCGAGAGTCTATGGAGAACTCTAGGTTCCCGAATCTGACCTCTTGATCAGGGGCAAAGCTTCCGACCCGGCCTAGATGGCCGGTCGGGTCAGCGTGCAGCATAATGCTGCCGAAAGAGAAGATTGTCCCGGGACAAAAGTGTCCATGTCGCGGACTTCTTCGTTGATGATGACACGAGCCATCGATTCCTTTGGCGATCACAATGAACTCTCACTGAAAGCACCAATGTCGGTGTCAAAACCGGCAGATCTCGAGTAGGGGGTCCCGAGCTGTGAGACTACGATCGATGGTAACAGGAGACGAAGGAGACGATGTTTACCTAGGTTTGGGCCCTCCTATGAAGGTAAAACCCTACATCCTGCTTGATTATATTGATGGTATGAAGGTTACAGAGTTGATCTACCTCATGATCGAATAGCTAAACCCTAGGTGAGTTGTTCTCTATCCTACAACCTAACCCCCCGGCTTATATAGACGCCAAAGGTACCTAGGGTTTACACATGGTCGGTTACACATTGAAGGAAAAAACATGCCTATTCACTATTCCAATCTTGGAGGACACCCCATGATTCCCAAAGCTTCCTTCCTAGAGACAGGGCCTTCGATCAATCCAATGCTCAATAAACGGCCCATACAGTTCGGCCCATGAGAAACAGGTCGGCTACCCGAGGACCCCTTAAACCAGGACTCCCTCACATATGACCGCCCATACAAGTGGGCTCGGTCGTATGGAACTCTTTTACTCTAGCTCCGTTGTCATGCCTCCACTTGATCTCTTTTATCTTCCACTTTACTCCTGTCCATTTGTTGGCTTGATTTTGTCCATATATAGCCCATTTCCCGTGGAAGCACAATAAAGATAGGATATTTCGAATCTGTGCATTCATTAGTCATTAATGACAATATCAGAGTGATATCTCTGTTTTAATGAAACATTTTGATTTAAACTTAGGTCAGAGGAGTGTAAAAATCATTCTTAGCAATAACATGGACTGATCACTCAAAGCCAAGGACAAAACCGCAACTTTGGCCATGGAATCAGAATCAGAGGCCTTAGCTATCGAGGAATTATCCGAGCTACGCACAAACGCCGACAAAGACAATTTTTTCCTCACCAAGTGGTCAAAATAGACATCACTCAAGCCAACCAATTAGATCATTAAACTTCAAGTTCACCCCGAGGATCCTTATAAAACAGCCTCCATTGGAACCCGCCTGATGCGACACAACATTGTGTGGTTTTCTGAGTGAAAATTGGGATATTTTTGCATGATATTCTTATGATATGCTAGGCATTCCAAAAGATTTCGCAGAACATAGTGGGCCACCTACCATATGGCCACGAGCCATGGGGGCATGCCCTACCCCAAGGGCATGCTACCTAGGCTCATGGGCCACCTGGCAGGCCTATGACGCGCATCTTCTCCTATATGATGTCATTTTCCCTAGAAAAAAATCATAAGGATACTTTTGGGATGAAGCATCGCTGTCTTGAGGCGGAACCTGAGCAGGAACACTTTTGCTCTCTGACGAAGCGATTCCGTCGAGGAAACTTCCCTCCGGGAGGGGGAAGTCGAAGCCATTGTCATCACCAATGCTTCCTCCATTCCGAGAGGACCAATCTTCATCAACATATTCACCAGCACCATCTCATCCAAAACCCTAGTTCATCTCTTGTATTCATCTTTGTCTCCAAGCCTTAGATTGGTACCTATGGGTTGCTAGTACTGTTGATTACATCTTGTAGTTGATGCCAGTTGGTTCAATTGGTGGAAGATTATATGTTTAAATCCTTAAGCATATTCATTACACCTCTAATCTTGAACATGATGATACTTTCTGAGTAGTTACTTTTGTTCTTGAGGACATGGGAGGAGTATTGTGTTAAATAATCATGTGATGTGGTATTCGTTCGATATTTTGATGATATGTATTTTGCTCTTCCTTTAGTGGTGTTTGCTACTTGTGAGTTGCATTGGGATTCTCCTCGAAGAACAGAGGAGATGTAGCACAATAGAGATAAGTACTGAGAACCAAGGTTATCAGACCAATAGGAGAACCAAGCTAATTCCTTTCAACATCACCTACACACACAAAACCAAACACTTTTACCCAACGCGGGAAAGAGGGTTGTCAAGCCCCTTGAACTCGTTACTTGCAAGGATTAAACCTAGATAGAAGTAGATATTGGAAATAATAAAGGTAAAAAATAATAATAAAAGGTAGCAAGGTAATTTAGGAGTTTTTGTATTTATGTTTAAGTAGACCCAGGGGCCATAGTGTTTTCTAGAGGCTTCTCTCTTGAAAATAGCATACGATGGGGAGACAAATTTGTTGGGCAATTGATAGAATTGGGCATAGTTATGACATGTTATTCACGACAATGATCATGTATATAGGCATCACACCCATAAACAAGTAGACCAAAACAATTTTGCATCTATTAGTATTACTTTACTTTGAGAGCGCTTCTATGCTTGCCTATCTAGGTATTAAGTTCATGACAACCAAAATAATGATTGGATCAAGGTAACATGATGTACACAATAAGACAAGTAATATGTTCAGATTTTGTTGTTTTATCCTTAATGGCAACAATACAAATACGTGTCTTGTCCCCTTCCCTCACAAGGATGTAGAGCACCGCAAGATTGAACCCACTAAAATGCACCACTCCCATTGAAGATAAATCAATCTAGTTGGCCAAACCAAACTAATGGATCAGAGAGAAATACGAAGCTATAATAATTAGGGATAATAGAATTCAGAAGATACACAATTACTTTCAATGAATAATCTGATCATAAACCCACAATTCATCAGATCCTAACAAACACACCGCAAAAGAAGATTACGTCAGATAGATCACCATGAGAATCATGGTGAACTTTGTATTGAAGATCAAAGAGAGAAAAGAAGCCATCTAGGTAATAGCTATGGACCTATATGTTCTTGGTGCACTACTCACACATCATCATGGAGATAGAAAGGTTGATGTAGATGGCGTCCGCGGTCGCCCCCCCGACAGAGTATTGATACGTCTCCAACGTATCTATAATTTTTGATTATTCCATGCTATTATATTATCTGTTTTGGATGTTTTAGATGCATTAATATGCCATTTTATATTATTTTTGGGACTAACCTATTAATCTAGAGCCTAGTGCCAGTTTATGTTTTTTCCTTGTTTTTGAGTATTGCAGATAAGGAATATTAAACGGAGTCCAAACGGAATAAAATCTTCGTGATGATTTTTCTTGGACCAGAAGGCATCTACCAGACTTGGAGGGGAAGGCAAGAGACCTACCAGGAGGTCACAAGCCAGGGGGGTGCGTCCACCACCCCTGGCCGCGCCTGGCAGGCTTGTGGCCCCCCAGCAGGTCTCCTAACCCTATTCTTCAGCCAATAAATTCCCAAATATTCCCCCAATACCAAAGGGATCCACACAAATACTTTTCCACCGCCGGAAGCCTCCGTTCCCGAGAGATCCAATCTTGGAGCCTTTTCCGGTAATCTGCCGGAGTGGGATTCGATCACGGAGGGCATCTACATCAACTCCATTGCCCCTCCGATGATGCGTGAGTAGTTCATCGAAGACCTTAGGGTCCATAGCTAGTAGCTAGATGTCTTCTTCTCTCTCTTTATGCTTCAATACCATGTTCTTCATGATCTTCATGGAGATCTATCTGATGTAATACTCTTTTACGGTGTGTTTGTCGAGATCCGATGAATTGTGGGTTTATGTTCAGATTATCCATGAATATTATTTGATTTTTTCTGAATTCTTATATGCATGATTTCATATGTTTGCAAGTCTCTTTGAGTTATTGGTTTGGTTTGGCCAACTAGATTGGTAATTCTTGCAATAGGACAAGTGCTTAGTTTTGGGTTCAATCTTGCGGTGTCCTCACCCAGTGACATAGTAGGGGTAGCGAGACACGTATTGTATTATTGACATCAAGGATTAAAAGATGGGGTTTTCATCATATTTCTTGAGTTTATCCCTCTACATCATGTCATCTTACCTAATGTGTTATTGTGTTCTTCATGAACTTAATACTCTAGATGCAGGCAGGAGTGGTCGATGTGTGGAGTAATAGTAGTAGATGCATAATTGTTTTGGTCTAGTTGACACAGATGTGATGCCTATATGCATAATCATTGCCTAGGATATCTTCATAATTATTCTCTTTTCTATCAATTGCCTGACAGTAATTTGTTCACCCATCGTATTATTTTCCTTCATGAGAGAAGCCTCTAGTGAAACCTAGGGCCCCGGGTTCTATTTTCCATATTATATTTTCAGATTTATAAACCAAAAATACCAAAAATACTTTGCTGAAATCTTTTTTACTTTTGTTTTACATTTTGTTTTAGTAATATTCCATATCTATCTCTATTAGATCTCATCCTTGCAAATAACCGTGAAGGGATTGACAACCCCTTCATAGCGTCGGGTACAAGTGTTTGATTGTTTGTGTAGGTGCGAAGATTGGAGACTTGCTTGTATCTCCTACTGGATTGATACCTTGGTTCTCAATAACTGAGGGAAATACTTATCTACTTTGCTGCATCGCCCTTTCCTCTTCAAGGGAAAACCAACGCAAACTCAAGAAGTAGCAAGAAGGATTTGTGGCACCATTGCCGGGGAGATCTACATGAAGCCTACCAAGTACCCATCACAAACTCATCTCTTGCATTTACATTATTTGCCATTTGCCTCTTGTTTTCCTCTCCCCCACTTCTAAAATGATTTTCAGAAAATACCAAAAAGATTTGCCTTTCGTTCACCTGTTCGTTTGCCTTTTGTTTGCTCATGTGTTAGATTGCTTGAACTCATGGCTATCCTTACTACTATAGCTAGTACTCCCAAGAATGAAGTTCTTAATTTTAAGCAAAGGGAGGGTGAAAACTTAAAAGATGCTTGGTATAGAAATTGCAATGCTCAAAATAGATCTATTTGTAAGCAATCTACTATCGTTCTCCTTCGCAATTTTTATGTGGGTATTTCTCCATGGAATGGACATGTTCTAGATACCATTATGGGAGGAAATTTCTTGAGAATTCATACGTTTGATTCTTATAGTGCTATGATAAATTTGGTAGGTTCACCCCAATCATGGTTAATGGAACAATCTTAACTTTGGAACATGTGATGCGAAGGCTTGATATTATTGAAAATAAAGTTGCTACCGTAGAGCTTATAGAAAACTTGGATAAAAAGATTCATAATTAAATTACTCAGTATGGATCTAAGGTAAGAGTTACTTTAAAAAATCTAAGGGAAAAAGAACCCATAGTTAATGAAAAATTGGATCAAGATTCCTCTAGAATTGGCAAGCTAGAGGACATTATTACCAACTTGGGGTCCGCTTTTGCCTTGATTTAAACCACTAGAAATTCTCCTCCTTATAAGGCTTCCAAGTTTGTTTATGCTGCTAAAAATAAGGGTGAATCCTCTAGTAAAGGAGATGAAGATCTTAAGATGATAAGTGTTCACCCTAACTTTATTAATATTGTCCGGGAACCTATTGCTACAAGTGAATTTCTTAATTTCTTGCCTAGGAGTATGATTATTGATAAAACCAAAGAATATCCTAGGGTTTATAAGTATGAAATTTAGGAGTTGCATAACAAACATGACAATACCTAGATCTATTGCGTTTTTCCTAGCTAGGGGCGTTAAATAATAGCGCTTATTGGGAGGCAACCCAATTTTATTTTTCCGTTTTTGTTTTTTCTTCTGTTTTTGAGTGTTTTACACATTATTACCTCTGAAGTAATTGTGTTTTGGTGTTTTCATTAGTGTTTGAGCCAAGTAAGACCTTTGGGATGGTCTATGGTGATTGTTGATTTAATCTTGCTGAAAAACAGAAAACTTTTGCGTCGAGTACATGAATTTCATAAATTTATCACAGCGTCGAACGAGTATGAAATTTTTACACAATATTTACATACAAACTTCCCACGTTCTCCTAATGTTTCAGAATTTGTTGAGTTACATAAGTATACGAAGTTTTCAGATTGCTACAGACTGTTCTGTTGTTGACAAATTATGTTTTCTTTGTGTTATTTGCCTATTTTGATGTATCTATGGGTTATATCGGGGGGGGGGGGTATGAACCATGGAGAAGTTAGAATACAGTAGGTATTACACAAATATAAATAAAGAATGAGTTCAAAACAATATCTAAAGTGGTGATTTATTTTTCTTATACTAAGGGATCTCACGAGTTTTTTGTTGAGTTTTATGTTGTGAAGTTTTCAAGTTTTGGGTAAATATTTGACGGACTATGGAATAAGGAGTGGCAAGAGACTAAGATTGGGGATGCCCAAGTCACCCCAAGCCATATTCAAGGATAACAAAGAGCCTAAGCTCGAGGATGCCCCGGAAGGCATCCCCTCTTTCGTCTTCAATCCATCGGTAAATTTACTTGAGGATATATTTTTATTCACCACATGATATGTGTTTTGCTTGGAGCATCTTGTATGCTATGAGTCTTTGATTTTTAGTTTTACACAATCATCCTTGATGCACACATCTTTTGAGAGAGACATGCGTTAATCGTGAATTTATTAGAGTACTCTTTGTGCTTCACTTATATCTTTTGAGCTAGGCAATGTTGCTCTAGTGCTTCACTTATATCTTTTTAGAGCACAGTGGTGTTTTATTTTATGGAAATAACTGAACTCTAGTACCACACTATATTATTTTTAGAGTATTTAAACAACATGATAATTGGTTTAGGTTATGAATTTAGTCCTAATATAATGGGCGTCCAAGAGGGTTATAATAAAAACTTTCATATAAAGTGCATTGAATACTATGAGAAGTTTGATTCCTTACATATAGTTTTGAGATATAAAAATGGTGATATTAGAGTCTTGCTTGTAAGTAATTGTGGATTGGTAAAAATACTTGTGTTAAAGTTTGTGATTCCCATAGCATGCACGTATGGTGAACCGTTATGTAACAAAGTGGGAGCATGATTTGTTTAATGATTGTCATCCTTTGTGTGAGGGTCGGGAGTGCGCTATGGTTAAATCCTACCAACCTCTCACCTAGGAGCACATCTAATACTTTGCTTAGATAACTAATAGACTTTTTCATTAAGTATGCAAGTTCTTTCTGACTAATGTTGAGTCCATGGATTATACGCACTCTCACCCTTCCACCTTTGCTAGCCTCTCTAGTACCGTGCAACTTTTGCTGGTGCGATAAACCCACCTTCCTCAAAACAGCCACCATATACCTTTCCTCAAAATAGCCACCATACCTACCTATTATGGCATTTCCATAGCCATTCCGAGATATATTGCCATGCAACTTCCACCGTTCCATTTTTCATGACACGCACCATCACTTTCATATTGCATTCATATAGAGTCATATTTTGTTCTAGGTATCGAGTTGTAATTTTTGAGTTGTAAATAAATAAAAGTGTAATGATCATCATTATTAGAGCATTGTCCCGTGAGAGAAAAGGATGATGGAAGCTATGATTCCCTCACAAGTTGGGATGAGTCTCCAGACTTTACAAATAATAAAAGAGGCCAATGAAGCCCAAATAAAAAAAATAGGCCATAGATGCCCACCAAAAAATGGAAAAAATGAGAGAAACAGAGAAGGGACAATGCTACTATCTTTTTCCACACTTTTGCTTCAAATTAGTACCATGATCTTTATGATAGAGAGTCTCCTATTTTGTCACTTTCATATAACTAGTGGAATTTTTCATCATGATGCATGTCCACTTCGTTTCTTTTTGAGCTTTCATACACTTATAGCTCTAGTGCATCCGTTGCATGGCAATCCCTACTCACTCACATTGATATCTATTGATGGGCATCTCCATAGCCCGTTGATACGCCTAGATGATGTGAGACTATCTTATCCTTTTCCTCACAACCTCCACCATATTCAATTCCACCTATAGTGTTTTATCCATGGCTCACGCTCATGTATTGCGTGAGAGTTGAAAATGTTTGAGAACATAAAAAGTGTGAAACAATTGCTTGACTTGTCATCGGGGTTGTGCATGATTTAAATACTTTGTGTGGGGAAGATGGAGCATAGCTAGAGCATATGATTTGCAGGGATAACTTTCTGAGGCCATGTTATTTTGAAAGGACAGAATTGCCTTGTTGGTATGCTTGAAGTATTACTGTTTTTATGTCAAGATTAAAATTTGTTTTGAATCTTACGTATCTGAATATTCATGCCACAATAAAGAATATTACATGGATAAATATGTTAGGTAGCATTGCACATAAAAAATTCTGTTTTTATCATTTACCTACTCGAGGACGAGCATGAATTAAGCTTGGGGATGCTGATATGTCTCCAACGTATCTATAATTTTTGATCATTCCATGCTATTATAATATCTGTTATGGATGTTTAATATGCATTAATATGCTATTTTATATTATTTTGGGACTAACCTATTAATCGAGAGCCTAGTGCCAGTTTTTTCATTGTTTTTGAGTATTGCAGATAAGGAATATTAAACGGAGTCCAAACAGAATAAAATCTTCATGATGTTTTTTCTTGGACCGGAAGACATCTACCAGACTTGGAGGGGAAGACAAGAGAGCTGCCAGGAGGTCACAAGCCAGGGGGCGCGACCACCCCCCTAGCCGCGCCTGGCTGGCTTGTGCCCCCCAACATGTCTCCTAACCCTATTCTTTGGCCTATAAATTCCCAAATATTCCCCCAATACCAAAGGGAGGCACGAAAATACTTTTCCGCCACCGTAAGCCTCCGTTCCTGAGATATCCAATCTTGGAGACTTTTTCGGTAATCTGCCGGTGGGGGATTCGATCATGGAGGGCATCTACATCAACTCCATTGCCCCTCTGATGATGCGTGAGTAGTTCACCATAGACCTTTGGGTCCATAGGTAGTATCTAGATGGTTTCTTCTCTCTCTTTGTGCTTCAATACCATGTTCTTTGTGATCTTCATGGAGATCTATCCGATGTAATACTCTTTTGTGGTGTGTTTGTCGAGATCCAATGAATTGTGGGTTTATGTTCAAATTATCCATGAATCTTATTTGAGTATTTTCTTAATTCTTATATACATGATTTCATATCTTTGTAAGTCTCTTCGAGTTATTGGTTTGATTGTTTGTGTAGGTGGGAAGATTGGGGAATTTCTTGTATCTCCTACTGGATTGATACCTTGGTTCTCAACAACTAAGGTAAATACTTATCTACTTTGCTGCATCACCCTTTCCTCTTCAAGGGAAATCCAACGCAAGCTCAAGAAGTAGCAAGTACCGGAAAAGGTCTTTAGGTGGCCTTCCGTCGGAACAGAGGCTTGCGGTGGCAAAAAATGTGTTTCTGGTAGCTCTCCACTGGTTTCCCAATTTTATATAATTTATGGAGATGGAATTAGGTCAGACAGAACCATGAGGGACCCACAAGGCATCATGGCGTGCCTATCCCTCCCTGTCTGGCTTATAGACTCCTCAAGCTTCGTTGGAAGCAGCGGTCCCACCTCAATTCAAGGGTATTCAGTTGAATACCCATTATTTTTGCCAAAAAACTACGTATATATAATGTATATAATGTGTATGTGTAAGGAAAAACAAAACTATACAGTCAAACTTGCTAGTTTAGTAGTTCAGCCCAAAACTCCACGATTCCACAACTTGGCCCGTTGGCCGAAGTGGCTGTAGCGCTCACAGGCTCGCATACCATCGATTTATCGATCGTCACTCCTGAAAAATAATCTATAGATTAGGTCAGACGGAGATGAACCGACACCTTCCTTGCCATGTTCTGTCCCCACGCAAGCGACGAGCCGCCAGGCAGCCAAGGTCGTTGCTATCACCTGCTCGGCTGCCGGACGTGCGCACGGCGGCCCGGATGGCGCAACGAGTCCATTCCCCGCTCACCTTGGTTCTGATCCAGCAGCGGACAACAGCCAACAGACATTGATTCAGTTTTAGAAACACAACCCACAGATTCAGGTATAATTGCTAATTATATGTATTAGTCCTTCACTTCTGAAATTGGGACCTCGCCTCTCATGCCAATCCTTATTTTTTCAGTCCAATTTAATTCATCTATCGCTGCAGGCAGAGGCGCAATTTTCTTCTCGTGCTGTTGAGCAGGCTGCACTACAGTACATACAGACAAAAGTAAGTTAGTTTGAACACTTGTATTTCTATTTAATACTAGTGAAATTAGAACTTGTTTGCAGTCAGTTATGAATTGTTTAGACATGAAAATTTGCATTTTTTCATTTACATTTGTAATGTGAGAATGTTTATAAATTTTGAATTTGCTACAGTGAATGTTATCTATAAAGAATAGTACTTCTATAATTTGTAAGGTTTCCTATCATTTGCTATTATCTATGTTTTGTGTATCTTAGATTTTTTTCCATAATATGTTGAACAACTTTTACTTCTATATATGTTGAACAATACAAGTTATGATAAATTTTTTTATGAATATAATATATTATGCAATATCTTTTATATAGTTTATAAGAACAAGTACAATATACTGCTATAATTAGTTACACGTCAAAAGGAAGGTTATAGGCTTCCCAAATGAAATTCAAAATTTGAATACACACTCTTGAATTCCTGGGCCCGCCCCTGTCCGTCGGTCTCTTTTGTCTAGAAAAAAATCGTCAATTTTTTTGTAGCGTTTGGACTTTGTTTGGTATATATTTCATGGAAAACAAAAAACAAGCAAAAATAACAATTGACACTTGGCACTGGATTAATAGGTTAGTTCCCAAAAATAATCTAAAATAGCATATAATTGCATATAAAGTGTCCTAGATTGATAATATAATAGCATGGAACAATAAAAAATTATAGTTACGTTGGAGACGTATTAGCATCCCCAAGCTTACTTCCTGCCCGTTCTCGAGTAGATAAATGATAAAAAAAATGTTTTGATGTGACATGCTACCCAACATGTAATCGCTTTTAAGTATGATTATTTTGAAACAGTGAACTAAATTGTATCAACATAACAATATCCATAGGCATAAATAACATAATCATTACTTTTCAAAATATACGATCCTTAAAGAATGTTATTCCCTACTCATTTGATCATATCAAGCATGACATGACTCCGTCTTCACCGCATAAGTATAAAACCAGCTTGTATGCAAAAACTCAGACATAGAGACACACAACCTTAGTGCATATAGAATAGTCTTTATCATCTGTTTCTATAGTGATCTTGCTGGTACGTTTAATATACTGGCCTACATGGCTGCAACATATCATGTTGCAGGAATTCAATGACGAGTAAGAGTTACGATACAGGGTTACGGTCTACACTCAACTTGCGTTGATGGGACTCCACACCCTTAATGATTTGTTTCCGCTGTGATATAATGTATACTCTAGATCTATGGTATTTCTTTTACATGTGATGTTATGATATTTCATCGAAGTACTGTGTGTGCCAGCGTACAGATCGAGGGATGACATAGAAAGCACAGAGGCACGATCCATTTGGGTTGGGTCGCTACAGAGATGGTGTGAGAGCACATGTTGACTGCAGTATGTGACCCTACAGAATGTTGGGGATATAACCCTGCGATATGACCCGCCCTAGAGGCTCCGGGTCATGTTGCTGGCTTGTGAGCCGGCCCAAGGGTGAGCCGTAAGACTGGTGGCCTAGGAAGATAGGCGGCTCAAGGTGTGGGCCGTACGACAGCCCGGACGGAGAAGACCCGGGCGTGTAAACCGTCTCAAAGACAGCTTGGACAAGAAGATAGAGAGAGACTCGGACATACAAGAAGACTCGCTTAACAATTGTAACGACCCGGTGGTCCTGACCTCCTATATAAAGGAAGACCCGGGGCGACTTAGAGGATAGGTTATAGAGAACTAGGTCAAGCTTCTAGCTCCTTGTAATCGATACACAAGCAATACAAACACAAGCAGGACGTAGGCTATTACCTCGACTCTAGGGGCCGAACCTGGGTAAATCCGTGTCTTTCGTCCCGATCAACCCCTTTGAGTCCACCCCGTTAGCGATGGCCTCGAATCCAAGTCCGTTCACCCGGACATCTGCCGTGATAAATCCACGACAGTTGGCGCCCACCGTGGGGCTAGCGCTTGGTGGTGTTGAGTTCTCAAAGGGCTCTCTCCCAGGGCTCGAGGGATACGTGGTTGGAAGGATGAGCAAGAGTCGCCGCGGCCGGCTCTACATCGTTGACGCCGGCTGGGGGCTTGATGCTGATTCTATGGAGTATGGATTCTGGGTTCCGTTTGGCGGGATCCAGGTTTTCATTGGAAAGGTTGATGGATCTACACCCGGGCCGGACATCTGCACCAACATCGTCAAGCCAGCTCGGCGTCTCCAATCTGCGAGTGGTGTGTGGCCTGCCCGTGCCCATCCAGGTCAAAAGCATTTTCTCGTGGGCTTCACTCAAGGTATGGACCTGGAAGCGTCCGGGTCACAGGGAACTCTTGTTTGCTCGGAAGATGAGTCCTCCAGTGGGGAGACGGAGTCAGTGTATCGGCTCAGTAACGGTGGCCTTGGGGGCTACTATGACACCTATTCTGAGGTAGAGGGCTTTGAGTCGGATGCTCCGAGACCCCCGGTTCATGCGGCAGTGTTCATGGCGGGATCGGCTCCAGCCGCCGATCATACAGCTGCGGGAGCCGCCACAGCAGGTGATAGCCCACCGCCGCCAGCTCAGGTTCTAGTGGAATTGATGGACGATCTTACAGCTCTCATGGCCATGGAAGTAACACCGGATAATCAAGCAACCCGGAATCTAGAGGTGGCACGGATCAAGGGCCGGATGGCAGAAGAACGACAAAGGATGGCTGAGCTGAAGATCCGGATAGAGGGAGAGGCGGAGCGTATCAAGGGAGATGCTTTCCATCTGGAGCTAGAACAAAGGTCAGCAGCCACTGTGCTCCGGAGAAGACATCAATCCCGTCTGCCATAACGTTATGAAGCAAGGAACCTGTTTAATACCCCTGGTGCGGGGCGGGTTACGGGCGCGCCGGAAAGCCGCCCGATGGAACGCCCGGCAACTCATGCACCCCAGCATACCCAAACTTCACCTAGAGCTGTTCCGACACCGGCGGGTCATGACTCTAACTCGACCGAGAACATGGTGGTGGCGGCGACCCGGCTTGGGACGATTCCCATCCCAGATGAAGCACCCTTTGAGGAGGACGTGCGAAATGCCATTGGATATTTACAGACGGCCGTGGCCCAGCAAGAGAGATATGCTCACAGCCAGAGCCGGGTTCACTCTACCCCCCTCCCCAGTCAAAGTTTCAGCCGGCGCTACAAGTCACCGGCGTGTTCCAGTAGTCATCCACATCGGGGACCACCGGAGGACGAGCAGGCGGCTCTAGATGCACAAGCCCTCGCGGACCGGGCGAGGAACAGGCGAGAGGCAGAGATAGTGGCAACCCGTCCAGAGCCGACGCTTTCCGTCTCAATGGGAGTAGTTAGTACTAGAGCCGTTGGGGTGCCATGTTTAACTCCGGCTCTGAGAAGTGAACGACTACCGAAGGATTTTAAGGGGCCACGAAAAGTTCCGAATTACACAGCTGATCTACCCCTGAGGCTTGGGTTGAGTGTTATGAGCTGACCATGGAGATGCTGGACGTCAGTGAAGCGGTATGTGCAAAATATTTCATCATGATGCTTGAGGGTCCGGCTCGCACATGGTTGAAAGGTCTGCCGCCTAACACGATAAGTTCATGGGCGGAGCTGAGAGGGATGTTTATTAAGAATTTTCAGGGGACCTGTAAGCAACCTATGACCATTGTAGACTTGGACCATTGTGTTCAACAGGAGAATGAGTCGACCCATCATTGGGTCCGGTGGGTGTTGACCATTATTCACTCTTCAGAGCAGATCACGGCGGCTCAAGCGGTGCTTATTACGGAAAAGAACTGTCATTTTGTTCCATTGAAACAGAAGCTCGGCCGGCTCAAGCACACGTGTCAGGATATGGGAGAGCTCATGACGGCCCTGACAAAGTATGCCGACTCAGATAACACTAAGGATCCAGGCTCGGATGATGAGAAAGCCAATCAAGGGAAGAAGAACAATCAAGGCAAAGGCTTTGTGAACAATGGGAATCAGAATAAACGAAAGAACGCTGATGGCGGGTCAGAGCTAGTGGCAAACACCAACACAGAACAGAATCATCCCAAGGGGAACGGAAAATTCAGGTCGTTTTGCCAAAGGAACAGAGGTCCTTTCAATTTAGAAGAAGTGCTTAAGAAGCCTTGTCCGGAGCACGGCACGCCTGATAGGCCGGCGTTACATGCGTGGGGTGATTGCTTTATCATGCAGAGATTCAAAAACTAGCATTCCCAACCATGCAATAACCAGGGCGGTGGCCCGCCTGGCGGCTCAGGGCATGGCGGATCAGGGGCTCGATTCAGTGCCGACAGTTCAGGAGCCGGGCATCCGGGTCAGAATAACCAAGGGGGGCACCAACAACATCCTGGCAACAACAACAATAACAACAATTAGCAGCATCGCAATCAATCCGGGTTTCAGAGTAACCCGAAGCAGCTCAGTGCTGGACAGTATCACGTGTTCACGACCGGTCACAGTAAACGAGACGAGAAGTTGCGGAGGCAAGCGGTTAATGCAGTTGCTCCGGCTCTCCCGCAGTACTTACCATGGTCTGAGTATGACATAATGTGGAGCCAGGAGGATCGCCCACCACAGGTAGATGACCCGGGCCGTCTGGCCTTAGTTGTGGCCCCTCAGGTGAATGGCTATATGGTGAACAAGGTGCTCATGGACGGAGGCAGCAGTATCAACATCCTTTATTATGACACTTTCCGGCGGATGAAGTTGCTTGACAAAGACCTTAAACCTTCCTCCACCATCTTTCAAGGTGTGGTCCCGGGTAAGTCGGCATACCCGATGGGCCGGATTTCTCTGGAAGTGGCTTTTGGTGATGAGTATAATTACAGGGTGGAGTCCTTGTGGTTTGAGGTGGTTAAAATCAAAAGTCCCTATAATGCATTGTTTGGGAGGCCGGCTTATGCCAAATTTATGGCTAGGTCTTGCTATGTTTATTTGCAACTCAAAATGCCCGACTTAAATGGTATAATTACCATTCACGGTAATCGGAAAACGGCTCTCGAGTGTGAGGAAGGAGATGCGGCATATGCAGAATCTAGTTGTGCCCAGGAGGAGCTGAAGTTCTACAAGGAGAACGTTGACCCGGAGGATATGACCCCGCTGAAGAAGCCTACTACGGAAGTTGAGCCGCCACTCAAGTTTTCAGCGGATGATACCAATCACTTGGCTGTTTGCGGTCTGGGGGCTTGATATGGTAGGACCTTTCAAGAGATCCAAGGATAAGAAAACACACCTTCTGGTGGCGATTGATAAATTTACTAAGTGGGTAGAGGCAGAGCCGGTCAGCAAATGTGACGCGGCTACAGCGGTTCAATTTATCAAGAAGCTGATCTATCACTTTCGTTACCCGCACAGTATCATTACGGACAATGGAACAAATCTATCCAAAGGAGCTATGAAAGTGTTCTATGAGAAGGAGCATATCCGGCTTGATGTTTCAGCCGTGGCACATCCATAGTCTAATGGTCAGGCGAAGCGAGCCAATCAGGAAATTTTAAGAGGAGTCAAACCACGGCTCATGGTTCCTTTGAAGCGGACACCCGGATGTTGGGTTGAGGAGTTGCCTTCCGTCTTATGGAGCATCAGAACTACCCCTAACAGATCTACAGGTTTATGCCTTTCTTCATGGTGTATGGTGCTGAGGCGGTTCTACCCAGCGATATCCGGCACGACTCACCAAGGGTGGCGGCTTATGTTGAGATGGACAATGAGGTAGCACGCCAAGATGCGTTGGACACCTTGGATGAAGCACGAGAGTTAGCAGCAGCCAGGTCGGCAATTTATCAACAAGACCTGCGACGCTATCATAGCCGCAGGGTGAAGACTCGGACGTTCCAGGAAGGTGACCTGGTGCTCCGGTTGATTCAAGACCAATCTGGAATGCATAAGTTATCTCCACCATGGGAGGGGCCTTTTGTGATCAGCAGAAACCTTAACAATGGGTCATATTACCTCATTGATATCCGAGATGAGTCGAAAACCGCGGGTCAAGAGACGTTGCGGCCATGGAATATCGCACATCTGCGACCATACTTTACCTAGCAGGCGTTGAAAGCCGCTATCATTGTATATATCATGTTTACATGAGTAAAAGCTATCATCCCCGCAAAGACTGGGGCCTCTGCTCTTATGTATGTCTTTGTGCAATCAAGATGAAAAATTTTCCGGCTCAAAAATTTGAGTTGAAGTGGTTTGTTCGCCGTCAGAACGGCTGATCTATCATTCGGCTTTATGCCCTATCAAGCACTGTTGCAGGGAGGCTTCTTGCCTTCGGGTATAGCTTACATCTCCCCTGCACAGTCTGCTTTTACGCTGTTGCAAGGAGGCTTCTTGCCTTCGGGTATAGCTTACATCTCCCTTGCACAGCTGGCGTTATGCCCAATTAAACACTATTGCAAAGAGGCTTCTTGCCTTCGGGTATAGCTTACATCTCCTTTGCACAACCAGCTATCATTAAACTGTTGCAAGGAGGCTTCTTGCCTTCGGGTATAGCTTACATCTCCCTTTCACAGCCGGCATTATGCCCAAATTAAGCACTGTTGCAAAGAGGCTTCTTGCCTTCGAGTATAGCTTACATCTCCTTTGCACAACCAGCTATTATTAAACTATTACAAGGAGGCTTCTTGCCTTCAGGTATAGCTTACACCTCCCTTGCATAGTTGGCTTTATGCCTAGTTTGGTTACATTAAGCGCTGTTGTTGATGGAGGCTTCTTACCTTTGGTACAACTTACATTGCCCTAAGACAACAGTGTGTACACCAAATTCCAGTTGTTTATCAACTACGGCCATCGAAGGGGGCTTCTTACCGACGGGTTCTCTTATCTCACCCTAATGGCCGACTTTATGCCACTTCCGGTTACTTATTAAACACGATTGTCGAAGGGGGCTTCTTACCGACGGGTTAGCTTATCTCACCCTAACAACCGGCATTTACGCCAAAACTCAGTTGCTTATCAACTGTAGCTGTTGAAAGAGGCTTCTTGCCTTTGGGTATAGCTTTCATCTCCTTTCAAACAGCTGGCTTTATGCCGTCTCAGGCTAATTATTAGCCGCGGCTATCGATGGAGGCTTCTTACCTTGGGGTATAGCTTACATCTCCCATCGACAGCCGGCGTTCGCGCATACAACATTTGCTGTTAAAAGGAGGCTTCTTACCGTCAGGTATAGGTTACATTACCCTTCATACAGCTGGCTTTAGGCCGCTTCCGGTTCATCAATAGCCGTAGTTGTCGATAGAGTCTTCTTACCATTAGGTATAGCTTACATTATCCTAAGACAACTGGCTCCTTAATGGATTCATCCGACAAGAGCTGGAGCCATGTTGCTCCAGTTGACAAAATTTAAGTTTTCAAAGATATTATCCGGCTCTAATCTTCTGGAGAAGGAATGACGTCTTCAAAGACAAACACCCCTCATCAGAAAAGCTCAAGGTATATTTATGCAACGGAGCGGTCAATCAATGGAGAGCCGGCAACACATCAAATTGAAACACGGAGAGACGGAAAGTATACACAAAGAGATGGAAATATATATAGCCGGCACTATCTTTAGGACGGCAGAGTCATCCTTAAGCTATTACAAAAATTGCTCTCAGAAGGAGCAAAGGCATTACCAAGTTTCAACTGCCCACGGTGGATCATTGCATGAGCCATCGCTCAGAAGGTTACAAAATGCAAAGTCAGACGACCGGGTCATCCTGCTCCAGCTCTTCTACTGGCTTCATCTGGAGAGTTTCCAAATCCCAGTTGCAGTCAGCCAGTGCGGCGAAGGACCCTTCCTCAAAAAAGGGAGACGTGTCAAGATCATTAGGAAAGAGTTCCTTACGGCGGGCGGGTGTTAGAGATTTCCACTCATAGAGAGGCCCGCGGATCCTCTTATCCTCGCCGTCATAAGCCGCCTGGTAGACATTTAAGTTGGCTTCATCTGCAAGTACAGACGCCAAGAAGCGGGAGTCCTTGACACACTGGATGTAGTCCGCCTCTGTGAATTCTGAGTCGTCATCTTTCTTCGATGGAAAGCCATCCATCATTTTAGCCGGCGTCAGCTCAGGGGCGAAGGCCAGAGCCCGGCTCAATCCGGCGACTGCTCCTTGACAAAAAGCTGATTTCTTCAGTTCTTCAATCTGTTTTGGCATGGTGGAGAAGAGTTCCAAGACCCCTTTCAGAGCGGTGGGGATCTTCTCCTTATATTGAATACTCTTGATCGTGAAGATGGCGCCGCAGTATAGTTGTTCCGCAAAGGTGTAGATGGCCTTCAGTGGCAGAAGGCTATCAGAAGCCAATTGTCGGCTCCTGGGACCTGGATAAGCCGGATAAAGCTAATGAGTCACCAGTTTTTCAATAGCAATGTTAAAATACAAAGTAAAACAGAAGCTTACCAAATAGGGCGGCTGACATCTTCGCTATGTGCTGCTTCAGGCCTTGGAGTTCCTCCGCCACAGCTATAAGCCGCTGGTCGGCGTCGTCCACCCATTTGGTCAGAGCGGCCTTTTCAGATTCTGCCATTTCTTTCAAAGAGGTAAGCTCAGCAGTGGCATTGGCCAGCTCCTCAGAGAGAAGCCGACACTTTTCGTCAGCAATGCTTCGGGCTTCTTGCTGAGCCGCCAAGTTGGCCTTCAGATCCGCTAATTGAGACCCGGCTTCGCTTAAAGTTTCCTGCAAAACATCAAAATATAGGATAAGCCGCCGAAGGAAAGGTCATATCAAATGATGAGTGTTGACAGCAAAGATTATGCAAGTCTCAAACAGATTGCAAGCAATATATTTGACACTTGGGGGCTAATGTATGTTTGATCTTTGAGTATGCAATGTAGTTCCGGTTCATATTCTTCAAAGTTAATCCGGAACTTGGGGGCTACAGTATGGCTCTTCAATTTACTTCTAATGAAAGCCCCGACTCAAACTTTGTTAAGTTTTGAGTCGGCCCTTGGGGGCTACACTATGGCTCTTCACTTTACTTCTAATGGAAGCCCCGACTCAAACTTTGTTAAGTTTTGAGTCGGCCCTTGGGGGCTGCAGGCGATTCTTCAAGATATCTACACTAAAGATCCGACTCAACTTTATCAAGCTTGAGCCGGCCCTTGGGGGCTACGACTGGCAGTTTAAGTTATCTAAAGGAAGATCCGACTCAATTTTGGCAAATTAAGCTGACTCTAGGGGACAACGGCTATGAATTTTTTCTAACAGAAAGTTAAACAAAGACTCGGTTCAACGATTGAGTACATTGAACCGGCCCTTGGGGGCTAAGTAAGGGTATGGCAACAAGAAGAGTACCTCGTATTTTGTCTTCATTAAAGAGACCAGCCGAAGTTCCAGATCCCGGCTGGTGGTAACCCGGTTTATATACCCGGCGTGGAGCTCCTCGGCTGTCATCTTCTCATACGAAGAGTCAAAGTTCAGCTTCTTCGAGGCCTCAGCCGGCTCTGTATGCTTGGTCAACACATGAGCCGGAGGAGTTTGATGACCAGACCCGATGATAACAACATCTGGAGTTGCAGGGGTCTTGGCAGGAGTCGTCGGCTTTGAAGGAGCCCTTTGAGGTCTCTCCATGATGACATCGACAGTAGCCGGTTCTGTGGAGGCAGCTTGTGGATTTTCTTCTGCTTCAGCCTCCTCCGGTTGTTCGAGCTCCGACTCTTGGATAACGGGGCCGGGGGAGGGCTTGTTGGTGGGCGATCTAAGAATTAGGGTGATGCAGCGGCCCGGTTGGTGTAGCTGCGAAGACGGCGCCAGGCGATGAGGACGTTGGAGCAGCGGCGACAGGAAGAAGAAGAAGAGGCGTGAGTAGGAAGAGTGAAAGGCTTCGACCCGCACGGGTCGTATTTAAAGAGGGAATGAGGAAGGCGCGAAAATCCAGGCGACGACACCATTTGACCGAGGCAGACGCCTCGATTCTCGGGATGACTGTTTAATGAAAGATTCGGTGATACGTCAGCTGATCTCATGACGTCACGCCGGGTCATTTCCGGGCGAGTTGCCAAAATCAAAAGAGAAGGATGAAGTGAGCGAGCTCAATTCAACCCGGGGCCTAATGTTGGGGATATAACCCCGCGATATGACCCACCCTGGAGGCTCCGGGTCATGTTGTTGGCTCGTGAGCCGGCCCAAGGGTGAGCCGTAAGATTGGTGGCCCAGGAAGATAGGCGGCTCAAGGTGTGGGCCGTACAACGGCCCGAACGGAGAAGACCCGGGCGTGTAAACCGTCTCAAAGACAGCTTGGACAAGAAGATAGAGAGAGACTCGGACATACAAGAAGACTCGGTTAACAATTGTAACGACCCGGTGGTCCTGACCTCCTATATAAAGGAAGACCCGGGGCGACTTAGAGGACATGTTATCAAGAACTAGGTCAAGCTTCTAGCTCCTTGTAATCGATACACAAGCAATACAAACACAAGCAAGACGTAGGCTATTACCTCGACTTGAGGGGCCGAACCTGGGTAAATCCATGTCTTTCATCCTGATCAACCCCTTTGAGTCCACCCCGTTAGCGATGGCCTCGAATCCAAGTCCGTTCACCCGGACATCTGCCGTGATAAATCCACGACATATGGTATTTCTTTTACATGTGATGTTATGGTATTTCATCGAAGTACTATGTGTGCCAGCATACAGATCGAGGGATGACACAGAAAGCACAGAGGCATGATCCATTTGGGTTGGGTCGCTACAGATATGGTGTGAGAGCACATGTTGACTGCAGTATGTGACCCTACAGAATGGCTTAGTAATAGGAAGACCCTGATAGGAACACCTTTTATTTTATACTACTCTCGTAACCTATCAATTCTTTTACTGAAATTTTCTTGAATGGATGTAGAATATAGGTGGAATAGAATATGGTGGTAGATATCAAAGGTGTCAAAGTGGAAAATAAAGTCTCGCACCCACTAGGCGGATCCACGGGCTATGGAGATGCCCATCAATCAGTATCAATGCAGTGAGTAGGGATTGCCATGCAACAGATGCACTATAGCTATAAGTGTATGAAAGCTCAACAGAAGCTAAGTTAAGTGCATCCAACTTGCTTGCTCATGAAGACTTCGGGCATTTGAGGAAGCCCGTCATCGGAATATACAAGCTAAGTTCCATAACGTAAAAATTCCCACTAGCATATGCAAATGACAACTTAGGAGACTCTATATGAAGAACATGGTGCCACTTTGAGGCACAAGTGTGGTAAATGGATAGCAACACTGCCCTTCTCTCTTTTCTCTCATTTTTTCGTGGAGATATTTTATTTTTTTCCACCTCCCCCATTTATTTTCTCTTTTTTTTCCGTCCGGAATCTCATCCCGACTAGTGGGGGAATCATCGTATCCTTCATCGTTTCCTCACTAGGACATATCTCTAATAATGATGATCAACACACTTTTATATACTTACAACCCAACATAAAGTAATATGTTTCTATATGAATGCTTCTGGCAGTATACCAGGATGTGCAATGATCTAGCATAACATGTAGACAATGATAAATGGTGGCTTTGCCACAAATACCATGTCAGCTATATGATCATGCGAAGCAATATGATGATGAACACACAAGTCATGTGATAGAACGGTGGAAGTTGCACGGCAATATATCTTGGAAAGGCTATGGAAATGCCATGAAGGTAGGTATAGTGGTAGTTTGAGGAAGATTATGTGTGATAGAGCATATCATATGATGGGGTTTGGATGTACCAGCGAACGTTGCACCTAATCTTGAGGTGAGAATGGGCAATGCATGATACCGAAGAGGCTAGCAATTACAGAAAGGTGAGAGTGCGTATATCCATGGATTCACATTAGTCATAAAGAACTCACATACTTATTGTAAATCCTTATTAGCTCTTTGAAAGCAAAGTAATACTGCATACCCCTAGGGAGGAGGTTGGTAGGAGTTAACCATCACGTGCCCCTGATTCAAACAACACGATATGATTTCATTTCAGACATAAAAATGCTCACACATCATCATTAGGCCATAGTTAATACTTAGATGAATAAAAAATAACAAGCTTTAATTACCCTTTCGAGGCATGCTTTATATCATTATCCTTTCGAGGCATCGCTTCAGACACCTGATCGGTTTATTTTATCCTCGGATTGCTTATTCATGCTTAATATGAATGACCTGCTTGCGTGCATAATGAGTTTTATTTTGTGACTGGTTAAGTGATCATGGATTATTTCAGTGCATGAATAGCACTATTATGTTATACCTATTTTCATAATGTTTGCGAGTACATTCAAAGCACTCACTGGCTTGTCCCTGGCTATTGTCTTGGCCATATTGCACATGTGGAGAGGAGCATTATGACGACAACCCCAAAACGTAGGCATTAAAGATCGTAGCCACGCGAAGATAGGAGTTAACCAGGTCAGCTGTTCCTGTGGGAAATGGAGTCCCATAGATGGTAATGACCCCAAACCGCTTCCGTTGCCAACCACTAGAAACTTTTTGTTGTACTCATAGACCATAATGGTATTGTACTTCAAATTTTGTTATTTTGCTTGGAATTTCTGTATCAAGATTGTCCCTCATCAGCTAACAGTAATCCTGGGGCTAGTGAGCACAAGGACCATTTACTGGGAAATTAATATCCTGGAAAACTGGTCCTGACAAATTTTCTTCAAACACTAAAATGAAATATAACAACAAATAAAAAGTAAAACAAGTGAATGATAATTTGTGCGAAGGTACTTGATAAGATGTTGGTGATACTCCCTGGCAACGACGCCAGAAATTCTTCCGACTACTTGTAAACTGCGTTGGTATTTCCCCTGAAGAGGAGAGGAGATGCAACACAATAGAGATAAGTATTTCCCTCAGTGAGAACCAAGGTTATCGAACCAATAGGAGGACCTCACAAATTCCTGTCTTCAGCATCTACACACAAAAGAGCACTCACTTGCACCCAACACGGGCAAGAGGGTTGTCAAGCCCCTTGAACTCGTTACTTGCAAGCGATAATTATTGATAGATATATAATATAAAAATCAAATAAAGTAACCGTAAATAAAGGGCAGCAATATTTTTAGTATTTTTGTAATAATATTTTTCAAAGACACGGGGGCCATATTTTCGCTAGAGGCTTCTCTCGAAGAAAGCATACAATGGGTAAACAAATTACTGTTTGGTAGTTGATAGAAAATCACATAGTTATGCAATATTTATTCACGCAAATGATCATGTATATAGGTATCACGTCCATAAACAACTAGACCGACTCCTGCCTGCATCTACTACTATTACTCCACCCATCCTCCGCTATCCAACATGTATCTAGAGTATTAAGTAAAAACAGAGTAATGCTTGGAGCAAGATGATATGATGTAGACAAAGTAAATCCAATCAATATAAATAGAGATTTCTATTTTCTTGCCCTTGGTTCCTTAGTTCTCCTCAGTTTTGCCCTCCCATATAACTGTGCTCACTTCCCCCCTCCCCCACTCGCTCGCGCTTCATAAGAGGACAAACATTCCCTTTCCTTCGTGTCAACGCCTTTGACCTTCTCTACATAGGTGCTAATGCGTTGGACCAACTTGTAAGGCCGTATATGTTCGCATCACCGGTGCTGACGCGTGGGATAGACATGCCGATGCTGACTCGTGGGACTAACGTGTAAGGCCACATACATTTGCATCACCGATGCTGACTCGTGAGACCGACATGTAAGGCCACATGCATTCACATCGTCAGTGCATACAGGCGCATGGGACCGGCATTTGGCCGCATGCATTACCGATTTTGCAGGGCCATTCTATCTTACGTAGTTTGAGGCTGATGTGTGGAGGCCCTTGCCGGTGTTTCCTTCCCATGGGCGGCGGTCGACGGGGAGTCTTGGAGGGAAGATTCCTCTAGGCGAACCTCTCCTTGATATCCCTCTATCGCCCCCTTGACCGGCATAGGGAGACGCTCTTCCTCGCCCCTACCAATGGGAGAAGCCTGCATTTGGATCTCACAAATAGGACTTGGACGGAGGCTGGGGACATGATCCTCCTCCATGTCCACTACCGGGTTCACGCTTGCCGTGGTGCCTAGTGCTGTCGTGGATTTGTCCCGTTTGGCTCGATGCGTGAGGGGCTCTTTGTCCTCATCACTGTTAGAGTCTGTTATACAAGATCAATCAAAGAGATCAAAGACATGAACTTTGGCTAAAACTGAGAATAAATGACTCACTCCGAAGCCATGAGCATGGAGCCCAGCTCGTACGTCACGGGCGGCGGAGTCGATTTGCCCTTTTTTAGAGTTGGAGGAGGAGAGCTTGGTAGGAGAACTGGAACCTCCGGCAAGGGCGAACTTGGTGGAGAAATTGGGCTTGATAGGGGGCTGGTGTCCACCCCTAGGACCCTCTACCACTTGACGGGAGAAGCTTTGGCTTGCGAGATGCGAAGGGATTGGCGGCGTACGGTCTTGCGGGCGCCTACCTTGGAGGTCGTCTTCTTCTCCCTCGTGGGACCCCACGAAGGCGCAGGAGCCGTTGATTCTCGACCGATGCGTTGGCGGAGGTGAAATCCTTGTTTTGGAGCTTGAGGGCCTACTTCGAGACCCTCCTACTTTGCCTCCGGTTCCTTCGCTCCCTCCGCCTCGACTTCCTCTTGGGTTTCTGTCGCCGCGGCTTGGGAACCCCCGGTCCCGATAGAGTCAACCCCGACAACATCCTCCAGAGCCAGTCCCTCGCTCTCCTCTCCAAAAGAATCATCATCATCAGATCCTCCTCCTCCCTCTTCTCCAGAGGTCGCTCCCCTAGCGGCTTTGACCTTCTTTTCCTCTGCGATGCGAGCAGCGATGTATGCCTTCTCTACCACCCTGGTTGGGGCAAACAAGTTGTCTTCTGGCTTAAAAGCTGGCCCCTCCAGGCCGAAGATCCACTCCAGATCGCTCTCCAGGGTGGGTGACTCCCAATCAGGCTTAACTCCGGAGGTGTTGCAGTCAGGCATCCACTACAAGATCTGGTTCCAAGCGGAATTGCGGTGCAAGGGGACGACTCTTTCCGGTAGATGGAATGACCCAAGGTGACCGAACAACTGACCGCAGAACCAACCATGGCTGTAGATCGTCAAGTTGTTGCCGGAGCCTGGGTACAACCGCATCCAGTCGGTGGGGCCGTTTAATTCCCAAGCGAACCTACCCCTCTTCTGAAGTGACACAATGCGGCGGAGAAGAAAATCAGCCCCCACGTGTTTGATGGTCAGGCCGACAACCTTGAGGTGATGATCCTGTTCAATGCCAGGCGGAGATTGTCGTCGGTGAGTCCCGGTTTGCTCCAGTCTTTTCCGTGCACGACGCATTCCATCCACACCGTTTAGAACTTGGGGGCTTTGTCATCCTTGATCCAGAACTAGTCACCCGTCCATTCTTCCCACTTTCCATAGTGCTTGCTAGGGAGATAACCCCAATCTTCCCTCTTGCCCCGAGGAATCCAGCTGATGTTCCCCGAGCGGTGAGATTTTTCTTCTATCTGGGGGATGACGAAGTGCCTAAACAAGTCCACATTGGGGTCGACTCCAACAAAGTTCTCGCACAAGTGAGCAAAGATCGCCATTCACGCCATTGCACTGGGCGTGAAATCCAGGAGGTGGAACTCGTATACCGCCATCATGGCATAGGAAAAGTCAGAGAAAGGAGCAGAGAGGCCGCATTAGAAGTACCCACAGAAGAAGCAATACGCACCTGATCGCATCTTCACTTTGGGGTCGTCCGGAAGAACCGCATGCGCTTTGTGCCCCTTTGTTTCTCTCCCCCACATATAGGCGTACCTTTTGATCAAGGTATTGCCATCCAGACTCGACAGGAGATGACCACGTCTCCCTACCGCCGCTTCTCCAGCTCTTCTACTTTCTTCTTCCTCTCTTCGACCGCTAGGTCCGTAGATGCGGCCACCTGCTTCCTCTTGACAGCAGCCGTCTTCCACCCCATCTTTTGGACTCTTAGGGGCGACAGATGATCTAGCAGCTCTTGGTGGAGGAGAGGCGGCGGTGGAAGTGTTTTTCTTTCTTGAGGAGGAAGATGAAGGACAGAGACACGGATGTGAATGAGCAACGCTACTGTGCGCTCCCCTGTTTTATTTAGGGGACCCACACGGTGGTTGGCTCTTCGCTTTTTTCTCGGAAAACTGCCATTATTTTTACTGACAGTTTTTTTACTCTCCGTCGGCTACTGTTCCACAACCCAATGACCCGCGGTAATTATGTGGAGTGGACGTGGGGCAAAAGTACATCATTTCTTCGATGTGTGTCCGTGCACTGTTTGGACCTAACCCAACACGCCAAGCGACACATATGGCTCAGGCCCGGGGGCTTCTGTTGGGGTATACAAATAGGGGTATTTGCTTACCCCTGACTTGTGCATGGACAATGAAGCCTCCGGATCAATAGCCAGGGCCTGCTGGGAAAAGCTACTACCACAACAAGCAAGCCAGCCCAAGGCCAAGCAATGCCGGCAAGATCGACGCTTCAACCCAATACATGCTCGGGGCACACCAAGCACATCCTTAGTTCTTGCCATGGACCGAGGCACTCGCACCCTCAAGAAGACATGGCAAGCTAGTCCCTCGATAAGCACGAGCCGATCAACCACCGCTCCATCGCATCCCTACACCAGTCACTTATTGATGTGGTGTTAAGCTCCCAAGCGGCTAAGTGGCTCTCGCTAAGCACGTGGCGACACGCTGGAAGATAGATTATGCCCCCTGGACACTCGTCCGTAGGCATGTCAAGATGTGGTGCAGTAATTAGCTAGAGCGGTGGTAGGAGCTTGCCGGGGATGCACCCACGCACACCACCTGACTGCATTTATGGCATTTTGTCCTAAAATGCCAGAGTTAGGTATGATAGCACTGTTAGCTATCTAATCATCAAACAATGTCTGTTTTGCCATTGTGGTTGCCCCTTCGACTATAAAAGGAGGCCCAAGGCAGCCTGGCTAAAGATTCAGACATTTGGACACTTGTACTCGCGTAGCAGGTCTTTCCCCATAGGCAACCCTTGCCGGGCTTGAGCATTGCATGACTTTTGTGTTCCTCTGATCAATCGACCAAAAGTAGAAGTAGGGTTTTACGCTTCGCAGTGACCCGAACCCGGGTAAAACACCCGTGTCCCGATCTACACGCTGCCTCACTATCTCCGCTCTTTGTGCAAGTGATCTCGCCCTTGCCGAACTACAAAGGGGCTTGCAGCCCCATAGGTGATCGAGTGCATCCTGCCCTGACAGACTGGAATAAAAAACCTATGAAAGTTAAACCTTTGCCTTGCGCATAGTCCACTTGAGCTAGATGATGACGATCTTGACTTCCTGAAGTTAGAAAACCTTTTTTCAATTGTGTTGGTTCGACGAAGACTAGTAAACTGCTCCCAATACACCACTATGGGTGAGCCTCTCTGAGGCACATCTTCACATGTCCATTATCACGAGAATGGATGGAAATCTTTAGGCATGATCTCTTCATGATGCTCCACTTGAACTTGCATACCGTAACTTTGATGATGATCACCACTTGATGTCATCCTCCATAGGTTATATGAGATCTTACTTTTGATGCAAGCCCATGGAAACATACCTAACCCCACAAAGAGACCTCACATAGATCATGGATTAGTACACAAAGTGCAATAGACAATGATTACCATATCATGAGATAACCTGATCCCATTCACCACATCTTTTATTCTTTGCGTGTTGATAAACTTGAATCCACTCTTTGTACTTAGTCTTGATAAACCTTGAATCTTATCTTCACTCTTCATAAAGATGATGTCTTCAAGGTAAACATGAATGTTCACGCAATCTTCTTCTTCTTAACGACATGCTTGCAATAGGCTCAACTCACACATGATCGATCTTTGGATAACTCCTGGAATACCACTTTGGTTAATAAATGAACTCTTGCCTTTAACCTTGGAACCAACGTATGATCTTCAAACAATGCTTATGGACAAACTTTAAAGTATAACTGAAAGCAACCATAAGTCCATAGGGATTGTCATCAATTGCCAAAACCAAACATGGGGTCACCATGCTCTTTCTAATATAATATTAAACTCATCCTGAAAAATGCGTTTTGGCATCCCATACGGCAAGTTCCTGATATTATTGTCTCTCAAAGAGGAATCGAGGCGAACCCCTACAAAATCAAGGGGCTCGCACGACTACAAATCCCGACCGAGGTCAAACACATTCTGAATCTAGCAGGATGTGTAGCTTCCCTGAGCTCATTCATCTCACGACTTGGTGAAAAGGCACTCCCATTATACTAATAGCTTAGACAGAACGTGGGCTTTAAATGGACCGAGGAGCCTAGTAAGGCTCTAGAAGAAATTAAAACACTTGTAGCCACCAACCCGGTCGTAGCTACGCCTCAACCTAGTGAACTAACACTATTATAATCCTCGACAACTATCTAGGTGGTCAGTGCAGTCCTCATCGTCAAACAGGACATGGAGGGTCACAAGTTAAAAGTGAATAAAGGGTTTACTATGTCTCTGAGGTACTTAACCCGTGTAAAATGAGGTATCCGCATTATCAGAAGATAGCCTATGCAATCTTTATGGATTCTCGGAAACTTGGGAACTACTTTCAGGAAAGCTCCATAACTACGCCCTAGGAGGTACCATTAAACGACATCATCAATAATCATGATTCCACCGACATAATCGCAAAATGGGCCATTGAGATCTTGCCTTTCGAAATCATAGATCATCCATGCCGAGATATTAAATCCCAAATTTTGACATATTTCGTAGCTGAGTGGAAAGAGGCCAAGCTCCATAGATTACACAACACCTACACTAATTGGGTGATGTACTTCAATGACTCCTAAATGCTCACTGAACTAGGACCTTGGGTGGTCCTCACCTCGCCAACCTTGATACTATGAAGTATGTGCTAAAAATCATGTACACCGACTCCAACAATGCAGCAAAATACGAAGCATTACTTCATGGGATTTGGATGGCCGTCACCATGGGTATCCAATGCCTTGAGGTCCAAGGCGATTCTAACCTAGCAATCTCCCAAATCGATGGTGAGTTTGGTGCAAAGGACCAAAAAATGGATGTGTACCGAGATGTTGTCATAATGATATCGACTCGATTTGAGGGCCTAGAATTCCATCACGTCCAACGAGACAACAATCAAGCTACCAATGTGCTTGCCGGGATCGGAGCAAGGTGGAAACTTGTACCAAAGAACACTTTCCACGAACTATTGTTCAAGCCCTCGGTAAAGTGGAAAGGTGACATGGAACACGAACCCAAACGAGCCGAGCATCCATCATCCAATATACTCACCCTCCGGCCATCTAGGAAGACGAGGAGATAGTCAGAGGTTCCGTGCTTGATCGAGTCAATTGTCAGCCCATGAAATCATGGCGGTAATTGCACCATGGACCGAGCCAATCCTGGCATATTTAATACCCATGGAATTTCCCAAGGACCAAATTGAGGAGCGACCCATCATTCGTCGGTCAAAAGCATACACGGTCAACGAGGGGAACTATACAAGCATAACTTCACAAGAGTACTTCAATGATTCATTTCCAAGGACGAAGGAAAATATATTATCTCGAAAATTCACTTTGGTATGTGCGTGCACTATGCAACACCTCGGACTTTGGAAAGCAATGGATTTTGAGATGGATTTTACTGACCCACAACACGAGCTGACGCACATGATTTATTTAACCAATGCGTGGGATGCCAACTCTTCGCAAAGCAAACCAACATGACAACCACAACCTCAAAGACAATCCCTATAACATGTATGTTCGCGGTCTGGAGACTGGACAGGGTCGAGCCTCTCCAAGACAGGACCAACAGGAAGAAATACCTTCTGGTCATGGTCGACAAGTTCACCAAATGGACAAAGACACAACCAATGGCATCAGCGAACACAAAACTAGTGATCACCATTATATCTCAATGGTGCACCATTATGGTATACCCCACACATAATCATAGATAATGGGTCCAACTTCAAGTCTGAAGAGGTAAAGAATTAGTGCACCAAGCTAAATATCAAGCTTTACTACGCCTCTGTCTACCACCCACACTCTAATGGGCAGGTGGAACATGCCAACGGACTAATCTTATGCATCATAAAACCTCACTGATGGGATCTCTAGAGGAGGCCGTGAACAAATGGGTTGAGGAGCTCGACTCCGTGTTATAAGGACTACACACCATGTCAACTGATCCACATGCTTCACACCATTATTTATGTTCTACGATGCCGAGGCCATATTACCCAGTGATATCATCCATGATGCACCTTGAGTACATCTTTATGAGGAACAAGCCATCGAACAAAGTTGGCAGGACGACCTCAACGCTTTGGACGAAGAACGGGACGTTGCCAAGGCACTTTCCGCCTTCTATGAACAACATGTATGGCGCTACCATCATCGGGTGGTTTGGGCAAAGGTGTTGAACATCGGCGATCTTTTCATACAAAACCCCAGACAAGCCAGGAGAGTATAAACTATCGACACACTGCAACGGGCTATTTGTCATAAAAAAGTGCTCACATGAGGAGAATAATGGATCCAAAATGCCAAAGATAAATGCCTAGAGACTCATCCATGGAACGTCGCCTGGCTTTGCCATTTTACGGCTAGATAGTCAATATCTATGATTTTTAGTATTCTTGCTAGGTAATTTTGTTTTCACAAAGTTAGATTCAATGTATCATACTAGTAATAGCTTTTGTTTTCTCTTGGCCGTTTTCAAAATGTGTGAGGCACGATGTAGTCGAGGGCCACACATTACATGTCACTAGCTTTGGCCGGTTTCTCCTTGAAGCCCCTCGATAAAAACACCTCAGTTGTATAAAATTATCCGACAACCAACATACACACTTCCACTGGTGCAGAAAAGCCTAGCTTTAGTGTGGCAAAAAAGGCTTTGCTGGCGTGGTAGCCTGATGACACCAATATGACGCCATTGTTAAAAAGTAATGGCAGGATCAGGTCCCAGCGGTATTCTACGTGACAATGGCATGCCATGTGGACAACTCCACCAGTATAATTGCTCACCAAGCGACATGCAATGTACATAGCACGCCGGGAACGTTTTGTGCAGCAAAAAAAATCCCACCACATAACATTTAGTATTTGACTTTAGGCACTAGAACTAGACTAATATAACAATTCATTCCAATTAATAATAAGTGACAATCTCACAAGTAGTACTAGAGCTAGGTAGCTATTTAATAACCGACAATCCTCACAAACACGAGCAAACTAACATAGTTAATAAGGAGTTCATTTCACATCGATGGCCCAACCACAAACATACTTTTAAAGGATGTTGATGTGTCCATTTTTCACCATTATTTCTTATTGATATTTATGTTATTCTTGTCCATTATTCCCTATTATTATACAATTCATATGCCCTTTCTCTCTGAATGTGCAAGGTACATCACAAAGAGGGATATATCTGGAAACTAAAATTCTGGACCGGGAAACCAAGAAAAAGGCCGAAAAATCACGAGACTCCAAATGACCTGAAAATTCATGGAGAAATTTTATAGAATATTTAATAATTATTGGGCCAAAAATATAACAGAGGGGGCCGCCTGCTTGCCACAAGGAAATAGGGCACGCCCACCCCCCTGGGCATGCCCTGATGGCTTGTGGGGCGCCAGTAGGTCTCCCGATACCCCTCTTATCCTATATGGAGTGTTTTACCCTAGAAAAAATCACAAGAAACCTTTCATATGAAGCGTCGCAATCTCAAGGCAGAAACCTTGGAAGAGGCCCTTTTGCACTCCGACAGACTGATTCTGCTATGGAAAATCCTCTACTGGAGGGGGAGATCGAAGCCATCGTCATCACCAACATCTCCTACTTCATGGGTGGACCAATCTTCATAAACATCTTCACTAGCACCATCTCATCTCCAACCCTAGTTCATCAATTGTATTCAATCTTTGTCTCAAAATCTCAAATTGGTACCTGTGGGTTACTGGTAGTGTTGATTATATCTCATAGTCGATGCTTGTTGGTTTACTTGAAGAAAGTTATTATGTTGAGATCCTTAATCTCCATCATTATACCTCTGATCTTGAACATGTTGAAGAGGTGTGAGTAGTTACTATTGTTCCTAAGGACATGGGAAAAGTCTTGTTATAAGTAATCATGTGAAGTTGGTATTCGTTTGATATTTTGATGATATGTATGTTGTTACTTCTCTTAGTGCTGTCATGTGAAGCTGACTACATGAAACTCAACCATGATATGGGACTAAGGGAAGTCATTTTTGAGTAACAATTAGATGATGGGTTGCTAGAGTGACAGAAGCTTAAACCCTAGTTTATGCATTGCTTCATAAGGGGCTGCTTTGGATCCCCATGTTTCATGGATGGTTAGATTTATTTTAATTGTTCTTTCGTAGTTGCGGATGCTTGCGAGATGGGGTAATCATAAGTAGGTTGTTTGTTCAAGTAAGAACATCACCTTAGCACCGGTCCACCCACATGTCAAATTATCATAACATCAAACGCGAATCAACTGAACATGATGAGCATGACTTAATAAATGAACTCTTGCCTTTAACCTTGGAATCAACATATGGTCTTCAAGCAATGCTTATTGACAAACTTTAAAGTATAACTGAAAGCAACCATTAGTCCATAAAGATTGTCATCAATTGCCAAAACCAAACATGGGGTCACCATGATCTTTCTCATATAATATTAAACTCAACCCGAAAAATGCATTTTGGCATCCCATCTGGCAAGTTCCTGACATTATTGTCTCTCAAAGAGGAATCGATGCGAACCCCTACAAAATCAAGGGGCTCGCACGACTACAAATCCCAACCAAGCTCAAACACATTCTAAATCTAGCAGGATGTGTAGCTTCCCTGAGCCGATTCATCTCATGACTTGGTGAAAAGGCACTCCCATTATGCTAATAGCTTAGACAGAACGTGGGCTTTAAATGGACTGAGGAGCCTATTAATGCTCTAGAAGAAATTAAAACATTTGTAGCCAACAACCCGGTCGTAGATACGCCTCAACCTAGTGAACCGACACTGTTATAATCCTCGACAACCATCTAGGTGGCCAGTGTAGTCCTCATCATCAAACATGACATGTAGGGTGTAGGACCGAAAGTATGTCTAGAGGGGGGGGGGGTGATTAGACTACTTGTGAAAATAACACGATGTCGCCTAGAGCGCGGGGGGGGGGGGGGTGAATATGCGTTTTAAAATCTTTTACGGATTTGGCTATATCCTAATGCGGAAATAAATGAAGTGGATACTTTTCAAGCACAAATCCTAAATATACTAGGCTCACTAAGTGCACCAACAACTTAGGATAAACAAGATGAGAACAATGAGGATATGAGTAAGAACAAGTAAGTTACACAAACTTACTCAATGTATATCACAAGATATGGAAATGAATGTTACAAGCTAGCAATTCACACTAAGCACAAGATTGAACAATAGTAGCAAGTACGAATTGCGGACTATAAAGTATTGGTCTAAATAATCTCTTCGATATGGTAACCAACACAATATAATGAGGACAACAAGATATATTGAATGCAAGGTCATGTGACCAAAGTAAACCACAAGTAGTGACTAGGGTTATAAATAACCGAAGACACGGAGACGAGGATGTATCTCGATGTTCACTTCCTTGGAGGGAAGCTAGTCACCGTTAGAGAGGTGGATGTTACCACGAAGGCACACCAACGCCACGAAGGCTCACCCTATTCTCCCCTTGATTATCACCATGTAGGCGATTCTCAACCACTAGTGGTAGACCTTGAGGCGGCCTCCAAACCTTCACAAACTTTCTAGGGGACAAATCACAAGTTGATTCCTCACCAAAGCACTCCTACCGCCTAGGAGTCTCCAACCTCCATGAGTAACAAGATCAAGGGGGAAATGCTCAAGACTTGCTCAAATCATGAATTCCTTTGGTCAAGAGAGGGAGAGGGAGTGGATCTATCACTTGATTGAAAAATCCCTCAAGAACTCTCACGAATCTCTCCGGGATCTAAGATTTGGTGTAGGAGAAGTGAGAGGGAGCCACTTGTGTTCTTGGGGCGATTTGGGATGAAGTGGTCAACCCCTCCATGAAGTGGTGAACGGGTATATATAGCGTGGGTGAAAATATGGCCGTTGTAGTGTAAGTGACCGGGTAGGCCGGACATCCGGCGCCAAGCCCGGACATCTGGCATGTCAGGAAAGCCCGAACATCCGGCAGATGGCCAGATATTCGGCGTGGTTATACAGACCATTGGTTTCTCGGTTACGAGTGGCCGCACATCCGGGATTGAGCCCGGACATCCGGCGTGGCAGTAGGGCCCGGACATCCGGGCAAGGGCCGGACATCCAACGGCTGAGAATCGCACGTACGCATATGAAAAAAAGGCCAGAGTACAGGGCCCGGACATCTGGCCATGGCCCGGACATCTGGCCAAACTTGGGTCCCGGACATCCGGCGGGCACAACCAATATTTCGAGGCTCTGGACATAGTCGGGCCGGATTTCTCGGAGGATCCCGGACATCCGGGGTGACCTGACAGCGCGGACATCCGGCCAAAGAAAAACAGCAGGAACCCCAAAACTAAAACATGCATAACTTTCACATTCGGACTCCGATTTTGATGATCTTGGGCTCGTTTTGAAGCTATGGAGAAAACCCAGGTCCTCACATAGAGAAACACCCTAGATGAATCAAAATGGAGGGTGCAAATTATGCAAAGCTTTTATCATATATTTGGGTAACCTATTTGGCTTTGGATTTTCTTTGATAGATGTATAAGCATATTGTATTTGTACTGGATAGGAGTGAAATATGACTATGTTTGAGTATGATGTGAGGAAGTAGAAATAGAAGATGTTGACTTGAGTAAATCTGTCACTAACCCCTTTGATCCCCTCTTAATAGTGCGGGATCCCTATAACTCAAGAATCATAAAAGAACTATACTAGATAGCTTTCAGAAACTCATCCTTGAGCATATTTCCTTTTTGATGGTCATCGATCCTCAAAACTAAAGCCAAAGGAACTAATACCTTTGACTAAATCATTCCATTTGAGCTTGGTGTTGACGTTTATGCTTGGCTCAAGTCAGAACAATGATCTTGATCATTACACTTGGTGATGACTTCAAATAGCTCCCCCATAAGCCATGTGGGGAGCATTGCATTGTATTCATCTTCATACGTTCGTCATGTGATCATCCAAAAGCTTTAAGCATGTAATACTTTAGGATGGCTATCTTGAACTTGCCCTTGTCAACCATGATCATCAACTATTGATGTCATCCTCTCATGGGAACTTGAAATCTTTCTCTGGATGTAAGTCCATGAGAATCACCTAACCCTCATAGATATAGAAAACACATAGCCTGGGTTAGTAGACAAAGCGCAATTGAAAAATTATTACCATACCACACGATCCCATGTGGTATATGATTTGTGCTTGTGTGTTGACCATCTTTGAATTCAATCTTCAATCTTCATCTTGTTCAACAATTATCTTTGATCCATGAATAATCTTGATGCACAATTATATATATGGCATTCATTCTGAATCCATTCAGTCTCCTTCTTGCATCACCCATGGAACAAACCTTTCTATATAACTTGATGTCATTGTTTCTTCATAGGAATTGCCATTCATTACCAAGTCTCAATGCATTGTAAATGGAACTTTCTTTCAAATGTATATCTCAATGCAAACATTAGTCCATTAGGATTGTCATTTAATTACCAAAACCATACATGGGGACTACATGTACTTTCAATCTCCCCCATTTTGGTAATTGATTAAAATCTCAACAAGAGGGTTTACATAATGAATTTTTAAAGAAGCATGCAATATATCCGAAGAAGCATGCAACATGTTAGTAGGACCATAATCTATAGAGCAAGCTCCCCCATAATATATGCATATGTGGATGAACTTTGAATTTCATTGCATAGATATAAACTAGGTGGAGTTTTCTCTATGTACTCATTCATGCAACAAGCACATATAACTAGGGTATCTATGCATGAGTGACAACAAAAACTTCAAAAGATATTTATCTTAAACCCTCTAAACTTCTCCCCCATTGGCAACAAATGCCAAAATGGAAGACAAAACATCTAGAAGACCAATATAGTATGAGTTCCTCCTTGATGTGTGCATATCACAAAATGGGAGTGAAAACAAATGCACATATTCAATGATGAACAATTGAGGAGCTCGGAAACTATAGAATGCAACCAGATACTAAGATATGAAAACAAGCATTAGACATGCGAGGAAAACATCCAGAAGATCCAAAGAACATATTTTGGACAATATATAATAGGAATATCCAATGTGATCATCATGTCAAGCATGGGTCCAACATACATTCAAAACACATGAGTATGCAAGATTGTATGCAAAACATACAAGCACTCATGACACAAACTCTTACCGAAACCACTATATGAATAGAAGGAACGCACAAAGTTTCCGACGAGGAATAAATGATATCAAGAAAATATATGAACTTTCTTGTGTATAAAAATTTCTAAGTGGTCAAAAATAATCATGATATGTATCCACAAAGAGACCTGTATACACAAAAAGGTTGTAATTGATAAGAACATGATATCCACAGGTGAATCCACTATTATACAACTTTGAGCCTAGCATAAGAGCAAGGCACATGGCACAAAGCACATGGCACAAATTGATATCATTTTCATAACACAAGGTGAAGCAAGCAATCAAAAGATCTGACGAGCCAAAAAACATAAAAGAATATTATGATTTGGGAAAAAGGAGTGTTCTAAGAAAAATAGAGAAGCTCCACATGATTTGTGCACTATTTAGATTTTTTGTATTTGGATACAAGTGCACAAAATAGGATCATCACTCCCCTAAAATCAATAGGAACACAAAACAATTGCAAGCAAGCATAAATTAGAAAAGAAACCTAGCATTTGCAACAAATATATGGTTGAGCAACATGTAAATGAGGCAACCTAAGAATAGGCACAACCAAAATGATGTGTGTGAGCCACTTCAAAGCACTTTGAGAAGACTAATAGAAGAATGAGAATTAAGCATAAACATAGTCTTGAGTAAATGAGATACAAGGTGCAAGACATGTCCTTCCCACACATATGAAGTTAAGCAGGTCACACACACATCAAGCAAACGGGTTCACAAGCTCACTATATGAAAATTTAAAAATCAAAGCTTGTGACAACCCATGGCGAAGATATGAAATAATAGGATTGTCAAGACAAGCAAGAGGACAACAATCTTCACCAAACATGAGTGCACTAAGATGCAAAGGGGTAAGACATGCACTCATATAAGAAATGCTTCCACGGAGCCACCAAAATATAAAAAGAGGATGAAACAGTGGACATGAAAGAATAGGGATATCAACTAGAGATGTAACTTCTCTCATGTGTATAAGATTGTAGGTAGATGAAAATCAAGATGCTATATATATCCGCAAAGAATGATGTACACATGACATAGTTACAAAAGGAAAGAATAAGATATCCAAACGGGAGTCATAAAATATACCAATGAGATCTTTGCTTGAAAGTATAACACATGAATTAATATTATCTTATTGAATATTAATGAACTCCAAACACACAACCATCGAAGACATCACAACTAGCAACAAGACATCATTATTGGGATGTTTTGAGTATGGAAACAAGTATCACAAGAACGAGTCAAGACATTCACGCCATGATGCAACCTACACAAGGTTGAATGCAAGAAATGTATGCATGAAGTAAATACTTGTTACCGGGAAAGCATTGGCATGAAGTAGCAGATCAATAAAATGTCCAAGCTTGGCTCTAATTTCCTCATTGTGCCACCACCTTCATGAAGAAGCCAAGCACCCAATTCTTCTCAAAAGTACCTAAAACAATTTAAGTACAATATGGTCCCCAAACTTATTGGGTCTGAAGTAGTTAGCATAACTACAAACGAAGGGCAAAAAACTTAAATATGTGCATATGGATATGGATTTGAATTTCATGCATATCTTAACTATTAAGGATTAGATGGATCTACCTTATATATTGGATCAAATAAGGCAAACAAGGCATGTAGATATACACATAATAAATATGCATGCACAAGCCTACCAAGATCCAAAGAGATACAAGTAAGACAAAAGAACACATAAACCATGAATACTCCAATAACATCATAAATTATTCATGTTGTCCAAATTGCATCAAAGTAACGACTCAACATATGATAGAGCACAAAGTTCTACATATGAACTAAGAAAAACCAATGAGCATGTGAATAACATTGCACACCTCTCATAGGCATATCTCATTCAAGTGGATATAAGATAGTACAAGCAATGAGATAACTACCTCCCATAACTCCATAAAACCAAGAAGATGATCTCGAACAAAGGCAAGGGAGTACCGGGAGGCAAATGAATTTCTCAGCTAGATATAAAATGCAATTTGAAACAAAAGCTGAGAAGAAGATGATCAACAAATTTTACCACATGAAGGAATACCAAGTTTAATGATATCAAGGATAACATTCAGTGATAGAAAGCAAGGATATGTAAAATCAACTTCAATATCCAAAGCATGTGAGAAGAGTTTTAGAATTAAACACAGTGCTTGGATAGCATATTCATGACATTCCAATTAGGTAGATAATCATGCATAGCAATAATTGGAATGGCTTAAATCAAATGCTTTTCCAAATACAATTTTTAAGATAAACCATGGGTAAAACCACACAAGAATACCATACTCAAACAAAGCATTGCATGCCACAGAGATATAAGGTAATCTCAAATATGAATTCGAAGTGGCAATCCTCAGTTGTTGACAATTAAAAGGAATTTGATATGCACAAAGCACATCACTCCCCCATAATGTGATTTTTCATGTATTATCAACAAGGGGCAACTGAAATCCAACCAAAGATAATTAATGAATGAGAATTTGAATTTCAAATGAGCTTAACATACCACATGATAGCTAGATAATATTGCACTAACAATACACGGTGGTATCCCACATATATACACATTTAAGGTTTGTGATATGCATAAACATAACACTCAACCATAATGTGATGATCCATTAATATCTCACAAGAGCCAAATGAGATTCAACTAATGAATCAATAAAAGCTCGGAACCACACACACAAATATATGAAGTGCATTGCGACCTATACATGCTAGATAACTCAAATCAAGCATACTAGGAGGCACAACATATACAAACACATGCTAGGTAAAACCTAAACATGCAAGGGGCTAGTAACTTTCAATGTAAACAATATAAGTACAAGTTACCGCAAAGACGAGTATTGGATTGATAAATGTGATGATAATCCACTTGACTTGGCTTTCTCAAATGAATGGTGGTTAACTCTTTTTTTATGAACTAGCCAAGTCTCCAATGCCCTCCACACACCTATTGATCAAGTTTGAGCTTGATGGTCCCCAACCAAGTTGGGTCCTAAGAAGTTAGTCACAATAGGCTTGGCAACCCAAATGGTCAACCACTTTGGGTGCCCACAAACTTGGCAAACAAATTGCCAACATTATCCTTTCTAAGTGAATAATGAGCATTGACAATCGGAGGCTTAGAGACATTACCATTGGGACATGATGAAGATATGTGTCCCTTCTCACGGAAAATATAGCAACATGTGCTCCCCTTTATCTTCTTCTTTACCTTCTCAACTTGGAGAACATTATCTTGGTTAAGCATGGAAAGAGGCCTTTCATTATCTTGAGATTGAACTTGAGGCCACTTCCCTTGATGCTTCACACTTGAAGCCTTCTTCTTCAATGGACAAGATCTCACATGGTGTCCAACATTCTTGCACTTGAAGCAAATAATGTTGGCCGAATTCTTGACTTGATCTTGTCCCTTCTTCCTATTCTTGGACTTCTTCTTGTTAGAGATGAAATCAAGTCCTATTTTCTCTTGAGGGTCCTTTTGCACACTCAAGTTATTATCACAACATTTTTCCAAGTCTTTCTTCAAACTAGTGACTTGGGCCTTGAGCTCTTTATTTTCTTCTACAAGGTTAGTATTAACAAAAGAGCTAGAAGAAGTAGAAGCTTCATTGTCAGAGCAACAAGGCATGGTGAGAAATTAATCACAAGATGTATCAATATCATGTAGAGAGGAATTGCTTGGACTAGCACATGGCAATAAGGCATTTAGAATAGAAGATGTGCTAATGTCCACAAGAGACTCACAAGATTTTACCTTGGTGACCATAGCCTCATGAGCTAACTTTAGCTCATAATGAGAGATTAAAAGATCCTCGTGAGTGGCTGAGAGCTTTTCATGACTTCCTTTCAATTTCCCATAATTGCTAGTGAGAAAATCAAGTTGAGTCCTAAGCTCAACATTTTCTTTCAATATTGATGCTTCACACAAGATAGAGTTAGTAGCACAAGCATCATTGTCAATATGAGAGGAGCATGTAGAAACTCAAGACTTCGCATGAGTAGCTTGAAGTTTCTCATGAGACTTAGAGAGTTTGCTGAGCTCTCCTTTGACATTCTTGTAGCCAAGGTTAAGGTGCTCAAAATCCTCTTTAAGTTTACAATGAGTAATTTCAATCTCTTCTTTTGAAGACCTCAAGTCACTAAGAGATTGATGAGCCATAGCAAGTTCATGTTCAAGTTGTTCACTTTTCGCTTGCTCATTAAGAAATAAATCATTACGTTCTTCAAAGCAAGCAAGAACATCTTGGAACCTTTTATAAGTGTTATTTTTAGATATATGAAGAGTTTTCCCAATCTCATAGAGATTTTGAGTCAAGTTATCATCCTCATCCTCATTAAAACTATCATCATTATCACTAAGAAAATATGATACCTCATCATTACCTCTCGCCATGAGGCACATGTGGGTAAAGGGTGTTGATGTTGATTCTTTTGGATAAGAGGGATCATCATCAATCAAATGTTACCCATTCTTCTTGATTTCCTCTACATGGTTAGTTTCACAAAGAGAACTAGAGGGAATCAAGGCATTTTGAACATGGCAACACAAACGAGCAAGCATACCATTGCAAGAATTTATGAGTGAATCATTAGATGATATGCATGGACTAACATCACAAGAATGTATGACATTTTTGGTGCTAGATGTGATAAAGTCCATGGAATCTACAATACTAGCATTTACACATAAAGGATCATCAATGCCATTGTCAACATCGTCATCATACAACATTTCTCCACTCACCTTGTCATTACCTTGTGACAAGCCACATGTTGGTGAAGTGGAAGATGTTGAAGTGTATAGGCAATCGGATGTGGAAGCAATAGAGAGCTCTTCATGATATAAAAAGGTGGAGAACTCCTCCATTACTTCCTTCCAAATAGCATTGACTCCCACAAGGTTGGACCCACCATATGTAACTTCAAGTTTGGTCCAAGCCTCATGAGCCAACGAACAAGTCGAGATTGACTTGAACACCTCGAATGATATAGCTTGGTGAATGGCACTCAAAACTTGACTATCAAGATGCATATCCTCAAGTGATGAAGATTGCCCATCGTTTAGATTTGAATCCCCTACAACAACAATCCGCAAAGCATTTGGACCCATGGCCCGAAAGTGACAAAGCATGCGTAATCTCCACATAATGTAATTTGTGCCATTAAAAAAATGTGTCATCGTGCACTAGTTCACTAGTCGACATCGTTACTCTCTAGGCGGTGAAACCTAAGGAGAGACCTAGCTTTGATACCAATTGAAAGGACCACGATGTCGCCTAGAGGGGGGGGGGTTAATAGGCATTTTAAAATCTTTTACGGATTTGGCTATATCCTAATGCGGAAATAAACGAAGCGGATACTTTTCAAGCACAAATCCTAAATATACTAGGCTCACTAAGTGCACCAACAATTACGATAAACAAGATGAGAACAACGAGGATATGTAAGCACAAGCAAGTTACACAAACTTACTCAATGTATATCACAAGATATGGAAATGAATGTTACAAGCTAGCAATTCACACTAAGCACAAGATTGAACAATAGTAGCAAGTATGAATTGCGGACTATAAAGTATTGGTCTAAATAATCTCTTTGATATGGTGACCAACACAATATAATGAGGACAACAAGATATAGTGAATCCAAGGTCAAGTGACCAAAGTAAACCACAAGTAGTGACTAGGGTTATAAATAACCGAAGACACGGAGACGAGGATGTATCTCGATGTTCACTTCCTTGGAGGGAAGCTAGTCACTGTTAGAGAGGTGGATGTTACCACGAAGGCACACCAACGCCACGAAGGCTCACCCTATTCTCCCCTTGAGATATCACAACGAAGGCGATTCTCAACCACGAGTGGTAGACCTTGAGGCGGCCTCCAAACCTTCACAAACTTTCCGGGGGACAAATCACAAGTTGATCCCTCACCGGAGCACTCCTACCGCCTAGGAGTCTCAAACCTCCAAGAGTAACAAGATCAAGGGGGAAATGCTCAAGACTTGCTCAAATCACGAATTCCTTTGGTCAAGAGAGGGATAGGGAGTGGATCTATCACTTGATTGGAAAATCTCTCAAGAACTCTCACGAATCTCTCCGAGATCTAAGATTTGGTGTAGGAGAAGTGAGAGGGAGCCACTTGTTTTCTTGGGGCGATTTGGGATGAAGTGGTCAACCCCTCCGCGAAGTGGTGAAGGGGTATACATAGCGTGGGTGAAAATATGGCCGTTGTAGTGTAAGTGACCGGGTAGGCCGGACATCCGGGGCCAAGCCCGGACATTTGGCATGTCAGGAAAGCCCGAACATCCGGCAGATGGCCAGATATCCTGCGTGATTATACAGACCCTTGGTTTCTCGGATAGGAGTGGCCGGACATCCGGGATTGAGCCCGGACATCCGGCGTGGCAGTAGGGCCCGGACATCTGGGCAAGGGCCGGACATCCGACGACTAAGAATCGCACGTACGCATATGAAAAACAGAGGCCAGAGTATAGGGCCCGGACATCTGGCCAAGGCCCGGACATCTGGCCAAACTTGGGTCTCGGACATCCGGCCAAGTGCTGAACATCCGACGGGCGCAACCAACATTTCGAACAGGTTCTGGACATAGTCGGGCCGGATTTCTGGGAGGATCTGGGACATCCGGGGTGACTCGACAGCCCGGACATCCGGCCAAAGAAAAACAGCAGGAACCCCAAAACTAAAACATGCATAAATTTCACATCCGGACTCCGGTTTTTGATGATCTTGGGCTCGTTTTGAAGCTATGAAAAAAGCCCAGGTCCTCACATAGAGAACCACTCAAGATGAACCAAAATGGAGGATGCAAATTATGCAAATCTTTTATGATGTATTTGGGTAACCTATTTGGCTTTGGATTTTCTTTGATAGATGTATAAGCATATTGTATTTGTACTGGATAGGAGTGAAATATGCCTATGTTTGAGTATGATGTGAGGAAGTAGAAATAGAAGATGTTGACTTGAGCAAATCTATCACTAACCCCTTTGATCCCCTCTTAATAGTGCGGGAACCCTATAACTCAAGAATCATAAAAGAACTATACTAGATAGCTTCCAGAAACTCATCCTTGAGCATATTTCCTTTTTGATGGCCATCGATCCTCAAAACTAAAGCCAAAGGAACTAATACCTTTGACTAAATCATTCCATTTGAGCTTGGTGTTGACGTTTATGCTTGGCTCAAGTCAGAACAATGATATTGATCATTACACTTGGTGATGACTTCAAATAGCTCCCCCATAAGCCACGTGGGGAGCATTGCATTGTATTCATCTTCATACGTTCGTCATGTGATCATCCACAAGCTTTAAGCATGTAATCCTTCAGGATGGCTATCTTGAACTTGCCCTTGTCAACCATGATCATCAACTCTTGATGTCATCCTCTCATGGGAACTTGAAATCTTTCTCTTGATGTAAGTCCATGAGAATCACCTAACCCTCATAGATATAGAAAACACATAGCCTGGGTTAGTACACAAAGCGCAATTGACAAATTCTTACCATACCACACGATCCCATGTGGTACATGATTTGCGCTTGTGTGTTGACCATCTTTGAATTCAATCTTCGATCTTCATCTTGATCAACAATTATCTTTGCTCCATGAATAATCTTGATGCACAATTATATATATATGGCATTCATTCTGAATCCATTCAGTCTCCGTCTTGCATCACCCATGGAACAAACCTTTCTATATAACTTGATGTCATTGTTTCTTCATTGGAATTGTCATTCATTATCAAGTCTCAGTGCATTGTAAATGGAACTTTCTTTCAAATGTATATCTCAATGCAAACATTAGTCCATTAGGATTGTCATTTAATTACCAAAACCATACATGGGGACCACATGTACTTTCAACTTGACCAATTAAAAGTTTTGCCTATACCAAGTTTTAGGGTTAACAGTTTTTAGCATTTCATGGCAAGTCAAGTACACCCTACACACGCAAGTCTAAGAGTATATAGCAGCGGAAAGTAACAACAAGCATGTATAGAAGGGATATGGTACGAAGATCAAATGTAGTTGTAGACACTATGATTTTTCCCGTGGTTCTGATAGGTGGCGTTATCGTACATCCACGTTTATGGAGTCTTCAACCCATGGAGGGTAACAGTCGCGAGAGTCCACGGAGGGCTCCACCCAAATGGGTCCACGAAGTAGCAACCTTGACTATTCCATACGGCTTTCGTTCACGAAGGACTAGCCTCACTATGGGTAGATCTTCACAAAGTAGGCAATCTCCTTGCCCTTACAAACTTCTTGGTTCACTCCACAACACTAAGTAGGAGGCTCCCAAGTGACACCTAACCAATCTAGGAGGCACCACCCTCCAAAAGGTAATAGACTCGGTAATGACGATGAACTCCTTGATCTTGTGCTTCAAGATGATAGACTCCTCAACGCCCAATCACTCTCTCACAGATTTGGCATGGTGGAAGAGATGGAATTGGTGGAAAGCTACTTGGGGAGGCTAGAAATCAAGATCCATATGATTGGAGATCTTGACCTCAACACAAGGGTAGGTGGTTCTCTCTCAGAAAATCTGATAGGATAGGTATGGAATAGTTCTGAGTGCTTCTCTTTTGAGTAGGTGGTGGTGAAGGGGTATATATAGGTATCCCTAAAAATCCAACCGTTACACACAAAATGACCAACTCGGTGACACCGATGTGTTAAACTCGGTGGTATCGAAGTGACCAAAAGGTGGCAACTTTTGAATCTCGGTAAAGCCGATATAGGAAACTCGGTTGCACCGATAAGGTGACCAATGATCAGATTTCCAATCTCGGTGACGCCGATCCAACATTCTCGGTGGACCAAAAATATGAATTTGCGTAACGGAAAGTTGGCAATCTAAACTCGGTGGCACCGATATGGAATCGGTTGCACCGAAGTGGCTAGGGTTTGGCTTGAGTCTGTCTAGGTTCTGGAAGCGGTGGCACCGGTATGGGAAAGTTGGTTGCACCGATTTTGAGTGTTAGGTATAGAACAAACTTTGGAGGGAGAGTTTGTCGATGTTTTTGGTGACTATCACTTGTGCACGTTTGAGCATATTGTTCACCAACAAAACCTTACCCCCTTTTAATAGTATTGGCTTTCCTATAGACTCAAAGTGATTTCTCACAAATATAAAATGTAGAGTCCTCTTGCTTGAAGCTTGGCCAACCTATTTCCTTGCATCTTGGGTTTCTCCACAATCTCCTTTTGCCAATCCTATCATTGAACATTTCCTGAAATATACTTGGTGGAAACATTAGTTCAATGACTTATATGTTGTTATTAATTACTAAAACCACCAAGGGACCAAATGTGCTTTCAATCTCCCCCTTTTTGGTAATTGATGACTACATATAGATCAAAGCTTCGACATATGATAAAATCAATGAATATAATCGTCGCTTTGAGAAGTATGTGATAAGCAAGAGCTCCCCCTAAATTTGTCCATTATTTTGAATTTGCGTTTGAATGCAAATGCACAATCTATTAGGTATATGGGGTACTTCTTCCATGCCACATACAACTTGGTAGTGTGCGAGAATAATTTAGAATGAATAACATGGCACAACACACTCAAGCAAAGGGTGAATGATCATCTCATAAGCATTAAGATGATAGGAAATAGTTGCATCACACATAACAACGTAAAATAGTAGCATAACACACATGTATCTCACATCAAACCAAAAGAACCAAATGTTTTGAAAAGCAATAAACACCAAAACGCTCTCTTGCTCAAAGCCTAGAGATCTATATACACTTCTCCCCCTTTGGTAACAAGTTACCAAAAAGTTCAAAGGCATACATCTAAATATTCTTGGGCATATCTCCTCCGGTTGTTGATGAAGGAGTCAAGATGATAGCATCAGCGAAGATCTCTGCAGATGTCGTGGATGGAGATAGAATGGTCACTCATGGAGTTGATGGAGCTGGCACAATGGCTGATCTGGCCTGAGTGGTCAACTGAGTGCCTGGCCCTAGAGGTGATTCATCCTCATCATCATCATAGTCCTCATCTGAAGTAGAAGAGACCCAAGGGATGTGCACGGAGTCAACTTCATGCTGAAGCTCTGTGACTATCTTAGTCAGCCCGTCCACCTTATCACTAAGGGTCTTGATTCTGGTCTCAAAGATTCTGACAAGGCTATTCTGGTTGTCCAGAATCCCCTTAATGTCCTTCTGCATGCCCTGAACAGATGATATCAACATATCCATTTGCTCGTTCTTGGATCTAGGGACCTGAGAACTAGTGGCTCAAACTGTCTCTGCTTCCTCCTGAGCTACAGCTGAAGTGGGATGATCGGTATCCATCACCACAACATTGTCCTCGAGATCTGGCTGTAGGGGAAAATGTGGATGATCTAGGGCAAATATGTGCTTCTCCAATCTTGAGTTGATGAGCATCTGGATGTAGGGTGCATAACAGCAGGATCGCTTCTGGTCAGCAGCAACCCTCTTGATTGTTTCAACAATCAGATCCATGACTCTGATCCTGGTGTGACTGTCAAGGTGGATCAACATGTTGATGGAGTGGCCTCAGATCATCTTGTCATCTCCTGACTTGGGCATCAAAGTATGCCTCAAAATGGTGTTCATTGTGTGGAGGCCAGCCTGGAGAAAGTAGATTGATCCTAGCCTGTGAGACTTCACATTTGCAATAGGGATCTCCTTGTACATGTTAGCCATAGCATTGTGGCTAGCCTTGGATTCTGAGTATACATCCAAGTCACCATCCTGTGTTTCAGGATCTCCTAAGATATCAGCACATTCCTCAACAGTTCATTCGTACTTTGCGCCTTCAGTCATCCACACAATTCTACCATCTCCGTAGAAGTGTGCAGTGGAGTAGAATTGCATGATCAATTCATCATTCCAGGCTGTGAATTCTCTGCCAACGAACTCATCCAGACCTATGCAGTCAAAGTTGTCTTGGACACTTGGAAAGTAGTCCTCATTCTCCTTGATGAACTTCCAATCAACGTACTGCATATCACTGACAGCTGGACTCTTGTCAAAGAGAACAGTCTCATAGAAATCCTATTGCTCTCTGGTATAGAATCTGCAGTCCACAACAGTCTTCTTCCTCTGGGCATAAGGATCAATAGCTCTCCATGCCCTCAATCCTGAGTCCTTCCTCTTCTTCATGTCCTCAGCTAGTGGGTATCTGGCATTGTGTACTGGAAGGTGTGGTCTGAGCTTCATCAATGTTGTCAAGTCATCCAAATCTTCAACTCTAGAAGCAGTTACTTTGTTCTTCTCAGAAGCTGGAATCTGCCTGGTTGTCCTCTTAGGCTTCTTAGCAGCCTTCTTGGATGTGCTGGTCTTAGGCATAGCATCAGACATAAGTTTCTTTGCCTTCTTCTTGGGAGGAGCCTTTGTAGCTGGCTCAACCTCCTCTTCCTCAGCAGCAGCTCCAGTTGCTTCCTCTGGATCTTCATACATGGAAGTAGGGTTGCCAGTCACATGAATGATCCTCTTCCTGGACTTTTTCTCCCCTACCTTCTTAGGCATAGCTCTCTTGGGGACCTCAACAGAAATTGTTGCTCTGGCAGTCTCATGAGCCTTGAAGGTAGAAGCAGGTGCATAAATCTTGCTAAAAACTCTTCGAGAGGAAGTAGCTTCAGTTGCTGACTTCTTGGCAGCCTTCTCTTGCTTCTTAGCAAGAATCTCTTTAGGGACAAAGTCTGAATCTTTTTCATTTGAGTTCAACTTCTTCCTGGTTCTCGTGGCAGCCTTGGGCAACTCATGAGAGCTGGGGGTGCCTGGGTCTGAGAAAGAACTAGCTTCTGGGCTTGTTCCAGAACTCATATCAACTCCCTGCTCTGGCACATTCTGACTATCTTCTGAGCCTGGCATACTGACCCTATGAATAGAGTGTAGATGAGCAGAAGTAGATGAGTTATCACAAAATGAGGCTGGGTTTTGAAATTTGAGCAATGAGTTTTCAAAAAGTTTTGCAATCTGTCACATACATATCTGTGCAGCCGAAAAGAACTTTTCGGTGGGGCCAAGACAAACTGACTCTTTTAACAGGAACTTGGCCGCCTTTTCGATCGGACCGAAAAGAGCTACTCGGTTCCACTGAGTCAGTTCTCACCCTCACTGAAAAGCATATCGGTGAGACCGATATTTTCATTTTGGTTCCACCGAGATATATCGGGCGGATGACAAAACCATAGAAAATCCATCTAACTCAAGATTTTGCAGATTTAAGTGGATGGATATATGAGCAAAGGGTGTAAAGATAATAATCAAGTATCTAATGCGCAAGAATCGGATGGGGAGCGCACTAGAGATTGAATCCATACTATAGCTTGGCGCAGATCCTCTACGGCGGTAACGATGGAGTAGATTTCGTCGACGACGGTGATTCCCAGCAACGGAGGGGCTCTGGAAGACATGGGCGACGACCAGGGGTCTCGAGGTGGCAGCTTACGGTTCTGAGGCTCGACGTTGAAGATTGAATTTCAAAGCGTCGGGGTCCACAACATATATACCCTTCGCTGTCGGTGATACCGATTTTATGTTTTCGGTGTCATCGAGTTCCACAATTGTCAGCTAACAGGGAAACTCGGTGTAACTGAGAATACGAAATCGGTGTTATCGAGATTGAAAACCAAATCAACCCTAGGCAATCGGTGAGACCGAGATTGTGGTGTTGGTTCCACCGAGTTGCACTTGGGAGGTTTTAATGGTTAGTCCTTGTCGATATGGAACTCCGAGTGCTCCACACACAGAGGGATCGAAAAGCACTTGTTCAAATTTTGTGATGTAGCATGAATGGAATATGAGGTGAGAAAGTATAGATAGCTAAAGAGTAGTCCTAGGCATTCTTGTCCATCCAATTGGCAAAAGATAAATCAAAAGCCAAATAGGAACAATTTGATGTCCTCGAATGAGAAAATAAATGCAGACCAACATGCTCACACAATAAGATGTCAAAAGAAATCATGACAAACATGCACAAACACTCTAGCATCTAATAAGCACTTGGGCGATGACGAAGTCATCTATATATGAGTATATGACTTAGGAGCCAAGTAAGAGTACTTGATCATAGGTCATACTCATCGTTTAACCACAAGTGGGGTTACCACTTTTTCATAAAGCATTTTAATGTTGTCACATACTAAGAGATGCTTTGACTCAAGACTTAGAGTAAAGCTCCCCCTTAATGTGACATCCACCCATAAGAGGGATAAACTAACCTTGGGTTTTGTCGATGAAGACTTCATGTTGGTGAGATAGTTGTGGATTCTCAATGTTGATGAAGATCACCAAGAGTTGGGATCTTCCTTGTTGTTTCCTTTCTTCTCTCACCTATATGGTTTAGTCCCAACATACAAGAGACAAATACAAGGATATCTATGGACATGGAGTGCAAAGCATATGTTATGATGTCCATTGATTAGTTGATTACCTTGTCCCTTGCTTACCTTTGAGGGAATGTGTGACTCCTTGAACTATTGCATTGAGTTGATGTTGAGTGCAAAAAGTCCTTGCCAATAATGAATATGAGTGAATTTCATTGGCTGAGTCACCCCTCAAGAACCTACTAGTTCTTCTTATTGGGGACCCACATCAAGTTGATGGGGATCCTTGGTGTTGAGGTGGCCTTAGTAGTAGTTGAGCTTGAAGTAGCCTTGGGAACCCATTCCACCAAAGCTAGGGGTTCATCTTCATATGAGTCAATGTCCTCTTGAAGCTTGTTCTTGCCCTTGAGCTTGTGGTCTTGTGGTGGAAGGTCATCTTGAGAATTTGTACCCTTGGGAAGAGTATTTTCATACTTCTGCTTTTGAGGAACAAACTTGGTCTTGGGATATTGACCTTCTTCCCACTCAACTCCATTAGCATTGAAGTAGCCAACACCACGATTCTTCCGGTATCCTCCGTGCTTGCATACAATTTCCTCAAATTGCTTACATCTGACAAGAATCTTGTAGATACCATTTTCTATAATTCCTTTCAATAAAGCATTTTCTTGCTCAAGTGTAACTTGGCTAAGAGAATCATCATTAGTGGAATCAATAGAACTACTAGAAGCAATATCATTGGGTTTAGAATTTTTATTGTTACTACTAGATGAAGAACCTTTATTTCCTTTGTTACTAGATTGCTTAGTTTTAACTTGAGGCATGAAAGTAGGCAAGAGTAGCCATTTGGCTAGATAAGATGAGGTATTCTTTCAGAGATCGTCATTGATAACTTTGAGAAACTCATGCTCTTGCTCCAAGTTGAGCTTCTTGGAGCGTAGCTTCTCATGAGTTCTGACAAGCTCTCTATGATCTTCGAGAGTAGATTCATGAGCTAACTTAAGAGTGTTTAGTTCTTTAGTTAGTTGTTCTATTTTCATCTTATCATCATCAAATGACTCATCTTGACTAGCATGAGAATTATCAAGTTCATTTTGATCAACATCACTAGTTTTATTAGAAAGCAAGTCATCATCACAAAGCAAATCATCTCCATCATTATCAAAATCAAGATACTCGGGGTGTGATACCTTGGGGCCTTTAGCCATGAAGCAACTTCCAATCCCTTCGTTTGGTGAATCTAAGAGATCGTAAGAGTTGGTAGTCACTAGAGCGATTCTGGCAACACCATCATCTTGACTATGGTTGGAGTCTGAGTGATAGCTTCTCTTAGAGTTGTTGTCGGAGTCGGAGCCGGAAACCCATTCACCAACATGAGGTTGATGTTTTATTCTTGTGTAGCTCTTGGTGTACTTGTCCTGCTTCTCCGAATCTCTACTTCTCCTTGAGTGTCTTCGTTCATAACGATCATCTCTACTCCTTCTCTCTCTTTGTGGTGATTCATTCCTTGAGCTTCATCTTTGAGGTGACTCTTCTCTTCTTTTGTAGGGAGCCGTGCACTCATTTGGGTAGTGTCCGGGCTTCCCACAATTGTAGCAATTGCGGTCACGACTTGACGAACGCTTCTCTTCATATCTTGAGTTGGAGTTTCTTTCTTTGCCTCTATTCTTGTAGAACTTGTTGAATTTCTTGACCATGAGGCTTATCTCTTCATTGGTGACAAGGTTGTTGCTTGAAGTTGCGGGAGCATCACTTGTGGCTTTCTAAGCACCGCTAGACTTGTGATGAAGTTCTTCTTTATCTTTGAGTGTCATATCATGAGCAACAATCCTTCCAATGACTTCCGTAGGCTTGAGATCTATGTAGTTTGGCATCATTTGGATTAATGTGCACATGGTGTCATATCTCTCATCCAAAGCTCTAAGTATCTTCTTGATAATGAATTTGTCGGTCATTTCTTCTCTTCCTAAGCCGGCAATCTCATTGGTGATGAGATCTAGCCTAGAGTACATCTATGCGACTCCTTCACCATCCTTCATCTTGAACTTGTCAAGCTGACCTTGAAGAACATCTAACTTGGATTCTCTCATGGACTCGGTTCCTTTGTGCATATCAACCAAAGTATTCCAAATCTCTTTTGCATTCTCAAGATGACTGATTTTGTTGAATTCTTCGGGGCATAAGTAGTTGAAGAGAATGTCGCATGCTTGAGCATTGAATTGCAACATCTTCAATTCATCCGCGGTCGCTTCACAATCCGGTTCCCGTCCATCCGCAAAGAACTCACCTTGCAAGCCAACACGAACAACAGCCCAAACGACGGGGTTATGACCAAGAATATGCATTTTCATTTTGTGCTTCCAACTAGCAAAATTAGTGCCATCAAAGTATGGACCTCTATGGTGATAACTTCCCTCACTAGACGCCATACTTCTCCTAGGTTGTGAGACCTAAGCAGTGGAGACCAAAGCTCTGATACCACTTGTAGGACCAAAAGTATGTCTAGAGGGGGGTGATTAGACTACTTGACCAATTAAAAGTTTTGCCTATACCAAGTTTTAGGGTTGACAGTTTTTAGCATTTCATGGCAAGTCAAGTACACCCTACACATGCAAGTCTAAGAGTATATAGCAGCGGAAAGTAACAACAAGCATGTATAGAAGGGATAGGGTAGGAAGATCAAACGCAGTTGTAGACATGATCAAACGAAGATCAAACGCATTTTCCAACAAGCATGTACTTAACCTGTGTAAAATGAAGTATCCACATTACTAGAAGATAGCCTATGCAGTCTTTATGGCTTCTTGGAAACTTGGGAACTACTTTTAGGAAAGCTCCATAATTATGCCCTAGGAGGTACCATTAAACGACATCATCAATAATCATGATTCCACCGACATAATCGCAAAATGGACCATTGAGATCTTGCCTTTTGAAATCATAGATTAGCCATGCCGGGACATTAAATCCAAAATTTTTATAGATTTCATAGCTGAGTGGAAAGAAGCCGAGCTGCCTAGATAACATGACACCTACACAAATTGGGTGATGTACTTCAATGACTCCTAAATTCTCACCGAACTAGGATCTTGGGTAGTCCTCACCTCGCCAACCTTGATACTATGAAGTATGTGCTACAAATCATGTACACCGACTCCAACAATGCAACGAAATACAAAGCATTACTTCATGGGATTTGGATGGCCGTCACCATGGGTATCCAATGCCTTGAGGTCCAAGGCGATTCTAACCTAGCAATCTCCCAAATCGATGGTGAGTTTGGTGCAAAGGACCCAAAAATGGCGGTGTACCGAGATGCTGTCATAATGATATCGACTCGATTTAAGGGCCTAGGATTCCACCACATCCAGAGAGACAACAATCAAGCTACCAATGTCCTCGTGAGGATGGGAGAAAGGTGGAAACTTGTACCAAACAACACTTTCCTCGAACTGTTGTTCAAGCCCTCAGTAAAGTGGAAATGTCACATGCAACATGAACCTAAGCAAGCCAAGCAACCATCATCCAATCTAGTCACCATCCGGCCATCTAGCAAGACGAGGGGATAGTCTGAGGTTCCATGCTCGACCGAGTCAATCCTTAGCCAATGAAATCATGGTGGTAATTGCACCAAGGAGCGAGCCAATCCTGGCATATTTAATACACATGTAATTTCCCAAGGACCAAATTGAGGAGCTACACATCATTCGACGGTCAAAAGCATACACGGTCCACGAGGGGAACTATACAAGCGCAACGTTAGAAGAGTACTTCAATGCTGCATTTCTGAGGACGAAGGAAAAGTGATTCTCGCGGAAATTCACTTTGGTATGTCCGAGCACTATGCAACACCTCATATTTTGGAAAGAATGTATTTTGAGATGGATTTTACTAACCCACAACGCGAGCTGACGCACATGATTTATTTAACCGATGCATGGGATGCCAACTCTTCGCAAAGCAAAGCAACATGACAACCACAACCTCAAAGACAATCCCTATAACCTGTATGTTCACAGTCTGGAGACTGGACAGGGTCGAACCTCTCCAAGAAAGGACCAACAGGAAGAAATACCTTATGGTCATGGTCGACAAGTTTACCAAATGGATAGAGACACAACCTATGGCATCAAAAAACGCAAAGCTAGTGATCACCTTTATATCTCAGTGGTGCACCATTATGGTACACCCCACAACAAAATCACAGATAATGGGTCCAACTTCATGTCTGAAGAGGTAAGTAATTAGTGCACCAAGCTAAATATCAAGCTGTACTATGCCTCTGTCTAGCACCCACACTCAAATGGGAAGGTGGAACATGCCAATGGACTAATCTTAAGCATCATAAAACCTCAACTGATTGGATGTCTAGAGGAGGCCGTCAACCAATGGATTGAGGAGTTCGACTCCGTGCTATCAGGACTGCACACCATGTCAATTGATCCACATGCTATACACCATTACTTATGGTATACGACACCGAGGCTATATAACCTAGTGATATCATCCATGATGCACCTTGAGTACATCTTTATGAGGAACAAGCCACCGAACAAAGTTGGCAGGATGACCTCAACGCTTTGGACGAAGAACGGTACATTGCCAAGGCATGTTTTGCCTTATATGAACAACATGTATGGCGCTACCATTATCGGGTGGTTTGGGCAAAGGTGTTCAACGTCGGCGATCTTGTCGTACAACCAACACATTTCAACAGGCTATTTGTCATAAAAAAGTGCTCACATGAGGTGAATAATGGATCCAAAATGCCAAAGATAAATGCCTAGAGACTCATCCATGGAATGCCGCCTGGCTTTGCCGTTTTACGACTAGATAGTCAATATCTATGATTTTTAGTATTCTTGCTAGGTATTTGTATTTTAACGAAGTTAGATTCGATGTATCATACTATGAATAGCTTTTGTTTTCTCTTGGCCCTTTTCGAAATGTGTCAGGCACGATGTAGTCAAGGGCCACACATTGCATGTCACTAGCTCTGACCGGTTGCTCCTTGAAGCCCCTCGGCAAAAACATCTAAGCTATATCAAAGTATCCAACAACCAGCATATACAATTCCACTAGTGTAGAAAAGCCTAGGTATAGCATGGCAAAAAAAGCTTTGCTGGCGTGGTAGCTGGACGACACCGATATGGCGCCATTGTTAAAAAATAATGGCGGCATCGGGTCCCAGCGGTATTCTACGTGCTAATGTCATGCCATGTGGACAACCCCACTAGTATAATTGCTCACCTAGCGAGATGCAATGTACATTGCACGCCAGGAACGTTTGTGCAGCTAAAAAATCCCACCATATAACATTTTGCGTTTGACTTTAGGCACCAGAACTAGACAAATCAAACAATTCATTCCGGTTAATAATAAGTGACAATCTCACAAGCACTACTAGATCTTGGTAGCTATTCAATAACTGACAATCCTCACAAACACAAGCAAACTAACATAGTTAATAAGGAGTTCATTTCACATCGATGGCCCAGCCACAAACATACTTTTAAAGGAGGTTGATGTGTCTATTTTGCACCGTGATTTATCTTTGATGTTTATGTTATTCTTGTCCATTATTACCTATTATCATACAATTCTTATGCTCTTTCTCTCTTAATGTGCAAGGTACATCACAAAGAAGGATATATCTGGAAACTGGAATTTTGGACCGGGAAACCAAGAAAAAGGCAAAAACATCACCAGACTCCAAATGACCTAAAACTTCATGGAGAAAATTTATAGAATATTTAATAATTATTGGGCCAAAAATATACTAGAGGGGGCCGCCTGCTAGCCACAAGGGAACAGGGTGCACCCACCCCTAGGCGTGCCCTGATGGCTTGTGGGGCCCCAGTAGGTCTCCTGACACCCCTCTTCTCCTATATGGGGTGTTTTACCCTAGTAAAAAATAATAAGAAACCTTTTAGATGAAGTGCCACCATCTCGAGGCAGAAACCTTGGAAGAGGCAGTTTTGCACTCCGGCAGACAGATTCTGTCAAGGAATATCCTCTCCGGAAGGGGGAGATCGAAGCCATATTCATCACCAACGCCTCCTACTTCGTGGGAGGACCAATCTTCATCAACATCTTCACCAGCACCATCTCATCTCCAACCCTAGTTCATCACTTGTATTCAATTTTTCTCTCAAAATCTCAGATTGGTACCTGTAGGTTACTGGTAGTGTTGATTACATCTCATAGTTGATGCTTGTTGGTTTACTTTAAGACAGTTATTATGTTGAGATCCTTAATCTCCATAATTATACCTCTGATCTTGAACATGTTGATGAGGTGTGAGTAGTTACTATTGTTCCTGAGGACATGGGACAAGTCTTGTGATAAGTAATCATGTGAAGTTAGTATTCGTTTGATATTTTGATGATATGTATGTTGTTACTTCTCTTAGTGCTATCATGTGAACACCTACTACATGAAACTTCACCATGATATGGGACTAAGGGAAATCATTTTTGAGTAACAAGTAGATGATGGGTTGCTTGAGTGATATAAGCTTAAACCCCAATTTACGCGTTGCTTCATAAGGGGCTGATTTGGATCCCCACATTTCATGGTAAGGTTAGATTTATCTTAATTCTTCTTTCTTAGTTGCGGATGATTGCGAGAGGGGCTAATCATAAGTAGGTTGTTTGTTCAAGTAATAAGATCACCTTAGCACCGGTCTAGCCACATGTCAAATTATCATAGTAGGGAACGCGAATCAACTGAACATGAGTGGACAAAAATTCCCATGTGTCCTCAGGAGCGCTTGCTTAATATAAGAGTCCTTTCAGGCCTGTCCTTTGCTAAAAAAGGATTGGGCTACCTTGCTGCACGTTTGTTACTATGCTCACTTTTCACTTGTTACGAATTATCTTGCTGCAAAACTATCTATCAGTGTTACTCACAACACTTGTAGAGAATACCTGCTGAAAACCGCTTATCATTTCCTTATGCTCCTCGTTGGGTTCGTTAGTCTTACTTATCGAAAGGACTAAAATTGGTCCCCTATACTTGTGGGTAATCAGAGGGCGATGACAACGATCTCCCTCAAGTCATGGCGTGCGGTGTTCTTGATAACGACTAAGACTTCCTATCCAACCCGGAGATTCTTGCCAGCAAGGAAGTTGCTCCACCAAGCCGCACTGAAGACAGTGCATCCGTCCGTGTCCATTGCGTAAGCAAATGTGGTGATGGAGCCCCTTGTGGTAAGGCGTAGTCCAACAATGCCTGCTTCATTTGGCTCGATGCCACAACTCACACATGGCCTCTTAGGTAATTTATGAAAAAGACATATGATAAATGATCATGTCACATTAGTACACTATAATCATATCATCACATTAATACACGAAGCACATCACATTGCTACACTATAAGCATATTAGCACATCAAGTACTACACTAAGCATATCATCAAATTCTAAACTAAGCATATCATCACATTGCTACACTGTAGTCAGTATATCACACTACTAAAGAGTATCACATTACTACACTAAAGACATCACAACATACTACACAAAGCAATCCTTGGAACTAATATAGTATCATCAAATTACTGCACTAAGTAACATACAATGACATGGTGGTTAACATTCGTCCATGTCAGGCGGGTCATAAATGGCATCCCGACGTTGGCATCATGTGGCAGAAGTTTTTCCCAGAGGTTCTCCGTTTCATCCTCGCTCAACCTCATTCTTTGGGCATAGAGGGATTCATCAAGTGGGTCTTCATCTTGTTCCTCCGAGTTGAGATAGATACCGGGCAGACTTGGAGTTTTTCTTTAAAGGAGAAGCTGATCAATTCACCTCGATGAGATGCATGCGGGTGATGAAATGATCCTATTCATCTCCTCCAATTTGGGTTATCTTCCATCCCTTCTTGACCTCCATAGTGTAGGCTCCACAGGAGCGTCTAAGATCACAGTGTCTATAGTATTGAGCTAATCCGATCTCACATTGCAAAGGACGATCTGTGCAAGAAAAACCAAAAACAAACACACCAATGCATTAGTAGAAATAACAACAGAAACAAAAGAACAAACAGTTAGAAGGTTCATATAATTTGTTACCGCTAAAGGAACAAAACACGACATGAAGTAAAGGCCCAACAATGTGCTAGTTGTAAGGCTGGTTGCGCACCTTGACTTGCACACTCGACATGGTGGTGGTTGCACCATTCTACACAAAACATATTGAAAATTAAGTATATAATCAGATTCTATACTAGTGAACCAACACTAAGTATAATCGGTTTCTACACTAGTAAATCCATTTCTTCTAAACATAATCAGATACTATGGTGCTAAATATATTTCTACACTAGTAATTGTATACACAAATAAACAAAATCAATGGAGGGAGACACAAACAAAAAAATTCTACACTGCCAATCTAATTTATAGGAGTTCATTTTATTTATTCCTAACATTTTAGACTACACTACCAAATTAAGTTGAACTTGAATCATTAATATTCTAGACCCTCAAAAAATTTCTATTCAAAATGCACTATTAAAATCGGATTTTACACCGTATCATCACTAAAGCAAGCAGTGGAATTAACTTTTGATTCTACATCACACAAATCAATCCATTATATATATGTACTAAAATCTCTACACAAAGCAATACTAAATCAACATATAGATGAATCCCATATGGATTCTGCGTGGACGGAGGTGGTGCGAGTGGAGAGGAAGGAGATGCAATGGGAGGGGAAGGAGAGGATTTAACCTTGCTTGATGGTCGAGGGGCGGTGGCGGGGCGGCGACGAGAGGCGATGGGAGGTGACTGTTCGAGGGGGAGTGTAAGTAGGGTGAAATGAGGGGGTGCCGAGTTAGGTCTTTTACTAAGGCGTGGAGTTGACTCAGGTGAGCCATTGTTGGCACGGGCCTAAAATGCAACGCCATAACTAATAACAACCCAAGTAAAAAAGACTAATTAAGATTAATGAAAAACTTAACATAATTAAATACTCAAAAGTAGAACTGGTAGCAATAATGATGTCAAAAATATAATATAAAATGATTAGTATTTTTTGACTAGTATAATCATTAAATACTTAAACTACTAGTTTTAGTGGAAAAATTATTTCTGGCGCAACTAAAAATTATTTCTGGCGTAACATTATTAATTATTCTTCTCTACATTAAACGGATTCCAAACGGAATAATTTTACGCGAGGACTAATTAATTAACTACGGCGTTGCTACTTCTTGAGCTTGCTTTGGTTTTCCCTTAAAGAGGAAAGGGTGATGCAGCAAAGTAGATAAGTATTACCCTCAGTTGTTGAGAACCAAGGTATCAATCGAGTAGGAGGAACAAGCAAGTCACCATTTTTTGCACCTAGACAAACAATCAAACACTTGCACCCAACGCTATAAAGGGGTTGTCAATCCCTTCACGATTACTTGCAAGGATTAGATCTGATAGAGATAGATAGGAAAGATTGCAAGAAGTAAAAGGTAAATAAAATTGCAGCAAGGTATTTTTGGTATTTTTTTGTGTATAGATCTGAAAGTATAATATAGAAAATAGACCCGGGGGCCATAGGTTTGACTACAGGCTTCTCTCTTGAAGGGCAATAATACGGTGGGTGAACAAATTGCTGTCGAGCAATTGATAGAAAAGCGCATAGTTATGACGATATCCAAGGCAATGATTATACATATAAGCATCACGTCCATGTCAAGTAGACCGAAACGATTCTGCATCTACTACTATTACTCCACATATCGACCGACTCCTGCCTGCATCTAGAGTATTAAGTTCATGAAGAACAGAGTAACACATTAAGTAAGATGATATGATGTAGAGGGATAAACTCAAGCAATATGATGAAAACCCCATCTTGTTATCCTTGATGGCAACAATAAAATACATGCCTCACTACCCCTACTATGTCACCGAGTGAGGACACCACAAGATTGAACCCAAAACTAAGCACTTCTCTCATTGCAAGAATTACCAATCTAGTTGGCGAAACCAAACCAATAACTCAAAGAGACTTTCAAAGATATGAAATCATGCATATAATAATTCAGAGAAGAACCAAATAATATTCATAGATAAGCTGATCATAAACCCACAATTCATCGGATCTCGACAAACACGCTGCAAAAGAGTATTACATCGGATAGATCCCCATGAAGATAATGGAGAACATGGTATTGAAGAACAAAGAGAGAGAAGAAGTCATCTAGCTACTAGCTATGGACCCATAGGTCTGTGGTGGACTACTCACGCATCATCGGAGGGGCAATGGAGTTGTGATATGTCTCCAACGTATCTACAATTTATGAAGTATTCATGCCATGTTTACAGTAATTCTATATGTTTTTGGTATGATTTTATTAGAACTAAGCCGGACTGATGCTGTTTTCAGCAGAACTACCGTGGTGTTGTTTTTGTGTAGAAATAAAAGTTCTCGGAATGGGCTGAAAATTTACGGAGAATATTTTTGGAAAATATAAAAAATACTAGAGTGAAGAGATCGGCCAGGAACTGGACAAGGAGGCAACAAGCCTGCTAGGCGCGGCCACCCCCTTGGCCGCGCCTTGCGAGTTTGTGGGCCACTCGAGCACCTCCTTGACGTGATTGCAACGCTAAAAAGTCCTATAAATCTAGAAACCTCCGAAAAGAAACCTAGATTGGGAGTTCCGCCGCCGCAAACCTCCAGAGCCATGAAAACAAATCGGGAGCCCGTTCTGGCACCCTGCCGGAGGGGGAAACCATCACCAGAGGCCATGTTCATCCTCCCAGTGGTCTCCCTAATGAGGAGGGAGTAGTTCACCCTCAGGGCTGAGGGTATGTACCAGTAGCTATGTGTTTGATCTCTCTCTCGTGTTCTTGAGATGGCACAATCTTGATGTACCGCGAGCTTTATTGATATAGATGAATCATATGGAGTCTTCCCCTCTCTATCTTGTTGTGATTAATTGAGTTTTCCCTTTGAAGTTTTCTTATCGGATTGAGTCTTTAAGGATTTGATAACACTTGATGTATGTCTTGCGATGTGATATCCGTTGTGACAATGGGATGTTCTATTGATCCACTTGATGTATGTTTTGGTGATCAACTTGCGGATTCCGTGACCTTGGGAATCTATGGATAAGGGTTGGCACACATTTTTGTCTTGACTTTCCGGTAGAAACTTTGGGGCACTCTTTGAAGTTCTTTGTGTTGGATTGAATATGATGAATCTGAAATTATGTGATGCATATCGTATAATCAAGCCCATGGGTACTTGTGGTGACATTAGGGTATCTAGGTGACATTAGGGTTTTGGTTGATGTGTATCTTATGGTGTTATTTTAGTACGAACTCTAGGGCTGTTTGTGACACTTATAGGGGTAGCTCATAAGATTAGTCGGAAAAGATAACTTTGAGGTGGTTTCGTACCCTACAATAATTTCTTCTATAGTTCTTTGCTATTTGTGACTTTGGAGTGAACTCTTTGTCGCATGAGAGGTATTTACATATGATTCAACTATGCCAATATTGTTGAGAGAAATTTCACTAGTGAAAGTATGAACCCGAGGCCTTGTTTCTAAGCATTGCAGTACCATTTGTTCTCAGTTTTGCCATTAGTTACCTTGCTGTTTTTATATTTTCAGATTAAAAAAACCTAGATCTACCATCCATATTACACTTGTATCTCTTCGCCGAACTAGTGCACCTATACAATTTACCATTGTATTGGGTGTGTTGGGGACACAAGAGACTCTTTATTATTTGGTTGCAGGGTTGTTTGAGAGAGACCATCTTCATCCTACACCTCCCACGGATTGATAAACCTTAGGTCATCCACTTGCAGGAAGATTGCCGCTGTCCTACAAAACTCTGCTCTTGGAGGCCCAACATGAGTCTACAAGAAGAAGGTTGTGTAGTAGACAACAAGCTCTTTTCTGGTGCCGTTGCCGGGGAGGTGAGTGCTTGAAGGTATATATTTAGATCTTGCAATCAAATCATTTTGTTTCTTGTTTCACACAAGATTTTTTTCATAAATTAAAACTACAAAAAATATGGAATTGAAGTTGCCTCATATGCTTCATCTTTTTAACGTCTTTCGTGAAAATGATGGAAAGGAAAATTGTGCTCAAGTGTTAGAAGAAGAAGTTATTAAAATGTTTGGAACTAAATCTTCGAGTGATGATAATGACTGAAATGTTGTTAGTATGAATTCTCTGAATATTCATGATGATAATGATATGCAAAGCACAAGCTTGGCGATGCTATGTTTGATGAACAAGATATTTTTAGTCCCCCAAGTTTTGATGAGCAAAACTATTATGATTATGACATGCCTCCTATCTATGATGATTATTGTGATGACACATATGCTATAAAGAGTAATGACAACCATGAAACTTGTCATCATGATTTTAACAATCAAAGTGGTTATGTCAATCAAGTGTCACATGATAGTTATTTTGTTGAGTTTGCTCCCACTATTATGAATTAGAAGAAGTTTGCTTATGAGGAGAGTGATAAATTTTCCATGCTTGTAGATCATGAAAATAATGATTTATGTGATGGTTATATTGTGGAATTCCTTCATGATCATACTGAAAATTATTATGAGGGAGGAACATATGCTTGTAGGAATTGCAATAATATCAAGTTTACTCTCTATGTGTTCAAATTTCTGAAATTATGCTTGTTTTGTCTTCTTGTGCTAGTTGATTCTTGCTCCCATAAATTATTTTCTCACAAAATCCCTATTCATAGGAAGTGTGTTAGACTTAAATGTGCTTGTGATGAGATTCATGATGCTCTTTTGCATGTTTCAAATACTATTCCTAAACGAGCATCATTGAAATCATCATGCCTAGCTAAAAGGCATTAAAGAAAAGCGCTTGTTGGGAGACAACCCAACACTTTTACTTTAAGTTTTTGTGTGTTCACATTATTAAGATACTGTACTAATCATGTTTTGTTTCTTTTATTTCAATAAAGTGCCAAGTAAAGCCTTTGGGATAGTGAGGATACTTGCTTGTTTGATTCTATGCAAAAAACAAAAAGTTTTGCGTACAATATATGAATTATCTGATTTTATTGGAGTGTCAAAAAGTTCTGAAATTTTTACACAACATTTATATGACAATTCCTTGAGTTTTCCTAATTTTTTAGAAGTTTTAGAGTCATGGAAGTATGGTTATCTTTCAGATCTCTACAGACTGTTCTGTTTTTGACAGATTCTGTTTCGCATGCATACTTTGCTTGTTTCAAGTGTTCCTATAGCTTATATTGAGTAATATAAATTGTGGGAATTATGGAATAAATTAGGTATTATTTTAGAACAATTATGAATCTTGTCTCGTCTATACCTAAGTGAATGATTTATCTTTACTACAATAACCCTTCTCATGAAGTTCCGTTAAGTTTTGTGTGATTGAAGTTTTCAAGTTCTGGGTGAGACACCAATATGAGGAGAATAAGGAGTGAAAATAACCTAATATTGTGGATTCCCAAGTTACCCCAAGGTAATATTCAAAGGAAGACTCAAGCGTCTAAGCTTGGGGATGCCCCGGGAGGCCTCCCATCTTTCGTCTTCAACACTATCGGTATATCTTACTTGGAGCTATATTTTTATTCGTCACATAATATGAGTTTTGCTTGGAGCATCATTTTATTTTGTTGTTCTCTGTTAGGTGTTATTTATAATCTTGTTTTTCAGTAAAATTTCCAAGAATTGCCTTAGGATGCTTGCATTGCATGTTTTGATGTGTGCTGTGTGAAAACAGAAACTTCTGCTGTAGTGTTTGATTTTTCATATTTTACTGGAACGTGGAAAGTTTCTGAAGTTTTTACAAAGTGTTTTCATATAAATTTTATAACATTTCCTAAATGTGTACAATTTTTTGATTTACAAAAGTACATTGTTTTCATAAATTTCTACAGACTGTTCTGTTTAGACAGATTGCTGTCATGGTTTTGGTATCTACTTATCCTATAGTTTCCATAGCCTATATTGGTAGATATAAATTGTGGAAACGATAGTATACAGAACCTAACATTTTAAAATTATTGTGCAACTTGTCTTGGCAGTACATGAAGTTTTGATTTGTTCTCATGTGTACTAACCTATCTCACGAGTTCTTTTTGAGTTTTGTGTGGACGAAGTTTTTGAGAATAGGTGAAACATGATGTGAGATGATTGAAGGAGATACAAAATCTCAATATTGGGGATTCCCAAGGAACCCCAAGTAAATATTTCCAGAAGTCTCAAGCATCTAAGCTTGGGGATGCTACGCATCCCCCTCTCTTCGTCAACTATCGGTTAGCCTATGTTGAGCCTAAATGTTTATTCGTTCACATGATGTGTGCTATTCTTGGAGTGCTATTTTTGTTTTTCTTGCTGTTTAAATAAAATATTCATATATTAAAATCTTTATTGAGTGAGATATAGAAAGTTCTCACATAGCTACTTAATTGTTTGACTACTCATTGATCTTCACTTATATGTTTTGGAGTAGTTTTGTCATTTACTATCGTGCTTCACTTATATCCTGAGTAAATGGTTGAATGAATTGAATATCATAAATCAGAAGTTAAATATTTTTTATATGCTTATCCCATGGGTAGTAATGACTCACATATAAGAAGTATAGGTGGTAAAACTTATTGAAAGTTAGCAAAGACCGCATTGGTCACTTGAACCATTCATGAAAGAATATTGAAATAAGAGAGATTTCACATATAAATATACTATCTTGGACATCTTATATGATTGTGATTACCAATTAATTATTTGAAAACTTGAGAAAATTAGTTGAAGTTGGACAAGGAAGACAACATAATGAGTTATGGTTGCGTATATTTGCAGTTATGGATCCTCCAACATGTGGTGCTTGCTTCCACCTCATACTAGAAAAAACTTCCGCACCAAGTAGAAATACTACTTGTGCATCCAAACACCCTTAAAACCAAAGTTGTTCCATATGAGTCCACCATACCTACCTATATGCGGTATTTACCTGTCGTTCCAAGTAAATTTGCATGTGCCAAACTCTAAACCTTCAAATAATATTCTGTTTTGTATGCTTGAATTGCTCATATAATGATTAGGGGATGTTAGTATCCTCCATGCTAGGTGGGTTATTCTCACGATATGTGTTGATTCACTATCATTTACATGAAAGTGGTTGGTAATAGGGATTCCCAGTCCCGAAATCAAAGGAAAAAATGCAAATAATTAAACAAAACTCCCCCAGGAATGTTGTTGGTATGGAAGGTTCCCGTGGATTCGGCTTGCCGTGGAGTGTGATTGATTGGTGGAGGGGGAGTAAAAACTTTACCATTCTAGTTGGGAACCGCCTATAATGTATCTAGCATGGAATATACCGAGATCTCTCGGTTGTTATGGTGACAATGAAAGCATACTGTGCAAAATTATTATTCATCTTTGTTTTAAAAGCTCGAGATTTGGAACCTCTGCAAATCATTGTTTCCCTCTATGAAGGGCCTATCTTTTACTTTCTAGTACTTACCTTTATGCAAGAATCATGGTGATCTTCACCACTTCCTGTATTTTGCATTTTTCTCTTGTCAAGCATCATGTGTTGGGGAAAGATCCAATCATATATGGCCATTCAAATATATTTGATCATGAATTAATATTGTTGAAAATTATCTATATGATAAATAAGTTGGGAGGCGAAACTTTAAGCCCCTACCTTTCTCTGTGTTCGACAGATGGCATTTTCTCTAAAAATATGCTTTGAGTGTTAGCAATCATGGAAGCCTATATGATAGTTGAGTATGTGGAATTTGCTAAATCAAAGCTCTTACATAGACCCTTCCTGAAAATAAGATGAATTGCAATTGTTTGGTGATGGAAAGCATAGTTTGTTAGTCTATACTTTAACATGTGGATAGCTTGTTATTTAATCATGAGACGTTTTATGAGATGAGCTACTGTTTGTGATATATAATGATGCTAGAAAAAGTGATTGGAATTATCATTGATCAAACTTGAGCACTTGCTAGCATTCACACTTCATAAATTATTTCGTTTATATTTACCTACTCGAGGACGAGCATGAATTAAGCTTGGGGATGCTGATACGTCTCCAACGTATCTATAATTTACAAAGTATTAATGCCATCTTTAAAATAATTCTATATGATTTTGGTATGATTTTATTAGAACTAACCCAGACTGATGTTGTTTTCTGCAGAACTACCGTGGTGTTGTTTTTGCGTAGAAATAAAAGTTCTCGGAGTGGGCTGAAAATTTACGGAGAATATTTTTGGAAAATATAAAAAATACTGGAGCGAAGAGCTGGGCCAGGAAGTGGACGAGGAGGCTACAAGCCTGCTAGGCGCATCCACCCCCCTGGCAGCGCCTAGCAAGCTTGTGGGCCCTCGAGCACCTCCTTGACGTGATTTCAACGCCAAAAAATCATATAAATCCAAAAACCTCCGAAAAGAAACCTAGATCGGGAGTTCCATCGCCACAAGCCTCCAGAGCCATGAAAAACCAATCGGGAGCCCGTTTCGGCACCCTGCCGGCGGGGGAAACCATCACCTGAGGCCATCTTCATCGTCCCGGCGGTCTCCATGACGAGGAGGGAGTAGTTTACCCTCGGGGCTGAGGGTATGTACCAGTAGCTATGTGTTTGATCTTTCTCTCTCTCTCTCTCGTATTCTTGAGATGGCACAATCTTGATGTACCGCGAGCTTTATTGATATAGATGAATCATATGGAGTCTTCCCCTCTCTATCTTGTTGTGATGAATTGAGTTTTCCCTTTGAAGTTTTCTTATCGGATTGTGTCTTTAATGATTTGAGAACACTTTATGTATGTCTTGCGATGGGATATCTGTGGTCACAAGGGGATGTTCTATTGATCCACTTGATGTATGTTTTGGTAATCAACTTGCGGGTTCCATGACCTTGGGAATCTCTGCATAAGGGTTGGCACACATTTTTGTCTTGACTTACCAGTAGAAACTTTGGGACAATCTTTGAAGTTCTTTGTGTTTGATTGAAAATGATGAATCTGAAATTATGTGATCCATATCGTATAATCAAGCCCATGGGTACTTGTGGTGACATTGGAGTATCTAGGTGACATTAGGGTTTTGGTGATATGTATCTTAAGGTGTTATTTTAGTACAAACTCTAGGGTTGTTTGTGACACTTATAGGGGTAGCTCATAAGATTGATCGAAAAAGATAACTTTGAGGTGGTTTCGTACCCTACAATAATTTCTTCGTTAGTTCTCCGCTATTTGTGACTTTGGAGTGAACTCTTTGTCGCATGAGAGGTATTTACATATGATTCAACTATGGAAATATTGTTGAGAGAAATTGCACTAGTGAAAGTATGAACCCTAGGCCTTGTTTCTAAGCATTCAAAACCATTTGTGCTCACTTTTGTCATTAGTTACCTTGCTGTTTTTATATTTCAGATTACAAAAACCTATATCTACCATCCATATTACACTTGTATCACCATCTCTTCATCGAACTAGTGTACCTATACAATTTACCATTGTATTGGGTGTGTTGGGGACACAACAGACTCTTTGTTATTTGGTTGTAGGCTGGTTTGAGAGAGACCATCTTCATCCTACACCTCCCATGGATTGATAAACCTTAGGTCATCCACTTGGGGGAAAATTGCCATTGTCCTACAAAACTCTGCGCTTGGAGGCCCAACATGAGTCTACGAGAAGGTTGTGTAGTAGACATCAAGTTGATGTAGATGCCCTCCGTGCTCGAATCACCCTCCGGTAGATTACCAGAAAAGGGTCCAAGATTGGATCTCTTAGGAACGGAGGCTTTCGGCGGAAGAAAAGTATTATCATGTCTCTTTTGGGTAGTGGGGGAATATTTGGGAATTTATAGGCCGAAGATTAGGGTTGGAGGACCTGTAGGGGGGCCAAAAGCTAGGGGGCGTGACCCCCCTGGTCGCACTAGTGTGGCTTGTGACCTCCTGGTAGGTCTCTTGCCCTCCTCTCCAAGTCTGGTAGATGTCTTTTGGTCCAAGAAAAATCATCGCGAAGATTTTATTCCATTTGGACTCCGTTTAATATTACTTCTCTACAATACTCAAAAACAAGGAAAAAACAAAAACTAGCACTGGGCTCTAGGTTAATAGGTTTGTCCCACAATAATATAAAACAGCATATTAATGCATATAAAACATCCAAAACAGATAATATAATAGAATGGAACAATAAAAAATTATAGATATGTTGGAGACGTATTCGGCGTGCATAGAAATTCTATACCACAACTATCTTCCAAACGGTGAGTACACGTGGGCCAAAAAATTTGCGACATGTCAAAAAATAGCCATGCCATCACTAACCGTGTACAGCTGGCGTACAGATTTAGCCGACGCCAGCACTATTTGAAAAATAATAGTGCCAACGTTGTTTGAAAATGGTACGCCACCAACAAGAGTTGTGGCTAGCCATTTCTCCATTTTTGTTCTTGTCGTCAACCAAACACCCAGGGCTCCTCCAAGAAACCCAGGTATAATACCTGGGATCTATTAAAGTATCGGAAAAACTCTCTGTTATAACACTGATCCGATGTATGCCCAGCCTTCCAACTCCGTTTTAAGCAATGATATGCATCAATTTTAATTTGAGAGTTTTGCAAAGATAGGTTGCCTAGCTCTAATGTTGACCCCTTATATTTTTTGCATGTCCGGCTAAGGCTGTAACAGGAGCACATCTGTGATTGTTACTTCTAGGGTCATTTGAGTAAGGTACCTTAGGTGGGCGATGCCAAAAGCTAGCAGTCACAAGACACATAAGTTTGTCGGCAGGAAGAAACATAATATTATTCCTTTTCAATGCAAAGGAAATTTTAGGCCTAGAACATACCATACGAGCTCTATAGAACCCTACTTGTCCTCCTAGGACTAGTATCAAGGTAACAACACTAAAATCCTAAATAAACAAGATATTTTAGATAAGGAAACAATGGGTTATCTCCTTCCTCGACAAACATGTGTTGTCTCAAGTGGCAACACCGTACAAGTCTATGTAGATGCACGTTTTGACCTTATGGTCAGATGCCTTGCTTCATAGTGGCTCACTGATACGTCCATTTTGCATCATGTTTTCCTACTATTATTTATAATGTTTATATTCATAATAATGCTTTGGGAGAGTAATTCTGATGCCTTTTCTCTCATAATTCGCAAGGTTTACGCAAAGGTGGAGAATACCCGTGGCTGGGATTCGGGACAGGAAAAAGCATGTCAGAGATACCTATTCTGGACACCTCCAATGAAGCTGAAATTTGATGGAATTTTTATGTGGAATAAATGAAAAATATTGGGCCAGAAAACTACCAAAGGGGGTCCACCAGGTGGGCACATCCCACTAGGGCGTGCCAGGCCCCCCTGGCGCGGCATGGTGGAACGTGCTCACCACGGCCCATGTCTCGAGCTCATCTTTTGGTATAAATTCTGAAAAAACATAAAAAAATTAAGGGGAGGATTTTTGGGATGAAGCACCGCCGTCTCGAGGCGGAACTTGGCAGCAGCACTTTTGCCCTCCGACGGAGCGATTCCACCGGGGGAACTTCCCTCCTGGAGGGGGAAATCGAAGACATCGTCATCAGCAATAAACCTCTCATCTTTGGGAGGCCATTCTTCATCAACATATTCAACATCACCATCTCCTCTCAAACCCCAGTTCATCTCTTGTGTTCAATCTTTGTACTGGAACCTCAGATTGGTACCTATGGGTGACTAGTAGTGTTGATTACCTTGTGTAGTTGATTGCTATATGGTTTATTTGGTGGAAGATTATATGTTTAGATCCATTATGCTATTCAATACCCCTATGATATTGAGCATGCATATTATTTGTGAGTAGTTACCTTTGTTCTTGATGTCACGGGACAAGTCATGTTGCAACTAATCATGTGAATTTGATATGTGTTCAATATTTTGATGATATGTATGTTGTGATTCCCTTAGCGGTGTCATGTGAACGCCGACTACATGACACTTCACCATATTTGGGACTAAGGGAATGCATTGTCGAGTAGTTATTAGGTGATGGGTTGCTAGAGTGACAGAAGCTTAAACCCTAGTTTATGCGCTACTTCGTAAGGGGCTGATTTGGGTCCACATGTTTAATGCTATGGTTAGACTTTGTCTTAATACTTTTCTAGTAGTTGCGGATGCTTGCGAGGGGGTTAAGAATAAGTAGGTTGTTAATTCAAGTAAGAACAACACCTTAGCACTGGTCCACCCACATATCAAATTATCAAAGTAGCGAACACGAATAAAACCAACATAATGAAAGTGACTAGATGAAATTCCCGTGTACCCTCAAGAACACTTTGCTTATCATAAGAGATAGTTTTGGCATGTACTTTGCCACAAAAGGATGGGCTACCTTGCTGCACCTTACTTATTGTTACTGTTACTTGATCTTTACAAATTACCTTAGTATAAAACTACTTGCTACTTACAATTTCAGTGCCTACAGAAATTACCTTGCTGAAAAACGCTTATAATTTCCTTCTGCTCCTCGTTGGGTTTGACACTCTTACTCATCGAAAGGACTAAGATTTATCCCTTATACTTGTTGGTCATCACTCACCCGAGGAAACATAATGAACTAGGAACCCACTCTTTGTCGTCCTCTTGCCGAAGAGGTGGAAGGCGATGGTTGGTTAACGACGATAATATGGATGTAGAAAGGAGGAGGTGAGACATCCATTTTGCATCATGTTTTCCTACTATTATTTATATTGTTTTGAAGCTATATTCCATATTATAATGCAATTCTAATGCCTTTTCTCACTTAAAATGCAAGATACATCAATAACAGAGGGATTACCGGTACCTGGAATTATGGCCTAAGAAATCTACGGCCGAGACAACAATTCTCCGGAGCTCAAAATGACATGAAAATTCACAGAGGTTTATTTTGTAATAGGTAAAAAATAATGGGAAGAAAAGAAGTAGAAGAGAAGATCATCGATGGGCCCGTAAGCCTAGGCCGCGCCCCCTTGGTGCATGCAACACAGGCTTGTGGGGCTCTCGGAGGTTCACCAATGCTGACCTTCTGCTATATGAAGTATTTTACCCTATAAATTTAATGTAAAACTTTTGGGACAAGCCGCTTCCATTTCGAGGTGGAACCCAGGCAGGAGCATTTTTGCTCTCCGTGAGACCGATTTTGCTGGGTAAACTTCCCTTCAGGAGGGGGAAATTCAAGCCATCACCATAACCAACATTCCTCTCGTCATGGGAGGCCCCATATTCACCAACATCTTCACCATTACCATCTCATATCCAAGCCTCAGTTCATCTCTTCTGCTCAACATTTGTATTAAACCTCACATTGGTAGTAGTGTTGATTACATCTTGTAGTTTATGCTAATTGGTTCACTTGGTGATAGATTATATGGTTAGATTGTAAACAAACATTTATATCCTGTGATCACAAACACAATTATGCTTTGTGAGTAGTTCTATTTCTTCCTGTGGACGTGGGAAAAGTCTTGTTACTAGAAATTACATGATGTTGAGTACCGTTTAATTTTTTGATGATATGTTGTGTTGATCTTCCTAAAGTGGTGTCGAGTGAACGTCAACTACGTGACACTTCACCATATTTGGGTATAGGGTAAGGCATTGTGGAATTAGTTTGTAGATGGTGGGTTGCGGGAGTGACTGAAACCTAAACCACGATTTATGAATTTTCTGTAGGGTGCTGTTTTGGATCCACATGTTTCATGCTATAGTTAGATTTATCTTAATCTTTGGCTTGTATTTGCAGATGCTTGCATGGAGGGTTTAATCATAAGTAGGTGTTTGTTTGATTAAGAACAATGTCTTATCTTCAATCCACCCACATAAGAACTGACCAAATCAATGAATGTAAGTTAATGAATTGTGATAAGTAAGTACTAAAATTGTCGTGTGTTCTCAAGAGTGTTTTAATCACTATAAGAAGTTCTTTCGGCTTGTCCTTAGAAATGTTAAGTATTGCACCACTTTTTTCACCTTGCTACTTCTGTTACTTGTTACCAATTATGTTTCTATCAAACTATCTATCAAAACTATCTTACAACACTTAACAGAGAATACCTTGCTGAAAACTGCTTATTGATTCCTTCTGCTCCTCGTTGGGTTTAACACCCTTACTTATTGGAAGGACTAGGATTGATCCCCTATAATTTTGGATCATTAAGACTCTTTTCTGGCTCCATTTCTCGGGAGTGAAGCGCTCTTGGTAAGTGTAATTTGGCAAGGAAACATTTATTATACGTGCTGAATTTTATGAGCACTTGTTACTATGGAGAACAATCCTTTGAGAGGCTTGTTCGGGGTATATTCACCTCAAGAATATGTGGTAGTATATGAGCTTGGACCTACAAAATATATTTATTTCAAAATCCCTATCGGTATTTTGGAAAAACTGCATGCTAATCCTTAAGCAGGAGATGGAACAATACACCTAATATGCACTTAATTTTTATGGGTGAAATATGTGGATTATTTAAGCTTGTAGGATTATCGAGGGAAGAAGCTACAAGGAAATGGTTTCCTTAATCTTTGTAGGGAAATACATTGGTATGGTATAAGCTATTGGATGATTCTGATTCATGGGACTTGCACCAAACGAAGCTGAAATTCTATGAGAATTTTTATCCTATGCACTTGCTTCATCATGGTTGGACTTATATCTATAACTTCCAGTTGCGTGAAGGATAAAATATCACTCAAGCTTGGGGGAGTCTTAAGGATTTGATGCTCAAATGCCCCAATTATGAGCATTCGAGATATATTATTATCCATAATTTTAATTCTAGGCTTTCTCTTCGTGATAAAGAAATGTTGGATTATTCTTCTGCCATTTCTTTCTCAAAAAGAAGTATTGAATTTAGATGGGACCTTATTGAAAGAATTAAACCCAACTCTGAAGATTCATAGGTCGACAAAGATAAAGAATCAGGTATAAATCTTGAATATGATTGTGTTAGTCTATTGTGGAAACATATGTTTTTCATGAGCTTAGTAAAAAATATGGACTTGATTCTGAGATGGAAGTTAACTTTTTAAATCTTTTGCTTCTCATGTTGTTCTTCCTAAAGAGAAGTGGTTTCAATACCATGAACCTACTAAAGATGTTTGTGAAGAACCTACTATTCCTAAAACTGAAACACGAACTTATTTCGCTATTTCCGTTGTACCTACTATTTATATTGAGAACCCTCCTTTTCGTATCAGAGTTAAGGACCATTCTAAGGATCGAACTGTGGTTCATAAGAGTAATACTAAAGCACCTAAACCATCCGAACAAGTTAAAGTAGAACCTTCTATTGCAATGGTTAAAGATCTCTTGGTTGATAATATTGATTAGCATGTTATTTGATCTACTAGATCAATGATGGCACAGTTGTTGTGCCTGTTTATTTGTAAAAGAGAGTAATAATAATTTTCTTAAATAGATGACTACATGAACAACAATAAATTTCAATTAACTAAATATTAGCCAGCGATCAATGGAAATCTCATATATAATAGATAAAATCAAGGTTTTACACATAGAAATATGATTGGTATGACCAAATATACAATATTGTATGCAGTAAATACAAGCAAGAAATACTACCTGGACAGATAATAAGCAACAAACTGTTTACATGGAGCATTAATGAAATCTTCAAATGCATCTCCAAAAGAGCTACCATGTTTGGACACTAAAAAATAGGCTAGCCTGATGCAATACTCCATTTATTTGCAGAACTTCAATATAGATAGAAAATAGGAATAAGAAAATATATTAGGAGATATCAATGGGCAACAAGACTAAATTGCATGCAAATGTTCAGACTCTGTAACCTGGAGTGGCAAGTACTATAAAAAGGAAAGCATGTAAAGTTCTCATTTGAGCTTGCATATCACTCTAGTCAACATGAGTTCAGAGACTATCTGTTTTAGCAAACACACAATTGAGAAAATAAGGACAAGTTCTACTAATAGAAAAATCAGAACATGATCGAGACTCGTGCAAGCAGTTGTTAGATACTTACCGCTTGCTTCCCGACATTGACAGAACAAAGCATCGGACATCACCTATGAAGTGACATAACAGAAATTCAGAGACCACATGATTATCAATTAATTGGGAGGAAATTAGATATGAAGTATTCCACAACGCTCACAATCAACGTCTTATTGTTCGACTCAAGATAGAAAACCAAGTCTAGGAAACACAACGTCTATGCTCATTATTCCTCCATTAATAACCATATTCTTCTCCTTAGAAAACTGGAAATGAGATGGATAATGTACCACACTTTTGAATATCATTGTTGTCATGAAGAGGTAGTATGCTGCTGATAATCCCATTTGTACTACTTATACCTTCATTAAGAGCCAATAAATGTCCAACCTATTATAGCATTGGTCTAAAAAAAACTTGCATAAAGAACCTTAGAGGCGAGGGGAAACACAAGGTGGAATATCACTAATGAGATCTCAGGGCACATAATATGGTGCTAGAGCCAGTTGGAGATTATTGAGCAGGTGATAGAGTTCAGATGCTGCATATGATGGTGGCGAAAGCGAGGGATTGCATGTCATACCTCCATGGTTGAACTAAAAACCCTAGAGATCACCAACTGCCATCCTTGAACATACCTAAACCCAGAACAAATGTAGGGCTAAAATGCCATCTTATCACTGGATAATGAGATAGAACCAACCTGACATTTCTACTAAAGGAGAGGCAAGGTAAGGATCTTACCCTTCTAAAAGCTTTGGGAATATGCATTCCGTGAGACTGCAACAACAAAATTTTCGACGTACATGCTATTGTATGAAATCTCTTTAGCACCCAGACATATATCATGCATGGTTGCACCAACATAAGTGGTGTACCCTTGTTACTAATGTTGCAGGAATTGGTATCATAAAGCATGTTTAGCAAAATTTAGAACTACACGTGCTTCAATACAACCCAAAATAAATTAGCGCATTGCACCATAGCGAAGGAAAAAGAAGAAGTTATTCCAAAATTTATGTGTACTCTACATATTATGGTATTAGTACCAGGAATGGGAAAGACATGCTACCTAAATTATTCATCTCATATCGATTATAGAATAACATGACACCAGTACAAACATTTGTCAACACCTAATTTTCTGCTTTTTCTCGATGCAAAAAATCAAACATACCAACAACCACTTAATTCAACGACCCTTGAATGTTGTGATTGGGAACTTTGATTAGAGAGAATAATGTCTATTGGCTAACCTAAATTATGTGTTATACACTACAAAATTTGGATCAATATCATGTTGCCCTGTATGAAATGGTAAACTAGAAAGGACATTGTTCGAAAATCAGGGTAGAGGTCACAACGAAATATATCACCATCTGAAGCAAAATGGATGATAATAGGTGAAGACCCAAAGAGCGACAATCACATTTAAAATGGATTCAAAAATGTTGGAGAAGATATAGTAATGCATGTCCGTGTGGAAAAAAGGATAGTAAAAACCAAGTGATTGAATTGTGGAAAGAAAAAAGGCAACATGTTGCCGCAGACTTTGTTGGACTTGAAAAACATAACATTAGTGTGAATTCATCTTCATCACGCATACATGGAAAATTGCAAGGCTAATTGAGTGGAAGTAGCAAAATAAGAAATTTAGTACCATGCCAAGAAGCGATTATTAGAGCAAAAATTAGAATAGATTACCCGTATGTATGTCGTTGTTTGACTAGAAAAGATGAATGGAATTACCAAAACAACGAAGATGCCATGCTCCAGTGACATGCTAACCACCTCAGCAATGATGGGGGACTGGGGATTACGACGTCCAGCACCAGGCAGTCAAAAGGATAATGTGCAGAGTAAGTATCTTTCTAAAAGCCATTTCAGAAGATGAACGACTGAGCACAAAATGGATAGGAAGCTGTAGAATCTGCCCAAATCAATTGTCCACATGTAGCCACGACATCACCTGCACATATTTTTGTTGGGAGAGGACATGGGTATCTTTTCTATGAGACGATATGAGGGCATTGTAATTGTTTGACGCAATTGCTGGTAACATGACCATGTCGCTCAAGAAGAAGTTGTTGTTGGAGTAGGTTGTGCATACACAACTAGGGAGGGAAGCATTATATAGTACCACACTAGGCACAAGAAAGGTTTAAGACTTTACCAGCCATGAAGGAATAATATGAATATGCCATGATTGCGAGCTTCAAGGAGAGCAGAGTAGTTTCTAGTAGAAGAGGGCCATGATTGCAAGCTTGAAGGAGAGCACATCAATTTCCAGCAGACGAGGTGTCTTCCATTATCTCCCTTGCCCCCATCTGTGCCTCGACTGGTTCTATTGCAAACCTCTATCATGCCCTAGATTAGATTGGCTTGACCTGGACCCCGCTCCTCTGGTCACTGAAATTGACCGGATGGACTCGACTTGATCCCCGTATGGAAACAGCCACATCAGTGCTCCTCTCTACGGCTTGGCCGCACCAGCTCTCGTCTCTGCGGATCGATTCCAGAGTGGTTCGATGCGGTATCGCTCCCCTCAGCCTTGAACGGGATTGGATTAGGGTTCGTGAGTGGATGGTCCACGTGGTTGGGTTCGTGAGTGGATGGTCACGCGGTGACTCGTAGCCCCCCCAGTAGTGGGCCTCCTTCGAATGGGTTGGAGGAAGGCCCAATGCACCAGAGACCTTGGTTTCAGCCCCTTGAGGAGCAGTCCATAGGATAACTGATCTAGATTGAACAAATTACAAATCAGATCGACATAAACACAAAGTCTGACAGCCATAAACTCACAGATCGCAAAAACAGACGGCCGAAAATTCTAATCGCTGAGAGGGATGGATTAGGTCCAGTTTTACCGTCCTTAATGAACAAGTTGCTAAAATTTCTAAGCCTGTTAGGAATGAACAAGACAAGTAGGAGAAAAGTAAAAGATTTCTTCACACACATGTTGCTTCAATTAAGATTGGGGATCAGTTTTGTCGTGGTTTATGCGATATTGATGCTAGTATAAGTGCTATTCCTTTGTCTCTCTATCTAGAAGTTATGCATGCTATATCACATGTTTAGATAAGGAGATAGATGTCACTATTAAGCATGCAAATTGGGATACCATTTCACTGCTTGGGATTGTAAGATATATTGAAGTCTTTGGGGTAAGATCAAATACCCTACTGATTTCTTAGTACTTGGATCTTGGCAAGATAATTTTTGTCTCATTATATTTGGTAAACGCTTCCGTAAGACTATTAATACTTAAATTGATTGTGTTAAAGAGAAAGCTAAAGTTAAGTTTGGTGATGAATCTCATGAATTTAATTTTTGTAAGTTCACTAAACAACGTCAAGATAAAGGTGTCATAAACGAACTTTGCTAACTGTAGTAGTAAATAGCGTGACACCAAGCAATCGATAAAAGCTAACTCAAGTTGTTTACCTAATAAGGATGATATTATTGGTCTTGCTTCTATTGATATGTCTCCTACCGAGAAATGAAATATATTAAATTTTCTTTAGGCAAGAACCTATTCTTAAGCATAACTTACCTGTTCAAATCTTGGGAGATCCTTCTCCACCTAAGGATGATCCAGTGTTTGAATTAAAGAAACTCTGGAATACTTTGAAATATGATTATCTTGATGAAAAGAAAATATATCTTGTTATTATCAATGCTAACCTTTCATTGCACGAAGACAAGTGATTATTGAAAACTGTAAAGAAACATCATGTTACAATTGGGTATACTCTAGATGATCTTAATGGCATTAGTCCTTCTATGTGTCAGCACAAAATTCAAATGGAGCTAGATGCTAATCCTGTAGTTGATCCTCAATGCCACTTAAACCCTAAAATGACGGAAGTGGTAAGAAATGAAATACAAAATCTCCTGGAGGCAGGTATAATTTATCCTGTAGCTGATAGTACATGGGTAAGTCCTTGTCAATGTGTCACTAAGTAAAGTGGCATTACTATTGTCCCCAATGATAAAAAAGGAACATAACCCGCAAAGAGTTATACCTAGTTATAGGATGCTTATTAATTTTGAAAAATCGACTTAGGCAACTAGAATATATCATTATCCTCTGCCTTTTATTGATCAAATGTTAGAAACATTATCTAAGCTCATACACATTTTTTGCTTCCTAGATGGCTATTCTGGTTTATCTCAAATATCCGTTTCTTCTGAAGATCAGGAGAAAACTACTTTTACTTGCCTTTTTGGAACTTTTGCTTATAGATGTATCCATTTGATTTATGCAATGCATCTGCTACCTTTCAAAGATGTATGACTGCTATATTTTCTGATTTCTGTGAAAAAATATTGAAGTCTTCATACATTATTTGTTTGTCTATGGAACTTCTATTTATGACTGCTTGAGCAATCTTTATAAAGTTTTGCAGAGGTGTGAGGAAACTAGTATTGTCTTGAACTAGTAAAAGTGCCACTTCATGGTGAACGAAAGTATAGTCCTCAACCACAAGATTTCTGAAAGAGGCATTGAGGTAGATAAAGCTAAACTTGACTCCATTGAGACAATTCCATGCTAAAGATGTCAAAAGTATAAGAAGTTTTCTTGGTCATGCTGATTTGTATAAAAGGTTCATTACGGACTTCTCGAATTTTTTAGGCCTCTTACTAATATCTCACAAAAATATGATCCATTTGTTTTTATGATGATATTTTTGAAGCCTTTTTTTGACCCGCTACTTGAGGGGGAAACACCCCACATTTTTTGGAAGCCTTTCGAATACTTAAGAAAGCTTTGATTGCTGCTCCTATTGTTCAATCACATGACTCAAATTTGCCCTTTGAAATTATGTGTGATGCTAGTGATTATACTATAGGTGTTGTTCTTGGTTAAAGAGTTGATACGAAATTGAATACTATTCATTAGCTAGTAAGACCATGGACAACCGTGAGAAAAAATCCACTACTACCCTGAAAGAATTTATAGTAGTTGTGTTTGCTTGTGATAAATCGAGACCGTATATTGTTAATTCAGTTACTATTCACACTAATCACACTTTCAATAAATATATTATGGATAGGAAAAATGCTAAGCCTAAATTGATTAGGTGGGTTCTTTTGTTTCAAGAGTTAGATTTGCACACCTATCTATTATATACGTAAAACAAAGGGTCTGTCTAGGTCACGAAGTCTAAGTCAGCTGACATCATCAAACAATAGCCCAGCCCATTTTAGTATCTAATTTACTGTGCTACTTTTTTACTGTTGCTAGGCCAGCCTTGTTATTGCGCCCTAACGTTCTCGGTTGCTCTGTGCTTCTGGACCAGCAGCATTTTTTTCACTCTATTGAGAGCTTTTGGAGATGTTGTTTGTTCTGCCACACTGGTCGGGCCATTAGCAACCTTCGATGTCTCAAAAGAAAATTAGTAGCCATCCGGCTTGCATGATTTTACTAGCATCCATTTTGTTGTTGTTTCTCATTTGGTTTTTCTGTTTTTCCTTTTGTTTGTTAAATGTTTATTTACTTTGGAAAATTAGTTAATGGAAGCTTTGTGTACATTTATCTAATATTTTGGATAAGTGCTTTTTAGATGATTCATCGTGTGTTGGAAAAAATGTTCTTTAAAACATCATGTATTTTAAAAATGTTCGCCATGTGTTTACAAAAATAAAAATATAATAACAAAATAAAAAAGTAAAATATAATAATAATAATAACACTATAAAAGTTGCACTTTTAAAGACATGTATTTGTAGTCGTGCTAACACTGTGTCCACCGGAAGATATGCAATTATCCGCCTATTCACAAAGACATCATTGAGTTGCAATCACGTTGATGACATGCAATTGCAGTCAGGAACGAGACCTGTAGTTTTGTGTTTACTAACAGAGATGCAACCATCCCCTCCCCGTACCAAATAAACAGCTCATAGTTGCATGCCTAGTGGTAAACATGCAACTGCTCCTCCTTCATTGACAAAAACATCTCTGAGTTACAGTCAAGGACAATACTCGCAATTGCGTGACAAGTGGTCGACAAGCAACACACCCCCTTCCACAAAACAAAACACCGTTGAGTTGCACTTGCGTTGAAGTCATGCAATTGTAGTCGAAGGCGACTCTTGCAGTTGCATGGCAAGTGTTAGATAGCCAAGTGTTAGATATGCAACTCCCCCCGCGTCTCCCGCCGCCCTCCGACAAAGCAAAACTTCAGTTGCAGTCAGTGGCGATACTTGCAGTTGAATGCCTACTGGCCGACATGCAACTCCCCCCTCTACCATTACCAACTGACAAAACAAAGGTCGGTTGCAGTTGGATGGTTAGACATGCTACTACAGTCGTGCATGACGCTTGTAGATGTGTGTGTAGTGTTAGACATGCAACTGCCCCTCTCATGCCGTCGTCCGACATAGTAAAAAGGTCAGTTGTGTTCAGGTGTGTAGACATGCAGTTGCAGTTGGGGGCGACACTTACAGTTGCATGCCTAGGTTCAAACATGCAACTCCCCCTCTCCCATCGCTCACCGACAAAACAAAAGGTTAGTTATAGTCGGGTGGGTACACATGCAGTTGTAGTCAAAGGCGACGCTTGCAGTTGCATGCCTAGAGTTAGACTTGCAACTGCCCCTCCCCCTCACTCGCCTTTCTCCGACGAAACAAAAGCCAGTTGCATTCACATGGGTAGACATGCAATTACAATTGGGGGCGACACTTGCAGTTGCGTCCCTAGTGTCAGACATGCAACTACCCCTTCATGTCCCACGATCCTCGAAAATAACAAAAAGGTCAATTGCGGCCGGGTGGGTAGACATGCACTTGTAGTTGCATGCCTAGTCTCAAACATGCAACTACCACATCCTGCCCACTAACAAAACAATGGCCAGCTGCAGTCGTTTGGGTAGACATGCAGTTGCAGTCGAGGGCGACACTTGCAACTGCCCCTCTACCGCCCACCGACAAAACGAAAGGTCATTTTCAGTCAAGAGACACTTGTGGTTGCATGCCTAGTGTGAGACATACATCTACCCCACCCCCTCTTTTGTCGCTCACCACCAAAGAACACTAGTTGACCCTTCACCAGATTGTGGCATGCAAAAAAGCTTCTCCACCCTCTCCCATACATTACACTTTGTTCAGGACCTTGTGCAACTTTATAGTGTACGACTGTGAATTGGCCTCAAATGTCAGCTTCTCTTCTGTTATGCTGTTGAAAAGACCCATTTCATTGTATTACACAACCTATTTTGTTGAACCACACAAGAAAAGTAAAAACAATATCATGACAACAACTTGACTAAAGATAAAAGGGATAAAAAAATGAAAAACGAAAATCAAAGTTCTTGAGTTAACGCTGCATTTTAAACTTCTCCCATACATAGATACCAAAACATCCACCCATATTCTTGTGCTTGCAACGACTCAAGCAAACTACACAAACTATCTCCATAGCACATTTTTTTAAAAGCACGAATATGTTAACAAGGATATTAAACAAACATGGTTTATGACTAGACAAGCAAACAACAATTCCTTCACTAGGATATGAAAGAAAGAAAATACATATGCATGGATGAATATAAAAGAAACAATTACTAACGAACTATATATAAGTAGATAAATTAACAGGACATGGTCACAAAAATTAAGAATGCACATATTTTGTTAACTAGCAAACAAATTTTGCTGTTGTTGAAAAAAAACACTTTGAAAACTGGACTGGGAAACATACATACATGCATACTTCTGAAATCTCTACTTGGTGCATACTACTGGAATTTAGAAGAAAAAAAATCCCACCCAGATATCCAGTGTTGCAAAATAAAAAAGCACACACACATACAAAAGGGACACGCGTGGGGTTATTCTCTCCGTTTGAAAAAAGTATAGCGAAATAGAACACACAAAAAAGGGACAGACATGGGGATACCCTCTGCTAAGAAAAATGGGAAATTGAAATAAAACTTACTAATCTCTGATGATCCACAATATTTTTGGACTACTGATAAAAAAAAGAAACTACTAATCTCTACTTTGTCCAAACTACTGAAAATTACTGGAACCAACAAATTTCCCTCGGATGAAAAAAATGGAGATAACTACTAATCTCTACATAATCCAACCTACTGGAACCATCAAACAAAAGAAATCGGAAAAACACCTACTCTTAGATCTACAGTACGACACCTGAATAAATAAACAAACAAACGAAATCGGAGGAACACCTACACAGCCCATTGAAAAAACACTCCCTATCCCCCGACACAAAGAAGCCCGATAGAAAAAAGAGGGCAAGCAACCAAACGGGCTGGACATGTACATTACATAGGTCGAAACAAAACAACTCACTTACAACGCGAATCTTGAAACAAACAAAGATCCGACGGGTGACGTGTCGACTGAGACTTCACTAAATCTCAATCGACTGAGATTTAGCGAGTCCGTAAAACAAAAGTCAAACAAGCCACCATGTCCGTCCACATGTGCTTAAAATATATGCTATGTTGATCTTAATTTTAACGGACGCGATTAAAAGGTTGAAAAAGTTACGTTCAACAAAAACCGTGTATAACTTTCGTTAGACACATACACGCGTAAAACTAGGTCCAACGGATCATGTGTCTATACAAGGTAACAAAGAAAGGCCTATTACGACACGTACTGTGCTAGGATAATTCATAGGAACGTACAAACCTTTTTAAGCTATATATCCATAGAAAAAATACTACTCCTTGCGTCTTAAAATTCTTGTCTTAAGTTTATCTAAAGATGGATGTATCTAAATATTAAAATGTGACTAGATATATTTATATTTATACAAATCTAAGACAAAAATTATAAGACAAAGGAGTAGAAAGCAGTCCGGCCGATTAGTAAGCAACCAGATTTGTATACGACATAAATAGGTAGCAGTCCCACTATGAAGAAAAATCATAGAAGGGTAATGATTGTTACAAGAGCTAGGTTGATTACTGAAAATAATGGTAGGATTTAAGAATTGACACATCTAAAATATAACTTACACCTTAAGGATACGATGGCCCCTGAGGGTTCGTACGTTTGGCCGGACTCAAGGGAGACGATTGGAGCTGACATCTAATTGTAGCTTGGAAGGCATTTGAAGAGTTACCATACTACACTAGTAAAAAAAGCCCATTTGTTCCGGTTCGTAAGGGTCATTTGTCCCGGTTTCGGAAGCGGGACTAAAGCCCATGACCATTAGTCCCGGTTCATTTACGAACCGGGACAGATGGGGCTCCACGTGACCACTCCATCGAGCCCAGGCAGGAGGATCAACCGGGACCAAAGAGCGTCCACGCGTCAGTAGCCGAGGGGCTGTTTTTTTTGAAAGAGGGGGGGGGGTTGAGGGTTTTGGAGGGTTAATTTAGGGATTTCATATATTTTGTTAGATAGCTAATAGAGAGAAGTGATCTCTCTTATCTCCATACTTGGTCACGACGCTACGTAATATACTTATAGATAGAACATATGACACAATGTAATCATCATTTTAGTCAATGCGACATCATATCACAAGTTGGTCACTGATCATAATCACAACTCCTCCTCATCCTCATCCTCATCAACTCTAACACATTATAGCACATAATAACACATTGTACCTAGGACATACGTACTCCTATCTCGTAGGACCTACTCTATCTTCTCTTAGGTACAATATCATAAAACAAGATAGGACCTGAGTCTCCATTATGGAGAACGGATATCATCCTATCTCCCATTCTTGGCCTACGCACAATGTTGCTTCCAAGTATCTCTCTATGATTGATCATACATTTTTTCCAATCTTTGATTGTCATGAATCCATCGGTTTTAGAAATCCGGTATAGACAGGAGTGATGCGTAGGCTGACCTGACCGTGGTGACCCTAAGCTCGTAACAACAACGCGACCTCTCGAATTTGTAGTTAGCAATGTAGCTTAACAACATAAGATGAGGCACACAATCCTCCGGAATTTTCTATTGAAAAACATAGTAATAACTTTGTAGTTAGCAATGTAGCTTAATTTTAGGAGAATTTATGCAAAAGATGCACGGATATCGTAATAGTAGAATTAAAATCTTACCATGCAATTTCCATGGATGTTATCGTAGTTCACCACGTGCACTAGTGGCACGTATTCATCATAATGTGCAAGAGTTTGATAATAACTATTGTAATTCTCAAGATGACTAAGAAATACGGTAAGATGATTTTTCTCCTTATAAGTTAATTCTGCTTCATCACTGTAGTACTAGGTTCTGTCTACCATCTTCCGTACATTTTTTGAAAAATGAAAATAAGCTGTCCATGCAAATAAGTTGTCAATTATTTTTAAATAAATAATATAAATTAATTAATAAATATGGTTGAGAAACTCACATAATGGTAGACCTGGAGGCGTCTGCACATCGACCCAGATGTCGATATTACCTTCAATTTCACCTTCCGAATGAATATCAAAGGTGATAAGCATATTAAGCTCAAATGCATAAGCCTTGCATAGTGCTTGCCAACTTTTGCATTCAAAATAGCAATAGGTGTATGCATGGTACAATTTTACCACAAAAGTAAAATCATGTTTGGTCCTCAAGTGAACTATCTTTACCTCCATACCTTTTTTAGTATTGAAACCAATCTTAGCCAAGACATCAATTTCTTGCATGGTAGGGGATACGCTAGTAGAACAGTAAAAAATTAAAATTAATTATAAGTTAAAGCAAAAGAGGCAGAAGTCATGCTTAATCACGAAAAAAGACTTGTCACTCTGACTTACTGTATCCACTTCGAAGTTCTGAAGTGCCTACCATCAATTAGGAAAGTCTTGTCACACCGGCCATGCTCGTCTTGGCAGTATTCACACATACCAAATTCACTTTTGTCGTGAGACATTTTCTACGTTCATAGTTGAAACATTTAAAATCGATCGAAGGAAACTACGAGAAAACTGATCAACACACAGATCACTATTACTCAATATGCAACGGGTTGACTTTAGGTCTGTCGAGTCTTTCCTTCCTAAACTCTCATCTCACGTATATGGTGGGCACTCCCTCTGATATTGCGACCGTCGGTGATGGTGGCTCCTCCATTCGTCCCCGAGTGCATTACACCAAAATGTCTAGCACACGGGAACGAAGGAGAAGCGATCCCCACGACAATAGTCGGGATTCTTCCTCTTTCATATATATATATATATATATATATATATATATATATATATATATATATATATATATGGTGGACACTCTTCCTCACTGAAAGACACACAATGAGCCAAAACAGACCTAAAGTCAACCCGTTACATATATCGAGCAATGACATAGAAAAAATACCGGAATGACTTGCAAAACACAAATACATTTATAATGAACTTGAATATAATATCACTAATACATCATCTCGAATAATCCAGTTCAAGAATTACGACACGCTTTGGATCTTAATTAATGCGTGTGTGACTTTCGGTCCGTCGAGGCTTTCCTTAAATAACTCTCATATCTCATGGTGTGTTGGTGCGCACTCTCTCACATTGATACGGTGGTGTATATATGTTGGTGGGCACTCTCTCACAGTAATAGTTCGACCGTCGGTGATGGACGCGTCCCCTCTTCTCTTCTTGCGCAATATATCGATGAGTATATCACGAGGAAGAGAAGAAAGAGGAAGCGCCCCCCACGACAACAGTCGGGATTCCTTCCTCCATCAAGAACACACATGAAAGTCACACAAGGAGCAATAACAGACCGAAAGTCACACACGCATTATACCGATAAAATATCACTAATACATTAATATTTATAATGACTTCGAATATAATATCACTAATACAGATCGAATATCCTAGAATCCAAAATTGAGGACGGTGAACTCAGTTCACTAGCGGTCTCCGCGTCGCCGGCGGTGGACACCCAAAGATAAGGAACCATCACGGGATCGTAAATCAAGTGAGATCCCTGAAGGATCTGCCAGGTATTGTCAAACCGGGCGTCCAACGCCGCCATGTAGTGACAGACGTGCTCGTCCTCCTCCCTAACACAACAACGTACCACCTCCACGGGTGCCGGCTCCCTCCACACCGAAAGTGGTCCGCGTGACCGCCACCACAGAAGGTTCGGGTCGACGACGATACCTGCATTCCTCACCAACCTCCGAACCCGGGAAGGTAGCACCTCCCAGTGCCAGCCCGGCGGAGCCCAGTCCTGGACATAGAGCCTATCAAGCAGGCTCTTGCGGACTACTCGACGACGAGGATGCGGGCCGGGCATCGTCGACTAATTTTTCATAAAACCCAAAATCAACATACACATACTAATCTAACATAAACATACTAATCTAATTTCAAAAAAAACATAAACATACTAATCTAACATACACATACTAATATAGATAACATAAACATACTAAAAAAGCATAAACATACTAATCTAACATACACATACTAATTTAGCTAACATAAACATACTAAAAAAGCATAAACATACTAATCTAACATACACATACTAATCTAGCTAACATAAACATACTAATCTAACATGCATACACATACTAAAAAAGCATAAAAATCAACATATATTTTAAAAAAACTGCAACAAGCCGGGGCAGCGGCGGCTCACAGCGGGGGCGACGACGGGGTGGGGCGGCGGGGGAGGCGACGGAGGAGGGGCGGCCACGGGGGAGGCGACGGGGGCGGCAGGGGAGACGACGGGATCGACGATGGGAACGGCGAGGGGGAGGTAACGGGGGCGGCGCGGCGGCGGGGGAGGCAACGGGGCGGCGATGGGGGCGGCGGGGAAGGCGACGGGGGCGACAACGGGGACGGGAACGACGACGGTGACGGCGGGCTCGAGGCGGAGACAAGGGCGAAGTGGAATGAAAACTGCGAATTTTGCTAAATGCTTGTCATATAGAAGGAGCATTGATCCCGGTTGGTGGCCCAACCGGGACCAATGCCCCCTTTTAGTCCCGGTTTGTCGCACCAACCGGGACCAAAGCCCTATTTTCTGCCGACCAAAGGGCGGGAAACAGGGACCTTTGGTCCCGGTTTGTGCCACCAACCGGGACCAAAGCCCTATTTTCTGCAGCCTAAAGGGCGGGAAACAGGCCCTTTGGTCTCGGTTGGTGGCACAAACCGGGATGAAAGGGGGGCATTGGTCCCGATTGGGGCCACCAACCGGGACCAATGGCCTTGCACAGCGGTGTGGTGGGAGTTTAGTCCCACCTCGCCAAGCGAAGGTTGCCCGAACTTGCTTATAAGCCCCGCCGCGGCTGTTACGTTGAGCTCCTCTGATAGTGATAATATATGCACTTATACTTAAATTCAGCCTAAATTCAAAATGCTAGTTAGGCACCTAACTACCATTCGGAATTTAGGCTGAATTTGAGTGTAAGTGCATCTATTTTCACTTTTGCTATTTTTTATGTTATTTCTTTGCATATTAAAAGTTGTCACCTTATATTGATCTATAATGGTCTCCATCCCCAACCCCAAGCCTCCAACCCAGTCGTCGTCTCGTCGAGTTTGTGAAGCTAAGCAACGCGCAGGTGAGCATTGCGTTTCTCGTTGAGGCTGTACCTAATGCCGAGTTCTTCCTCCGCCTGCTATTTCTATGCTCATTAATTCTTGCATACACATCTCATGAATGGTACAAGGATCGAGAAGTAGAGCATGAAGAAGGCCAGGACGGTGCCCGAAAATGGGGGGAGGCCAAATGTGCCTCGTGGCCGTGGGGAAGAAACGATGGAAGAATCCGCTAATGCTTACACCGTCGAGGCGGACGGATTGGGATGTGAGATCTGCTTCGAACCTTAATGAACTCTGAAAATGTTGAAAGTTGGCATGGTATCAACATTTCACCCACATAGCATGTGCTAAAAAGTTGAGAGGGTTACGGCAAAAGCTGGATGCACTTCGTGTACAAAACGAGCATTCTCTTTCGAAGTATCTGGGTTTCGGACGTAAACTCATCCGTTACAAAAGGCATTTCATTTTCTTGAACTTATTTGAACTCCAGGCTTTTCGTGTGTTCAAAATGCACCATTCAAAGCCACATCATCAATTTTCAACCCTTTCTGACTTCATTTGGTATTTTTCATGCATTTAATGATTTTTTTGAGCTAAATGACCATAAAAATGAAAAGCACTACAAATGAACTCTAAAAAGGTTGAAAGTTGGCATGGTATCATCTTTTCACCCACATAGCATGTGCTAAAAAGTTGAGAGGGTTACGGCAAAAGCTGGATGCACTTCGTGTACAAAACGGATAGTCTCTTTCGTAGTATCGGGGTTTCGGACGGAAACTCATCGGTTACAAAAGGCATTTCATTTTCTTGAACTTCAGGCTTTTTGTGTATTCAAAATGCACCATTCAAAGCCACATCATCAATTTTCAACCCTTTCTGACTTCATTTGGTATTTTTCATGCATTTAATGATTTTTTGAGCTAAATGACCCTGAAATGGAAAAGCACTACAAATGAACTCTGAAAAGGTTGAAAGTTGGCATGGTATCATCTTTTCACCCACATAGCATGTGCTAAAAACTTGAGAGGGTTACGGCAAAAGCTGGATGCACTTCGTGTACAAAACGGATAGTCTCTTTCGAAGTATCGGGGTTTCGGACGAAAACTCATCGGTTACAAAAGGCATTTCATTTTATTGAACTTATTTGAACTCCAGGCTTTTCGTGTGTTCAAAATGCACCATTCAAAGCCACATCGTCAATTTTCAACCCTTTCTGACTTCATTTGGTTTTTTCATGCATTTAATGATTTTTTGAGCTAAATGACCCTGAAATTGAAAAGCACTACAAATGAACTCTGAAAAGGTTGAAAGTTGGCATGGTATCAACATTTCATCCACATAGCATGTGCTAAAAAGTTGAGAGGGTTACGACAAAAGCTGGATGCACTTTGTGTACAAAACGGACAGTCTCTTTCGAAGTATCGGGGTTTCGGACGGAAACTCATCGGTTACAAAAGGCATTTCATTTTCTTGAACTTATTTGAACTCCAGGCTTTTCATGTGTTCAAAATGCACCATTCAAAGCCACATCATCAATTTTCAACCCTTTCTGACTTCATTTGGTATTTTTCATGCATTTAAGGATTTTTTTTGAGCTAAATGACCCTGAAATTGAAAAGCACTACAAAAGAACTCTGAAAAGGTTGAAAGTTGGCATGGTATCATCATTTCACCCATATAGCATGTGCTAAAAAGTTGAGAGGGTTACGGCAAAAGCTGGATGCACTTCGCGTACAAAATGGACAGTCTCTTTCGAAGTATCGGGGTTTTAGACGGAAACTCATCGGTTACAAAAGGCATTTCATTTTCTTGAACTTTTTTGAACTCCAGGCTTTTTGTGTGTTCAGAATGCAGCATTCAAAGCCACATCATCAATTTTCAACCCTTTCTGACTTCATTTGATATTTGTCATGCATTTACTGATTTTTTGAGCTAAATGACCCTAAAATTGAAAAGCACTTCAAATGAAGTCTGAAAAGGTTGAAAGTTGGCATGGTGTGTGCGTGCTTGTTGCCAACGATAACAACCTACTTTTTTGTTGCATATTGTTCTCGGCCACAATCGGAATTTAGGAGAAACCTGAATTGAAAAGCATTACAAATATATAATAGCTAGAGAGATATGTAATATATAATAGTTTAGATATCCATTACAGAAAGTACTCGTCCAAGCGAGCACTACTATCTAGTCTGAATCAGAAGAATATCCGCCCCATGGTGGTGGTGGCGCGAGGTGATGCTACCCATAGTTCACGGTTCGAATCTTGTGGTACAACTCATAAGCAACGTATGCATCTTTTGCTACATACTCAATATTGATAGGCCGAAATGGGGTCCTCTCCCACTCTTTGTGCTGCGCCGGGGGGAATTTGGTCTTCATATCTCTGTAATAATCATCGATCAAGGCGACTGCCATAGAAGCCATCGAAGTCCTGTGATACTGAAGCCTGAATATGTCTTGGATATCAATAAGGCAGCCAACTGGTATCTCAATACCGAAGCTGCGCCTCATCTTCAGCTTGTCATTCCTTACATCAACGCTAGCAAAATGTATGTCGCTGCGTAGGAAGTCCATGAGTGCTGGGCAGTGCTTGCCACTACTGCAACATCAACAAATTAAAATAGAACAAATGTTAAATACTGTTGCAACAAGTATATTTCGGCAGAATTATAATATGCAACTATATAAAGGAAAATTATTTTGCTGCAACAAAAGAGGAAGACGCAGAGTTTTTGCTCCCGGGCTCATTTGAGCCCGGTGAACAGTAATTAATATCATAAAAACATCAAAAATTATTTCACTACAACTTAAGAGAAATTAATCTTTGCCATAGGATTCAAAATAGAACATATATATTGTTATATCCTATATATATATGTGCAATTTTCATATCCTATGAATTGATGAAGAAACCCTAAATTAACTATATGACATATATGTTCTCCCACGTTTTGCAACAAGGAAAATTGTTATTCACTACAAACTTAAAAGAAATATTGATCTTTCCCATAGGATTCAAAATGCAACATATTTCTATCCTATGCAATTTTCATAATAATCTATAAATTATTAATTGATCAAAGAAAACCCTTAAAACTCACCTTGCCCATTAGAAGATCATGACATATTTCTTGAAACATAGCTGGATGACGGCAACATCTTCTTGCTTGGCCGTGTACTCGAGATCAAGCCCTATGAACTTGTCTTTCTCATCCGCCACTTCAAGCCATTTCCACAAAAGGGAAAGAAAACACGGCACCATGACGTTGTCGTTCGTGTAGACGACATCGAGATTGGTCATGCCATGTGCGAGCACCTCCCCGTAGCGAGTGATTGGATTCATGGTAGAAGATATGGGGAAGAAGAGAGGAGAATGGAGGAGAAGAAGAGAAATGGGCAAAGTTACTATAGCCCTCGCCGCGGAAGTTGCCTCTTTCTCGAAGCGCGGAACGTCGTGGGATGCGAACCGTTCGAACCTTTAGTCCCGGTTTGAGCCGCCAACCGGGACTAAAGGGGCTCGCACCAGGCGAATGGTTACCCCTTTTGGTCCCGGTTCCAGCCACGAACCGGGACCAATGGTTGTGAGCCAGGAGCGAAGCACATTGGTCCTGGTTCGTGTATGGAACCGGGACGAAAGGTGTCCTACGAACCGGAATCAATGCCCCACGTGGCCCGTCCGGCCCCCTGGCCTCACGAACCGGGACTGTTGCTTCTATTAGTCCCGGTTTGTGACTAAACCGGGACTAATGGCGTGACCCGGCCCGAACCGATGCCCTGTTTTCTACTAGTGCTATTACGTGCACATATTACAAAATTTGATTTGAGAAATAAGTTGTCTTGAGCGGTCTAAGTAGTTTTCATTGGATAGCTAGGTTGACTATAGAGAAAAAATTCAAGCAACCACCGAATATAAGACAAATCTACAGCATCCGATTCATGCGTGTACGAAGGGCTATACGGGCTGTACATGAGTATTGTACTTGATGTCAATAGCAATGATATTAGCAAAATAATATATTAGTGTTTTTTCTCGATAAGCAAGTGAGTTGTATTTCCTTATTTTAAACCATAATGTTTGTGTAATTTTACGACCAAAACTACCGACTAACCCAGACTTAGAGTTGGTAAATAGTTAGATTTGTCAAAGTATTTATCGAAAACTCTATTTATGTAGATAACCACAATAACTATAAATATATATGAAATTAAGATTCAAGGAATTTTGTCAGATCTAGTGGACGAAGGATACAACACTATTTTAAATGTGTACAAGCAATGCACAATCACATTAGAATTAGCTACTCCCTCGATCCATATAAATGGTCTAATAAGTTTTTCGACATTACCTTTGACCACGGGTTAGCATAATAATATATGACATGCATGTTACACGTAGGATATCATCGAATTCATATGTGAAAGAAGTTTCTAATGATAATTTTTTTATAACGTACATCTTGTATACAAATAATTTTATCATTGGTCAAAGGCTACTTTGGAAAACATATTAGCCCATATATAAGTGGATGGGCGAGTACATGAAAGACAAAGATAGAGCGATATGTTAGGTCTATTGTATTAAAATAATACTTCTTTTGCTAAAGGCATATTTGAGTACTATGTTTTATTTCTAAAATCACTACACTAAATGTTTAATGATACTACCATACGAATAGTCTAATGTCATTTTCTGCATTGGTTTATGTTTACCCTTTTTAGTTTGTTCAACGAACAGACCCTCTTCCATCAAGAGGAGGTAGAAAAAATATATGCAATTTAGATAGGACATTTTATAAGAGAAATCTGGTTTAAAATCTCCAAAATGACATGATTATATGACCAAAGGGATTACGTTGCATGTAAAATCATGTCAACCCCAACTAATGTGAATACTAAGAGATTATATAAAATAAAAATAAAAAAAACCCCATTCCACAATATAGTGCACCCATACTTACCGAGATCTAAGTTTGACCATACATTTAACCAACGAGAATCACTGCGGTGGAGCAAAAATTATACCACTGAATTCGTATCGAAATACAAATTTAGTGGTATAATTTCTGTTCTGCCGCACGCGGTCTTTTTGGTTAAATTTATGGTCAAATTTAAATCTCAGAAAGCACATGCGCACTACATTATAGAATGGAGAGATTATATAAGTTGTAAAACCAGAGACCATGTAAAATTTATTTTTACAAATAAAACTGTAATAAAATTTTAGCCGTGCAAATGCGCAGGTCACCCTACTAGTTATTGAAAGAAAGAGAGCTGACAATCCTGTAGCAGATGATTTTTTTTAGGATGAAAAATATTCTTGATGACCCAATACCAATTAATGATGGTTTTCTTGACGAGCAATTAGCTATTATTAATGCTTCTTGTTCTTCTAGTATAATTGTTGGTATGCTAATTACATTGTTGCTAAATATATACCACCTAGCATTATCTATCAGCAAAACAAAACAATCTTCTTCAATGTATGGGATGACCCACATCTATATAAAGAAGGACTTCATGGTATTATTAACCATTATATACCTGAACATGACTAGGAACAAATCTTGAGCAAGTGTCACTTCGATACATACGGGGGACACCATGTTGGAGACAAAATTGCACACAAGGTATTGGAATCTGGTTTTTAATCGCCTACTCTCTTCAATGATGCACATAAGTTTGTCCTTTCTTTTGATGGATGTCAAAGAATTAGAAACATTGGTAGACACAGGAAATAGCTATGAATTATTCACTTGTTACTCAACCATTTGACGTTCATGGTTTTGATTATATGGGACTTTTCCTTCCTCGCATGGGTACACTCATATACTAGTTGCTGCTGATTATGTTACTAAGTGGGTAGAGTATATTTCAACTAGTAGTGTTGATCATAAGACTTCTATTAAAATGCTTAAAGACGTTATCGTCCTGAGGTTTGGAGTCCCTAGATATGTAAGACTAATAGTGGTTCACATTTTATTCATCGTGCTTTTAGAAAAGTCTTAGCCAAATATGATGTAGTTCATTGAATAGCATCACCTTATCATCCTTATTATAGTCATCAAGTAAAATTAACTAGTAGAGTAATGAAATTAATCTTGCAAAAGACTATTAAAAGATGTAGAAAGAATTGGTCTAAAATACTTGGTGATGCACTTTGGGCATACTAGACTGCTTATAAAATCCTATGGGTATGTCCCCTTTTAAAATGGTTTATAGAAAAACTTGTCACCTACCTGTTGAGTTGGAAAATAAAGCTTATTGGGCAGTTAAAGACCTTGATTTGGATTTTAAACTTGCCAGTGAAAATAGGTTATTTGATATGAGTTCTCTAGATGAATGACGAATGGAGGCTTATGAAAATGCCAAGTTGTTTAAAGAAAATTAAACAATGGCATTATAAAAGAATTCAGAAATGAGAATTTAATATTGAGAACGAAGTTCTTTTGTGCAAGTCTCGTTTCAGATGGGTAGGACCCTATATTGTTGAGGAAGTTTATCATTTTAGAGCCATGAAGATCAATAATGTTGAAGGAAATAAGCCGAAGGTAGATAATATGCAAAGACTTAAACACTATTAGGCAGGTAACCCCATTAACATTGATTCACTAGTTATTCAAGTAATTACAGTGGAAGAGTACATAAAAGAGACATTTCGGAGCACTCCAGAATTCTGAAAAATGAGTAGGCAGGCGACACGGTAAGTAAACCGATTCCCAAAATTCCACAGAAATACTTATTGTCAATCTTAGAATTTCTTTTGGAAAATAAGAAACAATCGAGGAAGTGCATGTGGCCCCCACAAGCCCTAGGAGCATGCCACATAAGCTTACAGGACCCACATACACTTTCCCGACTTCATGTTCCTCTTGAATACGTGTCATGCAAGATAAATATTCATTATATGTACTCCTCAACTTTTTAACCTCCGTATCGGAAGATAAATTACTTCTTTTCTCATTTACTGACTCGAGGACGAGTAGGAATTAAGCTTGGGGATGGTAATAAGTCTCCAACGTATCGGTAATTTACAAAGTATTCATGCCATATTTACCTTTGTTTACAATACTTTTATATGGTTTTGATACACTTTATATGATTTAATTAGAACTAACCCGAACTGATTATGTTTTCGACAGAATATACCATGGTGTTGTTTTTATGTAGAAAGTAAAATTTCTCGGAATCGCTCGGAATTTTTTGATGATTTTTTCTGGACAATATGAGAAATACCGAAGCGAAGAACCACCGGAGGAAGCCAAGAGGGTGCACCCACCCCCTGGGCACACCCTGATATCTTGTGGGCCCCTCATTGTTGTGGTTGACATGATTCCAATGCTGAAAAATCATATATATATATATAGATAAACCCTCATAAATAAACCTAAAACTTCCGCTCCGCCACCACAAGCCTTTGTACCGATGAAAACCCATCCAGAGCCCTATTCCCGCACCCTGCCGAAGGGGGCAATCGTCATGAGAGGCCATGTTCATCATCCCAGCGGTGTCCAAGACGAGGAGGGAGTAGTTCACCCTCAGGGCTGAGGGTATGTACCAATAGCGATGTGATTGATCTCGCATTTGTGTTCTTGAGATGTCACGATCTTGATGTATCATGAGCTTTGTTGATATAGTTGGATCATATGATGTTATTTCCTTGCTACCATGTTGTGATGAATTGAATCTTTCCCTTTGAGATATAATTATGTTGGATTGAATATTGGATTTGAGATCACTTGATGTATGTCTTGCATGTGGATACCCATGGTGACAATGGGGTGTTCTATTGATTCACTTGATATATGTTTTGGTACTCAACCTACGGATTCCCATGGTGACAATGGGGTAATCTATGCATAGGGGTTGATACACATTATTGTCCTACTTTCTCCAATAGAAATCTTGGAGTACTCATTGAAGTTCTTTGTGCTGGATTGAATGTGATGAATCTGAAATTGTTTGATGCATGTCGTATAATTTACCCAAAGATACTTGAGGTGACATTGGATTATCTAGGTGACATTAGGGTTGATTGATATGCATCATAAGTGTTATTTTACTACGAACTCTAGGGCTGGTTGTGACACTTTTAGGAATAGCTCAAAATATTGTCCAGAAAGAATAATTTTGAGGTTGTTCTACTACCTACAACAATTTTAACTTATGTTCTCCGCTAGATATGAGCTTTGGAGTGATTCTTTGTCACACGTTGAGGGATTATCATATGATTCTATTATGTTAGAATTGTTGAGAGAATGCACTAGTGAAAGTATGAACCCTAGGCATTATTTTCAAGCATTGCTATATCGTTTTGCTTGTTGTTTACTACTTGTTACCTTGCTGCTTTTATATATTCAGATTACAAAACCTATATCTACCATCCATATTGTACTTGTATCACCATCGTTTCGCCGACTAGTGCACCCATACAATATACCATTGTATTGGGTGTGTTTGGGACACAAGAGATTTCTTGTATTTGATTGCAGGGTTGTTTGAGAGAGACCATCTTCATCCTACACCTCCCACGGGTTGATAAATCTTAGGTCATCCACTTGAGGGAAAATTGCTACTGTCCTACAAAACTTCACTCTTGTAGGCCCAATAGGTACTCACCACGTCGTCGATTCCACAAGACTCGACACACAAGACAAGGACTCATTTAAATACTAGGCCTTCGGTACATTATATAAGCGAGGCCAGACTAGTCAATAGATCATCTCAGATTCATTACAACAATCTCGTGGTAGATACATGTACTATGTACTATCCCATATGCCAATATAATCAAGAGCACGACGTGGGGTATTATATCTTCAAGAGAGCACAAACCTGGGAAAATCACATGTCCATATTACCATCGCTCCAAGACGCCTAACTTAGGACCCTACCATGGGGAACGAACACCTATGGGATCGTGGGGGCCCCTTTAGGTTTGGCGAGAGAGCGTGCTGGCACAAAGAGCCGGTATGGTGAGCCGCACACGGGGTGTTTTTACCCAGGTTCGGGCTGCATGGATGCGTAAAAACCTACTCATGTTTGGTTGTATTGATCCTGTTCTAGGGTTTGAGCTACAAGAGCACCATGAACGACTGCTACGTGATCTTGGAAACCTCCAGTTGTCTAACTATAGGGCCGTCTGGTTGTCTAACCGCCCAACTGTCTGCAAGCCAAAAATCCCCCTTCTGTAACGCCCTGGGCCTCCTTTTATACTTAAGGGAATCCAAATAGTGGCATACAGTGCACGCACGGGACGCACAGTGCTGCTACCGTGCTATCATGCCTATCCCTGGCGGAGTAGAACAAGAGCATTAAATGCACCGTCAGGGGCCTCAGTCCGTTAGTGGGATGAGATGGGGGCCGTCCCATCGGCGTCGCTTAGATCCCTCCAATGTTGATGCCTCGACATGCGTCCAGGTGGATCAACACCTGTCTTGTGAGCCGGCGGTGCTTGCCGGGGCTTCGCCTTGCCGGGACTTCGCCTTGCCGGGGGCCTGGAGGCTCTACAACCCTCCCGACAAGGACTTGCCGGTAGTCCTGAGTCTTCTGCGCTAATGCTTGGTACGTCTTTGCCGGGCCCTATCGCTAGGGCGGCTACTACTGCCGCGCACGAGTAGAGGGGCATTAGGTGGCCCAAAAACTCTAGTGCACCGATAGGAGCCCTCGGGCCTGGGCCATACACGTCGTGAGGCGCTGTTGGGATAGGCCCAAACAGTGTGCGGGCACACATGGCAGGGGTCCTGTAGTTGTGATCATTGACCTAACTGCACTTCTCCACGATGCCCTTTGAATGCGGGTAGTGGGATGCGTGCGCAGCGCGGCCGTTACAGTAGTGCATGTGCGGAACGTTTTTGCGTTGTCTAGTTTTTGGTAAAAAGAGACCGCTCCGTGTCTTCCCCATAAAAGAGGAGACTGCAGAGTCGATGCCCATTTACCCCTCGTCTTTCCCAATCTGAGAACCGTTGATGTCTTTCTCCTTGAGCCCGAAGCAGAGCCTCTTGCACCCGCTAGGACCCCCTCCCCACTTCCGCCTGCTCCTCATTCTTGGTCTCCCTCCCCACCATCAACATGCCACCCAAAGCCAGCAAAGGCAAGGACACGAAGGTCATCTCGGAGAACAAGGCGGCAAAGATGCGGAGGGAGCATGTCGTCTTCCCACCGGAGCTCAGCCTGAGCGTCCTGAAGAGACAGTACCGGTGGGTGTGGGCGACTGCGACAGCAAGGCACCCCTTCACCGTCGTGAGCCCGGGTCCTTCCGGGGAATGTCCAGGAAAATACCCTTTCTTCGCCGATTATTTTAAAGTGGGCTCTGCCCCCTTACTCGAATGTTTTCATTGACCTTATGCTCACCTACGGCTTGTAACTCCTGGATTTCATGCCGAACGTCGTAACCTCCATGGCGGTTTTTGCACACCTCTGCAAGAACTTTGCCAGACTAACCCCCACCACTGCCCTCTTCCGCCATTATTTCATCCCCTGCATCCAGCAAGGCGGAGCGCTTTCCGGCGCCTTCACTTGGATTCCCTAGATAGGAACCAAGGAGACCTACCCTGAAGGGGCTTATTGCGATAGGTGGCATGAGTGGCGGGGCAAGTGGTGCTGGATACGGGAGGAGAAGCCCAATCGTACTGCATGCCGCAGGAGGCCAAGATGGTGCGCGGCAACGACTAGAGCACCCTCGACCCTTGGTACGAGAGCCTCATGGTCGCGATCACCAGGATCCATCGCCTCAGGGCCACCGGCCTCTCCGTAGAGATAATAGGCACTGACTTTCTTCGCCGGCGCATCCCCCCTTGCAGAACAAGGGGAGGCCGGCTTGGGATTTCAGGAATGCGGCAGACATCATGAGGTTACTCCCTGAGCTGAACCACAATCTGACCACCATGCAGCAAAGGGCCCTCTGCCAGAAGTTGTTCAGGAGCATCTCGACGATCGAGCTACTAGTGGGTGTGATCCCCTTGTGCAATAATTCGTCCTTGGGTAGAATCATCGCCATGATACCGGTGTTCGACGCCCACAATCTTGACGCAACTTGGATGGAGCCTTCTGCGGAGGTGGTGGAAGAGTTTTTCGACAAGCTGTCGGAGACGGCCATCCACAAGGAGGAGGGCCTCGTCCGCGACACCACCGAGGAGGAGCTGGCGTACATCGCCAGCAGGGTGGAAGAAGCGACGCTTGCTGAGGAGGCCGACAGCATCAGCTTTTTAGAAGACGAAGCCAAGAAAGGGGAGGTATCACCGGGCGAAGATCTTGCCGGGCAGGACGATCTCACCGAGGAGCGAGTCGACACGTCTGCCCCATGCCACCTTGCCGGAGACGCATCCAAAGAGGAGCCGCTCGAGGAGGTCCCGTCCCTCATCCACAGGAAAAGGCGCGTACTTAGGAATGCTGCCTCCAGGGTCCCAGCTCGGCAAGCTTCCTCGAGTAACGTGGCCCCCGGCAAGGGGGCAACCGACAAGTCCACGCAGCGGCACGAAGTCCAGCAGTAGCCCGCGCCTTCTGCGGCCAAGCGGCGTAGGGGCACCCCTCCACCCCCTTCCCGAGGCTCCACAACAGAGGTCACCTTCGACCTTTCTGCTCTTAGCTCAGGGGAGGAAGAAGGAGAGTAAGGATCCCGCCGTACTTTCCTAGCCTTCAGGTCTCCTTCCCTACTTGCTAATCTGTTTTGCTTTTTCTCCACAGGGACATGGAAACGCTGGCGCAACGGGTCGTGATGAGGGCGAAGACCTCGATGGTTGAGGGGTCGCCGGCAAGTGCCTCAGGCGCGCCGAGGGCAACCACCACCAATCATGGAGTTAGCCTGTGCCGTAGTCCCCGATTCAGCCCCTGGCGGAGCCCCCAGCGTGAGTTCACTACTGATTTCCCGCTAGCAGGCGCCGGGACATGGATCTATACTACTGACATCACCGGACGTGCAGGGGGACAACAGAGACAAGGGGAGTCATCGGCGACCGCCCCAGGTTCCCCGGCCAGGGACTTTTGTCCGGCCAGGACTTCCTCCAGCGCATTTTATCACGACGAGGGAGGGTCGGCAAGCCCAGGGACTGACGGGTCTCCGCCGGCAATCGTTATAGGTGAGGGTATTCCCCTTCTTCCCCTTCTCTCTCTTTCTTTTTGTTTTCTTCAACTTCTCCCTTAGCTTTTCTTGGTTTGCCTTTCTGGACGTCAGACATTCCCATGGCGGGGGGAATGGACGTCGATTCCGTCATCGAAGAGATGGCGAGGGACGCTGCCGCCGGTGCTGACAGAATCTCCGCCAAAGAAGCCGCCAATAGTGCCGAGGCTGAGGCCACCAAGAATGCTACCACCGAGGCCGCTAATAATGCTGCTGCCGAGGCTGCAAGCGCTGAGGCGGCCAAAGCCGCACAAGAGGAGGAGGCCGCCAAGAAGTCCACTGAGCGGGTTGGCGAGGAGGCCGTCGGGGAGACGACCGTCCTCGTCGGAAGCCCCTTCATCGGGCAGGTACTTCAAGGTCGGTGACAACGTATTCGCCAGTATCCCTGGTGCGACAAGCGCTGGGACGCAACCTGAGGAGGGTGTCCTTGTCAAGGAAGCTGTCACCGCCGCCGGTCTCGATATCATCGATGAGCCAAATGCGGGCGGCAAATCCTAGGAGGAGCGGCTCCTCCAGTCCATGGGTGACAGCTTCCGGAAGCTCCATGCGCTTCACCGGGCCCAGAAGGAGAAACTTGACTCCAGGGCTGCAGTCATCGAAGCTGCAGAGGCCAGTTTCCAGGAACGCATCGTCGAGACCCAGGCTTGGTATGGCCAAGTCTCCAAGGATTTGCAGACTGGCCAGTCGCAACTGAGCGAACGCTAGAGCCAGCTCTATATGCAGCAGTCCAACGCCAAGCAGGCACAGGAGGAGGCCAAGCAACGGGCCGCCGTAGAGGACGCTCGCTTGACGGAGTGTCACATCTTGCTTGATGCCCAAGAGGAAGACCTCGTCGGTCGCGAGAGGGCACTCCCCGACAAGCTCCGCGGCAAGAAGGTGGAGCTCGAGGACCTCGTCGCACAGCGGACTCAAGAGTTGGACCGGGGGCACAAGGAAGCACTTGGAGTCCTGGCGGCGGAACACGCCGGCAAGCTGAGGGAGGCCATCAACACAGCTGCGGCCGCGGAGACCGCCAAAAGCTCACTAGAGGAGAGGGTGAAGGAAATGGAGGTGGCCCTTCAAGATCAAGGCGTGAAGGTCTTGTTACTCAAGGCCGAGTGGAACAAGGCCACCGCCAGTGATAGAGGCGAGGGTCCCGATCTTTCGATGAGATGATAACTATCAATTTGGTGGAAACGACTTTGACGATTCGACTACGAACGTGCATGACGTTGCGCCTTAGCAATCGCTAAACCAATCTCCAAGAGGTTATTAACCACACCGGAGCACGATCAACCTGACCACAAAGGTCTATTCCTACAAGCAATCGAAGAACAAGCAAGAATATGATAATGCAATCTAAATATTTCGAATATAGATGAAGTATTGATAAGGGTGGGGTTCCGAAAACGGTCTTGGTCTGGTCATTGGACATAAACGAAGTACGCGAAGTTGCAATGGCTAACTTTTAACTAAACAAAACCCAAAGGAAAAACTACTAGATTGATCTACTTATATAAGAGCAAGGGGTGGCGGCCAAGGAGGTGGGAGGACGTCCCAAGACACCCTAAAACCAACCCTAGGTCGTACAAGGCCCATGGGTTCAAGTGGAGGTGATGCAACACCTTTGGACTTGTAGTTTGACTTGGATTGTGGTGGAACGTCAGATTGTTTCATCGATCTCTTCACATTCCGGACGAATTCTAAGGTAATTCCAGCTGGCCTGGAACGCATATGAAATCTACTTTCCAGCACAAAGAGAATCACCCAATTTGGAGTCCGGATGAAAAAGTTGTTGGCGTTTTGAGACAGGTATCTTTGTGCAGTCCGAATCTGAGTCCACAACGTGAAAGACTTGGACTCTACCTTCTCTTGGGCTAAAAGTAACGTGATAGAACTTCTTGGACAGCACTTAATTATTTCTTTTGACGTGAGAGGACCTCTTGAATAGCACCCAACCATTTCCTCTTCCTTTGTCATCACACGTGGTTCATACAAGTGTTCGACCATTCTGCATTTAGGCATAAAATAAAAATAGGTGAAGTATTTTTGTTCTGGATAACATAAATAAATTATTGCATAATTATTATAGGAAATCACCTCACAAATGTGCACATATGCAGTATTTTTGGTCATATCGAAGGTAGTCATGTCCTCATCATCCTCCCCTTCTTGAAAACAAAGCCATCCTCAGCGTTGCTTAATCTGAAATGGGGCTAACAAAAGAGAAAATGTATACACATTGCATATGTATATGCCATCCATTTTTATTGTTCTCAATTTGTGACACATGTGACACGTATATACAAGGGCACTCATCACATTTCATGAAATATAAAGCCAAAAGATTATGACAAGAAGTAGAAGGCATGACAATATTGCAACTCAGTTTGCACATATAAGTGAAGTCCTTATTCATATCAAAAGGTTGATAATATTCATCATTAAACCATCCCAATATTGGTAAATAAACTTGAATTATTTCAAATTTAGATGCTACAACATGTTGAATTAAGAAAACATGCAACATGTTATTTGACACAGAATCATCATCAAGATTGGAGGTCATATCAAAATGATTAAACTCCGGCAGAATTATTTTCGAACATATTTGATCCAAATTTGGTTTATTTCTTGATTCACACGGTTCTTGCTCATCAATAGTTAATTCAATGGGTGCACTCACAATTTTTGATATTGTAGTTATTTGATCACATGACGAAGTCAAATTATGAACATAGTCCTCTAAAATAGGTGGTGTGATCAAAGTAATGGGTAGCTCATCACAGGGTATATTGGAATTGACAAGGAATTCATCATACTCATGTGGAGGTAGAAAATCAATACCTTTGCCATTACCTCCTATGATCAATTCAGATGATGTAGGCACTCTCGATGGTGACGTGTTACATGGTGAAGGTGATGTAGCCCTCAAAAGAATTGTTGTGGTTATCACAGTATGCCTAATAGTTAAAGGAACAACTGTATCAACTCTTGGAATGTGCACCTTGCGCTCTATCTTCTTCTGGGCAACATGTTGATTTATTTCATGTTTAGCTTTGCAAGCAAGACGAAACAAACGATCCATAGAATTACACTTTTCATGAATTAGTATCTCCTGAATATCACGGTTTAATCCTCCCCAAAATCTATCCATAAAATCTTCTTCACTTTCCTCTAATGAGGAATGCAACAAGGTTGTTTGTAAATCATCATAATATTTTGTTACGGTGTCACTACCTTGTTTTAAATATTGTAACTTTTTAAGCTTGTTATGAGTATAATAAGCAAGAATGAATGTGTGTCTCATGGCAAGTTTCAAATCATCCCAAGTAGTAGGTATAATATCATGGTGTAACCGACAATATTCGCTCCACTAAACTGAAGCATAACCAGTGAAAGAACCAACTACGACCTTAACTTTCTTATGTTCAGCAAAATGATGGGAAGCAAACATATCATTTATTTCAAACTCCCATTCAATATATAAAGCAGGTCTATAACGGCCATTAAATGGTGGTATAGAGACATTAACCTCATTGTGTGTATTGGGATGTCTTTGCACTTCTCGTGACGGTTGTGGCATTTGCTTAGGTGGTGGCACGTCTCCCACAATCGATGAAGCCCACAAACCGACAACTCTGGATCCTGTCATGATTAGTAGAAAAAAGAAACAAAATCCAAGAATATTGTTCCTATGTACTACTGGGATGTGGTGGTAAAACGCTCACTGTAAAGCAAATATCAATGCCTTACAAATTCTTACCAAGCAGCATGTAGCGACCCGACCTGGAAGGTCAAGTCTCCGGTGTTTCCGTACCATCCCAAGATCATGCTGGTACACACACGGTACATCAATGTATATATCAAAGGTAAATCACACAGCATTATATTAATCGAAATCTCATATCGAGTCCTTTATTACAATAAAAATTACAATAAAGTGGCTAAAAGCCAACTCATGAGAATATCTAAATCTTGCGGAAGCGTCGAAGGTAGATGAGTCCATCTGACTCCAAGGGCATCTCACTGAGCATAGAACGCGTCCTCACTCCTGGTCGGAAAAATACTCTGCAACATGATACGTTGCAGCCGTGTAGGTCAGCATATGGAATATGCCGGCAAAGTCACAAGAGAGGGGTGAAAATAATCAGCTAGTCTATATGCTTATATGGCAGGTGGTGGTGTAAGTTTTGCGTAAAGCCAAGTTTTTCCTACATCGAAGGGGGTTAAGCAAAATATTACTAAGTTGGTTGATTAATGAGATGGTTCCACCAACCAATTCTCATACCCAAAATTATTAAATACCCACATCATCATATTATTTGTGTTGAGAGTTCCAGAAGTTCCAATTCCTTTGGCTCAAGTCGTCCATGACCGTGGACACGGCTAATCGATTAGGTTTAAGTACTCTGCAGAGTTTTGCACACGTTCCCCACAAGATTTGGTCGCCTCCGTTTGATTTCTCGCACTTCAGGGTGTTTGAGAAACGGATGACCAAAACATGGTCTTCCAAAGGGTTTCCCTGCGACTCTGACGATGCCCATCCTTTCCTACCGTTCTTCTACCTCTCGTAGCACCGCCTGTCCAGGGTCACCACGATATCCAACCAAGCCAGAGCCCATAATGACTTGTGGCTGTGTAGGTAAGCCTTGGGTTTTAAAGCATCCATCCATCTCTTTGTGCCTGGGTGGACCTTTCCGCGTGAATACTGGCCATCTCCAGCATCACCTAGGCTAACCACTGGTTTCTCCAGGGTGCCGTTCAACCATCATCCACCCAGAGGTATGTTGAAAACTTGGAGTATTGAAATCTTGCTCATTATGTAGGTCTTGAAATTATTAACTCTCTCAACTCCCATGAATCACACAACCAACCCCGTCTACTATTAGCATAGCAAAAGTAAAACAACGTTTCCCGGGGCCAATGTTGTCAAAGGGGGTTGAGAGGGGTATCTACCACATGATACTACTACAATGTAACCAAGTTTCCAACTAACCTATCTTGCATGCAACTGGGGAGATGGTAGAACTAATGCATATAAAACATGGGTAAAACATGATCAAAGTGACTTGCCTGATTGATGATCTTCGTACGTGAGTGACTCTAAGTAACAAGCTTCGCACTCCGGATAATCTAACGAAACAAACAATGCACTCAAATAAGCATACAACCATAATAAGTACTCATAACATTCAGCAAAGAAGTACTAAACAAACTATGCAAACAATGCTCAAAAGTCTCTAGCAAGTAAAACACACAAAGTTTTGTTTTTCCAAAGGGGATGATGAAAACACTACTACATAATAAAACTATTTTGAAATAGCAAAACAATTGTTGACAACAAGGAAAACAATAGAATATTTTATTAATAAACAGAATAACCAGTTTAAGCTTGTTGGGAAAAGTTTAGTGAAGTTTATACAAGTTTTGATAAACACTATATGAATCAACTATAGTTATATTAACAAAAGAATGTAAAACTAAACTTATAATTTGTTAACAAAACATGTTCATGACAGAAAAATAATTTACTATTAAATCTGTCTTAGAAAACAGAAACAAAATATAGAAAACTTTGTTTGAAAACAAACTATTACTAGTTAGTTGTTTTAGTCATATTAAGCCTAATTGAAAAGAAATTTTGATTCCTATGTTAAATAAAATTAAACTAAGCAAATTTATATTTTTATTAACAGTAAGTGAAAACACTAAATGTTTACTAACAGAACCTAATAAACAAATAAAACCAAATTCTAAATCAAACTAATCAAAATTAAGTTTATAAAACTATAGTATAATAATAAACAGATTCTGTTTTTGGGTAAAACAGTAATCAAATATATCATGAAAATCCTCAAACTATACCTGAAGATTGTCCTAACTAATACCAAACAGTAGCAAAAAGATTCATATCAAAATCTATTTTCAAACTCTAGTTATTCAGATTTGAAGATTTTAAGCAAATTTGATTCAATTCAAATTTTATAGGTCAAATTTGAAATTTAAAAGTACAGGGTGAAACTACATGAAAAATGTGAGCTATTGCAAAAAGAATCAACTCAAAACACTAAATAGATTAAAAGATATAAGCAAAACAAAATTGGAAAACATTCTGTTAATTAAAACAAAACAGAAAAAAAAAATTGCGTCGGTCAGGGGGCTACGTGGCGTGATCCGATTGGCTAAGGGGGGGCGTGCGGTAGGTGAATTAGAGCAGACGACCGATCGAGAGAAGATACCGGTTCGGTTTAAGTTTGTTCTAATCTGGGACGTTGATTCGGGATCCGACGGTCGGGGGGGCTTACAGGGAGGAGGTTGCCGGCGTCGGGGTACTCCGGCGAGTCCGGTAGCGGCGACGGCGTCGGCGAGGTATTCCGGTGGTCGGGGAAGAAGGGGAAGTGGTCCGGGCGACGGGGACGGTCCTCCGGAGGCGATTGGTGGCGACGGCGAGGCGAATGATGGTCGGAGGTGGTGGCTACGGTCGACGGCGACTTCCGGTGGTGGTGGAACTCCGACGAGCAATCGACGGCGTCTCGGCGAGAGAGAGAAGGGGGCTCAGGGGGGAAATGGATGCGGGGCAGTGGGGCTCTTATATAGGCGCTCGGGGGGGTGCGGGGAGGAGAGAGGGGAGAGATCCGGTGAGGGGGGGAGCGACCGGCGTCGGGTCCGGCGCGCGCGGGGGAGGGAGAAGACGACGACCGAGCGAGGGAAACGGTCGGATGAGTGGGGTCCAGCGTCAGAGAGAGAGAGGGGAGTGAATGCGCTCGGTCGGCCGACCGGTAACGGTTTCGGCTTTTAAAGCCTGTGGGCCGGCCCGTTTAATACCGGAAACGGTTACCGTTTCTGTTTTTCTAATTTACCAGAGACATTCAAAAGCTTTTAAAGCATTCAAATCGTTTGTAAATATAGGGGTATTATATATCAAAATTAACAGAATAATAAATGCTATTTAATGAACATTTCTATTCTGTCATTTGAACACTTTGAAAAAAATATTATTTTCAGAAATTGCCTAATTGTTTTTAGATCCTTTTTGCAAATATTTTCAAAATAACCCCTGGTTATTTTGTTCAAATAATTCACCAATTAGACCCTGGTGTGGAGTGTCATGTTACTCCTCTCTTATTTTGAACATTTAACCAAAATTTCAAATAGGGGAAGCAACATAGGGAAAAGTAGAAAGGACTTTCAGAAAAATCAGAAATGGCATTTCAACTAACACATACAATCAAGCAATGGTGATGATAGATGCATAGCTATATTCATAACATTCCAAAATGGAATTTTGGGATGTTACAAACCTACCCACCTTATGATGAATCTCGCCCTCGAGATTCGGGTTGGCTAGAAAATAGGTGCGGATGGTCTCTATGAAGATCTTCTTCGCGTTCCCAGGTGGCTTCTTCCTCAGTATGGTGACTCCACAAAACTTTGCAGAACTTGATAATCTTGCTGCGGGTAACTCTGTTGGATGTCTCGAGGATCTTGACTGGTTTCTCCTCATAAGTCAGATCACTTTCAAGCTGTATGGCCTCTAGGGGCACGGTGTCTCGCAAAGGGATGTCGGCCATCTCAGCATGACATTTCTTTAGCTGGGACACATGGAACACATTATGGACTTCGGATAATCCTTCTGGCAATTCCAGTTTGTATGCAACTTCACCTCTACGTTCAAGAATTTTGTAGGGGCCTATGAATCTGGGTGCTAATTTTCCTTTAACACCAAATCTCTTGGTTCCTCGAAGCGGGGACACACGAAGATATGCTCTGTCTCCCACTTCATATGTCACTTCTTTGCGCTTGCTGTCAGCATAACTCTTCTGTCGAGATTGAGCTATCTTGAGTCTGTCACGAATCAACTTGACTTTCTCTTCAGAATCTCGGATAACGTCGGGACCAAAAAGTTGTCGGTCTCCAACACCATCCCACGTCAGTGGTGTTCTACATCTTCTTCCGTATAAAGCTTCGAAAGGGGCCATCTTTAGACTGGTCTGATAACTGTTGTTGTATGAGAATTCTGCGTAAGGCAAGTTTTCGTCCCAACTAGATCCATAATCTAGCGCACAAGCTCTCAACATGTCTTCCAGAATCTGATTGACTCTCTCAGTCTGGCCATCTGTCTGCGGATGAAAAGCTGTACTAAACTCTAGCCTTGTACCCAAAGTTTCATGTAACTGATGCCAAAACTTTGAGGTAAATTGTGTTCCTCTATCTGACACGATACTCCTCGGAACTCCATGCAGACATACAATCCTGGTCATATATATCTTGGCTAGCTTAGCACTGGTATAGGTGGTTTTCACTGGAATGAAATGAGCTACCTTGGTCAAGCGATCAACCACTACCCAGATGGAATCATAACCTGAACGGGTCCTGGGCAATCCTGTGATGAAATCCATACCAAGCTTTTCCCATTTCCACTCGGGTATCGGCAAAGGTTGGAGTAACCCTGCTGGTTTCTGATGTTCTACTTTTACTCGCTGACAAACATCACATATCGCAACATGCTCTGCAATATCTTTCTTCATACCTGTCCACCAATAACTTTCCTTTAAATCCAGATACATCTTGGTGTTGCCTGGGTGTATCGAGTAAGGTGAATCGTGGGCTTCCTGAAGTATCAACTTCCTGAGCTCTGGTTCATTGGGCACATAGATTCGGTTCTCAAACCACAAAGTTCCGTGTTCATCCTCACGAAAACCTTTAGCTTTACCATCTTTCATTCTCTGTTTAATCTCAGCTATCTCCTTGTCCGATTTCTGGGCTTCTCGAATTCTTTCGGTCAAGGTGGACTGAATTTCCAGTGTAGCAACATATCCTCTTGGAACTATCTCTAGCTTGAGCTCTCTGAGATCATCGACTAACTCTTGAGGTAATCCTCCAGCTGTGAGTGTGTTCACATAAGTTTTCCGACTCAAGGCATCGGCTACAACATTAGCCTTACCTGGATGGTAGTGTAATCTCATGTCATAGTCCTTGATTAACTCTAACCATCTCCTCTGTCTGAGGTTCAACTCTTTCTGCGTGAAGATATACTTCAGGCTCTTATGGTCGGTGTAAACATCACAACTATTTCCGATAAGGAAATGTCTCCAAGTCTTGAGTGCGTGCACTACGGCTGCTAGTTCCAAATCATGCGTGGCATAATTTAACTCATGAGGTCGTAGTTGTCTGGAAGCATAGGCTACAACTTTTCCATCCTGCATAAGTACTCCTCCAAGTCCTTGACGTGAAGCATCACAATAAACTTGGAAATCCTTCCGATTATCGGGCAAGATCAATACTGGGGCTGTGACCAAACGTTCCTTCAACTCTTGGAAACTGGTTTCACATTCCTCGGTCCAAACATACTTGGATTCTTTCTTTAACAACTCTGTCATGGGCTTGGCAACCTTTGAGAAATTCTCAATGAACCTCCGGTAATAACCGGCAAGTCCGAGGGAACTGCGGATCTCCTTAACTGAGGTGGGTGACTTCCACTTGGTGACGGCTTCAACCTTAGCGGGGTCCACTGCTATTCCATCTCCGGAAATAACATGTCCAAGGAATCCGACTTCCGTCAACCAAAATTCACATTTACTGAACTTGGCATATAACTGATGCTCTCTTAGCTTTTCCAGAACTAAACGCAAATGTTCCTTATGCTCTTCCTCGTTCTTGGAGAATATCAGAATGTCATCGATGAACACCACAACAAACTTGTCTAAGTATTCCATGAACACTTTGTTCATCAAATTCATGAAGTAGGCAGGAGCATTAGTCAATCCAAAAGACATGACCGTATACTCATACAAGCCATACCTCGTGGTGAAAGCTGTTTTGGGTATATCTTGTTCACGAATCTTCAACTGGTGATACCCTGATCGAAGATCGATCTTGGAGAATACTTTGGCTCCTACGAGCTGATCAAACAAATCATTAATCATCGGTAGAGGGTACTTGTTCTTGATAGTCACCTCGTTCAAGGCACGATAGTCCACTACCATTCTCAAAGATTTATCCTTCTTCTCCACCAAAAGTACTGGGGCTCCCCAAGGTGAAGAACTTGGGCGTATATAACCTTTGTCCAATAACTCCTTGATTTGCTTCTTGATTTCCAACAGATCATTTGCGGGCATCCGATAGGGTCTCTTGGAAATTGGAGCTGTCCCTGGCTGTAGCTCTATTAGGAACTCAATTTCCCTATCTGGTGGCATTCCTGGTAATTCTTCCGGAAATACATCTGGAAAATCTTTTACCACAGGTACTTCTTCCTGAACAACTCCTGTGAGAGAATTTAACCGAGCACTCATACGTGTGCGTCGGGATACATACTTAATCCTCTTGTTCTCCGGGGTGGTGAGTGAAACAGTCTTGCTAGGGCAATCAAGATTTCCTTCATACTTGGTCATCCAATCCATGCCTAGGATTACATCCAATCCTTGTGACTCTAAGACGATGAGGTCGGTGGGAAAAACATGGTTCCCTATATTGAGTTTCAAGGCATGGCATCCTATCCCTGCCATCATCATACCTCCTGGAGAACTAACCTTAATGGGCTGACTAAGGGTTTTGGTGGGCAAACCATACTTATCCACAACTACCCTTGATATGAATGAATGAGTTGCACCCGAATCAAAAAGTACTGTAATAGGACGTGAATGCAATAAAAACTTACCAACCACAGTCTCGGGCTGGTCATAGACTTCTTCCACATCGATGTGATTCACTTGAGCACGGGGAAACGGATTGGGCTTCTTGGCTGCGGAGTTGCCGTTGTTTCCATTGCCTTGCTTGCTCTGGGGACACTCAGTAGCATAGTGCCCTGTCTTCTGGCACTTGAAACAGGTAATGTGACTCAGATCCTTCTGAGCAGGAACTTGACGGTGCTGGTTGTTGCTCCCATTCCCATTGTCAGTCTTGAAGTTACCATGGTTGAGACGGTTGTTCCCATTTCCTCCATGATTGTGGCCTCCATGGTTATGCACAGTATGAGTGTGCTTTCCAAACTTACTGTTTCCTGATCCGGTATTCCCGGAGTACGGGGAGTAACGAGGCTTCTGATGAGCTCCAGAGTTGAACTTCCCCTGAGTGTACTTCCGCTTGCGGTTCTCAATCTGCTGCTGTTTACCTTCCAGAATAAGTGCCTTATCCACCAGCTCTTGGTAGTTGTTGAAATTAGCCACTACCAGCTGTATGCTCAACTCATCATTGAGTCCTTCCAGAAACTTTTCTTGCTTGGCCGCATCATCGGCCACATCTCCTGGGGCATAACGGGCGAACATGTTAAACTCTTCCACATATTGGGCCACAGAGCGATTACCCTGGCGCAAGTTGCGAAACTCACGCTTCTTTAGACTCATGGCTCCAGCTGAAACATGAGCGGTGCGGAAAGCAAGCTTAAACTGCTCCCAAGTCACATCTGCAATAGGATAAGTGGTGGTGTAGTTCTCCCACCATGATGCTGCTGGTCCTTCCAATTGATGTGCGGCAAATCGCACTTTCTCAGCGTCAGTGCATCCAGCGGTGACAAGTTCTCTCTCCATCTTGCGGAGCCAGTCATCTGCCACAATGGGCTCAGTACTGCTGGAGAAAGTTGGAGGATTCAATCTCAGAAAACGGGTGAGATTGTCAGTCTGGGGTGGATGGTGATGATTATTGTTGTTCTGATTGTTGGTCTGATTCTGAATCAATAGTTGCATCAGTGCATTCTGCTGTTGAAGGAGTTGAGTGAGTTCCGGCGGAAAAGTGAAATCGGTCTCACGTCGTGGAGGCATCTTGCTGTTTTCAGAGGGATGAGAATTAGAATAGAACAAGGGTCTAGAAGAAATTCACTACCCATATGCAATGCAACAAACATATCACACCAAACACTCATTCATTTATTCAATCAATGTCAAACATCGGAAATACAATCTCAGACAACTAAGCATCGACCTACGCTTTAACGAATAAAAGATACATGGAGGGCATAACTAATGTTCTCCTCAAAAGTGCATAGTCGTAGGTCCTCCGGTGGTGCTTTCCTCATAGTCTTCATCGTCGCTGATGAAGGGTGCCATGTCTCCTTCGGGGTGAAGGTTTTCTCCCATGTCTAGATGCTCCTCCAGAGTTGCGATGCGTGCATTCTGCTCATCAATCCTCTCTAGGAAGTCCTTCACTTCATGCTCGTGTTCATAGTTGGCCTCTCGCAGATCAGCTTCAAGGTCCAGCTCGCGATTCATCAGATTCTTGATAGTCTTCGTGTCAGCACGAACTCGAAGCTCCAGAGTCCTGATGTGAGTCTCCAAGGTCTGGATATAGGAGATGGTGGTGTCTGCAGTGGGATTGGTGATGATGTTGCCATGGGCATCTCTGCGGCAAACCATGCTGAGTCCTGGTGAAATGGTTCCACCTCTGTATTCCTCCTGAATACGTCCAAGGGCACGATGAATGGCCATGTCTCTTCCAAGTATCCAACTGGGTGCCACGAACTTGAGGTCGATAGGTTCCTTCCGATTCCCAAAAGTCTTCCCTGGAATATGCACCTCGATCCTGTAGCGTCCATCTTGGGGAATTGACATGATAGGAATTCCGGTGATGCTCGGCAAAGCAATCCTTACGTCCTTGACGATCCTCATCAGCTCCTTACCAAAGGGCATCGTTGCGTCAGGCTGGCAAAACTCCGTGATCAACACTGGGATGAAGGTGGCCATCTATAAATTTTGAAATAATCGGAGAGGAGTCAGAAACGAATAGATGAGAGTATAAGATATTTAAAGACAAAGAAAAACAATCCTAAGGCTTTCCAATCCTAGAGGTTACGTCCTACGGTCAGCGTGTGCTCTGATACCATTTCTGTAGCGACCCGACCTGGAAGGTCAAGTCTCCGGTGTTTCCGTACCATCCCAAGATCATGCTGGTACACACACGGTACATCAATGTATATATCAAAGGTAAATCACACAGCATTATATTAATCGAAATCTCATATCGAGTCCTTTATTACAATAAAAATTACAATAAAGTGGCTAAAAGCCAACTCATGAGAATATCTAAATCTTGCGGAAGCGTCGAAGGTAGATGAGTCCATCTGACTCCAAGGGCATCTCACTGAGCATAGAACGCGTCCTCACTCCTGGTCGGAAAAATACTCTGCAACATGATACGTTGCAGCCGTGTAGGTCAGCATATGGAATATGCCGGCAAAGTCACAAGAGAGGGGTGAAAATAATCAGCTAGTCTATATGCTTATATGGCAGGTGGTGGTGTAAGTTTTGCGTAAAGCCAAGTTTTTCCTACATCGAAGGGGGTTAAGCAAAATATTACTAAGTTGGTTGATTAATGAGATGGTTCCACCAACCAATTCTCATACCCAAAATTATTAAATACCCACATCATCATATTATTTGTGTTGAGAGTTCCGGAAGTTCCAATTCCTTTGGCTCAAGTCGTCCATGACCGTGGACACGGCTAATCGATTAGGTTTAAGTACTCTGCAGAGTTTTGCACACGTTCCCCACAAGATTTGGTCGCCTCCGTTTGATTTCTCGCACTTCAGGGTGTTTGAGAAACGGATGACCAAAACATGGTCTTCCAAAGGGTTTCCCTGCGACTCTGACGATGCCCATCCTTTCCTACCGTTCTTCTACCTCTCGTAGCACCGCCTGTCCAGGGTCACCACGATATCCAACCAAGCCAGAGCCCATAATGACTTGTGGCTGTGCAGGTAAGCCTTGGGTTTTAAAGCATCCATCCATCTCTTTGTGCCTGGGTGGACCTTTCCGCGTGAATACTGGCCATCTCCAGCATCACCTAGGCTAACCACTGGTTTCTCCAGGGTGCCGTTCAACCATCATCCACCCAGAGGTATGTTGAAAACTTGGAGTATTGAAATCTTGCTCATTATGTAGGTCTTGAAATTATTAACTCTCTCAACTCCCATGAATCACACAACCAACCCCGTCTACTATTAGCATAGCAAAAGTAAAACAACGTTTCCCGGGGCCAATGTTGTCAAAGGGGGTTGAGAGGGGTATCTACCACATGATACTACTACAATGTAACCAAGTTTCCAACTAATCTATCTTGCATGCAACTGGGGAGATAGTAGAACTAATGCATATAAAACATGGGTAAAACATGATCAAAGTGACTTGCCTGATTGATGATCTTCGTACGTGAGTGACTCTAAGTAACAAGCTTCGCACTCCGGATAATCTAACGAAACAAACAATGCACTCAAATAAGCATACAACCATAATAAGTACTCATAACATTCAGCAAAGAAGTACTAAACAAACTATGCAAACAATGCTCAAAAGTCTCTAGCAAGTAAAACACACAAAGTTTTGTTTTTCCAAAGGGGATGGTGAAAACACTACTACATAATAAAACTATTTTGAAATAGCAAAACAATTGTTGACAACAAGGAAAACAATAGAATATTTTATTAATAAACAGAATAACCAGTTTAAGCTTGTTGGGAAAAGTTTAGTGAAGTTTATACAAGTTTTGATAAACACTATATGAATCAACTATAGTTATATTAACAAAAGAATGTAAAACTAAACTTATAATTTGTTAACAAAACATGTTCTTGACAGAAAAATAATTTACTATTAAATCTGTCTTAGAAAATAGAAACAAAATATAGAAAACTTTGTTTGAAAACAAACTATTACTAGTTAGTTGTTTTAGTCATATTAAGCCTAATTGAAAAGAAATTTTGATTCCTATGTTAAATAAAATTAAACTAAGCAAATTTATATTTTTATTAACAGTAAGTGAAAACACTAAATGTTTACTAACAGAACCTAATAAACAAATAAAACCAAATTCTAAATCAAACTAATCAAAATTAAGTTTATAAAACTATAGTATAATAATAAACAGATTCTGTTTTTGGGTAAAACAGTAATCAAATATATCATGAAAATCCTCAAACTATACCTGAAGATAGTCCTAACTAATACCAAACAGTAGCAAAAAGATTCATATCAAAATCTATTTTCAAACTCTAGTTATTCAGATTTGAAGATTTTAAGAAAATTTGATTCAATTCAAATTTTATAGTTCAAATTTGAAATTTAAAAGTACAGGGTGAAACTACATGAAAAATGTGAGCTATTGCAAAAAGAATCAACTCAAAACACTAAATAGATTAAAAGATATAAGCAAAACAAAATTGGAAAACATTCTGTTAATTAAAACAAAACAGAAAATAAAAAAAAAATCGTCGGTCAGGGGGCTACGTGGCGTGATCCGATTGGCTAAGGGGGGGCGTGCGGTAGGTGAATTAGAGCGGACGACCGATCGAGAGAAGATACCGGTTCGATTTAAGTTTCTTCTAATCTGGGACGTTGATTCGGGATCCGACGGTCGAGGGGGCTTACAGGGAGGAGGTTGCCGGCGTCGGGGTACTCCGGCGAGTCCGGTAGCGGCGACGGCGTCGGCGAGGTATTCCGGTGGTCGGGGAAGAAGGGGAAGTGGTCCGGGCGACGGGGACGGTCCTCCGGAGGCGATTGGTGGCGACGGCGAGGCGAATGATGGTCGGAGGTGGTGGCTACGGTCGACGGCGACTTCCGGTGGTGGTGGAACTCCGACGAGCAATCGACGGCGTCTCGGCGAGAGAGAGAAGGGGGCTCGGGGGGAAATGGATGCGGGGCAGTGGGGCTCTTATATAGGCGCTCGGGGGGGTGCGGGGAGGAGAGAGGGGAGAGATCCGGTGAGGGGGGGGGAGCGACCGCGTCGGGTCTGGCGCGCGCGGGGGAGGGAGAAGACGACGACCGAGCGAGGGAAATGGTCGGATGAGTGGGGTCCAGCGTCAGAGAGAGAGAGGGGAGTGAATGCGCTCGGTCGGCCGACCGGTAACGGTTTCGGCTTTTAAAGCCTGTGGGCCGGCCCGTTTAATACCGGAAACGGTTACCGTTTCTGTTTTTCTAATTTACCAGAGACATTCAAAAGCTTTTAAAGCATTCAAATCGTTTGTAAATATAGGGGTATTATATATCAAAATTAACAGAATAATAAATGCTATTTAATGAACATTTCTATTCTGTCATTTGAACACTTTGAAAAAATATTATTTTCAGAAATTGCCTAATTGTTTTTAGATCCTTTTTTGCAAATATTTTCAAAATAACCCCTGGTTATTTTGTTCAAATAATTCACCAATTAGACCCTGGTGTGGAGTGTCATGTTACTCCTCTCTTATTTTGAACATTTAACCAAAATTTCAAATAGGGGAAGCAACATAGGGAAAAGTAGAAAGGACTTTCAGAAAAATCAGAAATGGCATTTCAACTAACACATACAATCAAGCAATGGTGATGATAGATGCATAGCTATATTCATAACATTCCAAAATGGAATTTTGGGATGTTACACAGCAGGTGGCCATCGGCAACCAATGGTATCAATATCTCCGAAGATCGGGTAAAGCGATTACCAGGTGAACGTATGTATACATGGTGTAGAAATATGTGGATCTTGGAAGGCTTAATATATGGTAGCAAAGGATTAGCAATAAAAAATTCAGAGATGCAATGTTGAATAAACGCTCAATGACGATACTATGCTGGTCCTAAGCTAGACCGTACTAGAGACACGAGCTTAAAATAATAATGGAGTCACGGCGTAGGACAAATAGCAGCAAGGGATGATATGTATTAGCTCTCGACAGCAAGATATAAGTGAAGATCACAATGGCAGTAAAGACAATGATGATAAATGACCGACAAGAAACATATACAAAACTCTCTCTGCAGCTTTCCTCTAGAAAATATTATGTGAAATTTCTGATATTTTTTTTCTCAAGAATGCTACTGACTCAAGCTTTCGTATGCAAAAAGAATGACTCAATTCCGAGTTCGTATAAGGAAGATACGCTTGTTTTACTAAACACTGCGCAAAACAGATTTCAATCCGAATTCACATACGAGATTAAGTCTAGGTAGATCCGAAATTTGTTTTTTTTCTTCTCTCTATTTTTTTCACTAACTTTTTTTTGTTTCTCTTTTTTTCTCACTTTTTATTCTTATAGTTTTTTTTCTCTCAACCAAATAAGAAGCAGATTGGATCAAGCGTAGATGTGAACGACCTCAAGTATGATAATGACAATAAACAATGGTAGCATGTGGTGAAAATTGATGGATGGTGGTGGGTGACAACGAAAGGAATGATGGTGGCGTGGTGGTGGTATATGGCAGCAGAGATGAAGATGGTGCGACGCCGGCGTGACAAATTATTAATAGAACTCGAAACTCTAAAGACTAGACGCTAAGACCAGCAACTCGACACGACGATGCAACCGCTAATTCAACTATGCAAGCACTGAAAAGAAAATTGCAAAGGCTCAGACTGGCTTGGAGAAAAGATAAATAGATCTAACTTTTTTTGTGGCTTTTTCTTGGGAAATAGGTAAGGAAAATAAATCTAATCTACGAATAACTAGAAATTCTCACCAAGCAACCTGAAAACTGATACCACTTGATAGAGGCGAGGGTCCCGATCTTTCGATGAGATGATAACTATCGATTTGGTGGAGACGACTTTGACGATCCGACTATGAACATGCACGACATTGCGCCTTAGCAATTGCTAAAGCAATCTCCAAGAGGTTATTGACCACGCCGGAGCACGATCAACCTGACCACGAAGGTCTATTCCTGCAAGCAATCGAAGAAAAAGCAAGAATATGATAATGCAATCTGAATATTGCGAATATAGATGAAGTATTAATAACGGTGGGGTTTCGAAAGCGGTCTTAGTCTGGTCGTTGGACACAAACGAAGTACATGAAGTTGCAATGGCTAACTTTTAACTAAACAAAACCCCAAAGGAAGAGCTACTAGATTGATCTACTTATATAGGAGCAAGGGGTGGCAGCCAAGAAGGTGGTAGGACGTCCCAAGATACCCTAAAACCTACCCTTGGTCGTACAAGGGCCATGGGCCCAAGTGGAGGTGATGCAACACCTTTGGACTTGTAGTTTGACTCGGATTCTGGTTCAAAGTAGGATTGTTTCGTCGATATCTTCATGCTCCGGAAGAATTTTAAGGTTATTCCAACTGTACTGGAACACATATGAAATCTACTTTGCAGCACAAAAAGAATCACCCAATTTTGTGTCCGGATGAAATAGTTGTTGGCGTTTTGAGACAGGTGTCTCTATGCAGTCCGAATCTGAGTCCATAACGTGAAAGACTTGGACTCTACCTTCTCTTGGGCTAAAAGTGACGTGATAGAACTTCTTGAACATCACCTAATTATTTCCTTTGACATGAGAGGACCTCTTAAATAGCACCCAACCATTTCCTCTTCCTTTGTCATCACACGTGGTTCATACAAGTGTTCGGCCATTCTGTATTTAGGCATAAAATAAAAATAGGTGAAGTATTTTTGTTCTGGATAACATAAATAAATTATTGCATAATTATTGTAAGAAATCACCTCACAAATATGCACATATGCAATATTTTTGGTCATATCGAAGGTAGTCATGTCCTCATCAGTCAGTCTGATGGAGGCGCAAGTTGCCGCTTCCGATAGGGACAAGCAGCTCTCCGTGGCCAACGAGTCCATCGACGACCTGACCTTGAAGCTAGCCACGCTGACTGGGACCCTCGAGGCCGCCAACACTCGGGAGAAGAATCTGGCAAAGGAGCTCCATGACGAGAAGCAGCTTGTCGAGAGCACCTCCTTCTCCCACAACGACTTTGTGCGTGGGGTGGAAGTCTGGACCGAGAAGCTCATCGACGTCATGGGGATGCTAGTCGAACAACTGTCCGCCATGGGCCTAGAGGGCCCGTCATATTCTCCTCACAACAGGGTTCCTATGAGCGCCAAGGTGACCATGTTCTTCGATAGCCTACTCGAAGCCCTGGAGCAGCTCCATTCCGACCGGGAAGCCCACCTGGCCGACGAATCACACAGGCTCTGCCAGGATGTCCTCCGTAAGGTGCTCGTCAAGGTGGCTCGTAGGAATCCCGACCTCAACCTCGACAATGTCCTCGACTGTTTGCCAAAGGACGTGGACGTCCAGGCGCTCGAAGAACTCATTGCGCTAGTCATTGAGCGGGTAAGCCAGGTCAAGTGGGTTGAGGGCGACTTCCGATATTAGTTGCCCTACTTTCCGTCGCTGCACACATCTAGAACAATTTACCTCATGTTAAAGTTTCGGCAAGGATGATGTAATGCTATCTTCTAATGCCTTGGACGATTGCTATGTTATCTTCCTTGTTAAACTTATTCTATGTATGGAATTTTCCCTACACCCTTTCCAGAAAAATCTTGCCAATGTGCGTAGTCCTACCGCAAGCGCTTTGAGGAACGGGTCCTTAGCAGCCTGCTGGCAGTGCTACTGCCGGCAAGACACCTTGGCGTCCTTGGCACGGCTGTTCAAGGGGTCGACCTTACTCGAAAACGGGATAAGGGTGCGAGAGCTGTCACTTGAGTCATCGAGCGGACTCAAAACGAGACAAGGAGTGCGGGCTAAGCCACTTAGGCCGTTGAGTGTTCCCGAACGCAGTGAGGGTACATCCAATCCCGACAAGGTTCCCGCGCATGCAAGTTTTCCATACAGGAGTTGAAGTCGCACAAGGAAAATAACTTTACAGCAAAAGTTTCACATGGGGTTTTCGCAACTTATCTTTTTGTTGCCTTTCTCCTTTCGGCAAGTTTTTTTGGAACATCATGCTCATAGGTATCCATACCATCATCCCCCCCGACAAAGCTGCACGCGAGGGATCCTTCTACCCTTTTGACAAAGAAAGAGGACAAATTAAGCATAATGCAAGTTTCCAGATAAACATGCACATAAGTAAACCTGAGAGCTGAACAGGATTGCAGAACACTTATCTTTATTTATCTACGCATAGGATCCGAGCCTGGCTTTGTACCAAGGATTACATGCTTCAGCGACAAAACTTGTACAAAAGGTGGTTGCCGGGGCTGGCCCGGTAACCGCGCCTAATGGTTAGAACTTTCGAAGATGTTTGATATTCCAAGAGTTGCTCACCGGAACGCCATCCTCGGTCTCCAGGCGGACTGCGCCGGGCCTAGTGACTCGTACTACCTGATAAGGGCCTTCCCACTTCGGTGTTAACTTGTTTGGATTCTTGGCGGACTGAACTCACCGAAGAACAAGGTCGCCTTCCTCAAGACTTCTAGCATTGACCTTGCGGCTATGGTAGTGGCGCAAGGCTTGCTGGTAGCGTGCAGCTCTCACAGCAGCCTGAAGATGGTCTTCCTCAAGGAGCATCGCGTCGTCTTGGCGTAACTGCTCTTGCTCGAGCTCATCATAAGCGAGCACTCAAGGTGACCCGTATATCAGTTCTGTGGGGAGCACTGCCTCCGCCCCAGAGACAAGGGAGAAGGGTGTCTGGCCGGTAATTCGATTTGGTATCGTCTTGATTGACCAAAGAACCACCGGCAACTCATCAATCCAGTTTCTTTAGCACTTGTGCAACCTATCAAAAGTTCTTTTCTTGAGACCTCGCAGCACTTCTGCGTTAGTCCTCTCTGCTTGGCCGTTGCTCCTCGGGTGGGCAACGGAAGCAAAAAATATTTTGCTACCAAGGTCTTGGACATACTTCATTAAGGTGCGGCTCGTGAACTGTGTGCCATTGTCGGTGATGATCCTGTTGGGAACACCGAAGTGGCAAACTAGCCCCTTAAAGAATTTGACGGCTGATTGTGTTGTCACCTTCCTCACTGCTTCCACTTCCGACCACTTTGTGAACTTGTCCATAGCCACGTACAAGTACTCAAAGCCCCGGCAACGTGGGGAAAAGGGCCCAAGATGTCGAGCCCCCAGACCGAAAATGGCCAGGAGAGAGGGATTGTTTGAAGAGCTTGAGCTAGTTGATGTAGTTTCTTCGAATGAAACAGACATGCTTCACACTTTGTTACTAACGCAGTTGCATCCAGGAGGGCAGTGTGCCAAAAGAAACCTTGTCGGAATGCCTGCCTGGCAAGTGCTCTTGATCCTATGTGGGAGCCACATATACCTTCGTGTATCTCTGCCAACAGCTCCAGTCCATGCTCCCAAGAAATGCACTTGAGTTTGACACCGTTCGATCTCTTTCTGTACAGGACGTTGTCTACAAACTGGTACATATGAGACCGGCGGGCTACTTTCTCTACTTCCTCTTGTTCCTCGGGGAGCTCTCCTATCTGAAGGAATTGGACAAGATGCTGCGGCCATGCTAGAGCCTGGGACTCGATAACAAGCACCAAAGGCGTATCCTTTGTCGGGAGAGCATTTTCCTCGACAGCAAGGGCCTGAGGGCCTGCCGGAGTCTGCTTCCCCCGACAAGCCTGGCGGGAGTGCATGCTTCTACGGGAAGAGTTGATGGCCCTACCGGAGCACAACACTCACCGGCAAGCCTGCCGTTTTCTTGGGAAATTTTCTCGTCGGCGGCCTTAGGGAGCCATGTCGGGAGATATTTGCTGGAACTTAAATTCCTTCTCTTCTCTTGCCCAGTTAATGGTGTCACAGAGGGTTGAGTTAGTTGGAGCACGAAAGTTCCTGGTTCCACAGGTAACTTAAGGGCAGCACATTTTGCAAGGCCATCAATAACGTTGTTCTCCGCACGTGGAACGTGCTCCATCTATAGGCCGTCAAAACATTCTTCCAACTTACTCACTTCATCTACATAAGCTTCCATCAACGGACTCTGGTAGTATTTGTTTACTTGCCTGACGACAAGTTGAGAGTCACCCCTGACAATAAGTTTCTTGATCCCAAGTTCCACCGCGATCCTGAGACCGGCAAGCAGCCCTTCGTACTCAGCAGTGTTGTTCATTGATCTCTCCTGGGGAAAGTGTATCTGGATCACATATCAAAGGTGCTCTCCGGTGGGTGCGACAAGCAGCACTCCGGTCCTAGCACCTTGCAGCGAGAAAGCTCCATCAAAATACATGATCCACTCTCGATCAGTCTTCTTGTCGGGAAGAGTTGACTCTGGAATCTCTTCATTGGGCGTCGGAGTCCATTCCGCAATGAACTCCACCAAGGCCCTGCTCTGAATAGTTGAAGTGCTTGCAAACTTAAGAACCAAACTTGATAGTTCCAAAGCCCACTCCACAATCCTTTCGGTAGCTTCTGGGTCCTCAATATCCGCTATAGCGGGAAGCGGGTGACAACGGTGATCTCATGTGCTTGGAAGTAATGGCACAGTTTCCTCGAGTCCATAAGAAGGCCGAAGAGCAACTTTTTCATGCCAGAATACCTTGACCTAGCCCCCTGCAACAAGGAGCTGGCAAAATAGACTGGTCGCTGCACCACTTTCTTCTTCTGAGCTATCTCTTTCAACCGCACAGATCCTTCCTTGTCGGCACTAGACCCCGCCAAAGGCTGTCCTGGCTTATTGTTTGGCGCCTCTGCCGTTGCCGCTGCTTCTTTGTCAACCTCTCTTTCAGCCACTAATGCAGCACTCACCACTTGATTCGTCGCCGCCAAGTATAGCAGCAACGGTTCTTGTGGTTTTTGGCGCGACTAGGACTGGTGGAGAGGAAAGGTACTTCTTCAAATCCTGCAGCACTGCCTCTGCTTCCGGAGTCCATTTCATTGGACCTGCCTTCTTCAAATTTTGAAAAAGGGCAGGGTGCGCTCAGCAAACTTTGAGATGAACCTACTCAGAGCCGCAACACAACTCGCAAGGCGTCGCACGTCCTTGACTCGTTTTGGTGCCTCAATCTGCTCAATTGTCTTGATCTTGTCGGGATTTGCTTTGTTTCCACGTTGAGACACAAAGAATCCGAGAAGCTTGCCGGATGGGACACCGAACACACATTTATCGGGATTGAGCTTCATGTTGATCTTGCGCAGATTGGCGAACGTCTCTTCTAGGTCCTCTATGAGTATGTCTTTGTCCTTGGTTTTGACCACTATGTCACCCATATAAGCCTCCATATTTCTATGCAGTTGCGGCTCAAAACCTATCTGGACCGCTCTCGCAAAGGTGGAACCAGCGCTTTTCAACCCGAAAGGCATACGCAAAAAGCAGTACTTAACACATGGGGTGATAAACGTGGGTTTCTCTTCGTCTTCCTTGGCCATAAAGATCTGATGATAACTGGAATAGGCATCAAGGAAAGACAATGAGTCGCAGCCAGTGGTGGAGTCCACAATCTAGTCGATGCGCGGCAAGGGAAAATGATCTTTAGGGCAGGCCTTGTTGATGTCCGTGAAATCAATGCATAGCCTTCACTTCCCATTCGCCTTGCGCACCACGACTGGATTGGCCAACCACGTAGGGTGGAATACTCCTCTGATCAAACCAGCTGCCTCTAACTTCTTGATTTCTTCGGCAATAAATTGTTGCCGCTCCAAAGCTTGCTTCCGAACCTTCTGCTTGACGGGCCGCGCGTGTGGACAGACGGCAAGGTGGTGCTCAATCACCTTCCTGGGAACATTGGGGATATCAGATGGTTGCCATGCAAACACATCGACATTCGCCCGTAGGAAGGCGACGAGCGCGCTTTGCTATTTGTCGCCAAGGGTAGAACTTATGGTGAAAGTTCCCCCCGTCCCATCCTCCTTGGCGGGCACCTTCTTGGTTTCTGGTGGAGCTGCCTTGGACTTCTTGCTCTTGTCGGTGGAGCTCTCTGGCACATCGTCAACCGTAGCGCAACACTCCGTAGAGGTACGCTTGCCGGAATGTGCGCCAGAGGCCTTGCCGGTCTTCTCCAAAGATGTCGTGGGGAACGAACACCTATGGGACCGCGGGGGCCCCTTTCGGTTCGGCGAGGGAGCGTGCTGGCACAAAGAGCCAGTCTGGTGAGCTGCAAACCGGGTGGTTTTACCCAGGTTCGGACCGCACGGATGCGTAAAACCCTACTCCTACTTGGTTGTATTGATCCTGTTCTAGGGTTCGATCTATAGGAGCGCCATGAACGGCTGCTACGTGAGCTTGGAAACCTCCAGTTGTCTAACTGTCGGGCCGTCTGGTTTTCTAACCGCCCAACTATCTCCAAGACAAAAAGCCCCCTTCTGTAACGCCCTGGGCCTCCTTTTATACTTAAGGGAATCCCAACAATGGCGTATAGTGCGCGCACGGGACGCCCAGTGCTGCTACCGCGCTATCATATCTAACCCTAACAGAGTAGGACAAGAGCATTAAATGCGCCGTCAGGGGCCTCAGTCCGTCAGTGGGCGGGACGGGGGTCGTCCCATCGACGCCGCTTAGCTCCCTCCAACGTTGACGCCTCGACACGCGTCCAGGTGGATCGACACCTATCATGTGTGCTGGCGGTGCTTGCCGGGACTTCGCCTTGCCGGGGGCCTGGAGGCTCTATAGCCCTCCTGACAAGATCTTGCCGGTAGTCCTGAGTCTTCTGCGCTAATGCTTGGTAAGTCTTCACCGGGCACTACCGCCGGGGCGGCTACTACTGCCCGCGCACGAGTAGAGCGGCACTAGGTGGCCCAAAAACTCTAGTGCACCGACAGACCCCTACCGCAAGATATGCCGTTTAACACCGACATTCATGGTCCATGCAGGTCCTGCTAGGCTAGGTGGTTGTCACCACTGGCGGAGCTACGGCCAAGCCAAACTGTGCTATGACCCATGTTTAGGGAAAATACACTAGGATGCAAGAGCAAATGGAGCATCAGAATAAGATAGTGGGATTTCCTTTCAAGTTGGGCCGTCCAATTTTTCGTGTGTAGCTCCGCCACTGGTTGTCACGGATCTTTTTCGGCATACATTAGATTTATATGAGATCAATTCTAATCTCAAGGTTGGCCTAGAGAAAAAAAAATCCGTGAGTGATGCGTGGACACGGATGACCTAGCCGATCTGTGCTCCTTGAATAGCAGCTAGGTTCTACGTATAGGACTGTCTATATCAATACAATGGCAAAATGAGATAGATGTTGAGCAAAAAGCTGCAGCTTAGCTACAGAGGAGTTGCCCCACCACGTGTTGAACATAAAAACAGTTCCTTGATTAATCAGAAAAGGAAAAATCCGATGCCCATGTTCAATCCTAATTCTTCCCCAATATCTAATTGGCTAACTACCTTTTTTTTATCAAGTAGAGACCAAGCCAAAGTAATACTCCGAGGTGATATTTTTCCTAGTACTAATGTTACCCATCCTGTTTATTTTTGAATTTGTTACTTTGGCTATCCATCTTTTTCATAGATTGATTAATATGGTGCATCACCAGGTCATGCCGCTACCGTCTGGCGCCCACGTTGTCCGCCCGCGGTTTTGAGTCTCACTGCCACCTTGGTCACGACAATGTGGTATCATGTCGACACCGTTGTCCCATGAATTTTTTACCTGCATCGACATCTTCGTGTGGCCGTTCTGTAAAGACGACCACAATGCTCAGGCTGTATTTTCTAAATTATTTACAGTACATAAATTAATTATGCAATCTTTAAAACAATATATTATTATGTGTTATTATTTTTGGCTTGCACTATTTGATGTGCACAAGTCATCGACTTCGCCAGGCGATGCTATCACTTTGGTGAGCCGCCCTATGCCATCATCGCCATGATGTCACATCTTCAAGTCGAGGTATACCATGCCGACTGGCTCCATCACGTTGGTTGGCCCATGGATCAGCCGATCTACTTCGCCACCTCAATTGAACTATTGCTTTGCCTCGACACAATGACAGTGTTGTCGCTTCGTCAAGCCAAGCTCCTAGCTCAGTCACCTTGGTCTTAGGGGATGGGACTTCGATCAAGTCGAGGACTATGCATCATATCATATCTATCAAAGTTTGCTAGGCATCCTTGTCCCGCCACAAGCCCGAATTGCGTTATCAACACCGAGCACATTAACCAGCTAAGTCGTTTTCATGCTAAAAAAATTAAATTTCTAATTTTCTGTTTGGTTCAACCAATCGTTTTGTTTTTGTCTTAAAATGAAAAAGTTTGTTTGCTAAAAACTTAGTTTGTTAAGAATGTTATTTGTTAAAAACACTTTTTCCCAAGTTAACTAGGAGCTCTTAAATTTATATGAGTTGTTTTACAATATATTTATTTTCTTCTTCTCAGTCGTTGTAAAGTCTTTTTCTATCACTCTTTTTTCCGACTCAAGTGTATGGTCAATAGCCAGATAGCCTAGCTTCTCTCTAAAACCGCCCGAGTTTAGTTCGCTAAATTGGCCTAACAAGCACTCCTCCTTCGGGAAAGGAGGTTGAAGTCGAAGGCTGGCCCACTTGAAGTCTTAAGATTGGATGTGTCATGTTAAAGCAAGACGGAAGCATAAAACAATTTTTAAGACCAATTTAAGAGTAACACCAAAAAAACTTGATTTAATTTAGACATCAAGTTTTCACGTAAGTTTTTTGGTTTTCTGACCATAACTCGCAACGCCAAACGGCTTTAAAGCATCAGCAATATTAATGGGGGTTGCAACTAGAGCTGAACCCACCTAAAGTCAAGATACTCCATGGAGTTCACACTAAAACGTCCTCGATATTTCACACTCATATGCATTGATTTCGACTTGTGTCTTTGGTCAATAGCTTCTCCTGTGCTTATCCCTTACATTTTCGCCTTATTCGGCTAAGGGTGCAAAGGGAGAACCACTTTGATTGTTAGTTCTGGTTTAAACAGTCAAGTACCTCAATTGGATAAAGCTAATTGTTATAATATGCGTAAATTGATCGGCGAACCACACGTGGTGTTAAACCAAATATAGTCGATCGAGTTTATCCAACTAAAACGAAGGCCCCCCTTTTTCTCAAAAAGTCCAAGTCATGGGTGGTTCAACCTCGGCCAATGATAACCCGTAAGTGTAGGGGATCGTTTGTAGCCATTTTCAGTAAGTAAGAGTGTCGAACTCAACAAGGAGCTAAAGGTAGAATTAATATTCTCTCAAATTCTATCGACCACCAATACAACTATACGCACGCTAGCGCTTATTTTCCCTAGAACAAATATGAAACTACTTTGCGGGAAGGAAACTAGAAGTACTTAGTAAGAGCAATAGATAGTTTTTGCAAGGTAATAAAGAACACAAAAATAAGAGTTAGGTGTTGTTTAGACAAATACTCCCTCCGCAAACTAATATAAGAGCATTTAGAACACTACTTTAGTAATCTAAACACTCTTATATTAGTTTACAGAGAGAGTATTAATTAAGTTAATTGTTTAGTAGAAAGCCTTTTTGTAGCGCAAGAGAACGATTTGTCCCTAGGCAATCGATAACTAGATCGGTAATCATTATTGGAGTTTTATACAAGGAAGACACATACGCTAACATACTTTCTGTGCTTGGATCATATGCACTTATGAATGGACCTCTGGCAAACATCAGCGACTACTAGAAATCATTAAGGTAAACCCAACCACATCATTAAACATCAAGTCCTCTTTATTCCCATACGCAACAACCCCCTTACTCGGTTGTAAGCTTTTGTCACTCTAGACCCCCACTGTAATTAAGGGAGTCATGAACATATTGCAGTATCCTACATCGGGAATCTCCATGTGTGCGCGACACGGAAGGCATCATAGGACAACACCAAAAAAAAACATACAACTCAAACCAATCATGATCATCAATCAACCCATAGGAAAAAATATATCCACTCAAACATCATAGGATAGCCACACATCATTGGATAATAATATATAGCATTAAGTACCATGTTTAGATTACAACAGGGAAGATAGGTATTGCACCGCTGCATATTTGGGGAGAGAGTTGGTGGTGACGGCGGCGAAGTTGTTTGTGTAGATCAATGTCATGATGGTTGCCACGGCGGCGCTCCGACACCACCGGGAGAGAGGGGGAGAGAGACCCATCCTCCTTATTCCTTGGTCTCCCCCTAGATGGGAGGCGAGTTTCTCCTCTGGTCCATGGCCGCCATGGCTCCCGGAGGGCAAGAGCCCCTCCGAGATTGGAACTCTCTCTTTGTTTCTCTCCTGTTTTTGCGACTGTTTTCTGACCCCTTCGCCATTTTTTAAATATCCGGAGATCCGTAATCCGATTAGGCTGAAATTTTAAGGGGATTTTTACCTTGAAATTATGTTCTCGAGGCAAAAGTAGGGCCCCAACTGACTTAAGGGGTGGCCACAAGCTATCAAGGCGCGACCACTCCCTCGTCGCGCCCTCTTGGCTTGTGAGGCCCTCGGGCATCGTGTAGCGATTATTATTCTTCCCAAAATTCACATATATTCCAAAAAAATCTCCGTAAATTTTTATCGCGTTTGGACTTCTTTTGATATGGATTTTCTGTGAAACAAAAAACACACAAAACAAGAACTGGCACTGGATAAGTAAGTTAGTCCCAAAAATAATATAAATATTGCCAAAAATATTTGAAAGTTGTAGAATATTGGCACGAAACAATAAAAAATTATAGATACAACAGAGATGTATTAGCATACCCAAGCTTAATTCCCGCTCGTCCTCAAGTAGGTAAATGATAAAAGGATAATTTTTGATGTGGAATGCTACCTAACATAATCGTGAACAAATGTCTAATCGTGGCATGAATATTAAGGTACAGGTGACTCAAGCCAATAGTCTATCATTTGACAAAAGGATATCCATACTCAGGTTTGCGGGATCACTAGAAGTGTATGTCTAGGGGGGGTGAATAGACTACTAGAAGGAATTTAAAACTACCACAAGCATAAGTATAAGGGTTGACAGTTTTAGCATATGTAGCAAGTCTAGTACACCCTACACATGCAAGTCATCAAGTATTGCAGCGGAAAGTAAAGACATTGCACATGAAAGGAAGGAGTAAAGATAGAGAGATCAAACGCATGAAGGACATGAAGATTTTTCCCGTGGTTCCGATAGGTGGTGCTATCGTACGTCCACGTTCATGGAGCCTTCAACCCACGGAGGGTAATGGTCGCGAGAGTGCATGGAGGGCTCTACCCACGAAGGGTTCCACAAAGAAGCAACCTTGAATATACCACGACGGCTTACGTCCACGGAGGACTAGCCTAACTAGGGGTAGATCTTCATGAAGTAGGGGATCTGCTTGCCCTTACAAACTTCTTAGTTCACTCCACAACACGAATTATGAGGCTCCCAAGCGACACCTAACCAATCTAGGAGGCACCACCCTCCATAGGGTAATAGGCTCAATAATGTCGATGAACTCCTTGCTCTTGTGCTTCAACATGATAGACTCCTCAACGCACAATCACTCTCTCACATATTTGCCTTGGTGGAAGAGTTTTATTGGGTGGAAAGCAAGTTGGGGAGGCTAGAGATCAAGATTAATATGGTAGGAATGGAATGGCATGATCTCAACACATGAGTAGGTGGCTCTCTCTAAGAAAATCAGTAGGTATGAGTGGGCAACTGTTCCGAGTGCATCTCTTGCGAGTGAGTGGTGGTGGAGGGGTATATATAGGCATCTCCAAAAATACAACTATTACACCTGATAAGTCAGACTAGGTGACACCGATGTGTTAATCTCGGTGGTACCGAGTTGCCTCAAAGGTAGCAACTTTTGAATCTCGGTGAGACTGATACATAAAACTCGGTTGCACCGATAAGGTGACCAACAGTCAGATTGCCAATCTCGGTGACGCTTATTCACAAAACTCGGTCGGACCGATTTTGTAAACTTGCATAATAGGAAGTTGGCAACCCAAACTCGATGGCACCGAAGTGGAATCGGTTGTACCGAAATGCTAGATTTTGGCTAAGTCTGTCTGAGGTTGGGAATCAGTGGCACCGAATGGAAAGTGTTGGTTGCACCGATTTTGAGTACTTGGCTTTGGACAAACTTTTGTGGAAGAGCTTCTCGGTGTATGTGGTGACCATCACTTGTGCACGTATGAGCATTTTGGTCACCTTACCCCCTTTTAATAGTATTAGATTTCCTATGGACTCAAAGTGATTTCTCACAAAAGGTAAAATGTAGAGTCCTTTGCTTGAAGCTTCGCCAATCTATTTCCTCTCCTTCTTCTTCATGGGGATACTCTCCACAGTCCTTTTTGCCAATCCACCACTCTCTATGGACTTTATCTGAAATACACTAGATGAAAGTATTAGTCCAAGAGACAATGTATGTTGTCATGAATTATCAAAACCACCAAGGGAGCACATTGTGCTTTCAATCTCCCCCTTTTTGGTAATTGATGACAACATACAATCAAAGCTTCAAATAAAGATAAGCATGAATATAATGAAGACTTTGAGAGACACATGACTTAGACTTGCTCCCCCTAAATGTGTGCAATCCCTTTAAAGGATAGTTGCTTTGGAATGCATGGACACACATATAGTAGAAGGGATATATTAAGTCATGTGTATCTTGGCAATATGCATCAAATGTATATGAATGAGGTGTATCCTTGTTCAAGACTTCACTCTTGCAAATAATATGTGCAAAAAGCAAGAGATCATCTTGATCAAGGGTATGATGCATATACTTCCTTTGAGTTCTTGATTGTTCTAGTAGTAGAGGTACACTTGAGAAAACAATATTAGGTAACACAAGAGTATTCTACCAATCAAAAGCCTTAGAACTCAAAGATACCAAGATATGGAGAACATATAGAAGATAGTATTCCTTAAGATTGATATGTCTCCAAGATCATTTAGAAATTTCTCCCCTTTAGATATGAAAATGATGGATCATCCTCTCCCCCTGAATCTTAGCATTTAGATATTGGGATTGGATAGGGTGAGAAAATTCTAAAATTCTAATCAGATCTTTCTCCAAAATATATATTTCTCCCCTACTTTGGTATTCTCCCCTTGTTTATATAAGTATAGACTTTTATATTCTTCTCTCCCCCTAAATTATATCTCCCCCTTTGCATAAGCATGTATCTCCCTCTTTAGCTTTGAAGCTTTGTATATTTCTCCCCCTTTGGCATTAATTTCCAAAAAGGTCAGATATAGGGTCAGATACATGGTTCATTGATAAAGAAGGGATCCTTGAGATTAAGGGTCATAGAATGTAGGACTCATAGAATATGAAAATCATGAGAAAAATGAGGGATTCATTGAAAATAATTTCTCTTACTTTGGCTTAAACTGAGAATTTGTAGAACTTCTCCGCCTCTGAGTTAGGGATCCTTGAAAGTATTTCTCCCTCTCCTTTTTTATTAATAATAAAAGGGATCATCGAAGGATTGAGAAAGCACAAATGGAACTCAAACATTTTCAGCATCAAACACTGACTGAAATAAAATAGAAAGTCAGTGTCTCCGAGACAACTTGGTCAGTGGTATCAATGTGGTGTTGTGCAGCTCATCTGCAGAGTCGGTAGAACCAAGGCCTTTGAATAGGAGGCTCTGAGGCATAAAATAGAAACTTGGAGAATGTGATAATTGTACCAATGACAAAGTTGTGAATGAAAATCAACAAGGAAAGAGAATCAAACATTTTGTACCAATTTCGACCAATTTACAGAGAGGAGTAAACTAGAAAATATTTGAATGGTTCCAAGAATTTTTGGAATAGAGAATGAACCAACCAAGATTCTTAACTACATGATGGGTGGTGACTAGGTCACCTATATTAGAGTATATTGACTTAGGAGCCAAGCAAGAATGCTTGATCATAGGTAATATTCATCATTAAGCTCAAAATGGGGTTACCATTTTTCGATTAAGCATTTTAATGTCTTCATATCACTTGAGTTGCTTTATCTCATGACTTGGAGTAAAGCTATATCAAGTATATGAGTACATATCTTTGAGGGATGTTGATGACGTAGCTTGTAGGTGAACATGATGAGGATGCTCGAAGTTGATGAAGTTCATCTTGAGTTAAGAGCAATCCTTGTTGTTTCGTTCACTTTTCACCTACATGGGTTAGTCACGCAAGGAAGAACATGATATATCCAAATGACATGATACCAATTGAGATTTTGCAATCGAGGGATATATGTCAAGGATATGTTTTGTTGTCTTCTTTCTCTCATCATCAAAGCAAGGTTGTGGATACTTGGTCGTGACAAGATTGCTTAAGATATGAGTTGATGGCAAGCTTGTGGAATGTTGTTCTTCCAAGTACCTACAAAAGGGTTAGATGCGGAACAAGGGAGCATAGAATTCCAAGATATGATATTCAATATAATAGCATGGAATAGACAATAAAGCTCATTCCCTTGCAAGCATCCGAGTGATCTTAGCTCAAGTTTGAAGCATCAATGATGTTCAACTCACTCCTCGAATGACAGAAAACCATTTTGACAAGTGGATTAGTAAAGATATTGGCCAATTGCTTGTTAGTACGAACATACTTAAGATTAATATATCCTTTGGCAACGTGATCACGAATGAAATGATGTCAAACTTGAATATGCTTGGTTCGAGAGTGTTGCACATGATTATGACCAATCTTAATAGCACTTTCATTGTCACAAAGTAATGGCACATTTTTCACATTGATTCCATAAAATTTAAGAATTTGTGTCATCCATAACAATTGCGCACAACATGATCCAGCAGTAATATATTCAGTTTCGGTAATAGATAGAGATACCGAATTTTGTTTCTTGGAGGACAAAGACACAAGAGATCTACTCAGAAATCGACATGTACCCGAGGTGGTTTTTCTATCAACCTTGTCACCGGCACAGTCCGAGTCGGAGTAGCCAATAAGATTAAAAGAAGATCCCTTGGGATACCAAATGCCAAAGTTTGGTGTATGAATCAAGTATCTCACAATGCGTTTAACAACCTTAAGATGACATTGTTTAGGTGCAACTTGATATCTAGCACACATGCAAACAGTAAGCATAATATCAGGACGGGAGGCACATAGATAAAGCAATGAAGCAATCATTGATTGATAAACCTTTTGATCAACCGGTCCCCCCTCCTTAGTGAGATCATCGTCTCCGCTAGTTGGAATGGGAGTTTTCATACCTTTGCACTATTGCATATTGAACTTCTTGATTAAGTTCTTGATGTACTTAATTTGAGAGATGAATGTTCGTTCTCTTGTTCGCTTGATTTGTAGACCAAGAAAGAATTTCAGCTCACACATCATAGACATCTCATACTTCTTTGACATCAGTCTTCCAAACTTCTCACTAAAATGTGGGTTAGTAGATCCAAAGATAATATCATCCACATAAATTTGGCACACAAATAGTACACCATTAACTCTATTTGTGAATAAGGTTGCATCAATTTTACCAATTTCAAAACCCTTTTCAATGAGAAACTTCGTTAGGAATTTATACCAAGCACGAGGAGCTTGCTTAAGACCATATATAGCTTTGTGAAGTTTGTAAACATGGTCATGTTTCTTAGGATTTAAAAAACCAGGTGGTTTCTTACATACACATCTTCTTAAATCTCACCATTAAAAAAATCACTTTTAATATCCATTTGGTAAAGCATGATATCATGGTGATTGGCATAAGAAAGAAGAATTCGAATGGCTTCTAGTCTAGCAACGAGGGCGTAGGTCTCACCATAGTCTATACCTTTAACTTGCGTATATCCTTGGGCTACAAGGCGAGCCTTGTTGCGAATGACTTGACTGTATTCATCTTGCCTGTTCCGAAATACCCATTTCGTACCGATAGTGTTTAGCTCATCCTTGGGCTTCTCCACGAGTGGACCCGTTCCTCTCGAAGTTGTGAAGATCTCCATGCATAGCGTTCACCCAATGCGCGTCTTCAAGAGCTTGTTCAACCTTCAGTGGTTCAATGCTAGATATGAAAGAATAATGCTCACAAAAGTTATCCAAGCAAGTTTTAGAGCGAGTGATCCTCCCTGTTTGTATGTCAACAAAGAGTTGGTTTAAGGGATAGTTCTTGGTCACTTGTGCTCGAACTATGGGTATCTTAGGCTTGTTTGTTGGTGGAGCTTCTTCTTCATCATCTCCTTCATCTCCGTTGTTGTCAACATGGTCATCTACTTGAGGTGGTGGTGAAGGAGGTTGTGGTGGATCTTCATGATGTACTTCCTCCTCCTCTTCATCTTGTCGTGTACTGCTTGTGGATGCTTCGATATCGTATTGTCGGTAGCCTTGATCCGAAGTAGGAGCTTCCACTTGGGTTGATGAAGTACTTTCCTTCACCTACATGGGACGAATCTTGTCGATGGGAAAATATTGGATAGCTTCCGAAGGAACCTTATCACATACATCATTTGGCAGTTGTTCGACTTGCAAACCATTAGATTCATGAAACTTCACATCTACCGTCTCTTCAACTTTTTGAGTGAAGTTGTAGACACGATAGGTGTGAGAGTTCAATCCATAACCAAGTAGGAAACCTTCATGAGACTTGGGAGCAAATTTAGCACGGAGATGCTTATCAAGAATGTAACACTTGGAGCCGAATACCCGAAAGTATCCAACTTGGTGTTTGTTACGGGTGAGAAGCTCGTATGCCGTTTTACTGAGAAGCTTGTGCAAGTAGAGTTGGTTTGTGGCATGCCATGTTATTCCCATGACTTCTGCCCAAAAGTGTCTTGGCGTCTTGTATTCGTCAAGCATCGTTCTTGCCATCTCAATGAGGGATCAGTTCTTTTCTCAACAACTCCATTTTGTTGAGGCATGTACGTAGCCGAGAACTCATGTGAAATACCCTCTTCATCAAGAAAGGTATCCACATGGGTGTTCTTGAACTCCGATCCCTTATCGCTTCGAACCTTCTTGATCTTCACTTCAAACTGATTTTGCGTTTTGCGTGCGAAGTTCTTGAAGATATTTTGTACCTGTGACTTATCGTCAAGAAAGAATACCCACGTAAATCTGGAAAAATCATCAACTACAACTAGACCATAAGATTTCCCACTGAGACTCTTGTAAGCATTGGGACCAAAAATATCCATATGAAGTGACTCAAGTGGTCTCCTAGTGGTCATGATGTTCTTGACCAGATGACTTCCACCTACTTGCTTTCCTGCTTGACAAGCTCTACAAAGTCTATATTTGTCAAAGATAACATCTTTAACACCAAGAATATGATCGCCCTTGATAAATTTATCTAGATTGCGCATGCCTACATGTCCAAGCCTTCTATGCCAAATCCAACCTTTAGATGATTTAGTGATGAGACAAGTACGAGGTTGGGACTTTTTAGTGAAATCAACAATGTATAGATCCTCTACAAATACCGGTAAAGGAAATTTTATGATTATCAAATCGAAACACTTGGCAATCTTCTTTGATAAATAGCAAAGTGAAACCGAAGTATGCTAGTCTAGATACAGAAAGAAGATTGTAGCCTAGGGATTCAACAAGCATCACATTTTGAATGGAGCTATCATGAGATGTGGCCACCTTACCAAGGCCAAGTACCTTACCCTTAGAGTTGTCTCCAAAGGTCACGTACCTTCAGGGACCTTGATTAGGCGTGATCTCTTGGAACATGTCTTTATCGCCAGTCATATGATCCGTGCATCCACTGTCAAGAATCCACTCTTTTCCGCCGGACATGTAGTCCTTGAAGTTTTCCATTAGACTTAGATTCCTCATGATCTTTTCATGCTCGATGTCAAAAAACTCATCTTCATCATAGTAGCCATGTTCTTCATTGTCATCATTTGGTGGAATCTCCTCGTCATAGAAACCAAGAGACTCATTAGAATCATAACCATGAAAATGTTAAAGTTTATGAATGCAAATGGCTTCAATAACAATGTTGTTGACAGTAGTGACATCTCCTTTAGCACGCATAAGATCACGGAGCTCAAATAGGCATTTATCAAAGTTTGGATCACTAGGCTTCATTTTGTGAAAAGCAACAATTTTACGAAGAATTTTATCAACATTACCTAATGAAAGATTTGGATATCGTTTCTCTAAATTAGTCCACAAAGTATAAGCACATGCAAAGTTCTTTAATTGAGAAAGCACGATTCTTGGTAAGCCTCTAACAATGAGATTGACGGTTTTAAGGTCACCAAGCATGTTAATTTCCTCTTCGTTTGTGGGACCCAATTCATCAACGGGTTGCACATAGGGATTTTCAATATGTTTTATCAAATGGAATTTGTCAAATAGATCAATCATGGCATTCTTCCAACGATTATAGTACTCTTCATCAAGAATGGGCACTCTACAATACAAACCCTCCACACTAGACACATCCATCTTCCTCCACGATGTTGAAACCGAATCAATGGAGACCAATGCTCCGATACCAATTGCGGGATCACTAGAAGTGTATGTCTAGAAGGAGGGTGAATAGACTACTAGTAGGAATTTAAAACTACCACAAGCATAAGTACAAGGGTTGGCATTTTTAGCATATATAGAAAGTATATTACACCCTACAAATGCAAGTCATCAAGTATAGCAGCAGAAAGTAAAGACATTGCACATGACAAGAAGGAGTAGAGATATAGAGATCAAACACATGAAGGACACGAAGATTTTTCCCGTGGTTCCGATAGGTGGTGCTATCATACGTCCATGTTCATGGAGTCTTCAACCCACAGAGGGTAACGGTCGCGAGAGTCCACGGAGGGCTCTACACATGGAGGGTTCCACAAAGCAGCAACCTTGATTATACCATGACGACTTACGTCCACAGAGGACTAGGCTAACTCAAGGTAGATCTTCACGAAGTAGGCGATCTCCTTTCCCTTACAAACTTCTTGGTTCACGCCACAACACGAAGTAGGAGGCTCCCAAGCGACACCTAACCAATCTAGGAGGCACCACCCTCCAAAAGGTAATAGGCTCAATAATGTCGATGAAATCCTTGCTCTTGTGCTTCAAGATGATAGACTCCTCAACACACAATAACTCTCTCATAGATTTGGCTTGGTGGAAGAGGTTGATTGGGTGGAAAGCAAGTTGGGGAGGCTAGAGATCAAGATTCATATGGTAGGAATGGAATGGCATGATCTCAACACATGAGTAGGTGGATCTCTCTCAAAAAATTAGTAGGTATGAGTGGGGAAATGTTCTGAGTGCTTCTCTTATGAGTGAGTGGTGGTGGAATGGTATATATAGGCATCTCGAAAAATTCAACTGTTATACCCAATAAGTCAGACTCAGTGACACCGATGTGTTAATATCGATGGTACCGAGTTGCCTCAAAGGTAGCAACTTTTGAATCTCGATGAGATCGATACATAAAACTCGGTTGCACCGATAAGGTGACCAACGGTCAGATTGCCAATCTCGGCGACGCCGATTCACAAAACTCGGTCGGACCGATTTTGTAAACATGCGTAACAAGAAGTTTGCAACCCAAACTCGGTGGCACCTAAGTGGAATCGATTGCACTGAAATGCCAAGGTTTGACTGAGTCTGTCTGAGGTTGGGAATCGGTGGCACTGAATGGAAAGTGTTGGTTGCACCGATTTTGAGTATTTGGCTTTGGACAAACTTTTGTGGAAGAGCTTGTGGGTGTATGTGGTGACTATAACTTGTGCACGTATGAGCATTTTGTTCACCAAAAAAAACCTTACCCCCTTTTAATAGTATTGACTTTCCTATGGACTCAAAGTGATTTATCACAAAAGGTAAAATGTAGTGTCCTTTGCTTGAAGCTTTGCCAATCTATTTCTTCTCTTTCTTATTAATGGGGATACTCTCCACACTCCTTTTTGCGAATCCATCACTCTCTATGGACTTTATCTGAAATACACTAGATGAAAGTATTAGTCCAAGAGACAATGTATGTTGTCCTGAATTATCAAAACCACCAAGGGAGCACATTGTGCTTTCAAGGTTTACTTGCAAACAATCACGTCCTTTCAAAATAACAAATGCTAAAGAACACTATCTCTACAAAAACATATACTTGTAATGCTTGGTATTTCTAGCATAAAGTATAAAAAATGAGCACCTTGGTGTCAAACCAAGCAATTGGATCATACTACTTAACGCGCTTCAGCTTTTTATTACCCACTCAATACATGAGCGTGAACCATGTACATAGCATATTGGTGGAATAGAATATGGTGGTAGGTTTCAAAAGGGGAAGAGTGGAGCAGAAAGATTCACATCAACTAGGTGTATCAACGGGCAATGGAGATGCCCATCAATAGATATCAACGCGAGGAGTAGGGATTGCCATGAAACGGGTGCACTAGAGATAATAGTGTATGAAAGCTCAACTAAAGCTAAGTGGGTGTGCATCCAACTTGCTTGCTCAGTAAGACCTCGTGCATTTGAGGAAGTCTGTCATCAAAATATACAAGCCAAGTTCTATAATGAAAATTTTCCACTACCATATGAAAGTGACAAAAAATGAGACTCTCCATATGAAAAACATGGTGCCACTTTGAGCCATAAGTGTGGAAAAAGAGGTAGTAACATTGTCCCTTCTCTCTTTTCTCTCATTTTTTTCTTTTCCCTTGTTTTTTCATTTCTTTCTTTTTCTCTCTTTCTTTCTTTTTCTCTTTTTCTCTTTTTTATTTTATTTTTTGTCCGGAGTATCATCCCCACCTATGGGGGAATCATTGTCTCCATCATCCTTTCGTCACTAAGACATTGCCCTAAATAATGAATAGTGTCACACTTCTATTTACTTACAACTCGATATGAAAAACTGCTAAACAATATGTGTAGGATCAAAAGTAGGTCTATAGGGGGGTGATTAGACTACTTGACCAAATAAAAGTTCTACCTTTTCCCAATTTTAGTTGTGGGCAGATTCTAGCAATGATAGCAAGTCAAACACACCTTACACATGCATGTCTATGATTATACAACAGAAAGTAAAGGCAAGCACATATAATATAGGTAAGGGTTAGAAGATCAAACGCAATTGTTGACATGAAGATTTTCCCGTGGTTCCAATAGGTGGCGCTATCGTACATCCACATTTATGGAGTCTTCAACCCATGGAGGGTAACGGTCGTGAGAGTCCATGGTGAGATCCACCCATAAGGGTCCACGAAGTAGCAACCTTGACTATTTAATAACGACTTCCGTCCACGAAGGACTAGCCTCACTATGGGTAGATTTTCACGAAGTAGGCAAACTCCTTGCCCGTACAAACTTCTTGGTTCAACTCCACAACACGAAGTAGGAGGATCCCAAGCAACACCTAACCAATCTAGGAGGCACCACTCTCCAAAATGTAATAGGCTTGGTAATGGTGATGAACTCCTTGCTCTTATGCTTCAAGACGATACACTCCTCAACACTGAATCACTCTATCACAGATTTGTCTCGGTAGAAGAGATTGATTGGGTGGAAAGCAACTTGGGGAGGCTAGAAATCAAGATCCATATGGTCAGAGTGGATGATCTTGATCTCAACACAAGGGTAGGTGGTTCTCTCTCAGAAATTTGGATATGGGAAGTGGGTAACTGTTCTGAGTTCTTCTCTTGCGAGTGGGATGTGGTGGAGGGGTATATATAGGCATCTCCAAAAATCCAACTGTTACAACATTATTAACCATCTCGGTGAAACCAATGCAAAACTCGGTCTTACCGATCTATTCAAAATGTGGCAAATTTTGAAAACTTTGTGAGACCGGTATAGGAAACTCAGTTGTACCCAAGTCAGTGGCTTAGGCAGTTTCCAATACTCGGTGAGACCAAAAAACAAAACTCGGAAATTCTGATTTTATGTAATCAGCTAACATAATCGTGGTCATTGAATCTCAGTTGAGCTAGGGTTTGGCTGGGGTACTGTCTTAGGTTTAGACTCGGTGTAGTCAATGTGGAAATCTTGGTGGCACCGATTTTGATTGGTAGGGTTTTGACAGAGTACTTTGTGGGAGAGCTTGTGGGTGTTTTCGGTGGCTAAAACTTGTGCACGTGGAGCAATTTGTTCACCAAAAATACCTTACCCCCTTTTAACAGTATTGGATTTCCTATGGACTCAAAGTGATTTCTCACAAAAGTAAAAGGAGAGTCTTCTGGCTTAAAGCTTTGTCAATCCATTCCTTGCATCTTGGGGTATCTCCTCACAATTTATAGCCATCCCATCATTGGATTTTTTTTTGAAATATGCTTAGTGAAAACATGAGTCCAATGATATATATGTTATTATTAATTACCAAAACCACAAGGGAGCAAATGTTCTTTCAATCTCCCCCTTTTTGGTAATTGATGACAACATATAGATCAGAGCGTCGACATATGATATAATCAATGAATAGAGTCATCACTTTGAGAATTGTGTGATAAGCAAGATCTCCCCCTAAATTTGTGCATTATTTTGAATTTGCATTTGAATGCAAATGGACAATCGATTAGGCTCATGGGACACTCTTCCATGTCACACACAACTTGGTGGTGTGCGAGAATAATATGAATGAATAAGATAGCAGAACACATCAAGCAAGAAGTGAATGATCATCTCATAAGCATCTTAAAGGATAGGAAATAGTAGAAACACTCAAAAAGTGCATGATTAAACACCATCAAGTTTAACACAAACGAACGACCGAAAGATTATAAAGTTTTGGAGAGTGACAAAAAACAACACTCTCTCTCGAAGCCCTATCGATCTATACATCTTCTCCCCCTTTGGCAACAAGTTACCAAAAAGTTCAAAGGTATAGGACTAATCATCTCTCTGGGGCTGAACTCCTCCGGTTACTGATGTAGGAGTTGAGAGAACCGCATACGCGAAGACTTCTACCGATGTCATGGAAGGGGTTAGTGTAGTCACCGAAGGTGCTGATGGGGCTGGTAGGACTGAAGGAGCTGCAGCATGAGTTGATGTAGATGGTTTCTTCTCAAAAGATGTCACTGACAAGGATCTGGCTTGTGTCTTGAACTGAGTGCTAGGTTGAAGAGGGTGACCTGCATGTTCATCATCATCCTCTGAGGTGTGAGGAAGGGGTACTGAGTCCACCTCCGTCTTGAGCTCATCAACTGTCTTAGTCAGCCCATCCACCCTGTTGTTCATCGTATGAAACTTGTCTTCAACAATCCTTTCTAGGCTCTTTTGGTTCTTGAGAATCCCCGTGATGTCATTCTGCATGCCGTGGACAAATATGGTGAGCTAGGGACATCATCATAGGAAGATGAGCTACTCTCAGGGCTAGTGGGGTTATCTGAGATCATTCTGGTTGTCCACTGAGTTTGTCATGCTGACTCTGTGAAAAGAGTAAAGAAGAGCAATGGGGTTGAGTGAGCACAAAACACAAACATTTTTCAAATTTGAAGAAAGAAAATCTTAGATTTAACTTCCTGCAAAATGGATTTAGGTAGCACCGAGTCAGAATTTTTGGATTCACCGAGACAGATGACCTTCTTCATGGAAACTTGGCAGCCACTTCGGTCTCACCGAAAATGACCACCCGGTTTCGCCGAGACTATTCTCAGGAACCCTAGATACAAATTGGTAGAACCGATTTTTATGATTCGGTGTCACCGATATGCGTTTTGTGGACGGCTAAACCTAAAATCTTCTCGTTCTCTAATCTAAAGGATCTTCTAATGGATTAAGAATATTGCATACGTGGTTTGTAGATGGAAGAAAATATAATGTGCAAGAATCGGATAAAGGAGTGCACGAGGGGCCGGATTCATACCCTAGCTTGGTGATGAATCCCCTACGACGGCGATGGTGGTGTTGATTCCATCCACGGCGGCGATTCCCAATGGCGGATTTGCCCCTCTGTCTCCTGACAGTCAAGAAACTCGATGAGACCAACAATTTCCTATCGATTGTACCGAGGTAAAAAACCTAGATCAACTTAGTGAATTGGTGGAACCAAGACTGTGGAGTTGGTTGCACCGAGATTTACAAAGAGGTTTTGGAATGCAGCTCTTGTCGACATGGTACTCCGAGTGGTCCTCACACAGAGGGATCGAGAAGTAATTATTCAAGTTTTGTGATGTAGCATGAATAGAAATTGAGACGGGAAACCATAGATATCTAGCGAGGGGTCCTAGGATTTCTTGTACATCCAACTGGCAAAAGAAAATCCAAAGCCAAATATCTACAATTTGATATCCTAGAATGAGTAAAGATATGCATACCAACGTGCTCACACAATAAGATATCAAACGAAATCATGGCAAAAATGCACAATCATTCTAGCATCTATCAAGCACTTTGGTGATGCCATAGTCATCTATATATGAGTATATTGACTTAGGAGCCAAGTAAGAATACTTGATCATGGGTCATACTAATTTTTTAAGCACAAGTGGGGTTACCACTTTTACATAAAGCTTGTTAATGTTGTCACATTATTAGAGATACTTTAACTCGAGTCTTAGAGTAAAGCTCCCCCTTGATGTGGCATCCCCCCTAAGAGGGATAAACTAACCTTGGGTTTTGTCATAGAAGACTTCATTTGGGTGATATAGTAGTGGAAGCTCATAGTTGACGAAGATCATCTTGAGTTGGGAGCAATCCTTTTTGTTTCTTACTCTTCTCACCTACATGTGTTAGTCCCAAACAAGAGACAAATACATGGATATCTATGGACATGGAGTGCAAAGCATACATGATAATCTCCATGAATTCATTAATTACCATGTCCCTTGTTTACCTTTGAGGGAATGTGTGACTCTTTGAACCACTACATAATGTTGATGTTGATTGCAACTAGTTCTTGCCAATAATGAATATGAGTGAATTTCATTGGCGGAGTCACCCCTCAAGAACTAATCTAGTTCTTATTCTTGGGGACCCACTCAAAAATCCTTGAGAAACCACTTTACCAAAGCTTGGGATTCATCTTCATATGAGTCAATCTCCTCTTAAAGCTCGTCCTTGCCCTTGAGCTTGTGATCTTGTGGTGGAAGGTCATGTTGAGATTTTGTTCCCTTGGGAAGAGTATGTTCATACTTCTCCCTTTTAGGAACAAACTTGGGCTTGGTATATGGACCTTCTTCCCATTCAACTCCATTAGCGTTTAAGTAGCAATTCCATGGTTCTTACGGTAACCTCCGTGCTTGCATACAATTTCTTCAAATTGCCTACACCCAACAATACTTTTGCAGATACCTTTCTCTATAATCCCGTTCAATAGTTGATTTTCTTGCTCAAGCGTAACTTGGCTAAGAGAGTCGTTAGTGGGATCAATAGAACTACTAGAAGCAATATCATTAGATTTATCATTTTTATTGCTACTAGCTGAAGAACTTTTTTGGCCTTTGTTACTAGTTTTCTTAGCCTTAACTTGTGGAATGATTGTAGACAAGAGAAGTTGTTTGGCTAGACAAGAGAAAGGCTTGTTTTGAAGATCGTCATTGATAGCTTTAAGGAATTCATTCTCTTTCTCCAAATTGAGCTTCTCGAAGGGGAGCTTCTCATGTGTCCTCTCAAGCTCTGTATGATCTTGTAGAGTAGACTCGTGGGCTAACATAAGAGTGTTTAGTTATAGAGTTAGTCGCTCTATTTCCAACTTATCATCATCACACGACTTATCTTGACTAAAGTGATTAGTAACAAGGTCATTTTGACTAATATCACTAGATTTTTCAAATAGCAAGTCATCATCTCCTGGCAAATCATCCTCGTCACTATTGAAATCAAGGTACTCGAGGTGTAATACCTTGGGGCACTTAGCCATGAAGCAATTTCCACTCCCTTCATTTGGTGAATCAAATATGTCATAGGAGTTGGAGGAAATGAGTGCAAGTCCGGCAACACCTTCATCTTGACTATAGTCGGAGTCGGAGTGATAGCTTCTCTCGGAGTGGTGGTCGGAATCAGAGTCGGAAACCCATTCACCAACATGAGCTTGATGTGTTCTTCTTGAGTATCTCTTGGTGTACTTCGTTCATAACGATCATCTCTACTCCTTCTCTCTCCTCGAGGTGACTCATCTCTTAATCTCTTTCTTCTATGTGACTCGTCCCTTATTTTGTGTGTGTGTGGGGGGGGGGGGGGGTGATGCACTCATTTGAGTAGTGTCCGGGCCTTCCACAATTGTAACAACTCCGTTCATGACTAGATGAACACTTATCTTCCTATCTTGAGTTGGAGTTCCTATATTTTCCTGTACTCCTGTAGAATTTGTTGAATTTCTTGACCATGAGGCTTATCTCTACATTGGTAACAAGGTTGTTGCTTGAGGTAGTGGGAGCATCACTTTTGGCTTTGTAAGCACCGCTAGACTTGTTGTGAAGCTCTTCCTTGTCTTTGAGTGACATCTCATGAGCAACAATTCTTCCAATCACTTCCATAGGCTTGACATCTTTTGTAACATCCCAAAATTTCATTTTTGGAATGTTATGAAATATAGCTATGCATCATCATCACATTGTTTGAATGAAGTGAATTGTTGAAGTTCTTCTTTTGGATTTCTAAAAGGCCACTTTCATTTCTCCTTATACTTGTTTCACTTATTTGAAAATCTCTGGAATTATTCAAAACAAAAGAGGAGTAACATGACACTCCACACCAGGGGCATCTTGGTGAATTATTTGAACAATAAAACCAGGGGTTTATTTGAAAGTTTATCTCAAAAGAATTTAAAAAATAAATTAGGCATTTTCTGTAAAATATTTTTTTAAAGTATTCATTTTGACAAAGGAAAAATGTTCATTAAATAGCATTTATTCCCTTGATCATTTTGATATATATATTCCCTATGTTTGGAAATGATTTGAATGCATTAAAGGATTTTAAACGTTCTAGAAAATAGAAAAGGAAACGGATTTAAAGCGTTTAATTAGAAACCGGCCGACCCACAACCTTTAAGTCCCGAATTCACTCCGGATTGGCCACCAACGCGCAAACCACGCCCTCTCTCCCACTGACACACGGGACCCACCGTCCGACAGCGTCATCAGCGCGCTCATCCCCTTCCCCTCGCCCCGACCTCGCCGGCGATCCCTCCCCCGTGGATCTCTCTCCCCTCTCCCTCTCCCGACCCCGCACCTGGCCTATAAGTAGCCCCGCCTCTCCGCACTCCATTTTGCCCCAACCCCCTCTACCCTCGCCAGAACGCCACCGCACCACCTCGCCGGAGTTCTGACTCCACCCGAACCACCAGAGCTCCTGGCCGTCGCCACACTCACCCCCACTCCCCTCTGACGCCACCAAAGTACGCCGGAGACTCACCGCCTCCGTTTGAAGCCTTCGGACGCCGCCCTCGACCACCGCAGCACTAGCCCTGAGCATCTCTGACTTCCGGCCGCCGTCGACATCACCGGAGCTCCGACCCCCTCCCCTATAAGCCGCCACCTCCACCCGCAACCGTCAGATCTAGGATCTATGCTCCAGATTAGAAATTTTATTTAAACGAACCGGTACCCACTTCGCTTCGGTCGTCTGCCCGCAAACACCCATGCACACGCGCCAGCAACTAATAGGAAACCGCCACGTAGCCCTGTCCGTTCGCTAGAAATTTTGTTCTTTCCTGTTTTTGTTTTAGAAAACGGAATGTTTTCTGTTTTTGTTTTAGTTGTAACTTTTAAAATAATTAGTGTTTTAATTAATTGTTTTTGCATTAGGTCACAAATTTCATGTAGTTTCATCCTGTAGTCTTAGATTTCAAATTTGAACTTTAAATTTTGAATCTAACCAAATTTTCTTAATTACTAAAATCTGTATAACTAGAGTTTAAAAATTTATTTTTGAGTGATTCTTTTTGCCACTGTTTTGTATTAGTTAGGTCCATCATCCAGCATTGTTTGAGATTTTTTAAGATATTTTAAATTAGTTTTTTTAGTAAAAACAGATTCTGTTTAGTTTCTTCTTTGTGTTTATTTGAATTGTTTTATTTTAGTTTACTTTGATTTTGTTTTAGTTTAAATTTTTATTGTAGTTTCTTTAGTTCTGTTGTTCAACATTAGGTGAATTATTTTCTGTTAATAAAAATATTTTATTTTGTTTTGTGCTCTAGTTTAAATAGGTAAAACTTGTTTTCACCTTTGTATTTTTTAGAAAAATGTTTTGTAGTAATTCTTTTTGCACAAATTTTTTATAATAAAATATTTATTTTTTCTAATAAAATTTTGTAATTACTTTTTGGTTATCTAAATGGTTAGTTGTTGAAAACAAATTTTTGTCTTGTTATGTCTCAGTAGAGATTTGACACCAAATTTTTTTTAGAGTCTTATACTTTGAGTGATTCTTCCTTTTGATTGTGCTATTTGTTTGTTGAAATATTTTTTTATCTTGCTGTTGTATGAATTGTATTTTGGTTATGCTTATTGTGTATTTTGTTTGATTCGTTAGATCATCCGGAGTGCAAAGCTTGTTATCTAGAGTCACTTGAGTACGAGGATCGTCAGCAAGGCAAGTCACTTTGATCATGTTTAACCATGTTTTTATTGCATTAGTTCTACCATCTCCCCAATTGCATGCAAAGTAGGTAATTTCGAAACTTGGTTACTTGATGTAGTATCATGTGGTAGGCACCCCTCAACCCTTTGACCCATTGGCCCCGAGAAACGTTGATTTAATTTTGCTATGCTATTAGTAGACGGGGTTGGTTGTGTGATTCATGAGATTTGTGAGATAATAATTTCAAGACCTCCAAGATGATCAAGACTTCAAGACTCCGAGTTTTCAACATACCTCTGGGTGGATGATGGTTGAACGGCGCCCTAGAGAAACCAGTGGTTAGCCTAGATGTTGCTGGAGAAGTGCCAGTATTCATGCGGAAAGGTCCACCCAGGCACAAAGAGATGGATGGATGCTTCAAGACCCAACGCTTACCTGCACAACCACAAGCCATTATGGGCTCTGGCTTGGTTGGATATCGTGGTGACCCTAGACAGGCGGTGCTACGAGATGTACAAGAACGGTAGGAAAGGATGGGCACTGACAGAGTCTCAGGGAAACCCTTTAGAAGACCATGTTTTGGTCATCCGTTTCTCAAACACCCTGAAGTGCGAGAAATCCAACGGAGGCGATCAAATCTTGTGGGGAACGTGTGCAAAACTCTGCAGAGTACCCAAACCTAATCGATTAGCCGTGTCCACGGTCATGGACAGTTTGAGCCGAAGGAACTGAAACTATCTGGAATTCTCAACACAAATAATTACATTGATGTGGGTATTAATGACAACTTGGGTGTGAGAATTGGTTGGTGGAACCATCTAATTAATCAACCAACATTGTAGTAATAACTTTTGCCCTCTATTGTTGTAGGAAAAAATTGGCTTTATGCGCAAAACTTACTACCCCACCTACCATATATGCATATAGAATAGATGATTGCTTTACACCCCTCTTTTGTGACATTGCCGGCATATTCAATATCCTGACCTACACGGCTGCAACGTATCATGTCGCAGAGTAGTTTTCCGTCCAGGAGTGAGGATACGCTCTACGCTCGGCGAGATGCCCTTGGAGTCAGATGGTCTCAATTACCTTTGAAGCTTCCGCAAGATTAGTTATTCTCATGAGTTGGCCTTCAGCCACTTTATTGTAATTATTATTGTAATAAAGAACTCGATATGAGATTTGTGATTAATAAAGCTGTGTGATTTCACTTTGATATATACATTGATGTACCGTGTGTGTACCAGCATGATCTTGGGATGGTACAGAAACACCGAAGATTCGACCTTTCAGGTCGGGTCGCTACATTATTCTAGTTTGGCATCATTTGGATTAAAGTGCACACTTTGTCATATTTTCCATCCAAAGCTGTAAGTATATTCTTGATGGTGAATTTGTCAGTCATTTCTTCGCTTCCTAAGCCGGCAATCTCATTGGTAATGAGAGCTAGCCTAGAGTACATCTCCGCGAATCCTTCACCATCCTTCATCTTGAGCTTGTCAAGCTGACTTTGAAGCACATCCAACTTAGATTCTTTGAAGGAATCGATACCTTCATGCATATCAACCAAAGTATCTCAAATTTCCTTTGCATTCTCAAGATGGCTGATTTTGTTGAATTCTTCGGGGCATAGGCAATTGAAAAGAATGTCACATGCTTGAGCATTGTATTGCAACATGTTTAATTCTTCCGTTGTCGCTTCACGATCCAGTTCCTTTCCATCACCAAATAATTCACCTTGCAAGCCAACACGAACAACAACCCAAACAACAGGGTTATGACCAAGAATATGCATTTTCATCTTATGTTTGCAACTAGCAAAATTTGTACCATCAAAGTAAGGACCTCTATAGTGATAATTTCCCTCGCTAGACACCATACTCTCCTAGGTTATGAAACCAATGCAATGGATACCAAAGCTCTGATATCATTTGTAGATCGAAAGTAGGTCTAGAAGCAGGGTGATTAGACTACTCGACCAAATAAAAGTTCTACCTATTACCAATTTTAGTTGTGGGAAGATTTTAGCAATGATAACAAGTCAAGAACACACTACACATGCATGTCTACGAGTATAGCAGCGGAAAGTAAAGAACATCACATGTAATAGAGGTAAGGGTTAGAAGATCAAACATAATTGTTGACATGAAGATTTTTCTCGTGGTTTCGATAGGTGGTGCTATCGTACATCCACGTTTATGGAGTCTTCAGCCCACAGAGGCTAACAGTCTTGAGAGTCCATGGAGGGTTCCACACATAAGGGTGCACGAAGTAGCAACCTTGACTATTCCATAACGGCTTCCATCCATGAAGGACTAGCCTCACTATAGGTAGATCCTCACGAAGTAGGCAGTCTCCTTGCCTGTACAAACTTCTTGGTTCAACTCTACAACACAAAGTAGGAGGCTCCCAAGAAACACCTAACTAATCTAGGAGGCACCACCCTCCAAAAGGTATTATGCTTGATAATGGTGATGAAATCACTATGACAGAATTGTGCAAACACGACACATCACAAACGGTATAGTTATAGTTCTGTCGCTAATGATGTAAACTATGTGCGATGGCGTATCCATAAAATACAATCTAAAAATAGTTGTGTATGCGATGTTTAGCAAACAATTGGCGTAGATAAACTTTTTGCGATTGGATAATATAACATAAACGCTTATAAAAATACAAGTGTGTGCGATGTACGACATACAGTTCACCCCAATGAACTATTTGCGTTGATCAAGCAGAATGCAAAAGATTGTCCATATGATCACGTGTGTGATAAATGGCATACCTGTTACTCGGATGAACTGTTTGTGATGAGGTAAAATAACATAAACGGTTACATAGATAAAGATCTGTGTGATAGACTACATACAGTTCACTAAGATGAACTGTGTGCGATAAGCAGAAATAACACAAATGATTTCTCACATCAAGATGTGTGTGATGTATAGAGGCCACTCGGATGTGTTGTGGACAAATGGTTCGGATAAAGAACTGTCAGGGACTTATGAAATCCTCACCAGCGGTTTTGGTTGTTTATTCCGTATGCGATATGCTTTTCTCAATCTGCCCACAAACATCTATGCTATGTTTAGAAGAACATGATTGCATAACCAAATTAAGCATCCAATACACACATAAAATTTGCGCACACCTTAATAAAATATTACATGCATAATAAACTTATCCCTCTAAAACTACGAACATTTCTGCATAGAGGGAGTATGAGAACTAAGAAATGATCATCAAATCATCTACTTGTGACGCTTGCCACTAGCGCTCTGCTTATGGCTCGATCCCTCGTTGTCTTCAGGTAGGAGGCACTTACTCATGTCAAAGATCCTCCTGAACATCTCGTAGCATGTGTATGCTTCCTTGGCCGCGGTCTGGAGGTGATATTCATCGAGTTTCTTCACCCAGGCCCTGTGCTAGACATGTTTCTTCTTGTTGCACTCTGCCTTCATGTCAGCATAGTAGGGGTCGATGATGGCCTCGACCAGGTCCACATGCGAGTCCATGTTCTTATTGCTGCCCCATACCCTGTAGTGGCTGCGGGTGCCAAGCGGCTTTTGGCAGGCCATGCCCGAAGTCTCGAGCACCTTTGGATCGTTGGTGCTGTCCACCGTAGCGAACCTGTAGTTGGGGTTGTTGACAAACCTGGTGAAATGATTGCAAGGCACTGTGGCCAGGCAGTAGTGATAGAGGAGGACGTGATGGCCCATGCATAGCTGGGCGACGACAACCTTCTGATCATGCTTGGCACGAATGCCGGTGTAAGCGAGGTTGAAGCCGACCACTTTGTACTTGTCATCCGCATCAACTAGCCACTCCATGGTATCGTTAGAGTCCTCCACCATGCCCAGGTCATTGGTGTATACCATCGTGAGGTCCATCTTCCTCATGTGCATCTCCACGTGATGCACGCCGAACTCCGTTGGAGCACCGCTGGACATCCTCTCTGTATGTGTCGCTCAGGGTGTGCTTATTGTATTGTGGGGCGCGATCAAAAGTGTGAAGAGACTATGGTTAATTGCCGTGGGTATAAATGGGGCCGGACGTCCTGGAAAAGTGGCATGTCCGGATGGCAGTTTTTGCAGCGCGTGATTCAATCGTGGAGCACGTAACAGCATGGGGCGACACATCTGGCACAACCGCATGCATATGGAGCCCCAAACGTGATCGTGGGCCTCCTCCAACCGCTGGCAGAGCCCACACGGAGGGGCGCAAGAGCAGAGCATGCATAGGGATGCGAGAGCAGAGCGTGAAGTGGGACGCGAGGTCGAACGAGACCACTCTGTAATTGTCCTCGTCAACTAACAGGTCCATGATGCTGGAGTTCTCCATCCAGATCGGATGTTTGGTATACACCACGAACCGATAGGGTGTGTCCACCATGGCATGCGTGGTGAAATGATGCTTGTCGTCGACATCCATTGGGAGCGCCATGGGAGCCATGCAGGATACCCTCAGTCGTGGTTCTGCTTCTTAAAGTCCAGATATTAATCGTCAATTGCATATTGATGTCCAAATATTAATCAGCCATTGCATACAATGGAAAATATAGTACTGCCAAAATAAGAATCTCCCTTATAAGATGTCATTTGCATGGTTGTATGTGATACCCGGCAAACAGGTCGTTTGGACGAACTGTTTGTGTTGATCCGAAGTAACACAAACGATTCTACGTAACAACATGTGTATGATAGTGATACCCGGCAAACAGCTCATTTGGATGAAGTATTTGTGTTTATCAAAAGTAACACAAACGATTTTGCGTAAAAAGATGCGTGTGATAGCGATACCCAGCAAATAGGTCAGTACTCGGAATTGTGTGGGAAGACCAATAAAAAGATAAATGATTCCTGATAATAAGTTGTGTGTGATGGGGCCTATGGGTAAACACTTGCTCACACCCAATTGCCTATGATTGTTGAAATCATCACCGACATGTTCCTGTCTATAATCGTAAGCGATGTGATCTGCTATGTTTGCATATAGCACCTATGCTCTGTCTACATAACAACATGATGATTGCATAACCTAAATCAACATCCAATTACATTACTGACAACATATAACATTTGAACACATCAATTAACAAGAACATGCATACTAAACTGGTAGTGATGATTATCAAATCACTCATCTATACTTCTTGTGACGAGGGGTGCCGATCGGCCCAGGACGGAGGCACTTCTTCATGTCAACGATCCGCCTGCACATCTCGTAACTTACGTACGTGTCCTTGGCCGCGTACTTGACATGATCTTCATCCAATCTTCGGACCCAAGCGTGGTGCCAAGCAACCTTCTTATTCTTGCAAACATCCTTCATGCCTCTATAGGAGGGGTCGATGGTGGCCATGGCGAGGTCTACCAGGGAGTCCTTATGCTTCTCCTTGCAGCCCAAGATCTTGTACATGCATCGGATGTCCACAAGATTCCGGCAGGTCAAGCTAGTCGTCTTGAGCACATTTTCATCATTGGTGGTGTCCACCTTACCGAATATGTAGTCGGGGCTATTGACAAACCTGGAAAATCGATTGCAAGGCCTTGTGGCCAAGCAGTAGTGGTAGACGAGGACGTAATGGCCCACGCGTAGTTGGGTGACGACAACGTTCTGATCATGCCCGGCAAGACCGCTGGTGTACTCGAGGTCGAAGCTGACCACTTTGTACTTGTAATAGACAAGTAACTGATCCATGGTGTAGATGGAGTTCTCCACCCAGATCGGGGTTTTGGTGTACACCGTTGTGAGGTTCTTGAACCTTACGTGGGTGTCCAGATGGGCACGAATGGTGAACTGCCACTCGTCGTCGGTAGCCGCTGAGAGTTCTGCCATTGGAGCCGAGCAGGATATCCTCTCTTTATTTGGAGTGTGGGATTGCTTCTTGCGTTGTGGGGAAAGGTTGAAGAGAGACAAGGTTAAATGCACGGTGGAGTAAATGGGGGCTGGACGGGCTGTAATTGGCACGTCTTGTGACCGCGTTCCCGGTGGAGGATTGATGTGCAAGCTTGACTAGCGCACGAACAAGCGTTCTCTGCGGTTCGTTTGGTCACGTGATGGCTCGATGTGCCGCCAACGTATCATTGGTGAACCAGTTCCCGCGCACAAACACGCACAGCCACCTGCCCAGCTCGGTTGGCCACGCGTCGGCTGGAAGAAGCTCCCATTATTGGGGGCGTTAAATGGAAAACGGTTAGAAAAAATGATGCATGTGCAATGACTTAAATCATCATACAAGTTAAACACTAAGCAGCGGTGTGGAATATGCTGTGCGGGTGCGAGTGGGAAGGACGGTACGGGTTTCGTTAAGCACGGATCATGGTGAGAGTTTTCTCGGCCAGAATAGTAATGTGCTTCAAAGGAGACGGTTCAATAGACACAACCATTTGCGATAAGAGTCACTACAGTGTAAATAGACTGCCATGGTTCGTGTAAATCCTACTACCATAGACGCTCGATGTGCAGGAATGCGTTCTAGACAATCAGGACACACGCTTGTCGTGGCACAATGATAGTCCTAGAACCCGGTTACAGTCCGAGAAAATAACCATGTTTTGGGATTCCAAATTTCATCTTTTTGTGTGACACCTGAATTTTTTACCGCATTCAACAAGTTTGTAGGTATGTCAAGCATTTTTTACCGTAATATGCATAGTGTAAAAAATACTACCAACACTAACACGTACTTGTGCGTGCTGTGGGCAAACAGTCGCTAGTCGTAAATTGTGAGGGGACTCTATGATAAGCATAAATATTCCATCAACCAAACTGTTTGCAGATCAAGACTGCAATTACATTGCTCTACGTATTAGTTTATAATAAAATAGAGTCTCACTGACATCTAGATCAACACATAATAAACATACACAAGCAGAGATATAAGACGCAGAAACTATAGATAGCTAGGGTAGTGCTGTCATCAGGACATGTATATATAACTCAATCCAAATCGTACCCACCAACAACATAAACTATATCCAGGTACTCCTCGTATGCGGCATGCACCACCCTTTGAGAATACCTCTGCTTAAAAGAGCCAACGGCTCATCCTCTAGCATGCGCCAGAACACATGCAAACACGGGGTTAAGCCTTTAGGTACAGAACAGGCATCTAAAGCCCCCATTCTAGGTCCTGATACGATGATCATGTGTTCCCTCATAGAGCTCCCTGAGCTTTTGTTTATTGTACCTTCTCTGGTCGTACATATCGCTGCCAACATCGTCAGATAGCTCCTATACATATAATAAAAAATTATGACATTGATGAATAATATGCATAAAATGATATCACAAACAACTTAGTGCAACAAAATTATTAACTAATGACTTTAAATGCGTGAACCGATTATTTTCAAACAAACAAGGAACTATGAAGTAAGTACTACTCCACATTATCACTAAAGTAGTGATCTACATGCTCTTATATTGTGTTTACTTATAGATGGGTGCATGTACAATCATCTATGTAGACGGATTATTACCAAAATGATCATTTGTACATATCAACCATTAAATCACTGTAAAACCTTAGACATAATACTAGCATAATCATATGTACGGTTGTCGCTTATACAAGTCACTTATCCAAGTCACTTATCCAAGCCGCTTATCGTTTATCTACCAAACAATCAATACATAGACACTAACATGGATCTATCGAATCTTACTCTGATTACATGGATTGAAATAACATGAACCCCGGACGAATTTCAAAAAAGGAAGAAAATAGAACTAATTAGAGATACCCTATGATATACTCCAAAATAAAGAGGGGGGTCTAACCTGTTCCCCGTCGTCGTTGTCGTCGAAGTCGTCGGAGTCAGTGGAGTGGTCATCAAAGAGGCCGTAGTAGTCTCTGTACAGCACCGCCTCCTGCTGGGGAGGCATGACGAGGCATGCGACGTCATTGCCGTGGTTCTGTTCGCGTGAGACCTCATTAGCCGGGAGGGCAACCTTGTCGCCCAACATCAAGAGATGCTTAGTTGCTTCGCTGGCCCTGGCTTCGACCCGCGCTTCACCACTCCCGCTGATGGTGCGTTCGGTCGCCATCTGATACACTTACGAGAGCGTTTACAACTAGGAACAATGGCAAGAGGGGAGTGCGACCGCCTGCTATAACCAATGGCAGAGGCACAATTAATATAGAGTGGTTGAGAGCTAGGCGGGAGGCAGGTAAATGGATCTCCTCCCAGTGAGCCTGCGTAGAGGTCTTCTCGCATGCCTCACCACTTCTCGCACGTCTCCCGTCTAGCCCGCGCAGAGGACTGTTTGCACGTCTCCCGGTTAGCCTGGGCAGAGGATTGCTCGCACACGTCCCTTTAATCCACACACCAGCTCGCACGTATCTCGCTGAGCCAGAGTGGCCTGCTCGCACGCGTCCCATCAATTTACACCACGTGCTCGCATGCCTCACAATCAACCTGAGCTGCGAGCTGCCCGCATCATGCATCCCGTCGACTCACGTTCGCTCGGACGACACATGGGGCTCATGGTGGTACGTAATATTTTGTTGGGACCAACGCACAGGGTTAAATACTGTAATCGTTCGTGATGGTAACATGACAAGTGTATGTACCAAGCACCAACCTTTAATAAGCTCCCGTTTGTAAGAAAAGTGTATCAAAAAATTGTCTAATTAGGCCAAAATTTACCACACACTATATATATATATATATATCAAGAAATGGAATTCCAAGTTTCATGATTTTTAGTTGATTTTTGGATTCACTTCAATTTAAAATGTTTTTTTATGTTTGATGCCGAGATGTCTAAAAACCAAATTTAAATGTTTTGCACGATGCCAAGATGTTTGAGGTTCCTTACCATTTATTGCATGGTGACTAAACACATGAACCCAAGGGGACATATGATCTCCCCCAATGAATTCCTAGAAACTCAATTATTGCATATTTTTCGAATGATATATGTACATTTTATAATTATAACACGGACTGATGTGTCACGTGTTTTCTGCATAAAAATAGTTTGACACGACTCGAAGTGGTGTTATCGGTGATGGCCACGCGGGGGGTGGGGGGATCTTTCCGTTTCACTTAGTTTGCACTAGCCTCTGTGTGTGGGATTATCCGTTTTGTGAGGCAGTTGCCACCCCAAATTATCAAAAATGTCCATTGAAATGTTTAAAAGAAGGCATGTCAGGCATGTGTTTAGCACACATGCACACGATGGTGGTTGTCCCTCGGACAATAATCCTTTGTGCGTTATTAGTGATCCGCACGTTCGTTGGTCCATGTGTGTCGGTGCACTAGAGTTTTGGGCTCTCCAGTGCCCCTTACTCGTGCACGAGCAGTGGCAGCCGCCCTGGCGGCGAGGCCCACCAGGGACTTGCTAGATACCAGCACAAGAGAATCAAGTTCACTGACAAGGCCTTGCTGGGAGGGCTATCGACCCAATAGAGACGGAGCCTGGCCCCGACAAGGCAAGGACCCGGCAAGGCGAAGCCCCGGCAAGACCCCGCTAGCGCACGGGCCAGGTGTCAATCCACATGGACGCGTGTCACGGCCCTGATGCCGATGGGACGGGCTCCCGTCCCGTCCCTCTAATGGACAAAGATGCTTGGCGGTGCATTAAATGCGCCTTTCCTATTCTGTCAGTGTTAGGTATGATAGCACTATAGCCCTGTACACCCTGTGTATGCACTGTACGCCATTGTTGGGATCCCCTTTAAGGTATAAAAGGAGGCCCGAGGAAATATGGTAGAGAACTTTTGGACTTTTCGACTTTAGCACTTTCAGGGACCCTCTAGCGCACACGTGTGGTAGTGGCTCGCAGCATCCCTATAGCAAGAACCCTAAGAACACTCTCAATACCACCAAGCAGGAGTAGGGTTTTACGCATCCGTGTGGCCAGAACCTGGGTAAAGATCCCCGCGTGCTTTTCATCAGACCGCCTCTTTGCACAACCTATCACCTGCCGAACCGAAAGGGATCCTCATGATCCCATAGGTGTTCATTCTCCATGACATCTTTGGCGCGCCAGGTAGGGGGCATTAGGTTGTGCGAACCCGTTCTGGTAATCAGCGTGCCAGTTCTTTCACGCTCATCATCGCCATGGCTCCCAAGAAGAGCGACCCGACAACAGGTGGCCCATCCCTGTCGGCCATCCCTGTATTTGCACAGACAGGAGATGGCGTAGACATGGGTGGAGGAGGAGGAGGCAGAGGTTCAGAACTTCCGCGATGCTCCGGTGATCAAGGACAAACTAGCGGTGACGCTCGCCGCGGAGACGCCCATGATGGTGGTGGGAACCTCCGCGCTCCTGGGTCTCAAGATAGAGCGGTACCGCCTGCAGGTGGTACGAAAAATTCCGGGGATTGAAGGGTATCCTCCAGGGCACCCACGCCTGCCCCTATGCCGCTCCCCTCTCAGGACGCGTGCGGAGGGCCACGCCAAGGCGACCGCGATTCTTGGCGTCCCCACGGGAAAGCTCCTGTACATCCTTCCCAAGATGTGCAGGACCAGCTTGCTCACGAACATGTAGGCGGGAGTGGCATGCCGACACGGGACCCCGGCGGTGCTCCTTCTAACACGGTTAGGAGTCAGAGCACCTCGTGCTCCTCGCGCCGTTCATTACCGACCACGTCGGAGGAAGCGCTGGCGCGGGCGCAGCTACTCCTAAACTTCCCACCGGGTGCGGAGAAGCTCGATGAGTGGAGAGCCACCATTTAGAGCCTCCTTAACCTCGTGGATAAGTTTCGGTCCACCAAGCCGACTCTTGCCAGTAGAGAGAAGGTCGAAGGTGGCGCAACCTTGGCACATTCTCCTTCACAACAACGGTGCCGGTCACCGACTCGATTGACCGACGCTCACGATGGCTACTCGACGGCATCGTCCGACCCACGGATGCGTCGCGATCAACGTCAAGTTCTTCGAGAACATGGCAAGGAAGACGCTTGAACTGCGATCGAGCGGCGGCAGGAAGCGCACATCCAATCGGATAGGCATGCGGGGCCCACTGTAGACAAGTCTGTGCTAGTGTATCCTGTCAGCCTACCTTATGAGGTGGGTTGTCCAGCTTTTACCGATGAGCTGCGGCAAGTCCAGTGGCCCAACTCTCTCACGTTTAAGCCAGAAGTCCTGGAGAAGTATGATGGCAAGACTCATCCGTCAGAATTCTTGTCAAAATTCCTGAGCATCTACACCATTGCGGTGCAAGCTGCCGGGGGTCACGACGACAAGATACTCGCCAACTACTTCCCGTTGGTTCTTAAGCGCAATGTCAGATCGTGGTTGATGCACTTGACAGAGGGGTCAATTGCCTCCTGGGCAGACTTGTGCCACGAGTTTGTTGGCGCCTTCACAGGAGGTCATCAAGCTCCTAGCCAAGAAAGTGATCTACACATCATCCCTCAGAAGGAGGGCGAAACTTTATGCAAGTACATCCAAAGGTTCAGCCGCGTGCATCACGACATTCCATACATTCGTCCTGCCACTCCTATTAGCGTGTTCCATCAGAACATGCGCAACCGCAGGATGCGGGAAGAGCTGGCGATGAATAGAGTCAGGGACGTCACTGAGCTTTATGCTTTGGCAGACAAATGTGCTCTGGCTAAGGAAGGGAGGAGGCTCCCCGGCGAAGATGACGGCGTAGGGGTCGACTCTGAAGATGAAGACAATGCCATCCCGACAAAGAAGGGCCAGCGGCGGAACAAGAAGCGCAAGGGCAAGACTGTGCTAGCTGTCGAGGGATCCGACAACCCCGACGCCGCCAAGAAGGGTAAGGTTGGCGGCCCCGGCGATGATTTTGCCGGGTGCACCTCCTGCCATGCCATGGCGGCTGCCGACAAGTCGGAAGGCTCTGGCAAGGAGTATTGCAAGATCCATCTCACCAAGAGCCATGATCTCCAAGACTGTCGGCAAGTTGAGCAGCTTACCGAGAAGAAAAAAGCCGAGTACGAGAGGCGAGACAAGGAGAAAGGCCAAGATGGTGTCGAGGGGTCTGGCAAGAAGCATGTCGGCCAAGGGGGTCGCCGTGGCAAGACCAAGCAAAAAAAACACCGGCGAGCCCGCGGCCACGACAAGCAAGAGAAGAAAAGAAAATTAAGTCCAGCAAGTATTTCCCGGTAGAGCTCCCCGAAGCCGCCGGTGAGAAGGTTGCCAGAGGGAACGACAGGTTTGTCGGTGAGCACTGTGCTCCGGCATGGTCCCCGGCTCTTGTCGTAGAAGCATACGCTCCCGCCAGGCTTGCTGGGCCGCAGCAGACTCCGGCAGGCCCTCAGGCCCTTGCTGTCGAGAAAGAGGGTATTCCTTTGGTACTTGCTGTCGAGCCACAGGCTCCGGCATGGGCGCAACACATCGTCCATTTCCTTTAGACAGGAGAACTTCTCGGGGAACAAGAAGAAGCATAGAGAGTAACTTGCCGGTCTAATATGTACCAGTTCATAGACAACGTCCTGTACAGAAAAAGACCAAACGGTGTGAAACTCAAATGCATTTCCCTAGAACATAGACTGAAGCTATTGGCAGAGATACATGGAGGCATATGTGGCTCCCACATAGGGTCAAGAGCCCTTGTCGGGAAAGCATTCCGTCAAGGCTTCTTTTGGCCCACCGCCCTCCAGGATGCAACATCATTGGTAACCAAGTGTGAGGCATGCCAGTTTCACTCGAAGATACTACATCCACCAGCTCAAGTACTTCAAACGATCCCTCCCTCCTGGCCATTTTCGGTGTGGGGGCTTGACATCTTGGGCCCCTTTCCCCGTGCTGCCGGGGGCTTTGAGTACTTGTACATTGCGATCGACAAGTTCACAAAGTGGTCGGGAGTGGAAGCAGTGAGAAAGGTGATAGCACAGTCAACCGTCAAGTTCTTTAAGGGACTAGTTTGCCGCTTTGGTGTTCCCAAAAGGATCGTCACTGACAACGGCACACAGTTCACGAGCCGCACCTTCATGCAGTATGTCCAAGACCTTGGTAGCAAAATCTTTTTTGCTTCTGTTGCCCACCAAAGGAGCAACAACCAAGCGGAGATGGCTAATGCTGAAGTGTTGCGAGGTCTAAAGACAAGAACTTTTGATAGGTTGCACAAGTGTGGAAGGAACTGGATTAATGAGTTGCCGGTGGTTCTTTGGTCAATCAGAATGACACCAAATCGAGCTACCGGCCATACACCCTTCTCCCTTGTCTACGGGGCAGAGGAAGTTCTCCCCACATAACTCATGTATGGGTCTCCTCGAGTGCTCGCTTGTGATGAGCTTGAGCAAGAGCAGTTGCGGCAAGATGACACGATGCTCCTTGAGGAAGACCATCTTCAGGCTGCTGTGAGAGTTGCACGCTACCAGCAAGCTTTGCAACGCTACCACAGCCACAAAGTTAATGATAGAAGTCTTGAGGAAGGCGACCTTGTTCTTCGGCCAGTTCAGTCCGCCAAGAATTCCAACAAGTTGACGCCGAAGTGGGAAGGCCCTTATCGGGTAGTACGAGTCACCAGGCCTGGCGCAGTCTGCCTAGAGACCGAAGATGGCATCACAGTGAGAAACTCTTGGAATATCAAACATCTTCGCAAGTTCTACCCATGAGGTGCGGTTGCCGCCCCCCCGGGCAACCACCTTTGGTACAAGTCTTGCCACTGAAGCATGTAATCCTTGACACAAAGCCAAGCTCAAACCATGTGCGTAGTTGAATAAAGATAAGTGTTCTGCAAACCCGATGGATTTACATGTTTACTTATGTGCATATTTGTCTGAGGTGTTGCATTGCACTTAATCCTAGCAAGGACTAACGGACTAACAAGGTTCCATATCCATATTTTCTCTTCTTTATTTTTTTCAAAGGACAGAAGGACCCCCTGCGTCCAGCTTTGCCAGGGGGGATGATGGTACGGACACCTATGAGTGACATCCCAAAAAAAACTTGTCGGAGGAAGCGCGACAACAAAAAGATAAGTTGCAAACCTCAAGTGAATCCTTGCCGTGAAATTATTTTCCTTGGACGACATTGACTTTTGTATGGAAAACCTGCACGCATGGGAACCTTGCCGCGATTGGTTGCGCCATCACCGTGTTTGGGATCACTCAACATCTTAAGTGGCCGCGCCAGCGCTCCTTGTTTCGTTTCGAGTCCGCTCAACGACTCAAGTGACAACACTTGCGCCCTTATTATGTTTCGAGCGAGACCCACACCTTGAACGGTTGTGCCGAGGACGCCGAGGTATCTTGCTAACAGTAGCACCACCAGCAGCCTGCTAAGGACCCGTTCCTCGAAGCGTTCATGGTAGGCTTACGCACGCCGGTGAGATTTTTCTATGAAAGCGTAGGGAAAGTTCCATATACAGAAAAAGGTCTAACGAGGAAGATAATACGCATTCATTCAAAATGGGGTGAAATTTACATGAGATATCGCTTTTTCCTAAGTACATCTTTATTTGACTTTCTCGCCTAGGGGAGATTACAAGAAGAAAAATATGGAAAGGAGAGGGGGGATACAAGAAGAAAAAGATGGCGAGAGGCCCCCCGCAGAAGCCCGACCTGACCCCACTGGACCAGCACTACGCGGAGGAGCATGGCTGCCAGATGGGCAGGCAAGAACCTGGCCCCTCTTGGACCAGCATTGCACGGAGGAGAGGGCCAGAGCAGGCGGAAAGGGGATGGACCCCAGAATCCGAAGTTCACAGGCCTGCCGGAAGATCGAGCTGGAAGATGAGGCAGCGTCCGGGACTAAAGCACCTGGCTAGGACATCTTGCTGGGAGGGGAGAGGCATGAGGCTGACGATGATGGTGCAGACGACAATCAATCCTTGATCGAGTCCTTGGGCCCAGACTTGACCGCTCGAAGACCAGGCTCATCGTCATCGTCTTCGCCTCTATCCTCCTCATCACTCTTGCCCAAGGACAGGCTTTCGGTGCTGCTCGAGCTCTCTTCGCAGCAGCTGAGACAGATGTTGGAGCACGCAAAACTGTTGACGAAGAGCATATTGGCCTCCTTTATTTTGAAGCGAAGGACATGCCCCACATGGAGGTTGTGGGCGCGGGCGAAGGTCTTCCAGCCGCGCCTGAGGAACATGACACGGTTCGCTGGGTACTCGATGTTTACCCGCGTCGTGCCGTTGCAGCAACCAACCACCCGTAGCCACAAGATGGGCGGCTCGTCACCTCCATTGCCCTGACGAAGAAGCGAGGAAGGCGTAGATGGCTCCGGAGGGGACCGACCAGCTCAAAGACGAAATCCAGCATCGTCCCCTCGACGCAGGTCTCCTCGAGGGAGAGGCCTGGCATTGGAGGAGGAGGCGAAGGAGTGCTCCGCCTCCCCCGACCTCGGCCCCCATGACAGCCGCGGCCCATCGGGCCTCTCCCACCACGCGCACTCAGGCCCCCTCACGCCTCTCCCACCACGCGCGCTCGGCCCCTCTGCGACTGAAGTGGTGGCATGATCCAGATGAGAGCTTCTTCGTGAAGCTAAAGACAGTGACCACCCTCGCACCTTGATCGTGGATAAGGGTGAGCGACGCTCGAAGGTTATGGAGACGTGGGAGGGCGAACGATGGAGGTTTGCACTCGGAAGGGCAAGATATGGAAGGAAGATGGATGAGCACCGCCCTCGCTATCCCCCAATTTATAGGGAGAAGCACGGGGGCTAGCTTGCCCCCGCTCCAAAGGACGCTCCCAACTCCTCCAATAGTGGCGCCCTCGATCACGGGGCGAACAACAACCGCCTCACTGCCCCAATCCACGGCGCTGCGGTTACTACTTTCCCCAGGGACTTTATATCATGGGAGCCCATTGCTGGTTCCCAGCTATGCATGTGGCGCACGTGGCAGAAATGACCTGATGTTATAATTAAAAACTTGAAGGCTGCGCCGTGCACTTATCCCATGTCCCACACTCAATGGGCGTCGTGGGGAAGCACAACGAGTGCAATGACCACAACCTCAAGGCCCTGCCCCGCGTTCCCGTGCACTGATTGGGCCTCGCCCAACAGTGCCTTGTGACGTGTGTGGCCCAGGCCCGGGGGATCCTGTCGGTGCATTAGAGTTTTGGGCTCTCAAGTGTCCCTTACTCATGCACAGGCAGTGGCAGCCTCCCTGGTGGCAAGGCCCAGCAGGGACTTGCCAGATACCAGCACAGGAGAATGAAGTTCACTAGCAAGGCCTTGCCTGGAGGGCTATCGACCCAGTAGAGAGGGGGCCCGGCCCCAGCAGGGCAAGGACCCGGCAAGGCGAAGCCCTGATAAGACCCCGATAGCGCATGAGCCAGGTGTCAATCCATCTGGACGCGTGTCGCGGCGTCGACGTTGGAGAGACTTAAGCGGTGCCGATGGGACGAGCTCCCTTCCCGCTCTGATGGACAAAGATGCCTGATGGTGCATTAAATGTGTGTGTCCTATTGCGTCAGTGTTAGGTATGATAGCATTGTAGCTCCATACACCCCGTATACGCACTGTACGCCACTATTGGGATCCCCTTTAGAGTATAAAAGGAGGCCCAGGGTGATACGGTAGAGGACTTTTGGACTTTTGGACTTTAGCACTTTCAGGGACCCTCTAGCACACACGCGTGGCAGTGGCTCGCAGCATCCCTGTAGCAAAAAACCTAAGAACACTCTCAATACCACCAAGCAGGAGTAGGGTTTTATGCATCCGTGCGGCCCGCACCTGGGTAGAGATCCCTGCGTTCTTTTCATCAGACCGGCTCTTTGCACAACCTGCCCCCCACCGAACCGAAAGGGATCCCCATGATCCCATAGGTTTTCGTTCTCCACGACAATGTGGTCTGTCACTTTTGAGCCGCATCGATAGGGGTTTGACCAAGTTGGGTTAAGTTAATCTGCTCCGTGTTGCCGTAGATCATGGTGAGATTCCGCACCAAAGCTTGACATGGCGTACTCATGAGTACCTCCTACCACTCAAAGTTGAGGGGGGGTGTGGGAGGAGACATACATATTGCATGCAATTTTCTTTAGCGTGGGGAATTCCCAATATGTGAAGCACACACTGTATCAAAGTGGCTAGTTGGCATTTTGAATCAAAAAAACATACCCATGCATATGCTTGTGTCACATATAATTTATGGTCGTCCTAAGTGTGGCTCCCTCACATGGTAATCGGTGACGCGTCACTCTATGGGGGCCATGTGTGGCACCTATATATTATATATTGTTTTGTCCAATGTGGATCCTTTTTGGTATGCGGGCGTGTGACCCTATTTTGGATACTCTAACTTTAGCTAGAGGTTGGAGTTAGTTTCTATCTCATGACTAACCCTAAACTAACTCTATCCAAAGAGGTGTTTGGATGACAGGGTTAGATTGACAATAGATGCACTTGATGGAGAGAGAAAAGTGATTTTTCAGAGAGCCCCATGACAACTAGCTCCAATTAGCACCTCTTGGCTGGTAGGATAGATAGGGCCCCATGAGAACTAGCTCCAATTAACACCTCTTGGGTGGGATAGTTTATTTGTGTGGGTTAGATGCAACTATCTACAATCTAACCATCATGTTTGAATACTTTTGGGCTATTTGAGCCCCAACTAGCTCAAACTAACTCTAACCCATGGATCCAAATAGGCCCTATGTGCGTTGTGATCGATCCTCTTCGTAAGTCGACTTACATTTTCTATGGCAAGTGACATTAAAGTTCCATTGGTTACTAACTAAATAAATACTTAATTACATATACAAATATATGTGTGGGCCTCATGCAGTGGGCGTTTGTTTATTCAAACACTCTCTCACGTGGTCATCGACACCATCGCCCCAACACAACCATGTCCATGTGGGTCGTCACTTTGACAGGTGTCTGTAGAGATGTTTATTGGACCAAGGTGTATTCTTATTGATAGTATGTGTATATATATTACATGCAGTTGATATATGCATCGACATTTCAATTCTAACAAAAAAAATCAAACGCATCGTACACATTGAATCTCTCCTATCAGATCAAACTTTGGGCGTGCTTGGGGCTATATATGCATGGGTCATTAACCTCGGTACATGGCCATTCTGGTTCGAGACACACACATGTGCTGGTGAAAGTTGTGCGTTAGTATTTTAAAACACCGCAAAATGCTTTCATACATATGTGTGTTGGGCCATGCATGTCCGTTGGTGTTGTCTACAGACACTCCCTCGCGTGGTAATATATGGATGACATGCCAAATTTGTGGACCCATGTGGTCTATCACTTAAACCGGCCCATAAATACTACATGTTAATTTGACAAATGTAGATATAGTCTTCTCATTATTTGTTATGATATGGTTCATGGTGGGACACGAGATAGACGTTTGAGCGCATACATGTATATATAGGTCATGGTGTTTGTTCGAAGCATGTGTATGCGTGGGGCGGGGCGGGGGCGTGGGAAGGGCATCACAATAGTACTATGTACGTATACACGAAAACTATTTATGAGGTTAGGTACTACATACCGTCCAAATTTGAGCCACATCAAAAGGTTTTGCATGCACGAAATATCACACCACCTTAAGTAATTAGTTGAGCCACACACATGTGGTTGCAGTGTCACCCATCTTGTGAAGTTTCCGAGACGCACCCATCAGTGGGCCCGTGAAATCTACCCTCAGAACTAAAACACGGGGGAGGGGGTGATCATGATGGATTTCTATTGGTATTGTGTTATAGTAGGGTCAATTTGCAGTTGTAGTATCAGTTTGTTAGTTCATATATATACTAAGCTACCAACCCCGCGCTGATTTGAAGGCGTGGGGGGGGGACTGTTGGAAAAATACCCTACATGCAATAATAATATGGTTGATATTATATTTCCTTGTTCATGATAATTTTTTATTATCCATTCTATAATTGTATTGACTGGAAACACATTGCATGTGTGGATACATAGACACCACTTTACCCCTAGTATGCCTCTAGTAGGCTTGCTCGTTGATCAAATATGGTCAAGATTTCCTAGCCATTGACATGAGATGTCATTTGATAACGGGATCACATCATTGGGAGAATGATGTGATGGAAAAGACCCAACCTATAAACATAGCATATGATCATGTCAGTTTATTCCTATGGTTTTCTACATGTCAAGTATCTATTCCTATGACCATGAGATCATGCAACTCACTAACACTGGAGGAGTGCCTAGTGTGTATCAAATGTTGCAACGTAACTGTGTGACTCTAAAGGTGCTCTACAGGTATCTTCGAGAGTGTCTGTTGAGTGGGTATGGATCAAGACTGGGATTTGTTACTCCGTGTGACGGAGAGGTATCTTAGGGCCCACTCGATAATACAACATCACCACAAGCCTTGCAAGCAATGTGACTAAAGTGTTAGTCACGGGATCTTGTATTACGGAACGAGTAAAGAGACTTGCCGGTAATGAGATTGAACTAGGTATAGAGATACCGACGATCGAAACTCGGGCAAGTAACATACCAAAGAACAAAGGGAACAACGTATGAGATTAACTGAATCCTTGACACAGAGGTTCCATTGATAAAGATCTTCATAGAATATGTAGGAACCAATATGGGCATCTAGGTTCTGCTATTGGTTATTGACCGTAGAGGTGTCTCGGTCATGTCTACATAGTTATCGAACCCGTAGGGTCTGCACACTGAAGGTTCGGTGACGTTTCGGTAGTATAGAGTTATGTATGGTGGTGACCGAAGGTTGCTCGGAGTCCCGGATGAGATCTCGGATGTCATGAGGAGCTCTGGAATGGTATGGAGGTAAAGATTGATATATAGGAAGTCTTGTTTTGGTCATCGGAAAAGTTTTGGGCTCATCGGTAGTGTACCGAAAGTGCCGGGAGGGTACCGAGGGACCATCAGGAGGAGTGTCTCGACCCAAGGGGCCACGTGGGCTGTGGGAAGAGGTAAACCATCCCCTAGTGAGCTGGCCAAAGCCCCACTAAAGGCCCATGCGCCTGGGGTGGAAAAACCCAAGGTGGAAAGAGTTACCAAGTGGGAAGGAGGAGTCCTAATCCTACAAGGATTGGAGGAGGACTCCTCCTATCCTCCTTGCGGATGAGGCAAAGGGGCCAGCCCTAGGGTGGAGGACACCTCCCTCCCTTCTCATATATATACTAGAGGTTTTGAGGGTTTTGAGACACAGAAATCAGCCGCATGCTCCCTCTTACTCTAGATCGTAGTTCTTCCTCTAGATTGTTTCAGCAGTGCTTAGGCGAAGCCCTGCTGGAATAGTTCCACCACCATCACCACCACACCGTCGCGCTGTCGCAGAACTCATCTACCTCTCCACTCCCTCTTGCTGGATCAAGAAGGCGGAGATTGTCATCGAGCTGTACATGTGCTGAACACGGAGGTGCCGTTCGTTCGGCACTAGATCGGGACGGATCGTGATTGGATCGCGGGACGCTTAGCGCGTTTGACTACATTAACGATGTTTCTTAACGCTTCTAGCTTAGCGATCTACAAGGGTATGTAGATCCATTCTCCCCTCGTAGATGCTCATCACCATGGATAGATCTTGCGTCTGCATAGGAATTTTTTGTTTCCCATTTAACGTTCCCCAACAGTGGTATCAAAGCTAGGTTTATGTGTAGATGACATCACGAGTAGAACACAAAGGAGTTTGTGGGGGTTGATGCTTAGATTGCTTCCTCCCTTGTTCATGTTTTGATTCAGCGGTATTATGGGATGAAGAGGCCTGCACCAACCTTACTCGTATGCTTACGAGAGACCAGTTTCATCGACTGACGTGTAACTTTGTTGCACAAAGATGGATGGTGGGTGTCTGTCTCTCCTACTCTAGTTGGATCGGATTTCAGAAAGGCGGTCCTTGAGAAGGTTGAATAGAAATTTGTGTATCACCGTTGTGATTTATGCATAGGTGAAAATTGTTCTTGCTAGATACCCTTAGCATCCACGTAAAACTTGCAACAACAATTAGAGGACGTCTAACTTATTTTTTTAGGGTATGTTGTAATGTGATATGGCCAATTACATGATGAGATATATGTGATGTATCAGATGGTAATGTTTTGTATAGAATATCATGACTTGCATGTCGATGAGTACGACAACCGACAGGAGCCATAGGGTTGTCTTTAATTATTTTCACCATTTTTGCTTTACTTTGTCGGTATGAGTTAGCAATAGTCATGGAAGCAACAGTCGGTGTGACAACCCCGATGGCGACACGTTGATGGAGATCAAGATGATGGAGATCATGGTGTCATGACAGTGATGATAGAGATCATGTCGGTGCTTTGGAGATGGAGATCAAAAGCACAAGTTCATGGCCATATCATGTCGCTTATGATTTACATGTGATGTTAATCCTTTTATGCACCTTGTTTTGCTTAGGACAATGGTAGCATTATAAGGTGTTCCCTCACTTAAATTTCAAGATGAATTGTGTTCTCCCCGAGTGTGCACCGTTGCGAAAGTTCGTCGTGTCGAGACACCACGTGATGATCGGGTGTGATAGACTCTACGTTCGCATACAACGGGTGCAAGACAGTGTTGCACGTGTAGAACACTCAGGTTAAACTTGACGAGCCTAGCATGTACAGACATGGCCTATGAACACAAGAGACCGAAAGGTCGAACATGAGTCATATAGTAGATATGATGAACATCATGATGTCCACCATTGAAACCACCTCAACTCACATGATGATCGGACTTGAGTTGGTGAATTCTGATCATGTATCACTCAGATGACTTGAGGGATTTCAATTTGAGTGGGAGGTTTAGTAATTTTATTAACTAAACTCATTATCTTGAACAATAGTCTTAGTAACCTTTGCATATTTATGTTTTAGATCAATGGCTCGCGTAGTAGCACCCCTGAATTTTAATGCATTCCTAGAGAAAGCTAAGTTCAAAGATGAAGGAAGTAACTTTGTGGACCGGGCCCATAATCTCAGGATTTTCCTCATGGCTTCCCAGAAGTCTTATGTTCTTGATCCACCGCTTGGTGATCCACCTGCTCCAGTTGAGTCTGCAGACGTTGCGAACGCCTGGCATGCACGTTTTGATGATTACTCAATGGTTCAATGTGCAATTTCGTATGGCTTTGAACCGGGACTTCAAAGACGTTTTGAAAATCATGGAGCATATGATAGGTTCTAGGAGTTGAAGTATATCTTTCAGAAGAATGACTGGATCAAGAGGTATGAGACCTCCGATAAGTTCTATGCTTGCAAAATGGAGGAGAACGGGTCTGTCCGTGAACAGATACTCAGAATGTCTGGGTATTCTACCCGTCTGGACGAATTGGGGATGCCCCTTCTGGCAGAGGCGATCACTAACAGAGTTCTTCAATCATTGCCACCTAGCTACAAAAGCTTCATGTTGAACTATAACATGCATGGGATGAACAAGTCAGTCGTCGAGTTGTTTACGATGTTGAGTCTGAGATTCGGAAGGAGGATCAAGTGTTGATGGTCAATAAAACCACTAGTTTCAAGAGGTATGACAAGGGAAAGAAGGGTAACTCTAAGAAGAGTGGCAAAGCAGCTGCCCCTCCCGTGAAGAAACCCAAGGCTGGATCCAAGCCAGAAACTGAGTGCTTTCATTACAAGGGAACTGGTCACTAGAAGCGGAACTGCCCCAAGTATCTGGCCGACAAGAAGGCGACCAACACCAAACAAGGTATATATGATATACATGTTATTGATGTGTAACTTACCAACTCTCATTGTAGTGCTTGGGTATTTGATACCGGTTCGGTTGCTCACATTTGCAACTCAAAATAGGTGCTACGGAATAGATGAAGGCTGGCAATGGATGAAGTGGCGATGCACGTGGTAAATGGTTCCAAGGTTGATGTGATCGCCGTCGGCACGCTCGCTCTTAGATTACCATCGGGATTAGTGATGAACCTGAACAATAGTTATTTAGTGCGTTAAGGATGAACATTATATCTGGATCTTGTTTATTGTGAGATGGTTACTCATTTAAATCAGAGAATAATGGTTGTTCTATTTATATGAGTAATATTTATATGGTCATGCACCCAATGTGAGGGGTTTATTCATATTGAATCTCGATAGTGATGATACACATGTTCATAACATTAATGCCAAAATATGTAGAGTTGATAATGATAGTACCACTTTCTTGTGGCACTGCCATTTAGGTCATATTGGTGGAAAACGCATGAAGAAGCTCCATGCTGATGAACTTTTGGAGTCAATTGATTTTGAATCGCTTGACACATGTGAACCATGCCTCATGGGCAAGATGACTAAAACACCATTCTATGGAACAATGGAACGGGCAAGTGACTTGTTGGAAATCATACATACTGATGTGTGCGGTCCAATGAGCATTGAGGCATGCGGTGAATATCGTTATTTTCTCACCTTCAATGATGACTTAAGTAGATATGGGTATATTTACTTAATGAAACACAAGTCTGAAACGTTTGAAAAGTTCAAGCACTTTCAGAGTGAAGTTGAGAATCATCGTAAGAAAAAGATTGAATTCCTATGATCTGATCGAGCAGGTGAATATTTGAGTTATGAGTTTTGCAGTCACTTAAGATAGTGTGGAATTGTTTCACAATTGACACCGTCTGGAACACCACGGCGAAATGGTGTGTCCAAACGTCATAATCGAACCTTATTAGATATGGTGCATTCTATGATGTCTCTTGCTGATTTGCCACTATCGATTTGGGGTTATGCATTAGACACAACTGCATTCACTTTAAATAGGGCACCAGCAAAATCCGTTGAGACGACGCGATATGAATTGTGGTATGGCAAGAAGCCAAAGTTGTCGTTTCATAAAGTTGGAGGATGTGATGCTTATGTCAAAAAGCTTCATCCTGAAAAGCTGGAACCCAAAGCGGAGAAATGCGTCTTCATAGGATACCCAAAAGAGATAGTTGGGTGTACCTTGTATCTCAGATCTGAAGGGAAAGTGTTTGTCGCTAAAAATGGAACATTTCTTGAGAAAGAGTTTCTCTCGAAAGAATTGAGTGGTAGGAAGACAGACTTGATGAGGTTGTTGAACTTTTGATTCAACCATAGAGTAGCGCAGCACAGAAAGATGTTTCCATGGAGCCTACGGCAGTTGTAGAGGAAGTTAATGATGATGATCATGAAGCTTCAGATCAAGTTACTATTGAACCTCATAGGTCGACAAGGGCACGTACTACTCCTGAGTTGTACAACAACCCTGTCTTGGAGGTCATGTTGTTAGACAATGATGAACCTATGAGCTATGGAGAAGCGATGCTGGGCACAAATTCTGAAAAATCCGAGATGGGATCCATGTATGAAAAAAAGTATGGACTTTGGATGTATTACTTGAATGAGGAAAGGCCATTCAGAACATCTTTAAGAGGAAACGGACGCGGATGGTAATGTCACCATTTATAAAGCTTGACTTGTGGCAAAGGGTTTTTCACAAGTTCAAGGAGTTGACTACAATGAGACGTTCTCACCCGTAGCGATGCTTAAGTTCGTCCGAATCATGTTAGCAATAGTTGCATATTTCGACTATGAAATTTGACAGTTGGACTTCAAAACAGAGTTCCTTAACGGTTTCCCAAAGGAAGAGTTGTATATGATGCAACCGGAAGGTTTTTTCGATCCAGAGAATGCTGACAAAGTTTGCAAACTCCAGCGATCCATTTATGGACTGGTGCAAGCATCTCGGAGTTGGAATCTGCGCTTTGATGAGGTGATCAAAGCGTTCGGGTTTATACAAGTTTACGGAAAAGCTTGTATTTACAAGAAAGTGAGTGGGAGCTCTATAGTGTTTCTAATATTATATGTGGATGACATATTGCTGATTTGAAACAATATAGAAATGCTAGAAAGCGTGAAGGAATATTTGAACAAGATTTTTTCAATGAAGGACCTAGGAGAAGCTGATTTCATATTAGATATTAAGATCTATAGAGATAGATCGAGACACTTAATAGGACTTTCACAGAGCACATGCCTTGATAAAGTTTTGAATAAGTTCAAAATGGATTAGTCCAAGAAGGGGTTCTTGCCTGTGTTACAAGGTGTGAAGTTGAGTAAGACTCAATGCCCAGTGACTGCAGAAGATAGAGAGAAGATGAGTGTCATCCCCTATGCTTCAGCCATAGGCTCAATCATGTATGCAATGCTGTGCACAAGACCCTATTTCAGCCTTGCCATAAGTATGGCCGGAAGGTTTCAAAGTGATCTAGGAATGGAGCACTAGAAGGAAGCCAAGAATATCCTTAAGTACCTGAAAAGGACTAAGGAAATGTTTCTGGTTTATGGAGGTGATCAACAGCTCGTCATAAAGGGTTATGTCTATGCAATCTTTGACATTGATCTGGATGACTCTAAGTCACAAACTAGATACGTATTTATTCTCAATGTGGGAGGGGGCGGTAAGCTGGTGCAGTTCCAAGCAGAGCGTGGTAGCCGATTCTACATGCGAAGCGGAGTACATCGCAGCCTCGGAGGTGGCGAAGGAAGGTGTCTAGATGAAGGAGTTCATGCCAGATCTTGGAGTAGTGCCCAATGCACCGAATACAGTGGATTTGTTCTGTGATAACACTGGTGCCATTGCCCTGGCCAAGGAACTAGGGTTTCACAAGAGGACCAGACACATAAAGGGACGCTTCAATTTCATCCACGAGTACATCAAGGAGGAGGACATAAATATTTGCAAAGTGCACACGGATCTGAATGTTGCAGACCCATTGGCTAAACCTCTTCCAAGGGCTAAACTTGATCATCACTAGAACTGTATGGGTGTTCGATTCATTACAATGTAAATCACATAGTGATATGAGCTAGATTATTGACTCTAGTGCAAGTGGGAGACTTTTGGAAATATGCCCTAGAGGCAATAATAAGATGGTTATTATTATATTTCCTTGTTCATGATAATTGTTTATTATTCTATAATTGTATTGACTGGAAACACATTGCATGTGTGGATACATAGACAACACTTTATCCCTAGTATGCCTCTAGTAGACTAGCTCGTTGATAAAAGATGGTCAACGTTTCCTAGCCATTGACATTAGATGTCATTTCATGACGGGATCACATCATTGGGAGAATGGTGTGATGGACAAAACCCAAAGTATAAACATTGCATTTGATCGTGTCAGTTTATTGCTATAGTTTTCTCCATGTCAAGTATCTGTTCCTATGACCATGAGATCATGCAACTCATGGACACTGGAGGAGTGCCTAGTGTGTATCAAACGTCGCAACGTAACTGGGTGACTATAAAGGTGCTCTACAGGGATCTCCAAGAGTGTCTGTTGAGTGGGTAGGGATGAAGACGGGGATTTGTTACTCCGTGTGACAAAGAGGTATCTCAGGGCCCACTCGATAATACAACATCACAACAAGCCTTGCAAGTAATGTGAATAAAGTGTTAGTCATGGGATCTTGTATTACGGAATGAGTAAATAGACTTGCCGGTAATGAGATCAAACTAGGTATAGAGATACCGATGATTTAATCTCAGGCAAGTAACATACCGAAGAACAAAGGGAACAACATACGGGATTAACTGAATCCTTGACATAGAGGTTCAACCGATAAATATATTCGTAGAATATGTAGGAACCAATATGGGCATCCAGGTCCCACTATTGGTTATTGACTGTAGGGGTGTCTTGGTCTTGTCTACATAGTTCTCGAACCCGCAGGGTCTGCACACTTAAAGTTCGCTGACATTTCTGTAGTATAGAGTTATGTGTGGTGGTGACCGAAGGTTTTTCAGATTCCCGGATGAGATCTCGAACATAACGAGGAGCTCCAGAATGGTCTAGAGGTAAAGATTGATATATAGGAAGTCATGTTTTGGTCACCGGAGAAGTTCTGTTTTCATCGGTGGTGTACCGGGAGTGCCGGAAAGTACCGGCGGCCCATCGCGAGGGGTGTCTCGACCCAAGGGGCCACATGGGCTGTCGGAAGAGGTAAACCAGCCCCTAATGGGCTGGCCAAAGCCCCACTAAAGGCCCATGCGGCTGGGGTGGAAAAAACCCAAGGAGGAGTCCTAATCCTACTAGGATTGGAGGAGGACTCCTCCTCTCCTCCTTGCGGCCAAGGCAAAAGGGCCAGCCCTAAGGCGCAGGCCTCCTCCCTCCCTCTTCCTATATATACTAGAGGTTTTGACGGTTTTGAGACACAAAAATGATTCGCCTGCTCCCTCTTCCTCTAGATCGTAGTTCTTCCTCTAGATTGTTTCAGCAGTGCTTAGGCGAAGCCTTGCTGGAATAGTTCCACCACCATCACCGCCACGCCGTCGCGCTGCCGGAGAACTCATATACCTCTACGCTCCCTCTTGCTGGATCAAGAAGGTGGAGGTCATCATCGAGATGTACGTGTGCTGAACGCGGAGGTGCCGTCCGTTCGGCACTAGATCTGGACGGATCATGATTGGATCGTGGGACGCTCGATGATTTTGATTGCGAAGACGTCCGACTACATCAACCGCGTTTCTTAACGTTTCCTGCTTAGCGATCTACAAGGGTAGGTAGATCCACTCTCCCCCTCGTAGATGCTCATCACCATGGATAGATCTTGCATGTACGTAGTAATTTTTTGTTTCCATGCAACGTTCCCCAATAGGGACAGGAGGGCATAAGCCAACATTGCCGTGTGCTCTACAGGACATTGTGTGTCACATGAATATTGTGCATTTGGTCCATAAGCACGTCTGCTTGTGTGATGACCCTAGAGAGATAGATCCAATCTCATAAGGGATCTTGCCCTTCGGGAGCCATGGCGGCCATGGACCAGAGGGGAAACTCTCCTCCCACCTAGGGAGGAGGCAAAGGAAGAATAAGGAGGGGCTCTCTCTCCCCCTCTCTCCCTGTGGCACGGGAGAATCGCCAGGGCAAACCTCATGACGGCGATCTACACCAATAACTTTCCCGTCGTCACCACCATGTCACACCCTGTGTTTTTCCTCTCATGACTAAGTTAACATGACTCAAAAATTAGGGCCAATTAAAACTTTTGTGTGCTTGTTATGCTTGACTTGATTGCTGATTGTCTGATTGCTTGCTAGTGCTCTATATTCATAAAATTCCTCCCACTCTCAAAACCCTTTTCCCTGATGCCCACTCATGTACAATGATCATGCCATGTGAATAGGACTTAATTATATTTTTACAAAATATTTTTTTGGCCAAATAGGTTTTATTCAAGTTAGGTTTTGCAAAAACCCCTGATTTGAGATTTGGACTGCAAGTCCCCAAATTGGGTGGATCCTTTTTATCCAAATACTTTATTTCGAACATAATATATATATAAATTCCCAAAACCAAAAAAATATTATTTAAAAAATATTTTTTATATTTTATTTAAAGGCTTTTTCTTAAGACCAGAAATGATCTTTTATAGGGAAAAATTATTTAATGCTTTAAAAATATTTGGGAAAAATTTAGGAAAGCTCAGTGGACATATATTGTCCATATATAAGAGTTTCAATGCATGGTCATGTTCAATGTATTGGACAAAACCCTTCAAAACCATTTCTGCCTATTCCAAGCATTTGAAATATTTCTATAAGAAATATTCTAAAATAAATCCAGGAAAATTCTAGCATGTCACATATGATATATGTGTTCATCTTGCCAAGTTTCATCTCAATCCAAATTGTTTTGATTCACCAAAATATCCCAAAACCCTCTTTGTCCAAGTTCAAATTTGAGCAACTCTGCATTGCCAACTTCCTCCTATTGAGCTCAAACTTTGTGGACATGATATAATCCTCCAATAATTCATCCACACCAAGTGGTGCATCAAGGAGAACATATTAACTTGTCCAAATCCCCTCAAAACCATTTTTGTTCATTTCAAGAATTTGGTAATATTACATTGCCAAGTTTCTCCATTGGGCCCCAAACTTTTTGTGCATGTTATAGCCCCTAAAATATGTCACCACATTAAGTGGTGCATGAAGGGAAATGGGTTTTCATAGCTAGATCTAAGCAATTGCATTTCTGCCCATTTCTAGGGTTTACAACATTTGTATTGCCAACTTTTCTCAAATGAGCTCAAAACTTGTGCACTCCTATTTTTACCCCTAAGTTTATCCTGTTAAAACCCACAGCAAGTGGAAGCCTTTTGCTTGCCCAAAACTCCATCAAACACCTTTTGGTGTATTCTAGGATTCACTATTTTGACCACTTTTACTCTTGCCCCTAAGCTCAAAATTTTACCTGAACCCTTAGTAGTTCTCCTTCACCTCGAGTAAACTTGGCATGGCCATAGCTCAATGATTGGCCTGGTAAAACTCTCCTTTTACCCCTCTGGACAACAATTTCTCCCCTCTTTCTCAACTTCTCTTCTCAACAAAGGAACCTAGGAAGCATCCAATGCATTTTACACCTTGTTTTACTCTCCTAGATTTCCCTAGACACTAGGGGACACGCTAGGGCACACCTCGAGGCAAATGGCATGCACTGGCATGCCAAAGGGGTGCTCTAGAGCGCGCTACAGTGCGCACCCACACTGTAGCTGCCGCCCAATGGGTGCCCCCGATAGTCTTGGGCCTCGTGGTGCTGTCCCCCGAGACCACCTCGGCATGCGTGACACGGCTAGCGGTCGGCCCCTTCCTCCCTTGCCCTCCATCTCCCCCTCCTGAGCTCGCCACACACCGCCCAACTCGGCCAGTGGGCATGTGAGCTCGGGGCCCTCCTAGAGCACGCCCCGCTCCCCCATTATCGTCCCCTCGACATGGAAGACACCCATGAATGTCGTAGACACCTCCCTGCCCTCTCCCTCTACCACCAAGGTCGTCTCTAGGGACGCCCGTTGGTACCGTCCATGGTGAGCCCGAGCTCACCACATAAGAGCCGCACCCGGCCACCCCTCCGTCCTCCTAGGTCCTCTCCCTCCTCCTTGGACCCCCATGGCCTCCCCCTTTTCTTCCATTTCCTCCAACCGCAACGGTGGTGCCTCTGCCCTCCGTCACTATCAGCCGCACCCGCCCCAGTCGGTGCCCTCCTCGACCTGACCCTCCCCAGGGCCAGGGAACACCTCAGCCAGGAGCGGCTCGCTGCCCCGAGACCTCCGATGTCTGAAGCGCCGCCAGGACAGAGCACTAGCGCGGGCTCGGTCGGGCTCCTCTACCCTCCCCTGCTTCTGCGGGAGGAGGTAGGAGAACCTGCCAGTGAGGCCCGTCGGTCAGCGGCTAAGGCCCAGGCTCCCGGGTTAAGTGGCCACGCCTTCTCCCTGCATATGTTTCCCCGCGGAGGAAACAATTTTTGGTTAATGCGCCTTTGGCGTGGCCGCGGTGCGGGCGCGACGGTGTTGCTGGGCCGGCCCATTCGCTACCTGACACCCGTGCACCTTATAGCCTTTTCGGTATAATCCTTTTTTTCCAAAACTAATCAATTCATAGAAAATTCATATGACCTCCAATTTTGATGATTCAAATGCCCACATCCACCAAAACCTCCTTGGTTATTTTTCTCATGACCAGAGGAGTCCTAGAAAAATAAAACTCCTAATTATAGAGCACTTTTATTTTCTGCTTGTTGTGTTGCTTATTGCGGTTGTTTTCGGCGATAGTTGACAAAGTAGAGGAAATGCTCGGAGTGGACGAGAAGAAGGTGAATACCTAGAAGACATTGTTAAGCCATGCAAGCTGCCCTTTGACCATGTTAAGAAATCATTTTCATTGCATGAAATATAGCAGTTTACTTTTGTTGTATTTGATCATGTGGAGTAGTGACCCCTCCGGTGGGTTGCTTCCGATACTTTTGCCATTGACACTTGCATCGTGCATGACCCTACCACCTTACGAGGGTTATGCGGGTGGGTGTAGATAGGATGCTAGTAGATGCTACACAAGTGGGATCGGGATTATGCATGGTGATGGGAACACAAATGATTTCAAAGACTTTTTAGAAAACCCCGTCGGGTGCCACTAATACCTGAGGGAGATGATGATGAATTGGGTGACCACTTGAGAAAGAAGTTGTGTGCCGGAACAAGTTGAGGCTGTGTTTTCGGAAACGGATTAGATTTAAGATTTGTCGACTGTCCCAACCATACATGCGCAACCACGATACCCCTTATGGGACGGGGCCTTGTTGATTACCATGGTGGGTATCGGCAAGGAGCCCGCATTACTAGTGGTGGGACTAGCGTGGTCACTCTCGATACGGGGTCGTACCGGTATTTACGATCATGCGCTATCTTCACAGGCACCGGGCACACCATTGGTCCCCTCATGGATGGTACGATTAGAGCGAGGCTCGTGCGATGCACATCGTGAGGGTTGGGTACCAATCGAGTGGACTCTTTGTTTAGTATCACTAGGTGAAAGGCATTGTTCGGGTGCTTACCTCGGGTATGTTACATACCGCGAGTCATGGATGACACGGAAGTTCGCTGAGTCTTGTGGGTAAAGTGTGCAACCTCTGCAAAGTGTAAAACTATTCGAATACCCATGTCCATGGTCAAGGACAGTTGGGTGGCGCTACTTAGACTATGTCGAGATGTTTTCGTAAACTTGGTGTGCGTGTGAGTGTGGTGAAAAGGATGATATTTGAGTCGAGTCGAATGATTTGGCATGATGACTGAACATGAGATGTTCATACGGTACATGAGACAAGTCTGAGGACTTGGTGTGATGGTTGAACATGAGACGTCCAACCCCCTGCTTATGATGATGACTATGACGTGTTCTTATGAACACCTGTCTTGGTAGATGCATGCTTACTTAAGTTACTTGATCATGTCATTGCACTCAAAACTAGCTTTCTGCAAAACCTCCTATTAGTTCTATATCATGCATTTTTATTGCCTTGTTCCAAACATGGGTTGCTTGTGAGTACATTCAAAGTACTCATTGGCTTGCCACTGGTGATTTTATTGGCCAGGCATGAAAGAGCATGTTATGATGAAGATTACCTTGGTGGCGGTCATGTGAACTAGGACGCTTCCCAGTCAGAATGCATGTACGGTTAAGGCAGATGGCATGGGTTCAAGCTATCGTTGAGGACTTCCGCTGCAATCATATGAAGACTTGGCTATGAAGGCGATATTCGAGTAAACCGGTATGTAATGGATGTAAGACTCTTGTTATTCAGTTTCTGTGTGTTCAGTGAGCATTGATCTCTAGGATCACTGTGCACGTACATTCGGTGATCACGACTTATGAGTCGGGGTCCCCACAGAGCTGGTATTAGAGCCATCCTGACTATAGGAAGCCCTTAGTTAGCATGGACGTTAGTTAGGACAAAACTATTTTTCCAGACCCTTCAAAATGACCTAAAAATTCTCTATATTTCTCGCCTCTCCTAAAAAATTCCAAGGGAAGCAAATTTTTTTGCCTTAGCACTTCCACCACTTTTCTCTTAGCTCTCGTCGTCCGCTTTTCAAAATAAATTTTTTTGCAAATGGTCGCTGCTACCCTTTGGCCCCTAACCATGGGATTCCTTGAAATCCTCATGGGTAACCTGGAAGGAAGCCACCTTGCCAGACATTCACATAAGTTTGATGACCCCATGACAAGGAGCTACCAGTAGAGGAAACCTTCTTGAAGGATGACGATGTTAAGACTTAGATGATGGTGACACCCTCGATACAGCCCCAGGATGATGCCTGAAAGCACATTTGCTCCCTTGGTGTATTTGGTAATTAATAACAACATATAAGTCATTGAACTAATGTTTCCACCAAGTATATTTCAGGAAATGTTCAATGATAGGATTGGCAAAAGGAGATTGTGGACATACCCCAAGATGCAAGGAAATAGATTGGCCAAGCTTCAATAAAGAGGACTCTACATTTTATATTTGTGAGAAATCACTTTGAGTCCATAGGAAAGCCAATAATATTAAAAGGGGGTAAGGTTTTGTTGGTGAACAATATGCTCAAACGTGCACGAGTGATAGTCACCAAAAACATCCACAAACTCTCCCACCAAAGTCTGTTCTATACCTAGCACTCAAAATCGGTGCAACCAACTTTCTCATACCGGTGCCACCGATTCCAGAACCTAGACAGACTCAAGCCAAACCCTAGCCACTTCGGTGCAACCAATTCCATGCCAGTGCCACCGAGTTTAGGTTGCCAACTTTCTGTTACACAAATTCACATTTTCGGTCCCACCGAGAATGTTGGATCGGCGACACCGAGATTGGAAATTTGACCATTGGTCACCTTATCGGTGTTACCGAGTTTCCTATATTGGTCTCACTGAGATTCAAAAGTTGCCACCTTTTGGTCACTTCGGTACCACCGAGACTAACACATCGGTGTCACCGAGCTGGTCATTTTGTGTGTAACAGTTGGATTTTTGGGGATGACTATATATACCCCTTCACCTCCACCTACTCGTAAGAGAAGCACTCAGAACTATTCCATACCTATCCTATCAGAATTTCTGAGAGAGAACCACCTACCCTTGTGTTGAGGTCAAGATCTTCCACTCCAATCATAAGGATCTTGATCTCTAGCCCCCCAAGTAGCTTTCCACCAATCCCATCTCTTCCACAATGCACTACAGGAATCAGGCACTTTGCCGTCAGCCATACCGGATGGCAAAGGCATGCATCCCGGACGGCAAAGGCTTTGCCGTCTGCTAGCAGACGGCAAACCGTCCGGCTGAATAAGCCACGGTAAAGGGAGCTTTGTCGTCTGTTGGCGGATGATAAAGACCTTTGCATCTTTGCCGTCTGCCAGCGAACGGCAAAGGGCATGGACGACCCACATGGCAACATAGGTCCGTTAAGGGCTTAACGGCGTGCTTTGCCGTCTGCTGGCAGATGGCAAAGACCTTAGTTCTTTGCCGTCTGCTAGCGGACGACAAAGCACCTGTTTATTTGCTAGCCTAGGTGGGTTCTTTGCCGTCCGCTGGCAGATGACAAAGAACTAAGGTCTTTGCCATCTGCCAGCGAATGACAAAGAACCCACCTAGGCCGTCCTGGTGCTACCCCAAGTTGCACAGGTAGCTGCCATGTGGCAGCTTCACCGTCTGCTGGCGGACGGCAAAGCTCTTTGTCGTCTGCCAGCAAACGGCAAAGTGGCTATATAGCCCCTGTTTTTTCTTAAAATCATTCAATTTGACAGAATATCACATATATATCTAACATATCAGCATTACAAGTTTCCAACAAGCATACCAACAATTAGTTTCAACAAGCATACCAACAATAAGTTCCAACAACATATCCAACATACAAGTTTCCAACAACATATCCAACATACAGTGGTTTCCAACAACATATCCATACATACATATCCAAAACAAGTTTCCAACAAGTTTCCATAAACAAAAAGGAAGCACAAGTAGAAGAGTACACTCCATCAATGCAAGCTTCCTCATCTATAGCAAATCTACAAATTAAGAAAGATGAAAGTTAGAAGAAGAAGAAGACTAGCTAGAATAAAAAGAATAAAAGAAGAAGAAAAAGAAGAACAAGAAGAATTTATCGTCTCTTTCTTTTTCTCCTCTCCTCTTCTCTTCTCCAAGGTAGTAATGTCGTTTTCTAGCAAACTATGCATATCAAGTCATTTTGGAGGAAAAAATGCTAAGTATAGGTCGTTTTATAGCCATCCTAGGTAGAATATATCATTTTGGAGCTAAGTAAGGTTATTATGTCATTTCTGAGGAAAATAATCTAAGTATAGGTAATTTTGGAGCTAAACCAAGGTTATTATGCCATTTTTTTTACCTAAGTGAGCTAAATATGTCATAAATGAACTAGCTAAGCTAATTATAGATCATTATTGAGCTATGCTAGGTAGTTATGCCATTTTGTACCTAAATGAGCTAATTATGTCATAAATGAACTAGCTAAGCTAGCTATAGATCATTATTGAGCTATCCTAGGTAGTTATGCCATTTTCTTGCTAACTAAGCATATCAAGTCATTTTGGAGGAAAAAAATGCTAAGTATAGGTCGTTTTATAGCTTCCTAGGTAGAATATATCATTTTGGAGCTAAGTAAGGTTATTATGTCATTTTTGAGGAAAATAAACTAAGTATAGGTCATTTTAGAGCTAATTAGTTCATTTCTTAAGCTAAGTATGCATTTGTTAAACAAAACACTTGGGAAAACTTACCATCATCACGGAGGTGGAGGACCGGTCAGGTTTGCGCCAGGGTGAGATGTAGAAGGACCGGTCAGGGTTGCGGCAAACGCAGAAGGATCGGTCGATGCTTGTCGGGAGGCACGCTCCACCAAAGATCATTTGCAATGTCTCCTTAGCATGATGCAACTCAAATGTGAATACTAGTAACTAATGACCATTCAAATGAAACTCACCGTGGGTGCTATAGCAATATGGGGCATCGACGGAGAGATCTGACCATTGTTCTGGCACATGGTCTGCACATTTTGTTTTCACGAGTCATTCATATTATTTAGTGATGAAACGAACATTACGTGCATGATTTGGCTAATATGCAGGAGAAACTTACCACGAGGAGCTCGTATAGGGCCCAGTGAGACGCGTCGTTCCGGTTCCTCTCCTCCTCCAAGAGCCTAGCCGTCCTCTCCTTCATGTCCCTCTCCCTCTATGTCGCCTGCCTGTTTGCCTCTAGCAGAAGCTCCTCGGCCCTAGCCTCAATGGCGAGCTCCATTGGTCGTGGATGAGGCCTTATCTCAAGATCAGATCTCGTCTGGTGCTTCTTGATCTCCAGGAGAGTTCTAGGACAACGTATCAGTCCATCCCCAATGGGTATCAAGCCATGGGGCCTCCTGCTACCAGATATCATCACAAGCTCTGGATCAAAAGGACTCTAGCTCAGGTTGAAGTCCTCCCCTTTCATCGCCTTCCCCTCATCTCTATACCTCACAAGCTTGTTGTGGGAGGAGATGTTGCTGAAGCTCTCTGGATGATCGAGGTCATCCTTAGATAATGCCTTGGCCTTCTTGTACGAGGCAGTATGGTCCATGGCATAGAGGTCCAACAGAGGTGGCACCTCCTTCTTGTTTTCTCGCGCCTAAAAGACAGGAACAAAATTTTAGTTAAGGGCTCAGGCTAGCATGAAGAATGAAATTGCATGAATCATGAAGCAAACCACATACCCAGTGATCCCCGTACTCAAACAAGTTGGAGCTCCCTTGATGGTGTGGCACACCTCTCATTTGGGCATGCTTATCCTTGGCCTTGTTGTGTTCGGCTAGCCATTGGGGAAAGCACCACTCATCCACCAATGCCTCCCAACAGTCCACCCTATCCGCACACCACCACGGGGGCACCTAAGTTAGACAAGAGAAATTTTAGCGCTATGCCTACGAATCAAATCAAAGAAACTAAGTACAAGGCCTTAATAATACATAACTACCTTCATTAACTTCTCCTTACTCAGATAAATTTTGCGTCACTTCTTCTTGGCCCTCTTAATGTTAGTCGATGCGTAGTAGTCTCGAATAGCCTGCACCCGAGCCTCGTGCCGTAAGTTCTGAAGTAGGCGTTTGCACTCGGCTTCGAGAACAACAGCCGCTTTCGCCTCATCTTCCTCAAGACACCTATAGAAGGTCTGCAATCAGACAAGACAACATTGATTAGTACAATCACTAGGTGTTGTTGATTTTTAATTCTGTAAAGGAGAAATTACCCAAAAGTGACGGATCACAATGTCAGCCACCCTCTCGCACAAGACCCCGTCGACCATCTCCTCCGGCGGGGCCAGGGCAGCCATATACAACTCCCAGGTCAGTGCTACCCGTGGATCCTCACCGGGCAACTGGACCTTCCCCGGGAAGTGGTGCCGGCGAAGCACACCAAGGACCTGGTTGGGCCTGTGGACACCATGCTCGTACTTCCAACCCCTGCAGTATGACAAGGCCAACACATTAGATATTAATTTGAAGAAACATGAAGGCAAAAGGTTAAAAAAGAGTAAATGCACTTATTTCTCCGCACTAGGCGCAGTCAACCACCTCTGCTCGCGGGTCGTCGGCACGGGCGGGAGCTTTGTACAACCATGCTGGTAGACCTTCTTGCCCTCCTCAACCAGCTCACCCTCGCTATAGGTGTCCTCAGACAAGTTGTCCTAGCCACCATCAGTATGGCCACTAGCCTCCGGAGTCACATGGGGCGAAGACTCCGGGACCCGAGTCTCCTGGGACGAAGACTCTGGGACCGGAGTCTCCTGGGACGAAGGCTCGGTGTCCCAAGGCTCATCGACCCGAGGCTCGTGGACCGGAGTCCGAGATGGGTCCAAGTCAGACGGGTCCACTTGAGACGGAGCACTCCTGTGGTCGGGAGAATAAGCTGGGGGTGGCGGCGAGGAAGGCGCAGCAGCCTTCCTACCTCTAGCACCTCTCTTCGTCTTCCCCTGACCTCTCTCGGTCGAAGAAGAAGCGCCGGCGGTGTCTACATGTTGTGTACCAGCGCTCTTCGGAGTTGCTGGGGTGGAATAATAGCACCCCTCCCAGCACGCGCCGAGGAAGGAGGCTCAGAGCCCTCTCGACCCGAGCCCACCATCTGTCAACACCTGCAATGACAAAGAGTGAACAAAATTAGTTCAACATAAAAAAATTGAATACCTAATAACATGAACTAGTTAATAATATATATGTACATAATAATAATTGAATACCTCACATTACTAATATTAATCTTCATCGTCTATATATGCTCCGGGATCAATAAATGCATAATCATCATCACTATCAGTAATGACGTGCACATCCTCATCAATAAATGCATCAACATGTGGAAGACATCTATGTAACCAGTCAAGCATTGTTAGGTCATCCGCAGCAGTAACCTCTTCTTCTTCTTCTGTCTGTTCTTGTTCCAGCTCAGGGGTGAAGTTGGGTTCACTGTTGCTGTCGACCTCAATGTTCTGTGGTGAAGTAGAGCGGTTCTTGAAACGTTTTTTGGAAACACGTGTTTCTTGGAAGAATTGTCCTTCATATGTGTCTAGGTTAATGTGAGGTTCATAATCATCTTCATTGAGGGGAGGTGGTCTAAAATGTGGCGGCACATCATAAACGACATCCCGACCTTTCAAATTTGGATCCGTTTGGCAGGCCCACGGTAGATAGAAAACTTGGGTCGCCTGTTGAGCCGTAATATAGACATCGGGAACATCTAAATGGGTGATTTGTTTGATTTCGACTAGCCCTATATGTTCATGAGTCCTTCTAGTCTCCTTCGGCTGGAACAGATAACATTTGAAGACTACGACGTTTGGTGGGGTTTTCACCAAAGAATGTAAGTTCATAAATTGCTTCAACTCTTCCATAATACTCAACCCCTCCTTCGCCGACAGCGGAGACACAACAATTTGTAGACTTTCGATTGGCCATAGATAGCTCTTTGCCAAAAGTACGAAAGCGATACCCGTTGATGTCGTATTTGTCAAATGAACGGACCTTATAGTCAAAACCATTAGCGACTTGTCTCAATTCGGAGTCCATAGACTCTGCATTAGCTTAAAAGTTTAATACGAAAGGATTGTTGCATTAGCCGCAAACTAGGCGAAGAAATGAAAATGTCTAATTAATGGAAATTACCGTTTGCTTGAACCAAGAGATGAAACTGGGATAGCCGCCTGCATGCTTTGCCAGAAGCTCATACTCTTCGATGGAATCCTTTTGGATCACCGCTCCATCCGAGAATTTGGCGACGTATCGATTGTGTCACATATCCGGGAATAAGAGCATTTCAAAGTAATTAGAAGTTGCGAAACAATGTACCAAGAACTTACTCGATGTACGGCAACGCTTATGTTAGGTTGTTGAAGATATACAACAAAATGGTCTGCCATTCTTCGACATCCAACGCTATTGATTTCGAAGCACCGGCTGGTGCGAGCTTCCCTTTGAATAGGCTGAGGTTGGATCGACCTTTTTCACAGTCGCCATCATTGTACCAAGGCTTCGGATTATGCAAATGACAATTCTTGGCTTTGTAGTGTGTTGTCATGAAGTTTGTCGCCTCCTCAGTAATGAATGCCTCACCCATTGATGCTTCAACTCTACCTTTATTTTTACATTTTGCTTGAAGCGTCTTCTGCATCCTCTCAGTGGCGAAGCACCAATGATTTTGCATGCCCCCCCCCAATCTTGCCTTGGTCGGGAGATACAAAATCAAATGCTGCATTGGATTAAAGAAGCCTGGTGGAAATATCTTTTCTAACTTGCAGATCAACTCCGGCGCGAACTATTCCAGTTCGTCTAGCACGTCAGGCGATAGTTCTTTCGCACAAACAACACGGAAGAAATAGCTCAACTCTGCCAGTACTAGCCATTCATCCTCAGGGATAAAGCCACGCAACATCACTGGCATTACCCACTCAAGCCATATGCCAATCATGACTCTTGAGACCAAGAATTTTCAATTTGTCAAGACTCGCTCCCCTCTTTAGATTCGCTGCATACCCATCGGGGAAAATCAACTGCATTTTCACCCACAAGATCATTGCCCTCATAGCTGGCCTTCCAAGATTGAACCATGCCTTTGGCTTCCTCCAGTTCTTCTTTCCTTTCGGTTGTCGAATGTTTTGCAATGGTCTATCACATAGAGCCTCCTGGTCGACTCTAGCCTTAGGATTATCCTTCGACTTCCCCTCTATGCCGAACAATGTACCAAAAAGGGCCTCCGCGATATTCTTTTCAGTGTGCATCACGTTGATGTTGTGTGGGAAAAGGAGGTCTTTAAAGTAAGGCAGATCCCACAAACATATCTTGTGAGTCTAGGCGTGTTCCATATTATACCCTTTGAAATACCCTGGACGATCTGGATCCGGCTCGAGAGTGTTTATCTGATCCAGGATCTGTTGGCCTGTCAACGCAGGTGGTGCAGTGTTTCTTACAACTCTACCTTTGATGAAATTCTTCTTGTCTTTTCTGAACTTATGGTCAGGATCCAGGAACTGTCTATGCATGTCGAAGCAAGAAAACATGTGACCCGCCTCCAGCCAACTGAACTGAAGAGCTGCCTTGCATGTGGGGCACGAAAACCTTCCATGCACACACCAGCCAACGAATAGCGCATATGCCGGCAAGTCATGCATCGAGTACATGTACCACACATGCATTTTTAAGTTCTTTTTTGTAGTGGCATCGTATGTCTTGATCCCATTATCCCAGGCTTCTTGCAATTCATCCTTAAGCGGTTGCATGTACACATTCATATTCTTCCCCGGATATTTGGGCCCTAGAATTATCAACGTCAAGAAAATGTTCTTTCTTTTCATAATCTCTCTAGGGGGGAGATTGAGTGGAATGACAAATATAGGCCAACAACTGTATTGTGATGCCGTCATACCATACACATTGAACCCATCCATGCTGATGGCAACTCGAGGATGCCTTGGATCTACCGCTTTATCCTTATGTAATGCATCGAAGTGCTTCCACGCAAAAGCGTCTGAAGTGTGTCCCAACATCGGATTCCCATCTGCATCTAGTTCTGTTCTTTTGCCCAATTTCTGCCACCTCATCTGTCTGGCCGTCTCTTCGACCATGAAAATACGTTGAAGTCTTGGTATGATTGGCAGATACTGAAGAACATTAATGGCGATTTTGGTCTGACTCTTCTCACCCATACCGTTGTCTACAAGAACATACCTGGAAGCATTGCAAATGGGGCAATAGTTCAAGCATGCATACTCAAGCCTAAATAAGGCACATCCATTCTCATAGGCATCTATCTTCTCATAGGGCATCTTAAGCGCACATAGGATTTTGTCCGACGGGTACATGTTTGGTGGCAATACATGGCCTTTGGGTAGAAAGCATCCAAATATCGTCATCATCGCGTCGTAGCATTCTCTGCCCAGGTTGAACTGATCCTTCAGAGCCATTACTTGCGCGATGGCATCCAGCTGACAAAGCTCAGTGTGCTCGTGGAGAAGACGTTTTGTAGACTCCAACATTTCATAAAAGGCCTTTGCAGATTCCTCCATCTCATTGTACAAATCCCGAGCATCATCAATGTCTTGCACCATGTCTTCGATCCCGGTACCATGCTCGTCGGTGCGACGACGAACCACCTCAGCTCTAGCACGTTGGGCAAACTCACCATGAAATGTCCACAACGTATAATTAGGCGTAAAACCCCACTTCTACAGGTGTTTGATCATTTCAAACTCTGACTTTTTCTTACAGTTGTCTCAATCGACACAAGGGCACCAGGTTGTTTTCTGTCCATTTGCAAATGCGACTCTCACAAACTCTTTGGTTTTTTTATCCATTCACGGGTCATGTCTTTCTGACTAGTGTGACCGGTGTACATCCACCCACGATCACTCATCTTGCCTAGCTACTCGACACACACAAAATATATACATAATTCAGCAAACCATATTCATCAGTTAATAGAGTTTGTCAGTTTTATTACATCGATGCAACCTAGACGCTAGTAGGTAAAGATAGGTCCTAATCCCACCCGAGTATTTGTAGATTGGGTTCATTTTCCCATGCTCTGCTCCGGATCCGACGCACAATTTCGGCAGCACCTCCCCGCTGTTCTCCTGATACATGTCTCGACAATAAGCAGAGAGGATTTGTACCTGGAGAACAACAGGGAGGCACTGACAAAATTCTGCATCGGATCCGGAGCAGAGCATATGGGAAAGCGAACCCAATCTACACATACTCGGGCTGTCCATGGATAACGTTGGACAATTCGAAAGAATCACAGTTATAAATATGCTAATGAAAGCATATTTATAGATGTAACCCTTTCGAACGGGAGACGCATAGTGGTCACACATACTGATGATTGAAGACACCTATAGCTAGCAAGTTTCATCGGCACGAAGACCGGAACAGAGGAAATGAAGGGGGCAGGAGGAGATGTCATTTGTGCTCACCCACGAACGCAGGGGCGGAGCTCTTTGAACGCACGGGGAGGTCATTGAACACAAATATGATGTCGCAGAGACGAAACAACTACACATTTAAATCCACCTGATCAACATAAATATGATGTTTTGTATAACAAAATCAAAATATATATGACCTAACTCATAATTCACAAATATATGACCCGTCGGCCTCTGGAAGGCCGAAGAGCACCTTTTTCGGGATCGGGGTGTCGGGGGTGTCGTGTCGGGGTCAGGGTGTTGGGGGTGTCGTGTCGGGGTAGGGGTGCTGTGTCGGGGTCTAGGGTGCCGTGTCGGTGTCTCGGAGTGTCATGTTGGGGGCTCGGAGTGTCGGTGGTGTCGGGGGTCGGTGGCGTTGGCGGTCGGGGTCGATGGTGTTGGTGGTCGAGGGTAGGTGGTGTCGGTGGTCGGGGGCGATGGCGTCGATGGTCGGGGGTCCAGGGCATCGGGTGTCGGCGGCATCAGGGGTCGGTGGCGTCGGGGGTCAGTGGCGTCGGAGGTTGGGGGTTAGTGGCGTCGGGGATCAGGGGCTCTTCTCTTCTTCTTCTTCTTCTTCTTCTTCTTCTTCTTCTCCTTCTTCTTCTTCTTCTTCTTCTTCTTCTTCTCCTCTTCTCCTCTTCTTCTTCTTCTTCTTCTTCTCCTTTTTGCACTAACCTAGTAAACCTAAACTAACACTAACTTAATTAACACTAACCTAAGACTAACCTAACTAACACTAACCTAATTAACACAAACCTAATAATATAATCTAAACCTAACTAAAAGCAAAAAACAAAAAACGAGGGGGAAGAGCTTACCAGAGGGGGGCGGGACAGGGGCGTCGGGGAGGGGCGGGGGAGCGTCGGGGAGGGGCGGGGAGCACTAGGGAGGGCCGGTGAGGCGGTGGGTGCGGGCGGCGGGGCACTGGCCGGGTGGGTGGGGTGGCGGGCGTGGCCCGGTGGGGTGGCGGGCGCGGGCGGCGGGCGGCGTTGGCGGGCGACGGGCGGCGGTGGCGACGTGACAGGGCGCAGGGGGCCGCAGGGCACCGACCGGGCGAGCGGGGCGGCGGGCGCGGGTGGCGGGTAACACTGGCGGGCGACGGGCGGCGGTGGTGACGCGACGACGGGGGCGACAGGGTGGCGGTGGCGTCGGGGGGTGGTGGGCACGGGCGGTAGGGTGGTGAGGCGACGGGGAGGAGAGAGGGAGAGAAACAGAGAGAGAGAGAGGCGGGCCGGGGTGGGGCGTTGGCCGTTAGTTAACCCCCCTCTTTGACGTCCGCTAGCGGATGACAAAGGAGGTTTGTCATCCGCTAGCGGACGGCAAAGAGGGGGGCCGTTAGGTTAAGTTGTAAGCGTCTCATAAGTGGCTGATGGCAAAGCCACCCTTTGCGGTCTACTAGCTCTTTGTCGTCTGTTTTTTGCTAGCTGATGGCAAAGCCACTCTTTGCCGTCCGCTAGCGGACGGCAAAGATGTGGCAGATGGCAAATCTTCTAATTCTAGTAGTGATGCCAAATCTGTGACAGAGTGATTGGATGCTGAGGAGTCTATCATCTTGAAGCACAAGAGCAAGGAGTTCATCATCATTACCGAGCCTATTACCTTTTGGAGGGAGGTGCCTTCTAGATTGGTTAGGTGTCGCCTCCTACTTCGCGTTGTGGAGTGAACCAAGAAGTTTGTAAGGGCAAGGAGATCGCCTACTTCGTGAAGATCTACCCATAGTGTCGGGGATATACCCCACGGTATGACCCGCCCTGGCGAGTCACAGGAGACCCGGCGGAAGACATGACATTCTTATTAAAGACCCGACACGCGAGTCACGGGATGACCAAGCCCAAGACCCGGTGGATGATCCGGCGCCAGGCGGTTCACGGGATAAGACCCGGTGGGTGAGCCGGCGCCGAGCGGATCACAAGAGAAGGCCCACAAGAGAAAGGCCCGAAGAGAGAAGGATTCCATTAAAGGAAATAAGACCTGGAGTAGGATTCGTGAGAGACGAGTCCTAATCCTACTCCTAGTAGGACTCTATTTGTAAGCCTACCCTCTCCACTTATATAAGGAGGGGTAGAGCACCCCTAGAGGGACAAGTTGACAAGTTGACAAGTTGACAGATTCTCAAGGGACACAAGTCTTCAAGTTTAGACAACACAAGTTTAGAGATAGAAAGATTAGAGGCTTTCATAATTAGAGGTAGCGATTAACACCCTTGTAACCGAGAGATCTTCATCATCATCAATATCAGACAAGCAGGATGTAGGCTTTTACCTCGACTTGAGGGGCCGAACCTGGGTAAAACTCCGTGTCTTCTCGATTCCGACCAACCCCTTCAAGCCGCCACGTAGTTGCGTCTCGCCCCGAACCTAAGTCCGTGACCCGGACATATACCGTGACAAAACCACGACACATAGTGAGGCTAGTCCTTCGTGGACGGAAGCCGTTATGGAATAGTCAAGGTTGCTACTTCGTGGACCCTTTGGGGTTGAGCCCTCCGTGGACTCTCGCGACCGTTACCTTCCGTGGGTTGAAGACTCCATAAACGTGGATGTACGATAGCGCCACCTATCAGAACCACGAGAAAAATCATCGTGTCTACAACTGCGTTTAATCTTCCTACCCTATCCCTTCTATACATGCTTGTTGTTACTTTGCGCTGCTGTATACTCTTAGACTTGCATGTGTAGGGTGTACTTGACTTGCCATGAAATGCTAAACACTGTCAACCCTAAAAATTGGTATAGGCAAAACTTTTATTTGGTAAAGTAGTCTAATCACCCCCCCTCTAGACATACTTTCGGTCCTACAAGTTGTATCAGAGCTTTAATCTCCATTTCTTAGGTCTCACAATCTAGGAGAGTATGGCGTCTAGTGAGGGAAGTTATCACCGTAGAGGTCCGTACTTTGATGGCACTAATTTTGCTAGTTCGAAGCACAAAATGAAAATGCATATTCTTGGTCATAACCCCGCCGTTTGGACTCTTGTTTGTGTTGGCTTGTAAGGTGAGTTCTTTGCGGATGGACTGGAACCGGATCGTGAAGCGACCGCGAATGAGTTGAAGATGTTGCAACTCAATGCTCAAGCCATGAAGGACTGGAACCGGATCGTGAACCGACGCGGAAGGATCTGCACGGTCGACGAGAAGTCAAAACTGCATCAGATGAGATGAATACGAGTTTCGCGTTTGTTGCTACGGTGCAACTTGCCGACCATGGACCAACAGTCGTACTGCGATTTGCTCGATCGTTTTTTAAAGTCATCAGGACCAACAGCTATACAGCAAGTATACGTTCCAAGGAGACCTCTTGTATTGTATCTGTTGACTGGATTAAAAAAAAAAGGAAGAAGAAGCATGTCTGTGTATAGAGACCTCTCTACCAACGTGAAGGATCTGTTGACTGAAAAAAAGGGGTGATCTGCTACGTACGTTGTAGTACTGCTACTACATATCACGTGAAGGAAGTCATGGTCAAGTATTAATTAAGAGAGCTGCTACTAGTACTTGCACGGTTTATATCAAGAAAAAAAGTGGAAGGCACGACGTGGATGGTCAAACCAAGAACGACCAGGACAAAGACGTGGAGGGGAGTTGGATCCGGACTCCGCTGCCGTGGCCTTGTTTCCGAGCCGCCCCCGCACGGACCTCGCTTCGAGCTGCTGGCCTCGGCCGGCGCGCCTTCGCTGTGGCTCACCGTGACCGGCACGGCTCCGTCTGGCTGCCTCCATCAAGCCGCCCTCGCCGGCAAATCTGCATCGCTAATCTTACTAGCTACCATCTCTGCGCACGCATCTCCCATCTGCTCGCGCGAGCCGCCGCCCCGCGCCGTTGCCATATCTGGCCCCCAATAAACTCATCGCCCGCACGCGCCCTGATGTTCCGTTGCTGCTACCGCCTGCAGCTGCCGCCTGACGCCACGGCCGCATCCGAGCCGGCCTCGGCCGCGCGATACCGTGGGCGCATCCGAGCCGGCCTCGCCATGCGCCTCCGCCTCAGGTCGGCCTCGCCTCCGCTACTGCTCTGCGCCTTAGTCGTCGTGGCCTCACCCGCGCGCTCGCCGCCGGTTTCACGCCCGTCCGTGGGTTGATGCGTTCCGCCTCAAGCTGCTCTGCGCCTTAGTCGTCGAGGCCTCACCCGCGCGCTCGCCGCCGGCTTCACGCCCGTCCGTGGGTTGACGCGCTCCGCCTCGAGCTGCTCTGCGCCTTAGTCGTCGTGGCTTTCACCCGCGCGTTTGCCGCCGGCTTCGTGCCCGTCCGTGAGCCGACGCTCTTTGCATTGAGCTGCTCTGCTGCGCCCCCTAACCACGCCTGTCTCCGAGCCAGCCCCGTTTTGGACCCGCTCGTTTGGCCCGCCGACTTGACCTACTGGCCAGCTGTGTCCGATTTCTACTGTATCTTTTCATGCACGTGCAGCATACAAAAGTCAAAAGCCCTGAGGCTGTGGTGCTAATTGGGCTGTGCCTGATATTTTTAAGATCAGACAAAGCATTTGATACACTGCTGCCGATTTTTCCTCCACTGGCCGGGTCAACCGAAGTGAATCAACACAGGAGTAAATCTTTTTCCCAGCCTGATAGCGTTACATGAACTATTGAAAAAAAGGGAAAGCTCAGTCAAAATTAGATGAGCATCTGTTTCATCTGATTACTTCTGCTATTATCCGATGCCGGTGTTTATATTCATCCGGCAAAAATTCCAGGTGGCATTTATCGTATTTATTTTTTCATACATATTGATCCATCTAAAAAACAATTACCCCGTCTTTTGCAATATTTTTATGCAGGACAATTGTTTGCGGGGCATGATACCACGGAGTTAGAGCACACACTAGGGTGTTGCATTGCTCGATGGACGCGCGTGAGTCACCGTCCCCATAGATGGTCTACATCGACTTGCCGGTACAGCGCGTGCTCACCCGCTAGTATGAGCTACCCAATGGGCGTGGCAAGCCGCCACATTCGCGATGTGGTCTTCACCAACAACGCCATGGCCTGCTTGCCGTCATCGCCGTCTTACAATGCCTTCGCCGTCTCTCACCATCGCGCCCGTTTACAAACGCCGTGGCCGACTCTCGCCACTGCGCCGACTTATAACGCCGTGACAGTCTTTCGCCATTGCATCGGTTTACAACGCAGTGGCCGACTCTCGCCACCCGCGCCGGTTCTCAATACCATGGCCGTCTCTTATGCGTCGGCACAGGCTTACAAACGTCGCGACTGTTTCTCGTGACCACACCGGTTTCCAATACCGTGACCGTCTTTCACAGCAGAACTGGCTTACAATGCCATGGATGATTTTTACGTCTACATCAATATGTCGGTGCAGTGCTCGTCGATATGAGCCGCCCAACGGACAAGCACACAAGTCGCCGCCACTATAGTTTGATTCACTTTGACAAACATCCGGAATGAACCATCGATCGGATCATGGAAACAATTCATACGGGATCATCGATAACCCGCCACGGCCAAACTCAAATTTCGATGAAAGATTCTCAAGCCACCTCTTCGAGCCAACTTGAGACTCGGGGGCTACAGATATGGCAAGACACATTTGGCCGTTTTCAATGAGAAGCCCGGGTCTTTTGCCAAGATGAAATTTTCCGGCTCAACAAGTTTAAGTCGAAGTGATTTGTGACCCGCCGAAAACTCTTACCCGTCAATATCGCTTTAGAGACCCTGAGCCGGTTCACATAGTTGACGGCCAATCTCGCCTTAGAGACCCTGAACTGATGTCAATATAATAAGCACTTATCAGTCAATCTCGCTTCAGAGACCCTGAGCTGGTTCACACGGTTGACGGCCAATCTCGCTTTAGAGACCCTGAACTGATAAGCTCGTATCAGTCAATCTCGCTTTAGAGACCCTGAGCCGGTTCACAGAATGAACGGCCAATCTCGCCCTAGAGACACTGAACTGGTCCATGCCAGTCAATCTCAATTAGAGACCCTGAACCGTTCATGGTTGACGGCCAATCTCGCCCTAGAGACACTGAACTGGTCCATGCCAGTCAATCTCAATTAGAGACCCTGAGCCGTTCATGGTTGACGGCCAATCTCACCTGGAGACCCTGAACTGGTCCTTACCAGTCAATCTCAATTAGAGACCCTGAGCCGGTTCATAGTTGACGGCCAATCTCGCCTTAGAGACACTGAACTGATATGGGTTATGCAATAAGTTTGGGTGCGTTAAATGCAGTTGTCGAAGGAGGCTTCTTACCTCAGCCGACTGTAAACCGCTTCAAATTCATCAACAGTCGCCGTTGTCAATAGAGGCTTCCTACCATCAGGTATAGCTTACATATATCCTAAGACAACCGGCTCTTAAAAAGAAATTATTTGCAAGGGCGACTCATGTTACCCTGAAAAGTTGCTGGCTTTAGGCCGCTTCCGGCTCTTCATTAGCCGCAGTTGTCAATGGAGGCTTCTTACATTGGAGTACAACTCATATTACCCTATGACAACCGGTCATAAACAGAGCTCATAAGACTCGGAGTCATGCTACTCCGGTTGACATCTCACAGGTGGATTATTCAAGGGGGGCTTCCCACCTCCAGATAAACATGCCGGCTTATCAAACCGGATCAGAGCAATATTATGAGAAAGGAGCAATGTTGTGAAAGGTATGACCATCCCCGGGTTGAGCTTCTTCAAGCCGCCCTCACAACAATGCATAATGTGTTCTGTCTTGTTTATTTTTTGCACGTATTATCTCTTAATATGAGCCGCCATTAAATATTTGGCAAAAGCAAATGGATCTTTTAATAGCCAACATGGCTGGATCTTCATGGTTATCATAACCAGTAATAAATGAATTGGTTTTTTCAAGTCGGCTCGGAGAGTTATCATTTTTCAAGAACCGCCCTATCAGATATAATGCTGGGTCATCTAATTTGACCGGATTTTGGATTTCTTCAATTGTGCTCTGTAGTAATCTACAACACTCATGGATTTCTCAAATTTATATTTGCCGGGTTGCACCGCAACCACGAGCAGGAATTTCATATGAAAGACAAAGGGATCATTCCAAGATATTCATTCCGGGTTATATTACAACCACGGTCAAAAATTCATTCAACAAATTGTGGTGAAAGTCATATTACTCTCACATAGTCCCGAGTCGTCGCAGGCAGACGACCCGACACTTGGGGGCTACATTATTCAAAAGTCCAAAGTTTATATCAATTACACAGGTCCCATGTCGCTGCAAGCATGCACCACGACACTTGGGGGCTAATGCAAGCCGGCTTTCAAAATTATTACATTGTCAAGCAAGACCCTATTTATCTCAAAGAGATGACCCAGTCCTTCTATATTTTCTCAAGAATATGAGTCGGCCTTTCCATATTTTTATAAGTCCCAGCCCAATAAATTCTTACTGACCCGGCACTTAGGGGCTACACCGCTCAGATCAAAAATTTCTAAAGTCCCAAGTCGCCGCAGGCGTGCGACCCGGCACTTGGGGGCTACAGTATTCAGCCGTTTAAACAGATTATAAGGTTCTAAATTGAAGACCCGGCACATCACATTCTAATGAGCCGGCCCTTGGGGGCTACACCCGCTGAAGCTTTCCTATGAGCCGGCCCTTGTGGGCTACACCCGCCGAAGCGTTCTGATAAGTCGGCCCTTGGGGGCTACACCCGCTGAAGTTTCATAAGGTATAAGACAGTTATAAGTCCCAGATTGCTGCAGGCAGGACAACCCGACACTTGGGGGCTACACAGTCCAAAATGTTATTTCCAAAGCACCAAGTTATCATGGATAATCTTGGAGCTTGGGGGCTACAGGTAATATGGACATATCAAAACTTTTGAGGACAGTTTTCAAGATTTTCATTATGAAGTTGAGCTGTTAGACCCGGTGTCTTCAACATTTATGACCCGATATTATCAAAAGATCATAACCCGCCAGATTTTATAAGCCGCCTTGTTTTACAATAATGGAAGTCCAGCTTTACACCAGATGGATTTTCATCCTAATATTTTTATCAAGTCATCTGGATTCTACTTATTTAAACCCGGAGTCACCAACGATAATGACCCGACATCATCAATGATTATAACCCGACGGAGATCACCCGCCAAAGAGCATTGGAAGCCAGCTCAATGGCATATGGGTATTCTATTCTCAATATTTTTCAAAAGGACATTGACAATCAAGATTATCAAGACGGTTCATTCATATATAAAGAAGACCCGGATTCCTGAGAAGCCATTTTACAAGCCGGCCAAAGGAGCAAGCCGGTCACTTAACATATTTGGTATTCCTATTTCAGGAGGTTACCATGAATAAATTCAAGCTAACATGGGGGCTAATGTTGGGGATATACCCCGCGGTATGACCCGCCCTGGCGACTCACAGGAGACCCGACGGAAGACATGACATTCTTATTAAAGACCCAGCACCCGAGTCACAAGATGACCAAGCCCAAGACCCGGTGGATGAGCCGACGCCAGGCGGTTCACGGGATAAGACCCGGTGGGTGAGCCGGCGCCGAGCGGCTCACAAGAGAAGGCCCACAAGAGAAAGGCCTGAAGAGAGAAGGATTCCATTAAAGGAAATAAGACCTGGAGTAGGATTCGTGAGAGACGAGTCCTAATCCTACTCCTAGTAGGACTCTATTTGTAAGCCTACCCTCTCCACTTATATAAGGAGGGGTAGAGCACCCCTAGAGGGACAAGTTGACAAGTTGACAAGTTGACAGATTCTCAAGGGACACAAGTCTTCAAGTTTAGACAACACACGTTTAGAGATAGAAAGATTAGAGGCTTTCATAATTAGAGGTAGCGATTAACACCCTTGTAACCGAGAGATCTTCATCATCATCAATATCAGACAAGCAGGATGTAGGCTTTTACCTCGACTTGAGGGGCCGAACCTGGGTAAAACTCCGTGTCTTCTCGATTCCGACCAACCCCTTCAAGCCGCTACGTAGTTGCGTCTCGCCCCGAACCTAAGTCCGTGACCCGGACATATACCGTGACAAAACCATGACACATAGTGAGGCTAGTCCTTTGTGGACGGAAGCCGTTATGGAATAGTCAAGGTTGCTACTTCGTGGACCCTTTGGGGTTGAGCCCTCCGTGGACTCTCGCGACCGTTACCTTCCGTGGGTTGAAGACTCCATAAACGTGGATGTACGATAGCGCCACCTATCAGAACCACGAGAAAAATCATCGTGTCTACAACTGCGTTTAATCTTCCTACCCTATCCCTTCTATACATGCTTGTTGTTACTTTGCGCTGCTGTATACTCTTAGACTTGCATGTGTAGGGTGTACTTGACTTGCCATGAAATGCTAAACACTGTCAACCCTAAAAATTGGTATAGGCAAAACTTTTATTTGGTAAAGTAGTCTAATCACCCCCCTCTAGACATACTTTTGGTCCTACAAGTTGTATCAGAGCTTTAATCTCCATTTCTTAGGTCTCACAATCTAGGAGAGTATGGCGTCTAGTGAGGGAAGTTATCACCGTAGAGGTCCGTACTTTGATGGCACTAATTTTGCTAGTTCGAAGCACAAAATGAAAATGCATATTCTTGGTCATAACCCCGCCGTTTGGGCTCTTGTTTGTGTTGGCTTGTAAGGTGAGTTCTTTGCGGATTGACTAGAACCGGATCGTGAAGCGACCGCGGATGAGTTGAAGATGTTGCAACTCAATGCTCAAGCATGCGACATTCTCTTCAACTGCTTATGCCCCAAAGAATACAACAAAATAAGCCGTCTTGAGAATGCAAAAGAGATTTGGGATACTTTGGTTGATATGCACGAAGGAACCGAGTCCGTGAGAGAATCCATGTTAGATGTTCTTCAAGGTCAGCTTCACAAGTTCAAGATGAAGGATGGTGAAGGAGTCGTAGAGATGTACTCTAGGCTAGCTCTCATCACAAATGAGATTGGCGGCTTAGGAAGCGAAGAAATGACCGACAAATTCATCATCAAGAAGATACATAGAGCTTTGGATGAGAGATACGACACCATGTGCACATTAATCCAAATGATGCCAAACTATAAAGATCTCAAGCCTACGGAAGTCATTGGAAGGATTGTTGCCCATGAGATGACACTCAAAGATAAGGAAGAAGAACTTCATAAAAGTCTAACGGCACTTACAAAGCCACAAGTGATGCTCCCGCAACTTCAAGCAACAACCTTGTCACCAATGAAGAGATAAGCCTCATGGTCAAGAAATTCAACAAGTTCTACAAGAATAGAGGCAAAGAAAGAAACTCCAACTCAAGATATGAAGAGAAGTGTTCGTCAAGTCGTGACCGCAATTGCTACAATTGTGGGAAGCCCGGACACTACTCAAATGAGTGCACGGCTCCCTACAAAAGAAGAGAAGAGTCACCTCAAAGATGAAGCTCAAGGAATGAATCACCAAAAAGAGAGAGAAGGAGTAGAGATGATCGTTATGAACGAAGACACTCAAGGATAAGTATAGATTCGGAGAAGAAGGACAAGTACACCAAGAGCTACACAAGAAGAAAACATCAAGCTCATGTTGGTGAATGGGTTTCCGGCTCCGACTCTGACAACAACTCTGAGAGAAGCTATCACTCCGACTCCGACTATAGTCAAGATGATGGTGTTGCGGGAATTGCTCTAGTGACTACCAACTCCTATGATCTGTTTGACTCACCAAATGAAGGGAGTGGAAGTTGCTTCATGGATAAAGGCCCCAAGGTATCACACCCCGAGTATCTTGATTTTGCTAGTGATGAAGATGATTTACTTTGTGATGATGACTTGCCTTGTGATAAAACTAGTAATATTGATAAAAATTAACTTGATAATTCTCATGCTAGTCAAGATGAGTCATTTGATGATGATAAAATTAAAATAGAACAACTAACTAAAGAACTAAACACTCTTAAGTTATCTCATGAATCTACTCTGGAAGATCATAGAGAGCTTGGGAGAACTCATGAGAAGCTATGCTTCGAGAAGCTCAACTTGGAGCAAGAGCATGAGTTTCTCAAAGCTATCAATGACAATCTCCGAAAGAAGACTTCATCTTATCTAGCCAAATGACTACTCTTGTCTACTTTCATGCCTCAAGTTAAAACTAAGCAATCTAGTGACAAAGGCAAGAAAGGTTCTTCATCTAGTAGCAACAATAAAAATGCTAAACCCAATGATGTTGCTTCTAGTAGTTCTATTAATTCCACTAATGATGATTCTCTTAGCCAAGTTACACTTGAACAAGAAAATGCTTTATTGAAAGGAATTATAGAAAAGGGTATCTACAAGAGTCTTGCTGGATGTAAGCAATTTGAGGAAATTGTACGCAAGCACGGAGGATACCGGAAGAATCGTGGTGTTGGCTACATCAACGCAAATGGAGTTGAGTGGGAAGAAGGTCAATATCCCTAGCCCAAGTTTGTTCCTCAAGAGGATAAGTATGAAAATACTCTTCCAAAGGGGACAAACACCAAATATGACCTTCCACCACAAGACCACAAGCTCAAGGGCAAGAACAAGCTTCAAGAGGACATTGACTCATATGAAGATGAACCCCTAGCTTTGGTGGAGTGGGTTCCCAATGCTACTTCAAGCTCAACTACTACAAAGACTACTTCAACACCAAGGATCACCAACAAATTGATGTGGGTTCCCAAGAAGAAGAACTAGTAAGCTCTTGAGGGGTGATTCCGCCAATGAAATTCACTCACATTCATTATTGGCAAGGACTTTTTGCACTCAACATCAACTCAATGCAATAGTTCAAGAAGTCACACATTACCTCAAAGGTAAGCAAGGGACAAGGTAATAAACTAATCAATGCACATCATAACATATGCTTTGCACTCAATGTCCATAGATATCCTTGTATTTGTCTCTTGTGTGTTGGGACTAACCCATGTAGGTGAGAGGAGTAAGGAAACAACAAGGATGCTCCCAACTCTTGGTGATCTTCATGAACATTGAGCATCCACAACTACCTTACCAACATGAAGTCTTCATCAACAAAACCCAAGGTTAGTTCATCCCTCTCTTATGGGGGATGTCACATTAAGGCGGAGCTTTACTCTAAGACTTGAGTCAAAGTATCTCTTACTATGTGACAACATTAAATCCTTTATGTAAAAGTGGTAACCCCACTTGTGCTTAAACAATGAGTATGACCTATGATCAAATACTCTTACTTGGCTCCTAAGTCAAATACTCATATATAGATGACTTCGTCATCGCCCAAGTGCTTGTTAGATGCTAGTGTGTTTTTGCATGTTTGTCATGATTTCTTTTGACAACTTATTGTGTGAGCATGTTGGTCTACATTTATTTTATCATTCGAGGACATCCAATTGTTGCTATTTGATTATTGATTTTCTCTTTTGCCAATTGGATGGAAAAGAATGCCTAGGACCACTCTTTAGCTATCTATGCTTTCTCACCTCATATTCCATTCATGCTGCGTCACAAAATTTGAACAAGTGCTTTTCGATCCCTCTGTGTGTGGAGCACTCAGAGTTCCGTATCAACAAGGACTGACCATTAAAACCTCCCAAGTGCATCTCGGTGGAACCAACCCCACAATCTCGGTCTCACCGAATGCCTGGGGTTGATCTAGTTTTCAATCTCGATACTACCAATTTCATATTCTCGGTTACACCGAGTTTCCCTGTCAACTGACAGTTGTGGAACTCGGTGACACCGAAAACATCAAATCGGTATCACCGACAGTGGAGGGTATATATGTTGTGACCCCAACGCTTTGAATTTCTATCTTCAAACGTCACGCCTCAGAACCCTCAGTTGCTACCTCGAGACCCCTGGTCATCACCCTTGTCTTCCTACGCTCCTCCGCCATTGGGAATCGCCGCCGTCGATGAAATCTGCTCCCTAGTCGCCGCCGTAGAGGAGCCGCGCCAAGCTAGGGTACAGATTCAATCTCTAGTGCACTCCCCATCCGATTCTTGCGCATTAGATACTTGTTAATCATATTTGCACCTTTTGCTCATATATCCATCCACTTAAATCTCCAAAATCTCGAGTTAGATGGATTTTCTAGGGTTTTGCCGTCCGCCCGATAAATCTCGGTGGAACCGAAACAAAAATATCGGTCTCACCAATATGCTTTTTAGTGAGGTTGAGAACTGACTCGGTGGAACCGAGTAGCTCTTTTCGGTCTGACCGGAAAGGCTGCCAAGTTCCTATTAAAGAGATAGTTTGTCTTGTCCCCACCAAAAATTTCTTTTTGGTTGCACCGATATCTATTTGACAGATTGCAAAACTTTTTGAAAATTCATTGCTCAAACTTCAAAAACCAGCCTCGTTTTGTGATGACTCATCTACTTCTACTCATCTATATTCCATTCACAGGGTCAATATGTCAGATGCTGAGGACAGTCAGAACATGCCAGAGCAGAGTGCAGACATGAGTTCAGGCACAAGCCTAGAGCCTAGTTCTTTTTCAGATCCAGGCACCCCGAACTCTCATGGGTTGCCCAAGGCTTCCACAAGGACCAGAAAGAAGCTGAATTCAGATGAAGAGGATTCAGACTTTATTCCTGAGGATATTCTTGCTAAGAAGCAGGAGAAAGCTGCTAAGAAGTCTGCTATTGAAGCCACTTCCTCCAGGAGAGTTGTCAGCAACATCTATGCACCAGCCTCAACCTTCAAAGCTTATGATACTGCCAGAGAAACTATTTTAGTTGATGCCCCCAAGAAAGCTATGCCTAAGAAGGCAGGGGAGAAAAAGTCCAGGAAGAGGATTATTCATGTGACTGGCAAGCCTACTTCCATGTATGAAGATCCAGAGGAAGCTACTGGTGCTGCTGTTGAGGAAGAGGAGGATGAGCCAGCTACAAAGGCTCCTCCCAAGAAGAAGCCAAGAATCTTATGGCTGATGATATGCCAAAGACTGGCACGTCCAAGAAGGCTGCTACTGAGAAGCCTAAGAGGACATCCAGGCAGATTCCAGCTTCTCAGAAGAACAAAGGAACTGCTTCCAGAGTTGAAGTTGATGATGACTTGACTACTTTGATGAAGCTTAGACCACACCTTCCAGTACACAATGCCAGCTACCCACTAGCTGAGGATATGAAGAAGAGGAAGGATTCTGGATTGAGAGCTTGGAGAGCTATAGATCCATATGCCCAGAGGAAGAAGACAGCTGTGGACTACAGATTCTATACCAAAGAGCAACATGATTTCTATGAGACTGTGCTTTTTGACAAGAGTCCAGCTGTGAGTGATATGCGATATGTTGATTGGAAATTCATCAAGGAGAATGAGGACTACTTTCCAAGTGTCCAAGACAATTTCCATCGCATAGGATTGGATGAGTTTGTTGGCAGAGAGTTCACTGCTTGGAACGATGAGATGATCATGCAATTCTACTCCACTGCACATTTATATGGAAATGGTAGAATTGTATGGATGAATGAAGGTGCTAGGTATGAATCAACTGTTGAAGAATGGGCTACTATCTTAGGAGTTCTTGAAGCATAGGATGGTGACTTGGATGTATACTCAGAATCCAAGGCTAGCCACAATGCTATGGCAAATATGTACAAGGAGATCCCTGCTGCCAATGTGAAGTCTCACAGGCTAGGATCTATCTACTTTCTTCAGGCTAGCCTTCGCACAATGAACACCATTCTGAGGCATACCTTGATGCCCAAGTCAGGAGATGACAAGATGATCTGAGGCCACTCCATCAATATGTTGACCCACCTTGATAGACACACCAGGATTAGAGTCCTGGATTTGATTGTTGGGACAATCAAGAGGGTTGCTACTGACCAGAAGTGCTCTTGCTGTTATGCACCCTACATCAAAATGCTTATCAATTCAAAATTGGAGAAGCACATTTTTGCTCTAGATCATCCACATTTACCCCTACAGCCAGATCTCGAGGACAATGTTGTGGTGATGGATGCTGATCATCCCACTTCAGCTGCACCTCAGGAAGAAGCAGAGGCGGTTAGAGCCACTAGTGCTCAAGTCCCTAGATCCAGGAATGAGCAAATGGATCGATTGATATCATCAGTTCAAGGTATGCAGAAGGACATTAAGGGGATTCTAGACAACCAGAATAGTCTTGTCAGGATCTTTGAAACCAGGATCAAGACCCTTATTGATAACGTGGACAAGCTGACTAAGACAGTCACTGAGCTCCAGAAGGAAGTTGACTTAGTGCCACTTCCTCACACCACTTCTTCAGATGATGATGATGATGAGGAGGAGGATGATTCACCTCTCAGGATAGGCACACAGTTTCCTACCCAGGCCAGATCAGCCACTATGCCAGCTCCAGACTTGAGGCCCTCTTCATAAGCTCCTGCTGCTGTCACCTCAGCTCCTGCTCCATCTGCTCTAGTTCCTCCAGCTGCCACTCCAACTCCATCCACGACATCTGCTAAGATCTTCGCCGACGCTGTTATCTCGACTCCTTCATCAACAACCGGAGGAGATCAGCCCAAGAACGTTTAGATGTATGCCTTTGAACTTTTTGGTAACTTGTTGCCAAAGGAAAAAAATATATAGATCTTTAGGCTTCGAGCGAGAGAGCGTTTTGGTGTTTGTTGCTTTTCAACACATTTGGTTCTTTTGGTTTGACGTGAGATACTTTTGTGTTTATGTGTGATCATACGTTCTTATGGGTGATGCTACTATTTCCTATCATCTTAATGCTTATGAGATGATCATTCACCTTTGCTTGATTGTGTTGTGCGTTGTTATTCATTCTAATTATTCTCGCACACCACCAAGTTGTATGTGATATGGAAGAAGTGCCCTATATACCTAATTGATTGTGCATTTGCATTCAAACGCAAATTCAAAATAATGCAAAAATTTAGGGGGAGCTCTTTCTTATCACATACCTCTCAAAACGACGATTATATTCATTCATTTTATCATATGTCGAAGCTTTGATCTATATGTTGTCATCAATTACCAAAAAGGGGGAGATTGACAGCACATTTGCTCCCTTGGTGGTTTTGGTAATTAATAACAACATATAAGTCATTGATAGTTTCCACCAAGTATATTTCAGGAAATGTTCAATGATAGGATTGGCAAAAGGAGATTGTGGACATACCCCAAGATGCAAGGAAATATATTGGCCAAGCTTCAAGCAAGAGGACTCTACATTTTATATTTGTGAGAAATCACTTTGAGTCCATAGGAAAGCCAATACTATTAAAAGGGGCTAAGGTTTTGTTGGTGAACAATATGCTCAAACGTGCACAAGTGATAGTCACCAAAAACATCAACAAACTCTCCCACCAAAGTCTGTTCTAAACCTAACACTCAAAATCGATGCAACCAACTTTCTCATATCGGTGCCACCGATTCCAGAACCTAGACAGACTCAAGCCAAACCCTAGCCACCTCGGTGCAACCGATTCCATGCCGGTGCCACTGAGTTTAGGTTGCCAACTTTCTGTTACACAAATTCACATTTTTTGTCCCAACGAGAATGTTGGATCGGCGTCACCGAGATGGGAAATCTGATCGTTGGTCACCTTATCGGGTCAACCGAGTTTCCTATATCGGTCTCATCAAGATTCAAAAGTTGCCACCTTTCGGTCACTTTGGTACCACCGAGATTAACACATCTGTGTCACCAAGTTGGTCATTTTGTGTGTAACGGTTGGATTTTTGGGGATGCCTATATATACCCCTTCACCACCACCTACTCGTAAGAGAAGCACTTAGAACTATTCCATACCTATCCTATCAGATTTTCTGAGAGAGAATCACCTACCCTTGTGTTGAGGTCAAGATATTCCACTCCAATCATAAGGATCTTGATCTCTAGCCTCCCCAAGTAGCTTTCCACCAATCCCATCTCTTCCACCATGCCAAATCTATGAGAGAGTGATTGGGTGCTGAGGAGTCTATCTCTTGAAGCACAAGAGCAAGGAGTTCATCGTCATTACTGATCCTGTTACCTTTTGGAGGGTGGTGACTCCTAGATTGGTTAGGTGTCACTTGGGAGCCTCCTACTTCATGTTGTGGAGTGAACCAAGAAGTTTGTAAGGGCAAGGAGATCGCCTACTTCGTGAAGATCTACCCATAGTGAGGCTAGTCCTTCGTGTATGGAAGCCGTTATGGAATAGTCAAGGTTGCTACTTCGTGGACCCTTTTGGGTGGAGCCCTCCATGGACTCTCGCGACCGTTACCCTCCGTGGATGTATGATAGCGCCACCTATCGAAACCATGGGTAAAATCATCGTGTCTACAACTACATTTGATCTTCCTACCCTATCCCTTCTATACATGCTTGTTGTTACTTTCCGATGCTATATACTCTTAGACTTGCATGGGGTGTACTTGACTTGCCATGAAATGCTAAAAACTGTCAACCCTAAAACATGGTATAGGAAAAACTGTCACCCCCCTCTAGACATACTTTCGGTCCTACAATGCCACCCTAGCCCTCGAAGACGAGGGCACAAGACTTGCAATGTCATGATATGCATCGCTAATAGAGCAATCCTATCCTTTTTCATTGTTATATTAGTAACCACCGGTGGATGAGAACCTCGCCATTTGGTCCGCCTCACTATAGTGAGCAGGAAAGTGGTTCTCATCATCCCTCGTTCTTGGTGCCGATGAAATCATCAACATGACCGACATGATACAACTCTACCATGCCTTGTTAATGTCATTACATGAAAGATTACCTACCTGGAATGATTGACGTCTCAGAAGACAAAAAGGCATTGTCATGATCACGAGGACACCAGAAGACCCTGTCTACAACAGCTACGAAGAATCACCTTTGTCGTCAACTCAACAGACCTGAAGTCGTCAAGGACTCTTCAAGCGCAACTAGGGTCGTTTTGATGAACAATAACCAGAGACATAGAGACACCTGAAGAAGACCCAGAAGGCTAAGCGGACTCCTCTCCAAGACACGAAGCAAGCATACTACTAAGTTCGAGGACCCCTAGGGTAGGATAGGTCGTGTGTCCCCTATGCGAAGTCGAGTCCATATGATGGTTCGAATGGGACCATGATATGTGTTGCTTGTTTTTCCTATTTGTGCTTTGATGTGACTCACACGTTTGCCCTAGGCAACAAGTGCACGGCGATATCACCTACCTTACCTTGACATTTGCGTTTGGCCTTTTCGGCACTTGCTTGATTGCACTTGCACTATACCACCCCATTAGGCACTCCTCTCGATGCTACTTTCTCTCCCCAATCTCGTAAACTCAAGACCAGCAAGACAAGATGTACCAAGGATCCACCTCGACGGACAGCTAGCATTGAAGACTATGACTACAACAACCTCAACCAGATGCAATCCCGTAGATTCATGCTTTTTCCTCAAGGTTGGAAACTTTCCCTTGCCCAGCCTAGACCTCACAAGCTCCCCAGCACAAGCCTCTAATCACGTGTTTAATACACAGATTTGCCAAAGCACTTATTGAGCATCAATAACCCCTACCTTGCACTGGGTTCATTGTGGAGCTAGTGATCATAGTGAACAAACATCCTTCATTCCCACTCTAGCACAAGAACCTTGATGCCATAGGAAGGATCGTGCTAAGGGTATATGATTTGTGGACAATGATTTTATTTAGGCATAATAGATGTCTTGAGCAAGTAGTTCAGAACCTTCGGTGGATTACGAGGCTTAATGTTGGTGGACGAACTTGGTGGATCAAGATTGATAAAGTAGCATAACTTACTTGTCCCTTGAGAAAACTGGATTAGTAGGAAAAATAGGGTCACAAGCTGGAATTCTTGGTGGATTTATGACTTGACTTTGGCAAGTGACGCTTGATGGTGGATTGATGGTGATATGATAGTAACTGGAGTAACTAGTAGGGAGTTCTTACTAGATGTAAACCTTGGATTTAAATAGGTGATTCTACTAGGTGCTCGAGATCAATTAAACCATATGGTTTAGAGTAACTTGGATTTAGTCCAATGATCGTGATCATGATACCATGTTTCTCGGTGGATAATAGTAGGAGGAATCGAATGATGTTAGGGATAATTTAGGGGTCTATATAAGCTCGACCCTGGAGTTTAGTTGACCATGAGATTGGAAGTTCATGGATATATTGTGGTAATGGTCCTTGCAATGATATGTGGATTATATGAACTCGAGGAAATTATGCTGGACACCATCGATGCTGGATTTGTAGTAGAAATGGATCACGTAATGGTGGATGATATGCGTGGATCAATTAAAGTGGATTCGTAGGAAGGGAACAAGATCTTGGAGTGGTTGGTCCTTAGCATAGTAATGCAATACCTTAGACCTTTCATAGGTCGGAAGGACACTTGGATTGGTAGTGTCGTAATAAAGCTTACCGACTTGTAAATTATCCCGAGGATTTTTATATAGGGATATATGTGAGTTAGCTATAGTACATATGAGATTTTTTAGTATAGTCCTTCTCTCAAAACCTTGGAGGTATGAGTAGCATGTGTAATGTTGGAGTTGACTGATGTGAGATGATGCCTTCAAGGATATAGGGTGATTTTTTTGGAGTAATAGGCAGTACTGTTAGCATCTAATAGTTGTGCTCAAGATAAGGTGTTAGACGTTCACCCACATCCTAAGCTCCCTGAAACCCGAAGCTTTATCGGACCATGACGCGGTCGGGCTAAGACCATAGGCTCTGGCTCTAAGTCAAAAGACCATGGTCGATACCCCCATCATGACCACCCCCACCCTTTCCGTGAGGAAGGTGGCCACGAAGACCTCTACTAGGTTGGACCACGAACCCTTGAGACTAGTGACCATCTCGGACAAATGCCTGCTCCTCTAACATACCCCATGAGCAATGTGTTTATGTGGTACTTCGGGAAATAGGTTGTTGTCCTCTGGGATACAATGCCTATTCACGCAATGAGAGGAGGGACACCTTGGCCCTATTTGGACCAGCCCTAGGAACACCCATTACCATGCCTCTTGAGTATAAGGTCTCACTTTGAAGGAGATGTACTACTTGAAGCACCCTCCCTACAAAAGTAGACTTTCTTTCCCAAGCAAGATGAAGAACCACTACGATCGTGGAGCCGTGGCAACAATGAAGAAGAATTCGACCACCACTCCTCTGCCGGCTACCTCAACTAGACTATATATAGAGGCACCGACTTTCAAGACCGATGAAGCCCTTTGACATCAAGAGGATTAAAGAGCCCCTTGCTTTAAGTAGACACATATCTGTTCCTGACAAGGATGGAACTGAGAAGGTGATGGCACCCTCACTCCACCACTTTGATAGTGTATGATGAACATGTTGGAAATATGCCCTAGAGGCAATAAATAAAGTGTTTATTATCATATTTTCTTGTTCATGATAAACATTTATTATCCATGCTATAATTGTATTGATTGGAAACACATTGCATGTGTGGAGAAATAGACAACACTTTGCCCCTAGTATGCCTCTAGTAAACTAGCTCGTTGATCAAAGATGGTCAAGGTTTCCTGCCCATACATAAGATGTCATTTGATAACGGGATCACATCATTAGGAGAATGATGGGATGGAGAGACCCAAACTATAAACATACCATATGATCGCTTGGGAGGCACGTTCTGCAGATTACCTAATAGTTCAGTGTGCAATATTGTATGGCTTAGAACCAAGACTTCAAAGACTTTTTGAACGTCATGGAGCATATGAGATGTTCCAGGAGTTGAAGTTTATATTTCAGAAGAATGCCCAGGTCGAGAGGTATGAGAACTCCGATAAGTTCTATGCTTGCAAAATGGAGGAGAATGGGTCTATTAGTGAACATATACACAAAATGTCTGGGTATTCGACTCGTCTGGCGGAGTTGGGAATTGCCCTTCCGCCAGAGGCGATCACTGACAGAGTTCTTCAATCACTGCCACCTAGCTACAAGAGCTTTGTGATGAACTATAACATGCACGGGATGAACAAGTCAGTCGCCGAGCTGTTTGCGGTGCTAAAAGTTGCTGAGTCTGAAATCCAGAAAGAATATCAAGTGTTGATGGTTAATAAAACCACTAGTTTCAAGAAGAATGGAAAGGTCAAGGGCAAGAAGGGTAAATCCAAGAAGGATGGCAAAGCAGTTGCTCCTCCTATAAAGAAACCCAATGCTGGACCCAAGCCAGAAACTGAGTGCTTTCATTGCAAGGGAACTGGTCACTAGAAGCGGAACTTCCCCAAGTACCTGGCTGACAACAAGGCGGCAAACAACAAACATGGTATATATGATATACATGTTATTGATGTGTACCTTACTAGCTCTCGTGTAGTGCCTGGGTATTTGATACCGGTTTGGTTTCTCACATTTGCAACTCAAAGCAGGACTTACGGAATAGACAGAGGCTGGCTAAGGACGAAGTGCCGATGTGCGTGGGAAATGGTTCCAAGGTTGATGTGATCGTCGTCGGCATGCTCTCTCTTCAATTACCATCGGGATTAGCGATGAACCTGAATAATTGTTATTTAATGCCTGCGTAAAGCATTAACATTATATCTGGATCTTGTTTATTGAGAGATGGTTACTCATTTAAATCAGAGAATAATGGTTGTTCTATTTATATGAGTAATATCTTTTATGGTCATGCACCCAATGTGAGGGGTTTATTCATATTAAATCTTGATAGTGATGATACACATGTTCATAACATTGATGCCAAAAGATGTAGAGTTGATAATGATAGCACCACTTTCTTGTGGCACTACCGTTTGGGTCATATTGGTGTAAAACACATGAGGAAGGTCCATGCTGATGGACTTTTGGAGTCACTTTATTTTGAATCACTTGACACATGTGAACCATGCCTCATGGGCAAGATGACTAAAACGCCATTCTCTGGAACAATGGAACGGGCAAGTGACTTGTTGGAAATCATACATACTGATTTTTGCGGTCCAATGAATGTTACAGCATGCGACGAATATCGTTATTTTCTCATCTTCACTTATGACTTAAGTAGATATGGGTATATTTACTTAATGAAACACAAGTCTGAAACATTTGAAAAGTTCAAGCAATTTCAGAGTGAAGTTGAGAATCATCGTAACAAGAAGATCAAATTCCTACGATCTGATCGAGGAGGTGAATATCTGAGTTATGAGTTTGGCAGTCTCTTAAGACAGTGTGGAATTGTTTCACATTTGACACTGCCCGGAACACCACATTGTAATGTTGTGTCCGAATGTCGTAATCGAACCTTATTAGATATGATACTCTCTATGATGTCTCTTGTCGATTTGCCACTATCATTTTGGGGTTATACATTAGAGACAGCTGTATTCACTTTAAATAGGGCACCATCGAAATCCGTTGAGACGACGCCATATGAACTGTGGTTTGGCAAGAGGCCAAAGTTGTCATTTCTTAAAGTTTAGGGACGTGATGCTTATGTCAAAAAGCTTCAGCCTAAAAAGCTGGAACCCAAAGCAGAGAAATGTGTCTTCATAGAATACCCTAAAGAGACAGTTGGGTATACCTTCTATCTAAGATCCGAAGGCAAAGTGCTTGTTGCTAAGAACGGAACATTTCTTGAGAAAGAGTTTCTCTCGAAAGAATTGAGTGGGAGGAAAATAGAGCTTGATGAGGTTATTGAACCTTTACTTCAACCATAAAGTAGCGCAGCGCAGAAAGATGTTTCTGTGGAACCTACAACAGTGTAAGAGGAACTTAATGATGATGATCATGAAGCGTCAGATCAAGTTACTATTGAACCTCGTAGGCCGACAAGGGCGCGTACTGCTCCTAAGTGGTACGGCAACCCTGTCTTGGAGGTCATGTTGTTAGCCAACAACAAACCCAGGAGCTATGGAGGAGCGATGATGGGCCCAGATTCCGACAAATGGTTAGAGGCCATGAAATCCAAGATGGGATCCATGTATGAAAACAAAGTATGGACTTTGGAAGTATTACCTGAAGGGCGAAAGGCCATTCAGAACAAATGGATCTTTAAGAAGAAGACGAACACGGACGCTAATGTCACCTTCTATAAAGCTCGACTTGTGGCAAAGGGTTTTTCACAAGTTGAAGGAGTTGACTACGATCAGACCTTCTCACCCGTAGCGATGCTTAAGTCCGTTAGAATCATGTTAGCAATAGCTGCATATTTCGACTAAGTTTCCTTGAGGAAGAGTTGTATATGATGCAACCATAAGGTTTTGTCGATCCAGAGAATGCTAACAAAGTTTGCAAAATCCAGCGATCCATTTATGGACTAGTGCAAGCATCTCAGAGTTGGAGTAAGCGTTTTGATGAGGTGATCAAAGCGTTTGGGTCTATACAAGTTTATGGAGAAGCTTGTATTTACAAGAAAGTGAGTGGGAGCTCTATAGTGTTTCTAATATTATATGTGGATGACATATTGCTGATTGGAAACAATATAGAAATGCTGGAAAGCATGAAGGAATATTTGAACAAGAGTTTTTCAATGAAGGACCTAGGAGAAGCTGCTTTCATATTAGGCATTAAGATCTATAGAGATAGATCAAGACGCTTCATAGCACTTTCACAAAGCACATACCTTGATAAAGTTTTGAAGAAGTTCAAAATGGATCAATGAAGTTGAGTAAGACTCAATGCCTAGTGACTGCAGAAGATAGAGAGAAGATGAGTGTCATCCCCTATGCTTCGGTCATAGGCTCTATCATGTATGCAATGCTGTGCACAATACCCGATGTCAGCCTTGCCATAAGTATGGCCAAAAGGTTTCAAAGTGATCCTGGAATGGAGCACTGGACGGCGGTCAAGAATATCCTTAAGTACCTAAAAAGGACTAAGGAAATGTTTCTCGTTTATGGAGGTGATGAAGAGCTCGTCGTAAAGGGTTATGTCGATGCAAGCTTTGACACTAATCCGGATGACTCTAAGTCGCAAACCGGATACGTATTTATTCTCAATGGGGGAGCAATAAGCTAGTGAAGTTCGAAGCAAAGTGTGGTAGCTGATTCTACATGCAAGCGGAGTACATCGCAGCCTCGGAGGCAGTGAAGGAAGGTGTCTGGATGAAGTAGTTCATGACAGATCTTGGAGTAGTGCCCAGTGCACTGAATCCAATGACTCTGTTCTGTGACAATACTAGTGACATTGCTCTGGCCAAGGAACCAAGGTTTCACTAGAGGACTAGACACATAAAGCGATGCCTCAATTCCATCCATGATTACATCAAGGAGAAGGACATAAATATTTGCAAAGTGCACACGGATCTAAATGTTGCAGACCCGTTGACTAAACCTCTTCCAAGGGCTAAACATGATTAACACCAGAACTGCATGGGTGTTCGATTCATTACAATGTAAATCACATAGTGATGTGAACTAGATTATTGACTCTAGTGCAAGTGGGAGACTGTTGGATATATGCCCTAGAGGCAATAAATAAAGTGTTTCTTTTTCTATTGCCTTGTTCATGATAAACGTTTATTATCCATGCTATAATTGTATTGATTCGAAACACAATGCACATGTGGATAAATAGACAACACCTTGTCCCGAGTATGCCTCTAGTAAACTAGCTTGTTGATCAAAGATGGTCAAGGTTCCCTGCCCATTGACATAAGATGTCATTTGATAATGGGATCACATCATTAGGAGAATGATGGGATGGACAAGACCCAAACTATAAATGTAGCATATGATTGTGTCAGTTTATTGCTACAGCTTTCTGCATGTGAAGTATATGTTCCTATGACCATGAGATCATGCAACTCACGGACACTAGAGGAGTGCCTTGTGTGTATCAAACGTCCCAACGTAGTTGGGTGACTATAAAGGTGTTCTACAGGTATCTCCGAGGGTGTCTGTTGGGCTGGTATGGATCAAGACTGGGATTTGTTACTCCCTGTGACGGAGAGGTATCTCAGGGCCCACTCGGTAATACAACATCACAATAAGCCTTGCAAGCAATGTGACTAAGTGTTAGTCACGGGATCTTGTAATACGGAATGAGTAAAGAGACTTGACGGTAACGAGGTTGAACTATGTATGGAGATACCGACGGTCAAATCTCGGGCAAGTAACATACCGAAGAACAAAGGGAACATCATACGGGATTAACTGGATCCTTGACATAGAGGTTTGACCGATAATGATCTTCGTAGAATATGTAGGAACCAATATGGGAATCTAGGTCCCGCTATTGGTTATTGACCGTAGAGTTGTCTCGGTCATGTCTACATAGTTCTCAAGCCCGCAGGGTCTGCAAACTTAAGGTTCGGTGACGTTTTGGTAGTATAGAGTTATATGTGGTGGTGACCAAAGCTTGTTCGGAGTCCCGGATGAGACCCCGGACGTCATGAGGAGCTTTGAAATGGTCCAGAGGTAAAGATTGATATATAGGAAGTCTTGTTTTGGTCGCCGGAAAAGTTCGAGGCTTATCGGTAGTGTATCGAGAGTGCCGGGAGGGTACCGGGTGACCATCGGGAGGTGTATTTCGACCCAAGAGGCTACATGGGCTGTGGGAGGATAAATACCAGCCCTTAGTGGGCTAGCCAAAGTCCCACACAAGGCCCATGCGGCTGGGAAGAAATTCCAAAGTGGAAAAGGTGGGAAAAAAGGCAAAAAGGTGGAAATAAGGAAGGAGTCCTAATCCTACTAGGAGTGGAGGAGGACTCCTCCTCTCCACTTCGACCGAACCAAAGAGGGGATGGCCCATGCTCCAAGCCTCCTCCTATCCTCCTATATATACTAGAGGTTTTAGGGTTTTGGCACTAGATTTTCAGCCACGTGCAACCCTACCCTCTAGTCCGTAGTTTCTCCTCTAGATCGGTTTCAGCTGTGCTTAGGCGAAGCCCTGCTGAGATTAATCCACCACCATCGCCGCAGCGCCTTCACGCTGCTAGAGAAGTTGTCTACCTCTCCGTTCCCTCTTGCTGGATCAAGAAGGTGGAGATCGTCATCAAGCCGTACGTGTGCTGAATGCGGAGGTGCCGTTCATTCGGTGCTAGATCATAACGGATCGTGATTGGATCGCAGGACGCTTAGCGATTTGGATTGAGAAGATGTTCAACTACATCAACCATGTTCCTTAACGCTTCCCGCTTAGCGATCTACAAGGGTACGTAGATCCACTCTCCCTCCCGTAGATGCTCATCACCATGGATAGTTCTTGTGTGTGCGTAGGAATTTTTTGTTTCCCATGCAACGTTCCCCAACAGAACATGATATCCCTACTCCCTTCAAATGTCTAGAATGGAGTGGACGACTGTCATGACTTTCTTATCATACCTTTTTAGACAATCTAGGGCGTAAACAATGACTCGATCGTGGTAAACCACTTGTCAAAGGTAGTTCACCCCTCTTGCCAAGCGTCAGACCTTGGGGATTAGATGGCTAAGCTATACTATGGATAGTCAGCTTATCTAGAACCCCACTGAAACCTTCCGAGATGGTAGAACCCGTTTTGATACCAAGTCTCTAAGCTCAGTCTTAGGGACGAGACTCAGTGCAGGTCTTGCCACGAAGAGACGAGTAGACCAAACGCTCAAAGATCCTCCAGAAACGTGCGTCCATGACGATAAAGACAAATGACCAACAAAGAATGAAGAATCTACCTGGAAAGCTTACTCGAGCAGAAGATATCGGCAAGAAGCCCATGACAACACACCTCAGCACTCTCAAGAATGGAGACCACCTACGGCTAAAGACCCATGCTTTAAGGAAGATAAGGACTTCCCCGTCGATGAGAAGCTACACTAAGACTCAACCTTTCTATTCTAACTTGAGAAATCTAGATATCACTGACCAACATGAGCATTCCTACGACCAGCACACATACAAACTACTTGGCCATGTATTCCGACTTTGGGATACCCACGCAAGCCAGGCCCTTGCTAGAACCTTGTCCACCAAACCTTTAACCATTAGGCAAGCCTAGCAGGTTGCTGGAACCCCGTTCACCCTGAGACGAAGCCAATGATGCACTTGAAGACAAATCATCAAGAATTTCAAGACCCAGAAGGACAACCATGCTGGAGCAGAGGCCACATGGGAATGTGAAGACTACCTCACCTCTGTATTTCCGCATATCTTCTACGCCTAGCCTAGGAATCTCGGGGACAAGATTCTTGTAAGGGGGGTAGGTCTGTCACACCCTGTGTTTTTTCTCTCATGAATAAGTTAACATGACTCAAAAATTAAGGCCAATTAAACTTTTGTGTGCTTGTTATGCTTGACTTGATTGTTGATTGTTTGATTGCTTGCTAGTGCTCTATATTCATAAAATCCCTCCCACTCTCAAAACCCTTTTCACTGATACCCACTCTTGTCCAATGATCATGCCATGTGAATAGGACTTAATTATATTTTTACAAAATATTATTTTCGCCAAATAGGTTTTATTCAAGTTAGGTTTTGCAAAACTCCCTGATTTGAGATTTGCATTGCAAGTACCCAAATTGGGTGGATCCTTTTTCCCCAAATACTTTATTTGGAACCTACCATATATATAACTTCCCAAAACCACAAAATATTATTTTAAAAGATTGTTTTTATATTTTTTAAAGGTTTTTTCTTAAGACCAAAAATGGTCTTTTATAGGGAAAAATTATTTAATGCTTTAAAAATATTTGGGAAAAATTTAGGAAAGCTCAGTGGACATATATTGTCCATATATAAGAGTTCCAATGCATGGTCATGTTCAAAGTATTGGACAAAACCCTTCAAAACCATTTCTGCCTATTCCAAGCATTTGAAATATTTCTATAAGAAATATTCTCAAATAAATCCGGGAAAATTCTAACATGTCACATATGAAATATGTGTTCATCTTGCCAAGTTTCATCTCAATCCCAATTGTTTTGATTCACCAAAATATCCCAAAACCCTCTCTGTCCAGGTTAAATTCGAGCAACTCTGCATTGCCAACTTCCTCCTATTGAGCTGAAACTTTGTGGAAGTGATATAATCCTCCAATATTGCATCCACACCAAGTGGTGCATCAAGAAGAACAGATTAACTTGTCCAAATCCCCTCAAAACCATTTCTGTTGATTTCAAAAATTTGGTAATATTACATTGCCAAGTTTCTCCATTGGGCCCCAAACTTTTTGTGCATGTTATAGACCCTAAAATATGTCACCACATTAAGTGGTGCATGAAGGGGAATAGATTTGCATAGCTAGATCTAAGCAATTGCATTTCTGCCCATTTCTAGGGTTTACAACATTTGTATTGCCAACTTTTCTCAAATGAGCTCAAAACTTGTGATCACTCCTATTTTTACCCCTAATTTTATCCTATTAAAACCCACAACAAGTGGAGGCCTTTTGCTTGCCCAAAAATCCATCAAACACCTTCTGGTGTATTCTAGGATTCACTATTTTGACCACTTTTACTCTTCCCCTTGAGCTCAAAATTTTACTAGAACCCTTAGTAGTTCTCCTTCACCTCTAGTAAACTTGGCATGGCCATAGCTCAATGATTGGCGTGGTAAAAGTCTCCTTTTACCCCTCTAGACAGCAATTTCTCCTCTCTGTCTCAGCTTCTCTTCTCAACCAAGGAACCCAGGAACCATCCAATGCATTTTACACCTTGTTTTACCCTCCTAGATTCCGCTAGACACTAGTGGACACGCTAGGTCACGCCTGGAGGAAAATGGCATGCACTAGCATGCCAAAGGGGTGCTCCAGAGCGTGCTACAGTGCACACCCGCACTGTAGCTGTCGCCCAATGGGTGCCCCCGATAGCCTTGGGCCTCATGATGCTATCCCTCGAGACCACCTCGGTGTGCGTGACACGGCTAGCGGCCGGCCCCTTCCTCCCTTGCCCTCCTTCTCCCCCTGCTGAGCTCGCCCGGCACCGCCCAGCTCGGCCAGTGGGTGCGCGAGCTCGGGGCCCTCCTAGAGCATGCCCCGCTCCCCCATTCTCGTCCCCCTCGACCTGGACGACACCCACGAACGCCATAGACATCTCCCCACCCTCTCCCCCTTCCATCAAGGCCGGCTCCAGGGACGCCCATGGGCACCGTCCATGGTGAGCCCGAGCTCACCACATAAGAGCCGCACCTGGGCACCCCTCTGTCCTCCTAGGTCCTCTCCATCCTCCTTGGACCCTCATGGCCTCCCCATTTCTTCCATTTCCTCCAACCGCGATGGTGGCACCTCTGCCCTCCGTCACTATCAGCCGCACCCGCCCCAGTCGGTGCCCTCCTCGACCTGACCCTCCCCAGGGCCAGGGAACAGCTCAGCCAGGAGCTGCTTGCTGCCCGCCGCCGGGGACGGCTTGTCCCACTGGGACAAAGCACCAGCGCATGCTCGGTCGAGCTCCTCTACCCTCCTCTGCTTCGGCGAGAGGAGGAAGGAGAACCTGCCAGTGGGGCCTGCCGGTCAGTGGCTAATACCCGGCCCCCAGGTTAAGTGGCCACGCCTTCTCCCTGCATACGTTTCCCCATGGAGGAAACAGTTTTCGGTTAATGCGCCTTCGGTGTGGCCGCGGTGCGGGCGCAATGGTGTTGCTGGGCCGGCCCGTTCGCTACCCGATGCCCATGTGCCTTATAGCCTTTTCGGTATAATCCTTTTTTAGAACTAATCAATTCATAGAAAATTCATATGGCCTCCAATTTTGATGATTCAAATTCCCACATCCACCAAAACCTCCTTGGTTATTTTTCTCATGACCAGAGGAGTCCTAGAAAAATAAAACTCCTAATTATAGAGCACTGTTATTTTCTGCTTGTTGTGTTGCTTATTGCGGTTGTTTCCGACGATAGTTGACGAAGTAGAGGAAATGCTCGGAGTGGACAAGAAGCGGGTGAAGACCTCGAAGACATTGTTAAGTCAGGCAAGCAGCCCTTTGACCATGTTAAGAAACCATTTTCATTGCATGCCATATAGCACTTTACTTTTGTCATATTTGATCATGTGGAGTAGTGACCCCTCCTGTGGGTTGCTTCCGATACTTTTGTTGTTGACACTTGCATCGTGCATGACCCTACCACCTTATGAGGGTTATGCGGGTGGGTGTAGATAGGATGCTAGTAGATGCTACGCAAGTGGGATCGGGATTATGCATGGTGATGGGAACACAAATGATTTCAAAGACTTCTTCGAAAACCCCGTCGGGTGCCACTAATGCCTGAGGGAGATGATGATGAATTGGGTGACCACTTGAGAAAGAAGTGCTGTGCCGGAACAAGTTGAGGGTGTGTTTTCGAAAACGGATTAGATTTAAGATTTGTTGACCATCCCAACCTTACATGCGCAACCATGATACCCCATATGGGACGGGGCTTTGTTGATTACCTTGGTGGGTACTGGCAAGGAGCCCATATTACTAGTGACGAGAGTGGCGTGGTCACTCTTGATATGGGGTCGTACCGGTATGTACGATCATGTGTTTTCTTCATAGGCACCGGGCACACCATTGGTCCCCTCATGGATGGTACGATTAGAGCGAGGCTCGTGTGATGCACATCGTGAGGGCTGGGTACGAATCGAGTGGACTCTTTGTTTAGTATCGCCAGGGGAAAAGCATTGTTTGGGTGCTTACCTCGGGTATGGTACATACCGCGAGTTGTGGATGACATGGAAGTTCCCCGAGTCTTGTGGGTAAAGTGTGCAACCTCTACAAAGTCTAAAACTATTCGAATAGCCGTGTCTACGGCCAAGGACAGTTGGGTGGTGCTGCTTAGACTATGTCCAGATGTTTTCGTAAACTTGGTGTGTGTGTGTGTGTGTGTGGTAACAAGGATGATATTTGAGTCAAGTCGGATGACTTGGCATGATGACTGAACATGAGATGTTCAGACGGTACATGAGGCAAGTCTGAGGACTTGGTGTGATGGTTGAACATGAGACGTCCAACCCCCTGCTTATGATGATGACTGTGACGTGTTCTTATGAACACCTGTCTTGGTTGATGCATGCTTACTTAAGTTACTTGATCATGTCATTGCACTCAAAACTAGCTTTGTTGTTATTGCCTTGTTCCAAACATGGGGTGCTGGCAAGTACATTCAAAGTACTCATTGGCTTGCCACTGGTTATTTTATTGGCCAGGCATGGAAGTGCAGGTTACGATGAAGATTACCTTGGTGGCGGTCATGTGAACTAGGACGCTTTCCAGTCAGAATGCCTTTAGGTGATCTTGATTGATTTGAGTTGCGTGGTTTATTTTGGTGTTGTGCTAAGGTGACTTCTGTGAGGCACACACGTGAAGGATTCACGATAGAGGGTGTTGCAATATGTTTATGATTCGCTTACAGTGGGTTGGTGAGTGACTGAAACACAAACTCGAGTAAGGGGATTATTGTGTATGAGAGTAAACAAGACTTGATGTTTAATGTGATGGTTAGGTGTTACCTTAATGATCTTTCGTAGTTACGGATGCTTGCTAGAGTTCCTATCATAAGTGCATATGATCCAAGTATGGAAAGTATGTTAGCTCATGCCTCTCCATCATATAAAACTGTAATAATGATTACTGATCATGTTATCAATTGCCTAGGACAATCTCACAAATGCTATGACTACTTTTCTACACTTGCTATATTTACTTTAATTCCCTTTTATTAAAAAAAACTAACTTTTATTTCCAAGTTCTTTATTATGTTGTAAAGCTATCTCACAACACCTACAAAGTACTTCTAGTTTTGTTCCCACAAAGTATTTTTATTCTTGTACTAGGTAAAGTAAGCGTTATTGTGTGTAGAGTTGTATCAATGGTTGATAGAACTTGAGACAATATTAATTCTACCTTTAGCTCCTCATTAGGTTAGATACTCTTATCGAAAAAGCATACAAATGATCCCCTTCACTTGTGGGGTATCACCCTTCGGGAGTCGGCCATGGACCATAGGGGAACTCTCCTCCCATATAGGGGGAGACCAAGGAAGAAGAATAAGGATGGGGGCTCTCTCCCCTCTCTCTCAATGGTGTTGGAGTGTCGCCGGGGAACAAACATCGCAACAATCCACACCAACAACTTCGCCATTGTCATTATCAACTCTATCCCCCTCTACGTAGAGGTGTAACCTCTCTCCCCTGATGTAATCTCTACTTGAACATGGTGCTTAATGGTATATATTATTACCCAATGATGTGTGGCTATCCTATGAGCTTGAGTAGATCCTTCTTGTGATATGGTTTAATTATGGTATGGTGTCATTTATATGAGTTGTATGTTAATATGATGTTGTCCTACGGTGCCATCCGTGTCGTGCAAGCATGTGGGACTACCGATGTAGGGTGTTGCAATACGTTCATGATTCGCTTATAGTGCATTGTGTGACTCACGGAAACAAAAATGTGAGTAAGGGGGTTATTTTGTATGGGAGTAAAGGGGACTTGTTACTTAATGCTTTTTTGGAAAAGGAGGCATGCCCCCGTACTTTGCATCTGATCGATGCATGCAGCCATATTATAAAAAGGTCCTGAAAAGAAATACAAAGTCTCGAAAGTATTACAGCTCATCTAGTGAGCAAATAGAAATCAAAATAAAAGTAAATATCTCAATGTCTGAACCGGAAAGTCGTAAAGGACTAGGATCCTAGCTCCCTATCCTGTTATGCCACCGCCATCCAAACTGGTTGAAGATAGCCCGTGCTAGCATCTCGCATTGGGTGCACCCAGTAACCAGTGGCTCCCTGGAGTCCGTAGGAGTGAGTAAGGACCATGTACGGATCCATGTCGTAGCTCTGAATATAACTTGCAAGAAGTTTGAAATGTGTTGTCTATGAAAAATCATATCATTCCTACAGTTCCGTATAGCCCACATAAGAGCACATATTCCAATTCGAATCCGCACTATAGTGATACTTTCCACCCCTGCTAACCACGTTCCAAATAACGATTCAATGCTAACTGGAGGGACGATGTTAAAGGCTATATGGATCGTGTGCCAAAGCAATTTTGCGAGAGGGCACTCTATAAAGAGATGTTGAATTGTTTCATCATGATCATAGAAACAACACCGTGAACTTCCTACCCAACTTCGCTTTAACAAATTATCTTTAGTAAGTACACCTGCTTGTGAACAAACATCATAAAGATTTTGATATGTAAGGGCACCTTAACCTTCAGATATGAATAGATCTCACGATTGGGCCAGAGTTAATAAGGTCTATGTAAAAAGATTTGACCGTAAACACACTGTTACGAGTCAACTTCCATTGTATGGAATCTAGTTGGTTGGACAATTGAACATCCATCAATCTCCGCACCAGATGAATCCAGGCATTCCATCTAAGCCCCACCAAAGATCACCTAAACTGAATATTCAAAGGCAAATTTGTAATATTGTTCCAACGTATACCTCCTTACGCTGCACAATATTATAAAGGCTTGGACACTTCATAGCTAATGGCGAATCTTTAGGCCTTGCGATAACTTGTGCAAGAGTTTTGGATTGCAAGTATTTGTTACGTAATATCCGTGCTCACATACCGTCAAGCTCTACTGAGATCCTATTGAGCCATTTACTCATTAGGCATTTGTTCTTAACTTCTAGGTTCTCAATACCGAGCCCTCCCTGATCCTTAGGATGGCATAATATATCCCATCGTGCTAGTTGATATTTCTTCTTGGCCTCCTCTGACTGCCAGAAGAAACGCGATCGAAAGAAATCTAGCCTCTTCCGTACCCCTTTGGGCACCTCAAAGAAGGATAGAAGGAACATGGGCATACTAGTAAGTACTGACTTAATGAGCACCAGCCTTCCGCCGTACGACATTAACTTGCCCTTCCAACAGCTAAGTTTCTTTTCAATTCGATCTTCGATGTATTTCCACTCTTTGTTGGAAAGTTTGTGATGGTGAATCGATATACCCAAATAACTGAAGGGTAAAGAACCTATTTCACATCGGAATAATTTTCTATATGTCTCTTGCTCCTCTTTGACCCGGCCGGAGCAGAGCAGTTCACTCTTATGAAAATTAATTTTCAGTCCCGACAATTGTTTGAAGAGGCATAAAACTAATTTCATGTTTTGAGCTTTTGCAATATCGTGCTCCATAAAAAGAATAGTTTCGTCTGCATATTGTAAAATGGATACTCCCCCACCAACTAGATGAGGAACTAGTCCATCGATCATGCCATTTTCCTTGGCCCTGCCAATAAGAACGGTCAACATATCTACCACTATGTTAAATAGCATGGGCGACATGGAGTCCCCTTGTCTCAATCCTTTATCAGTTTGAAAATAGGGACCGATATCATCGTTAACCTTAATTTCGACACTACCTTCTTGGACTCGAGAACCCACTTGGTCCCGCGAAGTCTCATTGAAACCTTTCATCCGCATTGCCTGCTGAAGAAAAGGCCATTTAACTTTATCGTATGCTTTTTCGAAATCTACTTTGAAGATATATGGTTGGGTTTTACCTTAGTGATCTTTAGTAGTTACAGATCCTTGCTAGAGTTCCCATCATAAGTGCATATGATTCAAGTATGAAAAGTGGGTTAGCGTATGCCTCTCCCTCATTGCATATGGTAAGTATCTATCATGTTGTATTCAATTGCCTATGGACAATATTTATCTTGTGTTAAAAAAAGCTCTCTACTAAACTATTAACTTTTATTATCTCTAAAGTACTCCTCGTTTATTCTTGCAAAGTACTACTAATTTTATTCTGTCAAAGTACTCCTAGTTTTATTTTCGCAAAGTAGTATATTTCTAGTACTAGGTATCATGAACATTGTTACACATAGAGTTGTATCGGTGGTCGATAAAAGTTGAGATAATATTAATTCTACACTTATCAGCTTGTTGGTTTCAACACTCCTACTTACCGAAAAAGGCTACAAAGGATCCCCTATACTTGTGGGTTACCAAGACCTTTTTCTAGCGTTGTTGCCAAGGAGCAATAGCATGGTGTTGATATTCTCGTGTGTGCTTGTTAGTAGATTTTAGTTTCTTTTATAAAAAAATTATATCTTGAATGATGGATATGGAACATGAAACACCAAAACAATAGTTCTACTTGCTACTCACGCAGATGGGGAACCTCCTAAAACCCTCGATGCTCGTTATGTGGAACACATTAAATACTACTTTGGTAATACTGATAAATATCCACTCAACTTGATAATGGTAGATACTTCAGATCACCTATAATACTTTAGGTATTATTGTTTGTCTCAAAAAGGGAAGCACTTATGGGATAAAATTAAAATGTTGTGTTGGTATGCTTGGGATCTATGCTTGAGATGTGATTATACTTGTTTCTCTAAGATGAAGGCTCCATATCTTCCCTTCCAATGTGAATCTAATGTTAAAAAAACCTTGGCTTCTTATGCTAATGGTATATTTTATTACTATGATGTGGAACAAATAGAAGGATTTGTTGCTTTTAAGGGTGCTTACGAAATTGAATCTTTGTTCGAAAAGTGTGATAACTTTGATGCTGTTGCTTACACACCTGAATTTTTTTCTATACTTAAATATTGCTATGAGAATTCTGAATATGATGCCCATATTGATAAATTTATTGAGAAGGTCTTCGCTGCCCAAGAAGAGACTAATATTTTGCAAGAATCTATGAAAGTAGAAATTATTGAAACTATGAGCTCATTAGATGAAAAAGATGAGGAGGAGAGCGGAGAACAAAAGGAGAAATAGAATATTAGCTACCAGTGCCCACCTTCTGATGAGATTAACTCTTTATCCCATACACTGCTTAATTTCCCTTCATACACCGAAGGATGAATGCTATGATCCCTTGACGAACTTGATGCTTGCTATGCTTCTGGAAAAGATGCCAATATGAATTATGCTTGTGGAGATGAAATTTCTGAAATTCCTTATGTAAGCATCAAATTGTTGCTATTGCACCTACACATGATAGTCCTATTATATTTTTGAATTCTCACAACTACACTACATCGGAGAAGTTTGCACTTATTAAGGGTTATATCAATGGGGTTGCTTTACTGTTACAAATGATGATTTTCATGGATATAATATGCACATTATTGTGCAACTGTAGGAACCATTCTAATATTAAGTTTTTTAATAATTTATTCTTGCACATGTAGGTCCTATTGTAAGAGGTTTATACCCACTGTTCCACCCTTTTGCATGTGGAGAAATGAGGTGTCCTTGAATATCAGTCAAACCAAGACACTCAGAAAGATTAGTAAGATAAAGAAACTAGCTACCAAGAACAACAAAGATGTTTGTCTGCACAATGAAGAAGACCTTAGTCAACTACAAGATCGTACCATCTCTTTCACCTTGTCCTTTTCCCTTTGCGCCATTTAAAATTTTAGAAAAGATATTTATGCACATGTTCGTTTTCAGTCCTTTTCAAGGAAGTTCATCGATGATTACGTCTCAAACCACCTGTATGGTCAACAGGTGAGGAATGTATTCATACAGCACCCATGGCATCATCTTGATGTCTTCCTCAAGAGGATGAAGGATGGGCAGGCAATCATCCACAGGCACTGGCCTAAAGTTGTGACGACCTTCAACATTAGTGAAGGCTCAGTATACGCCTTCCAATTCAACAATTTTCTAGACGAGACTCATTTGTCTATTTACCATCTATGATGATATTTGATTTCCAAAGGTTTTAGATGTTGCATTTGAAACTTTCTCCTGTTGTGCAATTAGGTAGCTAGGTATTGTATGATGTTATACCCTGATGTAATTCAATTATGAAATCTTGGTTGCCGTAATACGAATAAGAAATATACTATGTGCTTGATACAAATAAGAAATGTACTGTTAATTTGGTTACTACATGGATTATAGACAATAGAACAATTAGGCTGATAATTATGGTTTATATTACATATGGTTCCTAACACAACACCATGGGCGATGACCTCACCAAACCCACACGGTTTCTAGAAAGTTAGCGTGTTGGATCAGTGAACAATCACACACGACTTTCGGTCGACAATTATGTGTGTTAGGCCACCCTATCACAAACATTTTCGCATAACAAGTGTATGTGATGGACAACCCAATGCCAAACAATTTCTTCTAGGAACTAAGAGTGATGTATTGAATAATAAAATCGACAGAATTATTACTATCGTGTGTGTGATGACCAACCCTATCACAAATGATGTGATGCAGAAAATTGTGTGTGATGTGCAATACGAACAAAGACGTATCTTTGGGATTCCCTATGTGGGATGCGAAGCACATCACACATGACTTATTCAATATGTATGTCTATGATGGTCCTCCCAATCTCACATGTTCTATTTTGGCCCGACGTGTGCGACCGGACGGAGGCATCACCGATGATTTATCTGTGTCATGTGGGATAGCTCCCCTATCACCTACACATGCAAGGTGATGGGTTTGAACTACGTCGCAGAAAGGGGTTGAAAACTATTTGTATAGCATGCGGTTGCACTAGTGATACAAGGGAGATTCCACAAGACTTCGCGAACAAGACAAGGACTCCTCTAAATCCTAGGCCTCCGATACATTATATAAGTCGAGGCCAGGCTAGTCAATAGATCATCTCAGATTCATTACAAGAATCTCATGGTAGACAGATGTTCTATATATTTTCCCCCATATCAATACAATCAAGAGTAGGATGGAGGGTGCTATCTCTTCGAGAGAGCCCAAACCTGGGTAAAATCCCGTGTCCATATTACCATCGTTCCAATATGCCTAGTTTAGGACCCCTACCACAAGATATTCCAGATTTAGCACTGATAGTTACCTCGAGCCACTAATATACCTATATATTTAATTTCTTCATATTTATATTGTAGTTATACATCCTTATACAATGTTTTATATGTCGGATTTTGGGATCCACAAAACCCAAAGAAGTTTGAACACACGGGTGTGCGCGAAGATCCCCTACAGCCTCTCCCTACCTAGCTCGCTACTCGATGATTTATATGACGAACTCTCACAATGACAAGGAAGCAGATGCACGCGATAATTTACCTAGGTTCAGGCCGCTCCGAAGCGTAATGCGCTACTCTTGCTTTGGTGGATTGCCTCATAAGGAGGTTTTATGGATGAACTAGTGCAGTGGTGCCTTGCCTTATGGGAGGGCTCTGGTGGTGTTGCCTCTCTCTTTTGTCATCCCTTCTATAGTGCATCCTATCCTCTATTTATAGTGCCCTGGGTCCTCTTCCCTTATCGCTATGGCAGGAAGGGATCCCATAGTGGCCAAACTTGAAGGGGGAAAGGAGTACATCTTAATCCTGACAAAAGGTGGTCTTCACCTGCAAAGTAGTTGTTGATGATGCAGAGGTGGGCTCAGCGATGACATCCTTCCTGCTGGCCTCGTGGTCGTGGTCTCATTCACCGGAATGGAAATCTTTGGGGGACGCTTTGGGAACCCACGTACGTCCTTGGCCCCTTTGCACCAAAGGGGAAACTGCTCCGCCTGGCATGCTGTAGGATAGAAAGTAGTGCTACAGGGGGGTGATTACACTACTTGACCAAATAAAATCTATTTTTCCCAATTTTATTTCTGGGCAGATTTTAGCATTCATAGTATGTCAAGTACACCTTACACATGCATGTCTAAGAGTATAGCAGCGGAAAGTAAAGACAAGCATGTAAGTAAAGGAAGGGTAGGAAGATCAAACGCACTTGGTGACCCGATGATTTTTCCCGTGGTTCCAATAGGTGGTGGAATTGTACGTCCACGTTCATGGAGTCTTCAACCCATGAAGGGTAATGGTTGCAAGAGTCCATGGAGGGTTCCATGAAGAAGCAACCTTGACTATACCATGATGGCCTACGTCCATGGAGGACTAGCCTAACTCGGGGTAGATCTTCATGATGTAGGCGATCTCCTTGCCCTTACAAACTTTTTGGTTCACTCCACAACACGAAATAGGAGGCTCCCAAGCAATACCTAACCAATCTAGGAGGAACCACCCTCCAAAAGGTAATAAGCTTGATAATTTCAATGAACTCCTTGCTCTTGTGCTTCAAGATGATAGACTCCTCAACACACAATCACTCTCACATAGATGTGGCTTGGTAGAAGAGACTGATTGGGTGGAAAGCAAGTTGGGGAGGCTAGAGATCAAGATTCATATGGTAGGAATGGAATGGCATGATCTTAACACCTGAGTAGGTGGCTCTCTATCAGAAAATTAGTAGGTATGAGTGGGGAACTGTTTTGAGTGCTTCACTTGCGAGTGAGTGTTGGCCGAGGGGCATATATAGGCATCTCCAAAAATCCAACCGTTACACCTAATAAGTTAGACTCGGTGACACCAATGTTTAAATCTCGGTGGTACCGAGTTGCCTCAAAGGTAGCAACTTTTGAATCTCGGTGATACCGATACATAAATCTCGGTTGCACCGATAAGGTGACCAATGATCAGATTGCCAATCTTGGTGATGCCAATTCACAAAACTCGGTCGGACCGATTTTTTAAACTTGCGTAATAGGAAGTTGGCAACCCAAACTCGATGGCACTGAAGTGGAATCGGTTGCACCGAAAAGCTAGGGTTTGGCTGAGTCTGTCTGAGGTTGAGAATCGATGGCACCGAATGCAAAGTGTTTTTTGCCCCGATTTTGAGTATTTGGCTTTGGACAGACTTTTGTGGAAGAGCTTGTGGGTGTATGTGGTGACTATCACTAGTGCACGTATGAGCATTTTGTTCACCAAAAAAACCTTACCCCCTTTTAATAGTATTGCCTTTCCTATGGACTTAAAGTGATTTCCCACAAAATGTAAAATGTAGAGTCCTTTGGTTGAAGCTTTGCCAATATATTTCGTTGCATCTGAGGGTATTCCACAATCCTTTGGCCAACCCATCGTTGAACTTTTCCTAAAATATTCTTAGTGGAAACATTAGTTCAATGACATATATGTTGTTATTAATTACCAAAATCACCAAGGGAGCAAATGTGCTTTCAATCTCCCCCTTTTTGTAATTGATGACAACATATAGATCAAAGCTTTGACATATGATATAATCAATGAATATTATCGTCGCGTTGAGAAGTACGTGATAAGTAAGAGCCCCCTAAATTTGTGCATTAATTTTAAGTTTGCGTTTGAATGCAAATGCACAATCGATTAGGTACATGGGCCACTTCTTCCATGTCACATACAACTTGCTGGTGTGCGCGAGTAATAAGAGTTAACAACATAGCACAACACATCAAGCAAAGTGAACGATCATCACATAACCATCAAAAGATAGGAAATACTAGCAACACACATTAAAGCGTATGATCAAACACAAACAAAAGTAAATCACATCCGAACCAAAAGACCAATTGTTTTGAAAAACAGTAATAAAAAGCATATGCTCTCTCATTCGAAACCTAGATCTATATATAACTTCTCCCCCTTTGGCAACAAGTTACCAAAAAGCTCGAAGAGATATAGCTAATCGTTCTTCTGCGTCTGATCTCCTCCTGTATTCGATGTTCGAGTCGAGAGAACTATGTGGGCGAAGATTTCTGCTGATGTCCTGGATGGAGTTGGAGTAGACACGTGAGACACTGAAGCTGTTGGAGCTGTAGTCACTGTAGCTGGTGCGGAAGATGAAGGTCTCGTCTCTGAAGCTAGTACCGTAGGTGTCTTGGCCTTCTTCTCTCCTGCCTTCTTAGGCAAAGACTTCCTTGGGGGATCAATTGTCATGGTATCCCTAGCACTCTCAGGTGCTTTCATAGTATCTGGAGGTGCATAAATTTTGATGACTACCCTCCTAGATGAGGTAGCCTCAGTAGCAGACTTCCTTGCAGCCCTCTCTTGCTTTTTAGCAAGGATCTCTTTTGGCACAAAATCAGAATCTTCTTCATCTGAATTGGGTCTCTTCCTTCTCCTACTTGCAGCTTTAGGCAACCCATGAGAACTGGGAGTGCCTGGTTCTAAGGAAGAACTGGACACAGGACTAGTGCATGAACGTGTCAACATTCTGCTCCTACAGATTCTGACTATCTTCAGCATCTGACATGTCTGAACCTGTGAATAGAGTTGAAAAGAGTGGAATAGTATAATTCATCACAAAATGGTCAGCTGATTTTTGAAACTTTGAACAAAAGATTCTCAAGGTTCACATTCTTTCACATGAAAATCGGTACAGCCGAGGAAAAAATATCGGTGCTACCGAGACTGACTCTCTCACTAACCCAAACTTGACACCCCTTTCGATGAGACCGAAAAGGAGTACTCAGTCTCACCTAAGAGCTCTCGACAGCACAGACAACAAATTGGGACACCGATTTGTTCACTTCGGTTCCATCGTGTTTCATCGGGCGGAAGGCAAACCCTAGAAAATCAATCATTCACTATCTAATGGAGGTTTATTTTGGATGGAACGATCTCAAACAGTGGCTAGACTAGGAAAAATTCCTAGTGCACATGAATCGGAAAGTGGAGCGTGAGAGGGGGGCCGAATCCATATCCTAACTTGGCGATGGATCCACTACTGCGGCAACGGTGGAGTAGAATTCGTCGACGGTGGCGATTCCTAGCGGCGGATACGCTCGGGGAAGCAAGGCGATGACCAGGGCTCTTTGAAATGACATCTTAAGGTTTTGGAGCGCGACATTTGAAGATAGAAATTCAAAGCGTTGGGGGTCCACATATTATATACCCCTCACTGTCGGTGACACCGATTCTACATTTACATAAAGCATAGGTCATACTCATCGTTTAAGCACAAGTGGGGTTACCACTTTTACATAAAGCATTTAATGTTGTCACATACTATGAGATGCTTTGACTCAAGTCTTAGAGTAAAGCTCCCCCTTCATGTGACATCCCCCCATAGGAGGGATAAACTAACCTCGGGTTTTGTCGATGAAGACTTCATGTAGGTTAAGTAGTGGTGGATGCTCAAAGTTGATGAAGATCACCAAGAGTTGGGAGCTTCCTTGTTGTTTCATTACTCTTCTCACCTACATGGGTTAGTCCCAACACACAAGAGACAAATACAAGGATATCTATGGACATGGAGTGCAATTCATATATGATGATGTCCATTGATTTGTTGAATACCTTGTCACTTGCTTACCTTTGAGGGAATGTGTGACTCTTTGAACTATTGTGTCATGTTGATGTTGATTGCAACTAGTTCTTTCCAATAATAAATATGAGTGAATTTCATTAGCAGAGTCACCACTCAAGAACTTCTATAGTTCTTATTCTTGGGGACGCACATCAAGTTGATGAGGATCCATGGAGGTGAATTAGTACTTGTAGAAGTTGAGCTTGTACTAGCCTTGGGAGCCCACTTCACCAAACCTCGGGATTCATCTTCATATGATTCAGTTTCCTCTTGAAGCTTGTTCTTGCCCTTGAGCTTGGGTTCTTGTGTTAGAAGGTCATCTTGAGATTTTGTTCCCCTGGGGAGAGTATTTTCATACTTCTCCTTTTGAGGAACAAACTTGGGATTGGGGTATTGACCTTCTTCCCATTCAACTCCATTCGCGTTGAAGTAGCCAAAACCATGATTCTTCTGGTATCCTCCGTGCTTGCGTACAATCTCCTCAAATTGTTTGCACCCTTCAAGACTCTTGTAGATACCTTTCTCTATAATCCCTTTCAAAAGTTCATTTTCTTGCTCAAGTGTAACTTGGCTAAGAGAAGAGTTAGTGGGATCAAGAGAACTACTAGAAGCAATATCATTGGATTTATCATTTTTATTGCTACTAGTTGAAGGAACCTTTCTTTCCTTTGTTACTAGCTTTCTTAGACTTAACATGTGGCATGAATGTAGACAAGAGAAGTCGTTTGGCTACATAAGAGGAAGTCTTCTTTCGAAGATCGTCATTGATAGCTTTAAGGAACTCATGATCTTGCTCTAAATTGAGCTTCTCGAAGCGGGCTTCTCATGTGTCCTTTCAAGCTCTCTATGATCTCGTAGAGTAGACTCGTGAGCTAATTTAAGAGTGTTTAGTTCTTGAGTTAGTCATTCTATTTCCAACTTGTCATCATCTCAAGACTTATCTAGACTAGAGAGAGTACTATCAAGTTCATTTTGACTGACATTACTAGATTTGTCAAATAGCAAGTCATCTTCAATTAACAAGTAATCTTCATCACTATTGAAATATAGATATTCGGGGTGTGATATCTTGGGGCCTTTAGATATGAAGCAACATCCAATTCTGTCACGCCCAAGATGCGCGCCTATCCATTTTAAGACACGAGGGCCTCGCAAGGGATAGAGGCGCATCTTGCCATTCGCAAGTATAGAATCATTGCATCATACATTACAGAAGAGATGAGTATACAGGTTGTCTTACACTCGCCACATGCTAAATTACAATCCACATAGAGTTCAATCATCAAGATGAAGACAGGGTCCGACTATGGACGAAATCAAATGATAAAACAGATGCAAATGAAACTATCTCGCTATCCCAAAGATCACAAACATGGTCCTCTACTCATCCGGGTAAGTCACGCACATCCTGCCTCTTTCCTCATCATATTCCCACTGGAGTTGGGTAAGATCATCCTGCACGTACTCATCTGTACCTGTACCTGGAGGGTTGTAGTAATCTGTGAGCCACAAGGACTCAGCAATCAAGCGCCCGAGTACCGAGACTATTCAAGCTTAAAGGTTGGGATGGGGTATGTGTTTAGTTTGCAGCAGCACTAAGCATATATGGTGGCTAACTTACGCAACATGAAAATAAATATGAATGGCCTACGATGAACGATCGAATCTAGTATGATCTCTATGAGATCCTGAACAATTACTTACGTCAATCATAACCCCACCGTGTTCTCTCTTGGATCATGTTCACGAGCAAAGACGGTCGCGGTTACTCACATAGTTGGTGTATTTTATTAAGAGTTTACTTCAAGTTTACTATAACTGGGTGTTAAACAAATATCCAAGTTGCCAAATAACCGCGGGCACGGCTTCTCAGAAATATTTAACCCTGTAGGGGTGCTCCAACTAGTCCATCACAAATAACCACACTCCGCGGGAATAGCCTCGACCACAGACCTTGTGGTCATCATAGGTAATTCCAAAGGAATTCCAGCACCTCGAGAAAACCCGAAGAAAGTCAGACTCCACACGCGATAAAGGTAAAACAAATCCAGCAAGACCGCTCGACGTGTCGACAAACCCGATAAGAGCCGTGTATCTCGTTCTCAGGACACGACGGATAATCTAGTGTACAGTGGCCTGATAGAGATCTCCCAAGTTGCCCTGGGTTGGCCCCGCACAGTGCTCTAGTTTGGACCAACACTCATTAGGAGCACTGGCCCGGGGGTTGATTAATTATCCATGGGTTTGCAAGGCCCTATGCAAATTTTATTAAGTTGTTAAGAAAATGTAGTACCAATGTTGGGTCTTCCAAACAAGTTTTAGTCTCAACCGAATAAACAAGGGGGTCTCCATAACAACCCCGAGCATGTTAGGAGCGCAAAAATATGGAAAACATAACACCGGTAACAAGAACTATGGCGGTAACAGCGAAACAAAACACTTGGCAAAAGGAAAAGCCTTCCACCAATACCAAGATATATATGTGCATTAAATTAAATAATAGATAATATTGTGATATCCAACTCCATGTTATCACATGGAACAACCTACACCTGCAACTAAGAACGCTATAAGAGGGGCTGAGCAACGGTAACTTAGCCAATCAAAGATTTGCTAGGATGTGCAGGGTTAGAGGATTTCATGGCAATTATGAGGCCAATATTCAATTGGTAGGTAGCGCAATTGTAACTAGCAAGCGAAAATAGTATCGAGATCCGGGTACGATCATCTTGCCTGTTGGTTCTTCAGCGAAACAGGTAGCGGGATCCTCGTAGTGGTACTCTCCTGGGTCCTCATACTCAGTATCAACACCCGTGTCTACCCAAGAAAAACAGTAGCAATAAACATCCAACCAAGGTGCAATGCACAAACAAGATGATGCATGATTCATTTATGAAGAATTAACATGGCAATCCAAAACTAGTCATGTTTCACATGCAAAGTTTGTTTATTAATGAATCTGGACAGAACCTCATGTTAAGTTATTTAAACATTCATGAACATGGCAAATATAGATGCAGCATGCAAAATCGATAGAAATGCATATAAGGAATGTAAGAAACGGAGTTACGGTTCTCACGATAAGCTCACGACAAGGTACGAACGCAAAAACACAAGACAAAAAAGCCATTGGCTAATTCTTGGCATTCCAAGGTAGCCACTGGTTCGGCAATGAAAAAAAACACAATATACTCAAAGATCAATCAATTCCATGGAGTATAGCTCCCACAAGTCATAAAACAACAAAAGAAACAATCTGCCACAAAACAGCAACGTAGCAACTAACACAGCCCACAACTTGAGCTACACGAACCCTACAGCCACAGACAAGGTATTGACAGAAACTACATAACATATACACCTACTTATCCAACTACACAATCTGCATAGGAGGCACACATAAATAAGCATGAAGGTATCAAGTAGGCATGATGAAACAGTTTTCTGGGACCTCGTGAAAATTACAGTTTTCTGGAATCTGAGTTAATAAAGTAGCAAGTTGACAACAATAGTTAAATATGTTAGAGACCACCTCTTGGCATGAAAATTAACAGGATGGTAGTAGACAACATCATCACAATATGTCAACCACTCTTCATGGCATAAAAATAGCAGCAGATTCTTAGACTTTGTAATTTTTAGCATGCTGAAACAGAAACACCAAGTTAGCTACTTAGCAGCATGTTTCCCACTTATATTAGTGATTCTCATGTTAAACAAAAATACCATGGCATAATAGATATAAAACACTAGCACTTCCTAGTTGGCACATGCCCCAAAGCAAGCATGGATTAAATCATGCAAAAATGGCAAATTGGCATCACAGCTGAAAATGATAGTTTTATAAACTTGCTCAAAAGTGAAATCTGAAAGCATCAATTGATTCATTGGCTCTTTCTACCCCAAAAACACGTCTCATACTCATATGTTCATGTGAAACAACAAGGCACAAATAAGATAGCAAAACTACCACCTATTCTTATAAGTGATGCTTAACTCTAAATGGACTTGAGCAAATCTGATCATAACCAGATTTATAAACTTAGAGAACATGGAAATGGTACAACCTACTAACAATCACAAGCAATAAAGGGTGTGTCAAGTTAGTCCCACACACACACATACACTCCACTCACACCACTACAAGCAAGCACACACACATGCTCTATATATGCCCAAGGCATATGAGCACCAACACTCATGAACATACCACCCAAGAAGGGGGTGTTCACCCACACACACTCACATGCTCATATATGCATAATGCACATAGGCATACACACTCTCACTCTCACAAGTGCACTAGGCACATACACTCACATGCACTCATGCTCATGTGTATGGGTGGTCATTCACACACCTATGCACACACATATGCACAATGCATATATGCACATGCATATGTGTATGGTAACACACACATGTATATGCACCTATGTATACACACATACACACAACCAACTCACACTCTCACACCTACACACATGCATATATATGCACCACACTATGTGGCACACACACACACAAGCACATACACACCACATACATACATACATACATATACATCTATATATATGCAAAGCACACACACATGCTCAAATACAACAGAAAAGAAAACCAAACATGCTGGCTGCATCTACACACACATATTCATTGCAATGGAAGAAAACAAAGAAACAAAAAAAGAAAACCAAAATAAAAATGAGGAGGGGTTCGGAATCGACCCACAACATCCTGGTTGCTTCCCCTAGTGCCTACCACTCTGCTATGTGCGCGACTGATAACAGAGGAGGTCACTGATGCACTAGTACACACACGCAAACACTCACTGGCGAAACTGAATAAAAATGACACCTGCGCGATAGAGCTCGACGGCGGCCAAACAGAGGACTCCGATGACCATACGAGCGGCGGAGGCGCTTACTAGATGCTCTGCTCCTGCCCGCACACGCACACACTAGCACAACCACCAAACGCAGGCAAGAACGCCACCGGCAACAACGAGAGAACGATAACGGCGGGGACTTGCACATGATTCGCATGGCGATGACCCAGATAAGGAATCGGACGGGGCGGAGCAAAAACGGGCCCCTACGAGAAGTAGGAACTCACACACGATGCCCGGAAGTACGAGCTCGACGGAGCACTCGTCATAGACGAGGTCCGATGGCGGCGGAACGCCCCTAACGCGGGCACGCACTACAACGAAGCTAGAAGCTTGGGATCGGGCAAGGACGGACAATGAGCTCACTAAGACACGACTGCGCAACCAATTGAGGTCGAGGAAGCACGGCGACGGAGAATTGCCACGGTGGAGGAGCTCGGCCGAAGGGGAAGAAGACGAAGTAGAGGCGTGGCCTTGGCGTCTCACGCGGATGCAGAGGACGTCGGGGAAGCAAATGGCGACGGTGACGCGCGCCAGAGAAGCTCCCGCGGTGATGAGCTCCCACTGCACCTCAGTGCACTCTCTTTGAACCCTCTGAACCCATCCTTACCTAAAACGAAAGAGAGGGAGAGATGGAGGGCGGCGGCGCGAGGGGGAGAGGGAACCCTAGGGGAGCGGCATGGACGTCGAGCGGGTTAAATAGGCTCGAGAACAGACGGCGACGACGACGGAAACGGGCCGGTGGAGCACTCTCGCTCTCTCTGAACCTGACAGCAGCGACGACGGAGCAGGTGGCCGTCCGGTTGCTGCTGGGCCTCGTGGGCCGGGAAGGCCACACGCACACACTCTCTCAATGAAACAAACATAAGCCTTTTCTTTTTTTAAACACCACAGCAAAAGGGAAAAAACCAGTGAAAAATAAAAGGATTTTTGGGCAAACAAAAATACTTTTGTAAAGAAAATAATATGCCCCATTTAATAAAAATATTATGTTGAATTTTAGGACAAGTAATTTTAAATATTTTGAAATAACAGCTCCTGTTATTTAAATGCCACAAATGCATGAAGCTCAAAACAATAAAAGAAACACTCACTCTTAAAACATATTAGGCTAGCACTTGAACATTTTTTAAATAATTTAAATAACAACTTTATTCTGCTGATAAAATAACATGGGAATAAAAGCATTAGGTTGGGGTTTATGTTGAAAATAGAAGAGAAGGGAAGAAGGAGGAGATTGCACACCTACACTTCACCACACTCAAACCACATCACAACACTCACATACATGGTCACTTCACAACAAGGCAAGACAAGATGGGTGCATGATGCATGATGCATGAATGCAAGAACAAGACATGGACGACAAGTTGCAAAACAGTCATTAAGCTCATGGCACAAGGTTCATACAACAGGTTACATGCCAAATAAAGGTAGGGACAACACTTGGGCTGTCACAACTCTCCCACACTACAAGAGGATCTCGACCCGAGATCTAGGAATGAAAGAAGTCTGGAAATTCGGAACGGAGAAGGTCCTCGCGTTCCCAAGTAGCTTGTTTGTCGGAATGATGAGACCACTTCACCTTGAGGAACTTGATAGACTTGTTGTGAGTCTTACACTCAGTTTCTTCAAGAATTGCAACTGGATGCTCACGATAAGAGACATCTTCTTGGAGATCGATGTCTTGGAGGTCAATGGTTTGCTCAGGAGTCTTGAAACATTTCCGGAGCTGAGAAACATGGAAGACATCGTGCACGTTTGCGAAATTTGGAGGAAGCTCTAGTTGATATGCAAGACCACCTCTCTTGCCAAAAACTTTGAAAGGACCAACAAAACAAGGTGCTAGCTTCCCTTTAATTCCAAACCATTGGGTGCCCTTGATGGGAGAGAATCTGAGATAAACTAGATCATCCACTTGAAAGGAAACATCCCGAAAACATAACATCGGTAACAAGAACTATGGCGGTAACAGCGGAACAAAACACTTGGCAAAAGGCCAAGGCTTCCACCAATACCAAGATATATATGTGCATTAAATTAAATAACAGATAATATTTTGATATCCAACTCCGTGTTATCACATGGAACAACCTGCACCTGCAACTAAGAACGCTATAAGAGGGGCTGAGCAGCGGTAACTTAGCTAATCAAAGGTTTGCTAGGATGTGGCGGGTTAGAGGCTTTCATGGCAATTAGGAGGCTGATATTCAAGTGGTAGGTAGCGCAATTGTAATGATAAGAGCGAGAAACTAGCAAGCGAAAATAGTATCGGGATCCGGGTACGATCATCTTGCATGTTGGTTCTTCAGCGAAATAGGTAGCGGGATCCTCGTAGTGATACTCTCCTGGGTCCTCGTACTCAGTATCAACACCCGCGTCTACCCAAGAGAAACAGCAACAATAAACATCCAACCAAGGTGCAATGCACGAACAATATGATGCATGATTCATTTATGAAGAATTAACATGGCAATCCAAATCTAGTCATGTTTCACATGCAAAGTTTGTTTATTAATGAATCTGGACAGAACCTCCTGTTAAGTTATTTAAACATGCATGAACGTGGCAAATATGGATGCATCATGCAAAATTGATAGAAATGCATATAAGGAACGCAAGAAACGGAGTTACGGTTCTCACGATACGCTCATGACAAGGTACGAAGGCAAAAACAGAAGACAACAAAGCCATGTGCTAATTCTTGGCATTCCAAGGTAGCCACTGGTTAGGCAATGACAAACCAACCACAATAGACTCAAAGACCAATCAATTCCATGGAGTATAGCTCCCACAAGTCACAAAACAATAAAACAAACAATCTTCCACAAAACAGCAACATAGCAACTAACACAACCCACAACTTGAGCTACAGGAACCCTACAGCCACAAACAAGGTATTGACAGAAACTACATAACATATACATCAACTTATCCAACTACACAATCTTCATAGGAGGCACACATAAATAAGCATGAAGCTATCAAGTAGGCATGATGAAACAGTTTTCTGGGACTTGGTGAAAATTACAGTTTTCTGGAATCTGAGTTAATAAAGTAGCAAGGTGACAGCAGTAGTTAAATATGTTAGAGACCACCTCTTGGCATGAAAATTAACAGGATGGTAGTAGACAACATCTATTTCAAATAACTAACACTGAGCATGAGCTAATTCCCGATACATCACAATATGTCAACCACTCTTCATGGCATACAAATAGCAGTAGATTCTCAGACTTAGTAATTTTTAGCATGCTGAAACAGAAACGACAAGCTGGCTACTTAGCAGCATGTTTCCCACTTATATGGGTGATTCTCATGTTAAACAAAAATACCATGGAATAATAGATATAAAACACTAGCACTTCCTAGTTGGCACATGCCCCAAAGCAAGCATTGATTAAATCATGCAAAAATGACAAATTGGCATCACAGATGAAAATGACAGTTTTATAAACTTGCTCAAAAGTGAAATATGAACGCGTCAATGGATTCATTGGCTCTTTCTACCCGAAAAACATGTGTCATACTCATATGTTCATGTGAAACAACAAGGCACAAATAAGATAGCAAAACTACCACCTATTCTTATAAGTGATGCTTAACTCTAAATGGACTTGAGAAAATATGATCATAACCAGATTTATAAACTTAGATAACATGGCAATGGTACAACCTACTAACAAGCACAAGCAATAAAGGGTGTGTCAAGTGGGGGAAACCCACTAGTCCCACACACACACATACACTCCACTCACACCACTACAAGCAAGCACACACACATGCTCTATATATGCCCAAGGCATATGAGCACCAACACTCATGAACATACCACCCAAGAAGGGGGTGTTCACCCACACACACTCACATGCTCATATAGGCATAATGAACATAGGCATACACACACTCACTCTCACAAGTGCACTAGGCATATACTCTCACATGCACTCATGCTCATGTGTATGGGTGGTCATTCACACACATATGCACACACATATGCACAATTCATATATGCACATGCATATGTGTATGGTAACACACACACATGCATATTCACCTATGTATACACACATACACACAACCAACTCACACTCTCACACTTACACACATGCATATATATGCACCACACTATGTGGCACACACACACACAAGCACATACACACCACATACATACATACATATACATCTATATATGTGTAAACACACACACACACACTCAAATACAACAGAAAAGAAAACCAAACATGTGGGTTGCATCTACACACACATATATGCATTGCAGTGGAAGAAAACAAAGAAAAACAAAAAAAGAAAACCAAAATAAAAATGGGGAGGGGTTCGGAATCGAACCCACAACCTCCTGGTTGCTTCCCCTGGTGCCTACCACTCTGCTATGCGCGCGACTGATAACAGAGGGGGGCACTGATGCACTAGTACACACACGCAAACACTCACTGACGAAACAGAGGACTCCGATGACCATACGAGCGGCGGAGGCGCTTATTGGATGCTCTGCTCCTGCCCGCACATGCACACACTAGCACAGTCACCAAACGCAGGCGAGAACGCTACGAGCGATGACAACAGAACGGCAATGCCCGGGACCTGCACATGATTCACACGGCGATGACCCAGACAAGGAATCGGACAGGGCAGAGCGAAAACGGGCCCCTGCGAGAAGCAGGAACTCGCACGCGATGCCCTGAAGCACGAGCTCGACGGGGCACTCATCGGAGACAAGGTCCGATGGTGGCGGAACGCACCTAACGCGGGCACGTACTACAACAAAGCTAGAATCTTGGGATCGGGCGAGGACGAACGATGAGCTCACCGAGACACGACCGCGCGGCCAATTGAGCTCGAGGAAGCACAGCGACGGAGAATTGTCGCGGCGGAGGAGCTCGGCCGGAGGGGAAGAAGATGAAGCAGAGGTATGGCCTTGGCGTCCCATGCGGATGCAGAGGACGTCGGGGAAGCAGATGGCGACGGCAACGCGATCCCGACGATCTCCTGCTCGAGGGGCTCGCCGGAGAAGCTCCCACGGCGACGAGCTCCCACTGCACCTCACTGCACTCTCTCTGAACCCTCTGAACGCATCCTTACCTGAGACGAAAGAGAGGGAGAGATGGAGGGTGGCAGTGCGAGGGGGAGAGGGAATCCTAGGGCAGCGGCACGAACGTTGAGGGGGTTAAATAGGCTCGGGAACAGAAGGCGACGGCGATGAAAAGGGGCTGGCGGAGCACTCTCTCTCTCTCTCTGAACCTGACGGCAGCGACGACGGAGCAGGTGGCCGTCAGGTTGCTGCTGGGCCTCATGGGCCGAGAAGGCCACACACACACACTCTCTCAATCAAACAAACAGAAGCCTTTTCTTTTTTAAAACACCGCAGCAAAAGGGAAAAACCCAGTGAAAAATAAAAGGATTTTTGGGCAAACAAAAATACTTTTGTAAAGAAAATAATATGCCCCATTTAATAAACATATTAAGTTGATTTGTAGGACAAGTAATTTTAAATATTTTAAAATAACAGGTCCTGTTATTTAAATGCTACAAATGCATGAATCTCAAAACAATAAAAAAACAACACACTGACTCTTAAAACATATCAGGCTAGCACTTGAACATTTTGCTTCAATTCTTGTAGAACTTTTTGAATTTCTTGACCTTGAGGCTTATCTATTCATTTGTGACAAGGTTGTCGCTTGAGGTAGAGGGAGCATCACTTGTGGCTTTGTAATCACCGCTAGACTTGTGGTGAAGCTCTTCCTTGTCTTTGAGTGTCATCTCATGAGCAATAATCCTTCCAATCACTTCCGTTGGCTTGAGATCTTTGTAGTTGGGAAACATTTGGATCAATGTGCATAGAGTGTGATATCGATCATCCAAATCTCGTAGTATCTTCTTGATTATGAATTTGTTGGTCATTTCTTCGCTTCCTAAGCCGGCAATCTCATTGGTGATGAGAGCTAGCCTAGAGTACATCTCAGCTACTCCTTCACGATCCTTCATCTTGAACTTGTCAAGTTGACTTTGTAGAACATCCAACTTGGATTCTCTCTAGATTCGGTACCTTCATGCATATCAATCGAAGTATACCAAATCTCTTTTGCATTCTCAGACGGCTGATTTTGTTGAATTATTTGGGGCATAGGTAGTGGAAGAGAATGTCACATGCTTGAGCATTGAGTTTCAACATCTTCAATTCATCTGGAGTCTCTTACCGATCGTATTCCCTTCGTTCCGCAAAGAATTCACCTTGCATTCCAGAATGAACAATAGCCCGAACGGCGGGGTTATGACCAAGCAAATGCATTTTCATTTTATGCTTCCAACTAGCAAAATTAGTGCCACCAAAGTACGGACCTCTACGGTGATAATTTCCCTCACTAGACACCATACTCTCCTAGGTTGTGAAACCAATGCAATGGAGACGAAAGCTCTGATACCACTTGTAGGATCGAAAGTAGTGCTAGAGGGGGGTGATTAGACTACTCGACCAAATAAAATCTAGTTTTTCCCAATTTCAATTCTTGGCAGATGTTAGCATTCATAGTATGTCAAGTACACCCTACACATGCATGTCTAAGAGTATAGCAGCGGAAATTAAAGACAAGCATGTAAAGAAAGGAAGGGTAGGAAGATCAAACACAATTGGTGAAACGATCATTTTTCCCGTGGTTCCGATAGGTGGTGCTATCATACATTCACATTCATGGAGTCTTCAACCCACGGAGGGTAACGGTCGCGAGAGTCCATGGAGGGATCTACCCACGGAGGGTTCCACGAAGAAGAAACCTTGACTATACCATGACGGCCTACATCCACGGAGGACTAGCCTAACTCAGGATAGATCTTCAAGAAGTAGGCGATCTCCTTGCCCTTACAAACTTCTTGGTTCACTCCACAACATGAAGTAGGAGGCTCCCAAGCGACACCTAACCAATCTAGGAGGCACCACCCTCCAAAAGGTAATAGGCTTGATAATGTCAATGAACTCCTTGATCTTGTCCTTCAAGATTATAGACTCCTCAACACACAATCACTCTCTCACAGATTTGGCTTGGTATAAGAGGTTGATTGGGTGGAAATCAAGTTGGGTAGGCTAGAGATAAAGATTCATACGGTAGGAATGGAATGGTGGCTCTCTCTCAGAAAATTAGTAGGTATGAGTGGGGAACTGTTCTGAGTGCTTCACTTGCGAGTGAGTGGTGGTGAAGGGGTATATATAGGCATCTCCGAAAATCCAACCATTACACCTAATAAGTCAGACTCGGTGACACCGGTGTGTAAATCTCGATGGTACCGAGTTGCCTCAAAGGTAGAAACTTTTGAATCTCGGTGAGACCCATACATAAATCTTTGTTGCACCAATAAGGTGACCAACGGTCAGATTGCCAATCTCGGTGACGCCAATTCACAAAACTCGGTCGGACCGATTTTGTAAACTTGCATAACAGGAAGTTGGCAACCCAAACTTGGTGGCACCAAAGTGGAATCGGTTGCACCGAAAAGCTAGGGTTTGGCTAAGTCTGTCTGCGGTTGAGAAACAGTGGCACTGAATGGAAAGTGTTGGTTGCACTGATTTTGCGTATTTGGCTTTGTACAAACTTTTGTGGAAGAGCTTGTGGGTATATGTGGTGACTATCACTTGTGCACAGATGAGCATTTTGTTCACCAACAAAACCTTACCCCCTTTTAATAGTATCGGCTTTCTTGTAGACTCAAAGTGATTTCTCATAAAAGTTAAAATGTAGAGTCCTTTGCTTGAAACTTTGCCAATCTATTTCCTTCCATCTTGGGGTATTCCACAATCCTTTTGCCAACCAATCATTGAACTTTTCCTGAAATATGCTTAGTGGAAACATTAGTTCAATGACATATATGTTGTTATTAATTACCAAAACCACCAAGGGAGCAAATGTGCTTTCACATGCCGGCACCCGCCTGTTTTGCCTTGCGTCATCCATGGCCTCCCAAGGCCAAGCGTTGAATAGAGATATTCGTCGCTCCGGAGGGGGCCTGAGGAGGCCCTCCCCTCGCTGGTCTTGGTGATGCTTCTCTCTCGAGCTCAGGCCATCATGAGGGCCTTGTCTTAAGCGCGGTTTCGCAAGGCCGTGTCTGGCTGACAAAGTGGGCCATGCCCTAGGCCGCAGGCAGGCAGCTCTGGGCAGCCCCATTCCTAGAACACTGACACTAGCCCCCGGGCCCAATTCACGGATGAGCTAGCTTCAGGGCGAAGCCATTGAGGATGGCCCGAAGCGCCACGGGCCCATCATGCCTGCGGGCCAGGCTTGACACGCGTTGTGCACCAGGGCGCCGACGCCTCCATTCCCCAAAGACGTCAGGAACCGCCCCAAGTCAAACTGACACGACAGCCATGCGATGCGCCGGCCATCATTACCCTTCCTTGAATGATGTTACCCCCTTTGGCCTTCACTCCTCGGGCCACGCAGATGTGAACCGACGATAGCAGGTGAGGCAACGCGACGCTGGGTTGCACGCCGATCAAGTCGTCCATTTGACGCCCGAGGGGCACACGTCTCCTGCTCTCACATGACGCCTCGTGGCCATGGTTACGCCTATAAGTCCGCCCTCCCCCGGGGTGCCTTGCCATCTCGAAGCGCCCATCTGCTATAGTAGCTCCAGAGAAAACCCTCTCCCCTTCTCATATTCTCCCTTTCCACATTGCGTCTCAAGGAAGCACTGCCGGCGCGATGAAGTGTGCGGGGCCGTCAGCTTCCTTGCCCTCTTCCGGAGGCAGTGGGGGGGGCTAGGGGCCAGCGCAAGTTCGCTGACCCTGGGCCATGGTTGAAGAGTGAGTGCTCCGCCGCCTCCTTCTTTCTTTGTTGTCATGTCCAGTGCGCTGGACCTGATCCTCTCCTTCTTCCAGGGCACCTGCGGCCAAGAAACGCAGGCTCGGCGAGCTCCAGGAGGAGGTAGACGCGCTTCGGGCCCAGTTGATGACCGCCGAGGACGCTTTCCAGGCCGCCCTCTAGGGCGAAGCGGAGGCCAGGGCGGAGCTGGCGTCCCTCCAGGCCCAGGTTAAGGAGTCAGCCGACGCCATGCAGGAGGCCCAAGAAGAGGCGGCACATGCCAAGATAGCGAAATCCCAGCGCGCCAAGATATATCTTGACATCCCCCACCGCACGGTCGGTGTGGTGAGCCGGTTTGTCGGGGCAGCCCCCACGCTACCTTGCGTGCACAGCGATGGGGGCTACCTCGACTTCTTTTGCAGGGTGGTGGAGATGCTGGAGATTGGCGTCTCTCGCGTGAACGCACAGCCAGGCTGACGCGCGTGACCTCCAGGAGCTTGCCTTGGCACGCGTCTTCTACAACTTGCGTCGCCTCACCCCGGGGCTCGACCTCTAGTTCGTCGGGGAATGGCTGCCTGAGGTGCTCCAGAGGCACTTCCGGGACGAGGTGCACCCGCACGTGAAAGCACATTTGCTCCCTTGGTGGTTTTGGTAATTAATAACAACATATAAGTAATTGAACTAATATCTTCACCAAGTATATTTCAGGAAAAGTTCAATGATGGGAATGGCTAAAGGATTGTGGAATTACCCTGAGATTCAAGGAAATAGGTTGGCCAAGCTTCAACGAGGAGGACTCTACATTTTACATATGTGAGAAATGACATTGAGTCTATAGGAAATCCAATACTATTAAAAGTGTTGGAAATATGCCCTAGAGGCAATAATAAATTGGTTATTATCATATTTCCTTGCTCATGATAATCGTTTATTATCCATGCTATAATTGTATTGATCGAAAACTCAGATACATGTGTGGATACATAGACAACACCATGTCCCTAGTATGCCTCTAATAGACTAGCTCATTGATCAAAGATGGTTATGGTTTCCTAGTCATGGACATGAGATGTCATTTGATAACACGATCACATCATTAGGGGAATGATGTGATGGACAAGACCCAAACTACAAACGTAGCATATGATCGTGTTAGTTTATTGCTACTGTTTATTGCATGTCAAGTATTTGTTCCTATGACCATGAGATCATGCAACTCGCTGACGCCGTAGGAGTACCTTGTGTGTATCAAACGTCGCAACGTAATTAGGTGACTATAAAGGTGATCTACAGGTATCTCCTAGGGTGTCTGTTGGGTTGGCATGGATCAAGACTGGGATTTGTTACTCCGTGTGATGGAGAGGTATCTCAGGGCCCACTCGGTAATAGAACAGCACAATAAGCCTTGCAAGCGATGTGACTAAGTGTCAGTCATGGGATCTTGTATTACGGAACGAGTAAAGAGACTTGCTGGTAACAAGGTCGAACTAGGTATGGAGATACCGACGATCGAATCTCGGGCAAGTAACATACCGAAGAACAAAGGGAACATCATGCGGGATTAACTGAATCCTTGACATAGAGGTTTGACCGATAAAGATCTTTGTAGAATATGTAGGAAAAAATATGGGCATCAAGGTCCCTCTATTGGTTATTGACCGTAGAGGTGTCTCGGTCATTTCTACATAGTTCTCGAACCCGCAGGGTCTGCACACTTAAGGTTCGGTGACGTTTTGGTAGTATAGAGTTATGTATGGTGGTGACCGAAGGTTGTTTGGAGTCCTGTATGAGATCCCGGACGTCATGAGGAGTTCCGGAATGGTCCGGAGGTAAATATTGATATATAGGAAGTCTTGTTTTGGTCACCGAAAAAGTTTCGGGCTCATCGGTAGTATACCGGGAGTGCCGGTAATGTACCGGGGGACCATCGGGAGAGGTATTTCGACCCAAGAGGCTACATGGGCTGTGGGAGGTGGTAAACTAGCCCCTGGTGGGCTGTCTGAAGCCTCCTCTAAGGGCCCATGCGGCTGGAGTGGTTTGAGAAGGAAAAAATCCAAAGGTGGAGAGGTGGAAAGAGTTTCCAAGTGGAAAGGAGGAATCCTATTCCTAATAGGATTGGAGTAGGACTCCTCCAACTCCAAATTTCGACCAAACCTTGAGGGTTTTAGGCTGCCTCCTCCGCTCTGTCCCTCCTATATATACTAGAGGATTTAGAGTGAAAAGCTAACCCTAATAGCCACGTGCTACCTCTCCTCTAGATCGCAGTTTCTCCTCTAGGTCGGTTTTCAGCGGTGCTTAGGCAAAGCCCTACTGGAATAGCTCCACCACCATCACTACAATGCCGTCGCACTGCCGGAGAACTCATCTACCTCTCCCCTCCCCCTTGTTGGATCTAGGAGGCAGAGATCCTCATTGAGGTGTACGTGTGCTGAACGCGGAGGTGTCGTCCGTTCGGCGCTAGATCGGAAGGACCGCGATCAAGATCGCAAGACGGATAGTGATGAGATCGCGGGATGGATCGTGATGAGTTCACGGGACGGATCATGATTGGACTGCGGGACGGATCATGATGAGATTGCGGGATGCTCGGCGATTTGGATCGCGAAGACGTTCGACTACACCAACCGCGTTTCTTAACGCTTCCCGCTTAGCGATCTACAAGGGTATGTAGATCCACTCTCCCTCTCGTAGTTGCTCATCACCATGGATAGATCTTGCGTGTGTGTAGGAAATTTTTTTGTTTCCCATGCAACGTTTCACAACAAAAAGGGGGTTAAATTTTGATGGTGAACAATATGCTCAAACGTGCACAAGTGACAGTGACCAAAACATCCACAAACTCTCCCACCAAAGTTTGTCCTAAGCTAAATATGCCAAATCGGTGCAACCAACATTCCTATCCCGGTGCCACCGAGTTCCAAACCCTAGACATTCATATACCTAACACTTCGGTGCAGCCGGCACTGCACTCGGTGCCACCGAGTTGGGTTGCCAACTTCCTGTTACGCAAGTTCTCATTTTCGGTCCAATCGAGAATGGTGAATTGGTGTCACCGAGTCTAGTAAATCTGACCGTTGGTCACCTTGTTGGTGCAACCGAGAGTTGTATATCGGTCCCTCTGAGATTCAAAAGTTGCCACTTTTTGTCACTTCGGTACCACCAAGATTTACACATTGGTGTCACCGAGTCTAACTTATTGTGTGTAACGGTTGGATTTTTGGGGATTCCTATATATACCCCTTCACCACCACCCACTCAAAAGGGAAGCAATCAGAACTATTCCATACCTATCCTACTCAGTTTTCTGAGAGAGAACCACCTACCCTTGTGTTGAGGTCAAGATCTCCCACTCCAACCATATGGATCTTGATTTATAGCCTCCCCAAGTTGCTTTCCACCAATCACATCTCTTTTACCAAGCCAAATCTGTGAGAGAGATTGTGTGTTGAGGAGTCTATCATCTTGAAGCACAAGAGGAAGGATTTCATCGTCATTACCGAGCCTATTACCTTTTGGAGGGTGGTGCCGCCTAGATTGGTAAGGTGTCGCTTGGGAGCCTCCTACTTCGTGTTTTGGAGTGAACCAAGAAGCTTGTAAAGGAAAGGAGATCGCCTACTTTGTGAAGATCTACCCATAGTGAGGCTAGTCCTTCATGGACGAAAGTCGCATGGAATATTCAAGGTTGCTTCTTCGTGGAACCCTCCGTGGGTGGAGCCTTCCGTGCACTCTCACAACCGTTACCCTTCATGGCTTGAAGACTCCATGAACATGGACGTATGATAGCACCACCTATCGGAACCACGGGAAAAACTATCGTGTCATCACTTGTGTTTGCATTCCTAACCCTCTGTTTACTTACATGTGCCATGTCTTTAATTTCCGTTGCTACACTCTTAGACATGCATGTGTAGGGTGTTACTTGATATGCTATGAATGCTAAAACTTGCCAAGAATTAAATTTGGGAAAAGGCAAAACTTTTATTTGGTCAAGTAGTCCAATCACCCCCCTCTAGACCTACTTTTGATCCTACAAGTGGTATCAAAGCTTTGGTCTCCATAGCACTGGTTTCACAACCTAGGAGAAGTATGGCATCTAGGGAGGGAAATTATCACCGTAGAGGTTCATACTTTGATGGCACTAATCTTGCTAGTTGGAAGCATAAAACGAATGCATTTGCTCGGTCATAATCCTGCTGTTTGGGATGTTGTTCATGTTGGCTTGCAAGCTGAATTCTTTGTGGATGGAAAGGAACCGGATCATGAAGCATCTGCGGATGAATTGAAGATGTTGCAACTCAATGCTCAAGCATGTGACATTATCTTCAACTGCCTATGTCTTGAAGAATTCAACAAAATCAGCCGCCCTGAACATGCAAAAGAGATTTGGGGAACGTTGATACCACTGTTGATACCTGCAGAGCTCCGGAATGGCCTAGAGGTAAAGATTCATATATAGGAAGTCCTGTTTTGGTCGCTGGAAAAGTTTCGGGCTCATCGGTAGTGTACCGGGAGTGCCGAGAGTGTACCGGGGGACCATCAGGAGAGTTATTTCGATCCAAGAGGCTACATGGGCTATGGGAGGAGGTAAACCAGCCCCTGGTGGGCTGGCTGAAGCCTCCTGTAAGGGCCCATGCCGCTAGAGTGGTTTAAGAAGGAAAAAATCCAAAGGTGGAGAGGTGGAAAGAGTTTCCAAGTGGAAAGGAGGAATCCTACTCCTAATAGGATTGGAGTAGGACTCCTCCACCTCCAATTTCGACCAAACCTTGAGGGTTTGAGGCTGCCTCCTCCGCTCCCTCCCTCCTATATATACTAGAGGATTTAGAGGAAAAAGCTAACCCTAATAGCCACGGGCTACCTGTCCTGTAGATCGCAGTTTCTCCTCTAGATCGGTTTAGGCGGTGCTTAGGCGAAGCCCCACTAGAATAGCTCCATCACCATCGCCGTAACGTCGCTGCGCTGCTAGATAACTCATCTACCTCTCCTCTCCCTCTTGTTGGATCAAGAAGGTGGATCTCGTCATCGAGCTATATGTGTGCTGAACGCGGAGGTGTCTTTCGTTCGGCGCTAGATCGGAAGGACCGTGATCAAGATCGCGAGATGGATCATGATGAGATCGCAGGACGGATCATGATGAGTTCGCGGGTCGAATCGTGATTGGATTGCGGGATGGATCGTGATGAGATCGCAGGATGCTCGGCGATTTGGTTCGCGAAGACGTTTGACTACACCAACTGTGTTTCTTAACGCTTCCCGCTTAGCGATCTACAAGGGTATGTAGATCCACTCTCCCTCTCGTAGATTCTCATCACCATGGATAGATCTTGCGTGTCCATAGGAAAAATTGAGTTTCCCATGCAACGTTCCCCAACAGGTGTTCCTTGCAAAAATGATACTTCAAATTCTAAATCTTCACTTCATCCCATTGTTCTCTATTTCATTTCATATATCCATCTATATTTTGGTTGTATCAACCATCTAACTGATGCGAGGCAAGCTATCATATTCCGGCAAACTAAATTCTATGAGGTCCTGCGATCAAATGCTAAACATCAATCTGACAAGCTATCCTAGTAAATATCATTTGCATTCTCACTAAAAATTCTTAAAACATGCAGGAAGGGGAGGGAGGAGGGAGGAGGAAAGAGTGGAGGAATATGAAGGAGAAGGGATGAGGGCCGGACCCCGAGGAGGATTGTGGGAGGATGGACGAGGTTATTACCTTCGTAGCTATGGGACGACGGTGATGGCGGGAGGAGGCAGAGACGACGGTGGAAGGAGTCGAGGATGACGGAAGAAGGTAGGGCGGCCGCGACGATGAGATAGGGAGAGAGAGTGAGGAGAGTGGGTGAGGAATGGGCAATACCTAAGGGTGAATTAGTAGTAGCACGGGTCACGGGGCCCTCACTATTGCTAAGCTTATTAGTTGTAGCGCGGCTCAACGGACCGGTGTTGCTGCTACGTGCGACCAAACAGTTGGCCACGGGTATTCATAGTATTAGTGTGGGGTAAATAGAAGGCACTGCTGCTATTAAGTTAGTTTTAGCGCGTCTCTTATATCCCATGTTTCGACTATGGCCTACCCTGTGGGTACGGTGGGGACCACTAGTAGTAGCGCCAGGTTACATCGCCCGTGCTACTACTGAGTTGTACATGTAGCACCACGTTTATCATGCGCTACTAGTAAGTACCAGTAGCGCTGGCCACTTGCCCCGCTCTACTATTAAGTGTCTACCTATAGGGTTTTTCCTAGTAGTGTTAGGTCACTATTTAAGTGTGTGTGTGTGTGTGTGTGTTGCATGATTTCGTTATCTAGATGGTTTATGTAGCTTAGTCGTTGCTCTTGATAATCCTGTTAAGTCTGAAGTTAACTTAATACTCACTATTAACTCTAAATTATCGCCATTATATACTTAAAGTGATCTAGTTAAATTAATGTGGTATTTTCCTTTCCATTAGTTTGTTTAACCTTTAATTATAGTGTTCACTACTATGGTTGTGTTGCTAAAGTGACACTAGATACAAGGAAGCACCTATGTGCTAGGGGTTGTAGTGTTCTGCATATGGAAGCAAATATACTATTTTTATGTTGCAATGGCCTAAATGCTTGTACTGGTTACATGTGGACTAACTTCCTCTTGTCTAGTGCCCTCTCTCCTAAAAAGAAGAAGAATTGTTATACTATCTCCCGGTCCTTCCTGTTTCTGTCTTGTCTATCATTCTGTCCATCTCTTCTTATTAAACTTCTAAGAACAAATGTTGTCTGATCATAGTGCATGTGATGTTGTTCTGAGGCCCTCCTAGATTTCCTAAATATAGTATTGTGGCTTTTAGAATTTTTCTTTAACCCAATCATGCATAGCACAACATCTATATGCACCCCTGAGGGTTCTATCCCATCAATCCTGCCTTGGGCGTGTTCTGTAGCTTGATCTTGAGGATCTGGTATTCTTGCTTCTTGTGGATAGTCTCCTCATTACTACAGAATGGTCCAAAGATGACACATCAATCAGACCCTTCGACAAAACGGTGTGCGATGACCAAATCGCAAATGGTATAGTTATAGCTTTGTCGCTAATGACGTAAACTATGTGCGATGGCGTATCCCTCAAATACGATCTAAAAAATAGTTGTGTGTGCGATGTTTGGAAAACAGTTGGCCTAGATAAACTGTTTGTGATTGGATAATATAACGCAAATGCTTATAAAAGTACAAGTGTGTGCGATGTACGGTATACAGTTCACCTGTGTAAACTGTTTGTGTTGATCAAGCAAAACACAAGCAATTGTCTAGATGATCACGTGTGTGATAGACAGCATACAGATCACTCGGATGAAATGTTTGCGGTAAGAAAAAATAACATAAACGGTTTCTTAGATCAAGATGTGTGAGATGTACACAGGCCACTCGGATGTGTTGTGGGAAAACGGTTCCGGATAAAGAACTGTCAGGGACTGATGAAATCATCACCGACGGTTTTGGTTGTTTATTCCATATGCGATGTGATTTGCTCAATATGCCCACAAACATCTATGCTCTGTTTAGGAGAACATGATTGCATAACCAAATTAAGCATCCAATACACACATAACATTGGCGCACACCTTAATAAACTAATACATGCATAATAAACTTTTCTGCATAGAGGGAGTATGAGAATTAAGAAATGATCATCAAATCATCTACTTCTTGTGACGCTTGCTACCAGCGCTCTGCTCGTGGATCGACCCTCGTTGTCTTCAGGTAGGAGGCACTTCCTCATGTCAGCGATCTGCATGAACATCTCGTAGCATATGTATGCTTCCTTGGCTATGGTCTGTGCCAGACAGGCTTGTTCTTGTTGCACTCAGCTTTCATGTTAGCGTAGTAGGGGTTGATGATGGCCTCGTCCAGGTCAACATGGGAGTCCATGTTCTTATTGTTGCCCTAGACCCTATAGTGGCAGCAGATGTCGACAAGGTTTTGGCAGACCAAGCCCAAGTCTTGAGCACCTTTGGACCGTTGGTGCTATCCACCATAGCGAACCTATAGTCGGAGCTATTGACAAACCTGATGAAACACTCGCAAGGCACTATGGCCAGGCAGTAGTGGTAGAGAAGTACGAGATGGCCCACGCACAACTGGGCAACGACAACCTTCTGATCATGCCCGACACAACCGCCAATGTAAGTGAGGTCCAAGCCAACCACTTTGTACTTTTCATCTGCATCAAGTAGCCGCTCCATGGTGTCGATGGATTCCTCCACCATGCTCGGGTCATTGGTGTACACCACCGTGAGGTCCGTCTTCCTCATGTGGGTCTCCACATGATGCACGTCGAACTCCATTGGAGCGCCGCCGAACTCCAATGGAGCGTCGCTGGACATCCTCTCTGTATGCCTCGTCCAGGGTGTGCTTATTGTGTTGTGGGGCACGATCGAAAGAGTGAAGAGATAATGGTTAATGGCCCTGGGTATAAAAGGGGGCTGGACGTCCTGGAAAACCGGCACGTCCGGATGGCAGTTTTTGCAGCGACTGATTCAGTCGTGGAGCACGTAACTGCATGGGGTGATGCGCGTGGTGCAAACGCATGCATATGGAGCCCTGAACATGATCGTGGGCCGGCCCCAAGCATTGGCAGAGCGCGCACAGAGGGTCGCGAGAGCAGAGCATGTGCAGGGGCGCGAGAGCAGAGCATGCGTAGGGACGTGAGAGCAGAGCACGTGGTGGGACGCGAGGTCGAACCAGACCACTCTATACTTTTCCTCGTCAAGTAATAGGCATGACGTTGGAGTTCTCCATCCATATTGGATGTTTGGTGTACACCATGAACCGACATGGCGTGTCCACTACGGTATGCATGGTGAACTAGCGCTCGTCATCGACAACCACTAGGAACGCCATTGGAGCCGCTAGGGATACCCTCGGTCGTGGTTCTGATTCTTAAGGTCTAAATATTAATTGTCAATTGCATATTGATGTCCAGATATTAATCAGCCATTGCATACTTAGGAAAAGATAGTACTACCAAAATAAGAGTCTTCCTCATGAGATGTCATTTGCATGGTTGTATGTGATACCCGACAAACAGGTCATTTGGATGAACTGTTTGTGTTGATCAAAAGTAACACAAATGATTCTACGTAACTAGATGTGTGTGATAGGGGTACCCGACAAACAGGTCAGTACTCGGAATTGTGTGGGAAGACTGATAAAAAGACAGATGATTCCTTATAATAAGCTATGTGTGATGTGGCCTATGGGCAAACACTTTCTCGCACCCAATTGTCTATGATTGTTGAAATCATCACCGACGTGTTCCTTTCTATAATCGTAGGTGATGTGATCTACCTGTCTGCATATAGCATCTATGATCTGTCTAGAACAACATGATGATTGCATAACCTAAATAAACATCCAATTACATTACTGACTATAGATAACATTTGCACACATAAATTAACAAGTACATGCATGATAAACTAGTAGTGACGATCATCAAATCATTCATCTATACTTCTTGCGACAAGGGGTGCCAATCGACACATGATGGAGGCACTTCTTCATGTCAATGATCTACCTGGACATCTCGTAGCTTATGTACGCATCCTTGGCCGTGTACTTGATGTGATCTTCATTCAGTCTTTGGACTCAGGAACGATGCCAAGCAACCTTCTTGTTCTTGCAGACAGCCTTCATGTCTATGTAGTAGGCCATGGCGAGGTCAACCAGCAAGTCCTTATGCTTCTCCTCAGTGCCCAAGATCTTATGTAGGCATTGGATGTCCACAAGATTCTGGAAGTCCAAGCCAATCTTCTTGAGCACCTTTACATCATTGATGGCATCCACCTTACCAAATATTTAGTTGGGTCTATTGATAAAACTGGCAAATTGATTGCAAGGCCTTGTGGCTAGGCAATAGTGGTAGATGAGGACGTAATGGCCCACACATAGATGGCGACTGCAACCTTCTCATCATGCCCGGCACGACCGCTAGTGTACTCGAGGTCGAAGATGACCACTTTGTACTAGTCAAAGACATGTAACTCCTCCATGGTCTGGAAGGAGTTCTCCACCCAGATTGGGTCGTTGGTGTACACCACCGTGACGTTCTTGAACCTTACGTGGGTGTCCATGTACGCACCAATGGTGAACTGCCGGTCGGCAGTGGCAGCCGCTCTGAGCTCTGCCAGTGGAGTCGAGCAGGATATCCTATCTATATTTGGAGTGTAGGTGTGGTTCTTGCGTTGTGGGGAAAGGTTGAAGAGAGACAAGATTAAATGAGCAGTGGAGTAAATGGGGATTGGACGGACTGTAATTGGCACATCTTGTCACCGCGTTCCCAGCGGAGGATTGTTGCGCAAGCTTGACCAGCGCACGAACAAGCATTCTCGGCGGTTCATTTGGTCACGTGGCGGCTCAATGTGTCGCCAACGTATCGTTGGTGAGCTTGTACCCGCGTGCAAATGAGCCTAGCCTCCCGCCCAGCTCTGTTAGCCACGTGTCGGTTGGAAGAAGCTCCCATTATTGGGGCATTAAATGGCAAACGGTTAGCAAAACCGATGTGTGTGCAATGACTTAGGGCCAGTTCTTTTGGTAGGTTTTTTAGGCTTGTTGAATAAGCTGCCCCTTATACGTCTCCAACGTATCAATAATTTTTGATCGTTCCAAGCTATTATATTATCTGTTTTGGATGTTTATATGCATTAATATGCTACTTTATATTATTTTTGGGACTAACCTATTAATCTAGAGCCTAGTGACAGTTTCTGTTTTTCCTTGTTTTTGAGTTTTGCAGATAAGGAATATTAAACAGAGTCCAAACAGAATAAAACCTCCGGAATGATTTTTTTTGGAGTTAAAGGAAGCCACAAGACTTGAGAACCAAGGCAAAGGAGCTGCCACGAGGCCACAAGCCCGCTTGCCGTGGCCAGGGGGTACCCCACGCCGGGCAGGCTTGTGGGCCCCTGGCAACTCTCCTAACCCTAAACTTTGGCCTATAAATACCCAAATATTCCATCATTATCAAAAGAAGCCACGAAAACACTTTTCCGCCGCCAGAAGCCTCCGTTCCCGAGAGATCCAATCTTGGAGCCTTTTCCGGTAATCTGCCAGAGGGGGATTCGATCACGGAGGGAACCTACATCAACTCCATTGTCCCTCCGATGATGCGTGAGTATTTCACCATAGACCTAAGGGTCCATAGCTAGTACCCAGATGGCTTCTTCTCTCTCTTTGCTTCTCAATAGCATGTTCTTCATGATCTTCATGGAGATCTATCCGATGTAATACTCTCTTGTGGTATGTTTGTCGAGATCCGATGAATTGTGGGTTTATGTTCAGATTATCCATGAATATTATTTGAGTCTTTCCTGAATTCTTATATGCATGATTTCATATCTTTGCAAGTCTCTTCGAGTTATTGGTTTGGTTTGTCCAACTAGATTGGTAATTCTTGCAATAGGAGAAGTGCTTAGTTTTGGGTTCAATCTTGCGGTGTCCTCACCCAGTGCTTAGTTTGTCCTCACGTATTGTATTGTTTCCATCAAGGGTAAAAAGATGGGGTTTTCATCAGATTGCTTTAGTTTGTCCCTCTACATCATGTTATCTTGCTTACTGCATTACTCTGTTCTTCATGATCTTAATACTCTAGATGCAGGCAGGAGTCGGTCGATGTATGGAGTAATAGTAGTAGATGCAGGATCATTTCAGTCTACTTGTCACGGACGTGATGCCTATATGCATAATCATTGCCTTGGATATCTTCGTAATTATTCGTTTTTCTATCAATTGCTCGATAGTAATTTGTTCACCCACCGTAATACTTGCCATCATGAGAGAAGCCATCTAATGAAACCTATGGCCCCCGGGTCTATTTTCCATATTATAATTTCAGATCTAAAACTAAAAATACCAAAAATACTTGCTGCCCTATTTTTACTTTTAGTTTTACTTTCCGTTCAAGCATCCTATTATATCTATCTCTACTAGATCTCATCCTTGCAAATAACCGTGAAGGTATTGACAACCCCTTTATAGCGTTGGGTGCATGAGTTTGATTCCTTGTACAGGTATATCTATTGGTGGCTCGCTTGTATCGCCTACTAGATTTATACCTTGGATCTCAAAAATTGAGGGAAATACTTGTCTTCTTTGCTGCATCAAACCGTTCCTCTTCCCCACATCCCCCTTGTCACCAGACTTTGAAGTTCTTTACTTCAAACAAAAACAAGGGGAAATTTTGAGGGATGCTTGGTACAGGCTAATGGAATCTTATTGTGTTTCCAATATAAAAGGGGATGGAAAAGTTTTGCTCAGAAATTTTTACATTGGTTTAGTTTTGTATCATAGGGATCTTTTAGATTTTTCCTCCAAACGAAACTTTATTGAGCTTGATACGAATGCAGCCTATTTAGTTTTAGATGGGTTTTGGGGGTTCCTCCTCAAAAAGAGGGTTTGCATTCTCTCAAGAGGGAGTCCATGTTCTCGACAAATTGGGTGACTTACATAAGCACTTGGTCGAGTTACAACAACATCATGAACCTTAATCGCTTGAATACTTTGATCACCCTTTGCAATAAACGTTTGGACATTTTGGACACCAAGATTGATCCTCCCCCTAAAAATGGGGGAAAGAGGAAAGAACCTCTTGGAATTGAGAAGGCCCTCACAAAAATTGCCAATACCAAAGATGACAATACCTAGATATATTGTGTTTTGCCTAGCTAGGAGCGTTAAACAATAGCGGTTGTTGGGAGGCAACCCAATTTTATTTTGCTTTCTACTTTTTGCGTCTGTTTTGGTGTGTTTTGCACATTATTACTTCTTTAGTAATTGTGTTTTTGTTTTTAAATTAGTGTTTGAGCCAAGTAATACCTTTGGGGTGATCTATGGTAGTTGTTGATTTGATCTTGCTGGAAAACAGAAACTTTTGCGCTCACTCCAGGATTTTTTTCTGATTTTTTAGCATCAAATTGATCTCAAATGTTTACACAGGATTGATATACAAATTTCCTTGGTTTTCCTAATTGTTCAAAAAATTATGGTTCTGTAAGTATTCAAAGTTTACAGATTGCTACAGACTGTTCTATTTTCGACAGATTATATTTTCTTTGTGTTGTTTGCTTATTTTGATGTATCTATGGGTCGTATCGGGGGGTATGAGTCATGGAAAAGTTAGAATACAGTAGGTATTACACAAATATAAATAAAGAATGAGTTCACAGTAGTACCTAAAGTGGTGACTTATTTTTCTTATACTAACGGATCTCATGAGTTTTTTGTTGAGTTTTGTGTTGTGAAGTTTTCAAGTTTTTGGTGAAGATTTGATGGACTATAGAATAAAGAGTGGCAAGATCCTAAGATTGGGGATGCCCAAGGCACCCCGGGTCATATTCCAGTATACCAAAAATCCTAAGCTTGGCGATTCCCCGGAAGGCATCCCCACTTTCGTCTTCAATCCATCGGTAAATTTACTTAAGGATATATTTTTATTCACCACATGATATGTGTTCTGCTTGGAGCGTCCTGTATGATATGAGTCTTTGATTTTTAGTTTGCCACAATCATCCTTGCCGCACACATCTTTTGAGAGAGACACACTAAACCGTGAATTTGTTAGAATACTCTATGTGCTTAACTTATATCTTTTGAGCTAGGTAATGTTGTTCTAGTGCTTCAGTTATATCTTTATAGAGCATGGTGGTGTTATATTTTGTAGAAATTATTGAACTCTCATTCATCACTTATGTTATTTTGAGAGTTTCTTAAAACAGCATGGTAATTTGTTTACGTTATGAATTTACTCCTAATATAATGGCATCCAAGAGGGATATAATAAAAACTTTCATATTAAGTGCATTAATAACTATGAGAAGTTGGATTCCTTGCATATAGTTTTGAGATAATAGGGATGGTAATATGAGAAGCATGCTAGTGAGTAGTTGTGAATTGAAGAGATATGTGTGTTAAAGCTTGAGATTCCCGTAGCATGCACATATGGTGAACCGTTATGTAACGAAGTCGGAGCATGATTTGTTTAATGATTGTCAACCTTTGTGTAAGGGTCGGGAGCGCGCGATGGTTAACTCCTACCAACCTCTTCCCTAGGAGCATGCGTCTAATGCTTTTTTTGATAACTAATAGACTTTTGCAATAAGTATGTGAGTTCGTTATGACTAATGTGAGTCCATGGATTATACACACTCTCACCCTTCCATCTTTGCTAGCCTCTCTAGTACCGCACAACTTTCGATGGTACATCAAACCCTCCTTCCTCAAAACAGCCACCATATATTCCTCAAAATAGCCACCATACCTACCTATTATGGCATTTTCATAGTCATTCCGAGATATATTGCCATGCAACTTCCACCATGTAGTTTTTCTGTGACTTGCATCATCACTTCATATTGCATATAGAGTTATATCTTGTCATAGGAATCGAGTTGTAATTTATTTTGATTTGAGTTATAAGTAAATAAAAGTGTGATGATTTTTCATTAATGGAGCATTGTCCCATGAGAGAAAAGGATGATGGAGGCTATGACTCCCTCACAAGTTGGTACGAGTATCCGGACTTTACAAAAAGTAAAAGAGGCCAGCGAAGCCCAAACAAAAAAATAAAAGAGGCCAAAGAAGCCCACCATAAAAAATATTAAAAATGAGAGAAAGAGAGAAGGGACAATTGCTACTATATTTTTCCACACTTGTGCTTCAAAGTAGCACCATGATCTTAATGATAGAGAGTCTCCCATTTTGTCACTTTCATATAACTAGTGGATTTTCATTATGCACGACCACATAGTTTTTTTTCCAGCTTTCATACACTTATAGATCTAAGTGCATTTGTTGCATGGAAATCCCTACTCACTCACATTGATATCTATTGATGGGCATCTCCATAGCCCATTCATATGCCTAGTTGATGTGAGACTATCTTTTCCTTTTTCCTTTGCACCTCCTCCATATTCTATTCCACTTATAATGCTATATCCATGGCTCACGGTCATGTATTGCGTGATAGTTGTAAAGGTTTGAGAACACCAAAAGTGCGAAACAATTGCTTGACTTGTTCATCGGGGTTGTGCATGATTTAGATACATTGTGTGGGGAAGACGGAGCATAGCCAGACCATATGATTTTGTAGGGATTACTTTCTAAGGCCATGTTATTTTGAAAGGACACGACTACCTTGTTGGTGTGCTCGAAGTATTACTGTTTTTATGTCAATATTAGACTATTGTTTTGAATCTAAGGGATCTGAATATTCACGCCACAATAAAGAATATTACATGGATAAATATGTTGGGTAGCATTCCAGATCAAAAAATCGGTTTTTATCATTTACCTACTTGAGGACGAGCAGGAATTAAGCTTGGGGATACTGATAGATCTAAAACATATATATAATTTTTGATTGTTCCATGCTATTCACTACAGGATTCAGGTAATTTTCCGTCTGCCATGGCTGATGGCATAGGGCAGGAAATCGGACGGCAAAGGGCTTTGCCGTCCGTCAGCAGACGGCAAAAATTCTGGCAAAGAAAAACCAGGTAAAGCGGTCCTTTGCCGTCCGCCTCAGTACCACGGACGGCAAAGAATCCTTGTCGTGGGGGAGCGGACGGCAAAGAGATTGGACGGCAGACCCATAGGCTACGGCTGTCCAGTGTTAACGGCAGTTCTTTGTCGTCCGCTCCCTTTGCCATCGGCCTTCTGCCCCCCTTTGACGTAAGGCCCTTTGCCCTTGGGGTCCCCCTTTGCCGTCGGCCTTGGGCCCCTACCTTTACCGTCGGCCTTTCCCACCCCTTTGCCGTCGGTGGGCCGACGGCAAAGAGTGAGGCCATTTTCCCCTGGGGTCCCCCTTCGCCGTCTGCCCAAGGCCCCCCTTTGCCGTCATCCCACCGGCGGCAGAGTAAGGCCATTTTCCATTTTTTTATTAAATCCATTTTCACAGCAATATGACATATATATATATATATTTCACAGGAATAAATATGTTGCCATACTGATAACCGTATTCAAATAAGTTTCATCCATACATATTATGAAAGTTTCATCCGTACCCAACCATATTACAATAGTTTCATCCATACATACATAGTTTCATATATATATGTAGCAAGTGTCACATTGTTCATCGATAAAAAATAAAAAATACAAGTAACACAAGCACTCCATCGATGCAACCTTCCGTCAAGTGAATGCAATCTACAAAATGGGAAGCTCCAAACTTAGAAGAAGACTAGATGAAGAAGAGAAGGTAAAATGGGTCATTTAGGAGCTAACTATGGTTATTATGCCATTTTGAAGCTAAGTAAGCTAATTATAGGTCATTTAATAGCTATCTTTGGTAAAATAGGCCATTTTGGAGCTATCTAAGTTTATTATGCCATTTTGGAGCTAACTAGGCGAAGTATAGTTCACTTCTGATAAAATAGGCCATTTTGGAGCTAATTTAGCTTACTACGTCATTTAGGAGGAAACTAAGCTAACTATATGTCATTTTAGAGCCGAGTTAGTTAAAAAAGGTCATTTAGGAGCTAACTATGCTTATTATGCCATTTGGGAGCTAAGTAAGCTAAGTATAGGTCATTTAATAGCAAAGCTAGGAAAAATAGGCCATTTTGGAGCTAGGTAAGCTTATTATGTCATTTAGGAGAGAACTAAGCTAAATATAGTACATTTTTGATAAAATAGGCTATTTAGGAGCTAATTCAGCATACTATGTCATTTAGGAGGAAACTAAGATAAATATATGTCATTTTAGAGCTAACTTGGGTAAAAATAGGTCACTTAGGAGCTAACTATGCTTATTATGCCATTTTGGAGCTAAGTAAGCTATGTATAGGTCATTTAATAGCTAACTTTAGTAAAATAGGCCATTTTGGAGGTAGGTAAGCTTATTATGTCATTTTGGAGATAACTAAGCAAAGTATAGGTAATTTTTTATAAAATAGGCCATTTTGGAGCTAATTTAGCTTACTACGTCATTTAGGAGGAAACTAAGCTAAGTATATGTCATTTTAGAGCTAACTTAGGTAAAAAACAGGTGACTTAGGAGCTAACTATTCTTATTATGCCATTTGGAGCTACGTAAGATAAGTATTGGCCATTCAATAGCTAAGCTAGGTAAAATAGGCCATTTTGGAGCTAAGTAAGCTTATTATGTCATTTAGGAGAGAACTAAGCTAAATATAGGACATTTTTGATCAAATAGGCCATTTAAGAGCTAATTCAGCTTACTATGTCATTTAGGAGGAAACTAAGCTAAATATATGTCATTTTAGAGCTAACTTAGGTAAAAATAAGTCACTTAGGAGCTAACTATGCTTATTATGCCATTTTGGAGCTAAGTAAGCTAAGTGTAGGTCATTTAAAGGCTAACTTTGGTAAAATAGGCCATCTTGGAGGTAGGTAAGCTTATTATGTCATTTTGGAGATAACTAAGCGAAGTATAGGTAATTTTTGATAAAATAGGCCATTTTGGAGCTAATTTAGCTTACTACGTCATTTAGGAGGAAACTAAGCTAAGTATATGTCATTTTAGAGCTAACTTAGGTAAAAATAGGTCACTTAGGAGCTAACTATGCTTATTATGCCATTTTGGAGCTACATAAGCTAAGTATTGGTCATTCAATAGCTAAGCTAGGTAAAATAGGCCATTTTGGAGCTAGATAAGCTTATTATGTCATTTAGGAGAGAACTAAGCTAAATATAGGACATTTTTGATAAAATAGGCCATTCAGGAGCTAATTTAGCTTACTATGTCATTTAGGAGGAAACTAAGCTAAATATATGTCATTTTAGAGCTAACTTAGGTAAAAATAGGTCACTTAGGAGCTAACTATGCTTATTATGCCATTTTCGAGCTAAGTAAGCTAAGTATAGGTCATTGAATAGCTAAGCTAGGTAAAATAGGCCATTTTGGAGCTAGGTAAGCTTATTATGTCATTTAGAAGAGAACTAATCTAAGTATAGGACATATTTGATAAAATAGGCCATTTAGGAGCTAATTCAGCTTACTCTACCATTTAGGAGGAAACTAAGCTAAATATATGTCATTTTAGAGCTAACTTAGGTGAAAATAGGTCATGTAGGAGCTATCTATGCTTATTATGCCATTTTGAAGCTAACTAAGCTAATTATAGATCGTTTTATAGCTAAATTGGGTAACATAGGCCATTTTGGAGCCAACTAAGCTTATTATGCAAGTTTGGAGCTACCTAAGCTTATTATGTCATTTAGGAGGAAAATAAGCTATGTATAGGTCATTCTAGATCTAACTTGGGTAAAATATGTCATTTCGGAGGTAAGGTAAGGTAAGTAACCATCATTATGCGGTTATTAAGAAAAAAACTAGAAAAACATACCATTCTCGTCAGGACGGAGGTGAAGCACGGTGGTTCTGGCTTGTTTCACCTGGAGAAGGCTCACCTGTAGAAGGGTCGTGCGATGCGTTTTGGGAGATATTCTGCACCAAACATCATTTGCAATGTGTCGTTAGCATGATGACACTCAAAAGATCACTGCATTGAAATGAAAATCACCGTCCCCACCATGTTAATGACTGGCATCGCCGGAGGGACGTGGCCAGTCTTCTCGCACATAGACTATACATTTGGTTTCGACAAGTCAAACTTTTTATTTATTAATGAAACAAACATTAAAATGCAAGATTTGAAAAATATGAAGAAGAAACTTACCACGAAGAGCTCGTACATGGCCCTGTTAGACGCATCGTTCCCTGCCCTCTCTGCCTCCATCAACGCAGCCGTCCTCTCCTCCAACTCCTTCATCTCCTTATCCTTCGCCGCCAAAAGCAACTTCGTTGCCTCTTCCTCTTTCAGAATAGCAGCCTGCAAGAAAACTCATTGTTAGCATTGTAATCATATTGGTTCACACACACAACGTAATGCGGAAACATAGTTGAGTCCATTAAACTCACCTCGATGGCGAGCTCGACTAGCCGTGGACGAGGTGTTGTCTCAGGACAGGAGCTCGTTTGGCGTGCCTTTATCTACCGGAGAGTGCTAGGACAACTTATAAGGCCGTCTCCAATGGCGATCGAGCCATGGGGCCTCCCGTAGCCAGCTATCATCACCAGCTCTGGATCAATAGGCCCCTGGCTCGGGTTAAAGTCCTCCCCTTTCCTCGCCTTCCCATGATCTCGGTACTCCACGAGCTTGTGGTGGGAGGAGATGTTGGTGAAGTTTTCGGGGTGATCGAGGTCAGACTCAGAGAATGCCTTGACCTTCTTGTACGAGGCAGTATGGCCATCGCATAGAGGTCGTACATGCCTGGCACCTCCGTCTTATTGTGACACGCCTAAAAGAGAGAGAGGAAAAAAGTATAAGTAAAGGGCTAAATCTAGCATTAAGAATGAACTGCATGAGTCATGAAGCAAACCACATACCCAGTTCTCACCAAACTCATTTAAGTTGACGCTCCCTTGATGGTGTGGCACACCAACCATTTCGCCACGCCTATCCTTGGCATAGTTGTGGCTGGCCTCCCACTTTTCGGAGCACCACTGATCTACCAAGGCCTCCCAACAATCCATCTTATCCACACACCATCTCAGGGGCACCTAAGTTAATAAAGAGAAATTTGAGGGCTATGCGTAAGAATCAAATCAAGGGAAATAACTACAAGGCCTTAATAATATGTAATTACCTTCATGTAATGATCCTTCTCCATCTTAGAATCGCGGCACTTCCCCTTTCCCTTCCTACTACGCCGCGAGGCGTAGTAGTCTCGAATGGCCTACACCCAAGCCTCGTGCCGACAGTATTGAAGTAGGCTGCGACATTTGGTTTCGATAACCTTTGTCGCGGCCTCCTCGTATCCCTCCTCACACCTATAGAAGGTTTGAAAACAAGACAACACTGATTGGTACAATAACTAGCTATTTTTGATTTTTAATTGTGTAAAGTAGAAATTACCCAGAACTGTCTGATCACCATGTCGGCCCACGTGTGGCACAAAACACCATCGATCTCCACCTCCGGCGGGGCCGGGGCACCAAGTAGTGCTCCCAGGTCATTCCTACCTCTCGACCCTGACCGGGAAACAAAATAAACCCCGGGAAGTTTTGCCGACAAAGCACACCAAGGACGTTGTTGGGCTTATGGACACCCTTGGCAACAATCCAACCCCTGCAGTATGACAAATTAAAGCCCACACATTAGATATTTGAGAAAACGTGAAGGCAAAAGGTTAAATAGGAGTAAATGAACTTACTTGTCCCCACTTGGCTGAGTCTACCACCTCTGCTCACGGGTCGCCGGCACGACCAGGAGCCCCGTACTACCGCGTGGGTAGACGGTGGCCCCCTCACCCAACTCCTCGTGCTATCAGCATGGCCACTTGGCTCCGGCTGACCCAAATCAGGCCCGGTATCCCACTGGGTCTCTTGGGACGTACCCTCATCCCTGCTTTGCTCTGGAGTCTCCTAGAACGAATCCTCTGGGACACGAGTCTCGTCGACCTAAGGCTCGTCGGCCTGAGGCTCGTGAACCGGAGTCCGTGTAGCCTCCACCTCAGACGGGTCCACCCTAGCAGTCCTGTTCTCATATGAATCAGCAGGGGGTGGCGGCAAGGAAGGCGTGGCAGCCACCCTACCTCTCCCATGGCCACGTGTACCTTTAGTAGCTCTCTTCTTCGCGGGGGTTTACCTCCTCTCACGAGGGTCGTGGTCGTCGAAGAAGCGGCCACTCCATGCAGAGTAGAGAGCAACGCTCTCCGGAGAGACGGGGCAGGAATGGGAGTAACCATCCCACTACCCACCGATGAAGAAGGAGCCTCGGAGTGCTCTCAACCCTTTCCCACCATCTTTCAACACCTGCCATGACAAATAGTAAATAAAATTAGTACAACATAAATACCAACATGAGTTATAAAATGTATATAATTTAAGTGTATTATCATCATAAATACCAACATGAGTAATTAATTTTTTATATATGTATGTAATAATAGTTGAATACCTGACATGAACTAAAAATAATCTTGATCGTCTATATATGCTTTGGGATCAATAAATGCATCATGATCATCACTATCATCAATAAATGCAGTAGCATCATCACTATCAGGAAGAACATGTGGAAGGCCTCCATTATGTAATCAGTCAAGAAGTGACAGGTCATCCACAGTAGTAACCTCTTCTTCTTCCAGCTCTTCCTATTCTGGCTCAGGGGTTAAGACGGATTCACTCTCGTTGTCTACTTCAATGTTCTGGGGTGAAGTAGAGCGGTTCTTGAAACGTTTTTTGGACATATGTGTTTGTTGGAAGAATTCTCCTTCATATGTGTTTGGGTTAATGTGAGGTTCATAATCCTCTTCATTGAGGGTAGGTGGTCTAAAACTTGGCGTCACTTCATAAACGACATCCCAACCTTCCAGATTTGGATCAATTTGGCAGGCCCACGGTAGATAGAAAACTTGTGTCGCCTGTTGAGCCGTAATATAGACATCGGGAACATCTAAATGGGTGCTTTGGTTGATTTCGACTAGCCCTATATGTTCATGAGTCCTTCTAATCTCCTTCCGATGAAACCAATAATACTTGAAGACTACGACGGTCGGTTGGTTTTCACCATAGAATAGAAGTTCATAAATTGCTTCAACTCCTACATAATACTCGGTACCTCCTTCGCCGATGGTAGAGACACAACAATTTGTAGTCTTACGTCGGGCATAGATAGCTCTTTGCCAAAGGTACGAAAGCAATACCCGTTGATGTCGTATTTGTCAAATGAAGGGACCTTATAGTCAAAACCATTAGCGACTTGTCTCAACTCGGTGTCCATAGACTCTGCATCAGCCTACAAGTTTAATACGGAAGAATGGATGCATTAGCCGCAAATTAGACCAAGAAATCAAATGGTCCAGTAATGGTAGTTAATTACCCTTTGTTTGAACCAAGAGATGAAACCGGGATAGTCGCCTCCATGCTTTGCCAGAAGCTCATACTCTTCGACGGAATCCTTTTCGATGACCGCTCCATCCAAGAATTCGGCGACGTATCGACTATATCAACTATCCTGGAATAAGAGCAATTCAAAGGAATTAGAAGTTGCAGAACAATAAATTACCAAGAACGTACTCGATGTATGGCCGCATTTCTGTTAGGTTGTTGAAGATATACAATAAAATGGTACGCCATTCTTCGACATCCAACGATTTCCCTTTCGAAGCACCAGCGGGTGCGAGCTTCCCTTTGAATAGGATGAGGTTGGATCTACCTTTTTTAGGCTCGCCATCATTGTACCGAGGCTTCAGGTTATGCAAATGATGATTTTTGGCTTCGTAGTGTGCTGTCACGAAGTTTGCCGCCTCCTCAGTAATGAATGCCTCGGCCATCGATGCTTCAACTCTACGTTTATTTTTACATTTAGCTCGAAGCGTCTTCTGCATCCTCTCAGTTGAGAAGCACCATCGATTTTGAACTTCCCCCCCCCCCAATCTTGCCTCGGCCGGTAGATGCAAAATCAAATGCTGCATTGGATTAAAGAAGCCCGGTGGAAAGATCCTTTCTAATTTGCAGATCAACTCCGGTGCCAACTCTTCCATTTCATCTAGCATGCCAGGCAATAGTTCTTTTGCACAAAGAGAAGGGAAGAAATAGCTCAGCTCTGCCAGTACTAGCCATTCATCCTCAGGGATAAAGCCACGCAACATCACCGGCATTACCCGCTCAAGCCATATGTGCCAATCATGACTCTTGAGACCAAATATTTCCAATTTTTCAAGACTCGCTCCCCTCTTTAGATTATCAACATACCCATCGGGGAAGATCAACCGCACTTTCATCCACAATAGCATTTCCCTCATAGTTGGCCTTCCAAGATTGAACCATGCCTTTGGCTTCACTGCGCTTTGCTTTCCTTTCCATTGTCGCAAGTTTTGTAACGGTCTATCACATAGATCCTCCTGGTCGATTCTAGACTTAGGATTATCCTTTGACTTCCCCTCTATGCCGAACAATGTACCAAAAATGGCCTCCGCCATATTCTTTTCAGTGTGCATCATGTGGATGAAGTAAGGCAGATCCCATAAGCATGACTTGTGAGTCTAGACATGTTCTGTATTATACCCTCTAAAATACCCTGGACGCAAAGGATCAGGCTCGAGAGCGTTTAACTGATCAAGGGTATGTTGGCCTGTCAACGCAAGTGGTGCGGTGTTTTTTACAGCTCTACCTTTAATGAAATTCTTCTTGTCTTTTCTGAACTTATGGTCAGGATCCAGGAACTGTCTATGCATGTCGAAGCAAGAAACCTTGCGACCCACATGTAGCTAACGGAACTGAAGAGCTGCCTTGCATGTGGGGCACGGGAACCTTCCATGCACACACCAGCCAAAGAATAGCGCATACGCCGGATAGTCATGCGTCGAGTACATGTAACACACATGCATTTTGAAGTTCTTTTTGGTAACGGCGTTGTATGTCTTGATCCCATTATCCCAGGCTTCTTGCAATTCATCCTTAAGCGGCTACATGTACACATTCTTATTCTTCCCTGGATATTTGGGCCCTGGAATTATCAACGTCTGGAAAATGTTCTTTCTTTTCATAATCTCTCCAGGGGAGATTGAGTGGAATGACAAATATAGGCCAACAATTGTATTGTGTTGCTGTCATAGCATCCACATTGAACCCATCAGTGATGATGGCAACTCGAGGATGCCTTGGATCTGCCGATTTATCCTTATATAATGCATCGAAGTGCTTCCACACAAAAGCATCTAAAGTGTGTACCAATATCTTGTTTCCATCCTCATCTAGTTCGGTTCTTTTGCCCAATTTGTGCCATGTCATCTGTCTGGCTGTCTCTTCGACCATGAAAAGACGTTGAAGTCTTGGTACGATTGGCAGATACCAAAGAACATTAATGGGGATTTTTGTCTGAATCTTCTCACCCATACTATTGTCTACCACAATATACTTGGAAGAATTGCAAATGGGGCAATAGTTCAAGGACGCATACTCAAGCCTAAATAAGGCGCATCCATTCTCACAGGCATGTATCGTCTCATAGGGCTTCTTAAGTACACTGAGGATTTTGTTTGACCGGTATAGGTTTGCAGGCACTACATGGCCTTTGGGTAGACAGCGTCCAAATATCATCATCATCGCGTCGTAGCATTCTCTGCCCAGGTTAATTGAGCCTTCAGAGCCATTACTTGCGTGATGGCATCTAGCTGACAAAGCTCAGTGTGCTCATGGAGAGGACGTTTTGAAGACTGCAACATTTCATAGAAGGCCTTTGAAGATTCCTCCATCTCCTCGTCCGAATCCCGAGCATCATCAAAGTCTTGCACCCTGTCTTCGATCCCGGTACCATGCTTGTTGGTGCGATGACAAACCACCTCAGCTCTGGCACGTTGGTCAGACTCACCATGAAAAGTCCACACCATATAATTAGGCGTAAAACCCCACTTCTGCATGTGTTTACCCATTTCGAACTCTGTTTTCCTTTTAATGTTGTCGCATTTGGGATAGGGGCACCATGTTTTTTCCTGGCCATTTGCAAATGCGGCTCTCAAAAAACCCTGGTTTTTGTTAACCATTCATTGGTCATGTCTTTCTGATTAGGGTGACCAGTGTACATCCAAGCACGATCACTCATCTCGCCTACCTACTAAACACACATGAAATATATATATAATGCATCATCTATATTCATCTGGTAATCAAGTTTGTCAGTTTTATTACGTCCATGCAACCTACACGCTAATAGGTAGAGATAGGTCCTAATCCCACCCGAGTATGTGTAGATTCGGTTTGTTTTCCATTGCTCTGCTCTGGATCCGATGCAGAATTTCGGCAGCACCACCCTGTTGTTCTCCTGATACACGTCTGGGCAATAAGCAAAGAGGATGGGTACCCGAAGAATAAGAGGGAGGCACTACCAAAATTCTGCATCCGATCCGGAGCAGAGCATATGGGAAAATGAACCCAATCTACACATACTCGGGTTGTCCATGGATAACGTTGGACAATTCGAAAGAATCACGGTTATAAATATGCAAATGCATGCATATTTATAGATGTAACCCTTTCGAACGGGATACGCATACTGGCCATGCATACTGATGATTGAAGACACCTATAGCTAGCAAGTTTCATCGGCACGAAGATCGGAGCAGAGCAAAAAAAATTAAGGGGGCCAGGGGAGGAGATGTCATGTGTGCTCACCAACGAACGCACCAGGGGAGCTCGTCAAACGCACGGGGAGGTCGTCGAACAACAGACCCTCACAGCGACAAAACAACTGCACATTGAAATGAAACTCGGTCAACACAAATATGATGTTTTTCATAACAAAATCGAAAAAATATGACCTAACTCATAATTCATAAATATATGACCCCGTCGGCCTTTGGTAGGCCGAAGAGCACCTTTTTCGGGATCGGGGTGTCGGGGTGTCATGTCGGGGTCGGGGTGTCAGGGGTGTCGTGTCGGGGTAGGGGTGTTGTGTCGGGGTCGGGGGTGCCGTGTCGGGATGTCGAGGTGTCGTGTCGGGGGTCGGGGTGTATTTTTCTACTATTCCTACTTCTTTTTTCATCTTCTACTTCTACTTTTTTTTTCATCATCTTCTTCTTTCTTCTTCTTCTCCTTTTCTTCTTCTTCTTCTTCTTCTTCTTCTTCTTTTCTCCTAGTTTTTTTCTTTTTTTCTAAGTTTTTACTTTTCTATCTAAGTTTTTTCTAATTAACCTAGTAACCTAACTAAAAATAAACTAACTATCTAATTTAACAGAAAATAAACTAACTATCTAATTTATTCTAAGATTTTTATAACCTAGTAAACTAACTAACTAACTAACTAAAAACAGGAAAAAAACAAAAAAGTGAGGGGGCGGTGGTCGGGCATTCACCGAAGTTGGGTGGGGACGGCCGGGGTGGCGGGGGGAGGAGAGCCGCGGAGATGGGGGAGCTGTGGGGAGGGGGTGGCGTCAGGAGCCGGCAAGTGGAGTGGGCGGCTCCGGGACGGGCCGGTGCGGGGGAGCGCCGAGGGGAGGGGCGGCACAGGGAGGGGCGCGATGGCGCGGTGGTGGGGGCGGCACAGGGAGGGCGGCAGCGCGGTGGTGGGGGCGATGCAGTGAGGGGCCAACGAGGGGAGGGGCCGGCGATGGGAGGGGTAGCTCAGGGCGGGGGGCGACACAGGGGAGCTGCCGACGAATGGAGGCGGTTCAAGGAGGGAGATGTTCCAGTGGTGGGGGTGGCGCGGTGTGGGTGGTGGGAGGGGGATGGCGGCGGCGGTCGCATGGGGAAGGAGAGAGTGGAGTGGGAGGAGTGAGAGAGTGAGAGAGAGGAGTGGGGGCGGGGGACAGCCGTTATAGGCACATCCCCTTTGTCGTCTGCCCCTGGACGACAAAGACACAAACGGCCGACGGCAAAGGCCTGGTGGACGGCAAAGAGCCCTTCCGTTGGACCTGGATAGGCCCAAGGTCCAGTGGGACCCACCTTGCCTCTATGTCGTCGGACCTTGGTATCTTTGTCGTCTGGGCGCAAACGGCAAAGGACTAGCAGATGGCAAATAGGGACTTTGCCATGCGCCAGTTCTTTGCCATCTGCTTTGTTTTAGCTGACGGCAAAGAGCATCTTTGCCATGTGCCAGCAGACAGCAAAGGCCTGGCACATGGCAAATAACCGGATTCCAGTAGTATTATATTATATGTTTTGGATGTTTATATGCATTAATATGCTATCTTATATTATTTTTGGGACTAACCTATTAATCTAGAGCCTAGTGCCAGTTTCTATTTTTCCTTGTTTTTTAGTTTCGCAAATAAGGAACATTAAACGGAGTCCAAACGGAATAAAACCTTCGGAATGATTTTTTCTGGAATAGAACCAAGGCAGAGGAGCTGCCACGAGGCCGCAAGCCCGATGCCGCTGCTAGGGGGTACGCCACGCCGGACAGGCTTGTGGGCCCCTGGCAACTCTCCTAACCCTAATCTTTGGCCTATAAATACCCAAATACTCCATCATTATCAAAACGAGCCACTAAAACACTTTTCCGCCGCCAGAAGCCTCCGTTCCCGAGAGATCCAATCTTGGAACCTTTTCCGGTAATCTGCCGGAGGAGGATTCGATCACGGATGGCATCTACATCAACTCCATCGCCCCTCCGATGATGTGTGAGTAGTTCACCACAGACCTATGGGTCCATAGCTAGTAGCTAGATGGCTTCTTATCTCTCTTTGCTTCTCAATACCATGTTCTTCATGATCTTCATGGAGGTCTATCCGATGTAATACTCTTTTTCGGTGTGTTTGTCGAGATCCATTGGATTGTGGGTTTATGTTGAGATTATCCATGAATATTATTTGAGTCTTTCCTGAATTTTGATATGCATGATTTCATATCTTTGCAAGTCTCTTCGAGTTATTGGTTTGGTTTGGCCAACTAGATTGGTAATTCTTGCAATAGGAGAAGTGCTTAGTTTTGGGTTCAATCTTGCGGTCTCCTCACCCAGTGACAACGTAGGGGTAGAGAGGCACGTACTGTATTGTTTCCATCAAGGGTAAAAAGATGGGGTTTTCATCATATTGCTTTAGTTTGTCCCTCTACATCATGATATCTTGCTTAATGCATTACTCTGTTCTTCATGAACTTAATACTCTAGATGCAGGCAGGAGTCGGTTGATGTGTGGAGTAATAGTAGTAGATGCAGGATCATTTCGGTCTACTTGTCACAGACGTGATGCCTATATGCATAATAATTGCCTTGGATATCTTCATAATTATTCGTTTTTCTATCAATTGCTCGACAGTAATTTGTTCACCGACCGTAATACTTGCCATCATGAGAGAAGCCATCTAGTGAATCCTATGGGCCCCGGGTCGATTTTCCATATTATAATTTCAGATCTAAAACAAAAAATACCAAAAATACTTGCTTCCCTATTTTTACTTTTAGTTTCACTTTCCGTTCAAGCATCCTATTATATCTATCTCTACTAGATCTCATCCTTGCAAATAACCGTGAAGGGATTGACAACCCCTTTATAGCGTTGGGTGCAAGAGTTTCATTCCTTGTGCAGGTATATCTATTGGTGGCTTGCTTTTATCTCCTACTGGATTCATACCTTGGTTCTCAAAAACTGAGGGAAATACTTATCTACTTTGCTACATCAGAACATTCCTCTTCACAGGAAACCAACGCATGCTCAAGAAGTAGCATCCCCCTACCCATCTTATTCCAAAAGCCCAACAAAAAATATATATTTAGAAGTCTACTAGTCCAGTCTTAATTAGTAGGCATCTAAAAAAAATTTGGTTGGGCTTCTAGTATAATCTGGGTAGGGGAAGCTTATTTGATCTTATTCTAAAAGCCAGCAAAAGAAGTGGCGCTTAAAGCGGCGTACAAGTTCAGCACTAATCAGCGGTGTGGAAGATGCAGTGTGGGTGCGACTTGGAAGGACGGTGCGGGTTTTGTTAAGCGGGGAAGATGGTGAGAGTTTTCTCGGCCAGAATAATAATGGGCTTCGGAGGCGATGGTTTAGTAAACACAGCCGTTTGCGATAAGTGTCACTATGGTGTAAATGGACTGTCGTGGTCCGTGTAAATCCTTCTGTCGGTGTCAAAACTGGCGGATCTCGGGTAGGGGGTCCCAAACTATGAGACTAGAATCGACGGTAATAGGAGACGAAGGGGACACGGATTAACCTAGGTTTGGGCCCTCCTATGGAGGTAATACCCTACGTCCTGCTTGGTTGTATTGATGATGTGGGGTGTTACGGAGTTGATCTACCTCGAGATTGAATAGCTAACCCTCCTAGATGAGTTGTTCTGTTCCTATACCCTAAAACCCTCTGGCTTATATAGATGCCGAGGATGCCTAGGGTTTAAACATGGTTGGTTACATGCCGAAGTGATAAACATGCCTATTTACTAAATCAAACATGGAGCGCAAGCCGTGCTTCCAGAAGCTTCCTTCTTGGAGACTGGGCCTTCAAATCTTCTAGTGTTTGGTAAGTAGCCCATATAGTCCGGCCTATAAACAATAGGTCGGCCATATAAGGACCCCCCCTAATCTAGGACTCCCTCAGTAGCCCCCGAACTTGCCTCCAACGCCAAGGGTCTTCATCTCCAATTGCTTCGCAAATAGAGTCTTCAGCTTGCGAGGTGAGTTCCTTCCCGCCGAACAATAATTCGGCCTCCGACGATAAGTAGTTTTCTGCATAGTGGCATGTCCGGACACTGCAAATTGGTTGGCTTCAAAGGCCGAACATCAAGGGGTAAACAGCGTTCCTCTGACGACCTCTCTGACGAAAGGCTATGGCCCACCACGACCGCTAGGCTTGTTGCACAGAGTCGATTCGTGGTTCGAGGCCATTTTAATCATCACGATCTATCAATATACCGATGATGTCCTGTTTTATAAGGGACATACTTAATCATGCGCATGCAACGGCTCGCATGTCTCGGGAAGTGGAGGGATTCTTGGTGCAGCAAGGGGAGTCCAAATCGATAGGCCTCATAAAAAGAGGAGGAAAACCCCGAAGGCTATTCACACTCTCCATTCGACTTCTCCGCCTCCCATTCCTTTGTGCCTCCGAATCACAGATCTAGGTCTCTTCGACCCCACCTCCAAGCTCATCAATGGCGGGCTCCAACGACCAATGGGAAGATTCTACAGTCGCCGACCGGGACATTCCCGACCTCAAGAAGGCCGGCTACCTCTCCACCAACATCTCTCACCACGCAGCGGAGGAGGGCCAAGTGATACCCACCCCCAAGTGAGGCGAAAGGGTGGTGTTCATCCCTCACTTCATCAGGGGGATAACCTTTCCTCTCCACCCCTTCATTAGGGGGTTGATATTCTTCTACGGCCTTGACTTCCATGACCTCCCGCCGAACTCCATCATGCACATGTCGGCATTCATCCTCGTCCGCGACGCCTTCCTGCGTCGAGCCACACTTTGGGCTCTGGCTTCAGTTGTTCAACATCAAGCCCAAGTGTGTCGGCGGCAAGCACGTAGATTGCGGCGGGTTCGTCATCGGCAAACTCACCCGCATCGGGTGACCATCGGGCACCATTAAAGACACCATCAAGGGGTGGTAGTAGTAGTGGTTCTACGTCACCGAACCACAAGAAGAGGGTCAGCACCCCGCTGCCGCATTCAGATCCGGTCCCCCGACCAGATTGGCTTCATGGCTCGGAAAGGGCCTTGTCTAGGGACCGGGCAAGGAGGTGAGTGACCTGCAGAAGCGCATCTGCTCCATGGTCGAGGAGGGCACCAAGTTGACCAATGTGGTCCAGGTGATGCTCCGAAGACGCATCCTCCCCTGCCAGCGGCGGGGCACCCCCCTGTGGGCTCGTGAACTCGATGCCGAGCCCATAGTCCGGAAACTCTTCCGCACTACGCAGGAGAAGTTGTGGAAGGCACTCTTCAAATCAGAGAAGAGCTGGCCATCCGAGGAGGAGGACAAGGGTCTGCATGCTGCCAAGCCGATTTCGAGGTACGATACACCCTATCTTGGTCGGCTTTATTACATAGAAGATTCTCATAACCCATTATCCGATCTGTCTTTGCAGAGATGGTTGAAGAAAGCCATCAACATTAACAGTTCGGTGCGTCAGCCCGAAGATGAGAGAATTGGGCTGTTAGCAAAAATGCTCGTGGTAAAGCCTTACAAGGTTCCCACGAAGAAAGAGAAGAAGAGGAAACCAAGCCAGGATGGCATCTGAATCAAGGACCAGCCTGACGCCGCATCCGAGGATACCCCCGCCTCCTCAAATCAGGAGGAGGCTGAGGAGGAGGAAGAGGAAGAAGAGGAAGAGGAGGAGGCCAAGGTCGAGGACAAGGGGGGAGGCAATTCCCCCCGTGCCAAGAAGATAGCGGCGTCTACGGACGCCCCGGAGCAGGTCCCTTCTCTTGCCCAAAAGAGGGCGCGGCGGACGCGGGTGGTTTTGTTCGACGATAGTTCGGACTCGGACACCATGTCCGAAGACCTCGAGCAGGTTCCACGAAGAAGCCTACAGGTCAAGCCCCCGCCCCCCAAAGCTTAGGATTCGAAGACCCTCATGTTCATTACGAATAGATTTATAGTTTGCTAACACGCAGGTTATTGGCCTTGCACGCCCCCCCCCCCCCCCCCGTGCGTGAGTTATCCCCACCGAGGTGATATCGGACAGGGACACCTCGCCCACCGAACTGACAAAAAGCGGGGATGTGTCGCATCCCGCCACTCCAAGCGCCATGAGGGACGCCGTGGATGTGTCGTCCCAGCACACTCCTATGAAGGCGGACACCAGTGACGAGGGCGACCGTACCGTAATGCCTCGACCATTGAAGACCGGAGGGCAAAACCCTGCCCGGATACCAAGGTGGCCGGACGAGCGGATGCTCAGTCCCCTCCGAGAACATCTCCAGAGCGCATTATGCCTCCAGAGGCACCGGTCCAATCCCCGGTGGGTGATCGGGGAATCCGATCATCACCGGCACCACCAACCAATAGGTGGTGGGTAATGGAGGAGGCTCTATCCCTTATGGGTGCGGTACTACAGAGCATCCAGTCCGTTGACAACGGACTGAAGGAGGCCTTCAAAGGTCTCCTTACGGGTTTTAAATTAGGTCACCCGATGTGTTTATTTTGCAAAGATTTTATTTATTCCCATTTTATACATGGCAGCCCCTGAGCCCTAGGTGAGGTGAAAAAGCTCACCTAGGGGTCACGTCTGAATCCGATACCAAACTAGATGCACTTTAAGTGTCCGGATTGTTAGAATAACTCGACATATGATCGGATTGTCTATAATTCGAGAATTGAGAGACCATGTAATGTATTAACTATGTGTGTAATGTAGGCTTCGTCACCGGCGGCGGCCATCAGTGGCGCCGAACTGGAAGAGCTAAATAGGAAGCTGAAGCGCTACGAAGACGAAGTTGAGGCCCTTAACCAAAGACTCGATGAGGCTCAAGGTATGTCAAAACAGAATCCGAATGCCTTTGTCTGTGCTCTGTTGTCCGAATATTGTCAATGCAACTTCTTCACATTGTATAATGCATGCGCAGCCTCGAGAAAGGAGATGGAGAGGCTCAAGGCCGAGCTCCAGCACGCGAAGGACGAAACGGCCGCCGAGAGGGCGGTTGCTAAGGAAATAGTTGTCGCCCTTTCCGCCATGTGAGCCACTAGTGGCAAGCATGAACCTCGCGTGGCAGAGGTCCAGCAGGATCTCAAAGATGTCAGCGAAACATGCGAGGCCTTGGAGCAGAATAATAAGGCGAGCTCGGCTGAAATGTCCACTTTGAAAACCGAACTCCGAAAGGAGGGGATGGACAGACGGTTCTACGAGGAGAAAGTGCACCAAGCCAAGGGCATAGGAGATGGTATGTCGTACTCACTAAAGTGCGTATTTGGGGATAGCAAATTTCCATTGCTTACCCGGGTGTGGCGATCCTCAGGCGCATCCTGAAAGCACATTTTCTCCCTTGGTGGTTTTGGTAATTCATAACAAAATATAAGTCATTGAACTAATGTTTCCATCAAGTATGTTTCAGGAAAAGTTCAATGATTGGTTGGCAAAGCGATTATGGAATACCCCAAGATGCAAGGAAATAGGTTGGTAAAGCTTCAAGCAAGAGGACTGTACATTATATATTTGTGACAAATCACTTTGAGTCCATAGGAAATCCAATATTGTTAAAAGGGGGTAAGGTTTCATTGGTGCATAAAATGCTCAAACATGCACAAGCGACAGTCACCAAAGACACCCACAAACTGTCCCACCGAAGTCTGTCCAAAGCCAAACACTCAAAATCAGTGCAACCAACATTATACATTCGGTGCCACCGATTCCAAACCCTACGCAGACTCAGCCAAACCCTAGCTTTTCGGTACAACCGATAGTGCATTAGGTGACATCGAATTAGGCTGCCAACTTTCTGTTACGCAAGTTCATAGTTTCGGTCCCACCGAGATTGTTGAATCAGCGTCACCAAGATTAGGCATTCTGACCATTGGTCAACTTATTGGTGCGACCGAGATTCCTATATCGGTCTAACCAAGATGCAAAAGTTGCTACCTTTGGTCACTTCGGTACCACCGAGATTAACACATCGGTGTCACCGAGACTGACTTATTTTGTGTAACGATTGGATTTTTGGGGATGCCTATATATACCCCTCCACCACCACCTACTCGAAAGAGAAGCACTCAGAACTATTCCATACCTATCCTATCAGTTTTCTGAGAGAGAACCACCTACCCCTGTGTTGAGGTCAAGATCTTCCACTCCAAACATATGGATCTTGATTTCTAGCCTCCCCAAGTTGCTTTCCACCAATCCCATCTCTTCTACCAAGCCATATCTATGAGAGAGAGATTGTGTGTTGAGGAGTCTATCATCTTGAAGCACAACAGCAAGGAGTTCCTCAACATTACTGAGGCTATTACCTTTTGGAGGGTGGTGCCTCCTAGATTGGTTAGGTGTCGCTTGGGAGCCCCCTACTTCATGTTGTGGAGTGAACCAAGAAGTTTGTAAGGGCAAGGAGATCGCCTACTTCATGAAGATCTACCCCGAGTAAGGCTAGTCCTCTGTGGACGTAGTCCGTCATGGTATAGTCAAGGTTGCTTCTTTGTGGAACCCTTCGTGGGTAGAGCCCTCTGTAGACTCTCATGACCATTACCCACCATGGGTTGAAGACTCCATGAACATGGATGTACGATAGCACCACCTATTGGAACCACGGGAAAATCATCGTGTCACCAATTGTGTTTGCTTTTCCTACCCTCTCTCTACTTACATGTGCAATGTCTTTACTTTCCGCTGCTATATTCTTAGACATGCATGTGTAGGGTGCACTTGACATACTATGAATCCTCAAATCTGCCAAGAACTAAAATTGGGAAAAGTAGGTTTTTATTTGGTCAAGTAGTCTAATCACCCCCCCCCCCCCTCTAGCACTACTTTCGATCCTACAAGTGGTATTAGAGCTTGATCTCCATTGCATTGGTCTCACCACCTAGGAGAAGTATGGCGTCTAGTGAGGGAAACTATCACCGTAGAGGTCCGTACTTTCATGGCACAAATTTTGCTAGTTGGAAGCACAAAATGAAAATGCATTTTCTTGGTCATAACCCTGTCGTTTGGGATGTTGTTCGTGTTGGCTTGCAAGGTGAATTATTTGCGGAAGGAAACGAACCCAATCATGAAGCGACCGCGGATGAGTTGAAGATGTTGCAACTCAATGCTCAAGCATGTGACATTCTTTTCAACTATCTATGCCCTGAAGAATTCAACAAGATCAGCCGTCTTGAACATGCAAAAGAGATTTGGGATACTTTGGTTGATATGCACGAAGGAAATGAGTCCGTGAAACAATCCAAGTTGTATGTTCTTCAAGGTCAGCTTGACAAGTTCAAGATGAAGGATGGTGAAGGAGTCGCTGAGATGTACTCTAGGCTAGCTCTCATCACAAATGAGATTGCCGGCTTAGGAAGCGAAGAAATGACTGATAAATTCATCATCAAGAAAATACTTCGATCTTTGGATGATCGATATGACACCGTTTCCACATTGATCCAAATGATGCCGAACTACAAAGATCTCAAGCCAACGGATGTGATTGGTAGAATTTTTACTCATGAATGACACTCAAAGACAAGGAAGAGCTTCACCACAAGTCTAGCGGTGCTTACAAAGCTACAAGTGATGCTCCCGCTACCTCAAGCAACAACCTTGTCACAAATGAAGAGATAAGCCTTATGGTCAAGAAATTCAACAAGTTCTACAAGAATAGAAGAAAAGATCGAAGCTCCAACTCAAGATATGAAGAGAAGCGTTCGTCAAATCGTGACCGAAACTGCTACAATTGTGGGAAGCCCGGACAGTACTCCAATGAGTGCACGACTTGTTACAAACAAATAGAAGAGTCACCAAGAAGACGAAGCTCAAGAGACGAGTCACCTCGAAGAGAGAGAAGGAGTAGAGATGATCGTTATGAACGAAGACCCTATAGGAGAAGTAGGGACTCGAAGAAGAAGGACAAGTACACCAAGAGCTACTCAAGAAGGAAACATCAAGCTCATGTTGGGGAATGGGTTTCCGGCTCCGACTCCGACAACCACTCTGAGAGAAGCTATCACTCACTACTGGAATCAGCATCTTTGCCGTCAGCCAGCTCTTTGCCGTCTGCTAGCTGATGGCAAAGAAGGTCTTTGCCATCAGCTTGCAGAAAGCTAATGGAAACGATGCTGCTGACAGCAAAGATCATGTTTGTCGTCAGCCAGCTCTTTGTCGTCTGCTAGCGGACGGCATAGAAGCTTTGACGTCGGCTAGCAGACGGCAAAGAGCCTTGCTAGCAGACTGCTAACGGCCACTTTCTTTGTCGTTTGCTAGCAGACAGCAAAGAATCTTTTCCGTTTGCTAGCAGACGGCAAAAAAGTGGCCGTTAGAAGTCCTCTAGCTAGGCTCTTTGCCGTCTGCTAGCAGACGGCAAAGAGGTTATCTAAATATATCTCCCCTCTCTCTTTCTCTCTCTCTCCCTCTCTCTTTCCCCTCTCTCACCCACGTGCCCGAGCCGCCACCGGCCCGCCTGCCCCGTCGCTGGCTGCCCCGCCTCGTCGCGCCGCCGCCCGGCCGCCCCACCCCGCCGCACCGCACCACCGCCCGGTCGCCCCGCCCCGCCCCGCTGTGTCGCGCCACCTCCCAGCCGCCCCCGCCACACCACGCCTCATGTCGCCCGGCCCGCCACCCGGCCGCTCCACCCAGGCCGCCCGCCACCCCGCGCCCCCGCCACACCGGCCACGACTCCCCTCCCCTGCGGCGGCCGCCCGAGCACCGTCGTGAGGAAGGCCGCAGCGCCATCCCCTCCCCTACGATAGGGCTCCCCCATCCTCCACCGCCTCCTCCTCCACCGGCAGCCCAGCCCCCTACCCCGCGGTGAGCTCCACCTCCTCCTCTTATTTTTCTGTTTTTTTTAGTTTTAGGTTTATGCTTAGTTTAGATTTAGTTTGTTTTAGTTTCAGGTTTACATTTAGTTTAGTTTAGTTTTACTTAGTTTTAGGTTTAGTTCTGAAAAAAGAAGAAGAAAATAAGAATAATTTGAAAATGAGGAAGAAGAAGAAGAAGATGAAGAAGAGGAAGAAGAAGAAGAAGAAGAAGAAGAAGAAGAAGAAGAGGAAGAAGAAGAAGAGGAGTAGAGGAGCCCCCAACCCCCAAGGCCACTAACCCCCAACCTCCGACGCCACCGATCCTCAACCCCCGACGCCCCGGACCCCCGACCACTGACGCCATTGCCCCCTGACCACCGACACCACCAAACCCCCGACTACCGAAGCCAAGGCCATCGACCGCCGACTCCCAACACCACCGACCCCCGACTGCCGATGCCACTGACCCTGTGCCACTGACCTCCGACGCCACTGACCCCCAACCCCCGACACCTATTCTGCCTCCTGTTGACCAAAAAGGTGTTCTTCGGCCTTCGTGAGGCCGAGGAGGTCATAGTTTTGTAAATTGTGAGCTAGGTCACATATTTTCCTATTTTGTTATAAAAAACGTCATATTTTGTGTTGATCAGGTGAATTTCAATGTGCATTTGTTCGACGACCTCCCCGTGCATTTAATGAGCTCCCTTGCTACGTTCGTTGGTGAGCACAAATGTCATCTTCTCCCCCAGCACCCTTAAAAAATTTGCTCTGTTCCGGTCTTCGTACCGATGAAACTTGCTAGCTATAGGTGTCTTCAATCATCAGTATGCGTGACCACTATGCGTCTCCCACTCGAAAGGGTTACATCTATAAATATGCATTCAGTAGCATATTTATAACCATGATTCTTTCGAATTGTACAACATTATCCATGGACAGCCCGAGTATGTGTAGATTTGGTTCATTTTCCCATATGCACTGCTCAGGATCCGATGCAGAATTTTGTCAGTGCCTCCCTGTTGTTCTCCGGGTACACATCATCTCTGCTTATTGCCGAGACGTGTATCCAGGGAACAGCGGGGAGGTGCTGCCGAAATTGTGCGTCGGATCCGGCGCGAAGCATGGGAAAACGAACCCAATCTACACATACTCGGGTGGGATTAGGACCTATCTTTACCTACTAGTGTCTAGGTTGCATGGACGTAATAAAACTGACAGACTCTATTAACTGATGAATATGGTTTGCTGAATTATGTATATATTTTTTGTGTGTCCAGTAGCTAGGCAAGATGAGTGATCGTGGGTGGATGTACACCGGTCACACTAGTCAGAAAGACATGAACCGTGAATGGATAACAAAAACCAAGGAGTTTGTGAGAGTCACATTTGCAAATGGACAGAAAACAATGAGTTTGTGATTGCGACAACTGTAAGAAGAAATCAGAGTTTGAAACGATCAATCACATGCAGAAGTGGGGTTTTACTCCTAATTATACGGTGTGGACATTTCATGGTGAGTTTGCCCAACGTGCTAGAGCTGAGGTGGTTCGTCGTCGCACCGACGAGCATGGTACCGGGATCGAAGACATGGTGCAAGACTTTGATGATGCTCGGGATTTGGACGATGAGATGGAGGAATCTGCAAAGGCATTTTATGAAATGTTGGAGTCTTCAAAATGTCCTCTCCACGAGCACACTGAGCTTTGTCAGTTGGATGCCATTGCGCAAGTAATGGCTCTGAAGGCTCAATTCAACCTGGGCAGAGAATGCTACGATGCGATGATGACGATATTTGAACGCTTTCTACCCAAAGCCATGTATTGCCACCAAACTTGTACCAGTCGGACAAAATCCTACGTGCGCTTAAGATGCCCTATGAGAAGATAGATGCCTATGAGAATGGATCTGCCTTATTTAGGCTTGAGTATGCGGGCTTGAACTATTGCCCCATTTGCAATGCTTCCAGGTATGTTCTGGTAGACAACGGTATGGGTGAGAAGAGTCAGACCAAAATCCCCATTAATGTTCTTTGGTCTCTGCCAATCATACCAAGACTTCAATGTCTTTTCATGGTCGAAGAGACGGCCAGCCAGATGACGTGGCATAAATTGGGCAAAACAACAGAACTAGATGCATATGGGAATCCGATGTTGGGACACACTTCAGACACTTTTGCGTGGAAGCACTTCGATGCATTACATAAGAATAAAGCGGCAGATCCAAGGCATCCTCGAGTTGCCATCAGCACGGATGGGTTCAATGTGTATGGTATGATGGTAGCACAATACATTTGTTGGCTTGTATTTGTCATTCCACTCAATCTCCCCCCCCCCCTCGGAGAGATAATGAAATGAAAGAACATTTTCCTGACGTTGATAATTCCAGGGCCCAAAAATCTTGGGAAGAATATGAATGTGTACATGCAACCACTTAAGGATGAATTGCAAGAAGCCTGGGATAATGGGATCAAGACATACAATGTCGCTACAAAAAAGAACTTCAAAATGCATGTGTGGTACATGTCATCGATGCACGACTTGTCGTCGTATGCGCTATTCGTTGGCTAGTGTGTGCATGGAAGGTTTCCGTGCCCCACATGCAAGGAAGCTCTTCAGTTTCGTTGGCTGGAGGCGGGTCGCAAGTTTTCTTGCTTTGACATGCATAGACAGTTCGTGGATCCTGGCCATAAGTTCAGAAAAGACAAGAAGACTTTCATCAAAGGTAGAGTTTTCAAAAACACTACACCACCTGAGTTGACAGGCCAACAGATCCTGGATCAGATAAACACTCTTGAGCCAGATCCAGATCGTCCAGGGTATTTCAAAGGGTATAATACGGAACGCGATTGGACTCACAAGATATGCTTCTGGGATCTGCCTTACTTTAAAGACCTCCTTTGCCCACACAACATCAACGTGATGCATACTGAAAAGAATATCACGGAGGCCCTTTTTGGTACATTGTTTGGCATAGAAGGGAAGTCAAAGGATAATCCTAAGGGTAGGGTCGACCAGGAGGCTCTATGTGATAGACCATTACAAAACATTCGACAACCAAAAGGAAAGAAGAACTGGAGGAAGCCAAAGGCATGTTTCAATTTTGGAAGGCCGGCTGTGAGGGAAATGATCTTGTGGGTGAAAATGCAGTTGATGTTTCCCGATGGGTATGCGGCGAATCTAAAGAGGGGAGCGAGTCTTGAAAAATTGAAAATATTTGGTCTCAAGAGTCATGATTGATACATATGGCTTGAGCGGGTAATGCTGGTGATGTTGCATGGCTTTATCCCTGAGGATGAATGGCTAGTACTGGCAGAGCTAAGCTATTTCTTCCGTGCTCTTTGTGTGAAAGAACTATCGCCTGATGTGCTAGACGAACTGGAAGAGTTGGTGTCGGAGTTGATCTGCAAGTTAGAAAAGATCTTTTCACTGGACTTCTTTAATCCAATGTAGCATTTGATTTTGCATCTCCCGGCCGAGGCAAGATTGGGGGGCCCGTGCAAAATCGTTGGTGCTTCGCAACTGAGAGGATGTAGAAGACGCTTCGAGCAAAATGTAAAAATAAATGTAGAGTTGAAGCATCGATGGCCGATGCATTCATTACTGAGGAGGCGGCAAACTTCGTGAGAACACACGACAAAGCCAAGAATCGTCATGTGCATAATCCAAAGCCTCGATACAATGATGTCGACCGTGAAAAAGGTCGATCCAACCTCAGCCTATTCAAAGGGAAGCTCGCACTAGTCGGTGCTTTGAAATCAATAGCATTGGATGTCAAAGAATTATGGACCATTTTGTTATATATCTTCAATAACCTGACAGAAGTGCGGCCGTACATCGAGTAAGTTCTCGGTACATTGTTTCGCAACTTCTAATTCCTTTGAAATGCTCTTATTCTTGGATATGTGATACAGTCGATACGTCGCCAAATTCCCGGATGGAGCGGAGATCCAAAAGGATTCCATCGAAGAGTATGAGCTTCTGGGAAAGCATGGAGACGGCTATCCTAGTTTCATCTCTTGGTTCAAGCAAACGGTAATTTCCATTAATTAGACGATTTCATTTCTTCGCCTAGTTTTTGACTAATGCAACAATCCTTTCGTATTAAACTTGTAGGCTAATGCAGAGTCTATGGACTCTGAATTGAGACAAGTCGCTAATGGTTTTGACTATAAGGTCCGTTCATTTGACAAATACGACATCAACGGGTATCGCTTTCATACTTTTGGCAAAGAGCTATCTATGGCCGACCAAAAGTCTACAGATTGTTGTGCCTCCGCTGTCGGCGAAGGAGGGTTCGAGTATTATGGAAGAGTTGAAGCAATTTATGAAATTACATTCTTTGGTGAAAACCCACCAAACGTCATAGTCTTCAAATGTTATTGGTTCCAGCCGAAGGAGACTAGAAGGACTCGTGAACATATAGGGCTAGTCGAAATCAAACAAAGCACCCATTTGGATGTTCCTGATGTCTATATTACGGCTCAACAGGCAACCCTAGTTTTCTATCTACCATGGGCCTGCCAAATGGATCCAAATTTGAAAGGTTGGGATGTCGTTTATGATGTGCCGCCACATTTTAGACCACCTCCCCTCAATGAAGATGATTATGAACCTCACATTAACCCAAACACATATGAAGGAGAATTCTTCCAAGAAACACGTGTTTCCAAGAAACGTTTCAAGAACCGCTCTACGTCACCCCAAAACATTGAGGTCGACAGCGATAGTGAACCCGATTTCACCCCTGAGCCGGAACAAGAAGAGACGGAAGAAGAAGAGGTTACTGCTGCGGATGACCTGACAATGCTTGACCGATTACATAGAGGCCTTCCACATGTTGATGCATTTATTGATGATGCTGTTGAGCACGTCATTACTGATAGTGATGATGATTATGCATTTATTGATCTCGGAGCATATATAGACGATGAAGATTAATATTAGTAATATGAGGTATTCAATTATTATTATGTACATATATATTATTAATTAGTTCATGTTATTAGGTATTCAATTTTTTTATGTTGAACTAATTTTGTTCAATCTTTGTCATTGGAGGTGTTGACAGATGGTGGGCTCAGGTCGAGAGGGCTCTGAGCCTCCTTCCTCGGCACGTGCTGGGAGGGGTGCTATTATTCCACCCCAGCAACTCCGGAGAGCGCTGGTAAACTGCATGTAGACACCGGCGGGCGCTTCTTCTTCAACCGGGAGAGGCCGGGGGAAGACGAAGAGAGGTGCTAGAGGTAGGAAGACTGATGTGCCTTCCTCGCCGCCACCCCCAGCTGATTCTCCCGACCACAGGAGTGCTCCGTCTCAGGTGGACCCGTCTGACTTGGAGCCGTCTCGGACTTGGGTCGACGAGCCTCGGGTCACCAAACCTTCGTCCCACGAGACTCTGATCCCAGAGTCTTCGTCCCAGGAGACTTGGGTCCCAGAGCCTTCGTCCCACGTGACTCCAGAGGCTAGTGGCCATGCTGATGGTGGCGAGGACGACTTGTCTGAGGACACCTATAGTGAGGGCGAGCTGGTTGAGGAGGGCAAGAAGGTCTACCAGCGTGGTTGTACAAAGCTCCCGCCCATGTCGACGACCCGCGAGCAGAGGTGTTGATTGCGCCTAATGCGGAGAAGTAAGTGCATTTACTATTTTTTTAACCTTTTGCCTTCATGTTTCTTCAAATTAATATATAATGTGTTGGCCTTGTCATACTGCAGGGGTTGCAAACATGAGTGTGGTGTCCGCAGGCCCAACCACGTCATTGGTGTGCTTCTCCGGCACCACTTCTCGAGGAAGGTCAAGTTGCCTGGTGAGGGTGAGGCTCCACAGGTAGCACAGACCTGGGAGATGTACATGGCTGCCCCGGCCCCACCGGAGGAGATGGTTGATGGTGCCTTGTGCGAGACGGTGGCTGACATTGTGATCCGTCGCTTTTGGGTAATTTCTCCTTTACAGAATTTAAAATCAACAACACCTAGTGATTGTACTAATAAGTGTTGTCTTGTTTGATTGCAGACCTTCTACTGGTGTCTTGAGGAACACGAGGCAAAAGTGGTTGTTGTTCTCGAAGCCGAGTGCAAGAGCCTACTTCAGAACATACGGCACGAGGCTCAGGTGCAGGCTATTCGAGACTACTACGCCTCGACTAACATTAAGAGGGCCAAGAAGAAGTGTCACAAAAATTATCTGAGTAAGGAGAAGTTAATGAAGGTAATTATCTATTGTTAAGGCCTTGTACTTAGTTTCTTTGATTTGATTCGTAGGCGTAGCACTAAATTTCTCTTGTCTAACTTAGGTGCCCTCGAGATGGTGTGCAGATAGGATGGACTATTGGGAGGCATTGGTGTATGAGTGGTGATCTCCCGAACGGCTAGCCAAACACAACAAGTCCAAGGATAAGCGTGCCCAAATGATAGGTGTGCCACACCATCAAGGGAGCTCCAACCTGTTTGAGTACGGGGATCACTGGGTATGTGGTTTGCTTAATGATTCATGCAATTTCATTTTTCATGCTAGCTTGAGCCCTTAACTAATATTTTGTTCCTCTCTTTTAGGCACGAGAAAACAAGAAGGATGTGCCACCTCTGTTCGACCTCTATGCCATGGCCCATACTGCCTCGTACAAGAAGGCTAAGGCATTCTCTAAGGATGACCTCGATCATCCAAAGAGCTTCAGCAACATCTCCTCCCACAACAAGCTCATGAGGTACAGAGATGAGGGGAAGGCGAGGAAAGGGGAGGACTTCAACCCGAGCCAGAGTACTTTTGATCCAGAGCTCGTGATGATATCTGGTGGCGGGAGGCCCCATGGCTCAATAGCCATTGGGGATGGACTGATACGTTGTCCTAGAACTCTCTGGGAGATCAAGAAGCGCCAGACGAGCTCTAATCCTGAGATAAGGCCTCGTCCACGGCCAATAGAGCTCGCCATTGAGGCTAGGGCCCAGGAGCTTCTGGCAGAGGCAAACAGGCACGCGGCGCAGAGGGAGAGGGACATGAAGGAGAGGATGGCTAGGCTCTTGGAGGAGGAGAGGAACCGAAACGATGCCTCTCACCGGGCCCTATACGAGCTCCTCGTGGTAAGTTTCTCCTACATATTAGCCAAATCATGCACGTAATGTTCGTTTCGTCACTAACTAATATGAATGACTCGTGAAAACAAAATGTGCAGACCGTGTGCCAGAACAATGGTCAGACCCCTCCGTCGATGCCCCATATTGCTATAGCACCCACGGTGAGTTTCATTTGAATGGTCATTAGTTACTAGTATTCACATTTGAGTTGCATCATGCTAAGGAGACATTGCTTGCAAATGATCTTTGGTGCAGCGTGCCTCCCGACAAGCATCGACCGATCCTTCTGCGTCTGCCGCAACCCCGACCGGTCCTTCTATGTCTCACCCTGGCACAAACCCAACCGGTCCTTCACCTCCGTGATGATGGTAAGTTTTCCCAAGTGTTTTTCTTAACAAATGCATAGATAGCTTAAGAAATGACCTAATTAGCTCCAAAATGACCTATACTTAGCTTATTTTCCTCAAAAATGACATAACAACCATACTTAGCTCCAAAATGATATATTCTACCTAGGATAGCTATAAAATGACCTATACTTAGCATTTTTTCCTCCAAAATGACTTGATATGGTTAGTTAGCTAGAAAATGGCATAACTACCTAGGATAGCTCAATAATGATCTATAGCTAGCTTAGCTAGTTTATTTATGACATAATTAGCTCACTTAGGTACAAAATGGCATAACTGCCTAGGATATCTCAATAATGATCTATAATTAGCTTAGCTACTTCATTTATGACATAATTAGCTCACTTAGGTAAAAAAATGGCATAATAACCTTGGTTTAGCTCCAAAATGACCTATATTTGGCTTATTTTCCTCAAAAAATGACATAATAACCTTACTTACCTCCAAAATGATATATTCTACCTAGGATAGCTATAAAATGACCTATACTTAGTATTTTTTTCCTCCAAAATGACTTGATATGCTTAGTTAGCTAGAAAATGGCATTACTACCTTGGAGAAGAGGAGAGGAGAGGAGAAAAAGAAAGAGAATATAAATACTTCTTCTTCTTTTTCTTCTTATTTTTCTTCTTTTTCTTCTATCTAGTCTTCTTCTTCTTCTAACTTTCATCTTTCCTAATTTGCATATTTGCTATAGATGAGGAAGCTTGCATTGATGGAGTGTACTCTTCTACTTGTGCTTCCTTTTTGTTTATGGAAACTTGTTGGAAACTTGTTTTGGATATGTATGTATGGTTATGTTGTTGGAAACCATTGTATGTTGGATATGTTGTTGGAAACTTGTATGTTGGATATGTTGTTGGTATGCTTGTTGAAACTTATTGTTGGTATGCTTGTTGGAAACTTGTATTGTTGATATGTTGGATATATATGTCAAATTCTATCAAATTGAATGATTTAAGAAAAAACAGAAAAAACAGAGGCTATATAGCCACTTTGCCGTCTACTGGCAGACGGCAAAGGTCTTTGCCGTCATCTAGCAGACGGCAAAGCTTCCACGTGGCAGCTACCTGTGCAACCTGGGGTAGCACTAGGCTGGCCTAGGTGGGTTCCTTACCGTCCGCTGGCACACGGCAAAGACCTAAAGTTCTTTGTCGTCTGCCAGCAGACGGCAAAGAACCCACCTAGGCTGGCAAACAAATAGGTGCTTTGCCGTCTGCCAACGGACAGCAAAGCACGCCGTTAAGCCCTTAACAGAGCTAAGTTGCCACGTGTGCCGTCCATGCCCTTTGCCATCCACTAGCAGACGGCAAAGATGCAAAGGTCTTTGCCGTCTGCCAGCAGACGGCAGAGCGCCCTTTACCGTGGCTTATTCAGCCGGACGGTTGGCCGTCTGCTGGCGAACGACAAAGCCTTTGCCATCCGACATGCATGCCTTTGTCGTCCGGGGTGGCTGACGGCAAAGTGCCTTATTCCTATAGTGACTCCAACTCCGACTATAGTCAAGATGAACGTCTTGCTGGAATTGCACTAGTGACTACCAACTCCTATGATCTATTTGATTCACCAAATGAAGGAAATGGAAGTTGCTTCATGGCTAAAGGCCCCAAGGTATCACACCCCGAGTATCTTGATTTCAATAGTGATGAATATGACTTGTTAATTTAAGATGACTTTCTATTTGACAAAACTAGTAATGTTAGTCAAAGTGAACTTGTTAGTACTCCCCCTAGTGTAGATAAGTCGTTTGATGATGATAAGTTGGAAATAGAACGACTAACTCAAGAACTAAAAACTCTTAAGTTAGCTCATGAGTCAACTCTAGAAGATCATAGAGAGCTTGTAAGGACAGATGAGAAGCTACGCTTCGAGAAGCTCAATTTAGAGCAAGAGCATGAGTTCCTTAAAGCTATCAATGGCGATCTTTGAAAGAAGACTTCCTCTTATCTATCCAAACAACTTCTCTTATCTACATTCATGCCTCAAGTTAAGTCTAAGCAAGCTAGTAACAAAGGAAAGAAAGGTTCTTCAACTAGTAGCAATAAAAATGATAAATCCAATGATATTGCTTCTAGTAGTTCTCTTGATCCCACTAACACTTCTCTTAGCCAAGTTACACTTGAGCAAGAAAATGAACTCTTGAAAGGGATTATAGAGAAAGGTATCTACAAGAGTCTTGAAGGGTGCAAACAGTTTGAGGAGATTGTACGCAAGCATGGAGGATACCGGAAGAATCGTGGTGTTGGCTACTTCAACGCTAATGGAGTTGAATGGGAAGAAGGTCAATACCCCAATCCCAAGTTTGTCCCTCAGAAGTATGAAACTACTCTCCCCAAGGGAACAAAAACTCAAGACCTTCCACCACAAGACACCAAGCTCAAGGACAATAACAAGCTTCAAGAGGACATTGACTCATATGAAGATCAATCCCAAGCTTTGGTGAAGTGGGTTCCCAAAGATACTAAAAGCTCAACTTCTACAAGTACTTCTCGATCACTCTATGTGAGGAGCACTCGGAGTTCTGTATCGACAAGGACTGACCATTAAAACCTCCCAAGTGCATCTCAATGGAACTGCTACTTCTCGAGCATGCGTTGGTTTCCGTGAAGAGGAACGGCTGATGCAGCAAAGTAGGTAGGTATTTCCCTCAGTTGTTAAGAACCAAGGTATCAATCCAGTAGGAGATACAAGCAAGTCACCAATAGATGTACCTACACAAAGAATCAAACTCTTGCACCCAACGCTATAAAGGGGTTGCCAATTCCTTCATGGTTACTTGCAAGGATGAGATCTACTGGAGATAGATAGGATAGATTGCTAGAACAGAAAGTAAAACAACAGGTAAAAATAATGAAGAAAAGTATTTATGGTGTTTTTAGTTTTAGATCAGTAGAAGATGGAAAATAGACCAGGGGGCCGTAGGTTTCACTTGAGGCTTCTCTAAGGATGGAAAGTATTGCGGTGGGTGAACAAATTACTGTCGAGCAATTGATAGAAAAGCGGATAATTATGAAGATATCCAAGGTAATGATTATGCATATAGGCATCACGTCCGTGTCAAGTATACCAAAACGATTTTGCATCTACTACTATTACTCCACACATCGACCGACTCCTGCCTACATCTAGAGTATTAAGTTCATGAAGAACAGAGTAACGCATTAGGTAAGATGACATGATGTAGAGGGATAAACTCAAGCAATATGATGAAAACCCCATCTTTTTATCCTTGATGGCAACAATACAATGCGTGCCTCGCTACCCCTACTTTGTCACTGGGTGAGGACACCGCAAGATTGAACCCAAAACTAAGCACTTCTCCTATTTCAAGAATTACCAATCTAGTTCACCAAACCAAACCAATAACTCGAAGAGACTTGCAAAGATATGAAATCATGCATATAAGAATTCAGGAAAGACTCAAATAATATTCATGGATAATCTGAACATAAACCCACAATCCAATGGATCTCGACAAACACACTAAAAAAGAGTATTACATCGGATAGATCTCCATGAAGATCATGAAGAACATGGTATTGAAGAGCAAAGATAGAGAAGAAGCCATGTAGCTACTAGATATGGACCCGAAATTCTATGGTGAACTACTCACGCATCATCGAAGGGGCAATGGAGTTGATGTAGATGCTCTCCGTGATCGAATCCCCTTCTGGCAGACTACCGAAAAAGGCTCCAAGATTTGATCTCTCGAGAATGGAGGCTTCTGGTGGCGGAAAAGTGTTTTCATGGCTCGTTCTGGCATACAGGGAATGTTTGGGAATTTATAGGCCGACAAATAGGGTTAGGAGAGCTGTCGTGGGCCCACAAGCCTGGGGGCGCCCTACCCCCCCCTAGGCGTGCCCCTAGGGCTTGTGGCCCCACGGTGGCTCTCCCGACTTCATCTCCAAGTCTCCTGGTTTGCTTTTGGTCCAAGAAAAATTATTTTGAAGATTTTATTCCGTTTGGACTCCGTTTAATATTCCTTATCTGCAATTCTCAAAAAGAAGGAAAAACAAAAACTGGCACTATGCTCTAGATTAATAGGTTAGTCCCACAAATAATATAAAATAGCATATTAATGCATATAAAACATCGAAAATAGATAATATAATAGCATGGAACAATCAAAAATTATAGATATGTTTGAGACGTATCAGCATCCCCAAGCTTAATTCCTACTCGTCCTCGAGTAGGTAAATGATAAAAACAGAATTTTTGATGTGGAATGCTACCTAACATATTTTTCCATGTAATATTCTTATTGTGGCATGAATATTCAGATCCGTAAGATGCGAAACAATAGTCTAATATTGACATAAAAACAGTAATACTTCGAGCACACCAACAAGGCAGTCGTGTCCTTTCGAGATAACATGGCCTTAGAAAGTTATCCCTACAAAATTATATGGTCCGGCTATGCTCCATCTTCCCCACACAAAGTATCTAAATCATGCAGAACCCCGATGAACAAGTCAAGCAATTGTTTCACACTTTTGTTGTTCTCTAACCTTTTCAACTCTCACGCAATACATGAGCGTGAGCCATGAATATAGCACTATAAGTGGAATAGAATATGGAGGAGGTGCAAGGAAAAAGGGAGAAGATAGTCTCACATCAACTAGGCGTATCAACGGGCTATGGAGATGCCCATCGATAGATATCAATGTGAGTGAGTAGGGATTGCTATGCAACAAATGCACTTAGAGTTATAAGTACATGAAAGCTCAAAAATAAAACTAAGTGGTCATGCGATATGAATATCCACTAGTTATATGAAAGTTACAAAATAGGAGACTCTCTATCATGAATGATCATGGTGCTATTTTGAAGCACAAGTGTGGAAAAAGATAGTAGCAATTGTCCCTTCTCTCTTTCTCTTATTTTTTTTTATTTTGGTGGGCATCTTTGGCCTATTTTAGTTTTTTTGTTTGGGCTTCGCTGGCCTCTTTTAATTTTTCGTAAAGTCCGGATACTCATCCCAACTTGTGAGGGAGTCATGGCTTCCATCATCCTTTTATCTCATGGGACAATGCTCTATTAATGAAAATCTTCACACTTTTATTTACTTCTAACTCAAATGGAAAATTAGAACTCAATACCTAGGACAAAGTATGACTCTATATGTAAGATGAAGTGATGGTGCATGTCATGAAAAACTAAATGGTGGAAATTACATGGCAATATATCTCGGAATGGCTATGGAAATGTAGTAATAGGCAGGTATGGTGGCTGTTTTGAGGAAAATATATGGTGGCTGTTTTGAGGAAGGAGGGTTTGATGTACCGGCAAAAGTTGCGCGATACTAGAGAGGCTAGCAAAGGTGGAAGGGTGAGAGGGCGTATAATCCATGGACTCAACATTAGTCATAAAGAACTCACATACTTATTGCAAAAGTCTATTAGTTATCAAACAAAGCATTAGACGCACGCTCCTAGGGGAGAGGTTGGTAGGAGTTAACCATCACACGCTCCCGACCCTCACACAAAGGTTGACAATCATTAAACAAATCATGCTCCGACTTTGTTACATAACGGTTCACCATACGTCCATGATACGGGAATCACAAACTTTATCACAAGTATATCTTCCAATTCACAACTACTCATTAGCATGACTCTCATATATATTACCATCTATATTATCTGAAAACTACATGCAAGGAATCAAACTTCTCATAGTATTCAATGCACTTAATATGAAAGTTTTTACTATATCCCTGCTGGATGCCCATTATATTAGGACTAAATTCATAACCTAAACAAATTACCATGCTGTTTTAAGAAACTCTCAAGATAATATAAGTGAGGTACGAGAGTTCAATAATTTCTATAAAATATAACACCACCATGCTCTAACAAGATATAAGTGAAGCACTAGAGCAACGTTGCCTAGCTCAAAAGATATAACTGAAGCACATATTCTAATAAATTCAGGATTCTGCGTGTCTCTGTCAAAAGATGTGTGCAGCAAGGATGATTGTGGCAAACTTAAAAATCAAAGCCTCATATCATACAAGATGCTCCAAGCAAAACACATATCATGTGGTGAATAAAAATATAGCCTCAAGTAAATTTACCGATGGATTGAAGACGAAAGAGGGGATGCCTTCCGGGGCATCCCCAAGCTTAGGCTTTTTGGTATACTTGAATATGGCTTGGGGTGCCTTGGGAATCCCCAAGCTTAGGCTCTTGCCACTCTTTATTCCATAGTCCATCAAATCTTCACAAAAAACATGAAAACTTCACAACACAAAACTCAACAGAAAACTCATGAGATCCGTTAGTATAAGAAAAATAAATCACCACATTAGGTACTATTGTGAACTAATCATTTTTTTATATTTTTGTAATACATACTGTATTCTAACTTCTCCATGGTTCATACCCCCCGATACGACTCATAGATACATCAAAATAAGCAAACAACACAAAGAAAACAGAATCTGTCAAAAACAGAACAGTCTGTAGCAATCTGTAGACTTTCAATACTTATGAAACTCTAAAACTTCTTAAAACTTAGGAAAATCAGGGAAATTTGTAAATCAATCATGTGTAAATATTTCAGATTATTTAGACGCTCTGAAAAAATTAGAAAATTCCTGGACTGAGCGCAAAAGTTTCTGTTTTTCAGCAAGATCAAATCAACAACTACCCTAGATCACCCCAAAGGTTTTACTTGGCTCAAACACTAATTAAAATACCAAAACACAATTACTTCAAAAGTAATAATGTGCAAAACACACCAAAAACATAAGAAAAAACAGAAAACAAAAATAAAATTGGGTTGCCTCCTAACAAGCGCTATTGTTTAACGCCCCTAGCTAGGGAAACCCAATAGATCTAGGTATTGTCATATTTGTTATGAAATCCATCAATTGCACGCTTGTGAACCCTAGGAGATTCTTTGGTTATATCAATAATCATACTCCTAGGTAGAAAGTCAAGAAATTCTTTTGTAGCAATCGGTTCCCGAACAATATTGATAAAGTTAGGGTGAACACTTATCATCTTAAGGTCTTCATTCCCTTTACTAGAGGATTCACCCTTATTATTGGGAATGTAAACAAACTTGGCAGCCTTAGAAATAGGAAATTTTGGAGTGGTTTGAACAGCGGCAAAAGCGGAACCCAAGTTGGTAATAATGTCCTCTAGCTTTCCTATTCTAGAGGAATCTTGGTCCAATTTTTCATTAACTATGGGTTCCTTTTCCCTTAGGGTTTTTAGAGTAACTCCTACCTTAGATCCATATTGAGTGATATGATTATGGATCTTTTTATCCAAGTTTTCAATGAGCTCTATAGTAGCAAGGTTATTTTCAATGATATCTAGCCTTCGCATAACATGTTCCAAAGTTAAGATTGTTTCATTAACCACGAGAGGGGGTGAGCCTACCAAATTTAACATAGCATTATAGGAATCAAAGGTATTGCTTCCAATGAAATTCCCTCCCGTAATGGTATCCCAAACATATCTATTCCAAGGAGAACACCCACATAAAAATTGCGAAGGAGAACGGTAGTCGATTGCTTACGAATAGATCTATTTTGAGCATTGCAAATTCTATACCAAGCATCCTTTAAGTTTTCTCGCTCCCTTTGCCTAAAATTAAGAACTTCATTCTCGGAAGTAATAGAGATAGTATCAACGCTATCCATGAGTTTGAGCGATCTAACACACAAGCAAGCAAAAAGCAAACGAAAAGACGAACGAAAAAGGGCGAATAAAAAGGCAAATCTTTTTGGTATTTTCTGAAAATTGTTTTAGAAGTGGGGGAGAGGAAATCGAGAGGCAAATGGTAAATAATGTAAATGCAAGAGATGTGTTTGTGATGGGTACTTGGTAGGCTTGATCCTGACTTGCTATGTATCTCCACGGCAACGGCGCCAGAAACCCTTCTTGCTACTTCTCGAGCATGCGTTGGTTTCCATGAAGAGGAATGGTTGATGCATCAAAGTAGATAAGTATTTCCCTCAATTGTTGAGAACCAAGGTATCAATCCAGTAGGTGATACAATCATGTCCCTAATAGATGTACCCACACAAAGAACCAAACTCTTGCACCCAACGCTATAAAGGGGTTGCCAATCCCTTCACGGTTACTTGCAAGGATGAGATCTGATGGAGATAGATAGGATAGATTGCTAGAAAGGAAAGTAAAACAAAAGGTAAAAATAATGCAGCAAAGTATTTTTGCTATTTTTGGTTTTAGATCTGAAAGTGTAAGGTGGAAAATAGACCCCGGGGCCATAGGTTTCACTAGAGGCTTCTTTCATGATGGCAAGTATTGCGGTGGGTGAACAAATTACTATCAAGAAATTGATAGAAAAACGAATAATTATGAAGATATACAAGGCAATGATTATGCATATAGGCATCACGTCTGTGTCAAGTAGACCAAAACGATCCTGCATCTACTACTATTACTCCACACATCGACCGACTCATGCTTGCATCTAGAGTATTAAGTTCATGAAGAACAGAGTAATGCATTAGGTAAGATGACATGATGTAGAGGGATAAACTCAAGCAATATGATGAAAACTCCATATTTTTATCCTTGATGGCAACAATACAATACGTGCCTTGCTACCCCTACTTTGTCACTGGGTGAGGACACCGCAAGATTGAACCCAAAACTAAGCACTTCTCCTATTGCAAGAATTACCAACCTAGTTGGCCAAACCAAACCAATAACTCGAACAGACTTGCAAAGATATGAAATCATGCATATAAGAATTCAAAAAAGACACAAATAATATTCATAGATAATCTGAACATAAACCCACAATTCAACGGATCTCGACAAAGACACCCCAAAAGAGTATTAAATCGGATAGATCTCCATGAAGATCATGAAGAACATGGTATTGAAGAGCACAGAGAGAGAAGAAGCCATATATCTACTAGCTATGGACACGAAGGTCGGTGGTGAACTAATCACGCATCATCGGAGGGGCAATGGAGTATGTAGATGCCCTCCGTGATCGAATCCCCTTCCGACAGATTACCAAAAAAAGGCTCCAAGATTTCATCTCTCGGGAACAGAGGCTTCTGGCACTGGAAAAGTGTTTTCGTGGCTCGTTATGGTATACAAGGAATATTTGGGAATTTATAGGCCGAGAAATAGGGTTAGGAGAGCTGTCGTGGGCTCACAAGCCTGGGGGCACGCCCTACCCCCTGGGTGCGCCCCTAGGGCTTGTGACCCCATGGTGGCTCACCTGACTTCATCTTCAAGTCTCTTGGTTTGCTTACGGTCCAAGAAAAATTATTCTGAGGATTTTATTCCGTTTGGACTCCGTTTAATATTCCTTATTTGCAATTATCAAAAATAAGGAAAAAAGAAACTGGCACTAGGCTCTACATTAATAGGTTAGTCCCATAAATAATATAAAATAGCATATTAATGCATATAAAACATCCAAACAGATAATATAATAGCATGGAACAATCAAAAATTATAGCTACGTTGGAGACGTATCAGGAACCAACCCACAATTCTCGGTCTCAGCAAATGCCTAGGGTTGATCTGGTTTTCTATCCCGGTACTACCGATTCCATATTCTCGGTTATACCGAGTTTCCCCTGTCAGCAGATAGTAGAGAAACTCGGTGAGACCGAAAGTTTAGAATTGGCGTCATCGACAATGAAGGGTATATATTTGGTGGTCCCGATGGTTCAAAATTTCACTCTTCAAATCATCGCGCCCCAAGCCCTAAGTTGCCGCAGAAGGACCCCCTGGTCATTGCCCTTGTCTTCCCGCGCTCCTCCACCGCTGGAATCGACGCCATCGATGGAATCTTCACCCCTGTCGCCGCCGTAGCGAATCTGTCATCGAGCTAGGGTATGGATTTGGATCCCTCTTGCACTCCAACCTCTGATTCTTGCGCATTAGGGTTTCTCTACTATCAAGCCACAGTTTGAGATCGTTCAATCCACAAGTTAAACTCCATAGTCTAGCGAATCAAAAAAATCTAGGTTTGGTTGCCCGCGAAGTCGCATCTCACTGATACCGAGTCAGAAAAATCGGTTCCACCGATCGCCTTTTTGTGCTACTGAGGACAGAAATCGGTGAAACCGAGTGACAAGTTTCGGTCTGACTGAAACTGTTTCCAAGTTTCATTTAAGAGTTTTGTGAGTCTCGGCAGCACCAAAATGTTCGACTCAATGACACCGAAATCCAATTTTGCAGTGAACTACATCTATAATTTTTCTGTTCAAAATTTCAAAAACCAGTTGAACATTTTGTGGTGACTTATCCTATTCCACTCTTATATACTCTCTGCACAGGGTCAGCATGTCAGGGTCAGACAGTCAGAACTTTCCGGAGCAGAATGTTGAGATGAGTTCAGGCACTAGTCCTGAGTCTAGTTCTTCTTCAAATCAAGGCACTCCCAATTCTCATGGGTTGCCTAAGGCTGCAACAAGGACCAGGAAGAAGCTTAATTCCAATGAAGAGGATTCAGATTTTGTCCCATCAGAGATTCTTGCCAAGAAGCCAGAGAAGCCTGCTAGGAAGTATGCCAATGAGGCCACCTCATCTAGGAAGGTGGTCAGCAAAATTTATGCTCCTGCATAAACCTTCAAAGCACATGAGAGTGCTAGGGCAACAATGTATGTTCAGGTCCCCAGGAAGGTTGTCCCAAAGAAGACAGCCAGGAAGACGATCATCCGTGTGCAGGGCAGGCCTACATCCATGTTTGAGGATCCAGAGGAGGCTGTTGCTGCTAGTGCTACTGCTGAGGAGGAAGAGGGTGAACCTGCTGCTCAAGCGCCTCCTAAGAAGAAAGCCAAGAAACGGTTGGCTGATGCTATGCTCAAGCCAGGCCCCTCCAAGAGCACCAAGGTAACTTCAAATAAAGTTGTTGCATAGAAGTCCAAGGGGACTACTATAGATATACCTGCTTTTGAGAAGAACAAGAGATCCACTTTCAGAGAAACAGATGATGATGATGCTATGTCTGTTCTGATGAAGCTCAGACCTCACCTTCCAATTCATGATGTCAGCCACCTAGTTGTTGAGGATATGAAGAAGAGGAAGGATTCAGGCTTGAGGGTATGGAGAGCTATTGATCCATATGCCCAGAGGAGAAAGACTATTGTTGATTACAGATTTTACACCAAAGAGCAGCAAGAATTCTATGAGATAGTTTTGCTAGACAAGAGCCCAGCAGTCAGTGACATGAGAAATGTTGACTAGAAGTACATCAAGGACAATGAGGACTACTTTCCATGTGTCCAAGACAATTTTCACTGCATTGGACTTGATGAGTTTGTTGGCAGAGAGTTTACTGCCTGAAATGATGAAATGATCATGCAATTCTACTCCACTACACATTTCTATGGAGATGGTAGGATTGTCTGGATGATTGAAGGAGCAAGATATGAATCTACTGTTGATGAGTGGGCTACCATCTTAGGAGTCCCACAGGTTCATGATAGAGATTTGTATGTCTACACAAAATCCAAGGCGAGCCACAATACCATAAAGGACATGTATAATCCTATGTGTGCAGACAAAGTGCAATCTCACAAGCTTGGCTCCATCTACTTTCTCCAACCAGGCCTCCGTACCATGAACACCCTGAGGCATACCTTGATGCCCAAGTCTGGAGATGAGAAGATGATTCGTGGATACTCCATCAACATGCTCATCCATCTTGATCATCACACCGAGATTTGAGTGATGGACTTGATTGTAGAGACTGTAAATAGGGTTGCTGCTGATCAGAAGCACTCATGCTGCTATGCACCCTATATCTAGATGCTCATCAATTCTCAGCTTGAGAAGCACATATTTTCTCTAGACAGTCCCCATTTGCCACTTCAGGCAGACTTTGAGGATAACATTGTGGTGATGGACCCAGATCATCCCACATCAGCTGCAGCTCAAGCAGAAGCAGAGGTAGCTCGAGCCACTAGTGCTCAGGTTCCTAGGTCCAGGAACGAGCAGATGGATCTTTTGATCACCATTGTCATGGAGATGAAGAAGAATATCAAAGGTATACTAGATAATCAAAACAGTCTTGTGAGGATCTTTGAGGATAGAGTGAAGACCCTCAATGACAAGTTTGATGGGCTGACTAAGACAGTCAATGAGCTCAAGAAAGAGGTTGATGAAGCCCCAATCCGTCGTCACTCCTCAGAATCTGATTCTTCTGATGATGAGGAGGAAGATAGTGCACCTGTAGGGACGACTGCCCAGTTTATGACTAAGGCCAGGACTCCTAAAGTACCAGCTCTAGAGACGAGGCCTTCATCCTCTGCTCTAGCCACTGTGTCTTCGGCTCCATCAGCTCTAGTGCCTTCTGTATCTACTCTAGCTCCATCCAGGACTTTAGCTGAAGTCTTCGCTCACGCAGTTCTCTCGACTCCGACATCGACGAACGAAGGAGATCAGCCGCAGAACGATTAGATATATGCCTTTGAACTTTTTGGTAACTTGTTGCCAAAGGGGGAGAAGTGTATATAGATCTTAGGCTTCGAGTGAGAGAGCGTCTTTCTTTATTTGCCGGTTTTCCAAAACATTTGGCTCTTTTGGTTTGATGTGAGATACTTTTGTGTTTGTGTGTGATCATACGCTTCAATATGTGTTGCAGCTATTTCCTATCATTTGATGATTATGTGATGATCACTCACTTTGCTTATTGTGTTGTGCTTTGTTGTTAACTCTAATTATTCTCACACACCACCAAGATGTATGTGACATGGAATAAGTGCCCCATGTACCTAATCAATTGTGCAATTGCACTCAAATGCAAGTTCAAAATAATGCACAAATTTAGGGCAAGCTCTTGCTTATCACATACTTCTCAAAGCAATGATTATATTCATTGATTATATCATATGTCGGAGCTTTGATCTATATGTTGTCATCAATTAACAAAAAGGGGGATATTGAAAGCACATTTTCTCCCTTGGTGGTTTTGGTAATTCATAACAACATATAAGTCATTGAACTAATGTTTCCATCAAGTATGTTTCAGGAAAAGTTCAATGATGGGTTAGCAAAGAGATTGTGGAATACCCCAAGATGCATAGGTTGGCAAAGCTTCAAGCAAGAGGACTCTATAATTTTATATTTGTGAGAAATCACTTTGAGTCCATAGGAAAGCCAATACTATTAAAAGGGGGTAAGGTTTTGTTGGTGAACAAAATGCTCATACATGCACAAGTGACAGTCACCAAAGACACCCACAAACTCTCCCACCAAAGTATGTCCAAAGCCAAACACTCAAAATCGGTGCAACCAACATTATAAAGTTAGTGCCACTGATTCCAAACCCTAGACAGACTCATCCAAACCCTAGCTTTTCGGTACAGCCGATACTGCATTCGGTGCCATCGAGTTGGGCTGCCAACTTTTTGTTATGCAAGTTCATAGTTTCGGTCCCTCCAAGATTGTTGAATCGGCATCACTGAGATTGGGCATTCTGACTGTTGGTCACCTTATCGGTGCAACCGAGATTCCTATATTGGTCTCACCGAGATTCAAAAGTTTCCAACTTTGGTCACTTCCGTAAAACCGAGATTAACACATCGGTGTCATCGAGACTGACTTATTGTGTGTAACAGTTGGATTTTTGGGGATGCCTATATATACCCCACCACCACCACCTACTCGAAAGATAAGCACTCGGAACTATTCCATACCTATCCTATCAGTTTTCTAAGAGAGAACCACCTACCCTTGTGTTGACGTCAAGATCTTCCGCTCCAACCATATGGATCTTGATTTCTAGCCTCCCCAAGTTGCTTTCCACCAATCCCATCTCTTCTACCAAGCCATATCTATGAGAGGGAGATTGTGTGTTGAGGAGTCTATCATCTTGAAGCACAAGATCAAGGAGTTCATTGACATTATCGAGCCTATTACCTTTTGGAGGGTGGTGCCTCCTAGATTGGTTAGGTGTCCCTTGGGAGCCTCCTACTTCATGTTGTGGAGTGGACCAATGAGTTTGTAAGGACAAGGAGATCGCCTACTTTGTGAAGATCTACCCTGAGTTAGGCTAGTCCTCCCTGGACATAGGACGTCATGGTATAGTCAAGGTTGCTTCTTCGTGGAACCCTCCATGGGTAGAACCCTCCATGGACTCTCGCGACCGTTACCCTCCGTGGGTTGCAGACTCCATGAATGTGGATGTATGATAGCACCACCTATTGAACCACGGGAAAGATCATCGTGTCACCAATTGTGTTTGCTTTTCCTATCATCTCTTTACTTACATGTGCAATGTCTTTACTTTCTGCTGCTAAACTCTTAGACATGCATGTGTAGGATGTACTTGACATACTATGAATGCTAAAATCTGCCAAGAATTAAAATTGGGAAAAAAGTAGAATTTTATTTGGTCAAGTAGTCTAATCACCCCCCCCCCACCCTCTAGAACTACTTTCGATTCTACACATCCTTCGATCTCCAGAAGAGTGTGGCAGACGCCAATCTGCTATTCACCTCACGGGGAGAAGGAGATGAAGCCCGGCTGTTATGGGCACAGTTTAGAGCCCCCGAGCGTCCTCCTCTTTTGGTGGAGCAGCTGAAACAGTTGATGGAGCTGCACCAGCTCGCGGAGTTAGCCATGAAGGAGCTCTGCATCCGCTTATGGCCCGGCGAGCCACTGCCAGGTAGCTACTTTGGCCTAGTGCAGAGGTTGATTGTTTCTTTGCCTCGCCTCAACACAGTCAAGCGCTCCTCCTGCATCGAAGGAGTCTAGATGGCCCTTGCCCAGGCCAAATTGCACGGTCCAGGGCTAAATCCGATGAAGGTAGCTACCGACCCGCCGCCACCCGGGAAGTAGCATCGACGCCCCGAGCTGTACTTTGATGGAGTGATGGAGAGTGGTCGGGTGATAGCATCACAGTGTTCGAGTGATAAAATGTTTGAATGAGTTGTAACGCGTCCGAAGACTTGCCCAAACTTTTAATGATATTAGTATTTGTTCTTATATGGTTTTGCATTCCTTTATAACTCCTATGTGGCTATTTAATACTGAAAGATGCGAGTCGTCGGCTTCAGCCCCCACGTAGATACTACATGGGGTGTCTATGCCAATGCACTATGTCCCTTAGCCGTATTATCGGAACCCGAAGGCGGTACAACGAGGCAGAATAGGCAATCAGACTATAGTGCTTTATTCTTTCAGTTAGTCATAGGGTGCTAAAAGAACTACAGGAAGCGTACGATTAGCCACCAAAGTGTTGTGATGTTCGTACGAACCGTGGCCAAAGCTGGTATCACAATGTCTGCACAAAGGGCAAGTTCCTCGTATAACACGTAATAACCCCTTACAAGGATTGAAGTATAACAATTCCCGCTCAGGGTTCACAGACCGGATCGCGCATACTATGACAGTCCGTTTTTGGCTTTCTCCCGTGAGGTGCTTGACCAAACTATCCGAAAGCACAATTGCAGGGGTGCTCCCTTTGCCCTTTTGGCCGAACGGGCGAAACATAAAGGGGCACGCACAGGATCCGGGCAACCCAACTTATTGACCAAATACATAGTTCTGAACCGATGCATATAAAGTGAACCCCAAGACACTGAACACATGATAGAGAAGGCGATTTGTGTTTGAACTCGAGCCCTGGTCTATTAGCTGGTTACCTCGTGTCATACCGAACAGGTTCATGAGAAGAGGGAGAGAGGAGGAAAAATATGCGCCAAAAGAAGGACAGATGAGGTGAACTTGCGCCACGCAATTTTGCATTTTCTCAAAACTCTTATAACTCGGATTGCCGAAGCAACTGTTTACAGGTATGTGAAAGAAATAAAAATATACAGGAGTTGTTGTACCAGGGGTCTTTGACTAGTAACCTGACGTCCTTGATATGCCCCCCTGCTAGTTGGCTCCTACTCTTAGATGCACCTTGATGGGTGTTAGTGTTCGGCGGGCGGATTGTGCCAAGAAAATCTTGAGAGGTTGTTGAATTGTAGGTGAGCTTTATGCCATAGGCAGGCTCTTTTAGAAGTGCCTGCATTTTGTCTGAAGACGTGTTGATGGTGGAAATTCGAGCCAGCCGAAAACCCATCTTTATTTCCCCAGCGCTACCCATGGAATCTTGAGTGTCAAGTTGTGCCTCCTCGGCACATACTTTGCTGGTCTTGAGGTTTTGTGGTGGGGGCGAGTCCCTATAGAGGGGAGGAGGAAGGATCTGAGTTTTTGGTCTGAAGCTGAACTCGCTTCCCAGCCTTGTGTGCCTTTATGGCGGATGTTAGAATTTGCCGATCTTCTTTGTAGATAAATTCGACTGCTAGGGCCAATGCATGTTCCTCAGTTCTAAGGGAGCGCTCTGTATTGACATTGATAGTAATGAACCCCTTGGGGCCTGGCATCTTGAGGCTGAGGTATGCGTAGTGTGGGACCATGTTGAAACGAGTGAACACTGTCCGACCAAGCAGCGTGTGATAGCCATTGTGGAAGGGCACATTGTCGAAGATTAGGTCTTCGCTGTGAAAGTTATCGGGCGAGCCTAACAAAACTTCCAGGGTTACGGATCCCGTACATCGGGCCTCAACGCCTCGGATCACTCCTTTGAAGGTAGTGCTGCTAGGTTTGATGCTTGATGGATCTACCTTTTTCACCGTCTCTGAGTAAATTAGGTTGAGGCTACTTCCTCCATCCATTAGGACTTTTGTGAGGTGATACCCATCTCTAATGGGGTCTAGGACGAGGGCCGCCGAACCCCCATGGCGGATAGTGGTCGGATAGTCACGCCGATCAAAGGTGACCGGGTATGCCGACCATGGGTTGTACTTTGGGGCTACGGGTTCGACAGCGTAGACCTCCCGAAGGGTGCACTTCCTTTCCTTCTTGGGTATATGGGTGGCGTATATCATGTTCCCATTTTGAATTTGGGAGGAAATTTCTTCTGTCTGCCACCAGTTGGACCCCAAGGCTCATCATCATCCTTGTTGCGAGAGCTTTTGCCTTGGTCCTCGGGTGGTATCTCCTGGAATTTAATCGATTTTGGGCCAGCCCAATAGCTATTTCAGAAATTCATAATAAATCCAAGAGGCCCACACAACCCATTCTTGCATGGAAAGAGGTGGAACCAAAGTTTAGTCCCACATTTCTAGTTTGGTGGGAGTTGGACCTCCTTATAAGGGAGGATGTTTCCCCACAGTTATGAGCATGAGAACAAGAGAGACATACACGCGCGCTCCTCCACCGCCGCCCGCCTTGCCACGCCATGCCTTGTCACGACGCGCCGCGGGTTGCGGGAATGAGTCGAGCCGTTGTCTATATTTTTGCTGCGCACGATTGGTATACGAAAGGTCACTCGAAAGCTGAAAGTTTTTGCTGTAGTGGATATTGAATACGAACATTGCACCCTTCGGCTGCTACCTTTTCGTCACCGAGTTCCAAACACTGAGCGGCTACGATCTTCTCCATCCCGGCTTGCGGCGTGCACCGCATGTCGGGACAGTAGGCCTCCGAAATCGTACCTCTTTGAGTCTTGTACGGGAGAAGGGTTATAAGGTTTTTGGGGAGCGCTCTACGCGACTACTGACTGGTTCATCACGAACGCTCCAGACACCAACGACCACTTCCCCAATGACGACTTCTTCCCCAACGTCGACTACCTCTTTGACGACATGGCTGGCGATGACACCTACCCCAAGACCGAGCCTTCTGCCACTGTTCCGTATGTCCTCGTGTTCTCTCTGTTTAATATCATGCTTCAGTTTCATGCTCTAGTTTTTCTTGCACTGGCCTCTGTTCCACATATGTTTTGTTCTCCTTCACATGTGCGCATGCAATTTGCCCTCTTTCTTTTAGATAACATGACTTGTTTCATCTCTACTATAATAGTCATGTTTTCCATGATGTTTTATTTATTTATCCTATTAATAAAATCATATGGTAAATTGCTCATATTTCCAACAATCCAAAAACCTTATTATAGGCAATTTACCCCAAGTGGTTTTGCTGCATCCATGAGGCCTCCTATGTTTGAGGGTGTGCACTACAAGATGTGGCATGTGAGAGAAGTCTTATGGTTTCAAACCATGAGTTGCTATGACGCCACTCTTAGCAAACCTGAAGGAGATTATGATGCTTAACAGGAGCAAGCTTTCTAGAAAATGGATACCCTATTTAAGGCTGCTCTCTTGAGTGTTCTTGGTGAGAACATAGTTGATGCTTATGCGTCAATTGACAATGGAAAAGATATATGGGACGCACTTGAGGCCAAGTTTGGGGTCTCGGATGCCGGCACTGAGCTGTACATCATGGAACAATTCTATGACTACAGGATGACTGAAGAGCACTTCGTGGTTGAGAAAGCTCATGAGATACAGTCATTTGCTAGAGAACTTGAGCACTTCAATTGTATGTTACCGGACAAGTTTGTTTCCGGTGGCATCATCACTAAGCTTCCTCCTACGCGGAGGAACTTTGCTACCTCTCTGAAACATAAGAGACAAGAGTTTTCCGTTCGAGATCTCATTGGTACTCTTGATATCGAAGAAAAGGCGAGAGCAAAGGATACACGTGCTCGAGGTATTGAGGGATGATCTAGTGCCAATCTGGTACAGAAGAAAAACTTCCAGCCCCACAAGTTCAAGAACAAGGGCAAGTTTGATTGTAAAGCAAAATTTGATGGGAAGAACAAGGTTGTACAACACACCAACTTCAAGAAAAAGAATGACAAAAAGAAAGGTGTTTGCCATGTGTGCGGAGATTCTGACCATTGGGCTCCCAGTTGCCCTAATCAATATGACAAGCGTAATCCTGGGAAAGGCGGCAAGACCGCTAATGTTATCATTGGAGACATTGACATGAAGGATGCTGGGTATGGTATATTTCCCACTATTCTTTCAGTATGTTATTCTCCTGATTGGTTGATTGACACGGGTGCTAATGTGCATGTATGCGGTGATATTTCTATGTTTTCCTCTTATCAGACTGGAGGCACTTCAACTGTGCTGATGGGAAATGGTTCAAGTGCTTTTGTTCATGGTGTTGGCACGGTCGATCTGAAGTTTACTTCGGGGAAGATAGTGCAGCTGAAGAACATGCATTATGTCCCCTCCATCAATAAAAATCTTGTTAGCGGATCTCTTGTGTGTAGAGATGGCTACAAGCTTGTCTTTGAATCGGATAAATTTGTAATATCCAAGTATGGAACCTTTATTGGTAAAGGCTATGAGTCAGGAGGCATGTTTCATTTATCCTTGTCAGATGTTTGCAATAAAGTGGTTAATCATGTTTGCAACAATAGTGAAGCAAATGTGTGGCATTCACGTCTTTGTCATGTTAACTTTGGTTGCATGTTGCGACAAGCCAAACTGAGCTTAATCCCTAGCTTCACCACTGTCAAGGGATCTAAGTGTCAAGTTTGTGTGCAAGCTAAGCAACCTCGTAAGTCTCACACGACTGCAGAAACGAGAAATCTTGCACCACTAGATCTCATACATTCAGATCTTTGTGAAATGAATGGTGTTTTGACAAAAGGTGGAAAGAAATATTTCATGACGTTAATCGATGGCTCCACTAGATACTACCATGTGTATCTTTTGAAATCAAAGGATGAAGCTTTGAACTTCTTCAAGACCTATAAAGCGGATGTGGAGAATCAACTTGATCGGACAATCAAGAGGCTTAGGTCTGATCATGGTGGAGAGTATTTTTCCAATAAATTTGATTCTTTTTGTGCAGAACATGGTATAATCCATTTGAAGACACCTCCATATTCACCTCAGTCAAATGGGGTAGCCGAAAGAAAGAACCGCACTCTAACTGATTTGGTTAACGCCATGTTAGACACATCGGGTCTCTCCAAGGCATGGTGGGGGGAGGCGATACTGACTGCATGTCACGTTCTAAACCAAGTTCCCACAAAGAACAAAGAAATAAATCCATTTGAGGAATGGGAGAAGAAAAGGTTAAAACTCTCTTACTTACGAACCTGGGGTTGTTTGGCGAAAGTCAATGTGCCAATTCCAAAGAAACGCAAACTTGGTCCAAAAACTATGGATTGTGTTTTCCTGGGCTATGCTTTTCATAGCATTGGTTATAGATTCTTGATTGTAAAATCTGAGGTATCAGACATGCATGTCGGTACAATCATGGTGTCGAACGATGCGACTTTCTTTGAAGATATAGTTCCCATGAAGGATATGGGTAGCTAATCAAATCAAAAGTTGCCTAGTTCCTCGAGTCGGGATGTAGTTGCAATTTCTGAACCTACCATTCCGATTCAACTTCTTGAAGATTCTGTGGAGGACAACAATGAGACTCCTAAAAGGAGCAAGAGACAGAGGACTGCAAAGTCTTTTGGTGATGATTTTCTTGTGTATCTCATAGATGACACTCCCAGTTCTATTTCAGAGGCCTATGCTTCTGAAGATGCTGACTACTGGAAGGAGGCTGTCCGTAGTCAGATGGATTCCATCTTGGCAAATGAAACTTGGGAGATAACTAATCGACCTTATGGGTGCAAACCTATAGGGTGCAAATGGATGTTCGAGAAGAAGCTTAGGCCTGATGGTACTATTGAAAAGTACAAGGCACGGCTCGTGGCTAAGGGTTATACCCAAAAGGAAGGTGAAGACTTTTTTGATACTTACTCACCTGTGGCTCGACTAACCACTATTCGAGTGCTACTTTCACTAGCAGCCTCACATGGTCTTGTCGTTCATCAAATGGATGTTAAGACTGCTTTCCTAAATGGAGAGTTGGATGAGGAAATTTACATGGAACAACCATATGGTTTTATAGTGGACGGTCAAGAAGGAAAGGTGTGCAAATTGTTGAAGTCTTTGTATGGACTTAAGCAAGCACCTAAGCAGTGGCACGATAAGCTCGAAAGAACTTTAACAACTGCAGGCTTTGTTGTAAACGAAGCTGACAAATGTGTGTACTATCGACATGGTGGAGGCGAAGAAGTTATCCTTTGCTTGTATGTCGATGACATATTGATTTTTGGAACAAATTTGAATGTTATTAAGGAGGTCAAGAATTTCCTATCTCGTTGTTTTGAGATGAAGGATTTGGGAGTAGCAGATGTTATTCTAAACATCAAGTTATTGAGGGATGGTGATGGTGGGATTTCATTGCTTCAATCTCACTATGTGGAAAAGATCTTGAGTCGCTTTGGTTATAATGACTGCAAGCCCTCTCCAACACCATATGATGCTAGTGTGTTGCTTTGAAAGAATCGAAGAATTGCTAGAGATCAATTGAAATATTCTCAGATTATTGGCTCGCTCATGTATTTGGCCAATGCCACAAGACCTGACATCTCTTATGCTGTTAGCAAACTGAGCCGATTTGTTTCAAAACCAGGATATGATCATTGGAAAGCTATAGAAAGAGTTATGCGTTATTTGAAAGGCACTGCGAATTATGGAATTCACTATACTGGGCACCCAAAGGTGCTTGAAGGGTATAGTGACACAAACTGGATCTCAGATGCTGATGAGATAAAGGCCACGAGCGGATATGTATTCACTCATGGAGGTGGAGCTGTTTCTTGGAAGTCTTGCAAGCAGACCATCTTAACGAGGTCAACAATGGAAGCAGAACTCACAGCACTAGCTACAGCTACGGTCGAAGAAGATTGGCTTCGTTGGCTCTTGAATGACTTGTCGGTTGTTGAGAAACATGTACCGGGTATCCTTATGAACTATGACAATCAACCCGTGATCACGAAAGTGCGTAGTTCAAAGGATAACATGAAGTCATCAAGACATGTTCAAAGAAGGTTAAAGTCTATCAGGAAAATGAGAAACTCCGGAGTTATTGCATTGGATTATATCCAAACGTCTAAAAATCTGGCAGATCCTTTTACTAAGGGTCTATCACGTGATGTGATAGATAATGCATTGAAGGAGATGGGTATCAGACCCGCAATATGAGTTGTTCACAGTGGTAACCTAATCTATATGATCGGAGATCCCGTGAATTAGATGTGGAAGACAAGTTGTTGGTCAACTGAGAGGAGAGTATCCTTACTATTTAATACCACTCCATGAAGATGCAATACTCTCCTAATCTACATGGCAGGTTGATGTATATCTTAACGTATTCTGAGTGGCTTATTTAGCAGAGATGTTATCCTACAGAACATCTTTTGAAGAACACACCTATATGAGTCTGATTGTTAAACGTCGCAATCTATGAGAGTAGGGTGCTCTCTAGTAAACTCATGAAAGGTCTTGGAGTATGACGCATAAGCTCCACCCTCAGGGAAGACCCATGGTAGCCTAGTATCGGTCAAGGCTTTGTGTGAAGCTAGATTCGCACAAAACTTGCAGTTTAAGGCCAGTCCACTGTTCAAGTTGCTTACTAGTGTAGCATAGAGTTTTAGGTGGAAGTTCAACTTAACAGTCTCCACTGCAGTACCGGTATATAAAACAGTGTTTTGGAACCAAAGGCAAATTTTGTGTGCCTCTGGGATCTGGTGGGGGATTGCTAGAATTTAATCGATTTTGGGCTAGCCCAATAGCTATTTCAGAAATTCCTAATAAATCCTAGGGGCCCACACAGCCCATTCGTGCATGGCAAGAGGTGGAACCAAAGTTTAGTCCCACATTGCTAGTTTGGTGGGAGTTGGACCTCTTTATAAGGGAGGATGTTTCCCCACATGTATGAGCATGAGAACAAGAGAGACATACACGTGCGCTCCTCCTCTGCCGCCCGCCTCGCCATGCCACGCCTCGTCACGACGCGCCGCGGGTTGTGGGAATGAGCCGAGCCATTGTCTATATTTTTGCTACGCACGATTGGTATACGAAAGGTCACTCGGAAGTTGAAAGTATTTGCTGTAGTGGATATTGTATACGAACATTGCACCCTTCGGCTGCTACCTTTTCATTTTGTCTCCCTCTGTCCCTTCAGCTCCCGACGCAGCCTATTCACCTCCTTCTCCTGTGCCTATAAAAGAGAGGTCACTCCTCTCTAGAGAGACACCGGAAGATCATCTCCCTCTCGCCATCGAGTTCCAAACACTAAGCTGCTACGATCTTGTCCATCCTGGCTTGCGGCGTGCATCGCAGGTCAGGACAGTAGGCCTCCGAAACCGCACCTCTTTGAGTCTTGTACGGGAGAAGGGTTATAAGGTTTTTGGGGAGCACTCTGCGCGACTACTGACCGGTTCATCACAGACGCTCCAAACACCGACGACCACTTCCCCAACGATGACTTCTTCCCTGACGTCGACTACCTCTTTGACGACATGGCTAGCGACGACACCGACCCCAAGACCGGGCCTTCTGCCGCTGTTCCGTATGTCCTCGTGTTCTCTCTGTTTAAGATCATGCTTCAGTTTCCTGCTCTAGTTTTTCTTGCACTAGCCTCTGTTCCACATATGTTTTGTTCTCCTTCACATGTGCGCATGCTATTTGCCCTCTTTCTTTTAGATAACATGACTTGTTTCATCTCTACTATAATAGTCATGTTTTCCATGATGTTTTATTTATTTTACCTATTAATAAAATCATATGGTAAATTGCTCATATTTCCAATGGTATCTTGCTAGCCTGTTTAAACACCCAGCAGTTGCGGTGTGTGTGGTTGGCAGGCTTTTCCAAAGTCCCATGGATTTGCCAACGCCTTTCCATGATCTTCTTTAGCTAAGTGGGTCCGTCACAATTGCCTTTAGGAGGCTTCTTCCGCTGCCCAGGTCGGGAGTTGCGGAATCCGACGTTTATAGCTGTATCATCGGCATCGTTATTATTGTGTCGACGCTTATTCTTATTGTGCTTTGGTTTTAAGTTTCCATCCCGGGATCCAGGTGCTACGAGATCTTCGGAATTGTGGATGCGTCTCGCCAGCCAATTGTCTTCACCCGCGCAAAAGAGGGTGATGAGGGAGGTAAAGGTGGACATAGTCTGAGGTTTGTCCTGGACTAGCTGGTGGGCCAGCCATTCGTCCCAAATATTGTGCCGGAAGGAGGCTATGGCCTCAGCATCTGGACAGTCGACGATTTGGTTCTTCTTAGTCTAGAACCGATTCCAGAATTGCCAAGCATACTCGCCGGGATTCTGGACGACGTTGCTAGGATCGGAAGAGTCCGACGGGCAGACATAGGTTCCCTGGAAGTTAGAGCGGAACGCATCTTCCAGGTCTTCCCAGCATCCAATGGATTTTTCAGGGAGGCTGTTTAACCAGTGCCGAGCTACCCCTTAAGCTTAAGAGGTATTTGATGGCATGGAGATCGCCTCCTCGCGCCATGTGGATATGGAGGAGGAAGTCCTCAATCCATACGGTTGGGTCAGTGGTCCCATCATACTATTCTATATTCGTGGGTTTAAAACCCTTGGGGAACTGATGCCGCATTACCTCATATGTGAAGCATAGTGGGTGAGCAGCGCCTCTAGCCCGTGCTATGTCGCGCCTATATTCGGCCTCTGTATGGGGCCGGTTGCGTTCCCGGACTCAGTTGTTTTGGTCGAACCATGGTCTGTATCCGCCCCGTCTATCAGGCAAGTACACTCTGGATCCATAAATGGATCTTGTGCGGCCTGCTCTATGATCCAGGTCATCTCGCAGGTCGAACCTGTCATTAGGATCTAATGTCTCCTTACCCCGTCTTCGGGGCACTGCCAGTATGTAACAGGTGTTGCCAGCCATCTTGTCCCGACCGTGAGGGGGGGCGGTTCGGCTTGTCGTATGGAGTATGGTTTGGCGAGGGAGTATTAATGAGTTCATCATCGAATTGCGGCAGCATCCTTCTCCGAGGGTAGCATTTGAGCTGGTTTGACAGACTGGTGCCGTATACTTCAGCGGCTGAGAGGACTTTCGTCCATCGATCATTGAGGTCGTCCTGTTCGGCTTTGAGTTGCCGTTCTTTAGCCTTTAGGCTGCGAGTCGTTGCTATGAGCCATTGCCTGATTTCTTCCTGATCTTCGAGGTTATCAGGGATGTACAAGTCATCGGCTTCCGGTATATCTTCCTCCTCAACGGGGGACAGGTAAGCATCGCCTTCAAAGTCGTTGACGTTATCGGGGTTGTTCTGGTCCTCACGCCCTTCCGGGCCCTCTAACGGGTGCTTGGGGATATCGGGTTTGCCATGATCAGAGGGGGTATTACGTCCCCGTTGCTGATAATAGCTTTTCTTCCTTTTTTGCCTTTGGACCACTTATGCGATTTCCGGCGCCTTGATGGTGCGTCGCCCGATTTTTCACCATCGTTGTGAGGCGTGTTGTCGCCATTGGTGGTAGGAGTATCTACCATGTAGATGTCATATGTGGAAGTGGCGGCCCAACTCCCGGTCTTAGCAGGGGTGGGAGCACGGTCCTCTTCACACATGTATTATGCCTCCTCGGAGGCATAGTCCAGCATGCCAGTTAAATCCTCGACAGTGGCTATCAAGTGGGTGGTGGGTTGGTCGAAAAATTCGTCCTGGCCCGCACCGTAACCAAACCGAGCGGTAGATCGGGGCTGGTCGTCGGTGATCTTCATCGACGAGATTTGATCCAGGGCCTTGTCGACAGCTGAGGGCCCGATCGGATCCAACAGTTCGGAACTCGTGGAGTTAACCTTCAAGACGTCTAGACATGCGAAGTGTTCGGCAAGAACACGTGTCCGGTCATCTGGCTTAATGGCCAAACCAGTATAAGAGATTGGTTCATCGCCATGGGTGACCCCATCAGCATGTCTGAAGAAGGGCCTCGAGGTTAAAGCCTCAGAGTCCTCGGAGGCTACAGGCGAAGCTACGAGCCTGATTAATGAAAAGTCACCCCGAGAGTCGATGGAAAACTCTGAGTTTCCAAATCTGACCTCTCGATCAGGGGCGAAGCTCTTAACACGGCCTAGATGGCCAGCGGAATCAGCATGCAGCACAATGCTGCCGAAGGCGAAGATCTGTCCGGGGACAAAAGCGCCCATGTTGCGGACCTCTTCGTTGATGACAAGGCGAGGCATCGATTCCATCTTGCTCATAGAGGAACTCTCAATGAAAGCACCAATGTTGGTGTCAAAACCGGCGGATCTCGGGTAGGGGGTCCCGAACTATGAGACTAGAATCGCCGGTAACAGGAGACGAAGGGGACACGGATTTACCCAGGTTCGGGCCCTCCTATCGAGGTAATTCCCTATGTCCTGCTTGGTTGTATTGATGATGTGGGGTGTTATAGAGTTGACCCACCTCGAGATCGAATGGCTAACCCTAGATGAGTTGTTCTGTTCCTATACCCTAAAAACCTCTGGCTTATATAGATGTCAAGGATGCCTAGGGTTTACACATGGTCAGTTACATGCTGAAGAGATAAACATGCCTATTTACCAAATGTGGAGCGTAAGCCGTGCTTCCCAAAGCTTCCATCTTGGAGACTAGGCCTTCAAATCTTCTAGTGTTCGGTAAGTAGCCCATATAGTCTGTCCCATAAGCAATAGGTCGGCCATCCGAGGACCCCCTAATCTAGGACTCCCTCACCTACCGTCATACACGCTCGATGCACGGGAATGCATTCTGGACAATCAGGACACACGCTTGTCGCGGCACAATGTTGGCCCTCGCATCTGGTTATAGTACGGGGAAATAGCCGAGTTCTTGGGTTCCAAATTTCATCTTTTCGTGTGACACCGGAATTTTTTACTGCATTCAACAAGTTTTTTTGACTATGTATTGCAAGGCAGCATTCAACAAGTTTGCAGGTAAGTCAAGTATTTTTTACCGTAATATGCATAGTGTAAAAAAACCAACACTAAAACATAGGTGTGCATGCTATGGGCAAATAGTTGCTAGTAGTAAATAGTGTGGGGACCCTAAGATAAGCATAAATATTCCATCAACCAAACCGTTTGCAGCTCAACACTGCAATTACATTGCTCTACGTATTAGTTCATAAAACGGAGTCTCACCGACATCTAGATCAACACATAATAAACATACTCAAGTAGAGATATAAGACGCACAAAGTATAGATAGCTAGGTTAGTGCTGGCATCAAGACATGTATATATAACTCAATCCTAATCGTACCCATCAACAACGTAAACTTTCTCCATATACTCCGCGTACGCAGTGTGCGCCCCCCCCCCCCCCGACGAGAATACTTCTCCTTGAAGGAGCCAACGGTTTGTCATCTATCATGCACCAGAACACTTGCAAACATGGGGTTAAGCCTTTGGGCACAAAACGGGCATCCTAAGCCCCCATTCCGAATCCTAATACGACGATTATGCGTTCCCGCATAGAGCCCCCTAAGATTTTGTTTCTTGTACCTTCTCTGGTCGTACTTATCGCTGCCAACATTGTCATATAACACCTATGCATATAATAAAAAATCATTACATTGATGAATAATATGCATAAAATGATATCACAAGCAACTTATGATATAAGTAGTTACCAAAATATGGGGGTCTAACCTGTTCTCCATCATTGATGGAGTTGTCACCGTCGCCGTCGGAGTCGGTGGAGTGGTCATCAGAGAGGTCATAGTAGCCTCTGTGCAGCACCGCCTCCTGCTGGGGAGGTACGATGGGGCTTATGACGGCATTGTCATGCTTCTGTCCGTGCAAGACCTCATTGGCCGGGAGGGAAACCTCGTCACCCAACATTAAGAGATGCTTGGTTGCTTCGCCGGCCCCGTCTTCGACCCCCACGTCACCACTCCCTCTGATACACTTTTGAGAGCGTTTATGACTGAGAACGGTGGCGAGTATGCAGGCGCGGTGTGAGTGGAGAAAGGGGAGTGCGGCCGCCTACTATAACTTGCAGCATAGGCACGATTAATATAGAGTGGTTGGGAGCTAGGCTGGAGGCGGGTAAACGGCTCGTCTCCCGGTGAGCCTACGCAGCGGTCTTCTCGCATGCCTCACCCCTACTCACACGTCTCCAGTATAGCCCGCACAGAGGACAGCTCGCACGTCTCCCAGTTATCCTGGGCAGAGGACTGCTCGCATGCATCCCGTCAATTCACACACCAGCTCGCACGCATCCCGTCAATTCACACACCAGCTCGCACACCTCCCGTTGAGCTAGAGTAGGCTGCTCGCACGCATCCCATCAATTTACATACCTTCTCGCATGCCTCATGGTCAGCCTGAGCTGTGGACTGCTCGCATCATGCGTGCTGTCGACTCACGTCCGCTCGGATGGCACACGAGACTCGTGGTGGTTAGTAAGATTTTGTTGGGACCAATGCACACGGTTGAATATTGTAATCGTTCATGATGGTAATGTGACAAGTGTGTGTACCAAGCACCAATCTTTAATAAGATCCCATTTGTAAGAAAATTGTATCAAATTTGTCTCTAATTAGGCCAGAAATTAGCACACTATATATATAGACACACACACACGCACGCACACACACGCACAAAGTTTTGTCTCTAATTAGGCCAAAAATTAGCACACTATCATGAAATGGAATCCCAAATTTCATGATTTTCAGTTGATTTTTGGATTCACTTAAATTTAAAATGATTTTTCGATGTTTGATGCTGAGCTATCTAAAAACCAAAATTTTGAATGTTTTCCACGACGCCAAGGTGTTTGAGGTTCTTTACCATTTATTGCATGGTGACAAAACACATGAACCCAAGGGGACATATGATTTCCCCCAATGAATTCCTGGAAACTCAATCATTGCATATTTTTCGAATGATATATGGACATTTTATAATTATAACACAGACTGATGTGTCACGTGTTTTCTGCATAAAAATAGTTTGACGCGCCTCAAAGTAGTGTTTCTGGTGATGGCCGCGCGAGGTGTGGGGGGGCTCTGTTCGGTTCACTTAGTTTGCACTAGCCTCTATGTGTGGGATTGTCCATTTTGTGAGGCAATTGCCACCCCAAATTATCAAAATTGTGCATTGAAATGTTTAGAACAAGGTACGTCATGCATGTGTTTAGGACACATGCACACGATGGTGGTGGTCCCTCGAACAATAATCCTTCGTGTGTAATTAGTGATCCGCACATTCATGGGTCCATGTGGTCTATCAATTTTGAGCCGCAACGGTAGGGGTTTGACCAAGGTGGGTTAAGTTAACCTGCTCTATGTTGTTGTAGATCATGGTGAGATTCCACACCAAAGATTGACGTGACGTACTCATGAGTACCTCCTACCGCTCAAAGTTGAGGGGGTGCATGGGAGGAGACATACATATTGCGCGTAACTTTCTTTAGTGTGGAGACTTCCCAATTTTTGAAGCACGCACTATATCAATGTCATGCAGTTGGCATTTTGAATCAAAAAAATATACCCATCCATATGCTTGTGTCACATATAATCTATGATGGTCCTAAGTGTGGCTCCCTCACATGGTAATCGGTCACACGTCACTCTATGGGGCCCATGTGTGGCACCTATATTATATATTGTTTTGACCAATGTGGATCCTTTTTGGTATGTGTGCGTGTGGCCCTGTTTTGGATACTCTAACTTAGCTAGAGGTTGGAGTTAGTTTTTAGATCATGAATAACCCTAAACTAACTCTAGCCAAACAGGTGTTTAGATGATAGGGTTAGATTTCCCATAGATGCACTCGATGGAGAGAAAAAAGTGATTTTCCGGTGAGCCCCACCACAACTAGCTCCAATTAGCACCTCTTGGCTAGTGGGATAGAGTGGGCCCCATGATAACTAGATTCAATTAGCACCTCTTCGGTGGGATAGTTTATTTGTGTGGGTTAGATGCAACTAGCTACAATCTAACCCTCGTGTTTGAATACTTTAGGGATATTTGAGCCCCAACTAGCTCAAACTAACTCTAACCCATGGATCCAAATAGGGCCTATGTGTGTTCTGATGGATCCTCTTCGTAAGTCGACTTACAGTTTCTAAGGCAAGTGACATTGAAGTTTCATTCGTTACTAACTAAACGAACACTTAATTACATATATACATATATGTGTGGGCCTCATGCAATGGGCATTTGTTTTGTCAAACACTCTCACGTGGTCATCGACATCATCACACCGACACAACCATGTCCATGTGGGTTGTCACTTTGACAGGTGTCTGTAGAGATGTTTATTTGACCAAGGTGGATCCTTCTTGTTGGTATGTGTGTATATATGATAGGTAGTTGATATATGCATCGACATTTCAATTCTAACAAAAAATCAAACGCATCGTACAAATTGAATCCCTCCTATCGGATCAAACTGTGGGCGCGCTTGGGACTATATATGCATGGGTCATTAACCTCGGTACGTGGCCATTCTGGTTCGAGAAACACACGTGTGGCGGCAAAAGTTGAGCATTAGTATTCGAAAACATCGCACAACACTTTTATACATATGTGCCTGGGTCCATGCATGTGCGTTGGTGTTGTCTACAGACACTCCCTCGTGTGGTTCTGGACGACATGGCAAATTTGTGGACCCATGTGTTCTATCACTTAAACCGGCCCATAATACTAAAGGTTAATTTGACCAATGTAGATATAGTCCTCTCATTATTTGTTGTGATGTAGTTCATGGTGAGATACGAGACAGAAGTTTGAGCGCATACATATATATATAGGTCATGGTGTTTGTTCAAACCATGTGTGTGCATGGGGCAGGGCAGGGGCGGGGGAGGGGTATCACAATACTACTACGTGCGTATACATGAAACCTATTTATGAGGTTGGGTACTACATACCGTTCAACTTTTGAGCCACATCAAAAACTACACACCACCTTAAATAATTAGTTGAGCCACACACATGTGGTTGCGGTCTCACCCATCTTGTGAAGTTTTCAAGATGGGCCCATTAGTGGGCCCATGCAATCTACCCTCAAAACTAAAACACAGGGGAGTAGGGTGATCATGATGGATTTCTATTGGTTTTGTGTTACCGTAGGGTGAATTTGCAGTTCTAGTATAAGTTTGTAAGTTCATATATATATTGAGCTACCATCCCCTCGCTGACTTGAAGGAGTGTCTGTGGGGGGCAGGGGCATAAGCCAACATTGTCGTGTGCTCTCCAGGACATTGTGTGTCACATGAATGTTGTGCATTTCGTATTTGAACACCACAACAACCTTTCCATACACACATTTGGTCCAGAAGAAGGTATGTTTGTGCGATGACCCTAGATTTATCATGTTTAATTTCCAATATTGTTATATAAATGGCAGGGTAGTCTATTTTAAAACTTAAATAGCAGACGAGTCGAAGGAGACAATTGTGTGTGATTGTGTACGTAGTAGAGTAGTATACATGGTTCCCGCATGCTAACCGTGTGCCATGCCCGACTCGTGGTTGTCATGTAACTACTGACCACCTTGCACCAACCCGCATAGATAAATCTTAAAAATGGTTACCCACCTTGATCAATTTCAAAATTGATGGTTTTGTGGGTTTATCTCTTTGAATTGCACACACGTATTATGTTTGGGCCGTGTGCGATGTTTGTTCCACCGGCGCCAATTCAAACCCTTCATAAAAAATTTAGTTTGTGTTGGCTTTTCATTCCCTCCAAGTAAAATTTAAAGTAGTCGTGGCATTTTCTCAAACACCACCTAGGCCCCTCCCACCCCCAACCCCACACAACTCTCTCGCTCGAACCCTAGCTACCTCGTCGTCGCTGCCGCCGCCCCCGACCCCACTATGCGTTCCACAGTCAACCTCTCCTTCTCTTCCCGTCCAGGTTACGAACCCATCTTTGTACCGTCACCGCCATGAATTTCTTAGATGGTGCCTGTTAAGCACCCTCTTCCTCACAGATCCACACAGATCCCCACCGTGGATCATTGTAGCCTGATATCAGCTACACTTGCAGGGGGGATCGAGGAGTGAATGGACAAAAGGAGGTATATTGTGGCCTTTCCGATGGACGATGCGAAGGTGGCCGCCGAGGCTGCCGGGGAAGCTTACTACGATGACGAGGTTCCTGTTGGGATTGCCGGGGAAGCTGACTACGATGACGAGGTGGCCGCCGAGGCCGTAGAGGCTGTGGGGAAGCTGTCCACAATGACGAGGTGGCCGCTGGGGAAGCTGTCCATGATGACGAGGTGGCTGCCGAGGCCGCCAGGGAGGCTGACTACGATGACGAGGTGGCATTCGAGGCCACCGGGAAACCTAACGAGTACGAGGCTGTAAGATGGTGGGTTCATGTATGGATGCATATCGATGCAGTTGGCTACGACGTCAAGCTTGTCGACAGTGATGGCTTGTCGCGGGCTATGACACAGGTTAAGTGGCCCTACCCTGACCCCTCGGGTTCGACCCCCATCGACCTCATGCAAGGCCCAGCCGCTGATCTACTCTGCTTCGCTCTCAAGAATTTGTCTTCCTTCATCTCCATGCAGTCTCTTTTGCAATTTCTGAAGGACACGTTCTATAGCGATGGCTCAGTATCGTCAGCGTCCAAGTCAGACCTCATCGACGACGCCGACGACGCGAACAGCACCCTATCCGACTCTTCCAAGGGGAAAGAGCCCATCCGTGACATCAGGGAGGGCACCCTGCATCCCTGCTCTTGCAAGGGGGAGGAGCCCATCTGTGACAACAGGGAGCACACCCATAATCCGCACTCTTCTAATGGGAATGAGCCCATCTGTGACAGGTGAGGAAACCCATCTCATGTTAAAATACTTCACTCATGCTAAATGTATGGACTCTGCAGTTGAATTTCATCAATACCTGTCTCTAGAGCCATATATGGGTCATGTTAAACCTAGTATAGTTAACACGTTCACTGTTTATTTTAGTTCTTTTGCATGTGATGTTCAGTTATACAATTTCATGTTTAAGCACCGACTACGTTCTATGCAATTTCAATCGTACAGTTCGAATGACTATTTTTGGTTGCTATTAAGCCTGTTGTAGTGAGCATATGCCTTGTTTAATTGTTTTTCCTAGATTGGTTGTTTATACTGGGCATATGTCCTGGTTCAATTGCTATATAGTATGAGTTTTTTATTTCAATTATTCAAGTTGTGTAGTTCTATATCTGCAAGTATGTACTTTCCAGTTCAATTTCATCATACCAGTTTCAATGGCCATATGTGGTTCCTGTTAAGCCTATTGTAGTTAACACGCCCACTGTTTATTTATGTGTTTCCACAACGCGATGTTCAATTATGCAATTTGATGTGTAAACACGAGCTACATTCTATGCAATTTCAACAGTACCATTATGAATAACTATATTTGGTTGTTGTTAAGCTTATTGTAGTGAGCACAAGCCTTTCCATTTTTATGTAACTATAACTAGTGTGCTTAAACGTGCACAATACCAGTTAGAATGACTATATTTTGTTGTTGTTAAATGCTAAGCCTATTGCAGTTAACACGCATCTCCAGTTATTATTAGTCTAACTAGAGTGCTTAAACCTGCACACCGAAGCTATCATTTTGTGATCATGCTGTTTACCATGCATATATTTGGTTGAAGTTTAGCCTGTCAGTACTTAACATGCCTTTCGGCGTACTTACCCAGGACAATATCGGTAACAGCTGTTGTTTTTCATCGAGGTTAGTTTCATCACATGGCTTATATATATACTCCATCCGCCCCAAAGTATAAGATGTTAATACATCAAATATGTGAGTATTTTGGATGCAGTAAGATCTTATATACTGGGAGAGGGAGTACTGTATTACGTCATTGTGCAATTTTTGTTTACCTTCTAATACTAACTTGTTGCTTGTAGGTACATATGTCACTGGTAAAGATCCGCGTGTCGACCCTTTTTGCATATGGGGCAATAAGATATTCATGAACCATCATCAAGTGAGGAAACTTATAAAGGTTGTTAATAAAATGGGACAAAATATGGCAATTAAACTATTTCTTTACACCTTATCCAAGATAACAGTGAACTCCAGGATGGTAACTACGAACTCTATACCCTTATTTTTACTGCCAATAATGAGTTGTTAGCTTACAAATTTACAATGTGTGAATCTATTTTGTTTGTAGTGGTTCTGAAAGCAGTTTACTCAGGATTACCTCTCAAACTACATGATTGATGGACGTGCAAACGTTAAACTATATCTACCAGGCCATGATGACTACCTAGATATCCTCATCAACACATAGAAGGATGGGCGGTCCGCCATCACAAGGGGCTGGCCTGGAATCATCAGTGCATTCTGCACGGAGTAGGACACAATATGGGCATTCCGCTTCACCTTGTACAACTACCAGAGTGTCTTTAGCCTCTTCCTTTACCGTATTTAATATAATTATGCAACCATGGTTCATCATTATTTATCTGGTCCTAATGTAATTATTATTTCTTGATGTAATTCTTGAACATATGTACCTATGAATGGAATAATGCATTGGTTGTTGAACCTATGTCTATATAAGTTGGATATGAAAAATGGAATAGCCTACTATCAAATTCAAATCCTATATAAATTTAAATTGCGGCGATGAAAATATCCAAAAAATATAAGCTCGACAGGTCATTACACCGCACATGATTTGTAAAGCAGAACATGTGTGATATACCTCATGATTCGACATGTTTCAGAGAGAGAAATTGTGTGCCACAATGCCCACAATTGCCGTTTGCAAACCGTGTGTGATGTTAGACAATATTAGAAATGGTTAAGATGATCTAAGTATATTGTGATTGTCTCCTTATCATACACGATTTATAATGTTTAATTGTTTGTTATGTCCTATGCATTCGACACGAGTATGACAGTTGGAGCGTTTGTGAATCTTCGTATATCACAAACGACGTTGTAGGATAAAATGTGTGTGATTGTCTCCTTATCATACACACTTTACAATTGTGAACTGTTTGTGATTCGACACACATCATCAATGGTGCGCTACAGAATTGCACGTGCGATGTTAGTGTGATCTCACACGAGTTGCAAGGATGGGCCATGTGGAAGGGTGCCATATCTCAAACGGTTGACAGGTAGCTCTCGTTTGTGATAGATACGAAAATCTCATAAGCTTTGTTTTGCTAAATGTTTGCGTTCGTTGGCCTCCATCGCCGATGATTTTGTCGTGTCGGGTGGGATGGACCCCCCTATCGCCCACATAGGCAAGCCGACGGTTTACAACTACGTCGCGGAAAGGGGTTAAAAACCATTTGTATAGCACGTCGATGCACCAGTCCCTCCTCCTAGATGCTTCACACTTGTTCCTCTCTGGAGTTGTTTTGCTGTGGTACTAAGTACCAGATGTGTCAAAGGTTTTTTAATGTGGTTGTGATCTATTTATAGGACCTGGTGTGTGACTCGGCTCGGTTGGGTCCTGTCTGTGTGCTTTGGGCACCTGAGCCGATATGGTGCTGGTGGTGTTGACGACAGGTGCTTGGTGTTGTCAAGATCTCCTTCATGTTGATCTTTCACTAGTGGGATTAGAACATTTGCCGTCTGCCAGGTCTTGGTCGTCTGCTGGCAGATGGCAAAGAAGGCCTTTGCCATCAGCTTGCTGAAAACAGACGGCAAAGGCAAGGCAGACAACAAAGATGGCCTTTGCCATCAGCCTACCCTTTGCCGTCGGCTAGCGGACGACAAAGATTTGGCAGGCAGATGGCAAAGATCACGACAGGCCCCACCACACCCTAGGTACATCGTTGCCATCGGGTCCATCTTTGTCGTTTGCCTCCCCTCTCTTTGACGTCCGCTCTCTTGCAAAGAGAATGTCTACACTAATGGTCACGGTCGGCCCCCACCCCCGTGTCCCTCCTCCTCTTTGTCGTCTGCTAGCAGACGGCAAAGAGGACGCCCCTCGTAATGGCCGAATCCATCTCCAACCCCTTCAATCTCTCGCATCGATCTCGATCCCGCCCCCACCACCGCGCTGCCACCCTCTCTCTCCCTCCCGCCACTCCCGCCCCGACCCGATGCCCACCGGCAGCTGCCCCCACCCATTGGCCACCCCACTGCCCCACAGAGATCCCCCCCTCCCCGCGGCGCCCTCTCTCTCCATCCCTCTCCCTCCCTCTCGCCGCTCCCCGACGCCCACTAGCCACCGCACCCACCCACCGGCCGCCACACCGTCCCACCACCCCGTGGCGAGCCCCCTCCCCGCGGCCCCTTTCTCTACCCCACCCCTCTCCCCACATCTCTCTATACCCCCTCTCCCCCACCACACCTCCTCCCTCCCTGTGGCCCCACCACCAGAGTCAGCATCTCCCCTGAGGCCGCTGCCCCCACGCGCCGCCCCCTCCCCGCATCGCCGCCCCCTCCCAACCACCCCTCCAAGCGGTGTCGCCACCTCCCCGCCCCCTGCCCGTCGCCCCCATGGTGATTTTTTTGCTTTTCTGTTTTTTATTTATGTTAATTACTTAGTTATTTAATTAGTTTAGTTAGGTTAGTTAGTTAGGATAGTTTAGTCTAGTTAGTTAGGTTAAAAGAAGAAAAGAAGAAGAAGGAAAAAAGGAAGAAGGAAGAAGAAGAAGAAGAAGAAGAAGAAGAAAAAGAATAGGAAAAAAGAAAAAGTGGAAGAATAAGCCACTGACCCCCGACCCCCGACGCCACTGACCCCCGACCACCGACGCCACTGACCATCGACCCGCGACACCTCTTTGGCCTTCCAGAGGCCGATGGGGTCATAGTTTTGTAAATTATGAGTTAGGCCATGTCGGGGATATACCCCGCGGTATGACCCAGCCTGGCGACTCACAGGAGACCCGGTTAAGACATGATGTTTTATTGATGACCTGGCAGGTGGGTCGCAGGATGACCAGGCCCAGGACCCAGCATGTAAGCCGGCGCTAGGCGGCACACAAGAGAAGGCCCAAAGAGAGAAAGACTTCGTGCCGAAGGAACAAGACCCGGAATAGGATTCTAAAGAGACTAGTCCTAATCCTACTCCTAGTAGGACTCTATTTGTAAACATACCCTCTCCACTTATATAAGGAGGGGTAGAGCACCCCTAGATGGACAAGTCCACAAGTTTAGACAACACAAGAGATTAGAGATAGACAGATTAGAGGCTCTCATGATTAGAGGTAGCAAACAGCAACCTTGTAACCAAGAGATATTCTTCATCATCAATACCAGACAAGCAAGACGTAGGCTTTTACCTCCATCGGAGGGGCCGAACCTAGGTAAACTCCATGTCTCTCGATTCCGATCAACCCCTTCAAGCCACCACGTAGTTGTGTCTTCGCCTCGAACCTAAGTCCGTTCACCCGGACATCTGCCGTGACAAATCCATGACAGTTGGTGCCCACCATGGGGCCCGCATGATGGTGTTGTGTTCTTGATGGGAGCTCTTCAGGGATTGAGATGCTCGTGATTTGCCAGACGAAAAAGAGTCGGCGTGAAAGGATCTATGTCGTCGATGATCAGTCAGAACAACACATGCAAGTTTGAGATTTAGCAGAAGCTAGGGTTGCATTGTCGCTGACGCGGCCTGCCGATCGGGCGAGTCGCCGAGCCCGAGACGATGTCTACTGCACCAGCGATTTATTTAGGTCTCTCTAAACCGAGACCGTCGGAACTTTGGAGCAGGTGATTTGGGATCTTCTACTAAGTCGCCCTCGCATACCGTACGCGCATTGCGTGTGCGTGATCGGTACTTGGTATAGCTTCATAACCGACGTGCGTGCGATTATCCGAGTCCCGAGGATCAGGCTACACTGATTGCTAGTTTAGTTTATTTGCACCACATCATCAATTTCCGCATCCACTCGTGACCAAATTGGAAGAGATCAAGTTCTACTACTGGGTCATCATCCCGACAGGGTCACCATGACTCGGTCTCCGCCTGACACTATTGTGCCGTGGGCGCCTTGGCATCGGCTCGCCACCGCGGCGTTGCCTCGCCTCGTCCGTGGTGGTGTGCCCTCCAGCCGGCTTTGCTTCGCCTCGCCGCGCTACGCATCGACCAGGTCGTCCGTCTGCAGTTCTTCTAGCTCGGCCCCGCGCCCTGTCGAGGCATTGTCTCACCGGCAACGCCTTGTCGGCGTGCCTCCGTCGCCTCTGCTGACGTCGGCGTGGTATAGTTCCACCTCACCCCGCTCCGACATGTGGATGCGCCTCTGAACCTCTGCTAGCCACCTCTCGCAGTGTGCCTCCGTTGTCGTGTTTGCTCGCCCTGCGTCGGCCTTGCCCGAAGCTGGTTTTCCGCCGCTGTCCGCACTTTGCTTGCGCGCCTTACCTCCGTCAACACCTTGCTCCGCCTATGCCGATACCTCCCCGCGTCACGAGCCACGGACGGATGTGAAGTGTGTCGCCGGCAAATGGCTACGCCTTGTCTCCCACCCGCAGCTGTCGTGGCTCACCTCCTCTCGCATGTGCTCAACCACGCACTGTTGCCTATTTTGTTGATTGGACACATAGGCGGCGACCCGTCCACATTAAAAATTCAAGCCAGATTGGTTTCGGTGCTTGGATACAAGACGTAAGAACCAAGGTGGACTAAGTTCCGCTGAAGAAACTACTAGCAAATTCGCCGAGTTAACGAGACCGACAGGCAGTCCGATACAAAGCTAGATGATCTCTCGAGGTGATGTCGCTAGTTGCTGGACCGGATTCCTATCGCATGCTGCCAAAAAGATTTGAAAGCCTGGCACGCATTTTTCATGTACAGCAGCCAGGCAGGGACACTTTAAGTCACGAGGAGGAGCTTGCCGCATTCGTATGGTGTGGAGGATGGCTCAAGAACATGCATGCTATGACAAAAAAGGGTACCCAGAAGCAGACTAAAAGGCTACATTTTCTAGTAGGAGTATATTATTCATACTACTCTTACTAGTACTACTACTTCTCACGTGGGGGTCAAATTACATCAAGACGTTGGTTTTGATACTACATGATCGTCCAGGGGGCTTCCCAACCTCTGGGTGTAGCTTATCAGACCCTATCGGTCGGCTCTCAAGACAAATAGTTGACTCCGTCAACATGATCGTCCAGGGGGCTTCCCACCCTCCGGGTGTAGCTTATCAGACCCTACCGGTCGGCTCTCAAGCCAAAAAGTTGACTCCATCAACATGATCGTCCAGGGGGCTTCCCACCCTCCGGGTGTAGCTTATCAGACCCTATCGGTCGGCTCTCAACCCAAAAAATTGACTCCGTCAACATGATCATCCAGGGGGCTTCCACCCACCGGGTGTAGCTTATCAGACCCTATCGGTCTGCTCTCAAGCCAAAAAGTTGACTCCATCAACATGATTGTCCAGGGGGCTTCCCACCCTCTGGTGTAGCTTATCAGACCCTATCGGTCAGCTCTCAAGCCAAACAGTTGATTCCGTCAACAAAGGTCACTTGGGGGTTTCCCACCCGCCGGGTGTAGCTTACACACCCTCTTGATCGGCTCTTAAGCCAAACAGGGTTAAACCTGCCTATAAGCTGATGCTACTTTGCTAGGTGACCCGTCGAACTCTTACCAGTTAATCTCGCTTAGAGACCCTCAGCCGGTTTAGAGAAATTGAAGGCCAATCTCCATAGAGACCCTGTACTAGTTAAGGTTAAAATGGAGGCTCTTGTCAAGTGAGGGCCGGCTTATGGAAAGCAAGGATAAACTCTCCCATCTACTGCTGACTCTTCGCTATGTGGTCCGTTCGTACTCTTAGACAGTTAATCCTTGAGGACCCTGTACTGTTTAAGGTTAAAATGACGGATTTATGTCACGTGAGAGGTAGTTTTTGGGGTATCAGGGTACTCGTGCCCTACCGTGTCTCTTCTAGGATGTCACACTTCCTTTCAGTTAATCTCGCTTAGAGACCCTGAGCCGGTTCAAAAACTTAACGGCCAATCTCCACAGAGAGCCTGTACTATTAAGGAGTTTTAAGTGGCAAGTCAACCCAGTAGAACCGGCACATGAGCTGTTAAAAAAATTCAAAAAAACAAATCAGGAAAGATATAACATCTTCGAGTTGTGCTTTTTTAAGTCGCCCTTACAACAATGCAGAATATATTTTGTCTTGTTTATTTTTGCAGGTCTTATCTCTTTAGATGAGCCGCCGTTAAGTATGGTGAAAAACTTCTGCAAAGAGCAAATGGATCTTTAATAGCCAACTTGGCTGGATCTTCATGGTTTATCATAACCAGTACTAAATGATTGGGTTTTCAAGCCAGCTCGAAAAATTTATTATTTTTCAAGAGCCGCCCTGTCAGATATAATGTCGTGTCATCTAATTGACCGGTTTCTCAGATTTCTTCAAATGTGCTTTGTAGTAATCTACAACACTCATGGATTTCTCCAACATATATTTGCCAGGTTGCACCGCAACCACGAGTAGGGATTTCAAGTCAAAGACAAAGGAATGATTCTAGGATATTCATTCTGGGTTGCATTACAACCACGGTCAAGGATTCATTCAACAAATTGTGGTGAGTCATATTATTCTTACATAGTCCCAAGTCGCCGCAAGCAGACGACCCGACACTTGGGGGCTACGTTATTCAAGTCTAGTTTATATCATATATGCAGGTTCCATGTCGCTGCAAGCACACACCACGGCACTTGGGGGCTAATGCAAGCCGGTTTCCAAATCATTACATCGTCAGCAAGACCATATTATCTCAAGGAGATGAGCCGGCCTTTCTACATTTTTCTAAATCCTAGCCCGGTAATTCTTACTAACCCGACACTTGGGGGCTACACCGCTCAGATCAAATTTTCTAAAGTCCCAAGTCGCCGTAGGCATGTGACTCGGTACTTGGGGCTACAGTATTCAGATGTTTGGCAAATTAAGAGGTTCAAATTGAAGACCCGACACATCAAATTCTTATGAGCCGGCCCTTGGGGGCTACACCAGCTAAAGCTTTATAAGGTATAAGACAGTTATAAGTCCTAGGTTTCTACAGGCAGGACAACCCGGCAATTGGGGGCTACACAGTCCAAAATATTATTGCAAAGCACCAAGTTATCATGGATAATCTCGGAGCTTGGGGGGCTACAGGTAATATGGATATATCAAAAACTTTGAGGAGAATTTTCAAGATGTTAATTATGGACTTCAGTTGTTAGACCCGGCGTCACCAACATTCATGACCCGGCGTTATCAAAAGATCATAACCCGCCAGATTTTATATAAGCTGCCCTGCTTCACAACAATGGAAGTCTGGATCTACGTCATGAGGTTTCTTATTTTCAAAGATTTTCATTAAACCAAAGTATTGGAAGCCGACTCAATGGCATATGGGTATTTTATTCCAAGTATTTTTCAAAGGACACTGACAAGAAAGACGATTTTCAAGACAACTCATTCATATGCACAAAAGACTCGGATTTCTGAGGAGCCACTTCATAAGCCGGCCAAAGAAGCAAGCCGACCACTTAACATATTTGTTACCCATATTACAGGATCTTACCATGAATAAATTCAAGCTAACCTGGGGGCTAATGTTGGGGATATACCCCGCGGTATGACCCAGCCTGGCGACTCACAGGAGACCCGGTCAAGACATGACGTTTTATTGATGACTAGGCACACGGGTTGCAGGACGACCAGGCCCAAGACCCAGCGTGTAATCCGGTGCCAGGCAGCTCACAAGAGAAGGCCCAAAGAGAGAAAGACTCCATGCCGAAGGAAACAAAACCCGAAATAGGATTCTAGAGAGACTAGTCCTAATCCTACTCCTAGTAGGACTCTATTTGTAAACCTACCCTCTCCACTTATATAAGGAGGGGTAGAGCACCCCTAGATGGACAAGTCCACAAGTTTAGACAACACAAGAGATTAGAGATAGACAGATTAGAGGCTCTCGTGATTAGAGGTAGCAAACAACACCCTTGTAACCGAGAGATCTTCTTCATCATCAATACCAGACAAGCAGGATGTAGGCTTTTACCTCCATCGGAGGGGACGAACCTTGGTAAACTCCATGTCTCTCAATTCTGATCAACCCCTTCAAGCTGCCACGTAGTTGCGTCTTCGCCCCGAACCTAAGTCCGTTCACCCGGACATCTGCCACGACAAATCCACGACAGGTCATATATATATATATATATATATATATATATATATATATATATATTCCGATTCTAGTTGTTATGAAAAACATAATATTTGTGTTAATCGGGTGGATTTCATTTTCCAGTTTTTTCGTCGCTACGAGGGTCTGCTGTTTGGATAAAGCAGCAGATCCAAGGCATCCTCGAGTCGCCATCAGCACGGATGGGTTCCAAGTGTTTGGTATGACGACAACCCAATACAGTTGCTGGCATCACTACGGGAATCAGCAACTTTGTCGTCAGCCATCCCGGACGGCAAAGGCTTGCATGGCAGAGGGCAAAGGCTTTGTCGTCGGCCAACAGACGGCCAACCGTCTGGCTGAATAAGCCATGGTAAAGGGCGCTTTGCCGTCTACTGGCAGACGGCAAAGATCCTTACGTCTTTGTCGTCTGCCAGCAGACGGCAAAGACCATGGATGGCACATGTGGCAGCTTACGGCCATTAAGGGGTTAACGGCGTGCTTTGCCGTTCGTTGGCAGATGGCAAAGACCTAAGGATCTTTGTCGTCTGCCAGCGGACAGCAAAGCAACTGTTTCTTTGCCGGCCTGCGTGGTTTCTTTGTCGTTTGCCAGCGGACCGCAAAGAACCTTAGATCTTTGTCGTCTGCCAGCGGACGGCAAAGAAACCACCTAGGCCAGCCTACTGCTACCCTAGGTTGCATAGTAGCTGCCACGTGGCAGCTTTGCCGTCTGCGAGCTAACGGCAAACACCTTTGTCGTCTGCCAGCAGACGGCAAAGTTGCTATATAGCCCTTGTTTTTTCTATTTTTTCTTAAATTCATTCAATTTGACAGAATTTCACATATATATATATACACATTTAAAAATAATTTCAACAAGCATACGAACAATAAATTTCCAACAACATATCCAACATACAAGTTTCCAACAACATATCCAACATACAATGGTTTCCAACAACATATCCATACATACATATCCAAAACAAGTTTCCATAAACAAAAAGGAAGCACAAGTAGAAGAGTACACTCCATCAATGCAAGCTTCCTCATCTATAGCAAATCTGCAAATTAGGAAAGATGAAAGTTACAAGAAGAAGAACAAGACTAGCTAGAAGAAGAAGAAGAAAAAGAAGAAGAAGAATTTATCTTCTCTTTCTTTTTCTCCTCTCCTCTTCTTTATTTTCTTCTTCTTCTAACTAAGGTAGGTAAAAATGCCATTTTTTAGCTAAGGTAGGTAAAAATGCTAAGTGTGTAGGTCAGGTAAATAGGTTATTTTGGAGCTAACCTAGCTAGTTATGCCATTTTGAGCTAACTAAGCATATTTATTCATTTTGGAGGATAAAATGGTAAGTGTAGGTCATTTTAGAGCTATCCTAGTTAAAATCGGTCATTTTGGAGCTAGGTAAGGTTATTTTGTCATTTTGGAGGAAAATAAACTAATTATATGATAGTTTGGAGCTAAACCAAGGTTATTATAACATTTTTTACCTAAGTAAGCTAATTATGTCATAAATGAACTAGGTAAGCTAAGTATAGATTACTATTTAGCTATCCAAGGTAGTTATGACATTTTTCAGCTAACTAAGCATATTAAGTCATTTAGGAGGGGGGAAATGCTAAGTATAGGTCATTTTATAGGTATCCTAGGTAAAGTATGTCAGTTCGGAGCTAAGTAAGGTTATTATGTCATTTTCGAGGAAAATAAGCTAAGTATAGGTCATTTTGGAGCTAAACCAAGGTTATTATGCCATTTTTTACCTAAGTGAGCTAATTATGTCATAAATGAACTAGCTAAGCTAATTATAGATCATTATTGAGCTATCCTAGGTAGTTATGCCATTTTGTACCTAAGTGAGCTAATTATGTCATAAATGAACTAGCTAAGCTAGCTATAGATCATTATTGAGCTATCCTAGGTAGTTATGCCATTTTCTAGCTAACTAAGCATATCAAGTCATTTTGGAGGAAAAAATGCTAAGTATAGGTAATTTTATAGCTATCCTAGGTAGAATATATCATTTTGGAGGTAAGTAAGGTTATTATGTCATTTTTGAGGAAAATAAGCTAAGTATAGGTCATTTTGGAGCTAAGTAGGTCATTTCTTAAGCTAAGTATGCATTTGTTAAGCAAAACACTTGGGAAAACTTACCATCATCACGGAGGTGAAGGACTGGTCAGGTTTGCGCCAGGGTGAGACGTAGAAGGATCGGTCGATGCTTGTCAGGAAGCATGCTGCACCAAAGATCATTTGCAATGTCTCATTAGCATGATGCAACTCAAATGTGAATACTAGTAACTAATGACCATTCAAATGAAACTCACCGTGGGTGCTATAGCAATATGGGGCATCGACGGAGGGGTCTGACCATTGTTCTGGCACACGGTCTGCACATTTTGTTTTCACAAGTCATTCATATTAGTTAGTGATGAAACGAACATTACGTGCATGATTTGGCTAATATGCGGGAGAAACTTACCACGCGGAGCTCGTATAGGGCCCGGTGAGACGCGTTGTTCCGGTTCCTCTCCTCCTCCAACAGCATAGCCGTCCTCTCCTCCATGTCCGTCTCCCTCTACGTCGCCTGCCTGTTTGCCTTCGCTAGAAGCTCCTGGGCCCTAGCCTCAATGGCGAGCTCCATTGGCCGTGGACGAGGCCTTATCTCAGGATCAGAGCTCGTCTCGCGCTTCTTGATCTCCGGGAGAGTTCCAGGATCAGAGCTCGTCCTTTTGGATCACCGCTCCATCCGAGAATTTGGCGACGTATCGACTGTATCACATATCCGGGAATAAGAGCATTTAAAAGGAATTAGAAGTTGCGAAACAATGTATCGATAACTTACTCGATGTTCGGCCGCACTTCTGTTAGGTTGTTGAAGATGTACAACAAAATGGTCCGCCATTCTTCGACAACCAATGCTATTGCTTTTGAAGCACCGGCTGGTGCGAGCTTCCCTTCGAATGGGCTGAGGTTGGATCGACCTTTTTCCCGGTCGCCATCATTGTACTGAGGCTTCGGATTATGCAAATGACGATTCTTGGCTTTGTAGTGTGCTATCATGAAGTTTGCCGCCTCCGAAGTAATGAATGCCTCGTCCATCGATGCTTCAACTCTACGTTTATTTTTACATTTTGCTCGAGCGTCTTCTACATCCTCTCAGTTGTGAAGCACCAACGATTTTGCATGGGGCCCCCCAATCTTGCCTCGGTCGGGAGATGCAAAATCAAATGCTGCATTGGATTAAAGAAGCCCGCTGGAAAGATCTTTTCTAACTTGCAGATCAACTCCGGCGCCAACTCTTCCAGTTCGTCTAGCACGTCAGGCAATAGTTCTTTCGCACAAAGAGCACGGAAGAAATAGCTTAGCTCTGCCAGTAGTAGCCATTCATCCTCAGGGATAAAGCCACGCAACATCACCGGCATTACCCGCTCAAGCCATATGTGCCAGTGATGACTCTTGAGACCAAATATTTTCAATTTGTCAAGACTCGGTCCCCTCTTTAGATTCGCTGCATACCCATCGGGGAACATCAACTGCATTTTCACCCACAAGATCATTTGCCTCATAGATGGCCTTCCAAGATTGAACCATGCCTTTGGCTTCCTCCAGTTCATCTTTCCTTTCGGTTGTCGAATGTTTTGTAACGGTCTATCACATAGAGCCTCCTGATCGACTCTAGCCTTAGGATTATCCTTCGACTTCCCCTCTATGCCGAACAATGTACCAAAAAGGGCCTCCATGATATTCTTTTCAGTGTGCATCACGTTGATGTTGTGTGGGCAAAGGAGGTCTTTAAAGTAAGGCAGATCCCACAAACATATCTTGTGAGTCCAGGCGTGTTCCGTATTATACCCTTTGAAATACCCTAGACGATCTGGATCCGGCTCGAGAGCGTTTATCTGATCCATGATCTGTTGGCCTGTCAACACAGGTGGTGCAGTGTTTTTGACAACTCTACCTTTGATGAAATTCTTCTTGTCTTTTTTGAACTTATGGTCAGGATCCAGGAATTGTCTATGCATGTCGAAGCAAGAAAACTTGTGACCCGCTTGCAGCCAACGGAACTCAAGAGCTGCATTGCATGTGGGGGCACGGAAACCTTCCATGCACACACCAGCCAACGAATAGCGCATACGCCGGCAAGTCATGCGACGAGTACATGTACCACACATGCATTTTGAAGTTCTTTTTGGTAGCGGCGTCGTATGTCTTGATCCCATTATCCCAGGCTTCTTGCAATTCATCCTTAAGTGGCTGCATGTACACATTCATATTCTTCCCCGGATATTTGGGCCCTGGAATTATCAACGTCAGGAAAATGTTCTTTCTTTTCATAATCTCACCGGGGGGGAGATTGAGTGGAATGACAAATACAGGCCAACAATTGTATTATGCTGCCGTCATACCATACACATTGAACCCATCCGTGTTGATGGCAATTCGAGGATGCCTTGGATCTGCCGCTTTATCCTTATGTAATGCATCGAAGTGCTTCCACGCAAAAGCGTCTGAAGTGTGTCCCAACATCGGATTCCCATCTGCATCTAGTTCTGTTCTTTTGCCCAATTTATGCCACGTCATCTATCTGGCCGTCTCTTCGACCATGAAAAGACGTTGAAGTCTTGGTATGATTAGCATATACCAAAAAACATTAATGGGGATTTTGGTCTGACTCTTCTCACCCATACCATTGTCTACCAGAACATACCTGGATGCATTGCAAATGGGGCAATAGTTCAAGCCCGCATACTCAAGCCGAAATAAGGCACATCCTGTAACAGCCCGGGACCGACGCTCCAGAAGATTCCCCTTTTATTTCCATTCTCGTCTGTGTTTCGTTTGGGTGTTGCATTCATCATCGCATCATTTGCATCATCTGCATAGCATCGTCACTCGTTTTCAAAACTTGCATCCATTCGTAGTTGCCGGTTCTCTCTGTTCTCGTCAGTGACCATTTTGAGACCAACCACACACGCACGCGCCCGCGGCATCGTTTAAAAAACCGTTTTTAAGGCATGCTAAAATATTCTTGGATTGGGTCGAAACTTGGCGTGCGGTCTTGTTATAGTGTAGGTAGGTCGCCTGCCAAATTTCGTTGCATTCCGAGCCCGTTTGATTTCCCCATCAGTCAGTCGTTGTAATGCGGTCATCGGTTTATTATGAGATGTTTTTGGTGTTTTAAAACCCTCGTGTCACGGGCCACACTTCCCTATCGTCCCCCACCTAGCCCATCTACACGGCCACCGCAGCCCACTTAGCCCCCCTCCATTCATGGTCACCGGATCGCGATCGGACGGACGAGGTCCAACTCCCAACCCTAGTGCCTTCCATATATAAACCCCCATGGAGAGAGCCCCCTCACTCTCTAGGGTTTCCCCCATGTAAAATTGCAGCCACACCCCTAGAAAACCCCACCAGGTAGCCCTCCTCCTTCGGATCCCGCAGCCCCAACCATCTGCCCGTTTTCGGCCCTCGGATCGCGATCTAGAGGCTCAAATTCGTCCAATTCCCCACCTACTGGACATGTCCGGCAGCCAACCCGGACAATGTCCGGCCGACCATAGAGCCCCGAGCTCCCGCAGCCCACAACCGCCATGGACGAGTAGCCCCACCGGCCGGCCCTCTCCGGAGCTCGCTGGAGGACCCCGAGGCCGGACCTCCTCTCCCTCCCTTCCTTCTCTTCCTCCTCTCCTTCTCCTCTACATAATCCACCTGGCATCTCTCTCTTCTTCTTGCCCGCACGTGCAGCCCGCATGGCGTCGCTGGATCTTCGCCCGCCGCCGCCGGAGCTCCACCGCCGCGCCCCAAGTCCGCCCGGGATCGTGGAGATCAGGACCCTGGCGACCAGATCCGGCCGCCCCCAGACCTCCCGCGCCAGCCCTGCCATGGCCCTGGGGTCCCATCGCCATGGCTCTACTCAAGCTCGTGCATGAGAGAACGAGCGAGGCGCCCGCGTTGACCGGCCACCCGCGCCCTCGTGGGCCTCACCCGGCCGGCCCAGCTCTAGCCAGCGGCCTTCCACGGCCCAGATCTCTGCCCGAGCCGGACCAAGGCCCCAGGGTGAGCTATCCCCCGCCCCATGCACCGTTTAGTATCCTGCGCCTATGCACTATTTCGGCCCATAGCCAGTTCCGGCCCAACGTGTTCTTTTTTTCCCGGTGTGATTTTCTAATAAACCTGTGAATTGCAGAATAACCCATGTTTTAAATTGTTAATAACTTTTCAACCTATGTCGGATTAAAGTGTTTTATATATGAAAAATGCTTAGAAAAATGTGTAGATTAATTATATGCCATTTTCATCCATGCCAAAAGTACTTAAACTTGTTGTTTGCATCATTCGCATAAATACCATATTTTGCATTGCACATATATGTTTTACCGTGCATCGAAATTAATCAATCCCTATAGGAATAAATGTGTGGATTAATATTATCGCATTTCATGCATGCTAATAATATTGGTGTGATTGTTGCATTTAATTGCATGAATTTCTTGTTAATCGGTTTATGTCATAACTTGCATAATTAAATGTGACATATTTTCCTACTTGAACCATGCTTATTATATATGTTATCGGGGTAGAAAAATCCATAGGATTTATCGGTGCATTTAGTTTTGTCATTTGAGCATTTTTGTGTGCATGTCATTTTTTCTGTTATGCCCTTTTGTCTATTTCATGTGATTTAATCCATGCATGATATGAAATGATTTTGAACATGAGATATGCCCTGTGATATGAGCACTAGCCCCTGGACATTTTGTTTGCCATGTTAATGCATGTTTGGGTGTTATTTTCTTGTTGCCAACATGCTATAAAATACTGCTGTTTTGAGATGCTAAAATATTTCTAAGTCTGGAATCTGTAACGTTTTGTTGCTGTCTTGCCATGTGTTTTGCTAGTGATATAGAACCCCTTTGGGGTAGGTGTAATGGAGTTATTTATAGTTGATAATGCCCTTTAGTATGCGGTTAAGTTTCATGCCATAATATGACATGTAACATATAGTTTTACTACTGTAAATATGCCTTCTTGATAAAAACTGCACTGTCAAAAACTGGGTTATTTTCACCAAGTCTGAAAACTGCTTAGTTCAATATGCCATGTTGTGAGCTCCCTACCATGCGATCCATGCCTCTTTTGAGTATGATATGTGAAGATGAAATGAAGTGTGTGTTGTATGCTACTGCCCCATGCTTAGTTTGTGCATTTTAGAATAGCGTAACTTGTCGTTTTCATGTGTGCAAATGTCATGTTGCTGTTTGGAGCAGATTTGAAATAAAACTTGTGTTGGTTGTATTTGTTGAACCGTAGCTCTGTTTTGAACATGTTGCATATGACACTTGCTTAGAATCTCATGTAGTTTCATAATAAATTGATGCATTCATGATTTGAAATGTTTGTGATTGTATTTTCCATGCATTTGCATTCATGACATGTCCATCTTGTGTTGCTCATATCTTGTAGGCCATAGCTCCGTTTGAGATGTTCCATATATGTAAATCGACTAGAATGACATGTAGAATGGCCTGGTATACTTTATTCTGTTGTTTAACAAATATAAAATATGATTAGTTAAGATCTGGACCAAATTCATAATTGCATATGGGGACGTTTTGGAAATGCTATATGTTACTTCCGGCCCCATTTAAAATGCCTAGATGTTGCAGTTGTTTGCGCTTCACCGTTTGCCATGTTAAAAAACATTTAATATTGATGAGTACCTAACGAGAGTGAACTAAATAATTCGAACCTGGAGTTTTGTCAATATGCAACTCGTTGCATATTGAGCTTCACTTTAATGTGTAGTATTGTCGTGTGCTTGCCATGCCTTGCATATTAATCCGGACATGCATCATATTTGTTTGCACATCGTGTCATGCATATTTTGTGGTGTATCTTGTGTTGATTGTTGTTTTTGGATTGTTCCTTGTCGATAGAGTTCCGAAAGCATTTGGAGTGTGAGGATTTTTCGACTACATTGGCTCGTCTTCTTCATGGACTCATTCTTATTCCGAGCAGGATCTCTGGCAAGATGACACATTTCCCTGGATACCATTACTATCATTGCCATGCTAGTTGTCCCGCTTTTATCGTTATGTCTCGCTACCTACCACTTGTTTGTCAAGCCTCCCAACATTGCCATGAAAAGCCTCTAACCCTCCACCATCCCAGCAAACCTTTGTCTGGCTATGTTACCGCTTGCTCAGCCCTTCTTACAGTGTTTCTAGCTACACGTGCAATTGCTTCCATGTGACAACATGGACATTCTTTTGATATCACAGTATTATTGCTATTTAATTTAATGCACTTATACACTTGGTAAAGGTTGGAAGGCTTGGCCTTTTGCTCGGTGTTTTGTTCCACTCTTGCCGCCCTAGTTACTTGTGAACCGGTGTTATGTTACATAATTGAGTGCTCCTAACATGCTCAGGGTTATTATGGGGACCCCCTTGATCTTCATTTTAGGATAAAACTTGTTTGGCAAGGCCCAACATTGGTACTATTTTCTTAATAACAACTAAAATTTGCATAGGGCATGATCACCCCGTGGATTAATGAACAACCTGGGCCAGTGCTCCTCATGAGTGTTGGTCCAAAACAGAGCCACTTGCGGGGCCACCTTGGGGCAACTCGAGGGATTTCTAGCAGGCCGCCGTACGTAGTGTTCATCCGGTCGTGTCCTGAGAATGAGATACGTGGCTCTTATCAGGTTCGTCGACACGTCGAGCAGTCTTGCTAGACTTGTTTTACCTTTCTCAAATGTCTTGCGTGAGGAACTCTGATCTTCTTCGGGCTATCTCGAGGTGTCGGGATTCCTTTGGAATTTCCTAGGATGATCACGAGATCCGTGGTCGAGGTTATTCCCGCGGTGTGTGGTTAATTTGTGATGGATGAGTTGGAGCACCCCCTGCAGGGTTAAATCTTTCGGAAAGCCATGCCCGCGGTTATGTGGCAAACATGGATACTTTGTTTAACACCTGGTCAGAGCAAACTTGAAGTAAACTCAAATAAAATACACCAACTGTGTGCGTAACCATGACTGTCTCTTCTCGTGACTCCTTATCCGAGAGAGAACACGGTGGGGTTATGATTGACGTAAGTAGGTATTCAGGATCAGTTAGTGATCATTACTAGTTCACATCCGTTATGCGTAGACCACCATACTTTACTTTCTATATTCGTAAGTTATCCACTCAAATAAATGCTTAGTCGCTTGCTATAGCCTCACCACTTAACCATACCTCACCTATTAAGCTTTAATAGTCTTGATACCCTTGGAAATGAGATTGATGAGTCCCTATGGCTCACAGATTACTACAACAATAGTTGCAGGTACAGGTAACGCGATGATATGACGTGAGTGCGATGTTTGTTTGATTTGGAGTTCTTCTTCATCATCATCAATCTAGGATGGGTTCTAGGCGGTAGCCTAGGATAGCAAGGATGGATGTCATTTTGTCGTTTGTTTTCGTCCGTAGTCGGACCCTGCTCTTCGGTATGATGTTTTCCTATGTTGGTGTATTGATGTGAGTCTGATGTAGCTTGTGGAGAGTGTAAGAAAATTCCATATACTCATCTCTTCTATACATGTACTTGTAATGATATCCATTCTTGCAACACGACGAGATGCGCTTTTATCCCTGTCGAGGCCCTCGTGCCGAAATAAGGATAGGACCGCATCTTGGGCGTGACACATCCATTCTCACAGGCATCTATCTTCTCATAGGGCATCTTAAGCGCACATAGGATTTTGTCTGACTGGTACAGGTTTGCTGGCAATACATGGCCTTTGGGTAGAAAGCGTCCAAATATCATCATCATCGCATCATAGCATTCTCTGCCCAGGTTGAACTGAGCCTTCAGAGCCATTACTTGCAAGATGGCATCCAGCTGACAAAGCTCGGTGTGCTTGTGGAGAGGACGTTTTGAAGACTTCAACATTTCATAAAAGGCCTTTGCATATTCCTCCATCTCATCGTCCGAATCCCGAGCATTATCAAAGTCTTGCACCATGTCTTCGACCCCGGTACCATGCTCGTCCGTGCGATGACGAACCACCTCAGCTCTGGCACATTGGGCAGACTCACCATCAAGTGTCCAGACCGTATAATTAGGTGTAAAACCCCACTTCTGCAGGTGTTTGATCATTTCAAACTCTGACTTCTTCTTAAAGTTGTCGCAATCGACACAAGGGCACCAGCTTGTTTTCTGTCCATTTCCAAATGTGACTCTCACAAACTCCTTGGTTTTTGTTATCCATTCACGGGTCATGTCTTTTTTACTAGTGTAACCGGTGTACATCCACCCACGATCACTCATCTTGCCTAGCTACTGGACACACAAAGTATATACATAATTCAGCAAACCATATTCATCAGTTAATAGAGTTTGTCAGTTTTATTACGTCGATGCAACCTAGACGCTAGTAGGTAAAGATAGGTCCTAATCCCACCCGAGTATGTGTAGATTGTGTTCGTTTTCCCATGCTCCGCTCTGGATCTGACGCACAATTTCGACAGCACCTCCCCATTGTTCTCCTCATACACGTCTCGGCAATAAGCAGAGAGGATGTGTACCCGGAGAACAACAGGGAGGCACTCATGAAATTCTGCATCGGATCCGGAGCAGAGCATATGGGAAAACGAACCCAATCTACACATACTCGGGTTGTCCATGGATAACGTTGGACAATTCGAAACAATCACGGTTATAAATATGCTAATGAATGCATATTTATAGATGTAACCCTTTCGAACGGGAGACGCATAGTGGTCACGCATACTGATGATTGAAGACACCTATAGCTAGCAAGTTTCATCAGCACGAAGACCGGAACAGAGCAAAAAAAATTAAGGGTGCCGGGGGATAAGATGTCATTTGTGCTCACCAACGAACGCAACAGGGGAGCTCGTCAAATGCACGGGGAGGTCGTCGAACAACTACACATTGAAATTCACCCGATCAACACAAAATATGATGTTTTTATAACAAAATAGGAAAATATGTGACCTAGCTCACAATTTACAAAACTATGACCTCCTTGGCCTCACGAAGGCCGAAGATCGCCTTTTTGGTCAACAGGAGGCACAATAGGTGTTGGGGTCGGGGGTCAATGGCATCGGGAGATAGTGGCATCAGGGGTTAGTGGAGTCGGGGGTCGGTGGTGTTGGAGGTCGGGGGTTCGATGGTGTCGGTGGTCGGGGGTTGGTGGTGTCGGTGGTCGGAAGGCGATGGCGTCGGTGGTTGGGGGTCGGGGGTCCGGGGCGTCAGGGGTCGGTGGCGTCGGGGTCGAGGGTCGGTGATCAGGGGTTAGTGGAGTCAGGGGTCGGTGGCGTTGATGGTCGGGGGTCGATGGCGTCGGTGGTCGGGGGTCGATGGTGTCGGTGGTCGGGGGGCGATGGCATCGGTGGTTGGGGGTCGAGGGTCGGGGCATCCTTCTTCTTCTTCTTCTCCTTCTTCTTCTTCTTCTTCTCTTCTCCTCATCCTCTTCTCCTCATCCTCTTCATCTTCTTCTTCTTCTTCCTCTTCTTCCTTCTTTTCCTTTTTCCTCTTCTTCCTTCTTTTCCTTTTTCCTCTTCTTCTTCTCCTCTTTTCCTCTTCTTCTTCTTCTTCTTCTTCTTCTCCTCCTCCTCCTCTTCTTCTTCTTCTTCTTCTTCTTCTTCTTAACCTAAACTAAACCTAAAACTAAACTAAACCTAAACTAAAACTAAACCTAAAACTAAACCTAAACCTAATTAAACAAAATCGAAATTAAACCTAAACCTTAAAAAAAGAGGGTAGAGAAGAGAAGTACCTTGGGCGGCGGCAGGGGCGGGGGCAGTCGGCGGTAGGGGTGGGGGCGGCCGGCTGCAGGAGCGGGGGCGGGGCGGCCGGTGGCACGGGGGCGGCAGCGGCGGCCGGTGGCACGGGGGGCGGCAGCGGCGGCCGGTGGCACGGGGGGCGGCAGCGGCGGCCGGTTGCACGGGGGGGCAGCGGCGGCTCGGGCACGAGGGAGTAGGGGATGCGGGGAGGGGAAAGAGAGAGGGGAGAGAGCGAGGGGTGGGGGGCGCTGACAGGTATACTAAGGCTCTTTGTCGTCTGCTAGCAGACGACAAAGAGCCTTAGTTAGTGGGGTGGGGCCGGGGGAAACGGCCGTTAGATGGCCACTCTCTTTGTCGTCTGCTAGCAGACGGCAAAGAAGCTTTGCCGTCTGCTAGCAGATGGCAAAGAGAGTGGCCGTTAGCTGGTTCTTCTTGTGGGCTACCCTTCCTCTTTGTCGTCTGCTAGCAGATGGTAAAGAGGCTTTGCCGTCTGCTAGCATACGGCAAAGAGATGGCTGACGGCAATGATATCTTTGTCGTCAGCTCTTTGTTTGACGTCATTTTTATTTAAGCTGATGGCAAAGACCTTCTTTGCCGTCAGCTAGCAGACGGCAAAGAGCTGGCAGACGGCAAAGATCCTGATTCTAGTAGTGCATGTATTTATCATTCCACTCAATCTCCCCCCGGAGAGATTATGAAAAAAATAACATTTTCTTGATGTTGCTAATTCTAGGATCCAACTATCCGGGGAAGAATATGAATGTGTACATGCAGCCGCTTAAGGATGAATTGCAAGAAGCTTGGGATAATGGAATCAAGACATATGACGTTGCTTCCAAAAAACTTCAAAATGCATGTGTGGTACATGTACTCGACGCATGACTTGCCGGCGTATGCGTTATTCATTGGCTGGTGTGTGCATGGAAGGTTCCCGTGCCCCTCATGCAAGGCAGCTCTTGAGTTTCGTTGGCTGCAGGCGGGTTGTAAGTATTCTTTCTTCAACTTGCATAGACAGTTCTTGGATCCTCGCCATAAGTTCAGAAAATACAAGAAGAATTTCATGAAAGGTAGAGTTGTCAAAAATTCTGCACCATGTGCATTGACAAGCAAACCGACCCTGGATCAGATAAACGCTCTCGAGTCGGATCCAATACGTCCAGGGTATTTCAAAGGGTATAATACGAAACACGCCTGGACTCACAAGATATGCTTGTGGGATCTGCCTTACTTTAAAGACCTCCTTTGCCCACACAACATCGACATGATGCACACTAAAAAGAATATCGTCAAGGCCTTTTTTGGTACATTGTTTGGCATAGAGGGAAAGACAAAGGATAATCCTAAGGCTAGAGTTGATCAGGAGGCTCTTTGTGATAGACCGTTACAAAACATGCGACAGCCGTTAGGAAAGAAGAACTGGAGGAAGCCAAAGGCATGGTTTAATCTTGGAAGGCCAGCTATGAGGGAAATGCTCTTGTGGGTGAAAATGTAGTTAATGTTCCCCAATGGGTATGCAGTGAATCTAAAGAGGGTAGCGAGTCTTAACAAGTTGAAAATATTTTGTCTCAAGAGTCATGATTGGCACATATGGCTTGAGTGGGTAATGCCGGTGATGTTGCGTGGCTTTATCCCTGAGGATGAATGGCTAGTACTGGCAGAGCTGAGCTATTTATTCCGTGCTCTTTGTGCGAAAGAACTATCGCCTAACGTGCTAGAGGAACTGGAAGAGTTGGTGTCGGAGTTGATATGCAAGTTAGAAAAGATCTTTCCACTGGACTTCTTTAATCCAATGCAACATTTGATTTTGCATCTCCCGACCGAGGCAATATTGGGGGGACCCATGCAAAATCGTTGGAGCTTTGGAACTGAGAGGATTTAGAAGACGCTTCGAGAAAAATGTAAAAATAAACGTAGAATTGAAGCATCGATGGCCGAGGCATTCATTACTGAGGAGGCGGCAAACTTCGTGACAGCACACTACGAAACCAAGAATCGTCATGTGCATAATCCGAAGCCTCAGTACAATGATGGCGATCGTGAAAAAGTTCGATCCTACTTCAGCCTATTCCAAGGGAAGCTCACACCAGCCGGTGCTTGAAAAGCAATAACGTTGGATGTCGAAGAATGGTGGACCATTTCGTTGTATATCTTCAACAATCTAACAAAAGTGCGGCCGTACAACAAGTAAGTTCTCGGTACATTGTTTCACAACTTCTAATTCCTTTGAACTACTCTTATTATCGGATATGTGATACAGTCGATACGTCGCCAAATTCTCGGATGGAGCGGTGATCCAAAATGATTCCATTGAAGAGTATGAGCTTTTGGCAAAGCATGGAGGCGGCTATCTCGGTTTCATCTCTTGGTTCAAACAAACGGTAATTTCTGTTAGACCATTTCATTTATTTGTCTAGTTTGCGGCTAATGCAACAATCCTTTCATATCAAACTTGGCTAATTCAGAGTCTATGGACGCCGAATTGGGATACCTGCCGGATCTGCATCAGTCGGAGTCGAGTGGCCATGCTGATGGTGGCGGGGATCAGCTTTCTGATAGCTAGGACGAGGTGGTTGAGGCACCAACTACTAGCGTGGGTGTACATAGCTCCCGCCCGTGCCGGCGACCCGCGAGCAGAGGTGGCTGATTAAGCCTGGGTCGCTGAAGTAACTGCATTTCTTATTTTTAAACCTTTTCCCTTCATGTTTCTTCACATATCTAATGCTTTGGTTTTGTCATACTGCAGGGGTTGGATTCACGCCAAGGATGTCCACAGGCCCAACTCCATCCTTGGTGTGATTTTACGGCATAACCTGCCAGGGTTTATCACGTTGCCCCGCGAGGGTCAGCAAGAAGAGGGATTGAAATGGGCGCACTACTTGGCATCCCCGGCCCTGTCGGAGGAGATGATCGACGGTGTGTTGTGCCACACGAGGTCCGACATGGTCATCAGGAAGTTCTAGGTAATTTCTCCTTTACACAATTAAAAATCAATAATAGCTAGTTATTGTACTAATCAGTGTTGTCTCTTTTGAATGCAGACCTTCTATAGATGTGAGGAGGGATACGAGGAGGCCGCGGCAAAGCTTATCGATTACGAGTGTAGGCTCCCACTACAGAACTTATGTCATGAGGCTCGGGGTACAGGATGTTCGACACTACTACGCCTCGCAGCATATTAAGAAGGGCAAGTCATCGTCCCGCCGAAAGTTTTTGGACAATGAGCAGTACATGAAGGTAATTACCTATTCTTAAGGCCTTGTACTTAGTTTCCTTTGCTTTGATTCGTAGGCTTAGCTCTCAAATTTCTCTTTACTAACTTAGGTGTCGCCGAGATGGTGTGCGGATAAGATGGGTTGTTGGGAGGGGTTGGTCAATGAATGGTGCTCTGACCAATGGCGAGTCGTCCACGATGATGTCAAGGCACGGCATGCCCAAATGGAAGGTGTGCCACACCATCAAGGCAGCGCCAACATTTATCAGTTCGGGCGGAACTGGGTATGTGGTTTGTGTCATGATTCCTGCAATTCATTCTTGTAGTGCTAGGTTTACCCATTATTAATACTTTTTTCCTCTCTTGTAGGCTCATCACAATAAGACGGACGTGCCAGAGGTGTACGACCTATATGCCATGGCCCATACTGACTCATACAAGAAGGTTAAGGCATTCTCTGATTCTGACCTCGATAATCCTGAGAACTTCACCAATATCTCCTCTCACCACAAGCTCGTGAGGTACAGAGATGCGGGGAAGGAGGTGAATGGGGAGGACTTGAACATGAGCCAGCATCCTATTGATCCAGACCTAGTGATGATAGCTGGCCACGGGAGGCCCCATGGCTCGATAGCCATTGGAGATGGACATATACGGTCTTCGAGCACTCTTCGGCAGATCAAGGCATGCCAAACGAGCTCCTGTCTTGAGATGCCGCCTCGTCCACGACCAGTCCAGTTCGCCATCGAGGTTAGTCATACGGACTAAGATAGCTTTCCTCCATTACATTGTGTGTGCGAACAAAGATGATCACAATGCTAACGAGGAATTGTGTTGCAGGCTGCTCTGTAGAAAGAGAGAGACAACCCAGGCGCTTCTGGCGGAACAGGCCCGACAGACGGCGGAGGAGAAGTGGGGTCTGGAGGAGAGACGGCTAGGTTGTTGGAGGAGGATAGGGCATGGAACGATGCATCTAACCGGGCCATGTACGAGCTCATCGTGGTAAGTTTCTTCTTCATATTAGCCAAATCATGCACTACATGTTCTATTCATTAATAACCAATATGATTGACTTGGCAAAACCAAATGTGCAGACTTTGTGCGAGAAGACCGGCCAGACCCCTCCGTCGATGCCAGTCGTTACCATGGCTGGAATGGTGAGTTTCATTTTAATGTTCATTGATTACTAGTCTTAACATTTCAGCGTCATCATGCTAACGCAAATGATCTTTGGTACAGCATAACTCCCGAGCCGCATCGCACGACCCGAGCAACCCCGGTGCTTCACCTCCGTGATGACGAGGATGGTAAGCCCTAATATGCCACTTACTTGTCTCATTTTCTTAAACAAAGACAAACATAGCACTTAGACAAACTTAGCACGATGACAAACTTAGCACTTAGACAAATGTCATATTTTACCTAAGTTAGCTTTGTTTCCTCTAAAATGACATAGTAACCTTACGTACCTCCAAAATGACATATTGTACCTAAGTTAGCTCTAAAATAACATATTATACCTATGTTAGCTCTAAAATTACCTATACTTTGCATTGTTTCCTCCACACTCACATAATAAGCTTAGTTAACTCAACAATGACATAATAGACTTGGTAACCTCATAGATGCCATAGACTTAGCTTGTTTTCTTGCAAAATGACACAATAAGCTTAGTTAGGTAAAAAAATGTGATAATTACCTAGGTTAGCTCTAAAATGACACAAATAAGCAATAAGAAGAAGAAAAACAAGAGGAGAAAGAGAAAGAGAAAGAGAAGAAAAACGCTTCTTCTTCTTCTTGTTCTTCTTCTAGATCTTCTTCTTATTCTTGGTAACCTCATAGATGGCATAGACTTAGCTTATTTTCTTGCAAAATGACACAATAATCTTAGTTAGGTAAAAAATGTGATAATTACCTAGGTTAGCTCTAAAATGACACAAATAAGCAATAAGAAGAAGAAAAACAATAGGAGAAAGAGAAAGAGAAGAAAAAAATCTTCTTCTTCTTCTTCTTCTTGGTAACCTCATAGATGCCATAGACTTAGCTTATTTTCTTGCAAAATGACACGATAAGCTTAGTTAGGTAAAAAAAATGTGCTAATTATCTAGGTTAACTCTAAAATGACACAAATGAGAAGTAAGAAGAAGAAAAACAAGAGGAGAAAGAGAAAGAGAAGAAAAAAACTTCTTCTTCTTCTTCTTCTTGTTCTTCTTATAGATCTTATTATTATTATTATTCTAGTATTCTTCTTCAAACTTTCCTATTTCCCATTTTTCAGATTTGATTCACTTAACGGAAGCTTGCATTTATGGAGTGCTTGTGTTTACTTTCTGTTTTAGTATTGTATCGACGAGCAATGTGAAACTTGCTACCTATGGATGAAACTATTGTAATATGGATGAAACTATTGTAATATGGTGAAACTTGCACTTTTGATTTGGTATGTTTGTTGGATGATCATATCCATATGACAGGGATATAGTTTCTATGAATATCTTATATTTGCGTGTGAAAATGCTTGGATATAAGGAAAAGCAGATTAAAAAGGGTCAATACAGGCACTTTGCCATCTGCCACCGACGGCAAAGGGTGCTTTGTCGTCTACCCCGGACGGCAAAGTTGCCACGTGGCGGCAACCTATGAAACCTGGAAAGCCTAGGCTGGGGCCATTTTGCTTTTTGCCGTCCACGGCAGACGACAAAGGGGGAGGAGGCAAACGACAAAGGGGGGATGGGTGGCAGACGGCAAAGGGGGGGAGGCTGTAGATGGCAAAGGGGGGGTAGGCGGCAAATGACAAAGGGGGGAAGGCGGCAGATGACAAAGGGGGCGGGGGGCAGATGGCAAAGTGGTGGCGGTCCGTTAGCCACCTCTAACAGTGACGCCGTCGGTAGTTCACCGTCCAGGGCCTTTGCCGTCTGCAAACTGACGGCAAAGAGCCTTTGTCGTCTGTTGGCCCGAAGCAGACGGCAAAGAACCCCTTTGCCGGAGCTAGCTGGGTCCAAATTTGTGACGTCCGCCTTTGTGCCTTTGCCGTACGCCATGGCAGACGGCAAAGTGCATAATTCCTGTAGTGTTTAGAAGTTGTTGTGTGGCGAAATGGTTGGGACTTGCTCCTGGCGGCTAGGCATGATACTTATCTCTCTATGGCCTTATTTTGGATGGTGAATGGTGATTTATGTCTATTATGACTTGACAATAGATTTGCTTCAGCGGTACTGTCAATTAATGACTTTACTAACTAATTTTTGGGCTTAGGATATCCTAGAGGTAGTGCTTATTTTGATCTTGGGTTTTGGTTGTTATTGCTGCTATTTGGTAACTTGGCTTCTCTGATTTGATTTATTTCACTCACCATTCTATGCGTTCTCTCCCTTTCACTTCTCTGATCACGATCAATTTATGATCTCAAGATCTTCACTATATTTGTCATGATCTCAAGTGATGGCCCCTAAAGTTATGCATTCCTAGACATGGAAATGCTACATTTTTAACCAACAACAATTCCCTTTCTCTTTGATGTTTCTTTTGAAGGAAGAAAAGAAGAGAAAGAAAATCAAGATCTTAGATAGGATAGTTTAGTTTAGATTTTCTTTTATTACCTCAATTCTTTTGTAATACAAAGGTGTAATCTTATCATTTACTAGCACAATGCATGTGCGTTGCTATAGAGCCATAAAAAAGGAATTACCACTCGCTTTGGAGATCATCATAAGACGATGGTGTCTTGCGGCTGTTGCTTGGTTTACGATTAAATAGAGAGCATGGATATAACAAAAGATCATGTTGCAATCGCTAAAGAGTCTCGAGTGACCATAATAGGTCCTTCACAAGATTTATAGTGAGATACATTTTGAATTTGGAACATAGGAGAATGGGCATGAGTAAGTTAAATGCACAAGATCAAAGTTTATATAGTAGGACAACAACTATAGCCGCATTGAATTGTAATTTGTTTGACCTCTTCTGCCATGATATGGAACCGGAAGAATTGGTTGGGCAAAGAAACTAAAATCAAGACCATGGGCATACTTGTATTTATAATTTGTTACAAGAATGTTATTCTCACATTAGGATAGTAGTGTATTTGTTTATTTGAGATAGGTCTCACATCTAGTAAAAGTAACATTTGTTTATTTATGTCTCTTGAAAGGTTGCTTATCCTACATGTAGAGAGTGTATTTGTTTATTTGTGTGGCCCCACATGTGAATTCACCATCAACTCCAATCTCTATAAGTAGAAAAGATTTATGTTCAGATTTCCATCTTGTAATATAACTTTGTGTATTTTTACAATTATTAATAAAGTTTAATTCTTTATAACTTGTGATTAAATATACGATTGCATTTCCAATTATTTGAATTGGAGTTTTATTATATAAGTGCTTTAACTTACTTGAATTATAATTTTGAACCCCAACTCTAGCTAAAAGCAAAGGTCATATCAAAATTATTTGAATGCAAATTGGACTTAGCAATTTGAATGCAAGTGGTTAGGTTCAGATGCAAGTTGAAACTAACCCAATTATTTGCACGAATGCAATAAACATTCGAATAAAATCTCCGCTCTCTTAACTATAGGTCATTACACTGACTACGTGCGCTCTGGCACCGTCACAATACTGCACCCCGGCCACCGAGACGCCGCCAACGGCTTCCCCTGCATGTATGTGTTGTTATGTTGGCATAGGTTACATCGTGTGTATATCCCTCATCATACAAGAGGCCTAGGATACATAGGACATGACTCATAGTCTACTGACAGTTCGAATTCAAGTTCAACTGTAACCTAACTTGCACTCTCTCTGTTTCTCAATATAAGCATTTTTAGAGATTTTAATACAGGCTACATACAAAGTAAAATGAGTAAATCTACACTTTAAAATGCCTCTATATACATTTATATATAATTTGTATTGAAATATCTAAAAGGTCTTGTATTTAAAAACGGAGGGAGTACAAAATATTTGACACAATTCCAACTTCTTTGTCTACTAATATGATGTTATCAAACAAGATTTCTCTTGAGCTTACATTTGCTGATTTTCATAACATTTTTAGCTGGCATCCAATGATGACATTGTCTAATGCCGATTTACACATGTTGGACAGACTTACTCTCTGTTGGCATTTGGCACCGATCGGTTTCACCACCTTTCCATTTGTGTTTAATTAGGTAGCTCGAGAAAACGTGCTACTCAGTCCGCACATAAATAAATATGGTGGAATGTGTTGTTTACTCATCATTTAATGGACATGCTTATGAAAGCAAACGCATTTGTTTTGATGTAGGGCACCACTAGCCATCAGACTACATATATTTTGTTTTTATCAAACTAGTGGCAGGGCGTCCGATCAAATGCATGATGAACGTTCGATGTAGTAGTTGGCTATCGATAAGTTAATTCATTTTGTTAATTGATTGCTCTGTCATAATTCTTCCCGCATCCATCCGGCTTGGCTTTTTACCTTACATGCATGACACGTGGAATCTCCCTAATTGTTGTTTTCTATAACTGCTTCCGTTAATCATGTGTGATTCATCATACACTTCGTCCTCCATTCACGTACATCCTTCTCATGTTATTTTATTTTCCTTTGTAGTATGGATAACTGGGTAGAGATTTTTTTTTCGAGGGGAAGGTAGGAGAATTTATTTGAAATGTAATATTGATTATTCTTCCATCGCAACGAACTATGTTTCCAATGCTATAATAATTTGCTTCCATTTTTTTAGACAGAAATTTGATTAAAGATAAATGAATTGGTTGTTTTCAGTGCAGTAAAACTTAGGTGTTGTCAACACATTTTTGAGGTTTACTATGGATTTAGTTGATTCATACACAATGGATGATGCTTTGTATACCGGCTTATTGGGGAAATTTATTCACCATTTTTTGAAATACTATTAAAATTTGCTGCTAGTGCACTACAAATTTTCTTTGATGTAATTAAAAATGTATCATGTGTAACATTTTATCTTGTTTTCAATGCAACAAAATGTTGCTTCCACCGATAAGATAATTTGCTGCTATGGCAATCCAATATTCTTTTGATGTAACAAAAATTTGTGGCAAAGCACGCTTCCATGTGAAAAAAATCATCTAAGTATTTGTATCCAACACAAGGAAAACTTTGCTTCCGAATACATTTTTTCTGCTTCCATCGAATGCAAGTGTTTCCATGGTAAAAGCAATTTGTCTCCAACGGAACAGAAGTTTGTTTCCTGCTTCATTCGTTCATATACTAAGTTCAAGTCGTGATACAAAGTTATTTTCTTCCAAGTCTCCAATAGTACGTACACCGCTTCTAAGTTAATATCATATGGTTCTTATAGATTGTAGACTTGCTTCTCTTTGTATATGGTCGTCTTCATTGTAGGGAAGGTCCAGGTAATCACACATCTAGGTGCATGCATCGGTCGCTTTCATATATGTCTCTGGCGGCGCCCAACCGCTTGAAGCATACATCACCAAGTATATGAAATATATGAAGCATGATGATAGTTTTTGAATGCAAACAATGCTCGTAATGTAAGAAAAAGTATATAAAAAGTAGAAGCACATTTCTATTGCTGTAAACTATCTCGGCTGAATAAAACATATAGTAAAGTTAGGAAGCATGGACATTAGAAAGCATCCATTGTTTGTTATGTCAACATAATTCATACCTAGAAGAAGCATGGAATATTGTGACTAGAAACTAGCAATGTCAACATGTATGGTGTGTAGATGTGAATCAATCATTTTGTGATGTAATAAAGACCAATTTCTTTCATCGATGCAAACAAACTGGATTGTCGTCGAAGCACATATATGATGCTTACGAAGCATGGATAATTGAAAGACCTTCACACATCTTTGAAGCATAAATCTTTTACGAATGCTGCATAACAATTGGAAATGGGAAGCAACAACTAGTACTAGAAAAAATGTTCAAAATACATGTACCGAAACGTTGGATGCTTAAGAATAAATATTTCAAAGCATGGTTATATTGCGATAAACTATCTGAACTGAAGTAACATATATCAAATTAGGAAGCATGGATATCTCGAAGCATCAATTTCATTCAATCTCAACATAAGTCATGACCAGTGAAAGCATAAAAAACAGAAACTACAAATTGACAAATAGTTATTGCCGACATGCAGGTGTATCATTGTGATATGCGAACTAATTCTATCCAAATTTATTAGTTCTAGTTTTCTGCACACATAAAAATGAGGCAGGGCATGATAAAAATATGGAATCAATTAAAATAAATTACCATCAATCATAGTGAAATTGTATTCCAAAAAAAGGAACAAAAGTGTCAGAGACAACTGCTAGTTCACCAGTCGAGGGGTGGTGGAGATGGTGGGAACATCCTACAACCTCCATGCAACATGGTGATGCGGCGGTGGACATGACGGGCACAAACAGCTCATGCTGGGATGCTGCGCCGACGAGGTCGCTGGGTCGAATCGCGGAGCAGGTCACGCATGGGTCTCGATTGAGATCTGGGACGTGTGGTGGATAGTGTGGCCAGCTACGAGGTGGGAAGGAAGCATGGTGTGCAGCAGGTTGAATCTGGGCGAAGAATGGAGGCGGCAATGTTGATGATGGAGATGCATGCGGAAGAAACAAGGGTGGGGAATGGGAAAGACGGATTGGACGAGAAATATAAGGGATGTGCAATCATGCATGTGTGACATACGGCTGACGGGAATTAACATTTATTATATTATAAAACAAAAGGGCTAGAGTTTGATGTCTCCACCGTGGGTTGAACTGGAATCCACGCCTATGGTGTGGTCTGGCGTTGGCTTGTTACCAGACTATAGATAAGAAGTGCTTCCCTGTGATGTAACAGGAAGCGATTAATTTTACGCAATAAGTTTCCTTCAAAACCGTTGTTGCTGAAACAATTTCGCTAAGTCTTAGTTGATTAAGACTTCGTTTTATCTCAGTCAATGTTGTATGCCTTTAATCTTGTATGAAGATCTGTATAGAAAATTGTTTATTTTAATTTTTTTATACTATGTCACTGGACTAAAATTTAATTCAATCTCAATCGATTAAGACCTAACCAGATCCTTATCGAAAACGTCGTGAGACAAACGGCAGCTACGGTTTTGGAAATCGCTGTAATCGGAAGCCGCAACAAACGAGTCGTTCGTTTTTGACTATTATGGAACGATATGTCACATAAGGTGTTCTCCACTTGGTGAACTGGACCTTGACGGTCTACATGTGGCGGAACGTAGATCGTGCACCGATCTCATTGTGCTATCTGTACACACCTAGTCTCAACTCCACAAAATATTGTACATTTCTGAGAGAAAAGGTTGCGCAAATATACAGAACATATATCTACCATCTACAAAATCATAAACCATTTTCTCAAATACAAATTCGAAACGCTGTTTGAAAAAAGAAGAAGACAAAGTTATACTGAGCCAAATCGAATATATACACAATCCATATACGTCTTTTTAATTTTCTGTACACGGTCCAAGTGGATCTCACAACAAAAGCTCAAACATCACAAAAGAATGCTAGTACGACTGAGGATTTGTTAGTATCACATTCAATCTTTTCTACAACACGCACCAGAGATATGTATGCAGTATCATATTCATATCCTGAAGGTGGCTACCTAGGGGAGTTATAATTTAATCAGTAATGGTGACGCGCTGTCTCCTCGTTTTTCCATCCCTTTTGATTTCGACTGGAACCTCTTGCTGTTGCTGCTGCTGTGACGACCGCCGGCGACCAGCTGCGGCGACGCTCTCGTCCCCTGCTCCCACATTCCGCCCGCCGAACAGCCCGTCTATCATGGCGATCACGTCCCCCGGCGTCAGTCTGGCCACTGCGCCCTGCCGTCGGTAGAAGAGCCTGTACATCGGCACCACGGCCTCCTTCGCCGCGGCTCTCAGCGCCTCCCCCATCTCCTCGTCCGCCGCCACCCACTTCTCTTGCATCGCCACCATCTGCACCACCGCCTCCTCCACCGCGCCACCGCGAAGCACCTTGCTCCCCCACGCCGCGCGCACGTACACGTCAACGTACCCGCGCGCCTTGGCCCTCTGCGCCACCGCCCACTCCTCCCCGAGGATCCCCTCCAGCTTTGTGCCGCCGCCCACCTTCTTGGCCACGTAGTGCGTGTTGTTCGCCAGGAACAGGTAGCTCAGCGCCGGCTCTCGGTAGCTCCCGGCCTTCGCGTCCAGCTTCCGTAGCAGCACATGCACGAGCCAACCGATCGGGTTCGACCACACGCTCAACGCCGGCGAGGACGACGACGACGACGAGAGATCCGACGAGGAGCCCATGCTGCCAGAGGCGAGGGATGACGTATCCGTGAACTGGTCTGCTCCTGCTCCTACTCCTTGTTGGTAGAAGTATATGTGAGCCAGCGCGTTCTCGTAGTCCGCGAGGAAGTTGAGGTAGTTCATCACGTAGCGGGTGAGCGGGTGCACTGCGCCGCCGGGCACCGTACCCTTGGACGGCTCTTTCTCGATGGCTGCCTCGAAGCTGGACACCATGCTCCGGGCCGCCTCGCTGACCTTGGTCGTCACGAGGGTGACGGCGCGGGAGGTGACCTCCGACTTTTCCCCGAACGCGGAGACGATGGCCGGGAGTATGGTCTCAGTGAGCGCGTCGTGAACGTCGAGCACGCGGAACAGCCGCTCCGGCGCGCGCCGTGCCCGCCCGACGGCAGCCTCGGCGACCGCTAGGATGTTGGTGGCGTGGTCGTCCGCGATGGCTCCGAAAACCGCGTCGCCGACGGTCTCGTTATCGCCGACGAAGACGCGGTCGCAGAGCTCCCTCTCCGCGGAAAAAACGGACGTGAAGGCGACGCGCGCGCCGGCGAGCCAGGACTGTATCTTGGCGTCGACCTGCTCCCAGGAGAGCTTATGGACCTGCGCGTGCTGCGGGGACGGCGAGAAGCCGTGCAGGCGCTGCAGGTTGGCGGTCACAGCCGCGCGTCGGCGCGCCTTGAAGATGGATACGCACTCCTTGCCGTAGCCGGCGGCCATCATGGCCTCCGCAACCACGCGCAGGTGAGCACAGATGTCTATCAGGCTTTGGTCAACGTCTTGGTCGTCGTCATCTTGATCATCATCATCATCATCATCATCATCATCTTGGCGGAAGCGGAGGACGGCGGGGAGGGAGGTGAGGAGTTCCTGGAGCTCGCGCTGGAGCCTCCGCATGGCCGTGTCGAGAAGCTCCTGCGCGTGGATGAGGCCATGGCCTCCGGCGTGGAGGGCGTCGGCGTTGGTGGCGACGCCAGAGGCGTAGAAGAGCATGGCGCGGTGGAGGTCCTTGGCGGCGCGCAGGAAGGCGTCGACCTCGTCCGGGGTGGAGTCGAGGAAGAGCGAGCTGCCGAAGGAGTCTTGGTCCGGGTGCCACTTCTCGAGCAGTATGGCTGCGGCCGCCACGGTGTCGTCCACCACGGTGGCCGGGAGCGTGCGGCGAGGGGGCAGGGGGCTCCGGCTGCCGGCGCGCGTCATCGTTGCGTGCCGCCGGCGACCGACGCTCGATGGGCGGGCGATGGGTGCGAGTGAAAGAGACCGTACGAGCTAGCTTAGCGGCTGAGCTAGCTGAGCTGAGCTGAGCGGTGCCTTGGTTTGCAAGGAGGGGAGGCGAGGCGGAGTTTGTTAAGAGGATACGATGGACGGCAGGGGGGTACTTATAGACGGACGACTCGGCGTTCTTCCATCGGAAATGTCGGTCAAACGCGACACCTCGCCAGCCCGCGTGCGTCAGCCCGCCTCACGACGATGGACACACCCGGGTTGCGTTGCGGCCGTGCATTCGAATATAGTATGGCACGCGGGGAAACAGCGTGACGAAATGTACTGCTCCAATTTGGACTATAGCTAATTTGGAGTTAATCTGCAGCTTGGACTGCAGCGTAAACTGGTCTCTGCACCCATTCCAGGTACACTTTTGTTTCCGTCGCTACACGGCAATTACAAAGAGAGCAACCGCGTAGATCGCATCGCTCGGCCTCCGCGAAGGTGCTTCGAAAGTTCGAATCTTCCAAGACGTAAATCCACCCTCCCCCTCAAGAGACAATTTTACCTCTCAGCTGAGCCTTACGTTTTGTCTCCGTCTTGTCATAAAATTAGTGTATATACTGTATGGGGACGTTCGGTTTGTTGCCTCTCAATACTCAAATGGATCCTACTGCCAAGTAAATGGTGACTTTCTTTTTAAGAAAAAATATGAACGATTACTTTGTTGTTTAGATGCCAAGTAAATGGCTTTTTGATGTTGACACCAAGGGAAGAGTCACCTCTTGCCCTTGAGTCACCTCTTGCCCTTGAGCCATTAATGCTCATTGTCATTAATGCTAACTGTGGTCGTGGGTGCCCTAAGCGGTTCACACATCTTAGGATCTAAGTTTGACAATCTTCATCATATTTTGTTACGACATCTTCAATATTGATCCCAAACAGATAGTATCTCTTCGGACCCGGGCCACGTCCGGATCCCGATAGTTATCCAGTGTCGATTTTTACATATCTCTCTGGAGATAGTGTGAATCATATTTTTATTCATAAACCAAAACAAGTGTGAAGGGTTTTACGCGAGTCGGGGCACGAGACACGTCAGACTTCGACGCCCATGGCTCACCCACAAGGAAGCTGGAGCCCGCGATTTTATAGCTGCATGCATTGTTTTCGCATCAAAATCCCTCACTTTTTTCTTTCATTTCGTTGCTTTTCACCCAATTCTCGTCATTTTCTCCCACTAGCTTCTTCCCTCCCGTCGCCAATGCATGGAAAAGGAGAAGGACTTGACGGAGGAAGAGGAGGAGGCGACAGAGAAGGAGGCGGAGGCTGCCTACATGGTGACGACGGCACCTTGAGCGTGGAGGCTCGGATTATCGGTCAGGGCAAAAAATCTGATTTCTTTTTGCACGGAACTGCTATTTTTTATTACCGAGCATGTGAAAAAAAATACTTGCATCTTTTTGGTTGTGATCCAACATGTGATCCGGTGCTAGTGTGATCTGATATGTGATCTAACGCATCATGGGTTTGACTTTATTTGAAATTTAGAGTTTCCTTTACTAGCAAACATATACATAATAGCATTGGATGACCGGTTCCCGCATCCGTGTCCGTGAACTGTCCCTCCCCCCCCCCCCCCCCCTCTCTCCGGTCTGCGGATGGATGGAAAAGCAAATTTGCGGATCAATGTTGGAGATGCCCTTTAGTCAAAATATCATTCAAACTTAAATATTCAAATGTGATGACACGTGTATTTTACAACGGGAAAATAATCGTTTAGTAAAGGGTGTACAACAGAACTCGAGTTCACTACCTAGCAATCGACATTGCACTCATTTAATTGAACTCAGACTTCATGGAATTATGTTTCTCTAAAATCAACAAATTCAGCAAAATAAAAGGTTTTGCTAAATTAAGTCGTGGGAGATTTTCTTATTTCCAATTCAATGTCTTGATCCATTTGATGTCTTGCCATTGAAATTTGTGCAAGAGTGACGAAAATCATCATTAGATTAAATGGCTAGCACCATCGACTTACATACATAAAAGAATATAAGTCGACTTAGTGTAAAACGAATGCAAAAAGAATATATTAGATTAAGATGAACACGCCTCAAGACTAAAGAAAGGTGTGCCATCTAGAAATACGACTACGAAAGGTTGATTTGGGGCTAGCAGCCCGCACGACAACGACTCAACTATTGTTTTTATTGTCCATATCAGGTGTTCCCCAACAATACCTCCTAAAACAATATTTCAGAGTTTTAATATCATGTCTTTACTTGGCTTAGAGCGTCTACAACCGGATCTCTTAAACCCGTTTTAGACGGCCGGGCACGTCGTCGGTCACTGATCGGTCATGAAAATGCAATCCCAGACGAGCCTCCCAAACCGTCTCAAAAGCCCGGGGTGACCGACACCCCATATCCAACCCAAATATGAGATGGATAGGGGGAGCTCGAATGTCCGACTCCACCGCAAATTGCCTCCGATTCTCAAAACCATTCCTCCTCCTCCCCTCCCCTCCAAACTTTCCCGTGCCCGACCCCTCACCGTGCGGCACCCTTGCTCTCCATCCTCACCACATGTCCCGATCCGTCGCCATGATATCTTCCAGCTTGTCCCCGACCGCCGCGATGGAGACGCAGTCCGCCTCGTTCGTTGGCGTCCTTTCATCTGCTTGGTCTTGCAAGCCGGAGAACGTCGCCCGTAAGATGCATCGTCACCGGTAGTGAGAGAGGGAGGCATAGTTGGTGGCGCATGTAGGTGCGGGCATCGTCGAAGAAATGTCTCCCCCGGCACGCCGGGCTCCCCACACCCCATCCATCCAAGCGCCAACGGGGATTGTGCCATCCGGCAACCTTGGGACTGAGGAGGATGTGACGGACGGTTGGGCCATTCCGAAGAGCTTTCTGGCCACACAGAAGCCATCGGTCAAAGCTATCATGCGAAAGGATAACCAGCAAATCATGGGAAACAAGTTGGAGAAGGCAAGGATCTCCCATGACGCCGCGGCTACCAAAATGTCGTCCACATGGACGGGCATTTTTCGACAAGCGAGAACAAAAAAGAGAAGAGGTACAAGCTTATGTTGGATGCACAAAGGAGAGGATGGAGTGGGATCGGGCGAGGGCAGAGAGGAGGCTTGAAATTGAGAGGGAGAAGATCGAGTTGGATAAGCAAGAGGTGACGATCAAATGTGAACTCGAGAAGGCCAAGACATTTGGGCAGATTGAGCTCGAGAAGGAGAGGTTACAACTCGCACGGGGCGTTGAGGATGGCAAGAACATGTTGGCGGACGACACGCATATGGATGAGCATGCCAAGAAATGGCTTGCTCAGAAGAAGAAGGAGATCAACGACCTTAGGGCGCTGGAGGCGGCGAGGGCGGCTGCGGCAGCGGAGCAGGCGACCATGATGCAGGCGGAGATGGTTGCCAGGATGCAAGCGGAGATGGCTGCCCAGGCGAAGAAGGACAAGCTAAACGAGCAAGACACATGGACGAACTCGTCCGACTGGTGATCCAACAAGCACCACTTGTCGGCCGGACATTGTTTTCCTTTTGGCATGCCTAGTTTGTTGAACTATGATTTCATTTGCTTTTGTTTCGAATTGTTGAATTCGTAAAATTTGTATCGGATGATCGACGTCCATGGATTGCATGGATTTGAGAATTGCATTTGAGGTATGTGAATGCACTAGGCGAAATATGAGGGGCCTTCCGGATGCGCCCACGAGCATGCCCGGACGCGTCCGCGGACGTATAGGGGGGGCAGATTTGCCCAATCTAGCTATAAATGCTCCTATACAACACATTTTTCTGGTGTATTCCTCACACTTGTAGCTCATCGTTTGGAACTATCAACTCACTCTCCCTCGGACCCTTCCACCCCACCCATCAATACAAACATGTTTCAACAAGCATTTCAATGTATAGAGGATTTTTATAGGCTGCAAGGAGACCAATGCCCCTCTTTTGTGAGCACAGACATGAATTATCCATTCATCTCCTTCGAGTACCATCATTCCATCAAAATCTAGGTAAATATCCACAAAATGGCTTAGGGTTAGTTCTTTTGGTGACCATCTTAGACTTCTAGAATAAGCAAGATTATTAGGTTTCTACAAATATATTTTTGGTTGGAATTCTAGAATAAGTTGGATAGGGGACAACTTATTCCAGCCTATTCTAGACGCCATTAAAAAACCCGACCCTTAGTCTAGCCACTCGAAGTGGAGCAATACCACCTCGACCCAACAATGATGGATTCTCATAGCCTCCTTACTAGCGACCATGGAAAAGTTTTTGCCTCATCGATCATGCTAATTTCTTGAGTAACTTGATCATATAGAACACCTAGGTCTTTCACACGGCTACCATCAATTTGGAGGGAATGAATGTCGATGACTGAAAAAATTGGTCTCATGTAGTGCTAAGCATTCAGGAAACATGTTGCGACAAAATAATTTCAAATTTCTAAGATTTGACTGATGTTTCACTTTTTTTCTCCTAGATCAATTGTGTAACTTTTCTTTTGCAAGGAAAACACAATTTGTTGATGGTAGGTTATTGGTGTGCTTAGCACAAATTGCACCATTTAGCTCTGTGGTACATACACCCAACCATTTTCCGCCTTTGCTCAATTGTGGAGCTTCTTTTATGCAAATAAAGGGGAATATATTGATGATAGGTTATTGGTAAATCCAACACCAACTACAACATTAGCCTCACCCCTAGCCGGCAGGTGGTCCAGGATTTTGTTTCTCCAAATAAGAGCTGACACATCACTTGTCATGTTCTGATCCCTAGCGATTTTAGTTACTTGTAAGGACAACCCTATTATAATTACACCCACAGTCCCGAAAAATAGCAAAGAAACAAGGAACAATCACTACAGCACACACGAGTCAACTTTAATTATCAGGTAATTTCATTCACTCGTACTCATAAGAATATGATGGTGGCTAAATGAAATATGTTGATATTATTACAGAATACAGAACTAAGACCAGAATGACATGTATTGGGGGCATGAGGAAGCGTGGCTATGGTAGCGAACATTTCAGGAACTAGATGATACCCACTCATTGCCCTTGGAATCGGTTGCAATATACCTTTATGATATTTGATTGTGTGACAGATGAATATTTGGATGGATGATATGAGAACTAAAACTAAAATTACATTTAATTTATTGTATTTAGTTATTGAGGTGGGCGTTTACACACACATGTTTGCATATTGAGACGGGTCTTATCCATGCATGTTTGCATGATGAGGTGACATGTATGCATGTCAAGAAAAATAAGTTAATGGGGCTAGCTATTTAGGTAAAGTCTAACAAGTGCTAATCAAACAAATATATATTTAGCATTTGTTATGTCATTAAAATTCTATATGAAAGAGAGACAAAGGAAGAGAGTGTATGTGTGTGTGTGTGCGTGCGCGCGTGAAGTGGGCGCTACACGCATAGCCTCCCTATAACATGATAAAAGAGAAAAAAAACTTGCATGCGACCCATGTACTTCCTTCTTTCGGGTTTATGGAACTTATCTGGAAAAAACATTTGTAAGTATCAATATAACTGAGACTTATAAAATGAAAAAAACAAATTATTTGAGATAAGCCCTATAAATCGGAAGTGGGAGAGTGATATATAAGTGAACTTTTCTATAGACTTTAGGTGACATGATACTGGTGTATATATAGCCAGCAAGAGTCTTTGTTTTTACCCTGCTCTTAGATATATAAGATAATTACTAATTTGGGCATTTGTCAATGCATGTTGAGGTGAGTCTTTTTCATGCATGTTGCCATGATGAGGTGGCATATGTTCATGTTGAAAGAAATAAGTTAATGAGATCTAACTATTTAGATATATAGGATAAAGATAATATTTCAATTATAGACTTTAGGACTTTCAGACCACCATAATGACACATGAAGACAAGCTAGGGATGATATACAAGATGACACGTCTGTTTGCTCATAATTATCTATATGTGTTGCACCACCTCAAATTTGGCCAATGCTCATATACTTTTGGAGCAATAAAGTACATACGGTTTTCAGATTTTCTTTCATATATGAAGGACACCAACTTAAGGTTGGATTAACCCCCACCCCCCTTAGGGTGTTGAATTAGGATTTGCATCTTGTTTGTTGAGTTGTGGTGTTTGCTACTCTTTGCCATAGAGGAGAGCAGACGAGACTTCTTGTATGCGTAAACCAGCACACCACTTTATTAATCAAGTATTTCATCTTTTTTTTAACACAAGGAAGGGGCACGAATGCCCCAGATGCCTTCATTTAATCAAAGCGGTAGCATACAACATCAACACATAAGACCCTAGAAGAAAAGACATGACAAACATGCCTCGAAATATTACAAAGAAGACCCTAGACAAAAAATAAAAACGTGATCGGGGTCCAAAGCTTCCCCATGGTGGTTCCAATCTCGTCGGCGCTGGGGACGAGACCACCTGGTCCGTCGGGATCTCTACAACAGCTCGCCGTAGACACCACCATGAAGTAGCACTACCTCCCATATGGCATCATGGCCGGGAGGAATAACTTTGGCCGCCCTTCGGTCTGAGGATGCGACGGGTCGTCAAAAGAAGCCGGTCAACCATCGTGGGCGCCGTGGCTCCTCCAAATCCACCGCCGGTGGTGCATAGGAGCCCCATCATGAGCCTCCAACTTGAGGCCAAGATTTCTTCTCTACATCCGGGGTTGACTCTGACTCTAGCAGCAAAAGTTGGGACATGAATCTCCACTGTCATCTCTTCCATCTTCATGACTGCGAGGAGATGACTGGAAACCTCCCATCACAACTTTCACATGAGGCCAAACGAGCTTATTTGGGAGGAAGCCGTCAGATCCACCACCCTCTTCTTCCCCCCACAATGGAGGCAACGCAGAAGGTGATAGCGACGACCATACAGAGCTGCTCACGAGCTCTAATGGCATCTTCCCCATTGGCATGGCGACAATCGATGGCATAAAGCCACAAAACCAACAGAAGACTAACAACCGACACAAGAGCCGAAACTACCATAACCCTACTATCTACAAGGAGAGCCTGGGCTCCCCTCTCATCTCCACTCCGAGCAGCAGCGCTGCCGCAGGAAGAGGAGAAGGGAGCCGAGCGGGATGGAGGCATACCCAACGAAGAGAGGAGGATAAGGAGGAGAGAGAAAGGAAGGGGAGAAATGACCGGTCCGCGTCCATCAAGTATTTCATCTTTATGTCTGCAATCCAGATTGCATATCTCACAAAAATTCCTTGTTCTTTGGTTGCATGCAAGGATTAATATTCATGATCAGGCCCACTGTGTTTCCAGCGATGCGAGTAATGATATCGGATTTGTCTTAATGATTTCTAAAATACACCATAGAGTCTACAATGTACTCGATTCGTCAAAGTCCTCTCCAACAAAATTGATACTATCTCATCGAGAGATCAAGACACCTTGTAACTCTCAATTACGCTAAATTTTATTGTTCGTTGCTGGATGAGATATTTGCCTCCAACAATTTTTGCAGCATACCTTGATCAACTTTTGATACACCTTAGAATGAGAGCTGCCGCCTCGCTGTAAATGGATTCAAGGATGATTGGCTCGGTTGTATAGCTTTCTCTTGCTTAAATAATTGATGAGAATGGTTTCAATTTTTCTGATGAAACTAGATGATACACCGCATGTTGTTGTAGGAACTAGTTGCAATATATCTCAAACAGTGACAGAGCCAGGAAAATAGCATTAGGGGGCCAAGTGTTGTGAAAATTAGTTGGGAGGGCCAATCCAACTAGAAGAAGGCATTTAACAGTAAATTACCACTAATTTTTGCACTGTTCATTAGCAAATTACCACTACATCGATGATGTTAGGGGGGCGAGAGCCCCTGCTGGTCCCCCTGTCTCCGCCACTGATCTCAAAGAGAGTTGGTTATATAAAACATGACTATTTGAAATAATATACAAGAAGTTAAACAAAAAAATGCATATAGTTTATTGTAATAACTTATTGTATAGTTGTAAAATAAAAATGAAATACAGGTAGTGTTTTCTCATGAATGGTTGGATTATGGGGTGGGCTTTTACTTATGTATGGTTACATGTCGAGATGACATTTTGTGGACGTGGAGAGAAACACGTGCCTCGTTTGAAAGCAAAAAAATGCAAATAAAATTCTTATTCTGTTAGTGAAATCGATCGAGGCGTTACTGTTTTGTAATTAAGCAAAGCAGGACACATCATGACTTGACTGCCACGGCCGGCGTACTCCACGTCATCAGTCAATGATAAGGGTTGAAGATGAGATGCTTAAAGAAAGAGGGATCGCCATTTGAAGAGATCAAACCAGCATAAGCGACTTCCGTGCCATGGCGACAGTGAACCACAAACCGTGGACAGGAGAAGTATGAACCCTAGGCGATTAAGAATAATAGAGGGGGAACTGGATGGTGCTAGAGTACGTACACGTATCTTGATCCTGACGACCCGGTGGCTGGATGGCGTATGGGAATTGCAGCCCAGTATTTTGCGACAATTCGTTAAGACGTAGGGGTTTGTTTCTTCTACCAGCAGGCCGCAGGCTTATTTTTTGTTTTGCGAGGAATCTTCTGCTGCCAGTAGCTTGTTTGATATGGTCAAGCGCAAGGAAAAGGCTAACCATTCCGGTACAACCGACGCCATTCAACCGAATGGCCTTCTTACTTAATCAGCACGATCGTTTTCTTAATTACTACATCCTTGGAATTAGTTATCTGCCTATCGAGTATACGTACTTGCTAGTATCATCACTTGACCGTTGATTTTCCTAATAGTCTGGAGTCTAGATATCTGAGTTTGTCGATATACTCCTACTACTTAGGCTGATTATAGTGATGAGTATCATGCATATAACATTAGATCATTTTTATAATGAGAAGTAATTTAATAGTAATACCATAGATGATTTTATTTATTAGATTATAGACTCATTTTTTATCGAAAAGCATTATATTACAATAACATATTATGTTATTTTAAATATATTTTTATTAACTAAAATGTGTTATGTTAATAGCTAAGTTTCTCACTATGATCAGCCTTACTGGACTTCCCATCAGATTATTCGATGACATACCTACTGAACTTTCCATCAGATTATTTGACATGTCTACTGAACTTTCCATCACATTACTTGACGTGATCAAGCAAGGGAGCTAGTTAATGGCGTTGAAATGCTCGTGCCACTTTTTAACTATTAGTGGTAGCTAGTCCGTCCGACTATCGATGCATCGTTTACTTGGTATAAGAAGGCGCGTTGACGTTGACTAGTTCTCCTAACTTGATCGATCCAACTTGCTCGGGGTCCGGCTCCGACCGGCTTTTTGTGGTTGAGATACCCTTGACTCGCCATGTTCGAACCGAGTTCTGACCGTGGGAACAGAAAAAAAACATCGAGGATAGCGTTTGCACGTCATATCACAAACTCCGAATAAACGGGATCCACACACATGCACACGAGCAGCAAAGGTTGGCTAGTCACACATGACGGCGTGCTACCCTCCACTAGTCAACATGTGATCAGCGAACGAACAAGAACAAAGGAGGGACACGCAGATAGCATCCCTCCTTGCCTCGTTTCTTGCATGCGTCAAGCATGCTCTACTATCACACCCAGCTAATACTGAGAGTTTTATATGTGAAAAAAAAATCAACCCGGAAGTAAATCGATAGAGGAAGAAGCTCGTGTCTCAATCACTTGAGTTCCCGGTGTCTCTACCATATCTTGTACAATTAAATGGGTGATAAACAACAAAGTATGACACCTAATATATATGCAATCATGTACTCCTTCCATTACTAAATATAAGTCATTTTAAATATTCTACTACGAACTACGTACGGATGTATATAGACCTATTTTAAAGTATAGATTTATTTATTTTATCTTATATATAGTCTGTAATGAAATTTCTAAAAAAACTTATATTTAGAAACGGAGAAAGTATGAACAAAGTTCTACGTCAACATGCAACTATGAATGAAAAAAAAATCTACAAATATATTTACAACTATGCTATAATTGAATACAATAAACCTAATCGCTCTCTCACGAACGCGCGTGATCTGGTAGCATACAACGGCCGAATGAGGCCCATCGATTCCCAAATCGACAGCGACACGTGGCGAGGGCGAAACAGACAGAGAAGGCTATGCGGCCACTTTTGTCCGTTTCGAATTTTTCGGGAGCCGCGCCTGTCCAGTCGCCCCATCCTCAATTCCTCTCTCTCAGACCAAGTACAATAGACATGAATAGTAGTTATAAAAAATAAACTAATATATTTTTCTTAGTTGAAGAAAAAAAAGGTAAACGGGTTCTTGATGAAGAACCAGCTCTAGCACGTGCTCCTAAACATTTTATGAGAGTAAAAGGTGACCACATAATAAATAAGTAGTAAGATAAGCTATAGACATGACATTAGCTTATAAGGAGTGAAATCCCTGGATCCCCGGGACTCGACGCCGACGGGAGAGCCACCGCCGACGGCAGAGCTTCTCCGAATCGACCCACGCACGTCAGGGGGTACGGGAGAGGAGCCGCTCGGAGGTGCGCAGCAAGTGAATCATCTTAGGGAAGCCGCTCGGCGCCGCAGGCTCGACGGGAGAGAAGAGGGGAAGGCGGCTTGCATGCGCGGGGCGGCTGGCCGACGGGGATACAAGGCGTCTTCGTCGCATCTACGTAACCGCAGGTGCGTCCGCGTCTCCGCCGTGTTTCCTCCTCCTCCATGTTTCTCGTCCGCGTCTCCGCCGCCAACCGCTCATGCGTTTCTCCGGCGACTTGCTCCTAGGCGTCTCGATTAGTAGGCATCGACGGTTCATGAAGGGGATGGGGAGGCGAGGGTAGGGGGAGCAGGGACCCAACGGCTCGACTCGATTGTGCTGCTGCATTTTCAGGTTCCGTAGGCAACTCGATTGTGCTCCTGTTGCTGAGCTGCAGGCAACTGTCGATTTTTGTTGCTGCATTTTTTTCAGGTTTTTATAGGCAACTCAATTAGAGATGGGATTAGAGAGAAGGATAGATGTGTTTGATGTTCAGTAGCTCAGTGCTTTTTTCAATATTCAGTGGTGGTATCTAGTATGTGTGTGTTCCTGGAGTAGGCAAGTTTATCAAATGTCCGCGTGGGGCATGTTTTTGTTCATGGAGTAGTGCTTGTAGTGTTTTTCAATGTTCAGTAGTGCCTTTTGTTCCTGTAAATGCACATGCCTTGAGCCTGGATGCTAAGTTATAAGATGCTTAGTTCTACACACAGTCAATCAGCCAATAATGTAAGCAGTCTACTTCTGTGCTTTGCTTTTGCCGCTGTCTGCTGTCGATTCACCTGAATCATCATCATCTGCCCCTGCCTGCTGTCGATCCACTTGAGCTGTCAATCCAGCTGAATCATACCTTTTGCTGAGCTGCACCTGCATGAGAAGAAGTTGCCCCACAAGGTAGCATTGAGGTGCTTATAGCCAAAGCTAGCGACAGCACAAACATTTTTCCAACTGAAACCTACCTTGGCCCTGGACAATAAGCACAATAAGCACATGACATGAGCCTTGAGAATTCTCAACTTTACATTTTGGCATCCTCTTTTCTTCGAAGAGAGATTTACACCTCCTTCGGTTTAATGGTTGTACTTCTTGTCGATCTATGCGAATCTGGGGGTTCTGTTTCTTGGGCCTTGCGACGGATCCTCTACTCCACATTTGTGTTGGTTCCAGTGACAGAGCAAGCTAAGTTGCTTCACTCATGGTCAGGATTTCTATACAGAGCAAACTTGGTTTAATCTACTAGAGTTTATATACTGAAATGTTGCTGGTGTTCAGTAGGCTGGGGGGCAGTTTCTATGTTTTTTGCGGTTGAGGCACATCAATTTTTTGTGGGGAAGTATACGTGTTGTTGAGTTAGATGCATATCTGAATTCCTGAAACAGACTTTGAAATCACACGTATTTATAGTTCATTACATTCAGATAGGTTGAGCCTCGAAATAAAGGCTAGTTCCTGAAACAAACATCATCTGACACTTTGTAGCAGCGAGCCATGGTCACGGGCTCGCCTTTCTGGCCATGCTGAGATGGAAAGAAGAGGTTAGGGCTAGTTTGTATTCTTCAAGTGTTCCTGAAACAAAAATCACTGTTGCTGATGCTGCCCTGCCGCCTTACCTTTTTGTGATATGATGATGATTGCTTGGTTGCATGCTCATCAATTGTTTGTCAAAAGTGACAACACTCAACTGGATTTCTTTTTGTGGGGAAGTATACCTGTTGTTGAGGTAGATGTGCAGCAGAGTGGATTTTTTATACTTGGTGATTAATCATGAAAAATTTGCATGCATGCTTTTTCTTTTTGCTTGAGTTTTTCATTTTTCGCCCATGCAAATATATGTTGGTTCAGTGTACAAGTCATGAAAATAATCCATTCTTTTGTTTTTGCTTTTTTTGTATAGGCAAACAGAAATAGTGAAAACTAGGCACCACCACCCCTGGCACGATAGTTTCTAAGATGGAGGACATCCCAGATCAACACGACGGCGAGGTACTGACCATGCATTTTTTGTTCTTTTTATTCATTTTTCACAACATTCTGTCATGCATTAGGCAGGGATTCAGGCAAAAAAAACCTACAATCTAGATAAGTAAGGAATTTAACACAATTTTCTAGGCTAAAAAGAGCCTAGAGCAGCAACAAAAAGGGATCTCATGTGGGCTTTTCTTTTGTCTTTTTCATTTTTTAACAGGGAGCAGTAAGAACAAATGCCATGGATGGAAACAATGCTGGGGGGTTACAAGGTCGTAAACGCCCAAGGAAGAAGCAGGTTCAGGACGGAAGGAACAGAGCATCTCCTGCAAGGCTGGTTAAGCTAAATAAGAGCCTAAACCAACCGCAAAGGGATCTGATCGAGAATGAATATTTCATGGGAGGTATGCTGAAGATTGAGGCAACAACAATGCCTGCCGATCTCAGCAGGTGGGTGTTACAGAGGTACAACCGAGAGAGCGAGTGTATAGAAGTTCCACGCAGGGGTGAGATACCCGTAACAGCTGAAAGCGTGCACCAAACACTGGGCCTAAGCAACTCGGGGGAGGAAGTGTTCTATGGGTGGGATGCAGAAGCCATATCGTTCATAAATAACAAGTATGGGTTCGAAAGTGGAAGCGCCCCAGAGATAACAACCTTCTGTAAGTTGATCAAAGACATGAATGGAAGAGCAGACGATGATTTCATGCGTGCGTGGTTGATTGGGTAGTCAGCACATTCATGTGCCCCATGACGAGCCTTCATGTCAGCCCTCGATGCTATCCAATAGTCGCTGACCTGGATAAAGTAAAGAGGCTGAACCTCTGTTCTTTCACGACAAATCAGATAAGGTCTTCATTAGGATTCATGAGTAGGAAAAAGAAGGCCGTAAACTGCTGCGTGCACCACATGGTGGTAAGTGCATATTTTCCATCTTTATGGTTTGTTTTTTTCATTCCAAGAGTACAACAACAGAGAGGCTAAACCAACCACCTTTTTTCTATGATGCAAAAAAGGTGTTGTATGTTGGTTCATTGGTGGTCGACATTCAAGTACCAGACTGCCCAGTCCGGGCAGAAGCATGGGACAGCAAGCGCATAGTGCAAGTTGCAAAATCCGACAAAAACCAGAGGGAGGTTACGGCAAGCTGAGAGTGAGCTTTTTTATCTCCTTTTTTGTTTTCAATTTTTTGTTGTTTTAATGTATTCATCTTGTTCGAGTATTTGTACTCATCCCATTTTATTACCAGCTAAAACAAAGATTCACGAAGAACAAAGCGGATGGCCTTTTTGTTAGCTACATTAAAAAAAACATATGTTCTAAACTGGCAGAACTTCTTTCTTGAAGTCCTCATTTTATATGTTAAAAGAAGGCTACCTTCCCTTTGAACACTTTGTGTTTCAATTCTGTTTTTGTAGAACAAGAGGAAGATTTCAGCAATTCTTAGCAAATTATGCTCAGAATTTTCAGAAAACATTGGTACTTTCATTGAGTATATCGGCAAACTGGATAGAGATGATATTGACAGCTCAAGGAACAATTTGAACAAGGCCAAGCGACGCAGGGCTGTAGGCAACCAAGACACAGGTGTCGAAGAGTCTGATAATGATGGGGGCATCCCGAAGGATGACACAGAGTACTTGCCTAGCTCAGAGTCTGGGGAAGTTGAAGAAGCAACAAGTACAGATGACAGCTCTGATGCCCCAATGCCTGCAATTCCAAAGCAAAATAAACCCAGACAAGATAATTTTGTTTCGAGGAACAAGGGGAATGTGACCACCAAAGATTGTTCAGCAAGTGGGGCGGAGCTGGCCAATCAGAGCGCAAATCAAAGCAACCACATGGAGGGAAGCCATGCAAAGACAACATGCAACATAAAGCAGGGGGACACATGCCAAGCAATGAAAATAGAGTGCAAGTTAACACAACTGCTAACATACATGAGCCAGGGAAAAATGGACACAGGATATCTGTAATTGAGATTGATGACATCACAGCTTCAGAATCGGGTGGCAACCACATCTCAATCCATGATATCACCCCAATATCATCAGCCCCACCTATCAAACCAAGGGAGGACACCTATTACAGTCCTGCAACCATGGAGTCATGCCCAGCCCCTAGCAGCAAAAACAAAGGGAGGACACATGCTCGAGATGAAGCAACAGAATCAGCATTGCACACGATCCGGGAAAAGCTGTGGTTGGGTCCTCTAGCAAATCAACAAGCAACGATGCGTCCACAAGTTGCATCACCACACCTGAGTTCTACATAACCAATTAACGACAACAAACCATAAGGAGTGACACATGATTGTCCATCGTTTGACTTGAATGTGAGCTTCCATGAAGACGAGGGCACCAACAGGGATGTCTCCGCATTGATGCAGCCACACAACCTAAATGTTTCCCTAGCAGAAACTGGAGACGATTGGGGGCTAGACCTGGACCCCAAGATGTTGCAGGATCTGTGTTATAGGGCAGAAATGGAGTTCGCACATAGAAAAGAGAAGGAAGGGTTGGAGATGGGGGAGAGGACCGCAAAGCTAATTCAATATAAAGATCAAGATGCAAAAACACCAGCCCAAAAAACAGCATCAGTAGTAGATATTGCTAGCTCATCGAGGACGCCAGCAGCTGCTGGACATGAAAGAAGAGTTGTAAGGGTGCCAGCGCAACTGAGGTCACCATACGTTGACCCTCATAACGCAGATCCGTTCTACTGTTCAAAGCAAGTATGTGACATATACGATGTTGTGTGTCAGCACTCTGCACCAACAACCAGGGGGGGGGGGGGGGGAACAGACTGACAACAGGCAAGATAGTAGAATCACCCTATACTACTTCAGCCTCTATCTTCTTTTTTGGTTCAGTTACACAATGAAACTAACACATTTTTCTATATGTTGCCAAAACAAACCTACAACAAACCAATTATAAACTATAACGAGTTCTTCATCAGTGGCAACGAACTCGCGAACTCCATGGCGCCTGGGAAGAACATGGACAGCCTAGTGGCTGAGATTGCAATCGTTTCGCTGAGGGGACCTGAGCTAAGGCCAAAGAAGAGAATAATGCCACTACGAATAGCTGTAAGCAATTTTCCTGGATACACAACAATGCAACTAAAAAATGTCAACACTCATATATTTTTTATTCTTTTTCTTTTGTGCACATCTAGAGACAGACATACTTCCAAAACAACTGTTTCACCACGAGTGACATACACAAACAGTTTGACAACAACTCACAGCGGCTAAACAGATGTGAATCAGTAAGTTAATACCCAAGTTCATAACTATTTTTCTTTCCAGTTTTTTGGCTTCTATATTTTTTCTGTATGTGAGTTGTTTTTTTCCTTATTGTTTGTGTCAATCTCACCATCTCTCTCATGCCTAACTAGATTTCATTCCCAACACTCGAGATTATTGACAAGGAGAAACCAAAAGAGTCGGGTCACTATTGGGTGTTGGTGTTGAACATCAGGGATAAGCGTTTCGAGGCACTAGACTCATCAAGGTCATTGAAAGACAAAGTGTTCATGGCAATAACGTTAAAGATCATCGCTGGGATTAAAGCAAATTGGAGGAAGAACTACAGTACCTCAAGCGTGCAGATTGACGATTGGGAACTGCAAGAAATCAAATGCCCAAAACAGGATAACGGGTAAGTCTCCACCAGACCCTATGTTTTTCCCCTTTTTTATTTTTTCATCAATGACTTTTTCATTTCCTGACAGTAAGGAACTATGAGCACTTTTAATTAGGCACATACACCCACTAGATATGTCGCCAAGCCCAACACCCACACCCCGGAAAACCAACTCGCCCACACAAATAATCCACCGGGGTGACAATGTCGCCCAGCCACTAACCATTGTCGCCTACACACGACCCCACACCCCACACTTTGTTTTCGTAGAAGTCGCCTAACTCCGGACAACCAACTCGCCCACATAAAAAAAGACCCACCTAACATTGTAGCCTACACACGAACCAACACCCCACGCTTTGTTTTCGTAGAAGTTGCCTAACTCCGAACAACCAACTCACCCACACACAAAAAGACCCACCGACAATGTCGCCTACCCACCTAACATTGTCGCCTAAACACGAACCCACACCCCATGCCCGTTTTCGTAGAAGTTGCCTAACCCCCCAACAACCAACTCGCCCACACAAAAAAGACACACCAAAAATGTCGCCTACCCACCTATCATTGTCGCCTACACACGAACCCACACCGCAAGCTCGTTTTCGTAGAAGTCGCCTAACTCCGGACAACCAACTTGCCCACACAAAAAAGACACACCGACAATGTCGCCTACCCACCTATCATTGTCGCCTACACACAAACCCACACCGCAAGCTCGTTTTCGTAGAAGTCGCCTAACTCTGGACAACCAACTCGCCCACACAAAAAAGACCCATCGGGGGCGACAATGTCGCCTACCCACCGAACATTGTCGCCTACACACAAACCCACACCCCATGCTCGTTTTCGTAGAAGTCACCTAACCCCCGACAACCAACTCGCCCACACAAAAAAGACCCATCGGGGGCGACAATTTCGCCTACCCACCTAACATTGTCACCTACACACGAACCCACACCCCATTCTCAATTTCGTAGAAGTCGCCTAACCCCCGACAACCAACTCGCCCACACAAAAAAAGACCCATCGGGGGCGACAATGTCGCCTACCCATCTAACATTGTCGCCTACACACGAACCCACACCTCATGCTCGTTTTCGTAGAAGTCGCCTAACCCCCAACAACCAACTCGCCCACACAAAAAAGACCCACCGGGGGCGACAATGTCACCTACCCACCAAACATTGTCGCCTACACATGAACCCACACCCCACGCTTTGCTTTCGTAGAAGTCGCCTAACCCCCGACAACCAACTCACCCACACAAAAAACACCCGCCGGGGGTGACAATGTCGCCTACCCACCTAACATTCTCGCCTACACACGAACCCACACCCCATGCTTTGTTTTTGTAGAACTCGCCTAACCCCCGACAACCAACTCGCCCACACAAAAAAGACCCACCGGGGGCGACAATGTCACCCACCCACCTAACATTGGCAAGAACAAGGGAGTGGCAGGACAGTCGTGTGGGATGGGAGACTAAATGTTCATTCCAAAATTGCGTTTTGGCAACAACAAGTTTTAGCAACAGTAGATTTTTTCAAAGTACTTATGTGATCTTTTTTTTCTTTTAAGACATTGTTTTTACAGTAGATTTTTTCTGCGAGAACATAACAAAATGGTTGTTCTTTTTCAGGCATGACTACAGCATATACATGATTTACAATACTAAACTCGGACGACACCCACGTGTTGAAGTATGGGCCAAAAGACATACTCAAATTCAGGAAGATACTGACGGCTGATATGGTAAGGAGCAACCACAACGACATCAATTGGGCAAGGATGTTGCACATCAAGAAGGTAAAAACTGCGTCCAACACACATTACAAACTCAATGTCATACATAGTCTACATTCTGTAGCAGAGAACATAAATAACATGGTCCAGAGAACACAAATAATAATGTCTTTTTCTCAAAATGAAAAACATTCAAATCTGAGTAATTTTCTGGCAGCCACACAATTTTTCTGTCTTCTCTTTCCCAATTTTTGTTTGCTAGTTGTACCAGTCAAGCACTTCGGTTCAGACACGGCCTTGCCCACCAATGCTAGGTACATTTACTGTCGGGCTGAACATGGTAGGGGTGGGCATTGTATTCCCGTAGCATCAGACGCACCACCACCAGCAGCTGCGGCAACACGAAAACTCACGCCCACAACATCTTGGACGGGATCAGCTTCCGATTCCAGCGACTCACCCACACCCTCAATCGAAATGGGAACTTTTTCAGGTTGGGCCTGTGTGCAGTATAGAGGGCCACCATCATAACCATTAAACTCATCAGGGAGCTCATTAAGGTCAATGCGAGCCATCTGCATGATTTACAAAATATAGGATTAATACATAAAAAACATCATGTAAATGAAATACATTTTTAGCATTTTTTCTCTTTCATAGCACACAAACAAAACTGAATGAACAGGGGGAGGTGACAATTTTTTTGCAATAAATCTCATATGTTGTAATGATACTAGACAGCAACCTAAAAAAGCAAGCAAACTAAAATAATGAACAACCTCATGTGGGGTTATGCAGCAACTGTACCTTACTACTAGCTTGCTTTTCTGTAAGCAACTACTATTATCTTGTAAGCAACTGTTACTGACTACTAACTTGTGTTCTCTGTAACCCAAACAACTACTAATAGCTTTTGTAAGCAACTTGTACTAAAATAGTAGCTTATTTTCAGGCTTTTTGTACTACACCCAGATTTTAGTGACACAAATATTACTTCCCTTTTTTGCAGAGGAGATGAAATTCAAGAGGTAGTAGACATCTCTGTTTCTGAAAGTTGTAGATCAGGGGATGTACAAGTGGAGGAGAGGGTGTACAGGTGTGGAGGGGATGCAAGAACAGAGGACACGATTCAAGCCAGTTTATTCTCTGTAGGGGCAATTTCTGCAAGTTAAAGATCAAGGTGGTATGTACAGACATGGGAATCCAGTAGTTCTAGAACAAAGTTCATGGAGATTTTGGAAGAATTTGTTGTTACCTTTTGCTGCTCACACGGGAGAATTTTGCCCCTGATCTGACTATTTTTGGAAAATGTTTGAGTGTTATTGCCTGACCAGCAACAAAGAGTTGCAGGTTTTCCAGGTTTTTTGGCCTACTGTTTGCTCTATTTTTCTCTGCTGGAGAGGAGGTTTACTCCCCCACCGCTAGGCCATGGCCTCCTGCGGCGGCTGGGGTTTGGGGAAGAAGAGGCTAGCACGGGTGGGGATCTGGAGGTATAGGTTTTTTATTCTGCCTGATGATTAGTGGGGAGAAGGGGTGGGAGTGGGAATCACGTGAGGGGAGGCTTTTTTGGAAGCACATGGGGGACCTGCAGCAGGACTTGCCATATCTGGGCGGCCGCGAGATGCGCCCGCACAGCGCGCGGGCGCTGTGTAGCTTCAGTCCAAATATTCATATTATATACAACCTGATCCCTCCTATCTAGAAAAAGCCATAAGGTTCTCATCGGTATGGGCAGAGAGCTTCTTGCCTGGCTCATGTTTGTTGGAGTTCTAATAGTGCTAGTCATTTCATGGTTAATTTTGGTAGATTGCAAAGCCGATCTAATGTTTGGCTAGGCGCTGGTCGAGAAGAGCTCTAGAAAAGTATAGGATGTGAGTGTAATTCCTAAACATTTTTGAGCAATGCAAGATTTATTCGCAAAAAGGGTCTCTATTCCATTTTGTGGTCCACCACTCCTCTTTTTTGCCCCATTGTCAGTGCTAAAACCAACGGATCTCAGGTAGAGTGTCTTGAGCTGTGAATTTAGGAACAAAGGTAACATGAGAGAAGGGAGACGATGTTTTACCCAGGCTCGGGGCCTCTCAAAGAGGTAAAACCCTACGTCATACTTTGATAGTATTGATTTGGTGGAGTACAGAGTACATGATGATTTACCTTGAGATTGGATGATTGTGTTCTAAACACTAAAGGCTCGTAATTGTGCCCCTAAAGGCTAAACCCCTCAGCTTATATATGCCTCGAGGGTACGTAGGTGTGGTGACCCCGACTCATAAGTCGCGATCACCGAATGCACATGTATAGTGACCCCAGAGGTCAATGCTCATGAAACAAATAGAAGTTGAATATCAAGAGTCTTACATCCGTACATACTGTATTACACAAATTATGACCATTATGTTCAATTCTTACATAGGTAGGGCCATGAAGGCAAAACAACAAACATAAACTCACAATGAAAATCTTCAACGATAGCATGAACCCATGCCATCTGCCTTAACCCTACAAGCATTCTGATTGGGAAGCGTCATAATCCGCATGTTCGTCACCAAGGTACTCTTCACCATATTCCTGCTCGTCCATGCCTGGCCAAAGAAATAACCAGTAAAAAGCCAATGAGTACTTTGAATGCACTCGCAAACAACCCATGTTTGGAGCATGGTACAACGATGCATGATATAGCACCAACTAGGTAATTTTGTGGAAAGCCAATTTGAATGCAAAGACATGTCCTATCAACTTGTAAATCATGCATCATGAAGTTATAAATAACCATGTGAACAGGAGGTTACAGATATCAATATAAACGGAGTGTCTCATCTCTAGTTTTCATCATCTCGTCAAGTCATCTGACTTAGCCGAAGTACCCCTTTTCTCGAACGCTCTCTCTCTCTCTCTCATACACACACACACACACCAAGTTTGTGAAAACTTCTGGACATAGTTTAAGTAGGACCGCCCAAATATCCTTGTTTGTGGACATGGCTATTTGAATAGTGTTACATTCTGCAGAGGTTGCACACTTTACCCACAAGACTCGGGGAACTTCCATGTCAAGCCATGACTCGCGATATCTTACATACCCGAGGTAAGCACCCGAACGATGCCTTTCCCTTGATGACACTAATCAAAGAATCCACTCGCTGGTACCTGGCCCTCACGATGTACATCATACGAGACACACTCAAGATCGTACCATCTAAGAGGGGACACAACGGTGTGCCCGGTGTTTGTGAAAATAGTCACATTCGTCCTTCCAGCACGACCCTGCATCGAGATTGACCACGTCACTCCCGCCACTAGTAATGCGGGCTCTCTGCTAGCATCGACCAAAGTAATCAACAAAGCCCCATCCCATAAGTGATATCGTGGTCGTACATGTAAGGTTGGGATGACCAACAAATCTTAAATCTAATCCGTTTTCAAAAACCACACACTTCCTTGCCTCAGTAGACCACTTCTTTCTCAAATGGTTACCTAGCTCATCAACATCTCCCTCATGGCATTAGTGGCACCCGATGGGGTTTCCGAAAAGTCTTTGAAAATACTTTGCTTCCGTCTATATGAAAATTCCTGTCCCACTTGCATAACATCTACTTAGCAAACTATATGCTTCCCACCCGCATGACCCTCATAGAAGGGTAGGGTCACACACAATGCAAGTATTAACAAGGAACATAACGGAGATGACCCATCGAAGGGGGGTCACCATACCATCATGATTTCAACGCAACAAGGTAAAGTGCTATATGACATGCAATAAGGGGTTTCATAGTCATGGTTAAGGGGTTGCTTGCCTTGCTCCGTAAAGTCTTTGGGGTCTTCAAATCCTTTTGGTCCAACTTCTTCGTCAACCACGTAATCTATCTTCGTCAACAGGCAAAAATAAGACCATGACAAAAACAGGAAAAATACCTCACTCCTAAAATGGCAAATCATTTTTGTAAAATACTATTAGTTTTCGGATTTGGAGTGTCAAAAATGGTGAAAGACATTTATACAATAGATTTAAATGCTTCAAACAGGGTTCTAAATAACAACAGTAAATAAAACATTTTTGGTCTTGGATGAAAATCACACCATTAAATAGGATGCAATATTGCAACAATTATGGAGTTGGAATTATTGGATTTGGGAAAATATTTTTAGCTATGTAATTTTTGCAAAAACTGAGAGAAAAGAAAAAAGAAAAACGTGAGCAGACTAGCTGGGCTAGATCTTCCCACTGGTGGGCCGGCCTGGGCGAGCCGGGACGCGCGCATCCGCAAGGTTCAAACCCGACGAGCGGGTCCCAGGCGCCAGAGAGAGGGGCGCGGGAGGGACTCGCGAGGCTGACGAGTGGGCCCCAGTCAGGGTCATTTTCAATCTCCGGCCAGAGGATGGAAGGGCTCATCGACGACACTAGGAGGAACGGGGGGACGAGATGAAGGCAGTAATGGACTCAGGAGGTCGTCGGCGTTCGGGTGGTGGTCGAGGGGGTCATCGGAGTGGCCCTGGTCACTAGCGACAAGGACAAGCGGCGGAAGGAGGAGGACATCGATGTCGATTCCGACTGCAAACACACGGGGGAGAGGGAAAGTCGTGTCAGGATGCTACAAGAGGATCGTAGGGAAAGAAAGGAGCATCGGAGGGCTGCTTGCCGCGAGATCGACGACTTCCCGACACAGTGGAGCTCAAACTCGATCTCGAGATCAAGCGGCCCTCGGGAAGAACATATGGTGCAGGAGGTCGATTGGGGGTAGGAGGGAGCCGAAGAGAGGAAGAGAGGGGTCCGGGGCGGCCTTATATAGCCTAGGTGCGGTGCACCATGCGCTCTGCCCACGGGTGTCCGTGGGATCAGCTGGGACGACCATTGGAGAGGGAGTAAGCTTGCTTGGGGTGTTCGAGGGCATCATCCAGGCCGCTGGGAAAGGAGATAGAGAGGAGGGTGAGGCCCTGGCACTCTTGCGTGTGAGGCCATGCATTGGTCGAGAGGGGTGGCGTCAGGCATGGGTGGGGGAGGGGTGAGAGAGAGGGGTATAGGTGGCTTTCAACACGGTGGAGTGTTGCGGATGCCTAGGTGCCTCGACTGGCGCGAGCGGGAGGCCCTAGGTGTCCAGGGGTGTGAGGTCAACCCTTTGGAGCGCGGCTGCATGCTCCAGAGAACGACTTTGGCCGGCATGATAGTGCTTTTGGCGCGCTCTAGCATGTCCACCAGTGTCCATGCACTGCAGAAGGAATAAACTAGGTGGAGGGAGCATTGGATGATCTGGAGGCTTGATAAGAGAGAGGGGAAGCTGAGAGAGAGGAAAAAATTGGTTGTCCATAGGGGTGCAAGAGGGATCCTGATGACCCACAAGTGTAGGGGGTCAATCGTAGTCCTTTAGATAAGTAAGAGTGTGGAACCCAACATGGAGCAGAAGGAAATGACAAGCGGTTTTCATCAAGGTAGTTTCTGCAAGCACTGAAATTGTAGGTAATAGGTAGTTCGATAGCAAGATAATTGGTAACGGGCAAGTAACGATAACAGTAAATAAAGTGCAGCAAGGTAGCCCAATCCTTTTGTGTCAAGGATAGGACAAAACGATCTCTTATAATAATCAAAGTGTTCTTGAGGGTACATGGGAATTTCATCTAGTCACTTTCATCATGTTGGTTTGATTCGTGTTCACCACTTTGATAATTTGATATTTGGGTGATGTTCTTCCTTGAACAACCTCCCACTTATGATTAACCCCCTAACAAGCATCCGCAACTACGAGAAAAGTATTAAGATCAAATCTAACCATAGTATTAAACATGTGGATCCAAATCAATCCCTTACGAAGTAGCGCATAAACTAGGGTTTAAGCTTATGTCACTCTAGCAACCCATCATCTAATAACTACTCCATGATGCATTACCTTAGGCCCAAGGATCGTGAAGTGTCATGTAGTTGACATTCATATGACACCACTAAGGGAATCACAACATACATATCAGCAAAATATTGAACACATATCAAATTCACATGATTACTTGCAACATGACTTCTCCCGTGACCTCAAGAACAAAGGTAACTACTCATAAATAATATGCATGCTCAAGATTAGAGGGATATTGAATAGCATAATGGATATGAACATATAATCTTCCATCAAATAAACCATATAGTAATCAACTACGCAAGGTAATCAACACTACTAGTCACCCACATGTACCAATTTGAGGTTCTGGTACAAAGATTGAACACAAGAGATGAACTAAGGTTTGAGAGGAGATGGTTCTGTTAAAGATGTTGATGAATAATGTCCTCCCAAAGATGAGAGGGTTGTTGGTGATGATGATGGCTTCAATTTCCCTCTCCGGGAGGGAAGTTCCCTTGGCGGAATCGCTCCACTGGAGGGCAAAAGTGATCCTACCCAAGTTCCACCTCGAGACGGTAGTGTTCCATCCCGGAAATCCTCTGCTAACTTTTTTCTAGGTCAAAACACCTTATATACCAGAAGATGGGCTCCGGAGGTGGGCCGTGCTGAGCACAACCCACCAGGGCGAGCCTGGGGGACCTCGTGCGCCCTGGTGTCTTGTGCTCACCAGGTGGCCCCCTCTGGTAGTTACTTGCTCCATGATTTATTATATATTCCAAAATAAATCTCCGTGAAGTTTCAGCTCATTTGAAGATGTGTAGAATAAGTATCTCTGATATGCTTTTTTAGGTCAAGAATTCCAGCTACAGGCATTCTCCCTTTTTGTGCAAACCTTGCATATTATGAGAGAAAAGGCATTAGAATTACTCCATAAAGCATTATTATGCATAAAAAGATTATAAATAACAGTAGGAAATCATGATACAAAACAGACGTATCAACTCCCCAAAGCTTAGACCTCGCTTGTCCTCAAGTGAAAGCCGGTATCGAAAAACATGTCCACATGGTTTGAGAGAGAGGTGTCGATAAACAAAATACGAACATATTAGAATCATTCTTATTACCATAACAGCAACAAACTTTATCATAAAACTCTTTCATATAACTTTTATTCTATAATATCATCATATAACTTCTTATGAACAAGTATCAATTCATCACAACATAGAAGTATAAAGCATAAACCTTATTTGGAATCAACAAACTATGTTCTCAGTCAGCTTTGCAAGTACAATTCAACATATTTTCAGGAAGGGTCTCGTGTCGGAGCCTTTTGGCAAGTCTACATACTCAACTATCATTTAGTCTTCTATGATTGCTAACACTCATAGCATACCCATGGGCAAAAAGTTTCAATCAGACACATAGAAATATAGGGTCTTATAGTTTCGCCTCCCAACGTATTCACCTCAAGGGTGATGTCAACAATAATAAATCATGCTCACTCATATCCAACAGGATATATGTGCCTAGATCTTTCCTCACCACATGATGCTTCCAAAAAGATAAAAATAAAAAGTAATAGGGAAGAATACTTTTACTCTTGCATAAAGGTAAATACATAAAGGTAAAAGATAGGCCCTTCATAGAGGGAAGCAAAGGTTGTCATGCTCTTTTTAATTTGTATGCCAAATACCTTAGTGCAAAAGAACGTCATGTTGTATTGCCCCCTATGATAGCAACCTTTATTATGCAGTCCGTCACTTTTATTACTTTGCCATCACAAGTTGTTTTTAGTTTGAATAGTCGTAAGAAACACATGAGAGTACCGACGTTGCAGACAAAAGCAAACAACCAGACGATGTCATCAAACAAGGTGAACATGTTCTTCCAACGGTATACATAGCTGCCACTGGATACCCAAAACATTCACTCGGCGAACCAGAAGTGGCAAAGACTCGAACGACAACAACAATTGAAAAGGTAAATTTACACAAGATGCTTCTATGAAATGAAAAAAATGTTTCGCAGGCACAAATGCACTCACATTTTAAATTACCTCTTTGAATGAACAGCCGCAAGAGAAAATAGAGCACACTATCGTTGAATAACAAGCCACAGAACCAGAGGAGGCCCAGAAACCTCCACTGAAACAAGAACAACTACAAGACACGATAGAGGCGACAACGTCTAAAGAGGTCATATTCCACAAGCTGCTTATATGAAATACTTAATCACACCCATTTGGTTTTAAAGACGCACTACACGTATCGCTATATGCCTACGACATAGTCGACTAATTAAGTTGCAATTTTATTTATTTTAACTACGCTTCTCCATGATAACGCACAAACCCCAAGAAGATGAGCTCACGCATATGGAAAATGAAGCAAACCATCAGAGTGTTGTCGAAAAACATGGGGCAAATATCATAGAAGGCATCAGCCACCATCCAAGAAAACCTTGCATCGACAAACAAGGATGATTGTGATGTCAAAGAGGTTGTTGCCACAAAAAATTTGCAGGATCTGACATTTGTAATGCAACAGATTGACAATGAGAAAGGCAAAACTGACTCAAATGAGGAGCAGCAAAAATTGCACATAAGGTCCCTGATGCACACTCTGAATATACAACCTTGGAGGGACCTCATGACATGCCGGAACAAGTGCATTCAAAACAAAAAAGGTAACGACAAAGGACAAGGCACATCTCGTAAAATTATTATTTCCTCTCCTCTCAGGACATAGCACAAAAACAAAGTTAAGTACCATCTCCTCTGTTGCCAATTAAAATAGGATTAAATTAAACCTAAAATGCTCCCTTCTTCAGGTACAAAAGATCAATGAAACAAATATATTGATCCCATGAGCAAAGCCATCAAAGAAATATACAACGGTGTATGTAGCAGGGAATGGACAAAGCAAGAAAAGGAAGTCCATGTTACTACCATAGAATACATTCTTTCAATGCTTTTGCCTATAAACTAATATACTCTCTCTCTCCATATATATATATGTGTGTGTGTGTGTGTGTGTGCATGTGTGAATGTATGTATTATATATTGCAGAGATGAGATTTTCATAGCGACACACAAGGTGGAAACCAAGATGGGAGAAGCTACCTGAAGCGTCAAAATGGATATCCGGTCCATAGTATAGTCATCGACCCATGTTAGTGGTCCTCAAAAATGAACTCAAGGGCACACGAAGAAAGATCCTATCATTAAACAACATTGTAAGTAATGATCACGCCACAATCTCATATGAATAGCAGTCTGTCGATCAACCTTGTCTACATATGAATTGACAAATTCTTTATATGTACGCATCACAAAAAACAAGTAGCAAACAATAACGAGCCAATAACAAAGATCCAATGAACTTTAAAAACAAATATGAAGAAAAGATCGATGAAAAAATTCTACCTCGGAAGCTTACAAGGTTTTTCAATGTCAAAGAACAAGAACATCTGCAAGATTATGACATGGTAAGCAAATCAGCTGTTACAGATATAAAATCCAATTATGGCACTGCAGATATGAAATCCAAGTAGAATGAGCCACTAAATGTAAGAACTATTGCAAAAAAAATTGTCTCATTTTTGTCTTTTGTAGTTCCATCTGCCAACTGCCATAGGGGGGTTCAAGAAAGACGAATCTATCAGTCACTACTTCACCACAACAATCAACATGAAAAAAAATGCTTTGAGCTCCTTGAATCTTCAAAGGGAAATCTTGCGGCACACTAGTATAGAATGGTCCAAAGACAACACATTAATCAGAGACCCTTCGATGAAACTGTGTGCGATGACCAAATCACAAACAATTTAGTTATAGCTCCGTTGCTAATGACGTGAACTGTGTGCGATGGAGGATCCATCAAATGCAATCTAAAAAATAGTTGTGTGTGTGATGTGTGGAAACCAGATCAACTGTTTGCGATTGGACAATATAACGCAAACGGTTAGAAAACTATATGCGATGTACGACATACAGTTCACCCTGATAAACTATTTGCGTTGATCCAGCAGAACACGAACGATTGCCCAGATGATTATGCGTGCGATAGATGGCATACAGGTCACTCGGACAAACTGTTTGTGAGATGAGATAAAATAACATAACTGGTTACATAGATCAAGATGTGTGCGATAGACAGCATACAAACCACTGGGATGAACTATGAGCAATAAGCAAAATAACACAAATGGTTGCTCAGATCAAGATGTGTGTGATGTACAACATACACATGCCACTCGGATGTATTGCGCACAAAAGGTTCCAGATAAAGAACTGTCAGGGACTGATGAAATCATCACCGATGGATTTGGTTGTTTATTCCGTATGCGATGTGATTTGCTCAATCTGCCCACAAACATCTATGCTCTCTTTAGAAGAACATGATTGCATAAACCAAATTAAACATCCAAATACACACATAAGATTAGCGCACACCTCAATAAACCATTACATGCATAATAAAATGATCCCTCTAAAAGTAAAATATTTTGGCATAGAGGGAGTATGAGAAATGATCATCAAATCATCTACTTCTTGTGACACTTACCACCATTGCTCTGCTTATGGATCGATACCTCGTCGTCTTCAGGTAGGAGGCACTTCGTCATGTCAATGATCCGCCTAAACATATCGTAGCATGTGTACGCTTCCTTGGCTACGGTCTGGAGGTGATATTCATCCAGTTTCTTCACTCAAGCCCTCTGCCAGACAGGCTTGTTCTTTTCACACTCAGCCTTCATGTCTCTATAGTAGGGGTCGATGATGGCCTCGTCCAGGTCAACATGGGAGACCATGTTCTTCTTGCTGCCCCAGACCTTGTAGTGGTCGTGGATGTCGACAAGCTTCTGGCAGGCCAAGCCCGAAGTCTTGAGCTTTGGATCGTTGATGGTGTCCACCATAGCGAACCTGTAGTCGGGAGTGTTGAGAAACCTGGTGAAACGCTCGCAAGGCACTATGGCTAGGCAGTAGTGGTAGAGGAGGAGGTGATGGCGCATGCACTGCTGGGCGATGACAACCTTCTGATCATGCCCGACATGACTGCCGGTGTAAACTAGGTCAAAGCCGACCACTTTGTACTTGTCATCCGCATCAAGAAACCGCTCCATAGTGTCGATGGAGTCATCCACCATGCCCTGGTCGTTCGTGTACACCACCGTGAGGTTCGTCTTCCTCATGTGGGTCTCCACATGATGCATGACGAACTGCATTGGAGCGCCACTGGACATCCTGTTTGTATGCATTGTCGAGGGTGTGCTTATTGTGTTGTGGGCGTGATCGAAATCGTGAAGAGGTTATGGTTAATGGCCGTGGGTATAAATGGGGGTCGGACGTCCTGGAAAACCAGCACGTTCGGATGGTAGTTTTTGCAGCGCGTGATTCAGTCGCGGAGCACGTAACTTCATGGGGTGACAATGTTGGAGATATGCCCTTGAGGCAATCATGTATGATGATATTTCCTATGTGTTTATGAATAAATATAGTCCTTGGACATTATCATTGATGTGCATTAACAAGTATGTGACTTGTTTGTGAGACTATGCAGTGTATGATGACTGTCCTAAATGGTCCCTAGTCGAAAGGGCTATGTGGACGCGCAACCAGTTAGACTAGCATATGACACGGTGGATGGTCCGGTCTCACTGACCATGTAGCATTGGATGCTAGCGGATAATATGGACTTAGAAAGGTCTGGTCGGATTCGACATAGTCGGATCCGAGTCGAGATAAGGTCTGAGTTGGACAGACCCAACTATGAGACGCAACGATAGGTCATCTATGAGTCTCTAGTACAACATATGTTCTATATCCTAAGACCCGAGTTGACGCATGTACTTAGGATGGTGACAGACTTGCTTTGGGCCGACCAAACGCTACTCCATGACTCGGTAGTTACAAAGGTAGGTTTCAGGCTTGTCCCAACCCATGCTACGAGACATGGTCGAGCAGGATGGAATTTGCCCCTCCGATCAGGAGAGATATACTCTGGGCCCCTCGGGTGATCCGACCTAGATAAGCATGGACATGTGATGAGGATTATGAGATAATCGGAAGTGTTGGTCGGATTCACCAGAACGGGAGAGAGGTCGTGCATCAACAAGGATGACCATGTCGCCTTGTGCACGACAACATATATTGTGTGGCAAAGGGAACATAAGTGTGAAGTACAGGTTCGCCTAACCAGGTTCATTGGACACTTGGAGTCGGCACATTTTGCTAGAGGCAGCTACCGACTGGTCGAGTCAGATGTGATCTAACTCGTGACCAAGTGAACGAGAACCTAAGGGGTGACGCGCTTAAGGGAAGGAACACGTGGGCTTTAGGATCCGTGCAAGGCCCAAGAGTTGAGCCCACGCCGGATGCCTATATATAGTGGAGGTATGGCACATCCATCCGGTTGATCGCTTCGGCCCCGTCATTAGGGCTTTGCATGTGTTGCAACTAGCTACCTCCACTCGTCGCCGCCGACCGTGTGATCGGACCTAACTGTTCGCCGCACGGTGTTCCTCCTGCATGTGCGGATACCGTTAGAGGTGGTGTACCTACACCACTCCGGTGAACCTGTACGTGCAATCCGGCGACCGGCGGTTCGAGGGAGATCGGATTGGTTGTTCGTGGGAGATCGGACGAGGAGGAGACGGACCACACGAACACGCTGCCCCAACTCTACTTCCGCTGCACGACACTATGCGTCTAGTGGTAACGATTTGTGATCCATCTCCGTAGCATGTTCTTGGTTTTTTTGTGCGTAGGAAAATGTTGATTTGCATGCGATGCACCTATGGTCAAACCCAATAGTGGTATCAGAGCCCATGCTATTGGTTTTGGTTTCAGATCGGTAGCATATGTGATATGTGGCGGCGACAGATGAGATCTGTCGTCGTTCATGAGATCGGCTATGTGCACGGTTGATGAGATCAACTGCACATCGGGATAGATTGAGGCTATGTTTTGTGTCAATCCGAATCGATGAGGTCATGACACAACCTACCCCTACCGGTCGGTATCCGCCATCAGGGTTAACCGTGAAACGTAAATCCGAATTGTGTTTGCGATGATCGATGAGATCGGTCAGATCAGAAAATTTGGCATGATCGGAGTACAGATACGCTATGTGAAATCTGAAAATGTTGGGCGCTGCCCGCACCCGTGAGGGGTGCTGCCCGCACCCGCGAGGGGCGCTGCCGCTTTGAACCCCGCCCGCTAACCGGCTTGCAGGACCGCCGTGTGCGTAGCGCCTTGTATTGCGTACAAGATCATACAAACCGGTAGAATGCGAATCTAGGCATAAGTTTGTTTTGCAGGTTTGATGTGAATAGTATGGCTCATATGTATGTGATGCATGTGTATAATTTAACATAAACCGCGTGTCATGATTGTCAGCCGACAGGAGCCAAAGTGCTGTCATTGTATTCTATAACGACCTACGTGTCGACATGTGATTCTCTGTAAATTCATTACTAGTTGTAGTAGTTGGAGGATAGAGATCAAGTTCGAGGCTTTGGTATCCTGGCAAGACGAACAAGATGGAGTTTCTCCCTGGTCGTCGGAGTTGGAGCTGACCTGGAAGGATGTCCATGAAGGAGCCATACTATTTCACATATTTATGTTTATATGTGATTGATATTGCTTCTTGTTTCTATGCATGTTAGTATGGAAGAAAGATCCCTCATTAATACCAAGCACATTGCCATTCCGGATGTTGCACCTTCACACGTCAAGTACGTCTAGTGGTGGGCTTATATAATTGAGGTGCTACTAGGTGTCCTTGAACTGGAGGGTTTGTGTCTAACACGGACATGCACTACACCAGGTTAACTTGACAAGGCTATCAAAACGGTTTTGGGCATTGTGGCAAAGAAAGTTGGGAGCCAGGGTATAAGATACCTACCCGATCGACATGAGTCGTATGGAGATACGATTAGCAAGGTGTTGCTTACCGGATAAACAAGTTGGCTAGCATTGATGCTAAAGCTCACTAGTCGCTCATGCTAGATGGGTCCTGAATCCCTGAGAGTTTACAGAGGGATGCTAACTTTAGTGGGAGTACTTTTGTTTAAGGCTTGAATTACGCTACATAAACACATTGCTTAGTGATTGCATATTTTTTGTTGTAGATCAGTGGCACCACTTGCTCAAAACTTTGCATTGAAATCAATTCTTGAAAAGGATAAACTGAATGGATCAAACTTTACCACCTAGAATAGAAATCTGAGAATTGTTCTCAAGCATGATAAAAGGAACATGTTCTAGAGGATCCACTTCCAAATGCACCTGCCGATGATGCTAATGCCACAACCAAGAATGCCTACCAGAAACTCATTGTTGAATCGAACGAGATCAGCTGCCTCATGCTGCCTTGTATGGAGCCCGATTTGCATTAACATTTCAAACACATTACGGCTTTCGATATGATCGAGGGTCTCAAGAGCATGTTTCAGGTGCAGGCTAGGATCGAAAGGTTCAACGTCTGGCGATCCTTGATGGATTGTAAGCTGAAGGAAGGTGATCCACTGAGCCCGCATGTGATAAAAATGATCGGATAGTGCAATCTTTGGATCGGTTGGGTTTCCCGCTCTTGGATGAGATGGCGAATGATGCAGTTCTGGGTTCTCTTCCAGCTAGCTATGGGACGTTCATCTCGAACTACCATATGCACGACATGGATAAGAATCTCATTGAATTGCATGGGATGCTCAAGGTGTCAGAGCAAGATATTAAGAAAGGCACACATGAAGTGTTGATGGTGCAGAACTCGGCTAAGTTCAAGAAGAGTTGGTCCAAGAAAAAGGGTAAGGCAAAGGGCGCGGAGAAGGCTGTCTCCACCGCTGAGCCCAAGTCCGAAGCGAACTCAAAGACCACTTGCTTTCATTGCAAGGAAGCTGGTCAATGGAAGAGGAACTATAGCAAGTGGCTTGCTGAGCATGGAAAGAAGGTCAGAGATGCTTGATCAGGAAAAGGAACACTCGTTACATATGTTAGAAACATTTACCTTGCTAACATACCTAGTAGCTCTTGGGTATTTGATACCGGGTCAGTTGTGTTGGGAGACGTAGTAGTAAATCAAAAAATTTCCTATGTCTCACGAAGATCCATCTATGGAGAAACCAGCAACGATAGGGGATAGATTGCATCTTCATACCTTTGAAGATGGCTAAGCGGAAGCGTTACAAGAACACGGTTGGTGGAGTCGTACTCGCAGTGATTCAGATCGCGGTGGATTCCGATCTCAGCGCCGAACAACGGCGCCCCCGCATTCAACGCATGTGTAGCCCGATGACGTCTCCTACGCCTTGATCCAGCAAGGAGGAAGGAGAGGTTGAGGGAGAGCTCCGGCAGCATGACGACGTGGTGATGGTGGAGCTACGTGGACTCTGGCAGGGCTTCGCCAAGCGCTATGGAGAACGAGGAAGAGGAAGGGTAGGGCTGCGCCGAGAGAGAGAGAGAAGTCGTGTCTCAAATCATCCCAAACCCTTGCATATACATAGGAGGAGGGAGAGGGAGGGATGCCTTGGCCCCTCCTCCAAGGAGGAGAGGCTCTTCCGAACTAGGGATAGAGTCCACCTCCCACAAGGGAGGTGGATCTCCTCTTTTAAAACCCCTTTGCCCTTTATCTCTTGATCCCAGCCGCATGGGCCTTTCTAGAAGATATTGGCCAGCCCAATAAGGGCTGCCACACCTACTCTAAGGGCCCACAAAGTCCTATGGTCGTCACACCCCTCCCGGGGGTCCTCCGGCACCCTCCCGTCACTCCCGGTACACTACCGATGAGCCCGAAAACTTTCTGGTGACCAAAACTGGACTTCCTATATATCAACCTTTACCTCCGGACCATTTTGGAGCTCCTCATGACATCCGGGATCTCATTCGGGACTCTGAACAACCTTCGGTAATCACGTATACCATTTCCCTATAAGCCTAGCGTCATCGAACCTTAAGTGTGTAGACCCTACGGGTTCGGGAGACACGTAGACATGACCGAGACACCTCTCCGGTCAATAACCAACAGTGGGATCTGGATACCCATGTTGGCTCCCACATTCTCCACGATGATCTCATCGGATGAATCACGATGTCGGGGATTCAATCAATCCCGTATACAATTCCCTTTGTCTATTGGTATGAAACTTGCCCGAGATTCGATCGTCGGTATCGCTATACCTTGTTCAATCTCGTTACCGGCAAGTCTCTTTAGTCGTTTCGTAATACATCATCCCATGGCTAACTCCTTAGTCACATTGAGCTTATTATGATGATGTCTTACCGAGTGGGCCCAGAGATACCTCTCCGTCACACGGAGTGACAAATCCCAGTCTCGATTCGTGCCAACCCAACAGACACTTTCGGAGATACCCGTAGTGCACCTTTATAGCCACCCAGTTATGTTGTGACGTTTGGCACACCCAAAGCATTCCTACGGTATTCGGGAGTTGCACAATCTCATGGTCTATGGAAACTATACTTGACATTGAAAAACTTTAGCAGACGAACTACACGATCTTGTGCTATGCTTAGGATTGGGTCTTGTCCATCACATCATTCTCCTAATGATATGATCTCGTTATCAATGACATCCAATATCCATGGTCATGAAACCATGACCATCTATTGATCAACGAGCTAGCCAACTAGAGGCTCACTAGGGACATGTTGTGGTCTATGTATTCACACATGTCTTATGGTTTCTGGTTAATATAATTATAGAATGAACAATAGACAATTATCATGAACAAGGAAATATAATAATAGCCATTTTATTATTGCCTCTAGGGCATATTTCCAACAGTCTTCCACTTGCACTAGAGTCAATAATCTAGTTACATTGTGGTGAATCGAACACCCATAGCAATCTGGTGCTAATCATGTTTCGCTCGTGAGAGAGGTTTAGTCAACGGGTCTGCGACATTCAGATCCGTGTGCACTTTACAAATATCTATATCTCCCTCCTGAATGTAATCACAGATGGAGTTGAAGCGGCGCTTGATGTGTCTTGTGTTCTTGTGAAACCTGGGCTCCTTCGCAAGGGCAATAGCTCTAGTGTTGTCACAGAATAGAGTCATCGGGCCCGACGCACTTGGAATTACTCCTAGGTCGGTGATGAACCCCTTCATCCAGACTCCTTCCTTTGCTGCTTCCGAAGCAGTTATGTACTCCACTTCACATGTAGATGCCGCCACAACGCTTCGCTTGCTGCTGCACCAGCTGACTGCCCCTCTGTTCAAAATATACACATATCCGGTTTGCGACCTGGAGTTGTCCGGATCTGTGTCGAAGCTAGCATCGACATAACCCTTTACGATGAGCTCTTTGGCACCTCCATATACGAGAAACATGTCCTTTGTCCTTTTCAGGTACTTCAGGATATTCTTGACCGCTGTCTAGTGTTCCACTCTGGGATCACTTTGGTACCTCCCCACCAAACTTATGGCAAGGTTCACATCAGGTCTGGTACACAACATGGTATACATAATAGAGCGTATGGCTGAAGCATAGGGGATGACTCTCATCTCTTCTCTATCCTTTGCCATGGTCGGGCATTGAGTCGTACTCAATCTCACACCTTGTAACACAGGCAAGAACCCCTTCTTGGACTGATCCATATTGAACTTCTTCAATATCTTGTCAAGGTATGTGCTTTGTGAAAGACCTATGAGGCGTCTCGATCTATCTCTATAGATCTTGATGCCTAATATGTAAGCAGCTTCTCCAAGGTCCTTCATTGAAAAACACTTATTCAAGTAGGCCTTTATACTTTCCAAGAGTTCTATATCATTTCCCATTATCAGTATGTCATCCACATATAATATGAGAAATGCTACAGAGCTCCCACTCACTTTCTTGTAAATACAAGGTTCTCCATAAACCTGTACAAACCCAAACGCTTTAATCACTTCATTAAAGCGAATGTTCCAACTCCGAGATGCTTGCACCAGCCCATAGATGGAGCGCTGGAGCTTGCATACCTTGTTAGCATCTTTAGGATCGACAAAACCTTCCGGCTGCATCATATGCAGTTCTTCCTTGAGGAAGCCATTAAGGAATGCCGTTTTGATGTCCATTTGCCAGATCTCATAATCATAAAATGCGGCAATTGCTAACATGATTCGGATAGGCTTCATCATCGCTACGGATGAGAAAGTCTCATCGTAGTCAACTCCTTGAACTTGTCGATAACCCTTAGCGACAAGCCGAGCCTTATAGACGGTCACATTACCATCCACGTTAGTCTTCTTCTTAAAGATACATTTATGTTCAATGGCTCGCTTACCATCAGGCAAGTCCACCAAAGTCCACACTTTGTTCTCATACATGGATCCTATTTCGGATTTCATGGCCTCAAGCCATTTGTTGGAATCCGGGCCCACCATTGCTTCTTCATAGTTTGAAGGTTCACCGTTGTCCAACAACATGATCTCCAGGACAGGGTTGCCGTACCACTCTGGTGCGGAACGTGTCCTGGTGGACCTTCGACATTCAATAGTAACTTGATCTAAAGTTTCATGATCATCATCATTAACTTCCTCTCCAGCCGGTGCAGGCTCCACAGAAACAACTTCCTGTGCTGCGCTACTCTCTGGTTCGAGTGGAGGTACAATTACCTCATCAAGTTCTATTTTCCTCCCACTTACTTCATTCGATAGAAATTATTTCTCGAGAAAGGATCCATTCTTGGCAACAAAGACTTTGCCCTCGGATCCTAGGTAGAAGGTATACACAATAGTCTCTTTGGGATATCCTATGAAGACGCACTTTTCCGCTTTGGGTTCGAGCTTCTCAGGTTGAAGTTTCTTCACATAAGCATTGCATCCCCAAACTTTTAGAAACGACAGCTTAGGTTTCTTACCAAACCATAATTCATACGGTGTCGTCTCAACGGATTTTGACGGTGCCCTATTTAAAGTGAATGCGGCAGTCTCTAATGCATATCCCCAAAATGATAGCGGTAAGTCAGTAAGAGACATCATAGATCGCACCATATCCAATAGAGTGCGATTACGATGTTCAGACACACCATTTCTCTGAGGTGTGCCAGGCGGCGTGAGTTGTGAAACAATTCCACATTTCCTTAGGTGCGTGCCAAACTCAGGACTTAAATATTCTCCGCCACGATCAGATCGTAGGCACTTTATTTTCCTGTCACGTTGATTCTCTACCTCACTCTGAAATTCCTTGAACCTTTCAAAGGTTTGAGACTTGTGTTTCATTAAGTAGACATACCCATATCTGCTCAAGTCATCAGTGAGGGTGAGAACATAACGATAGCCACCGCGAGCCTCGACGCTCATTGGACCGCATACATCGGTATGTATTATTTCCAACAAGTCAGTTGCTCGCTCCATTGTTTCGGAGAATGGAGTCTTGGTCATCTTGCCCATGAGGCATGGTTCGCACGTGTCAAATGATTTGAAATCAAGTGACTCCAAAAGTCCATCAGCATGGAGCTTCTTCATGCGTTTGACACCAATATGACCAAGGCGGCAGTGCCACATGTAAGTGGGACTATTGTTATCAACCTTACACTTTTTGGTACTCACACTATGGACATGTGTAACATCACGTTCGAGATTCATCAAAAATAAACCATTGACCAGCTGGGCATGACCATAAAACATTTCCCTCATATAAATAGAACAACCATTATTCTCAGATTTAAATGAGTAGCCATCTCGCATCAAGCGAGATCCAGATACAATGTTCATGCTCAAAGCTGGTACTAAATAACAATTATTAAGGTTTAACACTAATCCCGAAGGTAGACGTAGAGGTAGCATGCCGACGGCAATCACATCGACCTTGGAACCATTCCCGACGCGCATCGTCACCTCATCCTTTGCCAGCCTCCGCTTATTCCGCAGCTCCTGCTTGGAGTTACAAATGTGAGCAACTGCACCATTATCAAATACCCAGGAGCTACTATGAGCGCTGGTTAGGTACACATCAAGAACAAGTATATCACATATACCTTTAACGTTGCCGTCCTTCTTATCCGCTAAGTACTTGGGGCGGTTCCTCTTCCAGTGACCGGTACCCTTGCAATAAAAACACTCAGTCTCAGGCTTGGGTCCATTCTTGTTCTTCTTCTTCCCGGCAACTTGCTTACCGGGCGCGGCAACAGCTTTGTCTTCCTTCTTGAAGTTCTTCTTACCCTTGACTTTCTTGAAACTAGTGGTCTTATTCACCATCAACACTTGATGCTCCTTTTTGATCTCGACCTCCGCTGATTTCAGCATCGAGTACAACTCAGGAATGGACTTCTCCATCCCCTGCATGTTGTAGTTCATCACAAAGCTCTTGTAGCTAGGTGGAAGCGACTGGAGGATTCTGTCAATGACCGAGTCATCTGGGAGATTAACTCCCATCTGAGTCAAGCGGTTGTGTAGCCCAGACATCTTGAGGATGTGCTCACTGACAGAACTATTCTCCTCCATCTTACAGCTGAAGAACTTGTCGGAGACGTCATATCTCTCGACCCGGGCATGAGCTTGGAAAACCAGTTTCAGCTCTTGGAACATCTCATATGCTCCGTGTTGCTCAAAATGCTTTTGGAGCCCCGGTTCTAAACTGTAAAGCATGCCGCACTAAACAAGGGAGTAATCATCGCAGTGAGAATGCCAAGCGTTCGCAATGTCTTGCTCTGCTGGGAGAAGGGTGGGTCACCTAGTGGTGCATCAAGGACATACAATTTCTTGGAAGCTATGAGGATGATCCTCAAGCCACGGACCCAGTCCGCATAGTTGCTTCCATCATCTTTCAGCTTGGTTTTCTCTAGTAACGCGTTGAAATTGGGGGTGACATTCGCGTTGGCCATTGGATCTACAATATAGATTGTAAAGACAATTTTAGACTAAGTTCATGATAATTAAGTTCACATAATCAAATTATTTAATGAACTCCCACTTAGATAGACATCTCTCTAGTCATCCAAGTGACACATGATCCATGTCAACTAGCTCGTGTCCGATCATCACGTGAGATGGACTAGTCATCCATGGTGAACATCTCCATGTTGATCGTATCTTCTATACGACTCATGTTCGACCTTTCGGTCTTCCGTGTTCCGAGGCCATGTCTATACATGATGGGCTCGTCAAGTCAACCTAAGTGTATCGCATGTGTAAATCTAGCTTACACCCGTTGTATGCGAACGTTAGAACCTATCACACCCGATCATCACGTGGTGCTTTGGAACAACGATCCTTAGCAACGGTGCACAGTTAGGGTGAACACTTCTCTTGAAATTGTATTGATATATCATCTTATTTACTACCGTCGTTCTAAGCAAATAAGATGTAAACATGATAAACATCACATGCAATCAATATAGTGACATGATATGGCCAATATCATCTTGCTCCCTTGATCTCCATCTTTGGCGCACCATGATCATCACTGTCACCGGCACGACACCATGATCTCCATCATCATGATCTCCATCATTGTGTCTTCATGAAGTTGTCTCGCCAACTATTACTTCTACTAATATGGTTAACGTTTAGCAATAAAGTAAAGTAATTACATGGCGTTTATGATTGACACGCAGGTCATACAATAAAATAAGACAACTCCTATGGCTCCTGCCGGTTGTCATACTCATCGACATGCAAGTCGTGAATCCTATTACAAGAACATGATCAATCTCATACATCACAATGCATTACATCACATTCTTTGTCCATATCACATCACAAGGCATATGCTGCAAAAACAAGTTAGACATCCTCTAATTTGTAGTTGCAAGTTTTTACGTGGCTGCTATAGGTTTCTAGCAAGAACGTTTCTTACCTACGCCAAAACCACAACGTGATATGCCAATTGCTATTTACCCTTCATAAGGACCCTTTTCATCGAATCCAATCTGACTAAGGTGGGAGAGAGAGACACCCGCTAGCCACCTTATGCAACAAGTGCATGTCAGGCGGTGGAACCAGTCTCACGTACGCGTACGTGTAAAGTCGGTCCGGGCTGCTTCATCCCACAATACCGCCGAATCAAGATAAGACTAGTAGTGATAAGCATATTAACAAAATCGACGCCCACAACAACTTGTGTTCTACTCGTGCATAGATTCTACGCATAGACCTAGCTCATGATGCCACTGTTGGGAGACGTAGTAGTAAATCAAAAAATTTCCTATGTCTCACGAAGATCCATCTATGGAGAAACCAGCAACGATAGGGGATAGATTGCATCTTCATACCTTTGAAGATTGCTAAGCGGAAGCGTTATAAGAACACGGTTGGTGGAGTCGTACTCGCAGTGATTCAGATCGCGGTGGATTCCGATCTCAGCGCCGAACAACGGCGCCCCCCGCATTCAACGCATGTGTAGCCCGATGACGTCTCCTACGCCTTGATCCAGCAAGGAGGAAGGAGAGGTTGAGGGAGAGCTCCGGCAGCACGACGACGTGGTGATGGTGGAGCTACGTGGACTCTGGCAGGGCTTCGCCAAGCGCTATGGAGAACGAGGAAGAGGAAGGGTAGGGCTGCGCCGAGAGAGAGAGAGAAGTCGTGTCTCAAATCATCCCAAACCCTTGCATATACATAGGAGGAGGGAGAGGGAGGGATGCCTTGGCCCCTCCTCCAAGGAGGAGAGGCTCGTCCGAACTAGGGATAGAGTCCACCTCCCACAAGGGAGGTGGATCTCCTCTTTTAAAACCCCTTTGCCCTTTATCTCTTGATCCCAGCCGCATGGGCCTTTCTAGAAGATATTGGCCAGCCCAATAAGGGCTGCCACACCTACTCTAAGGGCCCACAAAGTCCTATGGTCGTCACACCCCTCCCGGGGGTCCTCCGGCACCCTCCCGTCACTCCTGGTACACTACCGATGAGCCCGAAAACTTTCTGGTGACCAAAACTGGACTTCCTATATATCAACCTTTACCTCCGGACCATTTTGGAGATCCTCATGACATCCGGGATCTCATCCGGGACTCTGAACAACCTTCGGTAATCACGTATACCATTTCCCTATAACCCTAGCATCATCGAACCTTAAGTGTGTAGACCCTACGGGTTCGGGAGACACGTAGACATGACCGAGACACCTCTCCGGTCAATAACCAACAGTGGGATCTGGATACCCATGTTGGCTCCCACATTCTCCATGATGATCTCATCGGATGAATCATGATGTCGGGGATTCAATCAATCCCGTATACAATTCCCTTTGTCTATCGGTATGAAACTTGCCCGAGATTCGATCGTCGGTATCGCTATACCTTGTTCAATCTCGTTACCGGCAAGTCTCTTTAGTCGTTTCGTAATACATCATACCATGGCTAACTCCTTAGTCACATTGAGCTTATTATGATGATGTCTTACCGAGTGGGCCCAGAGATACCTCTCCGTCACACGGAGTGACAAATCCCAGTCTCGATTCGTGCCAACCCAACAGACACTTTCGGAGATACCCGTAGTGCACCTTTATAGCCACCCAGTTATGTTGTGACGTTTGGCACACCCAAAGCATTCCTACGGTATTCGGGAGTTGCATAATCTCATGGTCTAAGGAAACGATACTTGACATTGAAAAGCTTTAGCAGATGAACTACACGATCTTGTGCTATGCTTAGGATTGGGTCTTGTCCAGCACATCATTCTCCTAATGATGTGATCCTGTTATCAATGAGATCCAATGTCCATGGTCATGAAACCATGACCATCTATTGATCAACGAGCTAGCCAACTAGAGGCTCACTAGGGACATGTTGTGGTCTATGTATTCACACATGTATTATGGTTTCTGGTTAACACAATTATAGCATGAACAATAGACAATTATCATGAACAAGGAAATACAATAAGAACCATTTTATTATTGCCTCTAGGGCATATTTCCAACAGGTTGTTCACATTTGCAACTCAAAGCAGGGGCTGGTAAGAACTAGGCATGTGACACAAGGGGAGATGGACATCAGGGTTGGCAACAAAGCAAGAGTTGCTGCGTTGGAGGTCGGCACGATGCAGCTCAAGCTTCCTTATGGATTTATTTTGGAATTAAGTAATTGTTATTACATTCTCGCACTTAGTTGGAACATTATTTAGGCCTCATGCTTGATGAGTCAAGGTTATGAATTCAATATAAAGGACAATGGTTGTTCATTTTATTTGAATGGAATCTTCCATGGCTAAGCACCCATAGTAGATGGGTGTAACAGCTCAAGTGCACCCCTTGCCATTTTTGTCACGTATCTCATGTGGACCCTCCATGTTTGTGATAGATATATTTTTGCTTCATGTCATTCTTGCATCATGGCATCATAAGCATTCATCATCATTTGGTTTTGTGTGAACCAATGTTGTGATGGTGTGATTGTGGTGGTGTTGTGAGTGTGTGTTTGGGTATGAATGCAAGTGTTGCTCTCCTCTTATTTCAAAAACCATCACCTTTTGTCTCCTTCTAAACATTCCACATGGTTAAGTTTACTTGCTATTTTCTCTCTACTAAATTATTGAACATCTCCTAAGTAATCTGCTAGGAATTATAAAGTATTCCTCTCTCTTGGTTGGAGTTTTCCCTTTCAAAATTATTTTGCAACAGTACCTAATTAATATAGTTAAGTGAATTAATTTGCTTGCTCTATAAATGTCCTAATAATTTTTAATAAATTGCTAGCATTTTTGTAAGACCAAAAATGTATTTTTTTACTTATCCCTTTGTTCCTTGCCTGAAGTTTGTTCTCAGTGTTTTTTAAATAAATAAAAACCCTGCGGTATTTCTTTCTGTGCCGAGATAGCAGCGAGCAGGGCCCCGCCATGGCCGAGGTGGTGAGGGAAGCCGCTCCTCCAGGGCCTTTTTAACTCCTCAACATCTGAGCCCCCTAGGGTTCCCCATTCCTTGCGCTGTCGCCGCCACCTCTCTTCCCTCCTCTCTTTCCCCCTCTGAAGGTAAGTTCAAAAAGTTCAGAGAGAAGCAGGGGCGATCACCGGCTCCAAACCCCTCCTTCGGCTCCCCTTCGCTCTAGTCAAGATGGCAAGGAGCTCCTCGGCGTCTTCCTCGTCCCGTTCCCGGGGCTAGGCGGAGACGGCCACAACCTCATCGACGTCTTCTTCCCCGTCTTCCTCTCGGGTGGAGCTCGTCGCCAGCAAATTTGTTGCCGCGTATAGTCCTTCCCCGATGGGCCTGCCTCTTCTTCCTCTTCATCGTGCTTCAGCTCTATGCCACGAGGTGAAGCCGATATCCGCCCTCCTCATTTTCTTATCTGTGCGCAAGTAGTCGTTGGAGTTCGCCGTGGTTGGGCTCGAGCATCAGCACGGAAATCCCGTCTGGTAGCGCCTTGTAGTTGCATGCTTAGGCTAGGTATGGATCCGCTGTGATGCCCCGCTCCTCCGCAGCCGTTGCCCATAGATGCTCATCACCGAAGCAGTCGCCGAAGCTGCCGCGTTTTCCCCTCGGCAAGCCGGTCACTTTTGCAGTATATGTCACGCACGTCCTTCATTATGTCAGATAACATCACGTAGCATAGTGGTAAATGAACCAGGGAGCGACCAGGTGGTCGTGGGTTCGATTCCCCCCGATGCCTTTTTATTGTTTTGGTGTTGTGGCGTGGGATTCGGTGTGACCATGGCCGGATCCAGTGTGCCAACGTGCATTGTGGTGTGGCCCTCTGCGTGTGTGCTGTGTATGTGTGTGTCACGCCCAAGATGCGCGCCTATCCAGTTTAAGACACGAGGGCCTCGCAAGGGATAGAGGCGCATCTTGCCGTTCGCAAGTATAGTAACATTGCATCATACATTACAGAAGAGCTGAGTATACAAGTTGGCTTACACTCGCCACATGCTAAATTACAAGCCACACAGAGTTCAAATCATCAAGATGAAGACATGGTCCGACTACGGACGAAATCAAACGATAAAACAGATGCAAATGAAACTATCTCGCTACCCCAAAGATCACGACCATGGTCTTCTACTCATCCGGGTAAGTCACGTACATCCTGCCTCTCTCCTTGTCATATTCCCATTGGAGCTGGGTAAGATCATCTTGCACGTACTCATCTATACCTATACCTGGAGGGTTGTAGTAATCTATGAGCCACAAGGACTCAGCAGTCAAGCGCTCGGGTACCGAGACTATTCAAGCTTAAAGGTTGGGATGGGGTATGTGTTTAGTTTGCAGCAACACTAAGCATTTATGGTGGCTACCTTATGCAACATGAAATAAATATGAGTGGCCTACGATGAACGATCAAATCTAGTATGATCTTTATGAGATCCTGAACACTTACTTACGTCAATCATAACCCCACCGTGTTCTCTCTCGGATCATGTTCACGAGTAGAGATGATCATGGTTACTCACATAGTTGGTGTATTTTAATTAGATTTTACTTCAAGTTTACTATAACGGGGTGTTAAAAAAATATCCAAGTTTCCACATAACCGCGTGCATGGCTTCTCGAAAAGATTTAACCCTGCAGGGGTGCTCCAACTATCCCATCACAAATTAACCACACTCCACGGGAATAGCCTCGACCATGGACCTCGTGGTCATCATAGGTAATTCCAAAGGAATTCCAACACCTCGAGAAAACCCGAAGAAAGTCAGACTCCACATGCAAGACACTCGATAAAGGTAAAACAAATCCAGCAAGACCACCCGACGTGTCGAAGAACCCGATAAGAGTCGCATATCTCGTTCTCAGGATACGATGGATAACCGACGCGTACGAAGGCCTGATAGAAATATCCGAAGTTGCCCTGGTATGGCCCTGCACAGTGCTCTAGTTTGGACCAACACTCATGAGGAGCACTGGCCCGGGGGTTGATTAATTATCCACGGGTTTGCAAGGCCCTATGCAAATTTTATTAAGTTGTTAAGAAAATGTAGTACCAATGTTGGGTCTTGCCAGACAATTTTTAATCTCAACCGAATAAACAAGGGGGTCCCCATAACAACCCCGAGCGTGTTAGGAGCGCAAAATCTGGAAACCATAACACCGGTAACAAGAACTATGGCGGTAACAGCGGAACAAAACACTTAACAAATGGCCAAGCCTTTCACCAATACCAAGATATATATGTGCATTAAATTAAATAACAGATAATATTGTGATATCCAAATCCATGTTATCACATGGAACAACCTACACCTGCAACTAAGAACGCTATAAGAGGGGCTGAGCAACGGTAACTTAGCCAATCAAAGGTTTGCTAGGATGTGGAGGGTTAGAGGCTTTCATGGCATTTCGGAGGCTGATATTCAAGTGGTAGGTAGCGCAATTGTAACGATAAGAGCGAGAAACTAGCAAGCGAAAATAGTATCGGGATCCAGGTACGATCATCTTGCCTGTTGGTTCTTCAACGAAACAAATAGCGGGATCCTCGTAGTGGTACTCTCCTGGGTCCTCGTACTCAGTTTCAACACTCGCGTCTACCCAAGAGAAACAGCAATAATAAACATCCAACCAAGGTTCTATGCACAAACAAGATGATGCATGATTCATTTATGAAGAATTAACATGGCAATCCAAAACTAGTCATGTTTCACATGCAAAGTTTGTTTATTAATGATTCTAGACAATATCTAATGTTAAGTTATTTAAACATGCATGAACATGGAAAAAAATTATGCAGCATCCAAAATCGATAGAAATGCATATAAAGAACGCAAGAAACGGAGTTACGGTTCTCACGATATGCTCACGACAAGGTACGAAGGCACACCACAAGACAATCAATATCATGGGCTAATTCTTGGCATTCCAAGGTGTCCACTGGTTAGGCAATGAAAAACCAACCACAATATACTAAAAAATCAATCAATTCCATGGAGTATAGCTCCCACAAGTCACAAAACAATTAAACAAGCAATCTGCCACAAAATAGCAACATAGCAACTTACACAGCCCACAATTTGAGCTACAGGAATCCTACAGCCACAAACAAGATATTGAAAGAAACTACGTAACAAATGCTTAACCTTATCCAACTACACAATCTGCATAGGAGGCACACATAAATAAGCATTAAGCTATCAAGTAGGCATGATGAAATAGTTTTCTGGGACTTAGTGAAAATTACAGTTTTCTGGAATCTGAGTTAATAAAGTAGCAAGTTGACAGCAGTAGTTAAATATGCTAGAGAGCACCTCTTGGCATGAAAATTTACAGGATGATAGTAGACAACATCTAATTCAAATAACTAACACTGAGCATGCTCAAATTCAAAACACATCACAAGATACCAGCCACTCTACATGGCATAAAAATAACAGCAGATTCTCAGACTTGGTAGTTTTTAGCATGCTGAAACAGAAACATCAAGTTGGCTACTTAGCAGCATGTTTCCCACTTATATGGGTGTTTCTCATGTTAAAAAAAGTATCATGGCATAATAGATATAAAACACTAGCACTTCCATGTTGGCACATGCCCCAAAGCAAGCAAGGATTAAATCATGCAAAAATGACAAAGTAGCATCACAGGTGAAAATGACAGTTTTATGAACTTGCTCAAAAGTGAAATATGAAAGCACCAATGGATTCATTGGCTCTTTCTACCCCAAAATCATTTGTCATACTCATATGTTCATGTGAAACAACAAGGCACCAACAAGATAGCAAAACAATCACCTATTCACATAAGTGGATCATACTCTAATTTGAACATGAGCAAATATGATCAAAGCAGATTGGAATCGTAGCTAGATATGGAAATGAGCTAACAAATACCACATGCACATAATCAACAAGGGGTGAGTCAAGTGGGAAACCCATTAGTCACACACACACATACACTCTACACACACACACTCTACAAAGCACACACACACATGCTCCATATGCCTAAGGGCATATGAGCACAAGCTCACTCATGACCATACCACCCAAGAGGGGGTGTTCATCCGCACACTTACTCACATGGCCATATATGCATAAGCACATGGCACACACACACTAACTCTCACAAGTGCACTAGGCACAAAACTCCCCCCCCCCACACTAGCTCATGTGTGTGGGTGGTCATCCACACACAAATGCATACATATATGCACAATGCATATAGGCACATGTATATGTGTATGGTAACACACACACACACTCCCACAAACAAGCATGCATGTAAACTCTCACCACACTAGGTCGTGCATATATGCACACTCACCTGCACATACACACACATAAGGGTGTATGCATGAAGCACACACCCACCCAACACACAAAAACGTACACATGCACATATGCTCTCATGCATACACACATACATCTACACATGCATATATACTCTTATGTATATACACATACACACACATGTATATGTACCAAGCACACCACACACTACAATTCACAAAAGAAAACAAAAAGAAAACCCACACTTGCACAATTCTGCATATACACACATACACATATATATATTCAAGTGAGAAAAATAAAGAAACAAGAAGAAATAAAAAAAGAAAAAAAGGGGAGGCTCAGGCTCGAACCCAAGACCTCCTGGGTCATACCCCACGGTGCCAACCACTCTGCTATCGACTACGGTCATTAATAGAGGGGGGGCATTGAACCTCTAGTACATGCACCCGCACACGACACCGGCGTTCCACAGCGTTGTAACGTCGGGAATGGAACGCGGGGATGATCCGCGTTCGCCACGCCATCTTGGATGTGGAGGGGAACCACCGGAGACGTGAGGTGATGGCGGTCCGACGATCACCGGCGACGCTCTGCTCTGAATCCTCTCTAAAACCTTACCTGAAGGGGGGGAGGGGGATAAGAGAGGAGAAGGGGAAAGAGGGGAGCGGCAGCGGCGCTAGGAGAAGAGGAACCCTAGGGGAGGGCGGCACGCATGTCGAGGAACTAAATAGGCGAGGGGACAGACGGTGACGGCCGACGGAAAGGCGACGGCGGAGCCTCTCTCTCGCTCTCTGAACCTGACGGCCAAACCTGACGGAGCAGGTGACCGTCTCTTCTTGAGCGGGCTGGGCCACGGGGAGAAACAGGCCCAGCTGACTCTCACTCTCAAAACAAAATAAACAGAGAGGGTTTCCTATTTTTTAAAACACCACAACAAAAGGAAAAAACCCAGAATAAATAAGAAGGTTTTGCACAGAACAAAAATACTTTTGTGGGGGAAATAAAATGCACTAATTAATAAAAATATCAAGTTGATTTTTTTAGGACAAGTAATTTTTAATATTTAACATAGGAAGCCCTTCTGTTATTTAAAACTCACAAGCATACAAACTTCAAACATCAAAACAAACATACTTAAAATCCATAAGACACATAGGGCTACCTCTTGAACTTTTTAAAATAACTTAAATGGCAACTTAATTCTCATTAATAAATAACATGGGAATTAAGGCATATGATGGGGTTTTATTGTGAAAAGAAAGAGAGGGGAAGAAAGAGGAGATTTCACCCATGAGCTCCATCCACACAAAAACCAAACCATAACACTCACATACATGGTCACTTCTCAACAAGACAAGACATGATGAATGCTATGATGGATGAAATGATGCATGATGCAAAACCACACATGGATGACAAGGTGCAATTCATACATAAGCTCATGACACAAGGTACATACAAAGGGTTACAATGCCAGAAATGGTAGGGACAGCACTTGGGCTATCACAGTGTGTGTGTGCGTATGATAGTGGGCCTGGCCCCACTTGTCATACCCATAGAGGGGCCCTGGCTCACTACCATGTGGGTCCCTCCTAAAAATTAATTGTTTTTTTTATTTTTTTGCTTGTTTTATTTTCTTTTTAATTAGAATAATTCCATTCCTGGAGATGTCCTGATATGGACTAGGCCATTTTTGGCAATCTTCAATTATAGTAAGTTTTGACTTATCAGTGCTTGTGCATGTTTTTCGAGCTAGCTTTGGTGATATTTTTACATGCAAGCATAGGGGTATGATATATGGATTTGGGGTAGAAAACCCCCAGCAATCCATTGGAGTAATTTGTTTTAGCTTTTGAGCAAGTTTTGCAAATGTCATTTTGTTCCATCATGCCATTTCGTCAATTATGTATAAATAAATCCATGCATGCTATGATAATTGTGTCAACATGTAAGAGGTAGAGTTTTGTAAGTATTATGCCCTGGTATTTTCTTTTGACATGATATACTTGTATGTAAGTGGGTTTCTTGCTCCAAAGTAGCTAATAAAATGTTGCTGTTTTCAACATGCTAAATATTTCTAAGTCTGAGATGATGTAATTATTTTTATGCCATGTTTAGTGGATGCTACCAAGTGTTCTGTTGTGTTTTAGTTCAAGATCATTGCTAGTGTTTTTAGTAGATATTGTCCTCTACCATCCTGTTAATTTTCATGCCATGAGGTGGTCTCAAGCATCATTGTTTTATGCTGTCAAATTGCTATGAGGATAACTCAGGTTCCAGAAAACTGTGATTTTCACCAAGTCCCTAGAATCTGTTTCACCATGCCATATTGTGAGCTTCATTTCTAGTGATGCATGCTATCTTTAAAGTTTGTGTAGTTTGATGACTTGTCAAGCAGGTTATGTAGTTTCTGTACATACTTTGTTTGTGGTTGGAAACATCATGTAGCTCTAGATATTTGCTGTGCAAGTTGCTATGTTGCTGTTTTGGACAGGGTGTGTGTGGTTTTGTGTTGTGGCTTGTGGGAGCTATGATCCATTGTTTTTGCTTGATCTTTGGCTCTATTGTGCTTAGTTTTTCATTTCCTAACGAGTGGATACTTTGGAATACCAAGGAATAGCCCGTGGCCTTCCTTGTCTTGTATTTTGCCTTCATACCTCTCAAGAACCAACAGGCAAGATGATCGTACCCGGATCCCGACACTATTTTTGCTTTGCTAGATGTCTCGCTCTTATCGTTACATTTGCATTACCTACCACTTGAATGTCAAGCCTCCTACATCGCCATGATAGCCTCTAACCCCTCCACTACCTAGCAAACCTTGTTTGGTTAAGTTCCGCTGCTCAACCCCTCTTATAGCGTTCTTAGATGCAGGTGCAGGTTGTTTCCATGTGATAACATGGATATCTGGAGATATCACAATATTTTCTGCTATTTAATTTAATGCACATATATATCTTGGTGAGGTGGAAGGCTTGGCCTATTGCTCGGTGTTTTGTTCCACTTTTACCGCCATAGTTACTTGTTACCAGTGTTATGTTCCATATTTTGCGCTCCTAACATGCTCGGGGTTGTTATGGGGACCCCCTTGATTATTCATTTGAGATTAAAGCTTGTCTGGCAAGACCCAACATTGGTACTATTTGCTTAAACAACTTAATAAAATGCATAGGGCTTTGCAACCCCGTGGATAATTAATCAACAACCTAGGCTAGTGCTCCTCATGAGTGTTGGTCCAACCCAGAGAAGCTTATTAACACTGTTCGGGGCAACTCAATGATTGGCGTGGTAACCATCACTCATCCGTCGTGTCCTGAGAACGAGATATGCGGCTCTTATCGGGTTCGTCGACACGCCGGGCGGTCTTGCTGGACTTGTTTTACCTTTCTCTAATGTCTTGCGCGAGGAGCTCCGATCTTCTTTGGGCTATCTCGAGGTGTCGGAATTCCTTTGGAATTGCCTTGGATGATCATGAGATCCATGGTCGAGGTTATTCCCACGGCATGTGGTTAATTTGTGATGGATTAGTGGGAGCATCCCTGTAGGGTTAAATCTTTCAGAAAGCTGTGCCCGTGATTATATAGCAACTTGGATATTTTGTTTAACACCTGGTTATAGCCAACTTGAAGTAAACTCTAATAAAATACACCAACTGTGTGCGTAACCGTGATGGTCTCTGCTCGTGAGCATGAACCGAGAGAGAACACGGTGGGGTTATGTTTAATGTAAGTATGTGTTCAGGATCACTTAGTGATCATGGTAGTTCTAGACCGTCCTTCGTATACCACCATATTTACATTCATGTTCTCGTAAGATGGCCACCAAATACATGTTTAGTGCTTGCTGCAACCTCAACACTTACCCCTTCCAAACCCAAAAGCTTACATAGTTTTGGTACCCAGGTTACATAATTGCTGATTCCCCGTGGCTCATAGATTACAATAATACAGGTGTATGTGTTGATGAGTATGTGCCAGAAGATGTGACTCAGCTCTAGTGGGAGTATGATGAAGAATGTGGTCGGATGTATGTCACCTACCCCGATGAGTAGAGAGGCCAGGGTCGTGATCTTTGGGATAGAAAGACAATTTTACCTTGCTTCTTTTGTTTGTTTGATTTCGTCCGTAGATGGACCCTGTCTTCTGTATGTTGCTTGAATAATTGTGTGAACTTGTAATTTAGCTTGTGGCGAGTGTAAGCCAACTCATATACTCATCTCTTCATACATGTATGCAATGTTTACTGCACTTGCGAAATGACGAGATGCGCCTCTATCTCTGTCGAGGCCCTCATGCCTAAATAAGGATAGGAGTGCATCTTGGGCGTTACAAGTTGGTAATCAGAGCCATAAGACCATAGGGGCCTTTGCTTGATCGAACATGGCTGAGTCGAGTCTAGTAAATACTATTTTGAGTCTAGTTATATCGGAGAGTAGGTTTATTTTACTCCTCTTCTATACTCTGGTGAGGTATTCGACTTAGGAATTTTAGATTCTACTTATCTTCTCGCTCAAAAAAAATTAGGATCATGCGGGTATTTTGGAAACTATATGATGCTGATGTGATGGAGTTCTGTCTTGGTGCCTCCTTTCTGACTTGATTTCTTCCAGGGAGTTGAGCTCCAGGGGATTCTTGGCACATCTTTATCATTCAGTTTCCTTAGTATCTCAGGACGGAGGGTGTTAGAAATTGCTTCAATACTTATCGTGGCGAGATAAGTTCGGAGTCACCCAGTACTGGGGAGGCACCTAGGGTACTGCCATGTTTGGTATCGTTGTGTTTTCGAGGATCCGAGATAGATGAAGTTCCAAAGCCTCTGGTTATGTGTTGACGGATGGATATAGTTGGAGTGTAGGGCTTGTTAGTTGTGTGAGATATTTTGCCTCCCTGTATCCCCAACACCCGATTGCATAACCAAAGATTTCATAAGTTATTAGGTGGGAATTCAAGTAGCTACATAGGATCATCTTCTTCAGTTGCATGAGGATCTATACATTTGTTCCGAGCAACCTTAGCTCAATACTTTTGTGTTATTGCAAGTGGCTCAAGATGTGTTGATGTTATTCCGAACCTGAAGTATGCGTTCGTACTAAATTTTTAGTTTGAATGTATGTGATGAGATTCTTTGCAATTTCTTTCAAGTCATTTGATTCACCTTATTGCAATCATCTTTGTCAATGATATGTTGATGTTCTTGTCCATCTCCAAGATGGCTCCACCAACTCGCGGGAATCCGGGTCGTGATGGGGAGCAGTCTAACCCTCCACCTCCTCCTCCAGAATCTTGGCAAGTTGTGATGGCCGCGACCAACGCGGATACTCAGATGTTGCTCAGGCTGTTGCAAGAGAGAGATCAGGGACAACAAGGTTATCAAGGGAATTTCTAGAATCAGTTGCAATTCGCGAGACTCAACCGGTTCCTTGCCAACCAGCCCAAGTTTTTCACCTGTTGCGAGCAGCCTTTTGATGTGGATGATTGGCTCCATGACATGAGCAAGCACTTTGAGTGTAGAAATGTTAGGCCATATGACTATGTCAGGTTCGCGACGTTTTAGCTCAAGGGCCAGGTAGCAGATCGGTGGCAGCAATACAAGGACTCCAGGGGTGATCGTGTTATCAGCTAGGATGATTTTTGTCGTGACTTCAGGTCCCATTACATTCTGACGAGCTTTGTCGAGGAGATGCGTGAGAAGTTCAGGCACCTGAAGCAGGGAAGCAAGTCTGTCTATCAGTACAACATCGAGTTCCAGAATCTGGCCCGCTATGCTAAACAAGATGTTCCTGACGGCAAGTCCATGATTTATCAGTTCAGGGGTGGTCTCAAGGATGAACTTTTGCCGGGTCTAGTTTTGCAAGAGCCTCGTGAGTTTGGTCAGTTCTACAACATGGCTTTGAAGGTCGAGGCAACTCAGCTCAAGTTGGAGAAATCAAGGAAGTGTTCCAGGGAATCCTACTCTTCTTCTTCCAGCTCTTAGATGGTCCCTAAGCAGCAGAGTATTGGGTTCCTCCTCCTCATCCGTTTCGTTCTCCTTAGTAGAGAGGCAATTTGGTGGTCGTGGTTCTTCCCACCCACCCAACCCGGGTTATCAACAGAGGCCCCAGGCACCCAAGTCAGCTAATGTTCCTCCTCCAGGCAACTTCCGTCCGCTCTCAGAGGTTACTTGTCACAAGTGTGGTCAGATGGGTCACTACTCAAACAAGTGCAACTAGCGACGTCTTTCGCCTCCTCCTCAAGTCAGACCTCCAGGCAATGCTATGGTGAAGCATAATCCCAAGCCAGTCAGAGTGAACATGGTGAACGCAGCCGAAGCAGAGGATTCTTCTCAAGTGATCATGGGTAATCTATCCGTTAATTCTATTCCTGTTAAAGTGTTGTTTGATACTGGTGCATCGCATTCATTCATTTCAAGGCCTTTTGTTGCTAAGCATGAGTTACCAACGAAACATTTGGCAAGTCCTTTTCGTGTGGTCTCTCCGGGCATGCATATGAGTTCGCGTATGATTGTGCCGGATGTTTCTGTCGGTATGGGCAGCTATTCCTTTCTGGCCTCTCCAATTGTTCTCGGCAATTCCGATATTGATCTCATTCTTGGCATGGATTTTCTGGCTATGAACAAGGCGTATGTTGATTGTCAAGCCAAAGAAGTCAAATTGACTCATCCTTCAGAAGACGTAATCATTTTCGCAGCTCGCGATGACATGATTCGTCTCTTTGCTCTTAACGAGAAGGGTGAAATATCAGCCATTTCTCAGATTCTGGTGGTTTGTGAGTATGAAGATGTCTTTCCCGAAGAATTGCCACGAATGCCTCCACACCGGCCAGTTGAGTTTGTGATTGATGTCGAACTTGGAACTGAACCGGTTTGCAAGAACCCTTATAAGCTTGGCCCCGAAGAGCTGAAAGAGTTGAAGAAGCAGCTAGATGAACAAGAACGTCTGGGTCTAATCATACCAAGTTCTTCTCCATGGGGTTGTGGTGTTCTGTTTGTCAAGAACAAGGATGTCACGGACCGACTTTGTGTCAATTACCGTCCATTGAATAAAAAGACAATCATAAACGAGTACCCACTTCCCAACATCAATGAGTTGGTTGAACAACTGAAAGGTGCCAAGGTTTTCTCAAAGCTTGATCTTCGCATGGGCTATAATCAGATTCACATTCGTGAAGAAGATATTCCAAGGACTGCTTTCAGGATGAGTTTTGGCTCTTATGAGTACACTATCATGTCCTTTGGTCTGGCCAATGCTCCTCCAACCTTCTCCAGAATGATGAACTTCATATTCTCTCCTTTCAAAAATGAGTTCGTCTTGGTGTATTTCGATGATATTCTCGTGTTCTTGAAGACTGAAGAAGAACATGCAGAACATCTCTGGCTTGTGCTTGACAAGCTAAGAGAGCATTGATTCTATGCTAAGTTTTCCAAGTGTGAATTTTAGCTCAATGAAGTGGTGTACCTTGGGCATGTGATCTTTGCTGAGGGCATTAAAGTGCACCCTGAGAAAGTTAAGGCAATCTTTAAGTGGGAGCCTCCTAAGAATGTCAAGCAGCTTCGTAGCTTCCTCGGGCTTGCAAGTTACTGCAGAAGATTTGTGGAGAACTTCTCTCAAATTGCTAAGACTCTGTCCAACCTCCTCCAGAACAATGTCAAGTATGTTTGGTCTCCTGAGTGTGATGTGGCATTCAATACGCTTAAGTAGAAACCGACTTCAGCTCCAGTTCTTGTTCCTCCCGAGCAATCAAAGCCTTTCCAAGTGTTCTGTGATGCTTCCCTCGAATGTCTTGGTGGTTTTCTCATGCAAGATAAGAAGATTGTTGCTGATACCTCACGACAACTGAAGTTTAGCAAGAAGAACTACCCCACTCATGATCTTGAGCTAGCGGCAGTTGTGCATGCTCTGATGACTTGGATGCATTTGTTGTTGGGTAGACCAGTTGGGGTGTACACCGACCACAAGAGCTTGAAGTACATTTTCACTCAACCCAATCTCAATCTTCGACAGTCTCGTTGGGTGGAAATGATTGAGGACTTCAATCCAAGCATTGAGTATACTCCTGGAAAAGCAAATTTCATTGCAGACGCGCTCAGCCAAAAGGCGTACTACAATTGTCTTATCCTGAAGCCTCTTCAACCCGAGCTTTGTGAAGCCTTCCACAAGCTCAATCTCCAAATGATTTCGCAGGGATTTCTTGCAAATCTTCAAGTCTCCCCGACTCTGGAAGATCAGGTTCACCAAGCTCAACTTCTTGATGCTATGGTGAAGAAAGGTGTGGCCAAGGGCACTCCGAAGTATAAGTGCTTTCGTGTTGATGTCAAAGATACCTTGTTCTTTGAGGACCGTCTGGTGGTTTCAAAAGGTGATCTCGGAAAGGTTATCATGGACGAAGCACACAATTCTCTCCTATCCATTCATCCAGGCAGTTCCAAGATGTATCAGAACCTTAAGCAAACCTTCTGGTGGACTCGCATGAAGTGTGAAATTGCTCAGTTCATAAACGAGTTTGATGTTTGTCGTAGAGTGAAGGCGGAACATCAACGTCCAACAGGTCTCCTTTGGCCTTTGCCTATTCCAGAGTGAAAATTCGATCATGTGGAGATGGATTTCATCACTGGTTTGCCTAAGTCCAAGAAGGGCAATGATGCCATCTTTGTGGTTATCGTCAAGCTAACCAAAGTTTCCCATTTCCTTCTAGTCAAAGAGTCTATCTCGGCAGCTCAACTGGCAGAGTTGTACACGTCAAGGATAGTTTGTTTGCATGGTATTCCTCAGCTCATATCCTCAGATCGTGGAAGCCTCTTCACTTCCAAGTTTCGGGACTCCTTCTAGACTGCTATGAGTACCAAGATCCATTTCAGCACTACATTAAATCCTCAGACAAGTGGCCAAGTTGAGAGAGTCAATCAAATCCTCGAAGACATGCTCAGGGCCTCCGTGATCTCTTTCGGCATGAAGTGGGAAGACTGCCTTCCATACGGCGAGTTTTCATACAACAACAACTTTCAGGCTAGTTAAGGCAAGGCCCCATTTGAGATTCTCCATGGCAGGAAGTGTCATAGCCCGCTCAATTGGTCTGAAACCGGTGAGCATCAAATTCTCGGCAATGACATGATCATTGAAGTAGAAGAGATGTGTCGTGTCATTCGTGAGAACCTCAAAGTAGCCCAATCCCGCCAGAAGAGTTATTATGATAACAAACATTGGGATGTCTCCTTTCAAATCGATGATTTTGTGTATCTCAGAGTATCTCCCATGAAGGGCACTTAGCGTTTTGGAATCAAAGGGAAACTACCTCCTTGCTTTGTGGGTCCTTTCAGAATTGTGGGCAAGAGAGGTGACCGTGTCTATCAACTCAAGCTTCCTCCAAATTTTGTAAATGTGCATGATGTCTTCCATGTCTCTCAGCTCCGGAGGTGCTTCAAGACTCCTAAGCATACCATTGACCTCCAAGACATTGATATCCAAGAAGACCTATCCTATCATGAGCATCCAGTTGCTATTCTTGATGAAACTGAGCGTAAGACTCACAACAAGTCAATCAAGTTTCTCAAGGTGAGGTGGTCTCATCATTTCGACAAAGAAGCTACTTGGGAACGTGAGGATCTTCTCCGTTCCGAATTTCTAGAGTTCTTTCATTCTTAGATCTCGGGTCAAGATCCTCTTGTAGTGTGGGAGAGTTGTAACAGCCCAAGTGCACCCCTTCCCATTTTTGTAATGTATCTCATGTGTACCCTCCATGTTTGTGATAGATATATTTTTGCTTCATGTCATTCTTGCATCATGGCATCATAAGAATTCATCATCATTTGGTTTTTGTGCACCAATGTTGTGGTGGTGTGATTGTGGTGGTGGTGTGAGTGTATGTGTTTGGGTATGAATGCAAGTGTTGCTTGGTTGAAGTGTTGCTCTCCTCTCATTTGAAAAACCATCACCATTTCTCTCCTTCTAAATATTCCACATGGTTAAGTTTACTTGCTTTTCTCTCTCTTGTAAATTGTTGAACATCTCCTAAATAATCTGGTAGGAATTATAAAGTATTCCTCTCTCTTGGTTGGAGTTTTCCCTTTTAAAATTATTTTGCAACAGTACCTAATTAATATAGTTAAGTGAATTAATTTCCTTGCTCTATAAATGTCCTAATCATTTTAATAAATTGCTTGCATTTTTGTGAGCCCAAAAATGTATTTATTTTTATTTTTGCTTCTCCGTTTGTTCCTTGCCTAAAGTTCGTTATTTGTGTTTTTTAAATAAAAAAAAACAATGCAGTATTTCTTTCTACGCCGAGAGAGAAGCGAGCAGGGCCCCCACCATGGCCGAGGTGGTGAGGGAAGACACTCCTCCAGGGCCTTTTTAACCCCTCGACGTCCGAGCCCCTCCTAGGGTTCCCCATTCCTCGCGCCGCCGCCGCCACCTCTCTTCCCTCCTCCTCTCTTTCCCCCTCTGAAGGTAAGTTCAGAAAGTTCAGAGAGAAGCAGGGGCGATTGCCGGCTCCGAACCCCTCCTTCGGCGCCCCTTCGCACTTGTCAAGATGGCGAGGAGCTCCTCGGCGTCTTGCTCGTCCCATTCTCGGGGCTTGGCGGAGATGACCACAACCTCGTCGACGTCTTCTTACCCATCTTCCTCTCAGGCGGAGCTCGTCGCCGGCAACCTTACCGCCGTGCAGACTCCTTCCCCGATGGGCCTGCCTCTTCTTCCTCTTCGTCGTGCTTTGACTCTGTGCCACGAGGTGAAGCCGATCCCCCCTCCTTGTTTTCTTCTCTGCGTGCAAGTAGTCACTGGAGTTTGCCGTGGTCGGGTTCGAGCATGAGCACAGAAATCCCGTCTAGTAGCGCCTTGTAGTTGCGTGCTTAGGCTAGGTATGGACCTGCTGTGATGCCCTGCTCCTCCGCAGCCATTGCCCGCAGATGCTCGTCGCCAGAGCAGTCGCCAGAGCTGCTACATTTTCCCCTAGGCAAGCCAGTCCCTTTTGCGGTATATGTTGCGCGCATCCTTCCTTATGTCAGATAACATCATGTAGCGCAATGGTAACATAACCAGGGAGCGACCAGGCGGTCGTGGGTTCGATTCCCCCCGGTGTCTTTTTAATTTTTTCGGTGTTGTGGCGTGGGATCTAGTGTGCCCATGGCCGGAGCTAGTGTGCCAGTGTGCATTGTGGTGTGGCCCTCTGTGTGTGTGCTGTGTATGTGTGTATGTGTGTGTGTATGACAGTGGGCCTCGCCCCACTTGTCATACCCACAGAGGGGCCCTGGCTCACTGCCATGTGGGTCCCTCCTACAAATTAATTGTCTTGTTTTAATTGTTTTGCTTGTTTTATTTTATTTTGTAATTAAAATAATTCCATTTCTGGAGATGTCTAGATATGGACTAGGCCATTTTTGGCAATGTTCAATTATAGTAAGTTTTGACTTATAAGTGTTTGTGCATGTTTTTTGAGCTAGCTTTGGATATATTTTTACATGCAAGCATAGTGGTATGATATATGGATTTGGGGTAGAAAAATACCAAGAATCCATTGGAGTAATTTGTTTTAGCTTTTGAGCAAGTTTTGCAAATGTCATTTTGTTCCATCATGCCATTTTGTCAATTATGTATAAATAAATCCATGCATGCTATGATAATTGTGTCAACATGTAAGAGGTAGAGTTTTCTGAGTATTATGCCCTGGTATTTTATTTTGACATGATAAGCTTGTATGTAAGTGGGTTTGTTTCTCCAAAGTAGCTAATAAAATGTTGTTGTTTTCAACATGCTAAATATTTCTAAGTCTGAGATGTTGTAATTATTTTTATGCCATGTTTAGTAGATGCTACCAAGTGTTCTGTAATGTTTTAGCTCAAGCTCAGTGCTAGTGTTTTGTAGTAGATATTGTCCTATACCATCCTGTTAATTTTCATGCCATGAGGTTGTCTCTAGCATCATTGTTTTATGCTGTCAAATTGCTATCAGGATAATTTAGATTCCAGAAAACTGTAATTTTCACTAAGTCCCTAGAATCTGTTTCACCATGCCATATCGTGGGCTTCATTGCTAGTGATCCATGCTACCTTTAAAGTTTGTGTAGTTGGATGACTTGTCAAGCATGTTATATAGTTTCTGTACATACTTTGTTTGCGGTTGGAAACATCCTGTAGCTTTAGATATTTCTTGTGCAAGTTGCTATGTTGCTGTTTTGGACAAGGTGTGTGTGGTTTTGTGTTGTGGCTTGTGGGAGCTATGCTCCATTGTTTTGCTTGATTTTTGTCTCTATTGTGGTTAGTTTTTCATTTCCTAACCAGTGGATACCTCGGAATACCAAGGAATAGCCCATTGGCCTTCCTTGTCTTGTATTTTGTCTTCATACCTTGCCGTGAGCGTAGCGTGAGAATCGTTACTCCGTTTCCTATGTTTCACATATGCATTTGCATCGATTTTGCATGAAGCATCCATATTTTCCATGATCATGAATGTTCAAACAACTTAACATGAGGTTCTGATCAGAATTCTAAATAACTTAACTATTGCATGAGAAACATGACTAGCTTAGGGTTGCCATGTTAAATTCTTCAAATGAATCATGCATCGTCTTGTTTGTCAATTGCAGCTTGGTTGTTTGTTTATTTGGTGTTGTTTTCTCTTTGGGTAGACGCGAGTGTTGAATGTGAGTACGAGGATCCAGGAGAGTACAACTACAAGGACCCAACTCTTTGTTCCTCTCAAGAACCAACATGCAAGATGATCGTACCCGGATACCGACACTATTTTTTGCTTTGCTAGATGTCTCACTCTTATCGTTACATTTGCGTTACCTACCACTTGAATGTCAAGCCTACTACATTGCATGGTAGACTCTAACCCCTACACTACCTAGCAAACCTTGTTTGGCTAAGTTACCACTCCTCAGCCCCTCTTATAGCGTTCTTAGATGCAGGTGCAGGTTGTTTCCATGTGATAACATGGATATCTAGAGATATCACAATATTTTATGCTATTTAATTTAATGCACATATATATATATATATATATATATATCTTGGCGAGGTGGAAGGTTTGGCCTTTTGCTTGGTGTTTTGTTCCACTTTTACCACCATAGTTACTTGTTGCCGATGTTATGTCCATATTTTGCGCTCCTAACATGCTCGGGGTTGTTATGGGAACCCCCTTGATTATTATTTTGAGATTAAAGCTTGTCTGGCAAGACCCAACATTGGTACTATTTGCTTAAACAACTTAATAAAATGCATAGGGATTTGCAACCCCATGGATAATTAATCAACAACCCGGGCTAGTGATCCTCATGAGTGTTGGTCCAACCCAGAGCAGCTTATTAACGCCACCCGGAGAAACTTGGTGATTGACGTGGTGACCATCGCTCATCCATCATGTCCTGAGAATGAGACACACGGCTCTTATTCGGTTCGTCCACACATCGGGCGGACTTGCTAGACTTGTTTTACCTTTCTTGAATGACTTGCGCTAGGTCCTCCAATCATCTTCGGGCTATCTCGAGGTGTCGGATTTCCTTTGGAATTGCCTAGGCTGATCACGAGATCCGTGGTCATCGTTATTCCCGCGGCGTGTGGTTAATTTGTGATGGATTAGTTGGAGCGCCCTTGCAGGGTTAAATCTTTTGGAAAGTCGCGCCCGCGGTTATGTGGCAACTTGGATACTTTGTTTAACACCCAGTTATAGCCAACTTGAAGTAAACTCTAATAAAATACACCAACTATGTGCGTAACCGTGATGGTCTCTGCTCGTGAGCATGAACCGAGAGAGAACACGGTGGGGTTATGTTTGACGTAAGTATGTGTTCAGGATCACTTAGTGATCATGGTAGTTCTCGACCGTATTTCGTAGACCGCCATATTTACATTCATGTTCTCGTAACATAGCCACCATATAAATGCTTAGTGCTTGCTGCAACCTCAAAACTTACCCCTTCCAAACCCAAAAGCTTACATAGTTTCGGTACCCGGGTTACATGATTGCTGAGTCCCTGTGGCTTAGAGATTACAACAATACAGGTGCAGGTGTTGATGAGTATATGCCTGACGATGTGACTCAGCTCTAGTGGGAGTACGATGAAGAATGTGGTGGGATGTATGTCACGTACCCCGATGAGTAGAAAGGCCAGGGTCGTGATCTTTGGGATAGCAAGACAACTTTACATTGCTTCTTTTCTTCATTTAATTTTGTCCGTAGGCGGACCCTGTCTTCTGGATGATGCTTGAATAATTGTGTGAACTTGTAATTTAGCTTGTGGCTAGTGTAAGCCAACTCATATACTCATCTCTTCATACATGTATGCAATGTTTATTGCACTTGTGAAATGACGAGATGCGCCTCTATCCCTGTTGAGGCCCCCGTGCCTAAATAAGGATAGCTAGGAGCGCATCTTGGGCATTAGAATGGGCTATTTATTTTAAATCTAGAAACAGAATCAGTCTATAATGTGAATGTCAAGAGGGATAAGCCTAATGAGATAAGTCCACATACTTCTGGCATTGCCGGCTTGGACACAGTAGTCTGAAACGCATGAAGAAGTTCCATGATGATGGACTCCTGACTTCGTCTGACTTCGAGTCGTTCAAGACATGCAAATCATGCTTTCTTGGCAAGATGACTAAGTCTCCTTTTGCAAAGAGTTGCGAGAGGGCGTACGAGCTGTTGGAGCTTATACACAATGATGTGTGTGGTCCAATGAGCACAATGGCCAGAGGTGTCTATCAGTACTTCGTGACTTCTACCGATGACTTGAGTAGATATGGATATATCTATTTGATGAGGCACAACTTGGAAACTTTTCAAAAGTTCAAAGAGTTTCAAAACGAGGATGAAAATCATCTGGGCAAGACGATAAAACTTCTACGATCAGATCATGGAGGTGAGTACATGAGCCAGAAGTTTGATAATCATCTGAAAAGCCAAGGTATAGTACCTCAGCTCACACCTCCAGGTACGCTATAGAGAAACGGTGTGTTAGAACGGAGAAATCGAACCATGTTGGACATGGTCTGGTCGATGATGAGAAAATCGGATTTACCCTTGTCATTCTGGGGATATGATGTAGAAACTGCAGCTTTCACACTTAATAGGGTACCATCAAAATCTGTAGACAAGACATCACATGAGATGTGGATTGGGAAGATTCCTAGTTTGTCTTTTCTAAAGATTTGGGGTTGTGAAGAATTTGTCAAGTGACTCATGTCGGACAAGCTTACACCCAAGTAGGATAAATGCATATTCATGGGATATCTAAGGGAAACCTTGGGATATAACTTCTACAACCGAGAAGAGAACAAAGTGTTTGTTGCTCGGAACGGGGTTTTCCTACAGAAAAAGTTTCTCAGATGGGAGGCCAGTGGGATAACGGTGCGACTCGAAGAAATTCGAGAGACAATCGGGGACAACTCGGTTGGTGATGAGATCACACCGGAGTTGGTCAGAGAACCCGTAGTGGAGTCGGCACCGGAGCCACGGAGGTTGGAAAGATTGCGTAGAGTGCGCGGCATTTTGTTGCTAGAAAGCGACGAGCCAGCCACTTATGCGGAAGTGATGGTGAGCCTAGATTCTGAGGCATGGCTAGAGGCCATGAGAGCCGAGTTAAAGTCCATGGATGACAATCAAGACTGGGACTTGGTTGATCCTGCACCTGGCATAGTTGCCATTGGATGCAAATGGGTCTTTAAGAAGAAAACCAATGTGGATGGAAATGTTCAGATCCACAAAGCTCGGCTTGTCACTAAAGATTATGGACAAGTTCAAGGAATTGACTATGATGAGACCTACTCGCCGGTAGCGATGCTAAAGTCGGTGAGGATCATACTAGCTATTGCTACATATTTTGATTATGAGATATGGCAGATGGATGTCAAAACGGATTTCCTTCATGGAAATTTAAAAGAGGATTTATACATGATACAACCTGAAGGTTTTGCCGATCCAACTAACGCTGGTAAAATATGCAAGCTCAAGAGATCCATTTATGGATTGAAGCAAGCAGCTCGGAGTTGGAACATTCGTTTGATGAAGTCATCGTCAACCATGGTTTGATCAAGAATGAAGAGGACTATTGTTTATACAAGAAGTCTAGCGGGAGCTCGGTAGTATTTTTGATCTTGTATGTGGATGACATTCTACTAGTCAGAAATTGTGTTTCAATGCTAAACTTAGTCAAGGTATCATTGAATGGCAAGTTTTTGATGAAAGACCATGGAGAGGCAGTGTACATTTTAGGCATCAAGATCTATAGAGATAGATCGAGGAGGCTACTCGGCTTAAGCCATAGCACATACATAGACAAAGTTTTGAAGAGGTTCAACATGAGTGAGGCCAAGAAAGGCTTCTTGCCTGTCTCACATGGTATAAGGTTAAGCAAGACTCAGAGTCCTACGACTTCTGATGAGCGAAACCGAATGAGTAGGATTCCATATGCTTTGGTAATTGGATCCATCATGTATGCCATGCTATGTACACGGCCTGATGTTGCCTATGCAATAAGTTTAACAAGCAGATACCAGGCCGGCCCAGGTGAGAGTCACTGGGCAGCAACAGGGAAGGTTTATCAATCATGGCGCTCCCCACCTCCCACCTCCCGCCCCCAATGGCGATTCTAGGGTTTTGGCCTCAACCCTCCTCCCTAGTGACCTCATGGAGGGGCTCCTCCGTTGGGACTTCAATACCAGCCTCGCGGTGGAGGCTCAGGTGTGCTCTCGCTTTCATTCGACGGTACACTTTTCTTTCTGTGGCTCCGCGAAGGAGTTATTCTTGGTGGTCGGTTTTTCCTCTGCTTCATTTCCCCTCACGGAGGAATCTGTGGGTCTTGCCCTTCAGTCCTGCATTGGCAGCCTCAGCCATGCTTTAGGGTTTTGCGTCTAAGTGATCGACGATTCCATTTCTCGGTAGCATCTAGCAAAGTGGGTCATTTCATTTATGGTCTCATAGATCGCATTTGGCCAGATTTCATCTGTCACTTTCATCTGTTTCGTGGTGATCATATTGGGTGCTTTGGTTTTTCGAATTTCTCTTGTCATTTTGATATGGAATTATCTGATCCTAGTCATGGTAAACGGTTGGCAGTTCCGTCAAAATGGCTTAAAGCCCAGAGCAACTTTGTGATTCATTCGGATTCCCTTTATGCTTTAGCCAAAGTTGGTTTGTCACTGTCGGGGAGGATGGCCGGAATGCCTTCGCCGGAGCACTCCATCTCTTTTGGTGGTTTCAATTTTCTGACTCCTACGGGTCGGATAGCATTATTCGGATTAGATATCTTGACTTCCCACTGCCTGCAATCAGCGCAACTGTCATAAGATCTTTCAAGGGTTTAAACTTCAGCTAGAATTATTGGGATTCCCTACTGGATGAATCTCTTTACCATATCATGGATGGTTGGCAAGCTAGGTACTCTGAGCCAGATATCAAAAGCATGATTCAAATTTTGGATGTCCCGTCTTAGGAGTACATTGATCAGAGGCTCTTGAAGTGCTCTAAATGTTCTTGTCATGGGCACCTCTAGTCAAACTATCCGGGAATTTTACTCCATTGTTGCTTATCATTAGTGGATAGTTGCTCTTGTTCTCAACATGTCAACGTCATTAATCGCCCATGCATGTTGGGCCCTGATACTACTGTCAAATGTTTTATCTACAATCGTTCTGATCATGGTTCCAATGGATGCCCTGGGCTTCTTCTATGCAAACACTGTCATAGGGTGGGCCACAAGAAGTGCTTTGGGCTTCCCTCCCCTTCATTTATTTGGAGTCCCATTAACCCTGACCACCCCTCTGTTTCAGGAGATTTTCGGGCGTTTGCCTCAGAGGGATCTACCCCATCGTCCCCAATTTGGCAACCATCACAGAAAATCCTGGATTCGCACGATGTGGCGGCTCCTATTGCACGACGATACGCCTCCCCCCGGTTTACCTGACAAGGCTTTTTTGGGAAACACACTAAATGGGGCCCCTGTTTCGTCTCCAAACCCTCGCCGCCCAACTCTGCTTTCGCCCTTGAGAAAACCCTCATCGTCTCGGTGTGCGGCGACCTGCAGTACAACATCAATGGCCAACTTCCCAATGCGTCCGTTTGCTTTCGCTCCCCTGGGTTCTCACTTTGAGCAAGGTCCTCTTTATCGGGTGCAACGCTGTCTCATGGTGGTGGATGACCCACCATTGAATCATGCTCGATATGCTATTGTCTCCGTTAATCCCCCGGTCCCCGATCATCAGAAGAGGTTCTGGCTCAACGATGTATGTCGCATCCTCATAGAGGACTTGCAATATCAGTTATTCAAGGATTTTGTCTATCCGCTTGGTATAGGGATGGTTGCTTTTGCAGATGTTGAAAGCAGAGATGAAGCGATTAGGGAAAGCCCCCACGCTCTTGAAGAGGACTCCTCTTTTTCATTAGTTTAGCATGATGAAGGTCTTAATATGAGGATGCCTGCTTTTGAATATGAGGTTTGGATCATGATGTTAGCTTTTCCTCTGGACTACCAAACAGAACACGATGTCAATAAGGCAGTTTCTAACTTTGGGAAGTTGTTGTCCTGGACTAATAGAGGGGGCAATAAAGCTATAATTTTAGTTAAGTGTCACATCAAGGATGTGGTAGAGGTGCCACATAGTTTACTGCTAACTCGAGTGGGTATGCTCCCAGGGTTGGGGCGTTCATGGTTTGTTCCTGTGTATGTTCTCAATGGCAGAAACACTGTCCCAGGTCTTAAGGGCAATGAGGATGAGCCACCAATGCTCAATGTTTCCCCTCACTCTTTCTAGCTACCATATACACAATTCTTCAGCAAGACAGGATTGATGAACTTGCACAACAACAAGATGCAAATGAGGCTGCTTGGAATGTGGCACCCATAGAGGAGGAACAGATTCAGGAAAATGGTTGGCGTGTGTGGCCGGCTATCCAGGCTCCATATGCTGGATTCAGCTTTAGACAGTTCTTTCAATATGACGGACCCTCTCTGATGGATGGGGTGCCTCCAGAGCACAATGCGATTGACAATCTCTCGGATGTTTGGTCGGAAGCCTCTTATGTGGAGAGCTTGGCTAATGACTTCATTTTTGGAGTGCCAACAGCGAGGAATGCCTTTACTCGGGCACATGTTTTTTTTGCACCAATTGTCCCGAAGCTGAACAGAGAATTCCTCTTCTGGATAGGTGGTATGTTCAAAAGAATTTACACACCTACCTTGCTGCCCCCTCAGGTGTCTGATGTATTCCTCCCTCTGAACCCTGTTAGAGTTATCCAACAGATTACTTTTGGCATTTGTTAGCACATTCTTGCTTCTGTTAGGCCGGAGGATTTTGGGATTGATAGAACCCTTAGATTAGTGTTCTCTACTAGTTTACCACTCTTTGGCACAAAAGATCTTTGGGATATGAGCGGAACATCTCTGAACCTAGATGCTCCTCAAGGTCTGATGGATCTTAGTCAGCATCAGCAAATTGACTTGCATCCTCTTCCTTTGGGTTATGCGGCTGATAGCATAGATCAGATGATCGCCCAAGAGGAGGCCCATGTGGATACTGTGATGCTGTGTAGGAGTACTCGTTCCACCAGGTACGATGGTTTCCGTGTTCCTTAGCCATCAGACACTCGTCGTGGGCCCTCCAAGGTCAAAGCCAAAATCAAGCCCACGGTTAAACTTGCTGCACCTAATACTGCTCCGTTGGCTCTTGGTGGTTCTGGCAGCTCGCAGGATGTTCCTCCGCTCACGCCGATTCAGATGATGCAGAACATTGGTACCAACCTCTGTGGGGTCCCTCCAGCTCAACTGACTCCCGCGATATTATTGACAGAGTCACCTCAAGAAGCCGCTCTTCATGAAGCTCATGAGTAACCGGAGACAGTGGTCTATCCTGTGTTGGAATGTACGTGGCATTAATTCAGAGAAGAATCATTTAGCTATACGTAATTTTATAGACCTTAGTGGTTGTTCGGTCGTTTGTTTGCAAGAAACCAAACGTGCATCTTTTGATATCTCTTATGTCAGACTCTTTTGCCCTGACAAGTTTGATCAATTTGCTTATGTTCCTTCTATTGGTAGCTCTGGGGGTATTATTACTATTTGGAATAGTTCTGTATTCTCGGGTGTGATTGAATGCTCTGAACCTTTTGCTCTCAATGTTAGATTCTCTTCCCTTCACACAGCTAACGTCTGGTCCTGTGTGAATATTTATGGCCCTTGTGAGGGTCAAGCGAGGGATTATTTTGTCCAATGGTTATTTAGTCTTCATATCCCGGTGGCCGAGGATTGGCTAATGATTGTGGACTACAATTTCATTCGTGCTCCTGATAACAGGAACAAACTAGGAGGAAATGCTAACAATATGCTCATCTTTAATGATTTTATTAGAGCCTAGTCCTTAGTGGAATTACCCATCAAGGGTAGGTCTTTTACTTGGAGTAACATGCAGGATGATCCTCTGCTTGAACAACTAGACTGACACTTTTCTTCCTTGCATTGGACATCGTCTTTCCCCAACACAGTCGTGCTGCCGTTGGGCAAGCCTGTGTATGATCACACTTCATGCTCTATCACCATTGAAACCTCTATCCCTAAGTCAAGAATCTTCCAATTTGAGAATTTCTGGATTGGCCATCGGGGTTTCTTTGACGTTGTTCAAGCCTCGTGGACAAAAAATGTTATGCACCTAATTATGCGGCCTTGCTATGCAAGAAAATGAAAACTCTCTGTTGTGATCTGAAGGGATGGAGTAAACGCATCTCAAAACTCTCCATTCTCATTGAAAACACTAACAAAACTCTGCTTGAAATTGATGGTCTCGAGGACAGGAGAAACATGTCAGTACCTGAAGCTAATTTCAGGAAGATTTTGAAAACCCACCTACTCACCTTGTTGGATTATAAGAGAGTCTACTGGAAGAATAGATACACTGTCAGATACTTCAAGTACGGGGATGGAAACACCAAATTTTTCCACTCCATCGCTACTAAGCGGTATTGGAGGAACTCCATTGCTTCCTTGTGCCTAGCCGATGGTACGTCAATTTGTGATCACGTGGGGAAGGAATCAGTTCTATACAATTCTTATAAAGATCGTCTTGGTAGGTCTGGTCCAGTGAATATGAAATTTGATCTTTCAGCGATCATTAAAAAAATTGAGGGCCTTGATGTTCTCACAGTCCCATTTACAGCGGCTGAGATTGATCAAGTGGTGAAAGAAATGCCCACTGACAGAGCCCCTGGGCCAGATGGCTTCAATGGGTGCTTTCTCAAAAGTTGCTGGCATATCCTCATGCAGGATTTTTACAAGTTGTGTGCTGATTTCTATGATGGAAAACTAGATTTGGGAAGCATCAACTCTGTATTTATCACGCTCATCCCCAAGATCCAATCGCTGGAGTGTGCGAATGATTATCGCCCAATCACCCTCCTCAACTGCTGCCTGAAGTTGCTAACCAAACTGTTTGCTAATAGGTTACAGAAAGTCATTCTGAAAATCATACACCGCAACCAGTACGGCTTTCTTAGGGTAAGATCCATCCATGATTCCCTTGCTTGGGCGTTTGAGTTTATTCATCAATGTAAAACTTTGGGCAAAGAGATCCTTCTCTTCAAACTTGATTTTGCGAAAGATTTTGACACGATTGAGCATGCTCCCATATTGGATATTATGAAGCACATGGGCTTTGATGACAGATGGCTGGGTTGGATTAACAACTTGTTTTCGTCGGGGAAATCATCAGTCCTGCTTAATGGTGTTCCGGGCAGACAATTCCATTGCCTCTGAGGGGTTCGGCAAGGGGACCCCCTGTCGCCTCTCATATTTGTCCTTGCTGCTAATCTTCTTCAAGCTGCTGTTAATGATGCTTTCAGAAATGGCCTCATAACCAAAGCTATCCCTTCTAGCAAGGACGATTACCCTGTCATACAATATGCTGATGACACCATTGTCTTCATGCCGACGGACGAAGCTCAGGTAGCAAAAATGAAAGAAATCCTCCAGGATTATGCTCTGTCTGTAGGGATACGCATCAACTTTCCGAAGTCCACCATGATTCCTTTGAATGTCCCTGCTGACAGAATTCAAGCTTTCACTGATATCCTGCAATGCTCGGTGGGAGCGCTGCCGTTCACGTACCTGGGTTTGCCCCTGGGCACCACACGTCCTTCAGTCACATACATGTTGCCACTGGTGGCATGCGTTGAGAGGAAACTCTCTACAGTAGCTTCGCTACTGGAATATGGGTCCAAACCGACCCTGGTCAATTCTGTGGTTACCTCGCTAGCGATTTATGCCATGTGTTCCATCTGCATCCCACCCAAGATTCTTGAGCACTTGGACAAGCTGCGGAGGCACTGTCTTTGGCAAAAACTTCTAAAAATGGGATCAAGAACTGCTCGCTCGTAGCCTAGGATGTTGTATTTAGACCAAAATAGAAGGGAGGGCTTGGCATCATTGACCTCAGGATTCAGAACCAGGTCCTTCTTCTCAAACAACTTCACAAGTTCTATAATCAGATGGATGTGCCATGGGTCATCCTCATCTGGAAAACCTACTGCCAAGCACAAAATGTGGTACCGCATAATACTGATCCCTATGGATCGTTCTGGTGGCGTGACCTTCTTCAACTTACGCCTATCTATAGAGGTGTCACGAAGGTGGATGTGGGCGATGGGAGCACAGCTCTATTTTGGAAGGATCTGTGGACTCATGACATTCTATTAGAGCGGTATCCGAGAGCGTTTTCTTTTGCCAAGTTTGAGGATGTTTCTATTAGAAGCCTACTCTCGGCAAGTACCATTGGAGAGAACTTTCATCTTCCGTTGTCAGTTCAGGCCAGGCAGGAAGTCCAGGAATTGCAAATGGACCTCACCTCTATGATTCATCGTCAGGATCATGTGGATAAATGGCTGTGTGTGTGGCGAGATGAGGAATTTAAATCAAGCAGATACTACCGCTTCTGTTTCCAGGACGTGGTCGCCGATGATGCATTTTCATGGTCTAGAAATCTAAGTGCACCATGAAATGGAAATTCTTTGCGTGGTTGTTGTTGGCTTATAGATTGAACACCCGGATCATGCTGCCTAGGCGAGGGATGACTCTGTCAGGTGATGACTACTAGTGCCTGCTTTGTGCCCACTGCCCAGAGGAGACGCTTGAACACATGTTCTTTGGCTGTGCGTTTAGCTATGAATGTTGGGTCTCCATTGGGGTCGACTATCAGTTCCGTGATAATAGGCTCCGTATGGTTCATGCTGCGAAACGGGCGTGGAATTCCCCCTGTTCTTTGAAGTTTTCACTATTGCATCATGGGGCGTTTGGAAGGAGAGGAACAACAAGCTTTTTAGAGGGGTCACCCCTACCCATGGCTCCTGGGTGGCTAGGTTTAAGTCTGATCTAGGACTCATGAAGCATAGGATTAAAAGTGGCCTATGGCCCTTGTGGATCGATTGATAGCTAGACTTACCTGATTTATACCTCCTTGTGTTTTTGGGTGCTCGTTAGACACCCATTCTACACACCCCTCCCCCTCCTCCATGTAACTACTTTTTAAAATTGTTTCCCCTTTAATATAAAGTCAGAGGGGGTGCCCGACTGTCCAAAGTTCCTCAAAAAAGAGTCACTGGGCAGCGGTGAAAACTATCTTGAAGTACCTGAAAAGGACTAAAGAGATGTTCCTAGTTTATGGAGGTGAGGAGCAGCTCTGCGTAAAGGGTTACGCTGATGGTAGTTTCCAAACCGAGAGGGATGATTGTCGATCGCAAACTGGATTCGTGTATGTCATGAATGGAGGAGCAGTGAGCTGGACGAGTTCCAAGCAGGATACGATGGGCGACTCCACAATAGAGGATGAATACATTGCGACTTGTGAAGCCACAAAAGAAGGTGTTTGGATTCAGAAGTTCCTAGAAGATGTTGGTGTTTTCCCAGGATGGTCAAAACCGTTAGACCTTTATTGCGATAATTCAGGTGCCATCGCGCAGGCCAAGGAGCCGAGACAACACCACAAGACTAGGCACATAGACCGAAAATATCACTTGATACGAAAACTCATAGAAAAAAGTGATACCAATTTATGCAAGATTCATACGGATGCAAATGTTGCAGATCTATTTACTAATCCGCTTCCACAACCCAAGCATGAGGGGCACGTTAAAGCTATGGGCATTCGATGTCTTTTTGATTGAATCTAGTGTAAGTGGGAGACTGTTGGAGATATGCCCTAGAGGCAATCATGTATGATGATATTTCCTATGTGTTTATGAATAAAGATAGTCCTTGGACATTATCATTGATGTGTATTAACAAGTATGTGACTTGTTTGTGAGACTATGCATTGTATGATGACTGTCCTAAATGGTCCCTAGTCAAAAGGGTTGTGTGGACGCGCAGCCAGTTAGACTAGCATATGACACGGTGGATGGTCCGGTCTCACTGACCATGTACCATTGGATGCTAGCCGGACAATATGGACTCAGAAAGGTCTGGTCAGATTCGACATAGTCGGATCCGAGTCGAGATAAGGTCTGAGTTGGACAGACCCATCTATGAGACGCAGTGATAGGTCATCTATGAGTCTCTAGTACAACATACGTTCTATGTCCTAAGACCTGAGCTGGCTCATGTACTTGGGATGGTGACAAACTTGCTTTGGGCCGACCAAATGCTACTCCGTGACTGGCTAGTTACAAAGGTAGGTTTCGGGCTTGTCCCGACCCATGCTGCGAGACATGGTCGAGCAAGATGTGATTTGCCCCTCTGATCGGGAGAGATAATCTAGGCCCCTCGGGTGATCTGACCTGGAGAAGCATGGCCATGCGATGAGGACTATGAGGTAATCTGAAGAGTTGGTTGGAGTCACCGGAGCGAGAAAGAGGTCGTGGATCAACAAGGATGACCATGTCACCTTGTGCCCGACAACATATATCATGTGGTGAAGGGAACAGAAGTGTGAAGTACAGGTTCGCCTAACTAGCTTCATCGGACACTTGGAGTCGGCACATTTTGCTAGAGGCTGCTACCAACTAATCGAGTCGGATGTGATCTTACTCGCGACCAAGTGAACAAGAAACTAAGGGAAGGAACACATGGGCTTTAGGATCCGTTCGAGGCCCAATAGTTGAGCCCGTGTCGGATGCCTATATATAGTGGAGGTGCACCACACCCATCTGGTTGATCACTTCGGCGCCATCATTAGGGCTTTGCATGTGTTGCAACTAGCTACCTCCACTCGCCGCCCCCGACTGTGTGATCGGACCTAGCAGTCCGCCGCATGGTGTTCCTCCTGCACATGTGGATACCATTAGAGGCGGTGCACCTGTGGTCGCTCCGGCGAACCTATATGTGCAATCCGGAAACCGGTGGTTCAAGGGAGATCGGATTGGCGATTCGTGGGGGATCAGACAAGGAGGAGACGGACCACACGAATGCGCTACCCCAACTCTACTTCCAATGCACGACACCGCACGTCTAGTGGTAATGATGTGTGATCCATCTCCGTAGCATGTTCTTGGTTGTTCTGCGCGTCGGAAATTTTTGATTTGCATGCGATGCACCTACGGGAGAACCCAACATACACGTGTGGCGCAAACGCATGCATATGGAGCCCCGAACATGATCATGAGACTGCCATGACCACTGGCAGAGCGCGTGCAGAGAGGCGCGAGAGCAGAGCAGCTGGAGGGACACGATAGAAGAGCACGCCGTGGGATTCAAGGTCAAACCAGACCACTTTGTACTTGTCCTCATCAAGTAACAAGTCCATAATGTTGGAGTTCTCCACCCAGATCGGATGTTTAGTGTACACCACCAAGAGCCCCGCAAACTTTTTGTGCATGTCCACTACGACATGCATGGCGAACTGGCGCTCGTCATCGGCAATCGCGAGAGCGCCATTGGGGCCGCGCAGGATACCCTCGGTCATGGTTCTTCTTCTTAAGGTCTGGATATTGATCGCCAATTGCATATTAGTGTCTAGATATTAATCATCCATTTCATACCAAGGAAAAGATAGTACTACCAAAATACGAGTCTCCCTCATAAGATGCCATTTGCATGGTTGTATCACAAATGATAGAAATAGTGCAAAGGTTCAAATTCCAACATTACCAGGCTCAAATTCAAAGATTAGAAGGTTCGAACCGATAATAGAAGTGAAATTCAACTTATGAAAAAACTTTGTCATGCAGCTCTACACGCCCGTGTTGATCACCTGAACATGAACATATATGATAGGTTCATACTGACATTACTACTAGTTTGGCAACTTCAATATTTCTGCAAAGGGATCCACCACTGACATGTCTTTTATGGGCTTGACATAAGGACTTCTAAGTAGTCTGACAACTGAAGTTACAAAACAAAATTGAGCTTCTACAGAGCCTTTCCCATTCTATTCTAGTCGCCGGAGCTCATCAGCAAACCATTCTTTTTTGCGCAACAAATGTAGGGAAAATCTCATTGTCTTTAGCACACTTGCTCTAACAACAAAGAACCCGGCGAATATAATCTCCAGTAAGGTCCCTCGGTAGGATTTCAAGGTAATTTCTGAGAGATGGAGATCAAGGCATTCGATGGGATTTTTATATTGTATCACATTATCCACTACCAGGCCTAACCGTATCTGCAAAATAAGAGAATGTATTAGTGCTTGGACACACAAGGGACCTCTTATGATTTGTAGGGTTTCAAAAATTGAACTCCCTTGTGGTTAAAATTTAACATGAAAGAGCATCACCTTGATATGTAGCTTCTCTAGGCACGGAAAGCATCTCAGTAATCTGACAACTTGGTCCAGGTCGGGGCCGATAGATTCCACTGCAAGGACATTCACTGTGCGTAGATACGGGGTCAAGCTTGTCGATATAATTTTCTGGATGACAGACGAGCATACATCTTGAATAGAGAAAAATGTTAATTCAAGAATTAGAAGAGGGCGACTGTTGTACCTGGACGGTTATGGATCCAAAAACAAGTTCAGATAAGTTGATGGCCAAGTAGCCAAGTGTTGGGGAACGTTGCATGGGAAACAAAAAATTCCTACGCTTCACCAAGATCAATCTAGGAGATGAGCATCTATGCGAGGAGAGATTGGATCCACATACCCTTGTAGATCGCTAAGCAGAAGCATTAAAGAACACGATTGATGTAGTCATACGTCTCCGCGATCCAAATTGCAAGCTATCCCACGAAGTCCCGATCAAGTGCCGAAGGGACGGCACCTCCGCGTCAAGCACACGTGCAGCTGGATGATGATCTCCGCCTTGTTGATCCAGCAAGAGGGAGCAGAGAGGTAGATGGGTTCTCCAGTAGCACGAAGGCGTGACGGCGGTGGTGGTGGAGATTATCCGGCAGAGCTTCACTAAGCATCACTGAATCTATCTACTAGAGGAGAGGCTATCGAAGAGGGTGGAAGAGCTGCGTCGTGGCTTGAGGTGCGACTGCCCTCCTCCCTCTCTCATGTATATAGGGGGAGGGGAAGTCTCCCAACCCCTAGGGTTTCCCCCTTGGGGCGGTGGCCAAGGGTGGAGGCGCCCTAGGGTGGCTTGCCACCCAAGGCAAGGCGAGGCCAACCCTAGGGTTGGCCCTCCCACCAACCCCCAGCCGCATGGGCCTAGGTGGGAGCTGCACCCAGCCCAGCAGGGGCTGGTGCGCACCCCTATTATCCCATGTGGCCCCTCCGAGGCTGGAGGCCCCTTCCAGTAGACCCCTGGAACACTTTCGACACCCTCAGTACGCTACTGGTGACGCCCGAACTTTTCCGGTGACCATCACGGAACTTCCTATATATGAATCTTTAACTCTGGACCATTCCGAATCTCCTCGCTACATCCGGGATCTCATCTGGTACTCCGAACAAATTTCGGTCACCAGCATACATAACTCATCTATACCAAAACGTCACCGAACCTTAAGTTTTCAGACCCTACGGGTTCGAGAACCATGTAGACATGACCGAGACACCTCTACGGTCAATAACCAATAGCGGGACTTGGATGCCCATATTGGTTCCTACATGTTCTACAAAGATCTTTATCGGTTTAACCTCTATGTCAAGGATTCAGACAATCCCGTATGTTGTTCCCTTTGTTCTTCAGTATGTTACTTGGCCGAGACTCGATCGTCGGTATCTTCATACCTAGTTTAGTCTCGTTACCAGCAAGTCTCTTTTACTCATTCCATAATACAAGATCCCGTGGCTAACACTTAGTCACATTGCTTGCAAGGCTCATTGTGATGTGATATTACCGAGTGGGCCCTGAGATACCTCTCCGTCACACGGAGCAACAAATCCTAGTGTTGATCCATGCCAACTTAACAGACACCCTCGGGGATAACTGTAGAGCATCTTTATTGTTAGCCAGTTACGTTGTGACGTTCGATACACACAAGGTACTCCTCCGGTGTCAGTGACTTGCATGATCTCGTGGTCATAGGAACAGATACTTGACATGCAGAAAACCATAGCAATAAACTGACACGATCATATGCTACGTTTGTAGTTTGGGTCTTGTCCATCACATCATTCTGCCAATGATGTGATCCCATTATCAAATGACATCTCATGTCCAAGTCTAGGAGACCTTAACCATCTTTGATCAACAAGCTAGTCTGCTAGAGGCATACTAGGGACATAGTGTTGTATTTATGCCCACACATGTATTTAGTTTCCAATCGACACAATTATAGCATGGAGAATAAACGATTATGATGAACAAGGAAATGTAATAATAAACCCTTTACTTATTGCCTCTAGGGCATATTTCTAACAGTCTCCCACTTGCACTAGAGTCAATAATCTAGCTCACATCACTATGTGATTTATATTGTAATGAACCGAACACCCATACAGTTCTGGTGTTGATCATGTTTAGCCCTTGGAAGAGGTTTAGTCAACGGGTCTGCAATATTCAGATGCATGTGCACTTTGCAAATATTTATGTCCTTCTCCTTGTTGTGATCGCGGATGGAATTGAAGCGTCGCTTTATGTGTCTGGTCCTCTTGTGAAACCTTGGTTCCTTTGCAAAAGCAATGGCACCAGTGTTGTCACATAAAAGAGCTATTGGATTCAGTGCACTGGGCACTACGCAAAGATCTGTCATGAACTCCTTCATCCAGACACCTTCCTTTACTGCCTCCGAGGCTGCAATGTACTCCACTTAGCATGTAGAATCGGCTACCACTCTTTGCTTGGAACTGCACCAGCTTACCGCTCCCCTGTTGAGAATAAATACGTATCCGGTTTGCGACTTAGAGTCATCCTGATCAGTGTCAAAGCTTGCATCCACGTAACCCTTTATGACGGGCTCTTGATCACCTCCATAAACGAGAAACATTTCCCTAGTCCTTTTTAGGTACGTAAGGATATTCTTGACCGCCGTCCAGTGCTCCATTCTAGGATCACTTTGAAACCTTCTGGCCATACTTATGGCAAGGCTGACACCGGGTCTTGTGTACTGCATTGCACACATGATAGAGCCCATGGCTGAAGCATAGGGGATGACACTCATCTTCTCTCTATCTTCTGTAGTCATTGGGCATTGAGTCTTACTCAATTTCACACCTTGTAACACAGGCAAGAACCCCTTCTTGGACTGATCCATTTTGAACTTCTTCAAAACTTTATCAAGGTGTCTGCTCTGTGAAAGTGTTATTAAGCGTCTCGATCTATCTCTATAGATCTTAATGCCTAATATGAAAGCAACTTCTCCTAGGTCCTTCATTGAAAAAAAATTATTCAAATATTCCTTCATGCTTTCCAGCATTTCTATATTGTTTCCAATCAGCAATATGTCATCCACATATAATATTAGAAACGCTATAGAGCTCCCACTCACTTTCTTGTAAATACAAGCTTCTCCATAAACTTGTATAAACCCAAACGCTTTAATCACCTCATCAAAGCGCTTATTCCAACTCTGAGGTGCTTGCACCAGTCCATAAATGGATTAGTGGAGTTTGCAAACTTTGTCAGCATTCTCTGGATCGAAAAAACCTTCCGGTTGCATCATATATAACTCTTCCTCAAGGAAACCGTTGAGGAACACCGTTTTGACATCCATCTGTCAAATTTCATAGTCAAAATATGCATCTATTGCTAACATGATTTTGACGGACTAAAGCATCACTACAGGTGAGAAGGTGTCATCGTAGTCAACTCCTTGAACTTGTGAAAAACCCTTTGCCACAACTCGAGCTTTATAGACGGTGACATTACCGTCCGCGTCCATCTTCTTCTTAAAGATCCATTTGTTCTGAATGGCCTTTCTCCCTTCAGGTAATACTTCCAAAGTCCATACTTTGTTTTCATACATGGATCCCATCTTAGATTTCATGGCCTCTAACCATTTGTCGGAATCCGGGCCCATCATCGCTCCTCCATAGCTCGTAGGTTCATTGTTGTCCAATAACATGACCTCCAAGACAGGGTTGCCGTACCACTCAGGAGCAGTACGCGCCCTTGTCGACCTACGAGGTTCAATAGTAACTTGATCTGAAGCTTCATGATCATCATCATTAACTTTCTCTTCAACTATCGTAGGCTCTGCAGAAACATCTTTTCTACGCTGCACTACTCTGTAGTTGAAGTAAAGGTTCAATAACCTCATCAAGCTCTATTTTCCTCCCACTCAATTCTTTCGAGAGAAACTCTTTCTCAAGAAATGTTCCGTTTTTAGTGACAGACACTTTTTCTTCAGATCTAAGATAGAAGGTATACCCAACTGCCTCTTTTGGGTATCCTATGAAGACGCATTTTTCCGCTTTGGGTTCCAGCTTTTCAGGCTGAAGCTTTTTGACATAAGCATCACATCCCCAAACTTTCAGAAACGACAACTTTGGCTTCTTGCCAAACCACAATTCATATGGTGTCGTCTCAACAGATTTTGATGGTGCCCTATTTAAAATGAATGCAGTTGTCTTTAATGCATAACCCTAAAACGATAGTGGCAAATCGGCAAGAGACATCATAGAATGCACCATATCTAATAAGGTTCGATTACGATGTTCGGACACACCATTACGCTGCGGTGTTCCAGACGGTGTCAATTGTGAAACAATTCCACATTGTCTCAAGTGACTTCCAAACTCATAACTCCGATATTCTCCTCCTCGATCAGATCATAGGAATTTAATCTTCTTGTCACGATGATTCTCAACTTCATTCTGAAATTGCTTGAACTTTTCAAACGTTTCAGACTTGTGTTTCATTAATGAAATATACCCATATCTACTTAAGTCATGAGTGAAGGTGAGAAGATAACGATATCCACCACGCGCCTCAATGCTCATCGGACCACACACATCAGTATGTATGATTTCCAACAAGTCACTTGCCTGTTCCATTGTTCCAGAGAATGGGGTTTTAGTCATCTTGCCCAAGAGGAATGTTTCACATGTGTCAAGTGATTCAAAATCAAGTGTCTCCAAAAGTCCATCAGCATGGAGCTTCTTCATGCGTTTTACACCAATATGACCTAAACGGCAGTGCCATAAGAAAGTGGTACTATCATTATGAACTCTACATCGTTTGGCATCAATGTTATGAACATGTGTGTCATCACTATCGAGATTCAATATGAATAAACCCCTCACATTGGGTGTGTTGGGGATATAACCCCGTGGTGAGACCCGCCCACGTGGGGCCGGGTCATACCTGGCGGCTCATGGGCTGGACCAAGGATGGGCCTTGAGACATAAGCCTAGATATATGGCAGCTTACCAAGATGATCCAAAAGCGAGGCCCAGAAGACCCGGGCAAATAAGCCACCCGGAGACGGCTTGCTCAATAAGGTAAGATGATATAGAGATGAGTCGTACACGCTGTAAGAGTCGGTATGAGACTTGTGTAACCCGTGGTCTTGACCTCCTTTATAAAGGGCGAGACCCGGGGCGACTTAGACAGAAAACCAACTAATCAAGAACTAGGTCAAGCGAATCCGCTCCCTTGTAATTAATACTCCAATCAATACAACACAAGCAGGACGTAGGCTTTTACCTCTTCTTGAGGGGCCGAACCTGGGTAAACTCGTGTCCTTCGTCCCAACCAATCCCTTTGAGTCCATCACCTTAGCGATGGCCTCGAATCTAAGTCCTCAGACATCTGCCATGAGAAAACCACGACAGTTGGTGCCCACTGTGGGGCTAGCGCTCGCTGGTGTTGAGTTATCAAAGGGCTCTCTTCCAGGGATCGAGGGATACGTGATCGGAAGGATGAACAAAAGTTGTTGTGGTCGGCTCTACATCAACGACACCGGCTGGGGTCCTGAGGCCGACTCTGTGGAGTACGGGTTCTGGGTTCCCTTCGATGGAATCCACGTCTTCATCGGCAAAGTCGGCAGATCTACACCGGGCCGGATGTCTGCACCGACATCGTCGAGCCGTCTCAGCGCGTGCAACCCGCCCGCACTAACCCGGGCAGGAAGCGTGTCTTCGTTGGCTTTGCCCAAGGTATGGATCTTGAGGCTTCTATATCGCAGGAGACTCTCATCTATTCAAAGGATGGATCTTCGAGAGGAGAGGCGGAATCAATCTACCAACTTCACGATGGCAGGCTTGGGGGCTATGATGAGCTTTACCCCGAGTCGGAGCGGTCTGAGCCGAACGGTCATGGGTTGCCGACTCATGCGCCCGGGTTCGTGGCAGGGATAGAGAGAGACCCAAGCAGTGCAGCCGCCGGGGCGGCAGACACGGGGGCTGGCCCGCCGTCGGCTCAGGTTCTTCTAGATCTGATGAACGAGCTCACAACCCTGATGGCGATTGAAGTCACGCCTGAGAATCAAGCTGCCCGGAACTTGGAGATCACAAGATTGAAACACCAGATGGCGGAAGTCCAACAGGGGATCAACGAGTTAAAGGCTCAGATGGACGTGGAGGTAGAGCGCCTTAAGACGGATGCTTTTCGCCTTGAGCTAGAACAACAGTCGGCGGCTGCGGTACGGCGGATGAGGCATCAGTCCCGCGTGCCAGATCAATACGAGGCCAGAAATCTTTTTAACATGTCAGGAACGGGACGGACAACGGAAGCACCTGGAAGTCAGCCGGTGGCTCGACAGCATCTTAACCCGCCCTGATGGAACCAGACCTCACCAATGGCTTTTCCAACGCTGGCGGGTCGCTACTCAAACCTGGCGGAGAACATGGTGGCGGCGGTGACCCAGCTTGGAACAATCCCTATTCCCGATGAGGCGCCTTTCACAGAAGAGGTGTAGAACGCTATTGGGTACCTACAAACGGCGATGGCCCAGCAAGAGAAGTATACCTACATGTCGTGGACTTGTCACGGCAGATGTCCGGGTGAATGGACTTAAGTCCAGGGCTAAGACGCAACTATGTGGCGGCTTGAAGGGGTTGATCGGAATCGAGAGACGTGGAGTTTACCCAGGTTCGGCCCCTCCGATGGAGGTAAAAGCCTACGTCATGCTTGTCTGGTATTGATGATGAAGGAGATCTCTTCATTACAAGGGTGTTGTTTGCTACCTCTAATCACGAGAGCCTCTAATCTGTCTATCTCTAATCTCTTGTGTTGTCTAAACTTGTGGACTTTTTCAATCTAGGGGTGCTCTACCCCTCCTTATATAAGTGGAGAGGGTAGGTTTACAAATAGAGTCCTACTAGGAGTAGGACTAGGACTAGCCTGTCACGAATCCTACTTCGAGTCTTGTTTCTCTTGTAAGGAAATCCTTTCTCCTTTAGGCCTTCTCTTGTGAGCCGCCTGGCGCCGGCTCACACGCCGGGTCTTGGGCCTGCTCGTCCTGTGACCTGCCTGCCGGTTCACCAAAAAAAACGTCATGTATTTACCAGGTCTCCTGTGAGTCGCCAGGCCGGGTCATACCGCTGGGTATATCCCCGACATTAGCCCCCAGGTTAGATTGAATTTATTCATGCTAAGCTCCTGAAATAAGAGTAACAAATATGTTAAGTGTCCAGCTTGCTCCTTTGGCCGGCTTATAAAATGGCTCCTTAGAAATCCGGGTCTTTTCTGCATATGAATGAGTCGTCTTGGTAATTATCTTGCTTGTCAATGTCTTTTGAAAAATATTGACAATAGAACACCCATATGCCATTGAGTCGGCTTCCAATACTCTTGGCGATTCATCTCCACCGGGTCATAATCATTGATGATGCCGGGTCATTATCGTTGGTGACGCTGGGTCAAATAACTAGAATCCAGCTAACTTGATAAACATATTGGGATGAAAATCCATCTGATGTAAAACCGGTCTTCCATTGTTGTGAAGCAGGGCGGCTTATATAAAATCTGGCGGGTTATGATCTTTTGATAACGCTGGGTCATAAGTGTTGGTGACGCCGGGTATAACAACTGAACTCCATAATTAACATCTTGAAAATTCTCCTCAAAGTTTTTGATATGTCCATATTACCTGTATCCCCCAAGCTCCGAGATTATCCCTGATAACTTGGTGCTTTGCAATAATATTTTGGACTGTGTAGCCCCCAAGTGCCGGGTTTTCCTGCCTGCAGCAACCTGGGACTTATAACTGTCTTATACCTTATGAAACTTCAGCAGGTGTAGCCCCAAAGGGCCGGCTCTTCAGTATGTGATAGGCTGGGTCTTCAATTTGAACCATATAATCTGTTTGAACAGCTGAATGCTGTAGCCCCCAAGTGCCGGGTCGCATGCCTGCGGCGATTTGGGACTTTAGAAAATTTGATCTGAGCGATGTAGCCCCCAAGTGCCGGGCCAGTAATAATTACTGGGCTGGGACTTAGAAAAATATAGAAAGGCCGGCTCATCTCCTTGAGACAATATGGTCTTGCTGACAATGTAATGATTTGAAAACCGGCTTGCATTAGCCCCCAAGTGCCGTGGTGCGTGCTTGCAGCGACATGGGACTTGCATAATTGATATAAAGTTGGACCTGAATAATGTAGCCCCCAAGTGATGGGTTGTCTGCCTGCGGCGACTCAGGACTATGTGAGAATAATATGACTCACAACAATTTGTTGAATGGATCCTTGACTATGGTTGTAATATAACACGGAATGAATATCCTGGAATAATTCCTTTGTCTTTGACATGAAATCCCTGCTCGTGGTTGCGATGCACCCGACAAATATATATTGGAGAAATCCATGAGTGTTGTAGATTACTACAAAGCACAACTGAAGAAATCTGAGAACCGGTCAATTTGATGACACGACATTATATCTGACAGGGCGGCTCTTGAGAAATAATGAATTCTCCAAGCTAGCTTGAAAACCCCAATCATTTAGTACTGGTTATGATAAACCATGAAGATCTAGCCAGGTTGGCTATTAAAAATCCATTTGCTCTTGCCAAAGTTTTTCATCATACTTAACGGCGGCTCATCTTAAGAGACAAGACCTACAAAATTAAAAAAGACAAAATATATTCTGCATTGTTGTAAGGGCGGCTTGAAAAAGCTAAACCCGGAGATGTTATAATTTTCCTGATTTGTTTTTTGAATTTTTTTAGCAACTCATGTGCCGGTTCTACTGGGTTGACTCGCCACTTAAAACTCCTTATCAGTACAGGGTCCTCAAGGATTAACTATCTAAGAGTACGAGTGGGCCACACAGTGGAGAGTCCGCAATAAATGGGAGAGTTTATCCTAGCTTTCCGTAAGCCGGCCCTCAAGTGACAAGAGCCGCCGTTTTAACCTTAACCAGTATAGGGTCTCTATGGAGATTGGCCGTTAATTGACTTGAACCGGCTCAGGGTCTCTGGGTGAGATTAACTGGTAAGAGTCTGGGGGTCACCTAGCAGAGTAGCATCAGCTTACAGGTAGGTTTAACCCTGTTTGGCTTAAGAGCCGAACAACAAGGTGTGTAAGCTACACCCGGCGGTTGGGAAGCCCCCAAGTGATCTTTGTTGACGGAATCAACTGTTTGGCTTGAGAGCCGACCGATAGGGTCTGATAAGCTACACCCGGAGGGTGGGAAGCCCCCTGGACGATCATGTTGATAGAGTCAACTTTTTGGCTTGAGAGCTGACCGATAGGGTGTGATAAGCTACACCCGGAGGGTAGGAAGCCCCCTGAACGATCATGTTGACGGAGTCAACTTTTTGGCTTGAGAGCCGACCAATAGGGTCTGATAAGCTACACCCGGAGGGTGGGAAGCCCCCTGGATGATCATGTTGACGCAGTCAACTTTTTGTCTTGAGAGCCGACCGATAGGGTCTCATAAGCGACACCCGGAGGGTGGAAAGCCCCCTGGATGATCATGTTGACAGAGTCAACTTTTTGGCTTGAGATCCGAACTATAGGGTCTAATAAGCTACACCCGGAGGGTGGGAAACCCCCTGGACAATCATGTTGACGGAGTCAACTTTTTGGCTTGAGAGCCGATCGATAGGGTCTGATAAGCTACACTCGGAGGGTGGGAGGCCCCCTGGATGATCATGTTGACGGAGTCAACTTTTTGGCTTGAGAGCCGACCGATAGGGTCTGATAAGCTACACCCGGAGGGTGGGAAGCCCCCTGGACGATCATGTTGATGGAGTCAACTTTGTGCACCATCTTGTAAGTCTCCATCTTGTAAGCCGCCATCTTGTATACAGAAATGGCAGAAGCCTCCAAATGACTTTATGATGATCCAATGAATCCGGGCACCCATGTTGAACGGTATATCTCGGCGGTTCGTCCTCTTGGGCAACTTTTAATCTTCCGCGAAAAATGTAGTAGCCCCCAGGATCGGGTTAACTTTGCGATGACCCAGGGTTCTCGTTGAAAATGACCAAATGTGTCTCGCCATGTCTGTAGCCCCCGAGTCTTAAGTTGACTCGAAGAGGCGGCTTGAGAATCTCCACTGGAAGTTGAGGTTGGCCGTGGCGGGTTATAGGTGATCCCGTATGATTTATTTCAATAATCCGGTCGATGGTTCATCCCGGCTAGTTGTTGAAGTTAACCAAACTGTAGTGGCGGCGACTTGCGCGCTTGTCCATTTGGGCGGCTCGTATATGCAAGCACTGCACCGATATGTTGATGTAGATCAAACTGCGGGTGGCGTCTTGCGCGCGTCCGTTGGGCGGCTCGTATATGCGAGCACTGCACCGATATGTTGATGTAGATCAGACCGTGGACGACGATTCAGAAACGTCCATTGGGCGGCTCATACTGGCGGGTGATCGCAGCCCCGACGTGTTGATACCACTGTTCAAAAAATCTTCCGATTCAGCGATTTATCATCCGATTCATCACTACTCGTGGAGTGACCGATAAGATTATGCCTTATCTTCACCGTTTATCTTTTGGGCCGATTTATCGCTCTAACAAGCGATTTACGAGGAACCTTTTGATAAATCAGGCATATTCCAAGCACCGTGTTTGCAAAAATTATGTTCATTATTGTTTTTGTGGACTTTGTTATACAATATGTACTATTTCGCTATTTTGTTTGTCATTATACGAGGATTCAGAGGCTAGGAAACAAGGTAACACTTCTGTCTAATATATTTTTGGTGTTAAATATAGAATATTTCAGTGTTGCGAACCTGGGATTTTGCAAAAAAATGGCCGATTAATAGTCGACCGATAAAATCGATTAATCGGTCGATTTCTGATTAATCTCTAATCCCCAACTGACCGAGACGATAACGATAAGCGATATCCTGAACATTGGTTGATACAGACCCGGAATTCGCATGTGGCGTTGTAAGCCTGCGCGGATGGCATGAGACGACCACGACATTGTAAGCCGGCACGGATGACGAGAGATGGCCACGACGTTGTAAGCCGACGCAGATGGCGAGAGATAGCCATGGCGTTGTAAGCCGATGAAATCACGAGAGACAGCCTCGGCGTTGTAAGCCGGTTCTCCCGTGAGAGACGGCTGTGGCATTGTAATCCGGTCCGACCGTAAGACGCGGTCGTGGTGTTGTAAGCCGGTGCAGACGTCAAGTCGCCCATGGCATTTTGGAAACCGGTAGGGATGGTGAGTCGTTGTGACATTATTGATGTAGTCCTGGCCCAAATGAAGGCAGCGTCTTGCACTCGTGTCCGTCGAACAATGTGGTCCGGACGAATGCTGACGCATGATAATATTGGCGCAAACTCCATATGCACAATATAATGTCACCTTTGTGGTGAACAATTGTCCTGCCATTAAAAATATTGCAGACGGAGTAATTGTTCTTAGATGAAAATATATTAAGAAATTGAAAGGATAAATATCACCTAGTATTTTTGTCGGATGAAAATGGACACTCGTGCTGGATAATAGTAGATGTAGTCAGATGACATCATATTTTTGTTCTTGATAGGATGCACGTGCCGTCAAAGTTTGACCACACTGTCTTGCTGATCGTGGTACTGCTTTGGTGTGCCTCAACTTGGAATAGAGGAAAGCAACACTAATGCTTGAGCTTGCGTGATAGTACATGATCCAATGATTTCTCTTCAATTTTGGGCACTTGAGCTTGCCAACATGGCGTTGATTGTTCCTGTCACCACAGGCTCATCCGCCAAGCTAAAAAAAAACCTTGTCTCTCACTGAAGTCATCATTGTGTGTGTGCTCTCTCGCTCGACCAAAAAGGAAATCATGGCATTCCTACACCACAAATTGTCCTCGCGCTGCCCCGGATGTGACCACAGACATTAAAGAACTAGCCTCATAGATATACTGCTCGCTCTTCCCGTTATCAGAGGAGATAAAATACGAAGCCTTTGCCGCTTGCCGTGATTTGTAAAAGAAACGAAATATGTTGCTATTTGACACTATTTGGTGCCGCTCCTCCCTCATCGCGAGTGGAGTTGAGCCGGCATGCAAGGCAAGGATCCAGGTGAAGACACGGCAGAGGCGAGCAGGCGAAGTAGCTTCGGACGCACGCCGTGGAGCAAAGGGCGGCTCGTCGCGACCCGGGCACGAGGGGAGCAGCGGAACCGGTGCGCCGGTGTGCAAAGGACAAGCCGCCTGGAGTCGAGGCAAAGCCCACTCGAGGGCGCAGCGCAGTGGGTGAAGTGGAGCAATGGCGGTGCAACTGTAGGTGCAGCGAGGACCGGGCGCATGCGATGCGATAACGGCGGCGGAGGCGAAGTGTGGTGGAGCAAGCCCGGCGGTGGAGACGGCAGCCAGCGGCCGGCTCAAGGCGAGGCGCAGCGCAGAGGGCAGGGAGGCTGGTTGGGACACAACGTGATGGCAGGCGGTAGACGGTTGAGGACGGGACAATGGAAGGCGGCGTGATTGGATGCAGTCGGAGGTGCTAGCCCGTAGTGGCGGCTCAAGGTGCGGTGGAGGTTAGCGGAAAGCGGCGAGCCGGTGGGTGTGGAGGCGAGGTGACGCGAAGCGGCCCCTAAGCTAGCCAAGGCGCAGCACGGCGATGCGAGGCCGAGGCATGGAGATGGCTCATACGTGGGCGAGGCGGACGGTAAGGCAGGCGCAGGGCGCAGCGGCTGGCTCGAGCCGGTTTTGCTAGATGACCAGCGGGGCAGGCGTAAGGCGGCCGATGCGGCGATGGAGCTGGCGCTGAGTGGGGCAATTTAGCAACGTCGGGTCCCGAAGGCGACTCGGACGAGGGAATCAGGCCCGCGGCGGTGGCGTCTTGGTTCAAGGCGCGGCTAAGCCAGCGGTGTGGCGCGCCGGCGAGGTAGAAGGTGGCGGCTTGAGGCCGCAAAGATAGCAGCAACCGCAGGAGGCCGGGTCAAGGTAGCCATGGGGCGGCTCAGCGTGGCTCAAAGGTGCTCCAGTAGCGGGTGGAGCGAAGAGGCCCGCAAAAACTTGGAACAGAGACCGAGTTGGAGACTTGAGGCCACTTGGTCCGAAGTGAACGGCAGAGCGAGGCCGCACATATATTTTATGTATGAATTTGCAAAGGCAGTCCTGGTCTGGTGGCTTCCCCATTTGGCAGTTTTGGCCAATAAATTTTTTGGAGTTGTAGATCAACCTGACCATCACGTGGCAGAGTACTAATTGAAGTAGTACGATTGGTACTGTTGTCTCATACGAACATAGGTGTCTTCCCATTGTTGTGATGATTCCGGCGATTTGACCTCTTGGTCTTGCCGACTTGCAGCAGTAAACATATCACAACCCGAACCCTAATCTCTCTTGAACCTTTAATCTCACAAAATATAAATCTGGGTTGATGAACTTAACGCTGATGCAGATCTTTCCAAACCAGCTCTTTTTCACCAAAAAAATAGCGAACCTTTCGATCCCTGTGGGAGATCCCTCCAAGAACTCAATACCACCGCATGCGGGTCCCACGGTGGGCGCCAAGTGTCGTGGATTTGTCACGGCAGATGTCCGGGTGAATGGACTTAAGTTCAGGGCGAAGACGCAACTATGTGGCGGCTTGAAGGGGTTGATCAGAATCGAGAGACACGGAGTTTACCCAGGTTCGACCCCTTCGATGGAGGTAAAAGCCTACGCCCTGCTTGTTTGGTATTGATGATGAAGGAGATCTCTCGGTTACAAGGGTGCTGTTTGCTACCTCTAATCACCAGAGCCTCTAATCTGTGTATCTCTAATCTCTTGTGTTGTCTAAACTTGTGGACTTTTTCAATCTAGGGGTGCTCTACCCCTCCTTATATAAGTGGAGAGGGTAGGTTTACAAATAGAGGCCTACTAGGAGTAGGACTAGGACTAGCCTTTCACGAATCCTACTCCGTGTCTTGTTTCAATTGTAAGGAAATCCTTTCTCCTTTAGGCCTTCTCTTGTGAGCCACCTGGCGCCATCTCACACGCCGGGTCTTGGGCCTGGTCGTCCTGTGACCCTCCTGCTGGTATACCAATAAAACGTCATGTCTTTACCGGGTCTCCTGTGAGTCGCCAGGCCGGGTCATACCGCGGGGTATATCCCCAACACTATAGCCGGAGTCACGTGCATTCAACCCCCATCCCCAGTCGTAGCTTCTGCTGGCGCTATGAGTCGCCGGCGGTCTCTAGCAGTGATCGGCATCGGGGCCCGCCGCGAGACGACGGGGCGGCTTTGGATGCTCAGACGCTCATGGGTCGGGCAAGGGCACAACGAGAGGCGGCGGCTCTGGCAGCGGCGGCTCATCAAGAGCCTACGCCTTCCACCTCAGTTGGAGCGGGAGTAACCACCAGGGCCGTGCGAGTACCATGCTTGGTGGCAACTCTGTGGAATGAGCGTCTGCCAAAGGATTTCGAAGGCCCTCGCAAGGTCCCGAATTACATCACTGACCTGCCCCCGGAGGCTTGGATTGAAAGCTATGAGCTAGCCATGGAGATGTTGGACGTCAATGACGCAGTGTGCGCCAAATATTTTATCATGATGCTAGAAGGGCCGGCTCGCACGTGGTTGAAGGGCTTGCTACCCAGTACCATCAGTTCTTGGGTTGAGTTAAAAGCGAAGTTCATCAAAAACTTTCAAGGAACATGCAAGCAGCCCATGACGATTGTGGATTTGGATCTCTGTGGACAGTAGGAAAGTGAGTCGTCTCATCACTAGGTCCGGCGGGTTTCGACTATCATCCACTCGTCTGAGCAGATTACGGCGGCTCAAGCGGTCTTGATTCTGGAAAATAATTGCCACTTTACGCCTTTGAAGCAGAAGCTCGGCCGACTCAAGCGCGCGTGTCAAGACATAGGGGAGCCCATGGCGGCTCTCACGAAGTATGCCGACTCTGATAATACGAAGGATCTGGGATCTGATGAGGAGAAGCCTGGCCAGAGTAAGAAGAATAGCAATGGCAAAGGTGCGGCAGGCAATGGTAACCAAGGCAAGAGGAAGAACCCGGATGGCGGGTCAGAACTGGTGGCCAACGCCAGCACCAGCAACAATTGTGCTAAGGGCAACGGAAGTTCAAGCAGCCTTTTAATAAAGGTAAGACTCCTTTTAATTTGGAGGAGATTCTCAATAAACCTTGTGCAGAGCACAGTTGGCCCGACAGACCGGCGGGTCACACGTGGGGTAATTTCCACGTTATGCAAAAGTTCAAGGACTACAACTTACGACAACATAACAATGATGGTGGACTGTTCGGTGGCTCAGGACCCGGTGGGACAGGAGCCAGGTTTGGGTCCGGCGGCTCAGGATCCGGCCATCACGACCAGGGCAACTAGGGAGGACATCATTCGCACTCTGGTGGCAACAATCAGCAACAGAATGACCAGTCTAGATATCAGAGTAATCCGAAGGAACTCAGCTCGGGTCAGTATCATGTTTTTACGACCAGCCTTAACAGGCGAGATAAGAAGTTGCGCACGCGGGCGGTTAATGCGGTCACGGCCGCTCTACCATAATACTTGAAGTGGTATGAGTATGATATAACCTGGAGCCGGGAGGATCACCCGTGCGCGTTGATGACCCGGGACGGCTGGCATTGGTAGTTGCTCCCCAAGTTGGAGGCTATGTGTTCACCAAGGTGCTTATCGATGCTGGTAGTAGCATCAATATTTTGTACTACGACACTTTCCGCCGGATGAAGTTGCTTGATAAGGATCTTATGCCGTCCTCAACAGTTTTTCAAGGCATGGTGCTTGGCAAGTCACCTTATCTAGTGGGGAGGATCTCTTTGGAAGTCGCCTTTGGTGACGAACACAACTACAGGGTGGAGACCTTGTGTTTTGAGGTGGTCAAGATCAAGAGTCTGTACCATGCTCTGTTTGGACGTCCGGCTTATGCCAAATTCATGGCTAGGCCTTGTTATGTGTGCTTACAGCTCAAGATGCCAGGCCTAAGAGGTACGATTACAGTGGATGGTGATCGAGAGACGGCTATTGAGTGTGAGGAAGGAGATGCAGCTTATGCAGAGTCCAGTTGTGCTGAGGCAGAGCTCAAGTTTTTCAAGGAAAATGTTAACCCAGAGGACATGACTCCGCTGAAAAAGCCCACCACAGAGGTTGAGCCGCCCCTCAAATTTTTGACGGATGATACCAAATTTGTGGATTTCAATCCAGGCGACTCATCTCAGCAGTTCACTATCGGGGCTAATATGGATCCCAAATAGGAAAGCGCGCTCATCGAATTCATCCGTGATAATCGAGACATCTTTGCATGGAAACTTTTTTGACATGCCGGGTGTAGCGAGAGAGTTCACTAAGCACCACCTTAACATGGATCCTAAGTTTAAACCAGTCAAGCAGTTTCTACGACGGTTCAATGAGGAGAGACGCAATGCCATTGGGGAAGAGGTAGCCTGGCTTCCGGCGGCGGGTTTCATCATCGAAGTCTTTCACCCAAAGTGGCTTGCTAACCCGGTGCTAGTACTCAAGAAAAATGACACATGGCGTATGTGTGTGGACTACATGAGTCTTAACAAGGCATGTCCGGCTGACCCCTTTGCTCTCCCTCGTATTGACCAGATCATTGATGCAACGGCGGGTTGTGAGAGTTTATGCTTCCTAGATGATTATTCTGGTTATCATCAGATCAACATGGCAGTCAAGGACCAAGAGAAGACGGTGTTCATCACGCCTTTTGGTGCTTTCTGCTATGCGTCTATGCCTTTCAGGCTCAAGAGTGCCCAGGCGACTTACCAACGCTGTTTACAGAGCTGTCTTCACAGCCAAATTGGGTGCAATGTTCATGCATATGTGGATGATATTGTGATCAAGTCAAGGAAGAAGGAGACTCTGGTTGATGACCTGAAGGAGACTTTCGACAACTTATGGGTCTACAAGATGATGCTTAACTCGACTAAGTGTGTTTTTAGCATTCCGGCAGGCAAGCTCTTGGGATTTCTAGTATCTGAGCGTGGCATTGAAGCTAACCCAGATAAAATCAAGGCTATCACCTCCCTGTCTGAGCCGGCATGCATCAATGATGTTCAGCGCCTGGCAGGACGGATTGCTGCGTTAAGCCGGTTTATAAGCTGCCTTGGTGAGAAGGCCATCCCTTTATACCAGATGATGAAAAAGACGGACGACTTTGTCTGGAGTATGACGGCGGGTGAAGCATTTGAGGCGCTCAAGAGACAGCTCACTGAGCCGCCAGTCTTAGCCGCTTCGGTTCAGAAAGAATCCTTGCTCTTATACGTGGCGGCTAATAACAGGGTTGTCAGCACCGCAATCGTTGTCAAGCGTAAGTAAGCAGGGAAGGAATATCCGGTTCAAAGGCCGGTTTACTATATTAGTGAGGTCCTGACAGAATCCAAGCAGAGGTATCCACATTGGCAGAAGCTGGTGTATTGGCTGTTCATGGCCAATCGTAAGCTAAAGCACTATTTCCCGGGGCACCAGATCACAGTGGTTAGCTCTACCCCATTGGGAGATATAATTCAAAACAAAGAAGCTACTAGCAGGATTGCTAAGTGGGCATTGGAGCTTGGACCTCTCAATTTGAAATACGTACCTTGCACGATGGTCAAGTCTCAAGCCTTAGTGGATTTCGTAAATGACTGGACCGACTGTCAGGTGCCCGAGGAGAAGCCGGACAACACATACTGGACAATCCACTTTGATGGATCCAGGCAACTGGAAGGATCAGGGGCAGGGGTTGTCTTAACTTCTTCCAAAGGCTATAAGTTCTGTTATGTGCTAAGGTTGATGTTTCCTTGTACTAACAATGCAGCTGAGTATGAAGCTCTGCTTCATGGCTTCCGGGTGGCTAAGGAGATGAACCTGACCCAGGTTAGATGCTTTGGCGACTCAGATCTTGTAGCCCAGCAGGTTTTAGGCACTTGGGATTCCAAGGACCCGCAGATGGCGGCTTATCGTCGGGTGGTGGATGTCATCATTGGACACTTCAAGGTTTATCAGGTGGATCATATTGATTGTCTTAGGAACGAGGGGCTGACGCCCTGCCAAGGCTGGGTTCTCAACGAAAGCCGGTGCCGCCTAATGTTTTCTTAGACGTACTACATCACCCATGAGTTAAGTTACCTTCAGAGGAAGACTTGGCTATCCCTTACCCAGAAGGACAGTTGGTGGCGGCTCTACATGCAATTCCTGACTAGACTGTGCCTTATTTGGCATACTTGACTCGTGGCGAGTTACCTGATGATGAAAATCTCGCCATATAGATCACCAGGCGGTCTAAATCTATGACGATAGTCAATGGCGAGTTACATAATTGCAGCGTCACTAGCGTGTTTCAACGTTGTGTTTCACCTGAAGAGGGTAAGGAAATCTTGAATGAAATCCATGCTGGTGATTGTGGTCATCACGCCGGCTCAAAATCTCTGGTGGCCAAGGCCTTTCGACATGGCTTCTTCTGGATGACGGCTCATAAGGATGCGGAAGACTTGGTCCACAAGTGCGATGGATGTCAAAATTTGGCAGGCGTGCTCATGTGCCGGCTCAAGAGTTGCACATGATTCCAATTAGTTGGCCGTTTGCAGTCTGGGGGCTTGATATGGTCGGGCCTTTCAAGAGATCCAAAGACAAGAAGACCCACCTCTTGGTGGCGGTTGACAAATTTACCAAGTGGGTAGAAGCTGATCCGGTTGGCATGTGTGACGCGGCTACGGCGGTTCAGTTTGTTAAGAAGCTGATCTACCATTTTGGTTACCCTCACAGTATCATCACAAATAATGGTACAAACCTATCCAAGGGGGCTATGCAAGCGTTCTGTGAAAGTGAACACATCAGACTCGATGTTTCTGCGGTTCCTCATCCACAGTCAAACGATCAGGCAGAGCGTGCAAACCAAGAAATCTTGAGAGGTATCAAGCCCTGGCTTGTGGTTCCTTTTCAGTGAACGCCCGGTTGTTGGGTGGAGGAGTTGCCATCCGTATTTTGGAGCATCAGAACCACCCCAACAGATCAACAAGTTATACACCTTTCTTCATGGTTTACGGTGCAGAAGCCGTGTTACCAAGCGATATCCGTCATGACTCGCCACGAGTGGCGGCTTATGTTGAGGTGGACAATGAAACGGTGCGTCAAAATGCGTTGGATGCCTTGGAGGAAGAACGTGATCTAGCGGCGGCTCGATCGGCGATTTATCAACAAGATCTGCATCGCTATCATAGCCGCAGACTCAAGACCCGGACGTTTCAAGAAGGCGACTTAGTGTTGCGGTTGATTCAAGATCAGACGGATGCACACAAGTTGTCCCCTCCATGGGAAGGGCCTTTCGTGGTTAGCAGAAATCTCAACAATGGGTCATATTACCTCATTGACGTCCGAGACGACTCAAACACTTCTGGGCAGGAGACCCGCTGGTCGTGGAACATAGCGCATCTATGGCCTTATTATACTTAAGTTGTCAAGACTTGACATTGTACACCTTCATTATACATATCATATATATATGAATAAAGTTGGCATCCCTGCAAACCAGGGCCTCTACCGTTTCGCATATTCAGTCTGCGCAAAAAGGTCAATCAGGGGGCTTCCAACCCACCAGGTTTAGCTTATCAGACCCTATTGATTGGCTCTTAAGCCAAATAGTTAACTCCATCAACATGATCGTCCAAGGGGTTTCCAACCCACCAGGTTTATCTTATCACACCCTATCGATCGGCTCTTAAGCCAAACAGTTGAGTCCGTCAACAAAGGTCACTTGGGGGCTTCCAACCCACCGGGTTTAGCTTACAGACCTTATTGATCGGCTCTTAAGCCAAACAGGGTCAAACATGTCTGTAAGCTGATGCTGCTCCATCAGGTGACCCACTGAACTCTTACCAGTTAATCTTGCCTGGAGACCCTAAGCCGGCTCAAAAAATGACGGCCAGTCTCGATAGGGGCCCTGTACTGGTTCAAGGTTAAAACAGTGGCTCTTGTCACGTGAAGGTCGGCTTACGGAAAGCAAGGACAAACTCTTCCATCTACTGCTGACTCTCCGCTATGTGGCACGTACGTACTCTTAGACAGTTAATCCTTTAAGGACCCTGCACTATTTAAGGTTAAAACGACGGATTTATGTCACGTGAGAGGCAGTTTATGGGCTACCTGGGTACTGATGCCCTGCCGAGTCTCTTTTGGGATGTTACGCTTCCTGTCAGTTAATGTTGCTTAGAGACCCTGAGCCGTTCAAAGGAATTGACGGCCAATCTCGATAGAGACCCTGTACTGCTAAGGAGTGTTAAGTAGCAAGTCAACCTAGAAGAACCGGCACATGAGTTAACAAAAAAAACAAGCAAGTCAGGAAAGATATAACATCTTTGGGTTGCGCTATCCTAAGCCGCCCTCCTAAGAATGCGAAGGTTATTCTATTCTCGCAGGATGGTTAATTACCAAGAGCTGCCACAACATCTGATATGAGTTGAAGGCACAAGGCAGATGTAATATACTAAGCCGGACGATCTCATATGTGCGCAATGACACAGTTCAGGTAAGACAAAGTTTACTACAAGCCTATTACAATGCTCTTTGCGGAGCTCAAAAGTGAGGACTCAAAGTTTTTTACATCGCCCTATAACGGATAACAAGGCCGGATCATCCACGGCGTTACCAAGGTTCGTCAGTTGGATGGTGGGTCACCCTGCGACGGGTCTTCGACCTCCATGATCTGGAGATTGTCCACGTCCCAGTTGCAGTTGGTTAAAGCCACAAAGTTTGCCTCTTCAAAGAGGGGGGACGGGTCAAGATCAGGAGCAAAGAGATGCTTACGACATGCAGGCGTTAAGTCCTTGGCATCAAAGGTTGGGCCGCGTACTCTCTTCTGCTCGGCATTGTAAGCCACCTGGTATGTTGACAGGTCCACTTCTTCTGCTAACACTGATGCGAGGACTCTGGAAGCCTTCATGCAATAAGCATAGTCAGCCTCCATGAACTCTGAGCCGTCATCTTTCTTTGATGGAAACCCGTCCATCATGTCTTCGGGAGTCAGCTCTGGGGCGAAAGCTAAAGCCCGGCTTGTGGCTGCGACGACTCCTTTTATGGCGGCTGACTTCTTGAGCTCCATGATTTGTTTAGGCAGGGTGGATAGAAACTCTATGACTCTGTTCATGGTTGGGGGAATAATATCTTTATAGAGCACCGCCTTGATTGTGCAGAGAGCTCTGCAATATAGTTGTTCTATTAAAGTATAGACGGCTTTCAATGGCAACAAGCTATCAGTAGCAAGTTGATAGCTCCTTGGACCTGCATAAGATGGATGTTCGGTTGTAAGTCGTCAGTGCAAGTATTCACACAAGAGTATTGGATAAGTATTTAGTACTTACCAAAGATGGCGGCAGACATCTTCGCAATGTGGCGCTTCAAGGCGTGTAGCTCATCGGACACAACCATGAGTCGTTGGTCAGCATCGTCTACTCGTTTAGCCATGACGGCTTGTTCCATCTTAGCGGATTTTTTGAAAGTGGCAAAGTCCGTCTTCATTTTTGTAAGTTCTTCAGCGGCGAGCGGGTACTTCTCATCTACTTCACTTTGAGCGGCTTGCTGAGTGGCTAGATTGCTCCTTAAACCGGTCACTTCAGACTCGGCCTCGTTGAACGCTTCCTGGGACATATAACAAAGCAAAATGCGGGCTAAGTCACCAGGATGGTATATTATCAGATGAAGATTGAGACAATGTAATGCAAGTCTCAAGCAGATTACAAGCAATATGCTCGACACTTGGGGGCTAATGTCTATTTGTTCTCCAAGGCTACAAGGAAGCTCCGGCTCATCTTCATCAAAGTTGAGCCAGCCCTTGGGGGCTACATATGGCTCTTTGCTTTATTTACAAGGAAGTTCTGGCTCATCTTCATCAAAGTTAAGCTGGCCCTTGGGGGCTACAGGTGGCTCTTTGATCTATCTACATTGAAGTTCCGGCCCATCTTCATCAAGATAAGCCGACCCTTGGGGACTACAGGTGGCTCTTTGAACAAACTACTTACGCACTAAAAGCGTTGGCTCATTATCCTAGTTTTAAGTCGATAATTGAGGGCTACAGGCTAAGTATTTCTATTTATAACAAGACTCAAAGACCCGGTTTACCATTGGTAAATATTAAACCAGCTCTTGGGGGCTACATAAGGCTATAAGGAAAAGAGATCAAGAGTACATCATATTTTTTCTTCATCAAGCTAACAAGCTTGAGCTCCATGTTCTGACTGGTGGAGAGGCGGTTCAGATACCAGCGTGTAGCTCATCAGCGGTTAACTTCTCCAGCGCAGGGAGTGCAAAATCTAGCTTCTCAGAGGCTTTAGGCTTCTCAGTGTGCTTTGTCAACACATGAGCTTGAGGAGCATGGAAGCCGATATCAGTAATAGTGACGTTCGGAGTAACCAAATCATCAACAACTATTGAAGGGCTCGGCGGCTTAGAGCTGGTCCTCAGAGGACTCTCAGGAATCATGTCATGGACCTCTGGCTCGGCAGAACGACGAGCTTCTTCTAGCGCATCCTAGGAGGCTGCAGAGGGGTCAGCGTGTGCTGCAGGAGAGGCCGGCCTGGCAGGCTCCGGCTCTCGAGCCTTGGGAGTAGGGTTAGACCTGCCGGTCTTCCTTTGTTTCACTTGAGCCATGGAAAACACAGAAGGTCATGATATAAGCTTTACAACTAACAAAGGATGGAATGCAAGCATGAAAGCCACGTACTCTGGGTTGGTCTTCAGCGGCGGAAGAGCAGTAGCTGTAGAGTCGCCTGAGGAAGGGGGTGATTCCTGAAAGCAGTTAAGGCAATATAAGATATGGTCAAATCATAAAGGCAAGGTTGACAAACTTAAGCCAAGTAAAAGAAATACCTCAGCTAGCCATTTCTGTTGAGCTGGAGAGTGAGATAACCCGACCATGAGGTTGTTAGAGTCGGTGCTCCGGGTCTGGCATCGGGAGAGTTGTTGTTGCTTATTCAATAGAAAGTGGGGGTCTAAGTAAGCAAGAGGATGAGAAAATGAGACATTTAGGATAACCCGCCATATCTTCTGTGGTGCAAGATGTTCTGAGTCAGATGAAACATAAGTTACCTCAGGAACGTTGGCGTGGCTTTTCTCCGTTTCGTCCTGAGAATTATTATTGTCAATAAGCTGCATGAAGAGACGACCAAGAGAGTCAAGTTCCACCTCTGAGTCGTCAGATTCTGGTTGTTCTTGAGGTGCGATTTTCTTCTTTCGGCCGTCGGTTTTCTCCTTTGATTTCTTTGGAGAAGGAACGCATTTCTTTTTCCAGAAGCTGGAATTGGCCTGAAAGTGAAAGCCATCGAAAGAGGTCAAAATATTGCAAGCTATACATGGATAACTAACGCGGAAGTAAGGAGATCGAGAGTCGCCCTTACATCTGGGGTTGGGTTTGTGGCACAAAAAGGTGCTAACCCGATGGCATGCCAAGATCCTTAAGATTCATGAACCAGGCTTTTGATGGCGACCACGATGTTATCTTCTGACAACGTGGTAGGGTTAAAGCAGAGGGGGTCATTATCATCACCCGTATACTCGCACATGAGGCGGCTTCGCTGGCTCTAAGGTAGGACCTTCCAAGAAACCCAATAACGGGTCAGATCCATCCCTGTCAGACCATTGGCCATAAGGGCCTTGATTTTTGCGTGAACCGGAGCATACTTCGCTCATTCAGTGGCTGATAGCCGGTCAGGGCGCTCGGTTGAAGTCTTTAGCCGGGTTGGACGATAACCCGACAAGGAATGATCTCCCTCTGGAGAGGTGTCTTTGCAATAAAACCAGGTTTTTCCAGTCCTTGGGATGACTCGGCATCCGAACAGCCGGAAAAGTCACGTCCTGCCTCTTTTGGATTGAGATCCCGCCAAGCTCTAAGCTTGGACCAGCTTTTACCTCCGTCTAGCAGTTCGCATAGAAGAACTCACGGAAATGGCCAATGGAAGGCTCTTCTTGTATGTAAACTTCACAGAGGATTTGGAAGTTGCGAATGTTTGAGACGGAGTTTGGGGTGATGTCTTGAGGGCGCAGCTTAAAAAAGTGAAGGACGTCTCGAAAGAATTTTGAGCCGGGCGGGCTGAAACCGCGTACAAGGTGATCCGCGAAAACAACTAATTCGCCTTCTTGTGGAATGGGTTTCTTTTCATTGCCTGGAACCCACCAATGGATGACGTCTTTGGCTGGTAAGGACCCTGTGTCTATGAAGTCCTTCAAGAACTCTTCGGTAATGGCAGAGCCGACCCAGTTACAAGAATTGGACGCACGAGACATGGTGGCGACTTAAAGCTGTGCAAGGTAACAATGTGTGGCGAGTTATAAGATGAGAGATAACTACGGACGGCTGATGAAATCTAAGTTCTCTAAAGCTAAGTCGCTGGAGCAATTTGGGCGAGAGTCGGAAATTCAATGACGGGTTAAGTTTGCAAGTAAACAAAGCAAAAGTCGCGAAGTGTGGAAAACATGTTTCACATGTTATCTATATTATTATGGATCTACAAAACAGAGAAAAAGGCGGGTTTATTCTAAACCTAGCGATGAACAGAGGAACTAGCAGCGTTTGAAGATAGCGAAAAAGGGGCAACTACAGATCTGTGTTGTGCTATTATTGACTTCCTACGATCTGCCGCAATGGAAAAAGGAGAATGATCAAGTCCACTGATCTACATATTATCTAACATTGCAAAGAGTTCGTGTTCTAGCGGGCGGAGGAACTCCATGAATACCCTACCAAAAGCTACAGATCTAAGAGTGGAGAAAACCTTACCGGAGATGGCGCGACGAGTGCGGGTGGTGCTCTGGTCCGATCAGGTTGATGCAGCGGCCTGGGGTGACGACGGAGTGGAAGCCTCACAGAGGAAGGAAACTCTAGAGCGATGACGTCGGGAGGAAGAAGAAGAGGTGCGAGCAGAGGAAGAAATGAAAACCTCCCTTCGCAGTCCTAATTAATAGGCAAAAGGTGGACACGAGCATGTAAATCGAGGCGATAGAAGTTGATTGACCGAGATGGACGCCTCGATTTTTGGGCCGTCAGTTTAATAGTGAAAAGATCCGTTGCGGTCGTCAGGGAATCTTTTTGATATATCCGGTATGACATCACAGCGGGTTATCTTATCTTACTTTCAGGTGATAATGAGCAAGACTCGCTGCCAAGAAGACATGGAAGGATAAAATGAGTAAGCTCAATTCAACCTAGGGCCTAATGTTGGGGATATAACCCCGTGGTGAGACCCGCCCAAGTGGGGCCGGGTCATACCTGGCGGCTCATGGGCCAGACCAAGGATGGGACTCGAGACATAAGCCTAGATATATGGCGGCTTACCAAGACGGGCCAAAAGCGAGGCCCAGACAAGGAAGGCATGAAGACCCGGGCGGATAAGCCGCCCAGAGACGGCTTGCTCAGTAAGGCAAGACGATATAGAGATAGAGTCGGACACATTGTAGGAGTCGTTAGGAGACTTGTGTAACCCGTGGTCTTGACCTCCTTTATAAAGGGCAAGACCCCGGGCGACTTAGATAGAAAACCAACTAATCGAGAACTAGGTCAAGCGAATCCGCTCCCTTGTAATCGATACTCCAATCAATACAACACAAGCCGGACGTAGGCATTTACCTCTTCTTGAGGGGACAAACCTGGGTAAACTCGTGTCCTTCGTCCCAACCAACCCCTTTTGAGTCCATAACCTTAGCGATGGCCTCGAATCTAAGTCCTCAGACATCTGCTGTGACAAAACCACGACAGGGTGCATGACCATAAAATATATTAATCATATAAGTAGAACAACAATTATTCTCTGATTTAAATGAGTAACCGTCTCGCAATAAACAATATCCAGATATAATGTTCATTCTTAACGCAGGCACTAAATAAAAATTATTTAGGTTCATCACTAATCCCGATGGTAATCGAAGAGCGAGTGTGCCGACGGTGATCACATCAACCTTGGAACCATTTCCCACGCGCATCGTCACTTCGTCCTTTGCCAACCTCCATCTTTTATGTAGCTCCTATTTTGATTTGCAAATGTGAGCAACCGAACCAGTATCAAATACCCAGGCACTACAACGAGAGTTGGTAAGGTACATGTTGGTTATATAACCCCAGGTGAGACGCGCCCCAGAGCCTTCGGGTCACAGTAGGCGGCTCGTACACCAATCCAAGAGTGGGCTGCGAAGATTTGAGCCCAAGACGTGTGGCAGCTTGACAAGATGGGCCAGAACGTGGCTCGGACAGAGAAGACTCGGGCGAGTAAGCCGCCCGGAGACAGCTTGGTCAGGAAGGCAAGCTAAGATAGGGATAGACTCAGACGCATAGTGAGAGTCGGCTACAACTTGTATGACCCGTGGTCTTGACCTCCTATATAAAGGCGAGACCCGGGGCGACTTAGAGATTAGATTATCGTGAACTAGGTTAAGCAATAGCTCCCTTGTAATCGATACGCCAAGCAATACAAACACAAGAAGGACATAGGCTATTACCTCGACTTGAGGGGCCGAACCTGGGTAAACTGTGTCCTTCGTCCCAACCAACCCCTTTGAGTCCATCACCTTTGCGATGGCCTCGAATCCAAGTCCATTCACCCGAACATCTGCCGTGATAAAACCACGACAGTTGGCGCCCACCGTGGGGCTCATGCTCGGTGGTGTTGAGTTCTCAAAGCTCTCTCTCTCAAGGCTCGAGGGACACACGGTCGGAAGGATGAAAAAAAGTCACCGCGGCCGGCTCTACATTGACGACGCCGGCAGGGGTCCGGATGTTGGCTCTGTCAAATATGGTTTCCAGATTCCTTTCGGCGGGATCTAGGTCTTCATCGACCGGATCGACCGATCTACACCCGGGCCGAACATCTGCACCAGCATCGTCGAGCCGGCTCGATGCGCGCAACCCGCCCGGGATGTGCGACCCACCCGTGTTAACCCGGGCCGGAAGCATGTCCTTGCGGGCTTCACTCAAGGTATGGATCTTGAAGCTTCTGCATCGCAGGAGACTCTTGTCTGTTCAGAGGATGAGTCTTCGAGCGGGGAAACAGAGTCGATCTACCAGCTTCAGAATGGTGGTCTCGGGGGCTACAACGAGCCTTACCCCAAGTCGGAGCATTCTGAGCCGGACGGTTTCGGGCCACCGGTTCATGCGGCCGTGTTCATGGAAGGATCAGCCCCAGGTGCGAGCAGCACAGCCACCGAAGCAGCAACCTCAAGGGCTGAGCCGCCGCCGGCTCAAGTTCTTCTGGATCTGATGAATGAACTCGTGGCCCTGATGGCCACTAAAGTCACGCCAGATAATCAAGCCGCTCAGAACTTGGAGATTATGAGACTCAAGGACCGGATGGTGGAGGAGCAACAAACGATAGCTGAGCTAAAAGTTCAGATGGAGGAAGAGGCAGAACGCATTAAGACGGATGCCTTCCGCCTCGGGCTAGAATAGCAGTTAGCGACTGCGGTGCACCGGATGAGACGTCAATCCTATTTACCAGAACATTATGAGGCTAGGAATCTCTTCAACACGCCAGGTACGGGACAAGCAGCGGATGCACCTGGAAGCCGGTCGGTGGCTCGACCGCATCTTAACTCGGCCCAACGAAACCAGGCCTCACAAGTGGTCTTTCCAACGCCGGCGGGTCATTATTCCAACCCGCCAGAGAACATGGTGGCCATGGCCACCCGACTTGAAACAATCCCTATTCCATATGAAGCGCCTTTTGCGGAAGAGGTACGGAACACCATTGGATACCTCCAGATGGCGATGGCCCAACAGGAGAAATATGCTTACATTCGGAGCCGCGTTCATTCAACCCCTCTTCCCGGCTGCGGCTTCAGCCGGCGCTATGAATTGCCGGTTGTTTCCAGCAGCGATCAGCACAGAGGGCATCCGGGATACGAGCAGGCGACCCTAGATGCGCAGGTGATCGTCAACCGAGCAAGAAACCAGCAAGAGGCGACAGCTTTGGCCATGGCGGCTCACCAAGAGCCCGCACCCTCCGTGTCAGTAGGGGCGGGAGTGACCCCGAAGGCCATGGGAGTGCCATGCTTAACACCGGCTCTACGAAGTGAGCGGTTGCTGAAGGATTTGAAAGGACCTCGCAAGGTCCCGAACTACACTGCTGACTTACCTCCGGAGGACTGGATCGAAAGTTATGAGTTGGCTATGGAGACGTTGGATGTTAGTGAGGCAGTGTGTGCTAGATACTTCATCATGGTGCCCAAAGGTCCAGCCCGCACGTGGTTAAAAGTTTTGCCACCCAATACCATTAATTCATGGGCTGAGTTGAGGGCAAGGTTCATCAAAAAATTTCAAGGGACATGCAAACAGCCTATGACTATTGTGGATCTCGATCATTGCGTTCAGCAGGAGAATGAGTTGGCTCATCATTAGGTCAGAAGGGTGTCGACCATCATCCACTCATCTGAACAGATCACGGTGGCTCAAGTTGTGCTGATCCTGGAAAAGAACTGCCACTTCACCCCTCCGAAGCAGAATCTTGGCCGGCTCAAGCGTACGTGTCAGGACATGGGAGAACTCATAAAGGCTCTCACAAAATACGCTGACTCTGATAACACGAAGGATCCAGGCTCTGATGAGGAGAAGGCCGGCCAGGGTAAGAGGAACAACCAGGGCAAGGGTGCGGCGAACAATGGTAACCAGAGTAAGCGGAAAAACCCAGATGGCGGGTTAGAACTGGTGGCCAATGCGAGCACCGGCCAGAATCATCCTAAAGGCAATGGGAAGTTCAGGCTGCCTTTTAACAAAAAATAGGACTCCTTTCAATTTGGAGGAAATGCTCAAAAAACCCTGTCTGGAGCACAGCCGGCCCGATAAACCTTCAGCGCAGACATGGGGTGATTGCCATATCATGCAGAAGTTCAAGAATTACAACATGCAGCAGCACAACAACCATGGCGGTGGCCCACCCGACGGATCAGGACCAGGCGGGTCAGGAGCCGGATTTGGATCCGGCGTCTCAGGGTCCGGTCATCATGGTCAGGGCAATCAAGGAGGACATCCTCAGCACTCTGGTAACAACAATCAGCAACAGCATAACCAGTCTGGGTATCAGAGTAATCCAAAGCAGCCCAGTTTGGGCCAGTACCATGTTTTCACGACCAGCCTTAACAAGCGGGATCAGAAGTTGTGCAAGCGAGCGGTTAATGTAGTTGCACCAGCTCTACCGCAATACTTGAAGTGGTCTGAATATGACATAACGTGGATCCGGGAGGATCACCCGCTGCGTGTTGATGACCCGGGGCGATTTGCCTTGGTAGTTGCCCCCCAAGTGGGAGGGTATATGGTGAATAAGGTGCTTATGGATGGTGGCAGTAGCATCAACATCTTGTATTATGATACCTTCCGGCGGATGAAGTTGCTTGATAAAGACCTTAAACCTTCATCCACCGTCTTTCATGGTGTGGTGCCTGGCAAGTCGGCTTATCCGGTGGGCAGGATTTCTTTGGAAGTCGCCTTTGGTGACGAATACAACTACAGGGTGGAGTCCTTGTGATTTGAAGTGGTCAAGATCTAGAGCCCTTATCATGTGTTGTTTGGGCGGCCGGCTTATGCTAAGTCCATGGCTAGGCCCTGTTATGTCTACTAACAACTCAAGATGCTTGGGTTAAAAGGTACGATTACCGTTCATGGTGATCGGAATACGGCTATTGAGTGCGAGGAAGGAGACGCGGCTTATGCGAAATCTAGTTGTGCTGAGGCGGAGCTTAAGTTTTATAAGGAGAATGTTGACCCGTAGGATATGACCCCGCTGAAAAAGGCCATGATGAAGGTTGAGCCGCCCCTCAAATTTTTGGCGGATGATACCAAGGCGGTAGATTTCACTCCGGGCGACTCATCCAAAAGTTCATCATTGGGTCTAACATGGATCCCAAATAGGAAAGCGTGCTCATCGAATTCATCCGTGAGAATCGGGACATCGTTGCATGAAAACCTTCTGACATGTCGGGTGTACCAAGAGAGTTCGCTGAGCATAACCTTAATGTGGATCCTAAGTTTAAACCAGTCAAGCAGTTTCTACGACGGTTCAATGAGGAGAGACGCAAGGCCATTGGGGAAGAGGTCGCCCGGATCTTAGCGGTGGGTTTTATCATCGAGGTCTTTCACCCGGAGTGGCTTGCTAACCCAGTGCTTGTGCTCAAGAAGAACGGCACGTGGCGTATGTGTGTAGACTATACGGACCTTAACAAGGCTTGTCCAGCTGATCCTTTTTCTCTCCCTCATATTGATCAGATCATTGATGCTACGGCGGGTTGTGAAAGCTTATGCTTCCTGGATGCTTATTCCGGATATCATCAGATCAAGATGCCAGTTAAGGACCAAGAGAAGACAGCTTTCATCACGCCTTTTGGAGCTTTCTATTATGTGTCTATGCCTTTTGGGCTCAAGAGTGCCGAGGCGAATTATCGACATTGTGTGCACAATTGCCTTCACAGTCAGATTGGACGCAATGTTCATGCTTATGTGGATGATATTGTGATCAAATCGAGGAGGAAGGAGACCTTGCTTGATGACCTAAGGGAAACCTTTGACAATCTCTGGATCGATAAGATGATGCTTAACCCGGCCAAGTGTGTCTTTGGTGTTCCGGCTGGGAAGCTCTTGGGTTTTCTGGTTTTTGAGCGTGGCATTGAAGCTAACCCGGATAAGATCAAGGCTATCACCTCCCTGGCTGAGCCGGCTTGTATTAATGATGTCCAACGCCTGGCTGGGCGGATCGCCACGTTGAGCCGGTTCATAAGCCGCCTTGGTGAGAAAGCTATCCCTCTATATCAGATGATGAAAAAGACAAACAATTTTGTCTGGAGTACAGCAGCGGTGAAGCGTTTGAGGTGCTCAAGAAGCAGCTCACTGAGCCGCCGGTATTAGCTGCTCCGACTGAGAAAGAGCCTTTGCTCCTGTACGTGGTGGCTAACAACCGGGCTGTCAGCGCTGCAATTGTGGTCGAGCGAAAGGAAGTAGGGAAGGAATATCCGGTTCATAGGCCGGTTTATTATATCAGTGAGTTATTGACAGAGTCTAAGCAGAGATATCGACATTGGCAGAAGCTAGTGTATGGGGTATTCATGGCCAACCGCAAGTTAAAGCATTATTCTTAGGGCACCAGATCACCGTGGTCAGCTCTGCTCCGTTGGGGGATATAATTAAAAACAGAGAAGCCACTGGCAGGATTGCTAAGTGGGCATTGGAGCTGGGACCTCTCATTATAAAATACGTGCCTCGAATGGCTGTCAAGTCTCAAGCCCTTGTGGATTTCATAAACGATTGGACAGAGTGTCAGGTGCCAGAGGAAAATCCGGACAACACATACTAGACTATACACTTTGATGGATCCAAGCAGCTGGAAGGATCAGGGGCAAGAGTTGTTTTAACATCTCCCAAAGGTGATAAGTTCTGTTATGTGCTCCAGCTGATGTTCCCTTGCACCAACAATGTGGCTGAATACAAAACCCTGCTTCATGGTCTCAAAGTCACTAAGGAGATGAATTTAAGCCGGGTAAGGTGTTTTGGCGACTCAGATCTTGTGGCTCAGCAAGTTTCAGGCACTTGGAATTCCAAGGACCCGCGGATGGCGGCTTATCGTCAGGTGGTGGATGTCATTGCTGGTCACTTCAAGGGTTATCAGGTGGATCATATTGATCGTCGCAGGAATGAGACAGCTCATGCCCTTTCAAGGTTAGGCTCTCAGCAAAGGCCGGTGCCGCCCAATATCTTTCTGGACGTCTTACATCGCCCGATTGTCAAGTTACCCTCAGAGGAAGATTTGGCTGTTCCTGACCCGGAGGGGCAATTGGTGGCGGCTCTACATGCTATTCCTGATTGGACTTTGCCTTACTTAGCATATTTGACTCGGGGCGGGTTACCTGATGATGAAAATCTGGCCAGACAGATCACCCGGCGGTCTAAGTCCATGACAATAGTTAATGGTGAGTTGCACAAGTGCAGCATTACCGGGGTGTTTCAACATTGTGTCTTACTAGAGGAGGGTAAGGAAATCTTGAGTGAAGTTCACGCAGGAGATTGCGGACATCACGCCGGCTCAAAATCTTTAGTGGCAAAGGCTTTCCCGCATGGTTTCTTCTGGTTGACAGCTCACAAGGACGCAGAGGATCTGGTCCGCAAGTGTGATGGCTGTCAAAAATTCGGCCTACGGGCTCATGTTCCGGCTCAAGAATTGCGCATGATACCAATTATTTATCCGTTTGCAGTCTAGGGCTTGATAAGGTCAGGCCTTTCAAGAGATCCAAGGATAAGAAAATGCACCTGTTGGTGGCGGTTGATAAGTTCACAAAATGGGTAGAGGCTGAGCCGGTCAGCAAGTGTGACGCGGCTATGGCGGTTCAGTTTATTAAAAAGCTGATCTACCATTTTGGTTACCCTCACAACATCTTCAAGGACAATGGCACAAACTTGTCCAAGGGGGCTATGGAAAAATTCTGAGATCTGGAGCACATACGGCTTGATGTTTTGGCGGTTGCTCATCCACAGCTCAACGGTCAGGCGGAGCATGCTAATCAAGAAATCTTGAGAGGTATCAAACCCCATCTTATGGTCCCTTTACAACGGACGTCGGGTTGTTGGGTGGAAGAATTGTCGTCCGTCTTATGGAGCATCAGAAGTACCCCCAACAGATCCACAGGTTATACACTTTTTTCATGGTTTACGGTGCAGAGGCCGTGTTACCAAGTGACATCTGGCATGACTCGCCACGAGTGGCGGCTTACGATGAGACAGACAATGAGGCGGCACGTCAAGACCCGTTGGATGCTTTGGAGGAGGAATGAGAACTAGCAGCTGCCTGTTTGGCGATCTATCAGCAAGACCTGCGCCGCTATCATAGCCGCAGGTTCAAGACCCGGACGTTTCAAGAGGGCAACTTAGTGCGGCGGCTGATTCAAGACCAGGCAAATATCCATAAGTTATCTCTTCCTTGGGAAAGACCTTTTGTGGTCAGCAGAAATCTCAACAACGGGTCATATTATCTCATTGACATCCGGGACGACTCAGATACCTCGGGTCAGGAGACACGCCGGCCGTGGAACATAGCGCATCTGCGGCCTTATTATACTTGAGTTGTTGAGAATCAATATTGTACACTATCATTGTACATATCATATTTATATATGAATAAAGTAGCATCCCTACAAGCCGGGGCCTCTGCCATTTCGCATATCTTCATCCATACAAGAAAAATCCAAAACTTTGGTTGTCGAAGGGGGCTTCTCACCTCCGGGTGTAGCTTATCTAACCCTAACAACCGGCTTTCAAGCCAAAAAAAATGTTGACAAGTCAACATTAGTTGTCGAAGGGGGCTTCCTACCTTCGGTTACAGCTTATCTAACCCTAACAGCCGGCTCTTATGCCAAAAAGTTGACAAGTCAACTTTGGTTGTCGAAGGGGGCTTCCCACCTCCGAGTGTAGCTTATCTAACCCTAACAACCGGCTTTCAAGGCAAAAAAACGTTGAAAAGTCAACATTAGCTGTCGAAGGGGGCTTCCTACCTTCAGGTATAGCTTATCTAACCCTAATAGCCGGCTCTTATGCCAAAAAAGTTGACAAGTCAACTTTGGTTGTCGAAGGGGGCTTCCCACCTCCGGTGTAGCTTATCTAACCCTAACAACCGGCTTTCAAGCCAAAAAAATGTTGACAAGTCAACATTAGCTGTCAAAGGGGGCTTCCTACCTTCGGGTATAGCTTATCTAACCCTAACAACCGCCTCTTATACCAAAAAAGTTGACAAGTCAACTTTGGTTGTCGAAGGGGGCTTCCCACCTACGGGTGTAGCTTATCTAACCCTAACAACCGGCTTTCAAGCCAAAAAATGTTGACAAGTCAACATTAGCTGTCGAAGGGGGCTTCCTACCTTCGGGTATAGCTTATCTAACCCTAACAGCCGGCTCTTATGTCAAAAAAGTTGACAAGTCAACTTTGGTTGTCGAAGGGGGCTTCCCACCTCCGGGTGTAGCTTATCTAACACTAACAACCGGCTTTCCAGCCAAAAATTGTTGACAAGTCAACATTAGCTGTCGAAGGGGGCTTCCTACCTTCGGGTATAGCTTATCTAACCCTAACAGCGGGCTCTTATGCCAAAAAAGTTGACAAGTCAACTTTGGTTGTCAAAGGGGGCTTCCCACCTCCGGGTGTAGCTTATTTAACCCTAACAACCGACTCTTAAGCCAAAAATGTTGACAAGTCAACATAGCCGTCCAGGGGGCTTCCTGCCCTATGGGTGTAGCTTATCAAACCCTATCGTCCGGCTCTTAAGCCAAACAATTGACTCTGTCAACACGTTAGGAAGATACATCATCTTCGGGTTATGCTTTTAAGCCGCCCTCCTAACGGTATAAGGATGCATCTATTCTTGCATGAAATTAAGCTGCTAAGAGCTGGTAAGGCATACAATGAGAAGCACAAGGAAGATGATATATATATATATATATATGTTAAGCCGGACTTTTCATATGTGCACGATGGCACAATTCAAGCAAAGGCAAAAGTTACTACCAGTCTATTACATATGCTCTCTGTGGATCCCAAAAATATCATAAATTTTTTTACACCGCTCATGGCGGGTCACAAAGAGCCCGCTATCAACAGGCGCTCACAGTGCGATCAGCTGGCTGGTGGGTCACCCTGCTCCGGGTCTTTGGCTGCCTGGATCTGAAGATTTTCCAAGTCCAAGTTGCAGTTGGTTAAAGCCGCAAAAGTTCCTTCTTCAAAGAAGGGGGACGTGTCAAGTTCAGAGGCAAAAATATGCTTACTGCAGGCGGGTGTCAGATCCTTGGACTCAAAGAGCGGGCCACGGATCCTTTTTTGATCTATGCTGTAAGCCGCCTGGTAAGTCGCCAGGTTGACCTCTTCTGCTAAAACGGAGGCCAGGACTTTGGAATCCTTCACACATCGGGCATAGTCAGTGTCCGTGAATTCGGAACCATCATCCTTTTTGGAGGGAAATCCCTCCATCATATCAGTCGGAGTTAGCTCTGGAGCGAAAGCCAATGCCCGACCTATGGCCGCGATCGCCCCCTGGCGGGCGGCTGATCTCTTCAACTCCACAATCTGCTTCGGCAGCGTCGACAGAAGATCTAAGATCCCTTTGAGAGTTGAAGGGATATTATCCTTGTATTGCATAGCTTTGATGGTACATCGTAGTACAGTTGTTCTATAAAGGTATACATGGCCTTCAGGGGCAGCAGGCTGCCGGAGGCAAGTTGGCGGCTCCTAGGACCTGCATAAGATGGATGCCTCGTCATAAGTCGCCAGCACAAGTACAAATACACAAATTGAGTTAAGTTCTCAAATACTTACCAAAGATGGTCTCTGTCATTTTCGTGATGTGGCGCTTTAAGGACTACAGCTCATCAGATACGATCATAAGTCGTTGATCAGCGTCATCCGCCCGTTTAGTCAAGGCGGCTTGTTCGGTCTTAGAGGATTCCTTGAAGGTTGCAAACTCGGCCTTGATTTTGGTCAATTCTTCAGCAAGGCGCCGACATTTCTCATTAGCTTCACTCCGGGCGGCTTGCTGCGTGGCTAGATTGTTTTTTAAGCCGGCCATTTCCGACTCGGCTCCATTTAAAGCTTCATGTGACATATCAAAGCATGGAATAAGCCGACAGGAGGAGAAGTTTCAAAGATTCAGCAAGTCTCAAACAGATTGCAAGCAATATGTATGACACTTGGGGGCTAATGTCTATTTCAAAGATAGTTCCACATCATCTTTATCAAGTTAACCTGGAACTTGGGGGCTACATATTGGTTTTTCAGGCTGTTCAGAATGAAAGTCCCGACTCAACTTCGACAAAATTGAGCCGACCCTTGAGGGCTACAATTGGCTCTATTATGCATTCTTAATAAAGTCCCGACTCAACTTTGGAAAATATTGAGCCGGCCCTTGGGGGCTGCAATTGTCTCTATTATCTATCTTCTATAAAGCTCCCGTTCAATGTTATCAACCTTGAGCCGGCCCTTGGGGGCTAATAACAATGATTTGAGGTTACTTCTAAGTAAGGTGAGACCTACATGCTAAATATTTCTACTTCTCCATGATGGAAGAGCCGGATTATCATCAGCCAATGTTAACTCGGCTCTTGGGGGCTGAGTAAGGGTATAAGGAGGAAAAGAATACCTCATATTTTCTCTTCATTAAGTTGACAAGTTTGAGCTCCAGATCCCGGCTTGTAGACAGCCGGCTCATATAGCCAGCATGAAGTTCATCAGCTGTCATTTTCTCAAGGGCAGGGAGCTCAAACTCCAGCTTCCTGGAGGCTTCAGCCGTCTCACTATGCTTTGTCAACACGTGAGGAGGAGGAGAGTGAAAGCCGGCACCGGTAATCACGACGACTAGAGCAGTGGTGTCATCAGCAGCCTTGGCAGGGCTCGGCGGCTTGGAATGGTCCTTTTGCGGACTCTCTGGAGTAACATCAGCTATCGGCTCTGCAGGGGCCGCTGAGGGGTTTGCATCTGGCATAGGAGCGTCCGGCTTGGCAAGCTCCAGTTCTTGAGCGGTAGGGCCAGGGGCGGACTTGTTGGTCTTCCTTCGCTTGGCCTGAGCCCTAGAAAAGCATAAGAGTTAGAGACCAAGGTTTACAACCACCAAAGAGTCAGACGTAAATCTTGAGAAACACGTACAACGGGTTAATCTTTGGAGGCGACAGAGCAGTGGCCATAGAGTCGCCATATTAAGGCAATGATCCCTGAAAGGCATTTCAGATAATGTAGGGCAATGTTGGAATTACAAAGGAAGAGATAGTAAAATCAAGCAGGGAAGAAATACATACCTTTGTGGGGCGCTTCTTTTGAGCCGGGGAGTTAGGTAACCCGGACATGAGATCGGTAGAGCCGGCGCTCTGGGTCTGACGTCGGTCGGCTTGCTGTTGCTTTTTCAAAAGAAATTGGGGATCCAAATAAGCAAGAGGATGAGAAAGGGGAACTTTTCGAACGACCCGCCGTATCTTTTGGGGTATAAAATATTCCGAGTCGGACGAAATATAAGTTACCTCAGGGGCGTTGGCGTGGCTTGTCTCTGCCTCGTCCTGTGATTGGCTGTTGTTAGTAAAGTGAATGAAGAGGCGGGAAAAAGTAGTCAAATTATACCACTGAGCCGTCTGATTCCGGCGGTTCAAACCATTCTGCTTGAGGAGTGGTCTTTTTCGTCCTCTTGACCGTAGCTTTCTTCTTGGCCTTCTTCAGAGGAGGAACATATTTTTTCTTCCAGAAGTCGGAGTCAACCTGAAAAGATAAACCAGCAAGTAATGAGGAATTGCCAAGACATAGCTAAATAAAGAGAAGAGACTATGGAGAGTCACCTTACTTATGGGGCCGGGTTAATGACACAGAAAGGTGCCAGCCCAATGGCGCTGCAAGCTCCTGAAGTCTCGTGGACAAGACTTCGGATGACACTTGTAATATCATCTTCTGTTAACGTCGTCCGGCTAAAGCAAAGGGAATCGTCGTACTGACCCGGATATTCGCACATAAGGGGATTTCTCCGGCTCAAGGGCATAATCCTCTAGGAGATCCAGTGGCAGATCAAATCCAACCCCGTCAGTCCGTTGGCCATGAGGCCCTTAATCTTGGCATGAGCCGGCTCGTGCTTCGCCCGTTTAGCAGTTGACAGCCGGCCAGGAAGCTCGGAGGTCGTCTTGATCCGGGATGTGCGGTAACCAGGCAGCGGACGTTCACCCTCTGGGGAGGTATCTTTACAATAAAACCAAGTCTTATTCCAATCTTTTGGGTTACTCGGCATCTGGACAGCCGGAAAAGTTATGTCCCGGCGCCTTTGAATTGAAATCTTGCCGAGCTCTAAGCTTGGGCCGGCCTTCACTTCGGTCTGGCGGTTTGCATAGAAGAACTCCCGGAAGAGACCAACAGACGGCTCGGCTTGCAGATAGACTTTGTTGAGCACTTGGAAGTTACAAATGTTGGAGAATGAATTAGGGGCGAGGTCTTGAGGGTGCAGCTTGTAAAAGTGAAGAACATCCCAGAAGAATTTTGAGCTGGGGGGTACGAACCCATATTCGATGTGATCCGAAAATACCACTACTTCGCCCTCCCGAGGAACGGGCTTCAGTTCATCGCCCGAAACCCTCCAATGGATGACATCCTTGGCGGGAAGGGTGCCCGCATGTACAAAGTCCATCAAGAACTCTTCAGTGATGCAAGAGCCGACCCAGTTGCATGAGTTGGACGCACGAGACATGGCAGCTGTTTAAAACTGTGCAAAGTAACAATGTACGACGAGTCAAGGAATGACAGATATCTACGGGCGATTAAAAGCTTAAGACCTTAAGGTTGAGTCGCCAGGATTCGGTTGGTGAGAGCCGGAATTACATGGCGGGTCAAGAAGACAAAGCAAAATTTGGCTAAGTGCGGAAAACAGGTCTTACAAAGTATCTCTGAGATTACGGATCTACAAAATGGAGAAAAATGTTTTTATTTCAGACCTAGAGATGAATTGATGAAATGGTGAAAGTTTGAAAACGGTAGGCGGAGCCGTTACAAATCTACGCAATGCTACTATCGGTCTCCTACAGAACGCCGCATTAGGAACAAGAATCATCAAGTTCTTATGGGATAAAGCATGGCCGGCATTGGGAGAGAAGCTCGGGTTCAAAAGCGGCGGAAGAACTCCATGAAACCCTACCAAAATGGCTACGGATCTAGGAGAAGAAGAACTCACCGAAGACGGCACGGCGGATGCGGGCAAAACTCTAGAACGAATAGGTCGACATAGCGGCCTCGACAACGACGGCGTGGAGGCGGCATCATAGCAAGGTGTGCTAGAGCGGCAGCGCTGGAAGGAGGAAGACGAAGAGCGAGCGGGAAGAAAGGCAAGAGGCACCCATCGCGGTCCTGTTTGATAGCAAAAAGTGGAAACAGGCGCGAAAATGCAGGCGACGGATGTCATTTGACCGGGGCGGACGCCTTGATTCCCGGACCATCCATTTAATAAGGGAAAAGATTCGTTGCGGACGTCAGAGGATCTTTCTGACAGATTTGGCATGACGTCATGGCGGGTCATCATTTTCAAGTAGACTCGCCAATGATGAAGGAGGCTGAAATGAGCAAGCTCAAATCAACCTGGGGCCTAATGTTGGGGACATAACCCCATGGTGAGACCCGCCCCAGAGGCTCCAGGTCACACTAGGCGGCTCGTACACCAATCCAAGAGTGGGCTGCGAAGATTTGAGCCCAAGACGTTTGGCGGCTTGACAAGATGGGCCGGAGCATGGCCCGGACGGAGAAGACACGGGCGAGTAAGCCGCCCGGAGATAGCTTGGTTAGGAATGCAAGATAAGATAGGGATAGACTCAGACACGTAGTGAGAGTCAGCTACAAATTGTATGACCCGTGGTCTTGACCTCCTATATAAAGGCAAGACCCGGGGCGACTTAGAGATTAGATTATTGTGAACTAGGTTAAGCAATAGCTCCCTTGTAATCGATATGCCAAGCAATACAAACACAAGCAGGACATAGGCTATTAACTCGACTTGAGGGGCCGAACCTGGGTAAACTCGTGTCCTTCGTCCCAACCAACCCCTTTGAGTCCATCACCTTAGCGATGGCCTAAAATCCAAGTCTGTTCACCCGAACATCTGCCATGATAAAACCACGACAGTACACATCAATAACATGTATATCATATATACCTTTTTTGGTGTTGGCCGCCTTCTTGTCGGCCAGGTACTTGGGGCAGTTCCGCTTCCAGTGACTAGTTCCCTTGCAATGAAAGCACTCACTTTCTGGCTTGGGTCCAGCCTTGGGTTTCTTCATGGGAGGGGCAACTGCTTTGCCACCCTTCTTGGAGCTACCCTTCTTGCCCTTGCCATTCTTCTTGAAAATAGTGGTTTTATTGACCATCAACACTTGATGTTCTTTCTGAATTTCAGACTCAACGACTTTTAGCATCGCAAACAACTCGACGACTGACTTGTTCATACCGTGCATGTTATAGTTCAGCATGAAGCTCTTGTAGCTAGGTGGCAATGATTGAAGAACTCTGTCAGTGATCGCCTCCGGTGGAAGGGGCTTCCCTAACTCTGCCAGACGGGTCGAATACCCAGACATTCTGAGTATATGTTCACTGATAGACCCGTTCTCCTCCATCTTGCAAGCATAGAATTTATCAGAGGTCTCATACCTCTCGATCCAGGCATTCTGATTAAAGATAAACTCCAACTCCTGGAACATCTCATATGCGACGTGACGTTCAAAACATCTTTGAAGTCCCGGTTCTAAGCCATACAATATTGCAAACTGAACTATTGAGTAATCTCCAAAACGTGCCTCCCAAGCATTCTTAACGTCTTTGGATGACACGGGAGTGGGTGGGTCACCAAGCGGTGCATCAAGTACATAAGCCTTCTGGGAAGCCGTGAGGATAATCCTCATATTACGGGCCCAGTCCACAAAGTTACTTCCATCATGTTTCAACTTAGCTTTCTCTAGGAACTCATTAAAATTCAGGGGTGCTACTACGCGAGCCACTGATCTACAACGTAAATAAGCAAAGGTTACTAAGACTATTGTTCAAGATAATGAGTTTAGTTAATCAAATTACTAAAGCTCCCACTCAAATTGACATCCCTCAGGTCATCTGAGTGATACATGATGCAAATTCACCAACTCAAGTCCGATCATCACGTGAGTTAAGGTGGTTTCAATGGTGAACATCATCATATTGATCATATCTACTATATGACTCATGTTCGACCTTTCGGTCTCTTGTGTTCCGAGGCCATGTCTGTACATGCTAGGCTCGTCAAGTTTAACCCAAGTGTTATGCATGTGCAACACTGGCTTGCACCCATTGTATGTGAATGTAGAGTCTATCACACCCAATCATCATGTGGTGTCTCGACACGATGAAGTTTCGCAATGCTGCACACTCAGGGAGAACACAATTTATCTTGAAATTTAAATGAGGGATCACCTTATAATTCTACCGTCACTCTAAGCAAAACAAGGTGCATAAGAGGATTAACATCACATGCAAATCATAAGTGACATGATATGGCCAAGAACTTGTGCTTCTGATCTCCATCTCCAAAGTACCGATGTGATCTCCATCGTCATCGGCATAACACCATGATCTCCATCATAATGATCTCCATCATTGTGTCGCCATCGGGGTTTTCACGCCCACCATGCTCATACTACTATTGCTACCACTTAGCGATAAAGTAAAGCATTACATAGCGCAAAATGATTGACATGCAGGTCATATAATAATTAAAGACAACCCTATGGCTCCTGCCGGTTGCCGTACTCATCGACATGCAAGTCATGATATTCTATACAAAAACGATCATCTCATACATCACATATATGGCATCATGTGTTTGGCCATATCATATCACAATATAGCCTGCAAAAACAAGTTAGACGTCCTCTAATTGTTGTTGCATGTTTTACGTGGCTGGTATGGGTATCTAGCAAGAACAATTCTCACCTACGCATAAACCACAACGGTGATACTCAAATTTCTTTTCAACCTTCTCAAGGACCGCCTTTGTCAAATCCGATCCAACTAAAGTGGGAGAGACAGATACCCACCAGCCATCTTTGTGTAACAGAGTTACACGTCAATCGATGGAACCGGTATCTCGTAAGTGTACGAGTAAGGTTGGTCCGGGCCGCTTCATTCCATAATACCGCTGAATCAAAACACGACCAAGGCAGGAAGCAATCTAAGCATCAATGCCCACAAACTCTTTTGTGTTCTACTCGTGATCTCATCTACACATAGACCTAGCTCATGATGCCACTATTGGGGAACATTGCATGGGAACACTCTTCGTCCTGAGATATCAAGGAAGCTGAATGATAACGATGTGCCAACATTCCCTGGAGCTCGACTCCCTCGAAGAAATCAAGTCAGACAGGAGGCATCAAGACAGGACCCTGTCACATCGGTATCATATAGACTCCAAAATACCCGCGTGATCCTAGAAAAATTTGAGCGAGAAGAGGAGTAGAATCAAAATTCCTAAGTCGAATACCTCATCAGAGCATAGAAGAGGAGTAAAAAGAATCCTACTCTCCAATATAACTAGACTCAAAATAGTTTTTACTAGACTTGACTCAGCCAAGTTCGATCAAGCTAAGGGCTCCTATGGTCGTATGGCTCTGAATACCAACTTGTCACGCCCAAGATGCGTGCCTATCCATATTAAGGCACGGGGGCCTCGCAAGGGATAGAGGCGCATCTTGTCATTCACAAGTATAGCATCATTACATCATACATTACAGAAGAGATGAGTATATGAGTTGTCTTACACTCTCCACATACTAAAATACAATTCCACACAAGAGTTCAACCATCAATATGAAGACACGGTCCGACTACGAACGGAAACAAACGATAAAAGCAGATGCAATGATACTATCTTGCTATCCTGAAGATCACGACCATGGCCCTCTACTCATCTGGGTAAGTCACGTACATCCTGCCTCTTTCCTCGTCATACTCTGGAGTTGCGTCGGATCATCCTGCACGAACTCATATGTACCTGTACCTGGATTGTTGTAGTAATCTGTGAGCCACAAGGACTCAACAATCATGCGCTCGGGTACCGAGACTATTCAAGCTTAAAACTTGGGATGGGGTATGTGTTTAGTTTGCAACAGCACTAAGCATTTATGGTGGCTAGACTTACGTAACATGAAGATAAATGTGTGGCCTACGATGAACGATCGAACCTAGAATGGCCTCTATGAGATCCTGAACACTTACTTACGTCAATCATAAACCCACCATGTTCTCTCTCGGTTCAAGTTCACGAGCAGAGCTGATCACGGTTACTCACATAGTTGGTGCATTTTATTAGAGTTTACTTCAAGTTAACTAGAACCGGGTGTTAAACAAATATCCAAGTTGCCACATAACCGCGGGCACGGCTTTCCAAAAGATTTGACCCTGCAGGGGTGTTCCAACTAGTCCATCACAAATTAACCACACTCCGCGGGAATAGCCTCGACCACGGATCTCGTGATCATCCTAGGCAACTCCAAAGGAATTCCAACACCTCGAGATAGCCCGAAGAAAGTCAGAGCTCCTCACGCAAGACACTCGATAAAGGTAAAACAAATCCAGCAAGACCACCCGACATGTCGACGAACCTGGTAAGAGCCGCGTATCTCGTTCTCAGGATACGACAGATAAGCACAGCGTACAATGGCCTGATAGAAATCTCCCGAGTTGCCCCGGGTTGGCCCCGCACACGACTCTAGTTTGGACCAACACTCATGAGGAGCACTGGCCCGGGGGTTGATTAATTATCCACGGGGTTGTAAAGCCATATGCAAATTTTATTAAGTTATTAAGAAAATGTAGTACCAAAGTTGGGTCTTGCCATACAAGTTTTAGTCTCAACCGAATAAACAAGGGGGTCCCCATAACAACCCCGAGCATGTTAGGAGCGCAAAGTATGGAAACATAACACCGGTAACAAGAAACTATGGCAGTAACAGCGGAACAAAACACCTAGCAAAAGGCCAAGCCTTCCACCAATACCAAGATATATATGTGCATTAAATTAAATAATAGATAATATTTTGATATGCCATATCCATGTTATCACATGGAACAACCTGCACCTACAACTAAGAACGCTATAAGAGGGGCTGAGCAGCGATAACTTAGCCAATCAAAGGCTTGCTAGGATGTGGAGGGTTAGAGGCTATCATGGCAAATAGGAGGATGACATTCAAGTGGTAGGTAGCGCAATTGTAAGCAAGCAAAAATAATATCGGGATCCGGGTACGATCATCTTGCCTGTTGGTTCTTCGGTGGAACAAGTAGCGGGATCCTCGTAGTTGTACTCGCCTGGCTCTTCATACTCAGGTTCAACATTCGCGTCTACCCAAAAGAAATAGCAAGAATAAACAAACAACCATGGTACAATGCCCAAGCAAGTACGATGCATGCTTATTTGAAGAGTTTTAGCATGGCAATCCTAACTAGTCATGTTTCACATGCAAAGGATTGGTTATTAATGAATCTGGACAGAACCTGATGTTAAGTTATTTAGACATGCATGAACATGGCAAATATGGATGCATCATGCAAAAACGATAAAAATCCATATGAAGAACATAAGAAACTGAGTTACTGTTCTCACGATAAGCTCACGACAAGAAACGAAGGCAAAACACAAGACAAGAAAGACCTAGGCTATTCCTTGGCATTCCAAGGTAGCCACTGGTTAGGCAATGAAAAACCAACCACAATAGAGCCAAATATCAAGCAATTCCATGGAGTATGGCTATCACAAGTCACAAAACAATAAAACAAACAATCTGCCACAAAACAGAAACATAGCAAATTACACAACCAACAACTTGAGCTACAGGAATCCTACAACCACAAACAAGGCATTGACAGAAAATACATAACATTCTTACCAACTTATCCAACTACACAATCTGGAAAGTAGGCACACATGAATAAGCATGAAGCTCACAAGTTGGCATGATGAAACAGATTTCTGGGACTTAGTGAAAATAACAGTTTTCTGGAATCTGAGTTAATCTGGTAGCAAGTTGACAGCAGAAACTAATGGTGTTAGAGAACACCTCATGGCATGAAAATTAACAAGATGCTATAAGACAACATATACTTCAAATCACTAGCACTGAGCTTGAGCTAATTCACAACATATCACAAGATAGCAACCACTCTTCATGGCATAAAAATAACAGCAGATTCTCAGACTTAGAAATATTTAGCATGGTGAAAACAGTAACATTAAGTTAGCTATTTTGTATCAATTTTCCCACTTTTATGCGTGATTCTCATGTCAAACAAAAATACCATGGCATAATAGGCATAAAACACTAACACTTCCATGTTGGTACATGCCCCAAAGCAAGCATGGACTAATTCATGCAAAAATGACAAAGTAGCATCACAGCAGAAAATAGCAGTTTTGCTAACTTGCTCAAAAGTGAAATCTAATTGCACCAATGGATTCCTTGGGTCTTTCGACCCCAAAATATTGTATCATACTCATATAGTCACATGAAGCATCATGGCAAAAACTACATAGCAAAAACACCATCCACTCTTATAAGTGAAAACTTACCCTAAAAGTACATGAGCATAAATGAACATGTCCAGATTTGGAAATGTACCTATAATTGGAAAATATAATTATCACTACAAACATGGCACATGCTAAAATAAATAGTGTATGACAAGTGGGGCATGGCCCACTTGTCACACACACACACCCAAATCTACACTCACACTACCACACATACACACACATGGCAAATATGCACAAGCACATATTGCACATACACTCATGAGCACACACTCACCTATGTGTGTGGGTGCTCATCACACACACACACATATGCTCACATATATGCACAAGTGCATATATGCACCTACACATGCATGTAAGCACCACACACACACTACACACTCACATAGACATATGTATTCAAGCCCACACACACATGCACTACGCATACACATGTTTTTTTACTAAACAGAAAAGGAATAAAGAAAAAAAAACACCTATACCAGCATCTATGCACATACACACATACATACACATATCACACATAAAAGAGAAAATAAAAACAAAATGAAAAAACAAAACAAAAAGGGGGGTTCTGCGGGGTTCAAACCCCAGACCTCACGGTCTAACCCCCGAGCGCACACTACTGCGCTACGACTTCGGCTGTTAACAGAAGAGGCCATTGACCACTCTAGTACTATGCTCGCGCTTGTTAACTGACGAAACGAGCACCGACGATAGAGGCACGACGGCGGGAAAATTCCGGCGACCTACGGCACTAGTGGAGCTACTGGTTCTACACGAGGCACGCGGGATCTACGGGGAACCCATTCCACTGTTCATCTTGCGATGAGGAGGACGGAGGCGAGCTCAAGCACTCGCCTTTCTGACCGGCGGAGATGGACACGACGGTGATGATACCATGGGCTACATGAGGGAAGAAGTGGCAGCGAGGATCGGCTGCTCACCGAGGGGGTTTTGGAGGCGCGGGGGACGCGGACGACGGCGAGATGGAGGGGAAGAAGACGCCGGCGACGACCTTGCTTCTTGCGGTCGACGGCGACGCAGAGCGACGCTGTGGGGAGGTGCTCCTCACCTCCCTAGATGGCGGGAACGGAATGCGGGCGACTGCCCCGAGGTCCAGGCCATATCCACCGGCGACGAGGGCCACCGGAGACGTGGCGACAACGGCGAAGACAACCGGCGCAACCTCCTCTAAACTTACCTGCACCTACTCTGAACCTCACCAAGGGGGAAGAAAATGGGGAGGAGGAGAAGGCTAGAGAGGGAGATGGAGCGGCGGCGGCTGGGAGGAGGAGAGGAACCCTAGGCAAATGAGCATGCACGTCGAGGGGGTTAACTACCCCAGGAGCTAACGGCGACGGACGGCGGAAAGGAACGGCGATGACGCGCTCTCTCTCTGAAGATCCTGACGGAGACGATGGACGGGAGCAGGTGGCCGTCTAGCGCGGCTGGGCCGGCTTCGGTGCCCCAGCTGGGCCGTGAGGGGGAAGGCCCAGCTTACACTCACACACGAACAAAACAGGGTTTTCCTTTTAAATAAAAACAGCAAGATAAGAAAAGCCCATAGAGGAAAATAAGAAGGATTTGAGATAAAGCAAAAATACTTTTGTCTACAAGAAAATGAGAAGTATTTAATAAAATTGACAAGGGGATTTTTGAAGCAAGTAAATTTTAATACAATAATAAAACAGCCCTCTGTTATATTTTAAAACCCAAATCACAAAGCTCAAAACATCAAAAGTACAACACTCACATGTTTAAAATATCATAGGCTATCTCCTGAACATTTTTAAACAATTTAATTAGCAAGTTGAATCTGTTGATAAAATGCCAATGGAATAAAGAGGGTAGTTTGGGTTGTTTGAAAAAGAATAAGAGAGGGGAAAGGAGAAGGAGTGTTGCACCACCCACACTCTAACAACACAAAACAATATCACTCCCAACACAACAAGGTCACAAAGCACATCACAAACAAAGGCATGGAATGATGATGAATGATATGATGCATGATGCATGAATGCATGAGACAAGGCATGACAAGGAGCAAACTCATTCATTAACTCATGACAACAAGGTTCACTTAAGATTACATGCCCAACAAAGTAGGGACAGCACTTGGGCTGTCACAACTCTCCCACACTACAAGAGGATCTCGACCCGAGATCTAGGAACGAAAGAACTCTAGAAATTTGGAATGGAGAAGGTCCTCACGTTCCCAAGTAGCTTGTTTGTCAGAATGATGAGACCACTTCACCTTGAGGAACTTGATACATTTGTTGTGAGTCTTACGCTCAGTTTCTTCGAGAATTGCCACTGGATGCTCACGATAAGAGAGGTCTTCTTGGAGATCAATGTATTGGAGGTCAATGGTACGCTCGAGAGTCTTGAAGCACCTCCGGAGCTGAGAAACATGGAAGACATCATGCACATTTGCGAAATCTGGAGGAAGCTCTAGTTGATATGCAAGTCCACCTCTCTTGCCAACAACTTTGAAAGGACCAACAAAGCGAGGAGCTAACTTCCCTTTAATTCCAAACCGCTGAGTGCCCTTCATGGGAGAGACTCTGAGATAGACTAGATCATCCACTTGAAAGGAAACATCCCGATGTTTGTTATCGTAATAACTCTTCTGTCGGGACCGAGCTGCTTTGAGTTTCTCACGAATGACATGGCACATTTATTCTGCTTCAGTGATCATGTCATTGCCCAATATTTGACGCTCACCGGTTTCAGACCAGTTAAGCGGGGTACGACACTTCCTGCCGTAGAGAATATCAAAAGGGGCCTTGCCTGAGCTAGCCTGAAAGCCATTGTTGTATGAGAATTCAGCATATGGAAGGCAGTCTTCCCATTTCATGCCGAACGAAATCACACATGCTTTGAGCATATCTTCAAGGATCTGATTGACTCTCTCAACTTGACCACTTGTCTGCGGATGGAACGCAGTGCTGAAATGGATCTTGGTACCCATAGCAGTCTGGAAGGACTCCCAAAACATGGAAGTAAAGAGGCTTCCACGGTCAGATAGATGAGCTGAGGAATACCATGCAAAGACACTATCCTAGACGTATACAACTCTGCAAGCTAAGCTGCCGAGATAGATTCTTTGACTGGAAGGAAATGAGTAACTTTGGTCAGCTTGTCGATAACCACAAAGATGGCATCATTGCCTCTCTTGGACTTGGGAAACCCATTGACGAAATCCATCTCCACATGATCGAATTTCCACTCTGGGATAGGCAAAGGTGACTGACCGGTGCAACCTCCTCCGAACTTACCTGCACCTACTCTAAACCTCACTGAGGGGGAAGAAAATGGGGAGGAGGAGAAGGCTAGAGAGGGAGATGGAGCGGCGGCGGCTGGGAGGAGGAGAGGAACCCTAGGCGAACAAGCACACACGTCGAGGGAGTTAAATACCCCAGGAGTTGACGGCAGGCGGACGGCGGAAAGGAACGGCGACGACGTGCTCTCTCCTTGAAGATCCTGACGGAGACGACGGACGGGAGCAGGTGGCCGTCTAGCGCGACTGGGCCGGCTTCAGCGCCCCAGCTGGGTCGCGAGGGGGAAGGCCCAGCTTACACTCACAGAAGAACAAAATAAGGTTTTCCTTTTAAATAAAAACAGCAAGATAAGAATAACCCATAGAGGAAAGTAAAAAGGATTTGAGATAAAGCAAAAATACTTTTGACTACAAGAAAATGAGAAGTATTTAATAAAATTGACAAGGGGAACCAAGTAAACTTTAATACAATAATAAAACAGCCCTCTATTATATTTTAAAACCCAAATCACAAAGCTCAAAACATCAAAAGGACAACACTCACATGCTTCAAATATTATAGGCTATCTCCTGAACATTTTTAAACAATGTAATTAGCAAGTTGAATCTGTTGATAAAATGCCAATGGAATAAAGAGGGGAGTTTGGGGTGTTTGAAAAATAATAAGAGAGGGGAAAGGATAAGGAGTGTTGCACCACCCACACTCTAACCACAACACAAAACAAGATCACTCCCAACACAACAAGGTCACAAAGCACATCACAAACAAAGGCATGGCATGATGATGAATGATATGATGCATGATGCATGAATGCATGAGACAAGGCATGACAAGGACCAAACTCGTTCATTAACTCATGACAACAAGGTTCACTTAAGATTACATGCCCAACAAGGTAGGGACAGCACTTGGGCTGTCACAGTAACACTTAGTCACATTGCTCGCGAGCCTCATTGTGATGTTGTATTACCGAGTGGGCCCTAACATACCTCTCTGTCACATGGAGCAAAAAATCCCAGTGTTAATCTATGCCAACTCAATAGACACCCTTGGAGATACCTGTAGAGCATATTTATAGTCACCCAGTTACGTTGTGACATTTGATACACAGAAGGTACTCGTACGGTGTTAGTGACTTGCATGATCTCATGGTCATAGGATCAGATACTTGACATGCAGAAAACCATAGCAATAAACTGGCACGATCATATTCTACGTTTGTTGTTTGGGTCTTTTCCATCACATCATTCTCCCAATGATGTGATCCCGTTATCAAATCAAATATCATGTCCATGGCTAGGAAACCTTATAAATCTTTGATCAACGAGCTAGTCTGCTAGAGGCATACTAGGGACATAGTGTTGTCTATATGCCTACACATGTATTTAGTTTCCGTTCAACACAATTATAGCATGGACAACAAACGATTATCATGATGAAGGAAATATAATAATAAACACTTTATTTATTGCCTCTAGGGCATATTTCCAACATCAAGCACTGCCAATTTCGGTGCATGAATGACCCTAATTCTTGTTGGACCTTGTTGATCAACAACAAGAAATCTGTCAAGTAAAGGCAAGTCTTCAATTACCATTTGGTGATTCACCTTGTGCAATCTCCTGTTGCAGCGCTAGCAATACACACAAATTGTTCGAAGCTTGATGGAGGTGATGTGGAGGCTACTCAACCCATTGATTGCCTGAATATGAAGGTACTCGAGCGCAGTACAGCCGTGGAGCATGCGCTCCATGTCATCGTTGGGGATGCAGACGGCGACGAACTCAAGGTGCTTCAGGCGAGGTAGCAAAAGAGCGGGATTGGCATTAATCTGGGGGAAAGGCAGTTGGTGAACCTGACGATGTGCAGCATTGGCGCGAGGTGCAACACGGAGGGTGGCAGCGGGTGCATATGTCCATCATTAAAAGTGAGCTCCTCGAGATGATCTAGGGCAATCTATAAGAACCATTCGTGAAGCTTGGCTCAGTCCTTGCCATTGGAATGGAACTTGCCCATAGTAAGGCCTTTGATTAGGCCACAGTGCGTGTCGAGGATCTGGGACAATGCATCCAAGTGTGTGCGATAGCTAGTGCAGAGCATGTGCTCCCTGATGAGGCCGAGAGGGGCGTAACACCATAAGGGGCACCACCGTCGGGAGAGGACGGTTGTGCGCACGCCATATTAGATAGGGAGGAGGAAAATGATGACTCTCAACATATCATCGAGGAGGCTACTGATGAAGTCTTGGCCTATCAGAGGAGCTTGTGTTTTTGGCTCAACCCGCCTTCGCTTGTTGGCAACCTCGACCTCCACCTCCAGAGAATGGACGGTGGTGACTCTTTCTGTCAAGCATAGAACAGTGGGAGGATAGTGATTACGTAGCTAGATCAGGGCAGAAGAATAGTGCATTGGTAATTACAAGTTACTAGGTAGGAACATTTTTAACAGATTAAGAAAATGAAATACCAATTGGTTTCTGAAATACTACACAGTTACTTTGATATTGTTACACAAGTCAACATGCAGATACTAGAAAGAACACTTACTTCCAACAAATTTTGGACGGAGGATGTCATCGGGGAAGTTAGCATTTATCGTATGGTCGGGCTCATTTAGGTCTAGCGTAATTTTAGTGCCAACTTTGAGTAGATAAAATAGAAATTTTTGACCAAAGGCCTTCCTCAAAGTAAGACTGACAATCGTCATCAAGTTTTGCAGAAACAACGATTGTAAATCCATGGTTTGTGTCAATATGACATCCCTAGAGTCTTTAGTTATGTAAAGGTCAAGATTTTGCGCTACAGTTGTCATTCCAATGCAAGGGATGTATGTTGGGTTCTACTATAGGTGTATCGCTTGCAAATTAAAAAAACTACACGCAGAACATCCAAGAACATGCTACGGAGATGGATCAGAGATCATTACCACTAGACGCGCAGTGTCGTGAAATGGAAGTAGAATTGGGGCAACATGTTTGCGTGGTTCGTCTCCTTCTCGTCCAATCTCCCTTGAACCACTGATCGGTGGATACTCTCCCTCAAATAGTCGGTCACCGGATCCCACGTACAGGTTTGTCGGAGAGGCGCAAGTGCACCGCCTCTAACGGTATCCGCGCATGCAGGATGAACACCGTGTGGCGGACTGCTTGGTCCGATCACATAGTTCAGTGGCGAGTGGAGGTGGATACTTGCAACAAATGCAAAACCTAATGAAGGCATCAAAACGATCAACTAGATGGGTGTGCTGCACCTCCACTATATATAGGCATCCATCGCGGGCTCAACTCTTGGCCCTCGCACAGATCCTAAAGTCCATGTGTTCCTTCAATTAAGTGCGCGACCCCTTAGGTTCTCATACAGTTGGTCGCGAGTCAGGTCACATCCACCCCGACTAGTCAGTAGCGGCCTCTAGCAAGGTGTGCCGACTCCAAGTGTCCAATGAAGTTGGTTAGGCGAAGCTGTACTTCACACTTCTATTCCCTTTGCTACACGATATATGCTGTCATGCACAAGGCGACCTGGTCATCCTTGTTGCAGCACGACCTCTTTCTTGTTCCGGTGAATCCAACCAACATTCAGTTTATCTCATAATCCTCATCGTATAGACATGCTTATCCAGGTCAGATCACCCGAGGGGGCCAGGGTATATCTCTCCTGATTGGAGGGGCAAATCCCATCTTGCTCGAGCATGTCTCGCAACATGGGTCTGGACAAACCCGAAACCTACCTTTGTAACTACCCAGTCACAGAGTAGCATTTGGTCTGCCCAAAGCAAGTCTATCACCATCCAAAGTACATGCGCCAACTCAGGTCTTAGGACAAAGAACGTATGTTGTACTGTAGACTCACAGATGACCTATCGTTGCGTCTCATAGTTGGGACTATCCAGTTCAGACCTTATCTTGACTCGGATCCAACTACGTCGATTCCGACTAGATCTTTCCGAGTCCATATTATCCAGCTAGCATCCAATGCTACATGGTCAGTGAGACCGAACCATCCATTGTGTCGTATGCTAGTCTGATTGGTTGCACGTCCACACAATCCTTTTTGACTAGGGACCATTTAGGACAAACATCATACAATGCATAGCCTCACAAGCAAGTCAAGTACTTGCTAATACACATCAATGATAATGTCCAAGGACTATCTTTATTCATAAACACGTAGGAAATATCAGCATACATGATTGCCTTTAGGGCATATCTCCAACAGTCTCCCACTTGCACTAGAGTCAATCAAATAAACATCGAATGCCCATAGCTCTAACATGCCCCACATGCTTGGGTTGTGGAAGCAGCTTAGTCAACGGATCTGCAACATTTGCATTTGTATGAATCTTGCATAAAATGGTATCACCTTTCTCTATGAGCTTACATATCAGGTGATATTTTCGATCTATGTGCCTGGTCTTGTGGTGTTGTCTCAGCTCCTTGGCCTGTGCGATGGCACCTGAATTATCGCAATAAAGGTCAATGGTTTCGACCAGCCCGGGAACACACCAACATCTTCTAGGAACTTCCGAATCCAAACACCTTCCTTTGCGGTTTCACAAGCCACAATGTTTTCGGCCTCTGTTGTGGAGTCGGCCACCGTATCTTTCTTGGAACTTGTCCAGCTCACTGCTCCTCCATTCTTATGACATACATGAATCCTGTTTGCAAGCGGCAATCATCACTGTCTGTTTGGAGACTTGCATCAGCGTAACCCTTTACGTAGAGCTCCTCCTCAACTCCATACACTAGGAACATCTCTTTAGCCCTTTTCAAGTACTTCAAGATAGTTTTCATCGCTACCTAGTGACTCTCACCTGGGTCTGCATGGTATGTTCTTGTCAAGCTTATTGCATAGGCAACATCAGGCCGTGTACATAGTATGGCATACATGATGGATCCTATTGCCGAGGCATATGGAATCCTACTCATCCGATTTCGCTCATCAGAAGTCGTAGGACTCCGGGTGTTGCTTAGCCTTATACCATGTGAGACGGTCAAGAACCCTTTCTTGGCCTCACTCCTGTTGAACCTCCTCAACACTTTGTCTACGTACGTGCTCTGGCTCAAGCCAAGCAGCCTCCTAGATCTATCTCTATAGATCTGGATGCCTAAAATGTACACATTCTCTCCAAGGTATTTCATCGAAAACTTGCCATTCAATGATTCCTTGACTGATTTCAGCATCGAAACATTATTTCTGATCAACAGTATGTCATCCACATACAAGACCAAAATACTACTGAGCTCCCACTAGGCTTCTTGTATAAACAATAGTACTCTTCATTCTTGATGAAACCAAGGTCAATGATGACTTCATCAAAACAAATATTCCAACTCCGAGCAGCTTGCCTCAATCCATAAATGGATCTCTTGAGCTTGCATATTTTACAAGCGTTAGTTGGATTGACAAAACCTTCGGGATGTATCATGTATACATCCTATTTTAAATTTCCATGACGGAAAGTCATTTTGACATCCATCTGCCATATCTCATAATCAAAATATGCAGCTATAGCTAGTATGATCCTTACCGACTTCAGCATCGCTACGGACAAGTAGGTCTTGTCATAGTCAGTTCCTTGAACTTGTCCATAACCTTTAGTGACAAGCCAAGCTTTGTGGATCCGAACATTTCCATCCACATCGGTTTTATTCTTAAAGACCCATTTGCAACCTATGGCTACTACGCGAGGTGGTGGATCAACCAAGTCACATACTTCATTGTTATCCATGGACATTAACATAGATCTCATGGCCTCCAGCCATGCCTTGGAATCTGGGCTCACCATCGCTTCCGCATATGTGGTCGGCTCATCGCTTTCTAGGAACAACACATTGTGCACTCTGTGCAATCTTTCAAATCTCCGTGGCTCCGGTGCCAACTCCACTATGGGTTCTCTGACTGACTCCGATATGATAACATCATAAACCGCGTTGTCCCCGAGTGGCTCTCAAATTTCTTCGAGTTGTACCGTTCTCCCACTGGCCTCCCGACTGAGAAGCTCTTTCTCTAGGAAAACCCCGTTTCGAGGAACAAACACTTTGTTCTCTTCTCGGTTGTAGAAGTTATATCCCAAGGCTTCCCTCGGATATCCCATGAATATGCATTTATACGACTTGGGTGTAAGCTTGTCGGACATGAGTCGATTGACAAATGCTTCACAACCCCAAATCTTTAGAAAATACAAACTAGGACTCTTCCCAGTCCACATCTCATGTGGTGTCTTGTATATGGATTTTGATGGTACCCTGTTAAGTGTGGAAGATGCAATTTCTAGGGCCTATCCCGAGAATTACAATGGTAAATCCGATTTGCTCATCATAGACCAGACCATGTCCAACAAGGTTAGATTTCTCTGTTCTGACATGTCGTTTCTCTGCGGCGTACCTGTAGGTGTGAGCTGAGGTACTATACCTCGACTTTTCTGATGATCATCAAACTCATGGCTCATGTACTCACCTCCACGATCTGAACGCAGAAGCTTTATCGCCTTGCCGAGCTGATTTTCAACCTTGTTCTAAAACTCTTTATATTTCTCAAAAGTTTCCGACTTGTGTTGGCTCATCAAATTGGTATATCCATGTCTACTCAGGTCGTCGATAAAAGTCACGAAGTACTGATAGCCACCTCTGGCCGTTGTGCTCATTGGACCACACACATCGATGTGCATAAGCTCCAACGGTTCGGATGCCCAATCGCAACTCTTTGTAAAAGGAGACTTAGTCATCTTGTCTAGCAAGCATGATTCACATGTCTTGAACAACCCGAAGTCGGACGAATTTAGGAGTCCGTCATCATGGAGCTTCTTCATGTGTTTCAAACTAATGTGTCCAAGTCGGCAATGCCAGAAGTATGTCGGATTTATCTCATTTGGCTTATGCCTCTTAACATTCACGTTATAGACTGGTTATGTTTCTAGGTTTAAAATAAATAGCCCATCTACAATGGGTGCATAACCGTGGAACATTCCATTCAAATAAAATGAACAACCATTGTCATTTAAATTGAATCCATAACCTTGACTCATCAAGCACGAGGCCGAAATAATGTTCCGAATAAGTGCGGGAACGTAATAAAAATTATTTAATTCCAAAATAAATCCAGAAGGAAGCTGGAGCTGCATCGTGCCGACCTCAAACGCATGAACTCTTGCTTTGTTGCAGACCCTGATGTCAATCTCCCCTTGTGCCACACGCCTAGTTCTTACCAGCCCCTACATCGAGTTGCAAATGTGAACAATCAGTCCGGTATCAAATACCCAAGAGCTACTAGGTATGTTAGCAAGGTAAATGTTTATAACATATGTAACAAGTGTACCTTTGCTTGAAGAAACATCTCCGGCCTTCTTGCCATGCTGAGCAAGCCACTTGCTATAGTTGTTCTTCCAGTGACCAGCTTCCTTGCAATGAAAGCAAATGATCTTTGAGTTCGATCCGGACTTGAGCTGAGCGGCGGAGACAACCTTCTCCGTGCCCTTTGCCTAACCCTTTTTCTTGGACCAACTCTTCTTGAACTTAGCCGAGTTCTACACCATCAACACTTGATGCGTGCCATTCTTAATATCCTACTCTTCCACCTTGAGCATCCCACGCAAATCAGTGAGCTTCTTATCCATGACATGCATATAATAGTTCGAGATGAAGGTCCCATAGCTAGCTGGAATAGAACCCAAAACTGCATCTGTAGCCAGCTCATCCAAGTGTGGGAAGCACAATCAATCCAAAGCTTGCACGTATCCGATCATCTTGATCGCATGCGGGCTCAGTGGATCACCTTCCTTTAGCTTACAATCCATCAAGGATCACCATAGGTTGAACCTTTCGGTCCTAGACTGAACCTAAAACATGCTATTGAGACTCTCGATCATATCAAAAGCCATAATATCTTCGAAATTTTGTTGCAAATTGGGCTCCATACAAGCCAGCATGAGGCAGCTGATCTTGTTCGATTCATCAATGAGTTTTTGGGAGGCATTCTTTGTTCTGGCATTAGCATTATCGGCAGGTACCTCTCGAAGTGGATCCTCTAGAACATGTTCCTTTTTATCATGCTTGAGAACAATTCTCAAATTTCTATACCATGTGGTAAAGTTTGTTCCATTCAGTTTATCCTTTTCCAGAATTGATTTCAATGCAAAGTTTTGAGCAGGTGGTGCCATTGATCTACAACAGAAAATATGCAATCACTAAGCAATGTGTTTATGTAGAGTAATTAAAGCCTTAAATAGAACTACTCCCACTGAAGTCGGCATCCCTCCACAAACTCTTAGTGATTCAGGATCCGTCTAGCACGAGCAACTAGTGAGCTTTAGCATCACTGCTAGCCAACTTGCCTATCCGGTAAGCAACACCTTGCTAATCGTATCTCTATACGACTCCTGTCGATTGGGTACGTATCTCATACCCTGGCTCACAACCTTCTTTTCCACAAGGCCAAAAACCATTTTGATAGCCTTGTCAAGTTAACATGATGCAGTGCATGTCCGTGTCCGACACGAACCCTCCAGTTCAGGGACAGCCAGTACCACCTCAATTTTATGAGCCCACTACTAGACATACTTGTCGTGCGAAGGTGCAACATCCGGAATGGCAATGTGCTTGATATTAACGAGGGATATTTGTACCATTATAACATGCCTAGAAACAAGAAGCAATATCAACCACATATAAACATAAATATGTGAAGTAGTATGGCTCCTTCAAGGACGTCCTTCCATGGCCGGATCCAACTCCGATGACCAGGGCGGAACTCCATCTTGTTCGTCACGTCGGGACACCAAAGCCTCGCACTTGATCTCTGTCCTCCAACTACTACAACTAGTAATAAATTTACAGAGAATCGCTATACAATATAATGACAGCAGTTTGGCTCCTGTCAGTTGACAATCATGACACACAGGTCATGTTAAATTACACACATGCATCACATACATATGAGACATACTATTCACATCCAATCTGCAAAACAAACTGATGCATAGAACCGCATTCTATCGGTTTGTGTGATCGTGTACGAAATACAAGGTCTTATGCATGCGGCGGTCTCGATTCAGATTTACGTTTCATAGTTAACCCCGATGGCGGAAACCAACCGGTATGGGTAGGTTGTGTCACGACCTCGTCGTCTCCGATTGACAAAAAACATAGCCTCAACGATCTTGATGTGCACTTGATCTCATCAACCGTGCACATAGACAATCTCATGAATGACAACCGATCTCCTCTGTCGCCTCCACATATGAAATATGCATCCGATCTGAAATGAAAACATATAGTAGAGGCTCTGATACCACTGTTGGGTTCTACCATAGGTGCATCGCATGCAAATCAAAAAATCCTACGCGCAGAACATCCAAGAACATGTTATGGATAAGGATCACAAATCATTACCACTAGACGCGCAGTGCCCTGCAGCGGAAGTAGAGTTGGGGCAGCATGTTCTCGTGTTCCGTCTCCACCTCGTCTGATATCCCTCGAACCATCGATCACCGGATCCTCTCCCTCGAACAGTCGGTCGTCAGATCCCATGTACATGTTCATCGGAGCGGTGCAAGTGCATCGCCTCTAACGGTATCCCTGCGTACAGGAGGAACATCGTGCGGCAGACTACTAGGTCCGATCACACAGTTCGGCGGTGAGTGAAGGTGGATACTTGCAACACATGCAAAACCTAATGATGGTGCCGAAGTGATCAACCATATTGGTGTGCCGCACCTCCACTATATATAGGCATCTCTCACGGGCTCAACTCTTGGGCCTCGTATGGATCCTAAAGCCCACGTGTTCCTTCCCTTAAGCGCACGCGACCCCTTAGGTTCTCGTTCACTTGATTGCGAGTCAGGTCACATTCGTCTCGACCAGTCGGTAGCAGCCTCTAGCAAGGTGTGCTGACTCCAAGTGTCCGATGAAGTTGGTTAGGCGAACATGTACTTCACACTTCCGTTCCCTTTGCAACATGATATATGTTGTTGTGCACAAGGTGACATGGTCATCCTTGTTGTAGCATGACCAAGGGGGTCTGGGACTAAGGAGTCCTCGGGCCGTCGGCTCATTCCTCGTGGGCCGACCTATTTGGCTGATCTGCTAAAGCCCGAACTAACCAAGTGTGAAGCATGTCAGTTTCATTAGAAGAAACTACATCAACCAGCCCAAGCCCTTGAGACAATCCCTCTCTCCTGGCCATTTTCGGCCTGGGGGCTCGACATCTTGGGCCCCTTCCTCCGTGCTATCGGGGGCTTTGAGTACTTGTACGTCGCAATCGACAAGTTCACAAAGTGGCCAGAAGTGGAAGCAGTGAGAAAGGTGACAGCACAATCAGCCGTCAACTTGTTCAAAGGACTAGTTTGTCGTTTTGGTGTACCAAAGAGGGTCATCACTGACAACGGCACACATTTCATGAGCCGCACCTTCATGCAGTACGTCCAAGACCTTGGCGGCAAGATCTGTTTTGCTTCTGTTGCCCATCCAAGGAGAAACGACCAGGCGAAAAGGGCTAATGTTGAAGTGCTGCAAGGCCTCAAGACAAGAACTTTTGACAAACTGTGCAAGTTCGGAAGGCGCTAGATTAATGAGTTGCTGGTGGTTCTTTGGTTAATTAGAACGACATTAAATTGAGCTACCGGCCAGACACCCTTCTCCCTGGTATACAGGGCAGAAGCAGTTCTCCTCACAGAACTCATATACGGGTCACCTTGAGTGCTCTCTTATGATGAGCTTTAGCAAGAGCAGTTGTGGCAAGATGATGCGACACTCCTTGAGGAAGACCGTCTTCAGGCTGTTGTGCAAGCTACACGCTACCAGCAAGCTTTGCGCCGCTATCATAGCCGCAAAGTTAATGCCTGAAGTCTTGAGGAAGGTGACCTTGTTCTTCGGCGCGTTCAGTCTGCCAAGAATTCCAACAAGTTGACACTGAAGTGGGAAGGCCCTTATCGGGTAGTGTGAGTCACCAGGCCTAGCGCAGTCCGCCTGGAGACCGAAGATGGCATCCTAGTGATCAACTCCTGAAATATCGAACATCTTCGTAAGTTCTACCCATGAGGCTCGGTTGCCGGGTCTCCCGGCAACCACCTTTTGTACAAGTCTTACCGCTGAAGCATGTAATCCTTGGTACAAAGCCAGGCACAAACCCTGTGCATAGTTGAATAAAGCTAAGTGTTTTGCAATCTTGTTGATTCTCATGTTTAATTATGTACATGTTTGTCCGAGATATTGCATTGCGCTTACTCCCGGCAAGAGCTAACGGGCCGCCAAGGTTCCACATCCGTATTTTCTCTTCTTTCTTTTTCTCCAAGGACAGAAGGTTACCTCACGTGCAGCTTTGCTGGGAGGAATGGTGGTATGGATACCTATGGGCGACGTTCAAAAAAATCATCGGAACTTAAACCTTTTGAGTATGGATCTGTAGAATGCTTCGTGTGATTCACTTATATATTTTGAGCTTGGATATTGGTTTATATTAATTGTATAATTCGCTTTGAACTTCACTTATATCTTATAGAGTATGAATAAAATGATCATTGGAATTTGGCTTGGGAGAGTATCATTGAAATATCATGCCTAGCTAAAAAGGCATCAAAGAAAAGCGCTTATTGGGAGACTACCCAACACTTTTACTTTATGTTTTTATGTGTTCACATGATTAAGATATTGTAGTAATCATGTTTTGTGCCTTTTATTTCAATAAAGTGCCAAGTAAAGCCTTTGGGATAGTGTGGATACTTGTTTGTTTGATTCTGTGTAGAACGGAAAGTTTTGCGTCCAGTATATGAATTGTTTGATTTTACTGGAGAGTCAAAAATTCTGAAATTTCTACACAAAAGTGCTATGAAAATTCTGTGATATGTCCTAACTTTTCAGAATTTTTAGAGTCAGGGAAGTATGGTGATCATTCAGATCTTTACAGACTGTTCTGTTTTTGACAGATTCTGTTTTGCATGCATAGTTTGCTTGTTTCAAGTGTTCCTATAGCTTATATCGAGTAATATAAATTGTGGGAATGATGTAATACACTAGGTATCATGTGGGAATAATTATGAATCTTGTCTTGATAGTACCTAAGTGAATGATCTATCTTTATTACACTAACCCTTCTAACAAAGTTCCGTTATGTTTTGTGTGATTGAAGTTTTCAAGTTTTGGGTGAGACACCGAGATGAGGAGAATAAGGAGTGACAAGAACCTAAGTTTGGGGATTCCCAAGGCACCCCCAAGGTAATATTCAAGGAAGACTCAAGCGTCTAAGCTTGGGTATGCCTCGAAAGGCATCCCCTCTTTCGTCTTCAACACTATCGGTATATCTTACTTGGAGCTATATTTTTATTCGTCACATAATATGAGTTTTGCTTGGACCGTCATTTTATTTTGTTGTTCCCTGTTAGGTTTTATTTATAATCTTGTTTTCCAATAAAAAGTTCCAAAAATTGCATTGCATGTTTTGATGTGTGATGTGTAAAAAAAGAAACATTTTTTGTAGTGTTTGAATTTTCATATTTTACTGGACGTGGAAAGTTTCTGAAATTTTTACACGGTGTTTTCATATAAATTCCTTGCAATTTCCTAAATTTTCATAATTTGTAGAGTACATAGGTACACTAGTTTAATAAATTACTACAGACTGTTCTGTTTAGACAGATTGCTGTCATAGTTTTGTTATCTACTTATCCTATAGTTTCCATAGCCTATATTGGTAAATATGAATTGTGGAAATGATATTATACAGTAACTAATGTTTGAAGATTATTGTACAACTTGTCTTTGCAGTACATGAAGTGTTGATTTGTTCTTATGTGTACTAACCTATCTCACGACTATATTTTGAGTTTTGTGTGGATGAAATTTTTTAGAATAGGTAAAACCGAGATAAGAGAGGATTGAACAAGATACAAAATCTCAAGATTGGGGATTCCCAAGGCACCCCAAGCAACTATTTCAAGAACTCTCAAGTATTTAAGCTTGGGGATGCTACGCATCCCACTTCTCTTCATCAACAATTATCGGTTAGCCTATGTTGAACCTAAATTTTTATTCGTTCACATGATGCATGCTATTCGTGGAATGCCATTACATTTTGTTTGTTGTTTCAATAAAATCATTGGATCTGAAATTTTGAATAAGAGAGAGACCTCACATGGCTATTTAACTAATTAACTACGCATTCATCTTCACTTATATCTTTTTGGAGTAGTTTATCATTCACTCCCGTGCTTCACTTATATCCTATGAGTAAATGGTTGAATGAATTGAATATCATAAATCTGAAATTAAAAATGCTTCATACACTTATCCCATGGGGAGTAATGACTTCACACATAATCAGTATAGGTGGTGAAATTTATTAAAATTTAGCAAACACCGCATTGGTCACTTGAATAATTCATGAATGAATATTGAAGGAAGAGAGGTTTCACATATAAATGGACATCTTCTATGATTGTGAATACCCATTAATTATTTTCAAACTTGAGAAAATTAGTTGAAGTTGGACAAGGAAGACAACGTAATGAGTTATGCTTGGGTATATTTGTATAGAAGTTATACTGTTTTGGATCCTCCAACATTTGGTGCTTGCTTCCACCTCGTACTAGCCAAAACTTCCGCACCAAGTAGAAATACTACTTGTGCATCCAAACACCCTTAAACCAGTTTTTCCATGAGAGTCCACTATACCTACGTATGGATTGAATAAGATCCTTCAAGTAAGTTGTCATCGGTGCAAAAAGCAATAAAAATTGCTCCTAAATATGTAAGATCTTTTATTGTAAGGGAAAATAAGTGTTGTACGAATTTGTGATGACAAAGAAATAAAAGCAACGGACTACATAATAAACGTTGCTATCACAAAGGGCAATACAACGTGACATTCCTTTGCATTAAGAGTTTGCACATCCAAAAACAAAATGCGCATGACAACCTCTACTTCCCTCTACGAAGGGCCTGTCTTTTATTTTCTAGTACTTACCTTTATACAAGAGTCATGGTGATCTTCACCACCTCCTATATTTCGCCCTTTTCTCTTGGCAAGCATCATGTGGTGGGGAAAGATCCAAGCATATATGGCCATCCAAATATATTTGATCATGAATTATTATTGTTGGCAATTATCTATATGATAAATAAGTTGGGAGGTGAAACTCTAAGCCCCTATCCTCATTTGTGTTCGATGGATGTTGCTCTAAAAATATGCCTTGAGAGTTAGCAATCATGGAAGACTATATGATAGTTGAGTATGTGTAATTTTCTAAATCAAAGCTCTTACATAGACCCTTCCTAAAAATAGGATGAATTGCAATTGTTTGGTGACTGAAGGCATAGTTGTTAGTTTTCAAGAAACTTTATGGTCTATACTTTAACATGTGAATGGCTTGTTACTTCATCATGAGAGGTTTTATGATATGAGCTACTGTTTATGATATATAATGATGCTATAAAAAGTGATTGGAATTATCATCAATCAAACTTGTGCACTTGCTAGCATTCACACTTCATAAGTTATTTCTTTTATCATTTACCTACTCGAGGACGAGCAGGAATTAAGTTTGGGGATGCTAATACATCTCCAACGTATCTATAATTTATGAAGTATTCATGCCATGTTTACAGTAATTCTATATGATTTTGGTATGATTTTATTAGAACTAACCCGGACTGACGCTATTTTCAGCAAAACTACCATGGTGTCGTTTTTGTGCAGAAATAGAAGTTCTCGGAATGGGCTAAAAATTTAGTATGATTTTTTGTGGACCAAAACAGACCCCCAAAGCATTGGAGCTGGGCGAGAAGAGACACAAGGAGGCGACAAGCCTGCCAGGCGCGGCTAGGGGGGAGGCCGCGCCTAGCAGGCTTGTGACTACCTCATGGCCCCCGTTGACATGAGATCGTTGCCAAAAATTCATGTAAATAAAGAAAACCCCAAAAGGAAACCTAGATCGAGAGTTCCGCCGCCACACACCTCCATAGCCACGAAAAAATAATCTTGGCCCTCTCCGGCACCCTATCGGAGGGGGTCACCATCATCGGAGGCCATTTTCATCGCCCCGGAGGGGCCATCAACACCATGGAGGCCAAGGACTAGAGGGGGAACCTTTCCCCACAGAGGGGGAGTCCATGGAGGAGGAAGCACAAGGGGGAGACCCTCTCCCCCTCTCTCCCAGTTGTGCCGGAGTGCCATCGAGGGAACCATCGCCGCGGTGATCGTCTTCATCGACATCACCTTCTTCATCACCATCCTCATCTCCTTTTAGCGGTCCACTCTCCCGCACCCTGTTGTAATCCCCTACTTGAACATGGTGCTTTATGCCACATATTATGATCCAATGATGTGTTGCCATCCTATGATGTTTTGAGTAGATTTCTGTTGTCCTTTGGGTTGATTGATGATCAAGATTGGTTTGAGTTGTATGTTTATTTTGGTTCTGTCGTATGGTGCCTTCCGTGCCACGCACACGTGAAGGACTCCCGATGTAGGGTATTGCAATACGTTCATGATTCGCTTATAGTGGGTTGCTTGAGTGACAGAAGCATAAACCCGAGTAAGGGTGTTGTTGCGTATGGGATAAAGGGGACTTGATGCTTTAATGTTATGGTTGGGTTTTACCTTAATGACCTTTAGAAGTTGCGGATGCTTGCTATAGTTCCAATCATAAGTGCATATGATCCAAATAGAGAAAGTACATTAACTTATGCCTCTCCCTCAAATAAAATTGCAATAATGATTTCTGATCTTGTTAACAAATGCCTAGGATAATTCCGCACACCGACCCATCATTATTCCACACTCGCTATTTGTAATATATTGTTATATTATGATAATATCACCTATTTTTATATTTTATTTCTCCATTATCATGGAAAGCTATCCTCTTCATACCCATAACGTAATTTTATTTCTCGTTTGTAGATGGAAGCAAACGTTCGGTGTATGTAGAGTTGTATCGATGGCAGATAGGACTTGAGAGAATATTGATCTTACCTTGAACTCCTTGTAGGATTGACACTCCATACTTATCACTTTCACCTTTGGAAATTTCTACGATGATTCCTTGCACTTGGGGATTATCAGGCGATATTTTTCCATGTCAATATTTTTCCATGCTAGATGTGTTATTCTCAATATGAGTGTCTATTCCCTTGTCATTGCACGAGAGTACAGCGGTAATAGGGATGCCCATTCCCGAAATGAAATGAAAAGAAAGAATTTTTTTACTTTATGCTTTCAAATAATAAATTCCCTGGAAAGTGTTGGTATGGAAGACAATCGTGGATTCGGCTAGCCATGGAAAGTGAAAGTATGCTGGAAAAAGGAATAAACTTTTTTTCTGTTTGGGAACCGCTTATGATATATCTAGCATGGAAAGATATTGAAATCTCTCGATCGTTTTCGTTGACAGGAAAGGCATGTCACCCAAAATATTTTTCTCTATCAATTTTAACCTTGAGCTCCAGCACCTCTACAAATCCCTACTTCCCTCTACGAAGGGCCTATCTTTTACTTTATGCAAATTTTTTATTTTCAATTTGTGTCTCCATCTTCTCTTATAAATCACAAACTATGAGGCATTATGATTGTACTTGAGCATTAGGTGTAGCTAATATTTGAGTGTGTATCATGAATGGACCAATGATTGAGCATGATGGGCTAGGGATAACTTGCTTTAGTGTTGATATTTTGAAAGACATGGTTACTTGTTGATATGATGAGTATTAAAGTTTTCATGTCAAAACAAGACTTGCTCTGAACCATTTAAAAGTCCAAATGGCCATGCTACAAAGAAAAGAATATGTGATGAACATGTTAGGCAGCATTCCACATCAAAAATTATGTTTTTATCATTTACCTACTCGAGGACGAGTAGGAATTAAGCTTGGGGATGTTCATACGTCTCCAACGTATCTATAATTTTTGCTTGTTCCATGTTGTTATATTATCAATCTTGGATGTTTTACAATCATTTTATAGCAACTTTATATCATTTTTGGGAACTAACCTATTGACATAGTTCCAAAGTGTCAGTTGTTGTTTTTTCTTGTTTTTTACTTCGCAGAAAATCAGTACCAAACGAAGCCCAAATGTCATGAAAAAAATTGGAGAATTTTTTTGGACCAGAAGACACTAGATGGGCCACACAAGTGCCATATAGGAGGCCCGAGGTGGGAAAAACCCACCAGGGCGCGCTAGAGGCCCCTAGCGCGGGCTGGTGGTTGGTGCCCATCGAGGGGGGGCCTCCACAAATAATTGCCTCTATAAATTCATAAATATTCAAAAAACTCTTGGGGAGTCGACTAAAGACAATTCCATCCAGCGCAAGTTCCAGAACCGCGAGATCCAATCTAACACTATCACGGAGGGGTTCATCTTCTTCATAGGTGCCTCTCCGATGATGCGTGAGTAGTCCACCATAGACCTACGGGTCCGTAGGAGGTAGCTAGATGTCTTCCCCTCTCTTATCATTCTCAATACAATGGTATCTTGAATATCTATTTGATGTAATGAGTTTCGCTGTGTGTTTGTTGCGATCCGATGAATTTTGAGTTCATGATCAGTTTCTATCCATGAATATGACTTGAGTCTTCTTTGATCTCTTATTTGCATGATTACTTATAGCCTCCTATTTATTCTTTGAATCATTGGTTTAGTTAGGCCAACTAGATCGATTTTTCTTGCCATCGGAAAAGGTACTTTGTGATGGGTTCGATCTTGCGGTGTTCTTTCCTAGTGACAGAAGGGGCAGCAAGGCATGCATGTATCGTTGCCATTAAGGGTAAAAAGATGGGGTCTATTCCTACATGAATAGATTCTGTCTACATCATGTCACCGTTCTTATTGCATTACTCCGTTTCTCCATGAACTTAATACACTAGATGCATGCTGGATAACAGTCGATGTGTGGAGTAATAGAAGTAGATGTAGAATTGTTTCGGTCTACTTATCTTGGATGTGATGCCTATATAATGATCATTGTCTGGATATTATCATGATTATTTGATCATCTATCAATTGCCCAACAGTAATTTGTTCACCCACTGTGTGACAGCCCAAGTGTTGTCCCTACCTTATTTGGCATGTAACCCATTGTGTGAGCCTTGTGTCATGAGATCTATGTATGAGTTGCACCTTGCTCCCATGTGTTGTTCTTGCATTCATTCATCATGCACCATGTCATCCATCATTTCATCATCATGCATTCATCTTGTTCTTGTGTTTTGGTGGTGTGATGTGTGATGTGCCTTGAGTGGGTTGGCCTTGAGAGTGGTGGAGCCATGTGGTAGCCTCTTATTCTCCCTCTCATTCCCTTTGTAACTTCTTCTTCCAAAAACCCCTCATTCTATTTATTTTTATCATCAGAATTAAGTTGATTTAAAATATTTTAAAAATGTCCATGAGGTGGCCCTTATGTTGTTATTAATATTGGGAGTGGAACTTTGGTTATTTGGAAGTGTTTGGCCTTTGAAAACTATTTAAACAGGGGTTGTTTTATTATTATACTATTAAAATAACTTGTTCTAAAATCTTTTCTATATTTTATTAAATTAGAGCATATTAATTTCTCTACAAAACTATTTTTGTTTTACTCTAAAACCCTTTTATTTACTCTGGAGATTATTGTTTGTGTGGCTGTTTATCAAAGGGTAAAACCCTTCTATGCACTGAGTGAGAGGCAGTGTGTGCGGTGGGCTTCGGGCCCAAGTGGCCCAGCCGACCTACTATGCACCTGCTCCGTCTTCCTCCGTCAGGCATGGCAGAGAGCAGAGCGCAACGAGAGAGAGAGAGAGCGACGTCCGTCATTGTTAGCCCTCCCAAACATCGAGGCCGGCCTATTTATAGGCGCGGATCCCTAGGTCTTCCCTCCTTCCTCTCCTTTCGCCGTCGCCACTCCTCCTTTCCCCTTTCTCCTCCTCTGTTCTTCCTCTTCTCCTCCTCTGTCAGGTTAGGTGAGTGGGGTTCAGAGAGTGTACGGAAGGTCTCGTCGGCTTCGGCAAGGTCTCCGGTGCAGGCAGGTCGTCGCGGCCATGTCCAAGGGTAAGCGGATGGATCCCGCTCCCCGTCCCCGGCGCTAGGGGAGTGGAAGGTCCCCTGCTTCGACTTCTTCGTCTGCGGCTTTGTTTGGGTGTAAAAGCTCCGCCTCGAGCTCGTCTTCTTCCCCCACACGCGTCTTCTTCCTCCCCTTCGGTTCCGGCGCTCCCAGCGACCCCTAGGTGAGCAGTCGATGCATTCCCGAGCCCCTGCTTGCCTTCTTTCGTCGTGTGTGCATAGATCGGAGGTGCCCGTAGCTCCCAGTTCTGCCATGGCGACGTGCGCGTGTGCCTAGTGGCTCGAGAATGTGCGCTTGGTGTCCGTGGGGTAGCCCATCGAGCAGTCGATCCATCCCTGTGCAAAGCGTCGCCCTTTAGTGCGTGTAGGCTCGGTTCTGGCCGTGCCCAGGACGTGCACATCGTGCTCTCGCGCATTGTTCGTCAGTTAGCGATGTGTGTCTTTGGATTCAGTTAAGCAATGCAGGACAGGTTAAGAGGAGTGCAGCGCCTATACTAGTAAGAACTGAGCCCGTAGCCCAGTGGTCTGGTGTGTTGTGTGTGTCCAGGGGGTCTGGGGTTCGATCCCCCCTTCTCCCCCCTTTTTGGTTCCTTTTTTTATTTTTACTTTCTTTTCTTTTCTTTGACTTGTGTGGGTGTATTGCATGTATGCCATGTAGATTCAAGTGTTTTTTTATTTTCTGTTACATATATACATATGTATGTGTGGGAGTGCCCTTGCTTGAATACATGGATATGTGTGTATACACCTAGTGCATACATATACATATGTATGTGTGGTTAGTAGGTGCATGTGTGTATGTGCTTCTTGCATATACACACATGTGTGTGTGGGTGTGGTGTTTTGTGTGTGTGGTGTGTTTGTTTTGCACTCACACATGTGTGGTAGCGTAAGTGTGTATGTATGAGTGCATACACATACGTGTGGTGTGTGCCTAGTGTTGTGTGTCTGTATGCACCATGCCCACATACATACTTGTGTATGTGTGTGATTGGCATATCGATGTGATGCCATGTGTGGTATGTTGTGTGGGATGTGTATGTATGTTCTACATACACACACACATGTGTATGAATAGCTCCATGTGTAGTTTTCCCTCTTATGTGATATTGACCATGGTTCTTCTTCTAGCTAGTTTCATCCTTGCTAGTGATGCTATGCCATGTTAACATGTCCCTAGGGTGATATTTATTTATTTCCAACTTGTAAGCATAGAGCCCATGCCATTTTTGTGCATTTTCATCATGTCACTTAAGTGCCATAAGTCATCCATGGGGGATAGGGTCAAATTTCGACCTAGCCTTCCTCCCCCTTGCTCCACACAAGTATAGGGGTATGAGTAATGCTTTTGGGGTAGTATAAACCCATGAATGCACCTGTGAAGTCAGATTTGACTTTGGGGCAACTTGATAAAACTGCATTTTTATGCTGTGATGCCCTTTTGTCTTTTATCTATGAATTAATCTATGCATGCTTTCAAGATCTTGCCAACATGAATTTTTTAGTCAAAGTTGTTGGTAATGTTCCAGTATTTTTTTGTTATTCATGTGAAGTCTCTAGATAAGTGAGAACCATGTTGTTTAGTTGGTTACTTTCTGTTACTGTTCATCCTGCTTAGAAATGGCTAGGTCTGGAGTCTGCTGCTATTGTTTTGCCATGAAGAGTTAGGTGTTAGGTGCAGCTAGTGATGTGTTGTGAATTTGACCATGTTCAGTGTTAGGTATTTGTAGAAGGTATTGTCATCTACCATCCTATTAATTTTCATGTCATTTGGAGCTTCCTAGCATATTTAACTAGTGTTGTCAACTTGCTACTTTGTTAACCCAGATTCCAGAGAACTGGAATTTTCACTAAGTCCCTAAAAACCTGATTCATCATGCCTACTTGATTGCTCCATGCATATTGATGTGTGCCCCTTTTGCTGATTGCATAGTTGAATGAAATGATGTGGGTGTTGAGTAGATTATGTCCATATCTTGTTTGTGGCTGTAGGAATCCTGTAGCTCTAGTTGTGAGCTTTTCAAATTGCTATGTTGCTATTTTGTGGCAGATTGGGTGCTATCTTGTTTTGTGAGTTGTGGGAGCTATACTCCATGGAATTGAGTGATTCTTGAGTCTATTGTGATTGGTTTTTCATCACCTGTCCAGTGGCTACCTTGGAATGCCAAGAATTATCCCAGGTATTTGGTGGTCTTGTGTTTTTGCCTTCGCATCTTGTCGTGAGCGTATCTCGAGAACCGTAGCTCCGTTTCTCGCGATCCTTATGTGCATTTCCATCGATTTTGCATGATGCATCCATATATTCCATGTTCATGCATGTCTAAATAACTTAACCTGAGGTTCTGTCCAGTTTCATTAATATACCAACTTTGCATATGAAACTTGAATAGAATTGGGTTGCCATGTTTAAAACTTCATTAAATGAATCATGCATCATCTTGGTTGTGCATTGCACCTTGGTTGGTTATTTATTGCTGTTTCTATTGGGTAGACGCGAGTGTCGAAACTGAGTTCAGGGACCCTGGAGAGTACCACTACGAGGATCCCGCTACTTGTTCCACTGAAGATCCAACAGGCAAGATGATCGTACCCGGATCCCAATACTATCTTTGCTTGCTAGTTTCTCGCTCTTATTGTTACATTGCACTACCTACCACATGATATCAGCCCCATGATGCCATGACAGCCTCTAACCTCCACATCCCAGCAAACCATTGAATGGCTAAGTTACCGCTGCTCAGCCCCTCTTATAGCGTTCTTAGTTGCAGGTGCAGGTCGTTCCATGTGATAACATGGTTTGGGTAACACAAGTAAATTCTGTTATTTAATTTAATGCACATATATATCTGGTATTGGTGGAAGGCTTGGCCTTTTGCTAAGTGATTTGTTCCGCTCGTACCGCCATTAGTTCTTTGTTACCGGTGTTATGTTCTCCATATTTTGTGCTCCTAACACGCTTGGGGTTGTTATGGGGACCCCTTGTTTATTCTGTGGAGATTAAAACTTGTCTGGCAAGACCCAATATTGGTACTACATTTTCTATAACTAATGAACCTGCATAGGGCTTTGCAACCCCGTGGATAAATTAATCAACCCCCGGGCCAATGCTCCACATGAGTGTTGGTCCAAAAATGTCAACCGCCGGTGGCCACCAGGGGCAACTCTGTGTTTGGCCTACCGAAAGTTTGGACAATCCGTCGTGTCCTGAGACTGAGATACGCGACTCTTATCGGGTTCATTGACACGTCGGGAGGTCTTGCTGGATTTGTTTTACCTTTATCGAATGTCTTGCGTGAGGAGTCTGACTTTCTTCGGGTTTACTCGAGGTGTTGGCCTCCTTTGTAATTGTCTATGATGATCGCGAGAACCGCGTTCGAGGCTATTCCCACGGAGTGTGGTTATTTGTGATGGACTAGTTGGAGCACCCCTGTAGGGTTAAATCTTTTCAGAAAGTCATGCCCACGGTTATGTGGCAACTTGGATACTTGTTTAACACCCGGTTTTAGAAAACTTGAAGTAAACTCTAATTAAAATACACCATCTGTGTGAGTAACCGTGATCATCTCTGCTCGTGAACATGAACCGAGAGAGAACATGGTGGGGTTATGATTGACGTAAGTAAGTGTTCAGGATCTCTTAGAGATCATACTAGATTCGATCGTTCTTCGTAGGCCACTCATATTTATTTCATGTTGCGTAAGCTAGTCACCATAAAATGCTTAGTGCTGCTGCAAACTAAACATCACCCTTCCATCCTAAAGTTTAAATAGTCTTGGTACCGGGGCACAAGATAGCTGAGTCCTCTGTGGCTCACAGTTTACTACAATATCCAGGTGCAGGTTCAGATGAGTTCGTGCAGGATGATCTTACTCGGCTCCAGTGGGAGTATGATGAGGAGAGATGCAGGATGTACGTGACATATCCGGATGAGTAGAGGACCTGGTCGTGATCTTTGGGATAGCTTGATAGTATCATTTGCAACTTCTATTATCGTTTGATTTCGTTCGTAGTCGGACCCTGTGTTCAACTTGATGCTATGATTTAAGTGTCATTGTAAGTTAGCATGTAGCGAGTGTAAGCCAACTTGTATACTCTTCTCATTCAATATTGTATGTTGTGATGATACTATTCTTGCTAACAGCAAGATGCGCCTCTATCCCTTGTGAGGCCCTCGTGCCTTAAACGGATAGGCGCGCGTCTTGGGCGTGACACACTGTGCGCTATACTCATGAGACAAGCCACTAGTGAAACCTACGGCCCCAGGTCTACTTTTCCAACATATTGCTTTCTGATATACTATTTTTCCTTTTTTGTTTTCAGATCTACTAAGCCAAAAAAACCAAAAAAAACTTGCTACACTTTTGTTTACCTATTTTATTTTGTGTTCTTATGAGATCTATTTGCCAAAACTATCATTACCTAATCTAAAAAAATTGTTGAGAGCTTGACAACCTCTCTTACGCGTCAGGTTGCAAGTATTTGTTATTTATGTGCAGGTGTTGTTTACGTAGGTGCTTGATCTTCCTCTATGGATTGATACCTTGGTTTCATAACTGAGGGAATTACTTACCGTCGCTGTGCTGCATCATCCCTTCCTCTTTAGGGAAATACAAACGCAGTCTCAAGCCACGTCATCTCCAAGGGTGTCTGTTGGGTTGGCGTGGATCGAAACTAGGATTTGTCACTCAGTATGACAGAGAGGTATGTCTGGGACCTCTCGGTAATACAACACCACAAGAAGATTCCAAGCAAGGTGACTAAGGAGTTAGTCACGGGATCTTGTATTACGGAACGAGTAAAGAGACTTGTCGGTAACAAGGCTGAACTAGGTACGGAGATACCGACGATCGAATCTCGGGCAAGTAACATACCCTTGGACAAAGGCAACTGCATACGAGATTGAATGAATCCTTGACATCGTGGTTTGACCGATGAAGATCTTTGTGGAATATGTAGGAACCAATATGGGCATCCAGGTCCCACTATTTTTTATTGATTGGAGAGGTGTCTTGGTCATGTCTACATGATTCTCGAACCCGTAGGGTCCGCACGCTTAACGTTCGGTGATGCTAGAGTAGTATTGGGATATGTACGTTGGTGACCAAATGTTGTTCGGATTCCCGGATAAGATACCGGACATCACGAGGAGCTCCAGAATGGTCTGGAGGTAAAGATTTATATATCAGAATTCATATTCAGGGTTCCAGAAAATGTTCGTGGATTTTCGGTATTGTACCGAGAAGGTTCTATAAGGTTCCGGAGTGAGGCCCACCTACATGGGGACCCACATGGACGTGGGAAGTGGGGAAAGTTCCCACACCCCTGGTCTAGGCGCAGGAAGATCCCCCTTAAAAGGAATAGGATCATATCCTGAAAGGATAAGATCAAGATCCCTACAAAGGGGGGATAGTGATCGGTGGGGAAGGAAATTAGGGATTTCCTTCCTCCCCCCTTGACCAACGACCCTAGGGGCTTGGAGGGAAATCCACCAACCCCTCCCACGCCTATATAAAGGCGGGGAGGTGCAAGGGGGCAGCACACCCTCCGACGGCCGCGGCCCTCCTCCCGTCTCTCCCGTTTCTTCCTCGTACGTCGCTGTGGAGGCGCTTGGTGAAGCCTTGCCGGCACTATGACACCACCATCAGCACCATGCCATCGTGTTGGTTGATATCCCATCTACTTATCATTCCTCTCTTTCTAGATCAAGAAGGAGGAGACGTCATTGAGCCACATGTGTGTTGAATGTGGAGGTGTCGTTCGTTCGGCGCTATATCGGATCAGATCGCGATTGGATCGTGAAGAGTATGAGTACATCAACCGTGTTATATATGCTTCCGCTTAGCGATCTACAAGGGAATGTAGATATACTCACCCTCTCGTAGCTATGCATCTCCATGGATAGATCTTGCGTATGTGTAGGAAAAAAATTGTTTCCCATGCAACGTTCCCCACTAGTGGTATTAGAGCTTGGTCTATGCGTATATGATATGCACGAGTAGAACACAAAAGAGTTTGTGGGTGTTGATGTTCAGATTCCTTACCTCCTTAGTCTTATTTTGATTCGGCGGTATTGTGGGATGAAGCGGCTTGTACCAACCTTACTCGTCCATGTACGAGAGACCGATTCAATCGGCTGACATGCAACTTGTTGTTTAAAGATGGCTAGCGGGTGTCTGTCTCTCCCACCTTAGTTGAATCGGATTCGATAAGAGGTGGTCCTTGTAGAAGGTTAAAAGGCAACTTGATTATCACAGTTGTGGCTTTGCATAGGTAAGAACGGTTCTTACTAGTTTCCTATAGAAGCCACGTAAAAAAATTACCAACAAAATAGAGGATGTCTAACTTGTTTTTCCAGGGCATGTTGTGATGTGATATGGCCAAAGACATGATTGATATATGTGATGTATGAGATGATCATGTTTTGTATAGATTATCATGACTTGCACATCGATGAATACGGCAACCGGTAGGATCCATAGGGTTGTCTTTAATTTATTTTCGCCATTTTTGCTTTACTTTATCGCTATGAGTTAGCAATAGTTGTAGAAGCAGTAGTTGTAGCGACAACCACATTATGACACGATGATGGAGATCATGGTGTCATGTCAGTGAGGATGGAGATCATTACGGTGCTTTGGAGATGGAGATCAAAAGCACAAGACGATGATGGCCATATCATGTCACTTATATGATTTGCATGTGATGTTTATCCTTTTATGCATCTTATTTTTCTTAGGACGATTGTAGCATTATAAGATGATACCTTAGTAAAATTTCAAGAAAAATTGTGTTCTCCCTAAGTATGCACCGTTGCGAAGGTTCGTCGTTTCAAAGCACCTCATGATTATCGGGTGTGATAAACTCTACATTCGCATACAGCGGGTGTAAGCCATATTTAAACACGTGGAATACTTGGGTTAAACTTGGCGAGCCTAGCATGTAAAGACATGGCCTCGAAACACAGGAGACCAAAAGGTTGAATATGATTCATATAGTAGATATGATCAACATGGAGATGTTCACCATTGAAACCACCTCATCTCATGTGATGATTGGACTTGGGTTGGTGAATTTGGATCATGTCACACTTAGACAACCCGAGGGATGTTGATTTGAGTGAGATTTCTTTAGTAATATGATTAATTGAAATCACTATCATGAACACAGTCTAAAGTTGTCTTTGCAAAATTATGTTGTAGATCAATAGCTCACGTTGTAGCTCCCCTGTGTTTTGATACGTTCCTAGAGAAAACTAAGTTGAAAGATTATGGTAGCAATTATGCGTACTAGGTCTGTGATCTAAGGATTGTCCTCATTGGTGCACAGAAGGCTTGTGTCCTTGATGCACCGCTCGGTGCACCACCCCCTCAAGCATCGTCTGTGGATGTTGTGAACAGCTGATAGGCAAGTTCTGATGACTACTTGATAGTCTAGTGTGTCATGCATTACGGCTTAGAATTGAGTCTCCAAAGATGTTTTGAACGTCATAGAACATATGAGATGTTCCAAGAGCTGAAATTGGAATTTCAGGCTCACGCCCGTGTTGAGAGGTTTTAGACCTCCAATAAGTTTCTTGCCTGCAAGATGGAGAAGAGTAGCTCAATTAGTGAGCATGTGCTCAGAATGTTTGGGTGCTACAATCGCTTGAATCAAGTGGGATTTAATCTTCCTAGATAAGATAGTGATTGATAGAGTTCTCCAAGTCACTGCCACTAAGATACTAGAGCTTCATGATGAACTATAATATGCAAGGGATAGAGAAGATGATCCATGAGCTGTTCGCGATGTTTTATAACGCGAAGGTAGAAATCAAGAAGGAGAATCAAGTGTTGGTGGTAAGACCACTAGTTTCAAGAAGGAAAAGGTCAAGAATGGAACTTCAAGAATGGCAAACCAGTTGCCACTCCAGTGAAGAAACCCAAGGTTGAACCCAAACCCGAGACTAAGTTCTTCTATTGTAAGGGGAACGACCATTGATAGCGAACTACCCCAAATAGTTGGTAGATAAGAAGGATGACAACATCAACAAAAGTATATTTGATATACGTGTTATTGATGTGTACCTTACTAGTACTCCTAGTAGCACCTAGATATTAGATACTGGTTCAGTTGCTAATATTGGTAACTCAAAAAAACGCTACGGAATAAACAGATACTAGCTAAGGGCAAGGTGATGATGTGTGTTCGAAATGTTTCCAAGGTTGATGTGATCACCATCGCATGCTCCCTCTACCTTCGGGATTAGAGTTGAAACTAAATAAATGTTAATTGGTGTTTGCATTGAACATGAACATGATTAGATCGTGTTTATTGCAATATGGTTATTTATTTAAGTCACAGAATAATGGCTATTATGTTTACATGAATAATACCTTCTATGGTCATCCACCCAATGTGAATGGTTTATTGAATCTCATTCGTAGTGATACACATGTTCATAATATTGATGCCAAAAGATGCAAAGTTAATAATGATAGTACCACATACTTGTGGCACTGCTGCTAAAGGTCAAATTGGTGTAAAGTTCATGAAGAAACTCCATGATGATGGATCTTTAGACTCACTCAATTTCGAATCAGTTGAGACATGCGAACCATGCCTCTTGGGCAAGATGACTGAGGCCCCGTTTTCCAATATGATGGAGCGGGCAAGTGACTTATTGGAAATGATACATGTTGATGCCTGTGGTCCAATGAGTGTTGAAGCGTGCGGTGGATATCGTTATTTTCTTACCTTCAATGATGATTTGAGTAGATATGGGCATATTTACTTAATGAAACACAAGTCTAAAACGTTTGAAAAAGTTCAAAACAAATTTAGAGTGAAGTTGAAAATCATCGTAAAAAGAAGATAAACTTTCTATGATTTGAACGTCATGGAACATATCCGAGTTATGAGTTTGGTATACATTTAAGACAATGTAGAATTGTTTCACAGCTCATGCCACCTGGAACACCATAGCATAACAGTGTGTCCGAGCGTCATAATCGTACTCTATTGGATATGGTGTGATCTATTATGTCTCTTATCGTTTTGCCACTATCATTTTGGGGTTATGCATTAGAGACAACTACATTCACTTTAAATGGGGCACCATATAAATCCGTACAGATGACACCGTATGAATTATGGTTTGGCAAGAAACCTAAGTTGTCGTTTCCTAAAGTTTGAGGATGTGACACTTATGTGAAAAGGCTTCAGCCTGATAAGCTCGAACCCAAAGCGGAAAAGTGTGTATTCATAAGATACCCTAAGGAAACAGTTTGGTACACCTTCTATCTCAGATCTGAAGGAAAAGTCTTTGCTGCCAAGAATGGATCCTTTATAGAGAAAGAGGTTCTCTCGAAAGAATTAAGTGGGAGAAAGGTAGAACTTGGTGAGGTTGTTGAACCATCACTTCAGTTGGAGAGTAGCATGGCGCAGAAAGATGTTTTTGTGGCACCTGCAGATGGATGTCAAAGCATTGTTTCCTTAACGGTTTCCTTAACGAAAGGTTGTATGTGATGCAACCAAAGGTTTTGTCGGTTCTAAGGATGCTAAAAGGTATGCAAGCTCCAGTGATCCTTCTTTGGACTGGAGCATGCATCTTGAAGTTGGAATGTACACTTTGATGAGGTGATCAAAGCTTTTGGGTTTATACAAAGTTGATAAGAAACTTGTATTTACAACAAAGTGTGTGGGAGCACTATAGCATTTTTTATAAGTATATGTGGATGACATATTGTTGATCGAAAATGATATAGAATTTTTAGAAGGCATAAAGGGTTGTTTGAAAGGAGTTTTTCGAAGGAAGACCTGGAAAAAGTTGGTTAAATATTGGGCATCAAAATCTATAGAGATAGATCAAGACGCGCGATAAGACTTTCAAGGAGTTCAAAATGGATCGGTCAAAGAAGTAGTTCTTGCCTTTATTGTAAGGTGTGAAGTTGAGTAAGAATCAAAGCTCAACCATGGAAAAATAAATAGAAATGATGAATGTCGCCCCCTATGCATCAGACATAGGCTCTATACTATATGTCATGTTGTGTACCGCATGTGATGTGTGCCATGCCATTAGTCCGGCAGGGGGTACAAGAGTGATCCAGGAGTGGATCACTGGACAATAGTCAAAAAATGTCCTTAGTAACTAGAGGACTAAGGAAATGTTTCTAGATTATGGAGGTGATAAAGAGTTCGTCGTAAAGGTTATGTCGATGCAAGCTTTGACACCAATCTGGATGACTCTAAGTAGCAATCCGGATACGTATGGTGGAGCAGACATTTTGAATAGATCCAAGTGGTGCGTAGTAGAAGCATCTACAGTATGACATAGAGATTTGCAAAGTACACACGTTTCTGAATGTTGCATACCCATTGACTAAAACCTCTCTCACAAGTAAAACATGATCAAACCCCATAACTCATTGGGTGTTAATCACATGGTGATGTGAACTAGATTATTGACTCTAGTGCTAGCGGGAGGCTGCTGGAAATATGCCCTAGAGGCAATAATAAATTGGTTATTATTATATTTCCTTGTTCATGATAATCGTTTATTATCCATGTTATAACTGTATTGATTGGAAACTCAGATACGTGTGTGGATACATACACAACATTGTGTCCCTAGTGAGCCTCTACTAGACTAGCTCGTTGATCAAAGATGGTTAAGGTTTCCTAACCATAGACATGAGTTGTCATTTCATAACAGGATCACATCACTAGGAGAATGATGTGATGGAGAAGACCCAACCATAAGCATTGCATGTGATCGTATCATTTAGTTTATTGCTATTGCTTTCTACATGTCAAGTATCTGTTCCTAAGACCATGAGATCATGCAACTCCCTGACACCGGAGGAATGCCTTGTGTGTATCAAATGTCACGACATAAATAGGTGATCATAAAGATGCTCTATAGGTATCTCCGAGGGTGTCTGTTGGGTTGGCGTGGATCAAGACTGGGATTTGTCACTCTGTATGATAGAGAGGTATCTTTGGGCCCTTTTGGTAATACAACATCACAAGAAGCTTGAAAACAAGGTGACTAAGGATTTAGTCGCGGGATCTTGTATTACGAAACGAGTAAAGAGACTGGCCGGTAATGAGACTGAACTAGGTACACAGATATCGATGATCGAATCTCGGGCAAGTAACATACCGCTGGACAAAGGGAACTGCATATGGGATTGACTGATTCCTTGACATCATGGTTCGACCAATGAAGATATTTGTCTAATATGTAGGAACCAATATGGGCATCCAAGTCCTGTTATTGGTTATTGACCGGACATGTGTCTCGGTCATGTCTACATGATTCTTGAACCCGTAGGGTCCGCGCGCTTAACGTTCATTGACACTATAGTAGTATTGGATATGTACGTTGGTGACCGAATGTTGTTCGGAGTCTCGGATGAGATACCAGACCTCACGCAGAGCTCCGAAATGGTCTGGAGGTAAAGATTTATATATGGGAAGTCATATTCAGGGTTCCAGAAAATGTTCGGGGATTTTCGATATTGTACTCAGAAGGTTCTAGAAGGTTCCGGAGTGGGGCACACCTGCATGGGACCCACATGGACGTGGGCAGTGGGGAAAGTCCCCCACACCCCTGGTCTAGGCGCAGCAAGATCCCCCCTTAAAAGGAATAGGGTCATATCCCGAAAGGATAAGATCAAGATCCCTAAAAAGGGGGAATAATGATCGGTGGGGAAGGAAATGAGGGATTTTCTCCCCCCCCCCCTTGACCAATGACCCTAGGGGCTTAGAGAGCAAGCCACCATCCCCTCCCATGCCTATATAAAGGTGGGGAGGTGCAAGGGAGAAGCACACCCTCCCACGGCCGCGGCCCTCCTCCCTTCTCTCCCGTTTCTTCCTCGTACATCGTTTCGAAGGCGCTTGGTGAAGCCCTGCCAGCACCACGTTCTCGTGTTGGTTGAGATCTCATCTAATTATCATTTCTCTCTTGCTGGATAAAGAAGGAAGAGACGTCATTGAGACGCACGTGTGCTGAACACGGAGGTGTTGTCCATTCGGCGCTAGATCGGATCAGATCGCGATTGGATCGTGAACAGTACGACTACATCAACCGTGTTATATACGCTTCCACTTAGCGATCTACAAGGGTATGTAGATACACTCCCCCTCTTGTAGCTAGTCATCTCCATGGATAGATCTTGCGTGTGCATAAGAAATTTTTTGTTTCCCATGCAACGTTCCCCAACAATGTTAGTGTAGGTGCTACTGGGAGGGGAAGGGGGAGGAGGGGAGAGGGCAAGGGTTTTGTGACGTGTGGGTGCTGTCGTGGATTTATCACGGCACATGTCCGGGTGAATGGACTTTAGGTTCGGGGCAGAAGCGCAACTATGTGGCGGCTTGAAGGGGTTGGTCGGAATCAAGAGACGCGAGTTTACCTAGGTTCGGCCCCTCCAATGGAGGTAAAAGCCTACGTCCTGCTTGTCTGGTATTTATGTTGAAGAAGATCTCTCGGTTACAAGGGTGATGTTTTGCTACGTCTAATCACGAGAGTCCTAATCTCTTCTCTATCTAAGAATTGCCTATTGAGACGTCTAAAAACTTGACCCTCTTGGGGTGACCCGCCCCTCCTTATATAAGTTGAAGGGGCCGCTTACATGTAGAGTCTAAGATGGATTGAGACTCAACTTATCATGACTTCCTATTGTGGGCTTCTCTTCATGGGCTTCTGAGTCCTGGGCTGATGAGTCCTGGGCGGCTTACATCGGGCGGCTTACCCCCGGGCGGCTTAGAACTGGGGACTCATCTTCAGGGATTTACAACCGGAGACTCATCTTCAGGGGCTTACAATTGGGGACTCATCTTCAGGGACTTACAACCGGAGACTCGTCTTCAGGGACTTATAACTGGAGACTCATCTTCAAGGACTTACAACCGGAGACTCATCTTCAGGACTCATCTTCAGTCGGGTCATAACTGTCATCGGGTTATACCTTTCACCCGGTTCATACCGCGGGGTATATCCCTGACATTAGCCCCAAGGTTAGCTTGAATTTATTCATTGTAACCTCCTGAAATGAGAATAGTAAATATGTTAAATGGTCGGCTTGATCTTTGGCAGCTTATGAAGTGGCTTCTCAAAACTGTCGTGGATTTGTCACGATAGATGTCCGGGTGAACGGACTTAGGTTCGGGGCAAAAATGCAACTATGTGGCGGCATGAAGGGGTTGGTCGGAATCGAGAGACACGGAGTTTACCCAGGTTCGGCCCCTCCGATGAAGGTAAAAGCCTATGTCCTACTTGTCTGGTATTGATGATGAAGGAGATCTCTCGGTTACAAGGGTGTTGTTTGCTACCTCTAATCACGAGAGCCTCTAATCTGTCTATATCTAATATCTTGTGTCTATCTAAACTTGTGGACTTGTGAATCTTTTCCTCTAAGGACGCTCTACCCCTCCTTATATAAGTGGAGAGGGCTTGTTTACAAATAGAGTCCTGCTAGGAGTAGGATTAGGACTAGTCTCTCTAGAATCCTATTCCGGGTCTTGTTTCCTTCAGGAGGAAGTCTTTCTCTATTTGGTCCTTCTCTTGTGAGCCGCCTGGCGCCAGCTTACACGCCGGGTCTTGGGCCTGGTCGTCCTGCGACCCGCCTATCGGGTCATTAACAAAATGTCATGCCTTTACTGGGTCTCCTGTGAGTCGCCAGGCCGGGTCATACCGCGGGGTATATCCTCGACAGGTGCTAAGTTTATTGTTGAAGTGGTGTTGAGGGTTTTCTATACTAGAATAATGTTCTTCGGAGGAAATGGTTTATTAGATCCAACCATGTGTGAAACCCTATATAAATATTACTCTCAAGTAAACTAGCACTCTAGTGTGATGGAGATACGGACATCCGTTCGATCTACGTACATCATGTGGTTCAGACGTGCGATCCGGGGGGATGCGTTCTGGCCAATTAGAACACAAATGACGCAGCATAATGAAAGTCATTGCATAGTTTCAATCTTAAAAAAAATATAATACACAATCATAGATATAATGCACACAATCTAGATAGATTCAATCCAACATCTCATCTTCGTCCTTGATAGTTAAGATTCTTCGTGAATTGGGTGTACACGGTGTGCGCTATCCTACGAGAATAGTTCTGCTTGAAGGAGCCAACGGCTTGTCCTCTTGCATGCGCCTGCTACCTCTTGAGTTTGCATTGGTTTCCCCTTGAAGAGGAAAGGGTGATGCAACGAAGTAGATAAGTATTTCCCTTAGTTTTTGAGAACCAAGGTATCAATCCAGTGGGAGGAACAAGCAAGTCACCAATGGATGCACCTACACAAACAATCAAACTCTTGCACCCAACGCTATAAAGGGGTTGTCAATCCCTTCACGATTATTTGCAAGGATTAGATCCAATAGAGATAGATATAAACGAGAACGAAAAGTAAAAGGTAAATAAAATGTAGCAAAGTATTTTTGGTATTTTTGGTTTATAGATATGAAAGTATATTATGGAAAGTAGACCCGGGGGACATAGGTTTCACTAGAGGCTTCTCTCTCGAAGGAAAATTTCATGGTGGGCAAAAAAATTACTGTCAAACAATTGATAGAAAAGAGCATAATCATGTCGTTATCCAAGGCAACGATCATGCATATAGACATGACGTCTGTATCAAGTAGACTGAAACGATTCTGCATCTACTACTATTACTCCACACATCGACCAACTCCTGCCTGCATCTAGAGTATTAAGTTCATGAAGAACAGAGTAACGCATTAAGAAAGATGACATGATGTAGAGGGATAAACTCAAGCAATATGATGAAAACCCCATCTTGTTACCCTTGATGGCAACAATACAATACGTGCCTCGCTACCCCTACTATGGCACTGGGTGAGGACACCGCAAGATTGAACCCAAAACCAAGCACTTCTCCCATTACAAGAATTACCATTCTAGTTGGCCAAACCAAACCAATAACTCAAAGAGACTTACAAGGATATGAAATCATGCAAATAAGAATTCAGAGGAGATTCAAATAAGATTCATGGATAATCTGAACATAAACTCACAATTCATCGGATCTTGACAAACAAACCACAAAAGAGGATTACATCAGATAGATCTCCATGAAGATCATGAAGAACATGGTATTTAAGATCAAAGAGAGAGAATAAGTCAACTAGCTACTAGGTATGGACCCGTAGGTCTGTGGTGGACTACTCACGCATCATCGGAGGGGCAATGGAGTTGATGTAGATGCCCTCCATGATCGAAACCCCCTCCGGCAGATTACCGGAAAAGGATCATAGATTGGATCTCTCGGAGATGGACGCTTCTGGCGGCGGAAAAGTATTTTTGTGGATCTTTTTGATGTTGGGGGAATATTTGGGAATTTATAGGCCAAAGATTAGGGTTAGGAGACCAGCCAGGAGATGGCAAGCCTTCTAGGCGCGGCCAGGGGGCCCGCACCTAGCAGGCTTGTGACTCCCTGGCATGTTTCCTGTTGTGCACTCCAAGCCCGGTTGATTTGTTTCCTTCCAGAAAAATTCTTTCCGGAGGATTTATTCTGTTTGGACTCCGTTTAATATTCCATATCTGCAAAACTCAAAAACAAGGAAAATACGGAAACTGGCACTAGGCTCTAGATTAATAGGTTAGTCCCAAAAATCATATAAAATAGCATATTAATGCATATAAAACATCCAAAATAGATAATATAATAGCATGCCATCATCCAAAATTATAGATATGTTGGAGACGTATCAGCGCCAGAACACTAGAATACCCGTTGTTAATCTTATGGTTGCAAAACGGGCATCCATAGCCCCCATTTTTCCTGACACGCCTATTATGCTTTCTAGCCATAAGCTCTCTGAGCATTTGCCTCTTGAACCAATCCTAGACGTCTTCATCCTTGTTGTCTACATTGTCATATAGCACCTATACATAGTAACAAAAGTGACGTCTGTATATTTTATAATGCGAATTCGCAAGGCAGTGTTTATGAAACATAATATATCATGTGACAACATGAACCCTAATTCGAAGCTAATTAGTTTGATGCCAAAAATTGGCCTGCCACATTTTCGCAACTACCATATGGTGGCTAGAGGTTGCATACAAATTCTCGTTATCAATCTCACAAAAGGTTGCCAAAAGTCAATAACTTTTGATTTTGCCAAATATTAGCAGCAATGCCAAATGTTGGTAGCAAAGCAATCAACCTATTATATGTATTTAGCAAAAATGGGTATAGATGACCAAACTGGTCTTTGTCTGAGTCATTGCCATCACTGGAGTGGTCGTCGGAGTCGTTGTGGACCACCGGCTCCGGCTGGGGAAGCATGACGGCGGCGACAACGTCAAGGCCGTGTTGCTGTCCGCGCGATACGTCATCTCCGACAACAGAAATCTTTGTGCCCACCTTCACGATGTGCTCGGGTGCTTTGCTGGCCCCGACGTGGTTACTCACTCCCATGGTGCAGGGAGGCCGCTGATGACGATTGAGAACTGCTCCGAGGATGCAGGAGGTAGAGGATTGTGTGTAGCGAGAATGTTAAAACCAGTGGCTCGGGCGCGGTTAATAAAGGGCAGTTGGGACTTGAGAGGGAGGCGGGCAGCTGTTTAAAGGGGCGGCTCGCCTCCCGGTGAGCCTCCTGCGTGCCGGACTGCTGGCATGCACACCGTCAATTCACACGCCTGACGGCACATTTCCATGTGAAACTGCATAGCGAAACGACTCCCATAAATTCACACACCTGCTCGCACGCATCCCGATCAGCCTGTGAGGCGAACTGCTAGCATGCGTCCCATCAAATCATATTTTGTTGCACGGATCATGGGGCGTGTATTGTTTTTCTACGAAGCTACGACACTTACTCACTCTGTATTTATGTAGTTTGCATATTAGAGTTGACTAAAGTCAAACTTGATAAAGTTTGACCAACTTTATAGAAATAATTACCATGACAAATATATATGATGTGAAAGTACATTCAATAAAGAATCTAATGGTATTAATTTTTAATTGTAAACAATAATATTTTTGTCAATAAATTTGGTCAAATTTTACAAAGCTTGACTTTAACCAACGCTAATACATGGACTAAATAAAAACAATTTGGATTAAGAAACTGTTTGCGATGTTAACGTGACAGTTTTGTGTTTCATCTATTAATAAGCCCTCGTTTGCAAGAAACTTAGATGAAAACTTCTCTCAAATTGGATGATTTATTTACCACGGCCTATAGGTTCCCTATCATGAAATCATGTTAATGTTTCATGAATTCTAGCTTAGTTGGGCGTTTGCTAGAATTTGAAACCCAAGAGTCAATGTTTGTAGCCTCGAGATGTTCAAAATTTATTTTCTTACCTTCCATGGGGACTAAACATGAATGAATTTCTAATCCATTTGGGCGCACAACCGTTGTTGTAAATATGCCCTAGAGGCAATAATAAAGTGGATATTATTATATTTACTTGTTCATGATAATCATTTATTATCCATGCTAGAATCGTATTGACCGGAAACTCAGATACATGTGTGGATATATAGACAAACACTATGTCCCTAGTAAGCCTCTAGTTGACTAGCTCGTTGATCAAAGATGGTCAAGGTTTCATGGCCATAGACATGAGTTGTCATTTTATAATGGGATCACATCATTAGGAGAATGATGTGATGGACAAGACACAACCATAAGCATAGCATATGATCGTGTAGTTTATTGCTACTACTTTATCCATGTCAAGTATTTGTTACTACGACCATGAGATCACACAACTCCCTCACACTATAGGAATGCCTTGTGTGTATCAAACATCACAACGTAACTGGGTGGCTATAAAGGTGCTCTACAGGTATCTCCAGGGGTGAGTTATGAGTTTGGCATGCATTTGAAACAGTGTGGAATCATTTCAAAGATTACGCCACCGGGAACACCACAGCGTCATGGTGTGTCCGAGCATCGTAATCATACTATATTGGATATGGTGCGATCTATGATGTCTCTCACTGATCTGCCACTATCATTTTGGGATTATGCCTTAGAGATAGCCACATTCACTTTAAATAGGGCACCATCAAAGTCCGTTGAGTATGAATTATGGTTTGGCAAGAAACCTAAGTTATCGCTTCTTAAAGTTTGGGGCTGCAATGTTGGGGAACGTTGCATGGGAAACAAAAAATTTCCTACGCACACGCAAGATCTATCCATGGTGATGAGCATCTACGAAAGGGAGAGTGGATCTACATACCCTTGTAGATCGCTAAGCGGGAAGCGTTAAGAAACGCGGTTGGTGTAGTCGAACATCTTCGCGATCCAAATCGCCGAGCGTCCCGCGATCACATCACGATCCGTCCCGCGATCCAATCACGATCCATCCCGCGAACTCATCATGGTCCGTCCCACGATCTCATCACAATCCGTCCCGCGATCTCATCACGATCCGTCCCGTGAACTCATCACGAACGATCTCACGATCTTGTTCACGGTCCTTCCAATCTAGTGCCGAACGGACGGCACCTCCGCGTTCAGCACACGTGCAGCTTGATGACGATCTCCACCATCTTGATCCAGCAAGAGGAATTGGAGAGGGATAAGAGTTCACCGGCAGCGAGACGGCGCTCCGGTGATGGTGGTGGAGCAATTCCGGCAGGGCTTCGCCTAAGCACTGCGGAAATCCAATCTAGAGGAGCACCGGTGGAACGGGTAGCACGTGGCCATAAAATCTGTGCAAAACCCTTCTATTCCACCAGTATATATAGGAGGAGAGGAGGAGGAGGGGTGGTGCAGGTCTGAGCCCCTCTTGGAGTCAGCCGAAGCCAAGGGGGAGGTGTCCTACTCCTCCTCCACTCCTAGTAGGAGAAGGACTCTCCCTTTTTGCCTTTTTTCCACTCTTTTTCCTTTGGGACTCTTCCCCCAGCCGCATGGGCCTATTGTGGCTATTCCACCAGCCCACTAAGGGCTGGTTAATACTCTCCCACATCCCATGAAGCCTCTTGGGTCCAAATACCCCTCCCGGAGGTCTCCCGGTACACTACCGGCACTCCCGGTACACTACCGATGAGCCCGAAACTTTTTTGGCGACCAAACTGGGACTTCCTATATATGAATATTTACCTCCGGACCATTCCGGAGCTCCTCATGATGTCCGGGATCTCATCTGGGACACCGAACAAACTTCGATCACCACCATACATAACTCTACATTACCGAAACGTCACCAAACCTTAAGTGTGCAGACCCTGCGGGTTCGAGAACTATGTAGACATGACTGAGACACCTCTACGGTCAATAACCAATGGCGGGACCTGGATGTCCACATTGGTTCCTACATATTCTATGAAGATCTTTATCGGTCGAACCTCTATGTCAAGGATTCAATTAATCCCGTATGATGTTCCCTTTCTTCTTCGGTATGTTACTTGCCCGAGATTCGATCGTCGGTATCTCCATACCTAGTTCAATCTCGTTAACGGCAAGTCTCTTTACTCGTTCCGTAATACAAGATCCCACAACTAACAATTATTCAGATTGCTTGCAAGGCTCATTGTGATGTTGTATTACCGAGTGGGCCCTGAGATACCTCTCCGTCACACGGAGTAACAAATCCCAGTCTTGATCCATGCCAACTCAACAGACACCCTCGGAGATACCTGTAGAGCACCTTTATAGTCACCTAGTTATGTTGCGACGTTTGATACACACAAGGTACTCCTCCGATGTCAGTGAGTTGCATGATCTCATGCTCATAGGAACACATACTTTGACATGCAGAAAACAATAGCAACAAACTAACACGATCATATGCTACGTTTGTAGTTTGGGTCTTGTCCATCACATCATTCTCCTAATGATGTGATCCCGGTATCAAATGACATCACATGTCAATGGCTAGGAAACCTTGACCATATTTGATCAACGAGCTAGTTCACTAGAGGCATACTAGGGACAGAGTGTTGTCTATTTACCCACACATGTAATGTGTTTCCATTCAATACAATTATAGCATGGATAATAAACGATTATCATGAACAAGGAAATATGATAATAACTAATTTATTATTGCCTCTAGGGCATATTTCCAACAGTCTCCCACTTGCACTAGAGTCAATAATCTAGTTCACATCACCATGTGATTCACATTGTTATGAATCTAACACCCAATGAGTTCTGGGGCTCGATCATGCTTTGCATGTGAGAGAGGTCTTATAGTCAACGGGTCTGTGACATTCAGATCCGTGTGTATTTTGAAAATTTCTATGTTAAACCGTAAACACTGCTACCACACTCCACTTGGTACTATTCCAAATGGCTGCTCCACTATACGTATCCAGATTGCTACTACAAGTCATCCGGATTGGTGTTAAAGCTTGCATCGATGTGACTCTTTACGACGAAGTCTTTATCACCTCCATAATCGAGAAACATCTCCTTAGTCTATTAGTTACTAAGGATAATCTTGACTGTTGTCCAGTGATCCACTCCTGGATCACTCTTGTACCCCTTGACGGACTCATGGCAAGGCACACACAGGTGCGGTACACAGCATGGCATAATTTAGAGCCTATGGCTAAGGCATAGGGGACGACGTTCGTCCTTTCTCTTTCTTCTGCCGTTGTCAAGATTTGAGTCTCACTCAACTTCTCACACCTTACAAATCAGGCGAGAACTCTTTCTCTGACCGATCCATTTTGAACTCTTTCAAAATCTTGTCAAGGTATGCACTCATTGAAAGTCTCATCAAGCATCTTGATCTATTTCTATAGATTTTGATGCTCAAGAAGTAGGCAGCTTTATTCAGGTCTTCCTTTGAAAAACACTTTCCAAATAACCGTTTTATGCTTTCCAGAAATTCTACATTATTTCCGATCAACAATATGTCATCCACATATACTTATCGGAAACTCTATAGTGCTCCCACTCACTTTATTGCAAATACAAGTTTCTCGTAAACTTTGTATAGACTCAAAAACTTTGATCACCTCATCAAAGTGTATATTCCAACTCCGAGATGCTTGCTTTAGTTCATAGAAGAATCACTGAAGCTTGCACACCTTTTAGCATCCTTAGGACTGACAAAACCTTCTGGTTGTATCTCATACAACCTTTCCTTAAGGAAGGAAACGATGTTTTGACATCCATCTGCGAGATTTCATAATTGAAAAATGCAGCAACTGCTAACATAATTCCAACAGACTTTAGCATCGCTACGAGTGAGAAAGTCTCATCGTAGTCAACTCTTTGAACTTGTCGTAAACTACTTTGCAACAAGTCGAGCTTTACAAATGGTAACATTTACCATGAGCGTATGTATTCATTTCAAAGATCCGTTTGTACTTAACGACCTGCCGTCCAACGAGCAAGTGCAGCAAAGTCTATACTTGGTTTTCATACATGGATCCTTTCTCGGATTTCATGGCCTCTAACCATTTGTTGGTTTCCAGGCCCATCATCGCTTCTCCATAGTTCGTAGGTTCATCGTTGTCCAACAACATGACCTCCAAGACAGGGTTGTCGTACCGCTCAGTAGCAGTACACATCCTTGTCGACCTACGAGGTTCGATAGTAACTTGATCCGAAGCTTCATGATCATCATCATTAACTTCCTCTTTAACTGACGTAGGTTCCACAAAAACATCTTTCTATGCTGCGCCACTTTCTGGTTGAAGTAAAGGTTCAATAACCTCATCGAGTTCTATTTTCCTCGTAGGTCGATAGTAACTTGATCCGAAGCTTCATGATCATCACTTCCTCTTCAACTAACGTAGGCTTCACAGAAACTTCTTTCTACGCTGCGCTACTTTCTGGTTGAAGCAGAGGTTCAATAACCTCATCAAGTTCTATCCTCCTCCCACTCAATTCTTTCAAGAGAAATTTTTTCCTCGAGAAACAACCCAGTGTTAGCAACAAACATTTTATGCTTGGATCTGAGATAGAAGGTTCACCCAACTTGTTCTTAGGGTATTCTATGAAGATGCATTTGTCGGCTTTGGGTTCGAGCTCATTAGGTGAAAACATTTTCCACACAAGCGTCGCGGCCCCAAACATTAAGAAATGACAGCTTAGGTTTCTACCAAACCATAATTTACACGGTGTCATCTCAACGAATTTAGATGGTGCCCTATTTAAAGTGAATGTAGTTGTCTCTAATGCATAACCCCAAAATTACAGTAACAAAACGGTAAGAGACATCATAGCATGCACCATATCCAATAGAGTACGACTATGACGTTCGGACACACCATCACACTATGGTGTTCCAGGTGGCGTGAGTTGTGAAACAACTTTCACATTGTCTAAAGTTGTATGCCAAACTCATAACTCAGATATTCACCTCCATGATCATATCGCAAACATTTCTATCTTCTTGTCACGATGATCTTAAACTTCACTCTGAATTTGCTTGAACCTTTCAAGCGATTCAGACTCGCGTTTCATTAAGTAAATATACACTATATCTACTCAAATCATCAGTGAAGGTAAGAAAATAATGATATCCACCGCACGCTACAAGACTCATTGGATTGCATACATCAACATGTATCATTTCCAATAAATCACTTGCCCGCTTCATCAAAACAGAAAACGGAATCCTTAGTTATCTTGACCAAGAGGTATGGTCCGCATGTCTCAACCAATTCGAAATCGAATGAGTCCAAAGATCCATCAGCATGGAGTTTCTTCATGCGCTTTGTACCAATATAACATTCAGCGGCAGTGCCACAAGTATGTGATACTATCATTATTAACTTTGTATCCTTTTTTGGCATCAATGTTATGAACATGTGTATTACTACGATCAAGTATCAACAAACCATTCTTACTGGGTGCATGACCATTGAAGGTATTATTCATGTAAACAGAATAACCATTATTCTCTAACTTAAATGAATAACCGTGTTGCAATGAACATGATCTAATCACGTTCATGCTCAACGTAATAAACACCAAATAACATTTATTTAGGTTCGTCACTAATCTCGAAGGTAGAGAGAGCGTGCGATGTTGATCACATCAACCTTGGAAACATTTCCAACACACATCGTCACCTCACACTTAGCTAGTTCTCCGTTTATTCCGTAGCTTTTATTTCGAGTTACTAACATTTAGAAATCGAACCGGTATCCAATACCCAGGTGCTACTAGGAGTACAAGCAAGGTACACATCAATAACACGTATATCAAATATACTTCTATCGACGTTGCCAGCCTTCTTATCTACCAAGTATCTAGGGTTGTTCCGCTTCAGCGACATCTCTCCTCATAATTGAAGCACTTAGTCTTGGGTTTGGGTTCAACTTTGGGTTGCTTCACTAGAGCAGCAACTGACTTGCCATCCATGAAGTTTCCCTCCTTGCCCTTGCCCTTCTCGAAACTACTGGTTATACTAACCATCAACACTTGATGCTCCTTCTTGATTTCTACCTTCGCGGTGTCAAACATCGCGAACAGCCCAGGGATCATTAATTCTATCCCTGGCATTTTATAGTTCATCACCAAGTTCTAGTAGCTTAGTGAAAGTGACTTGGAGAACTATATCAATCACTATCTTATCTGGAAGATGAACTCCCACTCAATTCAAGCGATTGTAGCACCCAGACAATATGAGCACATGCTCAACGATTAAGCTATTCTCGTTCATCTTGCAGGCAAAGAATCTTGTTGGAGATCTCATATCTCGCAACACGGGCACGAGCCTGAGATCCTAATTTCAGCTCTTAGAACATCTCATATGTTCTGTGACGTTTAAAACATTTCGAAGCCTCAATTCTAAGCCATAATGCATGACGCACTAAACTATCAAGTAGTCATCAGCATGTACCTGTCAAATGTTCACAACATATACAGACGACGCTAGAGGGGTTGGTGCACCGAGCGGTGCATTAAGGACATAAGCCTTCTGTGCAGCAACGAGGACAATCCTTAGATCACAGATCCAATCCGCAATATTGCTACCATCATCTTTCAACTCTATTTCTCTAGGAACATAAAAATTCAAGGGAGCTACAGCGCGAGCAAGTAATCTACAATATAATTTGCAAAGACACTACTGACTATGTTCATGATAATGAGTTCAATTAATCATATTACTTAAGAACTCCCACTCAAATTGACATCCCTCCGGTCATCCGAGTGATACATGATCCAAATTCACCAACTCAAGTCCGATCATCACGTGAGTTAAGGTGGTTACAATGGTGAACATCATCATGTTGATCATATCTACTATGTGACTCATGTTCGACCTTTCGGTCTCTTGTGTTCCGAGGCCATGTCTGTACATGCTAGGCTCGTCAAGTTTAACATGAGTGTTCTATGCGTGCAACACTGGCTTGCACCCGTTATATGTGAACGTAGAGTCTACACACCCGATCATCACGTGGTGTCTCAACACGACGAACTTTCGCAACGGTGCACACTCGGGGAGAACACAATTTATCTTGAAATTTAAGTGAGGGATCACCTTATAATGCTACCGTCGTACTAAGCAAAACAAGGTGCATAAAAGGATTAACATCACATGCAATTCATAAGTGACATGATATGGCCATGAACTTGTGCTTTAGATCTCCATCTTTAAAGCACTGGCATGATCTCCATCGTCATCGGCACGACACCATGATCTCCATCAATGTGTCGCCATCGGGGTTGTCACGCCCTGCATGCTTCTACTACTATTGCTACCGTTTAGCAATAAAGTAAAGCATTACATAGCGCTTAATGATTGACACGTAGGTCATACAATAATTAAAGACAACCCTATGGCTCCTGCCGGTTGCCGTACTCATCGACATGCAAGTCATGAAATTCTATACATCACATGATCATCTCATACATCACATATATCACATCATGTAATTGGCCATATCACATCACAACATACCCTGCAAAAACAAGTTAGACGTCCTCTAATTGTTGTTGCATGTTTTACGTGGCTGCTACGGATATCTAGCAAGAACAATTCTCATCTACGCAAAAACCACAACGGTGATACACTAGTTGCTTTTCAACCTTCTCAAGGACCGCCTTTGTCGAATCCGATCCAACTAAAGTGAGAGAAACTGCCACCCACAAGCCATATAGGCAACAACTTGCGTCGAGGGAACTGGTCTCTCGTAAGCGTACAAGTAATGTTGGTCCGGGCCGCTTCATCTCACAATACCGCTGAACCAAAATCTGACCAAGGGAGGAAGCAATCTAAGCATCAATGCCCACAAACCTTTTGTGTTCTACTCGAGATCTCATCTACACATGACCTAGCTCATGATGCCACTGTTGGGGAACGTTGCATGGGAAACAAAAAATTTCCTACGCACACGCAAGATCTATCCATGGTGATGAGCATCTACGAGAGGGAGAGTGGATATACATACCCTTGTAGATCGCTAAGCGGGAAGCGTTAAGAAACGCGGTTGGTGTAGTCGAACATCTTCGCGATCCAAATCGCCGAGCGTCCTGCGATCACATCACGATCCGTCCCGTGATCCAATCACGATCCGTCCCGCGAACTCATCACGATCTGTCCCGCGATCTCATCATGATTCGTCACGCGATCTCATCAAGATCCGTCCCGTGAACTCATCACGAACGGTCTCGCGATCTTGTTCACGGTCCTTCCAATCTAGCGCCGAACGGACGGCACCTCCGCGTTCAGCACACGTGCAGCTTGATGACGATCTCCACCATCTTGATCCAGCAAGAGGAAGTGGAGAGGGATAATAATTCATTGGCAGCGTGACGGCGCTCCGGTGATGGTGGTGGAGCAATTCCGGCACGGCTTCGCCTAAGCACTGCGGAAATCCGATCTAGAGGAGCACCGGTGGAACGGGTAGCACGTGGCCGTAAAATCTGTGCAAAACCCTTCTATTCCACCAGTATATATAGGAGGAGAGGAGGAGGAGGGCTGGCGCAAGGCTTAGCCCCTCTTGGAGTCGGCCGAAGCCAAGGGGGAGGTGTCCTACTCCTCCTCCACTCCTAGTAGGAGTAGGACTCTCCCTTTTTTGCCTTTTTTCCACTCTTTTTCCTTTGGGACTCTTCCCCCAGTCGCATGGGCCTATTGTGGATATTCCACCAGCCCACTAAGGGCTGGTTAATACTCTCCCACAGCCCATGAAGCCTCTTGGGTCCAAATACCCCTCCCGGAGGTCTCCCGGTACACTACCGGCACTCCCGGTACACTACCGATGAGCCCGAAACTTTTCCGGCGACCAAACTGGGACTTCCTATATATGAATCTTTACCTCCAGACCATTCTGGAGCTCCTCATGACGTCCGGGATCTCATCCGGGACACCGAACAAACTTCGGTCACCACCATACATAACTCTACATTACCGAAACGTCACCAAACCTTAAGTGTGCAGACCCTGCGGGTTCGAGAACTATGTAGACATGACCGAGACACCTCTACGGTCAATAACCAATGGTGGGACCTGGATGTCCACATTGGTTCCTACATATTCTATGAAGATCTTTATTGGTCGAACCTCTATGTCAAGGATTCAGTTAATTCCGTATGATGTTCCATTTGTTCTTCGGTATGTTACTTGCCCGAGATTCGATCGTCGGTATCTCCATACCTAGTTCAATCTCGTTACCGGCAAGTCTCTTTACTCGTTCTGTAATATAAGATCCCGCAACTAAAAATTAGTCACATTGCTTGCAAGGCTCATTGTGATGTTGTATTACCGAGTGGGCCCTGAGATACCTCTCCGTCACACAGAGTATCAAATCCCAGTCTTGATCCATGCCAACCCAACAGACACCCTCGGAGATACCTGTAGAGCACCTTTATAGTCACCCAGTTACGTTGCGATGTTTGATACACACAAGGTACTCCTCCGATGTCAGTGAGTTGCATGATCTCATGGTCATAGGAACACATACTTTGACATGTAGAAACAATAGCAACAAACTAACACGATCATATGCTACGTTTGTAGTTTGGGTCTTGTCCATCACATCATTCTCCTAATGATGTGATCCCGTTATCAAATGACATCACATGTCAATGGCTAGGAAACCTTGACCATCTTTGATCAACGAGCTAGTTCACTAGAGGCATACTAGGGACAGAGTGTTGTCTATTTACCCACACATGTAATGTGTTTCCATTCAATACAATTATAGCATGGATAATAAACGATTATCATGAACAAGTAAATATGATAATAACTAATTTATTATTTCCTCTAGGGCATATTTCCAACATGCAACGCTTATGTGAAAAGGCTTCAACCTGATAAGCTCGAACCTAAAGCGGACAAGTGTGTCTTTATAGGATACCCTAAGGAAACAATTGGGTATACCTTCTTTCTCAGATCCGAGGGCAAAGTATTTGTTGCTAAAAACAAGTCCTTTCTCGAGAAACAGTTTCTCTTGAAAGAATTGAGTGGGACTGAAGTAGAACTTGATGAGGTTGTTGAACCGTCACTTTAGTTGGATAGTAGCACGACGCGAAAGATGGTTCTACGGCGCCTACACCAAGTGAAGAGGAAGCAAATGATGATGATCATGAAACTTCGTATCAGGTTACTATCGAACCTCATAGGTCGACAAGGACTCATACTACCCCTGAGTAGTACGACAATCCTGTCTTGGAGGTCATGTTGTTGGACAATAATGAACCTACAAGCTATGAAGAAGCGATGGTGGGCTCGGATTCCAACAAATGGCTAGAGGCCATGAAATCTGAGATAGGATCCATGTATGAGAACAAAGTGTGGACTTTGGAGGACTTCCCATATGATCATGAGGCCATACAAAATAAATGGATCTTTAAGAAAAAGATGGACATGGACGGTAATGTCACCGTCTATAAAGCTCGACTTGTTGCAAAATGGTTTTCACAAGTTCAAGGAGTTGACTATGATGAGACTTTATCTCCTGTAATGATGCTTAAGTCCGTAGGGATCATGTTAGCAATAGCTGCATTTTTCGATTACGGGATTTGTCAGATGGATGTCAAAATAGCATTCCTTAATGGTTTCCTTAAGGAAGAGTTGTATATGATACAACCAGAAGGTTTTGTCGATCCTAAAAATGCTAACGAAGTGTGCAAGCTCTAGCGATCCATTTATGTACTGGTGTAGGTGTCTTAGAGTTGGAATCTTTGCTTTGATGAGGTGATCAAAGCATTTGAGTTTACACAAGTCTATGGAGAATCTTGTATTTACAAGAAAGTGAGTGGGAGCTCTATAGCGTTCCTAATATTGTATGTGGATGACACATTGCTGATTGCAAACAATATAGAACTTCTAGAAAGCATGAAGATTTATTCGAATAAGAGTTTTTTAATGAAATACCTCGGAGAAGATACTTACATATTGGGCATCAAGATCTACAGAGATAGATCAAGACACTTAATAGGACTTTCACAGAGCACATATCTTGATAACATTTTGAAGAATTTGAAAATGGATCAGTCCAAGAAGGGGTTCTTGCCTGTCTTACAAGGTGTGAAGTTTAGTAAGACTCAATGTTGGGTGACTACAAAGGATAGAGAAAAGACGAGTGTCATCCCCTATGCCTCAGCCATAGGCTCAATCATGTATGCGATGCTGTGCACAAGACCAGATGTCAACCTCACCATAAGTATGGCAGAGAGGTTTCAAAGTGATCCAGGAATGGAACATTGGACAACGCTCAAGAATATCCTTAAGTACCTAAAAAGGACTAAGGACATGTTTCTCGTTTATGGAGGTGATCAAGATCTCGTCGTAAAGGGTTACGTTGATGCAAGCTTTGACATAGATCCGGATGACTCTAAGTCTCAAATTAGATATGTATTTGTTCTGAATGGTGGAGTGGTAAGCTGGTGTAGTTCCAAGCAAAGCGTGGTAGCATATTCTACAAGTGAAGCGGAGTACATAGTTGCTTCGGAAGCAGCAAAGGAAGGTGTCCCGATGAAGCATTCATGATGCATCTTGGAGTTGTGCCCAGTGCACTGGACCAATGACCCTCTTCTGTGACAACACTGGCGCCATTGCTCTGGCCAACAAGCCTAGGTTTCACAAAAGGACAGGACACATAAAGTGTCATTTCAATTCCATCCATGATTACATCAAGGAGGAGGACATAAACATTTGCAAAGTACACGCGGATCTGAATGTTGCAGACCCGTTGACTAAACCTCTTCCACTGGCAAAACATGATCATCACCAGAACTCTGTTGATTTAGATTCATTACAATGTAAATCACATAGTGATGTGAACTAGATTATTGACTCTAGTGCAAGTGGGAGACTATTGGAAATATGCCCTAGAGGCAATAATAAAGTGTTTATTATTATATTTCCTTTTTCATGATAATTGTTTATTATCCATGCTAGAATTGTATTAACTGGAAACTCAGATACATGTGTGGATATATAGACAAACACTATGTCCCTAGTAAGCCTCTAGTTGACTAGCTCGTTGATCAAAGATGGTCAAGGTTTCATGACCATAGACATGAGTTATCATTTGATAACGGAATAACATCATTAGGAGAATGATGTGATGGACAAGACCCAACCATAAGCATAGCATATGATTGTGTTAGTTTATTGCTACTTTTATCCATGTCAAGTATATGTTCCTACGACCATGAGATCATGCAACTCCCTGACACCGTAGGAATGCCTTGTGTGTATCAAACGTGACAACGTAACTGGGTGACTATAAAGGTGCTCTATAGGTATCTCCAGGGGTGTTTGTTGGGTTGGTGTGGATTAAGACTAGGATTCGTCACTCTGTATGACAGAGAGGTATCTCCGGGCCCACTCAAAAATACAACATCACAAGAAGATTGCAAGCAATGTGACTAAGGAGTTAGTCACGCGATATTGTAGAGTAAAGAGACTTACTGGTAACAAGATTGAACTAGGTAAGGAGATATCGACGATCGAATCTCGGGCAAGTAACATACCGCCAGACAAAGGGAACTGAATACGGGATTGATTGAACCCTTGACATTGTGGTTTGACTGATAAAGATCTTCGTAGAATATGTAGGAACCAATATGGACATTGTGGTCCCGCTATTGGTTATTGGCCATAGAGGTGTCTCGGTCATGTCTGCATAGTTCTCAAACCCGCAGGGTCTGCACACTTAACATTCGGTGACGATTCAGTATTGTTGAGTTATGTATGTCACTGACCGAAGGTTGTTAGAAGTCCCGGATGAGATCCTAGACATCACGAGGAGTTCTCGAATGATCTGGAGGTAAATATTGATGTATGGGAAGTTGGCATTCGAGTTCTGGAAAGGTTCCGGGGCTTACTGGTTTTGTGATAGGGATGCCGGAAGTGTTCCGGGGGTCCACCTGTCACGGAGGTCCCCATGGGCTTTGAGAGGGGTGCACCAGCCCCTAGTGGGGTGGCCACCCCTCCCACCTAGTCCCATGCGGCTAAGGGCTTGGTGGGGCAATCCCTAAGGGCGTCGGTGACCCAAACTTGGGGGGCCAAGGCACCCCATGGCCGCCGCCCCACCCCTAGGGGAAACCCTAGGGTGTCGGCCCCTCCTCCCTTCCCCTGTATATATGAGAGGAGAGGGAGGGCAGCCGCACCCTAAGCCATGGCGCAGCCCTCCCTCTCTCTCTCTCTCTAGATTGATTCTCCTCTAGTTCGTCGCGGTAGCGCTTGGCAAAGCCCTGCCGGGACAGCTCCACCACCATCTATGCCATGCCGTCGTGCTACCGAAGAACTCATCTATTACTACGCCCCCACTTGTTGGATCAAGGAGGCCGAGACGTCATCGATTTGTACGTGTGCTAAACGCGGAGGTGTCGTCCATTTGGCGCTAGATCATGATTGGATCGCGACACGGATCGTGTAGACATTCGACTACATCAACTGTGTTTCTTAACGCTTCCCGCTTAGCAATCTACAAGGGTATGTAGATGCACTCCCCTCTCGTAGTTGTTGATCTCCATAGATAGATCCTGCGTGTTCATAGGAATTTTTTTGTTTCCCATGCAACGTTCCCCAACAACCGCGTGTGCATATAGTTTGAATGTTAAATTTACAAATTAAATACCTAAGGAATCAATTTAATGTATAAAAATTTCACATTGTTCTTTAAAAATCAAATTTTAACACTACACTCCTATTGTCACATATGCACTATAGAAAAGTTTGACATGCATGCCTCGAAGTGGCGGTGGTGTGGTGGGACGAGTGGGGGTGTGGGGGTCCGGCACACAATACGCATCGTATGCGCGCCACCACGTCTGGTTGTCGGGTTAGTTAGGCATCAAGCTGGCAATGGGGATTACTCATGCGTGTATATTGGAGTCCCATCCCCGTCCCCATCACCTCCCTCCCATTCCCGTCCCCATCTCCGTACTCGTGCGCGTGGATAAAAAGTTTCCCATCCCCATCACCACTTCTTCATCCTCGTGGGGAAACCCAACATGCATTTAAGAACAACATTCAATAATATTTCAATAAAAATAGTATTTCAATGCAGCAAACAATATGTAGTGGCTAAGTCTAGGATTTCTTAGGGATTTTTGGGCCATATGGGTGGGATATGTGGAAATGAGCCCACATGTAAGTACTTCATGGGTAAGGCGGGTAATGCTCTGTATATCCCATCCTCATCCCCATACTACATGTTGGGTAAGGTATTTGGTGCACCATCTTCCCCATGAGAATTCAAATTGGCTCTTCTTCATTACCTATGGGGGTGCGGTTAACAGTTTTAACCATTGCCAGCTTCAGGTGAGGCACGTGACACATCAAAAGTCATGCATTGGGTACATATTTAAAGCATCTCGATCATGACCTTTTTCATGCATATGTTTGTGAATCATGCATGCGGTGGTGGTCCTCATACACTCACTCATGTGGTTACCATTGACACACCCATTCGTTGCCCCGCATAGTCTATCACCTTGGATGGCACGCACGAGAGGGGTTTGATCAAAGGTGCATTCATCTTAGTATGTGTTTCGGCGAAGATCATGGTGAGATTCCTCACGAAAGTTTGGGCACATGTGTGCACGCATGTCCTCATTGTACACGTTGTGAACCTCCGTGTTTTTTTTATCGATTTGCGAAGGTGCCACATCAAAGGTGTGCATTGGGTAATCAAAACATCACACAACACCTCCATACATATGTTAGGACAGCATGGAGGCGGTGGTTGTCCTCGGACACCGCCCCCTTGCATAATTATCAGTGTGACTCCCATATGTGGCGTCGCGTACTTTTGTACCGCAACAAGAGAAGTTAATTACTGCGGATTCTTTTTTGGTCGATGTTTGCGGTAGGCCATGGGTGTGAGATTACATGGTATAATTTGAGTGTTGTAGTGTGTGGGATCGAAAGAAGAGACGTCTAGAGGGGGTGAATAGACTACTTGCAATAATTAAAAGCTAACCTTTTCCCAAGTTAATTGGTTGGCGAATTTTAGCAATTATAACAAGTCCAATTCACCCTACACATGCTAGTCAAAAAGTATTGCAGCGGAAAGTAAGACAAGTATATGTAAGAGAGTAGAAATAGAAAGATCAAATGCAATTGTAGACATGAAGATTTTTCCCATGGTTCTGATAGGTGGCGCTATCATACATCCATAGTTATGGATACTTCAACCCATGGAGGGTAACGGTCGCGAGAGTACATGGAGGGCTCTACCCGCGAAGGGTTCCACGAAGAAGCAACCTTGCCTATACCATGATGGCCTACGTCCACGGAGGACTAGCCTAACTCGGGTAGATCTTCACGAAGTAGGCAATATCCTTGCCCTTACAAACTTCTTGGTTCAACTCCACAACATGAAATAGGAGGCTACCAAGCGACACCTAACCAATCTAGGAGGCACCACCCTCTAAAAGGTAATAGGCTCGATGGTAACAATGAACTCCTTGCTCTTGTGTTTCAAAATGATAGTCTCGTCAACACTCAATCACTCTCTCACAAACTTGGCTTAGGTAGAAGAGATTTATTAGGTGGAAAGCAACTTGGGGAGGCTACAAATCAAGATCCATATGGTTGGAGTGGATGATCTTGACCTCAACACAAGAATAGGTGGTTCTTCTCAGAAAATTGGATATGGGAAGTGTGGGACTGTTCTGAGTGCTTCTCTTCTGAGTAGGATGTGGTGGAGGGGTATATATAGGCATCTCCAAAAATCCAACCATTACAACATTATTGCCCAACTCGGTGAAACCGAAGTGAAAACTCGGTTGCACCGACTAGTGCAAAATATGGCAACTTTGGCGTTTCGGTGAGACCGATATATAATTCTCAATGGTACCGATGTGGGTGGACAAGGGCAGTTACACAACTCGGTAAGACTGATTCACAAAACTAGGAAATTCTGATTCTTGTTAAACAGGCAATAGAAAGTTGGTCACTGAAACTCGGTTGCACCGAAGTGAATGTTGATAGTACCAAGAAGTGGGTTTTGGCTAGGGTTTCTGTCTAGGGTTTTGACTCGGTGTAGCTGATTTGGAAATGTTGGTGGCACTGATTTTGTGTGGTAGGTTCTAGAACAGGATCTTTGTGAGACAGCTTGTGGGTGTTTTTGGTGACTAAGATCATTTTGAGTATTTCATTCACCATTAATACCTCACCCCCTTTTGATAGTATTGGATTTCCTATGGACTCAAAGTGATTTCTCACAAAGTAAAATGTGGAGTCTTCATGCTTGTAGCTTGGCCAATCATATGCTTGCATCTTCTTCTTCTTCTTGGGGAATCTCCTCATGGCCCTTTTCCAACAATCTTTGTGGACTGAACCTGAAATAATCTAGGTAGAAGTATTAGTCCAAGAGACGATGTATGTTGTCATGAATTATCAAAACCACCAAGGGAGCAAATGTGCTTTCAATCTCCCCCTTTCTGGTAATTTATGAAAACATACAATCAAAGCTTCAAATAGAGATATGCAAACATATAATGAAGACTTTGAGAGACACATGACTAAAACTTGCTCCCCCGAGATGTGTGCAATCCCTTTAAAGGATAGCTGCTTTGGAATGCATGGATACACATATAGTAGAAGGGATATGATGAGTCATGTCTATCTTGGCTATATGCATCAAATATATGTGAATGTGTTATATCTTTGTTCAAGACTTCACTCTTGCAAACAATATGTGCAAGAAGCAAGAGATCATCTTGATCAAAGATTGGATGCATATACTTACCTTGAGTTCTTAAGCATTCTAATAGCAGAAACACACCTGAGAAAACAATGTTAGGAAACACAAGAATATTCTACAAATCCAAATGCACTAGAACTCAATAGTACCAAGATGTGGAGAACATATAGAAGATAGTATTCCTAAAGATTGATATGTCTCCAAGATCATTTAGAACTTTCTCCCCTAAATATGAAATTGTAGGTCTTCCTCTCCCCCTGAATCTTAGCATGTAGATATTGGGAGTAGGTAGGGTGAGACAAGTCTGACATGAGTAGGCAAATAGAATAAGACATATTTTCTCTTGCCTAGGATGATAGAATAGATTAGGCATGCTCTCTCCCCCTTGGGTAGTGTTTTTCCACTTTGGGTAATCATGATATTTCTTCCACCTATCGATAGACATAGATTTTGGTGTTCTCCCCCTGTATTGGTATTCTCCCATGTATCTAAGAATAGGCTTTGATGTATCGCTCCCTTAATTTTATATCTCCCCCTTTGGTGTATCTCCTCTGTAGCATTGAAGCTTTGGTATTTCTCCACCTTTGGCATTAATTTCCAAAAAGGTTCATACACAAGGTCATACACAGGGATCACTAAGTTAGAGAGGATCCTAGAGAACAAGGGACATTGAAAGTAGGGATCATAGAATGTAAGGATCATATAGAGCATTTAAGACTGAGGGATCATAGAGTATAATTTCTCCCCCTTTCAGTTATCTGAAAGCGTATAAGATTTCTCCCCCTTTATCATAGGGGTCCTTGAATAAAATTTCTCCTCCTTCAAAGTTTTTTTTTTGACAAAAGGGTCCTTGAAGGGATGGAGATTTACTGAAATAATCAAAGAGTATAAAAGATAGCCACGTCGATGACTCTGAGGCAAACGTGTCTATGAAACCGAAAAGTGGATCTGCAACCTCTCTGCTGAGTCGGTGATACCGAGTAATTCAAATCGGATATTCCAAGGACTAAACAGAAACTTGGCAATTAACAGAAAATATCAGATGATTTTAGAAAACCTGCAATAAAATTACAAAAGGATTTGCAAAGAAAATTCAACTAGATGAGGATTGAGTGGTTCTCAGAAACCATACAAATGTTAGATGAACCAAACAAGACATTTCATCTAGATGATGGTTGGTGACTAGGTCACCTATATTAGAGTATATTGACATAGGAGCTAATACGCCTCCAACGTATCTATAATTTTTTTATTGTTCCATGTTGTTATATTATCAATCTTGGATGTTTTACAATCATTTTATAGCAACTTTATATCATTTTTGGGACTAACCTATTGACATAGTGCCAACTGGCAATTGTTGATTTTTGCTTGTTTTTTACTTCACAGAATATCGGTACCAAACGAAGCCTAAACACTGTGGAACTTTTGGGAGATTTTTTTGGGCCAGAAGACATCCAGTAGGCCAAAGAAGAGCCAAAGAGGAGGGTCAAGGAGAGCACAGGACACGAGGGCACGCTAGAGGTCCCAGGTGCGCCCTGGTGGGTTGTCCCCACCTCGGGACACCTTTCCACCGCCTATCAGCTCTATAAATACCCAAATATTCCAAAAACCCTACGGGAATCGACGAAACACAATTCTAGCCGCCGCAAGTTCCAGAACCGTGAGATACAATCTAACACCATCACGGAGGGGTGCATCGTCTTCATGGGTGACTCTTCGATGATGCATGAGTAGTCCACCATAGACCTACGGGTCCGTAGGCAGTAGCTAGATAGATGCTTCCTCTTGAGCTTGCGTTTGTTTTTCCCTTGAAGAGGAAAGGGTGATGCAGCAAAGTAGATATGTATTTCCCTCAATTGTTGAGAACCAAGGTATCAATCCAGTAGGAGGAGCAAGCAAGTCACCAATGGATGCACCTACACAAACAATCAAACTCTTGCACCCAACGCTATAAAGGGGTTGTCAATCCCTTCATGATTATTTGCAAGGATTAGATCTGACAGAGATAGATGTAAAGAGAACGGAAAGTAAAAGGTAAATAAATTGCATCAAAGTATTTTTGGTATCTTTGATTTATAGATCTGAAAGTATATTATGGAAAGTAGACCCGAGGGCCATAAGTTTCACTAGAGGCTTCTCTCTCGAAGGAAAATATCATGGTGGGTAAACAAATTACTCTCAAGCAATTGATAGAAAAGCTAATAATCATGTAGTTATCCAAGGCAATGATCATGAATATAGGCATCACATCCGTATCAAGTAGACCGAAAGGATTCTGCATCTACTACTATTACTCCACACATCGATCGACTCCTGCCTGCATCTAGAGTATTAAGTTCATGAAGAACAGAGTAACGCATTAAGAAAGATGACATGATGTAGAGGGATAAACTAAAGCAATATGATGAAAACCCCATCTTGTTACCCTTGATGGCAAAAATACAATACGTGCCTCGCTACCCCTACTATGTCACTGGGTGAGGACACTGCGAGATTGAACCCAAAACCAAGCACTTCTCCCATTGCAAGAAGTACCAATCTAGTTGGCCAAACCAAACCAATAACTCGAAGAGACTTACAAGGATATTGAATCATGCAAATAAGAATTTAGAGGAGGGATTCAAATAAGATTCATGGATAATCTGACCATAAACTCACAATTCATCAGATCTTGACAAACAAACCACAAAAGAGGATTACATCAGATAGTTCTCCATGAAGATCATGAAGAACATGGTATTAATGATCAAAGAGAGAGAAGAAGCCATCTAGCTACTAGCTATGGACCCCTAGGTTTGTGGTGGACTACTCATGCATCATCGGAGGGGCAATGGAGTTGATGTAGATGCCCTCCATGATCGAACCCCCTCCGACAGATTACCGGAAAAGGCTCCAAGATTGATCTCTCGGGAACGGAGGCTTCTGGCGGCGGAAAAGTATTTGTGTGGATCTTTTTTATGTTGGGGGAATATTTGGGAATTTATAGGCCAAAGATTAGGGTTAGGAGACCTTCCGGGAGACAACAAGCTTGCTAGGCGCGGCCATGGGGGCCCACGCCTAGCAGGCTTGTGGATCCCTGGCAGGCTTCCTGTCGTGCACTCCAAGCCAGGTTGATTTGTTTCCTTCCAGAAAAAGTCCAGGGGGCGCGCCTAGTAGGCTTGTGGCTCCCTAACAGGCTTCTTGTCGTGCACTCCAAGCCTGGTTGATTTGTTTCCTTCTAGAAAAATTCCTTCAGAAGGTTTTATTCCATTTGGACTCTCTTCAATATTCCATATCTGCAAAATCAAAAATAAGGAAAAAACAGAAACTGGCACTAGGCTCAAGATTAATAGGTTAGTCCCAAAAATAATATAAAATAGCATATTAATGCATATAAAACATGCAAAACAGATAATATAATAGCATGCCATCATCAAAAATCATAGATACGTTGGAGACGTATCAGCATCCCCAAGCTTAATTCATGGTCGTCCTCGAGTAGGTAAATGATAAAAACATAATTTTTGATGTGGAGTGCTACCTAACATATTTATCCCTATAATATTCTTTATTGTGGCATGAATATTAAGATTCATAAAACTCAAAACAAAAGCTTAATATTGATATAAAAACAATAACCTTTCAAGCATACTAGCAAAGCAATTGTATATGTTCAAAATATAATGGCAAAAGAAAGTTATCCCTACAATATCATATGGTCTGGCTATGCTCCATCTTCCCCACACAAAGTATTTATATCATGCACAACCCCGATGAAAAGTTAAGCAATTGTTTTCACACCTTTATTTTCTCAAAAAAAAAATCAACTCTCACGCAATACATGAGCGTGAGCCATGGATATAGCACTATAGGTGGAATAGAATATGGTGGAGGTTGTCAAGGAAAGGAAGAAGATAGTCTCACATCAACTAGGCGCATCAATGGGTTATGGATATGCCAATTAATAGATATCAATGTGAGTGAGTAGGGATTGCCATGCAACGGATGCACTAGAGTTATAAGTGTATGAAATCTCAAAAGGGAACTAAGTGGATGTGCATCATGAAGGAAAATTCCACTAGTTATATGAAAGTGACAAAATAGGAGACTCTCTATCATGAAGATCATGGTGCTACTTTGAAGCACAAGTGTGGAAAAAGGTAGTACCAATGTCCCTTCTCTCTTTTATCTCATTTTTTATTGGTGGGAATCTAAGGCCTCTTTTTTATTTGGGCTTCGCTGGCCTCTTTTATTTTATTTCATAATGTCTGGAATCTCATCCCCACTTGTGAGGGAATCATAGCTTCCATCATCCTTTCATTACATGGGACATGCTCTAGTAATGATAATCATCACACTTTTATTTACTTACAACTCAAAATAAAATCAAAACTCGATACCTATGAAAAAATATGACTCTATATGAAATATGGAAGTGATGGCGCATGTCATAAAAGGAAACGGTGGAAGTTGCATGGAAATATATCTTGGAATGGATATGGAAATGCCATAATAGGTAGGTATGGTGGCTGTTTTGAGGAAAGATATATGGTGGCTCTTTTTAGGAAGGTATATGGTGGCTGTTTTGAGGAAAGTATTTGTTGTACCGGCGAAAGTTGCACGGTACTAGAGAGTCTAGCTCTATAAACAAGTCATGCTCTGACCTCCTTACATAACGGTTCACCATGCGTGCATGCTACGAGAATCACAAACCTTTACACAAGTATTTTTACAAAATCTCAATTACTTCCTAACATGACTCTTAACACTGCCATCTTTATATCTCAAAACTTTATGCAAGGAATCAAACTTCTCATAAATACTCAGTGCACTTAATATGGAAGTTTTTATTATATCCCTCTTGGATGCCTATCATATTAGGACTAAATTCATAAGCTAGCCAAATTACCATGCTTTTTAGAGACTCTAAAAATAATATAAGTGAGGTACAAAAGTTCAATTATTTCTATAAAATGCAAACACCACCGTGCTCTAAAAGATATAAGTGAAGCACATAGAGCAAAATTGCATAACTCAAAAGATATAAGTGAAGCACATAGAGCATTCTAACAAAGTCACGGTTCAGCGTGTCCTTCTCAAAAAATGTGTGCATCAAGGATGATTTTGGCAAACTAACAAGCAAAGACTCATATCATACAAGACGCTCCAAGCAAAACACATATCATGTGGTGAATAAAAATATAGCCTCAAGTAAATTTACCGATGGATTAAAGACGAAAGAGGGGATGCCGTCCGGGGCATCCCCAAGATTAGGATCTTTGGCATCCTTGAATATTACTTGGTGTGCCTTGGTAATCCCCAAGCTTAGGCTTTTGCCACATTCCATAGTCCATCAAATCTTTACCCAAAACTTGAAAACTTCACAACACAAAACTTAACAGAAAACTCGTGAGATCCGTTTGTATAAGAAAATAAATAACCACTTTAGGTATTGTTGTGAACTCATTATTTATTTATATTGGTGTTATACCTATTTTATTCTAACCTCTCCATGGTTCATACCCCATGATACAATACACAGATTCATCAAAATAGGCAAACAACTCAAAGAAAACAGAATCTGTCAAAAACAGAACAGTCTGTAGCAATCTGGAAACTTAGTATACTTATGTAACTCAAAAAATTATGAACAAATAGTAAAACCTGTGAAATTTATATTTAAATATTATGTGAAAATTTCAGACTCATTCGACGCTCTGAAAAAATTAGAAAATCTCTGGACTGAGCGCAAAAGTTTCTGTTTTTTAGCAAGATCGAATCAACAACTACCATAGATCACCCCAAAGGTTTTACTTGGGTCAAACACTAATTAAAACACTAAAACACAATTACTACAAAGTAATAATGTGGGAAACACTCAAAAATATAATCAAAAACAAAACATAAAAAGAAAATTGGGTTGCCTCCTAACAAGTGCTATTGTTTAACGCCCCTAGCTAGGCAAAACACAATAGATCTAGGTATTGTCATCTTTTGTATCCAATCCAACAGTAGCTCTATTAATAGATTCGTAAGGAGATATTATTTTCTTTCTAGGAAAGTGTTCCTTGCATTTCCTTAATGGAAATTGGAATCTAATGCTTCCTTCTTTCATGTCAATAATTACCCCAATCGTTCTAAGGAAAGGTCTACCAAGAATAATAGGACATGTTGGATTGCAATATATATCAAGAACAATGAAATATATGGGCACATAATTCCTATTTGCAACAATAAGCATTGGGGAACGTTGCATGGGAAACAAAAAAAATCCTACGCACACGCAAGATCTATCCATGGTGATGAGCATCTACGAGAGGGAGAGTGGATCTACGTACCCTTGTAGATCGCTAAGCGGGAAGCATTAAGAAACGCGGTTGGTGTAGTCGAATGTCTTAGCGATCCAAATCGCCGAGCATCCCGTGATCCAATCATGATCCATCCCGATCAAGCACCGAACGGACGACACCTCCGCGTTCAGCACACGTACAACTTGATGACGATCTCCGCCTTCTTGATCCAGCAAGAGGGAGCGGAGAGGTAGAAGAGTTCTCCGGCAGCATGATGGCGCTCCGGCGGTGGTGGTGGAACTATTCCGGCAGGGCTTCGCCTAAGCACTGCAGAAATCCGATCTAGAGGAGAAACTATGCACTAGAGGAACGGGTAGCACGTGACTGAAAAACTTGTGCCAAAACCCTAAAACCCTATAGTATATATAGGAGGAGAGGACGAGGAGGCTTGGCCCTCAAGGATCCAGCCCTAGGCTTCGGCCGAACCAAGAGGGAGGAGTCCTCCTCCTCCACTCCTAGTAGGATTAGGACTCCTTCCTTATCTAGCCCTTTTTGCCTTTTTCCACCTTTTTCCTTTGGGGCTTTTCTTCCCAGCCGCATGGGCTTTGTGTGGGACTTCCACCAGCCCACTAAGGGCTAGTATTAATCCTCCCACAGCCCATGTAGCCTATTGGGTCGAAATACCCCTCCCGATGGTCACCCGATACACTATCGGCACTCGCGGTACACTACCGATGAGCCCGAAACTTTTCCGGCGACCAAAATAGGACTTCCTATATATCAATATTTACCTATGAAACATTCCGGAGCTCCTCGTGACATCCAGGATCTCATCGGGGACTCCGAACAACCTTCGGTCACCACCATGCATAACTCTATACTATAGGAACGTCACCAAACCTTAAGTGTGCAGACCCTGCGGGTTCGAGAACTATGTAGACATGATCGAGACACCTCTACGGTCAATAACCAATAGCGGGACCTGGATGCCCATATTGGTTCCTACATATTCTACGAAGATCTTTATCGGTCGAACCTCTATGTCAAGGATTCAGTTAATCCCGTATGATGTTCCCTTTGTTCTTCGGTATGTTACTTACCCGAGATTTGATCGTCGGTATCTCCATAGCTTGTTCAACCTCGTTACCGGCAAGTCTCTTTACTCGTTTCATAATACAAGATCCCATGACTAACACTTAGTCACATTGCTTGCAAGGCTTATTATGATGTTGTATTACCGAGTGGGCCCTGAGATACCTCTCCATCATACAGAGTAACAAATCCTAGTCTTGACGCATGCCAACCCAACAGACACCCTCGGAAATACCTGTAGAGTACCTTTATAGTCACCCAGTTACATTGGGATGTTTGATACACACAAGGCACTCTTCCAGTGTCCGTGAGTTGCATGATCTCATGGTCATAGAAACATATACTTGACCTGCAGAAAACAGTAGCAATAAACTAACACGATCATATGCTCCGTTTGTAGTTTGGATCTTGTCCACCACATCATTCTCCTAATGATGTGATCCCGTTTATCAAATGACATCACATGTCAATGGCTAGGAAACCTTGACCATCTTTGATCAACAAGCTAGTTCACTAGAGGCATACTAGGGACAAAGTGTTGTCTATTTACCCACACATGTAATGTGTTTCCAGTCAATACAATTATAGCATGGATAATAAACGATTATCATGAACAAGGAAATATAATAATAATAAACTTTATTTATTGCCTCTAGGGCATATTTCCAACAGTCTCCCACTTGCACTAGAGTCAATAATCTAGTTCACATCACTATGTGATTTACATTGTAATGAATCGAACACCCATGCAGTTCTGGTGTTGATCATGTTTAGCCCTTGGAAGAGGTTTAGTCAACGGGTCTGCAACATTCAGATCTGTGTGCACTTTGCAAATATTTATGTCCTTTTCCTCGATGTAATCACAGATGGATTTGAAGCGTCGCTTTATGTGTCTGGTCCTCTTGTGAAACCTTGGTTCCTTGGCCAGAGCAATGGCACCAGTGTTGTCACAGAACAGATTCATTGGATTCAGTGCACTGGGCACTACTCCAAGATCTGTCATGCACTGCTTCATCCAGACACCTTCCTTCGCTGCCTCTGAGACTGCGATGTACTCCACTTCGCACGTAGAATCGGCTACCACGCTTTGCTTGGAAATGCACCAACTTACCGCTCCCCCGTTGAGAATAAATATGTATCCGGTTTGTGACTTAGAGTCATCCGGATCAGTGTCAAAGCTTGAATCGACGTAACCCTTTACGACGAGCTCTTCATCACCTCCATAAACGAGAAACATTTCCTTAGTCCTTTTCAGGTACTTCAGGATATTCTTGACCGCTGCCCAGTGCTCCATTCCAAGATCACTTTGAAACCTTCCGGCCATACTTATGGCAAGGCTGACATCGGGTCTTGTGCACACCATTGCATACATGATAGAGCCTATGGCTGAAGCATAGGGGATGACACTCATCTTTTCTCTATCTTCTGCAGTCACTGGGCATTGAGTCTTACTCAACTTCACACCTTGTAACACAGGCAAGAACCCCTTCTTGGACTAATCCATTTTGAACTTCTTCAAAACTTTATCAAGGTATGTGCTCTATGAAAGTGCTATTAAGCGTCTCGATCTATCTCTATAGATCTTAATGCCTAATATGAAAGCAGCTTCTCCTAGGTCCTTCATTGAAAAACTCTTGTTCAAATATTCCTTCACGCTTTCCAGCATTTCTATATTGTTTCCAATCAGCAATATGTCATCCACATATAATATTAGAAACGCTATAGAGCTCCCACTCACTTTGTTTTAAATACAAGCTTCTCCATAAACTTGTATAAACTCAAATCCTTTGATCACCTCATCAAAACGCTTATTCCAACTCCAAGATGCTTGCACCAGCCCATAAATGGATCGCTGGAGTTTGCAAACTTTGTCGGCATTCTCTGGATCGACAAAACCTTCTGGTTGCATCATATACAACTCTTCCTCAAGGAAACCATTGAGGCACGATGTTTTGACATCCATCTGCCAAATTTCATAGTCGAAATAAGCAGCTATTGCCAACATGATTCTGACAGACTTAAGCATCGCTACGGGTGAGAAGGTCTCATCATAGTCAACTCCTAGAACTTGTGAAAAACCCTTTGCCACAAGTCGAGCTTTATAGATGGTGACATTACCGTCCGCGTTTGTCTTCTTCTTAAAGATCCATTTGTTCTGAATGGCCTTTCGCCCTTCAGGTAATACTTCCAAAGTCCATACTTTATTTTCATACATGGATCCCATCTTGGATTTCATGGCCTCTAACCATTTCTTGGGATTCGGGCCCATCACCGCTCCTCCATAGCTTGTAGGTTCATTGTTGTCCAACAACATGACCTCCAAGACAGGGTTGCCGTACCACTCAGGAGTAGTACGCGGCCTTGTCGACCTACGAGTTTCAATAGTAGCTTGATCCGAAGCTTCATGATCAGCATCATTAACTTCCTATTCAACCATTGTAGGTTCCACAGAAACATCTTTCTGCGCTGCGCTACTTTCTGGTTGAAGTAAAGATTCAATAACCTCATCAAGCTCTATTTTTCTCCCACTCAATTCTTTCGAGAGAAACTCTTTCTCAAGAATGGTCCGTTCTTAGCGACAAACACTTTGCCTTCGGATCTGGGATAGAAGGTATACCCGACTATCTCTTTCGGGTATCCTATGAAGATGCATTTCTCTGCTTTGGGTTCCAGCTTTTCAGGCTGAAGCTTTTTGACATAAGCATCACATCCCCAAACTTTAAGAAACGACAACTTTGGCCTCTTGCCAAACCATAGCTCATATGGCGTCGTCTCAACGGATTTTGATGGTGCCCTATTTAAAGTGAATGCAGTTGTCTCTAATGCATAACCCCAAAACGATAACGGCAAATCAGCAAGAGACATCATAGAACGCACCATATCTAATAAGGTTCGATTACGATGTTCGGACACACCATTACGCTGTGGTGTTCCAGGCGGTGTCAACTGTGAAACAATTCCACACTGTCTTAAGTGACTGCCAAACTCATAACTCAGATATACACCTCCTCGATCAGATCGCAGGAATTTAATCTTCTTGTTACGATGATTCTCAACTTCACTCTGAAATTGCTTAAACTTTTCAAATGTTTCAGACTTGTGTTTCATTAAGTAAATATACCCATATCTACTTAAGTCATCAGTGAAGGTGAGAAAATAAAGATATCCACCACGCGCTGTAACATTCATTGGACCGCACAAATCAGTATGTATGATTTCCAATAAGTCACTTGCCCGTTCCATTGTTCCAGAGAACGGCATTTTAGTCATCTTTCCCATGAGGCATGGTTCACATGTATCAAGTGATTCAAAATCAAGTGACTCCAAAAGTCCATCAGCATGGAGCTTCCTCATGCGTTTTACACCAATATGACCTAAACGGCAGTGCCACAAGAAAGTGGTACTATCATTATCAACTCTACATCTTTTGGCATCAATGTTATGAACATGTGTGTCATCACTATCAAGATTCAATATGAATAAACCCCTCACATTGGGTACATGACCATAAAAGATATTACTCATATAAATAGAACAACCTTTATTCTCTGATTTAAATGAGTAACCGGCTCGCAATAAACAAGATCTAGATATAATGTTCATGCTTAACGCAGGCACTAAATAACAATTATTGAGGTTCATCACTAATCCCGATGGTAATCGAAGAGAGAGCGTGCCGACGGCAATCACATCAACCTTGGAACCATTTCCCACGTGCATCGTCACTTCATCCTTTGCCAGCCTTCGTCTATTCCGTAATGCCTGTTTTGAGTTGCAAATGTGAGCAACCGAACCGGTATCAAATACCCAGGCACTACAACAAGAGCTAGTAAGGTACACATCAATAACATGTATATCATATATACCTTGTTTGTCGTTAGCCGCCTTCTTGTCAGCCAGGTACTTGGGGCAGTTCCGCTTCTAGTGACCAGTTCCCTTGCAATGAAAGCACTCAGTTTCTGGCTTGGGTCCACTCTTGGGCTTCTTTACAGGAGTAGCAACTGCTTTGCCATCCTTCTTGGTTTTACCCTTCTTGCCCTTGCCCTTGGCATTCTTCTTGAAACTAGTGGTTTTATTGACCATCAACACTTGATGTTCTTTCTGGATTTTAGACTCAATGACTTTTAGCATCGCAAACAGCTCGGCGACTGACTTGTTCATCCCATGCATGTTATAGTTCATCACAAAGCTCTTGTAACTAGGTGGCAGTGATTGAAGAACTCTGTCAGTGATCGCCTCTGGCGGAAGGGCAATTCCCAACTCCGCTAGACGAGTCAAATACCTAGACATTCTGAGTATATGTTCACTAATAGACCCGTTCTCCTCCATCTTGCAAGCATAGAACTTATCGGAGGTCTCATACCACTCGATCCGGGCATTCTTCTGAAAGATAAACTTCAACTCCTAGAACATCTCATATGCTCCATGACGTTCAAAACGTCTTTGAAGTCCCGGCTCTAAGCCATACAATATTGCACACTGAACAATTGAGTTATCTCCAGAACGTGCCTCCCAAGCGTTCTTAACGTCTTCGGATGACATGTCTTCTAGTTGGTCACCAAGCGGTGCATCAAGGACATATGATTTCTAGGAAGCCGTGAGGATAATCCTCAGATTACGGGCCCAGTCAACAAAGTTACTTCCATCATCTTTCAACTTAGCTTTCTCTAGAAACGCATTAAAATTCAGGGGTGCTACTGCGCGAGCCATTGATCTACAACATAAATATGCAAAGGTTACTTAGACTATTGTTCAAGATAATGAGTTTAGTTAATTAAATTACTAAAGCTCCCACTCAAATTGACATCCCTCAGGTCATCTGAGTGTCACATGATCCAAATTCACCAACTCAAGTCCAACCATCACGTGAGTTGAGGTGGTTTCAATGGTGAACATCATGATGTTGATCATATCTACTATATGACTCATGTTCGACCTTTCGGTCTCTTGTGTTTCGAGGCCATGTTTGTACATGCTAGGCTTGTCAAGTTTAACCCGAGTGTTCTGCATGTGCAACACTAGCTTGCACCCATTGTATGTGAATGTAGAGTCTATCACACCCAATCATCACGTGGTGTCTCGACACGACAAACTTTCGCAACGGTGCACACTCGGGGAGAACACAATTCATCTTGAAATTTAAGTGAGGGATCACCTTATAATGCTATCGTCGTCCTAAGCAAAACAAGGTGCATAAAAGGGTTAACATCACATGCAAATCATAAGTGACATGATATGGCCATGAACTTGTGCTTTTGATCTCCATCTTGAAAGCACCGGCATGATCTCCATCATCACCGGCACGACACCATGATCTCCATCATCTTGATCTCCATCAACGTGTCGCCATTGGGGTTGTCGCGCCCATCATGCTTGTACTACTATTGCTACCGTTTAGCGATAAAGTAAAGCATTACATAGTGCTTAATGATTGACACGCGGGTCATACAATAATTAAAGATAACCCTATGGCTCCTGCCGGATGTCGTACTCATCGACATGCAAGTTGTGATATTCTATACAACACATGATCATCTCATACATCACATATATCACATCATTTAATTGGCCATATCACATCACAACATACCCTGCAAAAACAAGTTAGACGTCCTCTAGTTGTTGTTGCATGTTTTACATGGCTGCTACGGGTATCTAGCAAGAACAATTCTCACATACGCAAAAAACCACAACGGTGATACATAAGTTGCTTTTCAACCTTCTCAAGGACCACCTTTGTCGAATCTGATCCAACTAAAGTAGGAGAAACAGACACCCGCCAGCCATCTTTGTGCAACAAAGTTACACGTTAGTCGATGGAACCGGTCTCTCGTAAGCGTACGAGTAAGGTTGGTCTGGGCCGCTTCATTCCACAATACCGCTGAACCAAAACACGACCAAGGGAGGAAGAAATCTAAGCATCAACGCCCACAAACTCTTTGTGTTCTACTCAAGATCTCATCTACACATAGACCTAGCTCTGATACCACTATTCAGGAACGTTGCATGGGAAACAAAAAATTTCCTACGCACACGCAAGATCTATCCATGGTGATGAGCATCTAAAAGAGGAAGAGTGGATCTACGTACCCTTGTAGATCGCTAAGCGGGAAGCGTTAAGAAACACAGTTGGTGTAGTCGAACATCTTCATGATCCAAATCGCCGAGCGTCCCGTGATCCAATCACGATCCATCCCGGTCAAGCGCCGAACGGACGTCACCTCTGCGTTCAGCACACGTACAGCTTGATGACGATCTCTGCCTTCTTGATCCAGCAAGAGGGAGCGGAGAGGTAGAAGAGTTCTCCAGCAGCGTCACGGCGCTCTGGCGATGGTGGTGGAACTATTCCGGCAGGGCTTCGCCTAAGCACTGCTGAAATCCGATCTAGAGGAGAAACTATGCACTAGAGGAACGGGTAGCACGTGGCTCAAAAACTTGTGCCAAAACCCTAAAACCCTCTAGTATATATAGGAGGAGAGGACGAGGAGGTTTGGCCCTCAAGGAGTCAGCCCTAGGCTTCGGCCGAACCAGGAGGGAGGAGTCCTCCTCCTCCACTCCTAGTAGGATTAGGACTCCTTCCTTATCTAGCCCTTTTTGCCTTTTTCCACCTTTTTCCTTTTGGTCTTTTCTTCCCAGCCGCATGGGCCTTGTGTGGGACTTCCACCAGCCCACTAAGGGCTGGTATTAATACTCCCACAGCCCATGTAGCCTCTTGGGTCGAAATACCCCTCCCGATGGTCACCCGGTACACTACCGGCACTCCCGGTACACTACCGATGAGCCCGAAACTTTTCCGGCGACCAAAATAGGACTTCCTATATATCAATCTTTACCTATGAACCATTCCGGAGCTCCTTGTGACATCAAGGATCTCATCGGGGACTCTAAACAACCTTCGATCACCACCATGCATAACTCTATACTACAGAAACATCACCAAACCTTACGTGTGCAGACCCTGCGGGTTCGAGAACTATGTAGACATGACCGAGACACCTCTACGGTCAATAACCAATAGCGGGACCTGGATGCCCATATTGGTTCCTACATATTCTACGAAGATATTTATCGGTCGAACCTCTATGTCAAGGATTCAGTTAATCCTGTATGATGTTCCCTTTGTTCTTCGGTATGTTACTTGCCCGAGATTCGATCGTCGGTATCTCCATACCTAGTTCAACCTCGTTACCGGCAAGTCTCTTTACTCGTTTCGTAATACAAGATCCCATGACTAACACTTGGTCACAATGCTTGCAAGGCTTATTGTGATGTTGTATTACCGAGTGGGCCCTGAGATACCTCTCCATCATACGGAGTAACAAATCCCAGTCTTGATCCCTGCCAACCCAATAGACACCCTCGGAAATACCTATAAAGTACCTTTATAGTCACCCAGTTACGTTGTGATGTTTGATACACACAAGTCACTCTTCCGGTGTCCGTGTGTTGCATGATCTCATGGTCATAGAAACATATACTTGACATGCAGAAAACAGTAGCAATAAACTGACATGATCATATGCTACGTTTGTAGTTTGGGTCTTGTCCACCACATCATTCTCCTAGTGATGTGATCCCATTTATCAAATGACATCACATGTAAATGGCTAGGAAACCTTGACCATCTTTGATCAACGAGCTAGTTCACTAGAGGCATACTAGGGACAAAGTGTTGTCTATTTACCCACACATGTAATGTGTTTCCAATCAATACAATTATAGCATGGATAATAAACGATCATCATGAACAAGGAAATATAATAATAAACACTTTATTTATTGCCTCTAGGGCATATTTCCAACAATAAGAACATCATTAATCCTTCCCATAGGTTTCTTAATAGTGGAATCCGCAAGATGCAAATTTAGAGAGCAATTATAAAGATCATGGTAACCTAGTACATCACATAAAATTTTCAGAATCATGGAAAAACTAGCACCCAAATCACACAAAGCATGGCACTCATAATATTTTATTTTAATCTTGATAGTAGGTTCCCACTCATCATGAAGCTTTCTAGGAATAGAAATTTCTAACTCAAGTTTTTCTTCAAACGATTTCATCATAGCATCAACTATATGTTTTAGTAAAAGCCTTATTTTGACTATAATCCTGAGGAGAATTCATCATGAATTGTAACAAGGAAATACAATCAATCAAATAGCAACTATAATAATTAAAGCCCTTGAAATCCAAAAGAATGAGTTCATTGCTATTTAAAGTTTTGACCTCTCCAATCCCTCTTTTATCAATCTTAGCATTAAGATCTATAAACTCCGAATCATTGGGACGCTCTTTAACTAAAGTTGACTTATATACAGCCCTATATTTATCAAGATTTACATTGGAAAACAAAACTTTAATAGGATTCACACCAATCACTTTGAGATCTTCATCATTATTATCACGAGAACACACTTTTTGAAGCCATTCACGGTTAGCACGTATTCTAGCGGTTCTTTCCTTACTTTCATCAATAGAAATTCTCATATATTTTAAAGACTCATTAATATCATGCTTGTTTGGAGTAGATCTAACTTTAAAAGAATCAATCTCAAGCAAAATTCTATCAACGTTCCTAGCCAAATCATCAATCTTGAGCACTTTTTCTTCAATAGTAGCATTAAAAACCTTTTGTAAACCAAAAAAATTCTTTAAAAATATTCTCAAGATAAGAGGGCATATTATTATAATTTCCATAGGAATTGTTGTATGAATTACCATAATTATTAGAGGAATTACTAGGAAACGGTCTAGGGTTGAAATTACCTCTATACGCGTTATTACCAAAATTGTTCCTACCAACAAAATTCACATCCATAGATTCATTATTATTTCTAATCAAAGAAGACAAAGGCATATCATTAGGATCAATAGGAGCACTCTTAATAGCAAACAATTTCATTAATTCATCCATCTTTTCACTCAAAGTATTTATTTCTTCAATAGCATGCACTTTTTTACTAGTAGGAGATCTTTCGGTATGCCATTGAGAGTAGTTTGTCATGATATTATCTAGGAGTTTAGTAGCATCTCCTAACGTGATTTCCATAAAAGTACCACCCGCGGTGGAATCTAAAAGATTTCTAGATGCAAAATTCAATCCCATATAGAAAATTTGTATAATCATTCATAAACTCAAATCATGCGCGAGGCAATTCCTAATCATTAGTTTCACCCTCTCCCAAGATTGTGCAACATGATCATGATCGAGTTGCTTAAAATTCATTATATCGTTCCTAAGGGAGATGATCTTAGCGGGCGGAAAATACTTGGAAATAAAAGCATCTTTACACTTATTCTAAGAATCAATACTATTTTTAGGCAAAGATGAAAACCAAGTTTTAGCATGATATCCTAGTGAGAACGGAAATAGCTTCAATTTCACGATATCGTTATCCACATCTTTATTATTTTGCATATCACACAACTCAATGAAAGTATTTATATGGGATGCGCCATCTTCACTAGGAAGGCCAGAAAATTGTTCTTTCATACCAAGATTAAGCAATGTAGCATTGATTTCATAAGATTCCGCACTAGTGGCGGGAGCAATCGGAGTACTAATAAAATCATTATTATTAGTATTGGGAAAGTCACACAACTTGGTATTCTCAGACATCGTGACAAAGCAAGCAATCAAGCACACAAGCGAACGAAAGAAGGGCGAATAAAAAGGCAAATCTTTTTGGTATTTTCTGAAAATCGTTTTAGAAGTGGGGGAGAGGAAAACGAGAGGCAAATGGCAAATAATGTAAATGCAAGATATGAGTTTGTGATGGGTACTTAGTAGGCTTGATGTGTATCCTCCCCGGCAACGACGCCAGAAATGGCAAGTTGACGGGAAAGTTCTTGTCTTGACTTGCTATGTATCCTCCCCGGCAACGGCGCCAGAAATCCTTCTTGCTACCTCTTGAGCTTGCGTTGGTTCTCCCTTGAAGAGGAAAGGGTGATGCAGCAAAGTACAAAAGTATTTCCCTCAGTTGTTGAGAACCAAGGTATCAATCCAGTAGGAGTAACAAGCAAGTCACCAATGGATGCACCTACACAAACAATCAAACTCTTGCACCCAACGCTATAAAAGGGTTGTCAATCCCTTCACGATTATTTGCAAGGATTAGATCCGATTGAGATAGATGTAAATGAGAATGGAAAGTAAAAGGTAAATAAATTGCAACAAAGTATTTTTGGTATGTTTGGTTTATAGATCTGAAAGTATATTATGGAAAGTCGACCCGGGGGCCATAGGTTTCACTATAGGCTTCTCTCTCGAATGAAAATATCATGGTGGGTAAACAAATTACTGTCAAGCAATTGATAGAAAACCGAATAATCATGTAGTTATCAAAGGCAATGATCATGCATATAGGCATCACGTCTGTATCAAGTAGACCGAAACGATTCTGCATCTACTACTATTACTCCACACATCGACCGGCCCCGATTTAGGCTAGTCCTCCATGGACGCAGGCCGTCATGGTATAGTCAAGGTTGCTTCTTCGTGGAACCCTCCGTGGGTAGAGCCCTCCATGGACTCTCGCAACCATTACCCTCCGTGGGTTGAAGACTCCATGAACATGGACGTACGATAGCACCACCTATCGGAACCATGGGAAAAATCATCGTGTCATCAATTGCGTTTGCTCTTCCTACCCTCTCTTTACTTACATGCTTGTATTTACTTTCTGCTGCTATACTCTTAGACATGCATGTGTAGGGTGTACTTGACATACTATGAATGCTAAAATCTGCCAAGAATTAAAATTCATAAAAAGTACATTTTTATTTGTTCAAGTAGTCTAATCACCCCCCCCCCCTCTAGCACTACTTTCGATCCTACAAGTGGTATCAAAGCATTGGTCTCCATTGCATTGGTCTCACAACCTAGGAGAGTATAGCGTCTAGTGAGGGAAATTATCACCGTAGAGGTCCGTACTTTGATGGCACAAATTTTGCTAGTTGGAAGCACAAAATGAAAATGCATTTGCTTGGTTATAACCTCGCTGTTTGGGTTGTTATTCATGTTGGTATGCAAGGTGAATTCTTTTCATAAGGAAGGGAACCCAATCGCGCAGCAACTCTGGATGAATTGAAGATATTGCAACTCAATGCTCAAGCATGTGACATTCTCTTCAACTGCCTATGCCCCAAAGAATTCAACAAAATCAGCCGTCTTGAGAATGCAAAAGAGATTTGGGACACTTTGATTAATATGCATGAAGGTACATAATTTGTGAGAGAGTCCAAGTTGGATGTTCTTCAAAGTCAACTTGACAAGTTCAAGATGAAGCATGGTGAAGGAATTGCTGAGATGTACTCTAGGCTAGCCTCATCACCAATGAGATTGTCGGCTTAGGAAGCGAAGAAATGATGGACAAATTCATCATCAAGAAGATACTTCGAGCTTTGGATGATCGATATGACATCATATGCACATTGATCCAAATCCCAACTACAAAGATCTCAAGCCAACGGAAGTGATTGGTAGGATTGTTGCTCATGAGATGACACTCAAAGACAAGGAAGAGCTTCACCACAAGTCTAGCGATGCTTACAAATCCACAAGTGATGATCCCGCTACCTCAAGATACAACCTTGTCACAAATGAAGAGATAAGCCTCATGGTCAAGAAATTCAACAAGTTCTACAAGAATAGAAGCAAAGATCGAAGCTCAAACTCAAGATATGAAGAGAAGCATTCGTCAAGTCGTGACCGAAACTGCTACAATTGTGGGAAGCCCAGACGCTACTCCAATGAGTGCATGGCTCCTTACAAAAGGAAAGAAGAGTCACCAAGAAGTCGAAGCTCAAGAGACGAGTCACCTCAAAGAGAGAGGAGGAGTAGGGATGATCGTTATGAATGAAGACCCTCAAGGAGAAGTAGGGACTTGGATAAGAAGGACAAGTAAACCAAGAGCTACTCAAGAAGAAAACATCAAGCTCATGTTGGTGAATGGGTTTCTGGCTCCGAATCCGACAACCACTCCGAGAGAAGCTATCACTCCAACTCCGATTATAGTCAAGATGAAGGTGTTGCCGGACTTGCACTAGTGACAACCGACTCCTACAACATATTTGATTCACCAAATGAAGGGAGTGGATGTTGCTTCATGGCTAAAGGCACAAACGTATCACACCCCGAGTATCTTGATTTCAATAGTGATGAAGATGACTTGTTGTTTGACAAATCTAGTAATGTTAGTCAAGATGAACTTGCTAGTACTCACTCTAATCTAGATACGTCATGCTATGATGATAAGTTGGAAATAGAATGACTAACTTAAGAACTAAACACTCTTAATTTAACTCACGAGTCTACTCTACGATATCATAGAAAGCTTGAAAGGACACATGAGAAGCTCCACTTCGAGAAGCTCAATTTAGAGCAAGAGCATGAGTTCCTTAAAGCTATCAATGATGATCTTCGAAAGACTACTTCCTCTTATCTAGCCAAATGTCTTCCCTTGTCAACGTTCATGCCACAAGTTAAGTCTAAGCAAGCTAATAACAAAGGAAAGAAAGGTACTTCAACTAGTAGCAATAAAAATGATAAATACAATGATATTGCTTCTAGTAGTTCTCTTGATCCCAGTAACTCTTCTCTTAGCCAAGTTACGCTTGAGCAAGAAAATTAACTCTTGAAATGGATTATAGAGAAAGGTATCTACAAAAGTCTTGAAGGTTGCAAACAATTTGAGGAGATTGTACGCAAGCACGAAGGATACCGAAAGAATCGTGGTGTTGGCTACTTCAACGCTAATGGAGTTGAATGGGAAGAAGGTCAATACCCCAATCCTAAGTTTGTTCCCCAAATGTAGAAGTATGAAAATACTCTCCCCAAGGGAACAAAGGCTCAAGATGACCTTCCACCACAAGACCCCAAGCTCAAGGGCAAGAACAAACTTCAAGAGGACATTGACTCATATGAAGATGAATACCAAGCTTTGGTGAAGTGGGTTCCTAAGGCTACTACAAGCTCAACTTCTACAAGTGCTACTTCAACACCAAGGATCCCCATCAACTTGATGTGGGTCCCTAAGAAGAAGAACTAGAGAAGTTCATGAGGGGTGACTCTGCTAATGAAATCCACTCATATTCATTATTGGTAAGAACTAGTTGCAATCAACATCAACATCAACATCAACATCATGCAATAGTTCAAGGAGTCACACATTCCCTCAAAGGTAAGCAAGGGACAATGTAATCAACAAATCAATGGACATCATCATATATGCATTTCACTCCATGTCCATAGATATCCTTGTATTTGTCTCTTTTGTGTTGGGACTAATCAATGTAGGTGATAAGAGCAATGAAACAACGAGGATGCTCCAAACTCTTGGTGATCTTCATCAACTTTGAGCGTCCACCACTACTTCACCTACATGAAGTCTTCATCGACAAAACCCAAGTTTAGTTTATCCCCCCTATGGGGGGATGTCACGTCTAGGGGGAGATTTATTCTAAGACTTGAGTCAAAGCATCTCATAGAATGTGACAACATTAAATGATTTATGTAAAAGTGGTAACCCCACTTGTGCTTAAACGATGAGTGTGACCTATGATCAAGTATTCTTACTTGGCTCCTAAGTTAATATACTCATATATAGATGACTCCATCATCGCCAAAGTGCTTGTTAGATGCTAATGTGTTTGTGCATGTTTGTCATGATTTCATTTGACATTCTATTATGTGAGCATGTTGGTCTTCATTTATTTTCTCATTCGAGGATATCCAATTGTTGCTATTTGGCTTTTGATTTTTCATTTGCCAATTGGATATACAAGAGTGCCTAGGACCACTCCTTTAGCTATCTATGCTTTCTCACCTCATATTCTATCCATGCTACATCACAAAATTTGAACAAGTACTTTTCGATCTCTCTGTGTGAGGAGCACTCAGAGTTTCGTATCGACAAAGGACTGACCATTAAAACCTCCCAAGTGCATCTCGGTGGAACCAACTCAAAAATCTCGGTCTCACCGAATGCCTAGGGTTGATCTGGTTTTCCAATCTCGGTATTGCCGATTTCATATTCTCGGTTACACCGAGTTTCCCTGTCAGCTGATGGGTATATAATCTATGGACCCCCGACATTTTGAAATCCACTCTTCAAATATCGCGCCTCCAAAACCCTAGCTGCCATTCCGAAGACCCCTGGTCATCGCCTTGCTTCCCCGATGCCTCCGCCATTGCGAATCGCCATGGTCGACGTATTCTACTCCATCGTCGCCGCCCTAGCAGATCTTAGGGTATGGATTTAGCCCCCTCTCGCGCTCCTCTTTCCGATTCATGTGCATTAGGGACTTTTCCTTATCTAGCCATTGTTTGAGATCGTTCCATCCAATAGAAATCTCCATTACATAGAGAACATTTGATTTTCTAGGGTTTGCCTTCTGCCCAATGAAACTCGGTGCAACCGAAGTGAGCAAATCGGTGTCACCAATTTGTTTGTCTGTGTTGTTGAGAACTTTCTCGGTGAAACCGAGTACTACCTTTCGGTCTCATCGAAAGGGGTGCCAAGTTTCGGCTTAGGAGAAAGTTTGTCTAGGTAGCACCAATATTTTTGCTTCGGCTCTACCGATTTTCATGTGATGGAATGTAAACTTTGAGAATCTTTTGTTAAAACTTTCAAAAATCTCTGTATTTTGTGATGACTTATCCTATTCCACTCTTCTATACTCTATTCATAGGGTCAGACATGTGACGCTCAGAAGATAGTCACAATCTACGAGAGCAGAATGTTGAGATGAGTTCAGGCACTAGTCCTGAGGCCAGTTCTTTCTCAGATCAAGTCACTCCCGGTTCTCATGGGTTGCCTAAGGCTGGAACAAGGACAAGGAAGAGGCTCAACTCAGATGAAGAAGATTCTGATTTTGTGCGAGAAGAGATCCTTGCTAAAAAGCAAGAGAAGGCTGCAAGGAAGTCTGCTACATAGGCTACCTCATCTAGGAGGGTAGTCAGCAAAATTTATGCACCTCTAGAGACTTTCAGAGCACATGAGAGTGTCAGAGCCACTATGTTATTGAGATCCCAAGAAATCATTGCCTAAGAAGGCAAGAGAGAAGAAGACAGTCAGGAAGAGGATCATTCAAGTCATTGGTAGGCCTACCTCTATGTATGAGGATCCAGAGGAGGCTGCTGGTGCTGCTGAGGAGGAGGAGGAGGAACATGTGGTCAAGGCCCCTCCCAAGAAAAAGGCAAAGAAACTTTTGGTTGATGCTACGCCTAAGCCTGGCCCCTCCAAGAGCACCAAGGCTGCATCCAAAAAAGTTGTTGCATAGAAGTCCAAGACCAGAGATATACCTGCTGCTGAGAAGAACAAGACATCCACTTTCAGAGAAGCAGATGATGATGATGATGATGATGCTATGTCAGTCTTGATGAAGTTTAGACCTCATCTTCATGTACATGATGCCAGCCACCCAGTTGCTGAGGATATGAAGAAGAGGAAGGATTCGGGTTTGAGGGCATGGAGAGCCATCGATCCATATGCCCAGAGGAGAAAGACTATTGTGAACTACAGGTTTTATACCAAGGAGCGGTAAGACTTCTATGAGACCATCTTACTTGACAAGAGTCCTACAACCAGTGACATGAGATATGTTGACTAGAAGTATATCAAGGCAAATGAGTACTATTTTCCATGTGTGTAAGACAACATTCATTGCATTGGACTTGACAAGTTTATTGGGAAGGAGTTCACTGCTTGGAATGATGAGATGATCATGCAGTTCTATTCCACTGCTCATTTTTATGGAGATGGCAGGATTGTCTGGATGATTGAAGGAGCAAGATATGAATCTACTGTTGATGAGTGGGCTACCATCTTAGGAGTCCCTAAGGTTGAGGATGGTGACTTGGATGTTTATTCTAAATCCAAGGAGAGCCACAATGCTATGAGGGACATGAACACTGCTATTCCAGCTGCTAACTAGCAATCTCACAAGTTAGGATCCATTTACTTCCTTCAAGTAGGCCTCCGTACCATGAACACTGTCCTGAGGCATACCTTGATGCCCAAGTCTGGAGATGAGAAGATGATTCGTGGATACTCCATCAACATGCTCATCCATCTTGATACTCACACTAGGATTAGAGCGATGGATTTGATAGTTGAGACTATGAAGAGGATTGTTGTTGACCAGATGCGCTCATGCTGCTATGCACCCTATATTCAGATGCTTATCAACTCCAAACTTGAGAAGCACGTATTTGCTCTGGATAGACCCCACTTGCCACTTCAGCTAGATTTTGAGGACAATGTTGTGGTGATGGACCCAGACCATCCCACATCAGCTGTAGCTCAGGCACAGGCACAGGCAGCTAGAGCCACTAGTGCTCAGGTCCCCGGATCCAGGAACGAGCACATGGATCTCTTGATCTCCACTGTCATGGATATGTAGAAGGACATCAAAACCATCATGGACACTCAGGAGAGCCTTGCGAACATCATTTAGGATATAGTGAAAACTCTTAATGACAAGGTAGATGGGCTGACTAAGATAGTCAATGAGCTCAAAAAGGAGGTTGATGAAGCCCCTATCCATCGCACCTCTTTAGAATCCGAGTCTGATGATGATGAGGATAGTGCACCTATCAGGACGACTGCCCAGTTCATGACTAAGGCCAGGACACCTACAGTGCCAGCTTCAGATATGAGCCCTTCATCTTTTGCTCCAGCCACGGTGACATCAGCTCCATCAACTCTAGCGCCTCCAGTATATATTCCAACTCCATCCAGGACATCAGCGGAAGTCTTCGCCGACGCAGTTCTCTCGACTCTGACATTGACTACCAGAGGAGATCAGCCGAAGAACGATTAGCTATATCTCTTCAAACTTTTTTGGTACCTTGTTGCCAAAGAGGGAGAAGTTGTATATAGATCTAGACTTCGGGTGAGAGAGCGTCTGGTTTTTATTGCTGATATTCAAAACATTTGGTCTTTTGGTTTGGATGTGTGATACTTTTGTGTGTGTTTGATCATACGCTGTTATGTGTGTTGCTACTAGTTCCTATCCTTTGATGATTATGTGATCATCATTCACTTTGCTTGATGTGTCGTGATATGTTGTTAATTCTCATTACTCTCACACACCACCAAGTTGTATGCGACATGGAAGAAGTGCCCCATGTACCTAATCGATTGTGCATTTGCATTCAAACGCAAATTTAAAAATAATGCACAGTTTTATGGGGAGCTCTTACTTATCACATACTTCTCAAAGCGACGATTATATTCATTGACTATATCATATGTAAAAGCTTTGATCTATATGTTGTCATCAATTACCAAAAAGGGGGAGATTGAAAGCACATTTTCTCCCTTGGTGGTTTTGGTAATTAATAACAACATATATGCCATTGAACTAAAGTTTCCACTAAGCATATTTTAGGAAAAGTTCAATGAAGGGTTGGCAAAGGGATTGTGGAATACCCCAAGATCCAAGGGAATAACATTGGCCAAGCTTCAAGCAAAAGGACTCTACATTTTACCTTTTGTGAGAAATCACTTTGAGTCCATAGGAAATCCAATACTATTAAAAGGGGGTAAGGTTTTGTTGGTGACCAATATGCTCATACGTGCACAAGTGATAGTCACCACATACACCCACAAGTTGTGCCACAAAAGTTTGTCCAAAGCCAAATACTCAAAATCGGTGCAAACAACACATTCCACTCGGTGCCATCGATTCCAAACCTCAGACAGACTTTGCCAAACCCTAGATTTTCAGTGCAACCAATTCTGCTTTGGTGCCACTGAGTTTGGGTTGCCAACTTCCTGTTACGCAAGTTTACAAAATCGGTCCCTCCGAGTTTTGTGAATTGGCGTCACCGAGATTGGCAGTCTGATCGTTGGTCACCCTATCGGTGCAACCGAGTTTGATGTATCGGTCTCACCGAGATTCAAAAGTTGCTACCTTTGAGGCAACTCGGTACAACCGAGATTCACACATAGGTTCCATCGAGTCTGACTTATTAGGTGTAATGGTTGGATTTTTGGATATGGCCTATATATACCCCTCCACCACCACTCACTCACAAGAGAAGCACTAAGAACAGTTCCCCACTCAAACCTACTGATTTTATGAGAGAGAGAGCCACCTACTCATGTGTTGAGATCATGCCATTCCATTCCAACCATATGAATCTTGATCTCTAGCCTCCCCAAGTTGCTTTCCACCCAATCAATCTCTTATACCAATCCAAATCTGTGAGAGAGTGATTGTGTGTTGAGGAGTCTATCATCTTGAAGCACAAGAGCAAGGAGTTCATCAACACTATCGAGCCTATTACCTTTTGGAGGGTGGTGCCTCCTAGATTGGTTAGGTGTCGCTTGGGAGCCTCCTTCTTCATGTTGTGGAGTGAACCAAGAAGTTTGTAAGGGCAAGGAGATCGCCTACTTCGTGAAGATCTACCCCGAGTTAGGCTAGTCCTCCGTGGACGTAGGCCGTCATGGTATAGTCAAGGTTGCTTCTTCGTGGAACCCTCCATGGGTAGAGCCCTCCGTGGACTCTCGCAACCGTTACCCTTCGTGGGTTGAAGAATCCATGAACATGGATGTACGATAGCACCACCTATCGGAACCACGGGAAAAAATCATCGTGTCACCAATTGCGTTTGCTCTTCCTACCCTCTCTTTACTTACATGCTTGTCTTTACTTTCTGCTTCTATACTCTTAGACATGCATGTGTAGGGTGTACTTGACATACTATGAATGCTAAAATCTGCCAAGAATTAAAATTGATAAAAAGTATATTTTTATTTGGTCAAGTAGTCTAATCACCCCCCCCCCCTCTAACACTACTTTCGATCCTACAAGGTGTCATTTACATAGCGTTGTGTGGTCTTCCTCCTTGGATTGATACCTTGGTTTCTTAACTGAGGGAAATACTTACTGCAGTTGTGCTGATTCATCCCTTCCTCTTTGGGGAAATAACGACGCAGTCTCAGGAGCCACGTCAAAGGAATTTCTGGTGCCATTGCTGGGGAGGAGGTGCGTACGCAGTCTCTGTTCAGCGTGCCAATCTTTGGCGCCGGGGAGACATCATCAACATCTATCAGGTGCCTAATCACAGATCTCATCTCCTTGCAATTTACATTATTTGCCATTCGCCTCTCGTTTTGCTCTCCCCCAGTTCACAAAAAATTTCGTTTTATTCGCCCTCTCTTTTTCGTTTGCCTTTTTCTCGTCAGATCTCTTGTTTGCTATGTTTGCTTGTGTTTCCATGTGCCTTCTATTTGCTTGCATCTTCGCTTGCTAAAAATCTATAGATATGGATTCTCACCCACTTGCTAATCTTTTCAAAAGACCAAATTATGATGAACCAATTGCTAGTGAGTTGAGTGCACTTGATTATCTCTATGAAGTGTTGTTTGAAAATCATGAATCTGGAAATTTTGATGAAGTGTTGAAAGAAGAAATTTATAAGGTGATTCATGATAGTTCCTTGAATGAAAAGCATGATTGACATGTTGTTAGTATGAATTCTTTGAATATCCATGATGCTAATGATATGCAAAACCACAAGCTTGGGGATGCTATGTTTGATGAATATGATACTTTTTTGTTCCCCAAGTTTTGGCGATGACACATATGCTATAATTGGTAATGATAACCATGAAACTTGTCATCATTATTTTAATATGCAATTTGGTTATGACAATCAAGTGTCACATGATAGTTATTTTGTTGAGTTTGCTCCCACTACCATCAATGAAAAGGAGCTTGCTTATGTGAAGAGTGATAAATTGTATATGCTTGTAGATCATGAAAAGAATTATTTATGTGATAGTTATATTGTGAGATTCCTTCATGATGCTACTGAAAATTATTATGAGGGAGGACCATATGCTTGTAGGCATTGCAATAATATCAAGTGTCCTCCCTATGTGTTCAAAGTTTTGAAGTTATGCTTGTTGTGCCACCCTATGCTAGTTGATTCTTGCTCCCATAGATTGTTTGCTTATAAAATCCCTATACATAGGAAGTATGTTATAATAAAATGTGTTTGTCACATGTCTTATGATGTTGTATTTACGATTTAACTCTTGTATTTTATGTGAGCATCATTATTATCCTAAGCCTATCTTGATGGCTATAAAGAAAGAGCTTGTTGGGAGGTAACCCAATGAACAAAAATTATTTTATCTTTTACTTTCTGTTTTTGAGTGCTTACACAATTATGCCTCTTCTATGATCGTGTTCTTTATGTTTTATTTAGTGTTTGTGCCAAGTAAAGCCTTTAGGATGATTAAAAAGATGAGTAGAAACAATGTCGAATCTGAAACAGAAACTTTGACTCCAATGCACGAATTTCCATTTTTTACTGGAGCGCGATAATGAGCTGAAATTCTAACATGGTATTTCTATACAAATTCTTTACGTTTTTATAATTTTTCATAATTTTGAGTTAAATAAGTATGGGTAGAGTATAGATTTCTACACACTAATCTATTTGAGACAGATTCTATTTTCTTTGCAATGTGTGCTTGTTTTGATGAATCTATGGCTTGTATTGGAGGGTATAAGTCATGGTAAAGTTATAATACAGTAGATACAATGCAATAATAAAATATGGATGGGTTTGAAACAGTACTTAGAGTCGTAATTTGCTTTATTATACTAACGGATCTCACGAAGATTTTGTTAAGTTTTGTGTGATTGAAGTTTTCAAGTTTTGGGTGAGATCACGATGGATGAAGGAATAAGGAGTAAGAAGATCATAAGCTTGGGGATGCCTATGGCACCCCAAGATAATATCCAAAGAGGAACAAGCAACTAAGCTTGGGGATGCCCTGAGTGGCATCCCCTCTTTCTTCTAACAACCATCGGTATTTTACTTGGAGCTATATTTTTATTCGTCACATATCATGAGTTTTGCTTGGAGCGTCTTGTATTATATGAGTCTTTGCTTGATTTACTTTTTATCCTTGTTGTACACACCTATCTGAGAGAGCCAAAATTATTCTATGATTTGTTATAATTTCTCTATATGCTTCACTTAAATTTTTTGAGCTATGGAATTGCTCTAGTGCTTCACTTATATCTATTTGAGCATGTCGTGCTTTTACATGTTTGAAGAAATGCTCTCATGCTTCACTTAGGTTAATTTGAGAGTTAGTAAACTTTGAATAAATCCTCGCATGCTTCACTTATATTATTTTGAGATATGAAACTTTTTTGCTCATGTTCTTCACTTAAATTTATGTGAGCTTGTCAAAAAGCAATGTCAATATATAAAACTAGTCCTGAAGGGATGGATATTCAAGAGGGATATAATAAAAAAATCATGAAGATCATTGGAAAAAATTAAACTTGATTCTTTTTAATAGTTTTGAGACATGATGGTAGTAATATGTGAGTTATGTTGGTGAGTAATTATGCTTAGTAAGAATATTGATGTTAAGGTTTGTGATTCCCTATGCAAGCACGAAAGTCAATAGTTGTGCAATGAAAGTACATCCTAATTATGGTGCATAATTCGGTGTTAGTTATGCTTAATTCCCACTTATGTGAATTTCGTTTCTTGGTTGGTTGCTTCTCAATATATTTTCTAGCCTTCACTTGTACTAAGTAGAAATACTACTTGTGCATCCAAAATTCTTAAACCCGGTTTTGCTATATGAGTCCACCATACCTACCTATATGCGGTATTTCCATGTTGTTCCAAGAAAATTTGTATGTGCCATCTCTAATTTTCAAAATGAATATTCATTTTTGTTTGCTCATACCGCTCATGAAGCGGAAGGGGATGACCAATACTTTTCCATGCTAGATGTGTTACTCTCAACATGAGTGTTTATTCACTTGTAATTCCATGAGAGTATTGCGGTAATAGGGATGCCCAGTCCTGAAATGAAAAAAGAATTTTACTTTATGTTTTCAAATATAAATTCCTTGGAAAGTGTTGGTATGGAAGTCAATCGTGGATTCGGCTAGCCATGGATTGTGAAAGAATGGTGGAAAAAGGAATAAACTTTATTTTCTATTTGGGAATCGCTTATGATATATCTATCATGGAAAGGTATTGAAACCTCTCGGTCATTTTTGTTGACAGGAAAGGCATGACACCCAAAATATTTTTCTCTCTTAATTTAAACCTTGAGCTCTGGCACCTCTACACATCACTACTTCCCTCTGCGAAGGGCCTATCTATTTACTTTATGTAATTTTTATTTTTACTTGATTCTCAATCTTCTCTTATAAAGCACCAACCAGGGGGCACTATGATCGTACTTGAGCATTAGGTGTAGCTAATATTTGAGTGTGTTTCATGAATGGATCAATGATTGAGCATGATGGGCTAGGGATAACTTTCTTTAGTGTTGATATTTTGGAAGACATGGTTGCTTGTTGATATGCTTGAGTATTAAAGTATTTATGTGAAAACTAGACTATTGCTTTGAACCATCTAAAAAAAGTCAAAATATCCATGCTACAAAAGAAAAGAATATGTGATGAACATGAGCATTCCACATCAAAAATTCTTTTTTTATCATTCAACTACTCGAGGACGAGTAGGAATTAAGCTTGGGGATGTTGATATGTCTCCAACGTATCTATAATTTTTGATTGTCAGATGTTTCCGTGAGCAGTAAGCAGCGGATCTCCCCTTTTTGGGGGAAAGCTACATGTTGTTATATTATCAATCCTGGATGTTTTACAATCATTTTATAGCAACTTTATATCATTTTTTGGGACTAACCTATTGACATAGTGCCAAGTGCCAGTTGTTGTTTTTGCTTGTATTTTACTTCGCAAAATATCACTACCAAACGAAGCCCAAACACCATGAAACTTTTTGGAGATATTTTTGGGCTAGAAGACATCCAGTGGGCCAAAGAAGTGCCAGAGAGGAGGGACAAGGAGAGCACAAGACACCAGGGCGTGCCCTGGTGAGTTGTGCCCACCTCGGGATGCCTCTCCACCACCTGTCAGCTCTATAAACATCCAAATGTTCCAAAAACCCTAGGAGAGTCGACAAAACACAATTCCAGCCGCCGCAAGTTCTAGAACCGCGAGATCCAATCTAACACCATCACAGAGGGGTGAATCGTCTTCATGGGTGCATCTCCAATGATGCCTGAGTAGTCCACCATAAACCTACGAGTCTGTAGGCAGTAGCTAGATGGATTACTATTTCTCTTTTGATCTCTTGGAGATCTTTTTGATGTAATGACTTTTTGTGGTGTGTTTGTTGGGATCTGATGAATTTTGATTTCATGATCAGTTTCTATCCATGAATATTATTTGAGTCTTCTTTGATCTCTTATATGCATGATTGTTTATAGCATCATATTTCTTCTTCGAATCTTTGGTTTAGTTAGGCCAACTAGATCGTTTTTTCTTGCCATGGGAAGAGGTGCTTTGTGATGGGTTCAATCTTGCGGTGTCCTTTCCCAGTGACAGAAGGGGCAGCAAGGCACGCATGTATCGTTGTTATTAAGGATAACAAGATGGGGTCTATTCCTACATGAATAGATCTTGTCTACATAATGTCATCGTTCTTATTGCATTACTTCGTTTTTCCATGAACTTAATACACTAGATGCATGCTGGATAGCAGTCGATGTATGGAATAATAGTAGTAGATGCAGAATTGTTTCGGTTTACTTATCTTGGACGTGATGCCTATATAAGGATCATTACCTTGGATATCATCATGATTATTTGATCTTCAACAATTGCCCAACAGTAATTTGTTTACCCACAATGTGCTATACTCATGAGAGAAGCCACTAGTGAAACCTATGGCCCCTGGGTCTACATTTCCAACATATTGCTTTATGATCTATGTTTTTGCCGGGTTTTTTGAGATCTATTAATACAAAAACCCAAAAATACCTTGCTGCACTTTTTATTTGTTCCTTTTTTATTTGTGTTATTTTGATATCCATTTGCCTAACCTATTACAATCTAATATATCTTTTTACCATTGAGAGATTGACAATCTCTCTTACGCATCGGCTTGCAAGTATTTGTTCTTTGTGTGCACATGCCGTTTACATAGCGTTGTGTGGTCTTCCTCCTTGGATTGATATCTTGGTTTCTTAACTGAGGGAAATACTTACCGTAGCTATGCTACATCATCCCTTCCTCTTTGGGGGAAATACCGACGTAGTCTCAAGCCACGTCAGGAGCCAAGCAAGACTACTTGATCATAGGTCATACTCATCGCTAAGCTCAAAATGGGGTTACATTTTTTCATTTAAGAATATTAATGTTTTCATATCCCTTGAGTTGCTTTATCTCATGACTTGGAGTAAAGTTTTTTCAAGGATATGAGCAGATACCTTAGAGAGATGTTGATGACATAGCATGTAGGAGAACATGTTGTGGATGCTCAATGTTGATGAAGATCATCTTTAGTTAGGAGCAATCCTAGATTTTTTTGGTTCCTTTTTCACCTACATGGGTTAGTCATGCAAGGAAGAACATGATATATCCAAATGACATGATACCAATTGTGAATTAGAAATTAATTGTGATCTCATCAAATATATGTCAAGGATATGGTTTGTGTTGTCTTCTTCCTTCCATCATCAAATAGGGGTTGTGGATACTTGGTCATGACAAGATTGCTTGTGATATGAGCTGTTGGCAATCTTGTGGAGTGAAGTTCTTCAAAGTACCTACAAAAGGTTAGTTCCAATACAAGGGATCATATATTTCCAAGATATAAGATAGTATGTCAATGGTATCAAGGAAGTATCATGTAAGCTCATGCCCTTGCATGCAACCGAGTGAGTCTAGATAAAGTTTGAAGCATCAATGATGTTCAACTCACTCCTCAAGTGGCAAAACACTTTTTCATCAAGTGTCTTAGTAAAGATATAGGCCAATTATTTGTTAGTACGAACATGCTTGAGATTGATATCTCCTTTGGCAACATGATCACGAATGAAATGATGTTGAACTTGAATATGCTTAGTTCGCGAATGTTGCATGGGATTATAAGCAATTTTAATTGCACTCTGATTGTCACATAACAATGGTACATGTCTCACATGTATGCATAAGACTGGGATTTGTTACTCCGTGTGACGGAGAGGTATCTGAGGGCCCACTCGGTAATACAGCATCACAGTAAGCCTTGCAAGCAACGTGACTAAGTGTTAGCCACGGGATCTTGTATTATGGGACGAGTAAAGAGACTTGCCGGTAACGAGATTGAACTAGGTATGGATATACCGACGATCGAATCTCGGGCAAGTAACATACCGAAGAACAAAGGGAACATCATACGGGATTAACTGAATCCTTGACATAGAGGTTCGACCGATAAAGATCTTCGTAGAATATGTAGGAACCAATATGGGCATCCATGTCCCGCTATTGGTTATTGACCATAGAGGTGTCTCGGTCATGTCTACATAGTTCTCGAACCCGCAGGGTCTGCACACTTAAGGTTTGGTGACGTTTCTGTAGTATAGAGTTATGCATGGTGGTGACCGAAGGTTGTTCAGAGTCCCCGATGAGATCTTGGATGTCACGAGGAGCTCCGGAATGGTTCAGAGGTAAATATTGATATATAGGAAGTCCTATATTGGTCGCCGGAAAAGTTTCGGACTCATCGATAGTGTACCGGGAGTGCCGGCAGTGTACCGGGAGACCACCAGGAGGGGTATTTCGACTCAAGAGGCTTCATGGGCTGTGGGAGAGTGAATACCAGCCCTTAGTGGGATGGTGGGAGTCCCACACAAGGCCCATGTGGCTGGGAAGAAAAGCCCAAAAGAAAAAAGGTGGAAAAAGGCAAAAAGGGACCAAATAAGGAAGGAGTCCTAATCCTACTAGGAGTGGAGGAGGAGGAGGACTCCTCCACCTCCAATTTTGGCCAGGTTTAAGGCTGCCTCCTCCCCTCCCTCACTCCTATATATACTAGACGATTTAGAGGGAAGAGCTAACCCTAATTGCCACGTGCTGCCCTCTTCTTCCTCTAGATCGTTTTCTCCTCTAGTCTAGTTTCAGCTGTGCTTAGGCGAAGCCCTGCTGGAATAGTTCCACCACCACCACCATGCCATCGTGTTGGAGAACTCATCTACCTCTCCGCTCCCTCTTGCTGGATCAAGAAGGCGGAGATCATCATCGAGCTGTACATGTGCTGAACGCGGAGGTGTCGTCCGTTCGGCGCTAGATCGGAAGGACCGTGATCAAGATCACGAGACGATTCGTGATTGGTTCACGGGATGGATCGTGATGGGATCGCGAGACGGATCGTGATGAGATCGCGGGACGGATCGTGATGGGATCGCGGGACGCTCGGTGATTTGGATCGCGAAGACGTTTGACTATACCAACCGTGTTTCTTAACGCTTCCCGCTTAGCGATCTACAAGGGTATGTAGATCCACTCTCCCTCTCATATATGCTCATCACCATGGATAGATCTTGCGTGTGCGTAGGAAATTTTTTGTTTCCCATGTAACGTTCCCCAACAGGTGTTCTGTCAGCAGCTTAATGGTTTCGTCGACACCGACCATAGATACACGATCCTAGGCAATAATCGATCCAGAGATGCAATATTGAATAAGCGCTCAACGTCGGTATTGTGCTTATCCTAGGCTAAACCATAGATACACGAGCCTAAATAGTAATGGAGTCACGACGTAGCACAAGTAGCAGCAATGGATGATATGAAGTAGCTCTAGACAACAAGATATAAGGAAATATCACGATGGCAGTAAAGATGATGATGTTAAATAACCGCCTAGCAGGATATACCAAACTTTCTCTGCAACTTTCCTCTCAAAAATATTATGAAATTTTCTTGATATTTTTTCTCGAGAATGATACTAACTCAAGCTTTCCGATGCAAAAAGAATCATTCAATTCCGAGTTCGTACAACGAGACAAAACATGTAGGAACATACCCGAAAAATAAATAACAAACTGTGTTTGCAAACTTTGCAGGGGAAAAAAGTCCTATTTAGAACCTGATTTTGAAGTGACAATAACGAATAAGCTTCATGAACTATTGTGATGCGACTGGTCGATAGCTTGAATTTGAGCACTCGTGGAGACATAACAGACTTTGTATGAGGAATATGTGTCTGTTTTTATCGAACACTATGCAAAACAGATTCCAATCCGAACTCGGATACGGGATTGAGTCTGGATAGATCAGAAATTTGTCCTTTTTTGTATTCCCTCTTTTTTCAACCCGTTTCTCTCACTTTGCTCTTTTTTCTTTTTTTGTCTTTTTTTCTGCTTTCCGAAACATATTAGATAAGATGTAGATTGGACCAAGCATAGATGCGAATGGCCCCAAGTATGATTATGACAATGAATGATTGGGAGCCGTGATGGAAAATTGATGGATGATGGTGGTTGACAGCGGAAGGAATGATGATGCAACGGTGACGTGACTAATGTGAACAAAACTCGAGACTCTAAATGGACTAGACATTAAGACCAACAACTCAACACGACTATGCAACTGACAACTCAACTATGCAAGCATTGAAAAGAAAATTGCAAATGCTCAAACTACCTTGGATAAAGGATGAACATATCTAACTATTTTGTGTTTTTTGTTGGACAATAGGTAAGAAAATAAATCTAATCTACGAATAACCAAAAATTCTCACAGAGCAACCTGAAAAACGATACCACTTAAGAGAGGCGAAGGTGTCCCAATCTTTTAATGAGATGATAACTATCAGTTTGATGGAGAAGACTTTGACGAACTGACTACAAGCATGCATGATGTTGCGCCTTAGCAATCGCTAAACCAATCTCTGGGAGGTTACTTCCGACGCCAGAAGCACGACCAGCCTGACCACGAAGGCCTATTCATGCAAGCAATCAAAGAACGAACAAGAATATGATAAAGCAATATGTATATTGTGAATATATATGAAATATTGATAAAAGCAAGGATCCAAAAGTGGTCTTGGTCTCGTCATCAGACACAAACGAAGTACACGAAATTGCAATGACTAACTTTTAACTAAACAATCCAAAGGGAAAAAAGCTAAGGGATTGATCTACTTATATAGGACTAAGGGGTGGAGAACAAGGATGTGTGAGGACATCCCAAAGCAGCCTAACCCTAACCCTAGGTCGTACAAGGCCCATGAGACAAAGTGGAGGTGATGCAACATCACAGTCTGTTGGCTCTGTATCCGCACTAAGAAGGAATTTAAGGTGAATCTAATTACTTTGGAAAGTAAACAAAATAAAATTTCGAACAAAAAAAGAATCACCCAATTCGGAGTCCATATGCAAAGTTGTTAGTGTTTTGAGTCAAGTATGCGTGTGCAGTCCGAATATGAGTCGAGAACATGAGGGACTTGGTCTCTATCTTCTCTTGGCCCAAAAGTGATGTGAGAGGATTTCTTAGACAACACCTAATTAATTTCTTTGACGCAAGAGGACTTCTTGGACAACACCTAATAATTTCCTTTTTCGTTGTCTTCACACGTGGTCCGCACAAGTGTTCAATAATTCTGCATTTAGGCATAAAATTAAAATAGTGAAGTATTTTTGTTCCAAATAACAAGAATAAATTATTGCATAATTCTTATAATAAATCACCTCACAAATATGCTTGTATGCAATATTTTTTATCGTATCCAAGGTAACCATGTCCTCATAAAAAAGGATTGCCAAAAAATAAAAATTCATTATCCTTTTTCATTTGCATCGTGCCAACTTATGAGACACAAATCACACATTGCCATGACATATTCGTATGAAAAACAATTACATGAATGTTGATTTTCGTGGTCAATGAAAAAATGTCATGCAACTTGAGAAACATCCCATGAAAAATAGCCATGACAACTATAAAAATAGACACTTATGTTTATACAAGGGCATGCCAACTTATTTGAGAAAAAGGATTGTCATCACGGCGACTTCTTTTCAAATCTGTAAGGGCCAAATGGGGAGAGTTGGGCATTTTATTCTTTAACTATCATGGTCTAGACCAAAGCAACTATTAAAATTAGATGATACACCGCGCGTTGCGACGGAACTGGTTACAATATATTCTAATGAGATTGATTTTATGAAGCATAAATATGTAAGTGAATAATATCATGTGATTATTTTATAGTGTAAAACTTTTTTCATACATGGTTGTATTGAGGTAAACAGTTTTTCATGCATACATGGTTCCATGTGCATTAAGTATGCTAGTTGGGTGAACCATGCAATTAAGAAAGAGGGAATAATAATTGATGAGGTGGCATGTGTGGTGAGGTGGCATATGTGCATGTTGAGATAAATATGATAGTAAGGATCAACTTTTTTCATACATGGTTGTATTGAGGTAGACATTTTTCATGCATGCGTGGTTGGTTGCATATGCATTAAGTATGCTACTCCCCTGTTCCTAAATATAAGTCTTTTAGAAATTTTATTAGAGAACTACATACAAAGCAAAATGAATGAATCTATACTATAAAATATGTCTATATATATCCGTATGTAGTCCCCTAGTGCAACCTCTAAAAAGACTTATATTTAGGAACATAGGGAGTAGTTAGGAGAACCATGCAATTAAGAAAGAAGGAATAATAATTGATGAGGTGGCATGTGTGATGAGGTGGCATATGTGCATGTTGAGATAAATAGGATAGTGAGGATTAACTTCTTATGTATATAGGATATAGGATAGGATATGCCAATGGTTCTTTTTGCCATGACGCAAAAATGTCGTATGCATCAACGAAAAAAATTGCGCGTTGAGTGCTTAGAACCTGAAATTTTAGTGGTTGTAGCATAAGAAAAGGCTATTGTTATTTAAAATCCATATGTTTGAAGCACATGAAAAAATGGGCATTGTGGCTCTTGAAACTACCATGGTCTAGGGCTGAACACTTATTAAAAAATACCATGGTCTTTTTGGCCATGACCTAGAGCAAAAAGAGTTCTAAAAAATGCCATATGCGTCGAGAGAGAAATGCCATGTTGATTGCTTAAAACATGGAAACGTATGATGGATGTAACACAAAAAATAGGTTGTCGTCCGCCATCAAACATTGGGGAAGTTGATCATTTTGGTTCTTTGAAAATACCATGGTCTAGAGCAAACAATTCTTAAAAATGCCATGTTCTTTTTGGCCATGACCTTGAGTAAAAGCAATTCTAAAAATGCCATATGTACGAACACGTTTGGCCATGACCTAGAGCAAAATTATAATGCCACTGTCTTTTTGGCCATGACCTGCAACAAAATCAGTTCTAAAAATGCCATATGTATCAAACTAAAAAAAGCCATGTTGAGTCCTTGAAACATGAAAAAAATCCAGTGGTTGTAGCACAAATTTATCGTGATCTACATATTATTCCAACTAGAGCTTCTCCCAGCACCGTCATCAAGCCCCGCCTCCTCCCGTGCCATTGTCAATCTCGGTCTCCTCCCATGGCGGCCACAGACACACTTCCTTGAAGCAAAAAAAGGATGGTGGAAAGCGACAAACAGTACCTGCAGGCGTCGATAGACACGAACAGAGGCACCGCCTTAGCAACTTCCTCATCGCCGCACCACAGTAGAATGTAGATGGCGACACCCATTGCTAAAGCGCACTCGGGAAAGGAACACCGGGGAGATGTCTGCCACGCACTTCGGCGACTGTGACACAATCCCCCTCGGCCACACCGAAATGCGCGGCCTGGGCCATCACCACCATGCCCCTGGCCACCATAGTTAGGCCGCCGACCACCAACACGACTTCAACCCAGCTCGCCTTCGACTGCACCTTAGTGAGCACAGCTCGCCGAGGATCTTGATGGTGCCAGTAGCGGCATCGCACACATCCTCTTACGCCTCGTCGGCACACGCCAAACGTCAGCTTGTTTAGGCTTTTGTTTTTGTTTTTGCAGCTTCTCCAAGTCAAAAACCATAAAAACTCTAAAAACATCTATTTAAAAGCTTTTATGGCTTTTTGGTAAAAATGAAAAAGCTGCAAAAGCAGAAGAAAAATCCAAACAAACGGGGCCTAAGGAAGCGAGCGGGGGCTATGTCTCGCTGCTGCCACTGATTATGAGGTCTCAATGGAAAATATACTTTATTGTACGTATTTTTTTGATACTTCGGCCTGTTCTAGTGACATGGGCCAACTACGTAGCATCCTGTGTATTTTTTTTATAGATGTAGCGCGCTGTCTCCTTATTTGGGCTTAGTGACGAAGGTCGACTGGACCGCTTGCTTTAGCCCATGGTGCACGTTTGGACCATTCGCAGCCCACCTGTGAGTAAACCCTAAGCGCGGATGCCATCCTATTTAATCCCGACCCCTTAGGGTTCCCCTCCTCCCTCTTGCAAGACCACACCAAAGCTGCGGCGGCGCGGGCATAGGAGGCGAAGCAGCAGCGAAGCCAAGCAACCGACGCCACCATGGGTAAGCACAGCCGATCTTCTACTCGTTGTTCCGTCAGAGGCTGCCTGGTCTGCACGATGCTTATCGCCGCGATGGTGTCTGTGCAGGTATCTCGCGTGACTCCATGCACAAGCGCCGGGCCACCGGTGGGAAGCAGAAGGCGTGGAGGAAGAAGCGAAAGTAAGAGCGACACCCCCACCCCGCCCCCTCTCCTTTACAATTCGTAAGGACTTGTGGATGTTCTACGTATGTTAGATCCGTGTTTACCTAGATCAGGCGTGGATAAATTATCGTTGGTGCGGTGAATATCTCGGTTTAATCATTTAGCTGATGTCTCCGTACTCTTAGTATGATAGCTTGGTGGTAACTAGAAATTTTTAGATCTCGTATGATAGATAGGTGGTAACTAGCATGGTAACCTTCATTCGTTTAAACACATCTATGGGTTTGGCTTCATGCGAACTCTCGAGTTGTTCATGTTAATTTGTTGGATCCCAGTTTGGTTAGGATCCAGTTAGCTAACGTCGCCTCTGTGATGAATTTGATTTTGACAATATAACTGGGTCTGTCACTCGTTGTCAAGTAATGTTTTTGTATTGATATACTGCTGTTTCGTTACTTTTTGTAGTACAAAGCTTCTAGAAACAGTATTCCTGCTTAACTTCTCTGCTTAGGAATGCCCAAAGCGTCCCTACTTGTTATATGCTGTATTTTGTCTTGATTGTTCTCAACGTAATTGTGGTATCTATTTTGTGTTCTGTTCATCTTAGCCATTTCTTGATTTGTCCTGTGCAATTGGTTCTGTTTCATTTTGGAACATGTATATTTGATGATTTGAGCAAATGTATTGTTCACTTGTTTTGAAAATAATTGTTTAGGCATGTTCAGCCTTGAAAGAACTTAGACATGTTTATGAATCTTACTTTGTCCTTTTATTATTAATCAGGTATGAGCTCGGCCGCCAGCCTGCTAACACTAAGCTTTCGAGCAACAAGACAGTGAGGAGGGTCCGTGTTCGCGGAGGTAATGTGAAGTGGAGGGCTCTCCGTCTTGACACTGGTAACTTCTCATGGGGTAGTGAGGCTGTTACCCGCAAGACCCGTCTCCTGGATGTGGTTTACAACTCGTCAAACAATGAGCTTGTGAGGACTCAGACCCTTGTCAAGAATGCCATTGTGCAAGTTGATGCCGCCCCTTTCAAGCAGTGGTACCTTACTCACTATGGAGTGGAAATCGGTAGGAAGAAGAAAGCTGCTGCAGCTGCCAAGAAGGAAGCTATTGAGGTATTATTCTTATTATCTGTATTTCAATTCTGTAACCTAAGGTTGGTAATTACTGGATAGTTGTTTTAGGATGGCTACTTAGTTGATATGATGCAGTTTTGTAGTTGCACAACAAGTGTAAATTCCTTTTTATTTTGCTCAGTTTATTTCGTTCATGGGTAAATTCCTTAAATTTTATTTGTAGACACCAACTTTTATGTTTTGAACAACTCTTCTTATTTGAATGGATATGTTTAGCCAATAATCTTCCTCACTGGTTATGTTTTCTTGATTGTGTCTTTCTTATGCACAGGGACAAGAGGCTGAGGTTGCTGCTGCTGCCACAGAGGAAGCAAAGAAGAGCAACAATGTCCAGAGGAAGCTTGAGAAGCGCCAGCAGGGACGTACACTGGACTCACACATTGAGGAGCAGTTCAGTGGTGGAAGGTTGCTGGCCTGCATTTCTTCTCGCCCTGGACAGTGTGGCAGAGCTGATGGGTAAGTAACACATCACTGTTTATATGTTCCATCACCATTTCTATATTGAAGTCCGAAATAGCATAAAACAGTTCATTATCTACTTTCTAGAATTTGTATATCATCTTGTTAGCTTATGGTGTTAATGCTTTCTGTCTTGAAACTGCAGGTACATCCTGGAGGGCAAGGAGCTGGAGTTCTACATGAGGAAGCTCCAGAAGAAGAAGAGCAAGGGTGCCACAGCTTAGGCGTGGAAGAGCTGCATGTTACTCGTTGGATTTTCTTAGTTGTTGCGTCAATGTCATGTTTGCAGACATACTGAACATCATTTTCTGTAAACGGTTGCAGTCTAGGTTGAACTGAGTATGTTTTGCCTGCTTTGGTTGTGATCTAAAGCTATCGAGATTCTGTTATGTGTTCCGCCCTAAAGTATTTTCATCTGTTAAGTGAAGTTTTGTTCTTGAGTGGCAATGTTGAATTGCTGCCAGTTATGCTTTCCATGGATCTCGGGTGCCAAAACGCCATTCTCGATAGAGAGATGAGATTTTGAGAGGTAGTCTTCTCCAATGGAGTTCTTGGTCTTGAATTCAAGATTCTTCAAAGGAGGCCTTGATCTCCAATGAAGGTACACGAGCAAAGCCCGATAATTCTATTATGCTTTTAAACCCTAAAAATTGAGAGGTGTACAAAATAGTCTAGGAACGGTTAAAAATAAATTAGGACTCCCAACTTTGAGGAGTCATGTCCCTTCTCTCAAAAGGCACTTGTTGCCTTTAAAAAGGCACCTCATCTTTTCATCTCTTCTAGATATATGTACTTGAGAATCAATAATCATGATTAATCGTTCATTCATTTTAAATCCCGTTTTACTCTTGACACATTATCAACATGCTCTAGAAGAGAGCAAATACATCAATGAAAGTGGTGTCGATTTGGTGGCCATAACTTGATTGTCTATTTGTGGTTAGTATCAATAATATAATGACCGGTTTGTCTCTTTCTTGAATCAACAATTATTTGGAACCAAAAAAATTCACTCAATATGTTAGTGTTTGTCGTTGTTTCGCCGGTCGTCCCCGGCGTACGAAGCGATGTCAAGGGGGGCAAAAAGCAAGTATACATGTTTGGGACGACTAACGAGAATAATTTGTTCTAATACGTCGCCCTAAAAACATTCCTTCGGAGGTTTATGTTGGGAGGGGGGGGGGGGGGGTAAGAGCAGGGGCAACATCTCTGATTTTGTTGTGCAGACAAATCACTTAATTTACTAGGAACAAGGCCACGAAGAAAAAAAAAGGACGAACAACAAGGGAGTTGCCATCCATTGATAAAATGATTGGAGGAATCGACCAAGAGTTGAACGTCTCCGTGCACAATAAGGTAAGGCCATGCCATGGTGACGTGACTCACATCCTCGCGATGCTGCGGCGCTCGTGAGCACGACCTACAACCGCGAGCTCGACCGAGCATCAGCTCCGGCTTCCCCGCAAAGGGCATCACACCGGCTTCGACTAACGACCCCGTTTTCTTGGGCGATGGCAGCCACGACCGATGCAACCATCAATAAACCACTATCCAACAGTCACGTCGATAGAATGGACAACATTGTAGAATTCTCCTTCATGGCTTTGATATGACCCTAGGATTGAAGTTCTACACTTGTTCTATATGACTCAAAATGGTTTGGTTGAATCCTATATCCAAAGAATTAAGCTTATTGCATGATCTTTACTTTGAAATTACAACGTATCAATTTTACATTGGAGTCATGCAGTTTTACACGCTTATGACCAAACCTCATAACATTATTCACCTTTATCTTTGATGCATGGGACTTTACCAAGTATTTTCCATCTATGATAATTTGGTTACATACCGACATCGTCACCCATGCATACATCATTGTCCCCTCAACATATAATTGAGATCTATGTGAGGAATAGTTGTATTTCTGTCGATAACTTGAGAGTTATTCAAGTCCAGTATGTTGATTCATTGAGCAATATTTTCAGGCAGTGAAAGATTTCAAGTACACAAAGAATGCCAGAAAATCAGTGGAATGTTCAACACATTTCTACCTCAAATCCACACACTCAAGGATCTAAACCATGCTTCAGAAAATTTGCAACACAATTCATTTACTGACTCTAAATGTGTCACACAATCTTTACAATGATGCAAAATTATGTCTGAAAGGGTGAAGGGACCAACTAAAACCACTCAACTCTCCGTTCAAATCAACATAGGGAGAAGTACGACAATGGTACATTAGGATGAAGTTTCTTCAAGCAAGGATACCCAGGCATCCGAATAAGTAAGTGCAAGTCAACTTAATATTGACAAACACCTAATGGTTAGTATACACCCAATGAATGGGGGAGAGAAACCTTCACCAACCCAACTCATAGTGCACACAATGAGTAGGGCATCAGAATAACCGAATCAACTGCATTGGGCAATCATGAGCAGTCACGATGGATAACGATATTTCTATCAATATATATAGGGAGAAGTAACTTAATATTCTGTTTTGCGTAACAGAATATTATTTTGTTACCCTACTTAAACTGACGCAGTTTATAGATTGGACTGTACGAATTCGAACGGATGGACTGATGTTTTCATTATGCCGAACTGATCATCCTGTTTAGTTCAAAAACATAATAATCAAACAGCGCAAGAAAAAATGGTCGGAACGGGGCGTGTAATATATTGTTGGAAAACCCTTGACATCTAAGTTATAGTCATATAATTTGTTTTTATAAAATCATCTTGGTTTAAGAGCAGTTTTGAAAAACTTTTTTTAAATCAAAAACGTGAATCGTATTTTGGAGTTAATTTTCAAACAGTTTGTCAGAATTGAGGAAATGAGATGGCATTGAAAAGCTGATGAAAATCCGCATCTTCCATATGCAGATTGATTTTTCAAATTTTGTATGATTTAAAAGTAATTTGAAAAATGATGAAATTCCGAGCGAAACGTATTTTCATGATTTTTTGCAAATGGCTTGTCAGATTGACGGGCGTTGGACAGCTATCGAAAATGCACAACTTTTGCGTTTTGAAAGTTTTCTCTAATTCTTTACGGTTTAAATTCAAATTCGAGTTCAATGAATTTTGGTTTCGAACGTGATTTTTTTTGAAAAGTTTGTCGAAATAAGCCAAATAATATACCGATAAAAAGCTATCAAAAACCCAAAACTTAGTCATGTTAAACGTTTTCTCAAATTCGCAACCGTTTAACAGTAATTTTGAATACGATGAGACCCATCTTGTTGTTTTCCCGTCCGAAAACAAAGTACTCGTACTAACCAATGTGTGTGTTTGTACTGAGCGTTTTTCACTAAATGTACTTTATTTTGTTTTTTATGCTGTTTTCGTTAGAAATTTTCAACCATTTGTCAGAGTTGAGCAAATTATATTATTCTGTTAGTATTTCCGAACTGACGACTTGGAGCAATTGTACTGACGCTTTTCATCTCGTCGAACGTCTCGTCGGTCGTCGAGTTGAGGCGTCGCGCGAGGCCGGCGGGATGGGGCGACGTGACGACTGCCTCCGACGGTAGGAGGAGGGTCGGGGTGGGACTGGTCATAACAGAGCCCAGTCTCGTACTGACGCTTTCCATCTCGTCGAACTGATCGTCGAGCAAGGGCAGCGCGCGGGGCCGGCAGGATGGGGCGGCGCGACGACTGCCCCCGACGGTAGGAGGCGGGTCGGGGTGGGACGGGTCGCACCAGAGTCCAACCTCGTATTTTGTTACTAGTAATAGAATAGCCCTGTCCTATAGGGAAAATACATCCTACCACCTATGGATAGTTACCCCACATATCTCATATACTATCACGTGATAGATACTTCAAAATGAATTCCATAAAAAAATTGCAAGTTGACCCATGGTTTTCATTATATTTATGAAATGCGTACATTTTTGTACGTAAAAATGAGCATATTAAAATACGATACATACTACCTAAAAAATGAGATACATACTACTCAAATATTTTTATACAGTACATACTATGCATACATACTTTCGGTTTTGACAGATACTACATATAACATACAAAACGCAAGTGGTGGTAACTACCACTGCTGGTAGATAAACTTTGTCTATACACATACACACACATAAATACTATTCTGATCACGGATGATAATACTATTCTGATAACTACGTGGCTCGTCCGAGCAGTGGCATTTGAACTTCCCCGAGTGCTAGATTGAACTTCCGCCAAAAGTGTCTAAATGGGGCTTTCGATATACCAATTGAAAGCTATGGACACTAGTATAACAGTCTAGGTCGAATTTTTGGCAAAATGTTCACGGTTTAAGACCACTTTTGAAAACCGTTTTTCTTCATGCAAAAAAACATGAATCGTATTTTCGAGCCTATTTCTAAACCGTTTATCGGAATGAGGCAAATGAGATGGCGTTGGATAGCTGCTGCAAATACACTCTTTTTGACATGTTGTACATTTTTCCAAATTCCTTACGATTAAAGAGGAATTTCAAAAATGGTGAAATTTTTGAAACTTTTAAAACGGTCCGATCGGTGCATATGATATGGCGTTGAAAATCTTATGAAAATGCGCATCTTTTCATATAAAAAAAATCTGTTCCAACTATGGACGGTTTAGAAGTAATCTATGAAATGGCATAATTCGTACCGACTTCGTATTTTCACGTTATTTTCTCAACCGTTTTTTGGAATGCAGCAAATGATATGGCGTTGGAAAACTGAAACAAATGCGAAACTTTTATATGTCAATTGTTTCGCCCAATTCTTTATGGTTTTAAGTCAATTTTGAAAATGTCTAAAAACATATTTTGGCCATAATTTCTACAAATTTATTGGAATGGGGCAAATAATATACTATTGAAAAGCTACGGAAAATGCAAAACTTTTTCATGTAGATGGTTTTCTTTGATTCCTAACCGTTTTCAAGTAATTTGGAAAACAACAAGATGACGTGTTCTGCCTTTTATCGCGAAACAGAGTCTTCCAAAATGCACCGCGTGAAAAACTTGAACTTCATCGGCACGTCTACTTGAACTTCACTCTGTTTCTTTACGTGTTGTTTTCTGCTCGTAACTCTCCATCTACTCACCGGAATTGAGCATGTGATATACGGATGGAAAGCCGTTGTAAGCACACAACTTTTTCGTGTTGATCTTTTTTCATACTCACGACAGTTTTCAAAAAATCCATCTCACATTCATTCGGTGTAGTTGTCGAACTTCACGCTGTTTTCACGTTGAACTTCTCTCATGTATTTTCGTTTGTAACTTCTCACCCATTCGTTCGGTGCTACACAAATGATATTCCTTTTTGAACAAACCTCTCTCACAATAATTTTTTAACCTCCTCCGACCAAGGACTTGAAGTTATAGCAACACCAAAATTGGACCTTCCCTTTTTATTCATCTTTCTCACATTAAACACACACTATGTAGTACGTGAACTTTCTCCATTTTTATAATTTGAATTTTTAATTTTCTTTTTGTGAAATCAAATTGCTCCCAAATAATAACCGAACTTCTTTGTGGATTCAGAGAATTATTTTAAAACACAAAAAACAATTTCTTTTTTTCTTCTGTTTTTGAACATGGATATACAAGGTGAACCTCTCTCACAAGAATTTCTGAACTTCCCCGGACAGAGCATGTGAACTTCTTTCAACAAACCTTTTGAGCTTTTTTTTTTATTCTCACCTTAAACACATTTCTTGTAGTACTTGAACTTTTCGTTGTTTTCACTATGAACTTTTGTCATATTTTTTGTTCATAATTCCTCAGCCCCTCCTCGGAGTTGCCTAAATGTGTTTTGTGTGCGTAGGATAATTATTTTCGAAATCCTAGGTTTTAATAAACTCCGAACTTCTGTGTTATTTTAATGTAAACTTCACATTCGTTTATTTCTATTAGCGATTAGCATATGAGTTTTTAGTAAACATTGAACCGCTCCCATATTTTAATTTGAACTTCTAGGTTTGATTTAGAAACGGAGAAATTCATTTTCTAATTATTATTTTGAAATACTTTTGTTATTTTAATTTGACCTTCCGTTGTGGATATTTTGATGGTGTGTTCCTTTTTATTCGAACTTGTTGCAATGAACACTTTTAGGTTTCTTTTTGTTACTTTTTCCTCATCCGAACTTGTGGTGTTGGCACACACCCGCACACAAAACACATTTTTGGCATGTGAATTTTGCATACAAACATTTCTTTTATAATATATTTTGAACTTCTATTTCTTGTATGTATGAACTTCTGATTTATTCAAGAAATAAAGGAAAAACATATCCATAGCACGAGCACAGTGAACACACGCACACACGACCATCTTATAAAAGAAATGGGTGGCGACACATCGTGGGCTTCCCAAGTTTACTAAATTGGTTTCACTTATCTCGCAATGATGTTCATTGGCGATTTCCTTCTTTGTTAGTAGTAGCAGGACTTCACACATTCACCAACCATGCTAGTTAATAGAGAGAGAAAATCACGTGTGCACAAGGAGCGGTATGTGTAGCATATTTTTGCACGTGAATTTATACATGAACTTCATATTAAATTTACATTTTATACATGAACTTCATTGTGAATTTACATTTTATTTTTGCAACATCTACTTCCTTGAATGATAGACTATACATACAAATAGCCCCCAAAAATAAGTTGCTATGGCACATGATAACCAACACATAATTTGTGTTTGATAGACAAAATGCATTCATTTACATGAAAAAGCAATCAAATCACAGTTCCTATTTTGTGAGCATAATATTGTCATCTTACACTTTCTATAATTTTTCTTTATGAAAACGGGGTAATACACACAAAAGTGAGAAAGAGTCACGTGCCACTAATTTTCGCCCTTGGGCTAATATCCTATATCTGTCTGAACTTCATAAGTGTTTCATCGCACTGCTCTCTGTTTCTCCGTTACATAACACCCAAGACACTTTTCCAGTGTGACACTTCACTACATAATCCATCCAACAGTCATTATGCATCACAAATTCTATAAGAGATCACATAATGTAAAGAAAAACATGGAGTAAAATGTTCGTATACACACAAACGCAGAGACACATTTCAGAACAAAAATGTGCCGGTTCCGGCTCTGTTCTTGGTTGGATGCGGGAGCACCTCCGGGCTGCCAGGGCGAAAAACCGAGCACGACGCTTGCGGACGTTCATCAAAGAGAGAGAGGGAAGCTCAAATTGCGTCTGCACTGCAGTTCAAATACAAATGTGGAGGAGGGACCAAGGATCCATTTCGTTCAACAAAATGAAGAGGAGCAAAAGGGGACGCACCAGACTTCTCGGTTCGATCCACTGTCCACGAACGGAGCATAGAAAGTCGTCAGCCTTGGGAGCATGGCGACAATGTGATCCAGGCGCTGTGGCGGCGAACGTCCTGGGGCCGCGCCGTTGAACGGCCCGAGGCAGTGGGGTTGAATGGTTTGTGTGTTGCAGCAGATAAAAACTATGTACGTATTTCAACGAATATGTACCTATTTCATAATACGATAAAAACTATGAATCAAATATATTATTTTTCATGTAACACATTTTGGAATATCTTATATATAGTATGTGAACATACTTAAAGTGAGAAATTTGTATATATACTACCACATGGTAGTATATGAGACATGAGAATAACTACATCCGGTAGTAGTAGGTATTCGTCACCCTGGGTGAGGAATAGTTATTCTTCACCCCCTTAATTTTAACATCAATATACCGTAATTTTACGTTCCGTAATTTTTGTCTCATTTCGTACGTAAAAAGAAGCAATAAGAAAATTTATAATCAGCGTAAAAAATATTGTATGTCAGGTAAAATTACAAACATACAAAAGTAGTGGAAATTATACAATAAATTCAATTTTTGATCTTGTGATCTATATTTTTGTTTTCTTATGTCAAATTTTACGTTGTGATTCACTATAAATGTAACTTTTTGTATTTCAAATGTAATTTATAAATTGATCGTAAGATTATCTCGGGTGAAGAATAACTTATTCTGCATCCTGGGTGATGAATAAAGTTTCTCTCTCTCTCTCTCTCTATATATATATAAACTCTATTCATCACTCAGTGGTGCAGAATAAGTTATTCTTCATCCGAGATAATTTTACGATCAATTTGTAAATAAATTATATTTGAAATACAAAAATTTACATTTATATTGAATCACTGCGTAAAATTTGTTATAAGAAAACAAAAATATAGATCACAAGATCAGAAAAAATAAATTTATTGTACATATTACACTATTTTGTATGTTTGTAATTTTACGTGATATAGAATATTTTAACCGTGATTATATATTTTCTTACGGTCTCTCTTTTATGTATGAAATAAGACAAAAATTATGGAACGTAAAATTACGATGCACTGATGTTAAAATAGAAGGGGGTGAAGAATAACTATTTCTCACACAGGGTGACGAATAACGCGACCCTATATATATACTCTATTCATCACCCAGGGTGCAGAACAGGTTATTCTTCACCCGAGATAATTTTACGATCAATTTGTAAATAAATTACATATATAGTGAAGAAAATCTAGATAGAAATAATTTTGCTCAACAAAGGGAAGGTAGTCACATAAGCAATACCTACACCGATTTTCTTTCGAAAATGAATGAGAACCATGAGGTTGTAGACATAGAGGAAGTCTTATAGCATAAGGGTTCACGCAGATACCCGAGCTATTCTCTATAGGTGGAATTTATTTCTGATACTTTATACCATTGGCAGTACAAAATCATCTATCTATGTGGTTCGTAGATGTAGTGATTACATATTCACGCGGATCACTAGATTCACACATAGAGGTCCCTATGGAATCTCATTTCTGAATCAAAAATGCAAAATCGTAACATTCATTTTGTAAAAATCAGCAAGTCACCATACAGCTTATTGTTGTTAGTACATTGTGGTACAACTAACACAGTGAGTTCCTTATTCACAAGGATTACTCGTACAATGGTGATTATGCATCTGATCATCTGAATGACAAAATTTGAGATGAAGGATTTTGTTTAAAACTCGAGCACCATCACTCATACATTATGGTACACCACGGTGTATATATGCAGAATATATTGGAGAAATTCATTATGGACAAGTCTTATTCATCTATAATTATCATGGTTGTTCAATCTCTCGATGCAGAGAAAAATTCATTAAAACCATGAGATGATGGAAATGTGATATCGGGACACAAAGTTCCATATACTAATGCCATTGGACGCACCAAACACAATTGGTTGGGACTCAAGAATATCTTTTGATATCTCCAAGGCATCAAACATCTTGTCCTAGTTTTCTAGTTTTAGAGAAATCTGGACACCAATATCATCGGATAAATCGATTAGATCCCCATTATGTTAGATCACACACAAGCTTTGTATTCCTACAAGGTGTGGTAGCCATACCATGAAAGTCTTCAAAATAGACCTCAATGACTACAACTACCAACCATTATCTCAAGGGTAATGTTGCTTGTGTTGTCCGGATGCAAACATGTTACATATCAAGTAGTACCACTATATTGATCATCTTGCAAGTCAAATCAAATGACAACCTTGATTTGTTTTTGAAGTCTCTACAAACTTCAACATTCTAGAAACATGTTCATGGAATTGGTATTCGATGACTTCAAGATATGCAAGTATCAGGGGGAGTATCTTCCTGAACTACTCTTGTTCAAAGCAACATATTATACACCTTTTGCCCTTATGAGTTTAATTTTACAGTTCTCATCAAGGTTTAAATGAGGTAATATCAACATGAGATCATATGTCATACTTTATGTTTTCCCCAACTTTTCTTTAGGAAAGTATACGCGACATATTTATTGTCCTCTAAACCCTATAGATTTTCCCGTAGTGAGTTAAAAGAGACAATTATCATGATATGCCATATCACTTTCTCCTTATAATTTTCCCATTGTGTTTTAAAGGAGTTTTCAATGGCATATAAGATCACACTCTTTTCCCTAATGATATTTCTCATGAAGTTTCTCATAAAAGGTTTTTAACAAGGTGACATATGCAATACTTTCTATTTTCCCCATTGGGCTTTTTAAAGGAAAGTATACAAAGCATATTTATTGTTCTCCAAACTCACTAATGAGTTTTATCCTTCTTAAAAGGTTTTTCTTGTTGGGGAACGTTGCATGGGAAACAAAAATTTTCTACGCTTCACCAAGATCAATCTAGGAAATGAGCATCTATGAGAGGAGAGATTGGATCTACGTACCCTTGTAGATCGCTAAGCGGAAGCATTAAAGAACGCAGTTGATGTAGTGGTACGTCTCCACGATCCAAATCGCAAGCCGTCCCACGAACTCCCGAACAAGTGCCGAACGGACGGCACCTCCGCGTTCAGCACACGTGCAGCTCGATGAAGATCTCCGCCTTCTTGATCCAGCAAGAGGGAGCAGAGAGGTAGATGGGTTCGCCGGCAGCACGACGACATGGTGACGGTGGTGGTGGAGTTGATCCGGCAAAGCTTCGCTAAGCGATTGCGAACCAATCTACTAGAGGAGAAGCAATCGGGGAGGGAGGAAGGGCTGCCCCGTGATTTAGGGTGCGGCTGCCCTCCTCCCTCTCTCATATATATAGGGGGAAGGGGGGAAGGGGATGTGCCCTAGGGTTCTCACCCCCAGGGGCGGCGGCCAAGAGTAGGGGGGCGGCCAAGGGGTGGCCGACGCCCTTAGGGTTTCCCCCTCCACCCTTCGGCCGTATGGGCCCTTGTGGGAGGGGCGGCCAGCCCACCAGGGGCTGGTGTGCCTTCTCTCACAGCCCATGTGGCCCTTCGGGGCTGGTGGCCCCTTCCGGTGGACCGCCAGGACCCTCCTGGCACCCCCGGTACGTTACCGGTGACGCCCGAACTTTTCCCGGTAACCAACACGGAACTTCCTATATATGAATCTTTACCTCTGGACCATTTCGGAGTTCCTCGTCACGTACGGGATCTCATACAGGACTCCGAACAACTTTCGGTCACTAACACACATAACTCATGTATACCAAAACGTCACCGAACCTTAAGTGTGCAGACCCTGCGGGTTCGAGAATCATGTAGACATGACCGAGACACCTCTATGGACAATAACCGATAGCGGGACCTGGATGCCCATATTGGTTCCTACATGTTCTACGAAGATCTTTATCGGTCAAAACTCTATGTCAAGGATTCAGACAATCCCGTATGTTGTTCCCTTTGTTCTTCGACATGTTACTTGCCCGAGATTCGATCGTCGGTACCTCTATACCTAGTTCAATCTCGTTACCAACAAGTCTCTTTACTCGTTCCGTAATACAAGATCCCACGACTAACACTTAGTCACATTGCTTGCAAGGCTTGTTGTGACGTTGTATTACCGAGTGGGCCCTGAGATACCTCTCTATCACACGGAGTAACAAATCCCAGTATTGATCCATGCCAACTCAACAGACACCTTCGGAGATACCTGTAGAGTACCTTTATAGTCACCCAGTTATGTTGCGACGTTTAATACACACAAGGCACTCCTCCGGTGTCAGTGAGTTGCATGATCTCATGGTCATAGGAACATATACTTGACATGCAGAAAAACTGTAGCAATAAACTGACACAATCATATGCTACGTTTATAGTTTGGGTCTTGTCCATCACATCATTCTCCTAATGATGTGATCCCGATATCAAATGACATCTCATGTCCATGGCCAGGAAACCTTAACCATCTTTGATCAACGAGCTAGCCTGCTAGAGGCATACTAGGGACATGATGTTTGTCTATATGCCCACACATGTATTTAGTTTCCAATCAACACAACTATAGCATGGACAATAAACGATTATAATGAACAAGGAAATATAATAATAAACACTTTATTTATTGCCTCTAGGGCATATTGCCAACATTTCTGATATGAGTTATCAAGGAGATAGTAATCATAATATGGTGCATCATTTTCTCCTTGATATTTTCCCACTGGGTTAAAGTAGTTTTAGCAACATATCAAAATTGTTCTCCTCATTTTATTCCACAGGGTTTTTGGGGAGACTCTCAAGATTTTACAAAAAAATTCCCAAGATGGAAGATGAATATACAAGACGGAAGATACCTTCAGTGATGTTCAAGAAGCCTTCAATGATGATCAAGAAGCAGTGTTGCACATAGGGGAGTGTTAGAAATAAATTATCACATGTCTATTGTTAATTAGCACATGATAATTAACACCATAATTATCAAGGTGTGTGTCCAAGCCCGAAGAGTCATGTCCCTTCTCTGCCTCTATTGTCAAAAGGCACCTGTTGTGGAGGGATGCCTCCAAACATGCATCTCTTCTTCCCATCTCTTCCGGATGTATATATACTTGAGAATCAATAGATACGATGACTACTTTTTTTTGAAAAGAGAGGGTTCTCCCCCCATACCCAACTTTTATTAAAGCTAAGGTAAGAAAAACCATGTTCGACAGTTCACAGGATTCGGTGGATAGCTACCGAGCAACCACAGAGATAAATCGGCCAAGTGCAACTAGTTTAGCCCTATTAGATAGCCATCTTACAAGGGCAGAGAGGTAAGGAAAGATAGACAAAGCTAGTACCAAAACTACTCTCCACTGCCCATAAATAGAACACTACCAAGCGATCCTAAGCAATTCCCCCCTTCGGTGATCCAAAAGCCTTAAACACCGGAGAAGAAGAGCACCATGCACGTCCGAAGCTAGCACCTTCCATTGCCTGATCAAAGTGTTGGAGATATGCCCTAGAGGCAATCATGTATGATGATATCTCCTATGTGTTTATGAATAAAGATAGTCCTTGTACATTATCATTGATGTGTATTAACAAGTATGTGACTTGTTTGTGAGACTATGCATTGTATGATGACTGTCCTAAATGGTCCCTAGTTGAAAGGGTTGTGTGGATGCGCAACTAGTTAGACTAGCATATGCCACGGTGGATGGTCCAGTCTCACTGACCATGTAGCATTGGATGCTAGCCGGATAATATGGACTCAGAAAGGTCTGGTCGGATTCGACTATGTCTGAGTTGGGCAGACCCAACTATGAGATGCAGCGATAGGTCATCTGTAAGTTTCTAGTACAACATACGTTCTATGTCCTAAGACCTGAGCTGGCGCATGTACTCGGGATAGTGACTGACTTGCTTTGGGCCGACCAAACGCTAATCCATGACTGGGTAGTTACAAAGGTAGGTTTCGGGCTTGTCCAGACCCATGCTGTGACACATGGTCGAGCAAGATGGGCTTTGCCCCTCCGATCAGGAGAGATATACTCTGAGCCCCTCGGGTGATCCGACCTGGATAACCATGACCATGCGATGAGGTTTATGATATAATCCGAATGTTGGTCGGATTCATCGGAACGAGAAAGAGGTCGTGCTGTAACAAGGATGACCATATCGCCTTGTGCACGACAACATATATCGTGTGGCAAAGGGAACAGAAGTGTGAAGTACAGGTTTGCCTAACAAGCTTCATCAGGCACTTGGAGTCGACACATCTTGCTAGAGGCCGCTATCGACCGGTCGAGTCAGATGTCATCTGACTCGCGACCAAGTGGACGATAACCTAAAGGGTCGCGTGCTTAAGGGAAGGAACACGTGGGCTTTAGGATCCGTGCGAGGCCCAAGAGTTGAGCCCGCGCCAGATGCCTATATATAGTGGAGGTGCGGCACACCCGTCCGGTTGATTGCTTCGGCACTATAATTAGGGCTTTGCATGAGTTGCAACTAGCCACCTCCACTCGCCACCGCCGACCGTGTGATCGGACCTAGCAGTCCGCCGCACGGGTGTTCCTCCTACACGCGCGGATACCGTTAGAGATGGTGCACTTGCGCCGCTCCGGCAAACCTGTACGTGGGATCCGACGACCGGCTGTTCGAGGGAGATCGGAACGGCTATTCGAGGGAGATTAGACGAGGAGGATACGGACCACACAAACGCGCTACCCCAACTCTACTTCCGCTGCACGACACTGCGCGTCTAGTGGTAACAATCTGTGATCCATCTCCGTAGCAAGTTCTTGTATGTTCTGCGCGTAGGCAAATTTTAATTGGCATGCGATGCACCTACGGTAGAACCCAACACAAAGAACCGACCAAATCCAAGACACATTGCATATTTCTCCATTTTCTTCCCTGAAAAACAAATTCATTGCGAAACAGCCATAAGCCCCACAAGGTAGTAGAAGATATGATGTTAACAACCTCTTTATATTTCTTTTGCTTCCATAAGACAACAAGATCATCAAATGAGCAAGGTATAGAAATACCACATATATCAGAAATAGTCAACCAACATTGTTTAGCAACAATGCAGTCAAAGAACCAGTGTTGAATAGATTCATGTTCACGACAAAATACACAAGTCAGATCATCAACCTGTCTCCTTTTTGCCGAGTTATCTCTAGTAAGACATTTATTATAGTATGCCAACCAGAGAAAGACATGGATGTTAGGTGAAACTTTAATTTTCCAGATATATTCTTTAAGATCAGATGACACCCCCAAAGTTAATCAGCTTGTAAAATGATTTAACAGAATATCTGCCAGATGGTTCAAGAGACCAACTAGGAGTGTCTGGTTCATTAGAACGAATAAAGCCTATCACCAGCTCATTTAATTTAAACTAGCACTCCACCAGACTATCATCCACACACCTCCCAAATGTGAGTTGTAATTGAGACCCATCCCACACCTGGACAATAATGGCCTCTTGTTGTTGACAAATATCAAACAACCCCCCAAAAAGAGTTTTTAGGGAGCACTCACCCACCCATATATCATGCCAGAAGGCAATGCTTTTACCATCACCACGGACCCATTTAATGAAATTCCTGGCTACACCTAGAGCCCAAGTAACACTTTTCCAGAAGGGAGAACCCATCAAAGGTTTGGACCAAAAGAGGTTTGGTTTATCGACAATGACTAATTGTCCATTCACTTTCAATATTGTTTTACCCTAACAGGAACAAACGATCATGGGTTAGTGTGCACCCAATGCTACCAAGCTCTTCGTTCAGACACACCTGGTAGAGTATTTCCTAGGAGATTCTAGTATCCTACCAAACAAGTCTCGAGCATCGGATAGTCCTGTTCGTCGAGAGGAGACCGGTCGCGCATGCACAGTTGATCGAACAATTCAGTACTAAGGTAGTTTAACTGTTCGGTCAGACGCATTTGGTAGAGTATTTTCTAGGAGCTTCCAGCGGCCGAACGGACAAGTCTCGAGCACCGGAGAGTCAGGTCCATCCAATGGAGATCGATTTCATAGTTGATCAGACAGTCTAGTCCCAGGGGCCAGACAATTTACTTTTTCAGTTGGATTGTCTACTCCTTATGTATGGGCTGTCTATTGACAATAGACGTCTTTTCTTGCAGCTCCTGGGTGGACAGAATTGTCTGGTGTGGAGTGGACTATCGTGTAGTGCAATGTCTACATTCCTCCTTTTTTCCACGTCTCGCTTCAGCTTGTTGTTCCCTTCCCTGCTTCCCCAAAACCCTTCAGGGCTTGTTCGGTTAAACCTCTCTTGAAGAAGATTGAAGAGGTTTGGAAGGGATTGAGGAAAATTTTGACTTGTAGCGGATTCAATCCACTTTAAATCACTTCAATCCCCTCCAAACCAGTTGCAACCGAACAAGCCCTCATGGGGCGAATGTTGCTGACAGCCGGGGCCGCGTGTGATCCGGCGGTGAAAACCCCACACATGAACCAGGCTCGGGCAAGCGCACCCATGCAGAGGGGCCCCGCGTGCGACTGACGCGACTAAACTAGCCCGATTGGGATGGCACGCAGATAGATGACTCGGGCAAGCAAACCACCCTGACACGGGGTTCCCTCACGCGAGACGGTGTAGATGGGCGCGAACGACGCACCCACCCAGGGCACACACATTGAAAGGCGATCCTAGTCAGCCCATCGCGGCTCTCGTGAGCGCGGTGGCCACCACACTATGACGGTAGCCCCTAGTGTGCCCTTGGCCCACTCGTCATGGATCATGGAGGCATGCTGCCCGAGTAGACCAGACGATGCGAATATTCCCTAAGAAGCCCTCGTGACACCCGACCTGGAAACAGACGATTTGGACGCCCGCTCGCCCAAGCCATCCGCCCGCGTGTCGCCACGCCCACCAGGTGCATACCATCGACAGGTGGTCCGGCTGGCTCATCACATGCGGGGCACCACAAGATAGGCAGATCGCGGGCGCGTTGAAGTTTCCCAATGGCGGTGGCCCCGGGAGGGCCCCTCGGTCCACCCGTCATGAACCACAGAGGCGGTTCTCCCATGCCTGAGCCGTCCGTGTAGATCAGATGGCACATAGAGAACCCAAGAGGCCTCCGAGGCAAGCAATCTGAAAACGGATGTCACGAAGGGCTCTCTCTCCCTCAAAGTGCCTAGAGAGTTTGCTACTCCATCATCCTTTCTAAGAGTAATGCGTGAATTATGCAATGCCATCTTGTTTAGTCACGTATCATACATGTGAATATAAAATGACATCTTGTTTAGCAAGGCATCATATGTCATGTCATCCCTTTTTTCAGTATGTATCTCATTTGTTGTCAAATTTTGTACATTTAACTACTCTTTCTGTGCATTAGCCATTTGAGTGGGTGATGAAAAAAATTTGGAGTAAAAAAAAGTCTTTAGATCAGACAATGCTACATGTCGAAGCATATATCTGGTCGATGATAGATAGCTCACGAGAGGAGGATTCAAAGACACGTGGGAAGTCTTATTTCCCTCCTAACAATGTGTATATTGTAACCTGGCAGGATTATATTGCTCATATCAGGAAAATGGTGTCTTGTATTGCTTTGATTAGACATCATATAAACATATTTTAGTTCCATCTGCTTACCTTAGAAATCATATATGCGAATGTTATTCGTTTAGTATATAAATCATATGTGTGAATTATATCATGCCATCATGTTTACTTAGACAACATGTATGTGAATTATGTCATGGCAACCTGTTTCGTAAGGCATCATATAATTATGTCGTTCCACCCTGTTTAGATACACATCATATACGTGAATTATGCCATGATATCATGTTTAGTTAGGCAAAATATATGTGATTATTTCATGCCTTTTCCCCCACTCTATTGCATTTGTCTACCATACAATGTGTGTACATTCAACTATTTTTCTTATTTATCAATAATTAGCATTGGAGGGGGTGATGGCAGTACCTAATGGAGCAAAAACACGATCTTAAAAAAACAATGCTACATGTTGATGTAGATAGCACCCTGCTTGCTCCCGCAAAGTGGTTGGGATTTCCGCAATGTATGGGTGATGCAAGAAAACACACACACACACACACACACACGCTCGCGCGCGCGTGCGCGCACGCACACACACACACACACACACACTTACCCCCAACACGAAAAGAGGTTTATCAATCCCCTTGTCTTGCTAGTTATACGTTTTAATGCAAATTATAGAGGTAGATAGTAGCAAAAGTAGCACGGGAAATAAAGTAGCAATTGTGTAGAAGAATTCAATGATGGAGAATAGAACCATGGACCATAGGTTCACTAGTGGCATCTCTCTCGAAAATAGATGCATGACATGGTAAAAAATTTATAGGTGGGCAATTGACCAAAGTGCAATATAACTATGATCATTCATGGCATAATCTCATAGGCATTACGTCCATGATAAGTAGACTGTTAATCCAACTGCTATCGCTACTTGATGGTTATCCTTAGATTTCCATTAGGACCCCGCTGCCACAGGAGGATTGGACAAATATAATATGCATGTTCTTATTATAAGCACTTTTAACTATTTACATAATACATGCCTATATGTGATTGATGAATTGGAGCTAGTTCTGTGTCATTCTAGGTTGTGAGTGTTACATGGTTAATGTCATCCAGATACCTATCGACACTCCATGCCTACACTTTTTTCATATTGTGTTTGCTAAGTTACTACTACTGTTACTATCGTTACAACTGCTACTACTATTGTTACCGCTGTTACCGTTACCATTACTACCAAAACTATCAAACTACTGTGCTACTAATACTTTGTTGTAGAGAATTAATTCTCTAGGTGTGGTTGAATTGATAACTCAACTGATAAGGATTATAAATATTCTTTGGCTCCCCTTTTGTCGCATCAATAAATTTGGGTAAAATACTTCCCTCGAAGACTATTGAGATCCTTTATGCTTGTGGGTCATCAAGACATTTTTCTAGCACCGTTGTCCAAGAGCATATCTCTATTTATTAAGTTCACTTGGGAATTATTTATCTGGTGGTTACTATGAAGAATTAGAGAGACTCCAAGACCAATATTATGCCCTCTAAGACGAGGGGAGGTAAGCAATTTCCAACTTGCTCTGCACTTGATTCACTTCTGTTTTAAGTCAACTTGCGACACCACCAACTGACATACAATTTGATATGTCGCAAGTAATATACACTGCTTCTACTATAGATGATATTCACGATGATGCTACCAATGTTCTTGATGAAACTGTGCCATGAGGTGAATTACTTGATGATCAAGTTGCTAGATCTAGAGAACTTGAAATTGATGAAAATGTTGGATCACCCATCACACCTAGCACTCCTACTAAACTAAGATTCTTAATATACCTGATGGTTATGTTATGGATGGGGACATTTCTAAGGATTTTTTCTCTTGTAAGGACAAGGAGGATCTTAAATTTTTAATGAAGAAACTAAAAGAAAAAGCTATGATTGAAATGATGAAATGTGTACCTCTCCTATCTTTGTTGATTATAAGGATTATGAATACTCGGTTGATCCTGAATCAATCACTTTGGTAGCATCCGATCCTTTTCATAGTTATGAATCTGAAATAGTTGTGGCACACCTTACTAAGCTGAATGAAATAGCCACCCTATTTACTCACGAGGAAAATATTCGCTATTACTATATCATGAAATTGCCTCCTTTCTCGTTAAAGGGTGAAGCTAAAGATTGGTTTGGTACTCTTTCTCCCGATTTTGTGTGTAGTCCCCATGATATGATTTACTACTTCTCTGGAAAGCATTTTCCTACCTATAAGAAACAAGCTGCTTTGCAGGAAATATACAACCTTTTCAACTTGAGGAAGAACATATCCATCAATCTTGGGGGAGGCTTCTCCAACTATTAAATGCTTTGCCGTACCGTCCTCTTAAGAAAAATGGAATACTTGATATCTTTTTAATGGATTAACTGATGCTTCTAGGGACTACCTAGGTAGTTGTGCTGGCTTTGTTTTTAGGGAAAAAACAGCTAAACAAGCTTAGGAACTATTGAATAACTTATTGGAAAATGCCGATGATTGGACACTTCCTAAGCCATGACCAAAGCCAACTCCAAAAAAAGAGGTATTATATTCCTCATTCCAAAAGATATGCAAGAAGCTAAGAAACCTATGAGAGAGAAAGGTATTAAATCTGAAGATGTTAAGAATCTACAACCTATCAAACAAATACATGGACTTGATATCCTGACAGAGGTAGCAGAGGTAAATTCTCCTTATAGATTTGATGAGGGTGACATTCCTATAATAAATATCCTAGTTAGTGTTTAGATGAATTTGATAACTTCATCATTAAATAAGAAAATTTCATTGAACAAATATGTGATCAATTGAAACGTGATTCTATTATTGCTGAATGCTTAGGTGATGTACTTGTTAGAAATTCAAATAAAATTGAAGGCTTATGTAAACATCACTCTATGGTTCAAACTCAGCTCGAACAAGTTTTTAAATCACAAAATGATCTAATTAAGGAGATAATTGACAAAAAATGATCATGTTGTTAGAGTAATGACTAGAGGTGATAAAATGACTCAGGAACCTTTGCTTCCTAAGGGTCATCCTAAAAGAATTGAACACGATTTTCAGAGAGTGTGATGAAAAGAAAAAGAAAAAGAATAAACCTTTGCATGGTTCTAGTGAACCTACTTTAGAAAAACCTAATGGGAACCCCAATGATGTTTCTATTTCTGATAATGAGGCACAATCTGGTGATGAGCATTAATCTAGTGATATTGATAGTGATAATGCCAATACTGATCACGTAGATGCTCCACCTAATGATCATAATGAATCTAATAATGATGTGGAAATAGAACCACAAACTAAGCTTGATGACCTACCCCCGGAAAACTAAAAGATATGATAAAAAAGACTTTGTTGCTAGGAAGCATGGTAAATAAAGAGAATCATGGGTTCAAAAACCTATGCCCTTTCCTAGCAAAGCTACTAAAACCAAAGAGGATGATGCTTTTAATCACTTTGTTGAATTGCTTAGACCTTTATTTTTGCAAGTACCCTTGACTAATGCTATGAAAATGCCTACGTATTCTAAATATATGTAAGATATTGTAACTAATAAAAGCGAAATGTCGGCCATGATTGCAAATTATTCGCTCAAAAGAAGAATACCTGAAAAGCTAGGAGATCCAGGAATACCAACTATACCATGCTCCAGTAGGAATAATTATGTTAGAACTGCATTATGTGACTTAGGAGCTGGTGTTAGTGTTATGGCTTTTACTCTATATAAAATACTTGATTTGAATAAGATGATACCTAATGCAATTTCCTTGTAAATGGCTCACAAATCAACTGCTATACCCATTGGAATTTGTGAGGATGTTTGGATTGTTGTTGCTAATGCTACTATTTTGATAGACTTTCTTATTCTTGAGATTCCCAAGGACGACAATATGTCGATTATTCTCAAAAGACTTTTTCTTAACATTGCAGGGGATATCATTGATTGTAATAAAAGCAATGTAACTTTTCATGTCAAAACCAATGAGCATACAATATATTTTCCGAAGAAGCAAAGCAAAATGAATAGCATCAACTCCATTGGAAAAATTATGACAATCACCATTGGATTTTTGAATTCCTTCTTCCGGTTCCACATATATCATGCTATTACTATTGGAACTATGCCTATCCCGGTTGAGGTAACTTAGTGCTATACAAAAAATCTTTGGTTTTATGTCAATCCGAAGTGCTTTATTAATAAAACTTGATCAACCTTGTTAATGGATTCCTTTTGAGAGGCACTTATTTTCTGTTATTATTAGTTCAATAAAGTAAAATGTCATATTTATCTTGTTTTCTGAGTTTTCTATGCAATAAAAATGACCCGAAAAAATAAAAGTGCTTAGAATTGCGTAAAATTTGCACATGATTTTTTATTAAGCAAATGAATTTTTTTGGCACTGGACAAACCCCGTGTGTGTGTGTGTGGGGGGGGGGGGTGCACCTGGTGCCCACAAGGGTGCAGAGCGCTTCCACTAACCTTGTGGAGCCCATAGGTTCCAACTCACTTATCTCCCGTGCACACTAGCTTCTTCCACCTCCGGAAAAATTTGTGTTCAGTTCCTAGCTCGTGTTCTTGCTCCTAGATACAAATTTTTGATCTCTTTGCTCGGATCTCCATTTCTGAAACTATTCGGGGGGAATTGATCCTTGGTATGTGACTCCTCCATGTGTCCAATTAGTTTTTGTCTTAGTGGTATATAAATTTTGCATATTTTGCTGCTGTTGGTGAGAAAGAAAATGAGCTTGCATGTTGAATTTATTTGGTTTGCAAGTAGTTTGAATGCTTGATATCTCCATCCATCCATATGAGTTGTTGCTATCATTTTTTTTAAGTTTTATTCACCTCTTATTTATGGCAAAAAAATCTGAAATTTATAGTGCTAGAAAATTTGCAGAATATATTCACGAAGGGATGTTCAGGCGAAGGTTCGGACATAACTTCGAGGGGTGCATCGGGGCTCAACCTCCCTCGAAGGGCAGAGGTGCGACCATATGAGTGGCCACGCAATGCGTTTATGAATGAATCCGTTTTCCGCCACGAGTTCGAGCAATTCTTGGCTAACGCCGGCTTAACCAACTTCGTTGTAGGTAAGTATGACTGGTATCAACTCCTCACCAGTACTTTTGTGTGACATTTCCACTTCATGCCTAGATAGGAGGTACCTGTGGTATCATTTCATTTGTATGAACACACCATCACACAACCATTTGAAAACTTTTGTGAAATATGCAAGATTCCTTTTGAGGGTGCGTTAGATGAACCAAGTCCTAATGAATTTGAAGAATTTGTTCGTACTTTAATGATGGGAGATTTCATAGGTGTTTCTAAAGTGAGGGTTACAAATTTGTATTTTCCTTTTGTGCACTACTTTGATTTATTTATAGAAAGATGCTTAACTGCTAGACACGAAGGAGGTACACTCAGTTCTCCCGACCTTGCTATGTTGCGCTATTCACTTTTTGATGATAGGACTTATAGTGTGGGAGCCATTGTCGCACGCCGATTGCATAAGAATAGGATGAGGGGTAGTATTTACAGTGGTATTTACGCTACTCGTCTTGCTAGGCCCTCTAATATTGCTATCTGTAGTGACGATTGCATGCTTCCTGAGTTTTACCTTGACCATGCTTCCATGATAAGACACCATTTTATTGATGATCCTGCTCCTCACAACTAGACCTAATCATTGGTCGGGCCGGGTTGGGTTCGGGCCGGGCTTTGCAAAGCCAAAAATAATCGCAAGCCCAAGCCCGATGCACATGAACAGTAGCGTTTCTTAATTAAATTAATCTTATTCGGGATATTTTATTAATTTATTGTACCTATATTTTGAATAAAAAATATTTATACACACATTTTGGGCTTTATTCGGGCTTTCGGGCCAGGCTTCGGGCCAGAAAATGGAGCCCGAACCCGGCCCGGGCTTCGGGTTCGAGCCTTCGGGTAGGGCTGTCCATGAACAGGTGTAGTTACAACATGGTATTTAGTGAGGAAACACGTGAGCTTGTTTCGTTGCCTGCTCTTGCTTTGTTTGATGTTCATGCCACGGGAAGGTATTTCATTATGCCAGATGATATTAGCGAGTACAAGTTAGCCTCGGCGTCCGCGGAGAACAAGGAGCAACCATGGGACGCTCAGGTGCTGCGGCCAAACCAGTTCTACCCTGGACCTGACAGATCCTACCAGTGGCCATAGACCAAGTTAGGCCAAAAGCCTAAGCTTTGAGGAGTATGTATTCTCACCGACATTTCATTTTTGATGTTCACACATTCATTACACTTGTCATTGTTCATCGTTTGTTAGAATTAATTAACTGATACTTGTGATCTGCGTTGGGTTTTCCGTGAAGACAAATGGGTAATCGCGACACAATATGGGTAAGTATTTCCTGCAGTTATGAAACCAAGGTTTATCGAACCAATAGGAATATCAACAACAACCGTCTTGAGTGTCTGCACATAAAAGAGCAAACAATTTGCACCCAACATGGGCAAGAGGGTTGTCAATCCCCTTGATCTCATTATTTGCAAGCAAGTGAACTGTGTAGATAATTGTAAATTGAAAAATAAAATATAAGCAAGTAAATTGCAGCAAGGTATTATAGCGTTTATAAATATATAAGTGAATAGACCCGGGGTCCATAGTTTTCCCTAGCGGCATCTCTCATGAAAATAAGCATACGGTGGGTCAACAAATTACTGTTGGGCAGTTGATAGAAAAGCAGATAGTTATGCGATATTCACGACAATGATCATGTGTATATAGGCATCACATCCATAAACAAGTAGGCCGACTCCTACATGCATCTATTACTATTACTCCACTCATCGACCGCTATCCAGCATGCATCTAGAATTAAGTAAAACAGAGTAATGCATGGAGAACAATGACATGATATAGACATAGTAACTCAAGCAATATGAATAAAAACCATCATTTTATCCTTAGTAGCAGCAACACAAAGACGCATCTTCTACCCTACTTTGTCACTGGGATATAGAAACTCACGAGGTTGAACCTACCACAACACACCTCTCTCACCAAAGAAATAAACTATTTCAATAGATCAGAGGGAATTATGAAGCTATCATAATCATGCACATAAGAATCATATTGAGAATTCAGAGAAGACTCAAATATTGATCATGAATAATCTAAACCCACAATTCATCGGATCCCAACAAACACATCACACAAAAGTATTACATCGGATAGATCAAAACGAAAATGCGATGATCATTGTATTGAATATAAAAGAGGGAGAGATTGCCATCTAGGTACTAACTAGGGACCCATAGGTCTGCGGTGAACTACTCACACATCATCAGGAGGGCAACATGAAGAGGCCTTCCGTGATCGATCCCCCTCCGTGAGGGTGCCGGAACAGAGCTCTAGATGGCCCCCCGTCAGAACAGAGACTTGCGGTGGTATAAAAAGTGTTTCGGGACTGCTTCTAGGGTTTTTAATATATATGAGAATTTATAAACCATATAACGGAGTCAGGAGAGGCACGAGGGGCCCACAAGCCATCATGGCGTGCCCCACCCAGCCGCGTGTTGGCTTGTGGGACCCTTGGGTGCCTCCTGGCATTCTTCCGAATCTTCTAGGTCCTCTTTTGGTCTAAAAAAATCATCAAAAAGTTTCAGTATGATTGGACTTCGTTTGGTATTGTAAACCTAAAAAGTTAAAAACATGCAAAAACAACAAGTGACACTGGGCACTCGATCGATAGGTTAGTGCTAAAATAAAATAAAAATTGGTAAATAAATACCCAAAAAGTATCCTAAAATAATAATATATCAGGATGGAACAATAAAAAATTATAGATACATCTCCAACGTTAATTATTGGATAATCCCTGCTTTTGTGGAACCGCCTTTAGTTCCTTTGCTGACGGACACGACGCTTACTCACACCCCTCTCAATAGACGCATCCCTAATTGCGTTCCTTGCACTTGTATAAATAACCACAATGTCAATGAATGAAAGGACGCTGATCAATTACTTATCTTTGTCTTTCATTTTACTTCACAACACATTATCGGCATGCTCTACCGAGAGCGTGAAGAATGCATGAAAGGATGCAGCAATCCGACGAATCTCTACCAAGAGCAAGTTGGGCATCTCCGTTCCCTTCCAAAAATTGTCGATCATGGCCTAGTTACTGGAGAAGTTGGCTTCCAGGCCACCCACTGCAAAGATGATACACACACCCATGAAAGAGATTAATCAGGAGGTGCCAGGTGATAGCAGTACTGCAAATAGCCATGGCGGTCTTCGACACCGATGAACTAAGCAAGAGGAAAATCAAGGGAACAAGGAATAAATCGAAATCATACATTGATATCATTGCTACACTAACAAGGTGCCGATTTAGTCGTGCATATAGTAATTGCCATCAGGAATTGGTACTTATAGCCCTGGCTAATGTAGCGCACGCAGTAGCGCGGATGCATCGACATTGGTGTCCCCTCGCTTGCCAAGTAATGCCGGCAGCCATCCCCCTCTCCAGCAGCATGTGCACCCGTGCAACCGGCCCACCATCACTCACACCCGCACTCACCTTGGATCCCAACCATAGCCCTGATCCTTGATTCAAACTCATACGCGACGACTGCTCCTGGCAGATTAAGGAAGTGGCGGCCAAGGGCCGCATACAACGCAGACTGCCCTCGCCTCTTCGGTGGAGGTTGGAACCAACGTCAACCCTGTCGTCCCTGTTGAAGCAGTTCCGCCTTTGCAGAACAACATCGTCATCCTTGACGACGACTTGCGCGAGTCCGTGTCGTTGCCATCTTCGACCCCCACGATCATCGAGGTCACCGCCAATCAGACGCTTGCCTTCATACCATTGATATACCCACGTATGTCATCCTTCACGGGTTGCGGCTCCCGTGTCACTCCTTCGTCTTCTGTGCGCGCGGCGGTTCTCCATAGCCTCTTAGCGCTCGACGTCCCACCAGTGAGCCATCGAGTAGCCCCTCTGACCGCGCTGGCACATGGATCCTGATGGCGCTCGGGCTCGCGAACAACGCCTACAATGGCATCGCGCCCGACACACTCCTTCCCGGAGGTTCTTGCGACGAGGACAAGCGAGGCAGTTTTGTTGCCTATGAAGTGGTCGTGAGCATCTCCGCCAATGTCAATCACAGGATTGGGGATTGAGACGTGTCTGGGTTTGCGCTTGGTCGCTCTCTCCCTTATCTGTACAGTTGACCAGGCTGGTTTTTTAGATGATTGCTGGAATTTTTTTTCAGAACTAGTAATATTTTTGTAGCAATTTTAAAAACAGGTGTCTAAGTTGAAAAAATATCACAACTACTACCCTGTCGGTCACCACCGGGCCGACCAGAGACCTGTCGGCCACAAGTAGGCCGAAGAGACCCTCTCGGCCAATCAGAGGCCAGGGGAGGATGCCTGTCGGCCATAGGGTGGCCAAAGGGCCACCTGTCGGCCAGTGGGAGGCTGATGGGCCCCTGGATAAGGCTCATCCCTTCTTTCTTCCTCCTCTGACCAGTCATTTCACTCTCCCCCGTCTAGTAGCCTGCCCCTCTTCACATCTCACTCCCGTTGCTCTCCAGTGCTTCCACCGTCTCGCCGATCTCTTCGCTAGACCACCCATTTTGTTATTTTAACCGCGTAAACAATAGATCAGGGCGCTCTCCACCGGCCTACGGTAATTTTTTTGGCTTCCAACTCAATCGAATGAGAACTCTCAAGTCGGTAGTGGATTTAGTTCTTATTTGCCACCGTCCGTCTACAGGTAATGGCTTGCCCATTTTGCTGAGCTCCAGGTGGCCCTTGTGATGCCGTTGATTCCGATGCGTCTGTATTTACTGTGGTGCTGGATCGTCGATGTTCTAGACGTGTTGTAAGATTCTATGTCTTGATTATCTGACTGTGGCATATTCGAATGCCTTTGTTTATAAGTTTATGATCCTTGCTTCCATTCTTGTTGTAGTATGTTCCTTGCAGTGTTAGATCACATCTTGCTCGGTACATTGAGTAGTGCAGAGCTTTAGCTATTCAGAGAGGTGACCCAGATATTGATCTTGCTCTGCACAACACCGAGGGTAACTTATACCATGTTATGTTCACACATGGTAGGATGAGCAGTAGATTGCATGGTCCTTCGTGGGAGGAACTCATGAATGATTATGGTCTCCGCCACAGTGACATGATGACTGTTATGCTTGAGCACTATGGAACTTATATTAGTGTCGAATTCCACCGGGACGGTGTTATGTTGTTTCCTTTACCCCATGTTGGTAAGATATTTGTTTGACTGATTTTCAGATTTGATTCATCTTATACGTTTTGCGATTCATCTCAGTTAGTGAAATCATTTTTTTGTAGCTCTTGAGGATCTGAGTGAAACTCAGAGGGAACTTGTTGACAACTGTTTTTATAGTCGTGGTGTCACTCTGAATTATCAGTAAATGTATGTCATGTCGCGGTAGCTCTTTGATGAAAACTACATACTGTGTACTCCTTTTGTTCATAGGATGGATCGCATGAACGTTATTTCCCAACATATGGTAAGCTTTGGTATCTGGTTTTTATTATTTGTTTGTTCTTTGCTGGTTCATAGGATGGATCATATAACTTGCTTATTTTTGTCAGGTTATTCCTACCATGGTTGTGAGAAGTTCGATGGAATTTGTGGCTATTCCTAGGACTGGTTCTTTACTTCTTAAAATTACTTTGGAGATGATGATATATTTGTGAGCATTCCTTGTTCCTACTTCATTGGCTTGGGTGATCGAATGATGTTGAAGAAGGAAGGTTTTGGAAATTTTCTACTGGCATCGTCTATCGAAGTCAACAATTTGGTGCCCATAACATTCAAACAGCGTGAACAGGAGCTAGCTATTGTTTTCAGCTATCTGCCACAGTGAGAAAGAAAGAAAGGTCTCGTGCAGCCTAGGCAGCAGAAGAAGCTGGAGATGGAGAAGGAAAATATCCACGTTGGACTAAGTAGATTTATATTCTTGTAACTCAATTTCAGCAAGTTGTATCTTAATTTCAGTAGGTTGTATCTTAATTTCAGCAAGATGTATCTTAATTTCAGCAAGCCGTACTATTCCCATTTTTATTTGCCGCCATACTGTGGCGCCACCTTTGTCCCACCAATCTCTGCCGCCACTTTCCTTCCCGCCATTATCTCCCGCCATTATCTTTCCCGCCATTCTTTCCCGCCATTCTCCCCCGCCAATTTCTCCCGCCATTCTCTCCCGCCATTTTCTTCCGCCATTCTCTCCCGCCATTCTCTGTCTCGCCATCCTCTGCCACCCGATTTCCCGCCATTGCGGTTGTCATCTGCCTATAAAACGAGGCATTGTATTTGCCTTCCTCCATCGGCCACCAACACTCGTAAAAACCAGCGCGGTAGTCATTATGAGTTTGCCTTCTTCGGATCAAAGCATTAGGCCTAGCAAATGGAAGAGTGCGAAGTTGCCTCAGGGGGTGGAAGCAGTTCATTGTTGGTGCGGGGATCTCTGCAAGGTGAAGGACGTGACGGATTTTTCAGATTGGTTGGGCATGAAGTTTTTCATGTGCGCTAATTATGAGGAAGATCCACCCGTTGGTCCTTCACCGTACATTATGCCTCCGGTATGTTTTAGTCACACAGATGAAACACGTTGTTCGTATTGTTGTTTATTTGATTTTCATATTTCTGTTTCTTTTGTAGTCTCCTCCGCCCCTGTGCCAGTACTATCGTTGGATAGACACGAAAATGCTGGACTGGGCGGTGACTGAGATTCATGAAAGAAGTCATCGTGCATGGGCAAGTTTGGACTTGGAGGAGCGCCGCGAGAAGTCGGCAGCAGAGGAGAAAGCAGAGCAGGATAGAGCTTGGCAAGAGCACCGTGTGGAGCAGAGGGCTTTTCTTGCTGAGATGAAGAAGAAAAACCAAGAAAACCAACTTCGACTGGCGGAGGTCTACCGGCAGCGAGAGGAGGCCCATGAAGCTGAGAGGTAGAGAAAGAAAGTAGGGGCTCGTGCAGCCCAGGCAGCAGAAGAAGCTGGAGATGGAAAAGGTAAATATCCACCTTGGACTCAGTAGATTTAGATTGCAGTAACTCAATTTCAGCAAGTTGTATCTTAATTTCAGCAAGATGTATCTTAATTTCAGCATATTGTATCTTAATTTCAGTGAGAAGCGTGATACTTGCCTCTTGTGCAAGTGCATTGATTCTCTCCCGCCACTTTCTCTCCTGCCAGTCTCTCCCGCCACTTTGATTCCCACCACTTCCATTTTCTCCCGCCACTTTGATTCCCGCCACTTTCTCTCCTCGCCATTCGTTCCCGCCATTGTCTTTCCCGCCTTTCTCTCTCGCCACTTTGTCTCCCGCCTATATAACCACATTCGCAGTAAGGAGGGTGAGCAGGCACTTGCTTTCCCTGTCGCTCCCGCATCCTTCCTTCCGCTCTCGCCATTCTTCCCTGGAGATGTCTCATCCTCCTCATCCTCACTATCCTTTTGATCGTAGTTTTCACAAGGGTATGTCCGACCGTCTTCTTCGTCTAGCTGCCAATTTCAAGATGAATGATAGAGTAGTACCTTGGGAGGAACTCATTAGTAGTGACTTCATAATGAATGATTTGTCTCACCAATTAGCTAGGGCTGGGTGGCCTCCCAGGACTTTTGAGGAGATACGGAAAGAACTTCTGAGGTTGCATGCCAGATGGCAGAAGCAACTGCACAAGGGTGATGCTTATCTCAGGATTGCTGTTAATAATTCAGGTTTATGGTCAGTAGAAAGTGAGGACGAGGACAACCTCTTCATGCCGAGTATCAAGGTGAAGCGTTCTGCATCGAAGGGCAAGAATTCTACATTGACAAAGGGCAAGAGTTCTACATCAACAAAGGGGAATACTTTTGCAGTGACGGAGGATGAAGACGACGTCTTCATGCTGAGTAGCAAGGTGAAGATTGGAGGGCAATAGTTCTGCAACGACAAAAGGGAAGAGATCTGCATCGACGGAGGATGACGATGATGCATTCATGTAATATGTTTTTCATGTAGTACTATGTTCTGTAGTGTTGTTCTATGTAGTGCAGTTTAATTAAGTTGTAACGTTTAATCCAGTTGTAACGTGCAATTGATGTCGATGGATTTGGTTTGCGTTACTATTGTTCTCTCTCCAAACCAAATAAGTCTCAAACATAAATATGTCAAATACATAGAGGCTAAATATGTCCGATACATAGAGGCTAAATATGACAAATACATAGAGGCTAAATATGTCCGATACATAAAGGCTACATATGTCTCATACATAAATAGATAGTCATGTCCTGTACGTAGATGATAATATCACTCCTAGGGCTTGCGACGAATCTTCGGCTTCCTCGGACGTGGACCGGAAGGCGATAAGCGCTGAGGCGGTGGACGAGTGTCACGATGACCACGATCATAGAACACCTCTTTCGTCAGTGTATGCTTCTCCTGTGTCGACGGTGGTGGTGGAATGGCAATAACTGTCTCCGAGATACCATAGGTGCATGCAACATGATCATCGTCCTCGCCGTCACCAGGTATGTACGAACCAGGACCAGTTAATAGAGGTGACTGAACTGAAGTCATAAACGGCTGCGACTGGCTGCCTCCTGCTGGTGAAATAAAACATGTAAGGAATGACTTACGAGACTAAATTTTGTAAAAGAATGTACAAAGTTAAGTTACCTAGGTCCATCTGCTGAAGCCAGGAAGAGTCCGCGGGCTATGAAGGAGGTGCCTGCTGGTAGAAATAGCCCCCGGGCTATGAAGGAGGTGGCTGCTGGTAGAAATATCCCCCTGGCTGTGAAGGAGGTGCCTGCTGCCAGGAGGAGCCCCTTGGCTGTGAAGAAGGTGCCTGCTGCCAGGAGGAGCTCCCTGGCTATGAAGGAGGTGCCTGCTGCCAGGAGGAGCCCCCTGGCTGTGAAGGTGGTTCCTGCTGCCAGGAGGAGCTCCCTGGCTGTGAAGGCCGAGGTTCTGAACGCTGGAGAGAGGGGCGTGGCCGACGATGTGCTGCTCGAGTGTCAACAACATTGGAAGATCGCCTACATGTAACAGCTGCGACGATCCCGCGTATCTTCGCCTGAAGACTCTTCAACCTTGATACTGCATCTCGCTACGGGATATTTTCTCCTCTCTCAAAGCGGTCAACCAAAGAGGTAACCTCATCTAGCGCCTGAGTTGACAATTCACCCTGTACGCAGAAAGTTAACCAATTGTACATGTTCATGTATACGGAAAATGTAGCATGTGGAGAACAACCGAGGACATACCGCGTGGTGTCTGGTTCCCACAAGTGAGGAAGTTGGGAATAGATCGCTAGCGAGAGGAACTGGGATATGTTCCGGAGCAGATGATGGAACCAAGTAGATCCTCGTGCTCTGTCTGTAACGCTTCAGATACAACCCGTACCTGTCCCAGTCGAAGACACGAACTTCATCCCATATATTTGTCGGGGCAGTATTCCATTCCTCGAGGTAAGGTCTGATATCGCGAACCCAAGATGTAGCATCCCAAAATTTCATTTTGGAATGTTATGATATATAGCTATGCATCATCATCACTTGTTGGAATGTAATGAATTTGTTGAAGTGTTTCTTTTGAAATTTTGAAAGGCCATTTCTATTTTTCCATGTATCTGTTTCATCTATTTGAAAACCTTTGGAAATGTTCAAAGATAGAGAGGAGTAACATGACACTCCACACTAGGGGCATCTTGGTGAAATATTTGAGCAATTAAACCAGGGGGTCATTTGAAAATTTATCTCAAAAGGATTTAAAATCAATTAGGCATTTTCTGAAAATAAAATTTTAAAAGATATTCAATATGACAGAGGAAAAATGTTCATTATAAATCATTAATTCTCCTGATCATTTTGATATATATAATTCCTACGTTTGGAATTGTTTTGAATACATTAAAAGAGTTTTTACTGCACTGTAAATAGAAAAGGAAGGTTTTTAAAACGAATCGGGCCGGCCCACAGGCTTTAACTCCCGAATTCAATTCGAATCGGTCAACCGACGCTCTAACCTCGCCTTTTCTCTCACTGGCAAGCGGGACCCACTGACCGACAGTGTCATCCGCACGCCCGTCTCCTTGCGCTCGCCGCCATCGCCTGAGATCTCTCTCCGGATCTCCCTCCTCTCTCCCTCTCCCGGCCCCGCACCTGGCCTATAAAAGCCACAGCCCTCGCCGCGCTCCATTCCACCCCGAGCCCCCACTCTACCTCGCTAGAACGCCACACACGACCTCGCCGGAGTTCGGACTCCAACCGAACCCTCCCAAGCTCGAGGCCGTCACCTCCGTCGTCCCCAGCCCCGTCCGACGCCGCCAAGCGACGCCGGAGCTTCGCCGCCATCGCCTGAGCACTTCAGACGTTGCCCCCAACCACCGCACCGTCGCCCCCGACTACCTTCGACCTTCGGCCGCCGTCGACCTCGCCGGAATCTCCTCCTCCCCTCTGTAAGCCACCGGACCCCCCTGGACTGTTAGATGTAGATCCAACGCTCCCGATTATAAGATTTAATCAGCGAAACGTTTTCCTCTTCGCTTTGGTCATCCGCTCGTTAGCTCTCACGCGCACGCCCTCGCGGCCAATCACAACCTGACACTTAGCCCCTAACCGATCGATAAGAGTTTCTCTTTTTCTGTTTCTGTTTTAGAAAACAGAATCTGTTTAGTTCTTAATAGATTTTAATTAAATTAATTTTTATTTAATTTGAACCTGAATTAGTTTAGCTTTTGTTTTTAGATTTCATTAGGTTCTATTGATTCAACATTAGGTGTATTATTTTTTGTTAATAAAATATGTTTTTCAAATTATTTTGTGCTCTAGTTTGAATAGGTTCATCTTGTTTTCACCATGTATATTGTTTAGAAGAAGTTTTGTAGTACTTCTTTTAGCACAAAACTTTTATAATGAAATACTTTCTGTTTTCAAATAAAATTTTATATTTACTTTTCTGTTATCTAAAATGTCTGGTTGTTCAAAACCAATTTTTTGACTTGTATGTCTTAGTAGGGATTTTGACCCCAATAAATTTTATAGTCTTATACTTTAAGTGATTCTTCTTTTGATTGTGATTTTTTTTGTTGAAGCATTTGTTTACCTTGCTGTTGAATGAATTGTATTGTGTTTATGCTTATGGTGTGCTCTTGTTTGATTCGTTAGATCATCCGGAGTGCGAAGCTTGTTATCTAGAGTCTCTTGATTTCGAGGATCGTCATCAAGGCAAGTCACTTTGACCATTGTATACCTATGTTTTATTGCATTAGTTCTTCCATCTTCCCAATTGCATGCAAAGTAGGTAATCTGGAAACTAGGTTACTTGTTGTAGTATCATGTGGTAGCTACCCCTCAAACCTTTGACACATTGGCCCCGAGAAGCGTTGATTTACATTTTGCTATGCTATTAGTAGACGGGGTTGGTTGTGTGATTCATGAGAGTCGTGAGTTAATAATTTCAAGACCTACATGATGATCAAGTCTTCAATACTCCAAGTTTTCAACTTACCTCTGGGTGGATGATGGTTGAACGGCGCTCTGGAGAAACCAGTGGTTAGCCTAGATGATGCTGGAGAAGTGCCAGTATTCATGCGGAAATGTCCACCCAGACACAAAGAGATGGATGGATGCTTCAAGACCCATGGCTTACCTGCATAGCCACAAGCCATTATGGGCTCTGGCTTGGTTGGATATCGTAGTGACCCTGGACAGGCGGTGCTACGAGATGTAGAAGAACGGTAGGAAAGGATGGGCACCGATAGAGTCTCGGGGAAACCCTTTAGAAGACCATGTTTTGGTCATCCGTTTCTCAAACACCATGAAGTGCGAGAAGTCCAACAGAGGCGATCAAATCTTGTGGGGAACGTGTGCAAAACTCTGCAGAGTACCCAAACCTAATCGATTAGCCGTGTCCACGGTCGTGGACAGTTTGAGCCAAAGGAACTGAAATTATCTGGAACTCTCAACACAATTAATTATTGAAGTGGGTTATTAATGTCAACTTGGGTATGAGAATTGGTTGGTGGAACCATCTCATTAATCAACCAACATTGTAGTAATTATGCCTTTGCCCTCTCTTGTTGTAGGAATTTTTTTGGCTTTATGCAAAAACTTACTACCCCACCTGCCATATTTGCATATAGACTAGATGATTATTTTACCCCCTCTCTTGTGACTTTGCCGGCATATTCAATATGCTGACCTATACGTCTGCAACGTATCATGTTGCAGAGTACTTTTCTGACCAGGAGTGAGGATACGCTCTACGCTCGGTGAGATGCCCTTGGAGTCAGATGGACTCAACTACCTTTGGAGCTTCCGCAAGTTTTGGTTTAGCTTATCTCATGAGTTGGCCTTCAGCCACTTTATTGTAATCCTTATTGTAATAAAGGACTCAATATGAGATTTTGATTAATTAATGATGTGTGATTTCCCTTTGATATATACATTGATGTACCGTGTGTGTACCAGCATGATCTTGGGATGGTACAGAGACATCGGAGATTTGACCTTTCAGGTCGGGTCGCTACACAAGAAGTATGGGACTTGTTTCCTCCGCGATGACTATACCTGAGAATCAAATGCACGTTACATGATTAGCTATAAGTAGACCGATTAGTCTCAATAACCTATTAATGTAGAGATGAGAACCAAAGTACTATTACTTACTTGTGCACGTGATCTGGTAATCGTGAAATAACTGGAATGTCAGGCTCTTGGAACAGACCGAACTGTCTCATCACCCTATTAATAGCCATCTCCTCAACTGTCACATCAAAGACCAACTTGGCCTTGGTCATCCAGTAATGTTGATCCCTAGTGCAGTATCCAGAAATCCCACCTGTGTACCTATCTGAAATAGCCTTATGGGTGTATGGTTCCCATATAACCTGATCCTCATGCAGACTATCAAACTGCGCCATGAATGAGGGGTAGCAGCCCCTCACCTGGCTAGGCGTGAACTGTCTCTGTGCATGACAACTAACATTAGTACATAATATTGAATAGCGAGAAATAAACATTACCAATTTATATTGTTAATAATGAAAATACCTCTCTCTGTGCCCAAACAGATCCCATAGTAGGCAAGTCACCGATAGAAGGCACGTAATGTCCATCCATGTCCTCATTACCAAAAGGTTTGTCAACGCTCACGTAGGGTCGACCAATAGGGAATCTCTCATAAGACCAAAGCTGCAACAGAAGTGGACATCCGAGAAGACCAGATTTCCTAGACCTCAACTGGCAAGATTTGTAGAGGCTTCTATACGTAGCTGCTAACACGACAAAACCAAAACTCCTCTGCACAATGTCCTCAGGGGAACGTGCCTCATCTGTCTCTCGTGCAATGCCGATCAGTCGTGCATCTACAGTGGTCACGTGGTTCTCTGTGAACATAGTATTGCCAAACAATCACATAATATATGCCTCTAGGGACCGGTCAATCTGTGCCTCTGATAACTGATAAGTGGGATATCCTAAGGCAACAATCTGAAACTGGCTCAACCACCTGAAAAGAGGCCCGTGCCGATCGTTGTCTAGGGTACCAATAGTTGGCACCGCAGCCAGAAAACGGGCATGCATAGATGCTAGCCAACCAGTTTCCACCTCTAAAGGTCCTATGACAGCACTGGCGAGAGGTAATCCTAACAAGTAAGACACGTCCTGTAAAGTAGGGGCCATCTCTCCCCAGGGAAAGTGGAACGTATGTGTCTCTGGTCTCCATCTATCTACTAAGCAGCTAAGGAGTGACCTGTCATAAGAGAAGCGTGATACTGGCATCTTGCGTAGCTGCATTGGTTCACCCGCGTCATCCAAGTCCGGGTGATCAACCCACTCATCCAATGTACCCTTAGCCAGTCGTGCCAAGGGTAGAAGTCCAGCCCAATTCAGCCTACAAAATGAACAGAATGTAGCTTACAGTTAGATTCTATCAAAACAATGTCGAACGTACTAAGTGATTGTACCAACACATACCTATCAACCCATGCAGGGTGTATCATCTAGTTAGACTTTGGGGTGCGAGTGATCAACACGTCTAAGTTCGTGCCCGATTCCATAAGTGCGCCTCGGTGCCCTCTATCGATATTAGCATTAAGCATCGGATAGGAAGCCATATCTGCAATGACAACATAGTACAAACATATTACAAAATAAAACATAGATGCTTGCGTACTAAAAATAAAAACTGAGTATCCGAGAGGCATTAAAACATAGTCTCACATATTACAAATAAAAACATAGTGCTTGCTGCTTACACATAAAAACATAGTGCACACATATTACAAATAAAAAAGTAGCCCGACTTATTACAAATAGAAACATAGTCCGACATATTATGCAGCTTCAGAGTTATTTATTCCTCGTCCGCCCCTTTGGCCTCGAGAGCCTCGTCCACCACGACTACCAGGACCACCTCTTGCAACTGTTGCTGCAGTCGTCGATGTGGAAGCGCTCGTCGATGTGGAAGCACCGTCTTTCTTCAGGTCGGGGCAATATTTCATCCTATGCCCATAAGCCACGCAGAGCAAACATTGTCTGGTTGCTCCACCAGCTTCAGATTGGTCCATATCATTTCGTATGCGCTTTACCTTATGCCTGCCCCTGCTAGTGCGCTGTAGTGCAGGATCCAGGATGTATACTCTATCACCATCGTTTACCTTGTTGAAATTGCCGACGACTCTAAACCCTGTCATCTCACCTGTCCAGACATTGAGTACTGCCTCCTTTGAATAGTATGGAGACACGAAGGAGATAGCGTCCAATTGAATCTGGCCACAGGCAGCCAACACATGTGAGCAAGGCAGGTGCAACAACTGAGGCTTGTTGCATGTACACTCACAAGTTGGATGAAATTCTGCTCCGATTGTAACCGCATGTGTCTTCACCTCATTTGCAGAACCAAAACCATCAGTAGGAAGCTGAACCTCATACCTCCTTTCCTGATTACCTATGAGTGTGACGGTGTGCTTTTTTGCTTTCTTTATCTTCTCAGCCATGTACTCCATGACACGACTGTAGTAAGGAGTGTTCTGATTATATGCAATATGCTTCCTTGCTAACTCATGCCTTTCTCTGAAATACCTCACAGTGCCATGGAATACACCCTCCACAATAGCTATCAGTGGCAATGCTCTATTCCCTCCGAGAACAAAGTTATAGATCTCTGCAAGATTGGTTGTCATGTGGCCATACCTAGCTCCATGGGTGTCATGCAGCAAAGACCAATTCACTGGAGGCTCTTTCTCTATCCACTCAGAAAAATTCTTTATTGCCCTGCCCTTCTTTCTCTTCATATTAGGAGGTTCAATTGCTGGAAAGTCACAAAGACCAACTGGCCCCTCCATCTCCGCAATGAGTGCTGTTAATTTAACCTGGTCTTTTTCCATTTTCTTCCTAGCAACGACCTGCTTCTTAGTGAACTCATCTAGTTTCGACCAAATAAAATTGTATTTGCGCCGCTGATTTTGCTTGCATAACTTCTTGAACAAGTTCATCAACTGTTTGTTCTTGAATTGTGAGAAAAAATTAGCACCCAGATGGTGCATGCACCACCGGCTTTGCAAGTCCTTCCAAGGTGTTGGCTCGTCAGCAGTTGGATTACTCAGTGTCTTCACGACCTTCAATATATCGGGATGTCTGTCATGAATGAGACACACATTTGATCGGTCCTTCACGATCGCAATTTTAATTTGACGGAAGAACCATACCCAGCTCGGAAAGTTCTCACCCTCCACAAATGCCATGGCTAGTGGGATGATTTGGTTGTTCCCGTCCACACCAATAGCAGTCAGGATTTGCCCTTTGTACTGACCAATCAGGAATGTACCATCCACAAACATCACAGGAGGACAATGCCTAAAAGCTTCGATGCACATACCAAAAGAGAAGAATACTCGTTTCAACACCTTGTAATCCGGTATGCTTTCCAACCTCGTGTGCTGAATGTTAACATAAGTGCCGGGATTCCTCTCCTTTAGTATGTCAAGGAGATGCACAACATTATCATATGAGTCGAAGAATGTCCCAAACCTCTCCTCCATAGCCTTCTGCTTAGCTCTCCAAGCCTTCCCATATGGAATGTCATACTTCCATCTGACCTTCACTGCTGTCTGGATGTGCTTTGCTTCCATATCTTTCTTCGTCACTATCTCAGTATACATGAGTTGCGCTATGAGAGTTGAAGTAAGGTTTGGATGACGAGCCAACATGTTTTTCCTAACACAATTATGCGGTACAACATTTGTCACAACCCAGTGGATGTGATACTTTGGCACGTGGGCATGCACCTTCGCAGGACAACCTGATTCAACACACTTGACGGTATATTTCGTTGGACTAGATATGTTTGTCCGGAAAACCCTCTGGGTAGACATAGCCCACTTTATCACCGCATACTTCATTTTCTTCTTTGTGTCAAACATAGCCCCGATATGGACTTGGTTCAGATTATATTGCCATGGAGTCTCATGGCCATCGTTGATAGTAAAGCCAACGGATATGTCCTGCTCCCATGCAGCAGGAATTGATACCTCCTCCTCAATCTCAGAATTTTCAGAATCAAGTTCCTTTGCAATCCCATCGTCTTCCTCTTCCTCCATCACCCTCTGCATTTCCTCACCTTCCTCATCCCCATCAGCAACACCAGAGGCAGCTAATACTACTGATTGAATACTCTGACCAGCAGCATGACCACTAACATAATCTGACTCATTGTCGGCTTGGGTAGCATTCACATCTGGTGGCTGTGACCCGGATACATAAATATCGTTAGCCACTTGACTACTCTGGCCTGGTTCATACCCCATGTTGGGTGGTATGATATTCTCCTCCTTCGCCACTGGTTGCACTAGGGCATACAGATGGATTCTTCGGTCTCTGCAACGACTTAACAGAGACAACCAATGCTGGCTCCTATCTATCGGAATCAAATCCCACTTCACATTTTTACAGGATTTGGTCCACAAGGCATGAATACTGACGGAACAAACTTCAGGATCGAGGCCAAAACTAGTAGTCAACCAGTGCTTCAACTGCCTAATGTCCAGTCTATCCGGGTCTGAAAGTGTCATCTCGCCTCTTTTAAACTCGCTAAGATCAACCCCCAACTCATTATATCGAATAGTACCAGGGCCGCAATACACAGTCAAATTTACGAATTCAGACATTTTAACCTGTTAGACAATGCTAGCTTCTCATTATTCACAACGAATATATCGACACTAAAATAAAACGTACACTATAATGTACCTAAAAAAACCTACACTAAAATGAGGTACACAAAAAATAACCGACACTACTATGACTAAACTAACTAAACATACACTACTAAAACATAAACTAAAACCCGATACTAATATGACTATACTAACTAAAACTACACTAATATGACTACACTAAAATCACCACACTAACACAAGTAACCTAAAATAACTACGCTACAAAAAATAACATAAACTAATTGTACGTACATTACAAAAATAACAAAAAACCGAAAATAACAACAAAAATTTATACCTTCGACGCGTGAGTGCACTCCTTCTTCCTTTCCACCACTCCACCTTCTCACCATTGAAACCTCCACCACCACACCATTTTCTCCTCCACACGAACAAACCAATACACCATTGCGAAAAATAAACCGTAGGGCGGAGGAGAAACACACAATCTATCGTTTCATCGGATTCAAACGACAAATGAGTGGACGGAATGGGAGATCAAAGGGGGGGGAGATTTTGGCCTAAAATAGGCTAAAAGGTAAGCTGGAGGAGGAAGAAGGAGAGGTGGCCGACGGGGCCTTATCTTGGGACCTTTCGGCCGACAGGAGGCCGACAGGTGGGGCTCGGCCAGGAGCAGGCCGACTGCCCGGCCCGTCGGACTGGCTATGGCCGACTGGCCTATTTTGGGCCCGTTTAGGCCGACGGGCGTCCGGTCGGCCCACAATCGGCCGATGGGGTAGTAGTTTTGATATTTTTTCAACTCAGACACCTGTTTTCAAAAATGCTACAAAAGTAGTACTAGTTTTGAAAAAAATTCTGATTGTTGGCCCATTTGCATGCTTAGTGGGCCACCACCGGCCCCTGCTTAATTTCTAAGTATATTTTCATATTTTTAGCAGATTAGTGTTCTAACAACACTTCTAGCAATAAATTTATTCTTGTTTTAGACTCTGTTAAATTCAGTACATCTATTTCAGTATTGTTTTTCTGTTGAGTACCACGTATTCTAGAATCTATCTATGATGTAATATATTTCCATGTTTGCGACATGTCGAAATTAATTACATCTGTTTGCAATTGAGATGTTCAATTTCTTGCAAATATGGATGGAAAATTCAAAGTGGTTTCTTTCAATTGATGTTTTGGGATCAGAAGGTAGCCATATAGATCTACTGCCTACGTAGATTATCAATGACTACAGTTAAAGCCTACATTTTGTCATTTTTACATTATGATTGCTTTACAAAGTGACCTCCCACACATTTTACTAAGTCATGACATAAGGCATTATGAGTGAGTATCTACCGATTTCATCAGATTATACTCTCTAGTGCTCAGAGATGGATCCCGAAAATTATTTTGGGAAGTATCTACAAGGTGTCATGCGTAATAATTTGAAGTTCAGACTAATGGTTTAAATCTAACTTCTTGGAATACCCATTGATTTTGCTAAGTTCATTAAAACACTAACCATGATGGTCTTTAATTTACTAACTGTAAATTAAGTATCTGTGGTAACCGATGTCTAGAGAATTGGAGGCATTCTCCCTCAATGGCCACCACTAAGCTACCTGGGCATGGACATCATGATCGCTCTTCTGTCTCGTGGGATATGTGTGCAATCCAGGACCGTAGGATTCACCTCTGTTCGGAATCACACCACTAACAGAAAAATGTTGTCTTGTACATCATAAGGCATTATACTGGTTTAGATCTCAGTGTCTGGTTATTCTGTATCAGCAATTCCTGGGATGCAATGCACATCAAGAGCAACGGTTTGAACCTCACTACAAGCTTCAACCCGACATCACCAACGGTGATGGGACCCTATGGGCATGGAGAACGTGATGGTTGAATATGCCTCAACCGATATGTTTGGAGACTATGAATAGTCCCTCATTCTCCTGAGTGGTCAATATAATTCATGTCCATTTATGATGTTGTAACAACAACATAAGTACTGTTGTCATCATATATTGTATACCACAATGTTTGAAATATGCCCTAGAGGCAATAAATAAAGTGTTTATTATTGTATTTCCTTGTTCATGATAATCGTTTATTATCCATGCTATAATTGTATTAATTGGAAACAGGGATACATGTGTGGATACATAGACAAACACAATGTCCCTGGTATGCCTCTAGTGGACTAGCTCATTGATCAAAAGATGGTTAAGGTTTCCTAGCCATGGACACGAGATGTCATTTGATAATGGGATCACATCATTAGGAGAATGATGTGATGGACAAGACCCAAACTACAAACGTAGCTTATGATCGTGTTAGTTTATTGCTACTGTTTTCTGCATGTCAAGTATATGTTCCTATGACCATGAGATCATGCAACTCACAGATATCGGAGGAGTGCCTTGTGTGTATCAAACGTCACAACGTAACTGGGTGACTATAAAGCTGCTCTACAGGTGTCTCCGAGGGTGTTTGTTGAGTTGGCATGGATCAAGACTGGGATTTGTTACTCCGTGTGACGGAGAGGTATCTCAGGGCCCACTCGGTAATACAACATCACAATAAGCCTTGCAAGCAATGCGACTAAGTGTTAGTTGCGAGATCTTGTATTACAGAACGAGTAAAGAGACTTTCCAGTAACGAGGTTGAACTAGGTATGGAGATACCGACGATCGAATCTCGGGCAAGTAACATACCGAAGAACAAAGGGAACATTATATGGGATTAACTGAATCCTTGACATAGAGGTTCGACCGATAAAGATCTTCGTAGAATATGTAGGAACCAATGTGGACATCCAGGACCCGCCATTGGTTATTGACCATAGAGGTGTCTCAGTCATGTCTACATAGTTCTCGAACCCGCAGGGTCTGCACATTTAAGGTTTGGTGACGTTTCGGTAGAATAGAGTTATGTATGGTGGTGACCAAAGTTTGTTCATAGTCCCGGATGAGATCCCGGACATCACGAGGAGCTCCGGAATGGTCCGGAGGTAAAGATTCATATATAGGAAGTCCTGTTTTGGTCGCCGAAAAAGTTTTGGGCTCATCGATAGTGTACCGGAGTGCCGGTAGTGTATCGGGAGACCTCCGGGAGGGGTATTTGGACCCAAGAGGCTACATGGGCTGTGGGAGAGTGGAAACCAGCCCTTAGTGGGCTGATGGAACAACCACAAGAGGCCCATGCGGCTGGAAGAAAAAAACCCAAGAGAAAAGGTGGGAAAAAAGGGCAAAATAGGTGAATCCTAGTCCTATTTGGATTGGAGGTGGACTCCACCTCCTCCACCTCCTTTAGGCTGAAGCCCTTGGCTTGGGAAGCCAAGGCTTCCTCCTCTCCTCTCTTCCTCCTATATATACTGGTGGTATAGAGGGTTTTTGCACTAGATTTTCAGCCACGTGCTACCCGTTCCTCCAGTGCATAGTTTCTCCTCTAGATCGGATTTCTGCAGTGCTTAGGCGAAGCCCTGCCGGAATTGCTCCACCACCATCGTCGGAGCGCCGTCAGGCTGCCAGAGAACTCTTCTTCCTCTCCACTCCTTCTTGCTGGATGAAGACGGTGGAGATCGTCATCAAGCTGTACGTGTGCTGAACGCGGAGGTGTCGTCCGTTCGGTGCTAGATCGGAAGGATCGTGATCAAGCTCGTGGGACGGATCGTGATCAAGTTCGTGGGACAGATTGTGATCGGATTGCGGGACAGATCGTGATTGGATCGCGGGACGCACGACGATTTGGATTGCGAAGACATTCGACTACACCAACCGCGTTTCTTAACGCTTCCCGCTTAGCGATCTACAAGGGTATGTAGATCCACTCTCCCTCTCGTAGATGCTCATCACCATGGATAGATCTGTGTGTGCGTAGGAAATTTTTTGTTTCCCATGCAACGTTCCCCAACAGTGTCATCATGAGCTAGGTCTATGTGTTTATGAGATCTCGAGTAGAACACAAAAGGTTTGTGGGCGTTGATGCTTAGATTGCTTCCTCCCTTGGTCGGATTTTGGTTCAGCGGTATTGTGAGATGAAGCGGCCCGAACCAACTTTACTCGTATGCTTACGAGAGACCGGTTCCCTCGACGCAACTTGTTGCCTAGATGGCTTGCGGGTGGCAGTTTCTCTCACTTTAGTTGGATCGGATTTGACAAAGGCGGTCCTTGAGAAGGTTCAAAAGCAAATTATGTATCACCGTTGTGGTTTATGCGTAGGTGAGAATCGTTCTTGCTAGAAACCTATAGCAGCCACGTAAAACATGCAACAACAATTAGAGGACGTCTAACTTGTTTTTGCAGGGTATGTTGTGATGTGATATGGCCAATTACATGATGTGATATATGTGATGTATGAGATGATCATGTGATGTGTAGAATTTCACGACTTGCATGTCGATGAGTACGACAACCGGAAGGAGCCATAGGGTTGTCTTTAATTATTGTATGACCTGCGTGTCAATCATTAAGCGCTATGTAATGCTTTACTTTATCGCTAAACGGTATCAATAGTAGTAGAAGCATGTTGGGCGCGACAACCCCGATGGTGACACATTGATGGAGATCAAGATGATGGAGATCATGGTGTCTTGCCGGTGACGACGGAGATCATGCCAGTGCTTTCAAGATGGAGATCTAAAGCACAAGTTCATGGCCATATCATGTCACTTATGAATTGCATGTGATGTTAATCCTTTTATGCACCTTGTTTTGCTTAGTATGATGGTAGCATTATAAGGTGATCCCTCACTTAAATTTTAAGATAAATTGTGTTCTCCCCGAGTGTGCACCGTTGCTAAAGTTCGTCGTGTTGAGACACCATGTGATGATCGGGTGTGATAGACTCTACGTTCACATACAACAGGTGCAAGCTAGTGTTGCACGCACAGGACACTCGGGTTAAACTTTACGAGCCTAGCATGTACAAACATGGCCTCTGAACACAAGAGACCGAAAGTTCGAACATGAGTCATATAGTAGATATGATCAACATAATGATGTTCACCATTGAAGCCACCTCAACTCATGTGATGATCGGACTTGAGTTGGTGGATTTGGATCATATGACACTCAGATGACCCGAGGGATGTCAATTTGAGTGGGAGCTTTAGTAATTTGATTAACTAAACTCATTATCTTGAACAATAGTCTAAGTAAACTTTGCATATTTATGTTGTAGATCAATGGCTCACGCAGTAGCACCCCTGAATTTTAATGCGTTCCTAGAGAAAGCTAAGTTGAAAGATGATGGAAGTAACTTTGTTGACTGGGCCCGTAATCTGAGGATTATCCTCACGGCTTCCCAGAAATCATATGTCCTTGATGCACCGCCTGGTGACCAACCAGAAAACATGACCTCCGAAGACGTTAAGAACGCTTGGGAGACACGTACTGGAGATTACTCAATAGTTCAGTGTGCAATATTGTATGGCTTAGAACCGGGACTTCAAAGACGTTTTGAACGTCATGGAGCATATGAGATGTTCCAGGAGTTGAAGTTTATCTTTCAGAAGAATGCCCGGATCGAGAGGTATGAAACCTCCGATAAGTTCTATGCTTGCAAGATGGAAGAGATCGGGTCTATTAGTGAACATATACTCAGAATGTCTGGGTATTCAACTTGTCTAGCGGAGTTGGGAATTGCCCTTCCGCCAGAAGCGATCACTGACAGAGTTCTTCAATCACTGCCACCTAGTTACAAGAGCTTTGTGATGAACTATAACATGCGTGGGATGAACAAGTCAGTCGCCGAGCTATTTGCGATGCTAAAAGTCGCTGAGTCTGAAATCCAGAAAGAACATCAAGTGTTGATGGTCAATAAAACCACCAGTTTCAAGAAAAATGGCAAAGTCAAGGGCAAGGGCAAGAAGGGTAAAACCAAGAAGGATGGCAAAGCAGTTGCTACTCCTGAAAAGAAGCCCAAGCATGGACCCAAGCCAGAAACTGAGTGCTTTCATTGCAAGGCAACTGGTCACTAGAGGCGGAACTCCCCCAAGTACCTGACTGACAAGAAGGCGGCCAACGACAAACAAGGTATATATGATATACATGTTATTGATGTGTACCTTACTAGCTCTCGTAGTAGTGCCTGGGTATTTGATACCGGTTTGGTTGCTCACATTTGCAACTCAAAGTAGGAACTACGGAATAAATGAAGGCTGGCAAAGGACGAAGTGACGACACGCGTGGGAAATGGTTCCAAGGTTGATGTGATCGCCGTCGGCACGCTCTCTCTTAGATTACCATCGGGATTAATGATGAACCTGAATAATTGTTATTTAGTGCCTGCGTTAAGCATGGACATTATATCTGGATCTTGTTTATTGCGAGACAGTTACTCATTTAAATCAGAGAATAAAGGCTGTTCTATTTATATGAGTAATATATTTTATGGTCATGCACCCAATGTTAGGGGTTTATTCGTATTGAATCTTGATAGTGATGACACACATGTTCATAACATTGATGCCAAAAGATGTAGAGTTGATAATGATAGTACCACTTTCTTGTAAAATGCATGAGGAAGCTCCATGCTGATGGACTTTTGGAGTCACTTGATTTTGAATCACTTGACACATGTGAACCATGCCTAATGGGCAAGATGACTAAAACACCGTTCTCTGGAACAATGGAACAGGCGAGTGACTTATTGGAAATCATACATACTGATGTGTGCGGTCCAATGAATGTTACAACACGTGGTGGATATCGTTATTTTCTCACCTTTACTGATGACTTAAGTAGATATGGGTATATTTACTTAATGGAACACAAGTCTGAAACGTTTGAAAAGTTCAAGCAATTTCAGAGTGAAGTTGAGAATCATCGTAACAAGAAGATTAAGTTCCTGCGATCTGATCGAGGAGGTGAATATCTGAGTTATGAGTTTGGCAGCCACTTAAGACAGTGTGGAATTGTTTCATAGTTGACACCGCCCGGAACACCACAGCGTAATGGTGTGTCCGAACGCCGTAATCGAACCTTATTAGATATGGTGCGTTCTATGATGTCTCTTGCTGATTTGCCACTATTGTTTTGGGGTTATGCATTAGAGACAACTGCATGCACTTTAAATAGGGCACCATCAAAATCCGTTGAGACGACGCCATATGAACTGTGGTTTGGCAAGAAGCCAAAGTTGTCGTTTCTTAAAGTTTGGGGATGTGATGCTTATGTCAAAAATCTTCAACCTGAAAAGCTGGAACCCAAAGCAGAGAAATACGTCTTCATAGGATACCCGAAAGAGACAGTCGGGTATACCTTCTATATCAGATCCGAAGGCAAAGTGTTTGTCGCTAAGAACGGAACATATCTTGAGAAAGAGTTTCTCTCGAAAGAATAAGCGCTTTGATGAGGTGATCAAAGCGTTTGAGTTTATACAAGTTTACGAAGAAGCTTGTATTTACAAGAAAGTGAGTGGGAGCTCTATAGCGTTTCTAGTATAATATGTGGATGACATATTGCTGATTGGAAACAATATAGAAATGCTAGAAAGCGTGACAGAATATTTGAACAAGAGTTTTTCAATGAAGGACCTAGGAGAAGCTTCTTTCATATTAGGCATTAAGATCTATAGAGATAGATCGAGACGCTTAATAGCACTTTCACAGAGCACATACCTTTATAAAGTTTTGAAGAAGTTCAAAATGGAACAGTCCAAGAAGGGGTTCTTGCCTGTGTTACAAGGTGTGAAGTTGAGTAAGACTCAATGCCTAGTAACTACAGAAGATAGAGAAAAGATGAGTGTCATCCCCTATGCTTCAATCATAGGCTCTATCATGTATGCAATGTTGTGCACTAGACCCGATGTCAGCCTTGCCATAAGTATGGCCGGAAGGCTTCAAAGTGATCCCGGAATGGAGCACTGGCAAGCGGTCAAGAATATCCTTAAGTATCTGAAAAGGACTAAGGAAATGTTTCTCGTTTATGGAGGTGATGAAGAGCTCGTCGGAAAGGGTTACGCCGATGCAAGCTTTAACACTAATCCGGACGACTCTAAATCGCAAACCAGATACGTATTTATTCTTAACGGGGGAGCGGTAAGCTGGTGTAGTTCCAAGCAAAGCATGGTAGCTGATTCTACGTGCGAAGCGGAATACATCGCAGCCTCGGAGGCGACGAAGGAAGGTGTCTGGATGAAGCAGTTCATGACAGATCCTGGAGTAGTGCCCAGTGCACTGAATCCAATGAACCTGTTCTGTGACAACACTGGTGCCATTGCTCTAGCCAAGGAACCAAGGTTTCACAAGAGGACTAGACACATAAAGCGACGCTTCAACTCCATCCGCGATTACATCAAGGAGAAAGACATAAATATTTGCAAAGTGCACACAGATCTGAATGTTGCGGACCCGTTGACTAAACCTCTTCCAAGGGCTAAACATGCTCAACACGAGAACTGCATGGGTGTTCGATTCATTACAATGTAAATCACATAGTGATGTGAACTAGATTACTGACTCTAGTGCAAGTAGGAGACTGTTGGAAATATGCCCTAGAGGCAATAAATAATGTGTTTATTATTGTATTTCCTTGTTCATGATAATCGTTTATTATCCATGCTATAATTTTATTAATTGGAAACATGGATACATGTGTGGATACATAGACAAACACAATGTCCCTGGTATGCCTCTAGTGGACTAGCTCGTTGATCGAAAGATGGTTAAGGTTTTCTAGCCATGGAAATGAGATGTCATTTGATAACAGGATCACATCATTAGGAGAATGATGTGATGGACAAGACCCAAACTACAAACGTAGCTTATGATCGTGTTAGTTTATTGCTACTGTTTTCTGCATGTCAAGTTGTGTTCCTATGACCATGAGATCATGCAACTCACAGATATCGGAGGAGTGCCTTGTGTGTATCAAACATCGCAACGTAACTAGGTTACTATAAAGGTGTTCTAAAGGTGTCTCCGAGGGTGTCTGTTGAGTTGGCATGGATCAAGACTGGGATTTGTTACTCCGTGTGACGGAGAGGTATCTCAAGGCCCACTCAGTAATACAACATCACAATAAGCCTTGCAAGCAATGTGACTAAGTGTTAGTTGCGAGATCTTGTATTACGGAACGAGTAAAGAGACTTGCCAGTGATGAGGTTGAACTAGGTATGGAGATACCAACGATCGAATCTCGGGCAAGCAACATACCGAAGAACAAAGGGAACATTATATGGGATTAATTGAATCCTTGACATAGAGGTTTGACCGATAAAGATCTTCGTAGAATATGTAGGAACCAATGTGGACATCCAGGTCCCGCCATTATTTATTGACTGTAGAGGTGTCTCGGTCATGTCTACATAGTTCTCGAACCCGCAGGGTCTACACACTTAAGGTTTGGTGACGTTTCGGTAGAATAGAGTTATATATGGTGGTGAACGAAGTTTGTTCGGAGTCCTAGATGAGATCCCGGACGTCACGAGGAGCTCCGGAATGGTCCGGAGGTAAATATTCATATATAGGAAGTCCTGTTTTGGTCGCCGGAAAAGTTTTGGGCTCCTCGGTAGTGTACCGGGAGTGCCGGTAGTGTACCGGGAGACCTTCGGGAGGGGTATTTCGACCCAAGAGGCTACATGGGCTGTGGGAGAGTGGAAACCAGCCCTTAGTGGGCTGGTCTAACAACCACAAGAGGCCCATGCGGCTGGAAGAGAAAAACCCAAGAGAAAAGGTGGGAAAAAAGGCAAAATAGGTGAATCCTAGTCCTACTAGGATTGGAGGTGGACTCCACCTCCTCCACCTCCTTTCGGCCGAAGCCCTTGGCCTGGGAAGCCAAGGATGCCTCCTCTCCTCTCTTCCTCCTATATATACTGGTGGTATAGAGGGTTTTTGCACTAGATTTTCAGCCACGTGCTACCCGTTCCTCCAGTGCATAGTTTCTCCTCTAGATCGGATTTCTGCAGTGCTTAGGCGAAGCCCTGCCGGAATTGCTCCACCACCATCGTCGGAGCGCCGTCAGGCTGCCAGAGAACTCTTCTTCCTCTCCACTCCTTCTTGCTGGATCAAGACGGTGGAGATCGTCATCAAGCTGTACGTGCTGAACGCGGAGGTGTCGTCCGTTCGGTGCTAGATCGGAAGGATCGTGATCAAGCTCGTGGGACGGATCATGATCAAGTTCGTGGGACAAATCGTGATCAGATTGTGGGATGGATCGTGATTGGATCGTGGGACGGATCGTGATTGGATCGCGGGACGCACGACGATTTGGATCGCGAAGACGTTCGACTACAGCAACCGCGTTTCTTAACGCTTCCCGCTTAGCAATCTACAAGGGTATGTAGATCCACTCTCCCTCTCGTAGATGCTCATCACCATGGATAGATCTGCGTGTGCGTAGGAAATATTTTATTTCCCATGCAACGTTCCCCAACACACAATATATTGTATCAGCACTTCGATACAAATACCATTGTATGTATTCGATATATACAATAGAGATTTTCACACTGAGAATCTTCAAGTCTATATATAGATTTCTAAGGGGTCAATCTGATGAAAGGATATGTGCATTGCGGACATATGCACCACAAACTCCATACTTAGGGAAATGTTTCCACTCTTACTAAGAGAAAGGGGATATTTTAAAAATCGCTAGACGTGATGAGGTAATTGTTGACTTAACTTGGGTCATATTACTATCCCTATGGGTATTCGAGTGCTACCAGGGATGCTTAATTGTGTCTTGGTTCAACTCATACCCTACAGGACTATGGAGATATCCATCAAAATAGTTTTCGTAGCAAAACTTATGATGACAACAAAGAGGAATATGTTCTCTTTACCATATGCAACAGATATGGCTGGCACATTCCATACCAATCATCAGGATTGTACTACACATACTGCAAAACCCGTAGAACATCTTGCATACAAAATAGTTTTCCAAAGTGTCTTTTGCATGACAAACTTAGCATACTCGACTTGGGTTGGAACCAAAACTATTAGCAATTCCAATGGTTTATGTGCATTATGATGCTAAATTCTAAAAATATTTGGATTTTGTGTGCATTGCATGTGACATAGGGAAGCTAATTTTAAGTCTCGCGCACCTTAAAGTCTCTGCTGAACCACTCAGACTCCTTGAATGCATCAAGTCAAGGTGAGTACCTCTTCCCATACATTAACTAGATTCTTCAGGTATTCCATGGTTCTAAAAGACACATATATACGATGATCTCAAGTGTGCTATATCCACATGAAACCATTGGCTCGTTATTGTGAACATCGATTTCAATCAATATCAAATGGACAACGTTGCAGAATTCTCCTTGCGTGCCTTCACTAGGGCCCTAGGATTGAAGTTTAACACTTTATCCTATATGTCTAGACTCAAAATGGTTTGATAGAATTCTTTATCCAAAAAATTTAGCTCATTGCATTATCTTTTACTTTGGAAGTGCAATATGCCAACTTTACGTTGGAGTTGTGAAGTTTTACACGCACATGACCAAACTGCATAACATTATCCCCCTCTATCTTTGATATGTGGAAATCTACCAAGTATTTCTCATTTGCGGTAATTTGGTTGCATACTGATATCACCACTCGACATACATCATTGGTCCCTCAACATATAGCTGTTATATATGTGAGGAATAACTGTATAACCATCAATACCTCAAGCCCCTCACACACGGAGTTATTCAAGGCCAATATGTTGATTCAATGAGGAACATTTCTGCGCATTAGGGGGAGATTTCATGTACCATAAAGAATGTCAGGAAATTAGTGGAATGTTCAACACATTTCGGCCTCAAATCCATGTACTCAAAGATCTGAAGCATGCGTTCAGAAGATTTGCAACACATTGCAAATAATCTGCCAAATTCATTTACTAACTAGTAAGGTGTCACACAATCCTACAATCCTACAAAAGATGCCTAAAAGAGTGAAGGTACCAACAAAAAGCAGTCCACTCCCCGTTTGAAGCAACAAAGGGAGATGTATGGCAAAAGTACATTAGGATTTAGCTTCTAGGAAGCAAGTATATCAAGGCCGAATCATTAAATGCAAGTCAACTTCATGTTGACAGACACCTATTGGGTCGTATACACCCAGTGAATGGGAAACCTCCACCAACCCAGGTCATAGTGCACACAATGACCAGGACATCGGAATGCCCGACTCAACAGCATTGGGAAATCACGAGGAGTCACCATGGGTAAAAATATTTTTATCTACTATATATAAATATATAGATTATGGAGAAACATATAACCAGAAGTCTACAATTGTCTACGTACATTTCTCAACTAGATTGTAAAAACCTTCAAGTGATTCAGATCGAAAGACCATGGCCATCGAAAAGTGTGAACAACACTCAGACCAGACTCAAGCAAAGGGTATAATCTAGGTGGAAATAATCTTGCTCAATAATGGGAAGGTACTCATAAGCAATACCTACACTAGTTTTCTTCCGGAAACAGAATTGAGAACAAAGAGGTGGTGAAACATAGAGCAAGTATTGTAGCACAGGGGGTTCACGCATATACCCAACTATTCTCCAAAGGTGGAATCTAATTCCGATAACTTATATCATTGGCAATACAAAATCATCTATCTATGTAGTTGATAGATGTAGTGATTACATATGCATGTGACTCACTAGATTCAAACATAGATGGTTCCTGATGGAATCTCACTTCTAAATTGAAATGCAAAACACAACATACATTATGTACAATCAATAAGTCACTATACAACTTATTGATGTTGGTATATTTTGGTACAACTGGCGTAGTGAGTTCCTTGTGGACAAGGATTCCTCCTACACTGATGATTACTCATACATGTTAAGCATGTGATCTGATACGTCTCCAACATATCGATAATTTATGAAGTATTCATGCCATATTAACCTATGTTTACAATACTTTTATATGGTTTTGATGCACTTTATATGGTTTATTTAGAACTAACCTGGACTGACGCTGTTTTCCGCAGAATTACCGTGGTATTGTTTTTGTGCAGAAAATGAAAGTTCTCGGAATTGCCCGAAACTTTTTTGTGATTTTTATGGAGGAAATAAACAACATTGGAGCGAAGATCGCCGGAGGGGGTGTGCCAGTGGGCCACCATGCAATAGGCCGCCCCTCTAGTGGCATGGTGAGACATGTGGTGGGGCCCACGTGGCTTCGTTTGGCATGATTCCAACGCCAAAAAATCCCATAAATACCAGAAACCCCAAAAATAAATAGAGACTCCTCGTTTCACCGCCGCAACTCTCTGTATTGACAAAAAATCAATCTCAAGGCATTCCAGTACCCTGCTGGAGCGGGTAGATCATTTGCCGTGGCCATCTTCATCATCCCGACGGAGGCCATGATGAGGAGGAAGTACTCCACCCTTGGGGTTGACGTTTGTACCAGTAGCTATGTGTTCAATCTCTCTCTCTCTCTCGTGTTCTTGAGATGGCACAATCTTGATGTATCACGGGCTTTGTTAATATAGTTGGATCATATGTGGTGTTTCCCTTGCTATCTAGAGTTCACGGGCTTTGTTAATTTACCCATAGATACTTGAGGTAACATTGGAGTATCTAGGTGACATTAGGGTTGATTGATATGTATCATTGGTATTATTTTGCTATGAACTCTAGGGCTATTTGTGACACTTATAGGAATAGCCCAAAAGATTGATCAGAAAGGATAAATTGGAGGTGGTTCTACTACCTGCACCTATTCCATCTACCTGTTCTCCGCTAGATAGGAACTTTGGAGTGATTCTTTGTTGCACGTTGAGTGATGACCATATGATTTAACTATGTTAGCGTTGTTGGGAGATTGCACTAGTGAAAGTATGAACCCTAGGCCTTGTTTCCAAGCATCAATATATAATTTTTCTCACTCTTTACTATTTATTACCTTACTGTTTTTATATTTTCAGATTACAAAAACCTATTTCTATCATTCATATTGAACTTGTATCACCATCGCTTTGCCGAACTAGTGCACCTATACAATTTGCCATTGTATTGGGTGTGGCTGGGACACAAGAGATTTCTTGTATTCTATTGCAGGGTTGTTTGAGAGAGACCATATTCATCCTACACCTCCCATGGATTGATAAACCTTAGGTCATCCACTTGAGGGAAAATTACTACTGTCCTACAAAACTCTATGCTTGGCGGCCCAACACGAGTCTACACGAATAAAGTTGCGTAGTAGACATCAAGCTCTTTTCTGGCACCATTGCCAGGGAGGTGAGTGATTGAAGGTATATCTTTAGATCTTGCAATTAAATCTTTTAGTTTCTTGTTTTTCACTAGTTTGGTTTTATAAAATAAAACTACAAAATAAAGATAAATGGATCCTCATCTACTTGCTAATCTTTTAAAAAGACCCAAAATTGTTGTAACAATTGCTAGTGAGAGTTCACTAGATTATATTTATGAGGTCTTGCTTGAAAATCATGAATCTAAAAATTGTGAAATTTATAAAGTGATTCATGATAGTTCCTTCAATGAAAATCATGATTGCCATGTTGTTAGTATGAATTCTTTGAATATCCATGATGTTAATTATATGCAAAACCACAAGCTTGGAGATGCTATGCTTGATGAAGATGATATTTCTAGTCCCCCAAGTTTTGATGAGCAAATTTATTATGATGATGGCACGCCTCCTATCTATGATTATTATGATGATGACATGTATGCTATAAAGAGTGATAGTAACCATGAAACTTGTCATCGTGATTTTTTAATATTCAAAGTGGTTATGTCAATCAAGTAGCTAATGATAGTTATTTTGTTGAGTTTTCTCCCATTATTATGAATGAGAAGAAGTTTCCTTATGTGGAGAGTGATAAAAATTCTACGCTTCAAGATCATGAAAATAATGATGTATGTGATAGTTATATTGTTGAATTCCTTCATGATGCTACTGAAAATTATTATGAGGGAGGAACATATGCTTGTAAGAATTGCAATAATATGAAGTTTCCTCTCTATGTGTTCAAAGTTTTGAAGTTGCACTTGTTTTGCCTTCCTATGCTAGTTGATTCTTGCTCCCATAAATTGTTTGCTCACAAAATTCCTATTCATAGCAAGTACGTTAGACTTAAATGTGCTTGTCATGTGATTCATGACGCTCTCATGCATTTGCAACCTTTATTTCTATACGAGCATCATTGAAATCATCATACCTAGCTAAAAGGCATTAAAGAAAAGCGCTTGCTGGGATACGATCCAACATTTTTACTTTCTATTTTTATATGTTCACATGATTAAGATAATGTAGTAATCATGTTTTGTGTATTTTATTTAAATAAAGTGCCAAGTAAAGCCTTTGGAATAGTGTGGAAACTTGTTTATTTGATTCTGTGCAAAAACAGAAAGTTTTGCGTCTAGTATATGAATTAACTGATTTTACTGGAGTATCAAACAATCCTGAAACTTTGAAAAAAATTCCTATGAAAACTATGTGCGTTGTCCTAATTTTTTAGAATTTTTAGAATTAGGGAAGTATGGTGTTCATTCATATCTTCACAGACTGTTTTGTTTTTGACAAATTCTGTTTTGCATGCATAGTTTGCTTGTTTTAGTGTTTTCATGGCTTATATTGAGTGATATAAATTATGGAAATGTTATATTACAATAGGTATCATGTGAGAACAATTATGAATTTTGTATTGACAGTACCTAAGTAAATGATCTATATTTACTATACTAACCCATCTCACGAAGTTCCGTTAAGTTTTGTGTGATTGAAGTTTTCAAGTTTTGGGTGAGATACCGATATGAGGTGAATAAGAAGCAGGAAGGACCTAATTTTGGGGATTCCCAAGGCACCCCCAAGGTAACTTCCAAGGAAGACTCAACCATCTAAGCTTGGGGATGCCCCGGAAGGCCTCACCTCTTTCGTCTCCAACATTATCGGTACATCTTACTTGCAGCCACTGTTGAAAAAAATGTTCCAATTCAGTGATTTATCATCCGATTTATCACTACTCATGGGGTGACCGATAAGATTAAGCCTTATCTTCACTGTTTATCTTTTGGGCCGATTTATCACTTTGACAAGCGATTTATCGGCAATCTACCGATAAATTAGGCCTATTCCTAGCCTATGTTTGCAAAAAAAACCATGCTTATTTGTGTTTTTGTCAAACTTGTTATGCAATATGTACTATTTCCCTATTTTCTGTCATTATACGAGGATTCAATGGCTAGGAATCAAGGTAACACTTCTATCCAATATTGTTTTGGTGTTGAATATAGCATATTTCAGTGTTGAGAACGTGGGATTTGCAAAAAATGGTCGATTAACAGTCGACCGATAAATCGATTAATCTCCTATCCCCAGCTGACCCAGATGCTAACGATAAGCGATATCCTCAACATTGCTTGGAGCTATATTTTTATTTATCACATGGTATGTGTTTTGCTTGGAGCGTCATTATATTTTATTATTCTATGTTAGATCATATTTATAATCTTGTTTTTCAATAAAAAGATCCAAGAATTGCCTCTTAGGATGCTTGAGTTATATGTTTGATATTTGCTGTGTAAAAACAGAAACTTTTGCTATTGTGTTTGAATTTTCGTATTTTACTAGAACATGGAAAGTCTCTGAAATTTTTATAGAGTATAAATTCTTTATGACGTCCTAAATTTTTATAATTTGTTGAGTTACAGAAGTACACTATTTTCATAAATTGATACAGATTGTCCTGTTTGGACAGATTGCTATCATGGTTTTGTTATCTACTTATCCTATTGTCGGGGCACGACAACTATGGGACCGTGTGGATCCCTTTGTGGTTCAGCAGGGCGATGGTATGCGCAAAGAGAAGATCGAACGAACGACGTGAGGGGGAGATTTTACCCAGGTTCGGGCCGCTGAGAAGTGTAAAACCCTACTCCTACTTTAGTGTATTATGGGTGTTTTTAGGGTTCTGGCTATAGGAGCGCTATGAACAGCTGCTACGCGCGTGAGCCAGAAGGTGGAAGAAGCCAAAAGTCCTCTCTCATAATGCCTTGGGCCTCCTTTTATATTATTAAGGGGTCTCCACAGTGGCGTATAGTGTATGCACAAGGTGCACAGTGCTACAGTATTATCATACCTAGCACTGATGGTGTAAGACAAATGCATTTAATGCTCTGTCAGGTGTCCCTGACCTTCTACGAGACGGGACAGGAACCGTCCCATCGGCGCCGCTTAGCCTCTCCATATCTAGTGCCTCGACACGTACCCTGATGGGTTGACACTTGGCCTCTACGCTAGCAAGGTGGCGAGGCCTTGCCGGGGCTCCGCAGGCCACCCCTGCAAGATCTTGCCGAGGTTCCAGCCTTTGGCCTTCCGTCTTGTGCTTGTTGAGTTGAATGTTTCTTAACGTATTTCTATTTGCTTCTAGCAGTCCCATGGTAGGCCTCGCCGCTGGTGTGGCTACAGCTGCCCGTGCACAAGTATCGGGTACTAAAAGCCCAAACTTTAGTACACCGACAGGCGCCCCCGGGCCTAGGCCACACACGGGTGCGAGGCGTTGTTGGGCTAGGCCCAAACAGTGCATGGGCATGCGTGGCAGGAGCCTGTGGTTGTAATCATTCTGCTTACTGCGCCTCCCCACGATGCGCGTTAAGTGCACGACGTGGGAGACATGCGCGGAGCGGCCGTTTCCACCACATGGACCGCATGTGTAGCGGGGAGCTGGTAATAGCGTCCGTGACTTAAAGTCTTTATCATGGCAGGAACTGCAGCGCCATGGATTGGAGCAATGGGGCGGTTACTTGTTCGCCTCGTGATCGTGGGCGACAGGATTGGTGGAGATGGGCGGTGACTCCTGGGGCGGAGGAGAGCCAGCCCCCATGCCTCCCCCTATAAATAGGGGGGGGGGATAGTGAGGGGCAATGCTCATCCATCCTTCTTCCTCCTTGAGTACAAACCTGCAAAGCCTGCCCTTATATACCTTCCCGATCTTGGGTTGTCTTTGCCCTTAGGCATGGCGGGGGGGCGAGGGCGGCCACCATCCTCCGCCCGACCGGCGAGGAGTTCCCGTCGGGATCATGCCACCGCTTCAGCCACAGAAGTGGAGGGTGTCCCGAGCACGCGTGGTGGAAGAGGTACGATGGGTCCATGCCATCGTGGAGGCCGTGGCCGAGGGAGGTGGAGCTCTGCTCTACCCTCCCTCCGTTGCCAGACCCCCTCCTCGAAGAGACCATTGCCAAGGGGACGATGCTGGAGTTCATCATCAAGCTGCGCGGTCCCCTCCGGAGCCATCTGCGCCTCTCTCACCCTTTTGCCTAGGCGATGGAGGTTGAGAAGCCACCCACCTTGTGGCTACGGGCGCATGGTTGCTGCAATGGTGCTGCATGGGTGGACATCGAATACCTGGAGGGCCGCGTCATGCTCTTCAGGTGTGGTTGGAAAACCTTCGCCCACGCCCACAACCTCTAGGATGGGCATGTCCTCCGCTTCAAGATGACAGAGGCTAACATGCTCTCTGTCAAGATTTACGGGCGCTCAGGCGCCCACCTCAGCTGCTGCGAGGAAAGCTCGAGCGGTGCTAAAAGCTCCTCCTCGAGCGACAGTGATGAGGAGGACGGTGTCGGTGAAGATGACAACGACAGGTCTGAGCTCCAGGCCGTCAAGTCGGAATACGATGACCTGAGCTCCGACTAGTCATCGGACGCACCATCATCATTAGCTCACGCCCCTCCCCCTCCCGGCGGAGCGACCTTGCCAGGATCCTTGTCCCGGGTGCTGCCTCATCTTCCAGCTGGATCTCTTGGCAGCACCATGGACTTCGGCTTCGTTCTCCCTTCTGGGATTCCTGCCCTCCACGTAGAGCTGGTCCAGGAGGGGTCAGGCTGGGCTTCTGTTGGGGGTCTCTTCATATCTTTTTCTTCTTGTAATCTGCCCCTAGGGGAGTAAGTCCAATAAAGATGTACTTAGGAAGAGACGTCATCCCGTGTAATTTTCATTCCTTTTAAACGAATGTATGTTAGTCTTCTTGTCTGACTTTCCTCTGTATGGTGTATTCCCTACGCTTTATCGGAAACTTGCCGACATATGCAACACTGCCGCGAGCGCTTTGAGGAGTGGATCCTTAGCAGCCTGCTGGTGGTACCATTGCTGGCAAGATATCTTGACATTTTTAGTGCAGCCACCTAAACCGTTGAGCGGACTCGGAACAGAGTAAGGGCGCAACCAATCATGACAAGTTACCTCGACGTTTTCAAAGTGGCCACTTAAACTGTTGAGCGGACTCTAAACAGAGCAACGGGGCAATTGATCGCGACAAGGTTCCTACGAGTGCAGGTTTTCCATACAAAAGTTCAAATTGTTCAAGGAAGACAACCTCATAGTAAAAGTTTACTTAGAGTTTTGCAACTTAGCTTTTTGCTGCTGTACTCCTCTCCATAAGGTGTCAACTTCGAACGTCGCCTGTAGGTGTCCACAGTATCTCATCCCCCTAGGAAACTTGTACGCAAGGGAACCTTCTATCCTTTAAGAAAAAGATAGAAGAGAAAATAGAGGTATGGAACCTTGGTGGTTCGTTAGCACTTTCTAGGAATAAGCGTAATGCAACATCTCAGATAAACATGCATGTAAAGAAACATGGGAATAGACAAGAGTTGTAAGACACTTGATCTTATTTAACTATGCACATGGTCTGCGCCTGGCTTTGTACAAAGGATGACATGCCTTGCCGACAAGACTTGTACAAAAGGTGGTTGCCGGGGGGGGGGGCGACAACCGTGCCTTATGGATAGAACTTACAAAGACGTTTGATGTTCCAAGAGTTGCTCAATGGGACGCCATCTTCGGTCTCCAGGTGGACTGCGCCAGGCCTGGTGACTCGTACTACCCGATAAGGGCCTTCCCACTTTGGCGTCAACTTGTTTGAATTCTTGGCCGACCGAACACGTCGAAGAACAAGGTCGCCTTCCTCAAGACTCCGGGCATGAACTTTGCGGCTATGGTAGCGGCGCAAAGCTTGCTGGTAGCCTGTAGCTCGCACAGCAGCCCGAAAACGATATTCCTCAAGGAGCGTTGCATCATCTTGGCGCCACTGCTCTTGCTCAAGCTCATCATAAGCGAGCACTTGAGGCGACCCGGATATGAGTTCCGTGGGGAGAACTGCCTCCACCCCGTATACCAGGGAGAAGGGTGTCTGGCCAGTGGCTCGATTTGGCGTCTTTCTGATCGACCAAAGAACCACCGACAGCTCATCAATCCAATGTCTTCCGCACTTGCACAACCTGTTGAAAGTTCTTGTCTTAAACCCTCATAGCACTTCATCATTTGCCCTTTCTGCTTGGCCGTTGCTCCTTGGATGAGCAACAAAAGGAAAACAGATCTTGCCGCCAAGGTCTTGGACATATTGCATGGAGGTGCGGCTTGTGAACTATGTGCCATTGTTGGTGATGACCCTGTTTGGTACACCAAAATGACAAACTAGTCCTTTGAAGAACTTGATGGGTGATTGCGCTGTCACCTTTCTCACTACTTCCACGTCCGGCCACTTTGTGAACTTGTCGATTGCGACGTACAAGTATTCAAAGCCCCTGGTAGCACGGGAAAAGGGTCCCAATATGTCGAGCCCCCAGACTGAAAATGGCCAGGAAGGAGGGATTGTCTAAAGAGCTTGAGCTGGTTGATGTAGTTTCTTCGAATGTAACTGGCGCGCTTCACACTTTGTTATTAGTGCAGTTGCATCCTGGAGAGCAGTAGGCCAAAAGAAACCTTGCCAGAAGGCCTTCCCAGCAAGAGCTCTTGATCCTATGTGGGAGCCACATATGCCTCCATGTATCTCTGCCAATAGCTCCAGTCCATCTTCCCGAGGAATGCACTTCAATTTCACATCGTTTGATCTCTTTCTATACAGGACGTCATCCACAAACTGGTACATACTAGACTAACGGGCTACTTTCTCCGCTTCTTCCTGTTCCTCTTAGAGTTCTCCCATTTGAAGGAACTGAACAATGTGTTGTGCCCATGTTGGAGCCCGAGGCTTGATGGCAAGGACTAAAGGCATGTATTCTGCTGTGGGGGCATTCGTTTCTACGGCAAGGGCTTGGGGCCTTGCCGGAGCCTGTTGCCCCCCGACAAGCTTGGTGTCAACCTCGGCAACTCCCTTGCCGGAAGCTTCCGAGAGCTCTGCGGGGAAGTATTGGCCGGAATTCAACTTCCTTCTCTTGTTCTAGTTTGCCGACAATGATACAGATGGCTGAGTCAATTGGAGCACACAAGTCCCTGGTTCCACAGGTAACTTGAGGGCAACACACTTCGAAAGTTTGTCAGCAACACTATTCTCTGCATGAGGAACATGCTCTGTTTGCAGACCATCAAAGTGCTCCTCAACTTCCTTACTTCATCTACGTAAGCTTCCATCAACGGGCTCTGTTAATCCTTGTTGACTTGCTTGCCGACAAGCTGTGAATCTCCTCTAACAATAAGCTTCTTGATCCCAAGGTCTGCCGCAATCCTGAGACTGACAAGCAGCCCCTCATATTCTACGATGTTGTTTGTTGACATCTCCTGGGAAAAGTGCATCTGAATTACATATTTGAGGTGTGGTGGGTGCGACAAGCAGCACACCAGTGCCGGCTCTCTGCAAGGAGAAAGCTCCATCAAAATACATAACCCATTCTTGGCTTGTTTCCTTGCCGGGGAGGGTCATTTTTTGTATCTCTTTGTTTGGCGTTGGAGTCCATTCTGCAATGAATTTTTCCAAGGCTCTGCTCTGGATGGTTGAAGTGCTTTCAAACTTGAGGCAAAAGCTTGACAACTCCAAAGCCGAGTCCACAATCCTGCCGGTCGCGTTTGGGTTTCGCAAAATCCGCTGCAGCGGAAAGCGAGTGACGACGGTAATTTCATGTGCTTGGAAATAATGGTGCAGTTTCCTTGAGGCCATGAGGAGGCCAAAAGTAACTTTTGCACGCCATAGTACCTTGATCTGGCCCCTTGCAAAAGGGAGCTGACAAAGTACACTGGGCGCTGCATCATCTTCTTCTTCTATGCCCCTTCGTTCATCTACACGAGTCCTGACTTGTCGGCACTAGACCTTACCGGGGAAGATCTCGATTCGTCGCTTGGTGGCCCTGCTTCCATCACTACTTCTTTGTCGACTTCTCTCTACGCCACTAACGCAACACTAGCCACTTGATTTGTTTCCGCCAAGTATAGCAACAACGGCTCTTGTGGTCTAGGCGCGACTAGTATTGGTGGAGAGGAGAGGTATCTCTTCAAATCCTGGAGCGCTACCTCCGCTTCCGGAGTCCACCTCATTGGACCCGCCTTCTTCAAGATTTTGAAAAAGGACAGGGTGCGCTCAGAAGACTTTGAGATGAACCTACTCAGAGCCACAACGCAGCCGCCAAGACGACACACATCCTTGACGCATTTTGGTGCTTCAATCTTCTCAATTGCTTTGATCTTGTCAGGGTTTGCCTTGATCTCGCGCTGAGACACAAAGAACCCGAGAAGCTTGCCGGACGAAATACCAAACACACATTTCTCAGGATTGAGCTACAAGTTGATCTTGCGCATATTTGCAAACATCTCTTCCAGATCTTGTCCGAGCATTGCTTTGTCCTTGGTTTTAACCACTATGTCATCCATATAGGCTTCCATATTTCTATGTAGCTGAGGCTCAAAACCAATCTGGACTGCTCTTGCAAATGTCAACCCAAAAGTCATACATACAAAGCAATACGTACCACATGGGGTGATAAATGCGGTCTTCTCTTCGTCCTCCTTAAACATGAAGATCTGGTGATATCCCGAATAAGCGTCAAGGAATGACATCAGATCACAGCCCGTAGTGGAGTCCACAATCTGGTTGATGTGCGGCAAGGGGAAAGGATCTTTTGGACAAGATTTATTGAGATCTGTATAATCAATGCACGACCTCCATTTTCCATTCACCATGCGCACCACAACTGGATTGGCCAACCATGTTGGATGGAGCACTCCTCTGACCAAGCCTGCCACTTCCAATTTCCTGATTTCCTCGGCAATAAATTCTTACCGCTCCAAGGCTTGCTTCCTAGCCTTCTGCTTGATGTGTCGTGCATGAGGACATGCAGCAAGGTGGTGCTCAATTACCTCACTGGGAACACCGGGGACATTAGATGGTTGCCACACAAACACATCGACGTTCGCCCGCAGGAAGGTAATGAGTGCGCTTTCCTATTTGTCATCGAGGGTGGAGCTTATGGTGAAAGTTCCTCCCGTACCATCGTCCTTGACGGGTACCTTCTTGGTTCTGGTGGAGCTGTCTTGGATTTCTTGTTCTTGCCGATGGAGCTCTCTGGCACATCGTCAATGGGAGCGCAACACTCCAAAGAGGTGCACTTGGCAGAATGTGCACCAGAGGTCTTGCCAGTCTTCTTCCCCCCAGGAGCTTCAGCGGTAGGAGCTGGTGCTTTGGCCGCAGGTGCTGCAACTGCCTCCCAGTAAAGTTGGTCGGCACAGATAAGTGTGTCCTTCTTGTCAGAGTTGATTGTGATGACGCTGACCGACCCGAGCATCTTCAACACATTATAAGCATAGTCTGATGCTGCCATGAACTTGGCTAGTGCTGGGCGTCCAAGAATTCCATTATATGGCAATGGCATCTTGGCTACGTCAAAAACAATCTTCTCTGTCCTGAAGTTCATGTCACTGCCAAATGTTACTAGCAGGGTGACCTTGCCCTTCGGCTGAGTCCTTCCTAGATTGATCCCCTGAAAAGTGCCCATCTCTTCGAGATCTTCATCAGGAATTTGCAACCTATTGATCACCTCAGGCGAGATCAGATTCAAACCGGCCCCACCGTCAACTAGCATTTTCGTCACCTTGAGGTTGCGAATTGTTGGCGAAACCAACAATGGCAGACACCCGACTGCAGTCATGCGATCAGGGTGATCCTCGACGTCGAAAATGATAGGCATGTGAGACCATCTCAATGGTTTTCAGGCTTCAACTGATGGCTCTGTTGCATTAATCTCGCGCGGCAATTGCTTGAGTTGGCGGTGGGAAGAATGCAACGAGGCGCCCCCGTCGACGCACATGATGTCTGTAGCCCTCTGAAATTCATGCTCGCTGGACTCATCGTCCTCTTTGTTGCCGTCATCATCCTCTTCTTTCTTGTCGTGGCCTTCAGCGGGCCTCTCTTGCCGCTTGGCCTTGCCACGGTGACCACCTCGGCCACCGCGTCTCTTGACGGACCCATCTACACCTTCTTGGGCCTTCTCCTTGTCTTGCCTTACGTACTGAACTTTCTACCTCTCGGCAAGCTGCTCAACTTGTTGGCAGTTTTGGAGATCATGGCCCTTGGTGCAATGAATCTTCCAATACTGCTTGTCGGAGCCCTCCGGCTTGTCAGCAGTCGCCAAGGCCTGGCAAAAGGTGCACCCGGCAACATCCTTGCCGGGGCTATCAACCTTAGTCTTCTTGGCGGGGTTGGGGTTGCCGGATTCCTCAACAGCAAGCACGGCCTTGTCCTTGCGTTTCTTGTTCTGCCGTCGGCCTTTCCTTGCCGGGGCGGTGGTGTCTTCATCAGATTCGACCCCAGCACCAGCATCCTTACCGGGGAGTCTCCTCCCTTCTTCAGCTTGAGACAATTTGTTAGCCAGAGCGTAGATCTTGGCAACATCCTTAACTTTGTTCATCACCAGCTCATCGCGCATCCTGGGTTAAGCACGTTTTGATGAAACATGCTGATAATAGCAGCAAGATGAACGTCTGGGATGTTGTGATGTATTCGGCTGAATCTTTGAATGTACTTGCGCAAGATTTCGCCTTCCTTCTGGGGGATGAGATGCAAATCGCTTGCTTGGCCAGGAGCTTGGTGTCCTCCAGTAAAGGCGCCAACAAACTCATGGCCTAGGCCTGCCCAGGAAGAAATGAAATTCTCCGGCAGATGCATCAACCACGACGTGACATTGGGCTTGAGCACCAACGGGAAGTAGTTGGCTAGTTTCTTGTTGTCGCGAGCCCCAGCAACCTGCACTACAATGGTGTAGATGCTCAAGAACTTTGACGGGTGGGTCTTGCCATTGTATTTCTCCGGGACCTCCGGTTTGAACGTCTGGGAATTGGGCCATTGTACTCGCCGCAACACATGGGTAAACGCTTGACAACCCACCTCATAAGGTAGGTCGACAGGATACCCCAGCGCAGGCTTGTCTATAGTGGGTCCCACATGCATATCAGATTTATGCTGCGTTTCCCGTCGCCTCTCGATAGTGGTCCGAGCATCCTCTTTGGTTTGCTCCCGAAAAACATGACATTGATCGCAGCGAGTTCGCGGATTAGACGATGCCGTGGAGTCGTCACCTCCAGCGCCGACCGGTCGAGTCGGCGATCGCCGTTGTCGCAATGAAGGAGAGTGCATCGTGGTCATGCCACCTCCGGCCTTCTCTCCATTGGTGCGCGCTAACTCGATGGACCACTGCTGCGAAGGCTCCGCCCGTTGCAGCCCATCCCTATCAGCCAAGCTGACGAGGCTCTGGATAGTAGCTCTCCACTCATCAAGCTTCTCAACCGCAGGAGGGAAGTTCAGGAGTACCTTTGCTCTTGCCAATGCTTCTGCTGATGAAGTTGGCAGCGGGAGGTGCGATGATCGCGAGGTGCTCTGACTCCTAACCATGATAGTAGGAGCTCCACCATGGTCCCACGACCGCGCACCATCTCCCCTAGCATTTTGGCGTGCATGTTGGTTCCACGCATCTCGAGAGTGATGCACGGGAGCCTTTCCATGGGGGTGCCTGGAACCACCGACGTCGCAGCGCTGCTCATCGCGTGCGACCTTAGAAGGCCGCGACATATGCACCGACGTAGGTGTCTTGGAAGTCGCCCTTCCATCCCTGGAAGTCCCGCCTGTAGGTCGCACGACTCTGTCTTGAGATCCAGCGGCGCGTGGATCACCGTTGTTGCGGAGAACGGCGCCATCGGCTTGGCCTTGATCACCAGAATGTCATGGAGGCTCGAGATCTCCGCATGCATCCACACCACAGTCCGTTTGAGTGCCTACGGGCACGCATGATGTGGACGGGTCAACCGCCGTGAAACCCTTCTTCTTGGGGGCCATGGCAATGAAGACAATGAAGGAACTGGCGCACCGATCGTTGGATCAGGTTCACACAACCTCTTCGCGCCCCCTACCTGGCGCGCCAAAGATTTCAGGGCACGACACCTATGGGACTACATGGATCCCTTTGTGGTTCGGCGAGGCGATGGTATGTGCAAAGAGCAGATCGAACGAACGACGCGAGGGGAGGATTTTACCCAGGTTCGAGCCGTTGAGAAGTGTAAAACCCTACTCCTGCTTTAGTGTATTATGGGTGTTTTTAGGGTTCTGGCTACAGGAGCGCTATGAACAGCTGCTACGCGCGTGAGCCATAAGGTGGAAGAAGCCAAAAGTCCCGTAATGCCTTGGGCCTCCTTTATATGATTAAGGGGTCTCCACAGCAGCGTACAATGTATGCACGAGGTGCACAGTGCTACAGTGTTATCATACCTACACTGACGGTGTAAGACAAATGCATTTAATGCTCTGTCAGGTGTCCCTGACCTTCTATGGGACGGGAGAGGAGCCTGTCCCATTGGCACCGCTTAGCCTCTCCATCGCCAGCGCCTCAACACGTACCCTCGTGGGTTGACACCTAGCCTCTACGTTGGCAAGGTGGCGAGGCCTTGCCAGGTGCACTCCTTGCAGGGGCTCCGCAGGCCACCCTCGACAAGATCTTACCGGGGTTCCAGCCTTTGGCCTTCAGCCTTGTGCTTGTTGACTTGAATGTTTCTTGACGTCTTTGTATTTGCTTCTAGCAGTCCCCTGGTAGACCTCGCCGCTGGTGTGTCTACAACTCCCCATGCACAAGTATGGGGTACTAAAAGCCCAAACTTTAGTACACCGACACCTATAGTGTCCATAGCCTATATTGGTACATATAAACTGTGGAAACGATAGTAAATAGTGGATGATGTTTTAAAATTATTTTGCAACTTGTCTTGGCGGTACATAAAGTATGGATTTATTCTTATGTGTACTAACCTATCTCACAAGTTCTTTTCAAGTTCTGTGTGGATGAAGTTTTTGAGAATAGCTGAACCCGTGATATGAGAGGATTGAACGGGATACAAAAGCTCAAGCTTGGGGATGACCAAGGCACCCCAAGTAAATATTACAAGAAGTCTCAAGCATCTAAGCTTGGGGATGCTACTCATCCCACCTCTCTTCATCAACAATGATCGGGTAGCCTATGTTGAGGCTAAAATTTGTATTTGTCCACATGACATGTGCTATTATTGGAGTCCTATTTTTTATTTTGCTTGATGTTTAAATAAAATACTCAGATCTAAAATATTTATTGAGAGAGAGAGACCTAACATAGCTACTTGATTGTTTACCTACTCATTGATCTTCATTTATACCTTTTGAAGAGTAGTTTGATGTTTACTCTTGTGCTTCACTTGTATCCTTTGAGTAAATTGTGAATCAATGAAATATCATAAATATGAAATTATCAATGTGCTTTATTCTTAGAAGTAGCTTCACATATGGTTTATAACGTAAAATCTGTTGAAGTTTGGAAATCATCAAATTGGCCATACAAGCAATTCATGAATGATTAGTATAAGAAAGAGAACTTTCACATATAAATATATTATCTTGGACATCTTTTATGATTGTGAATACCCATCTATTATTTCCAACCTTGATTAAATATTCAAAGTTGGACAAGGAAGACAATGTAATGGTTATGTTTTGGTATATTTGCATAGAAGTTATATTGTTATGGATCCTCCAACATGTGGTGCTTGTTTAGAACCTTTTGCTACCCAAAACTTTGTACTAAGTATAGTTACTACTTGTGCATCCAAATCCTTGAGCCAAGTTTCTTCCATGAGAGTCCATCATACCTACCTATATATGGTATTTCGCTGCCATTCCAAGTAAATTTGCATGTGCCACCTCTAAACATTCTAATAAACATCCATTTTGTGTTCTCGTACCGCTCATGGAGCGATGGGGTGGTCATTATCTTCCATGCTAAGCGAGTTATTCTCAAGATGAGTGTTTATTCACTTGTCATTGCACGAGAGAGGCTAGTAAAAATAATTCCTAGTCCTACATAACACAAAAATAAATGAAAAAACTCCCCCTAGAAAGTTGATCGTTGGGAGGGCAACCGTGGATTCAGACATCCATAGAATGTGTTTGAATGGTGGAGGGAGAGTAAAATTTAAATTATGTTTGGGAACCGCCACTAATGTGATTAGCATGCAAGATATTGAATACTCTGTTGTGACATTGACAGGAAAGGCACACCACTCAAAATTACATATTCATCTCTATTTTAAACAATGAGCTCTGGCACATATGCAAATCCCTACTTCCCTCTGCGAAGGGACAATCTATTTACTTTCATGTTACTTACTTTTCATGTTGAGTCAACTTCTTATTCCAACCTCAAACTTTTAGTTGGCAAGCATCATGTGGTGGGGAAAGATCCAAACATATATATCCACTCAAATATAATTTAGTATGATTCATTATTGTTGACAATTATCTTCATGATAAGTATGTTGGGAGGCAAAACACTAAGCCCCTATATTTCTATGTATTCAATGGATATTGTTTGTTCCAAAAATATGCCTTGAGTATTAGCAATCATAAAAGACTATAGGATAACTGAGTGTGTGGATCTCTTACTTAGACTTGATGATGCATTGAAATTTTCTGGTGACCAAGAACATAGATTGTTAAGTTTCAAAAGAATGCATTGTTTGAACCATGACGTGTGAATTGATTGCTACTCTATCGTGATGATTTTTATGAGAAAAAGTTGTTGGTTATGATGCTAGAAAAATGACTGAAATTATTAGTGATCAAAACTATTCACTATGCTAGCATTAAGACTTCATAAATTATTTCTTTTATCATCTACCTACTCGAGGACAAGAAGGAATTAAGCTTGGGGATGCTGATACGTCTCCAACTTATAGATAATTTATGAACTATTCATGCCATTGACGTGGCTTGAGACTACATCGGTATTTCCCCAAAGAGGAAGGGATGATGTAGCATAGCTACGGTAAGTATTTCCCTTAGTTATTAAACCAAGGTATCGATCCAAGGAGGAAGACCACACAACACTATGTAAACATCACCTGCACACAAAGAACAAATACTTGCGACACGACGCGTAAGAGAGGTTGTCAACCTCTCAACAGTAAAAAGATAGATTAGATTGTAATAGGTTGGGAAAATAGATCTCACAAGAACACAAAATAAAAGAAGTAGATAAAAAGTGCAGCAAAGTATTTTTGGTTTTTTGGATTAATAGATCTGAAAACAAAAGTAGCGAAAATATAGATCGGAAAGCAATATGTTGGAAAGTAGACCCCGGGGCGTAGGTTTCACTAGTGGCTTCTCCCATGAGTATATCACAGGGTGGGTAAACAAATTACTGTTGGGAAATTGATAGAAGATCAAATGATTATGACGATATCCAAGGCAATGATCATTATATAGGCAGCACGTCCAAGATAAGTAGACCGAAATGATTCTGCATCTACTACTATTACTCTAGACATCGACCACTGTCCAACATGCATCTAGTGTATTAAGTTCATGGAAAAATAGAGTAATGCAATAAGAATGGTGACATGATGTAGACAAGATCTATTCATGTAGAAATAGACCCCATCTTGTTATCCTTAAGAGCAACGATAGATGCGTGCCTTGCTACCCCTTCTGTCACTGGGAGAGGACACCGCAAGATCAAAACCATCATAAAGCACCTCTTCCCATGGCAAGAAAAATCGATCTAGTTGGGCTAACTAAACCAAAGATTCTAAGAAGAAATACGAGGCTATAAGTAATCATGCATATAAGAGATCAAAGAAGACTCAAATAATATTCAATGATAGAAACAGATCATGAACTCAAAATTCATCGGATCCCAACAAACACACCGCAAAAATTCATTACATCAAATAGATCTCTAAAAGACCATTCTATTGAGAATCAAGAGAGAGAGAGAGAGAGGAAGCCATCTAGCTACTGCCTACAGACCCGTAGATCTATGGTGGAATACTCACGCATCATCGGAGAGGCACCCATGAAGACGATGCACCCCTACGTGATGGCGTTTGATTGGATCTCGTGGTTCTGGAACTTGCGGCGGCTAGAAGTGTGTTTCGTCGACTCCCCTAGGGTTTTGGGAATATTTGGGTATTTATAGAGCTGATAGGTGGTGGAGAGGCGTCCCAAGGAGAGCACAATAGACCAGGCCGCGCCAGGGGCCTATGGCGAGCCCTGGTGTCTTGTGGCCTCCTCGTCCATCCTCTCTGGCACTTCTTTGGCCCACTGGATATCTTATGCACCAAAAAAATCTCCAAAAAGTTTCACGGTGTTTGGGCTTCGTTTGGTACTCATATTGTATAAACTAAAAACAAGCAAAAAATAGCAACTCGCACTTGACACTATGTCAATAGGTTAGTCCCAAAAATGATATAAAGTTTCTATAAAATGATTGTAAAACCTCCAAGATTGATAATATAACAGCATGTAACAACAAAAAATTATAGATACGTTGGAGAAGTATCCACCATATTCACCTATGTTTGCAATAATTTATGTGGTTTTGATGCACTTTATATGATTTATTTAGAACTAACCCGGACTGACGTTGTTTTCAGCAGAATTACGGTGTTGTTGTTTTTGTGCAGAAAATGAAAGTTCTCGGAATCACCCAAAACTTTTTTGTGATTTTTTTTGGAGAAAATAGACAACATTTGAGCGAACTCCTGTCGGAGGGTGTGTGCCAGTGGGCCACCACGCAACAGGCCGTGCCCCCTAGTGGCGTGGTGAGATATGTTTTGGGGCCCACATGGCTCCGTTCGGTATGATTCCAACGCTGAAAAAACCAATAAATACCAAAAAACCAGAAATAAAGAGAGATTCCTCGTTCCGCTGCCGCAACTCTCTGTATTGAGAAAAAAACAATCTAGAGGCGTTCCAGTACCCTTCCGGAGAGGGTAGATCATCTCCGTTGGCCATCTTCATCATCCCGGTGGAGACCATGACGAGGAGGGAGTAGTCCACCCTCAAGGCTGAGGGTTTGTACCCGTAGCTATGTGTTCAATCTCTCTCTCTCTCCCGTGTTCTTGAGATGGCACGATCTTGATGTATCACGGGCTTTGTTAATATAGGTAGATCATATGAGGTGTTTCCCTTGCTATAATGTTGTGATGAATTTAATCTTTCCCTTTGAAACATCGTTATGTTGGATTGAATATTGGATTTGAGAACACTTGATTTACATATTGCGTGGGATACCCATAGTGACATTGTGGTATTCTATTGATTCACTTGATATATGTTAAGGCATTAACTTGCGGATTAAGGTGACCTTGGGAATCTATGCATAGGGGTTGATTGCACATTTTCAGACCACGTTCTCCAATAGAAATCTTGGGGTGCTCCTTGAACTTCTTTGTGTTCGACTGAATATGATAAATCTAAAATTGTTTGATGCATGTCGCATAATTTACCCATTGATACTTGAGGTAACATTGGAGTATCTAGGTGACATTAGGGTTGATTGATATGTATCATTGGTGTTATTTTACTACGAACTCTAGGGCTGTTTGTGACACTTATAGGAATATCCCAAAAGATTGATCGGAAAGGATAACTTTGAGGTGGTACTACTACCTACACCAATTTCTTCTATTTGTTCTTCGCTAGATAGGAAATTTGGAGTGATTATTTGTTGCACGTGGATGGATGACCATATGATTCAACTATGTTAGCATTGTTGGGAGATTGCACTAGCAAAAATATGAACCCTGGGCCTTATTTACAAGCATTTATACACCGTTTTGCTCGTTGTTTTACACTTGCTACCTTGCTGTTTTTATATATTCAGATTACAAAAACCTATATCTATCATCCATATTGCACTTGTATCACCATCTCTTCGCCGAACTAGTGCACCTTTACAATTTGCCATTGTATTGGATGTATTGGGGACACAAAATATTTCTTGTATTTGATTGCGGAGTTGTTTGAGAGAGACCATCTTTATCCTACACCTCCCACAGATTGATAAAACTCCGGTCATCCACTTGAGGGAAAATTTCTACTGTCCTACAAAACTCTACGCTTGGAGGCTCAACACGAGTCTACAAGAATAAAGTTGCATAGTAGACATCATGGTCATCTAAATGTCTGAATTTGAGATGAAGGATTTGGGTAAAACCTCAAGCACCTTCACTCATACATTATGGCACACCATGTTATCTATATCCATATTATATTTGAGAAACGGACTGTGGACAAGTCTTATCAATCCATAATTTCCATGGTTATTCGTTCTGTAGACATAGAAATTATTGATCTAGACCATGATGAGATGGAAATAAGATGTTGGGACCTATGGTTCCATATCTGCTTGCATTGGATCCACCAAACAAAATTGGTTGAGACTCAAGAATATTTTTCGATATCTCCAATGTATCAAACATCTTGTCCTAATTTTTCATTTTCAGAGAAATCTAGATACCAATATCAATGGATACACCGATCAGATCCCTACCATATTAGATCATAGACAAGCTTTGTGTTCCTGTTAGGTGTGGTAGCCATCCTGTCGCAGTTTTGTCACGACAGATGTCCTCGTGAGAAGACTAAGTTATGTGGCCATTGCTACTAGGTGAAAGAGTCGGGACCCCGATCCTAAGTCATATGAATCCAGACTGTAACACATCACATCACTTTGCGGCCTCATGCACGGTAAACTCCACGGCTGCAGCCTTACCTTAGCCGGGACCGTTTGCGTCTTTTGGCTCACATATGTGAACATATCGCTGGCAATCAAAGGACAAAGAACCCGGGCCGACATGACTAGTCATAGAACCCAAGTGGCACATCCGTACGGAAACAGGCATATAACCCAACAATGCAGGTGTCGGCCTCAAGCGTGTGTAGATGAGTCATAGCAAGCTACAAGGACTCCATTACACCATGGGACATAAATGTCATCACTGCACGTAGACGAGTCGTAGTAGGCTACAGGGACTCCATTACACTGCGAGACATTTCCCCGAAGGGACAGACACAACAGCAAAGAAGGATACATGTCGGTCAATCAATGTGTCTGGAGCAGTAGCAGGCTACCAAGGCTCGGTGGAAGCACAAAGAGGCAGTTTCCCGTAAAGAGTACTAGTAAAGGCACATGACTAGGTGTTGGATCCCATACATATCGTTGCACGTCACACGTACGCACGACATGCCCGATATGCATAGATACAACTATGGCATCACAACATAACCATACATCAACACAACTTTTATTTAAGAGGTTTAGAAGAGCCTTGCATAATATCTTCTTACAGGTAGGGGTCACATGACCCGACACTCAAGTCATACAAGAAAGTTCATACAAACCAAGCGGAAGCATAAAGCTGTCTGAGTACAGATAGTTGAAAGGGTAAAAAGGCACATTGCCTAACTATCTATAGTCCGCCATAGGGCATAAGGTCGTAGCTGGGACACCAGCTATTCAGCATTGTCGACATCTAGATAGAACCCACTTGATGGGTCCTGAGTCTCATATGCAACATTTATTAAGCAAACATGAGTACAAACGTACTCAGCAAGTCTTTAAAGCAGACCTAGACTATTCATGCTCAAGTATCAACAAGGGGAGTGGTGGAGTTTATGCTGCAATGCCAGCTTTGACTCATGGCTAACCTATACTAAACCATTTTAACTCTTTGTTTAGATTTTAGATATCACACACGAGTCCACCAACTCCACATCAATACACCACCATGGATTCACCCCCGTCTCCTACGAGAGTGCCATCCACGATACTCACACTTGTCTTGATATTTTTATGAGTATCCATTAAATTATCTATGAACAACATAAGTTCTCCAAGTAGTCCACATCCGAGGACGCGGCTATTCGAATAGTTTTATACCCTGCAGGGGTGTACTTCTTCACGCACGCTCTCTCCACTATCTATGTGTGGTCATAAAACCATGCACCTCGGCAACCTTCAAGCGGAAGCCCAGCGAGGGAGTCGGCCACGACCGTCAATCACACATGACCTCTAGTCCAGGCTATCGCCTATTTGAGACTGAACTCGCACGGAAGTCTGGCCGAAGTTTCTGCTACGGCCCCAAACGATGTGCGCAGGGTTTCCAAGCCCACCATTCGGGTGACCCTTGGTACACCGTGCCACTGCCTACCGCGTCGTAACCCATCCCTAGGGTCAGCGCTACGCACGGCCTCCAGCATGCTATAAACACTAGAAACTACTTGCAACTCCTGGACCAAGGACTAAGCGATTGATAAGTCGAGCGGGGTCATATTTCAGGGCCCAGCATGTGGTAGTAACTAGCCTTGGATCACAAACACAGAACTCAGTTCCTAAGAACGGTCCCAATGAGACAACCCGCTATGTACTCCTACATAGCCTCTCATTGCTACCTTTACCAAATCGGGTTCATCATAAGCTTATCACATCAGAACAGTATTGTTTCACTCCGGTTCATCACCCAGATGAATCAGACCTGACACAACTCTAATCATAAAGCATAGCAGGCAAAGTAGGTAAAGAACAACATGGCTCAAGCATCTACCAAGTATGCTAGGTTGCAAGGTTTAGCTATTTACTGTGACAATGACAGGTCATGCAAAGGAATGGGTTCATCTATCATGTATGACAGACAAGTGAACGTTTGTCCTAATGCAATGAACAAGAGCAGGAGCGAGAGAATGGGATGTTATCGGAATGATCAATGGGGTTGCTTGCCTTGCTGGGAAGCGGGAAGGTTTTCTCCTTCGTTGGAATACTTGGAGGTATCCTCAGAAGCAGGGCCTACCGCAATACGGATAAGTAGCAATCAATACACGGCAAGTGCAACAATATGATGCATGATCATAACATGGCAGCATGTATGGATGAGCTAATGCATCTACTGTCCAAGTTAAATGAAGTGACTTTGAATATAGGTTCAAAACCATTCTCCATTTCATATTTCATATGTTAACCTATTAGTAAATGTCAATGTTCATCTACATAGGTTGCTTTAACATGCATGATAACAACACCATTGGGTTCATTGGATTTTTCTCATAAATTTTCATATATAAATTATTTCAATCTGAGTTATAGATTAATTTCTATGAATTTCCTAAGTTTTAAATAGTTTTTGAAATTAATTTAATTCAGGAAAATCTTTATTGCATCAGCATGACATCATCATGATGTCAGCTGGTCAACAGACCGTTGACAGGTCAAACCTGACCAGTGGGGTCCATTGGTGAGTGACCCAACTACTAACAAAGTTAATTAAAACACTAATTACTAATTAGTTAGGGTAGGGCCCACTAGTAAGTGGGTCATTAAATTAATTAATTAAATTAATTAACTTAACTAATCCTAAAATTAGCAGAGCCCGGCCCCACCTGCTAGTGACCTAGGGGTCAAACCACCATGGTCAACTCCGGCTAGACCCACCGGCGTTGAGCCGTCAGTGGCTCCAGAGACGGTGGAGGGGATCGGGTTTCCTCCTCCGGCGACCAAAAGGATGACGGAGGGCACCGATCGGCTCTGCGTGCTCGCACGCGTCGAGCCCGACAACTCCCAGGGGCTGGGATGGCTGGAATCGGCGCCGGCGATGAGCACGGCGGCTGCCGGAGCTCGGGCAAGCACGGGCTCATCAAGCCAGAGCTCGAATCACACAACTACGGGCTCCTAAGGCTACCTAGGTTCCTCCTAAGCACGACTACATGCTTAGGTGCGAGCTTGGTCCGCCGCAGCAATGGCCACGTCCTCGCCGGCAGCGAGGAGCTCTCGAACCCGAGGGGATCCAGCGCTAGAACGCGCTAGCGAAGGGGGGAAAGGGGGGAGAAGGAGTAGGAGCTCATAGCGGATGTGACGGCGATGAGAGCGGGCTCGGGGAGGCCTTGCTTGCGACGAACGGATGGCGGCGGTCTCCGGCGACCGAGGAGGAAGAAGGCGTCGAGGTCGATGTTGTGGGCCTCCGAGCTTGATTCTTTCGGTGGAGAGGAACAGCATGTCAAGACGGAGCTGTAGGGGGCTCAAGGCGCGAGGGAGCGACTGGAGCGGCAGCTACGGCGGCGAGAAGGCGGTGGCCATTGCGGGCAGAGGAGAGGGAAGAGGTAGGGGCGAATGGGCGAGAGAGAGAGAGAGCGATGGGGACGGCAGCGACGTCCTCATCCTCTCGCCAATGCGACGGGGAATGCAGGCACGTAGGGAGCTGCGTGGCAGCACCAGCGCGGGCACACGGCGAGCACACGCTCGTCCTCCTGGCCGCCAGGAGGACGACGACGGTGCTGGGCAAGCTGGGCCGGCCCAGGTGGCTTCCTCCTTTTCTATTTTTAGAATTCTAGTTTCTGTTTTATTTTTCTGACATTTTTTTTATTTATTTTTAGGCACAAATGCTAGGCATAAAATATCCCAAATATTTTATAGACCTTAGTTTGAATATTTCAAACTTCTATAAAAAGTTTCAAAATATTTTGAAAACTAAAATATTTATAATGCTTTATTTGGCATTTTCAGCAGCTTTAATATTTATTTTTTAAATGCTATAAATATTCAAATATTTAGAATGACCCCTGGTGTATTCATGTCCACATTTATCAGACATAGGGGACATTTTAGATGGACATTTTGGAATTATTTTTTTCACAATCATTAAATTGGTTTGATTCAGATGAAGTATTTGGCGTTTCTGTTAATCCCCATTTCAAATTGATGCAAAAAGTGAAACATGATGCACACACATGCTGTCCTAAGAAAGCTAGCTAGGGATGTGACAAAAAGCTTGGATGGGGTTGATGGGAAATGAGAAGACGCGAGTTTACCCAGGTTCGACCCCTCACGATGGAGGTAAGAGCCTACTCCTTCTTTAATGCTATTGATTGTGGTGGTCTCGATTACAAGGGTGCTATATTTCGCTACCACAATCTCGAGAGCTATGAATACATATGTCTCGAGACTTGTCAAAACATCTGTCTCAAGATCTACCAAAACATCTTCCTCGAGACTTGTCTGTCTACCAATTGTCCTTCTGATGACCCAGGGACTCGCTTTTTATAATAGTTGAGTCCCTGGGGTTACAAAAGATTGCGGGTTATACCTGCAGTAGGAGTCCTACTCTAATTCCTCTAAATCCCCCGTGTCTTCCAAGTTGGGGGTCTCCGTCTTGTTTTTGGACTCCTTGGTGGAATTTTGTCTAAGTCCAGGTTCTGTAGCAGGCTGGGTCATGTAGCTCGCCAGGTCAAGATTGTAGCAAGAATAAGATTGTAGTCGAGTCAAGATTGTAGCCAGGTCATGATTGTAGTCCGATGAGGATTGTAGCCGAGTTAAGATTATAGCTGGGTCATGATTGTAGCTGGGTCAAGATTGTAGTCGGCCGACTTAACTCCAGAAATGACTTATCCTCAGAAATAGGTCTAGTCGTGGGTAACCCCCTCGACATTAGCCCCCTAAGTTAGCTTGAATAGAGGCTCTGCATGCATTCGCGCTAAGATCCTGAAATAAAAATTATTAGTACTTTAAGGTACCGATTCACTCAGATGGCTAGTTTATTCAATGAACCGGCTCCTGAAAAGTCCTGGTCTGTTTGTCATATCAACAGGCCGGCTTCACAATGAACTTGGTGATGTTGGTTCCTTGCAAGAAAATATTGGGAATAATAACCCATGTGAAATTGAGCTAGTTTCTTGTGCTCCAGCTTCAAAATATTGGGAATAAAACTCCATGTGATGTTTGGGGCGGTTTATGGGGTGTCTATGCATAGCTTGGAGGAGATAAACTTGCAAGCTTCCAACAAGAATATGAGACCTAACTCGTTCACAACCGAAATTTTGAAGGTGTTCTCCTTTTTGCGCATATTGCATGTAGTCCCCAAGCTCCGAGTTCATCACCTCGTGTTGGCTTGGTGATTTGCAAAGAAAAATACCTTGACTATGTAGCCCCCAAGTGTCGGGTCGTCTTGCCTACAATAGCCTAGGACTTACAATTTTTGTTATGAAGTATGAAATAGTGTAGCCCCCATGTATCGGGTTGTCTTGCCTACAACAACCTCGGACTTGCAATTGTCTTATACTCATAAAACTTCAGCTAGTGTAGCCCTCAAGTGTCGGGTTGTCTTGCTTGCAACAACCTAGGACTTGAACTTAGTTTTGAATGTTGTAGATATATAGCTGTAAATATTGTGCCCCCCCAAGTCTTAAGAGTAGAACGTAGCGATAGCTTAAGACTTGCTTAAATATAAATGTTGCAACCTTGGAGAAATCCGGGTTGTTCATCTGAGTCGCTAGTCGTTAACTGAATGTTTTGCATTTCACATTTATAAGCCCCAAGGTTTGGCTCGTTAGTATGTGATGGTACGGGTCTTCAGTTTCGACCTTATGACCCATTTAAAAAACTGAATGTTGTAGTCCCCAAGTGGCAGGTCCCATACCGGCAACGACTTGGGATTGTCTGAGAATAATATAACCCATTTGTATTTACGGAAATAATTTGCTACCCATGGTGGTAGCTACACATGGTTTGATTTTTATCTCTAATTATTATGGTAAATTATTTTGGACTATGAAAAATAACTCTATAACAGAATATCATGACTTTGGACCGGCCACGCAAGCAAAAAGGCACTTGCGCCAAAAAGGCAAGCAGAAAATTTTGAGAGAAGTGAGAATAGCCCCTTGCTACACAAGGAAAAGATACTTGTGTCAAAAAGGTAATAAAAAGGACAACGAGAAGGGATAAAAGTCCTTTCTATACAACAAAAATAAACTTGTGCCAATGCCATAACAAACCCAAGACCTCATATATAAAAGAAGGAACATATGCCAAAGAGTGTGTAGCTAGGACCATGTGTCGGTGTCAAAATAGGCGGATCTCGGGTAGGGGGTCCCGAGCTGTGAGACTAGGATCGATGGTAATAGGAGATGAGGGAGACGATGTTTACCCAGGTTAGGGACTTCCTATGGAGGTAAAATGCTACGTCCTGCTTGATTATATTGATGATGTGTAGGTTGCAGAGTTGATCTACCTCGAGATCGAATAGCTAAACCCTAGATGAGTTGTCCTCCTCTACAACCTAAAACCCTTCGGCTTATATAGACGCCGAGGGTACCTATGGTTTACTCATGGTCCGTTACACATAGAAAGAAAAACATGCCTATCCACTATTCCAATCTTGGAGGACACCCCATGATTCCCGAAGCTTCCTTCCTTGAGACGGGTCCTTCGATCAATCCAATGCTTGGTAAATGTCCTATATAGTCCAGCCCATGAGAAATAGGTCGGCCACCCGACGACCCCTTAAACCAGGACTCCCTTGGTAGCCCCTAAACTAGCCTTCAATGCCAAGGGTCTTGGCTCCAGATTCACTTGATTAGAGTATTCGGCTTGCGATGCGAGTTCTTCTCCTTAATCAGTGATTGACCAAGTTTAATTTGGCCTCCAATGACATGTAGTTTTCTCGATTAGTAGATCACCCGAACACCATTAATAGCTTAGCCCTGAAGGCAAAGCGTCAGGGAGCAAACAATGATCCCTGACAACCTTTCTGATGAATGCTCACGGCCCACCATGACTGCTAAACCAGTTGCAAAAACTCGATTCGTGGTTCGAGGCCATTTTTTTCATCAGCACGATGCATTAATGCATAGATCGTGCTCCATTTCACATGGGATATGATTAATCATGTGCGTGTAATGGCACACACGTCTTGGGAATTGGTGGGATCCGTGGCGTAGTAAAGGGAGGTTAACCGACGACCAGCCCCATAAAAGGGGAAAAACCAAGGCCTAGCCAAGCTTCCCATTCGCATCATCTGCTTCCCGAATCTCCTAAACTCCCAGAGCCCAGATCCAGTTCTTTCGCAACTCCTTCTCCTATCTCAGCCATGGCTGGCTCTGGTTCCAATGGCAAGAGGGAGGCTTCCGCGATCACCGACAAGGATACCCGAGACCTGAAATAGGCCGGATACCTCCCCGCCAATGTCTAACATCGCGCCGCCGAGCCCAACCAGGTGGTTCCCACTCCCAAGCCTGACGAGAGGGTGGTGTTCGTCCCTCACTTCATCTGGGGACTTAGCTTCCCGCTCTACCCCTTCGTCAGGGGCTTATATTCTTCTACGGGCTCGACTTCCACGACTCCCGCCAAACTCCTCCATGCACATATCTGCCTTCATCATCGTCTGCGAGGCCTTCTTGTGGGTCAAACCACACTTCGGGCTATGGCTCAAGGTGTTCAACATCAAGCCGAAGTGTGTCACAGGCGAACACGCATACTGCGGAGGGGCAGTCATCAGCAAGCTCCCGCGCATCAGATGGCCGTCCAGTACCTTCATCGACACCATCAAGACTTGGTGAAAAGAGTGGTTTTATATCATCGAGCCAAGGGAAGAAGGTCAGGCTGCCCCGGCCGAGTTTAGATCCGCCCCACACAAGATTGACCTCATGGCTCCGAATGGGCTTTGGCTGGGTGTCGGATGCGGAGGTGGATAACCTGCAGAGGCGCGTCGCCTCAATGATCAAAGGCGAGATCGAGCTAGCCAACGTGGTCAAGATCATGCTTTGGCGGCGCATACTCCCCCATTACCGGGACTCCCCCATGCTTGACGATGAGCCTACTATTTGCCAGCTCTACCGCACCACTCCGGAGAAGCTATGGAAGGTGCTGCTCAAAGCTCAGGAGAGCTGGCCAGCCAAGTAGGAGGACTGGGGCCTACATGCTGATAACCCTCCTTCCTAGGTATAACACAGTTTCAATTGATCGGTTCCGTATTCCGAAAGAAAAATCTAAACACCTTTCCGATCATCTTTGCAGAAATGGTTGAGCAAGGCCACGGGCATCAACTGCCCGGCACCACAGTCTGAGGACCCCAGGTCCAAGCTGTTATCGAAGATGCTCATCATGGCACCTTACAAGGCGCCAGAAAAGAAAGAGAAGAAGAAGAAAAGTCGAGGTGGCCTCCGCATCAAGGACCAGCTGGACGCTGTGTCCGAGGAAACCCATGCCTCCTCTAATCAAGAGGAAGAGCATGAGGATGAGGTGGAAGGCGATTCCCCCTTGCAAGAAAGAGGGCGGCGTCACCGGACGCCGTAGAGGACGTACCTCCTCCTGCCTCGAAGAAGGCGGGTCGGCCGTAGTTGATTTTGTCCGACGACAGTTCAGACTCGGATACCGACTTCGAAGAATTTGAGAAGGTTCCTCAAAGGAACCTAAGGTTCAAGCCCCCAGCTCGAAGGTAAGAATCCGAAGACTCCCAAGCTATTTATGACAAGTTTTAGATGTTATTAACATGTGAGTGCCTTTTGATCTGCAGCCCACTATGCGTTCTCCCCACCGACCAAGTCTCGGACGGGGAGACCCCACCCATCGAGCTAGCAGAGAGTGGGACCGCGTCGCATCCCACACCTCCGGGTGCCACGAAGTACGCCGCGGAGGTGTCGTCCCACCAGGCTCCCTTAGAGCCGAACACCAGTGGTGGGGGTGATGACATCATGGCCGAGGTTAATGCCTCGGACACCGAAGACCGGGAGGAGGAGCCCCTCCCGAGCACTGAGGAGACCGGATGAAGGGATGTCCAGTCCCCTCCAAGGTCATCTCCGGAGCGCACCACGCCTCTAAAGCCACCGGTCCAATCCCCAGTTGGAGATTAGTCTAACCAGTCACCACCGGCACCGCCGACCACTGGGTGGCCAGTTATGGAGGAGGCTCTATCAAGCGCCTCCATCTCCGAGGATCACCGCACCCTTATGGGTGTGGTTTTGCAAAGCATTCAATCCGTTGATAGCGGACTGAAGGAGGCTTTCAACGGTCTCCTCACGGGCTTCCAGGTGAGCCACGTAATGTTCTATTTTTGGAATATTAATTTGTTACATTTGTGCTATCGTTATATATAGCAGCCCCCGAGCCCTAGGTGAGTTTAGAAAATCTCACCTGGGGGTCAGTTATAAATAGTGTCCGAAATGTTCTAACAACCCTTCAGAGGGCCGAACATAGGGTCATGTTTATGGCAGTTTGGAGGTTTGAACCCATGTAATTTGATAGGGATTTATTATTTGTAGGCTTCATCATCGACGGCGGTAGCTAATGTCGCCGAGCTAAACGAGCTAAATCGGAAGCTCAAGATCTTCGAGGATGAGCTTGACGCTCTGAACAAGAGATTCGACGAGGCGCAAGGTAAGCCAGATTGTCAAATCCGAATTTTTCATCACTAGTGATTCATACTGTCGACAGAGTATGCTTATATGTTTGATTCTTACACAGCCTCGGTGAAGGAAATTAAGAAGCTCAAGGCCGAGCTGCAAAAGGCGAAGCAAGAGGCCGCGGACGAGAAGGCAGTGGCCGAACAAGCAGCTATCGCTTTTTCGCTCTAAAAGCCACGAGCGCCAAGCATGAGGCTCGAGTGGAGGAAATCCAGCAGGAGCTCAAGGACGCCGGCTAGAAGTGTGAGGACGTTGAGCAGAAAGGCAAGGAACGGGCCACCGAACTATCCACCCTGAAATCCAATCTCCAAAAGGATCGGGTGGATAGGCGGTTCTTTGAAGAGCAAGTCCACCAAGTTAAGGATATCACAGATGGTAAGCCATATTTATTGAAGTGTGTCTTCGGTGATAGCAGGTTCACATTTCTCACCCAAGTGTGGCATTCCTCAGGCGCCTGCTCGGACCTCCGGAAGAGCATAGCGGACACGAACCAGTTCTATGCTTCACGGGGAGAAGGAGATGAAGCTCGTCCATTTCAAGCGCAATTTAAAGTTTCCGAGCGCTCTCCTCTCCTTACCGAGCAGCGGAAGCAGTTGATGGAGCTACACCGGATGGCAGAGTCGACCATGAAGGATCTCTGTATCCGGCTATGGCCCGATCAGCCATTGCCAAGCAGCTACTTCCGCCTGGTGCAGAAGGTGAGCAACGCCTCGCCTTGGTTCGATGCACTAAGGCATTCCTCCTGTATCGAGGGAGCTCAGATGGCCTTTGTGAGGACCAAGGTGCACTCGCCAGGGCTTAATCCTACGAAGATCGCCACCACCCCTCCGCCCCCTGGAAAGGATCATAGGTGCCCTAAGCACTACTTCCCTATAGTGATGGAGGGTGCTCGGGCAATAGAGGCTTAGTGTTCAAAAGAAAACATTTATGAGTAAATGCATTGTAATATGTCCGAAGACCTCTTAACGCTTGTATGGTTATGATGCATGGTTTATCATGCCTTTCATGTTTTGCATTCGTTATAACTCCTGTGTGGCCGTTGAAACTGAAAGTTGCGAGTTGTCGGCTTCAGCCCCCATGTAGATACTATGTGAGGTGTCTCTTCCTACGCACTATGACCCTTAGCCGAGCTATCGGTACCCGAAAGCGGTAGTGTGAGGCGAACAAGGCAATCAGGCCATAATGCTTTATTACTTTCACTTAGCCGTAAGAGCACAAAAAACGAATGCGAGGGCTGATGACTATCTCCCAGTGATGTTCGGATGAACCGCGGCTAAAGACGATATCACATGGTTTCTACGAATACCAAACCCAACGTATGACACTGAATAACCTCTAAGGAGGTATTTAGTATAACACTTAAGCTCGAAATCGCGGACCGGTTCTCGCATACTATGACAGTCGGTTTTTGGCTTTCTCCCCTAAGGTGCTTGACAAGGCCAGCTAGAAACACAATCGTAGTGGTTCTCCCTTTGCCCTTTTATCCGAACAAGCGGAACATAAAGGGGAAAGCACAGGAGCCGGGTAACCCAACTATTGACCCAAAACATAGTTTGGAACCAATACATATAAAGCAAATTCCAAGACACCGAACGCATAATCAATTGTGCTTAGGGAGATTTTTTAAATTCGAGCCCTCGGTCTATTAGCCGGTTGCATCATAGTGTGTACCAAACATTTTCGCAAGAAGAGGGAGAAAATAGAGCATGTGCCAAAAAACACAGCAAAGAGACCATGTGTAATGGTTTTATATTTTGCTCGACAACTCTTATTGTTCAAATTGCTGAAGCAACTATTTACAGATATTTGAAAATGAAATATAAATTTTATAGGAGTGGTTGTACCAGGGGTCTTCGATGGGTGACCTAACATCCTCGATGTGCCCTGTCGGTGCTCCTACCCCTCCTAGGGAGTTGTATACCTCGATGGGTGGTGCTGCTTGGCAAGCAACCCTTGGAAAGAAAGTCTTGAGAAGTCACCGAAGTGTGGATGAGCTTTACACTTTAGGAGATCCTTGATGGTGCTTGTAGTGTGTCCGAAGACATTTGATGGTGGTAGTTCGGTTCAGCCGCCCATGGAATCTTGAGCGCGAAGTTGTGCCTCCTCGGCACTTACTTTACTATACTTAGGGCTGTGCAATGGGGAGAGAGTCCCTATTTATAGGGAGAGGAAGGTTCTAGGAGTTCGGGATGCAACCGAGCTTGCTTCACAACGTTACGTGCCTTTACGGCAGATGTCGGTGTTTGTTGATCATCATTGTAATGGAATTCGGCCGCCAGGGCCAACGCATGTTCCTCAGTTTGGAGGGAGTGCTCCATGTTGCCGTTGACAGTAATGACCCCCTTAGGGCCAGGCATCTTGAGCTTGAGGTATGCGTAGTGTGGGATGGCGTTAAAGCGAGCGAACGTTGTACGGCCTAGCAGGGCGTGATAGCCGTTGCGGAAAGGTACAATGTCGAAGATCAAGTCTTCGCTTCGAAAGTTATCGGGCGAGCCGAACACTACTTCCAAGCTTACAAAGCCCGTGCACCGGGCTTCGACCCCTGGGATCACTCCTTTAAAGGTAGTGTTGCTGGGTTTGATCCTTGACGGATCTATACCCATCTTTTCCACCGTGTTTGAGTAAATTAGATTGAGGCTACTTCCTCCATCCATTAGGACTTTAGTGAGGTGGTACCCATCTATGATGGGGTCTAGGACGAGGGCGGCCCAACCCTCATGATGGATACTGGTCGGGTGGTCACGTTGATCGAAGGTGATTGGATACGCCGACCATGGGTTATACTTCGGGGCTACACGCTCTACAGCATAGACCTCTCGATGGGCGTGCTTCCTCTCCTTTTTGGGTATATGAGTGGCATATATCATATTCACGGTTTTTACCTCTGGGGGGAACTGCTTCTGTCCGCCCCCAATCGGACCGCAGGGTTCGTCCTAGTCCTCGCTGCGTGGGCCCTTGCCTTGTTCCTCGACTGCGAGTTTGCCGGCCTGTTTGAATACCCAACAGTTACGGTTGGTGTGGTTGGCGGGCTTCTCTTGAGTGCCATGGATCTAGCAAGGCCTCTCCATGATTTTGTCCAGTGAGGTGGGTCCGTCGCGATTGCCTTTAGGAGGCTTCTTCGCTGCCCTGGTCGGGAATTGCGGAATCCGACGTTAACGGTCGTGTCATCGGCATCACTGTTGCTGTGTCGGCACTTATTCTTATTGCATTTGGTTTCCCGTTTCTGTCCCGAACTTCAGAGGTTCCGGGGTCTTCGGGGTTGTGGCTCCGTCTTGCTAGCCAGTTATCCTCGCCCGCGCAAAAGCGAGTTATGAGTTATGTAAGGGTGGACATTGTCCGAGGTTTATCTTGGCCGAGATGGCAATCCATCCATTCATCTCAAATATTGTTCTTGAAGGAGACTATTGCCTCGGCGTCCAGGTAGTCGACGATCTGGTTTTCTTGGTCAAGAACCATTCCAGAATTGTTGTGCGGACTCTCTTGACTTCTGGACGATGTTGCTCAGGTCGGAGGACTCTGAAGGCCAAACATAGGTTCCCTGGAAGTTAGATCGGAATGCATCCTCTAGGTCCTCCCAGCACCCGATGGAATTTTCGGGGAGGCTGTTTAGCCAGTGTCGAGCTGGCCCCTTAAGCTTTAGGGGTAGATACTTGATGGCGTGGAGATCATCTCCTCGCACCATGTGGATGTGGAGGAGTAAATCCTCAATCCATACGATTGGGTCAGTTGTCCCATCGTATTGCTATATGTTTATGGGTTTAAACCCCTAAGGGAACTGATGCTGCATCACCTTGTCCGTGAAGCATAGTGGGTGGGCAGCGCCTCTGACCCGAGCTATGTCACACTGATAGTCAGCGTTCGTTCTAGCTCGGTTTCGTTCCTGGCCTCTATTGTTGCGATCGTGCCAAGGTCGGTACCCCTCCCGTCGATTGGGCGAGTACCCTCTAGATCCGTAGATGGATCTTGTATGACCTGCCCTGTGGTCCAAGTCGTGTCGCAGGTTGAACCTGTCACCGGGCTCTATTGTCTCTTTTCCCCGTCTTCGGGGTATCGTCGGCCTATAACCGGTGTCATCAGCCGTCCTATCTCGTCCTCGAGGAGGGCGGCTTGGCTTTTCGTATGGGGTATGTTTAGGAGACGACGTATCAGTAAGCTCGTCATCGAATTGTGGCGGCAGTCTTTGGCGTGGATAGCTTTTGGGTTGGTCCAATAGACCGGTATCGTATCCTTCCTCAGCTGATAGGACCCTCGTCCATCGATCGTTGAGGTTGTCCTGTTCAGCTTTAAGCTATCGTTCTTTTGCCTTCAGGCTACAGGGCATGGCTATATGCTGTTTCCTGAACAGTTCCTGATCTTCGAGGTTATCAGGGATGGCAAAGTCATTGGCTTTCGGGATGTCCTCCTCCTCGACAAGGGGGTGTAATTGTCGTACTCGGAATCATTTAGGTCATCGAGGTTGAGTTGATCATCCGGTCTCTCCTGACACTCTAGCGGGTGTTCCGAGATATCGAGATCGCCGAGGTCTTCGGGGGCATCTCCGTCCCCGGTGCCAAAGATAGCTTTTCTTCACTTTTTTCCCTTTGATCGTTTATGCGGCTTTCGGTGCCTTGATGGTGCTTCACCCAATTTTTCGCCATAGTTTTTAGGTGTATGCTCATCATTAGTGGCTGGAGTGTCCACCATGTAGACATTGTACGTGGAGGTAGCAGCCCATCGCCCTATGTTAACGGGGGTGGGGGCGCAATCTTCCTCATCCATGTATTCTGCCTCCTCGGAGGCATAGTCCAACATGTCGGTTAAATCCTCGACGGTGGCTATCAAGTGGGTGGTGGGTGGGATGAAAAATTCGTCCTGACCCGCCTTGAGACCGATCTGAGCATAGATCGGGGTTAGGTCATTGGTAATTTTCATCCACGAGATCCAATCTAAGGTCTCGTTGAGTGTCGAGAGCTCAATCAGGTCGACCTGCTCGGAGCGTTCAGAGTTAATCTCCGGCGCATCCATGCGAGGAGAGTGTTCGACAAGAGTAGGTATCCGGGCGTCTGGCACTATGGCTGAATCCGTACTAAAAGTCACGTCCTCGCCAGGGTAGATCCTGCGGGCAGGATCGAAAGAGGAATCCGAGGTTAAAGCCTCGGAGTCTTCGGGCGTGGCAGGCAAGACTACGAGCTTGGTTAGCGAAAGATCGCCCCAAGAGTCTATGGAGAACTCCAGGTTCCCAAATCTGACCTCTTGATCAGGGGTAAAACTTCTGACCCGGTCTAGATGGCAGGTCGGGTCAGCATGCAGCACAATGCTCCTGAAAGCGAAGATCTGTCTGGGGACAAATGTGTCCATGTTGCGGACTTCTTCGTTGATGACAACACGAGCCATCAATTCCTTTGGCGATCACAACGGAACTCTCAATGAAAGCACCAATGTCGGTGTCAAAACCGGCGGATCTCGGGTAGGGGGTCTCGAGCTGTGAGACTAGGATCGATGGTAACAGGAGACGAGGGAGGCAATGTTTACCCAGGTTCGGGCCCTCCTATGAAGGTAAAACCCTATGTCCTACTTGATTATATTGATGATTGTAGGTTACAGAGTTGATCTACCTCGAGATCGAATAGCTAAACCCTTGATGAGTTGTCCTCCTCTACAACCTAAAATCCTCCAGCTTATATAGACGCCAAGGGTACCTAGGGTTTACTCATGATCGGTTAAACATAGAAGGAAAAACATGACTATCCACTATTCCAATCTTGGAGGACACCCCACGATTCCCGAAGCTTCCTTCCTTGAGACGGGACCTTCGATCAATCCAATGCTTGGTAAATGGCCCATATAGTCCAGCCCATGAGAAACAGGTCGGCCACCCGAGGACCCCTTAAACCAGGACTCCCTCACCATGCATAGACAGTCGCCTCCCTTTGTATTTATACAAGTGATGCTGAATCAGACCGACTCATAAATTCCTGAGTTGAAGGAGCAGAACTTGTTGCTTTATCTCGTAGTGCCATCATGAATGGATATTAATCTGGCTTGAATGAATCCTTGACCATGGTTGCAGTGCAACCCAGCAATTTATTATTTGTACGAATATCCCAGAATAATGCCTTTGTGCTTGAAATGAATCTTGGGCTGTGGTTGCAATGCAACCCAACAAATTATATTGGTATAGCAATCTTTGAGCAACTTGTAAGAAAACAATATGAGACCCGCACTTTCAAAGATAGAACCGACTTCTGCAAAACATAAGAAATGTATATATATATATATATTTAAATTGGTACAATAACAAAATAATATAAACAAACAAATTAAAATTAAAATTAAAAAGTTGGCTTCCGAGGCTCGACATAAAGACCGACTTCTAAGGCTCAAGTCTAAGTTTGGTTTCTTGTGCAAGCAGGCCTTGTAGCCTCTTTTCATTTATCCTAGCTCTTTGAAAGTCGGCTCTCACATGACTTAAACTAATGTTTTAACTTTTATAAGTTTAGGGTTGACATAGTCCATAATAGGCATGAGTGCGATTGACTTAGCAAAAGTACATCAGGTCACCTTTTTGGAGTAGCATCAAGCTAACAAGCAGGTATAACCAAATGTAATGATGACATATGCCGAGCAAAAAGGGATGTTAGTAGCTAAAGTCTTTGAGTCGGAAGCCCTCAGATGACCAATGATCTAATAATAAAGACTGAACACACAACTTTTGAGGCGAAACGAAAAACTCCAGGTTCCAGAGATGTTGACTTTATTTCATTGTTCGAAATTGGGCATGATACTCATGTTTAGATTGTGCATCATGACGACTAGTCTTCTTTGGTAACCTTACTTTTTCATCAACAAGGCAGGATACCCATGTTTGAATTACACCTTATGGCTGCTAGTCCTCTTTGGCAACCTTTAATTTTTCTCAAACAAGGCAAGATACCTATATTTAGACTATGCATAATGGAGACTAGTCTTCTTTGATAAACTCGATGGTTGATGATGCAGTATAAATCCCCGAAAGCTTGAGATTAGTCATTGGGAGATTGTAGACAACCCCATAAGAGTCGCAAGCCGGTAATCTGGCAAATGGTTCGAGCCAGATTTTTTCGAAAAAAGGTCCTTCTCGGAGGTGAAACCGGTACTCTTCAACAGCGAAGTCAACACTTTTGAATGAGAAGCCGACAGTTTTCAGAAGGCGAAGCTAACACTTTTGAAGGCAAAGACGACACTTTTTTCACGTGAAGTCAACACTTTTTGGAAGGCAAAACCGACACATTATGGAGGTTAAGTCGGCTTTTTCTGAAGGTGAACCTAGCACTTTTCGGAAGGTGAAGCCGACACTTTCTGAAGGTAAAGCCGACACTTTTGGATGGCAAAGCCGATACATTTCCACGGCAAAGTCGCAACTTTTTTGAGTAAGCCCAATTTTTTGGTCACAGACCCGTATTTTGGTCATAAGTCAGAATTTTGGAGAGACGGAATTTTGGTCACAAGCCAAAATTTTGGAGAGATGGAAAAATTGGTCATTAGCCGGAATTTTGAAGAGACGACAATTTTGGTCATAAGATGGATTTTGAAAAATGTAAATTTTGGTAATAAGCCAGAATTTGGTAATAAGACAGATTTTGGTCATAAGCCGGAAATTTGTAGAGATGGAAATTTTGGTCATAAGCCGGCTTTTTGAACAGACGGAAATTTTAGGCATAAGCCAGAATTTTGAAGAGACAATTTTCTGTCGACTACTCTATGCTCGGATCTCCTAGATCTTCATGGTCGACTCTTCCACGACCCGCTCTCTTGTCTCCTCTAGGGCGGCTCTCCTTTGATAAAGCCTATGGAATTGTCGATTTTGCTGAAGCGGACCCGAAATCCTGACTCCGACGGGTTGGTCTCAGAACCCAAAGTCAAGTCATCGATGTAGATCCGTTTGTGTTGGCTCGTCCTCATCCGCTTAATGGCAAGCTCCCCGATCCCTGGAAGTGCTCCCTCTAACAATATAACACCACCGTGCGTTGACCCCATGGTGGGCGCCAACTTTTGTGGTTTTGTCATGGAAGATGGCCTCGTGAGAAGACTAAGTTATGAGGCCATTGCTGCTAGGTGGAAGCTTGGATGGGGTTGACGGGAAACGAGAAGATGCAAGTTTACCTAGGTTCGGCCCCTCACGGTGGAGGTAAAAGCCTACTCCTGCTTGATTGCTATTGATTGTGGTGGTTTCGATTACAAGGGCGCCATTTAGCCACCATAGTCTCGAGAGCTATGGAAACATACATCTCGAGACCTATCAAAACATCTACATCGATACCTACCAAAACATCTGTCTCAAGACTTGTTTGTCTAAAAACTATCCTTTTGATTACCGGTGACTTGCTTTATATAATAGTTGAGCCCTTGGGGTTACAAGATATTTTGGGTTATACCCATAGTTAGAGTCCGACACAATTCCTCTAAATCCTCCATGTCTTCCAAGTTGGGGTCTCCCTCTTGTTTTTGGCTTCCTTGGTGGAATTTTGTCTAAGTCCAAGTCTTGTAGCAAGACAGGTCAAGATTATAGCAGGATCAAGATTGTAGTTGAGTAAAGATTGTAGTCGGGCCATGATTGTAGTCAGGTCAAGATTGTAGCCGGGTCAAGATTGTAGTCGGCCGACTTAACTCCAGAAATGATTTATCCTCAGAAACCTGTCTAGCTACGGGTAAATCCCCCAACATTAGCCCCTAGGCTAGCTTGAGTATAGGCTCTCCGTGCATTGATGCTAAGCTCCTGGAATAAAAATATTTAGTACATTAAGGGACTGACTCGCTCATATGACCAGTTTATTCAATGAACCGAATCTTGAAAAGTCATGGCTTGTTTGTCATATCAACAAGTCGGCTTCACAATCAACTTGGTGATGTTGGTTCCTCGTAGGAAATATTGGGAATAATAACCCATATGACATTGAGTCGGTTTCTTGTGCTTCGACTTAAAAATATTGGGAATAAAAATCTGACTGATGTTTGAGTCGGTTTTTGAGGTTTTTATGAATAGCTTGTGATAGAGGCAAGGGTCCCGATCTTTCGATGAGATGATAACCTTCGACTTGGTGGAGTCGACTTTGAGGATCCAACTGCAAACATGCACGATGTTGCGCCTTAGCAATCACTAAACCAATGTCCGGGAGGTTAGTGACGATGCTGAAAGCACGATCATCGTGACCATGAAGGTATATTCTTTCATGCAATCGAAGAACCAGCAAGAATATGATGAGAGCAATATGAATATTACGAATATGAATGAATTATGGAGAAATGTGGGGTTTCAAAAGCGGTCTTGGCCTGGTTGTTGGACACAAATGAAGTATACAAAGCTACAGCAATGGCTAACTTTTAACTAAATAAAATCCAAGTCCAAATGATGTCGTAAGGGTTGTACTTATAGGGGAAAAGAGAGGAGATTTGGTCCACCCTTTCAAGGTGGGACTAAACAACCTCCCGAGACATTTTCCCTACAATATGGGCTCTAAAAATCCTATGAAGTAGTTTTCCAAAATTACATGGGCCTAGACCAAAAATAAGGTGGCACAACACAAACAGTAAGCCATGGAAGAAATTTATAAAAGACCATCTTGTATATTTTGACCATTTTCTTGTATGTCATCATGGTGGCTTCAAAGTGTGGAAATCTTCACTGGAAACTCCATTTTGTTCCCTCTACGCCCACCTTCATATGCATGCTTGATCATGCTCCAGCGTTCATCCTTCTTGTTAATGCTAGCCTCTTCAATTGTAATAAACACAAATTTATCTAAGTTAGGCATCATCACATTCTCTTAATCATTAGGAGCATTACCAAGAAACAAAAGTACCTGATAAAATTTAACTAGAGCACGAGCTCTCGTAGTTGGTCCAATAGGTATAGCAGCAGGGGTTGTGGGTATAACTATGTTATAAATGTCCTCATCATCCTCCCCTCTTGAAAACAAAGACATCCTCGGTGTTTCTTACTATGAAATGTGGCTAACAAAAGAGACAAGGTGTACACATTGTATATGTATATGTCATCCATTTTTATTGATCTCAGTTGTGGCACATGTGACACATTTATACAAGAGCACTCTTCAAATGTCATGAATTATAAAGCCCAAATATGATCCCAGAAAGTCAAAGGCATGAATATATTGCAACTCAGTTTGCACATATAAGTGAAACTCTTACTCATATTAGAAGGTTGGAAATGCTCATCATTAAACCATCCCAACATTGTTAAATAAACCTAAATTCTTTCAAATTTACACGCTGCAACATGCTTAAATAAGCAAACATGCAACATATCATTTGACACAGAATCGTCACTAAGATTGGAGGTCATATGCAAAAGATTAAACACTGGCCAAATTATTTTCAAACACATTTGATCCAAATCTAATTTATTCTCTTATTCACATGGTTCTTTCAAATCAATAGTTAATTCAATGGGCGCACTCAAAAGTTTTGATGTTGTAATTGTTTGATCATGTGGCAAAGTCAAATCATCAACATAGTCCTTTAAAATAGGTGGTAGGTCATCATACTCATGTGTACGTGGAAGATCAGTACCTTTATCATTACCTCTTATGATCAACTCAGATGATTTAGGCATTCTTGGTGGTGATGTGTCACATGGTGGAGTTGACCTAGTCCTCACAAAAATGGATGTGATTTTCATGGTACGCCTAATAGTTGAAGGAACAACTGTATCAACTCTTGCAATGTGCATCTTGCGCTAGTTCTCCTTGTGGGTAACACGTCGTTTTATTTCCTACTCGGCTTTGCAAGCAAGACGAAACAAATGGTCCATAGGATAACACTTTTCATGAATTAGTCTCTCCGGAATATCACGGTTTAATCCTCCCCAAAATCTATCCATAAAATCTTCTTCACTCTCTTCTAAAGAGGAATGCAACAAGGTCGTTTGTCAATCGTCATAATATTTTGTTATGGTGTCACTACCTTGTTTTAAATGTTGTAACTTTTTAATCATATCACGAGTATAATAAGCGAGGACAAATGTGTGTCTCGTGGCAAGTTTCAAATCATCCCAAGTAGTAGGTATATGATTAGGGTGTAACCGACAACAATCGCTCCACCAAACCAAAGCATAAGTAGTGAATGACCCAACCACAACCTTAACATTTCTACCCTCAGAAAAATTCTAGGATGCAAATATATTATTTATTTCGAATTCCTAGTCCATATATAAGCCTAAAACAACCATTAAATGGTGGTATAGAAACATTAACCTGATCATTTGCATTTGGATCTCTTTGCACCTCTCGTGACCATTGTTGTATTTGTGTATGTGGTGGCACGTCTCCCATGATCGAAGAAGCCCATGAACTGAGAACTCTGGATCCTATCATGATTAGTAGAAACAAGAAACAAAATACAAGAATAATGTTCCTATGAACTACTGGGATGTGTTGGTAAAACGCTCACAGCAAAGAAAATATCAATGTCTTACAAGATCTTACCATGCAGTAGGTGGTGACGGCAAACGACGGTGTCAAATAACTCCATAAAGTCAATAGTTATCATCTCATCGAAAGATCAGGACCCTTGCAACTATCATGTGGTATCAATTTTTGGGTTGCTCGGTGAGAATTTCTAGTTATCCCTAGTTTATTGTTTTTACTCGTCGTCCGAGAAAAAGCCGTAATTTTTTAAGATCTGTTGATCCTTGTCCAAGACAGTCTAAGCCTTTTTGCCATTACCACTTAGTTTTTGTTCTGTTGAATTTTCGGTTGCATCATGGGTCGAGTTGTTTGTTTTAGAGTCTAGCCTTTTAGAGTTTTGAGTTCTAGTCACGTTTACTTCATGCCACATCCACATACACCATCATACACTTCATTGTCATCTTCCTCTGCCACCTCCCACCGTTGTCGTACACTATCGTCATGTCATTAGTTTATCTCATAGTCTATTTCATCATGGGGGAGAGAGAAAATTTCTAGGAGAAAAAGAAAGCAAGAGGAAATTTTGTTTAGCTATTCAGAACTGGATCACATAGAAACTTGAGTTCATCCCACAAGCTCCTTTGAAAAGATATAAAGAAGGAAATAATGTGATTTGTTGGAAATAAAGGACTAAACATAAAGAGAAACAGACCAAACTCGTTTGATCTATTAGAGAAAGAAAAACAGGTCGGTTGTCATTTTTCAAAGCAATCACACGTGAGTTGTATGGTTTTGGAAGGAGATAAATATTTAAAAATAAATCTGCACGTCAATCAAGGAGAGTTGTTTGCTTCCACGTTGGGGCATCAAAAAAACAAAATAAGAAAAGTTGTGTTTGGATCTACGTCCTTTGGCATTATTTTCTGATACCACTTGATCGAGGCAAAAGTGTCCTGTCTTTCGATGAGATGATGGCTATCGTTTTCGGTGGAGTAGACTTTGACGATCCGACTGTTGGAAATATGCCCTAGAGGCAATAATAAATTAGTTATTATCATATTTCTTGTTCATGATAATCGTTTATTATCCATGCTATAATTGTATTGATCGGAGACTTAAATGCATGTGTGGATACATAGACAAAAACATGTCCCTAGTATGCCTCTAGTAGACTAGCTCGTTGATCAAAAGATGGTTAAGGTTTCCTAGCCATGGACATGAGATGTCATTTGATAACGGGATCACATCATTAGGATAATGATGTGGTGGACAAGACCCAAACTACAAACATAGCATATGATCGTGTCAGTTTATTGCTACTATTTTCTGCATGTCAAGTATATGTTCCTATGACCATGAGATCATGCAACTCATGGATATCGGAGGAGTGCCTTGTGTGTATCAAACGTCACAACGTAACTGGGTGACTATAAAGGTGCTCTACAGGTATCCCCGAGGGTGTCTGTTGAGTTGGCATGGATCGAGACTGGGATTTGTTACTCCATGTGACGGAGAGGTATCTCAGGGCCCACTCGGTAATACAACATCACAATGAGCCTTGCAAGCAATGTGACTAATTGTTAGTTACGGGATCTTGTATTATGGAACGAGTAAAGAGACTTGCCAGTAACAAGGTTGAACTAGGTATGGAGATACCGACGATCGAATCTCGGGCATGTAACATACCGAAGAACAAAGGGAACATCGTACGGGATTAACTGAATCCTTGACATAGAGGTTCGACCGATAAAGATCTTCGTAGAATATGTAGGAACCAGTGTGGACGTCTAGGTCCCGCCATTGGTTATTGACCGTAGAGGTGTCTCGGTCATGTCTACATAGTTCTCGAACCCGAGGGGTCTGCACACTTAAGGTTCGGTGACGTTTCGGTAGTGTAGAGTTATGTATGGTGGTGACTGAAGTTTGTTCGGAGTCCCGGATGAGATCCCGGACGTCACGAGGAGCTCCGGAATGGTCTGAAGGTAAAGATTCATATATATGAAGTCCCAGTTTGGTTTCCGAAAAAGTTTCGGGCTCATCGGTAGTGTACCGGGAGTGCCGGTAGTGTACCGAGAGTGCCGGCAGTGTACCGGGAGGCCTCCGGGAGGGGTATTTCGACCCCAATAGGTCCATGGGCTGTGGGAGAATAATAAACAGCCCTTAGTGGGCTGGGAAAACAGCCACAAAGGCCCATGGCACAGGAGAGAAAGTCCTAAAGCAAAAAGTGGAAAATCAGCCAATAGGAGGTAATCCTACACCAACTAGGATTGGAGGTGAAGTAGGATTGCTTCCCACCTCCTATTTCGGCCGACCCAAAGGCCTTGGCTGCCTCTCCTCTCCTCCTAAATATACTGGTGGATTGGGTGGTTTTTGGACAGAATTTCCGGCCACGTGCTACCCGTTCCACCGGTGCATAGTTTCTCCTCTAGATCGTAGTTCCGCAGTGCTTAGGCGAAGCCCTGCCGGAATTGCTCCACCACCATCACCGGAGTGCCATCATGCTGCTGGTGAACTCTCTCTCCTATCCACCTCCTCTTGCTGGATCAAGACGGTGGAGATCGTCATCAAGCTGCACGTGTGCTGAACGCGGAGGTGTCGTCTGTTCGGCGCTAGATCGGAAGGACCATGATCAAGATCGCGAGACAGTTCGTGATGTGATCACGGAACGGATCGTGATGAGTTCATGGGACAGATCGTGATCAAGATCGTGAGACGGATCGTGATGATTTCGCGGACGGATCATGATGTGTTCGCGGGACGGATCATGATTGGATCACGGGACGGATCGTGATGAGATCGCGGGACGCTCGGCGATTTGGATCGCGAAGATGTTCGACTACACCAACCGCGTTTCTTAACGCTTCCCACTTAGCGATCTACAAGGGTACGTAGATCCACTCTCCCTCTCGTAGATGCTCATCACCATGGATAGGTTTGCGTGTGCGTAGGAAATTTTTTGTTTCCCATGCGACGTTCCCCAACAGTGGCATCATGAGCTAGGTTGATGGTTCGATGAGATCTCGAGTAGAACACAAAAGGTTTGTGGGCGTTGATGCTTAGATTGCTTCCTCCTGGTCGGATTTTGGTTCAGCGGGATTGTAAGATGAAGCGGCCCGGACCAACATTACTCGTACGCTTACGAGAGACCGGTTCCCTTGACGCAACTTGTTGCTTAGATGGCTTGCGGGTGATAGTTTCTCTTACTTTAGTTGGATCGGATCCGACAAAGGCGGTCCTTGAGAAGGTTGAAAAGCAATCTATGTATCACCGTTGTGGTTTATGCGTAGGTGAGAATCGTTCCTTCTAGATACCCGTAGCAGCCACGTAAAACTTGCAACAACAATTAGAGGACGTCTAACTTGTTTTTGCAGGGTATGTTGCGATATGATATGGCCAATTACATGATGTGATATATGTGATGTATGAGATGATCATGTGATGTATAGATTATCACGACTTGCATGTCGATGAGTACGGCAACCGGCAAGAGCCATAGGGTTGTCTTTAATTATTGTATGACCTGCGTGTCAATCATTAAGCGCTATGTAATGCTTTACTTTATCGCTACGGTAGCAATAGTAGTAGAAGCATGCAGGGCGTGACAACCCCGATGGCGACACGTTGATGGAGATCAAGATGATGGAGATCATGGTGTCATGCCGGTGACGATGGAGATCATGCCGGTGCTTTCTAGATGGAGATCAAAAGCACAAGTTCATGGCCATATCATGTCACTTATGATTTGCATGTGATGTTAATCCTTTTTATGCACCTTGTTTTGCTTAGGACGACGGTAGCATTATAAGGTGATCCCTCACTTAATTTCAAGATAAATTGTGTTCTCCCCGAGTGTGCACCGTTGCGAAAGTTCGTCGTGTTGAGACACCACGTGATGATCGGGTGTGATAGACTCTACGTTCACATACAACGGGTGCAAGCCAGATTTGCACGTGCAGAACACTCGGGTTAAACTTGACGAGCCTAGCCTGTATAGACATGGCCTCGGAACACAAGAGACCGAAAGGTCGAACATGAGTCATATAGCAGATATGATCAACATGATGATGTTCACCATTGTAGCCACCTCAACTCACGTGATGATCGGACTTGAGTTGGTGAATTTGGATCATGTATCACTCGAATGATCGGAGGGATGTCAATTTGAGTGGGAGTTCTTAAGTAATATGATTAATTGAACTCATTATCATGAACATAGTCAAAGTGTCTTTGCAAATTATGTTGTAGATTACTAGATCGCGTTGTAGCTCCCTTGTATTTTTATATCTTCCTAGAGAAATAGAATTGAAAGATGTTGGCAGCAAAATTGCGGACTGGGTCCGTGATCTGAGGATTGTCCTCATTGCTGCATAGAAGGCTTATGTCCTTAATGCACCGCTCGGTGCGCCATCCCATCTAGCGTCGTCTTTAGATGTTGTGAACATCTGACAGGCACGTTTCGATGACTACTTGATAGTTTAGTGCGTCATGCATTACGGCTTAGAATTGAGGCTCCAAAACGTTTTGAACGTCATGGAACATATGAGATGTTCTAAGAGCTGAGATTGCGATCTCGGGCTCGTGCCCCAGTTGCGAGATATAGGATCTCCAACGAGATTCTTTGCCTGCAAGATGAAAGAGAATAGCTCAATCGTTGAGCATGTGCTCAGACTGTCTGGGTACTACAATCGCTTGAATCGAGTGGGAGTTGATCTTCCAGATAAGATAGTGATTGATGTAGTTCTCCAAGTCACTGTCACTGAGCTACTAGCACTTGGTGATGAACTATAAAATGCCAGGAAAAGAAATGTTGAACCTTGAGTTGTTCGCGATGTTTGACACCGCGAAGGTAGAAATCAAGAAGGAGCGTCAAGTGTTGATGGTTAATCAAACCACTAGTTTCGAGAAGGGCAAGAGCAAGGAGGGAAACTTCATGGATAGCAAGTCAGTTGCTGCTCCAGTGAAGCAACCCAAAGTTCAACTCAAACCCGAGACTAAGTGCTTCTGTTATGAGGTGAGCGGTCGCTGAAGCGGAACAACCCTAGATACTTGGTAGATAAGAAGGCTGGCAACATCGACAGAAGTATATTTGATATACAAATTATTGATGTGTACCTTGCTAGTACTCCTAGTAGCACCTGGGTATTGGATACCGGTTCGGTTGCTAAATGTTAGTAACTCGAAATAAAAGCTATAGAATAAACGGAGAACTAGCTAAGGGTGAGGTGACGATATGTGTTGGAAGTGTTTCCAAGGTTGATGTGATCAACATCGCACGCTCTCTCTACCTTCAGGATTAGTGACGAACCTGAATAAATGTTATTTGGTGTTTTGCGTTGAGCATGGACATGATTAGATCATGTTTGTTGCAATACGGTTATTCATTTGAATTAGAGAATAATGGTTATTCTGTTTGCATGAATAATACCTTCAATGGTCATGCACCCAGTGAGAATGGTTTGTTGAAATCTTGATTGTAGTAATACACATGTTCATAACATTGATGTCAAAAGATACAAAGTTAATAATGATAGTACCACAAATTTGTGGCACTGCCACAGAATGTCATATTGGTATAAAGCGCATGAAGAAACTCCATGCTGATGGATCTTTAGACTCATTCGTTTTCGAATCGGTTGAGACATGCGAACCATGCCTCTTGGGCAAGATGACTAAAGGACCCCGTTGGATGGAGCGGGCAAGTGATTCATTGGAAATGATACATGTTGATGTATGCAATCCAGTGAGTCTTGTAGCGTGTAGTGGATATCGTTATTTCCTTACCTTCACTGATGATTTGAGTAAATATAGTGTATATTTACTTAATGAAACACAAGTCTGAATCATTTGAAAGGTTCAAGCAAATTCAGAGTGAAGTTTAAGATCATCGTGACAAGAAGATAAAAATAACTGCGATATGATCGTGGAGGTGAATATCTGAGTTACGAGTTTGGCATACAACTTAAGACAATGTGAAATTTGTTTCACAACAAATGCCACCTAGAACACCATAGTGTGATGTTGTGTCCGAACATCATAGTCATTCTCTATTGATATAGTGCATACTGTTATGTCTCTTATCGTTTTACTACTATAATTTTTGGGGTTATGCATTAGAGACAACTACATTCACTTTAAATAGGGCATCATCTAAATCCGTTGAGATGACACCGTGTGAATTATGGTTTGATAGAAACCTAAGCTGTCATTTCATAGTATTTGGGGCTGTGACACTTGTGTGGAAAATGTTTTCACCTAATGAGGTCGAACCCAAGGCGGACAAATGCATCTTCATAGAATACCCTAAGATCAGTTGGGTGAACCTTCAATCTCAGATCCTAGTGCAAAGTGTTTGTTGTTTAAACGGATCCTTTCTCGAGGAAATGTTTCTCGCGAAAGAATTGAGTGGGAGGAAGATAGAACTTGATGAGGTTGTTAAACCTTTGTTCAACCAGAGAGTAGCGCAGCGTAGAAAGATGTTTTTGCGAAGCCTACGTTAGTTGAAGAGGAAGTTAATGATGATGATCATGAAGCTTCAGGATCAAGTTACTATCGAACTTCGTAGGTCGACAAGGATGTGTACTGCTCCTAAGTGGTACGACAACTCTGTCTTGGAGATCATGTTGTTGGACAATGATGAACCTACGAGCTATGGAGAAGCGATGATGGGCCCGGATTCCGACAAATGGTTGGAGGCCATGAAATCCGAGATAGGATCCATGTATGAAAACCAAGTGTAGACTTTGGTAGACTTGCTCGTTGGACGGCAGGTCGTTGAGTACAAATGGATCTTTAAAATGAAGACAGACACTGATGGTGAATGTCACCATTTGTAAAGCTCGACTTGTTGCAAAGATGTTTGTAACAAGTTCAAGGAGTTGACTACGATGAGACTTTCTCACTCGTAGTGGTGCTAAAGTCTGTTGGAATTATGTTAGCAGTTGCTGTGTTTTCAATTATGAAATCTGGCAGATGGATGTCAAAACATCGTTTCCTTAACTGTTTACTTGAGGAAAGGTTGTATGTGATACAACCGGATGGTTTTGTTAGTCCTAAGGATGCTAAAAGGTGTGCAAGCTTTAGTGATCCTTCTATGGACGGAAGCAAGCATCTCGGAGTTGGAATATACACTTTGATGAGGTGATCAAAGTTTTAATGTTTATACAAGGTTTACGAGAAACTTGTATTTACAATAAAGTGAGTGGGAGCACTATAGAATTTCTGATAAGTATATGTGGATGACATATTGTTGATCAGAAATAATGTAGGATTTCTGGGAAGCATAAATGGTTGTTTGAACAGTGATTTTTCAACGGAAGACCTGGATAAAGCTACCTAATTGTTGAGCATCAAGATCTATAGAGATAGATCAAGATACTTGATGAGACTTTCAATGAGCACGTACCTTGACAAGATTTTGAAAGAGTTCAAAATGGATCAGTCAGAGAAAGAGTTCTCGCCTGATTTGTAAGGTATAAAATTGAGTATGACTCAATGCCCAGTGACTGCAGAAGATAGAAAAAAAGATGAGTGTCATCACCTATGCTTCAGCCATAGGCTCTATCATGTATGCAATGCTATGCACAAGACCCGATGTCAGCCTTGCCATAAATATGGCTGGAAGGTTTCAAAGTGATCCTGGAATGGAGCACTGGACAGCGGTCAAGATTGTCCTTAGTAACTAAAAGACTAAGGAGATGTTTCTCGATTATGGAGGTGATAAAGAGTTCGTCATAAAGAGTTACGTCGATGCAAGCTTTAACACTAATCTGGATGACTCGTAGGAGCAATCTGGATACGTATAGTGGAGCAGCCATTTGGAATAGTACCAAGTGGAGTGTGGTAGCAGTGTTTTCAGTTTGACATAGAAATTTGCAAAGTACTCACGGGTCTGAATATCGTAGACCCGTTGACAATAAGACCTCTCTCACATGCAAAGCATTATAGAGCCCCAGAACTCATTGGGTGTTAGATTCATAACAATGCGAATCACATGGTGATGTGAACTAGATTATTGACTCTAGTGCAAGTGGGAGACTGTTGGAAATATGCCCTAGAGGCAATAATAAATTAGTTATTATCATATTTCCTTGTTCATGATAATCGTTTATTATCCATGCTATAATTGTATTGATCGGATACTTAAATGCATGTGTGGATACATAGACAAAAACATGTCCCTAGTATGCCTCTAGTAGACTAGCTTGTTGATAAAATGATGGTTAAGGTTCCCTAGCCATGGACATGAGATGTCATTTGATAACGGGATCACATCATTAGGAGCATGATGTGGTGGACAAGACCCAAACTACAAACATAGCATATGATCGTGTCAGTTTATTGCTACTGTTTTCTACATGTCAAGTATATGTTCCTATGACCATGAGATCATGCAACTCATGGATATCGGAGGAGTGCCTTGTGTGTATCAAACTTCGCAACGTAACTGGGTGACTATAAAGGTGCTCTACAGGTATCTCCGAGGGTGTCTGTTGAGTTGGCATGGATCAAGACTGGGATTTGTTACTCCGTGTGACAGAGAGGTATCTCAGGGCCCACTCGGTAATACAACATCACAATGAGCCTTGCAAGCAATGTGACTAATTGTTAGTTGCGGGATCTTGTATTATGGAATGAGTAAAGAGACTTGCCAGTAACAAGGTTGAACTAGGTATGGAGATACCGACGATCGAATCTCGGGCATGTAACATACCGAAGAACAAAGGGAACATCGTACGGGATTAACTGAATCCTTGACATAGAGGTTCGACCGATAAAGATCTTCGTAGAATATGTAGGAACCAATGTGGACGTCCAGGTCCCGCCATTGGTTATTGACCGTAGAGGTGTCTCGGTCATGTCTACATAGTTCTCGAACCCGCAGGGTCTGCACACTTAAGGTTCGGTGACGTTTCGGTAGTGTAGAGTTATGTATGGTGGTGACCGAAGTTTTTTCGGAGTCCCGGATGAGATCCCGGACGTCACGAGGAGCTCCGGAATGGTCCGGAGGTAAAGATTCATATATAGGAAGTCCTAGTTTGGTTTCCGGAAAAGTTTCGGGCTCATCGGTAGTGTACCGGGAGTGCCGGTAGTGTATCGGGAGTGCGGGTAGTGTACCGGGAGGCCTCCGGGAGGGGTATTTCGACCCCAAGAGGTCCATGGGCTTTGGGAGAATAATAACCAGCCCTTAGTGGGCTGGGAAAACAGCCACAAAGGCCCATGGCGCAGGAGAGAAAGTCCTAAAGCAAAAAGTGGAAAATCAGCCAATAGGAGGCAATCCTACTCCAACTAGGATTGGAGGTGAAGTAGGATTGCTTCCCACCTCCTATTTCGGCCGACCCAAAGGCCTTGGATGCCTCTCCTCTCCTCTCCTCCTATATATACTAGTGGATTGGGTGGTTTTTGGACAAAATTTCCGGCCATGTGCTACCCGTTCCACCGGTGCATAGTTTCTCCTCTAGATCGTAGTTCCGCAGTGCTTAGGCGAAGCCCTACTGGAATTGCTCCACCACCATCACCGGAGGGCCGTCACGCTGCTGGTGAACTCTCTCTCCTCTCCACCTCCGCTTGCTAGATCAAGACGGTGGAGATCGTCATCAAGCTGCACGTGTGCTGAACACGGAGGTGTCGTCCGTTCGGCGCTAGATCGGAAGGACCGTGATCGAGATCGCGAGACGGTTCGTGATGTGATCACGGAACGGATCGTGATGAGTTCGCGGGACAGATTGTGATGAAGATCGTGAGACGGATCGTGATGAGTTCGCGGGACGGATCATGATGTGTTCGCGGGATGGATCGTGATTGGATCACGGGACGGATCGTGATGAGATCACGGGACGCTCGGCGATTTGGATCGCGAAGATGTTCGACTACACCAACCGCGTTTCTTAACGCTTCCCGCTTAGCAATCTACAAGGGTACGTAGATCCACTCTCTCTCTCGTAGATGCTCATCACCATGTATAGGTTTGCGTGTGCGTAGGAAATTTTTTGTTTCCCATGCGACGTTCCCAACACCGACTACGAACGTGCAAAGACGTTGCACCTCGCAATCTCTAAACCAACTCCAAGAGGTTATTGACCATGTTCGAGCACAATCAACCTAGACACTAAGGTTTGTTTCTTGTAGGCAAACTAAGAACGAGCAAGAAACTAAAATTGAAATATGAATATTGCGAATATAAGAGGAAAGCTTTATTGATGAAAGTGGGGTTCTGTGGCGTCTTGGTTTGGTCATAGAAAACAAACAAAGGACGCGAAGTTGCAGCTATGGCAAACTTTTAATCTTAAAAAACAAGTCTAAACGGCGCCCTAAGGGTTGTATATATGGAGGAATAGAGGGGGATTTCATGACCCCTTGGAGGAGGGATCCGAAACTAACACAAACTCGGTTTCCCCACACATACGGACTCTAAAAACAGCCTATAATGTGGTAGTTCAAAATTACATGGGCCTGGCCCAATAATAAGGTGACGAGACACCTATAATAGCCTATGGGCAAAATTTATGAAGTGGCATCTTGTATATTTCGTCCAAGCCTTCATGCTTTCATTATGGTGGCTTCAAAGTGCGAAAATCACCACTAGAAGCTCTAATGTTCTTTCCCTCGCATGCACCTTCTTCTCCATGCTTGATCCCGCTCCAACGACGATCCTTCTTGTCCATGCTAGGTCCTTCATATATAAGTAAAATAAAAGTATCTAATCTAGGCAACATCATATGTTCATGAACATTAGAAGGACTTCCAAGAAACAAAAGTACCCGGTAATTCAATTAGCGTTCGCGAGCTCTAGTAATTGGTCCAATATGTATAGTAATAGGGGCCATGGGTGTAACAATGGTAATGATATTCTCATCATCATCCCTTTCTGTAGATGAAGTTGTCCTTGATGGAAGCTCATCTTCCTCACCCAAATAAGGCTTGAAATCTGCAATTTTAAAAGTGGGACTAACCCCAAAATCTGCAGGCAGCTCAAGTTATATGGATTATCATTTGTTTTCTATAATACCTTAAATGGACCATCAGAATGTGGCATGATCTTTGACTTGCGCAAATCAGGAAACCTATCCTTATGCAAATGTAACCAAGCAAGATCTCCAGATGCAAAGACAACATGTTTTCTACCCTTATCTCCAGTAAGTTTATATTTAGCATTCATATGCTCAATGATTTCCTTAGTTAACTCATGCATCTTTAAGATCAATTCAACATGTTTTTAGCATCAAAATTAACCTTCTTCGAAGATGGAAGAGTCAACAAATCAATACATGCACGAGGTAGGAAACCATGCACAACTTCAAAAGGGCACATCTTAGTAGTAGAATGCAACGCATGATTATAAGAAATTCAATATGAGGCAAGCATTCTTTCCACGTTTTCAAGTTATTCTTCAAAACAGCCCTAAGCATAGTAGACAATGATCTATTGACTACTTCAGTTTGTCCATCAGTTAGAGGGTGACATGTAGTACTGAAAAGCAATTTAGTCCAACTTAGCTCATAAACATCTCCAATAGTAGCTAAGAAATTTAGCATCACGATCCAAAGCAACTGTATTTGGCACACCATGCAAGCGAACAATTTCACGAAAGAACGAATCAGCAACATTAGCAACAACATCACTTTTATGACATGGTATAAAGTGTGCCATTTTTGAAAATCTATCCATGAAAAAATATGCTATCCCTCCTCTTCTTTGTTCAAGGTAAACATAAAACAAATTCCATAGCGATATCTTCCCAAGGAACACTAGCTACAGGCAAGGGCATATATAAACCATGAGGATAGAGTCGTGACTTAGATTGTTGACATGTAATGCAATGAGCAACAAAACGCTCAACATCCCATCTCATCTCTAGCCAAAAGAAATATGTAGCAAGTACGTCCTCAATCTTCTTCATGTCAAAGTGTCCCATTAATCATCCTCCATGCGCCTCCTGCAACAACAAAAGATTAACGGAGCTAGCTGGAATGCATAGCTTGTTAGCACGGAACACAAATCCATCATTAATGACAAACTTGTTCCATGTTCTCCCTTCTTTACAATTATGCAACACATCTTTAAATTCAGTGTCATGCACATTTTGATCTTTTATGGTCTCCAAACCAAATATTTTGAAGTCAAGTTGTGACATCATAGTATAACAACGAGACAATGCATCAGCAATAACATTTTCTTTACCCTTCTTGTGTTTAATGACATAAGGGAAAGTCTCAATGAATTCAACCCATTTAGCATGTCTACGATTCAGTTTTTCTTGACTTTTAATATGTTTCAAAGGTTCATGGTAAAATATATAACAAATTCTTTGGGCTAATGTTGTCGTGTTTCCAAAGTCTGAACAATAGCATATAATTTCTTATCATAAGTAGAATAATTTAGACTAGGCCCACTCAATTTTACAAAAAAAAGTATGCAATGAGTTTACCATCTTGTAATAACACACCTCCTAATCCAATTCCACTAGCATCACATTCAAGCTCAAAAGTCTGAATAAAATTGGGAAGTTGGAGTAAGGGAGCATGTGTTAACATATATTTCAATCATGAAGGCTTCTTCCCGTGTGGTACCCTAAGCAAAATGCACATCCTTATTTGTAAGCTCATTGAGAGGTGCGACAATGGTTCTGAAATCTCTCACAAAACACCTATAGAAACCAGCGAGGCCAAGAAAACTCCTCACTCGTGTGACTGATTTGGGTTGCGGCCAACTCTCTATAGCTTCAACCTTGGCTTTATCAACTTCAATTCCCTATGGAGTAAAAACATAGCCAAGAAAAGATACTCGATCGGTGCAAAGGTGCACTTCCCAAGGTTACCAAATAAACGTGCATCACGTAGAAGCAATAAAAAACAAGACGTAAATGTTCTAAATGTTCCTCCAAAGATCTGCTATAAATCAGTAAATCATTAAAGTAGACTACCACAAATTGCCTAATGAAAGCACGTAAAACTTCGTTCATTAATCTCATGAAAGTTGTAGGTGCATTAGTTAACCCAAAAGGCATGACTAACCACTCATATAATCCAAACTTAGTTTTTGATGGTATCCACTAGGCAAATCAAATTTGGAGAAAATAGTTGAGCCACTTAATTCATCAAGCATATCATCTAGCCCAGGAATAGGATGACAATAACAAATAGTAATATTATTAATGCCTCTACAACCAACACACATATGCGATGTACACTCCTTTTTCCACATTAGAATAGTAGGAACAACAAAAGGACTTGGGGATTCGCGTATATAACCTTTGTCGAGCAGCTCCTGTACTTGACGCATAATCTCCTTCGTCTCCTTTGGATTGGTACGATATGGCGCACGGCTGGGTAGCGATGCATTGGGAATTAAGTCAATCCTATGCTCAGTCTCTCGAATAGGTGGTAATCCCAGTGGCACATCTTGTGGCAGACGTCAGCAAACTCCTGTAAAATGGTAGTGACAACAGGAGGCAAGGAGGCAAAGGTGTAATCCCGGATGCTCTGATACCACTTGATAGAGGCTAGGGTTCTGATTGTTCGATGAGATGATAACTATCGATTTGGTGGAGTCGACTTTGACGATCTGACTACAAACGTGCATGACATTGCGCCTTAGCAATCGCTAAACCAATCTCCGGGAGGTTAGTGATGATATTGAAAGCATGATCAGCCTGACCCCGAAGGTTTATTCCTTCATGCAATCGAAGAACGAGCAAGAATATGATAAGGGCAATCTAAATATTGTGAATTTGAATGATGTATGGATAAAAGTGGGGTTTAAAAAGTGGTCTTGGCCTGGTCGTTGGACACAAACAAAGTACACGAAGTTGCAGCAATGGCTAACTTTTAACTAAATCAAACACAACTCTAAACAATGCCTTAAGGGTGTATTTATAGGGAAATAAAGGGGATTTCGTCCACCCTTGGCAAGGTGGTACGACTAAACCACCTCCTGAGTCGTTTCCCCTACAATATGGGATCCAAAATAGCCTATGAACTAGTGTTCCAAAATTACATGGGCATGACCCAAAAATAAGGTGGCGCAACACCAATACTAAGCCATGGACGAAATTTATAAAAGGGCATCTTGTATATTTTATCCATCTTATTGTATGTCATCATGGTGGCTTCAAAGTGTGGAAATATCCACTGGACACTCCGTTCTTGTTCCCTCTACGCATGCCTTCATATACATGCTTGATCATGCTCCAATGTTCATCCTTGTTCTCCATGCTAGACTCTTTAATTCTAAGAAACACAAATGTATCTAAGTTAGGCATCATCGCATTCTATTGAACATTAGAAGCATTACCAAGAAATGGAAGTGCCTGATAATTGAACTGGCGTGCGTGAGCTCTCGTAGTTGGTCCAATAGGTATAGCGAAAGGGGTTGTGGGTATAACTATGGTAGCCATGTCATCATGAACTTGGAGGAGATAAACTTTGCAAGCTTCCAACAAGAATATGAGACCGAGCTTGTTCACAACTAAAAATTTGAAGGCTTTTCTCCTTTTTGTCCGTATTGCCTGTAGCCCCCAAGATCCAAGTTCATCACCTCGTGATGACTTGGTGTTTTGCATAGAAAATAACCTTGAATGTGTAGGCTCCAAGTGTCGGGTTGTCTTGCCTGCATCAGTCTGGGACCTATCAATTTTCGTTATGAACTATCAAATAGTGTAGCCCCCAAGTGCGGGTTGTATTGCTTGCAACAACCTGAGACTTGTAATTATCTTATACTAATAAAATTTCAGCTGGTGTAGCCCCCAAGTGTCAGGTTGTCTTGCTTGCAGCAACCTCAGACTTGAATTTAGTTTTGAAAGTCTTTGTAATAGACCTCATGGCTACAACCACCAACCATTATCTCGAATATAATGTTGCTTAGGTTGTCCAGATGCAAACAAGTTACATAATAAGCAATATCATTGTATTGCATATCTTGCAAGTCAAATCAGGCGACTGATTTGTTCACCAAGTCTCTACCAACTTCTACATTCCAGAAATATGTTCATGGAATTGGTATGTGACAACTTCAGAATTTGCAAGAATTAGGAGGACTATCTTCCTGATTTGTTCTTGTTAAACGCATCATATTATACTCTTTTGCCTTCATTAGTTTACTATACAGGTTCTCATAAAGGCTTTTAATGAGGTAATATCAACATGAGATCATATGTCATACTTTCTGTTTTTTCCACCATTTTTTAGGAAAGCATACACGACATATTTATTGTGCTCTAAACTCTATGGGGTTTCTCATATTGAGTTAAAAGAGACAATAACCATTATATGCTGCATCATTTTCTCCTTGTTTTCCCAGTGGGTTTGCCGGAGTTTTGGCAACATATCAAACTCTATGTTCCTCACATTTTTTCCACATGTTTTTTTGAGGAATAATTATTACGAGGAAGTCTACTTACAAGATCAAGCCATGATTACTCGGAGTTTTAGAATTAATTAACCCATGTGTTAATTATGGGATAATCTCCCTTTGGTGGAACCGCCTTCAATTGCCTTTGACAACGGATGTGACGGTTACTCTGAACAGACGCATCCCTAATCATGTCCTTTGCACCTGTATAAATAACCATTATGTTAATGAATGAAAGGACGTTGTTCCATTACTTATATTTGTCTCTCTTTTTACTTCACAACAGTTTCTTCGCTTTGTTTTATTGTGTTTCTTTGGTGTTTTTGAAAAGAAATTCAAAAAATCAAAAAAAATCTTGCTTCTTTTTGTTATTTCTTTCTTGTTTAATTAATTCATAGTAGTAAAAGGAAACCCAAAAAGTTTTCTCGCTTCATATTTTGTTTGTTGGGAGTTCTCCCGTGTAAATAGTTCTTGTTTTTTCGTTTCCCTTCTTTATTTCACTTCCTTCAGAAAACCTAAAAACTCCAAAAATATTTCATTGTGTTCTCTAAATTTCTCTTCATTCTTTGAGTCGGCGTAAGGCAAAGACTTAGTAAGAATTGCCAAGTGGCTCATGTAATCCTTATTCTTGATCTAATGAAGAGTCAATCATTCCTTGTCTTCTCCTTTGAATAAAATGTTTGCACATCCCAACTTAGTGCACGACACTCTTGCAAATTATATTTTTCACATCATTCGGTTGTGCAAGTGAAAGGTAATAATGACGATAATTTGATGAAGTGATCGTTGTGAAGAAAAGCCGGTATGAACTCTTCTTGTTTTTTGTAAACATGTTTAGCTCGTAGTCTTGGTTTAGCATATTGTGAGTAAACATATTTGCTATGAAAAATAGAGATTATAGTTTCTCATGCCATGCTTAAGTAGCTAGGAGTGGATAATACATTATCTTGTGTGTCAACATGCATTAAAATGGTTACGATGCACTGCCTCCGTCCCAGAATAAGTGTTACAAATTTTGTACTAAGCTAGTACAAAGTTTATACTAAGTCATCGACACTTATTTTGGGACAGAGGGAGTAATATGTTAGGATGGCATCCTCCTCTGAAGAATTCAAGTGGCTTGACTTGGCACATGTTCAAGACATGTAATAGATTTAAATCCAATATAGCATCTATGATATTTATGTTCAGGGTGTTTATATCCTATGCATGCTCATGTTCAATGCTAATTATTCTCAATGCAAGATTATGACCATTGTCACTCTGTAGTTGGTCGTTTCTCAATCTATTTGCTAGCCTTCATGTGTACTAAACGGGAATATTGTTGCTTGCGCATCCAAACCCCTTAAACCAAAGTTGTTTCGATGGACAGCCCAAGTATGTGTAGATTGGGTTCGTTTTCCCATATGCTCTGCTCCGGATGCGATGCAGAATTTCGTTAGTGCCTCCCCATTGTTCTCTGGGTACACATCCTCTATGCTTATTGCCGAGACGTGTATCAGGAGAATAGCGGGGAGGTGCTACCAAAATTGTGTGTCAGATCCGGAGCAGAGCATGGGAAAACGAACCCAATCTACACATACTCAGGTGGGATTAGGACCTATCTTTACCTACTAGCGTCTAGGTTGCATCGACGTAATAAAACTCACAAACTCTATTAACTGATGAATATGGTTTGCTGAATTATGTATATATTTTGTGTGTGTCTAGTAGCTAGGCACGATGAGTGATCGTGGGTGGATGTACGTCGGTCACACTAGTCAGAAAGACATGACCCGTGAATGGATAACAAAAACCAAGGAGTTTGTGAGAGTCGCATTTGTAAATGGACAGAATACAAACTGGTGCCCTTGTGTCGATTGTGACAACTGTAAGAAGAAGTCAGAGTTTGAAATGATCAAACACCTGCAGAAGTGGGGTTTTACGCCTAATTATATGGTCTGGACATTTCATGGTGAGTCTACCCAACGTGCCAGAGCTGAGGTGGTCCGTCGTCGCACCGACGAGCATGGTACCGGGATCGAAGACATGGTGCAAGACTTTGATGATGCTCGGGATTCGGACGATGAGATGGAGGAATCTGCAAAGGCCTTTTATGAAATGTTGGAGTCTTCAAAATGTCCTCTCCACGAGCACACTAAGCTTTGTCAGCTGGATGCCATCGCGCAAGTAATGGCTCTGAAGGCTCAGTTCAACCTGGGCAGAGAATGCTACGATGCGATGATGACGATATTTGGACGCTTTCTACCCAAAGGCCGTGTATTGCCACCAAACCTGTACCAGTCGAACAAATCCTACGTGCGCTTAAGATGTCCTATGAGAAGATAGATGCCTGTGAGAATGGATGTGCCTTATTTAGGCTTGAGTATGCGGGCTTGAACTATTGCCCCATTTGCAATGCTTCCAGGTATGTTCTGGTAGACAACGTATGGGTGAGAAGAGTCAGACCAAAATCCCCATTAATGTTCTTCGGTATCTGTCAATCATACCAAGACTTCAATGTCTTTTCATGGTCGAAGAGACGGCCAGACAGATGACATGGCATAAATTGGGAAAAAGAACAGAACTAGATGCAGATGGGAATCCGATGTTGGGACACACTTCAGACGCTTTTACGTGGAAGCACTTCGATGCATTACATAAGGATAAAGCGGCAGATCCAAGGCATCCTCGAGTTGCCATCAGCATGGATGGGTTCAATGTGTATGGTATGACGGCAGCATAATACAATTGTTGGCCTATATTTGTCATTCCACTCAATCTCCCCCCCCCCCCCGGAGAGATTATGAAAAGAAAAAACATTTTCCTGACATTGATAATTCCAGGGCCCAAATATCTGGGGAAGAATATGAATGTGTACATGCAACCGCTTAAGGATGAATTGCAAGAAGCCTGGGATAATGGGATCAAGACATACGACGCCGCTACAAAAAAGAACTTCAAAATGCATGTGTGGTACATGTACTCGATGCATGACTTGCCGGCGTATGCGCTATTCATTGGCTGGTGTGTGCATGGAAGGTTTCCGTGCCCCACATGCAAGGCAGCTCTTCAATTCTGTTGGCTGGAGGCGGGTCGCAAGTTTTCTTGCTTCGACATGCATAGACAGTTCCTGGATCCTGACCATAAGTTCACAAAAGACAAGAAGAATTTCATCAAAGGTAGAGTTGTCACAAACACTGCACCACCTGCGTTGACAGGCCAACAGATCCTGGATCAGATAAACGCTCTCGAGCCGGATCCAGATCGTCCAGGGTATTTCAAAGGGTATAATACAGAACACGCCTGGACTCACAAGATATGTTTGTGGGATCTGCCTTACTTTAAAGACCTCCTTTTCCCACACAACATCGATGTGATGCACACTGAAAAGAATATTGTTGAGGCCCTTTTTGGTACATTGTTTGTAATAGAGGGGAAGTCAAAGGATAATCCTAAGGCTAGAGTCGACCAGGAGGCTCTATGTGATAGACCGTTACAAAACTTTCGACAACCGAAAGGAAAGAAGAACTGGAGGAAGCCAAAGGCATGGTTCAATCTTGGAAGGCCAGCTATGAGGGAAATGATCTTGTGGGTGAAAATGCAGTTGATGTTCCCTGATGGGTATGCAGCGAATCTAAAGAGGGGAGCGAGTCTTGACAAATTGAAAATATTTGGTCCCAAGAGTCATGATTGGCACATATGGCTTGAGCAGGTAATGCCGGCGATGTTGTGTGGCTTTATCCCTGAGGATGAATGGCTAGTACTGGCAGAGCTCAGCTATTTCTTCCGTGCTCTTTGTGCGAAAGAACTATTGCGTGACGTGCTAGACGAACTGGAAGAGTTGGCGCCGGAGTTGATCTGCAAGTTAGAAAAGATCTTTCCACCGGGCTTCTTTAATCCAATGCAACATTTGATTTTGGATCTCCCGACCGAGGCAAGATTGGGGGGGCTCGTGCAAAATTGTTGGTGCTTCGCAACTGAGAGGATGCAAAAGACACTTCGAGCAAAATGTAAAAATAAACGTAGAGTTGAAGCATCGATGGCCGAGGCATTCATTACTGAGGAGGCGGCAAACTTCATGACAGCACACTACAAAGCCAAGAATCGTCATTTGCATAATCTGAAGCCTCGATACAATCATGGCGACCATGAAAAAGGTCGATCCAACCTCAGCCTATTCAAAGGGAAGCTCGCACCAGCCGGTGCTTCGAAATCAATAGCATTGGATGTCAAAGAATGGTGGACCATTTCGTTGTATATCGTCAACAACCTAACAGAAGTGCGGCCATACATCGAGTAAGTTCTCGGTACATTGTTTCGCAACTTCTAATTCCTTTGAAATGCTCTTATTCCCGGATATGTGATACAGTCGATACGTCGCCAAATTCTCGGATGGAGCGGTGATCCAAAAGGATTCCATCGAAGAGTACGAGCTTCTGGCAAAGCATGGAGGCGGCTATCCCAGTTTCATCTCTTGGTTCAAGAAAACGGTAATTTCCATTAATTTGACGATTTCATTTCTTCGCCTAGTTTGCGGCTAATGCAACAATCCTTTCGTATTAAACTTATAGGCTAATGCAGAGTCTATGGACTCCAAATTGAGACAAGTCGCTAATGGTTTTGACTATAAGGTCTATTCATTTGACAAATATGACATCAATGGGTATCACTTTCGTACTTTTGGCAAAGATCTATCTATGGCCGACCGAAAGTCTACAAATTGTTATGTCTCTGTTGTCGGCAAAGGAGGGGTCGAGTATTATGGAAGAGTTGAAGCAATTTATGAACTTACATTCTTTGGTGAAAACCCACCAAACGTCGTAGTCTTCAAATGTTATTGGTTCCAGACGAAGGAGACTAGAAGGACTCATGAACATATAGGGCTAGTCGAAATCAAACAAAGCACCCATTTAGATGTTCCCGATGTCTATATTACGGCTCAACAGGCGACCCAAGTTTTCTATCTACCGTGGGCCTGCCAAACGGATCCAAATTTGAAAGGTTGGGATGTCGTTTATGATGTGCTGCCACATTTTATACCACCTCCCCTTAATGAACATGATTATGAACCTCACATTAAGCCATACACATATGAAGGAGAATTCTTCCAAGAAACACGTGTTTCCAAAAAACGTTTCAAGAATCGCTCTACTTCACCCCAAAACATTGAGGTCGACAACGACAGTGAACCCGACTTCACCCCTGAGCCGAAACAAGAAGAGAGGAAATAAGAAGAGGTTACTGCTGCGGATGACCTGACAATGCTTGACTGATTACATAGAGGCCTTCCACATGTTGATGCATTTATTGATGATGCTGATGAGTACGTCATTACTGATAGTGATGATGATTATGCATTTATTGATCCCGGAGCATATATAGACGATGAAGATTAATATTAGTAATGTGAGGTATTCAATTATTATTATGTAAATATATATTATTAATTAGTTAATGTTATTAGGTATTCAATTTTTTACGTTGAACTTATTTTGTTCACTCTTTGTCATTGCAGGTGTTGACAGATGGTGGGCTCGGGTCAAGAGCGCTCTGAGCCTCCTTCCTTGGCGCGTGCTAGGAGGGGTGCTATTACTCCACCCCAACAACTCTGGAGAGTGCTGGTACACAGCATGCAGACACCGGCGGGGTCTTCTTCTTCAACCGGGAGAGGTCAGGGGAAGACGAAGAGAGGTGCTAGAGGTAGGAAGGCTGCTGTGCCTTCCTCGCCGCCACCCCCAGCTGATTCTCCCGACCATAGGAGTGCTCCGTCTCAGGTGGACCCGTCTAACTTGGACCCATCTCAGACTCCCGTCCACGAGCCTCGGGTCACCGAGCCTTCGTTCCAAGAGACTCTGGTCCCAAAGTCTTCGTCCCAGGAGACTTGGGTCCCAGTGTCTTTGTCCCACGTGGCTCCGGAGGCTAGTGGCCATGCTGATGGTGGCAAGGACAACTTGTCTGAGGACACCTATAGCGAGGGCGAGCTGGTTGAGGAGGGCAAGAAGGTCTACCAGCATGGTTGTACAAAGCTCCCGCCCATGTCGATGACCCGCGAGCAAAGGTGGTTGATTGAGCCTAATGCGGAGAAGTAAGTGCATTTACTCTTTTTTAACCTTTTACCTTCATGTTTCTTCAAATTAATATCTAATGTGTTGGCCTTGTCATACTGCAGGGGTTGGAAATACAAGCGTGGTGTCCGCACGCCCAACCAGATCCTTTGTGTGCTTCTCCGGCACCACTTCCCGGGGAAGGTCCAGTTGCCCGGTGAGGGTGAGACTCCACAGGTAGCACTGACCTGGGAGCTGTACATGGCTGCCCTGGCCCTGCCGGAGGAGATGGTCGATGGTGTCTTGTGCGAGACGGTGGCTGACATTGTGATCCATCGCTTTTGGGTAATTTCTCCTTTACAGAATTAAAAGTCAACATCACCTAGTGATTGTACTAATCAGTGTTGTCTTGTTTGATTGCAGACCTTCTACGGGTGTCTTGAGGAAGACGAGGTGAAAGCGGCTGTTGTTCTTGAAGCCGAGTGCAAGCACCTACTTCAGAACTTACGGCACGAGGCTCGGGTGCAGGCTATTCGAGACTACTACGCCTCGACTAACATTAAGAGGGCCAAGAAGAAGTGCCGCAAAAAAAAATTGAGTAAGGAGAAGTTAATGAAGGTAATTATCTATTCTTAAGGCCTTGTACTTAGTTTCTCTGATTTGATTCGTAGGCGTAGCGCTGAAATTTCTCTTGTCTAACTTAGGTGCCCCCGAGATGGTGTGCGGATAGGATGGACTGTTGGGAGGCATTGGTGGATGAGTGGTGCTCTCCCCAATGGCTAGCCGAACACAACAAGACCAAGGATAAGCGTGCCCAAATGAGAGGTGTGCCACACCATCAAGGGAGCTCCAACCTGTTTGAGTTCGGGGATAACTGGGTATGTGGTTTGCTTCATGATTCATGCAATTTCATTCTTCATGCTAGCTTGAGCCCTTAACTAATATTTTGTTCCTCTCTTTTAGGCGGGAGAAAACAAGAAGGAGGTGCCACCTCTGTTCGACCTCTATGCCATGGCCCATACTGCCTCGTACAAGAAGGCCAAGGCATTCTCTAAGGATGACCTCGATCATCTAGAGAGCTTCAGCAACATCTCCTCCCACAACAAGCTCGTGAGGTATAGAGATGAGGGGAAGGTGAGGAAAGGGGAGGACTTCAACCCGAGCCAGAGTCCTTTTGATCCAAAGCTCGTGATGATATCTGGTGGCGGGAGGCCCCATGGCTCGATAGCCATTGGGGATGGACTGATACATTGTCCTAGAACTCTCCCAAATATCAAGAAGCGCCAGACGAGCTCTGATCCTGAGATAAGGCCTCGTCCACGGCCAATGGAGCTCGCCATTGAGGCTAGGGCCCAGGAGCTTCTGGCGGAGGCAAACAGGCAGGCGGCACAGAGGGAGAGGGACGTGGAGGAGAGGACGGCTAGGCTCTTGGAGGAGGAGAGGAACCAGAACAACGCGTCTCACCAGGCCCTATACGAGCTCCTCGTGGTAAGTTTCTCGTGCATATTAGATAAATCATGCACATAATGTTCATTTCATCACTAATTAATATGAATGAATCGTGAAAACAAAATGTGTAGACCGTGTGCCAGAACAATGGTCAGACCCCTCCGCTGATGCCCCATATTGCTATAGCACCCATGGTGAGTTTCATTTGAATGGTAATTAGTTAGTAGTATTCACATTTGAGTTGAATCATGCTAAGGAGACATTGCAAATGATCTTTGGTGCAGCATGCCTCCTGACAAGCATCGACCGATCCTTCTGCGTCTGCCGCAACCCCGACCGGTCCTTCTACGTCTCACCCTGGTGCAAACCCTACCGGTCCTTCACCTCCGTGATGATGGTAAGTTTTCTCAAGTGTTTTCATTAACAAATGCATACTTAGCTTAAGAAATGACCTACGTAGCTCCAAAATTACCTATACTTAGCTTATTTTCCTCAAAAATGACATAATAACCTTACTTACCTCCAAAATGATATATTCTACCTAGGATAGCTATAAAATGACCTATACTTAGCATTTTTCCCTCCAAAATGACTTGATATGCTTAGTTAGCTAGAAAATGGCATAACTACCTAGGATAGCTCAATAATGAGCTATAGCTAGCTTAGCTAGTTCATTTATGACATAATTAGCTCACTTAGGTACAAAATGACATAACTACCTAGGATAGCTCAATAATGATCTATAATTAGCTTAGCTAGTTCATTTATGACATAATTAGCTCACTTAGGTAAAGAAAATGGCATAATAACCTTGGTTTAGCTCCAAAATGACCTATACTTAGCTTATTTTCCTCAAAAATGACATAGTAACCTTACTTACCTCCAAAATGGTATATTCTACCTACGATAGCTATAAAATGACCTATACCTAGCATTTTTTCCTCCAAAATGACTTGATATGCTTAGTTAGCTAGAAAATGGCATTACTACCTTGGAGAAGAGGAGAGGAGCGGACAAAAAGAAAGAGAAGATAAATTCTTCTTCTTCTTTTTCTTCTTTTTCTTCTACCTAGTCTTCTTCTTCTTCTAACTTTCATCTTTCCTAATTTGCAGATTTGCTATAGATGAGGAAGCTTGCATTGATGGAGCGTACTCTTCTACTTGTGCTTCCTTTTTGTTTATGGAAACTTGTTGGAAACTTGTTTTGGATATGTATGTATGGATATGTTGTTGGAAACCATTGTATGTTGGATATGTTGCTGGAAACTTGTATGTTAGATATGTTATTGGAACTTATTGTTGATATGTTAGATATATATGTGATATTCTGTCAAATTGAATGATTTTAAGAAAAAACAGAAAAAAACAGGGGCTATATAGCCACTTTGCCGTCCGCTGGTGGACGGCAAAGTGCTTTGCCGTCAGCCAGCAGATGGCAAAGCTGCCACGTGGCAGCTACCTGTGCAACCTGGGGTAGCACTAGGCCGGCCTAGGTGGGTTCTTTGTCGTCCCCTGGCAGACGACAAAGACCTTAATTCTTTGTCGTCCACTGGCGGACGGCAAAGAACCCACCTAGGCCGGCAAAGAAACAGGTGCTTTGTCATCCGTTGGCAGACGACAAAGAACTAAGGTCTTTGTCGTCTGCCAGCGGACGGCAAAGCACGCCGTTAAGCCCTTAACGAACCTAAGTTGCCACATGTGCCGTCCATGCCCTTTGCCATCCGCTGGTAGACGGCAAAGATGCAAAGGTATTTGTCGTCTGCCAGCAGACGGCAAAGCGCCCTTTACCGTGGCTTATTCAGCCGGATGGTTGGCCATCTGTTGGTGGACGACACAGCCTTTGCCGTCCGGGATGCATGCCTTTGCCGTCTGGGATGGCTGACGGCAAAGTGCCTAATTCATGTAGTGAATGTTGGGTGTGAGCATGACTAGATCTCTTCTACCCTGAATTACAATGACTAGTCCCTGCTTGAACTTTGGAGGTGCTATGCATTTATGTTTCGCGGCCTCAGAAAGGGCTAGCAAGATACCATTCTATCATATTGCATCATGATTCTTTTGACAAAGTGTTGGTATTTGAGATATAGTATTATTGCTCGCTAGTTGATCATGCCATTGATATGAGTAAATGTGGTTTGTAAGTGTTATCATTAATATGTTTACATCATGACTTTTGCTAAAAACTTGGTTACTAGTTAATCTTATATATAGAAAAAGAAACAAAAGAGTTTGTAAAAGCTTTTATTTATCACTCTCGGTTTACCAAATGAATTGCTTGGGGACAAGCAATGAGTTAAGCTTGGGAGAGTTGATACGTCCCAGACATATCTACTTGTCCAAACACTTTTGCTCTTGTTTTGGACTCTAATTTGCATAATTTGAATGAAACCAACCCGGACTAATGTTGTTTTCAGCATAATTGCCATGATGTTGTTTTTGTGCAGAAATAAAAGTTTGCAGAACTGGACAAAATTTGGCAAGGATTTTTTATTAAATAAAAAAAATACAGGAACAAAGACTAGTCGGAGGGGGCCAACAGGCCATCCACAAGGGTGCATGGTGTGCCCCTACCCTTGTGGGCCCCTCAACGCTCCATTTGACCTATCTCCAACTCCATAAGTATTGTCTTCCTGAGAAAAAAAATAAGAGAAGAAGTTTCATCGTGTTTTACGATACAGATCCATCGCCACCTCATGTTCTTCTCTAGGAGACCAGATCCGGAGCCTGTTTTGGGCTCCGGAGAGGGCAAATCATTGTTGTCGTCATCGATAACCTCATGATGCTCACCATTGGGAGTGAGTAATTCCATTGTAGGCATACTGTATGTAGATGTAGATGGATGAGATTGATCATGTAATCGATTCAATTTGTTAGGGCTTGATCCCTAGTATCCACTATGTTCTGAGATTGATGCTGCCATGACTTTGCTATGCTTAATTCTTGTCACTAGGGCCCAAGTGACATGATTTCATATCCGAACCTATTATGTTTTCATAAATATAAGTGTGTTCTAGATTCTATCTTGCAAGTTGTATGCACCTGTTACATTTTATGATCCGCAGACCCTAAGGTGACAATAATTGAGATTCACTCCGGTAATGACTGTAGTATGAGGATTTCATGTATTCACTATGTGTTAAAACATTGTTCCAGTTCTCTATTAAAAGGACTTAATTACCCATATATATTCATTGTTTCGGGGCTTGCGCTCGGTGGAGTTGAGTTTTCAAAGGGATCTCTCCCGGGTCTCGAGGGATACGTAGTTGGAAGGATGAGCAAGAGTCGCCGCGGATGGCTCTACATCGATGACGCCGGCTGGGGGCTTGATGTTGATTCTGTGGAATATGGGTTCCGTATTCCATTCAGCGGGATCCATGTGTTCATCGGAAAGGTTGATGGAGCAACACCCGGGCCGGACGTCTGCACCAACCTCGTCGAGCCGGCTCGGCGCCTGCAACCTACTCATAGTGTGCAACCTGCCCGCGTTAGCCCGGGCCGGAAGCACGTCTTCGTGGGTTTTACTCAAGGTATGGATCTGGAGGCTTCCGGATCACAGGAAAGGCTTGTCTATTCAGAGGATGAATCTTCAAGCCAAGAAACAGAGTCGGTTTACCAGCTTCACAACGGCGGCCTCGGGGGCAACGACAAGCTCTACCCTGAGTCGTACCACTCTGAGCCGGACGATCTGGAGCGGTCGGTTCATGCTGCCGTATTCATGGTGGGGTCAGCCCCTTGCACGAGCGGTGCCGCCGCGGGAGCCGCAACTTCAGGCGATAACCTGCCGCCGCCGGCTCAAGTTCTTCTGGAGCTAATGGACGAGCTTGCTGCCCTAATGGCTACCGAGGTGACACCAGACAACCAAGCAGCCCGAAACTTAGAGATTGTGAGAATCAAGGACCGGATGGCAGAAGAGCAGCAGAGGATGGCTGAACTAAAAATCCAGATGGAGCAAGAGGCGGAACGCATCAAGACAAATGCTTTCTGTCTCGAGCTAGAGAAACAGTCGGCAGCCGTGGTACATTGGAGGAGGCATCAATCCCGCCTGCCAGAACATTATGAGGCAAGGAACCTCTTCAACACGCCAGGGACCGGGCGAGCAACAGAGGCACCTGGAAGCCGCCTGACGGCTCAACAGGAGAATCATCCGGCCCAGCAAAACCTGGCCTCACCAGCAGCTTTCCTGACTCCGGCGGGTCATTATTCTAACCCGGCGGAGAATATGGTGGCGGCAGCCACCCGGCTTGAGACAATCCCTATTCCAGATGAGGCACCCTTCGCAGAGGAGGTCCGAAATGCCATTGGATACCTGCAGACGGCGATGGCCCAGCAGGAGAAGTATACTCACAGCCGGAGCCAGGTTCATTCAATTCCTCTCCCCAGCCGGAGTTTCAGCCGGCGCTATGAGTCGCCGGCGGGTTCCAGCACCAACCGGCACAGGGAGATCTGATGGGTCATCAGCCGGACACACAAGCAATCGTCCATCGGGCAAGAAACCAGCAGGAGGCGGCCGCTCTAGCCGCGATGGCTCACCAGGATCCCGTGTCCTTTGTTTCGATAGGAGTGGGAGTGACCACCACGGCGGTAGGAGTGTCGTGTTTGTCCCCGGCTCTACGGAGTGAGTGGTTTCCGAAAGATTTCAAAGGGCCCCACAAGGTCCCAAATTACACTGTTGATCTACCTCCGGAGGCTTGGGTTGAGAGTTATGAGCTGGCCATGGAGATGTTGGACGTCAGTGAAGCGGTTTGTGCCAAGTACTTCATCATGATGTTGGAAGGACCGGCTCACACGTGGCTAAAGGGCTTGCCACCCAATACCATCAATTCATGGGCAGAGCTGAGAGCAAGGTTCATCGAGAATTTTCAAGCGACGTGCAAGCAGCCTATGACCATCGTGGATCCCGATCACTGTGTTCAGCAGGCGGACGAGTTGGCTCACCATTGGGTCCGGCGGGTTTCAACAATCATCCACTCCTCAGAGCAGAGCACGGTGGCTCAGGTAGTGTTGATCTTAGAGAAGAACTGCCACTTTGTCCCTCTGAAACAGAAGCTCGGCCGGCTCAAGCGTACATGTCAGGATATGGGAGAACTCATGACGGCTCTCACGAAATATGCCGACTCTGATAGCACAAAGGATCCGGGTTCCGACGAAGATAAGGCCAGCCAAAGCAAGAAGAAAGGCCAAAGCAAAGGTGCAGCAAACAATGGTAACCAGAGTAAGCATAAGAATCCCGATGCCAGGTCAGAGCTGGTGGCCAACGCCAATGCCGGACAAAGTCACCCCAAGGGTAACAGGAGATTTAGGCCACCTTTTTGCAAGGACATGCCTCCCTTCAACTTGGAAGAGGCACTTAAGAAGCCCTGTCCAGATCACGGTCAGCCTGATAAGTCGGTGAACCATACATGGGGGGAGTGTCATTTTATGCTGAAACTCAAGAATCACTTTACACAACCCAACAATCAGGACAGAGGCCTGTCTGGCAGCTCAGGACACGGCGGGTCAGGGTCCGGTCATCCGGGTCAAGGTAATCACGGAGGACATCAGCAGCATGCTGATAACAACAATCAGCAGCAGCGTAATCAGTCGGGTTTTCAAAATAATCCGAAGCAGTTCAGTTCTGGCTAGTATCATGTTTTCACGACCAACCTCAACAAACGGGATCAGAAGTTGCGCAAGCGGGCGGTCAATGCAGTTGCGTCGGCGCTGCCGCAATATTTAAAATGGTTTGAGTATGATATAACGTGGAGCCGGGAGGATCACCCACCACGTGTTGATGACCCGGGGCGGCTAGCTTTGGTTGTGGCCCCCCAAGTGGGAGGATACATGGTGAACAAGGTGCTGATGGATGGAGGCAGTAGTATTAACATCCTCTACTATGATACCTTTTGACAGATGAAATTGCTTGATAAGGATTTAAAGCCCTCATCCACCATTTTTCACGGGGTGGTGCCAGGCAAGTCAGCACATCCGGTGGGTAGGATTTCCTTGGAGGTAGCTTTCGGTGACGAGTATAATTACAGGGTGGAGTCCTTGTGGTTTGAAGTGGTCAAGATCAAAAGTCCTTACCACGCATTGTTTGGACGACCAGCCTATGCTAAGTTCATGGCCAGGCCTTGCAACGTTTACTTACAACTCAAGATGCCCGGTTTAAAGGGTACCATTATCGTTCATGGTAACCGAAATACGGCCATGGAATGCGAAGAAGGGGATGCGGCTTATGCAGAGTCCAGTTGCGCTCAGGAGGAGCTTAAATTTTATAAGGAGAATGTTGACCCGGAGGACATGACCCCGCTGAAAAAGCCCACCACGGAGGTTGAGCCGCCCCTCAAATTTTCAGCGGATGATACTAAGGCGGTAGATTTCACTCCGGGCGACTCATCCAAGCAGTTCATTATTGGAGCTCACATGGATCCCAAATAGGAAAGCGCGCTCATCGAATTCATCCGTGAGAATCAGGACATCTTCGCATGGAAACCTTCTGACATGTCGGGTGTATCGAGAGAGTTCGCTGAGCACAACCTTAATGTGGATCCAAGGTTTAAGCCAATTAAGCAATTTTTACGGCGGTTTAATGAGGAGAGACGCAAGGCCATTGGGGAAGAAGTTGCCCGACTCTTATCAGCAGGTTTCATTGTTGAGGTTTTTCACCCGGAGTGGTTGGCTAACCCGGTGCTGGTGCTCAAGAAGAACGGCACGTGGCGTATGTGCGTGGACTACACGGACCTTAACAAGGCTTGCTCGACTGATCCGTTTGCCCTCCCTTGTATTGATCAAATCATTGATGCTACGGCGGGTTGTGAAAGTCTATGTTTCCTGGACGCTTATTCAGGTTATCATCAGATCAAGATGGTGGTTAAAGACCAGGAGAAGACAGCTTTTATTACACCTTTCGGGGCTTTCTGTTATGTATCTATGCCTTTCGGGCTCAAGAGTGCCCAGGCGACTTATCAGCGATGTGTACAGAACTGCCTTCACAGTCAGATTGGCCGCAACGTCCATGCTTACGTAGATGACATTGTGATCAAATCCAGGAAGAAGGAGACCCTTTTGGACAACTTAAGGGAGACCTTTGATAATCTTCAGGTCTATAAGATGATGCTTAACCCGGCTAAGTGTGTCTTTGGTGTTCCAGCTGGCAAGCTCCTGGGTTTTCTGGTTTCTGAGCGGGGCATTGAGGCTAACCCGGATAAAATCAAGGCTATTACTTCTCTGGCAGAGCCGGCCTGTATTAACGATGTCCAGCGCTTGGCAGGGCGGATTGCCGCGTTGAGCCGTTTCATAAGCCGCCTTGGAGAGAAGGCTATCCCTTTATATCAGATGATGAAGAAGACGGACAAATTTGTGTGGAGCAGGGCGGCGGCTGAGACACTTGAGGCGCTCAAAAAACAGCTTACTGAGCCGCCGGTGCTGGCCACTCCAACTGAGAAAGAGCCGTTACTTCTATACATGGCGGCTAATAACCGTGCAGTAAGCTCTGCAATTGTGGTCGAGCGCAAGGAATCTGGGAAAGAGTATCCGGTTCAGAGGCTGGCTTATTATATCACTAAGGTCCTGATAGAGTCCAAGCAGAGGTATCCACATTGGCAGAAGCTGGTATATGGGGTTTTCATGGGCAACCGCAAGTTAAAGCACTATTTTTTAGGGCACCAAATAACCGTGATTAGTTCTGCTCCGTTAGGGGACATAATCCAGAACAGAGAAGCCACTGGAAGGATTGCTAAGTGGGTATTGGAGTTGGGATCTCTCAATCTAAAATATGTGCCTCGTACGGCCATCAAGTCACAGGCTCTTGTGGATTTTATAAATGATTGGACGGAATGTCAAGCACCTGAAGAAAAATCGGATAACACATATTGGACTATACACTTTGACGGATCCAAACAATTAGAAGGGTCAGGGGCAGGAGTTGTTTTGACATCTCCCAAAGGTGATAAATTTTGTTATGTGCTCTGGTTGATGTTTCCTTGTACTAATAATGCGGCTGAGTATGAGGCTCTACTTCATGGTCTCAGAGTGGCCAAGGAGATGAATTTAAGCCGGGTAAGGTGTTTGGGCGACTCAGACCTGGTGGCTCGGCAAGTTTTGGGCACGTGGGATTCCAGAGACCCACGGATGGTGGCTTACCGTTGGGCGGTTGACATTATTGCTGGTCACTTCAAAGGATATCAGGTGGATCACATTGATCGGTGCAGGAATGAGGCGGCAGATGCGCTATCCTGGCTAGGTTCCCAACGAAAGCCGGTGCCACCCAATGTCTTCCTAGACGTCTTACACCATCCGACTGTTAAAATACCTTCGGAAGAGGATTTGGTTGTTCCTGACCCGGAGGGGGAATTAGTGGCGGCTCTACACGCTATCCCGGATTGGACTGTGCCCTACATGGCCTATTTGACTAGAGGCGACTTACCTGATGATGAAAACCAGGCCAGACAGATCACCCGGCGTTGTAAATCCATGACAATAGTCAATGGTGAGTTGCATAAATGCAGTGTGACTGGGGTTTTCCAACGTTGTGTCTCACCAGAAGAGGGTCAGCAAATCTTGAAAGAAATTCATGCTGGAGACTGTGGACACCACGCCGGCTCAAAATCTCTAATAGCGAAAGCCTTCAGGCACGGTTTTTTCTGGTTGATGGCTCACAAGGATGCAGAGAACCTAGTCCACAAGTGTGACGGCTGTCAAAAGTTCGGCCGGTGTGCTCATATTCCGGCTCAAGAGTTGAGGATGATACCAATTACTTGGCCGTTTGCGGTCTGGGGGCTCGACATGGTGGGACCATTCAAAAGGTCCAAGGATAAGAAAACTCACCTGTTGGTAGCGGTTGACAAGTTCACCAAATGGGTAGAGGCGGAGCCGATCAGCAAGTGTGATGCGGCTACGGCGGTCCAATTTGCTAAAAAGTTGATCTACCGTTTTGGTTACCCCCACGGCATCATCACTGATAATGGCACGAATTTGTCGAAGGGGGCTATGAAAAAGTTCTGCGACGAGGAGCACATCCGGCTTGATGTTTCGGCAGTCGCGCATCCACAGTCAAATGGTCAAGCGAAGCGTGCCAATCAAGAGATTTTAAGGGGTATTAAGCCACGGCTTATGGTTCCTTTGCAACGAATGCCTGGGTGTTGGGTAGAAGAGTTGCCCTCCGTCTTATGGAGCATCCGAACCACCCCCAACAGATCTACGGGTTATACCCCTTTCTTTATGGTGTACGGTGCCGAGGCAGTGCTACCAAGTGATATCCAGCATGACTCGCCACGAGTAGCAGCTTATGTTGAGACGGATAATGAGACGGCACGACAAGATGCACTGGACGCTTTGGAAGAGGCATGAGAGCTAGCGGCTGCCCGGTCAGCGATTTATCAACAAGACCTATGCCGCTATCATAGCCGTAGGGTCAAGACCCGGACATTCCAGGAGGGTGACTTGGTGCTCCGGCTGATTAAGGATCAGACAGATATGCATAAGTTGTCTCCCACTTGGGCAGGACCTTTCGTGGTCAGCAGAAATCTCAACAATGGGTCGTACTATCTCGTTGATGTCCGGGACGACTTAGAAACAGCGGGTCAGGAGACCCGCCGGCCGTGGAACATAGCGCACCTCCGGCCTTATTACACTTAAAAGGTGTCGAGACTCACCATTGTACACTATCATTGTAAATATCATATTTTATATAAAGTAGCATCCCTGCAAGACGGGGCCTCTACTGTTTCACACATCTTCGCTCATACAAGGAAGAATTCACAAATATTCCGGCTAGCACGATTAGCCGCAGGCTGAGGGCGGCTTCTTACCTCCGGGTATCGCTTCTAACGCCTTATTGGCCGGCATTCTGCCTAATATTCTGGCTAACACAAGGAAGAATTCACAAATATTCCGGCTAGCACGATTAGCCGCAGGCTGAGGGCGGCTTCTTACCTCCGGGTATCGCTTCTAACGCCTTATTGGCCGGCATTCTGCCAAATATTCTGGCTAACACGATTAGCCGCGGGCTGAGGGCGGCTTCGTACCTACGGGTATCGCTTCTAACGCCTTATCGGCCGGCGTTATGCCAAATATTCCGGTTAAAACGATTAACCATGGTTGAGGGTGGCTTCTTACCTCCGGGTATCGCTTCTAACACCTTATCGACCGGCATTTACGCCATATTGCTGAAGGGGGCTTCTTACCGACGGGTATCGCTTCTAACACCCTATCGGCCGGCTTTATACCACATCTCCGGCTAACACGATTAGCCACGGTTGTCTAAGGGGGGCTTCTTACCGACGGGTTCGCTTATCTCACCCTAACAACCGGCGTTTACGCCATTTTCCGGCTAACACGATTAGCCGCGGGCTGAGGGCGGCTTCTTACCTTTGGGTATTGCTTCTAAACACCTCGTCGGCCGGCTTTATGCCAAAAACTACCGGCTAACATGATTAGCCGCGGCTGTAAAAGGGGCTTCTTACCTTCGGGTATCGCTTATCTCACCCTAACAGCCGGTTTTATGATATTCCGGCTAACCAAATTAGCCATGGTTGTCAAGGGGGCTTCCCACCTCCGGGTGTAGCTTTTCTAACCCTAAAACAACCGGCGGAGGGCAGCTTCTTACCTCCGGGTATAGCTTCTAAATGCCTTATCGGCTAGGCCTTATGCCATCCCCGGCTAACCAGATTAGCCCTGATTGCCAAGGGGGCTTACCACCTCCGGGTGTAGCTTACTTAAACTTGGCCACCGATGTCTTCTGTTTTGACAAAGCAACATAAAGTGGTCAAAGCAACATACAAAGGCAATGACAGTTGAAGAGCCGGATCAGTTTATACAACGTAATAGAACAAGATTCAGTGGAAGAAAAAGTGACATCTAGACTATTACATACACTCCCTGAGGAGCCCAAAAATTTCAGACAAGTTTTTCAATGCCGCACGGCGGGTCATGGAGAGTCGGTTGTTACAAGTTTTTCAAAGGTAAAGACTAGCTAGCTGCCGGGTCATCCTGCTCCAGCTCTTTGGTGGCCCCGATCTGGAGATTGTCCAAGTCCCAGTTGCAGTTCGTTAGAGCTGCAAAGGAGCTTTCTTCAAAGTAAGGAGACGAATCAAGGTCAGGAGCGAAGAGATCCTTACCGCGGGCAGGTGTTAAGTCCTTGCAGGCGTAAAGCGAGCCGCGGATTCTCTTCTGGTCAGGGCCGTAAGCCGCCTGGTAGATCGTCAGATCAACTTCTTCTGCTAAGACAGAAGCCAGCACTCTAGAATCTTTCACGCACCAGCTGTAGTCAGCGTCGGTGAATTCAAAGCCGTCATCCTTCTTTGAAGGGAAACCATCCATCATCTCGGCTGATGTTAGCTCCGGAGAGAAGGCCAAGGCCCGGCTGATGCCCGCAATCGCCCCTTGGCGGGCGGCTGATTTCTTTAATTCGGCAATCTGATTGGGCATGGTGGACAGGAGTTCGAGGACGCCCTTGAGAGTCGCAGGAATCTTCTCTCTATATTGCACGGATTTAATAGTGCACACTGCGCCGCAATACAGCTGCTCCATCAGGGTATAGATAACCTTCAACGGCAATAGACTATCAGAAGCCAATTGCCCGCTCCTAGGGCCTTCATAAGATAGAAATTTCATGATGAGTCGCCAGTACAAATATTATATGACTATTGAAGCAAAGGTTATCAGAAACTCACCAAAAATGGCGGCTGTCATTCTGGTAATATGACACTTCAAGGCTTGGAGTTCATCTGATACTGCTATCAGTCGTTGGTCGGCATCATCCACCCGCTTGGTCAAGGAGGCCTTCTCAGACTCGGCTGACTCTTTAAAACTGGCGAAGTCGGCCTTGATTGTAGCCAATTCCTCATAGAGGAGCCGGCACTTCTCGTTGGTAGCACTTTGAGCCATTTGTTGAGCCACCAGATTGGTCTTCAACTCCGTCAACTGCGACCCGGCTTCAGCTAAAGTTTCTTGTGACATGTCGAAGCATAGCATCAGTAGGCAAGTCTCCAAACAGATCGCAAGCAATATGTATGACACTTGGGGGCTAATGTCTAGTTTCAGACGTTTTTGACACTAAAAGACCCAGATCAACCTTGGACTAGATTGAGCCGTCCCTTGGGGGCTACGGATTTGGATTATTCTATAAGGAAGATCATGGAAGACCCGGCTCAACCTTGGACTAGATTGAGCCGGCCCTTGGGGGCTACGGATTTGGATTTTTCTATAAGGAAGATCATGGGAGACCCGGCTCAACCTTGGACTAGATTTAGCCGGCCCTTGGGGGCTACGGATTTGGATTTTTCTATAAGGAAGATCATGGCAGACCCGACTCAACTTTGGACTAGATTGAGATGGCCCTTGGGGGCTATGGATTTGGATTTTTCTACAAGGAAGATCATGGAAGACCTGACTCAACTTTCAACTAGATTGAGCCGGCCCTTGGGGGCTATGGAAGGTTATAGCAGGAAAAGGAGTACCTCATATTTTCTCTTCATCAGGCTGACCAGTCGAAGCTCCAGGTCACGGCTGGTGGAAAGCCGGTTTACATAGCCAGCGTGAAGCTCTTCGGCTGACATCTTCTCAAAGGCAGAGGATTCAAACTCCAACTTCCTCGAGGCTTCAGCCGGCTCTTTATGCTTAGTTAGCACGTGAGCCGGGGGAGATTGTAAGCCAGAGCCAGTGACCACGACATCTGGAGTGGCAGCGTCCTTGGTCATTTGAGCTGGGCTTGATGGCTTCGAAGGGTCCCTTGGAGGGCTCTCTAGGATGATATCTTCAATAGCCAGCTCAGTAGATGCGGCTGGCGGATCTACGTCCGGTCATGACTCGTCTGGTTGTTCATGCTCCGGTTCTTGGGCTGCAGGGCTAGGGGAGGACTTGTTCGTCTTTCGACGCTTCTCTTGGGCCCTGGAGAGCACGATTGTTAGAATTCAAGGATTATAGCCGCCAAAAGGAACAGAAACACACGGTTAAAATAAATACTTACAGAGGATTGATCTTAGGAGGCGGCAGGGCGGTCGCTATAGAGTCGCCAGAGGAAGGTGACCTCTGAGAGATAGTTGAGAAAAGATAAGACAATATTGAAATGGCAAAGCAAACCAGTCGAACAAGAGATACATACCTCTCCAGGGCGCTTCTTTGGAGCCGGGGAGTTTGGTAAACCGGACACAAGATCCGTAGAGCCGGCGCTCTGGGTCTGACGATGATCAGCCTGTTGTTGCTTTTTTAAGAGAAATTGAGGGTCAAGATAAGCAAGAGGATGAGATAAAGGAACTTTTCCAATAACCCGCCATGGCTTCCGGGGGACAAAATATTCTGAGATGGAAGAAACGTAAAATACCTCAGGGGCATTGGCGCCGCTGGTCTCCACATCATCATGTGAGTAAGACAGGTGTTAGTAAAATGAGAAGACAAGTTGTAGAAAATAGCCAAGATTTTACCTTTGAGCCGGATGACTGGGGTGATTCAAAACATTCCTCTTGTGGGCGGTCTTCTTGGGCTTCTTAACCAGGGCTTTCCTCCTGATCTTCTTCAAGGGAGGAACATACTCTTTCTTCCAGAAATCAGAGTTAGCCTGGAAAAGTAATCCGATTAAAACAATAATGAAATCAGCAAAATATGAGTGAACTGAAAGAAAAAGGGGGTGAAGAGTCACCTTACATCTGGAGCAGGATTAATGGCACTAAAAGGCGCCAACCCAATAGTGCTGCAAGACCCGGATGTCTCATGGACAAGGCTCCGGATAACAGTAGTGATGTCGTCCTCTGTTAAGGTGGACCGGCTAAAGCATAATGAACCATCATATTTGCCTGGGTATTCACACATGAGGCGGCTTCTGTGGCTCAACGGCATGTTCCGCCAAGAGATCCAACAGCGGATCAGGTCCAGTCCAGTTAAGCCGTTGTCCATGAGGTCCCTAATCTTGGCATGAGCCGGCTCATATCTTGTGCGCTCTGAAGCTGACAGCCGGCGAGGAAGCTTTGAAGTTGTCTTGAGCCGGGAAGGACGGTAGCCCGGCAGTGGATGTTCACCCTCTGGAGAAGTATCTTTGCAATAGAACCAGGTCTTATTCCAGTCCTTTGGGTGACTCGACATCTGCATAGCCGAAAAGGTGATATCCCGGCGCCTCTGGATAGAAATTCTGCCCAGCTCGAGACTCGGACCAGCCTTCACTTCAGTTTGACGGTTGGCATAGAAGAACTCCCGAAACAGGCCTACCGACGGCTTGACTTGCAGATAAACTTCACACAATACTTGAAAGTTGCAGATGTTTGAGATGGAGTTGGGGGCGAGGTCTTGAGGATGAACTTTGTAAAGATGCAGGACATCGCGGAAGAATTTTGAGCCGGGGGGTACAAAACCCCGCTCAATATGGTCTGAGAAAACGACCACCTCTCCTTCTTGGGGAACGGGTTTGAGTTCATCACCCGGGACCCACCAGTGGATTGCGTCTTTGGAAGGGAGAGTGCCATCGTGAACAAAATCCATCAAAAATTCTTCCGTAACAGCAGACCCGACCTAGTTATAGGAGTTCGAGGCACGAGACATTCTGCCGGTTCAAAGACTGTGAAAATCAAATGATAGCGAGTCAAGAGAGGGCAGGCGACTATGGGCAGCTTACGGGCTTAAGACTCTACAAATGAGGCGTCGTGATCCGGCTGATGAGAGCCAGAACGGCATAGCGGATCAACATAGCAAGAAGACGGAGTAAAGTTCGGCTAAGTCCTAAAAACAGGTTTCGCAAAGTGCTGCTATGATCATGGATCTACAAAATCGGGGAAATACTTATATTTTCAGATATGAGAATGAACTGGAGAAATAAAGAAAACCTAAAATGACGAACGGAGCGACGATGGATCTATGCAGCATCGGGGACCACCCAATACATAGCGGCGTGGTGGGGTTGAGCTACCGTTCAAGGTTCATATGCAGGATATGACCGGCGCTGATGGGGCCAGAATTCCAAACGGCAGCGGCGAAGCTTCCGTAAAAACCCTACTGGAGCCATTATGGATCTAGGAGGAGAAGAGCGTTTACCAGCGTTGACGCGATGAACACGGGAGGCACTCTAATTCACAACAGGTTGATGCAGCGGCCCTGCCGATGGCGGAACAGAGGCGGCGCTGGAGAAGGAGGCGATAGAAGCAGCAGTGTCAGGAGGAAGAAGACGCTGGAGCAAGTGGGAAGAGAGAATGCCGCCCGGGGCGGTCCTATTTAAAAGGAGAAAAACAAAACGGGCACGAGAATCCAGGCGATGGAAATCATCCGACCGAGGCGGACGCCTCGATTTTCGGGCTGACCATTTAATAAGAAGATTTGGTGTGTACGTCAGCGAATCTTTTTTGCAGGGTTGACATGACGTCATGGCGGGTCATTTCCGGGCGACTCGCCGAGGAAGTGAGAAGAAAGGATGAAGTGAGCAAGCTCAAAATCAACCTGAGGCCTAATGTTGGGTATATAACCCCACAGTATGACCCACCCTAAGGGCTCCGGGTTATACCTGATGGCTCGTGTACCGGCCCAAGTGTAAGCACATATAACTATTTACAGAATACATTTCTACATACGATTGAGGATTTGGAGCTAGTACTGTGTCGCTCTAGGTTGTGACTGTTACATGGTTAATGTCATTCAAATATCCATCAATACTGCATGCTTACGCTTTTCTCATATTGTGCTTGCTAAGTTACTATTGTTGTTGCTATTGTTACAACTGCTATTGCTACTACTAACGTTGTTACCATTACCATTACTATCAAAAATATCAAACTACTGTGCTACTGATACTTTGATACAAAGAATTAATTCTCCAGGTGTGGTTGAATTGATAACTCAACTGCTAAGGCTTATAAATATTCTTTGGCTCCCCTTGTTTCAATCATTAAATTTGGTTAAAATACTTCCCTCAAAGACTGTTGCAATCCTTGTACTTATGGGTCATCAGTCGTTAATGGGCCGAAAGTTACTATGAGATAGAAACACAAATGGATAATGGACCAACATGCCAAAAAATGACCAAGTGGTAGAATAGGCTGCTAGCGGACCGAAAGTTCTCAAGGGACGAAAATAAGCCCAAGAAGACACGGGCTCACTTCAGCCCGGTCCACCAACAACCCCACTTTGTCCCCACAAAAAACCCTAATCTGGAAACCTTAGCTCACTTCACTCTGCTCTCGCTCTATCACTTCTTCTTCGCTCCTCCAATTTTTCTGATTTCGATCTAATCCGATGACTCCCGCGAGCATGCAAAGCTCAGACAACAGCTTTGAGTCCAAGCTCGATGTCAACGAGGAGGTAGCCTTTCGCATTGCGCTGGAGCGGTGCAAGGTGGACACAAGGGCATCTCCAAATATGCACCGTCGTTGTTCTCCTACCAACACAATGCGGATGCAGGTGCTAGACCTTCCTGACCCGCGCATAGCTCCATGAGAGCTGCTCAATCCGCAACATCCCTTCGTTGTCCACCTCCTTCGTCGGTTGCTGCTCTACAAAGGCAGTTAAGGGTGCTAGTGCCCGCTCCATAGGCCTAGTGGACATGCACACTAGAATCAGAGGCACGCGCTGCCTTCGAGAGGCACCATACAAGGGAGAGGGACGCTGGTAGAGCAATCCATTCGCTATCGATGCGGGATGCACGCAGTGCCCAACTAGAACGAGAGACTCCTCGTATGGATGTACTGTCGTTTGCTTATCATGACAGACACAGACGTTCGCAAACTCCAAAGGAAGAATGCCAGGGATCTCTTCCTAGCCATTGAGAGCCAGAGTGTGAGGCGACGGAGAAAGGGCGAAGGCAGCGAGGGTGGCCAGGCTAAAGCGAAATCATGACCGGGCCGTGTAGCAGATGAAGGGCATCACCTCATCTCCGATTCCTCCTCGAACGACAACGACTCCAACTCTGATGACTGCAAAGGTCCACAACCTATCGCTAATGCGTACAACTGCGCCGGTGATCGAAAGGGCAAATGCATGATAAAGAAGTGGCGAAGACGCTCCTCCCCCGTTTAATATTATCATATTCAGTTTTTTTATATTTAGAGCCTCACCGATGATGAATATGGTGATGTTTTGGATGATGTAAAGTGGATTTATATTCATTTTACTATCCATCTATTGTCGATTTGTATGACCGTTGTTAAAACAACATAGACTAGTTCACACATTACATGCATAGTATGGATATAAGGATCCGAATATGAGGTATGAGACTGTGTGAGAGAGAATTTGAGGACTTATAGCATTTCTAGCAGACCCCACAAGAACACATCCTGTAAAACATCGTACAACCCCCCTAAAACAAATTTCTAGTATGATGAAGCATCAAACGAAACAAATTTCTTAAACTCGTATCGTAAAAGTTTTTTTTCTCTTTTTCTCACCATGCTTCTTATTTCTCGGGATACATGCATGGACGAACTCGAACTCCGACCGGCCAACATGGTGCCACTCTAGTGCACCGTGTCCTCTGGCAATGCTATGGTTGGGTGGTGTCGAGCTCCGTCGCGTGCTCGCTACTCGCGCATAGCGTCACGAGGCCCTCTCTCTCGCATTGACCGGCTTTACAGGTTCTTTAAGAAAAATACTCGAAAACTTCAAATATGAGGTATGATTCCTCTAATATATGGAACCTGTAAAAAAGATTATGGGGTCTATTCGGTGCGTTTTTTTCTACTTCAAATTTAAAGGTTTGATCACTTTTATCGGATCTGAGAGAGTTGCTCTTACCGAGTGCGTCCGTGGACTCCGAATTTGGTAATCGTGATGATGCTCTAAGAGCAACTCCAATGCACCGACCCAAACGGCAGCACACTTTGTCTGCTTTTTGTCCGTTTTGGGTCGGCTGGCCGCTCGCTGGCTGTAGACCCGTGCGCCCAATCGACCGACCCATTTTTCGTCCATGCAGAAGACAATTTAAACTTAAAAGGTCCGGAGCTAGAGATCATGCCAGCGGCCATGCCACCACCCAGATTTCATGCCGGCATCCATGCCAATGACTTGCATACATGTCAACCTCCATAAAGCACAACAAAGTTCATGCTCGCGCATTTGCCAACGCCTAGAAGGCACGCGAACACACAAAAAGGGGCGGGAGTTCACCCACTCCATATCGGACGTGGTCATGCCGGCACACTTACCGGCATACAAAAAGATGCCTTTTTGCCATAGATCAATCATCAAGCTTCAGCATGTCGGCCTACATCCTCTCGAACCAAGGCCTCTTCCTCGAGGAGAGCATGCTCATGTCTAGTGTCAGGATCTCCACCTCCTTGACCATGCAAGTGAGTGCCACTTCTTTTGCTTTGGTCTTGGACTTGGTAGCCTCGACCTCAATCTTCTTGGCTTGGATGTCTTCTCCTCCTCCACCTTGAGCTTCTTGGGATGAAATTCCGCCTCCATCTCGAGCTTTCTCTCTTGTATTTCGGCCTCCATCTCAAGCTTCTTCTTTTGGAGCTTCATGTAGGCCTTCATTTGCTCTTATTTATCTTGCCAATGCTTCTCCACCCTTGTTTCCTTTTGGTTCATCATGCCTTGCCAAGTTTCATGCAAGGCAATTGATTTTCCATCTCGCTTGTCCTCTTTCTTGGAGTTGGTCTTTACCTGCGGCTGTGGCTTCTCCCCCTCACCATGCTCCTCGACGGCTTGGTGCCCTCCATTCTTCTGAGGGCCACATATTGCTCCTTCAATTTCTCCTTGGTTTTTATGATCATCCAACAATGGGTGAGGTTGAGCGTCTTGTTCCCATGTTGAGTTTGAATGCTTCAAAAGCTTGGAAAGCCTACAAATGAAGACGAGGATGCATATTCATATGTGCAATGGACATGCAAGCATGAAACAATGAAAACGGAAATGGATGGATTTATTGTTGTGTTCTACCGTAGGTGCATCGCATGCCAATTAAAATTTTCCTACACGCAGAACATCCAAGAACTTGCTACGGAGATGGATCACAGATTCTTACCACTAGACGCGCAGTGTTGTGCAGCGGAAGTAGAGTTGGGGCAGCACGTTCGTGTGGTCCATCTCCTCCTCGTCCGATCTCCCTCAAATAGCCGTTTTGATCTCCCTCGAACAGTCGGTCGCCAGATCCCACGTACAGGTTCGTCGGACCGACGCAAGTGCACCGCCTCTAATGGTATCCGCGCATGTAGAAGGAACACCCGTGCGGCGGACTGCTAGGTCTGATCACACGGTCGACGGCGGCGAGTGGACTGGCTAGTTGCAACTCATGCAAATCCCTAATGACGGCGCTGAAGTGATCAAAGGGATGGGTGTGCCGCACCTCCACTATATATAGGCATCTCGTGCGGGCTCAACTCTTGGGCCTCGCACGGATCCTAAAGCCCACGTGTTCCTTCCCTTAAGCGCACGACCCTTTAGGTTCTCGTCCACTTGGTCGCGAGTCAGATGACATCCGGCTTGACTGGTAGGTAGCAGCCTCTAGCGAGACATGTTGACTCCAAGTGTCTGATGAACCTGGTTAGGCGAACTTGTACTTCACACTTCTGTTCCCTTTGCCACACGATATATGTTGTCATGCACAAGGTGACATGGTCATCCTTGTTGCAGCACGACCTCTTTCTCGTTCCGATGAATCCGACCAACATTCGGACTATCTCATAATCCTCATCGCATGGCCAGGCTTATCCAGGTCGGATCACCCGAGGGGCCCATAGTATATCTCTCCTGATCGGAGGGGCAAATCCCATCTTGCTCGACCATGTCTCACAGCATGGGTGTGAACAAGCCCGAAACGTACCTTTGTAACTACCCAGTCACGGAGTAGCATTTGGTTGGCCCAAAGCAAGTTTGTCACCATCCCGAGTACATGCGCCAGCTCAGGTCTTAGGACATAGAACGTATGTTGTACTAGAGACTCACAGATGACCTATCGCTATGTCTCATAGTTGGGTCTATCCAACTCAGGCCTTATCTCGACTCAGATCCGACTATGTCGAATCCGACCAGACCTTTCTGAGTCCATATTATCCGGCTAGCATCCAATGCTACATGGTCAGTGAGACCGGACCATCCACCGTGTCATATGCTAGTCTAACTGGATGCGCGTCCACACAACCCTTTCAACTAGGGACCATTTAGGACAGTCATCATACAATGCATAGTCTCACAAACAAGTCACATACTTGTTAATACACATCAATGATAATGTTCAAGGACTATCTTTATTCATAAACACATAGGAAATATCATCATACATGATTGCCTCTAGGGCATATCTCCAGCAGTCTCCCACTTGCACTAGAGTCAATCAAACAGACATCGAATGCCCATAGCTCTAACGTGCCCCTCATGCTTGGGTTGTGGAAGTGGCTTAGTCAACGCATCTGCAACATTTGCATCTGTATGAATCTTGCACAGATTGGTATCACCTTTCTCTACGAGCTTCGTATCAAGTGATATTTTCGGTCTATGTGCCTGGTCTTGTGGTGTTGTCTTGGCTCCTTGGCCTGTGCGATGGCACCTGAATTATCGCAATAAAGGTCCAATGGTTTTGACCAGCCCGGGAACACACCAACATCTTTCAGGAACTTCCGAATCCAAACAACTTCCTTTGCGGCTTCACAAGCCGCAATGTATCCGGCCTCTGCTGTGAAGTCGGCCACCGTATCTTGCTTGGAACTCGTCCAGCTCACTGCTCCTCCATTCATGACATACATGAATTCAATTTGCGATCGACAATCATCCCTATCGGTTTGGAAACTAGCATCAACGTAACCCTTTATGCAGAGCTCCTCCTCACCTCCATAAACTAGGAACATCTCTTTAGTCCTTTTCAGGTACTGCAAGATAGTTTTCACCGCTGCCCGGTGACTCTCACCTGGGTCGGCCTGGTATCTTCTTGTTAAGCTTATTGCATAGGTAACATCAGGTCGTGTATATAGCATGGCATACATGATGGATCCAATTGCCGAGGCATATGGAATCCTACTCATCTGGTTTCGCTCATCAGAAGTCGTAGGACTTTGAGTCTTGCTTAGCCTTACACCATGTGAGACGGGCAAGAACCCTTTCTTGGCCTCACTCATGTTGAACCTCTTCAACACAGTCTATGTACGTGCTTTGGCTTAAGCCGAGAAGCCTCCTCGATCTATCTCTATAGATCTTGATGCCTAAAATGTACACTGCCGCTCCAAGGTCTTTCATCAAAAACTTGCCATTCAATGATTCCTTGACTAAGTTCACCATCGAAACATCATTTCTGATCAGCAGTATGTCATCCACATACAAGATCAAAAATACTACCAAGCTCCCACTAGACTTCTTGTATAAACAATAGTCCTCTTCGTTCTCGATGAAACCAAGGTCAACGATGACTTCATCAAAACGAATGTTCCAACTCCGAGTTGCTTGCCTCAATCCATAAATCGATCTCTTGAGCTTGCATATTTTACCAGCATTAGTTGGATTGACAAAACCTTCGGGTTGTATCATGTATACATCCTCTTTGAAATTTCCATGAAGGAAAGCTGTTTTGACATCCATCTGCCATATCTCATAATCAAAATATGCAGCTAGAGCTAGTATGATCATCAACGACTTTAGCATCGCTACCGACGAGTAGGTCTCGTCGTAGTCAATTCCTTGAACTTGTCCATAACCTTTAGCAACAAGCCGAGCTTTGTGGATCTGAACATTTCCATCCACATCGGTTTTCTTCTTAAAGACCCATTTGCAACCAATGGCAACTACGTCAGGTGGCGGATCAACCAAGTCCCAGACTTGATTTTCATCCATGGACTTTAACTCGGATCTCATGGCCTCTAGCCATGCCTCAGAATCTGGGCTCACCATTGCTTCCGCATACATGGCCGGCTCGTCGCTTTCTAGCAACAAAACATCACGCACTATGTGCAATCTTTCCGACCTCCGTGGCTCCGGTGCCGACTCCACTACGGGTTCCCTGATCAACTCCGGTATGATCTCATCACCAGCCGAGTCATCCCCGAGTGGCTCTCGAATTTCTTCGAGTCGCACCGTTCTCCCACTGGCCTCCCGATTGAGAAAATCTTTCTCTAGGAAAACCCCATTCCGAGCAACAAACATTTTGTTTTCTTCTCAGTTGTAGAAGCTGTATCCCAAGGTTTCCCTTGGATATCCCACGAATATGCATTTATCCGACTTGGGTGTAAGCTTGTCCGACATGAGTCGCTTGACAAATGCTTCACAACCCCAAATCTTTAGAAAAGACAAACTAGGAGTCTTCCCAGTCCACATCTCATGTGTTGTCTTGTCTACGGATTTAGATGGTACCCTATTAAGTGTGAAAGCTGCAGTTTCTAGAGTGTATCCCCAGAATGACAAGGGTAAATCCGATTTGCTCATCATCGATCGAACCATGTCCAACAAGGTTCGATTTCTCCGTTCTGACACACCGTTTCTCTGCGGCATACCCGGAGGTGTGAGCTGAGGTACTATGCCTCGGCTTTTTAGATGATTATCAAACTCTTGGCTCATGTACTCACCTCCACGATCTGACCGTAGAAGTTTTATCATCTTACCGAGCTGATTTTCAACCTCGTTCTGAAACTCTTTGAACTTTTCAAAAAAATTCGACTTGTGCCTCATCAAATAGATATATCCATATCTACTCAAGTCATCGGTAAAAGTCACAAAGTACTGATAGCCACCTCTGGCCGTTGTGCTCATTGGACCACACATATCACTGTGTAATAAGCTCCAACAGCTCGACGCCCTCTCACAACTCTTTGCAAAAGGAGACTTAGTCATCTTGCCTAGCAAGCATGATTTGCATGTCTTGAATGACCCAAAGTCGGGCAAAGTTAGGAGTCCATCATCATGGAGCTTCTTCATGCGTTTCAGACTAATGTGTCCAAGCCGGCAATGCCAGAAGTATGTAGGATTTATCTCATTAGGCCTATGCCTCTTGACATTCATGTTATAGACTGGTTCCGTTTCTAGATTTAAAATAAATAGCCCATCTACTATGGGTGCATAGCCATGGGACATTCCATTCAAATAAAATGAACAACCATTGTCCTTTGTATTGAATTCATAACCTTGACTAATCAAGCATGAGGTAGAAATAATGTTCCGACTAAGTGCGAGAATGTAATAACAATTATTCAATTCCAAAATAAATCCAGAAGGAAGCTTGAGGTGCATCGTGCCGACCTCCAACGCAGCAACTCTTGCTTTGTTGCCGACCCTGATGTCAATCTCCCCTTGTGCCACACGCCTAGTTCTTACCACCCCTGCATCGAGTTGCAAATGTGAACAACCGATCCGGTATCAAATACCCAAGAGCTACTAGGTATGTCAGCAAGGTAAATGTCTATAACATATGTAACAAGTGTACCTTTTCCTGAAGAAGCATCTCCGGCCTTCTTGACGTGCTCAGCAAGCCACTTGCTACAGTTCCTCTTCTAGTGACCAGCTTCCTTGTAGTGAAAGCAAATGGTCTTTGAGTTCGGTCCGGACTTTGGCTCAGCGGCGGAGACAGCCTTCTCCATGCCCTTTGCCTTACCCTTTTTCTTGTACCAACTCTTCTTGAATTTAGCCGAGTTCTGCACCATCAACACTCGATGCGTGCCTTTCTTAATATCTTGCTCTGCCACCTTGAGCATCCCATGCAATTCAGTGTGCTTCTTATCCATGCTGTGCATATGATAGTTCGAGACGAACGTCCCATGGCTAGGTGGAAGAGAACCCAAAATTGCATCCATGGACAACTCATCCCCAAGTGGGAAGCCTAACCGATCCAAAGCTTGCACATACCTGATCATCTTGATCACATGCGGGCTCAATGGATCACCCTCCTTCAGCTTACAATCCGTCAAGGACTACCAGACGTTGAACCTTTCGGTCCTAGCCTGCACCTGAAACATGCTCTTCAAACTCTCAATCATATCGAAAGCCTGAATGTTTTCGAAATGCTATTGCAAATTGGGCTCCATACAAGCCAGCATGAGGCAGCTGATCTCGTTTGATTCATCAACGAGTTTCTCATGGGCATTCTTGGTTGTGGCATTAGCATTCTCGGCAGGTTCCTCTGGAAGTGGATCCTTTAGAACATGTTCCTTTTTATCGTGCTTGAGAACAATTCTCAGATTTCTATACCAGGTGGTAAAGTTTGTTCCATTCAGTTTAACTTTTTCCAGAATTGATTTGAATGCAAATTTGGGTTGAGCAGGTGGTGCCATTGATCTACAACAGAAAATATGCAATCACTAAGCAATGTGTTTATGTAGAGTAATTCAAACCTTAAACAGAACTGCTCCCACTGAAGTCAACATCCCTCCGCAAACTCTTAGTGATTCAGGACCCGTCTAGCGCGAGCGCCTAGTGAGATTTAGCATCACTGCTAGAGACTTGCCTATTCAGTAAGCAACTCCTTGCTAATCGTATCTGTATACGACTCTTGTTGGTTGGGTAGGTATCTCGTACCCTGGCTCCCAACCTTCTCCGCCACAAGGCCCAAAACCGTTTTGATAGCCTTGTCAAGTTAACCCGATGCAGTGCATGTCCGTGTCCGACATGAACCCTCCAGTTCAAGGACACCTAGTAGCACCTCAATTTTATGATCCCACCACTAGACATACTTGACGTGCGAAGGTGCAACATCCAGAATGTCAATGTGCTTGATATTAATGAGGGATATTTCTACCATACTAACATGCATAGAAACAAGAAGCAATATCAATCACATATAAACATAAATATGTGAAATAGTATGGCTCCTTCATGGACATCCTTCCAGGTCGGCTCCAACTCCGATGACCAGGGCGGAACTCCATCTTGTCCATCACGCTAGGACGCCAAAGCCTTGAACTTGATCTCTATCCTCCAGCTATTACAACTAGTAATGAATTTATAGAGAATCACAAGTCGACACGCAGGTCATTATACAATATAATGACAGCACTTTGGCTCCTGCCGGCTGAAAATCATGACACATAGGTCATGTTATGTTACACACATGCATCACATACATATGAGCCATACTATTCACATCAAACCTGCAAAATTAACTCATGCATAGAATCGCATTCTACCGGTTTGTGTCATCGTGTACGAAATACAAGGTGCTACGCACACGGCGGTCCCGCTAGCCGGTTAGCGGGCGGGGTTCGAAGGGGCGGCGCCCAACATTTTCGGAATTCATAGATCAAATCTGTATTCTGATCATGCCGAATTTTCTTATCTGACCAATCTAATCGATCATCATGAACCTGATTCAGATTTACATTTCGTAGTTAACCCCGATGGTGGAAACCGTTCGGTAGGAGTAGGTTGTGTCATGACCTCTTCGATTCCGATTGACAGAAAATGTAGCCTCAACGATCCCGATGTGCAGTTGATCTCATCAACCGTGCACATAGCCGATCTCTTGAACGACGACGGATCTCATCTGCCGCCTCCGCATATCAAATATGCATCCGATCTGAATCCAAATCCTATAATAGAGGCTCTGATACCACTGTTGTGTTCTATCGAAGGTGCATCGCATGCCAATTCAAATTTTCCTACGTGTAGAACATCCAAGAACTTGCTATGGAGATGGATCACAGATTGTTACCACTAGATGCGCAGTGCCGTGCAGCAGAAGTAGAGTTGGGGCAGCGCGTTCGTGTGGTCCGTCTCCTCCTCGTCCGATCTTCCTCAAACAGCCATTCCGATCTCCCTCGAACATCCGGTCGCCGGATCCCACTTACAGGTCCGCCGGAGCGGCACAAGTGCACTGCCTCTAGTGGTATCCGTGCGTGTAGGAGGAACACCCGTGCGGCGGACTGCTAGGTCCGATCACAAGGTCGGCGATGGTGAGTGGAGGTGGCTAGTTGCAACTCACGCAAAGCCCTAATGACGGCGCTGAAGCGATCAACCGGATGGGTGTGCCGCACCTCCACTATATATAGGCATCCGATGCGGGCGCAACTCTTGGGCCTCGCACGGATCCTAAAGCCCACGTGTTCCTTCCCTTGAGCGCGTGACCCTTTAGGTTCTCGTCCACTTGGTCGCGAGTCAGATGACATCCGACTCGACCGGTCGGTAGCGGCCTCTAGCAAGACGTGCCGACTCCAAGTGTCCAATGAAGCTGGTTAGGTGAACCTGTCCTTCAGACTTTTGTTCCCTTTGCCACACGACATATGTTGTCGTGCACAAGGCGGCATGGTCTACCTTGTTGCAGCACGATCTCTTTCTCGTTCCGATGAATCCGACCAACATTCGTATTATCTCATAATCCTCATCGCATGGCCATGCTTATCCAAGTCGGATCACCCGAGGGGCCCAGAGTATATCTCTCCTGATCGGAGGGGCAAATCCCATCTTGCTCGGCCATGTCTCACAGCATGGGTCTGGACAAGCCCGGAACCTTATAACTATCCAGTCACGGAGTAGCATTTGGTTGGCCCAAAGCAAGTCTGTCACCATCCCGAGTACATGCGCCAGCTCAGGTCTTAGGGCATAGAACATGTGTTGTACTAGAGACTCACAGATGACCTGTCGTTGCGTCTCATAGTTGGGTCTGTCCAACTCAGACCTTATCTCGACTCGGATCCGACTATGTCGAATCCGACCAGACCTTTATGAGTCCATATTATCCGGCTAGCATCCAATGCTACGTGGTCAGTGAGACCGGACCATCCACCGTGTCATATGCTAGTCTAACTAGCTGCGCGTCCACACAACCCTTTCAACTAGGGACCATTTAGGACAGTCATCATACAATGCATAGTCTCACAAACAAGTCACATACTTGTTAATACACATCAATGATAATGTCCAAGGACTATCTTTATTCATAAACACATAGGAAATATCATCATACATGATTGCCTCTAGGGCATATCTCCAACATTTATATCATGTATTTGATGGCGAGGCCACTCACGCGACGACCCTCTATGCTCTCAAGGGTGGCACAAAACTTGTTGCACTCTTGTTATATGATACTCCAATGCTTCGAGAGGGACACCCACCCAGGCTTGCTCTCCATCTTGTACGTCGTGAACTTCTTGCATCCATGAAGTTGGCGATGAACTCTTAGCCAAAAGATTGATGCCTTTTGCTCGGCGCCGATCTTGGGATCTTGTCCAATGCCCCTCCAACATTCACAAAGGAGTTTGTCCTCGTCATTTGTGTATGCCTTCATCCTTTTGCTTTTGGCGCTTCTTGTTTGCATTGGCCTGGGCGGTGAGCTCGTGATACAAAAACAAAGACATAGTTGCTCCTGCCCCAATCCTTTGGATTTGGAGTTCGAAGCTGCAAATTAAACTTAAGTTCTTTCTATGGTTTCTTATGGTGGACAGATTGAATACTAGGAATATGCTCAAGAGGAAACACTTTCAAACTAATCATGGTTTTCATTGTGTTTTGTGTGGGTCTGGAACGAAGGAAACAGTTGATCATTTGGTTTTTCTATGCCCGTTCATCAATACATGTTGGACTCATGTTGGGATGACATGGGATAGCTCTCTGCCTCGACTCCAAGCAATCCAAGTGGCCAAACAAAGTTTCACAAGGGATCTTTTTATGGAGATCTTTGGTATTGTTGCCTGGAACATTTGGAAAGAGTGCACCAATTTAATCTTCAGGGGCATCCAACCTACTATGGTAGCTTGGAGAAAGAGGACCAAGAGTGATCTCTTGTGGCTAAAGTATAGAGTTAACAAGGAGTTTTGGGACTACATTACCATCCTTGCCCTCTCCTTGTAATCTCTACAAATCTTTCTTAGATCCTTTCTAGTTCTTTTCTAGATCTTCTTCTTCTTTTTCTCACTATTTTATTGTTTCTTTTCTTAAAACCCACCTTGTGGGGCTGCCAAGCCCTTTTTGGGCTTTGTAACTATGATGTAAATCTTCTTTACCTTAATATATCACGGTAGGAGCCTCTCCTGCCGATTAATCCCTCAAAAAAACTCATGGCCGGGAGGGAAAGTGTTACCCATGCTATCTTGACCTTGCATAAAGGGGTCGAGTGGGCCACCATGGCCTTGGTCTTGAGCGAAGGTGTCAGTTGTGCCCTCGTGGTCGGCCATGAAGGGGCCTCGACCATCTTGGCTTTGGGTCTCGTCAGGATCGTTGGTCGCGTAGCCACCCACACCGCCCTCAAAGATGAGGTTCTCCATGATGAAACGGTTGGCCGAGTCATTGTCTGTGGTCGACATTGTGTCGAACGGGTTGTGGGCGTTGGGAAGCATGCCGGAAAGGATGTCCCGCGATTGTTTCCTCTGCCTCCCCGTGGATGACCCTCTAGTTGTAGGTGTGGCATTAAGGTCGATGGCCATGGATGCGGGCATGGGTATGGCTGACGCGGTCATGCTTACCTCTGGTGAACCAGAGCCTAGAGAGGTGGAGAAATGGGAAGCTTGCGGGTGGGGATGGAAGGCGGCAATGTGTGGTGTGGTGGACGTGCGCAATGACTCTGGCCATCACGGACGAATGACGGACGAGACTGTGCTGGCTGTAGGCAAGGCAGCAGCGACGAGTCCGTGCTGGCTTAGGTTGTCAAACCCTAGGTAGAGAAGGGTCTGCTTCATGGCAGCAACGACGAGGGTGTTGTTCCCCATGATGGTGGCCTCTTGTTGTGTGGGGGTAAACATTCTTTAAGGGTCGTATATTTTGAAAGTTGGTGATTGTGTTATTTATGCTTATGGATATTACTATGTTAGTGTTTATTGATTCATTGTTTCTCACTGATTGTACCTGAAAGAGATTACATGTTGGGTAGCATGTCACATCAAAAAAATCTGTTTTTATCATTTACCTACTCGAGGACGAGCATGAATTAAGCTTGGGGATGCTGATACGTCTCCAACATATCTATAATTTTTGATTGTTCCATGCTATAATATTATCATTCTAGGATACTTTTTAGGCATTTATTGGCCGATTCATACTTTTTAGCACTAACCTTTAACCTAGTGCCAAGTGCCAATTGTTGTTTTCTGTATGCTTTTGGCTTTTCAGGATTACCATACCAAACAAAGTCCAAATACCCCAAAACTTTTTGAACATTTTTCTGGACACAATAAGGACCTGGAAGCTCCAAAGGGAGACCGGGGCCCACACGAGGTGACCCCAAGACAACAGGGCATGCCTAGGGGGGTGGTCGTGCCCTGATGGCTTGGGACCACCTCCTTGGCCCTCTCACGTTGTTCTATGGCCTATAAATTCTCATTAATCCCAAAAGCCCTAGAGAGCCTCCCAAAACACCTTTTCCGCCACCGCAAGTCTCTGTTTGTCCGTGTGCCCATCTGAAGCCCTGTTTCAGTGCCCTGTCGGAGGGGGGTCGATCACGGAGGGCCTATACATCAACCTTAATGCTCCCATGGTGATGTGTGAATAGTTGATATGTCTCCAACGTATATACAAAATTTTATTGTTCCATGCTGATATATTATCATTGTAGGATACTTTTTGGCCATTTATTTACCAATTTATAATATTATTGAGCACTAACCTATTGACCCGGTGCCCAGTGCCAGTTGTTGTTTTCTGCATGTTTTTTACTTTTCAGGTTTACAGTAACAAACGAAGTCCAATTGCCATGATTTTTTATGTTTTTCTATGGACCAAAAGAAGACCTGGAAGCTTTGGAAGGAGGTCGCGAGCCGCACGAGGGCACCAACACGCAACAGGGTGTGCCCTAGGGGGGCACCCTTATGTGTGTCGGCCCCCTTGTGGCTCTCCCGACGGCCCTCTCTGGCCTATAAATTCTTTAATATCCCAAAAACCCTAGAGGAGGTGCTGAAACACTTTTTACGCTACCGCAAGTCTCTGTTCCGATGGGAGCCCATCTAGAGCTCCGTTCCGGCACCATGTTGGAGGGGGGGTCAATCACGGAGGGCCTCCTCATCAACCATGTTGCCCTCATGATGATGATGTGTGAGTAGTTCACCACAACCTACGGGTCTGTAGGTAGTACCTAGATGGCAATCTCTCTCTCTTGATCTTGAATACAGTGTTCATCGCATCTTTGTCTTGATCTATCCGATGTAATCCCTTTGTATGGTGCGTTTGTTGGGATCCGATGAATTGTGGGTTTATGTTCAGATTATTCATGATAAATATTTGAGTCTTCTTCAAAATCTAATATGATTCTTATCTACATGATCATTATAGCTTCATAATTCTCTCCAATCTATTGAAATAGTTTGGCAAACTAGATTGATATTTCTTCGGTAAGAGAGGTGCATTGTGGTAGGTTCTACCTAGCGAGTTTCTATATCCCAGTGACAAAGTAGGGGACAAGATACGTCTTTGTATTGTTACTACTTGGGATAAAACGATGGGGTTTATTCATATTGCTCGAGTTTATTTTGTCTACATCATGTCATCGTTCTCCAAGTATTACTCTATTTTACTTAATACTCTAGATGCATGCTAGATAGCGGTCGATGAGTGGAGTGTCAGTAATAGGTGCAGGTAGGATTCGACCTATTTTCTTATGGACATGATACCTATATACACATGATCATTTTCATGAAAATCGCATAACTATCCGCTTTTCTATCAATTGCCCAATAGTAATTTGTTTACCCACCGTATGCTATTTTTATGAGTGATGACACTAGAGAACACTACATCCCCCGGGTCTATTCACTTATATATTTACAAATGCTACTATTACCTTGCTTCCATTTTCTTGCTTTTATTTTATTTTGCAATTTACAATTATCTACACAACTCACTTGCTTGCAAATAATGAGACCAAGGGGATTGACAACCCTCTTGCCAGCGTTGGGTACAAGTTGTTTGCTCTTTTGTGTGCAGCCGTTGAAGACGGTTGAGGATTGGTATTCCTATTGGTTTGATAAACCTTAGTTTCATAACTCATGGAAATACTTACCCACATTGTGCTGCGATAACCCGTTCCTCTTCATGGAAAACCCAACATAGATCACAAGTATCGGGAAGGATTTCTGGCGCCGTTGTCGGAGAATATCATCATCAACTATCAAGTAACTTCACACAAATTAACATTATCACTAGGCTCATGCTCATCACAGATTGTGTTTCAGCATCAGAAACAGAAATATCATTTGGGTTTTCAGGTGTATCTATAATAGGTTCACTAGCAGCATGCAAAGTTCTATCATCATCCTTGTTCCTCTTATTATTGGAACGACTAGGTGCATCAATATTACTCCTTTGAGAATCTTGTTCAATTCTCTTAGGATGGCCCTCAGGATACAAAGGTTCCTAAGTCATTCTTCCACCTCTAGTCACAACTTTAGCATAACGATCGTTGTTCTTACTATTCATTTCATTAAGCAAATCATTATGTGCCTTAAGTACTTGTTCTACTTGAGTAGTTACCATGGAAGCATGTTTACTAATAAGTTTAAGATCATCGATAGTTCTACTCATATAATCACCTAAGCGATCAAGAATGAAAGCATTATGTTTCAATTGTCTACTAACATACGCATTAAAAATTTCTTGCTTAACAACAAAATTATCAAATTAATCCAAGCATTGGCTAGCAGACTTGTTGTGAGGAATATTGCTTTCATCAAATCTATGAAGAGAATTTACCTCTACTACCTGTGGCGGGTTATCAATACCATGTATCTCTTCAATAGGTGGTAGATTCTTAACATCTTCAGCTTTAATACCTTTTTCTTTCATAGACTTCTTTGCCTCTTGCATATCTTCAGGACTGAGAAATAGAATACCTCTTTTCTTCGGAGTTGGCTTCAGAGGTGGTTCGGGAATAGTCCAATCATTATCATTGCTCGATATATTATTCAATAGTATTTCAGCTTGTTCAACAGTTTGTTCCTTGAAAACAAAAGCAACACAACTATCTAGGTGGTCCCTATAAGAATCGGTTAGTCCATTATAGGATATATCAACTATTTCATTTTTCTTAAGAGGATGTTCAAGCAAAGCATTAAGTAATTGGAGAAGTATCCCCCAAGCTTGTGGGAGACTCTATTCTTCAATTTGCACAAAGTTAAATATTTCCTGCAAGGCAGCTTGTTTCTTATGGGCAGGAAAATATTTTTTAGAGAAATGATAAATCATATCCTGGGGGCTACGCACACAACCAGGAGCAAGAGAATTAAACCATATCTTAGCATCACCCTTTAGCGAGAAAGGAAACAACTTGATGATATAATAATAACGAATTTCTTTCCTCGTGAGTAAATAGGGTGGCTATATCATTCAGTTTAGTAAAATGTGCCACAACAGTTTCAGATTCATAACCATGGAAAGGATCAGATTCAACCAAAGTAATTAACTCAGGATCAACATAGAATTCATAATCCTTATCAGTAACAAAGATCGGTGAAGTAGCAAACTTAGGATCATATTTCATTCTAGCATTCAAATATTTTTCCTTTCCACTTGCATAGTAATTTCTTAAGATCATCTCTATCATTACAAGCAAGAAAGTCCCTAGCTACCTCTCCTTCCATAACATCACCCTCAGGAATATCAGGCAATTCATATCTAGGAGATCTAGGTCTAGAAGATGTCTCAAAGTGTTCAGTTTCAATAATTTCATCAGTTTCAGAAGTATCATAATTTTCAGCATTGACTCTAGCAATTTTTTCATCAAGAAATTCGCCTAGTGGAACAGTATTATCAAGCAAAGTATAATCATAAGCATCATGCATAGCATAAGTAGCATCATCAATTACTTACGACATATCAGAATTACTAGCGGGGGGTGGTGTCGGAAACTTACTCATAACAGAAGGTGAATCAAGTGCAGAGCTAGATGGTAGTTCCTTACCTCCCCTTGTAGTAGAGGGATAGCTCTTGGTTTTTGGATCTTTAAGATTCTTCATAATGATCAACAGATATAAATCCCAAGTGACTCGGAGAATAGAGCTATGCACCCCGGCAACGGTGCCAGAAAAAGGTCTTGATAACCCACAAGTATAGGGGATCGCAACAGTTTTTGAGGGTAGAGTATTCAAACTAAATTTATTGATTTGACACAAGGGGAGCCAAAGAATATTCTCGAGTATTCGCAGCTGAGTTGTCAATTCAACCACACCTGTAAGACTTAATATCTGCAACAAAGTATTCAGTAGCAAAGTAGTATGGAAGTAACGGTAATGGTAGCAAAAGTAACACTAGAAGTTTTGTAGTGATTGTAACAGTAGCAACGGAGAAGTAACTTAGCAAGGATCAATATGTGGAAAGTTCGTAGGCAATGGATCGGCGATGGATAATTATGCTGGATATCATTCATCATGCAACAGTTATAACATAGGGTGACACAAAACTAGCTCCAATTCATCAATGTAATGTAGGCATGTATTCCATATATAGTCATACGTGCTTATAGAAAAGAACTTGCATGACATATTTTGTCCTACCCTCCCGTGGCAGCGGGGTCCTATTGGAAACTAAGGGATATTAAGGCCTCCTTTTAATAGAGAACCTGACCAAAGCATTAGCACTTAGTGAATACATGAACTCCTCAAACTACGGTAATCACCAGAAAGAATCCCAGTTATTGTCACCCTGGGGGATGCGGATCATAACTCGTAATAGGTGTCTACAACTTGCAAGATAGGATCAAGAACACACATATATTCATGAAAACATAATAGGTTCAGATCTGAAATCATGGCACTCGGGCCCTAGTGACAAGCATTAAGCATAGCGAAGTCATAGCAACATCAATATCAGAACATGGTGGATACTAGGGATCAAACCCTAACAAAAATAACTAGATTACATGATAAATATCATCCAATCCATCACCGTCCAGCAAGCCTACGATGGGATTACTCATGAATAGCGGAGAGCATCATGGAATTGGTGATGAAGGATGGTTGGTGATGACGATGGCGATGATTTCCTCTCTCCGGAGCCCAAAACAGACTCCAGATCTGGTCTCCAAGGAAGAACAGGAGGTGGCGGCGGCTCCGTATCGTGAAACGCGATGAACTCTTCTCTCTGATTTTTCTCTCCGTGAATTGGATTATATGGAGCTGAAGAGGAGGTTGGAGGAGCCACGAGGGCCCCACAAGCCTGCTAGGAGCGGCCAGGGGGTGGCCGCGCCTAGCAGACTTGTGGCCTGTAGGTGGCCCCCCTCTGGTTACTTCTTGTGCCAATATTTTTTATTAATTCTGAAAATATTCTCCATAAATTTTCAGGACGATCCGAGAACTTTAATTTCTGCACAAAAATAACACCAAGGCAATTTTGCTGAAAACAGCGTCAGTCTGGGTTAGTTCTATTCAAATCATGCAAATTAGAATCCAAAACAAGGGCAAAAGGGTTTGGAAAAGTGGATACGATGGAGACGTATCAGTACACTGCCAGAGGCATTCTTATAGAGTCATATCGTCCTATCAGTTTTTCATATTGAGTTGTAATTAAATAAAATTGTGGTGATCATCCTTACTAGAGCATTGTCCTAGTGAGGAAAGGATGATGGACACTATGATTCCCACACAAGTCGGGATGAAACCCCGAACGAAAAGTGAAAAATGGGGGAGGCCAAATGAGCCCACCATAGTATATATATACAAATGGGGGGCAAATAAAAAAAACCATGATACGTCCCCAACGTATCTATAATTTTTGGATGTTCCATGCTGATATATTATCATTCTAGGATACTTTTGGGGCATTTGTTTACCAATTTATAATATTTTGAGCACTAACCTATTGACCCAGTGCCTAGTGTCACTTGTTGTTTTCTACATGTTTTTGACTTTTCAGGTTTACAGTACCAAATGAAGTCCAATTGCCACGAAACTTTTTTCTGATTTTTTCTAGACCAAAAGCAGACCTGGAAGCTTTGGGAGGATACCGGGAGGCGCACGAGGGACCCACCACACATTAGGGCTGGTGGCTCCCTCGGGCGTCCCCTCACGTTCCTCACTGGCCTATAAATTCTCTAATATCCCAAAAACCCTAAGGGAGCTTCCAAAACACTTTTTCCACTGCCCCAAATCTCTGTTCTAACGGGAGCCCATCTACAGCTCTGTTCCGGCACCCTGCCGGAGGGGGGATCGATCACGGAGGGCCTCTTCATCAACCTTGCTGCCCTCGTGATGATGTGTGAGTAGTTCACCATAGACCTACGATCCGTAGGTAGTACCTAGTTGGCAATCTCTCTCTCTATCTTGATCTTCAATACAATGTTCATCCCATCTTTGTCTTGATCCATCTAATGTAATCCCTTTGTGTGGTGCGTTTGTTGGGATCCGATGAATTGTGAGTTTATGTTTAGATTATCATGAAAAGTTTTTGAGTCAAACCTGAATACTAAGATATTTTGCATGATCATTGTAGCTTCATAATGCTCTCCGATCTATTAAGATGCTTTGGCCAACTAGATTGATATTTCTTCAGTGGGAGTGGTGCGTTGTAGTAGGTTCAACCTGGTGAGTTTCTATATCCCAGTGACAGAAGGGGACAAGTTGCGTATTTGTGTTGCTTATAATAAGGATAAAACGATGGGGTTTATTCATATTGATTGAGTTTACTTTGTCTACATCATGTCATCATTCTCCAAGCATTACTCTATTTTACCTAATACTCTAGATACATGCTGGATAGCGGTCGATGAGTTGAGTAATAGTAATAGGTGCAGGCAAGAGTCGGCTTATTTGCTTATGGGCGTGATGCCTATATGCACATGATCATTGCCATGAAAATCACGAAACTATTCCCTTTTCTATCAATTGCCCAACAGTAATTTGTTTACTCATTGTATGCTATTTCTATGAGAGATGCCACTAGAGAACTCTACGGCCCCCGGGTCTATTCACATATTCACAAACGCTACTAGTACCTTGCTGTTATTTATTTTATTTTGCAATTTTTACAATTATCTACAGAACTCATTTGCTTGCAAATAACGAGATCAAGGGGATTGACAACCCTCTTGCCGGCGTTGGCTGCAAGTTGTTTGTTCTTTTGTGTGCAGGCGATGAAGACGGTTGAGGATTTGTATTCCTATTGGTTCGATAAACCATGGTTTCATAACTGAGGGAAGTACTTACCTGTTGGAAATATGCCCTAGAGGCAATAATAAAATGGTTATTATTGTATTTCCTTGTTCATGATAATTGTCTATTGTTCATGCTATAATTGTGTTAACCGGAAACAGTAATACATGTGTGAATACATAGACCACAACATGTCCCTAGTGAGCCTCTAGTTGGCTAGCTTATTGATCAATAGATGGTCACGGTTTCATGACCATGGACATTGGATGTCATTGATAATGGGATCACATCATTAGGAAAATGATGTGATGGACAAGACCCAATCCTAAGCATAGCACAAGATCGTGCGTCTGCTAAAGCTTTTCAATGTCAAGTATCGTATCCTTAGACCATGAGATTGTGCAACTCCCGGATACCGTAGAAATGCTTTGGGTGTGCCAAACGTCACAATCTAACTGGGTGGCTATAAAGGTGAACTAAGGGTATCTCCGAAAGTGTCTGTTGGGTTAGCACGAATCTACACTGGGATTTGTCACTCCGTGTGACGGAGAGGTATCTCTAGGCCCACTCGGTAAGACATCATCATAATGAGCTCAATGTGACTAAGGAGTTAGCCATGGGATGATGTATTACGAAACAAGTAAAGAGACTTGCCGGTAACGAGATTGAACAAGGTATAGAGATACCGACGATCGAATCTCGGGCAAGTATCATACCGATAGACAAAGGGAATTGCATACGGGATTGATTGAATCCCCAACATCATGGTTCATCCAATGAGATCATCGTGGAGCATGTGGGAGCCAACATGGGTATCCAGATCCCGCTGTTGGTTATTGACCGGAGAGGTGTCTCGGTCATGTGTACGTGTCTCCCGAACCCGTAGGATCTACACACTTAAGGTTCAATGACGCTAGGATTATAGGGAAATGGTATACATGATTACCGAAGGTTGTTAGGAGTCTCGTATGAGATCCCAGACATCACGAGGAGCTTCGGAATGGTCCGTAGGTAAAGATTGATATATAGGAAGTCCAATTTTGGTCACCGAAAAGTTTGTGGGCTCATCGGTAGTGTACCGGGAGTGCCGGGAGGGTGTCGGAGGACCCCCGAGAGGGGTGTGACGACCAAAGGACTTCGTGGGCTGTTATAGGAGGTGTACCATCCCTTATTGGGCTGGCCAAGACCTTTCGACAAGGCCCATGCGGCTAGGGATAAAGAGATAAGGCTAAAGGAGATTCAAAAGGAAGGGATCCACCTCCCCTGTGGGAGGTGGACTCCTCCCTAGCTTCGGCCGAACCTCTCCTCCTTGGAGGAGGGGCCAAGGAAGCCCTCCCTATCCCTCCTCCTATATATACCCAAGGTATTGGGGCTGATTTGAGACATGACCTCTCTCTCTCGGCACATCCCTACCCTTCCTCTTCCTCGTTCTCCGTAGTGCTTGGCGAAGCCCTACCGGAGTGCCACGTAGCTCCACCGTCACCACGCCGTCGTGCTGCCAGAGCTCTTCCCCAACATCTCCTTCCTCCTTGCTAGATCAAGGTTTAGGAGACGTCACCGGGCTGCACGTGTGTTGAACGTGGAGGTGTCGTTGTTCGGCGCTGAGATCGGAGTCCACCGCGATCTGAATCGCTACGAGTACGACTCCACCAACCGCGTTCTTGTAACGCTTCCGCTTAGCGATCTTCAAAGGTATGAAGATGTAATCTCTCCCCACTCGTTTCTGGTTTCTCCTAGATAGATCTTGGTGACATGTCAGAATTTTTTTGATTTACTACTACGTCTCCCAACAGTGGCATCATGAGCTAGGTCTATGCATAGAATCTATGCACAAGTAGAACACAAAGCAGTTGTGGGCATCGATCTTGTTAATTTGCTTACCACTACTAGTCTTATCTTGATTCAGTAGTATTGTGGGATGAAGCGGCCCGGACCAACTTTACACGTACGCTTACGTGAGACTGGTTCCACCGCCTGACATGCACTTGTTGCATAAGGTGGCTAGCGGGTGTCTGTCTCTCCCACCTTAGTCGGATCGAATTCAATGAAAAGGGTCCTTATGAAGGGTCAATAGCAATTGGCATATCACGTTGTGGTTTTGGCGTAGGTAAGAAACGTTCTTGCTAGAAACCTATAGCAGCCACGTAAAACTTGTAACTACAAATTAGAGGACGTCTAACTTGTTTTTGCAGCATATGCCTGTGATGTGATATGGCCAAAGGATGTGATGTGATGCATTCTGATGTATGAGATTGATCATGTTCTTGTAATAGGATTCACGACTTGCACGTCGATGAGTATGACAACCGGCAGGAGCCATAGGAGTTGTCTTATTTTATTGTATGACCTGCATGTTAATCATAAACGCCATGTAATTACTTTACTTTATTGATAAACGTTAGCCATAGTAGGAGAAGTAATAGTTGGCAAGACAACTTCATGAAGACACGATGATGGAGATCATGATTATGGAGATCATGGTGTCATGCCGGTGACAGTGATGATCATGGTGCCCCGAAGATGGAGATCAAAGGAGCAAGATGATATTGGCCATATCATGTCACTATATTGATTGCATGTGATGTTTATCATGTTTACATCTTATTTGCTTAGAACGACGGTAGTAAATAAGATGATCTCTCAATAAATTTCAAGAAAAGTGTTCACCCTAACTGTGCACCGTTGCTAAGGATCGTTGTTCCGAAGCACCACGTGATGATCGGGTGTGATAGGTTCTAACGTTCACATACAACGGGTGTAAGCCAGATTTACACACGCGATACACTTAGGTTGACTTGACGAACCTAGCATGTACAGACATGGACTCGAAACACGGAAGACCGAAAGGTCGAACATGAGTCGTATAGAAGATACGATCAACATGGAGATGTTCACCATGGATGACTAGTCCGTCTCACGTGATGATCGGACACGGGCTAGTTGACATGGATCATGTGTCACTTGGATGACTAGAGAGATGTCTATCTAAGTGGGAGTTCATTAAATAATTTGATTATGTGAACTTAATTATCATGAACTTAGTCTAAAATTGTCTTTACAAAATATATTGTAGATCCAATGTCCAATGCTAATGTCACCCTCAACTTCAACGCGTTCCTAGAGAAAACCAAGCTGAAAGATGATGGAAGCAACTATGCGGACTGGGTCCGTAGCTTGAGGATCATACTCATAGCTTCTAAGAGATTGTATGTGTGACATCCCAAGTGATGTCCCTACCCTATTTGGCATGTAACCCCATGTATGAACCTTGGTCTTGTGTTTATGTATGTGTTGAACCTTCTCATCATTGTTTTGTTGCATCCATGCATCATGGCATCCATCTTACCATTCATGTGCATGCTTGCTATTCTTATGTGTTGTCTTGTATTGGTATGAATGGATATGGGTGTGCTTTTGTGTTATGTTAGTGTGGAGAGGAGTAGGAGTCATGTGGGTTTGCACCTCTCCTCCTTCCCCTCTTTTCCCTTCTTCTCTAAACCTCACCTTATGCCCTTTTTTATTCCCATATGAATTCATGGCAGATTTTAGTAGTTTTAAAAATCATTTAAAAATGTTCATGTGGTAGCCCTATTTGTTTTATAGATGTAGAGAGTGGCTCTTTTGATGTTTGGGGTTGTTTGGATTTTGTTTTGCTTTAAAGACAGGAGCTGCCATTGTATTATTAATAAAATTACATGCTCTATAAATCAACTTAATATTATTATTAATTAGGACTCTTTATTTCATCCACCAAAGTATTTTGTTTTTCTCTTAAAAACCTTTTCTTATCTCAGGGGATTTATTTTGGTGGTTGTGGTTTTTTTTATGAGAAGCCTGTGTTTTTATTTGGTTTGTGGTGAGTGTGAGAAAGAGAGTTAGTTGGGTCGTGGCCCAGCCCAGCTAAGCAGGACGGCAACCTGCTCCCCCGTTCCTCCTCCGTCAGGTGTGCGTGCGAGTGCAGTGCAGAGAGCAGCTGAGCGACGCCGACCGTCACCGTTAGCCCAGACGTCGAGGCCGGTCCCTTTTTAGCACGCCTCCCTAGGGTTCATCCCCTCCTTCTTCTCCTTCAGTCGCCGCCGCGTTCCCCTCCTTCTTTCTCCCTCTTCTCCTCTGTTCTTCCTCCTCTGTCAGGTAAGTGCGAGCGAGATTCAGAGTGTGCGTCCGAAGGGGTCGTCGGGTCCGGCGTGCCTCCGGCGTGGTCAAGTTGTCACGGCCATGTCCAACGGCAAGCAGATGGATTCTGTGCCCCGTTCCTGGCGCTAGGGGAGTGGTTTGCCCCTGCTTCGTCTTCTTCAGCCGCGTCCGCTTTCTGGTGCAGAAGCTCCGCTCGGCGACTTCTTCCCCCTCCGGCCACGATCTGCTTCCTCTTCGGCTCCGTCGTCTCCTGCGCGTTTCCGTGGTTTCCCCTTCGTCCCCTGCGTCGTCTGCAAGCCCTGGATCGCCAAGCTTCGAGCGCGTCGACCGTCTGCATCTCCGGCACAGAACCGTTCGTGCCGTCGTCGTGCTCGTCTCCGGCCCTTCCGTCGAACCAGGCACCAGCCGTGCTTGTGGTGAGCATGCGAACCCCCCCCCTTGCCCCTTTCCTTTCTTTCCTTGCCCACGTAGTGTAGATCAGTGCGCACAGTGAGCTCAGCTCCGCCATGGCCTCGAGCTTGTGCATCTGTGGATGCATGAGCGTGCGGATCGTGTCCGATAGGTGCTCCGGCGACCACCCGTTCCATTCCCGCTCAAAGATCATGCCTTTGTCGTGTGTAGGTCTCGTGCCGTGCGTGTCCAGTTCGTGACCGCGCTGCTCCATTCATCTCTGTCAGTAGCAGGCGGTTCGTTAGATTCAGTTAGCGCGGGGGTTAGTTCAGTAGGACTAAGCCCCCCATACTAGTAATGATAGCGTGCGTGGCATAGTGGTGCGAGGGCGCGGGGACGACCGCGAGGTCGCGGGATCGATTCCTGGTTCCCCCCTGGTTTTCCTTTTTTTTGGTTGGCCGCGGTGGCTGTTGGGTGTGCGGATCCGCCGTGGTGGCCGGATCCCGTGTGCGTTCATGTGTGCGTGTGTGTGTGGTGGGATCTGGTGTGACCACACTAGATCCGGGTGTGGCTGCGGTGCATGTTGTATGTGTGTGTGTTTTGCGGCTTGTGTGTGTGTATGCACCTATTGGTGCATATGCATATGTATGCACACATGTTATGTATATGTGCATGTAGTATGGGTGTGGTGTTATGAGATGTGTGTGTGTATGATATACATACACACACTTGTGTGTGTGAGTGTGTTGTGGTTGTGAGTGTAGGTCATGTATGTATGTATGTGTGTGAATGTGTTTTGCATACACATAGGTGTAGGTTTAGTGTGTGTGTTGGGTGACACATACACATGCTTGTGTGTGTGTGCTTGTGGTTGTGAGTGTAGGTGCTTGAGTAGTGGGAGTGTGTGTGTGTGTGTTTGAACCATGCCCACATACATACTTGTGTATGTGTGTGATTGGCATTTGTATGTGATGCCATGTGTGGTATGTTTGTGTGAGATGTGTGTGTATGTTCTACATACACACCCACATGTGTATGAATAGCTTCATGTGTAGTTTTCCCTCTTATGGGCATATGACCATGGTTCTTCTTCTAGATAGTTTCATACTTGCATATTGATGCCATGCCATTTAACATGTTCCTTGGTTGATATTAAGCATTTCCAACTTGTAAGCATAGGTCTCATGTCATTGTTGGGCATTCCCATCATTTCACTTAGGTGTCATAAGTCACCCAAGGCCTAGGGAGGTCAGATTTCGACCCCCCCCTTTGCTCCCTCATGTTTCATGCAAGCATATAGGTATGAGTAATGCATTTGGGGTAGAATCAACCCATGTATGCACCTGTGATGTCAGATTTGACTTTGGGGCAACTTGGCAAACTGCATTTTATGCTGTGATGCCCTTTTGTCTTTTTATTATGAGTTAATCCATGCATGATTTTAAGTTCTTACCAACATGAGTTTGTTTGTCTAAGTTGCTAGTAATGTCCCAGTATTTTTGTTATTTATGATAAGTCCCCAGATCAGTGGGAACCATGCTGTTTAGTTGGCTACTTTATGTTACTGTTCATCCTGCTTAGAAATGGCTAAGTCTGGAGATTCTGCTGTTATTGTTTTGCCATGAAAAGTGGATTGTAGCAAGTGCCGTGGTGGGATTTTGATCATGCTCAGTGTTACGTATTTGTAGTAGATATTGTCATGAACCATCCTGTAAATTTTCATGCCATTTGGATCTTTCTAGAACATTTAACCAGTGCTGTCAACTTGCTACTTTGTTAACCCAGATTCCAGAAAACTGGAATTTTCACTAAGTCCCTAAAAACCTGTTTCATCATGCCTACTTACCAGCTCCATGCATAGTGATGTGTAGCTCTTTTGCTGATTGCATAGTTGGATCAATTGGTGTGTGTGTGGTGTAGTTTATGTTCATGTCTTGTTTGTGGCTGTAGAGTTCCTGTAGCAATAGTTGTGGGCTTTTCAAATTGCTATGTTGCTGTTTTGTGGCAGATTGGGTGCTATCTTGTTTTGTGAGTTGTGGGAGTTATACTCCATGGAATGGATTGATTCTTGAGCCTAATATCATTGATATTTCATCACCTAACCAGTGGCTACATTGTAATGCCAAGAATTAGCCCATGTCTTTGATGATCTTGTGTTTTGCCTCCGTTCCTTTTCGTGAGCGTATCTCGAGAACCGTAGCTCCGTTTCTCGTGATTCTTATATGCATTTTCATCGATTTTGCATGATGCATAAATATTTTCCATGTTCATGCATGTATAAATAACTTAACATGAGGTTCTGTCCAGATTCACTAATATACAAACTTTGCATGCGAAGCTTGACTAGAATTGGGTTGCCATGTTTAAAACTTCATTAAATGGATCATGCATCATCTTGGTTATGCATTGCACCTTGGTTGGTTATTCATTTTCTGTTTCTCTTGGGTAGACGCGAGTGTCGAAACTGAGTTCGAGGACCCTGGAGAGTACCACTACGAGGATCCCGCTACTTGTTCCACTGAAGATCCAACAGGCAAGATGATCGTACCTGGATCCCAATACTATCTTTGCTTGCTAGTTTCTCGTTCTTATCGTTAAAATTGTGCTTCCTAACACATGATGTCATCCCCCATGTTGCCATGACAGCTTCTAACCTCCACACCCCAGCAAACCATTGATTGGCTAAGTTACCGCTGCTCTGCCCCTCTTAGAGCATTCTTAGTTGCAGGAGCAGGTTGTTCCATGTGACAACATGGATTGCATATCACAACACTTATGTTATTTAATTTAATTCACATATATATCTGGTATTGGTGGAAGGCTTGGCCTTTTGCTGAGTGTTTTGTTCCGCTGCTACCGCCATTAGTTCCTTGTTACCGGTGTTATGTTTTCCATACTTTGCGCTCCTAACATGCTCGGGGTTGTTATGGGGACCCCCTTGTTATTCGGTTGAGATTAAAACTGTCTGGCAAGACCCAACATTGGTACTACATTTTCCTAACAACTTAATAAAACTGCATAGGGTCTTGCAAACCCGTGGATAATTTAATCAACCCCGGGCCAGTGCTCCGCATGAGTGTTGGTCCAACCCAGAGCAGCTTATTAATGCCACCCGGGGTAACTCGGTGATTGGCGTGGTAACCATCACTCATCTGTCGTGTCCTGAGAATGAGATACGCGGCTCTTATCGGGTTCGTCGACACGTCGGGAGGTCTTGCTGGATTCGTTTTACCTTTATCGAGTGTCTTGCATGTGGAGACTGACTTTCTTCGGGTTTTACTCGAGGTGTTGGAATTCCTTTGGAATCACCTATGATGATTGCGAGATCCGCGGTCGAGGTATTCCCACGGAGTGTGGTTAATTTTGTAATGGATTAGTTGGAGCACCCCTGCAGGGTTAAATCTTTCAGAAAGCAGTGCCCGCGGTTATGTGGTAACTTGGATCTTTGTTTAACACACGGTTATAGAAAAACTTGAAGTAAACTCTAATTAAAACACATCAACTGTGTGAGTAACCGTGATCGTCTCTGCTCGTGAACCTGAACCGAGAGAGAACACGGTGGGGGTTATGATTGACATAAGTAAGTGTTCGGGATCTCTTAGAGATCATACCAGATTCGATCGTTCTTCGTAGGCCACTCATATTTATTTCATGTTGCGTAAGCTAGCCATCATATAATGCTTAGTGCTGCTGCAAACTAAACATCACCCTTCCTTCATAAAGCTTAAATAGTCTTGGTACCCGGGCACATGATAGCTGAGTCCTCTGTGGCTCATAGTTTCCTACAATAATCCAGGTGTAGGTTCAGATGAGTTCGGGCAGGATGATCTTACTCGGCTCCAGTGGGAGTATGATGAGGAGAGAAGCAGGATGTGTTGGGAGACGTAGTAGTAAATCAAAAAATTTCCTACGCGTTCACCAAGATCCATCTATGGAGAAACCAGCAACGAGCAAGGGGAGAGTGGATCTTCATACCTTTGAAGATCGCTAAGCGGAAGCGTTACAAGAACGCGGTTGATGGAGTCGTACTCGCAGCGATTCAGATCGCGGTAGATCCGATCAAGTGCCGAACGGACGGCACCTCCGCGTTCAACACACGTGCAGCCCGGTGACGTCTCCAACACCTTGATCCAGCAAGGAGGAAGGAGAGGTTGGGGAAGGGCTCCAACAGCAGCACGACGGCGTGGTGGTGGTGGAGTAGCAAGGTATTCCGACAGGGCTTCGCCTAAGCACTGCGGAGGAGGAAGAAGAGAGGTAGGGCTTCGCCGTGAGAGAGAGAGATCAAATCCTCTCTCAAAACATCCAAAACCTCAAGTATATATAGGAGGAGGGACGTGGAGGGCTGGCTTGGCCTCTACTCCAAAGAGGAGATGGCCGGCCGAATTAAAGGGAGAGTCCACCTCCCACAAGGGAGGTGGATCTCCTCCTTTTAAATCCTTTTTGCCTTATCTCCTTATCTCCAGCCACATGGGCCTTTAGCAAAAGTATTTCCCAGCCCAATAAGGGCTGACACACTTTATCTAACAGCCCATGAAGTCCTCTGGTCGTCACACCCCTCCCGGGGGTCCTCCGGCACCCTCCCGGCACTCCCGGTACACTACCGATGAGCCCGAAAACTTTCCGGTGACCAAAACTGGACTTCCTATATATCAATCTTTACCTCCGGACCATTCCGGAGCTCCTCGTGACGTCCGGGATCTCATCCGGGACTCCGAACAACCTTCGGTAATCACGTATACCTTTTCCCTATAACCCTGGCGTCATCGAACCTTAAGTGTGTAGACCCTACGGGTTCGGGAGACACGTAGACATGACCGAGACACCTCTCCGGCCAATAACCAACAGCGGGATCTGGATACCCATGTTGGCTCCCACGTACTCCACGATGATCTCATCGGATGAACCACGATGTCAGGGATTCAATCAATCCCGTATACAATTCCCTTTGTCTATCGGTATGATACTTGCCCGAGATTCGATCGTCGGTATCCCTATACCTTGTTCAATCTCGTTACTGGCAAGTCTCTTTACTCGTTCCGTAATACATCATCCCGTGGCTAACTCCTTAGTCACATTGAGCTCATTATGATGATGTCTTACCGAGTGGGCCCAGAGATACCTCTCCGTCACACGGAGTGACAAATCCCAGTCTTGATTCGTGTCAACCCAACAGACACTTTCGGAGATACCCGTAGCGTACCTTTATAGCCACCCAGTTACGTTGTGACGTTTGGCACACCCAAAGCATTCCTACGGTATCCGGGAGTTACACAATCTCATGGTCTAAGGAAATGATACTTGACATTGAAAAGCTTTAGCAAACGAACTACACGATCTTGTGCTATGCTTAGGATTGGGTCTTGTCCATCACATCATTCTCCTAATGATGTGATCCCGTTATCAACGACATCCAATGTCCATGGTCATGAAACCGTGACCATCTATTGATCAACGAGCTAGTCAACTAGAGGCTCACTAGGGACATGTTGTGGTCTATGTATTCACACATGTATTATGGTTTCCGGTTAACACAATTATAGCATGAACAATAGACAATTATCATGAACAAGGAAATACAATAATAACCATTTTATTATTGCCTCTAGGGCATATTTCCAACAGTCTCCCACTTGCACTAGAGTCAATAATCTAGTTCACATCACCATGTGATTAACACTTACATCACCATGTGATCATATCATCATGTGATTAACACCCAATAAGTTCTGGGGTTTGTTCATGTTCTGCTCGTGAAAGAGGTTTTTAGTCAGCGGGTCTGCGACATTCAGATCCGTGTGTACCTTTGCAAACTTTCCATTTCATATTTGTAGATACTGCTCCCACACTCCACTTGGAGCTATTCCAAATGGCTGCTCCACTATACGTAGCTGGATTTCTACTAAGAGTCATCCGGATTGGTTTTAAAGCTTGCATCATCGTAACACTTTACGATGAACTCTTTATCACCTCCATAATCGAGAAATATTTCCTTAGTTCTCAAGTTACTAAGGCTAACTTTGACCGCTGTCTAGTGATCCACTCTTGGATTACTCTTGTACCCCTTGACAGACTCAGGGCAAGGCACACCCAGGTGCGGTACACAGCACGGCATACTATATAGAGCCTATGGCTAAAGCATAGGAGATGACACTCATATCTTCTTTATCTTCTGCCGAGGTCGGGTATTGAGTCTTACTCAATTTCACACCTTACAATACAGTCAAGAACTCCTTCTTTGACCCATCTATTTTGAACTCCTTCAAAAACTTGTCAAGGTATGTCTTCGTCGAAAAAAAAAACTTATCAAGCGAATAGATCTATCCCTATAGATCTTGATGCTCAATAAAATAGTAGCTTTATCTGGGTCTTCCTTTGAAAAAACTCTTTTCAAACAACCCTTCATGCTCTTCCAGAAATTCTACATCATTTCCGATCAATAATATGTCAACTACATATTCTTATAAGAAATTCCATAGCGCTCCCACTCACTTTCTTGCAAATACAAGTTTCTCATAAACTTTGTATAAACTTAAACACTTTGATCACCTCATCAAAGCATATATTCCAACTCCGAGATGCTTGCTCCAGTCCATAGAAGGATCGCTGGAGTTTGCATATTATTAGCATCCTTAGGATTGACAAAACCTTCTGGTTGTATCACATACAACTCTTCCTCACAGAAACCATTACGGAAACCTTGTTTTGTCATCCATCTACCAGATTTCATAATCGAAAAATGCAGCAACTGCTAACAAAATTTTAATAGACTTTTAGCATCGCTACAGATGAGACAATCTCATCGCAGTCAACTCCTTGAACTTGGCGGAAACTTCTTTGCGACAAGTCGAGCTTTATAAACGGTGACATTTCACCATTAGCGTCTATGTTTATTTCAAAGGTCCATTTGTACTCAATGACCCGCCATTCAACAGGCAAGTCTACCAAAGTCCATACTTGGTTTTCATACATGGATCCTTTCTCGGATTTCATGGCTCCTAGCCATTTGTTGGAATCCGGGCCCACCATCGCTTCTCCATAGTTCGTAGGTTCATCGTTGTCCAACAACATGATTTCCAAGACAGGGTTGTCGTACTACTCAGGAGCAGTACGCGTCCTTGTCGACCTACGAGGTTCGATAGTGACTTGATCCGAAGCTTCATGATCATCATCATTAACTTCCTTTTCAACTGAGTAGGCTCTACAGAAACATCTTTCTGTGTTGCGCTATTCTCTGGTTGAAACAAAGGTTCAACAACCTTATCAAGTTCTATCTTCCTCCCACTCAATTCTTTCGAGAGAAACTCTTTCTCAAGAAAGGACCCGTTCTTAGCAACAAACACCTTTTGCGCTTGGATCTAAGATAGAAGGTATACCCAATGTCTCATTAGGGTATTCTATGAAGATGCATTTGTCTGCATTGAGTTCGAGCTCGCTAGGTGAAAAACCCATTTTCACATAAGCGTCGCAGCCCCAAACATTAAGAAATGACAGCTTAGGCTTCTGTCAAACCATAATTCTCACGGTGTCATCTCAACAGACTTAGATGGTGCCCTATTAAAGTGAATGGATTTGTCTTTAATGCATAACCCCATAACGATAGTGGCAAAATGATAAGAGACATCATAGTACTCACTATATCCAATAGAGCACGACTACGACGTTCGAACACACCATCACACTATGGTGTTCCAGGAGGCGTGAGCTGTGAAACAATTTCCACATTGTCTAAAATTGCATACCAAACTCGTAACTTAGATATTCACCTCCATGATCATATCATAGACATTTATCTTCTTGTCACGATGATCTTTAACTTCACTCTGAAACTCCTTGAACCTTTCAAACATTTCAGATTCGTGTTTCATTAAGTAAATATCCCCATATTTACTCAAATCATCAGTGAAAGTAAAGAAAAACAACGATATCCACTGTGTGTTTCAACACTCATTGGACCACATACATCAACATGTATTATTTCCAATAAGCCACTTGCCCGCTCCATCATATTGGATGACGGGGTCTCAGTCATCTTGCCCAAGAGGCATGGCTCGCATGTCTCAACCGATTCGAAATCGAGTGAGTCAAAAATCCATCATCATGGAGTTTCTTCATGCGATTTATACCAATATGACATTTAGCGGCAGTGTCACAAGTATGTGGTACTATCATTATTACCTTTATATATTTTTTGGTACCAACGTTATGAACATGTGTACTACTACGATCATGATTCGATAAACCATTCCGAGTGGGTGCATGACCATTGAAGGCATTATCCATGTAAATAGAATAACCATTATTCTCTAACTTATATGAATAACCGTATTGCACTAATCATGATCTAATCACGTTCATGCTCAACGCAAACACCAAATAACATTTATTTAGGTTTATCACAAATCCCGAAGGTAGAGAGAGCGTGCGATGGTGATCACATCAATCTTGGAAACACTTCCAACACACATCGTCACCTTTCACCTAGCTAGTCTCCGTTTATTCCGTAGCTTTTATTTCGAGTTGCTAGCACTTAGCAACCGAACCGGTATCCAATACCCAGGTGCTACTAGGAGTACCAGCAAGGTACACATCACTAACACGTATATCAAATATACCTCCATTGACATTACGAGCCTTCTTATCTACCAAGCATCTAGGGTTTTTCCGCTTCAGCGAACATTCTCCTCATAACAGAAGCACTTAGTCTCGGGTTCGGGCTCAACCTTGGGTTTCTTCACTAGAGCAACAACTGGCTTGCCATTCCTGAAGTTTTCCCTTCTTGCCCTTGCCCCTTTTGAAACTAGTGGTTTAACTTAACCATCAACACTTGATGCTCCTTCTTAATTTCTACCTTCGTGGTGTCAAACATCACGAACAACTCAGGGATCATCTTATCCATCCCTGGCATGTTATAGTTCATCACGAAGCTCTAGTAGCTTGGTGGCAGTGACTTGGAGAACTGCATTAATCACTATCTCATCTGGAAGATTAACTCCCACTTGATTCAAGTGATTGTAGCACCCACACAATCTGAGCACACGCTCAGCGATTGAGCTATTCTCCTTTATCTTGCAGACAAAGAATCTTGTTGGAGGTCTCATACCTCTCAACATAGGCACGAGCCTGAGATCACAATCTCAGCTCCTAGAACATCTCATATGTTCCGTGATGTTCAAAACGTTTTGGAGCCTCAATTCTAAGCCGTAATGCATGACGCATTGAACTATCATGTAGTCACCAAAAAGTGCCTGTCATATGTTCACAACATCTACAGACAACGCTTGAGGGAGTGGTGCAGTTAGCGGTACATCAAAAACATAAGCTTTCTGTGCAGCAATGAGGACAATCCTCAGATCACGGACTCAGTCCGCATTATTGCTACCATCAACTTTCAACTTACTTTTCTCTAGGATTGTATCAATAAAACTGTGGAGCTACAGCGCGAGCTATCTACGACATAATTTGCAAGGACATTTTTAGACTAAGTTCATGATAATTAAGTTCATTTAATCAAATTATTAATGAACTCCCACTTAGATAGACATCTCTCTAGTCTTCCAAGTGATACATGATCCATGTCAACTAGCCCGTGTCCGATCATCACGTGAGACGGACTAGTCATCCATGGTGAACATCTCTATGTTGATCGTATCTTCTATACGACTCATGTTCGACCTTTCGGTCTTCCGTGTTCCGAGGCCATGTCTGTACATGCTAGGCTCGTCAAGTCAACCTAAGTGTTTCGCATGTGTAAATCTGGCTTACACCCGTTGTATGCGAACGTTAGAACCTATCACACCCGATCATCACGTGGTGCTTCGGAACGACGATCCTTAGCAACGGTGCACAGTTAGGGTGAACACCTTTCTTGAAATTTTATTGAGAGATCATCTTATTTACTACCGTCGTTCTATGCAAATAAGATGTAAACATGATAAACATCACATGCAATCAATATAGTGACATGATATGGCCAATATCATCTTGCTCCTTTGATCTCCATCTTCGGGGCACCATGATCATCACTGTCACCGACACGACACCATGATCTCCATCATCATGATCTCCATCATTGTGTATTCATGAAGTTGTCTCGCCAACTATTACTTCTACTACTACAGCTAACGTTTAGCAATAAAGTAAAGTAATTACATGGCGTTTATGATTGACACGCAGGTCATACAATAATATAAGACAACTCCTATGGCTCCTGCCGGTTGTCATAGTCATCGACATGCAAGTCGTGAACCCTATTACAAGAACATGATCAATCTCATACATCACAATGCATCACATCACATCCTTTTGGCCATATCACATCACACGGCATATGCTGCAAAAACAAGTTAGACGTCCTCTAATTTGTAGTTGCAAGTTTTTACGTGGTTGCTATAGGTTTCTAGCAAGAACGTTTCTTACCTACGTCAAAACCACAACGTGATATGCCAATTGCTATTTACCCTTCATAAGGACCCTTTTCATCGAATCCAATCCAACTAAGGTGGGAGAGACAGACACCCGCTAGCCACCTTATGCAACTAGTGCATGTCAGGCGGTGGAACCGGTCTCACGTAAGCGTACGTGTAAGGTTGGTCCGGGCCGCTTCATCCCACAATACCGTCGAATCAAGATAAGACTAGTAACGGCAAGCATATTAACAAAATCGACGCCCACAACTGCTTTGTGTTCTACTCGTGCATAGATTCTACGCATAGACCTAGCTCTGATACCACTGTTGGGAGACGTAGTAGTAAATCAAAAAATTTCCTACGCGTTCACCAAGATCCATCTATGGAGAAACCAGCAACGAGCAAGGGGAGAGTGGATCTTCATACCTTTGAAGATCGCTAAGCGGAAGCGTTACAAGAACGCGGTTGATGGAGTCGTACTCGCAGCGATTCAGATCGCGGTAGATCCGATCAAGTGCCGAACGGACGGCACCTCCTCGTTCAACACACGTGCAGCCCGGTGACGTCTCCAACACCTTGATCCAGCAAGGAGGAAGGAGAGGTTGGGGAAGGGCTCCAACAGCAGCACGACGGCGTGGTGGTGGTGGAGTAGCAAGGTATTCCGACAGGGCTTCGCCTAAGCGCTGCGGAGGAGGAAGAAGAGAGGTAGGGCTTCGCCGTGAGAGAGAGAGATCAAATCCTCTCTCAAAACATCCAAAACCTCAAGTATATATAGGAGGAGGGACGTGGAGGGCTGGCTTGGCCTCTACTCCAAAGAGGAGATGGCCGGCCGAATTAAAGGGAGAGTCCACCTCCCACAAGGGAGGTGGATCTCCTCCTTTTAAATCCTTTTTGCCTTATCTCCTTATCTCCAGCCACATGGGCCTTTAGCAAAAGTATTTCCCAGCCCAATAAGGGCTGACACACTTTATCTAACAGCCCATGAAGTCCTCTGGTCGTCACACCCCTCCCGGGGGTCCTCCGGCACCCTCCCGGCACTCCCGGTACACTACCGATGAGCCCGAAAACTTTCCGGTGACCAAAACTGGACTTCCTATATATCAATCTTTACCTCCGGACCATTCCGGAGCTCCTCGTGACGTCCGGGATCTCATCCGGGACTCCGAACAACCTTCGGTAATCACGTATACCTTTTCCCTATAACCCTGGCGTCATCGAACCTTAAGTGTGTAGACCCTACGGGTTCGGGAGACACGTAGACATGACCGAGACACCTCTCCGGCCAATAACCAACAGCGGGATCTGGATACCCATGTTGGCTCCCACGTACTCCACGATGATCTCATCGGATGAACCACGATGTCAGGGATTCAATCAATCCCGTATACAATTCCCTTTGTCTATCGGTATGATACTTGCCCGAGATTCGATCGTCGGTATCCCTATACCTTGTTCAATCTCGTTACTGGCAAGTCTCTTTACTCGTTCCGTAATACATCATCCCGTGGCTAACTCCTTAGTCACATTGAGCTCATTATGATGATGTCTTACCGAGTGGGCCCAGAGATACCTCTCCGTCACACGGAGTGACAAATCCCAGTCTTGATTCGTGTCAACCCAACAGACACTTTCGGAGATACCCGTAGCGTACCTTTATAGCCACCCAGTTACGTTGTGACGTTTGGCACACCCAAAGCATTCCTACGGTATCCGGGAGTTACACAATCTCATGGTCTAAGGAAATGATACTTGACATTGAAAAGCTTTAGCAAACGAACTACACGATCTTGTGCTATGCTTAGGATTGGGTCTTGTCCATCACATCATTCTCCTAATGATGTGATCCCGTTATCAACGACATCCAATGTCCATGGTCATGAAACCGTGACCATCTATTGATCAACGAGCTAGTCAACTAGAGGCTCACTAGGGACATGTTGTGGTCTATGTATTCACACATGTATTATGGTTTCCGGTTAACACAATTATAGCATGAACAATAGACAATTATCATGAACAAGGAAATACAATAATAACCATTTTATTATTGCCTCTAGGGCATATTTCCAACAGGATGTATGTGACATATCCGGATGAGTAGAGGACCTGGTCGTGATCGTTGGGACAGCTTGATAGTATCATTTGCAACTTCTTTTATCGTTTGATTTCGTCCGTAGACGGACCCTGTGTTCATCTTGATGCTATGATTTGAGTGCCTTGTAAGTTAGCATGTGGCGAGTATAAGCCAACTTGTATACTCTTCTCATTCAGTATTGTATGTTGTGATGATACTATTCTTGCTAACGGCAAGATGCGCCTCTATCCCTTGCGAGGCCGTCATGCCTAAAACGGATAGGCGCGCATCTTGGGCATGACAGTATGTCCTTGATGCACCGCTAGGTGACCTACCCATTTTCCTAGCAGACCAAGACGTTACGAATGCTTGGCAGTCACACTGCGATGATTACTCCCTTGTTCAGTGCGGCATGCTTTACAGTTTAGAACCGAGGCTCCAAAAGCGTTTTGAGCAACACGGAGCATATGAGATGTTCCAAGAGCTGAAACTGGTTTTCCAAGCTCATGCCCGGGTCGAGAGATATGACTTCTCCGATAAGTACTTCAGCTGTAAGATGGAGGAGAATAGTTCTGTCAGTGAGCACATACTCAAGATGTCTGGGTTACACAACTGCTTGACTCATCTGGGAGTTAATCTCCCGGATGACTCAGTCATTGACAGAATCCTCCAGTCGCTTCCACCTAGCTACAAGAGCTTTGTGATAAACTACAACATGCAGGGGATGGAGAAGTCCATTCCTGAGTTGTACTCGATGCTGAAATCAGCGGAGGTCGAGATCAAAAAGGAGCATCAAGTGTTGATGGTGAATAAGACCACTAGTTTCAAGAAAGGCAAGGGTAAGAAGAACTTCAAGAAGGACGACAAAGTTGTTGCCGCGCCCGGTAAGCAAGTTGCCAGGAAGAAGAACAAGCATGGACCCAAGCCTGAGACTGAGTGCTTTTATTGCAAGGGTACCGGTCACTGGAAGCGGAACTGTCCCAAGTACTTAGCGGATAAGAAGGCCGGCAACGTTAAAGGTATATGTCATATACTTGTTATTGATGTGTACCTAACCAACGCTCGTAGTAGATCTTGGGTATTTGATCCCGGTGCAGTTGCTCACATTTGTAACTCCACGCAGGAGTTGCGGAATAAACGGAGGCTGGCAAAGGACGAGGTGACGATGCGCGTCGGGAATGGTTCCAAGGTCGATGTAATCGCCGTCGGCACGCTACCTCTACATCTACCTTCGGGATTAGTTTTAAACCTTAATAATTGTTATTTAGTACCAGCTTTGAGCATGAACATTGTATCTGGATCTTGTTTGATGCGAGATGGATACTCATTTAAATCTGAGAATAATGGTTGTTCTATTTACATGAGAGAAATGTTTTATGGTCATGCCCCGCTGGTCAATGGTTTATTTTTGATGAATCTCGAACGTGATGTTACACATGTCCATAGTGTGAGTACCAAAAAGTGTAAGGTTGATAACGATAGTCCCACTTACATGTGGCACTATTGCCTTGGTCATATTGGTGTCAAACGCATGAAGAAGCTCCATGCTGATGGACTTTTGGAGTCTCTTAATTTTGAATCATTTGACACATGCGAACCATGCCTCATGGGCAAGATGACCAAGACTCCGTTCTCCGGAACAATGGAGCGAGCAACTGACTTGTTGGAAATAATACATACCGATGTATGCGGTCCAATGGGCGTCGAGGCTCGCGGTGGCGATCGTTATGTTCTCACCCTCACTGATGACTTGAGAAGATATGGGTATGTCTACTTAATGAAACATAAGTCTGAAACCTTTGAAAGGTTCAAGGAATTTCATAGTGAGGTAGAGAATCAACGTGACAGGAAAATAAAGTGCCTACGATCTGATCGTGGCGGAGAATATTTAAGTCACGAGTTTGGCACGCACCTAAGGAAATGTGGAATTGTTTCACAACTCACGCCGCCTGGTACACCTTAGCGAAATGGTGTGTCTGAACGTCGTAATCGCACTCTATTGGATATGGTGCGATCTATGATGTCTCTTACCGACTTACCGCTATCATTTTGGGGATATGCATTAGAGACTGCCGCATTCACTTTAAACAGGGCACCGTCAAAATCCGTTGAGACGACACCGTATGAATTATGGTTTGGAAACAAACCTAAGCTATCGTTTCTAAAAGTTTGGGGATGCGATGCTTACGTGAAGAAACTTCAACCTGAGAAGCTCGAACCCAAAGCAGAAAAGTGCGTCTTCATAGGATATCCCAAAGAGACTATTGGGTATACCTTCTACCTCAGATCCGAAGGCAAAGTCTTTGTTGCCAAGAATGGATCCTTTCTCGAGAAAGAGTTTCTCTCGAAAGAAGTAAGTGGGAGGAAAATAGAACTTGATGAGGTAATTGTACCTCCACTCGAACCGTAGAGTAGCGGAGCACGGGAAGTCGTTTCCGTGGAGCCTACACCGGCTGGAGAGGAAGTTAATGATGATGATCATGAAACTTCAGATCAAGTTGCTATTGAACGTCGAAGGTCCACTAGGACACGTTCCGCACTAGAGTGGTACGGCAACCCTGTCTTGGAGATCATGTTGTTGGACAACGGTGAACCTTCGAACTATGAAGAAGCGATGGCAGGCCCGAATTCCAACAAATGGCTTGAGGCCATGAAATCCGAGATAGGATCCATGTATGGAACAAAGTATGGACTTTGGTGGACTTGCCTGATGATAAGCAAGCCATTGAAAATAAATGGATCTTTAAGAGGAAGACTGACGCGGATGGTAATGTGACCGTCTATAAGGCTCGGCTTGTCGCTAAGGGTTATCGAAAAGTTCAAGGAGTTTACTACGATGAGACTTTCTCACCCGTATCGATGCTGAAGTCTGTCCGAATCATGTTAGCAATTGCCACATTTTATGATTACGAGATCTGGCAAATGGATGTCAAAATGACATTCCTTGATGGCTTCCTGAAGGAAGAACTGTATATGATGCAGCCGGAAGGTTTTGTCGATCCTAAAGATGCTAAGAAATTATGCAAGCTCCAACGCTCCATCTATGGGCTGGTGCAAGCATCTCGGAGTTGGAACATTCGCTTTAATGAGGTGATTAAAGCGTTTGGGTTTGTACAGGTTTATGGAGAACCCTGTATTTATAAGAAAGTGAGTGGGAGCTCTGTAGCATTTCTCATATTATATGTGGATGACATACTGATAATGGGAAATGATATAGAACTCTTGGAAAGTATAAAGGCCTACTTGAATAAGTGTTTTTCAATGAAGGACCTTGGAGAAGTTGCTTACATATTAGGTATTAAAATCTATAGAGATAGATCGAGACGCCTCATAGGTATATCATAAAGCACATACCTTGAAAAGATATTGAAGAAGTTCAATATGGATCAGTCCAAGAAGGGGTTCTTCCCTGTGCTACAGGGTGTGAGATTGAGTACGACTCAATGCCCGGCCACGTCAAAAGATAGAGAAGAGATGAGTGTCATCCCCTATGCTTCAGTCATAGGCTCTATTATGTATGCCATGTTGTGTACCAGACCTGATGTGAACCTTGCCATAAGTTTGGTAGGGAGGTACCAAAGTGATCCCGGAGCGGAACACTAGACAGCGGTCAAGAATATCCTGAAGTACCTGAAAAGGACAAAGGACATGTTTCTCGTATATGGAGGTGCCGAAGAGCTCGTCGTAAAGGGTTACGTCGATGCTAGCTTCGACATAGATCCAGACGACTCCAAGTCGCAAACCGGATACGTGCATATTTTGAAAGGAGGGGCAATCAGCTGGTGCAGCAGCAAGCAAAGCGTTGTGGCGGCATCTACATGTGAAGCGGAGTACATAGCTGCTTCAGAAGCAGCAAAGGAAGGAGTTTGGATGAAGGAGTTCATCACCAACCTAGGAGTAATTCCATGTGCGTCGGGCCCGATGACTCTATTCTGTGACAACACTGGAGCTATTGCCCTTGCGAAGGAGCCCAGGTTTCACAAGAAGACAAGACACATCAAGCGCCGCTTCAACTCCATCCGTGATTACATTCAGGAGGGAGATATAGATATTTGTAAATTACATATGGATCTGAATGTCGTAGATCCGTTGACTAAACCTCTCTCACGAGCAAAACATGATCAACACCAGAATGCTTTGGGTGTTCGATTCATCACAATGTAACTAGATTATTAACTCTAGTGCAAGTGGGAGACTGTTGGAAATATGCCCTAGAGGCAATAATAAAATGGTTATTATTGTATTTCCTTGTTCATGATATTTCTCTATTGTTCATACTATAATTGTGTTAACCGGAAACCGTAATACATGTGTGAATACATAGACCACGACATCTCCCTAGTGAGCCTCTAGTTGGCTAGCTCGTCGATCAATAGATGGGCATGGTTTCATTACCATGGACATTGGATGTCGTTGATAACGGGATCACATCATTAGGAGAATGATGTGATGGACAAGACCCAATCCTAAGCATAGCACAAGATCGTGTAGTTCGTTTGCTAAAGCTTTTCAATGTCAAGTATCGTTTCCTTAGACCATGAGATTGTGCAACTCCCGGATACCGTAGGAATGCTTTGGGTGTGCCAAATGTCACAACGTAACTGGGTGGCTATAAAGGTGCACTACGGGCATCTTTGAAAGTGTCTGTTGGGTTGGCACAAATCGATACTGGGATTTGTCACTCCGTGTGACGGAGAGGTATCTCTGGGCCCACTCGGTAAGACATCATCATAATGAGCTCAATGTGACTAAGGAGTTAGCCATGGGATGATGTATTACAAAACGAGTAAAGAGACTTGCCGGTAACGAGATTGAACAAGGTATAGAGATACCGATGATTGAATCTCGGGCAAGTATCATATCGATAGATAAAGGGAATTGCATACGGGATTGATTGAATCCTCGACATCATGGTTCATCCGATGATATCATCGTGGAGCATGTGGGATCCAACATGGGTATCCAGATCCCGCTGTTGGTTATTGACCGGAGAGGTGTCTCGGTCATGTCTACGTGTCTCCCGAACCCGTAGGGTCTACACACTTAAGGTTCGATGACGCTAGGGTTATAGGGAAATGGTATACGTGATTACCGAAGGTTGTTCGGATTCCCGGATGAGATCCCGGACATCACGAGGAGCTCCGGAATGGTCCGGAGGTAAAGATTGATATATAGGAAGTCCAATTTTGGTCACCAGAAAGTTTTCGGGCTCATCGATAGTGTACCGGGAGTGCCGGGAGGCTGCCGGAGGACCCCCGGGAGGGGTGTGACGACCAAAGGACTTCGTGGGCTGTTAGAGGAGGTGTACTAGCCCTTAATGGGCTGTCCAAGACCTTCTGGAAAGGCCCATGCGGCTAGGGATAAACAGATAAGGCTAAAGGAGATTCAGAAGGAAGGGATCCACCTCCCTTGTGGGAGGTGGACTCCTCCCTAGCTTCGGTCGAACCTCTCCTCCTTGGAGGAGGGGCCAAGGCAGCCCTCCCTCTCCCTCCTCATATATATACCCAAGGTATTGGGGCTGTTTTGAGACACGACCTCTCTCTCTCTCTCTCTCGGCGCAGCCCTACCCTTCCTCTTCCTCGTTCTCGGTAGTGCTTGGCGAAGCCCTTCCGGAGTGCCACGTAGCTCCACCGTCACCATGCCGTCGTGCTGCCGGAGCTCTTCCCCAACCTCTCCTTCCTCCTTGTTGTATCAAGGCGTAGGAGACGTCACCGGGCTGCACGTGTGTTGAATGCGGAGGCGCCATTGTTTGGCGCTGAGATCGGAGTCCACCGCGATCTGAATCGCTACGAGTACGACTCCACCAACCGCGTTCTTGTAACGCTTCCGCTTAGTGATCTTCAAAGGTATGAAGATGCAATCTCTCCCCACTCGTTGCTGGTTTCTCCTAGATAGATCTTGATGACACGTAGGAAATTTTTTGATTTACTACTACGTCTCCCAAAATTACCCACACTATGTTGCGATAACATGTTCCTCTTCACGGGAAACCCAATGCAGATCACAAGTATTAGGAAGGATTTGTGGCGCCATTGCCGGGGAATGCCATCACCAACTATTAAGTAACTTCGCATAAATTTTCATTCACTTCTTCTTCTTTTTATTTGCTAATATATTTAGTTTGTCTCATAAAAATCAAAAATACAAAAATCTTTATCTTTTCTAGTTACTAGTTTACTCTTTTGCTTGTTGTGCTTGCGTGAAGGTCGCTATCATGTCTGACTTTATCATTGAAAAAGATGTTAAGGGTGAATTCCCCAATGAGGAAACTCCCCCACGGCGACGTAAAGGTCTTCATTGCGGGGAAGGGGAATATCATAGGGATAAGCATTATCCAAGAATTCTTTAATTGTATGGGTGCTTTAACTTGCAAGGATACACCAATCCTTAAAAGAACTAAAGTTACGCCGATGCTATCGCTGCTCTCGTTGTAAAACTTGAAAGAAGATTTATGCTTACTCATACTACCTTTCAAAGGCTTTTCTATTAGTTGCCAGTCATAGAAGACCCTAGGGCTAAGAAGTTAGCCACTCTTATCCTTATGCAAGAATTTGACTATATAGTACGGGAAGCTAGGGAGATCTTTGATCTCTATAATATGAGTTGTGAGCATCCCATGATAGATGAAATTTTATATAATAAAGACTATACGATGAGATATGTGTTCAAGGATAATCATACTTACGATGGAAATACAATTAAAGAGCTTCCTCATATCCATATTATTCAACAAGTTTTTAATAACATCAACAAAAAATATTCTTGGATAGTAAGAGAGAATGTGGAAGGGTTTAAGGAGAGCACCATTAAAAATAATAGGATATTACTTGATGATGTGTTCCCTATTGTCTTTTAAAAACCTTATTCTCAAGGGACTATCAAAGATGACAACACTTGAAACTATGCATTATGCCTAGCTAGGGGCATAAAACAATAGCGCTTGTTAGGAGGCAAGCCAATATTAATATTAAATTTTGTTTTTCGTTTCTGTTATTTTTTATAACATGATTAAAGCCTTTGTAATTATTATGTTTATATGTTTTAATTATTGTTTGTGTCAAGTAAAGCCTTTGGGATAACTCACAAGATGAGTAGAATCGATGTTGAAACAAAACAGAAAGTTTTCACTCCAATACAGGAATTTTCATTTTTTTACCAAAGCGTGATAATGATCTGAAATTTTTACATATTATTTCTATAAAAATTCTACACGTTGCCCTAATTGTTCAGAATTTTTAGACTTGCAGAAGTATAGGTTCTCTATAGATTGCAACAGACTATTCTGTTTTAGACAGATTCTATTTTGCTTGCGTAGTTTGCTTGTTTTGATTATGCTATGTATTGTATCGGGGGGTATAAGCCAGGGAGAAGTTAGAATACAGTACCTATTATGCAAAAATTAAATAAGGATCAATTTATAACAGTACCTAAAGTATTCAATATGTTGCTTATACTAACGGATCTCACAAAATTTTGTTGAGTTTTTTGTGATTGAAGCTTTCAAGTTTTGGGTGTGATCATGATGGACCACTGAACAAGGAGTAGAGAGAGCCTAAGCTTGGGGATTCCCAAGTCACCCGAAGGTAGTATTCTAAGGAGGACTCGAGCGTCTAAGCTTGGGGATGCCCCGCAAGGCATCCCCTCTTTCGTCTTAAACCATTGCTATTTCACTTGGAGATATATTTTTATTCATCACATGATATGTGTTTTGCTTGGAGCGCCATTTGCTTTTGTTTGCTTTTACTTTCAGTTTCTCACAATCATCATTTGCTGGACACACCTATTTTAGAGAGACACTCCTTCATCATAATTTGTTACAATAATCTATGTGCTTCACTTATATTTTTTGAGCTTTGTAGTTTCTCTAGTACTTCACTTATATATTTTTTAGCACGGGGGCGTGTAGATTTTATAGAAATATTATGCTCTCATTCTTCACTTATATTTGTTTGAGAGCTGATAAATAGTGACAATAATTTGCATGGGTCATAAGACTAGTCCAAAAATAATAGGTATTCAGTGAGTGATAATCAAAACCATCATGTAGCACATATAGAGAAATTGCGAGTTAATGACATTGATGTGGTAATATGAAAAAGGTGTGAGTACATAATTATTGTTTCTTAGAAGTGTTGATATTAATAGGTGTTAAATTTTTATTCATCTAAAAATCAAAGAGGCATGGTGATGATGTGTGAGCATTTCTATTCCTCATTGAAATCCTAGTGTTGTTTTGAGTCGGGGCGTGCGATGGTTAACTCCTACCAACCTCCTCCCTCGGGGATTGCGAGTAGTACTTTGATTTTTGATAAAACTAATAAAACTTTGCAATAAGTATATGAGTTCTTTATGACTAATGTGACACCATGGACATACCCATCTTCTCCTTCTCATATTTGCTAGCCCCTTTGGTACCATGCATAGCCCATTCTCACCTCAAGGATCAGTGCAACTTTTGTCGGTGCATCCAAACCCCGTGACGTGATACGCTCTGTTGCACATAAGCCTCATTATATCTTCCTCAAAACAGCCACCATACCTACCTATCATGGCATTTACATAGCCATTCTAAGATATATTGCCATGCAAATTCCACCGTCACTTCACATGATTAGTTTGTTCATCATCATATTGCTTTGCATGATCATATAGAGCTGACATAGTATTTGTGGAAAATCCACCATTCATCATATTTTGATACATGTCACACTAGATCTTGCACATCCTGGTACACTGCCAAAGGCATTCATATAGAGTCATATATATCTTCCTATCAGTTCTTCATATTGAGTTGTAAGTAACTAAAAGTGTGATGATCATCCTTATTAGAGCATTATCCCAGTGAGGAAAGGATGATGGAGACTATGATTCCCCCACGAGTCGGGATGAGACTCCAAACAAAAAATAAAATAAAAATGGTGGAGGCCAAATGAGCCCACCATAAAAATGGATTGGGGAGAAAAAAATAAAAAAAGGGAAATCTCACCATGAAAAAAATATAAATGAGAGAAAAAGAGAGAAGAGACTTTGCTACTATCCTTTACCACACTTGTGCCTCAAAGTGGCACCATGTTCTTAATATAAAGAGTCTCATGTTTTGTCACTTCGATATGCTACTGGGAATTACCTTTTTCATTATAAACTTGTCTTGCATATTCTGATGATGGGCTTCCTCAAATCCCGGAGGTCTTCATGAGCAAGCAAGTTGGATGCACACCCACTTAGCTTCAGTTGAGATTTCATACACTTATAGATCAAGTGCGTCATTTGCATGGCAATCCCTACTCCTTGCATTGATTTCTATCGATGAGCATCTTCATAGCTCGTTGGTACGCCTAGTTGATGTGAGACTATCTTCTCCATCTTTTACCCCTTTGATACCTACCATCATATTCTATTCCACCTATATGCTATGTCTAATGGTTCACGCCCATGTATTGCATGAAGAATAAAAGGTTGATGCATATTGAAAAATTACAATCCAATTGCCTCACTTGGACATCGTGGTGCTTAACATTTGTATTGATGTGGTGAAGACGGAGTCATGCCTTGCTAATATAATAAGATGAATGGCGGTAAACATTCTTTTATTATCGTATACTTTGAAAATCAATGATTTTGTTTCTTATACTTATAAATATTGCGATGTTGATGTTTGTTAATTCATCATTTCTCATTGAGCATACATACGAAAGATTGCATAATGGGTAGCATGTCAATTCAAAAATCCTGTTTTTATCATTTACCTACTCGAGGATGAGCATGAATTAAGCTTGGGGATGCTGATACGTCTCCAACGTGTCTATAATTTTTGATTGTTCCATGTTGATATATTATAATTCTAGGATACTTTTTGGGCATTTGTTTACCAATTTATAATATTTTTAAGCACTAACCTATTGACCTAATGCCCAGTGCTAGTTGCTGTTTTCTGCATGTTTTTTGACTTTTCAGGTTTACAGTACCAAACGAAGTCCAATTTCCACGAAACTTTTTGATAAATTTTTCTGAACCAAAAGAAGACCTGGAAGCTTCAGGAGGAGGCCGGGAGGCACACGAGGCCACCACCACACATCAAGGCGCGCCTTGGGGGGTGCCCTGATATGTGATGGCCCCCTCGGGCGTCCCCCGTTATTCCTCAATGGCCTATAAATTCTCTAATATCCCAAAAACCCTAAGGGTATCCCGAAACACTTCCGCCGCCGCAAGTCTCTGTTCTGGCGGGAGCCCATCTACAACTCCGTTCCGGCACCATGCCAGAGGGGATCGATCATGGAGGGCCTCTTCATCAACCTTGCTGCCCTCGTGATGATGTATGAATAGTTCACCACGGACCTATGGGTCTGTAGGTAGTACCTAGATGACAATCTTTCTCTCTCTCTCTTGATCTTCAATACAATGTTCATCGCATCTTTGCCCTGATCTATCCGATGTAATCCCTTTGTATGGTGCGTTTGTTAGGATCCGATGAATTGTGAGTTTATGTTCAAGTTATTCATGAAAAGTATTTGAGTCAAACCTGGATACTGAGATTATTATTTGCATGATCATTATATCTTTGTAATGCTCTCCGGTCTATTAAGATAGTTTGGCCAACAAGATATATATTTCTTCGGTGGGAGCGGTGCATTGTAGTAGGTTCAACCTGACGAGTTTCTATATCCCAGTGACAGAAGGGGACAAGTTGTGTCTTTGTGTTGCTGCTACTAAGGATAAAACGATGGGTTTTATTCATATTGCTTGAGTTTACTTTGTCTACATCATGTCATCGTTCTCCAAGCATTACTCTATTTTAGTTAATACTCTAGATGCTTGCTGGACAGCGGACGATGAGTGGAGTAATAGTAATAGGTGCAGACAGGAGTCGGCCTATTTGCTTATGGACGCGATGCCTATATACATATTATCATTGTCGTGAAAATCTCATAACTATCCGCTTTTCTATCAATTGCCCAACAGTAGTTTGTTTACCCACCATATGCTATTTTTATGAGAGATGCCGCTAGAGAACACTACGGTTCCCGGGTCTATTCACTTATATATATTTATAAACGCTACTATTACCTTGCTGCCATTTACTTGCTTTTATTTGATTTTGCAATTTACAATTATCTACACAACTCACTTGCTTGCAAATAACGAGACCAAGGGGATTGACAACCCTCTTGCCAACGTTGGGTGCAAGTTGTTTGTTCTTTTGTGTGCAGCCGCTGAAGATGGTTGAGGATTGGTATTCCTATTGGTTTGATAAACCTTGGTTTCATAACCGAGGGAAATACTTACCCACATTGTGTTGTGATAACCCGTTCCTCTTCATGGAAAACCCAACACAGATCATAAGTATCAGTAGTTCACCACAGATCTACGGATCCGTAGTTAGTACCTAGATGGCTCTCTCTCTCTATATCTTCTTTGTTGCCATGATCACCGCGATTCCCGCGGTGGTCTATCTTATGTAAGCGCTCTTTGCGGTGTGTTTGTAAGGATCCGATGAATTGTGGGTTTATGTTCAGATTATTTATGAAAAGGATTTGAGTCTCCTCTGAATTCTTATTTGCATGATTGTTATAGCTTCGTAATTCTCCCTGGTCTATTTGTTTAATTTGGCCAACTAGATTGGTTTATCTTCAGTGGGAGAGGTGCGTTGTCGTGGGTTCAATCTTGCGGTGCTCTATATCCCAGTGACAAAATAGGGGACAAGACACGTATTTGTATTGATGCCACTAAGGGTAAAACGACGGGGTTTATTCATATTGATTGAATTTACTTTGTCTACATCATGTCATTCTTCACCAAGCATTACTATGTTTCACTTAATACTCTAGATGCATGTTGGATAACGGTCGATGGGTGGAGTAATAGTAATAGATGCAGGGAGGAGTCGGTCTACTTGTGTATGGACGTGGTGCCTATATAAAATGATCGCTGTCATGAATAAATATTGCATAACTATGTGTTTTTCTATCAATTTCCCAACAGTAATTTGTTTACCCACCGTATGCCTTCTTCTTCGAGAGAAGCCTCTAGCGAACACTATGCCCCCCAGGTCTATTGACATATATATTTACAAACGCTCTTATTTCCTTGCTGCCATAATTTCCTTTTTATTTATTTTGTAATTTATATTTATCCAACTATCATCTACACTACTGATCGCTTGCAAGTAACGAGTTCAAGGGGATTGACAACCCTCTTGCCCGTGTTGGGTGCAAGTGTGTGCTCTTTTATGTGCATGCACTGAAGACGGGAAGTTGTGTGATCCTCCTATTGGTTCGATAACCTTGGTTCTCGCTTAGGAAAATACTTATATGTATTGTGCTGCATCACCCCCTCCTCTCCGGGGAAAAACCCAATGCCGATCACAAGTATCACTCATCGACCGTTTGCCCTCCACACTACCAGTTGTCGGCTTCGTCTATAGCACCGGAGACACATGGGTTCTCCACGTCGTGACTGCATGGCTAGACCTAGTTCTCAACATCGTTGGATGGTAGCGTGATCATGCCGGCCACCCCTGCCATCCTGCCTGTCGTCGACTTCAACATCATGCATGTTGCTAGCCAGTCGTCGGACGACATGCAAACGAAGCACCCCCGGCCGATTCCTACGACCAACTTTTTCGGTGCTCGCAAGTTGTTTGATGGAATGCCACTCTCGATACTGTAGGCAGACGACCCGGAGTACACCCAGTTCATGGAGAACGTCATCTTCGAGGGAAATGGCCAGGCTTTCAACATCTACGACCAAGGCAATGCTTTTAATCAAGGGCATGCTTTTGATCCCGAGGAGACACAAAACCAAGACACCCGTGACCAATATAGTGTTGACGAAGAAGAATACGCGGACGACCATGGCAACTCATGGCATGAAGATGAGGACATCTATTGCAAAAGTGAGGAAGAATAGGTCGACATGGCACAAGGAAGGGGGAAAAGCATTCACACTGGATCATACAACAAAGACGAAGACTCTTTGATTTACGAGAGTTGGATGGAGATAGGCCAAGCTCCCAAGACTGGTGCTGAGCAAAAAGGATCTGTCTTTTGGACGAGAGTCCGCAAAACCTTTCATGAAATGAAAAAGTTTGCATCCTACAAGTTTGTAGGCACCCGTGGCATCAATCCAATCCAACAGAGTTGGGGGTTCATCCAACAAGAATGCAACAAGTTTTGTGTCGCGCTTGAGAGCATTGAAGCCCATCCCGTGAGCGGCCTAGGCATGGGTGACTTGGTATGACCTCTCCCATTGTCCATTTTCGTGCCATGTTCGTGTTTGCATTCTGTGTCATTTGCTTGTGGTCTTCTGTTTTAATGTGTAGGCATTCCAATCTTTGGAAGCCTTCAAGGCCCGCCACAAGAACAAGCCATTCACTCTCACACATTGTTGGTCGCTCATCAAAGATTGTCCCAAGTTCAAAGATCAATATGCCTCTCTAATGAAGAAGAATAAAAGGAAATGCAGCCATGGCTAGGAATGAAGAAGATGTGCTCAAGAGGCCGAAGGGCAAGACCAACTCAAAGGTTGACGAGAAGCGTGATACGACATCCTTCGCCTTGCAAGAAACTCTGCAAGGCATGATGACTCAGAAGGAAGTGTGGGAGGAGAGGAGGAGCAAATGAAAATATACCTGGAGATCCAAACAAAGAAGCCTGACATGGAGGAGGCCACCAAGAGAAGGAAGCTCGACATGGAGGAGGCCTCCCAAGCAAAGAAGCTCGAGATCAAGGCCACCATTGCCGACACCAAAGCAAAAGAGGTGGCACTTGCGATCATGAGTGTCAACTTGACCAACATGTCTCCGGGGAGAAAGACTTGGTTCGCGAACTGACAAAAGGAGATGTTCAACCAAGACGGCCTAGAGAGGCCTCGACCGTGGACTATGACTGTTCTTTTTTAAAGGCTAGCTAGTGTGCAGACCGCTGGCTTTGTTGTCGGCGTGAAAAAACTTGTTCATTTTGGAGGATGACTAGTGTGTCGTGCGTTGGCTTTGTTGCTGGCATGGCATGGTATGGTCTTTGTTTGTTTTAGTTTTGCATGCAATGGGGAATAAGATGCGGCCAAAAGAAACCCAAACGAACAAAATCTAGATAGAACGGATGACGTCGATGTGCGTTGGAGTTATACCTGGCCATGGACAGCCCGACCCGACCTTGCCCATGGGTCGGGCATGGGCCTAGATTTTGAGCCCGATGGTCGGGTCGGGTCGGGCTCGGGCCAGTCGTATTTGCACTTTAAGGAATAGGCCTGACCCGAGGTCCGACGCCCTTTTCGATCGATGGACCAGACTTGGGCCTGATTTTTGCCCCGACGGTCGGGCCGGGATCAGTCCTAGGTATTATGCGTCGGGCTTTGGTAGGCCCGGCCCGACCCGATGGATGGTCAGAGTTGAAGTTATACCTGGCCAAAACTTGGGCCGAGTCGGGATTCCGAGCGAGCCTAAAGAAGCCCACGATACAAAACTTAGGCCCGAGTCCGCCCCGGCCCGCCAGTCGGACCTAGTTTCTGGGCCCAAACCCGGCACGACCTGACAGGCCCAGCCCGACATAGGCATAAAAGGTTTCTTTGCAGGCCGGTCCTTACCCGGTTCGACCTTTAGGCTTGATCCTGAGGCCCGGGCCCAACCCGCGAGCAAGCCCAAACCCGACCCGGTCCGGCCGGGCTATGTTTCCTATGGCTATATTTCGCCATGGAAAGCCCGACCCGACCCGTTCCGACCTTGCCCACGGGCAGGGCTCGGGCATAAATTTTGAGCCCGATAGCCGGGGTCGGACCGGACCCGAACCCGTCGTATTTACATTTTAACGAAGAGGCCCGGCCTAAGGCCCGTAGGTTTATAATTTTCGGTTCTCTTTCCCCGTCGTCCGAGCCAGATTCCTCATTCGCCTCCCATGGAGACGCCGCATCCACCACCACCCCTGCCGTCCGTTCTCGCCCACCTGCGGTCCCTCCTCTCCGCCGCCTCTTCCGCCCTATCCTCTCTCCCCTCCCCACTCCTCCTCTGCTCCAACACCACCACGGCGACGATCGCCACTTCCTCCACCCTCCCCACACCTGCGCCCACCACCCAGCTCCCATCTCTCCCCTCTTCACCGACTTCCGAAATCCCCCTCCCCCTCCCGGCTGCGCCCGCCCCCTACTACGACTGCCCAGCGGTCGTCCGCACCACGAACCAACCTCCCGCCTCGTCCTCCCTCCCCGCCTTCCTCGCCGCCGAGTGTGCAGACTTCTCTTCCTCCACTGCCGCCCCAACCCTCTCCTCTCCTTCCCGCATCCTCCCGTCCGAGCTCTGCCTCCTGCGTCTGGAGTTGGACTCCTGGGGCAGCCATCATCCCCCCGGCGCATACTCCTACGCTGCGGCCCGCGTGGTGGAGGCACTGCGGCTAGGCGCCCTGCAGTGGGAAGCCGAGCTGCGGCGCTGGTTGCTCGCTAGCTCACCGAGATATGGTATCGTAATTGATACGCCCAGTCGAGACCATGTGTTTGTGCTGGTCAGGCTGTGTCTGAAGGCGGCGGCGGCGGAGGCAGGGTGCTCGCTGGAACGCCTGCCGAAGGGGGAGAGCGAGGAGTTTCGTCTTGATCCGAGGGCTGTGCGGTTCGAATGCCCCAGGCTGGTCGATGGTGTCTCGTGGTTGGCGAGGCAGCTCGAGGTTTTGTATGGGAAGGGCAATGGCTGGTTCTTCGCGATTACAGCGGTGAATGAGGCAATTCTTAGGATGGGGTCTTGTTTGGCTGTCGGTGTCGGAGATGGTGTTGCTGAAGGCGCTAGTGAAAAAGGATTTGAGTTGAGAGATACCGGGACATGCCCTATTTTTGTTTCCCAGGTTGCTGCTGCCATTGCAGCCTTACATGAGAGGTTGTCCCTGGATAAGAAGATTCGGGCTCTGCAAGCACCACGCCCATCCAATTATCAGCTGTATGCTTTCTTGAACCTTACTGTCACTTACATAATCCAGTAATGCAGATCAAGCGGATATGCTCATGCAGATCTTAATAAATAACGCTGACACTGTTCAGTCGAAAACAAACTCTGACACTGCTCATGCAGATCTTGCTCAAGGAGCGTGTTCCACATAGATTGTAATTTGTGATGATGATGAGTAATTGTCATTGGAATGCATTTCCTCAGATTGTGATTAGTTAATTAGTTTAGTTTAGTTTGGTAACAAATTTCAAGCATGACCAATACATTTGATTCTCGACAGGTTGCTTGAATATTCACAAATCCTGAGACAAGGCTGTGATGAGCGTTCAAAGCGGCCGAACTACAGAGCTGTTCTGGATTATGATGGAATTCTACCACGCCAAATGGATAACCAGGTAAAGTCATGCACTTCGTCAGAAGTACTACCTCCGTCTCAAAATGTAAGACGTTTTTGTAGGCTATAAAAACGTCTTACATTTTGAGACGAAGGTAGTACTGTTGGGAAACGCGACAGAAAACAAAAAAATTCGGTATAGCGAGCACGTCCAGAACCACTATGGAGACTGCATACAAGGTTTGATCTGATCCGTACCGACTCGAAGCGCAGCAGAAGAAGAGTCGGTGGAGATCGTTGGTGCAGATCCCCACAGCTAGGATTTTACAACCTCCCAACCACGAGGATGTACTCCCTCGTCGGACAGCCCTTCGGGAGGCGGTCGGACAGTCCCCCGGACGATGTCGCGGACAGCCCTTCGGGAGGACCCTCGAAACTCGAACGGAGACTCGGACAGCCCTCCGGGAGGACACTCGAACAGCTCCTCAGACAAAAGATCGAAACTACGACCTCTCTACGGGGTTGCACACATACGGTGTCATCTATCCGACAGGGCTTCGCCGTCCAGAACTAGTTCCTGCCCGAACCCAGACAGCCTTTCGGCTTTACAAAACTCTTTTTGTGGGAGGGAGAGAGAGAGCTAGCAAAGCATAGCATGTGTATGAGAACAAAGGATGAAGAGATGGCAGCCCACATCTCCTCTATTTATAGAAAAACCAAGGGGTAGGGTTGGGACTTGAAAATACCAAACTATCCCCACTTTATGTCACACATAAAAAATCATAAGAAGGAAAAGGGGTGCCATGTGGAGCTCCATGGAGGAGCTCCACCCTTGGCCGGCCACCCCTTGGGGGGCCCCCATGAGGAGCTACCTTGCTCCCCAATCCCTTCTAGAAGCCTTTTTGGAAATATCAAAAAAATGTGCTTTTACATAAATATCCAAAAAGCACTTTCACTATTCACGACGACATTTTTTAGCGTCCGGTCAACAACAACAACAACAAAGCCTTTAGTCCCAAACAAGTTGGGGTAGGCTAGAGGTGAAACCCATAAGATCTCGCGACCAACTCATGGTTCTGGCACATGGATAGCAAGCTTCCACGCACCCCTGTCCATGGCTAGTTCTTTGGTGATGCTCCAGTCCTTCAGATCTCTCTTTACGGACTCTTCCCATGTCAAGTTCGGTCTACCCCGGCTTCTTTTGACATTATCAGCATGCTTAAGCCGTCCGCTATGCACTGGGGCTTCTGGAGGCCTGCGTTGAATATGCCCAAACCATCTCAGACGATGTTGGACAAGCTTCTCTTCAATTGGCGCTACCCCAACTCTATCTCGTATATCATCATTCCGGATGCGGTCCTTCCTTGTGTGGCCACACATCCATCTCAACATGCGCATCTCCGCCACACCTAACTGTTGCACATGTCGCCTTTTAGTCGGCCAACACTCAACGCCATACAACATTGCGGGTCGAATTGCCGTCCTATAGAACTTGCCTTTTAGCTTTTGTGGCACCCTCTTGTCACAAAGAATGCCAGAAGCTTGGCGCCACTTCATCCATCCAGCTTTAATTCGATGGTTCACATCTTTATCGATAGCCCCATCCTTCTGCAACATTGACCCCAAATATCGAAAGGTGTCCTTCTGAGGCACCACTTGCCCATCAAGGCTAACATCCTCCTCGTTCCTAGTAATACTGAAAGCGCACCTCATGTACTCGGTTTTAGTCCTACTAAGTCTAAAACCTTTCGATTCCAAGGTTTGCCTCCATAACTCCAACTTCCTGTTGACCCCCGTCCGGCTCTCATCGACTAGCACCACATCGTCCGCAAAGAGCATACACCGTGGGATATCTCCTTGTATATCCCTTGTGACCTCATCCATCACCAAGGCAAAAAGATAAGGGCTCAAAGCTGACCCTTGATGCAGTCCTATCTTAATTGGGAAGTCGTCAGTGTCGCCATCACTTGTTCGAACACTTGTCACAACATTATCATACATGTCCTTGATGAGGGTAATGTACTTTGTTGGGACTTTGTGTTTCTCCAAGGCCCACCACATAACATTACACGGAATCTTATCATAGGCCTTCTCCAAGTCAATGAACACCATATGCAGGTCCTTCTTTTGCTCCCTATATCTCTCCATAAGTTGTCGTACCAAGAAAATGGCTTCCATGGTCGATCTCCCAGGCATGAAACCAAACTGATTTTTGGTCATGCTTGTCATTCTTCTTACACGGTGCTCAATGACTCTCTCCCATAGCTTCATTGTATGGCTCATCAGCTTAATTCCACGGTAATTAGTACAACTCTGAACATTCCCCTTGTTCTTGAAGATTGGTACTAATATACTCCGTCTCCATTCTTCTGGCATCTTGTTTGCCCGAAAAATGAGGTTGAAAAGTTTGGTTAGCCATACTATCGCTATGTCCCCGAGGCCTCTCCACACCTCAATGGGGATACAATCGGGGCCCATCGCCTTGCCTCCTTTCATCCTCTTTAAAGCCTCCTTGACCTCCGACTTCTGGATTCACCTCACAAAACGCCTGCTAGTATCATCAAAGGAGTCATCCAGATCAATGGTAGAGCTCTCACCCTCCCCATTGAACAACTTGTCAAAGTACTCCCGCCATCTATGCTTAATCTCCTTGTTCTTCACTAGGAGTTGATCTGCTCCGTCCTTGATGCACTTGATTTGGTCAACATCCCTCGTCTTCCTCTCTCAGCTCTTGGCCATCTTATAGATGTCCCTTTCGCCTTCCTTCGTGTCTAACCTTTGGTAGAGGTCCTCATACGGCCGACCCCTTGCTTCACTCACAACTCGCTTTGCGGCCTTCTTCTCTATGTTGTCTGCACTCCTATCCAGATATAGGCGTCTGAAACAATCTTTCTTCTCCTTGATTGCATTCTGGACAACATCATTCCACCACCAGGTATCTTTAGCTTCTCTTCTACTTCCTCTGGACACTCCAAACTCCTCTGAGGCCACCTTACGAATGCAAGTCGCCATCTTCATCCACATGTTGTCTGCATCACCTCCTTCCTCCCAAGGGCCCTCCTTAATGACCCTCTCCTTGAACACCTGAGCTACCTCCCCCTTGAGCTTCCACCACTTCGTTCTATCAACTTTGGCACGCTTGTCCCGCTGGACACGAATCCGAAAGCGGAGGTCAGCAACCACAAGCTTATGCTGGGGGACAACACTCTCTCCAGGTATCACCTTACAGTCTAGGCATGCACGCCTGTCTTCTCTTCTCAAGAGGATGAAATCGATCTGGCTAGAGTGCTGCCCACTACTGTAAGTCACTAGATGTGATTCTCTCTTCTTAAAGAGGGTGTTAGCTACGATCATGTCGTAGGCTAACGCAAAGCTTAAGACATCTTCTCCTTGATTCCTGATGCCATAGCCAAATCCCCCATGCACCCCTTCAAAACATGTGTTAGATGTGCCCACGTGGCCATTGAGGTCTCCTCTTATGAAGAGCCTCTCGCCAATCGGTACACTCCTAACCAAGTCCTCCAGGCCTTCCCAGAACTCCCTCTTGGTGTTCTCATTGTGGCCTACTTGTGGGGCATATGCGCTGATAACGTTGAGGACTAAGTCCCCAACTACCAGCTTGACCAGGATAATCCGGTCCCCACGTCTCTTGACGTCTACCACTCCATCCTTGAGCCTCTTGCTTATCAAGTTGCAACCGTCCCCGTGTACCACAACTTGAAGCCGGTACCCTTCACCTCCTTCGCCTTCTGTCCCCTCCATTTGGTCTCTTGGACGCAAAGGATACCAACGCCTCTCCTCACCGCTGTATCAACTACCTCTCGAAGCATTCAGCGTCCGGTCGAACTGAAATTATTTATGTGGGCTTAGAACAATTCCAGTACCCCACTAAAATAAATTTCAATGCGATCCGGAACAATTCCGGATTAGTGATTTTCATCTGCGAAAAGCATCTGAAGCGGTTCCGATAGCTCCGGAACATTTCCGGTTTTTCTTCCGAAAAATTCCCAGAAGTTTCCAGAATGATTCTGGCACCCTCGAAGAATTATCAGGCATGTGCCGAAACCAATTTGACTTAATGGTATCCCCTGAAACTACTTTTCAGTTTTATCGAAACTGTTCCGGTGTTCTCTTTGCGGAACTTTTCCGCTGTCCGAAACTTTTTCGGTGTCCGAAACTTTTCGGTGATTTTCTCTCAGACTCCCTGTCTAGTATTCAACAGATAGTTGACCCTTAAGCGTGTGACCCTATGGGTTCGGTGAAGCATAGACATGACCCGGAACCCCTTCTGATCAATGATCAACATCGGAGCCGTGGACACCCATATTGACCCCTATACCCACAGGAATGAATATTCGAGTGAACCTCCAGTTGTCGTGTGCTATTCCTGTCGCTTCACGATATGTTACAATTACCCGAGGTGAGACATGTTGGCATCCGCGTGGATCAACAACTTGTCCACTATGCTAGTTACCTCGTTGCCGGTATTGTTCTCTTTTCTCGTTCCTGTGTTCCGGTATCCCTGTGATCAAATCACAAAGTGTCTGGCCAGACGATGATGGATACCGTAACACCGAGAGGGCCCAGAGATACCTCTCCATCGTCGGAGGAGCAAATCCCAATCTTGAGCTATCAAGTTACTTGACATACTTTTCCATGAACCCGTAAGCCGCCGTAATAGCCACCCATTTACGGATGACGTTTAACAAACCCCAAAGTTCATGAAGCAAGCATGAAGAAACTTGATACTCTCATGGTCTAAGGAATTATGCAAACGTTAACCATCTCTGTGTTATTAACCATTAACTTGTGACGAATGTATCTCATAGCATAACATCAATTCGTTTCAATTCAACACAAGTGTTCTACCAACATCGTGCCCTCAAAATTGCCGGCATAGCCATGCCCATGATTAGGAAAACAGGGTCATCATGCAATACTTGAGCGAGTCTTAGAGGCAAGACTAGGAATACAATTTACCGTTTATTTTACCATACGTGCACATGAGTTTCCCTCCAAGCCTCGTGGATATTGCAGACTCGAGAATCATTGCAGTTATAGCATGGATCATAAACATTCATTACAAACTTGGAGATACAAAAGTAACTGTTATTACTGCCTCTAGGGCATATCTCCTACAAGTACCTCTCTAGAATCCAGATACCATGCTGTTATTTCTACATGTTCCACTGTTCTCTTGATTTGCACTAACCTGCTGTTGATAAATTTATTGTGAAGATAATGTATGCGGAATTTTCAATTTATGCTGGTTCATGCAGTAGCAGCACTACCATTTTTTTTTCTTTTCTGAACCTTGATCTCTAGGTACTATTTCCCATGGTTATTTGCTTTGTTTACTAATATTTATTGTATCAACGTTTTGCCGAGTCATCGAAAAACATAATAGATTATCAAGATCTATTGCTAGGCCCCCTTTGGAACAAAGGAGAGTGGTATGAATTTTGAAGGATTGAATTGCTATAGGAAAACTTCCTACAGTGCTGTTTGGAATAAAGGAATGGCTCACTAAAATTCCTATGAAATCCTTATGAAATGGGGGCAATTTGCAGGAAATTTGGAGAAAAACAAACATGAGGTCTTGCCTTATGTTTTGTTCTGCTTGTGTCCAGATTTTCTGCATTTTTCCTTTGTGGTATCCAAATGGCAGTTTTAAAGTATTCCTATGCTTTGGATTCCTGTAGGAATTTATGTTACATGACATCTCAATTGCTGCAGTTTTCCTACGTTTTTGAATTCCTACGCAATTGGGGTCTAAATTGTATGTATACAGGGATATAAAGATATTTTGCATAAAAAATATGAATGAAAGGGTGATAAATGATTGAATTTCACAAATTATTACTATTATCGAATTTACTGTAATTTAATCTCTGTACAGGACAATATTTTTTAAATTATTTACCTCTCTTTATCACCTGAAAAGGAATCTGGTAGGTCCAAGACAAGGGAGGAGCTGTTAGCTGAAGAACGGGATTACAAGAGAAGACGAATGTCTTACCGTGGCAAGAAAATGAAGCGGAATCCAACAGAGGTGCATTTCAGATTTCAAATTTGCAAATAATTTCATTTCTCTTAGTCATCCTATAATTGTCACAGCCTAAGTTCCTGAGGGGACAGCGGTGGCTGGTGGGAGGTCGGGGACGGGGAACGTTGTGTTTGGGTGGCGCGTGTCACGGCCCTGCTATGGATTGAACAGGACGGGATGGATTGGTAGGTGAGAAGAGGGTGAGATCGAGAGGTAGGAGAAGTAGGTGAGAGCAGAGAGAGAGAGGTGAGAGAGTTTCAGACTTTTCTTCACACGCGAACAGTATACAGCAACCCTGTCACACTAAATAGAGCAGCCAATTGGCTTGGGGCTCCGCTGTCATACGCACACGCTAGCGACGACTATTTCTCTTCTGCCGGCGGGTCCCGCTCTTCTTCTTCTTCACCACGCCTAGCCTTGTCCTGGTTCTGCTGCAGCTTAACCCATCTGCCCGCCTCCACTTCAGGCGTGTCTTGGTTGGCTAAGGGGAGTGCGTGACATTCACCCTTCCTTGGGATGGAGCCCTATCGTTGAGATCCATTCCGGGGAAACGTTGCTGGAGCACGTGATAGTCTTCCCAGGCCGCGACAGAGTGGCCTAGTGAACGGGCACCTGCGGAATACCCACGTTACCTTTCTTGATGCGACGACGCTCGAGGATTGCTTGTGGCTGCAGGTAGGGATGAAAACGGAGTGGAAACGGACGGAACTGGGTGCTACCACATTTCTTTTCATATTTTTTACGGAAGCAGAAACGGATACAGAAACGGACGGAACTGAGTGCTGAACTGGGCGAGCTAGTCGCCTAGTCCACGCCATGAACTGTATCGTAGGTGCCAGCTCAAGAAGACACATGTTGGTGGTGAACGTGTGGCCCTGTCACCACCAACTGAAGTTGGGACACCTGCTGTGTGGACTGTAGTTTGTCGCCGTTAGCGTCAAAGGTCACCGGGGTGGTGTCTTGAACCGTGCACCCCGCACGCTCGGCAAAGGCGGCATTCACGAACGTGTGGGTGCTGCCGGAGTCCACGAGAAGTAGCATGGCCTGGTTACCCACCAGAGCCCTGAGCTTGTAACCGCGTCGTGCATGTTGAACCCGTGCCCGCGACAACATGGATGTGTAGCATGCTACCGTCTTGTCTGGATTTTTGCCGAGCAGCTCGTGGGCATGGATTGTGTCGTCGAACAGGAGCTCCCCATAGTCGCCAACCTCGATGTTTAAGAGCTGGCCAACGTTGTTGCACTTGTGTTCCCTGCTGTACTTGTTGCCGCACTCAAAACACAAGCCGTCTACGTGCCGAAACTCGCGAATTTGCTGCTCACGGCCGAAAGTAGTTGGGGTCTTATTTGGTGCCATCGATGCGTGGCTGCATCGGACCGGTCGCGACCGCTGTCACCAGTGGTGGAGGCAAAGCACGCGAATACCAGAGGGCGGGTGTCCCCGTGGACGATTGTGCTCCGCTTTCTCCTGGATGCAGAGATGCCGCTCTCGACACGCTCGTTGGTGCATGTCGACGAAAACCCACGAGCACCTCGTCACGCGAACCAATGATGAATGGAGAGGTGAAGAATTTTTTGATTCAAGGTTCCCACGAGCACCACGTCACACAAACCAATGATGAACGGAGAGATGAAGAATTTTTTGATTCAAGGTCGGATTCATCGCGATTAGATGATACACACAATTCAAAGGCCATGCGGTAGTCGGTGCCCGTCTGCTTGAGGTGGTGCAAACGGTGGAGGAGGCCGTCGAACTTGTCCTGGGCGAACTCCGCGTGCACCGGTGCACGTGGCCTGGTCACCGAGTTGGTGGAGACGCTTGCACGTGTGGCACCACGGCGTGGCGTGGCCTCCGATGTACAGAACGGTGGTGGTCACCCATTGCTCTGACGACGTTTGGTCGAAATAGATGCGACCGAGGATGGCCCGTGAAATGCGGGAAATCGTGCTTTGGCAGCTTGTGGTAGTAGTGGTTGCACAACGGCGGTGGAGGGGAGTGGTGCCGGTCGTTGTGTCACCGTGGCTGCTCCTGGTGCTCGAGCGATGCTCAGGCAGGGTGGGCAGTCTCTGCGGTAGGTGGAGAGGTGACCCATGGTTGATGAGGACCGTGGTCTCGGCCGACGTCGATGCGGCGGCATGAGTCGCCGCCTCTTGGGTCGCTTGTGGTGCTTGAACGCATCGAGGCCCTCACCGAAATCCGCTACTTGAGTGCCCAGTTGCTGGACTTAGGTGGTGAGGGACGATTTTTTTTGGAGCAGCCCCTCCAGAGTTTTTTGCACCACTTCCACGGCCTGCAACATGAATTTCGTCCGCGGGGTGAGCGTGGCATGTCGTGCCATTGCAGCCGCCTCAAATTGAGCCTACCCTGCTTGGGATTTTGTGTCTAGTCACCGGAGCAACAGGACACCCTTCATAGTGGATGTTATGGCCGATCAGAGAGATGTGGCACAGCGGTGGACCGGAGCCTAGCTCTGAATACCAAATTTGTAATGACCCTGATATGGATCTAATAGGAGGGGATGTATTGGTAGGTAAGAGGGTGAGATCGAGAGGTAGGAGGAGTAGGTGAGAGCGTTTCAGACTTTTCTTCATATGTGAACAGTATACAGCAACCCTGTTACATTAAATAGACCAGCCAGTTGGCTTGGGCCCCTTCTGTCATACTCACACGCTAGCAATGACTAGTTTTCCTCTTCTGCTAGTGGGTCCTGCTCTTCTTCACCATGCCTAGCCTCGTCCTGGTTGTGCTGCAGCTGAACCCCTCTGTCCGCCTCTATGTCAGGCGTATCTTGCATGGCTGAAGGGAGTGCGTGACACCGTGATGTCAAGGGGAGATAAGGCTGTGGAGGAGGACCCTCCCTTTTCTGTTCATATGTTTATTGCTTGTTTTTCTCAATACCAGTCCGGTGCATAATATAGCCTGCGCTTTACACCTGGAAACTAAGACTCTTTAAACTGACTTGGACCTGAACACAGTAGGGGAAGTCTTTCACGGAACAAAAAAAAACATCATACTCGAATCAGACTTCCTAAGACTTAAACTTGCCGGGCATAGTGCTGAGCCCACATGACAAAAATAAATCTTTGAGTAGATTGTATGCATGTTAATTTTTGAGGTGGAAAATCACTCAATATATATGTTATAAATAATCAGAGAAATACTTCTCCCAAACCATCCCCAAAATGAAAATTCTATTTGACCTTTCTTCTGAATGAAAGACATACTCAGAGGTCAGAGCCATTGGAGGTCTTCACTGTCATGGTTAGACTTGTCTCCTGTTCACCTGTTCTCTCATGTAACATGGCAAAGTATAAAAGAAAGAAAGATACACAATAGAAAAACAGAACGGTAATATAACTTTTCAGAAAATAATTTAACTAGCTTGTATATACTTTGTTTGCTTAAAACATAAATCGGAAAAAACCAATCCCACCTTGTATCACAGTCGACCACCTCTCCACCTGTTGCTTTCCTTTTTGTAATGTCAAGCAACAATAAAAATATTGGGTGGGCTATAATAAACGTAAGCAAAAAAGAGAAGATTGAACATAAAGAGATTAATGGGGGAATGAAGAAGGCAGAACAAATATATTTTGGATAATACAAGACCCACAATAGTGGCAGCCATGAGACATTCAGAAACTAGATAACACCGAGTAACATGCCTCGCACAAAATTTGTTTTGGCATGGAGATGAATTGATTCTGGGTAGGGGTGCTGCTTGTACTTCGGAAATGGAAGTAGGAGAGGGCGTCTGATCAAGAGTGAGACATGGCAGTTATAGCAACAGAGAGTAAAAACAGGTAGTAGATGAAGAGACAAAAATTGACTGTAGTAACTTCGACTGACGCACAACCACACAAAACGTTGCATAATAACTTTTGTCTATATATATATATATAGTAAGTTGTTTAATGTTTCCCTGAAAAGTTTTTTTCCTGATATGTTTTTCTATTGTGTTTTCCTTTCACTTTTTTTTACTGCACCATGCTACATGACAGAATAGTTTTTTCTTTGCGGGGAATAGATTAACATGATGACAAGTGTGATCATGACAACCGAGAACCTGATGGCTCCGAGTATGTCTTTGATTTGGACAAAAGGTCAAACACAACAAATGTCTAGGAGTTCTTACCTGACTAACATCGAGTAGATTCAGCATTGAAATTTTGTTGTGTGCAACATTATTCACCGTTTGGACACGCCTGACAGGGGATGTCATCCCAGTATAATGTCCTATTTGTATCTGATTAGGTCTAATTGTTTTTTTTCTTCTAAATTTTCTGTTTTAAGTTGATTTCATTTTTTAAGCTTAATCAATCTTACGTCATTTTATTGTTGATGAAACCTTTGTGCATGCTGCATACCCTCTTGCTAAGTTAATTTCTGAAACTTGTCTGGACTAAGATTTGGGTCTGATGTTTGACACATTCCTTTTTTTTTCTCTCTTGAAGATATTAAGAGACATAATTGATGAGCACATGGCGGAGATAAAACAGGCAGGTCTGGTTGATTGCCTTGGGGAAGCTCCTGGTGACATTTCACAAAATATACTTAAGACCAATTCTCATGGAGAAACTGACCAAGGAAGCTCTTGTGATAAGGCTGTTTTGGGTTCTCGGCTACCTAGTCGTGAGAACTCACCACATACTGCATCAAGGAGCCATGACACAAGGGATTCATATAGTAACATAAGATATGAAAATAGTGGACACCATCACCAAAATCTGTCTGAGCATGAGAAAGGAGGGATCAGAGAATCAGAAAGTGCAATGAATCGAGGCTATTCTGACCGGCATGATTACACACATAAAAGAAACACCAATGATCAAAGGAAATATGGTAATAAGTATAAAAAGAACATCCCAGATTACCATTCTGAATCAAGTGATCGTTCAGCATGGTCCACACGAACACCAAAATCCTCGGAGAGAGAATATGGCGGCATGCCAGGGGATACAAGCAATGATAGAACTAGAACTACTCAGAACCGACATAGATCAATGCCTGGGAATAAAGACCAGTTCAGTGATAGATATGATCCCCAAAGCAGATATTCTGATGAGGATCCTCCTACAAGCATGTGTTATGATGTATCTGAAGGAAAGCATGAAACTTACCATGATGCGACCCATCCTCGTGAACATCATATAAGAAAGCGTGATCTGAATTACTGAAAGGAACAGAGTACATTTTCCGTTGATCTCAGGTATGCTTACCCATTTGCAATATTTTTGGTTCTTTTTATTGTTTGGCACTTAATTTTACACAGCCGTTTGACATGATCTTGCAGTATACTATGTAATACAGGCATCTGGGTTAATACCTTCAGCTGTATCCTTTTTCTGTATCCTTATGCAGAAAATGCTTTACTATTTCTGCTGCGATTGTAATGACAGTCTATTACAGTTCCCGAATATGGAAAATTATTAATTGTTAGTGCATTCTCTTGCTTATAACTAACATTCATTTTGCAAATCAAATTTCCATCTAGTTTTACTTTTAACTAATCAAAAATATCGGTACATCATGCAGAGTGCATATGTTTCCTGTTCACAATCAATCTTTTAAAACGGTTTCCTGTTAGTTTCGAAGCATGCATCCGTAATAACTTCGCTATGGAATTCTATCTTTTTTAGTTTGGGTACCCTTTTAGTTTCGGACTGGCAGGAATTTCAGTTGACAACCTTTGCCTGGAAAGGGTATGACTGGAATACATTTTCTTCACCTATCTGCTTGCATTGCATCTACCGTAGATACTACTCATGCATAATTATTGGTTCATGTTATTTTTGGGGGGCCTAGTTTTCCTACAATGAGTTTTGTAAGCGTGGGCTAAACTTAAGCGCCACACCCCAGTAGTTGTGACTTGTATTGTCCTATTTTTTCTGGACTGTGTGTCGCTCTACTTGTAGGTAGTGTTAGTGTTAAAATGGTTTTTTCATACCTATCGAGTACTTTCACATAAGAAAGGGATGTAGGTAGTACTGAAGTAGGGTTCAGCATCTGCCAAGATGTAGCCAGGTACAGCTTATGCATCATGATAGAGACGCATCAGATATATTTAAAAAATTCTTTTCAGATATCATAAAAAAGATCTTACAGTCCAATGGATTATTAGGTGCCCTCTGGTGTTCAAGCTTGATGAAGCAGCACTTACACAATCATTCCCAGTGGTGGATGTGAAGAACATATGTTTTGCCTTCAATGTTTGTACTTCTTTAGCTTTGCAACATGGAGGAACATGCTCGAGTCTCTGCTCCCTTGGACAGGGAGGACAGTGGCCTCAATTAGGTTTAACTCCCACACCTCATGTTGGGCTGGGCTGTACTTGGATGTGTCTAAAATGTGTGCACTAAGTTCCCACAGGCAATGACATTTGTTTTAATTGTTTATTCACCCCATACTCATGTATCTGAGTGTTTGTGCTTGGTATTATGTACTGTATATGGATACAGCTATCAAGATCATACTACCTTGAACTGGCAAAATTCAACCAACCTGATGTTTATCATTTTTACCTGCTTCCACCACAAGTCCTCTTCACTGACAAGTTCTAAAATGGAATCATTCAATCAAAGCTGTAACGTTCTTTGGAAAAGATAGCAGGACTCTACCGTTTCGATAAACAAACAAATTTAATACATACTCCCTCCGTTCCAAAATAAGTGTCTCAACCTTAGTACAACTTTTTATTAAAGTTAGTATAAAGTTGAGACACTTATTTTGGGACGGAGGGAGTATCACATTACTTTATTTGTATGTTTTTATAGGAACTGCTTGCTAACACAAACTGGCGAGTCTTTATCGAATATATTTAAATCTTTGTTCACGATGCTGTTCATATGTTTATATATTAACTGAAAGTTGCATCCTTGTTGCCCTTTTGTTTGTGGTATTTCTGCAGTGAGACACTGAAAAGCTGAGAAGAATTTGATTGGACTTTGCATGAACATGTGAATAAAACCTGAAATCCACATAGAAGTAAACCATTTTCTTGATTTACCTTGCATGTTACTCCCTCCTCCCGTAATATAAGATGTTACAACTGCATAATATTACATGTCACATTATGGTATATCAGTTGTAATAACATCTTATATTATGAGACAGAGGGAGTAATTTTGAGGATTAAAGACATCACGAACTTAGGATCAAGATGCAATTGCATATTGTTTGACCTTCCGTAAACCATTACTTTACATGGAATCAGGAAAAGGCTGTTAATACTGACAGGACTGATGTACATTACAATTATCAGAAGCCTGTGAGAATTGCTGATGGCATTTAAGCAAAACTTGCTAAATTTGCACCAGAAATCAGTTCTGTACTTATAATCCAAAAAATCCGTTGATGAATTGCTTTGATGTGTAATTAGTTTTACTTTCTAGTATCTTGCAATGCATTTGTTATCTCATGCTGCAATCGTTATATGAGATCTGTTGGGAACATGTTCTCTTACTGACCTACTTTAGTTTTTCATCACTTTATTGTAGGTATCTGAGCCGGATGTTAAATTTTGATGAACTACTTAGACAACAATAATTTTGGTAGGTAGTTCATCTTCTTAGTTAGTTAGCTCATCGCAATCTTGGAGTTTCACCTGTTTGGCGTGCTCCGGCCATCCTGCTGGTAAGGTTTTTCCAATAGCACAAAACCTTCCTTGGCCAATCGAAGTTCAACGCATGGGTTGTTCGACAAATTTGTTTACACCGGTATTTTGCTCACTGAGGAGAACATGTATGGGTAAAATTTGCATTTTGTCAGCTTGTGATACACTAAAAAGGGTTCTGAATTGGCAGTACCACATCCCGTTTTCAGAAACATGACATTCCTTCATTTCTGCAAGTACCACACGCCGCCTTCTCCTCTGCAACTGTTTTCTTCTTGTGGCTGGAGCTGGTACGAGCACAGGTTGTACTAAGGAGCTGTTCGGTATCGCTCCGCTCCACAACTCCGGGAGTGGAGTTGGCGGAGCTGCAGTTCAAAATGGCAGAGTTGCACTTTTCCCGCTCCGCAGATTTCGGGAGCGGGTGATTACCGAACAGGGCCTAAACCCCATCTTTCCTTCTGGAGCTGCAGGATTTGGTGAAAATCTTTGTGCTTCCTCCTCATGTTAAGAAGATAGTATTTTTGCAAAAAATAGGAGGTGTGCAGCAAAATTAAGACAATTGATTCGTTTTCCTTTTTACCCTTTGAAGACTATTTCCAAAACCAACTCTAATAGTAACTCATGCAGAAATAGAAGTGTCAATGCAAATATAAATGAAGCTAAACTTAAAGACTAAAACTAAGAAGGCATCACTTCCTTTATAGCCATATAGTTAGGCTTCAATGCTCCATTAATTCATCCATCCGGATCCTAAGGAATATCAACCTGAAGTGTGATAATTACCTCTGACCTAGGTTCGGAGCACCTCATGGCAAAGTTCGGTTGGAATCATACCTGCTTATGGTGCATCAACATCATATGAGTAAATAAGATTTTTTTTGAAACTATGATGATTTTTATAGCAAATTCGGAAACTATACACCCTAATGCATAAAAATCAAAAGTATCACCCCGCCGGCCTCCTGTTGGCCGAAGATGGACTTTTCGGCCGTTGGCCAAAGAGGACTCTTCAGCCAACCGTTGGCCAAAGAGTCCCTCTTCAGCCAACGGTAGACCGAAAAGTGGTCTTCGGCCAACACCTGCTCTCCTGTTTTAGAAAATTCATATCAATTAGGATTCTTAGTATTTTAATTTGATTCTTTTTGCGTTAGATTAGAAATTTTATTAAGTTTCTGTAGATATCAAGTTTGACTAGATTTGAAAGTTTGAATTTGAATTTTCATGAATTTGCTCAAATCACTAGATTGCCTATAATTTGAGCTAGGAGTATTTTTTTAGATGATTCTTTTTGCTACTGGTTCTTTGTGACTTTGTTTATCAATAGTAATTAATTGGAGAATCTTAGGATTATTTAAAACTAGGTTTTTACGAAAACAGTTCTGTTTTAGTGTTTTATAGGTTTTGTGCTATTTCTTTTAATTTTAATTGCTTTAAATTGTTTTCTGTATTTTTTGACATATTCTTTTAGTTTCCGTTAAGTTATCAGTAGCTATTTTATTTGTAGTCAAAAAATTGTATTTTATTTCTTGTTTAAAATACTGTCTGAGAGAAGTCATAAGTGTGAAACACTCTTCGATGATGATGACGAAGCTGCAAACACTTATGACTTCTCTAAGACGGTGTTTCACGCTTCACCAGCAGCACCGACATAGGAGACACAGACCGTGTCAGACGATCTTATCTACGGTTGTGGACACCGTGAGGCTCGTTTTATAAGTTGAGAAGAGAAGATGGTGAGAAAGAAGATGGCATGAAAGAAGATGGCGGGAGAGAATGGCGGGAAAGAAGATATCGGGAGAGAATGGCGAGAAAGAAAATGGCGGGAAAGAAAATGGCGGGAGAAAATGTAGGGAGAGAATGGCGAAAAAGAATGGCAAAAGAAAATGACGGCAAAGAAAATGGCGGGAGAAAATGGCGGCAAAGAAAATGACGGGAGAGAAAAACTAAAGAAAACAATTTAAAGCAATTAAAATTAAAAGAAATAGCATAAAACCTATAAAACTCCAAAACAGAACTACTTTCATAAAAAGCTAATTTTAAATAATCGTAAAATTCGCCAATTAATTACTACTGATAAACAAAATCACAAAGAAACCATTAGCAAAAAGAATCATCTAAAAAAATACTCCTAGCTTAAATTATAGGCAAATCCTAATTGATATGAATTTTCTAAAACAGGAGAGCAGGTGTTGGCCGAAGACCACTTTTCGGCCTACCGTTGGCCAAAGAGTCGGTCAACAGTTGGCTGAAGAGTCCTCTTTGGCCAACGGTAGGCCGAAAAGTCTCTCTTCGGCCAACAGGAGGCCGACGGGGTGATACTTTTAATTTCGACGGGGTGATACTTTTAATTTTTATTCATTAGGATGTATAGTTTCCGAATTTGCTATAAAAATCATCATAGTTTCAAAAAAGAAAATCAGTAAATAAGTACTCATTTTCAAGTGAGAGATGATGCACCGAGCATGGTGAACATGTCTCCTCATATATCAGGAGGGCTATCATTGTCAGTGAACACTTCATAATATTCTTTTGAGAATGGTGGTTTACCCTTTCCAATAGGACTCTCCCTGCACTATATTAGTATGACAAGGAACAAATAGAGGTATAAGGTTTTACCTCTAGCTCATCATTATGCCATCAGAAAGATTATCTAAATAATGATAATTAGATCAAAGTCCTCTTGAGAGTTTTCAGTAAGGATTTGATTCATCACTAGAGGAAGAGTCATCAACAAAGAACATACTATCTGTGTGTAGAAAAAATTACTCTGCAAAGTGGAAGATGTGCATGCTGACGGCTGTTGTTGAGTTCCCATCTGGTGGAGGCAATGCCACGGTATGACTAGCTGGGGTTTCAGTACACAGAGGCAATAGCTTTGCTGCTGGTACTCATGGTTGGTGAGAAGGGAGAAGACTGACATGCGGTGAGAGGGTGGCACCAATCGCTCTGCGTGCAATGTTGATCTTACACTTAACTTCAAATCTATGAAAGGAAAAATGGTCACCCCCTATGGAAAATTTTCTCGAACTGAAGGTGGATTCTGCGTTCCATGCAGATGAAGAATTAGGGGCATCTCAAGGTGGAACGTGCCGACGTTGCCTTCTTTTTGTGAGAATTTGCCGATGTTGCCTATTGTGAGTTTTCAAGGCCAGGAGAGCTGGCCACCACCGGCCCATCGAGATGTAATCCAACTCGTCAGAAGATCAGCAACAGCCTAGTGCAAAGCGTTTTACCACGGCAGGAAGGTTGAATTCACACATTGTCCAAGACGGGTGAATGCAGCAACACATAAAATAGTTACTCGTATCTTATACTAGTTGGGTGGCTTTATAATGAGTGTATTTGTGAATGCTGTAGCCATGCTTTCCAATCAATAAAACTAGCCACACGGACTTCCTCTGAAAAAGGAAAAGTATATATTGGCTTACGAGTAGTAAACAGCTTCTGAGTCCAAATTTGTTTGTTGTTTAACACTAGCGCATAGCAGTTGTACACCACTACACTAGAGTTCTTAAATGTCCCAGCTTGAGTTCATGAGTTGATATGAATTCCAACACCACAGCTCGAGTCTCATGGAAACATTGAATGTCTTGCAGACTTGCTCATTCAGCGGAGTGTGAAGGTACATTGGAAAATCGCAACCAAAACTCCTAATTTTCTCACCCGACCAAAATTCCTAATATCTTGCCGCCAACTACAATTGATTAGTGTAACTGGGACACTACTTCACGGTAGACATTTACTCGGCGGGTGTTAGGACTTTATTGGCGTCTTTCTCAGAAACAGCACCATAAAAGCATATTCTTGTATCGCCTCCTCTAACCTTCTCATCTAGATACCCCTTGTACAGGTCCCAGAACTCATTGCTGCATCAAGTGATACGAAAATATAGTAAGATGGAAATGACACTGGTTCCATGTGGCTTTTATGAATGTCCGAAGTTGTTGCGGTAAGTGGTACCTGACTTGCGGTAGCGTAAACAAATTAAATGACTTCGGGTCCCTCTGCATGTCGAGCACCACCAATTTCAAGCGTGACAGTGATAAAGCTTCCATGTCAATTAGTTTCTTGATTCTGATCAAGAAATAAACAAGCACAAGGGAAAATATTAAATGAAAGAAAGATGCAAAACTGCTCTATACAACACAAAAAACTTATGTTGCTACCTTTACGAAAGGACAACAATGTACATGTATTACTGTTGAACAACAGACAATCTTTTCCTCCACTAGACTATTTACGGTAAGAATTCAGTCAACTTCTAAATTAACAGGCATAATGCTATAACACTTAGTAACATAATGCATGAGAAGAAACACAAGTGTTCTTAGATGCGACCTACTTATCAAACTTGCAAAATAAAAGATATAATATCCCATGCTTCGCATGGAAACAGACAAGATTTTTCACCAAAGTTGGCGCAATTAATAATCAAAAAGTTTAATCTCAAGCCTCAACATTGCCACGCCCAATGCCCACAGCGAATAAAGTATGCAAAATGAGATGGCATCAATGACCAAGCAAATGCCTCTGTCAGTTCTCCATGACTTTGTTTCTTCAATGGGATCGTAGTAAAGCAGTAATTCCCCTTCGGCAACACACTCTAATGGCTAAAACAACAATAGAAAAGAACAAGGGTAGTAGCTTTGTCAGCCAATTTTTATTGTTTCTTCTATTCACTACCTATTTTGAGCTCCAGAAAGACAGGCTAAGACAGCTTCAGTCATAGTACCAGCATATGCTCAACGATTCCACAAGATGATGTAACCAAGGGCATATGCGGTTCCCAGACACAGTTTGCTATGCCTTAGACGAGCCACAGATTTTTAGGTATGTGTCTAATATGCATTATAGCATTGCTGCATTTTAATATTCCTACGGTCATGTGTCACTGGCTTAATTTTTTGCTAAATCTTGCCACACTTGTGGCCAGTTTTTCTTACTGACACTTTTGTAGCAAGCTGCACTTGGCATAGTTTTGGCAAGCTATAAATTAAACATGCTGTCCCGAAATTTGCAAGTTAGACACTGTTCCTTCAAACATTGTGGTGTTTCCTGAACTATTAGCTTCGTTAACGCGGGGGGGGGGGGGGGGGGGGGGGGGGGGGGGGGGGGGGGTAAATACTAAGCTCTCATTGTGTGCTGATTAAACATAAAGACATAAGCCAGACAAAAGCTTGAGCATTCAAGATCGCATACCTGCTGGGTGTACCACAGGCTATATTAACTCGACCTTTAAGTAGCGCAACCTACATGTGAAAATTGGCAGAGAGAATGAGATAACTGGATAAAAACCAGTATGAGGCCAAGAAAAAAATTCAGAATGTCCATGCCGTAGTTTGCAACAACCTTGTTTGCTATTTTGCAAATAAAAGAACAATCAAATAAAAAAAAGGTGTCCATACGGTTTGACCTGTCCTATGTGACTAAGAGCATTCAGTTTTCTCTCCCCCTCCCAACCGAGCCACCACTAACGGGCTCACACGGAGGTTGAAGAAGAGGAGGGGGGGGGGGGGGGGGGACAGGACTGGGAAAAGGTGAGAAAAGGCGTCATAATTGGGCTACCACCCTAGACGGATGTTGCTCACCCTGCCACCTAGAATCTGGCAAAAGTGTGGTTGAGCTCAGGCAGGATGACTATTTCCTGCTATTTTGCTGACATGTTGTTTCTGCATCCTACTTCGCTGTCTTGAGCTATCATAGGGTTAGCTACTTTTCGCTGAACAGGTCATGTCGCCAAAAGAATTAGAACACTGGCAAAGCACCCATCAGACAGCGTAATGACCATAGTTCAGAGCAAAAATAATGGTAAAATACTGTTTCTTGACATGGGAGGAGTCCGTAAAGAGAGATCTGAAGGATTGGAGTATCACCAAAGAACTAGCCATGGACTAAAGGCTTTGTTGTTGTTGTTGTAATGTTGTGGTTTCTTTCAATATCAAGGTACTAAATCCAGGTAGAGCATTTGTAGCAGAATCACAGAGGCGCAGAGCTGCTTTGTTTGTGAACATCACAGGCAAACAGGGTACATCAAGCAATAAGGTAGCAACCGATGGTTTTGAGTCGCCGAGACAGGGCACGAAAATGCAGCGACCAGGGAAGCTAATTGTTGACTAGGCCTGACTAATCGCTGAGTCGGAGTCATAATGATTCGACTTGACTCGGCGACTCAAAAATCTTGGTAGCACCCTAGCGATTCAGCGCTTGCAACTAGCACTGAAGATGGATGCACCCATTGTTTGGGTACGGGTGTAGAGCATGACTAGAAAATGCAATAACCTGATACTACAGAAAATTTTCAATGTGAGACAAGGCATACCTGCTCCTCCACTTTCATGTGTTTGGCAAAGAGCTTTACTGAACGGCATCCTCTAGTAAACATCTTTAACCCCCTAAAAACCAAATGGTGATGTTATGAAAACAGGGCAACAACAGCTTCAAACCAGAATTCGAAGATATACATGATAGAAACTTCTCACAGTTCTCGTCCATGATAGCTTTTCAAACGGTGTAGTGACAGTGCAAGTGCTGCGATCCAGTTCATAACAACAGCAGTTTCACAAGAAAAAGTATCATAACAGCAGCTACCTCAGAAGCTCCAGTGATCTCAGTGCACCCAAGCTGATAACTAGGAGCGCCGGGCTGCCCGCATCGATCGACCCCTCAACGAGCCTCCCCTCACAGAGCTCCCCCTTCCACGTCGCTCCGAAGGCCCCCTTCACATGGTCACCGAAGCTCTCAACGTCCTGGCTCGCCCCCTCGGCGAGCTGCACCATGCACCCCTCTGCACAGAGCACAGCGGATCCGAAAATCTTTTATAATCCATATAACACTTACGGCGAGACGAGTATAGAGACACGCTGAATCGAATTGGACAGGACCAGGCACAGCTGTTCGTGTGAATGTGAACATACCGGAGTAGGCGCCTAGCTCGAGTGGGGAGAGGCGCATCTTAGCGGCGCGCTCGAAGCTGCGGAGGAGGAACTCGAGCTGCCGCGCCGGCGGCAGCGCGGCCGACAAGAGGACGCCACCGCCCGCGGGTTCACCTGCGGCGTCGGCGGCGTTGGTTTTGTCATGCTCAGCGGGTGGGCGCGGCTTCTTCTGCTTGTGTGTCTTCTTCGAGACGGGATTGGTTGATTTCACAGCGAGGCTCTTGGCGGGTTTGTGCTGCTTCTTCCGCTTGCCGGTGGCCGCCTGCGACGGCGGCGCCATTTTGGGGGTACGGTTTGGGCTTGGTGACTGACTTTGGCGGTGCCGTTCCCAGTTAGGGTTTACTTCGATGTTCGATGGGACAGGGCCGGCCCAAGCACGGAGCGGGGGTGCGCTTTGCAGGCGCCTGTTAGCAAACTGGCATGCAAGTTGGGTAGTCGTGCCCGATTTCTCTAGCCCCGCCTCCACCGCCTATCCATCACCACGTGCAGCGGCGGCGACGACGGCGCAAGGGTTAGCCTATCCTCCGGCGTCCGCGTCAGAGTCCACCAAATCCTTAAGTTCTGACGGGTTCCCCAGTGGGACGAGAGTTCAGGAGTGCGAGAGAGTTTCTCGAGGTGCTAGCATGGCGGAACCACCCGTTACGGGAGACGGAAGCGGGGGGAAGAAGGGAGACGGGGAGAACGCGACGGTGTTGGGAGATCCAGTAGACAGGAGTGAAGAAACTTTGGGGGCAGGGGGCAAGGTAGGAGATGGAGGAAGCGGGAGCGGGTGTGGAAGTAGGGAGGAAGCCGAGGAAGAGAGCCATGCTTGGGGTCCAATCCCGAGTCTCGAGGACATGTTTGAGGGCCTTGGATTTCAATGATGAGATTGATGAATTAGTTAAAGAGATCAGGTGACTGGCAATCTTCTAGGTATATACGACACGCCAATTCAGTCATTCAGCGTTGTTCAACGCGATGCGCACGGCATGGTCGACTGCCCAGTAAGTGTTCTTCAAACCGAAGGGTGCAAATATTTTCATTGCGCAATTTAGTTGCCTTGGTGATTGGAGGAGAGTTATGGACAGTGGTCCATGGCTGTTCCGCAATGCGACTGTCATCATACAGGAATATGATGGCTTTAGTAATGTGAATGATTATAAGTTGGACAAAATACCAGTGTGGGCAAGGATTGAAGGTGTTCCGGAAGGCCTGATGAGGAGGAAGGAGTTGGCGGAGAAGGTGGCTCGCAAGGTGGGAGAACCGCCAATCCCGGTGATGGTGAATGAGGGTTTAGTAATACCTCCAAATTCCTACGGGCAAGAGTGTTCTTAGATGTTCGTGTCCCACTGGTAAGATTTGTGCCTATTACATTGAAAGAGAGGACAAAGTACCCCGTGTATTATGAGAAGCTCCCTGAATTTTGTTACTTTTGTGGACTCATGGGACACTTAGTCGAGGAATGCGGTGGCGAGGTACACGACCCGGCAGAGTGTGAATGGGGGGAGTGGCTAATGTGGAATTTTGACAACTCTATGCCAAGGCAGAATGTGGGAAGAGGGGAGGGAGAGGTGGTGGGGAGAGGGGAGGTCGTGGGCCTGGGGGTAGAGGAGAAGGATGGGGCCGTGGAGGTGGTGGCTGAGGCATACTAGACCATGAAGTGAATGAACATTCAGACATGGAGTATTCCACACAAGATGTTAGGTCAAGCGGTGAGATGGTGCCGAGGGGAGCAAGGAAAATGTTAGTAAGCCAAGATGGCACAGTCAATGTTCATGGACATCCGAGTACTGTGGTAGGGAAAGTATTGCAGATCGAGGCTGCTCCTTCAACACATGTTGTTGTTGCTAGTACACCGGGTAAGAACCCAATTGTCAAGAGAAGGCACCAGGGGGGAGGAGAAGACGGAGATGAAGAGGACCCTATGATTGAGGTGGCATCCTAGGTGGATGGCCGCCAAGTCCAATGAGAGTTTGTGTTGGAACTGCCGTGGGATTGGCGACCCCGCGACGGTACGTGAGCTCTGGGAGCTCATTGTGGAGAGAGCGCTGTCGGTGGTATGCATTGTGGAGACTCAGTTGTCAAAGCAACATGTAGAGGGCCTCACGGCCTTACTGGGGTTTGAAGGTGGTTTTGCATTAGGGAGTTCGGGAAGGAGGGGAGGCATGGTTTAAACCTGCGAGTGAAGAACTACTCACGTTACCATATCGATGCGTGGGTATCGAAAGCAAGAAAGGAAGATTGGAGGATCACGTGCTTTTATGGGGAAGCAAATAGGATTTTGAGACAGAATACGTGGGACACTATGACCAAGCTAAGAGGCGAGTCAACTTTGGGCTCTACATTGGAGATTTTAACGAGATCCTACGTAAGGAAGAACAGATGGGCCCAAACGAGAGGGATGCAGCGTAGATGGCGGTATTTCGTGAAGCAGTGGACTTATGTGGCCTGAACTACTTGGGGTATATTGGACTTGATTGGACATTTGAGAAGAAAGTGGTGGGAGGACAGTTTTGTAGAGTTAGGTTGGATAGAGCACTTGCCACGGCAGAATGGAGTATGATGTTTCCTTTTGCTTCTGTACGACATCTTGTGGCGGAAAAATCCGATCATTTTCCTATTGTGTTGATGACTGAGATGGCTAATGAGAATAGAAGGATGGGTACAAAAAAAGTATTTCGATATGAGAAGATGTGGGAGCAACACGAAAAATTCTTTCCTATGCTGGGAGAGACGTGGCGGGCTACTGGTGCAAGTGGGAATGTGGACGAGTTCCAGAGGAAACTTGAGAAAATGTCTAGAGCACTTGCTGATTGGGGGCAAAGGAGTTTGGACATGTTAGGAATGAGCTCAGGTAGCTAAAAGCTAGGCTCCTTTTGCTTCGTTCCATGGCTGGATGGGTGGGCCCAACAGTTGAAGAAAAGGCAGTAGAAGAGTAGATTGTTGAGCTTAACATCAGAGAGTAAATAATGTGGCGCCAAAGATCTAGAATTCAATGGCTAGCTAAAGGGGACGGCAACACAAAGTTTTTTTCATTTAAAAGCAACAAATAGGCATAGAAGAAACCGCTAACTGAAATGAGGCGTGCTAATGGTACTATGTGCACTGATGAGGAAGAAATTGGGAGTATGGCCATAGCTTTTTACAAGAATGTGTATGAGTCCGAGCCCACTGTGGGAATGGAAGAGGTACCCTCACATATACCCAAAAAATTCGATGATAGTATGAATGCTATGCTTGCTGTGGTTTACACTGAGAATGAGGTAAAAGAGGCACTATTTCAAATGTATCCTACCAAGGCCCCCGGTCCGGATGGTTTCCCTGCTCATTTTTTCAGCGGAACTGGGGTGTATGCGGTGATGAAGTCACTTAGGTAATCTTGCAAGTTTTGAATGGGGAAGATTCTCCGGAGGTGATTAACAGGACGTTCATAGTTTTGATCCCTAAGGTATTGAATCCAACCTCACTTACGCAATTTCGGCCCATTAGCTTGTGCATTGTAATCTTTAAGATTATATCAAAGATGCATTCTAACCGGTTGAAGAAGCTGCTACCGGAGATAATTTCGCATGAGCAATCCGCTTTTGTACCTAGGAGGCTTATCAGGGATAACATAATTGCTGCCTACGAATGCCTGCATTTTATGAAGAGGTCTAGAAGCAAAAATGATTCTCACTGTGCACTGAAGCTTGATATGATGAAGGCATATGATAGGGTAGAATGGAACTACCTTGAGGTTGTGATGTTAAAACTGGGTTTTGAGCAAGGCTGGGTTAAGAGAGTTATGAGCTGTGTGTCCACTGTTACCTTTTCTGTACTGATTAATGGAGTAAAATTGGAGGATTTCAAGCCAACCGGAGGATTACGACAGGGAGACCCAATCTCACCATATTTGTTCCTCCTAGTAGCTGAAGGTCTCTCGTGTCTTTTGAAGGCTAGGAGTGATGATGATAACGTCCGAGGTGTGGTTGTGGCTCCTACGACGCCACTGGTAAATCACCTCCTCTTTGCGGACGATTGCTTGTTGATCTTTAAAGCAAATGTGGAAGGGGCACAAAAAATAAGAGACACCATTAGTGAGTTCTGTGCTGCTTCTGGCCAGAAGGTAAATCTTGCAAAGTCAAGTATTTTCTTCGGGAAGGGTTGCCCTGGTGAGATGAGAACTTTAATCAAAGATATACTTGAGGTCCCAAATGAATCTTTGGTTGAAAGGTACCCAGGGCTACCGTCAGATGTTGGGAAATCAAAAAATGGAGCTTTCAAGTACATAAAAGATAGAGTATGGGCAAAGGTACAAGGCTGGGTGGAGAAGTGTATGGCTGCTGCTGGGAAGGAAGTCTTGATCAAATCCTTGGCGCAGGCAATTCCGAATTTCTCGGTGTCATGTTTTTTGCTGCCAAGGGGCCTATGTCAACATATTGACAAGATGCTCAGAAAATTCTTATGGGGAAGCAAGAAAGGGGAGAGAAAGGCAGCCTGGGTGTCATGGGACTCGCTAACCATGTCGAAATTTTTGGGAGGCCTCGGGTTCCGTGATACGGAGTTGTTCAACTTGTGTATGTTAGCAAAACAGTCATGGCGCTTGCTGAAGGATCCAGACTCTTTGAGTGCAAGACTATTGAAAGCAGTGTACTACCCTGACTGGGATTTTCTTGAAGCAGAATTGGGGTCTCACCCATCACAAGTATGGCGGGTAATGTGTGCAGGCACGGATGTGTTGAGACAAGGAATAGTGAAGAGGATTGGGAATGGGCAGACTACTAATATATGGAACCAAAACTGGATTCCGCATGACCATTTGTTGCGAGCTCTCCACCCACTATCTCCGAACCCCCCAGACATGGTGTGCGAGTTGATCATCCATGAGAAACGGCGTTGGGACAACCACGCATTGCGACAACATTTGCAAGAGCCTGATGTTAGTGCTATTCTAAATATACCGCTCAGCTCGGTTAATTTTGAAGATACTTGGGCTTGGCATTATGAGAGGACGGGGCAGTTTATAGTGAGGATTGCTTATCGGCTTTTAACTGAAACTAGAAGAAGTAGAGAGGACTGGCTGATGGGTAGAGCTGAGAACTCAAAGTTGGCAGAATATAAGAGCCAGTGGAAGCGATTATGGAAACTCAAAATCCTAGGAAAACTGAAGAATTTTGCTTGGAAACTAGCCAAAAAAGCATTCCTACTGAAGCTGTGCGTCACCATTGAAAAATGGCTGATAATGATGTTTGTTTAGTTTGCAATTCTGTTGTGGACTCGTGGAGGAATGCCCTGACCGAATGCACTATGGCCAAGAGTGTGTGGTCACTTGTTGATGAAGAGCTAGTAGAACACTTGATTGCCTGCGGACACGATGATGCTAAGCTGTGGTTAATCGAGTTGCAGGACTCTATAAACAATGAAGACTTTGTTAAAATCCTCATGACTTTGTGGTCAATTTGGTGGGTGCATAGGAAGGCTATTCATGAGGAGACATTCCAATCACCATTATCGACATTCTCTTTTATCACTAGTTACTCGGAGGATATAGCTGAATCAACAAGGAAAGTCCAAAGAGGAAGTGTGCAATTTCATTAGGATGGTCCTAGGTGGAAAGCTCCTCCTCCGAGAGGTGTAAAAATTAATGTTGATGCCGCTGTTGGGCACCATGAGGATGGAGGGGCTTTTGCTACTATATATAGAAATGGAGCTAAAAAATTCTTAGGTGCATATGTAGTCTCTGTCCAAGATATTACTGAACCTGAAGTGTTGGAGGCGATGGCAAGCAACAAGGGGCTATCACTAGCACTTGATCTTGCATCCAGGAACGTTGTTATAGCTGCGGATTGCTCTGCCACTATTAAACACACTAAGGAGGCCTTTTTGGGACCCTCGGCTGCTATGATGTCACGCCCAAGATGCGATCCTATCCTTATTTTGGCACGAGGACCTCGACAGGGATAGAAGGGCATCTCGTCGTGTTGCAAGAATGGATATCATTACAAGTACATGTATAGAAGAGATGAGTATATGGAATTGGCTTACACTCGCCAAAAGCTACATTAATATCACATCAATACAATAACATGTTCAAACATCATACAAAAGAGCAAGGTCCGACTACGGACAAAAACAAACGACAAAATGACATCCATCCTTGCTATCCCAGGTTGTCGCCTGGAACCCATCCTAGATCGATGATGAAGAAGAAGAACTCCAACAAACAAGCAACGCTCTCATGTTCAAGCATCACATTACCTGTACCTGCAACTGTTGTTGTAGTAACTTGTGAGCCACATGGACTCAGCAATCTCATTTCCAAGGGTATCAAGACTATTAAAGCTTAATGGGTGAGGTATGGTTAAGTGGTGAGGCTGCAGCAAGCGACTAAGCATTTATTTGAGTGGCTAACTTACGAGTACATAAATTAAAGTATGGTGGTCTACACATAACGGACGTGAACTAGTAATGATCACTAACTGATCCTAAACACCTACTTACGTCAATCATAACCGCACCATGTTCTCTTTCGGATAAGAACTCACAAGAAGAGATAGTCACGGTTACACACACAGTTGGTGTATTTTATTTGAGTTTACTTCAAGTTTGCTATGACCAGGTGTTAAACAAAGTATCCAAGTTTGCCACATAACCACGGGCATGACTTTCCGAAAGATTTAACCCTGCAGGGATGCTCCAACTCATCCATCATAAATTAACCACACGCAGCGGGAATAACCTCGACCACGGATCTCGTGATCTTCCTAGGCAATTCCATAGCAAATCCGCCACCTCAAGATAGCCCGAAGAATAATCGGAATTCCTCACTCAAGACGTTTGAGAAAGGTAAAACAAATCCAGCAAGGCCGCCCGACGTGTCTACAACCCCGCTAAGAGCTGCATATCTCATTCTCAAGACACGACAGATGGGTCTAGCTATAGAGAAAAAACTAATCCCCGAGTTTCCTCAAGGCGGCCCCGCAGGCAGCCTGTTTTGGACCAACACTCATGTGGAGTACTGGCCCGGGTTGTTGATTAAGATCCTCGGGTTAATTACTCCCTGTGCAAGTTTATTAGTTATTAGGCAAATGTAGTACCAATGTTGGGCCTTGCCAGACAAGCTTTATCCTAAAACGAAAATCAAGGGGGTCCCCATAACAACCCCGAGCATGTTAGGAGCACTCAGTTATGGAACATAACACTGGTTCACAAGTAACTAGGGCGACAACAAATCACCGAGCAAAAGGCCAAGCCTTCCACCCTTTACCAAGTGTATAAGTGCATTAAATTAAATAGCAATAATATTGTGATAACAAAAGAATGTCCATGTTGCCACATGGAAGCAATTGCACCTGCAGCTAGAAATGCTATAAGAAGGGCTGAGCAAGCGGTAACATAGCCAAAGAAAGGTTTGCTAGGAAGGTGGAGGGTTAGAGGATTTTCATGGCAATGTTGGGAGGCTTGTCAAACAAGTGGTAGGTAGTGAGACATAACGAAAGAAAAACGAGACATCTAGCATGGCAATGATAGTAATGGTATCCAGGGAAATGTGTGATCTTGCCTGAGATCCCGCTCGGAAGAAGAACAAGTCCATGAAGAAGACGACCAACGTAGTCGAACGAATCCTCACACTTCGAACGCTTTCGGAACTTTACCGATAAGAAACACTCCAGAACAACAATCAACACACGATAACACCACAACATATGCATGACATGATGCGCAAACCAATATGATGCATGTTCGATTTAATTATGTAAGGCATGACAATTCACATCAAACAACTACTATTGCATATTGACGAAACTCCACGTTCGAATTATTTAGTTCACTCTCGTTTAGGTACTCATCAATATTAAATGTTGTTTAACATGGCAAATGGTGAAGCACAAACAACTACAACATCTAGGCATTTTAAATGAGGCCAGAAGCAATATATATCATTTCTGAAACAACCCCATATGCATATTATGAATTTGGTCCAGATATGTACTAACCATATTTTAGAGTTGTTAAACAACAAAATGAATGTCACTATGTTATTCTACACATTGTTCTAGTCAAGTTACATATGTAAAACATTTTTAACAGAGCTACAGTTCTTTAGTTATGCAATAAACTGTTTTAACATGGCATTGATGCAAATTAATGCAAACAACAAGTTTAAGTATTTGAAACACATGTGAGAGTTGGTATTGTGAATCTGCATAAAATTCTAGTCACCTTACATATATAAAGTGTTTCAAACCGACATACGGTTAAAGAGTTATTATATGCATGATCCATAGGGGGTTTTCTACAAATCACTAATTCCCTGGTTTATTAGCAAATTCACAGGACGGAAAAAATGAATCGGGCCGAATCATGCATATGGGCTGAAACCGGACTTGAGCACAACATATTAACAGACGCTCAGGGCGACAGATAGGCAGGGGAGGTCACCTCGCGGCTGGGCTTGGCTTGGCCAGGGCGAGGAGCTGCTGGGCCGGTTCGGTGGGGACTGAGGCCCACCCGGGCGGAGGCGCGGCCCAGGTGAGGATATCGAGCGAGCGGGAGGCTCGTCCGTCTCGCTCCTTGCACAGGAGACGAACGGCGGCGACGGCGGGGCCTGCGGCGGCCGGTGAAGCACCGCGACAGGTCGATGGGGCGACTCAGGGAGCGAGTATCCGGATCTGGCCAGAGACATGTCCGGCGGCAACCTATGGGACCATCAGCAAAACTTCACGGCGGGGCGAGTTACGGGCGACCGTGGGTCCCTCTACAACGGCGATGGCGCAAAGGAGGTCGCCGGTGGTGGGGCGCACTCCGGAGGCGGGGCGGCGAGGCACTGGCGGCGGGGGCGAGGCAGGGGCTTGGGGTCCCTCGGCGCCATGGGAGGAGCGCAAGGGAGCTCGGCTCCAGGCGGAGGTCGAGCTTTGGGTGCACGCGGTGGCGGGGTTCGGGCCGGGACGGGCCTGGATGGGCTCTCGCGGGCCCACGGCTGGGAGGTGGGAGCTGCGGCTAGGTGGCAGCTGGGGGTTGGGGACGCATGGAAAACAATGCAGCTAGGGTTTAGGGTCTAAATTAGGCAGGTGGGGGTCTATTTATAGCATTTAGGGGCTAGGGTTAGTAGTTTTTGTCCGTTTTCGGGCCGTAGGATCTCGATCCGACGGTCCGGAAGCGGAGGGGGGGGGACTAGGTGGACTGCGGGGGGCTATGTAGATGGGCTAGGGGGAGATGACAGGGAGGTTTGCGGCCCGTGACACGAGGGTTTTAAAACATCATAAACGTCCGACGAATAACCGATGACCACGCTGCTACGACTGACCGTTCGGGTATCAAACGAACTCGAAATGCGACGAAATTTGGCAGGCGGCCTACCTACACTATAATAAGACCGCACGCCAGGTTTCAACCCAATCTGAGAATATTTTAAAGGCACTTTTAAAAACAATATTTTCCAATGCCGCGAGCGCGTGCGTGAGTGGTTGGTCTCGAAACAGGCAACAACAAGAACGGAGAGAACCGCAACTACCAACGGATGCAAGTTTTCAAAAATGAGTGATGATGCTATGCAGATGATGCGAATGATGCGATGATGAATGCGAAAACCAGACAAAACACAAGACGACAATGGAAATAAAAGGGGAATCTTTTGGAGCGTCGGTCCCGGGCTGTTACAACTCTCCTCCACAACACGAGGATCTCGTCCCGAGATCTAGAATGAGAAGGGGAAGAGAAAGAGCAATAGGTAAAACTTAGTTGCTTCTCTGACAAACGAGTGAAACTAAAAGCACAACATGCTCCCTTGGTGGTTTTGATAATTCATGACAACATACATTGTCTCTTGGACTGATACTTTTACCTAGTGTATTTCAGATACAGTCTATAGAGAGGTTTGGCAAAAGGAGATTGTGGAGATACCCCAAGATGCAAGGAAATAGGTTGGCCAAGCTTCAAGCAAGAGGACTCTACCTTTTATATTTGTGAGAAATCACTTTGAGTCCATAGGAAAGCCAATACTATTTAAAGGGGGTAAGGTTTTGTTGGTGAACAATATGCTCAAACATGCACAAGTGATAGTCGCCAAAAACATCCACAAACTCTCCCACCAAAGTCTGTTCTATACCTAACACTCAAAATTGGTGCAACCAACCTTTCCATACCGATGCCACCGATTCCAGAACCTACACACACTCAGCCAAACCCTAGCCACTTTGGTGCAACCGATTCCATACCGGTGCCATCGAGTTTAGGTTGCCAACTTTCTGTTACGCAAATTCACATTATCGGTACCATCGAGAATGTTGGATCGGCATCACCAAGATTGGAAATCTGACTGTTGGTCACCTTATCAGTGCAACCGAGTTTCCTATATCGGTCTCACCGAGATTCAAAAGTTGCCACCTTTTGGTCACTTCGGTACCACCGAGATTAACACATCAGTGTCACCGAGTTGGCCATTTTGTGTGTAACGGTTGGATTTTTGGGGATGCCTATATATACCCCTTCACCACCACTCACTCGAAAGAGAAGCACTCACAACTATTCCACACTTGCCCCATCCAGTTTTCAGAGAGAGAACCACCTACCCTTGTGTTGAGGTCAAGATCTTCCACTCCAATCATATGGATCTTGATCTCTAACCTCCCCAAGTAGCTTTCCACCAATCCCATCTCTTCCACCATGCTAAATCTGTGAGAGAGTGATTGGATGCTGAGGAGTCTATCATCTTGAAGCACAAGAGCAAGGAGTTCATCGTCATTACCGAGCCTATTACCTTTTGGAGGGTGGTGCCTCCTAGATTGGTTAGGTGTCGCTTGGGAGCCTCCTACTTCGTGTTGTGGAGTGAACCAAGAAGTTTGTAAGGGCAAGGAGATCGCCTACTTTGTGAAGATCTACCCATAGTGAGGCTAGTCCTTTGTGGACGGAAGCCATTATGGAATAGTCAAGGTTGCTACTTCTTGGACCCTTTTGGGTGGATCCCTCCGTGGACTCTCGCAACCGTTACCCTCCGTGGGTTGAAGACTCCATAAACGTGGGTGTATGATAGTGCCACCTATCGGAACCATGGGAAAAATCCATGCGTCTCCAATTGTGTTTGATCTACCTATCTCAACACTTTACTTCATATGCAATGTCTTTACTTTCCACTGCCATATTTGTCGACATGCATGTGTAGGGCTATTAGACTTGCTAGCTTTGCTAAAACTGTTAAAATCTGCCAACCAATTAACTTGGGAAAGGTTAGGTTTTAAATTCCTACTAGTAGTCTATTCACCCCCCCTCAAGACCCTCTTCTAGTGATCCCTCAATTGGTATGAGAGCATTGGTCTCCATTGCTTCGGTTTAATCACCGAGGAGGAAGACGGTGTTGGAAATATGCCCTAGAGGCAATAAATAAAGTGTTTATTATTATATTTCCTTGTTCATGATAATCGTTTATTATCCATGCTATAATTTCATTGATTGGAAACACATTACATGTGTGGGTAAATAGACAATACTTTGTCCCTAGTATGCCTCTAGTGAACTAGCTCGTTAATCAAAGATGGTCAAGGTTTCCTAGCCATTGACATGTGATGTCATTTGATAACGGGATCACATCATTAGGAGAATGATGTGATTGACAAGACCCAAACTACAAACGTAGCATATGATCGTGTCAGTTTATTGCTACTGTTTTCTACATGTCAAGTATATGTTCCTATGACCACGAGATCATGCAACTCACGGATATCGGAGGAGTGCCTTGTCTGTATCAAACGTCGCAGCGTAACTGGGTTACTATAAAGGTGCTCTACAGGAATCTCCGAAGGTGTCTGTTGAGTTGGCATGGATCAAGACTGGGATTTGTTACTCCGTGTGACGGAGAGGTATCTCAGGGCCCACTCGGTAATACAACATCACAATAAGCATTGCAAGAAATGTGACTAAGTGTTAGTCATGGGATCTTGTGTTACGGAACGAGTAAAGAGACTCGCCGGTAACGAGGTTGAACTAGGTATGGAGATACCGACGATCGAATCTCGGGCAAGTAACATACCGAAGAACAAAGGGAACATCATACGGGATTAACTGAATCCTTGACATAGAGGTTCAACCGATAAAGATCTTTGTAGAATATGTAGGAACCTATATGGGCATCTAGGTCCCTCTATTGGTTATTGACCGTAGAGGTGTCTCGGTCACGTCTACATAGTTCTCGAACCCGCAGGGTCTGCACACTTAAGGTTTGGTGACGTTTCGGTAGTATAGAGTTATGTATGGTGGTGACCAAAGGTTGTTCGGAGTCCCGGATGAGATCCCAGATGTCATGAGGAGCTCCGGAATGGTCCGTAGGTAAAGATTTATATATAAGAAGTCCTATTTTGGTCGCCGGAAAAGTTTCGGGCTCATCAGTAGTGTACCGGGAGTGCCGGTAGTGTACCGGGAGACCAACGGGAAGGGTATTTCGACCCAAGAGGCTTCATGGGCTGTGGAAAAGTGAATACCAGCCCTTAGTGGGCTGGTGGGAGTTCCCCACAAGGCCCATGCGGCTAGGGAAGGAAAACCCAATAGGAAAAGTGGGGAAAAAAGGCAAAAAGGGGAGGAATCCTAGTCCTACTAGGATTGGAGGAGGAATCCTCCTCCCCTCACCCTTCGGCCAAAGCAAGAGGGCCTTGGCCCTTGCGCCAAGGCCTCTCCTCCCTCCCTCTTATATATACTAGAAGATTTTGGCTTTTGGCACAGAATTTTCAGCCACGTGCCACCCGTTCCTCCAGTGCATAGTTTCTCCTCTAGATCGGATTTCTGCAGTGCTTAGGCAAAGCCCTGTCGGAATAGCTCCACCACCATCACCGGAGCACCGTCACGCTGCCGGAGAACTCTTCTACCTCTCCACTCCCTCTTGCTGGATCAAGACGGCGGAGATTGTCATCAAGCCATATGTGTGCTAAACGTAGAGGTGCCGTCCGTTCGGCGCTAGATCGGAAGGATCGTGATCAAGTTCGTGGGACGGATCGTGATCAAGTTCTTGGGATGGATCGTGATCAAGTTCACGGGACGGATCGTGATTGGATCGCGTGACGGATCGTGATTGGATCGCGGGACGCACGGCGATTTGGATCGCGAAGACGTTCGACTACACCAACCGCGTTTCTTAACGCTTCCCGCTTAGTGATCTACAAGGGTACGTAGATCCACTCTCCCTCTCGTAGATTCTCATCACCATGGATAGATCTGGTTGTGCGTAGGAATTTTTTTGTTTCCCATGCAACGTTCCCCAACAGTGGCATCATGAGCTAGGTCTATGTGTAGATGAGATCTCGAGTAGAACACAAAGAGTTTGTGGGCGTTGATGCTTAGATTGCTTCCTCCCTTGGTCGTGTTTTGGTTCAGCGGTATTGTGAGATGAAGCGGCCAGGACCAACATTACTCGTACGCTTATGAGACCGGTTCCCTCAACGGCAACTTGTTGCATAGATGGCTAGCGGGTGCCAATTTCTCTCACTTTAGTTGGATCGGATTCGACAAAGGCGGTCCTTGAGAAGGTTGAAAAGCAACTAGTGTATCACCGTTGTGGTTTTTGCATAGATGAGAATTGTTCTTGCTAGATACCCGTAGCAGCCACGTAAAACATGCAACAACAATTAGAGGACGTCTAACTTGTTTTTGCAGGGTATATTGTGATGTGATATGGCCAATTACATGATGTGATATATGTGATGTATGAGATGATCATGTGATGTATAGATTATCACGACTTGCATGTCGATGAGTACGACAACCAGCAGGAGCCATAGGGTTGTCTTTAATTATTGTATGACCTGCGTGTCAATCATTAAGCGCTATGTAATGCTTTACTTTATCGCTAAACGGTAGCAATAGTAGTAGAAGCATGTTGAGCACGACAACCCCGATGGCGACACATTGATGGAGATCAAGATGATGGAGATCATGGTGTCTTGCCGGTGACGATGGAGATCATGCCGGTGCTTTCAAGATGGAGATCAAAAGCACAAGTTCATGGCCACATCATGTCACTTATGATTTGCATGTGATGTTAATCCTTTTTATGCACCTTGTTTTGCTTAGGACGACGGTAGCATTATAAGGTGATCCCTCACTTAATTTTAAGATAAATTATGTTCTCCCCGAGTGTGCACTGTTGCGAAAGTTCATCGTGTTGAGACACCACGTGATGATTGGGTGTGATAGACTCTACGTTCACATACAACGGGTGCAAGCCAGTGTTGCACGTGCAGAACACTCGGGTTAAACTTGATGAGCCTAGCATGTACAGACATGGCCTCGGAACACAAGAGACCAAAAGGTCGAACATGAGTCATATAGTAGATGTGATCAACATAATGATGTTCACCATTGAAGCCACCTCAACTCACGTGATGATCGGACTTGAGTTGGTGGATTTGGATCATGTGTCACTCAGATGACCTGAGGGATGTCAATTTGAGTGGGAGCTTTAGTAATTTGATTAACTAAACTCATTATCTTGAATAATAGTCTAAATAAAACTTTGCATATTTATGTTGTAGATCAATGGCTCGCGCAGTAGCACCCCTGAATTTTAATGCGTTCCTAGAGAAAGCTAAGTTGAAAGATGATGGAAGTAACTTTGTTGATTGGGCCCGTAATCTGAGGATTATCCTCACGGCTTCCCAGAAATCTTAGACGTTTTGAACATCATGGAGCATATGAGATGTTCCAGGAGTTGAAGTTTATCTTTCAGAAGAATGCCTGGATCGAGAGGTATGAGACCTCCGATAAGTTCTATGCTTGCAAGATGGTGGAGAACGGGTCTATCAGTGAATATATACTCAGAATGTCTGGGTATTCGACTCGTCTAGCAGAGTTGGGAATTGCCCTTCCGCCAGGGGCGATCACTGACAGAGTTCTTCAATCACTGCCACCTAGTTACAAGAGCTTTGTGATGAACTATAACATGCACAGGATGAACAAGTCAGTCGCCGAGCTGTTTGCGATGCTAAAAGTTGCTAAGTCTGAAATCCAGAAAGAACATCAAGTGTTGATGGTCAATAAAACCATTAGTTTCAAGAAAAATGGCAAGGTCAAAGGCAAGGGCAAGAAGGGTAAAACCAAGAAGGATGGCAAAGCAGTTGCTACTCCTGTAAAGAAGCCCAAGCATGGACCCAAGCCAGAAACTGAGTGCTTTCATTGCAAGGGAACTGGTCACTGGAAGCGGAACTGCCCCAAGTACCTGGCTGACAAGAAGGCGGCCAATGACAAACAAGGTATATATGATATACATGTTATTGATGTGTACCTTACTAGCTCTCGTAGTAGTACCTGGGTATTTGATACCGGTTCGGTTGCTCACATTTTCAACTCAAAACAGGAACTATGGAATAAACGAAGGCTGGCAAAGGATGAAGTAACGATGCGCGTGGGAAATGGTTCCAACGTTGATGTGATCGCCGTCGGCATGCTCTCTCTTTGATTACCATCGGGATTAGTGATGAACCTGAATAATTGTTATTTAGTGCCTGCGTTAAGCATGAACATTATATCTGGATCTTGTTTATTACGAGACAGTTACTCATTTAAATCAAAGAATAAAGGTTGTTCTATTTATATGAGTAATATCTTTTATGGTCATGCACCCAATGTGAGGGGTTTATTCATATTGAATCATGATAATGATGATACACATGTTCATAACATTGATGCCAAAAGATGTAGAGTTGATAATGATAGTACCACTTTCTTGTGGCATTGCCGTTTAGGTCATATTGGTGTAAAACACATGAGGAAGCTCCATGCTGATGGACTTTTGGAGTCACTTGATTTTGAATCACTTGACACATGTGAACCATGCCTCATGGGCAAGATGACTAAAACGCCGTTCTCTGGAACAATGGAACAGGCGAGTGACTTATTGGAAATCATACATACTGATGTGTGCGGTCCAATGAATGTTACAACGCGTGGTGGATATCGTTATTTCTCACCTTCACTAATAACTTAAGTAGATATGGGTATATTTACTTAATGAAACACAAGTCTGAAATGTTTGAAAAGTTCAAGCAATTTCAGAGTGAAGTTGAGAATCATCGTAACAAGAAGATTAAATTCCTGCGATCTGATTAAGGAGGTGAATATTTGAGTTATGAGTTTGGCAGTCACTTAAGACAGTGTGGAATTGTTTCACAGTTGACACCGCCTGGAACACCACAGCGTAATGGTGTGTCCGAACGTCGTAATCGAACCTTATTAGATATGGTGCGTTCTATGATGTCTCTTGCCGATTTGCCACTATCGTTTTGGGGTTATGCATTAGAGACAGCTGCATTCACTTTAAATAGGGCACCATCAAAATCCGTTGAGACGACGCCATATGAACTGTGGTTTGGCAAGAGGCCAAAGTTGTCATTTCTTAAAGTTTGGGGATGTGATGCTTATGTCAAAAAGCTTCAGCCTGAAAAGCTAGATCCCAAAGCGGAGAAATGCGTCTTCATAGGATACCTGAAAGAGACAGTCGGGTATACCTTCTATCTCAGATCCGAAGGCAAATTGTTTGTCGCTAAGAACGGAACATTTCTTGAGAAAGAGTTTCTCTCAAAAGAATTGAGTGGGAGGAAAATAGAGCTTGATGAGGTTATTGAACCTTTACTTGAACCAGAAAGTAGCGCAACGCAGAAAGATGTTTCTGTGGAACCTACGACGGTAGAAGAGGAAGTTAATGGTGATGATCATGAAGCTTCGGATCAAGCTACTATTGAACCTCGTAGGTCGACAAGGCCGCGTACTACTCCTGAGTGGTACGGCAACCCTGTCTTGGAAGTCATGTTGCTAGACAACAATGAACCTACGAGCTATGGAGGAGTAGTGATGGGCCCAGATTCCGAGAAATGGTTAGAGGCCATGAAATCCGAGATGGGATCCATGTATGAAAACAAAGTATGGACTTTGGAAGTATTACCTGAAGGGCGAAAGGCCATTTAGAACAAATGGATCTTTAAGAAGAAGACAGACGCGGACGGTAATGTCACCGTCTATAAAGCTCGACTCGTGGCAAAGTGTTTTTCACAAGTTCAAGGAGTTGACTGCCATGAGACCTTCTCACCCGTAGCGATGCTTAAGTCTGTTAGAATCATGTTGGCAATAGCTGCTTATTTCGACTACGAAATTTGGGAGATGGATGTCAAAACAGCATTCCTCAACGGTTTCCTTGAGGAAGAGTTGTATATGATGCAACCAGAAGGTTTTGTCAATCCAGAGAATGCTGACAAAGTTTGGAAACTCCAGCGATCCATTTATGGACTGGTGCAAGCATCTCGGAGTTGGAATAAGCATTTTGATGAGGTGATCAAAGCGTTTGACTTTATACAAGTTTATGGAGAAGCTTGTATTTACAAGAAGGTGAGTGGGAGCTCTATAGCATTTCTAATATTATATGTGGATGACATATTGCTGATTGGAAACAATATAGAAATGCTGGAAAGCGTGAAGAAATATTTGAACAAGAGTTTTTCAATGAAGGACCTCGGAGAAGCTGCTTTCATATTAGGCATTAAGATCTATAGAGATAGATCGAAATGCTTAATATCACTTTCACAGAGCACATACCTTGATAAAGTTTTGAAGAAGTTCAAAATGGATCAGTCCAAGAAAGGGTTCTTGCCTGTGTTACAAGGTGTGAAGTTGAGTAAGACTCAATGCCGAGTGACTGCAGAAGATAGAGAAAAGATGAGTGTCATCCCCTATGCTTCAGCCATAGGCTCTATCATGTATGCAATGCTGTGCACAAGACCCGATGTTAGCCTTGCCATAAGTATGGCCGGAAGGTTTCAAAGTGATCCTGGAATGGAACACTGGGCAGTGGTCAAGAATATCCTTAAGTACCTGAAAAGGACTAAGGAAATGTTTCTCGTTTATGGAGGTGATGAAGAGCTCGTCGTAAAGGGTTACGTCAATGCAAGCTTTGACACTGATCCGGATGACTCTAAGTCGCAAACCGGATACGTATTTATTCGCAATGGGGGAGCGGTAAGCTGGTGCAGTTCCAAGCAAAGCATGGTAGCCGATTCTACATGCGAAGCAGAGTACATCGCAGCCTCGGAGGCAGTGAAGGAAGGTGTCTGGATGAAGCAGTTCATGATAGATCTCGGAGTAGTGCCCAGTGCACTGAATCCAATGAACCTGTTCTTTGACAACACTGGTGTCATTGCTCTGGCCAAGGAACCAAGGTTTCACAAGAGGACCAGACACATAAAGTGACGCTTCAACTCCATCTGCGATTACATCGAGGAGAAGGACATAAATATTTGCAAAGTGCACACGGATCTAAATGTTACAGACCCGTTGACTAACCTCTTCCAAGGGCTAAACGTGATCAACACGAGAACTGCATGGGTGTTCGATTCATTACAATGTAAATCACATAGTGATGTGAACTAGATTATTGACTCTAGTGCAAGTGGGAGACTGTTGGAAATATGCCCTAGAGGCAATAAATAAAGTGTTTATTATTATATTTCCTTGTTCATGATAATCGTTTATTATCCATGCTATAATTGCATTGATTGGAAACACATTACATGTGTGGGTAAATAGACAATACTTTGTCCCTAGTATGCCTCTAGTGAACTAGCTCGTTAATCAAAGCTAGTCAAGGTTTCCTAGCCATTGACATGTGATGTCATTTGATAACGGGATCACATCATTAGGAGAATGATGTGACGGACAAGACCCAAACTACAAACGTAGCATATGATCGTGTCAGTTTATTGCTACTATTTTCTACATGTCAAGTATATGTTCCTATGACCATGAGATCATGCAACTCACGGATATCGGAGGAGTGCCTTGTGTGTATCAAACGTCGCAATGTAACTGGGTGACTATAAAGGTGCTCTACAGGTATCTCCGAAGGTGTCTGTTGAGTTGGCATGGATCAAGACTGGGATTTGTTACTCCGTGTGACGGAGAGGTATCTCAAGGCCCACTCGGTAATACAACATCACAATAAGCCTTGCAAGCAATGTGACTAAGTGTTAGTCACGGGATCTTGTGTTACTGAACGAGTAAATAGACTTGCCGGTAACGAGGTTGAACTAGGTATGGAGATATCGACGATCGAATCTCGGGCAAGTAACATACCGAAGAACAAAGGGAACATCATACGGGATTAACTGAATCCTTGACATAGAGGTTCAACCGATAAAGATCTTCGTAGAATATGTAGGAACCAATATGGGCATCCAGGTCCCGCTATTGGTTATTGACCGTAGAGGTGTCTCGGTCATGTCTACATAGTTCTCAAACCCGCAGGGTCTGCACACTTAAGGTTCGGTGACATTTCGGTAGTATAGAGTTATGTATGGTGGTGACCGAAGGTTGTTCGGAGTCCCAGATGATATCCCGGACGTCATGAGGATCTCCAGAATGGTCCAGAGGTGAAGATTGATATATAAGAAGTCCTATTTTGGTCGCCGGAAAAGTTTTGGGCTCATCGGTAGTGTACCGGGAGTGCCGGTAGTGTACTCGGAGACCATCGGGAGGGGTATTTCGACCCAAGAGGCTTCATGGGATGTGGGAAAGTGAATACCAGCCCTTAGTGGGCTGGTGGGAGTTCCCCACAAGGCCCATGTGGCTAGGGAAGGAAAAGCCAATAGGAAAAGTGGGGAAAAAGGCAAAAGGGGGAGGAATCCTAGTCCTACTAGGATTGGAGGAGGAATCCTCCTCCCCTCCCCCTTCAACCGAAGCAAGAGGGCCTTGGACCTTGCACCAAGGCCTCTCCTCCCTCCCTCTTATATATACTAGAGGATTTAGGGTTTTGGCACAGAATTTTCATCCACGTGCCACCCGTTCCTCCAGTGCATAGTTTCTCCTCTAGATCGGATTTCTACAGTGCTTAGGCGAAGCCCTGCCGGAATAGCTCCACCACCATCGCCGAAGCGCCGTCACGCCGCCGGAGAACTCTTCTACCTCTCCGCCCCTCTTGCTGGATCAATACGGCGGAGATCGTCATCAAGCCGTATGTGTGCTGAACGCGGAGGTGTCGTCCATTCGGCGCTAGATCGGAAGGATTGTGATCAATTTTGTGGGATGGATCGTGATCAAGTTCGTGGGCCGGATCGTGGATCATGATTGGATTGCGGGACAGATAGTGATTGGATCGCGGGACGCACGGCGATTTGGATCACGAAGACGTTCGACTACGCCAACCAAGTTTCTTAACGCTTCCTGCTTAGCGATCTACAAGGGTACGTAGATTCACTCTCCCTCTCGTAGATGCTCATCACCATGGATAGATCTATGTGTGCGTAGGAAATTTTTTGTTTCCCATGCAACGTTCCCCAACAGATGGATGTGTCTAGTATAGGGAGTTTGAGTTGTAGAGTGCCCATTCTCGATGGAGAGTACTATAGTCAATGGAAATCTTTGATGCTTGAGCTGTTTAATGAATTTCAATTGAGAAAATATGTTATGCGCCCCTATGAGCCTCCTATTGATCCTTTGCATCCCACACACGAAGAGGAAATTGATATGCTATGCAACCTTAGAACTATTAATCTCATTGTTAGAGCATTGCCTAGAAATGTGCTTAACCAAATGAAGAATTTTGCATGTGCTTACACTTTGTGGAATGATTTGGAGAAACGATATACAAATTATTCATTAAGTAATCTTGATGAAATTCTTCATAAAACCATTGCCTTTCACAAAATGTCGCCTAGTGATCCTAAATTTGATGTTTGTCTATTTGATCTTAGATACCTCATGCATGCTAAAGGAGATGTCACAACTATCAACAATATCATTATAGAGGCCCTTCGCATTCATAAACTTGAACATTGTCATGATCACCATCCTAACGAATCTCTTGTTCTTTATGACGAGGATTTCCCACTTGATGATGACAATGTGGAACATGGCTACTATGATGAAGATGAGCTGTTCGACATCAAGTATGAGAAGATCATGAAGAATCTAAGTCTCATGGCAAACTTCAAGGATTACATGTCCGGAGGAAAAGAGTGGATTCTCGATAGCGGATGTACCGATCATATGACTAGAGATAGAGAAATGTTTGAAGAGATTACACCAAACCATGGACCGCGAAGGTACGTAACGTTTGGAGACAACTCCAAGGGTAAGGTACTTGGTCTTGGTAAGGTGGCCATATCCCATGATAGTTCTATTCAAAATGTTATGCTTGTTAAATATCTTGGCTATAATCATCTTTCCATGTCTAGACTTGCCGACTTCGGTTTCAATGTGTTATTCACGACAATAGATTGCCAAGTGTTTCGTCAAGATAATCATAAAATGGTCTTTACCGGTATCCATAGAGGTGATCTATACATTGTCGATTTCACTAAGAGATCCAAACCTCGCACTTCTTTAATTGCTAAATCTTCTAAAGGTTGGCTTTGGCATAGAAGATTAGGACATGTTGGCATGCGTAATTTAGACAAACTTATCAAAGGTGATCATATACTTGGTGTTAAAGATGTTGTCTTTGACAAAGATAGACTTTGTAGTGCTTGTCAAGCTGGAAAGTAAGTAGGTGGAAGTCATCCTGTTAAGAATATCATGACTGCTAGGAGACCACTCGAGTTACTTCACATGGATCTTTTCGGTCCCAATGCTTACAAGAGTCTCGGTGGAAATTCCTATGGTCTAGTTATAGTTGATGATTTTTCCAAATTTACGTGGGTATTCTTTCTTGATGATAAGTTGCAGGTTCAAAAGATCTTCAAGAACTTCGCTCGCAAAGCGCAAAATCAGTTTGAAGTGAAGATCAAGAGGGTTCGGAGTGATAACGGATCGGAGTTCAAGAACACCCATGTGGATACCTTTCTTGACGAAGAAGGTGTCTCACATGAGTTCTCAGCTACGTACACGCCTCAACAAAATGGAGTTGTTGAGAGGAAGAACCAGACACTCATTGAGATGGCAAGAATGATGCTTGACGAATACAAGACACCAAAACACTTTTGGGCAGAAGCCGTGGAAACAGCATGCATGCCACAAACCGACTTTACTTGCACAAGCTTCTTGGTAAAACGGCATACGAGCTACTCACCGGTAACAAACCCAAGTTGGATACTTTCGGGTATTCGGCTCCAAGTGCTACATTCTTGATAAGCATCGTCGTACTAAATTTGCTCCTAAATCTCATGAAGGATTCCTACTTGGTTATGGATCGAACTCTCACACTTACCGTGTCTACAAAAACGTCACTCGAAAAGTTGAAGAGACGGTAGATGTGAAGTTTGATGAATCTAATGGTTCGCAAGTCGAACAATTGCCAAATGATGTAAGTGATAAGAACCCTTCGGAAGCTATCCTAGATTTACCCATCGGCAAGATTCGTCCCTGGAGGTGAAGGAAAGTACTTCATCAACTCAAGTGGAAGCCCCTACTTCATGACAAGGTGAACCACAACATGACATGGAGGCATCCACAAGTGGTACACGACAAGATGATGAAGAGGAGGAACTGCATCATGAGATCCACCACAACCTCCTTCACCACCACCTCAAGGGAACGACACCTTCAACAACAACGAAGATGAAGGAGATGATGATGAAGAAGAAGCTCCACCAACCAACAATCGGAAGCTGACCCGAGTTCGAGCACAAGTGACCAAGAACCATCCCCTAAACCAAATCTTTTGTGATATACAAACAGGGAGGATCACTCGCTCTAAAACTCGTCTACCAAACTTCTGTGAGCATTATTCTTTCATCTCTAGCATTGAGCCCTTGTTGTAGAACAAGCTCTTGAAGACGTGGATTGGGTGAACGCTATGCATGAAGAGCTTCACAACTTCGAAAGGAACGAAGTGTGGACACTCGTGGAGAAGCCCGAGGATGAACACAACATCATCGGAACCAAATGGATATTTCGGAACAAGCAAGACAAAGACGGTCAAGTCGTATGCAACAAGGCTCGCCTCATAGCTCAAGGATATACACAAGTCGAAGGTATGGACTACGGTGAGACCTACGCCCCCATCACTAGACTTGAAGCTATTCACATTCTTCTTGCCTATGCCAATCACCATGATATCATGCTTTATCAAATGGATATTAAAAGTGCATTTTTAAATGGTGAGATTGAAGAAGAGGTTTATGTTAAGCAACCACCTAGCTTTGTGAATCCTAAGAAACCTAATCATGTTTACAAGCTTCTTAAAGCTCTTTATGGTCTTAAGCAAGCCCCTCGTGCTTGGTACAAATGTTTAACGAAGTTTCTTATCGAAAAAGGTTTTGAAATTGGTAAAATTGACGCAACCTTATTCACTAAGAGAGTTAATGGTGAATTATTTGTGTGCCAAATCTATGTGGATGATATTATCTTTGGTTCCACTAACCCTCAATTTGGTGAAAGATTTGGAAGGTTGATGTCCGTGAAGTATGAGATATCCATGATGTGTGAGCTCAAATTCTTTCTTGGCTTGCAAATCAAGCAATCAAAAGAAGGAACTTTCATCTCTCAAACTAAGTATACCAAGGACTTGATCAAAAAGTTCAACATTCAAGAGTGCAAAGGTATGAAAACCCCTATGCCTACTAGTGGACATGTTGATCATACCAGAGAGGATGAGCCGGTTGATCAGAAAGTTTATCGATCTATGATTGGTTCATTGTTATATCTATGTGCATCTCGTCCTGATATTATGCTTAGTGTTTTCATGTGTGCTAGATATCAAGCTGCACCGAAAGAGTGTCATCTTTTGGCTGTAAAACGCATTGTGAGATACTTGATACAAACGCCAAATTTTGGCATTTGGTATCCCAAGGGATCTTCTTTTGACCTTGTTGGCTATTCTGATTTGGACTATGCCAGTGACAAGGTTGATAGAAAATCCACCTTGGGTACTTGTCAATTTTTCGGCAGATCTCTTGTATCTTGGTCCTCTAAGAAACAAAACTCGGTATCTCTATCGACTGCCGAAGCTGAGTATATTGCTGCTGGATCTTGTTGTGCGCTATTACTATGGATGACACAAACACTTAAGGATTATGGAATTCATGTTAAAAATGTTCCATTACTTTGTGACAATGAAAGTGCTATTAAAATTGGTCATAATCATGTGCAACATTCTCGAACTAAGCATATTCAAGTTCGACATCATTTCATTTGTGATCATGTTGCCAAAGGAGATATTAATATTAAGCATGTTCGCACTAACAAGCAATTGGCCGATATCTTTACTAAGCCACTTGATGAGAATACATTTTGTCACTTGAGGAGTGAGTTGAACATCATCGATGCCTCAAACTTGAGCTAGACTCACTCGGTTGCATGCAAGGGCATGAGCTTTCTTGATATTTCCATGTATCTTAACATTTCATCTTATGCCATAGAATTCTATGCTCCCTTGTATTGCATCTAATCTCTTGTAGGTACTTGGAAAAACTTCATTCCACAAGATTGCCATCAACTCCAATCATAAACAATCTTGTTATTACCAAGTATCCACAACCCCTCTTGATGATGGAAGGAAGAAGGCCACTCAACCATATCCTTGACATATACTTGATCAAAATTGCACACTCTCAATTGGTATCATGTCAATTGGATATATCTATTGTTCTTCCTTGCATGACTAATCTTTGTAGGTAACCAGTGTACTAGAACAAGAAGGATTGCTCAAAACTCAAGATGATCTTCATCAACCTTGAGCATCCTCAACAAGTTCATCTACAAGCTACGTCATCAACATCACTCAAAGGTATGTACTCATGTCCTTGAAAAGGCTTTACTCCAAGAAATGAGCTAAAGCAACTAAAGCGATATGAAGACATTAAAATGCTTAATCAAAAAATGGTAACCCCATTTTGAGCTTAACATAGAGTATGACCTATGATCAAGTATTCTTGCTTGGCTCCTAAGTCGATATACTCTAATATAGGTGACCTAGTCACCGCCCATCATCTAGTTAAGAATCTGGCGTGGTTTGCTCTCTATTGCATGATTTCTCATAACTACTCCAATCTTCTCTAGTTGATGTCCCTTGTAAAAACTTCATATTTCATTGAAAATCTTTCTCTTGACTGTGTGAAAACAGAAACTTGGTTTATCTTTCGGAGCCGCTGACTCAGATATCTCGGGTCTATCGAAATTGTAGACAAGCTACACTACAAAATCTCGGTACCACCGATCTATCTATCTCGGAGTCACTAATTTTCATTCTGTCTCATTTGAATTCATTTTTGCAATTCTGTGTTTTCTTAGTAATCTTCTCTACTTCGATGATCCCTTTAAAAAAACTTTGTATTACTTAGGGGGAGAAGAACTAAAGTTAATCTTGAGGAGATACTTTCTTTATTCAAGGATCCCTATCTTCAATGAAGAAAGGAGGAGAAGAACAAAGTCCTACAACATCTCAAAGGGAGAGAAATCATTTTCAATGACTCTCTCAATTTTCATTTCTATGAATCCTACATTTCGATGACCCTTGTTCTCAAGGATCCCTTCTCAGTCAATGATCCCTGTATCTATCCCTGCTTTTGACCTTTTTGGAAATTAATGCCAAAGGGGGAGAAGACCAAAGCTTCATGCTAAAGGGGAGATACATGCTTATGCAATGGGGGAGATATGATCAAGGGAGAGAGCCAATATCAATACTCATACCTTTATAAATAGGGGGAGAATATCAAAGTAGGGGGAGAAGAATTTTTTTGACCTTTCTCACCTTATCCAATCCTAATATCTACATGCTAAGATTCAGGGGGAGAGGATAATCTATTTTCATATCTATGGTGAGAAAATTCTAAATGATCTTGGAGACATATCAATTCTAAGGAACACTATCTTTTATATGTCCTCCATATCTTGGCAATTCTGAGTTCTATTGCCTTGCTGTTTGGCAGAATACTCTTGTGTTTCCTAACATTGTTTTCTCAAGTGTGTTTCTATTACCAGGATGCTCAAGAACTCAAGGTAAGTATATGCATCATATCCTTGGTCAAGATGATCTCTTGCTTCTTGCACATATTGTTTGCAAGAGTGATGTCTTGAACAAAGATACATATCATTCATATATGTTTGATGCATATAGCAAATATACATATGACCTGCTATATCCCTTCTACCTTATGTGTGTTCATGCATTCAAAAGAAACTATCCTTTAAAGGACTGCACACATTTAGGGGGAGCAAGTCTAAGTCATGTGTCTCTCAAAGTCTTCAGTTAACCATGCATATCTTTATTTGAAGCTTTGATTGTATGTTGTCATCAATTACCAAAAAGGGGGCGATTGAAAGCACAACATGCTCCCTTGGTGGTTTTGATAATTCATGACAACATACATTGTCTCTTGGACTGGTACTTTTACCTAGTGTATTTCAGATACAGTCTATAGAGAGGTTTGGCAATAGGAGATTGTGGAGATACCCCAAGATGCAAGGAAATAGGTTGGCCAAGCTTCAAGCAAGAGGACTCTGCATTTTATATTTGTGAGAAATCACTTTGAGTCCATAGGAAAGCCAATACTATTAAAAGGGGGTAAGGTTTTGTTGGTGAACAATATGCTCAAACGTGCACAAATGATAGTCGCCAAAAACATCCACAAACTCTCCCACCAAAGTTTGTTCTATACCTAACACTCAAAATCGATGCAACCAACTTTTCGATATCGGTGCGACCGATTCCATAACCTAGACAGACTCAGCCAAAACCTAGCTACTTCGGTGCAACCGATTCCATACCGGTGCCACCGAGTTTAGGTTGCCAACTTTTTGTTATGCAAATTCACGTTATCGGTACCATTGAGAATGTTGGGTTGACGTCACCGAGATTGGAAATCTGACCATTGGTCACCTTATCGGTGCAACCGAGTTTCCTATATCAATCTCACCGAGATTCAAAAGTTGCCACCTTTTGGTCACTTCGGTACCACCAAGATTAACACATCGGTGTCACTGAGTTGGTCATTTTGTGTGTAACGGTTGGATTTTTGGGGATGCCTATATATACCCCTTCACCACCACTCACTCGAAAGAGAAGCACTCAGAACTATTCCACACTTTCCCCATCCAGTTTTCAGAGAGAGAACCACCTACCCTTGTGTTGAGGTCAAGATATTCCACTCCAATCATATGGATCTTGATCTCTTCCACCATGCGAAATCTGTGAGAGAGTGATTGGGTGCCGAGGAGTGTATAATCTTGAAGCACAAGAGCAAGGAGTTCATCGTCGTTATCGAGGCTATTACCTTTTGGAGGGTGGTGCCTCCTAGATTGGTTAGGTGTCACTTGGGAGCCTCCTACTTCGTGTTGTGGAGTAAACCAAGAAGTTTGTAAGGGTAAGGAGATCTCCTACTTCATGAAGATCTACCCATAGTGAGGCTAGTCCTTTGTGGACGGAAGCCATTATGGAATGGTCAATGTTGCTACTTCGTGGACCCTTTTGGGTGGATCCCTCCGTGGACTCTTGCGACCGTTACCCTCCGTGGGTTGAAGACTCCATAAACGTGGATGTACCATAGCGTCACCTATCAGAACCACGGGAAAAATCCATGTGTCTCCAACTGTGTTTGATCTACCTATCTCAACACCTTACTTCATATGCAATGTCTTTACTTTGCGCTGCCATATTTGTTGACATGCATGTGTAGGGCTGTTAGACTTGCTAGCTTTGCTAAAACTGTTAAAATCTGCCAACCAATTAACTTGGGAAAGGTTAGGTTTTAAATTCCTGCTAGTAGTCTATTCACCCCCCCTCTAGACACTCTTCTAGTGATCCCTTAGAAACCAATGAAACATGAAGGTTGGAAAGAGATGAAGAATGACATGAGGAACAAGCAAGAATTCAAAAGAAATTTCGGGAACACTTCAATAGGATAGAGGGACAAAATTGATAAGATGGAAGAACTTGAATAGAACACAACTCTTCGGTAAAATGAATAAGCAAGAAAAACATGATCTTGACAAGGCAAGATGATAGATTGAAGAGAGCGACATCACAAGGCCTCCGTAACAAGAGAATAGAAACTGGATTGATGGAAGGAAAAGAACGGATAAGAAAATAACAATTTCTATCACCATTGAACTTGAGAAGCATAGGTTGAACAGAGTTGATGGAGAACCAACAACGAAAAGAATAGCTCGTTATGGTCTTATGAAAAACCTCTCAAAATTATGAGGTGACAACCTGCCACAACAGAAACAATTGATTGCTTGAGGGCAACAGATATGCAAAACTTCTTTTAGCAAGAGGAGGAGGAGGAAACTTTGATCATTTATGACACCATGATAGCAACAACCCTTAGGAAATGCTTTAGGTGAAATCCAACCCAAGATAACTTTGACAGGGACATGATGGGTTTACTTATCTTATTCTTGACAATTTCCTTCGAGACTCCTCATAATCAAGAATTTAATAACACCATCTCAAAAGCCAATGGAGAAGGATTTGAACTTAGAAATCCAAGATAAAGAACACTTAAGCACCTCTAACAAGAATCTTGAAGACCACTTGAAAATGAAAGAAATCTTGATGAACCACCGGAAGAACTCTGAAACGAAAGGATGATAGAGCAGAAGTGAAGGTTGCAAAAGACAAGATTGAGGTGGAACTTCCCGAAGAGATACTTGAGACAAACTTGGAACTCCGGAAAAGAAAAGTTTTGTTACAACTAGAATAGAGAATTTGATATCAGGAACATTTCTGGAAGAAGGATTGAGATTACCTTGACCAACAAGAATAAGAATTATGTTATCCTTCATCAAGTTAAATTGATGGCTAGCAATGGATTTCGCACACCACTTATTCTTGTTGCAAAGAATTGAAGAGAAGAGAGAGAGAGATTAGAACCTTTAAGAAGTCTTGAACGAGAACACTGGTAAGAATTAGAAACTAAAGAGGATAATAGAAATGAATGGTATAACATGAGAACGAAGAGAGCATGATCCACCTAATAGAAAACTTCACAAGGCACCAGAATAATTGAGATACGAACGAAGGAACAACAATTGAGAAGAATTTGAGAACGAAAGCTGAAAGATGAGAACGAAGAAATCTTCTAAAATGACAGCCTTCGGAGGATCAAGAAATGAGAACAACTCTGGAATGCACCGGATAGATATGGGAGGAATTACTCATGATCGAAAACAATTTAAGAGGATAACACGAAGCTAAAACCATGAATATTCAAGAATGGATCAAGATTTAGGAGAAACTCTTATTGGGTCTTCAATGCTGAGGATGACGACGAGAACAACATCATGAATTACCGAGACACTCCGGAACAACGAATAAAGAATGGTTGAGCCAATGATGAAAAAATATATTTAGACGCGATCTTGGAGATGGAATATGACTAATGAAAATCATTCTGATGTCATATTTAAAAAGAACTTGAGGACATCTCTGGAAAGATTAGAAGAGTCAGGTAAGATCCTGGGGAAAAACCTGTGGGTTATGGGCCCACTCAAAAGAAACCACCGCTGAAACAATTGCTTAGAAAGAGAGATTGCATTGGTACAAATTAAGAACTTGATGAGGTGAGACCCTCGAAATAATTTGGAAGGATTGAAAGAAAACATGAATCTTCTGAGATATCTTCAGCACTCTGAAAAGAATAGAGATATGAATAAGCAAGAGAGGCATAGACAGAAATTCCAACATGGGAGAGAAAATAGAGAATGAAAATGATATGATGAACACCAGAACTTGAATTGAATCCACTGGAGAAGAATAACAACGAGAAAAAGGGATATGAGGATAGATCTTGAAATTGAAACTCTTCAGAATCTCCACAAGAAATCACCAGATACAATATGAAGAAATGATAGCGGAAGCATTGATGAAGAGAAAACACTTGGATGAGAATTTAATTATTGAAGAAAAAGGGCCGGAGGGTGGGAAAAACAAAGAAAACTTGGAACAGATGAGACAACTTCGGAACGAAATATGAGGATTAATCCTGCAAATATTGAAGAGGATAGAATTGTCTTGAAGAGAAGCATACCGGTAGGAAAAGAATTGATATGCTAACTCCGGTTGAGCAAAAGAATTAGCAATCCCACAGACCTATGAGAACACTTAGGAAAGATATGAAATCACCACTTGACATCGAAGCAACACGAATTACCATATTCAATAACAAAACAAAGGATGGGGCTTATGAAACAAGCCAGAACAAATCCATGACAGAGATTTCGTCTGATATTTTCGTGGTAAGGTTCACACGGGCTCGATCATACACTGGATTGTCATATTGAAATGATGCTCGAATATGCTCCCTAGGCATAGCAAACTACAAGGGTTAACGAAGCATATCTGATGACATATATCGAGAGTGTCCTCTGTAAGAAAGACCCGTGAACAAACGAATCCACTAGATGTTGAACCCCAACCTCACATCATGATCTGTTGGAAGATAGCCTAGGTAACTACTTGAATTCCCACCTAAGAACTTCCAAAAACTTTCTGGTTATGCAGTGGGTGTTGGGGATACAAGGAGGAAATATCTCACACAACTAACAAACCTACACCCCAACTGTATCCATCCTTCAACACATAACCAGAGGCTTCCGCAAGTCCATCTAACTCGGATCCTTGAAAGCACAACGATACTAACCATGGTGGTACCCCGGACGCCTCCCCAGTACTGGGTGACTCCGACCTTATCTCACCACGACAAGTATTGAAGCAATTCCAAACACCCTCCGTCCTGAGTTAGTAAGGAAGCTGAATGATAACGAAGTGCCAAGAATTCCCTGGAGCTCAACTCCTCGGAAGAAATCAAGTCAGACAGGAGGCACCAAGACAGAACTCCGTCACATCGGCATCATATAGTTTACAAAATACCCGCGTGATCCTAAAATTTTTTTGAGCGAGAAGAGGAGTAGAATAAAAATTCCTAAGTCGAATACCTCACCAGAGTATAGAAGAGGAGTAAAAATAAACCTACTCTCCGATATAACTAGACTCAAAATAATTTTGCACTAGACTTGACTTGACCAAGTTCGATCAATCAAGGGGGCTCCTAGGTTGGTACAGGCTCTGATACCAACTTATCACGCCCAAGATGCGATCATATCCTTATTTTGGCATGAGGGCCTCGATAGGGATAGAAGCGCATCTCATCGTGTTGAAAGAATGGATATCATTACAAGTACATATACAGAAGAGATGAGTATATGGAATTGGCTTACACTCACCACAAGATACATCAATATCACATCAATACAACAACATGTTCAAACATCATACAGAAGAGCAGGGTTCGACTACGGACGAAAACAAACGACAAAATGACATCCATCCTTGCTATCCCAGGCTACCGCCTGGAACCCATCCTAGATCGATGAAGAAGAAGAAGAACTCCAACAAACAAGCAACGCTCTCACGTTCAAGCATCACATTACCTATACCTGCAACTGTTGTTGTAGTAATCTATGAGCCACAGGGACTCAGCAATCTCATTTCCAAGGGTATCAAGACTATTAAAGCTTAATGGGTGAGGTATGGTTAAGTGGTGAGGCTGAAGCAAGCGTGTTGTGGATTTATCACGGCAGATGTCCGGGTGAATGGACTTGGATTCGAGGCCATCGCTAATGGGGTGGACTCAAAGGGGTTGATCGGGACGAAAGACACGGATTTACCCAAGTTCGTCCCCTCAAGTCGAGGTAATAGCCTACGTCCTGCTTGTGTTTGTATTGCTTGTGTATCGATTACAAGGAGCTAGAAGCTTGACCTAGTTCTCGATCACCTCTCCTCTAAGTCGCCCCGGGTCTGCCTTTATATAGGAGGTCAGGACCACCGGGTCTTTACAATTATCTATCCGGGTCTTCTTGTGACTCCGAGTCTCTTTCTATCTGTCTGTCCAAGTTGTCCTTGAGGCGGCTTACACCCGGGTCTTCTACGTCCGGGCCATCATGCGACCCACATCTTGAGCCGTCTATCTTCCTGGGCCACCAGTCTTACGGCTCACCCATGGGCCGGCTTACAAGTCATCAATATGAACCGGAGCCTCTAAGGCGGGTCATATTGCGGGGTTATATCCCCAACATTAGGCCCCAGGTTGAATTGAGCTTGCTCAGTTCATCCTTCTCTTCTGATTTTGGCGAGCCGCTCGGAAATGACCCGGCGTGACGTCATGAGATCTGCTGACGTATCACCGAATCTTTCATTAACTATCATCTCGAGAATCGAGGCGTCCGCCTCGGTCAAACGTTGTCGTCGCCTGGATTTTCGCGCCTTCCTCGTTCCTTCTTTAAATATGACTCATGCGGGTCGAAGCTTTTCATGCTCCCGCTCGTGCCTCTTCTTCTTCTTCTTCCTGTCGTCGACCCAACATCTTCGAGCTTTGCTCCGGCGCCATCCATAGGTCATCCCCAACTTGGCCGCTGCATCACCCTGAACGTACCAGAGATTCTTCCGCCTCCACCGCGCCTTCTCAGGTGAGTTGTCCTGTTTTCTAGATCACCACCGTTGTACTAGGGTTTTCACCGGGAGCTCCGCCGCCTCCGCTCGGGCTCCGGCGCCCCCGCTTGCGGGTATACCCCGATGCCGTAGGCGTTTTTAGAACGTGCGCTCGCTCCGCCGCCCCATGCGGGCCGGCCGCACGCAATGCATGGACCACGATGGTTGCGGTCCATTTCCTTCCTTCGTCTGTTCGTCGCTAGGTCAGGATAAAATCTTTTCCTCCGTTTTTCTAGATCCGTGGCCATAGCAATAGTTTGCGGAATCTGTTTTTTAGGACTTGGCCGATTTTCAATCTTCCTTTCCCTGGATGAGTCGCTAAGCCACGTCCGGCTCTAGTCACCCGGACGGAAGCATGATATCATAGTCCTTAAAGTTGTAAGCCGCCATAGATTCCTGCTTGTTATTGACTTGCCGTCTTTATCTCCTTTGTACAGTAGTTAAGCCACCGCCATGTCTCGTGCGTCCAACTCATGCAACTGGGTTGGCTGCTGCGTCACGGAAGAATATTTAGCAGATCTTGTCGAAGCGGGCACTCTCCCTCCCAAAGAGGTTCTTCACTGGCAGGTTCCGGGTAATGAGACCCGGCCTGCACCCAAGAAAGGAGAAGTAGTCGTTTTCACCGACCACATTGAGCGAGGGTTCGTGCCGCCCGACTCTAAATTTTTCTGGGACGTTCTTCATTTGTATAAGCTGCACCCTCAAGACTTGGCCCCCAACTCTATCTCGAATATATGCAACTTCCAAGTTCTCTGCAAAGCTTTTCTGTAGTCTAGAGCGTCTATTGGTTTCTTTCGGGAGTTCTTCTATGCCAACTGCCAAACTGAGGTGAAGGGCGGTCCGAGTTTGGAGCTTGGAGGGATTTCTATTCAGCAGCGCAGAGACATTAACTTCCCGGCTATGAGGATGCCGAGTCACCCAAAGGACTGGAATAAAACCTGGTTCTACTACAAGGATACTTCTCCTGAGGGTGAACGCCCCTTGCCAGGTTATCGTGCTTCCCGGCTCAAGACAGATTCGGAATTTCCGGGCCAGCTCTCAGTATCAGAATGTGCCAAGTTGGAACCGGCTCATGCCAGGCTCAAGGCGCTCATGGCCAATGGATTAACAGGAATAGATCTGATCTGCTGCTGGGTTTCTTGGCGGATCATGCCCTTAAGCCGCAGGGTCCGGCTAATGTGTGAGTATGAAGGCAAGTATGATAGCTCCTTGTGCCTCAGCAAATCGACCTTGACAGAGGATGATATCGCCATGACCATCCAGAGTCTTGTTCACGAAGCCTCCGGCTCCTGCAGCACCATCAGGCTGACGCCTTTCTGCGTCACTAACCCCGCTCCAGACGTAAGTTGATCTCTACACGTCCGTCTCTTGTATGTTGCTTGTAACTTGCTGATTCATTCCCCTTTTTCCGGGTCACTTTTCTAGGCTAACTCAGACTTCTAGAAGAAGGAGTATGTCCCTCCTCCAAAGAAGGCCAAAAAGAAAACTGCGGGCAAGAAGCCAAAGAAGAGCGCTCCACAGGAAAACTGGCTTGAGCCGCCTCCATCATCCGACTCAGAGGTAAAGTCTTGATTTGCCTGCTTGACCCTTTGCTCCCTCTGCTTGTTATTAATGTTTATTGTATTCGTAGAATGAAGTGGAAACCAGCCATGCCGATGCTCCTGAGGTAACTTATATTTCTTCCGACTCAGAATGTTTTGTCCCTCGAAAGCCGCGGCGAGTTATCCGAAAGGTTCCTCTTTCTCATCCTCTTGCTTACCTGGCTCCCGACTTTATTTTGAAAAAGCAACAGCAGGCCGAGCATCGACAGACTCGGAGTACCGGCTCTACTGAGGTCGTGTCCAGGTTACCAAACTCTTCGGCTCCCAAGAAGCGCCCCGCGGAGGTTTACGTCTCTACTTTTGTTTGTCTCTCCTTTGTAATCTTGATGCTTTCTCATTTTTCCTGTTTCATTCTTTTAGAAAACCCCATCCTCTGGAAACTCTTCGGCGTCGGCTCTACCACCGCCCAAGATCAATCCGCTGTAAGTATTCTTTATCATGGCATCCGGATCTTCGGCTCTTAATATGATAGTAACCTCTTCAAATGCTGCTCTTTCCATTTTGCAGTGTCATCCAAGACCAGGAAATCAAACACCCAGAGGAGGTTCACCCGGAAGCAACTCCACCGGCTACCTCTGCGAAGCCGGCCACTGAAGATGTCATTATGGAGAGTCCTCCCAGAGCTCCTTCCAAGCCTCCGACTCCTGCAACCCCGAACGTTGTCATCACCGGGTCAGCTTAGCAGACGCCTCCGGCTCATGTGTTGACTAAACATACCGAACCGTCAGAGGCCTCGAGGAAATTAAACTTTGATTCTTCGTACGAGAAGATGATAGCTGATGAGCTCCATGCCGGATATATGAACCGGCTAAATACCAGCCGTGACTTGGAGCTTCGGCTTGTGACTTTGATGAAAACCAAATATGAGGTACCTTTCCTTCTTACCATATCCTTACTTAGCCCCCAAGAGCCGGTTTAATCTAGTTGATAGTTGAATCAGGTCTTTCTGTGACCTCTGTAGATATTGTCATGCCAAATTCACTTAGAATTGATTTAGCTTAGTACTGTAGATAAAGTGAACTGCCAATCGTAGCCCCAAGGGCCGTCTCAGATTTTATTTGAGTCGGGTCTTTAATGTAGACAGCTTGAAGATCTAATCGTAGCCCCCAAGGGCCGAGTCAACTTTGAAAAAATTGAGTCAGATCTTCTATCAGAAGTAGTCTTTGAAGAGCCAAATTGTAGCCCCCAAGGGCCGAGTCAACTTTGAAAAAATTGAGTCAGATCTGTAATCAGGAGTAGTCTTTGAAGAGCCATAGTGTAGCCAGTAAGTTCCGGATTAACTTTGAAGGAGATGACCCGGAATTGTACTGCATACTGAAAAAGCAAATATACATTAGCCCCCAAGTGTCAAATATATTGCTTGCAATCTGTTTGAGACTTGCAGAAATTCGCTTATAGCACTCGTCCTATATTTTGGCGACTTATCCTGTATTTTGATGTGTTATAGGAAGCCTTAAACGAAGCCGGGTCTGAGTTGACGGATCTGAAGGCTAACTTGGCGGCTCAGCAAGAAGCCCGAAGCATTGCTGACGAAAAGTGTCGGCTTCTCTCTGAGGAGCTGGCCAATGCCACTGCTGAGCTTACCTCTTTGAAAGAAATGGCAGAATCTGAAAAGGCCGCTCTGACCAAACGGGCGGACGACGCCGACCAGCGGCTTATAGCTATGGCGGAGGAACTCCAAGGCCTGAAGCGGCACATAGCGAAGATGTCAGCCGCCCTATTTGGTAAGCTTCTATTTTACTTTGTATTTTAACATTGCTATTGAAAAAACTGGCAACTCATTAGCTTTATCCGGCTTATCCAGGTCCTAGGAGCCGACAGTTGGCTTCTGATAGCCTTCTGCCACTGAAGGACATCTACACCTTTGCAGAACAACTATACTGCGGCGCCATCTTCACGATCAAGAGTGTTCAATATAAGGAGAAGATCCCCACCACTCTGAAAGGGGTCTTGGAACTCTTCTCCACCATGCCAAAACATATTGAAGAACTAAAGAAATCAGCTTTTCGTCAAGGAGCAGTCGCCGGATTGAGCCGGGCTCTGGCCTTCGCCCCTGAGCTGATGCCGGCTAAAATGATGGATGGCTATCCATAGAAGAAAGACGACGACTCAGAATTCACAGAGGCGGACTACATCCAGTGTGTCAAAGACGACGGCTCAGAATTCACAGAGGCGGATTACATCCAATGAGTGGAAATCTCTAACACCCGCCCACAATAAGGAACTCTTTCCTAATGATCTCGACACGTCTCCCTTTTTTGAGGAAGGGTCCTTCGCCATGCTGGCTGACTGCAACTGGGATTTGGAAACTCTCCAGATGAAGCCAGTAGAAGAGCCGGAGCAGGATGATCCGACCGTCTGACTTTGCATTTTGTAACCTTCTGAGCGATGGCTCATGCAATGACCCTTCGTGGGCGGTAGAAACTTGGTAATGCCTTTGCTCCTTCTGAGAGAAATTTTTGTAATAGCTTAAGGATGACTCTGCCGTTCTAAAGATAGTGCCGACTGTATATATTTCCATCTCTTTGTGTATACTTTCCGTCTCTTCGTGTTTCAATTTGATGTGTTGCCGGCTCTCCATTGATTGATCGCTCCTTTGCATAAATATACCTTGAGCTTTTCTGATGAGGGGTGTTTGTCTGTGAAGACGTCATTCCTTCTCCAGAAGATTAGAGCCGGATAATATCTTTGAAAACTTGAATTTTGTCAACTGGAGCAACATGGCTCCGGCTCTTGTCGGATGAACCATTAAGGATCCGGTTGTCTTAGGATAATGTAAGCTATACCTGATGGTAAGAAGCCTCTACCGACAACTGCGGCTATTGATGAACCGGAAGCGGCCTAAAGCCGGCTGTATGAAGGGTAATGTAAGCTATACCTGACAGTAAGAAGCCTCCTTTTAACAGCAAATGTTGTATGCGCGAATGCCGGCTGTCAATGGGAGATGTAAGCTATACCCCAAGGCAAGAAGCCTCCATCGACAGCCGCAGCTAATAATTAGCCTGAGACGGCATAAAGCCAGCTGTTTGAAAGGAGATGTAAGCTATACCTGAAGGCAAGAAGCCTCTTTCAACAGCTACAGTTGATAAGCAACCGAGTTTTGGTGTAAACGCCGGTTGTTATGGTGAGATAAGCGAACCCGTCGGTAAGAAGCCCCCTTTGACAACCGCGGTTAATAAGTAACCGGAAGTGGCATAAAGCTGGCCATTAGGGTGAGATAAGCGATACCCGTCGGTAAGAAGCCCCCTTCGATGGCCGCAGTTGATAAGCAACTGGAATTTGGTGTACACGCTGTTGTCTTAGGGTCATGTAAGCTATACCAAAGGTAAGAAGCCTCCATCAACAACAACGCTTCATGTAACCAAACTAGGCATAAAGCCAACAGTGCAAGGGAGATGTAAGCTATACCCGAAGGCAAGAAGCCTCCTTGCAACAGTTTAATAACAGCTGGCTGTGCAAAGGAGATGTAAGCTATACCCGAAGGCAAGAAGCCTCTTTGCAACAATGCTTAATTGGGCATAACGCCGGCTGTGCAAGGGAGATGTAAGATATACCTGAAGGCAAGAAGCCTCCTTGCAACAGCGTAAAAGCAGACTGTGCAGGGGAGATGTAAGCTATACCCGAAGGCAAGAAGCCTCCCTGCAACAATGCTTGATAGGGCATAAAGCCGGATGATAGATCAGCTGTTTTGACGGTGAACAAACCACTTCAACTCAAATTTTTGAGCCGGAAAACTTTCATCTTGATTGCACAAAGGTATACATAAGAGCAGAGGCCCCAGTCTTTGCGGTGATGCTAGCTTTTACTCATGTAAACATGATATATACAATGATAGCGGCTTTCAATGCCTGCTAAGTAAAGTATGGTCACAGATGCGCGATATTCCATGGCCACAACGTCTCTTGACCCGCGGTTTCCGACTCATCTCGGATATCAATGAGGTAATATGACCCATTGTTAAGGTTTCTGCTGATCACAAAAGGCCCCTCCCATGGTGGAGATAACTTATGCATTCCAGATTGGTCTTGAATCAACCGGAGCACCAAGTCACCTTCCTGGAATGTCCGGGTCTTCACCTTGCGGCTATGATAGCGTCGCAGGTCTTGTTGATAAATTTCCGACCTGGCTGCTGGTAACTCTCGTGCTTCATCCAAGGCGTCCAACGCATCTTGGCGTGCTACCTCATTGTCCATCTCAACAAAAGCCGCTACCCTTGGTGAGTCGTGTCGGATATCGCTTGGTAGAACCGCCTCAGCACCATACACCATGAAGAAAGGCGTGAAACCTGTAGATCTGTTAGGGATAGTTTTGATGCTCCATAAGACGGAAGGCAACTCCTCAACCCAACATCCGGGTGTCCGCTTCAAAGGAACCATGAGCCGTGGTTTGACTCCTCTTAAAATTTCCTGATTGGCTCGCTCCGCTTGACCATTAGACTATGGATGTGCCACGGCTGAAACATCAAGCCGGATATTCTCCTTCTCACAGAACGCTTTCATATCTCCTTTGGATAGATTTGTTCCATTGTCCGTAATGATACCGTGCGGGTAACCAAAGCGATAGATCAGCTTCTTAATTAATTGAACCGCTGTAGCCATGTCACATTTGCTGACGGGCTCTGCCTCTACCCACTTAGTAAATTTATCAGTCGCCACTAGAAGGTGTGTTTTCTTATCCTTGGATCTCTTGAAAGGTCCTACCATATCAAGCCCCCAGAACGCAAACGGCCAAGTGATTGGTATCATCCTCAACTCTTGAGCCGGAACGTGAGCACGGCGGCCAAACTTCTGACAGCCGTCACACTTACGGATTAAGTCTTCTACATCCTTGTGAGCCGTCAACCAGAAAAACCCATGTCAAAAAGCCTTGGCCACTAAAGATTTTGACCCGGCATGATGTCCATAGTCACCAGCATGAATTTCACTCAAGATCTGCCGGCCCTCCTCTAGTGAGACGCAGCGCTGAAAGACACCCGTCACACTACACTTATGTAACTCACCATTGATAATCGTCATAGACTTAGAATGTCGGGTGATCTTCCTGGCCAGATCCTCCTCCTGAGGCAACTCGCCGCGTGTCAGATACGCCAAATAAGGAATAGTCCAGTCTGGGATAGCATGCAGAGCCGCCACCAATTCTGCCTCCGGGTCAGGAATAGCCAGATCCTCCTCAGAGGGTATCTTGACAGTCGGATGATGCAATACGTCCAGAAAAACATTAGGTGGTACCAGATTTCGTTGAGAACCTAACCGTGATAAGGCATCATCCGCCTCATTCCTGCGACGATCAATATGATCCACCTGGTACCCGTTGAAGTGACCGATAATGATATTAACCGCCTGTCGATAAGACGCCATCCGCGGATCCTTGGAGTCCCAAGTACCTGAAACTTGCTGAGCCACAAGATCTGAGTCGCCTAAACATCTAACCCAGCTTAAGTTCATCTCTTTAGCGACTCTGAGACCATGGAGAATTGCCTCATACTCAGCTGCATTATTAGTACAAGGAAACATGAACCGGAGCACATAACAAAACTTGTCACCCTTCAGGGAGGTGAGAACAACCCCTGCACCGGACCCCTCTAGCTGCTTGGACCCATCAAAGTGTATAGTCCAATATGTGTGATCCGGCTTCTCTTCGGGAGCTTGACATTCTGTCCAATCATTTATGAAATCCACCAAAGCTTGAGACTTTATTGCTGTACGAGGAACATATTTGATGTTAAGAGGACCCAGCTCTAAGGCCCACTTGGCAATCCTCCCTGTGGCTTCTCTATTTTGAATGATATCTCCCAACGGGGCAGAACTGACCACGGTTATCTGGTGCCCCCAAAAGTAGTGTTTTAACTTGCGGTTAGCCATGAAAACTCCGTATACCAGCTTCTGCCAATGCGGATACCTCTGCCTAGACTCTGCCAAAACTTCACTGATGTAATAAACCAGCCTTTGCAAAGGATATTCCTTCCCTGCCTCCTTGCGCTCAACCACAATTGCTACACTGACCGCTCTATTGTTAGCCGCCACATAAAGGAGCAACGACTCTTTCTCAGCCGGAGCGGCTAACACTGGTGGCTCAGTCAACTGTTTTTTAAGAGCTTCAAGTGCTTCAGCCGCTGCCTTGCTCCACTTAAACTTGTATGTCTTCTTCATCATCTGGTATAAGGGAATGGCCTTCTCCCCAAGCTGGCTTATGAACTGGCTCAACGCAGCAATCCGTCCTGCAAGGCGCTGAACATCATTAATGCATGTCAGCTCTCCTAAAGAAGTGATAGCCTTAATTTTATCTGGGTTAGCCTCGATGCCCCGCTCAGAGACGAAGAAACCCAAAAGCTTTCCTGCTGGAACACCAAAAACACACTTCGTCGGGTTAAGCATCATCTTGTAGACCCGGAGATTGTCAAAAGTTTCCTTCAGATCCTCTAGGAGAGTTTCTTTCTTTCTGGATTTAACCACGATGTCGTCTACGTAAGCATGAACATTTCGGCCAAACTGACTGTGAAGGCAGTTCTGCACACATCGTTGGTAAGTCACCTGGGCACTCTTGAGCCCGAAAGGCATGGAGACGTAGCAGAACGCCCCAAAGGGTGTAATAAACACCGTCTTCTCCTGATATTTCATTGCCATCTTGATCTGATGATAACCTGAATATGCATCCAGGAAGCATAAACTTTCACACCCGGCTGTAGCATCAATAATCTGATCGATACGAGGGAGTGTAAAAGGGTCAGCCGGGCAAGCCTTGTTAAGGTCCGTGTAATCTATACACATGCGCTAGGTGCCGTTTTTTTGAGCACTAGCACCGGGGTAGCCAACCACTCTGGGTGAAAAACTTCCACTATAAAGCCTGCAGCCAAGAGCCGGGCAACTTCCTCCCCAATAGCTTTACATCTCTCTTCATTGAACCGTCGTAGAACTATTTAACCGGCTTAAACTTCGGATCCACATTAAGGTTGTGCTCAGCGAACTCTCTCGGTACACCCGACATGTCAGAAGGCTTCCGTGCAAAGATGTCCCGATTCTCACGGATGAATTCGATGAGCGCGCTTTCCTATTTGGGATCCATGTGAGCCCCAATGATGAACTGCTTGGATGAGTCGCCCGGATTGAAATCTACTGCCTTGGTATCATCCGCTGAAAACTTGAGTGGCGGCTCAACTTCCGTAGTAGGCTTCTTCAGCGGGGTCATATCCTCCGGGTCAATGTTCTCCTTGTAGAACTTCAGCTCTTCCTGGGCACAACTAGACTCTACATACGCCACATCTCCTTCCTCACACTCGAGAGCCGTTTTACGATTACCATGAACGATAATTGTACCATTTAAGCTGGGCATTTTGAGTTGTAAATAAACATAGCAAGGCCTAGCCATAAATTTGGCATAATCCGGCCTCCCAAACAGTGCATTATAGGGACTTTTGATTTTAACCACCTCAAACCACAAGGACTCCATCCTGTAATTATACTCATCACCAAAAGCCACTTCCAAAGAAATCCGGCCCACCGGGTATGCCGACTTACCCGAGACCACACCATGAAAGACGGTGGAGGAAGGTTTAAGGTCTTTGTCAAGCAACTTCATCCGCAGGAAAGTGTCATAATAAAGGATGTTGATACTGCTGCCTCCATCCATGAGCGCCTTGTTCACCATATAGCCATTCACCTGAGGGGCCACAATTAAAGCCAGCCGGCCCGGGTCATCTACCCGCGGCGGGTGATCCTCACGGCTCCACATTATGTCATACTCAGACCATGGTAAGTACCGCGGGAGAGCCGGAGCAACCACATTAATCGCTCGCCTCCGCAACTTCTCATCTCGTTTACTGTGACCGGTTGTGAACACGTGATACTGTCCAAAACTAAGCTGCTTCGGGTTACTCTAAAACCCAGATTGATTGCGCTACTGCTGCTGCTGATTGTTGTTATTGCTGTTGTTGCCAGGATGCTGTTGGTGCCCCCCTTGGATATTCTGACCCGGATGCCCGGCTCCTGAACCGCCGGCGCCGAATCAGCCCCTGATCCGCCGTGCCTTGAGCCGCCAGGCGAGCCACCGCCCTGGTTATTGCGTGGCTGGGAATGCTGGTTTTTTGAATCTCTGCATGATAAAGCAATCACCCCACGCATGCAACGCCGGCTTATCGGGTGTGCCGTGCTCCGGACAAGGCTTATTAAGCACTTCTTCTAAATTGAAAGGACACCTCTTCGTTTGGTGAAGCGGCCTGAATTTTCCGTTCCCCTTCAGATGGTTCTGTTCTGTGTTGGTGTTTGCCACTAGCTCTGACCCGCCATCAGCGTTCTTCCGTTTATTCTGATTCCCATTGTTCACAAAGCCTTTGCCTTGATTGTTCCTATTCCCTTGATTGGCTTTCTCATCATCCGAGCCTGGATCTTTGTCAGGGCCGTCATGAGCTCTCCCATATCCTGACACGTGCGCTTAAGCCGGCCGAGCTTCTATTTCAATGGAACAAAATGACAGTTCTTTTCCAGAATAAGCATCGCTTGAGCCGCCGTGATCTGCTCCGAAGAGTGAATGATGGTCGACACCCGTCGGACCCAATGATGGGCCGACTCATTCTCCTGTTGAACACAATGGTCCAAGTCTACAATGGTCACAGGCTGCTTATAGGTCCCCTAAAAATTCTTAATAAACTTCGGTCTCAGCTCCGCCCATGAACTTACCGTTTTAGGCAACAGACCTTTCAACCATGTGCGAGCCGGACCCTCAAGCATCATGATGAAATATTTTGCACATACCGCTTCACTGACGTCCAACATCTCCATGGCTAGCTCATAACTCTCAACCCAAGCCTCAGGGGGTAGATCAACTGTGTAATTCGGAACTTTTTGAGGCCCCTTAAAATCTTTCGGTAGTCGTTCACTTCTCAGAGCCGGAGTTAAACATGGCACCCCTATGGCTCTGGTACTAACTGCTCCCATTGAGACGGAAAGCGTCGGCTCTGGACGGGTTGCCGCTATCTCCGCCTCTCGCCTGTTCCTCGCCCGGTCCGCGAGGGCTTGTGCATCTAGAGACGCCTGCTCATCCTCCGGTGGTCCCCAACGTGGATGACTGCTGGAACACGCCGGTGACTCGTAGCGTCAGCTGAAACTTCGACTGGGGAGGGGGGTAGAGTGAACTTGGCTCCGACTGTGAGCATATCTCTCTTGCTGGGCCATGGCCATCTGTAAATATCCAATGGCGTTTCGCACGTCCTCCGCAAAGGGTGCTTCATCGGGGATGGGAATCGTCCCAAGCCGGGTGGCCGCCGCCACCATGTTCTCAGCCGGGTTAAAGTAATGACCCGCCGGTGTTGAAAAAGCTCTAGGTGAAGTTTGGTTATGCTGGGGTGGATGAGTTGCCGGGCGTTCCATCGGGCGGCTTTCTGGCGCGCCCGCAACCCGCCCCGCACCAGGGGTATTAAACAGGTTCCTTGCTTCGTAACGTTCTGGCAGACGGGATTGATGCCTCCTCCGGTGCACCATAGCTGCTGACCTTTGTTCCAGCTCCAGATGGAAAGCATCTGCCTTGATACGCTCCGCTTCTTCCTCCATCCGGATCTTCAGCTCAGCCATCCTTTGTTGTTCCTCTACCATCCGGCCCTTGATCGATGCCACCTCTAGATTCCGGGCTGCTTGATTATCCGGTGTTACTTCTGTGGCCATGAGAGCTGTAAGCTCGTCCATCAATTCCACTAGAACCTGAGCTGGCGGCGGCAGGCTATCACCCGCTGTGGCGGCTCCCGTAGCTATGTGACCGGTGGCTGGAGCCGATCCCGCCATGAACACCACCGCATGAACCAGGGGTCTCGGAGCATCCGACTCAAAGCCCTCTACCTCAGAATAGGTGTTGTAGTAGCCCCCAAGGCCACAGTTACTGAGCCGATACACTAACTCTGTCTCCCCACTGGAGGACTCATCTTCCGAGAAAACAAGAGTTCCCTGTGACCCGGACGCTTCCAGGTCCATACCTTGAGTGAAGCCCACGAGAACATGCTTTTGACCTGGATGGGCATGGGCAGGCCGCACACCACTCGCAGATTGGAGACGCCGAGCCGGCTCGACGATGTTGGTGTAGATGTCCGGCCCGGGTGTAGATCCATCAACCTTTCCAATGAAAACCTGGATCCCGCCAAACAGTACTCGGAATCCATACTCCACAAAATCAGCATCAAGCCCCTAGTGGCGTCGTCGATGTAGAGCCGGCCGCGGCGACTCTTGCTCATCCTTCCAACCACGTATCCCTCGAGCCCTGGAAGAGAGCCCTTTGAGAACTCAACACCACCAAGTGCTTGCCCCACGGTGGACGCCAACTGTTGGATTTATCACGGCAGACGTCCGGGTGAACGGACTTGGATTCGAGGCCATCGCTAACAGGGTGGACTCAAAGGGGTTGCGCGGGACGAAAGACACGGATTTACCCAAGTTCGACCCCTCAAGTCGAGGTAATAGCCTACGTCCTGCTTGTGTTTGTATTGCTTGTGTATCGATTACAAGGAGCTAGAAGCTTGACCTAGTTCTCGATCACCTCTCCTCTAAGTCGCCCCGAATCTGCCTTTATATAGGAGGTCAGGACCATCGGGTCTTTACAATTATCTATCCGGGTCTTCTTGTGACCCCGAGAAGGACGAGGCCACCATGACAGCGTGGCGCGAACGGTTCCCACATTATGTCATCGATGAGCGCATGTTCTTCGCGGTGAGGAGGGCGCAGAGGAGGGAGAAGAGGAGTGCGGAGCGAGCCTCCTATCACGACGATAAGCGTACGCGGAAGGCGGCCACGGAATTCAACATCGCCCTTGGAGAAGCATCGTCCTGGGACACCAATGACGAACGCTTTCTTGATGCCTTCATCGAGATTTTGTCAACGGATAGTTCTATTGATGACATTTTTTCATTGGACTCGGAGGACGACAACTAGTTTTTTAGCCTATGTATTTATTTTATTTTATCTACTAGCTATGTTTTATCTATACATGTTTTTATCGTTAAACTATGTTTTTTATTAGCAAAATTTCAATACCATTTGTATTTCGCGCACGTTTTTATAGTACGTCTGCCAGAGAGCCGCATGTTCGCACAATTTTGCTGCGGCCGCTGGATCCGGTGCTCGCCGGCACGCTAAAAAACGCAAGCCGCACGCTGTATATCCATTTTTTGGGTGCCAAGCGAAGCGCACCTGTTGGAGATGCTCTAACGGAGCTGGACGAAGCTGGCCGGTTTGGTTCCCGCGGGCGCCGGACCAGGCAACTGGCGAGGCGGCGACCGAGGGCCGGCCAGGCAGCTGGTCAGCGAGCCAGTAGGATGGCAGCAGTCGGGCAGTCGGGCAGCATACCGGCAGTAGGCTGAGCTGTCGGCCCAGTAGTCGGCCAAGGCAGGCCAAGCAGCCGGCCACGCATGCATGCGTGTGGCCATGCATACAACCAACCTTCATGTGCCCATTTATCGTACACGTGCATGCTTCATCTCATTCCCTTGGGCAGCTAGATAGCCAGGAAAGGACGCAGTCCGCCATGCACACGAGAGGAGCGTGTGGCCACAACATACGGGGCAGGCGCAGTCGCACAGATGAGCACGGAGGCCGAGTGCGGGATGAAGCGGGACGACCGCATGGGCGCGGAGGAGCCGAAGTAGGGCGGTGTTTGAGAGAGCCAGTAGACCACACGAAAGCGGAGCCAGACGAAGTCACGCGGGCACTCGGCTGGGCGGCCTGCGATGAGGAGGCACAATGGCCAAGGCCCACGGCAGGGGAAGCACTCGTAGCCGGGGGAGGCAAGGGGTCAGAGCAGCGGTGGTCGGCTGCCGCTAGGAGACAGGCGGCCAGGGCGTGCAGCCGCGCGGGCATCGGTGAGGGCGAGCAGCCCTGAAGCTCGGTCATTTACGACCGCTCGTGCGTGTTGGTTAAGTGGTACGGGAGCGCCATCATGGAACTAGTGAACCCGCAGGCTTCCTGCGGGCAGCATCACGGCGCACGCCTTGAGGCGGGCGGAGCGGTTGTAGACAGCGAGCCGGAGGTCGGGCATGCTGCCGGTCGGAGTGAACGGGTGCTTGAGAACTTGGCACGACACGATAGGCACGCGAATGCGCCAGGGGCCGGAGTGGTGCAACGTCAGAGGCATGGAGCAGAGCGTCTGGAAGCCCGTGATGGCGGTGACGGCACGGCTGGAGCGAACTTGAGGTGGACGAGCCCGACTACGGAGACGCGTCGTCCCGCACGGCCGCCCTGGGGGCATGTTGGCGCCGAGCCCCCGAGCGTCATCGGAGACGGCGACAGCACCGCGGTGGCGATGAAGAGTCCGGCAACAAGGACGTAGCATCGCGCGCATTCGCCCTGAGGGCGTGTTGATGTCGAGTCCCCGAGCGTTGCCAGAGAGACAGCGGCAACATTGTGGTGGCGGTGTCGAAGAGGGTCCCGCCCAGACCACGTTACCAACAGCAGCTTGCCCCACGGTGGGAGCCAACTATCATCGTTTTCTCACAATAGATGCTAGGGGTGGCTAATCGAGGTGAGTGCAAGGTTGCCGTGAAAGATCCGGGACGGGATAGGGTAGTGGCGCGCGGTGGTTTACCTAGATTCGGGACTCTTCGGAGAGATAATACCCCTACTCCTACATGTGTGTATATGAGGTGTATTGTAGTACAGAGTTGCTCCTAGAGTTGTATGGGAGAGGAGAGCCACGAGTCTCCTTGCCTCATATGTGTATGTGTGAGCATGAGAGAGTGAGAGTGGAAGGAGGCCTTTATATAGGCATGAGGATTTAGCCTGGGATGTAAGCTATAGTGGATAGCTTACATACAGAGCTGTTTGAGATGTAAGCTACCAAGGATAGCTTACATGCCAAGCTATATGCAGCTTGAGAACTAAGCTATGCTTGTCCCCTGGGGCACTTTATAAATCAGTGTACAGGGGGCAAGTTACACTGTAGATGATACCACATGACGTGTGCATAGCGCACTACTACTCGTCAATAGCGCAATGCCACGGAGAATGGTCTTCTCGTCCGTGCGTGTCCGATGGGACGTCATAGTTGGCTCCAGGAAGCCGGCTGGCTGGAGCAGCCGACCATGGGTGTGAGCCGAAGCAGCTAGCCCGGGCGAGCAGGCACCCTGTCTGACTCATCATCTTTGGGGGTACCCGGGGGTTATCCCCCAATAGGGCTCGTCGACCCGTGCCTGAATTCTCCCATCGTAGTGGCGTCTCCCGGCGGGGCGACATCGACGGGGATTCAGAGGCGAATAGGAAGAAGAGGCCGGCGGCCAGGTGCTGTCACCCATCCTCCACACGTCCCTGCGCGGCTTCGGTGACGACGATGGAGTCGCGGATGAGTCACGCCAGGATGCTCCCCGCACGCCTGCGACCATGGAAAGGGAAGCCGGGTAGGACCTCGTGGCCTCCTCTGTGCCGGCGGCGAAGTCCCGTGGGCGGCGCTCCTCCATGGTGCTCCTCAGGCCCCCAGGCAGGAGGGGAGCCAGGACAATCTTGTCAGGAATCGCGCCGGGCGTCCCTCGGGAGACGTCGAGGCGGCAGGTGGAAGAGGTGAGGGCGCGCCCCCCGCCACCGAGAGGAAAAGGAGATTAGCCTCCGGAGATGAGTAAGTACCTTTGTGCTTTTCCTCGCCATGTGTTAGCGAGTGGGTTGCTCTGGTTAACCCTTCGTCGGCGCAGGTGCCTTGGTGGCAATAGGGAGAAAAGAAAGAAGGCGGCGCGTGGGGCGAAGGTGATGCCCATCCTAAAAGCAACCTCAGCACTCGGTCGAGGGCTCAGAGAGCAAATGGCAGCATGCTCGTCCTGGTGCAGGGCTTGGCCGCGCGGGCACCGCGGTGGCATCCATTATCTCCCCGACACGCCGAGGGGTAAAAATGCCAAGGCCACGTCGTCCCAGCCCCTGGCGTCTCCTGCCAGGGCTATGGTGACGCAGACCAACACCAAGGCCACAGCGTCCCAGCCCCCGGAGTCTCCCACCAGGGCTATGGTGACGCAACCCTCGGTGCCTCCTGCCGAGGCCACGACCCCTCAGTCCGTGAGGGAACGAGGAGCGTCTCAACACTCGCCAGCCATCTTGGTCCCCTCGACCAGCTTGGGCATGGGGCCTAACCTTGGGCACCCCTGAGGCCCTGGAGGTCGGTGGGGTGGCTTCCTCAGGCAGACCACGGGAGCCAACCACACGCACGAGGGGGGGGGGGGCTCCCTGAGCCCCCGGTGCCAAGGGTGGAGGGTGACAGGGCCCTTCTGGTCACGACAGCGTCCGACGTCAGGGCACCAGTCCCTTGACAGACCCTTTCCCTAGTGAGCCAAGTCACCTTGCTCAGGCACGGTGCCTTGTCTGACGCCCAGGCCGCGATTGACCGGCCCGGGGAGGACTTCCGGGCTACCGAGGCACGTGTTGCCACGGAGCGCTTGAGGTTCGCCATAGAATGGTGCCGACTTGACGCCTCCACCAGAGAGGTTCTCAGCAAAACCGAGGCTGCCCTTGCTAAAGGAAAAAAAGGAGGCTGCCAAGGTGAGGGCTGCCTGCAAACGTGCCCTCGCCGAGAAGGTAGCACTCGCCCAACGCTAGGAGGAAGTCGAGGCCGGTCTGAAGGCGCTTCAGGAGTAGGTAGTGCAGGCACAACAAGTCCAGCTACGGGATAAGGATCTCTAGGCTCGCTAGATGGAGCTTGCGGATGGCAGCTCCGAGCTAACGAAGGTGGCAGTCCAGCAGGCTGCGGAGTGCGGGCGCCTAGTGATGCTACAGTGTGATCTGGCCGAGGCCCAAGAAGCTCACGTCAAGCGAGTCTCTAAGGCCGATGATACGTCTCCATCGTATCCACTTTTCCAAACTCTTTTTGCCCTTGTTTTGGACTCTAATTTGCATGATTTGAATGGAACTAACCCGGTCTGATGCTGTTTAAAGCAAAATTGCCTTGGTGTTATTTTTTTGCAGAAATAAAAGTTCTTAGATCATCCTAAAAATTTACAGAGAATATTTTTGGATTTAATTAAAAATACCGACGCAAGAATTAACCAGAGGGGGGCCACCTGCAGGCCACAAGCCTGCTAGACATGGCCACCCCCTGGCTGCGCCTAGCAAGCTTGTGGGGCCCTCCTGGCTCTTCCGAACTCCTCTCTAGATCCATATAACCCTATTCGTGGAGAAAAAACAGAGAGAAGAGGTCATCGCGTTTCATGATACGGAGCCGCCGCCACCTCCTGTTCTTCCTTGGGAGTCCAGATCTGGAGTCCGTTTTGGGCTCCGAAGAGGGGAAATCGACGCCATCGTCATCACCAACCATCCTTCATCACATAATCCCATCATACGCTTGCTGGATGATGATTGGTTGGATGAGATTTATCATGTAATCGAGTTAGTTTTGTTAGGGTTTGATCCCTAGTATCCACTATGTTCTGAGATTGATGTTGCTATGACTTTGCTATGCTTAATGCTTGTCACCAGGGCCCGAGTGCCATGATTTCAGATCTGAACCTATTATGTTTTCATGAATATATGTGTGTTCTTGATCCTATCTTGCAAGTTGTAGACACCTATTACGAGTTATGATCCGCATCCCTCAGGGTGACAATAACTGGGATTCTTTCTGTTGATTACCGTAGTTTGAGGAGTTCATGTATTCACTAAGTGCTAATGCTTTGCTCTGGTTCTCTATTAAAAGGAGGCCTTAATATCCCGTAGTTTCCATTAGGACTCCGCTGACACGGGAGGGTAGGACAAAAGATGTCATGCAAGTTCTTTTCCATAAGCACGTATGACTATACATGGAATACATGCCTACATTACATTGATGGATTGGAGCTAGTTCTGTGTCACCCTATGTTATAACTGTTGCATGATGAATGACATCCAACATAATTATCCATCACTGATCCATTGCCTACGAGCTTTCCACATATTGATCCTTGCTAAGTTACTTCTCTGCTCCTACTGTTACAATCACTATAAAACTGTTACTATTACTTTTGCTACCGTTATCATTACTTCCATACTACTTTGCTACAGATATTAAATCTTTCAGGTGTGGTTGAATTGACAACTCATCTACAAATACACGAGAATATTCTTTGGCTCCCCTTGTGTCGAATCAATAAATTTGGGTTGAATACTCTACCCTTGAAAACTGTTGCGATCCCCTATACTTGTGGGGTATCAAGACCTTTTTCTGGCGCCATTGCCGGGGAGCATAGCTCTATTCTCTGAGTCACTTTGGATTTATATCTGTTGATCACTATGAAGAATCTGAAAGATCCAAAAACCAAGATCTAGCCCTCTACTACGAGGGGAGGTATGGAACCACCATCTAGCTCTGCACTTGATTCACCTTCTGTTATGAGTAAGTTTGCGACACCACCACCTGTTAGTAATTCTGATATGTTGCAAGTAATTGATGATGCCACTTCTGCTATGCATGATTCTTATGATGATACTTTGCTTGATAATACTGTGCCACTGGGTGAATTTTTGGATGAACAAATTACTAGAGTCAATGCTGAAAATTACGATACTTCTGAAACTGATGAAATTGTTGAAACTGAACACTTAGAGACACCCGCTAGACCTAGCTCTCCTAGATATGAATTGCCTGATATTCCCGAGGGTCATGTTATGGAAGGAGATGTAGCTAGGGACTTTCTTGCTTGTAATGATAGAGATGATCTTAAGAAACTACTATGCAAGTGGAAAGAAAAATCTTTGAATGCTAGAATGAAATATGATCCTAAGTTTGCTACTTCACCTATCTTTGTTACTGATAAGGATTATGAATTCTCTATTGATCCTAATTTAATTACTTTGGTTGAATCCGATCCTTTCCATGGTTATGAATCTGAAACTGTTGTGGCACATCTTACTAAACTGAATGATATAGCCACCCTATTTACTCATGAGGAAAAAATTCGTTATTATTATATTCTCTAGTTATTTCCGTTCTCATTAAAGGGTGATGCTAAGATATGGTTCAATTCTCTTGCTCCTAGTTGTGTGCGTAGCCCCCAGGATATGATTTATCACTTCTCTGAAAAATATTTTTCTGCCCATAAGAAACAAGCTGCCTTGCAGGAAATATTTAACTTTGTGCAAATGGAAGAAGAGAGTCTCCCACAAGCTTGGGGGAGGCTTCTCCAATTACTTAATGCTTTGCCTGACCATCCTCTCAAGAAAAATGAGCAATGATAATGATTGGACTATTCCCGAACCACCTCCGAAGCCAACTCCAAAGAAAAGAGGCATTCTATTTCTCAGTCCTGAATATATGCAAGAGGCAAAGAAATCTATGAAAGTAAAAGGTATTAAAGCTGAAGATGTTAACAATCTACCACCTATTGAAGAAATACATGGTCTTGATAACCCGCCACAGGCAGTAGAGGTAAATTCTCTTCGTAGATTTGATGAAAGCGATATTCCTTATAATAAGTCTGCTAGCCAATGCTTGGATGAATTTGATAATGTTGTTGTTAAACAAGAAAATTTTAATGCTCATGTTAGTAGACAATTGAAACATAATGCTTTCATGCTTGATTGTTTAGGTAATTATATGAGTAGAACTATCAACGATCTTAAACTGATTAGTAAACATGCTTCCATGGTAACTACTCAAGAAGAACAAGTACTTAATGCATAGAATGATTTGCTTAAGGAGATGAATAGTAAGAACAATGATCATTATGTTAAAGTTGTGACTAGAGGTGGAAGAATGACTCAGGAACCTTTGTATCCCGAGGGCCACCCTAAGAGAATTGAACAAGATTCTCAAAGAGGTAATATTGATGCACCTAGTCGTTCCAATAATAGGAGGAACAAGGATGATGATAGAACCTTGCATCCTGCTAGTGAACCTATTATAGATACATCTGGAAACCCAAATGATATTTATGTTTCTGATGCTAAGACACAATCTGGTGATGAACATGAGCCTAGTGATAATATTAATGATGATGTTCATGTTGATGCTCAACCTAGTAATGATAATGATGTGGAGATTGAACCTGCTGTTGATCTTGATAACCCACATCCTAAGAATAAAATATATGACAAAAGGGACTTTATTGCTAGCAAACATGGTAAAGAAACAGAACCATGGGTTCAGAAACCCATGCCCTTTCCTCCTAAACCATCCAAGAAAAAATATGATGAGGATTTTGAGCGCTTTGTTGAAATTCTTAGACCTGTCTTTTTGCGTATGCGCTTGACTGATATTTTGAAAATGTCTCCTTATGCTAAGTATATGAAAGATATTGTGACTAATAAAAGAAAGATACCGGAAGCTGAAATTTCCACCATGCTTGCTAATTATACTTTTAAGGGTGGAGTACCAAAGAAATTAGGAGATCCAGGAATGCCAACTATACCATGCTCTATTAAAGGGAATTATGTTAAAACTGCTTTATGTGATTTGGGAGCTGGTGTTAGTGTTATGACTTCTCTTTATATCGTAGACTTGATTTAAATAAGTTGACACCTACTGAAATCTCTTTGCAAATGGCCGATAAATCAATTGCTCTACCTATCGGTATTTGTGAGGATGTACTTATCGTAGTTGCAAATGCTACTATCTTAACGAACTTTGTTATTCTTGATATTCCCCAGGACGATAGTATGTCGATCATCCTTGGTAGACCCTTTTTGAATAATCCAGGGGCTGTTATTGATTGCAACAAGGGCAATGTCACTTTTCATATTAATGGTAATGAGCATACGGTACACTTTCCAGAGAAACAACCTCAAGTTCACAGTATCAACTCCATTGAAAAAATTCCAATGATTATTATTGGAGACTTTGAATTCCCTCTTCCTACTGTCAAGAAGAAATATGATATACTTATTGTTGGGGACATACATATCCCCATTGAGGTAACTTAGTGTTATTCGAAAATTCTTTGGTCTCATGTTATTCGAAAGACGTTTATTAATAAGACTTGATCAACCTTATTGATGGATTCCTTTTGATGAGCATGAGATGGATGAATTTAGAAAGCACAACTTTCTGTAGCCAACTTTTACTTTCTGTTAGTTAGATTAAACTGAGTAAGAATGCTATTACTTTTTTGTTTTTGAGTTTCCCGTGCAATAAAAAAGTGACCTGAAAATAAAAGTTCTTCAAATGTCCTCAAAATGGAGTATGATTTTTTCCAGAATATTTGAAAATATCTGGCACTGAGCACACTGCAGGGGGATGCACCAGTGGGCCACAAGCCCACAAGGCGCGATCACCCCCTAGCCACGCCTAGAAGGCTTGTGGGTCCCATGTGGCCCCCTCCACTTATTCCAGCACCCATCCACTTCATCTTCCTCCAGAAAAAGTCCCACCATTACTCAAACCTGTGTTCTAGCTCATTTTGCTGCCTTTTCGATCTTCTTGTTCAAAGCTTCATTCGCAAAACTGTTTTGGGAGATTGTTCTTCGGTATGTGACACCTGCAATGGTCCAATTAGTTTTTGTTCTAGTGCTTTATATATTGCAAATTTTTGCTGCCGTGGTGACCTTGTTCTTGATCTTGCATTTCAAATTTATATGGTCCCAAGTAGTTTTGATGCATGATATAGCCTCTAGGCACTTCAGGGAGTAGTTTCTATGAGTTTTGTTCACCTTTATTATGAGTCACTACAAATTTCAGAATTTTTCAGAAAAATAAAAAAATGTTGAGGAAGGTGTTTCAAGGGGGTTCATCGAGTAAGAAGGCCCCGAGACTCGCGATATGTGAGCCCAACCTTGAAGCACCGAGGGAAGCACAAGTACGGACTTGTGAATGGCCATCGGATCAGTTCATGAGTGATGCCGGTTTCAAGGAAGAATTCTACTTATACACAAGAAATGCTGGCCTTGAGGAATTCGCGTGGGACAAATGCAAGCAATACTATCAACTCAAGGATTCTTTCGTGCGGAAGTTTGAATTTTCGCTCAATCATAATAAACCTTCTGTCCTATTTGACCTTTATGACAAATCGTATACCTTGGACATAGAGGATTTTAATCATGCATGCAAAATTCCACAATGGGGTAGCTATAGTGATCCGCACAAAAATGAATATAATGATTTTCTTGCTAGCATTACTGTCGGAGAAACTAGAAATATTACATAGGCTACCATGGGGAGCATTCACTTTCCTACCATACATTATTTTGCTCTATTTATAAGTAGATGTATTAACAGTAAAACTAAGCATAGCCACCTTTGTGCAACCGATCTTAGTATTCTTAAGAGTGCAGTGATGGCCGAAAGGAGATATAACTTAGGAGCCATTATTGCTAAAAGGTTGCACAATAATGCTAAGGATGGAGTTTTCTTTGGTGGGATTTATGCCACTTGTTTAGCTAATTATCTTGGGGTACCCATACACGGAAATGATATTGAGTTACCACCTACTTTTCTTGATTGTGAGGCTTTGGTACGTTTTCAGTTTCTCGAAAGGAACGAACAATCTCTCCAGTACCGACTAATTTTTGACAGACAACGTGTTGTCCATGTTACCCTTCCTACTCCTACCTTCTTTAACTTTCAGGAGAAACATAGATACATTATAACCAGAGAGGAGGAAAACGAGTATGAGAGGAGCACAGAATCAGCTCACCTTCACGCCGGAGTCATTCAGGCGGTAGCCGCCGCAGCCCAGTACAACCCCAACTATGACTTCGGATATTATCAGGGCCAGCCATGGCCATAGACCAACTTAGGCCAAAAGCCTAAGCTTGGGGGAGTACATATTTATCATTGACTTTACATTCATGTTCACACACTCGTCTTAAGCAGTCGGTGTTCATACTCTTCCATTGTACCATCCATGGTAGTTTATTTTCTTATTTCGCTTTCTTCTTGTGTGTTTGTTTAACTTTGAGAAAAATACAAAAAAATAGTTCTAGCTTTATCTTCTAGTTGCTTAGTTGTAGCATTAAAAAGAAAACCCAAAAAGATTTTTTGTTCTTCTTTTACTTGTTGGGAGCTTTCCTGTGTAAATAGTTTTTCTCGTTCATGTCTTGATTTTTCTTTCTTTGGGTCATAAGAACAAGACCACAATGAAAATGTCGAGTGGCTCTCATATGCATTGTTGTTTACCTATTAGAGAGCCCATTTTACTTTGTCTTCTCCTTTAAGTTATTGTTTGTAGACTCCGACTTAGTCCAATGCATGTGCGCTCTTATTATTATCCACACCGTTCGGTCGTGCAAGTGAAAGGCAATAATGACGATATTTGATGAAAAGATTGAGATGGAGAAAAGCTGGTATGAACTCGACCTATCTTGCTTTTGTAAATATGATTAGCTCATCGTTTCGAATTCAGTTCATCATGGGTGAAACATATTTGGAATGATAATTAGAGATTATAGTTACTCATGCCATGCTTAATTAGCTAAGAGTGGATAATGGTTTGTTTTGGGTGCTAACATGCATATTAAAACGGTTGTGATGTAGTATGATGGGATGGTATCCTCCTCTGAACGATTCAAGTGGCTCGACTTGGCACATGTTCATGCATGTAGTCAAAACAAAATCAACATAGCCGCTACGATATTTATGTTCATAGTGATTTATATCCTACTCATGCTTGCATTGAATGTTGGTTAATCTCAAAGCATGTTGATGACTATGTCGTTCTCTAGTTGGTCGCTCCCTAGTCTTTTGCTAGCCTTCACTTGTACTAAGCGGGAATACTGCTTGTGCATCCAATCCCTCATACCCAAAGTAGTTTCATATGGGTCCACCATACCTACCTATATGCGGTATTTACCTACCGTTCCAAGTAAATTTGCATGTGCCAAAGTCTAAACCTTCAAATAAACATTCTGTTTGTATGCGCAAATCGCCCATGTGCCGACTGGGGGCTGTGAGTATCTTCCATGCTAGGTGGGTTATTCTCACAATATGGGTTGATTCACTATAATTCACGAGAAATTGCTGGTAATTGGGATGCCCAGTTCCATGCTCGAAATAAAAGCAAAATATAATTAAACAAAACTCCCCCAGGACTGTGTTTGTATGGACGGTACCCGTGGATTCAGCTCGCCATGGAGTGTGACTGATTGGTGGAGGTGGAGTAAAAACTTTATCATTCTGTCTGGGAACTACATATAATGTATCTAGCATGGAAGATGTTGAAAACCTCTTGGTCGTTATGTGAGCAATGAAAGCATACCGCTCAAAAATCATTACTTATCTCTGTTTTAAAAATTTGAGCTCTGGCACCTCCACAAATCAATGCTTCCCTCTGCGGAGGGCCTTTCCATTTACTTTATTGTTGAGTCATCATCTTCTTATAAAAAGGCGCTAGTTAGAGAGCAGCACCGTCATTTATATGCTTTGCTTTTAATTTAATTGAGTATGAGCATGACTAGATCTCTTTCACCATGAATTACAATGTCTAGTGAGTCCTTGTTCTTTAGAGGTGCTATGCATTTATGTTTTGCGGTCTCAGAAAGGGCTAGCAAGATACCATTTAATCATACTGTATCATGATTTTTTTGAAAAAATGTTTTCATCCAAGAGTTATTATTATTGCTCGCTAGTTGATTATGACATTGATATGAGTAAATGTGAGAACTAAATGTTATTGTGAATGTGGTTAGTCCATGATCTTTGCTGAAAATCTAAACATCAGTTAGACGTATTTACAACAACAATATCAAACAGTGTTTGTAAAAGTTTTTCTTTATCACATTCAGTTTATCAACTGAATTGCTTGAGGACAAGCAATGGGTTAAGCTTGGGGGAGTTGATACGTCTCCATCGTATCCACTTTTCAACACTCTTTTGCCCTTGTTTTGGACTCTAATTTGCATGATTTGAATGGAACTAACCCGGATTGACGCTATTTTCATCAAAATTGCCTTGGTGTTGTTTTTGTGCAGAAATAAAAGTTCTCAGATCGTCCTGAAAATTTACGGAGAATATTTTTGGATTTAATAAAAATACTAGCGCAAGAATCAACCAGAGGGGGGCCACCTGCAGGACACAAGCCTGCTAGGCGCGGCCACCCCTTGGCCGTGCCTACCAGTCTTGTGGGCCCCTCGTGTCTCCTTCGACCTCCTCTCCAGATCCATATAACCCTATTCATGGAGAAAAAATTAGAGAGAAGAGTTCATCGTGTTTCACGATACGGAGCCTCCGCCACCTCCTATTCTTCCTCGGGTGACCAGATCTGGAGTCCGTTTTGGGCTCCAGAGAGGGGAAATCGACGCCATCGTTATCACCAACCATCCTTTATCACCAATTCCATGATGCTCACCGCCGTTCATGAGTAATCCCATCGTAGGCTTCCTGGACGGTGATGGGTTGGATGAGATTTATCATGTAATCGAGTTAGTTTTGTTAGGGTTTGATCCCTAGTATCCACTATGTTCTGAGATTGATGTTGCTATGACCTTGCTATGCTTAATGCTTGTCACCAGGGCCCGAGTGCCATGATTTCATACCTAAACCTATTATATTTTCATGAATATATGTGTGTTCTTGATCCTATCTTGCAAGTTGTAGACACCTATTACGAGTTATGATCCGCATCCCCCAGGGTGACAATAACTGGGATTCTTTACAGTGATTACCGTAGTTTGAGGAGTTCATGTATTCACTAAGTGCTAATGCTTTGGTCTGGTTCTCTATTAAAAGGAGACCTTAATATCCCTTAGTTTCCATTAGGACCCCGCTGCCATGGGAGGTAGGACAAAATATGGCATGCAAGTTCTTTTCCATAAGCACGTATGACTATATATGGAATACATGCCTACATTACATTGATGAATTGGAGCTAGTTCTTTGTCACCCTATATTATAACTGTTGCATGATGAATGACATCCACATAATTATCCATCACTGATCCATTGCCTACAAGCTTTCCACATATTGATCCTTGCTAAGTTACTTCTCCGCTCCTACTGTTACAATCACTATAAAACTTTTCCTGTTACTTTTGCTACCGTTACCGTTACTTCCATACTACTTTGCTACTGAATACTTTGCTACAGATGTTAAGTCCTTCAGGTGTTGTAGAATTGACAACTCAGCCATGAATACTCGAGAATATTCTTTGGCTCCCCTTGTGTCGAATCAATAAATTTGGGTTGAATACTCTACCCTTGAAAACTGTTGTGATCCCCTATACTTGTGGGTTATCAGCCGACGCCAAGCTAGATGCCCAGGAGACGGAGGTTTAGGCCGCTGCCAACGCAAGGGTGGCAGCAGACCCTGCCGCGCTTTCCTCCCTCGAGCTCAGGGCCTGCCAAGCCCTAGGCTCTATTTGTTAGTCGAGCGTTGAGGATCCTCTTGTCCCCCTGGGCGTTGTCTGTGCCGAGCTCTCCTCCGAGCTCGTGGGGAAGCTCGAGGACGTGGCCTAGAGGGTGGATGGCCTTTTGGAGGAGCAAAGCCGCGGTCTGTTCTCCGTGGCGGTGACCCGCGTTTTCAGCAATATTCTCCCTCGTGATCCCCATTTCAACCTCTATGAGGTGTCCGGTATAGTATCTGAGGAGTCTCGCGGCAACCTGGCTACAGCCATGGAAGTCCACATGAACGCGTTGCTCAAGAATTTCTTCTACGTCGACGACAGTGAAGTGCCTGCGGCGAACCTTCCTTTATCGTCCTGAAACAAATTAGTTTTGCCTTGGGGAGGCGTGAGATGATGGTTTAATTGTGGGGAGTACTTGAATTTTGTAATAACTTCTTCCGATTTGTAAATTCCCTCTTGCTTGCCTTTGTGCTCTGCGTCGACAGGGCCCAGCCCCGCGCGTACCTTAGCCGTGGTTAGAGAACCATGTCGCGATGCACGAGCAGAACCAAGAGGTGAGGGGGTACGGGCCCCAACATAGGATCCTGAGATGTGATGCTCAAGCGCCCCCCTTTGATGCGCAAGCGGATTGCTCGAGAGCCCCGGTGCTCTGCATGGCAAGGCCCAGCCCCGCCCACACCTCAGCCGTCACTAGAACACCAGGTCGCGATGCCGGAGCAGAACCAAGAGGTGAGGGGCTACGGGCGCCAGCGTAGGCTCCTAAGGTGTGATGATCAAGAGCCCCGCTTTGACATGCAAGCGGCTCTAAAAAGAAGATCTGCGTTGGGAGCGTTGCGCACACACTAATTTACACTTGGGTGTCGCGCGAGGAAACTAGACACCAAGGACCTTAGGAGGTAACGTGCACGGGCCAAGCCCACGAGACAGAGCTCGGTCGTTTGGATTTTTTAGCCCTGCAGGGACTAACCCAAGCACATGCACCGTGTCTAGCCCCCTCTCACACGAGGTACAAGGGAAAATTGGCTAGCGCGGATCTCATTCGATCCTCCACCAGCACTGAGCATGGGGCTTCCACTTGGGCGTGGGCAGGAGTCCTCCCAAGGCCGAGGGGCGGCTCTTGGGAGAGGCTCCGGGGCGTCTACAACCACAAATTCATTATTACATGAGAGTGTCATGGGCGGCAATTAAAGAGGTGTCGGATGCCCCAAGCACATGGCTCAGGGGCTCCTTCCTCAGTTTTTAGGGGGTGACTCCTTATTTTTCACACAACTTGTGTGCGCATGGGTCCGGCGGACCGAGGTGTCGCATGTCAGGCGGCTACCTTAAGGTCAAACCATGAAGGGGACCGACACCGAGCACCCAGGAGGTGACGTGTACGAGGGCAGCCTGCCAGACAGAGCTCGGTCACTCGGATTTAGCGACACTGTAGGGACGTACCAAAGCACAGATGTCGTGCCGATCTCCCTCATGAAATCACTCGGGGAAGGCCTCTCACCATGTAACGCCTGGGATGGCGAAGCACCCCCTAAGTAGTTGTACACGTCGAGCCGCGCCCTAGCTTGCCTACTCCTAATAATCCCCCAAAGAGGCGAGACACCAAGGACCTCAGAAGGTATGGTGCACGGGAGTGACCCGCGAGATAGAGCTCGGTCGCTTAGATTTATCAATGCTACAGGGACGAACCCGAGGATAGGTGTAGTGTCTAATGCCAACTTAGGGACTCTCGAAAAGCAAGCCACGAGGGCACGGTGATTTCAAATGGAGGTGAAGCATCAAGCACATGGATCAAAACACCATGGACACAGGGGTTAAGCGAATCATATAAATTTTGAAGGGAATAATAGAGTCTACTTCACAACCAAAAAAGATGAAAGTGTTGGGAGGGTGGATGTCACAGGCCCGGGGGTACCGCGTCTAGAAGGTGCCCTTGACTTGAGAAAACCAAAAAATCACCTGGTGACCACTCTGCCGCTGAATCATCAAGTCGTCCGGCATGGCATGCTGCTAACGCCTACCCTTCAGGGGTCGTCTGCCCCTCCCGCGGCTTTGGGGGCCCTCACCCGCCTGAGGCGTCATCGCAAGCTGTGCCAACCTTTGGAAGGTGACACTGGTGCTCACCAAGCCAAAAGGCATGTGGATGCGACTGGTGGAGACGCATCAGGGCTGAAAGAGGCCTAGAGAGCTGGCCCTGTTGATGCTCGCGATGTCGACGAACATGCGCGCCTCGCCGCTCTTCTTGGGGGTAGTCGTTTGGCTGCCGAGGCATCCTGGCCAGCGCTCCTCCTGCAGCACTTCAATCTCCCAATCACTGAATTCCCGTGGCCTTGGTGTCAGGCGCTACACTCCTCGCTCGCGGGGGCGTATGTTGAGGCACGCCTCCAAGTTATGCCTGAGCTCCTCCCTTGTTATGCCGACCAAGTCGGATGCCTTCCAGGTGGAAGCCCCCAATCCCGGTCTGAGAGAGGGGCCAAGCATGCCTTCCTATGCCGGGAAGAGGCCGGCGAGGGTAGCGAGCATGTGGCTCGTGCTGTCTGCGTCAGGTGTCGCTCTTTGCCTTGGTGGCATCGGGGGCGGTCAACAGTTATTTCTTGTCTGGGGGCGACTCGCGAGGCCCTGCATCTCCCGCATCATTAGAGTGCTCCACCGTGGCGGCCTTGTAGGTGCGTTCAAGGGAGCAGACGACGTCCTTCTCGTCACAGGTGATGGTGATGACACCGCTACATCCCAGCATCTTAAGGACGTTTTAACCATGGTGTGTTGCTGCCATGAACTTGGCGACCGCGGGGTACCCCAGGGTCACGTTGTACATGAGGTTGATGTGCGCCATGTCGAAGTCGATGAGCTCGATGATGTGGCCCAGCCATGCATCGTAGCTGGCGTCTGCGGGGCGGTAGTGGAGCAGCTCATGAGCCATGAGAAACTCCGCCTGCACCTTCACCTACTCGAGACGGGCGTGTGAGGAGGAAGTCATGGCAGTGTGGCCATCCCTCCGCACGGAGGGGTACGCATAGGAGTCCTGCTACTCGCGGGTGGCACGATTGGTGGCCGCGGCAGCCTTGGCACCGGAGGAGTGGCGACGACCACCTCGGCCCACTAGCACGGTCTGGACAACCTAGGCCACCCTACGCTCAACGCGCACACGTCAAGCACCGACCATGGGATCGATGAAGCTGGTCTCGGAGTGGAGCGGGAGAACGGCAGCACACCCCTACCCGGCGTGCCAAATGTCAAAATTGGGGCTCCGCAAACCCAAGAAAGGTTCAAACACTGGGGTGATATCGCTCTCCAACCCTACTTGTCCTCACAGCTTTGCGATGACTCTCCGGCGGCCCAAGCTAAGGAAAACAAACGGGGACACACATTGCTTACTGCTACCTCTTGAGCATGCGTTGGTTTTCCCTTGAAGAGGAAAGGGTGATGCAGTGAAGTAGATAACTATTTCCCTCAGTTGTTGATAACCAAGGTATCAATCCAGTAGGAGAAACAAGCAAGTTACCAATGGATGCACCTACACATACAATCAAACTCTTGCACCCAATGCTATAAAGGAGTTGTCAATCCCTTCATGGTTATTTGCAAGGATTAGATCTAATAGAGATAGATGTAAACGAGAATGGAAAGTAAAAGGTAAATAAATTGCAGCAAAGTATTTTTTTGGTATTTTTGGTTTATAGATCTAAAAATATATTATGGAAAGTAGACCCAGGGGCCATAGGTTTCACTAGAGGCTTCTCTCATGATGGTAAGTATTACGGTGGGTGAACAAATTACCGTCGAGCAATTGATAGAAAAGCAAATAATTATGAAGATATCCAAGGAATGATTATGCATATAGGCATCACGTCCGTGTCAAGTAGACCAAAACGATTCTGCATCTACTACTATTACTCCACACATCGACTGACTCATGCCTGCATCTAGAGTATTAAGTTCATGAAGAATAGAGTAACGCATTAGGTAAGATGACATGATTTAGAGGGATAAACTCAAGAAATATGATGAAAACCGCATCTTTTTTATCCTTGATGGCAACAGTACAACACGTGCCTCACTACCCCTACTATGTCACTAGGTGAGAACACCGCAAGATTGAACCCAAAACTAAGCACTTCTCCCATTGCAAGAATTACCAATCTAGTTGGCCAAACTAAACCAATAACTCGAAGAGACTTGCAAAGATATGAAATTGTGCATATAAAAATTCAGAAAAGACTCAAATAATATTCATAGATAATCTGAGCATAAACCCACAATTCATCGGATCTCGACAAACACACCGCAAAAGAGTATTACATCGGATAGATCTCCATGAAGATCATGAAGAACATGGTATTGAAGAGAAAAGAGAGATAAGAAGCCATCTAGCTACTAGCTATGGACCCGAATGTCTGTGGTGAACTACTCACGCATCATCGGAGGGGCAATGGAGTTGATGTAGATGCCCTTCATAATCGAATCCCCCTCCAGCAGATTGTCGAAAAAGGCTCCAAGATTGGATCTCTCGGGAACGGAGGCTTCTGGCAGCAGAAAAGTGTTTTCGTGGCTCCCTCTGGTATATAGGGAATATTTGTGAATTTATAGGCTGAGAAATAGTGTTAGGAGAGCTGCCGTGGGCCCACAAGCCTAGGGGGCGAGCCCTACCCCCTAGGCGCGCCCCTATGGCTTGTGACCACACGGCGGCTATCCCACTTCATCTCCAGGTCTCTTGGGTTGCTTCTGGTCCGAGAAAAATTATTCTGAAGATTTTATTCCGTTTGGACTCCATTTAATATTCCTTATCTGCAATACTCAAAAACAAGGAAAAAACAGAAACTGGCACTAGGCTCTAGATTAATAAGTTAGTCCCCAAAATAATATAAAATAGCACATTAATGCATATAAAACATCCAAAACAGATAATATAATAGCATGGAACAATCAAAAATTATAGATACGTTGGGGACGTATCACTTACCCAGGTTCGGGCCACCTCGCAATGTAAATGTCTACTCCTGTTAGCCCAAAACTTGTTTTCTCTATGGTGGCCACCCCCTCCTTATCTCGGCCTCGGTCCTCTTCCCCCGAAAATATCATGCGAGAAGGGTTGGTATAACAACCAGTTTGAAGGGGGACATGGTTGCAGCCTATCCTGACAAAAGGTAGTCTTCACGTGTTAAAGCCTATCATCGTGACGTGCCTGTGGGCTCGGGGATGATCCTGCCGAGCCCTCGGTATTGGTCCTCTTGCGAACCTTTTGGGGATTTTCTTTGGGAACCCGTGATTTGGCACTGCTACCTTATCACAAAATAGGAAAGCTTCTTGGTCCGCGCCTGCTCACGTGGCTCTGTGGGCCTCCCTGCATGGCATGCATCAGCCACATGAAGGGATGAGGCCGCGGGACCCTGTCGCGTTGTCTTTGACGTCCCTCTCCGATCCTCGCAGATGGCCTCAAGAGGGGGTCCCACGACAAGACCCCGGGAGGCGCCCTCAAGAGGGAATTTTTGATGTGGAATGCTACCTAACATATTTATCCATGTAATATTCTTTATTGTGGCATGAATATTCAGATCCGTAAGATTCAAAACAATAGTCTAATATTGACATAAAAACAGTAATACTTCGAGCACACCAACAAGGCAATCGTGTGCTTTTGAAATAACATGGCCTTAGAAAGTTATCCCTACAAAATCATATGGTCTGGCTATGCTCCATATTCCCCACACAAAGTATCTAAATCATGCACAACCCCGATGAACAAGTTAAGCAATTGTTTCACACTTTTAGTTTTCTCAAACCTTTTCAACATTCATGCAATACATGAGCGTGAGCCATGGATATAGCACTATAGGGGGAATAGAATATGGTGGAGGTTGCAAGGGAAGAAGGGAGAAGATAGTCTCACATCAACTAGGCGTATCAACGGGCTATGGAGATGCCCATCGATAGATATTAATGTGAGTGAGTAGGGATTTCCATGCAACAAATGCACTTAGAGATATAAGTGTATGAAAGCTCAAAAAGAAAACTAAGTGGTCATGCAAGAAAAATTCCACTAGTTATATCAAAGTGACAAAATAGGAGACTCTCTATCATGAAGATCATGGTGCTACTTTGAAGCACAAGTGTGGAAAAAGATAGCAGCAATTGTCCCTTCTCTCTTTCTCTTATATTTTTTTGGTGGGCATCTTTGGCCTCTTTTTTATTTATTTGGGGTTCACTGGCCTCTTTTTTATGTAAAGTACGGATACTCATCCCAACTTGTGAGGGAGTCATGGCTTCTATCATCCTTTTCTCACACGGGACAATGCTCTAATAATGAAAATCATCACACTTTTATTTACTTACAACTCAAAAAGAAAACAACAAGTCGATACCTAGAACAAAATATGACTCTATATGTAGTATGAAAGTGATGGTGCATGTCATGAAAAACGAAACGGTGGAAGTTGCATGGCAATATATCTCGGAATGGCTATGGATATGCCATAATAGGTAGGTATGGTGGATGTTTTGAGGATAATATATGGTGTCTGTTTTGAGGAAAATATATGATGGCTGTTTTGAGGAAGGTGGGTTTGATGTACCGGCGAAAGTTGCGCGGTACTAGAGAGGCTAGCAAAGGTGGAAGGGTGAGAGTCCGTATAATCCATGGACTCAACATTAGTCATAAAGACCTCACATATTTATTGCAAAAGTCTATTAGTTATCAAACAAAGCATTAGGCGCATGCTCCTAGGGGATAGGTTGGTAGGATTTAACCATCATGCGCTCCTGACCCTCATACAAAGGTTGTCATTAAACAAATCATGCTCCAACTTTGTTACATAATAGTTCACCATACGTGCATGCTACGGGAATCACAAACTTCAACACAAGTATCTCTTCCAATTCACAACTACTTACTAGCATGACTCTAATATTACCATCTCTATTATCTCAAAACTATATGCTAGGAATCAAACTTCTCATAGTAGTTAATGCACTTAATATGAAAGTTTTTATTATACCCCTCTTGGATGCCCATTATATTAGGACTAAAATCGTAATATAAAGAAATTACCATGCTGTTTTTAAAGAAACTCTCAAAATAATATAAGTGAGGTATGAGAGTTCAACAATTTCTATAAAATATAACACCACCATGCTCTAAAAAGATATAAGTGAAGCACTAGAGCAACATTGCCTAGCTCAAAAGATATAAGTGAAGCACATAGAGTACTCTAATAAATTCATGATTCAACGTGTCCCTCTCAAAAAGACGTGTGCAGCAAGGATGATTGTGTCAAACTAAAAAGCAAAGACTCATATCATATAAGATGCTCCAAGCAAAACACATATCATGTGGTGAATAAAAATATAGCCTCAAGTAAATTTACCGATGGATTGACGATGAAAGAGGGGATGCCTTCCGGGGCATCCCCAAGCTTAGGCTTTTTGGTATCCTTGAATATGGCTTGGGGTGCCTTGGTCATCCCCAAGCTTAGTCTCTTGCCACTCTTTATTCCATAGTCCATCAAATCTTCACCCAAAACTTGAAAACTTGACAACACAAAACTTCAACAGAAAACTCATGAGATCCGTTAGTATAAGAAAAATAAATCACCACTTAGGTACTATTGTGAAATCATTATTTACTTATATTTGTATAATACCTACTGTATTCTAACTTCTCCATGGTTCATACCCCCCGATACACCCCATAGATACATCAAAATAAGCAAACAACACAAACAAAACAGAATCTATCAAAAACAGAACAGTCTGTAGAAATCTGTAGACATCGAATACTTATGTAACTCTAAAAATTATGAAAAATGATGAAAATCAAGCCAATTTGTATATAAAATTTGTGTAAAAGTTTCAGATGAATTCGGTGCTCTGAAAAAATTAGAAAATTCCTGGACTGAGCGCAAAAGTTTCTATTTTCCAGCAAGATCAAATCAACAACTACCATAGATCACCCCAAAGGTTTTACTTGGATCAAACACTAATTTAAAAAAGAAAACACAATTATTACAGAAGTAATAATGTGCAAAACACACCAAAACAGAAACAAAAAAACAGAAAGCAAAATAAAATTGGGTTGCCTCCCAACAAGCGCTATTGTTTAACGCCCCTAGCTAGGCAAAACACAATTGATCTAGGTATTGTCATCTTTGGTATTGGAAAATTTTATGAGTACCTTATAAAATCCAAGGGGTTATTTCCTTTTCCCCCATTTTTAGGGGGAGGATCCATATTAGTGTGAAAAATATCCAAATGCTTATTGCAAAGGGTAATCAAAGTATTCAAACGATTAAGGTTCCCGTTGATATGTTTTAAGGGTTCGTGATATTGTTATAATTCAACCTACTGATTATGTAAGTCACTCAATGTGTCCAACACTTGAGCTCCCTCTTGTGAAAAAGTAAACCCCCTTTTTGGCGGAGGAACCCCCAAAATCCCTTCTAAGACTTCATAAGCGGCATTTGTGTCAAGCTCAATAAAATTCCCTTTAGAGGCGAAGTTTAGAAGCTCCCTATGATGCAAAGCTAAACCAATGTAAAAATTTCTAAGCAAAATTTTCGCATCCCCTTTAAGATTGGAAACACGATAATATTCCATTAATATATACCAAGCGTCTTTCAAAATTTCCCCTTGTTTTTGTTTGAAGTAAAGAACTTCAAAGTCTGGTGACAAGGGGGACGTGGTAATATTAGACATAGAGGTCCAGAAAGAAAGAGGCACCAAAAATAGGAAGAAAGAGAGGTGAATCTTTTTGGTATTTTCTGAAAATCGTTTTAGAAGTGGGGGAGAGGAAAATGACAGGCAAATGACAAATAAATTAAATGCAAGATATGAGTTTGTGATGGGTACTTGGTAGGCTTGATGTGTATCCTCACCGGCAACGGCGCAAGAAATCCTTCTTGCTACCTCTTGAGCATACGTTGGTTTTCCCTTGAAGAGGAAAGGGTGATGCAGTGAAGTAGATAAGTATTTCCCTTAGTTGTTGAGAACCAAGGTATCAATCCAGTAGGAGGAACAAACAAGTTACCAATGGATGCACCTACACAAACAATCAAACTCTTGCACCCAATGCTATAAAGGGGTTGTCAATCCCTTCATGGTTATTTGCAAGGATTAGATCCGATAGAGATAGATGTAAACGAGAATGGAAAGTAAAAGGTAAATAAATTGCAGAAAAGTATTTTTTGGTATTTTTGGTTTATAGATTTGAAAATATAGTATGAAAATTAGACCCGAGGGCCATAGGTTTCACTAGAGGCTTCTCTCATGATGGCAAGTATTACGGTGGGTGAACAAATTACTATCGAGCAATTGATAGGAAAGCGAATAATTATGAAGATATCCAAGGAAATGATTATGCATATAGGCATCACATATGTGTAAAGTAGACCGAAACGATTCTGCATCTACTACTATTACTCCACACATCGACCGACTCCTGCCTGCATCTAGAGTATTAAGTTCAAGAAGAACAGAGTAACGCATTAGGTAAGATGACATGATGTAGAGGGATAAACTGAAGCAGTATGATGAAAACCCCATATTTTTATCCTTGATGGCAACAATACAATACGTGCCTCGCTACCCCTACTGTGCCACTTGGTGAGGACACCGCAAGATTGAACCCAAAACTAAGCACTTCTCCCATTGCAAGAATTACCAATCTAGTTGGCCAAACCAAACCAATAACTCGAACAGACTTGCAAAGATATGAAATCATGCATATAAGAATTCAGAAAAGACTCAAATAATATTCATAGATAATCTGAACATAAACCCACAATTCATTGGATCTCGACAAACACAGTGCAAAAGAGTATTACATTGGATAGATATCCATGAAGATCATGAAGAACATGGTATTGAAGAGCAAAGAGAGAGAAGAATCCATCTAGCTACTAGCTATGGACCTGAAGGTCTGTGGTGAACTACTCACGCATCATCGGAAAGGGGCAATGGAGTTGATGTAGATGCCCTCCGTGATCGAATCCCCCTCCCACAAATTACCAGAAAAGGCTCCAAGATTGGATCTCTTGGGAACGGAGGCTTCCGGTGGCGGAAAAGTGTTTTCGTGGCTCCTGCTTGTATACAGGGAATATTTGTGAATTTATAGGCCAAGAAATAGGGTTAGGAGAGCTGCCATGGGCCCACAAGCCTGGGGACACGCCCAACCCCCCTGGGCGCGCCCATGTGTCTTGTGGCCACGCGATGGCTCTCCTGACTTCATTTCCAAGTCTCCTAGGTTGCTTCTGGTCCAAGAAAAATCATTCCGAAGATTTTACTCCGTTTGGACTCTGTTTAATATTCCTTATCCGCAATACTGAAAAACAAGGAAAAAACAGAAGTTGACACTAGGCTCTAGATTAATAAGTTAGTCCCAAAAATAATATAAAATAGCATATTAATGCATATAAACATACAAAACAGGTAATATAATAGCATGGAACAATCAAAAATTATAGATATGTTGGAGACGTATCACTTACCCAGGTTCGGGCCACCTCGAAGTGTAAATCTCCACTCCTGCTTGGTGGATTGCTTGAGGAAGAAGATGGGTACAAGGCGTGTTCTTGCCAGCCCAATTTTTTTTTCTCTATAGTGGCTGACCCCCTCCTTATGTGGGCCTCGGTCCTCTTCCCCCAAAAATATCAGGCGGGAAGGGTTGCCATAACAGCTAGTTTGAGGGGGGACAGGGTTGCAGCCTATCCTGACAAAAGGTTGTCTTCGTGTGTTAAAGCCCCTCGTCGTGATGTGCCTCTGGGCTCGGGGATGACCTCTGTCCTACCTGAAGGGTAACCTTTGGGGATTTTCTTTGGGAACCCACGAGTTGGCATTGCTCCCTTGTGACCAAAGAGGAAAGCTTCTTGGTCCGCGCCCGCTCGCGGGGCTCTGTGGGCCTCCCTGCGTGGCGCGCGTCAGCCACATGAAGGGATGAGGCCGTGAGACCCTATAGTGTTTTCTTGGACGTCCCTCTCCGATCCTCGCAGATGGCCCCAAGAGGGGGTCCCATGACAAGGCCCCGGGAGGAGCCCTCAAGAGGGAACGCTCCTTGCCTCTTGAGGGTGCTTGTCAGCACGCCCCTCGCGAGGAGGGGGCCCTCGCAAGGGTCTGAATCCTGAGGCTTGGTGTGGGGCCTCACCAGGCCCACGATACGTGCCGCGCCTTGGGACGCAGGCAGACGGGCCTGGGTACCCCCCAGTCCCATAGGCCCGACACAGCACACGTGTAGCTCGATGATGTCATCTTCTTCTGATACAGTAAGCGAGGTAGGGGAAGTAGATGGGGTCTCTAACAACACGATGACGTGGTGGAGACGGCAGTGGTGTAGTGTTGGCAAGGTTTCGTCAAGTACCTTCAGAACTACGAACGAGGAAGGACAAAAGAGATGGAAGAGGGACTGCGGCCTTGGGAAGGGGTATCGCCCTCTTGCAGCCCCTCATCTTTATATAGGCATGGGAGAGCCTGGTGGCTTACCCCCCAAGCCCTTAGCGTCATTTCCCAAGGGGGAGGAAGGAAATCCCTCCTTTCCTTCCCCACCGATCACTATCCCCCATTTTTAGAGATCTTGATGTTATTACTTTGGGATATGATCTTATCCTTTCAAGGGAATCTTAGTGTGCTTAGACCAGGTGTGTGGGGCATTGCATCACTACCCACGTCCATGTGGGTCCCTCCATGCACGTGGGCCCCACTCTAGAACCTTCTAGAACCTTTTCGGTACAATACCGAAAAATCTCGAACATTTTTCGGAACCCTGAATATGACTCACCATATATAAATATTTACCTCCATGCCATTTCGGAGCTCCTCGTGATATCCGGGATCTCATCCGGGACTCCAAACAATATTCCATCATCAATGCAATTATTCCAACACTACTCTGGCATCATCGAACGTTAAGCATGCAGACCCTACGTGTTCGAGAATCATGTTGACATGATCGAGACACATATCCGGTTATTAACCAATAGCGAGACATGGATGCCCATATTGGTTCCTACATATTCCATGAAGATTTTTCATCGGTTGAACCATGATGTCGAGGATTTGGTTAATCCCGTATGCAATTCCCTTTGTCCAACGATATGTTACTTGGCTGAGATTTGATCGTTGGTATATCCATCCCTAGTTCAATGTCATTACCAGCAAGTCTCTTTACTCCTCCCGTAATACAAGATCCTGTGACTAAACTCATTAGGCACCTGCTTGTAAGATTCTTGTGATATTATATTACCGAGAGGGCCTAGAGATATCTCTCTGTCACATAGAGTGATAAATCCCAGTCTCGATCCATGCAAACCTAACAGACGCCTTCAGAGCACATTTATGATCACCCAGTTATGAAGTGAAGTTTTATAGCACACAAGGTATTCCTCCGATATACTACATGATCTCATGGTCTTAGGAATAGATACTTAAGTGATACAATCATATGCTAAGCTTATGGTTAGGTCTTGTCCATCACATCATTCTACTAATGATGTGACCCCGTTATCAAATGACAACTCATGTATATGGCTAGGAAACCTTAACCATCTTTGATCAACGAGCTAGTCTAGTAGAGGCTCACTAGGGACACTATGTTGTTTATGTATCCACACATGTATTTAAGTTTCCAGTAAATACAATTCTAGCATGAATAATAAACACTTATCATGAACAAGGAAATATGATAATAACCATTTATTATTGCCTCTATTGCATATTTCCAATAGTCTCCCACTTGCACTAGATTCAACAATCCAGTTTACAACGTAATGTATTTGACACCCAACAGTTCTGGGTTGATCACGTTTTGCTCATGAGAGATTTTAGGCAATGGGTCTGCAACATTCAGATCCGTATGTACTTTGCGAACTGTATGTCATATGTAGATGATGCTCTCACATTCTTCTTGGAGATACTCTAAACGACTGCTCCACTATACGTATCCAGTTTGAGACTCAGATTCATCCGGATTGGTGTCAAAACTTTCATTGATGTAACCCTTTATGTCAAACTTTTTATCATCTCCATAAACAAGAAAGATTTCCTTAGTCCTCTTTAGGTACTTAAGGATATATTGTTGATCGTTGTCTAGTGATCTACTCCTAGATCACTCTGGTACCCCCTTGCCAGGCACATGGCAAGACACACATCGGGTATGATACACACCATGGCATGCATCATAGAGCCTATGGCTAAGGCAGAGGGGATGACCTTCATCCTTTCTCTTTCTTCTGTCACGGTCGTGCTTTGAGTCTCACTCAATTTCACAGCTTGTAACACATGCAAGAACTCCTTCTTTGACCGATCCATTTTGAACTCCTTCAAAATCTTGTCAAGGTATGTGCTTTGTGAAAGTTTTATCACGCGTCTTGATATATCTCTATAGATTTTGATCCCAATATGTAAGAAGCTTTACCCAGGTCTTTCATTGAAAAACTGCTTTCAAAACAACCCTTTTATGCTTTCCAGAAATTCTACATTATTACCAATCAACAATATGTCATCCACATAAACTATCAGAAATTCTTATAGAGCTCCCACTCACTTTCTTGTAAATACAAGCTTCTCCACAAACTTGTATAAACCCAAAACTCTTTGATCACCTCATCAAAGTGCATATTCCAACTCCGAGATGCTTGCACTAGTCCATAGATGGATCTCTAGATCTTGCATACCTTTTAGCATACTTAGGATCGACAAAAACTTCTGGTTGTATCATACACAACCTTTCCCTTAAGGAAACCATTAAGAAGCGCAGTATTGACATCCATCTGCCAAATTTCATAATCAAGGAATGTAGCAATTGCTAACAGAATCCTAACAGACTTTAGCATTGCTACGGGTGAGAAAGTCTCATCGTAGTCACCTCCTTGAACTTGTCGGAAACCCTTTGCAACAAGTCGAGCTTTATAGACAGTGACATTACCATCACCGTCTATCTTCTACTTAGAGATCCATTTGCTTTCAATTGCTGACGGTCATCGGGCAAGTCTTCCAAAGTCCATTCTTTGTTTTCATACATGGACCCTATCTCAGATTTCATGTCCCCTAGCCATTTGTCAGAATATGGGTCCATCATCGCTTCCTCATAGTTCGTAGGCTCACCATTGTCCAACAACATGACTTACAAGACATAATCACTGTACCACGCAGGGCAATACGTTTCCTTGTCGACCTACGAAATTCTGTAGTAACTTGATCCGAAGTTTCATGATCATCATCATTAGCTTCCTCTTCAACTGGTGTAGGCATCACATGAACATCTTTCTATGTTGCGGTACTCTCCGATTGAAGTGAAGGTTCGATAACCTCATCAAGTTGACCTTCTTCCCACTCACTTCTTTCGAGAGAAACTCCTTCTCTAGAAATGATCCATTCCAAGCAACAAATGTTTTGCCTTAAAATCTATGATAGAAGATATACCCAATGTTTATTTAGGGTATCATATGAAGACACACTTCTCCGCTTTGGGTTTGAGCTTATCAGGACGAAGCCTCTTGACATAAGCGTTGCATCCCAAAACTCTAAGAAACATCAACTTAGGTTTCTTCCCAAACCATAATTCATACAATGTCGTCTCAAGGGATTTAGATGATGCCCTATTTTAAGTGAATGCGGCTATCTCTATTGCATAACCCCAAAATAATAGTGGCAAATTGCTAAGAGACATCATAGAATACACCATATCCAATAGAGTACGATTGCGACATTCTAACACACCATTATGTTGTGGTGTTCAAGGTGGCATGAGTTGTGAAAAATTTCCACATAGTCTTAAATGCATACCAAACTCATAACTCAGATATTTTCCTCCACGATCATATCATAGACATTTTATCTTCTCGTCACGATGATCTTCATCTTCACTCTGATATATTTTGAACTTTTTAAAATTTTCAGACTTGTGTTTCATCAAGTAAATATACCCGTATCTACTCAAATTATTTGTGATGGTAAGAAAATAACGATATCCACCGCATGCTTCAACACTCATTGGATTGCACACATCAGTATGTATTATTTCTAATAAGTCCCTTGCCTGTTGCTTTGAACTAGAAAACGGGGTTTTGGTCATCTTGCCCATGAGGCATGGTTCGCATGTCTCAAGTGATTCCAAAAGTCCATCAGCATGGTGATTCTTCACGTGCTTTACACCAATATGATCTAAGCAACAGTGCCACAGGTATGTAGTACTACCATCGTTAACTTTACATCTTTTGACATTGATATTATGAGCATGTGTATCACTACAATCGAGATTCAATAAACCATTCACATTAGGTGCATGATCTAAAAAAATATTATTCATATAAACAGAACAACCATTATTCTGTGAGTTAAAGGAATAGCCGTCTCGCAATAAACAAGATCTAGATATAGTATTCATGCTCAACGTAGGCACCACATAACCATTATTTAGGTTTAAAACTAATCTCGAAGGTAAAACGAGCGTGCTGATGGTGATCATATCAACCTTGAAGACACTTTCAAAACACATCATCACCTCGCCCTTAGCTAGTCTCCATTTATTCCATAGCTTCGATTTCAAGTCACTAATATTAGAAACTAAAACGGTATCAAATACTTAGGCGCTACTATGTGCACTAGTAATGTACACATTAATGACATGTATATCAAATATACCTTTGTTGACGTTGCGAGCCTTCTTATCTGCCAAGTACTTAGGGGTAGTTTCGCTTCTAGTGGCCAGTTTCCTTGCAACGGAAACAGCCAGCCTCAGGCTTGGGTCCACCCTTGAGTTTATTCACAAGAGCAGCAACTGGCTTGCCATTATTTCTGAAGTTTCCCTTATTTCCCTTGCCTTTCTTGAAACCAATGGCTTTCTTAACCATCAACACTTGATGCTCCTTGATTTCTACCTCCACGACCTTAAGCATCGCAAATAGCTCAGGGATCGTCTTCTCCATCCCTTGTATGTTATATTTCATGACAAAGTTCTAGCAGCTAGGTGGTAGTGATTGTAGAACTCTGTCAATCATTGTCGTATCTAGAAGATTAACTCCCACTTGATTCAAGCGATTGTAGCACCCAAACATTTTGAGCACATGCTCACTAAATAAGCTATTCTCCTCCATCTTACAGGCAAAGAACTTGTCAGAGGCCTCATACCCCTCAACACGGGCGTGAAATACCAATTTCAGCTCTAGGGACATCTCATATGCTCCGTTGCACTCAAAATGTCTTTGGAGCCCTGATATCTATGTTGTAAAGCATGGCACATCGAACTATTGAGTAGTCATCAGAACGTGCCTCCCAGACGTTCACATCATCCACGGACTATGCTAGAGGGATTTGCATACCAAGCGTGCATCAAGGACATAAGCATTCTGTGCAACGTGAGGACAATCCTTAGATTTTGGACCGAGTCCGCATAATTGCTTACATTATCTTTTAACTTAGTATTTCTCTAGGAACGTATTAAAATTCAGGGGATCTACACCACGAGATATTGATCTATAACATAATTTGCAAAGACATTTAGACTTTGTTCATGATAGTTTGTTTAGTGAATCAAATTACTAATGAACTCCCACTTAAATAAACATACCTCAAGTTGTCTAAGTGGTACGTGATCCAAATTCACCAAGCCAAGTACGATCATCATGCGAGATGAGGAGGTTTCAATGGTGAGCACCTCCATGTTGATTGTATCTACTATATGACTCATGTTGGACTTTTCTGTCCTCCGTGTTCCGAGGCCATGTTTGTACATGCTAGGCTCATCATGTTTAACCCAAATATTATGCATGTGTAAAATTGTCTTACACCTTTTGTATGCGAAATAAGAGTCTATCACACCCAATCATGATGTGGTGCTTCGAAATGAAGAACTTTCGCAATGGTGCGTACTTAGGGAGAACACATTTTTTCTTGAAATTAAGTGAAGGGGTCATCTTATAACGCTACCGTCGTCCTAAGCAAAATAAGATGCATAAAATATAAACATCACATGCAATCAATATATGTGACATGATATGTTCATCATCATCTTTTGCTTTTCATCTCCATCTCCAAAGCACCAACATGATCTCCATTGTCACCGGCATGACTACATGATCTTCATCATCGTGTCGTCATGTAGTTGTATCTGCCAACAATTGCTTCTACAACTATTGCCAATGCATAGAAATAAAGTGAAGCAATTACATGGCATTTAATGATTGACACGCAGATCATACAATAAATTAAAGACAACCCTATGGCTCTTGCCGGTTTGCATACTCATTGTCGGATTTCGGGCTCCGCAAAACCCTTAAGATCCGAACACATGGGCATGTGCGAAGATCCCTATAGCCTCGTCTCCCTAGCTTGCTACTCGATGGACACAACGACGAACTCGCACGATGACGAGGAAGAAGATGAACATGACAATTTACCCAGGTTCGGGCCGCTGCAAAGCGTAATACCCTACCCCTTCTTTGGTGGATTGCCTCTTGAGGAAGTGATGTGGGTGAAATAACACAGTGTTCTTGGGCCTCCTGAGGGCTCTCTTGAGGTGTTCAAGGCCCTTTGTGGCTTTGCAGTGGATGAGTGGTGGAGTGGATTGTGCGGAGGATCAGATCGGTCCATCGGTGGGGTGCCCTCTCTATGGTGCAACCTACCCTCTATCTATAGTGGTGACCCGTGTCCTCTTCCCTTATCACAATGGCGGGAAGGGATCCCACAATGGCCAATTTCGAAAGGGGACAACAATACGTGCTCGCCCTGCCCAAAGGCAGTCTTCGGCTACAAAGTAGTTGTTGATGGCATAGGGATGGGCTCAACGATGACATCCGCTCTGCAGGATGGGTGGTTGTGGTCTTCTTGCACTGGAATGGAAACCTTTGGGGGTGCTTTGGGAACCCGCGTATGTCCTTGCTCCCTTTGCACCAAAGAGGAAACTGTGCCGCCTGGCGTACTGATGCCTGCCTGTCCTTCCTCGAGTCACCCTTGACTCTTGAGGCTGGGCCTTGCATAGAAATCTCCGCCGCTGCGGATGGGTCCTAAGGAGGCCCATCCTTCGTGGGTCTCGTCGCTGTTCTTCCTTGCAAGGCTAGGGCCCTCGCGAGGGCCTTGTCTCGAGTGGGGGCCGCGCTTGATCTTATTTGGCTGATGAAGTGGGCCATGCCCTGGGCCATAGGAAGGCAGGTCTGGGTACCCCCGTTCCCAGAACACCGACAGTAGCCTCTGGGCCCAAGGCACGCTCGAGCTAGCTTACGGGTGAAGCTTGGAGGGCGGCCCAAAGTGCCGTGGGCGCCAAACGCCTGCGGGCCAGGCTTGGCTCATGCCAAACGCCTCGGTGGTGGCACCTCCGCTCCTCAAGGGTATCTGGAACCTCACCCAGCCGAATTGGCATGACGCTTGGGCACTGCGCAGGCCATCATTGCTTTCCCTCGAGTGATGATGCTGCTTTGGGCTGCGCGGATGCGACTCTTCAGAGGGCAGGAGAGGTGACATGGATAGAACCATATTGACCAAACTACCCCACGGCGCGCGAGGGGCGCGCGATGCCTGCTCTCTCATGACGCCTTGTGGAAGCGGTTATGCCTATAAATCCGCCCCGTCCCTGGCCAGGGAAGGGTATTGCAGTCTTGAGGTTTCTCCTTGTTTCCTTCGCTCCTCCGGCAAAAAACCCTCTTTCCTTCTTGCCCCCTGTCCTTCATGGCATACGGAGGAAGCGATGCGGGCGTAGGGAAGCAGCCGGCTCCTCCGGCTCCTTCGTCGTCCTCTGGAGGCGGCGGCAGAGGGCCCTCGGGGTTGGTGCAAGTTCGCCAGCGATGGGCCCTGGTCGATGAGTAAGTATTTTGCCGCCTCTCTCTTCTCTTGTTCATCTATCCATCATCTGGAGTTTGATCTCCTGCCCCTCCTTCCAGTGTTCCCGTGGCCAAGAAACGCAAACTTGGCGAGCTTTAGGAGGAGGTAGAGACGCTGCAGGCCCGACTGACCACCATCGAGGCCGCCTTCGATGCCACCCTCCAGGGCGAGGCTGAGGCCCGGGCGGAGCTTGTGTCCCTCCAGGCCCAGGTGCAGGAGGCGGCCGATGCCGTGCAGGCCGCCAAGGACGAGGCGGCGCACGCCAGGCTGCTGGAGTTCCAGTGTGCCAAACAGTTCTGGGGTATCGCCGGCCACGTGGCCGACGCGGTGAGCCGGTTCATTAGGTACGCCCCCACGCTGCCAAACGTGCGCGGCGATGGGGGCTATCTAGAGTTCTTCCAGAGGGTGGTGGAGGCGCTGGAGACCGACGTCTCCCGCGTGGACGTGGACAGTGCGTCCGACACGCGCGACCTCCTAGACTTTGCCTAGACGCTTGTCTTCACCAACCTCCGTCGCCTCGCCCCGCAGCTTGACCTTGGGCACATCGGGGAGCTGGTGCCCGTCGGGCTCCAGCGCCCCCGCAGGGATGAGTTGGGCCTGCACGTGGAGGCCATGGTGGAGCGGTTCGTCCAGGTGCCCGCCGCCAACGAGGGGGACGATTCCGGCACCGGGCCAGCCGACAGCGTGGGTGGCGACTCCTCCTCTTCCTCCTAGGCATCCCCTGTTTCCCCTTACCGGTACCTGTAATGCTTGAACAAGAACCCTGCCCTGTGGGCGTTAATCTTTTGCATATTACCTTTGCCGTTTTGCTTTTCTTCCTCGCTTTGCTAGTTGTGGTGTTGGTCGGTGCCACCATGGTCATGGCCCTGCGTCAGCCCCCAATAGGGCCCCCGTGAGGCTCTCCCCCTCTAGGGCGACTCACAACCGTTGCTTCTGTCGGGCCCCGGGTCTTGCGGCTTGTCGCAATCGAGCGCCACCTCGCGTGTCGCCTCCTTTGTTGCTTCGTCCTTTAGGGGCCTCAGCTGCCGCATAGTAGCCATAGTTCCTACATTCTTAGGTTAGCGTGCACATTCCTTATTTCATCCTTGGGGTCATTATTGGGCCAGGAGGCTCATGATGGGCTTGATAGTGTACTTAGCTTTGTATGACGCTGGCGATCCTGCGCGTCGCGAGGCGAGACGGGCCATTCTGTCAAGCCGTGACTCCGTCTAGGATACTTTCCTCTTGTCTACTGAATGGTCTAGGGGCCCTTTCGGCACTCTGCGTCTGTAGGTCCCAGTCCCACACATTTCCCCACCACCGTTAGGTACGACCGGAGAGGACGTACTTCACGAGGCGAGGCCCCGGTACTCCTGATGCCGATCGGAAACCATGGACAACACCAGGAAGTCGAGTGGCATTATGACCGGTAAGGCTCCCGAGGCACATTGCCTAGGAACCCCCTTTTCAATACTCAAACCGCTCAACGTCGATGGGTCCCAATCCCGCGCATTTCCTCACCATCGTTAGGTATGACCGGAAACCAAGGACACACTTCGCGGGGCAAGGCCCCGACACTCTTCATGCCGACCGGAAACCAAGGATGACATCAGGGGTCGGGTGGCCTTATGACTGGTAAGGCTCCTAAGGCATGCTGCTCAGGAGCCCCCTTTGACGCTCGAGCGATCCCCCATTTCGTCCCTCCATGTGCCGCCTCAGGAGGCCCTGGGGCCTCCCGAGACTCCATGTTGTGATGTCATGCTACGGTCGGTGCCCCCAAGCAGGGGCCGACAGCTAAAACTCGAGTGCCCCTGAGGCGGCAGGTCCTCGCCATCTAGCTCTGTGGCTCCTCAGGGCGGTGCGGAGCGTTCGGCTCCTTGCCAAACACCATTCAGAAAGAGAGACTTCAAACGCGAAAACTCAGAGAGAAAAGTCCCCCCCCCTTTTAAAAAAAATATAAAGTTTCGAAATTCTCAGGCTTCATTCCAAAGAAAAAAATGGCAACTTGAACATCAAAAAGGAGCAAGCAAATGCCGCGTCCGGCTCCTAGGCTATCTGTCGTCTTCCCCCAGCGCTGAGCGTAGGGCATCCACGTTGCATGGGCATAGCCATTGACGGGTAGTGTTGTCTTCTCTGCCAGCTCCGGGCTGTGGCTGCCACATTGCGTGGAAGGAACTCCTCCACGTCCTCGGGGGGCTCTGGGCACATATAGCCCGCTCATTATTACGTGAGAGTGTCATGGCCCTGGGCAAGCCCCCAGGTGCATGGCTTGTTGGCTCTCAGCCGCATCGAAGACCATCCTGTGCATTTCTGCCCGGTTGCGCGCCCTTATGAGCCTAACCCGAGTGCATCGCTCCCCATGCGACCTCAGGACTGAGCTCCCAAGGCCCAAACATGAGCGCGATGCATCGACACGGCCATAAGGGTATTTTGTCAGTGAAGTATGCCTCGTGAGATGCCCACGCGTCATCCGAACGAGGTCCCGAAGGACTCGGGAGGCCCATCCTCCTGAAGCTGTGCATGCGTCATAGTTGCCACGAGCGGCCCGCATTGCATTTTTCTTGCTGCTCCCCCAAGCCATTATTCCTGAGGCCTGTGGGGTTATTCCATTGTTGCTTGCCCGCGGGGGCGTTGGCTCGCGCCACGCCCCGGGCGCCCCGGGGCGCCCTCCAGCTCGCTCCGCCTAGGCCCGGTGCCCCGTCGATCGGAGCCCCTAGGCCCGGCTCGGGGAGGATGCCCAGGGCCCCCCTTACTCTTGAGAAGTGCTGGCATCCGCGTCGGGCGGCTAATCCGCGTCGGGCGCCTATTCCATGCCAGGCGCCTGATCCATTCCTCCACCTGGCGGAAGGACGTAACAGGGTACATAGGGTTCTACGTAGGTACTCGGTCCTCCTCGTGATCCGCTCATAGGTGCGCCAGGGGCGCTCCCTCTTGGCGGTGGCGGGAATCCGCCCCGCGCGTGTTGCTCGCTAACCCTCCTGCATCAGGCCTCGGAACGGAGTTGCTTACCTCTGCCTCTGCCGCCTGGTGGGCCGCGCGTCTCGTTGTGTGGATTGTTCCCTTGGCGACTCGGTGCGCCTCTGCCGCTGTTGCTTGTTTGTCTAGACGCCTACGTCGCCTACTGACTGCGTTAGATGGCACGCTCCCGCCTGGACAGCCTTGACTACTGAGGGCCAGCCGGGTTGCTGTGATGCGCGTTGGTGCGTGCACATGTCGCTTCGTCGTTCCCTTCGTGTGCCTGGTGGGCATGGCTGGGCTGCACCCTAAATCTAGTCACCGGGATTCGTATGAGGATCAACATAACATGTGGTGCCCCCCGCTCGGATCCGTTCGGTACTGGGGGTCCCTCCGTCGGCGGTCTGGGGAGCGGGCACGAAGTGCAAGCCTTCGACACATGGTGCATGTGGCCTTGGAGAGGAGGGAGGGGAGATGTCCCTCTGCATGACGGTGACCAACTCCATGATGTGGTCGGCCCACGTGTCGAAGCCGGCATGCATAGGTTGGTGGTGACGCATCTCGCTTGCTAGCAGTAGCGCGTCGTGCGTGTTGACGTCTCCCACGTAGGTGTGGCGCGCCGCTGGTGCCGGGGGCGCTGGTCGCCCGCCGTGCGCTTGAGCAGTGCCAAAGGCGGTGACAGTAGAGGCAGCGCTGGTGACCTGGTACGGACTGCTCAGTCGCCCTTCAACTGCCATGGCGGGGTTTAAGGAAACTGACCTGCAATAGCCCGGGGAAGCTTGCTGAGTGCTGGCCATTGGAGTAGCGTAGCTTGGGAGGGACGGAGTTGGGGAAGACTCCGACATACCCCTACCTGGCGTGCCACATGTCGGATTTTGGGCTCCGCAAAACCCTTAAGATTCGAACACATGGGCGTGTGCGAAGATCCCTGTAGCCTCATCTCCCTAGCTCGCTACTCGATGGACACAACGACGAACTCGCACGATGACGAGGAAGAAGATGAACACGATAGTTTACCCAGGTTCATGCCACTGCGAAGCATAATACCCTACTCCTGCTTTGGTGGATTGCCTCTCGAGGAGGTGATGTGGGTGAAATAATACAGTTTTCTTGGGCCTCTTGAGGGCTCTCTTGATGTGTTCGAGGCCCTCTGTGGCTTTGCTATGGACGAGTGGTGGAGTGGATTGCGCGAAGGATCAGATCAGTCCGTTGGTGGGGTGCCCTCTCTACGGTGCAACCTACCCTCTATCTATATTGGTGACCCGGCTCCTCTTCCCTTATCACAATGGCGGGAAGGGATCCCACAATAGCCAATTTTGAAGGGGGACAGCAGTACGTGCTCGCCCTGCCCAAAGGCGGTCTTCACCTGCAAAGTAGCTGTCAACGGCGCAGGGATGGGCTCAGCGATGACATCCGTTCTACGGGACAGGTGGTGGTGGTCTTCTTGCACTGGAATGGAAACCTATGGGGGGGGGTGCTTTGGGAACCTGCGTATGTCCTTGCTCCCTTTGCACCAAAGAGGAAACTGCGCCACCTGGCGTATTGACGCCCGCCTGTCCTTCCTTGCGTCACCCTTGACTCCTGAGGCTGGGGCTTAAATCTCTACCACTCCAAAGGGGTCCTGAGGAGGCCCATCCTTCGTAGGTTTCATCGTTGTTCTTCCTTGTGAGGCTAGGGCCCTCGCGAGGGCCTTGTCTCGAGTGGGGGCCGCGCCTGATCTTATTTGGCTGATGAAGTGGGCCATGCCCTAGGCCATAGGTAGGTAGGTCTGGGTACCCCTGTTCCCAGAACGCCGACACTCATTGACATACAAGTTGCGAAAACTGTTACAAAACATGATCATCTCATACATCAACCATATATAAAATCATGTATTGGCCATATCACATGACAGGATCGGTATGGTTGACTAGAGGGGGGTGTCTGTGAATAGGCAACTACCAATTTTTAGCTTTTCTTAACAAATTAGATTTAGCAACACATAGGTTGTCTAGATATGCAACTAGGTGAAAAACCTATATTATGCTAACAACAACAACAATACAAACAAGCAAGAAGATCATACAAGTAAAGATTCTAGAAAGTAAAGGTAAGAAGTAACCATAAGTGGAACCGGTGGAGACGAGGATGTGTTATCGAAGTTCCTTCCCTTTGAGGGGAAATACATCTCCGGTGGAGCAGTGTGGAGGCACAATGCTCCCCAAGAATCCACTAAGGCCACCATATTCTCCTCACGCCCTCACACAATGCATGGATCCATGATTCCACTAGTGGTGCCCTTGAAGGCGGCGACTGAACCTTTACAAACAAGGTTGGGGCAATCTCCACAATTTAATCGGAGGCTCCCAACACTAGCACGAAGCTTCACCATAGTGGATTGTGGGTCTGAGGTGACCTGAACCGTCTAGGGTGCTAAAACACCCAAGAGTAACAAGATACACAAGGGATTAGTTGGGAGAATCAAATTTCTCTTGCTGGAAGTGTAGATCGGGGCCCTCTCAACCAAACCCTAGAATATCAACAAGTTTTGTTGGCTAGGGAGATAGATAGGGTGAAAATGGAGCTTGGAGTAACAATGGAGCTTAGATATGGAAGAGGTGGTCTTCTTGAGGAAGAAGACCCCCTTTATATAGTGGGGGAACAAATCCAACCATTACCCCCTCTCAGCCCGTACACAAGTGGTACTACCGCTCAGATGAGCGGTACAACCGCTTGGGCGGCAGAGCCAGCTACACAACCAATGACCCAGGGCTACGAGCCGGTAGTTCCGTTTGAGCGGTACTACCTCTCGCACCAGCAGTACTACTGTTGGGGTTGAAGTGTAGAGGTCTCAAACTCATGGAGCGGTAGGTGCAAAGGTAGTATCTCCGGGGCGGTACTACCGCTCACATGAGTGGTACTATCACCTACAGGCGGTAGTGGCTTGCCCTACCTCCGCCTAGAATCGACTGAGTGTCCAAGGCCCAAAAGGTAGGGTGGTAGTTGAGCAGTAGTAACATGCGGTACTATTGGTTAGTGGCGGTACTACCACGTTGTATACCGTCCCAACAATCGCTTAGTCCGACACGAAAAGTCGAGACTCCAGAGCGAGTGGTACAACGCGCGGTACTGGTCAGTGATACTATCGCCTATAGGTGGTACTACCGCTAGCCATAGCGGTACTACTGCTTGTGTGAGCGGTACTGTCGCGTGTCACCTCTAGGTCCAGAACATAAGGACACGGAGGAACAAATCCATCAAAGCGGGAAAGGAGCAGGGGTGCGAAAGAAAGTGTATCTATTTATTCCACCCAAACCTTTCCGATGCGTATCCCCTCTTAATAGTACGGTTTTCCTACGACTCAATTCCACCTAAAACAAAACGCGGGAAAAAACAACCATCACCATTATTGTCCACCAAGGGGCTATAATCATCTTGTGCCATATGATGAATTATCTGAAATGCGTAATGCACACGATTAGTCCACAAATGCATTGTCATCAATCACCAAAAGCACTAAGGGAGAAATATACCCTAATAGTCTCCCCCTTTTTGGTGGATTGATGACAATGCGGGATTTGCACAAGGAATATTAGACGATAGAAAGCAAACCCCAACATCTACAAAATATAGACGGGCTCCCCTAGACGTGTGCACTAATTTTGATATGCTTTTGGAATGCAAAGCACACACACTAGGATCAACACTCACCCTATATTTTATAGACATGCAATACTTGTAATAACAAGAAGATCGGTAAGCATATATGCAAGTGATAGATAACGAGCATGGACATAGGACACAAGATAAGCATAGACTCACAAACTAACAGAGGATAAAGACATAAAGAGATAAGTAAATGGTAGCATATGTCTCACACCATATGACTCGACCTTTAAGTCTCACAAACACAAACCAAAGAAAACGATAAAAAAGTTCACGAGTGAAGAAAGCAAGCAACCAACTTAGACACACTCGTGACTCAGCAAACCCCTAAACTCCCCCCTTGGCATCGAGACACCAAAAAGGACAGAGAGTACTAAGACGACCCGAGGCGGTAGCAACTCATGGGACCATATTCAATATTCCCCAGACTCGCTGGAGCTGAGAGCTGATGTGCGAGGCTGATCAACATCTGAATCCCACTTGCAGTTAAGGGAAGTCCAGGTCTCCTCATCTGTAACTTTGTCCTTAGATCCACTGGGAATATCCATGCCAAGGTGCATGTCCATAGCCTTGTGACGGCTCCTAGCCACCTTCTGTGCCACATGAGCTTCATACTGACTGTGAGCTTGCATGCCGAACATCTTCTTTATCTTCTTTTTCCACTTGTTTGCCCAAGTTGGCTCCCCGCTGGATGACGCATAACCGGGATCCGTGCTCTCAATACCAGCCTCATCCTCATCCTCTACAAAGTCCACTTCTGGAGCAACATGAGTGCTCCACTTGTCCTTCTGTCTCAGTTGCACAACCTCATGGGGAACCAGCTCACCACATTCAAATAGGATGTCTGGAAAGATGTTATTCCAAGTCCTATCAATCAGATGCATCAAGTAGGGAGCATATATGGGACATTTGCACTCTGTAACCACTGAAAGGAGCTCAGACCACATGGCGTGTGAAACATCCAGAACCTCTACCTCCTCTTTGCCCCTCATATTCTAACAATATAGCAGCATATCCACTAAGTAAGAGTGTACCTGATCCAAGTTCCCCACACAAGGAGAAAGGGTGTTCCTGAAGATGTGGTGCACGATGCCAATAAGTGGTTCAAGCACATAGGTTGGCTTGCTAGTGGTGCAGCAGATCTTCTCAATGGACTAGGGCCAAAGATGGCTCTTGTGAGTGGAGGTAATCTCTGTGTGAGGGCAAAATACAATTGGGGTATGGAGCCCCTAATCATTGTAGCACAACAGACTCATGAAGTCCTTCCAGGTAGCAGAGAGTCTCTTGCCATTGGTCATCCAAGTTAAAGTCCAGTCCTCATCTGAGCCAAGATGGACCATAGCAAAGAATACAACCACAATTTCTGCATCAAAGTCCTTGTTGAACTGAATCAGGCTGATAATACCTAGATTCTCACATAACCAAAGTGCATCACCAAAATAGTTAACATTCTTCTGTAGGCGATCCATATCAATAGACTTGACATGAGGAACACACAAGTTCTTCTTTGCTTTGAGCACGTCATGATAAATAGAACCTTGCTGCCTTGTCAAGAAGGGGCCGTTGAGAAGGGCTTGCTCTTGAGGATCGATGTAGGGGTTGCGACGACAAAGAACACACAACTATTTTCTTGGCATCTGATTCATTGATGGAGCCTTCTTGGTTTTGGATGTAGTCTGCTTGGCCTTCAGCTTGGGAGGTGCATTGGGGTTGGCACTGTCATCTCAGGCTGTACGGTAGCGCTTAGAGACACCCTCGCGACTTGGATTCATACGATGCTCCTGATGAGTAGAGATGCTACCAGCTTGAACCGACAACACATAGAGAGGGAAAAGCAGGTGTAAACAAAATGCATAAGCCAAAATAAAAATAGGGAGTAAACCTCAAGTTGAATTGAAAAATGTGTGAGTTTGACAACACAGTCGGTATTACCTCCTACAATAGGTGGTAGTACCCTTCCAGGTGGCGGTTACTGGGGCAACCACTACCGTGGGTCAGATCTGGTACTATCAGTTACACCAAACACAAATATTTTCCAATATAACTTCAAATCTACTCACTAGCGGTCTTCCACATCCTACTCATTCCTCGATTTGACTATATCTTCCATGCTAATCACATGCTAATCACAACAGAGTATTCAATATCTTCCATGCTAATCACATTATTGGCGGTTCCCAAATAGATTTAAATTTTATTCCCCCTCCACCATTCAAACACATTCCATGGTAGGACAAATCCACGGTTTCCCTCTAAACAATCAACTTTCTATGGGGAGTTTTTGTTTATGTATTTTTGTGTTATGCAGGACTAGGAATCCTTTTTACCATCCTCTCTCGTGCAATGAAAAGTGAATAAACACTCATCTTGAGAATAACTCCCTTAGCATGGAAGATAATGACCACTCCATCGCTCCATGAGTGGTACGAGCACAAAGAACAGATGTTTATTTGAATGTTTAGAGGTGGCACATGCAAATTTACTTGGAATGGCAGTGAAATACCATACATAGGTAGGTATGGTGGACTCCCATGGAAGAAACTTGGCTCAAGGATTTGTACTTGCAAGTAATATCTCTACTTAGTTCGAATTTTTGGCTAGCAAAAGGTTCTATACAAGCACCACATGTTGGAGGATCTATAACAATATAACTTCTATGCAAATATACCCAAACATAACCATTACTTTGTCTTCCTTGTCCAACTTCAACTAATTTGCTCAAGTTTGAAAATAATTAATGGGTATTCACAATCATAGAAGATGTCCAAGATAATATATTTGTATGTGAAATTCTCTTCCTTATACTAATCATTCATGAATTGGTTGTATGACCAATATTGTGATAGTCAAGCTTCAAAAGATTTCACTTTCTAAACCCAATGTGAAGCTACTACTAGGCATGATATGAACATATAATTTCAACTTCATGGTATTCAATTCATTCAACGATTTACTCGTAGGATATAAGTGAAGCACAAGAGTAAACATCAAACTACTCTCAAAAGATATAAGTGAAGATCAATGCGTAGTCAAATAATTAAGTAGCTATATGAGGGCTCTCTCTCTCAATAAATATTTTTAGATCTGAGTATTTTGTTTAAACAACAAGAAAATAAAAATAGCACTCCAATAATAGCACATATCATGTGGACAAATAAAAATTTAGGTTCAACATAGGCTAACTGATAATTGTTGATGAAAAGAGGTGGGTGCTACCTCTTGAGCATGCGTTGGTTTTCCCTTGAAGAGGAAAGGGTGATGTAGCAAAGTAGATAAGTATTTCCGTTAGTTGTTGAGAACCAAGGTATCAATCCAGTAGGAGGAACAAGCAAGTCACCAATGGATGCACCTACACAAATAATCAAAATCTCGCGCCCAACAATATAAAGGGATTGTCAATCCCTTCACGGTTATTTGCAAGGATTAGATCCGATAGAGATAGATGTAACGAGTGCGGAAAGTAAAAGGCAAATAAATTGCAGCAAGTATAGATCTGAAAATATTTGATGGAAAATAGACCCCGGGGCCATAGGTTCACTAGCGGCTTCTCTCTTGAAGGCAAATATCATGGTGGGTAAACAAATTACTGTCGAGCAATTGATAAAAAAGCGAATAATCATGTAGTTATCCAAGGCAATGATAATGCATATAGGCATCACGCCCATGACAAGTAGACCGAAACGATTCTGCATCTACTACTATTACTCCACACATCGACCGACTCTTGCCTGCATCTAGAGTATTAAGTTCATGGAGAACAGAGTAATACATTAAGAAATATGACATGATGTAGAGGGATAAACTCAAGCAATATGATTAAAACCCCATCTTGTTACCCTTGATGGCAACAATACAATACATGCCTCGCTACCCCCAGTTTTTCACTTGGTGAAGACACCGCAAGATTGAACCCAAAACCAAGCACTTCTCCCATTGCAAGAATTACCAATCTAGTTGTCCAAACCAAACCAATAACTTGAACAGACTTGCAAGGATATGAAACCATGCATATAAGAAATCAGAGGAGATTCAAATAAGATTCATGGATAATCTGAACATAAACTCACAATTCATCGGATCTTGATAAACACACCACAAAAGAGGATTACATCGGATAGATCTCCATGAAGATAATGAAGAACATGGTAGTGAAGATCAAAGAGAGAGACAGAATAAGCCATCTATCTACTAGCTATGGACCCGTAGGTCTGTGGTGGACTACTCACGCATCATCGGACGGGCAATGGAGTTGATGTAGATGCCCTCCGTGATCGAAACCCCCTTCGATAGATTACCAGAAAATGATCCAAGATTGGATCTCTCGGGAACGAAGGCTTCCGACGGCGGAAAAGTATTTGCGTGGATCTCTTCGATGTTGGGGGAATATTTGGGTATTTATAGGCCAAGAATTAGGGTTAGGAGACCTGCCAAGAGGCGACAAGCCTGCTAGGCGTGGCCAGGGGGCCGCGCCTAGCAGGCTTGTGGCGCCCTGGCACCTCCCCAGATGTGCACTCCAAGCTTGGACGACTTGTTTCCTTCTAGAAAAATTCCTTCCATAGGTTTTATTCCGTTTGGACCCCGTTTAATATTTTTGATGTGGAGTGCTACCTAACATATTTATCCAAGTAATATTCTTTATTGTGGCATGAATATTCAGATCCGTAAGACTCGAAGCAAAAGCTTAATATTGATATAGAAACAGTAACATTTCAAGCATACTAGCAAAGCAATTGTATCTCTTCAAAATATAATGGCAAAATAAAGTTATTCCTACAATATCATATGGTTTGGCTATGCTCCATCTTCCCCACACAAAGTATTTACATCATGCACAACCCCGATGAAAAGTCAAGCAATTGTTTTCACACCTTTATTTTCTCAAACTTTTTCAACTCTCACGCAATACATGAGCGCGAGCCATGGATATAGCACTATAGGTGGAATAGAATATGGTGGAGGTTGTCAAGAAAAGGGAGAAGATAGTCTCACACCAACTAGGCATATCAACGGGCTATGGAGATGCCCATCAATAGATATCAATGTGAGTGAGTAGGGATTGCCATGCAACAGATGCACTAGAGCTATAAGTTTATGAAAGCTCAAAAAGAAACTAAGTGGATGTGCATCATGAAGAAACATTCCACTAGCTATATGAAAGTGACAAAATAGGAGACTCTCTATCAGGAAGATCATGGGGCTACTTTGAAGCACAAGTGTGGCAAAAGGTAGTAGCAATATCCCTTCTCTCTTTTCTCTCATTTTTGTTGTTGTGCATCTAAGGCCTCTTTTATTCATTTTTGGGCTTCGCTGGCCTCTTTTATTTTTCATAAAGTCCAGACTCTCGTCCTTACTAGTAAGGGAATCATAGCTTCCATCATCCTTTCCTCACATGGGACATGCTCTATAATGAAAATCATCACACTTTTATTTACTTACAACTCAAAAGGAAAATTACAACTCGATACCTATGACAAAATATGACTCTATATGCAATATGGAAGTGATGGTGCATGCCATAAAAGGAAACGGTGGAAGTTGCATGGCAATATATCTCGGAATGGCTATGGAAATGCAATAATAGGTAGGTATGGTGGCTGTTTTGAGGAAAGATATATGGTGGCTGTTTTGAGGAAGGTATATGGTGGCTGTTTTGAGGAAGGTGTTTGTTGTATCGGCGAAAGTTGCGCGGTACTAGGAAGGCTAGCAAAAGTGGAAGGGTGAAAGTGCGTATAATCCATGGACTCAACATTATTCATAAAGAACTCACATACTTATTGCAAAAAGTCTATTAGTCATTTAAGCAAAGTATTAAACGCATGCTCCTAGGGGGACGTTGGTAGGAGTTAACCATCGTGTGTCCCGACCCTCACACAAGGGTCGACAATCTATAAAGAAGTCATGCTCCGACTTCCTTACATAGCGATTCACCATACATGCATGCTACGGGTATCACAAACCTTTACACAAGTATTTTACAAAATCACAATTTACTTACTAACATGTCTCTTAACATTACCATCTTTATATCTCAAAACTTTATGCAAGGAATCAAACTTCTCATAAATACTCAATGCACTTAATATGGAAGTTTTTATAATATCCCTTTTGGATGCCTATCATATTAGGACTAAATTCATAACCTAGACCAATTACCATGCTGTTTTTATAAACTCTCAAAATAATGTAAGTGAGGTACGAGAGTTCAAGTATTTCTATAAAATGAAAACACCACCATGCTCTAAAAGATATAAGTGAAGCACATAGTGTAAAATTGCCCAACTCAAAAGATATAAGTGAAGCACAAAGAGTATTCTAATAAATACATGATTCAGCATGTCTCTCTCAAAAGATGTGTTCAGCAAGGATGATTGTGGCAAACTAGCAAGCAAGGACTCATATCATACAAGACGCTCCAAGCAAAACACATATCATGTGGTGAATAAAAATATAGCCTCAAGTAAACTTACCGATGGAGTGAAGACGAAAGAGGGGATGCCTTCCGGGGCATCCCCAAGCTTAGGCTCTTTGGAATCCTTGAATATGACTTGGGGTGCCTTGGGCATCCCAAATCTTAGGCTCTTACCACTCCTTATTCCATAGTCCATCCAATCTTTACCCAAAACTTGAAAACTTCACAACACAAAACTTAACAGGAAACTCGTGAGATCCGTTATTATAAGAAAATAAATCACCACTTTAGGTACTGTTGTGAACTAATTCTTTATTTATATTGGTGTTATAACTACTATAATCTAACTTTTCCATGGCTCATACCACATGATACAACCCATAGATTCATCAAAATAGGCAAACAACTCAAAGAAAACAGAATCTGTCAAAAGCAGAACAGTCTGTAGCAATCTGGAAACTTCGTATACTCCTGTAACTCAACAAATTCTGACAAATTAGGACAAATTGGGAATTGATATATAAATCTTTTTTAAAAATTTAATATCATTTGGACCCTTTGAAAAAATTAGAAAATTCCAGGACTGAGCGCAAAAGTTTCTATTTTACAGTAAGATGAAATCAACAACTACCATAGATCACCGCAAAGGTTTTACTTGGCTCAAACACTAATTAAAACACCCAAACACAATTACTACAGAAGTAATAATGTGGGAAACACTCAAAAATATAAGCAAAAACAGAACACAAAAATAAAATTGGGTTGCCTCCCAACAAGCGCTATTGTTTAACGCCCCTAGCTAGGCAAAACATAGTAGATCTAGGTATTGTCATCTTTGGTATGCAATCCAAAAGTAGCTCTCAAAGGTAATCTTATTTTATTTCTAGGAAAGTGTTCCATTCCTTTCCGTAATGGCAATTGGAATCTAATGTTTCCTTCTTTCATGTCAATAATTGCACCAATAGTTCTAAGGAAAGGTCTACCAAGAATAAGAGGACATATAGGATTGCAATCTATATCAAGAACAATGAAATCTACGGGTACATAATTCCTATTTTCAACAATAAGAACATCATTAATCCTTCCCATAGGTTTCTTAATAGTGGATTCCGCAAGATGCAAATTTAGAGAGCAATCATAAAGATCATGGTAACATAGCACATCACATAAAGTTTTCGGAATTGTGGAAACACTAGCACCCAAATCACACAAAGCATGGCACTTATAATATTTGATTTTAATCTTAATAGTAGGTTCCCACTCATCATGAAGCTTTCTAGGAATAGAAACCTCTAATGAAGTTTTTCTTCAAAAGATTTCATCATATCATCAACTATATGGTTAGTAAAAGCCTTATTTTGACTATAGGCATGAGGAGAATTCAACATGGATTGAAGCAAGAAAATACAATCAATAAAAGAGAAGCTATTATAATTAAAGTCCTTGAAATCCAAAATAGTGGGTTCATTGCTATTTAAATTTTTCACCTCTTGAATCCCACTTTTAAATCTTAGCATTAAGATCTATAGACTCCAAATCATTGGGACGCCTTGTAACTAAAGTTGACTTATCTCCAGTCCCATCATTATCAATATTTATATTGGAAAACAAATATTCAATAGGAATCACATCAATCACTTTGATATCTTCATCATTATTAAAAGATTCTAGATTAGCAGCTATCTTATTGACTAAGGTAGCTTTTTTATCAGAAATTTGGCCTACTAAATCTTCAAGATGAGAAAACTTAGATTTCAATCCAAAAAAGTCTTTAGACATATCATCGAGTTCCTTCTTCATGTATTCAAGCATACTCTTTTTTTCTTTAAGCTCGTTTCTAAAGAAGTTATTATGGTCAAATTGAAGGGACATGGATTTTTTAGCATTGTCCTCAATATCTTCCAAGTTCCTAAGATAAGGATTAAAATCATTGGGTGGAGCCATAAAGACAAACGAACTATCACACAAGCAAACAAAAGGCAAACGAAAGAAGGGCGAATAAAAAGGCAAATATTTTTGGTATTTTCCGAAAATCATTTTAGAAGTGAGGGAGAGGAAAACAAGAGGCAACTGGCAGATAAAGTAAATGTAAGAGATGAGTTTGTGATGGGTACTTGGTAGGCTTGATGTGTATCTTCCCTGGCAATGGCGCCAGAAATCCTTCTTGCTACCTTTTGAGCATGCGTTGGTTTTCCCTTGAAGAGGAAAGGGTGATGCAACGAAGTAGATAACTATTTCCCTCAGTTGTTGAGAACCAAGGTATCAATCCAGTAGGAGGAACAAGCAAGTCACCAATGGCTGCACCTGCACAAATAATCAAACTCTTGCACCCAACGCTATAAAGGGGTTGTCAATCCCTTCACGATTATTTGCAAGGATTAGATCCGATAGAGATAGATGTAAGGAGTGCGGAAAGTAAAAGGTAAATAAATTGTAGCAAGTATAGATCTGAAAATACATGATGGAAAATAGACCCGGGGGGCATAGGTTTCACTAGAGGCTTCTCTCTTGAAGGCGAATATCATGGTGGGTAAACAAATTACTGTCAAGCAATTGATAGAAAAGAGAATAATCATGTACTTATCCATGGCAATAATCATGCATATAGGCATCACATCCGTGACAATTACACCGAAATTATTCTGCATCTACTACTATTACTCCACCATCGACCGACTCCTGCCTACATCTAGAGTATTAAGTTCATGAAGAACAGAGTAACACATTAAGGAAGATGACATGATGTAGAGGGATAAACTCAAGCAATATGATGAAAACCCCATCTTGTTAGCCTCGATGGCAACAATACAGTACGTGCCTCCCTACCCCTACTTTATCACTGGGTGAGGACACCGCAAGATTGAACCCAAAACCAAGCACTTCTCCCATTGCAAGAATTACCAATCCAGCTGGCCAAACCAAACCAATAACTTGAAGAGACTTGCAAGGATATGAAATCATGCATATAAGAAATTAGAGGAGATTCAAATAAGGTTCATGGATAATTTGAACATAAACTCACAATTCATTGAATCTTGACAAACACACCACAAAAGAGGATTACATCGGATAGATCTCTATAAAGATCATAAAGAATATGGTATTGAAGATCAAAGGGAGAGAAGAAGCCATCTAGTTACTAGCTATGGACCTGTAGGTCTGTGGTGGACTACTCACGCATCATCGGAGGGGCAATGGAGTTGATGTAGATGCCCTCCGTGATCGAAACCCCCTCTGGCAGATTACCGAAAAAGGCTCCAAGATTGGATCTCTCGGGAATGGAGGCTTCCAGCGGCGGAATAGTATTTCCGTGGCTCTCTTCGATGTTGGGGGAATATTTGGTTATTATAGGCCATGAATTAGGGTTAGGAGACCTGCCAGGAGGCGACAAGCCTGCTAGACGTGGCCAGGGGGGCCCGCTCCTAGCAGGCTTGTGGCGCCCTGTCACCTCCCCTGACGTGCACTCCAAGCTTGGATAACTTGTTCGCTTCTAGAAAAATTCCTTCCGCGTGTTTTATTCCGTTTGGACTTCGTTTAATATTCCATATCTACAAACCCCAAAACAAGGAAAAAATAGAAACTGGCACTTGGCTCTAGATTAATAGGTTAGTCCCAAAAATAATATAAAATAGCATATTAATGCATATAAAACATCCAAAATAGATAATATAATAGTATGCCATCATCAAAAAATATAGATACGTTGGAGACGTATCAGTGGGATGCGTCGCATCCCCAAGATTAGATGCTTGAGACTTCTTGAAATATTTACTTGGGGTTCCTCGGGCATCCCAAAGCTTATGCTTTTGTATATCTTTCAATCCTCTCATATCCCGGTTTCACCTAAGTCTGAAAACAACTTCGTCCACAAAAAACTTGAAAAGAACTCGTGAGATAGGTTAGTACACATAAAAACAAATCAACACTTCATGTACTGACAAGACAAGTTGCACAATAATTTTCAAACATCATCTACTATTACTATCGTTTACACAATTTATATCTACCAATATAGGCTATGGAAACTATAGGATAAGTAGATAACAAAACTATGACAACAATCTGTCCAAACAGAACAGTGTGTAGCAATCTATTAAACCAGTGTACTTATCTATCTCAAAAAATTCTGAAAATTTAGAACATGAGAAAAAAGTGCATATGAAATTATTGTGTAAATATTTTATAAACTTTCCATGTTTCGGTAAAATATGAAAATTCAAACACTACATCAAAAGTTTTTGTTTTTACACAACACACATCAAACATGTAATTCAAGCATCCTAAAAGGCAATTCTTGGAACTTTTTATTGAAAAATAAGTTTATAAATAACATATAACATAGAACAACAAAATAAAATGACACTCCAAGGAAAATACATAATATGTGACAAATAAAATATAGCTCTAAGTAAGATATACTAATACTGTTGAAGACAAAAGAGGGGATGCCTTCCGGGGCATCCCCAAACTTGGATGCTTGAGTATTCCTTGGATGTTATCTTGGGAGTGCCTTGTGCATCCCTAAGGTTAGGTCCTTCCCGTTCCTTGTTCACCTCATATCGGTAACTCACCCAAAACTTGAAAACTTCAATCACACAAAACTTAACGGAACTTCGTAAGATAGGTTAGCATAGTAAATATAGATCATTCACTTAGGTATTGTCAATCACATTTAAGTCTAACCTATCTAACTATAGATCATTCACTTAGGGATTTTTTAAATATATATTCAAAAAACTTATGTAAATATAGATCATTCACTTAGGGATTATTTAAATATAGATCATTCACTTAGGTACTGTGAATGATGCTCACATAAAAAGTAGTAATTGAAACATGCAAGAGAGCATCGTGAATCATATTACAAGAACATTTAAGACTAACCAACTTCCTGTGCATAGGGATTTTGTGAGAAAACAATTTATCAGAGCAAAAATCAACTTGCATAGGAAGGCAAAACAAGCATTACTTCAAAACTTTCAACACATAGAGAGGAAACTTGATATTATTGCAATTCCTACAAGCATAAGTTCCTCCCTCATAATAGTTTTAATTAGCATCATGAAGGAATTATACAATATAACTATCACATAAAGAATTATTTTCATTATCTACAATCATAGAAAATTTATTACTCTCCACATAAGCAAAGTCCTTTTCATTCATAGTACTAGGAGCAAACTGAACAAAATATCTACCATGAGACACTTGATTAGCATAATCCAAATGAAATTTAAAATCTTGATGACATTTTCCATGGTTATCATTACTCTTTATATCATATGTGTCATCACAATAATCATCATACATAGGATGTATGCTATAATCATAGTAAATATCATCATCACAAGTAGGAGGAATAACAAGATCGTCTTCATCAAACATAGCATCCCCAAGTTTGTGGCTTTGCATATCATTATCATCATGGATATTTAGAGAATTCATACTAACAATGTTTCTATCATGCTCATCATTCAAGGAATTCTCATCAAGTTTTCATAATTTCTTCCTCTACCAATTGAGCACAATTGTCCGAATCCTTGTTTGCACGAAAGACATTATAAAGACGAAACAAATGATGCAACCCAAACTCCATTTTTGTAGTTTTCTTTTATAAAACCAAACTTGTGAAAAATAGGAAACAAAAAGATTCGATTGCAAGATCTAAAGATATACCTTCAAGCACTCACCTCCCCGGCAACGACACCACAAAAGAGCTTGATGTCTACTACACATCTTGTTCTTATAGACTCATGTTGGGCCGCCAAGCGCAGAGTTTTGTAGGACAACAACAATTTTCTCTCAAGTGGATGACCTGACGATTATCAATCCATGGGAGCTGTAGGATGAAGATGGTCTCTCTCAAAAAACCCTGCGATCGAATACAAGAAATCTCTTGTGTCCCCAACACACCCAATACAATGGAAAATTGTATAGGTGCACTAGTTCGGCGAAGAGATGGTGATACAAGTGAAATATGGATGATAGATATAGGTTTTTGTAATATGGAAATATAAAAACAACAAGGTAGCAAGTGTTAAACAACGAGCAAAATGGTGAATGCTTAGAAATAAGGCCTAGGGTCCATACTTTCGCTAGTGCAATCTCTCAAAAATGCTAATATAATTGGATCACATAACCATCCCTCAACACGCAACAAAGAATCACTTCAAAGTTCTTATCTAGATAAGAACATAAGAAGAGATTGTTTGTAGGGTATGAAACCACCTTAAAGTTATCCTTTCCGATCGATCGATCCAAGAGTTCATACTAAAATTACACCAAGTTATCCTTTACGATCGATCTATCTAAGAGTTCATACTAAAATAACACCATATGATACACATCAACCAACTCTAATGTCACCTAGATACTCCAATGTCACCACAAGTATCCATGAAATTATACGATACACATCAAACAATTTCAAATTCATAATATTCAATCAAACAAAAAGAACCTCAAAGAGTGCCCCAAGATTTATATCAGAGAACATGGTATGAAAACATGCAATCAACCCCTATGCATAGATCACCAAGGTCATCGGAATCCGCAAGTTGACGCCATAACATATATCAAGTGAATCACTTGAATACGCCAACGTCACTACGGGTATATGCATGCAATAGATACATCAAGTGCTCTCAAATCCATAAAAGTATTCAATCCGATAATAACAAAATCTCAAAGGGAAAATTCAATTCACCACAACAAGATAGAGAGGGGGGAAACACCATATGATCCAACTATATTAACAAAGCCCGTGATCCATCAAGATCGTGCCATCTCAAGAACATGAGAGAGAGAGAGAGATATTGAACACATAGCTACTGGTACAAACCATCAGCCCCAAGGGTGGACTAGTCCCTCCTCATCATGGAGACCATTGATAACCCATAAGTATAGGGGATCGCAACAGTTTTCAACGGTAGAGTATTCAACCCAAATTTATTGATTCGATACAAGGGGAGCCAAAGAATATTCTCGAGTATTCGTCGCTGAGTTTTCAATTCAACCACACCAATAAGTTAATATCTGCAGCAAAGTATTCCGTAGCAAAGTAGTATGGAAGTATCGGTAACAGTAGCAAAAGTAACAGTAGTAGTTTTATAGTTATTGTAACAGTAGCAGCGGAGAAGTAACTTAGCAAGGATCAATATGTGGAAAGCTCTTAGGCAATGGATCAGTGATGGATAATTATGTCGGATGTCATTCATCATGCAACAGTTATAACATAGGGTGACACGAAACTAGCTCCAATTCATCAGTGTAATGTAGGCATGTATTCCATATATAGTCATATGTGCTTACGGAAAAGAACTTGCATGACATATTTTGTCCTACCCTCCCGTGGCAATGGGGTCCTAATGGAAACTAAGGGATATTAAGGCCTCCTTTTAATAGAGAACCGGACCAAAACATTAGGACTTAGTGAATACATGAACTTCTCAAACTACGGTAATCACTGGAAAGAATCCCAATTATTGTCACCTGAGGGGATGAGGATCATAACTCGTAATAGGTGTCTACAACTTGCAAGATAGGATCAAGAACACACACACACACATATATATTCATGCAAAACATAATAGGTTCAGATCTGAAATCATGTCACTCGGTCCCTAGTGACAAGCATTAAGCATAGCAAAGTCATAGCAACATCAATCTCAGAACATAGTGGATGCTAGGGATCAAACCCTAACAAAACTAACTCGATTACATGATAAATCTCATCCAACCCATCACTGTCCAGCAAGCCTACGATGGGATTACTCATGAACGGCGGAGAGCATCATGGAATTGGTGATGAAGGATGGTTGATGATGACGATGGTGTCTATTTCCCCTCTCCGGAGCCCAAAACAGACTCCAGATCTGGTCCCCCGAGGAAGAACAGGAGGTGGCGGCATCCTGTATCGTGAAATGCGATGAAATCTTCCCTCTGATTTTTTTCTCCGCGAATAGAGTTATATGGAGCTAGAGAGGTGGTCGGAGGAGCCACGAGGGCCCCACAAGCCTGCTAGGCGCGACCAGGCTGGCCGCGCCTAGCAGGCTTGTGGCCTGTAGGTGGCCCCCCTCTGGTTACTTCTTGCGCAAGTATTTATTATTAATTCCAAAAATATTCTTCGTAAATTTTCAGGACGATCCAAGAACTTTTATTTCTGCACAAAAATAACACCAAGGCAATTCTGCTGAAAACAACATCAGTCCGGGTTAGTTCCATTCAATTCATGCAAATTAGAGTCCAAAAAAAGGGCAAAAGGGTTTGGAAAAGATGAGTGTGTGAAAATGAATGTAAAGTTGGTGAGAAATACGTACCCCCCCAAGCTTAGGCTTTTGGCCTAAGTTGTTTTATGGCCATGGCTGGAAAGAGCTCTCTCTCGGATACTCAGGAGCGTCCTCATAGTTCCATTGGTTAGCCAATTCCTGCGGCTCCCACTGAAAGACTGGCTCCAGGTACGGATCAAGGGCTGGTGCCAGCTCTTGAGCTGGGGGTTGCGTCAGCCCCCTATATCTGTAAATGTCTCCAGGAATAACGTTGTACCTGCCTGAGCGAATATCGAACAAAGAAGAAGCAGGTAGAGTAATAATTTCACAAGTACCCTAGCTAAAAACTATGTTGTAAAGCAGCCTCATATCATCATTTTTCTTAATAACATCGTGAGCTACCATACGGTCATAATCTAAAAACTTCGCGGGTTACAGCCTCTCATCTTTCTCATGAAGCCTAATGGGTATCTCAAAATGTTTAGCTAAACAAGATGCATAGATACCTCCAAATACGGGACCCTTCGAACGGTTGGTGTTCAACCGCTAGGCCACCATAGCGCCTAGACTAAAGGTTCTGTCAGCAAATAAGGCATGGCGCAAAATGGCGAGGTCAGGGGCACTAAGACTTCCAATCTCCTAGTGACCAACTAAACATCTTCCCGCAAATAATGAATAGTATCATAGCACAGGAAAATGTAAACTAGCCACTCTTGCCTTTGACACACCTCTCTCTTCCCCTACAGTGACTGCGGCAATAAAATCTTCCATGTCTCGAGGAGGTGGTTCCCTAATGCTGACCTCATAGGGTATTTTGCAAACGTTGCAAAAATCATAAAGGTTCATTTTCTTAGGCACATCATATAAGTGAAATTCTACTGTAGGAGGGTCTTCCCTAGAATGATAGTGAAAATTTTGCACAAAGGTATTCATGAGCAAGAGGTACTAGTCACACTTATCGTTGAGGAAGTCGGTGATGCCTGCATTCTCGACCAAATAATAGAAATCTTCATAAACTCCGTCCACCCTCAAGAATGTGTCACACGACCATTCACATGGTCGAACTTCTGCGACGTGAGGAAGATTATACTTGGGTTTCTCCCTCATTTCATTTTCATCTTCCTTAGAACTCTGGCTTGAAGAGCCTCTTAATAATCTCCTCAACATTTCTGAAAAAATTTAGTGACCCAAAATAAAGGTGAACAGAACTCAACAAAACTCATAGCAACTAGCCCCTCAAGTGCCTAGAGGCTATATCATGCATCAAAACTACTTGGGACCATATAAATTTGACATGCAAGCTCAAGAACAAGGTCACCATAGCAGCAAAAGTTTGCAATATATAAAGCACTAGAACAAAAACTAATTGGACCATTGGAGGGGTCACATACTGAGGAACAATCTCCCAAAACAGTTTTGCGAATGAAGCTTTGAGCAAGGAGATCGAAAATGGCAGCATAATGAGCTAGAACACGGGTTTGAGCAATGGAGGGATTTTTTCTGGAGGAAGATGAAGTGGATGGCTGCTGGAATAAGTGGAGGGGGGCCACGTGGGACCCACAAGCCTACTAGGTGCGACCGGGGGGGGGGGGGTGGCCGCGCCCTATGGACTTGTGGCCCACTAGTGCAGCCCCCTATAGTGTGCTCACTGCCAGAAATTTTTAAATATTCCAGAAAAATCATACTCCATTTTCAGGACCTTTGAAGAATTTTTATTTTCAGGTCACTTTTTTATTGCACGGGAAACTCAGAAAACAGAAAAAACATGGCATTCTTACTTAATTTAATCTAATTAAAAGAAAATAAAAGTTGGGTACAGGGAGTTGTGCTTTCTAAATTCATCCATCTCATGCTCATCAAAAGGAATCCATCAATAAGGTTGATCAAGTCTTGTTAATAAACTTCTTCTGAATAACATGAAACCGAAGAATTTTTGAGTAACACTAAGTTACCTCAATGGGGATATGCATATCCCCACCAATAAGTATATCATATTTCTTCTTGATAGTGGGAAGAGGGAATTCAAAGTCTCCAATAGTAATCGTTGGAATTTTTTCAATGGAGTTGATACTATGAACTTGAGGTTGTTTCTTCGGAAAGTGTACCGTATGCTCATTACTATTAACATGAAAAGTGACATTGCCCTTGTTGCAATCAATAACAGTCCCTGTAGTATTCAAAAAGGGTCTACCAAGGATGATCGACATACTGTCGTCCTCGGGAATTTCAAGAATACTAAAGTCCGTTAAGATAGTAGCATTTGCAACTACGACAGGTACATCCTCACAAATATCGATAGGTAGAGGAGTTGATTTGTGAACCATTTGCAAAGAGATTTCAATAGGTATCAACTTATTCAAATCAAGTCTACGATATAAAGAGAAAGGCATAACACTAACACTAGCTCCCAAATCACATAAAGCAGTTTTAACATAATTCCCTTTTATAGAGCATGGTATAGTTGGTATTCCTGGATCTCCTAATTTCTTTGGTACTCCACCCTTAAAAGTATAATTAGAAAGCATGGTGGAAATATCAGCTTCCGATATCTTTCTTTTATTAGTCACAATATCTTTCATATACTTAGCATAAGGAGACATTTTCAGAATATCAGTCAAGTGCATACGCAAAAAGACAGGTCTAAGCATTTCAACAAAGCGCTCAAAATCCTCATCATCCTTTTTCTTGGATGGTTTAGGAGGAAAGGGCATGGGTTTCTGAACCCATGGTTCTCTTTCTTTACCATGCTTCCTAGCAATAAAATCTCTTTTATCATATCTTTTATTCTTAGGATGTGGGTTATCAAGATCAACAACAGGTTCAATCTCCACATCATTATCATTACTAGGTTGAGCATCAACATGGACATCATCATTAATATTATCACTAGGCTCATGTTCATCAGCAGATTGTGTCTCGGCATCAGAAACAGAAATAGCATTTGGGTTTTCAGGTGTATCTATAACAGGTTCACTAGCAGCATGCAAGGTTCTATCATCATCCTTGTTCCTCTTATTACTAGAGCAACTAGGTACATCAATATTACCCTTTGAGAATCTTGTTCAATTCTCTTAGGATGGCCCTCATGATACAAAGGTTCTTGAGTCATTCTTCCACCTCTAGTCACAACTTTAACAGAATGATCATTGTTCTTTAATGAGGATATGTACCTAGGGTAGGGTCCTAGGCAAGGCCTACATACCCTACCTAAGGACACTACACTAGAGGACTTGAAGATCAAGCATAAGCTTCTGACTGGATTCCATGAGACGTTCAAGTCACTCGACATTCAATCCACTCGGAGTCTTCTTCCTTGACTCGACAGTTGCCTGTCACTCGGTAGACCTCATTCTCAGTCGACACCCGAAGACCAGGAGCCACCATCAGGAGGCCAACGGGCGGTCGTAGGTCCTTCGTCATTAGTAGCATTTATTATGTACGTTACCAGTAACGCCAGTCTTTAAACCAACGATCAGACCGTTAGATGTCGGGCACTTATGAGGGGCAGCGAACTCTATATAATCCGCCCCTCCCCTCTGGCACAAGGGTTCGCAACCATTGTAATCTTAACATTCCACACGACATAAGCTCCAGAGCACTGAGACGTAGGGTTGTTACCTCCATGAGAGGGGCCTGAACTCATACATCCATGTGTACATACTTGCCGTAGCTAGGACTCTGCCCTCTCCCTTCGTACCCCTACCTTCTACTGTCAGGCTCGTTCCCATGACAGTTGGTGCCCACCGTGGGGCAGGCGTCTAAGCGACTTCCGGCAAGGTTGCATTTTTCATCCTTCGACATGTCGTCCGGTGATGTTTTCGCTCTAGGCCACGAGATCCATTTCGGTGCGCTCACCTTCATCACCGACGATTCGGCATGGCTTCAGGAAGCGCCTCTCGACGTCGAGGCGCTCCCAGTCCACGGGGCTGCGCACTTCCGCACGAGTTCCTACAACGTGTTGCCGTGTCAGCCGTTGACTCCCGATACGTCGGCTCCCCTCGCTGTTCGCAGTCGCAAGCGGTATGGCCGCTCACGACTCCAGCGCTGGGTCAAGCACGCAGTGATGCGTCAAATTTCTTCTACAGATCACAATGCTTGAGCCTACCGAGTCTCTTCATGGCATGTTCGAGTTGGATTCCGATCCATCCGATATCCCTTCCTAGTGCGAGAGCTGCGATCCAGCAGCGGAGGTCCTTATGGTGGGCTCTCATCAAAGCCTGCCATCGAGCTTTGGCCACGGCAAGCATGATGCTGGTGGAGCATCGAGTGAATAGCCACATCATGAGGGGGAGGTTCTTCACACCCCCATCGTTGGTACGACTGCTGAGGCCCATGCCTTGGAGGCCACGCGCATTCGGCTGGAAGAGCTTCAACACGAACTCGACGAGCACACACGCCAGCGTCCACCTGTTGCCGCTCGGCTGCAGCGACAGCTATTCCCGACTGGCTCCCGCAATGATGTTGAGGTATATCGAACTCCTGTGTTAAATGTTGTTGTTGCTGCTAGTATAGCAGATTCCATTCAGCCATCGCGGTCAGTGGCTAGAAGAGGGTTGATGCAGATCAGAGCACTGTTAGATGCAGCGCAACATCAGAATTATGTAGTTTCACAGTACCGCAATAGGATACAAAGAAACTCACCCAGTGCCGAAACCGTTTAGTCGCCAGATAGCCTTGGATCGCCCCTGCCTTATAGGGGTGGGGAATTTCACGAGGATCAGGTCAGAGATCAATTTCACCGTGAAGACCACTGTCGAGTGCCCGCTCCTCCACAGGGCGGTCCGCGCGTGCCCCGGCACCCAGACGATAGGCACTCGTTCGGTGATGAGCGGAATGCGGAGTTTGATGCTCGAGATCTCCTCACCCAAAAGCGGATCGACAAGGGCAGGGCCCACAGAGAAGGCCAAGATAGAGACTTTCCGAGTGGTAGCTCAACCATGATTTCTGGTCCTAAGTGTTTCAACAAATCCATCCGTTCTACGGAGATTCCCCCCAACTTCAGGTTGGCGGCTGGGATCCAAATTTTTTCTGGTGAGTCGAAACAAGAGACTTGGTTAGATGATTACCGAGTGGCTGTATAGATTGGTGGCGACAACAGCAATGTCGTAATGAAGCACTTGTCCTTGATGCTGCATGGTTCAGCTCGAGCTTGGTTGAATCGCTTGGCTCCTTCCAGTATATATTGTTGGGAGGATCTTGCCCGAGTGTTTATCCGAACCTTTGAGGGTACTTGCAAGCGTCCTACAGGTCTGGTTGACTTACAGCATTGTGTACAGAAGCCCGATGAGACTTTAAGAGACTATATTCAGCGGTGGTCCACTTTGCATCATACAGTGGAGAATGTGTGAGAGCACAAGGCTGTGTGTGCTTTCGAGGACGGTGTGAGATACAGGGAGTTGTACCTGAAGTTTGGGCGCAGGGTGATATTTCACTCGGCAAGATGATGGAAATTGCCACTCGGTATGCCAATGGCGAGGAAGAAGACCGCCTCCGTAGCGGCAAAGGAAAGGCAGTCGCCAATGAGGCTGATGGCAGTAACAATCGGAAACAGAAGCAAAAAGCTGAGGGTCCAATTCAAACAGAAGCAACAGCATTGACGACCCAGTCAAAAAACAAGGGCAAGGCTAAAGCATAGTATGCCCCCAATAAAGGAAAAAAATCAGTGTGGAACTGATATCATGGATCAGCCATGTGTAATTCACACGAGGAAAGATGCAGAAGGCAACGTGATTTTTCCCAAGCACACCACTCGACAGTGTCAGACCCTTATCCAGCAATTCAAGGGGGACCCACCGAGTGATAAATCTCCTGAGAAGGGTGATGAAGATGAAGATAAAGAAACATTCCCAGATGTCACTGCTACCCTTGTGATTTTTGCTGATGTCAAGAGCAAGAGTCGTCTGAAACTCATCAACAGAGAAGTTAACATGGTTGTACCTTCTACCCCCACCTACCTCAAGTGGTCCCAATATGCCATCACATTCGACCAAACAGACCATCCTGCTCATGTGGCCACTCCTGGTCGACATGCTCTGGTAGTTGATCCGGTGGGGGGGGGGGCACTCGACTCAAAAAGGTCCTCATGGACGGTGGCAGCGGTCTGAATATCCTCTATGCAGATACCCTGAAAGGGATGGGCATTCCGATGTCCCGATTGAGTGAAAGCAACATGAAATTTCACGGGGTCATCCCAGAGAAGAAGGACAAGTCACTCGTCCAGATAGCATTGGATGTGACATTCATGAACAACAAAAATTTCCGAAAAGAAAAGCTGACGTTTGAAGTCTTGGATTTCCAGAGTGCCTACCATGCTATTTTGGGTGGACCCGCGTATGCACGTTTCATGGCCCGACCATGTTACATGTATCTCAAGTTCAAGATGCCAGGCCCTAAGGGCGTGATCACGGTCACTAGCAATCGACAACAGGCCGAAGAATGCCTCCAGCAAGGCTCCAAGATCGCCGATCACCAGCTGGCAATGGTCGAGCTGGAAGAGTACAAGAAAATCGCTGACCCTGCTGATTTGCTCCGCGCAAGGAAGACGGCTTCCAAGTCGGCATTTCAGTTGGCATGGGAAGTGAAGAAGGTGCACATCCACCCGACAGATCCTACTATTGCCCCAACGAATATCTCATCAACAGATGAAAGCAAATAGGAAGCCGAGCTCATCCAGTTCCTCCGTGAGAACTGGGATATCTTCGCATGGAAGCCTGCTGACATGCCGGGGCTTCCCAGGGAGCTGGTTGAGATTCGAAAGCCAAACCTGTCAGGGAGCATTTGCGTTGTGAAGCAGCGGAGAAGCACAAGGCAATTTCCGAAGAAGTGGCCCATCTCTTGCAAGCAAAGTTCATTCGGGAGATTTACCACTCCGAGTGGCTCTCGAATGTTGTGATGGTGCCAAAGAAAGATAAGTCTTTGCGTGTGTGCATTGACTTCAAACATCTCAATCGAGTATGCCCGAAGGATCATTTTCTGCTCCCCGCATAGATCAAATTGTTGGCTTGACTACGGGGTGCAAGTGTTTATCATTTCTAGATGCTTATTCTGGATACCATCAGATCCGTCTGTATGGCCCAGATGAAATAAGGATAACTTTCATCACCCCATTTGGGTGTTTCTGCTACATCACTATGCCATTTGGTCTCAAAAATGCCGGCGCAACTTTTATGCGCATGATTTAGAAATGTTTACTCGACCAGATCCCTCGGAATGTCGAGGCGTACATGGATGATATAGTGGTCAAGTCCCGCAAAGGTCCCGACCTGCTGGCCGACTTGGCCGAAACATTCGCCAATTTGAGGAGATTCGACATAAAGCTGAATCCGGCCAAGTGTACTTTCGGCGTCCCTGGCGGCAAATTACTCGGTTTTCTCGTTTCCGAACGGGGGATTGATGTCAACCCTAAGAAGATCACAGCCATTACCCGAATGAAGACTCTAGTGCGAGTGCACGACATTCAGAAGCTCATAGGTTGCTTGGCAACATTGAGTCGATTCATTTCTCGTCTTGGTGAGAAGGCTCTGCCTTTATACCAATTGATGAAGAAGTTCGACATGTTCGAGTGGACTCCCGAAGCCGAAGCAGCATTCGTTGAGCTCAAAGCCCTCCTCTCCACCCAGCCGGTGCTTGCTGCTCCTGGCAGCAAAGAGACCTTGCTCCTATACATCACGGCCACAAATCAGGTCGTCAGTACAGTGCTAACTGTCGAGCGGGAAGAGGAGGGTAAAGCTTATAAAGTCCAGCAGCCAGTCTATTATGTCTTGGAAGTTCTATCCACCTCAAAGCAAAGATATGCACACTATCAAAAGCTGGTTTATGGTATTTACCTATCAGCGTAGAAGGTGGCGCATTATTTCCAAGACCATTCGATTTCAGTCGTGAGTGATGCTCCTTTGTCCGGGATTTTCAATAATCGAGACGTAGCAGGTCGAGTGGCTAAATGGGCAATCGAGCTTGGACACTTTGACATCGGATTCGAAGCCAAAAAAGCAATCAAGTCCCAAGCATTGGCAGATTTCATGGCTGAGTGGATTGAACAACAATAGCCAATCCAAGTTCACTCGGCGCATTGGACAATGTTCTTTGACAGCTCTAAAATGTTGAATTGGTCCAGTGTTGGTGTTGTCTTGATATCTCCCAGGGGTGACAAGCTTAGCTATGTTTTGCAAATTCACTTTGATTCCTCCAACAATGAGGCAGAATATGAAGCACTTTTGTATGGGTTGCACATGGCTATCTCACTCGGCGTCAAGCGCCTGATGGTTTATGGCGACTCAGATTTGGTGGTGAATCAAGTGATTAAAGAGTGGGATGTTTGAAACCCCACTATGACTGGGTATTGCAATGCAGTCCGAAAGTTGGAGAAGAAATTCGAAGGCCTGGAACTTCATCATGTTCCCCGACTGAAAAATCAGGCAGCCGACGAGCTATCCAAGATTGGGTCCACTCGATGGCCTGTCCCCAGCGGTGTGTTCTTAGAGCACTTGCACACTCCTTCGGTTCAAGAAGATCCTTTCACCGAAGAGCCCCCACAAGCTTTGAGTTCCACTAACCCGACAGAAGTCGATGTCCCTGCAGTGATTGATCTGGTCATGGAGATTCTGGTTATCACTCCCGATTGGACTGTGCCTTAAATTGCATATATCCTCAGACAAGAGCTCCTTGAAGATGAAACAGAGGCTCAACAGATTGTGCGCAGGTCCAAGGCTTTTACTGTGATGGGAGATCAGCTGTTCAGAGAGAGTGCGACTGGCGTTACCCAGCGCTGCCTTTCCCCCGAGGAAGGTCGAATGATTCTTGATGAGATCCACTCGAGAACTTGCGGCCATCATGTGTCCTCACGAACGATTGTCGCCAAAGAATACAGAGCTGGTTTCTTCTGGCCACGGGCTAATGAGATGACTAAAGACATCGTTGATCACTGTGATGGATGCCAGTTCTATGCAAACTTGTCACACAAGCCGGCCTCTGCACTGAAGATAATTCCCCTTGCCTGGCCGTTTGCTGTCTGGGGACTCGACATGGTTGGTCCCTTTCGGACCGGAAATGGTGGTTTCACTCATTTGCTGGTTGCAGTCGACAAGTTTACCAAATGGATAGAAGCCAAGCCCATCAAGAAATTGAACTCCCGTACGGCAGTTACATTCATGAGAGAGGTAATTTTCCGGTACGGCGTTCCTCACAACATTATCACAGATAACGGCACCAACTTTGATTTAGAAGAGTTCAGAAACTTCTGCACATCTCAGGGCACTCGGGTAGATTATGCATCTGTAGCTCACCCGCAAACCAATGGGCAAGTCGAGTGAGCCAATGGCCTCATCTTGCAATGTCTTAAGCCTCGTCTTATGCACAACCTAGATCATGCCGCTGGTGCCTGGGTAACTGAGCTGCCGTCTGTATTATGGGGCCTGAGAATTATGCCAAATCGGTTGACTGGACGGACTCCTTATTTCCTGGTCTATGGTGCTGAAGCTGTCTTGCCGAGTGACTTGTTTCACAATTCTCCTCGAGTGGAACTGTATTCTGAGGCTGAAGCTGAACAGGCCAGGTAGGACAGTGTAGATCTCCTGGAGGAAGAACGAGAGATGGCTCTGATTTGGACTACTGCCTATCAACAGGATCTGCGGTGCTTCCATGCGAAGAATGTCAAGAGTCGATCATTTCATGGAGACTTGGTGCTCCCAGTGAATCAACACCGACCTCACAAGCTTGCTCCTGCATGGGAAGGTCCTTTCGTCATCACTAAGGTGCTTAACAATGGAGCCTATCATATGTATAATCTCATGAAGAGGATAGACGAGCCACGAGCCTGGAATGCAGATCTGCTCTGGCGTTTTTATACTTAAGAGACAGAAGAATCTTCTGATGTAATAAGAATACCTCATCAGTGAAATTCAAATTTCTGCAATATATATTGTTGATTCCGATCGTACAGTTTCACTCTCGGAAATACTCCAAGGGTTGAGCAATCCTCTTGCTCGGGGGCTTAGTTGCGAACATGTTTCGCCTAAGTTAAATACCCTGTCGGGTGGATAGCAGTCCATTCAGTCGACGTCTTAGCTGTGAATCTACATTCGCCTAAGTTCAAAAAAACTCCAAGTGATGAGTAATCCTCACACCGGGGGGCTTAGCTGCGAACATGTTTCACCTAAGTTAAATACCCTATCGGGTGGATAGTAGTCCATTCACTCGACGTCTTAGCTGCGAATCGACATTCGCCTAAGTTCGAAAAAACTCCGAGTGATGAGCAATCTCACACTCGGGGGCTTAGCTGCGAACATGTTTCGCCTAAGTTAAGAACCCTGTCGTGTGGATAGAAATCCATTCACTCGATGTCCTACTTGCGAATCTGTCTTTGCTTAGGTTCAAAAATACGCCGAGTGGTGAGCAATCCTCACACTCGGGGGCTTAGCTGCGAACATGTTTCGCCTAAGTTAAAAACCCTACTGGGTGGATAGTTTTCCATTCACTCGACGACCTGTTTGCAAATCCGTCTTCGCTTAGGTTCAAAAATACACCGAGTGGTGAGTAGTCCTCACACTCCGGGGCTTAGCTGCGAACATGTTTTCGCCTAAGCCTAAAACCAAACTCAGTCGAACAAATGATTGAAAGCCAAATACAGATAAAATCCAAAGGTTAAATCGCAGATAAACGTTTCATAAAGAAGCAAATGTGATCAGGCCTAAGGCTTGAATGGAGTTTTAAGGGATACAGTTTCACTCGGCATACCGAGGCGAATAAAAGTGTTTCTTCGTAAGATCAAGTTTTTCAATCATCCGACGGGCTGGCTGGCTCGACAAAAGTGTCCAAGTCGATGCCATCTGCGATTTTGGTAGCTGCGTTGATGAAGGTCTCCATGAAGTCCTCAAACTGAAGCTTCTTTGTGTTAACCACTCAGAGCTCCTTCAGCTTTTCCTCCGTCACGTCTCTACAATGGACCCTGAGGAGTGATAGCGCCACGTCGGCACCGCAGCGAGCAGCAGACTTCTTCCATGCCTGCACTCGACTTGGAAGGTCGTTCAGACGAGCCATCATGGAGTTGAGGTCGAGCTGAGGAGTGTCCTCGGGCCACAACTCCTTGTCAATCCTCTCCATCACAGATTTCAGTCGGACAAGATATGCCTGAGTGCCCTGGAGCCGGAAATTGAGTCTAAGCATGTTCATGGCCACCGCGTCTATGACAGGAGACTTGGTGGGGTCTAGGTTGGGCTCAATCTCTTCTGTCTCCTTTTCGAAGTCTTGGCAAAGTTCTATTGAAGAGAAGGAATGGGAGGAGAGTCGGTGAGGTACGATCTTCTTGGATTTTACAAAGTTTAGTCGACAAGAGATACTCACCGTCGAGCATGATGTACATCTTCCTTGAGAATTCACCCAAATGCCTCTCTAGGCCGTTGCTCCTTTTGTTTAGCTGCTCAGCCCTTTTGACAAGGTCCACGTTCTCTTGCTTCAGCTTTGCGTTCTCCTCCTCCAGCTTCTAGGAAGCCGCCAACTTTCGATCTGTAGTCTCAGTTTTGTCCTTGGCCACCTGTTGAGCGTCAGCGAGTGCTCTGTCCTTGTCCTCCAGCGTCTTCTTCATGGAATCTAAAGAAACAACATTGTTGAGTCGCGCTTGGAGTCGACGATTTTCATTGTGCACGTCTGTTCGAGTGAGAGCACTCGGTTCAAAGCATGAAAGGTGAAGATGGGAATGCAGAGAGTCGACGGTAGTTACCTCCCAGATACTTCAGCTCAGCCGGCGCTCGCTCCAGAGCATTGTTGGAGGCTTCCAAATCCACATGCAGTGGGTTCCTCTCATCCTCAAGATCCTTGTACTGTGTTCCAAGTTTGCAAGCCCTCTGAAACCAACAAAAGAAAGATATTCAATCGACAAAATAATACCAAGGACGGTCGACTGGGTTATGAAAACCATCGAACGCCTATCTTACTATCCTGGAACAGCGTCATATAATGGCTGACCTATGATGTCCATGAAGCCCATGTCTAGGGGAAGAAGAATTTAAGCAAAAAGTCCACCTGACATGTCGATTGGCTCTGGCGCTCCACATGTCGTAAACAAATTCAAAACAGTCTCTATTAAGACCCCTGCCGGTGCAAGCACTCGACGACGGTCTCGGGGACTACATCCAGTGGGTGCACTCAGAGTTCCCTCACTGAGACAGTTAACACTCTACGTGTCGAGTAACTCATCAGGAAAAATATATATGCACTTGACATGTCGAGTGCCTCCAGTACTACGCGTATGACGGAAATCCCGATTTCAAGTTTTCAAGACTACTGCTTATTGTCTATGATTAACAGTAGCCTTGGGGACTACACCCAGTGGGTGCACTTAGCGTGCCCCCACTGGTTACTGAAACATTCGACAAGGTCAGCCCTGTCAGAACTTTCATCCGTCACTCGACCCGTCGAGCGATGCGCCTCCCTGCTATGTGAAGTTCAATCTATCCTTATGTAGCGTCATATCATGGTTTATCAATAATATCCATGAAACCTACAACGTAGCTGCGGAGTGGTGTGATCAAAGGCAAAATGTATCCTACATACAACAAACTCTAAGACTCCTACCATTGCAAGCACTCGATAGCGGTCTCGGGGACTACACCTAGTGGGTGCACTTAGCGTGCTCCCACTGGATCTGCCAATTCTCGATCAGTCGAGTGGCGGGAAACATCCGTCATTGAAATGTCCATCATTCGATCCATCGAGTGACACACCCCTCCCCACTTTGTGAAGTGTAGTCTATCCTTATGCAGCGTCATATCATGGTTTATCAACGATATCCATCAAACCTACAAAGTAGCTGTGGAGTGGCGCGACCAAGGGCAAACGTATCAAGCATACGACAAGCTCTAAGACCCCTGCCGATGCAAGCACTCGACAGCGGTCTCGGGGACTAGACCTAGTGGGTGCACTCAGAGTGCCCCCACTGAGACGGTTAACACTCGATCCGTTGAGCGGCCCGTCAGAAAAAAAAATGCTCTCAACATGTCGAGTAACTCTAGTACTATGCGTACTATCGATCCAAAGCCTACTCGACTAAGATGTGACCTATTCGAGTGGAGAAATTTCAAACATTCTACGAGTGGAAAATAAGCACCCACTGGGTGTACAGTCAAGAAAAGACAGAAATTCAATCAGAAATGTACTTACAATCGAACTTACTCGGACATTGGTGGGGAGGGCAGCGCTGACATCGTAAGCCAGCTTGCTGGCTTCATACGCCTCTTTGGTTCGTAGCATTATCTGCTCTGCCTGGATCATAGCCTCCTTCGCAGCTCTGGTCCGATCTTCCGGGACGCAATGCAGAGAGAAAGCCGTCATGGGCGGGATTGGTGTAGTTGCTGGGGCAGCCAAAGCAGTTTGAGAAGGCACGGTTGGAGTTGATGTCACGATGGTCGAGACAGCTGGAGGGGCACTCGATAGAGGTACCGCAGGATCAGCTCTGATTTGTGTCAAGTCTCCCATCCCCTGGGAAGACTCTGCAGTCGACCGCTGAAGCGTCTGCACTGATGAAGCTCTTTGGGTGCGGGGGCACGAGGTGTGTAGGTGTTCCTCATCGTCTTCCTGCTGGATGACCTCTGCAACGTCACCCGACAGTGTTAACTTTTGCAAGTGACGAATCTCATTCGGATGAATCAAGAACTTATTAACCTCTATGAGAAGTGGCAGCGTCAGCAGTGTCAATGTCCATCGCTTCCCCTCCATCTCGAGGAGGTGAGGTTACAGACGTAGCAACTCTGACGGATAAACAACACTCGGTTGGCAACAACGCAAAGTCACAATTGACAGAAATAATTCGACGGTAAAACACTCACGTGGATACGACAGGCACGGCCATCTTCATGCGAGGCAAGGATTTGCGAGATTTGGCCATGGTCACTTTGGGTTGCTTCGCCGATCGTTCGCTCGACTCGACAGTCGAGGGGCGGCTCTGCTTTGAGTTCTTCTCGCTTGGGCCTGGAGCCCTGTCCTCAGCAGCCGCAGGATCTTGGCAAGCCTTGGTGCGGCGTTTGGTGCCGAGAAATGGCTCGACTTCCGGCTCGTTTTCGTCCGAGTTTTCGTACTCGTCCTCGGAGTCCGCTAACCTGTCGCCGTCCATGCTGCCACCTTCACTCACAACTCCATCGTCAACGTGGTTCCCGTTAGGAACAGGCGAGTGCATGTGCGTCCACTCCTGCATGATTCAAGTAAATAAGTCAGTTCATAGGTCAATATGTCAGTCGACAGTACAAGTACATCAGTCGACACTGCTCAACTCACCAGATTCTTCGGCGGGTTTTTGGCCGAGTAAGGTCGGATCCTCTTGGCTCCCAAAGGGTTGTCGCATGCTCCAGTAATGCTGCGAAGCCACTGCTCGACAGTTTTTTGCGGAACCTCTTCTGGGTGTGCCCTGGTCGAGTCTTAGGGCCCGCGTAGTGCCAGATGGTGTGATCTCTGGCTTGGAGCAGCTGAATACGTCGACTGAGAAATGTCTCCAACAGATCCATGCCAGTCACTCCACCCCGGATCAGTTGCACCATAGCTTCAACCAAAATTCCCACTTGGACATGTTCCTCTTCGGTCACCCTCAAAGACCTAGGGACAGCTGGACGATCATGTGTATAGGGGGGAAGGCCAGTCGACATGTTGGCGATGCTAATCTTTGTAGTAGAACCAAGTCGACTGCCAGCCTCTAACAGACTCAGGAAAAGTCATGGCAGGGAAAGAACTACGGGCTCTTTTCTGATGTCCTAAACCCCCACACAACTGAAGCACATGAGTCTTCCCATTAGCAGGGAGAGCTTTCTTCACGGTCTGGGATCTGACCATAAAGATGTGCTTGAACAGCCCCCAATGGGGAGAGCAGCCTAGAAAACACTCGCACAAAGTAACAAAGGCAGACAAGTATGCAACAGTATTCGGTGGGAGATGGTGCAGTTGGGCGCCGAAGAAATTCAAGAATCCTCTAAAGAACGGGTGGAGTGGCATAGAGAAACCTCTTTCAACGTGGGAGAGAAGGAGGACCCGCTCCCCGTCGCGTGGCTCCGGCTCGCGCTCTCCCTCCGGCAGTGTCCAGGCGTCGTCCGCCACGAGCCCATCGGAGACAAGGTCCTCCATGTCCTCGCGAGTGACTACGGAGGGGAGAAAGTCCCCCTGCGTCCATCCTGCCGACACGATGAACTAAGCGATAGAGGGCTTCTTGCCCTTGACCTTCATCGCCCCCTTCTTAGCTCGCTCCAGCTTCTCCATGGTGCTCTTCATCATCGCCGCGGTGGCTCTCATCGGAGAAGAACAAGATGAGGCGCTGGAGATAGGGGAGGCGGAAGAAGAGAGGAAGTTTGGGGAATAGTACTATGCGAACCGCAACACTCCGAGAGTTATATCCCATCGAGTGCCTCGCTGACTGGTGGACCCGCGAGATCACCACACACACCAGTTGCAGTTTGCGTCTAGTACATGGCAAAATGACCGGCGCAGAGATCGAGGCGTTGTGCTCCCACTTTCCCTGATCGTGGCGTCATCATCGCACGCGCGCGTGCTTCCCAAATTTTTGTATCCCGCGAAATCCGGGTCTGACAGACCGACCCGTCACCTCCAAAGATGCTTTCAGTTCACTCGGAGGAAAATAGGCATTGAACATCCACTCGGACACTTTCAAGGCTAAATGGATTCGGGCGAATGGAGAAGAGTTCAATCGACGCAAGTTTTGTTGAAGCCCCGAATATCATTGGAAGATTTGGCGTATTGATCCTGAATTGACATCAACACTCAGAGTTCAATCGACGCAAGTTTCGTCGAAGCCCCGAATATCATTCGGAAGATTTGATGCCTTATTTTGAGATTGGCATTGATACCCCCATTTCACCATTCAAACACCAATCCAATCGGGGGCTAATGATGAGGATATGTACCTAGGGTAGCGTCCTAGGCAAGTCCTACATACCCTACCTAAGGACACTACATTGGAGGACTTGAAGATCAAGCATAAGCTTCTGACTGGATTCCATGAGACGTTCAAGTCACTCGACATTCAATCCACTCGGAGTCTTCTTCCTTCACTCGACAGCCGCCTATCACTCGGTAGACCTCATTCTCGGTCGACACCAGAAGACCAGGAGCCACCATCAGGAGGCCAACGGGCGATCGTAGGTCCTTCGTCATTAGTATATTTATTATGTACATTACTAGTAACGCTAGTCTTTAAACCCGCGATCGGACCCTTAGATGTCAGGCACTTATGAGGGTTAGCAAACCCTATATAAGCCGCCCCTCCCCTCTGGCACAAGGGTTCGCAACCATTGTAATCTTAACATTCCACACGACATAAGCTCTAGAGCACTGAGACGTAGGGCTGTTACTTCCACAAGAGGGGCCTAAACTCATACATCCGTGTGTACATCCTCGCCGTATCTAGAACTCTGCCCTCTCCCTTCGTACCCCTACCTTCTACTGTTAGGCACGTTCCCATGACATTCTTACTATTCATCTCATTAAGCAAATCATTCTATGCCTTAAGTACTTGTTCTACTTGAGTAGTTACCATAGAAGCATGTTTACTAATCAATTTTGATAGTTCTACTCATATAATCAGCTAAGCGTTCAAGCATGAAAGCATTATGTTTCAATTGTCTACTAACATAAGCATTACAATTTTCTTGCTTAACAACAAAATTATCAAATTCATCTAAGCATTGGCTAGCAGACTTATTATAAGGAATATCACTTTCATCAAATCTACGAAGAGAATTTACCTCTACTACCTATGTTGGGTTATCAACCATGTATTTCTTCAATAGGTGGTAGATTCTTAACATCTTCAACTTTAATACCTTTCGCTTTCATAGATTTCTTTGCCTCTTGCATATCTTCAAGACTGAGAAATAGAATACCTCTTTTCTTTGGAGTTGGCTTCGGAGGTGGTTCGGGAATAGTCCAATCATTATCATTGCTCAATATATTATTCAATAGTATTTCAGCTTGTTCAATTGTTCGTTCCCTGAAAACACAACCATCACAACTATCTAGGTGGTCCCTAGAAGCATCGGATAGTCCATTATAAAAGATATCAAGTATTTCATTTTTATTGAGAGGATGATCAGGCAAAGCATTAAGTAATTGGAGAAGCCTCCCCCAAGCTTGTGGGAGACTCTCTTCTTCAGTTTGCACAAAGTTAAATATTTCCTGCAAGGCAGCTTGTTTCTTATGGGTAGGATTTTTTTTTGTAGAGAAGTGATATATCATATCCCGGGAACTACACATAAAACCAGGAGCAAGAGAATTAAACCATATCTTAGCATCACCCTTTAACGAGAAGGGAAACAACTTAAGGATATAGTAATAACGAATTTTTTCCTCATGAGTAAATAGGGTGGATATATCGTTCAGTTTAGTAAGATGCACCACAACAGTTCAGATTCATAACCATGGAAATGATCAGATTCAACCAAAGTAACTAACTCAAGATCCATAGGGAATTCATAATCCTTATCAGTAACAAACATAGGTGAAGTAGCAAACTTAGGATCATATTTCATTCTAGCATTCAAAGAATTTTCTTTCCACTTGCATAGTAATTTCTTAAGATCATCTCTATCATTACAAGCAAGAAAATCCCTAGCTACCTCTCCTTCCATAACATAACCCTCAGGAATATTAGGAAATTCCTATCTAGGAGAGCTAGGTCTAGCAGGTGTCTCAAAGTGTTCAGTGTCAATAATTTCATCAGTTTTAGAAGTATCATATTTTCAGCATTGACTCTAGCAATTTGTTCATCAAGAAATTCACCCAGTGGCACAGTATTATCAAGCAAAGTATCATCATAAGCATCATGCATAGCAGAAGTAGCATCATCAATTAGTTGCGACATATCAGAATTACTAGCAGGTGGTGGTGTTGCAAGCTTACTCATAACGGAAAGTGAATCAAGTGAAGAGCTAGATGGCAGTTCCTTACCTCCCCTCTAGTAGAGGGATAGATCTTGGTTTTTGGATCTTTCAGATTCTTCGTAGTGATCAATAGATATAAATCCCAAGTGACTCATAGAATAGAGCTATGCTGCCCGGCAACGGCGCCAGAAAAAGGTCTTGATAACCCACAAGTATAGGAGATCGCAACAATTTTCGAGGGTAGAGTATTCAACCCAAATTTATCAACTTGACACAAGGGGAGCCAAAGAATATTCTCGAGTATTCATAGCTGAGTTGTTAATTCAACCACACCTGTAAGACTTAATATTTGCAGCAAAGTATTCAATAGCAAAGTAGTATGGAAGTATCTGTAACGGTAGCAAAAGTAACAATAGCAGTTTTGTAGTGATTGTAACAGTAGCAACAAAGACGTAACTTAGCAAGGATCAATATGTGGAAAGCTCGTAGGAAATGGATCGGTGATGGATAATTATGTCGGATTTCATTCATCATGCAACTGTTATAACATAGGGTGACACAGAACTAGCTCCAATTCATCAATGTAATGTAGGCATGTATTCCATATATAGTCATACGTGCTTATGGAAAAGAACTTGCATGACATCTCTTGTCCTACCCTCCCGTGACAGTGGGGTCCTAATGGAAACTAAGGGATATTAAGGCCTACTTTTAATAGAGAACCGGACCAAAGCATTAGCACTTAGTGAATACATGAACTCCTCAAACTATGGTAATCACCAGAAAGAATCCTAGTTGTTGTCACCCTTGGGGATGCAGATCATAACTCGTAATAGGTGTCTACAACTTGCAAGATAGGATCAAGAACACATATATATTCATGAAAACATAATAGGTTCAGATCTGAAATCATGGCACGCGAGCCCCAGTGACAAGCATTAAGCATAGCAAAGTCATATCAACATCAATCTCAGAACATACTGGACTCTAGGGATCAAACCCTAACTAAACTAACTCGATTACATGATAAATCTCATCCAACCCATCACTGTCCCGCAAGCCTACGATGGGATTACTCACGAACGGTGGAGAGCATCATGTAATTGGTGATGAAGGATGGTTGGTGATGACGATGGCGTCGATTTCCCCTCTCTAGAGCCCAAAATGGACTCCAGATCTGGTCTCCCAAGGAAGAACAGGAGGTGGTGGCGGCTCCGTATCGTAAAACGCAATGAACTCTTCTCTCTGATTCTTTTCTCTGTGAATAGGGTTATATGGAGCTGGAGAGGAGGTCGGAGGAGCCACGAGGGCCCCATAAGCGTGCTGGGCGCGACCATGGGGCTGACCGCGCCTAGCAGGCTTGTGGCCTGCAGGTGGCCCCCCTCTGGTTAGTTCTTGTGCCATTATTTTTTAGTAATTCCAAAAATATTCTCCGCAAATTTTCCGGATGATCCGAGAACTTTTAGTTCTGCACAAAATAACACCAAGGCAATTCTGCTGAAAACAACACCAGTTCGGGTTAGTTCCATTCAAATCATGCAAATTAGAGTCCAAAACAAGGGCAAAAGGGTTTGGAAATGTGGATACGATGGAGACGTATCAACCATAGGGATGACAAAGCTGGCCTCCAGTCATGATTTCCCCTTCCGACAGGGTGCTGAAACGGGGTCTAGATTGGTTTTTCGTGGCTAGAGAGGCTTGCAGCGGCGGAACATCTCATCTAGGGTTATTTCTGGTTTTTTTGAATATATAGGATTTTTGGGCGTGGGTTTCACGCGAAGATGGTCCATGAGTGGACCACAGGACATCTACGCAAATGAGAGGGGGTTGGCGCGCCCTGGTGGGTTGTGCCTACCTCGTGGCTCTTCTGGCCCTCCCACAAAGCTTCTAGTGCCTCCTTTGTTCCATAAAAAATCGTCAAAAATTATCGTTGCATTTGGGGAACTTTTTATTTCTGCACAAAAACAACACCACGATAGTTGTGCTGAAAACAACGTCAGTCTGGGTTAGTTCTAAATAAATCATATAAAGTGCATCAAAACCATATAAAAGTATTGTAAACATAGATGAATATGGCATGAATACTTCATAAATGCTCGATACGTTGGAGACGTATCAGCGAGCCATTATTTTCATCGAACTCTACGTTACATGTCTCCTCAGTGAGTTCATTGGACTTGTTGAGGATACGATAAGCATGAGAGTTTGTAGCATAACCAACAAATATGCCCACTTGAGCTCTAGGTCTTGATCATAGTCGTTCCTAATGAAGCCAAACTCTTTGACCGCTTCATTAAATCGAATGTTCCAATTCCGAGATGATTACCTCAATCCATAAATAGATCTCTGAAGCTTGCATACCATGCCAACATTCTTTGGATTGACAAAACCCTTGGGTTGTGTCATATACACGTCCTCAGTTAAATTTCCATTAAGGAAAACCATTTTGAAATCTGTCTGCCATATCTCACAATCAAAATATGCAACTACATCAAGAATGATCCGAATTGATTTAGGCGTCACTACCGGCGAATAAGTCTCACCGTAGTTAACTCCTTGAACTTGTTGATAACGTTTAGCGACAAGTCGAGCCTTATGAACTGTGACATTTCCATCCATATCAGTTTTGTTCTTAAAGATCCATTTGCACTCAATGGCTAGAATGCCATCTGGTGGGTCAACCAAGTCCAAACTTGATTGTCATCCACGGACTTTAATTCAGATCTCATGGCTTCCATCCATAACTTGGAATCAGGGCTCACCATTGCTTTCGCATACGTGGTCGACTCATTGTTCTCTAAGAACAACACACTGTAGTCGTGCACATTGTGCAACCTTTCTGACCTCCGTGGAATCGACGCTGATTCCACTGCGGGTTCCCTGACCAACTCTGGTGTGATTAAATCTCGTGCCTGAACGTCCCTGTGTGTTTCTTGAATTTCTTCGAGTCGGACCAACCTGCACTAGCCTTTTGAACTAAGGTTTGGCAAGAAACCAAAGTTGTCGTTTCTTAAAGTTTGGGGTTGCGATACTTATGTCAAAAAGCATCAGCCAGAAATGCTCGAACCCAAAGCGGAGAAATGTGTCTTCATAGGATACCCAAAAGATACGGTTGGGTATACCTTCTATCTCAGATCCGAAGGCAAAGTATTTGTCGCTAAGAATGGGTCATTTATCGAGAAAGAGTTTCTCTCAAAATAATTGAGTGGGAGGAAGATAGAACTTGATGAGGTTGTTGAACCTTTGTTTCAGCCATAGAGTAGCGCATCAGAGAAAGAGGTTTCTGTGGAGACTACATCAGTTGAAGAGGAAGTTAATGATGGTGACCATGAAGCTTCAAATCATGTTACTATAAAACCTTGTAGGTGACAAGGGCACATACTACTCATGAGTGGTACGGTAGCCCTATCTTAGAGGTCATGTTGTTGGACAACGATGAACCTACGAGCTATGGAGAAGCGATGATGGGCACAGATTCCGACAAATGGTTAGAGGCCATGAAATCGGAGATGGGATCCATGTATGAAAACAAAGTATGGACTTTGGAAGTATTACCTAAAGGACGAAAGGCCATTCAGAATAATTTGATCTTTAAGAAGAAGACGGACGCAGATGGTAATGTCACTGTCTATAAAGCTTGACTTGTGGCATTTCTCACAAGTTCAAGGAGTTGACTACGATGAGACCTTCTCACCCGTAGCGATGCTTAAGTCTATTAGAATCATATTAGCAATAGCTGCAATTTTTTCATTATGAAATTTGGCAGATGGATGTTAAAACAACATTCCTTAATGGTTTCCTTAGGGCAGAGTTGTATATGATGCAACCAAAAGGTTTTGTCGATCCATAGAATGCTGACAAAGTTTCCAAACTCCAACGATCCATTTATGGACTGGTGCAAGCATCTCGGAGTTGGAATCTTCGCTTTGATGAGGTGATCAAAGCATTTGGGAGACTGTTGGAAACATGCCCTAGAGGCAATAATAAATTGGTTATTATCATATTTCCTTGTTCATGATAATTTTTCATTATCCGTGCTATAATTGTGTTGATCGGAAACTCAGATACATGTGTGGATTCATAGACAACACCATGTCCCTAGTATGCCTCTAATAGACTAGCTCATTGACCAAAGATGGCTATGGTTTCCTAGTCATGGACATGAGATGTCATTTGATAATAGGATCACGTCATTAGGAGAATGATGTGATTGACAAGACCCCAACTACAAACATAGCATATGATCGTGTCAGTTTATTGCTATTGTTTTCTGCATGTCAAGTATTTGTTCCTATGACCATGAGATCATGCAACTCACTTACACCGGAGGAGTACCTTGTGTGTATCAAACGTCACAACGTAACTGGGTGACTATAAAGGTGCTCTACAGTTATCTCCGAGGGTGTCTGTTGGGTTGGCATGGATCAAGACTGGGATTTGTTACTCCGTGTGATGGAGAGGTATCTCAGGGCCCACTCGGTAATACAACATCACAATAATCCTTGCAAGCAATGTGACTAAGTGTTAGTCACGTGATCTTGTATTATGGAACGAGTAAAGAGACTTGCCGATAACGAGGTTGAACTAGGTGTGGAGAAACCGACGATCGAATCTCGGGCAAGTAACATACCGAAGAACAAAGGGAACATCATACAGGATTGACTGAATCCTTGACATAGAGGTTCGACCGATAAAGATCTTTGTAGAATATGTAGGAACCAATATAGGCATCCAGGTTCCGCTATTGGTTATTGACCGTAGAGGTGTCTCGGTCATGTCTACATAGTTCTCGAACCCGCAGGGTCTGCACACTTAAGGTTCGGTGACGTTTCGATAGTATAGAGTTATGTATGGTGGTAATTGAAGGTTGTTCGAAGTCCTGAATGAGATCCCAGACATCATGAGGAGCTCCGGAATGGTCCGGAGGTAAAGATTGATATATAGGAAGTCCTGTTTTGGTCGTCGAAAAAGTTTCGGGCTCATCGGTAGTGTACCGGGAGTGCCGGTAGTGTACCGGGGGACCACCGGGAGAGGTATTTCGACCCAAGACGCTACATGGGCTATGGGAGGAGGTAAACCAGCCCCTGGTGGGCTGGCCGAATCCTCCTATATGGGCCCATGTGGCTGGAGTGGTTTGAGAAGGAAAAAATCCAAAGGTGGGGAGGTGGAAATAGTTTCCAAGTGGAAAGGAGGAATCCTACTCCTAATAGGATTGGATTAGGACTCCTCCACCTCCAATTTCGACCAAACCTTGATGGTTTGAGGCTGGATCCTCCCCTCCCTCCCTCCTATATACCAGAGGATTTAGAGGAAAAAGCTAACCCAAATAGCCACATGCTACCTCTCCTCTAGATCGCAGTTTCTCCTCTAGATCGGTTTTCAGCGGTGCTTAGGTGAAGCCCTGCTGGAATAGCTCCACCACCATCGCCGCAATGCTGTCGTCCTGCAGAAGAACTCATTTACCTCTCCTCTCCCTCTTGCTGGAATAAGGAGGCAGAGATCATCATCAAATTGTACGTGTGCTGAACACGGAGGTGTCGTCCGTTCGGCGCTAGATTGGAAGGACCGTGATCAAGATCGCGAGACGGATCGTGATGAGATCGCAGGACGGATCGTGATTGGATCGCGGAACGGATCGTGATGAGATTGCGGGATGCTCGGCAATATGGATCGCGAAGGTGTTCGACTACACTGACCGCGTTTCTTAACGCTTCCCGCTTAGCGATCTACAAGGGTATGTAGATCCACTCTCCCCCTCGTAGATGCTCATCACCATGGATAGATCTTGCGTGTGCATAGGAATTTTTTTGTTTCCCATGCAACATTCCCCATCAGTGGCATCATGAGCTAGGTCTATGTGTAGATGAAATCTCGAGTAGAACACAAAGAGTTTGTGGGCATTGATGCTTAGATTGCTTCCTCCCTTGGTCATGTTTTGGTTCAGCGGTATTGTGGGATGAAGCGGCCCGGACCAACCTTACTCGTACGCTTACGAGAGACCAGTTCCATCGACTAATGTGTAACTTCATTGCACAAAGATGGCTGGCGGGTGTATGTTTCTCCTACTGTAGTTGGATTGGATTCGACTAAGGGTATCCTTGAGAAGGTTGAAAAGCAACTTATGTATCACCGTTGTGGTTTATGCGTAGGTGAGAGTTGTTCTTGCTAGATACCCATAGCAGCCACGTAAAACATGCAACAACAATTAGAGAACGTCTAACTTGTTTTTGCAGGGTATGTTGTGATGTGATATGGTCAATTACATGATGAGATATATGTGATGTATGAGATGATCATGTGTTGTCTAGAATATCACGACTTGCATGTCGATGAGTACGGCAACCGGCAGGAGCCATAGGGTTGTCTTTAATTATTGCATGACCTGCATGTCAATCATTAAGCACTATGTAATGCTTTACTTTATCACTAAACGGTAGCAATAGTAGTATAAGCATGGTGGGCATGACAACCCCGATGGCGACACGTTGATGGAGATCAAGATGATGGAGATCATGGTGTCATGCCGGTGACTATGGAGATCATGTCGGTGCTTTCAAGATGGAGATCAAAAGTACAAGTTCATGGCCATATCATGTCACTTATGATTTGCATGTGATGTTAATCCTTTTATGCACCTTGTTTTTCTTAGGACGACG